>JAUNZM010000408.1:0-2994308 GCA_033459285.1 Clamator glandarius
AACATGCTACAGTAAAAAGTAGCCCTGTGGTGTCACATTTTCTTTTATCAGTCTCCTGTTTTCTTAACAGATGCTGTGATTTGCTTTCATTTGGAGTATAATAGCATTTATCCTGGAATTTCGTTATCTGAGGATTCCATGGATAGGAAGAAACTCTGTCCTTTCATACTACAAATCTTGTGTCTTCATGCACACTTTTTGTTAGAGAAACCTGGTTGGATCGGATAACTAAAACCAGTTCTGAGATGTAGGTCTGTAACTTGTGCTGCCACACTCTCTTTTCTTTCTTCTCTTCTCTTCTCTTCTCTTCTCTTCTCTTCTCTTCTCTTCTCTTCTCTTCTCTTCTCTTTCTCTTCTCTCTCTCTTCTCTTCTCTTCTCTTCTCTTCTCTTCTCTCTTCTCTTCTCTTCTCTTCTCTTCTCTTCTCTTCTCTTCTCTTCTCTTCCTCTCTTCTCTTCTCTTCTCTTCTCTTCTCTTCTCTTCTCTTCTCTTCTTTCTCTTCTCTTCTCTTCTCTTCTCTTCTCTTCTCTCTCTTCTCTTCTCTTCTCTCTTCTCTTCTCTTCTCTTCTCCTAGAGTAGTTGATGTTGAGTGGTGCCTTTTGTCTATTAAGTCTACTTTTCACAGAATCACAGAATAACCAGGTTGGAAGAGACCCACCAGATCATTGAGTCCAACCATTCCTATCAAACACTAAACCATGCCCCTTAACACCTCGTCCACCCGTGCCTTAAACACCTTGGGGAAGATGAATCAACCACTTCCCTGGGCAGCCTGTTCCAGTGCCCAATGACCCTTTCTGTAAAAATTTTTTTCCTAATGTCCAACCTAAATCTCTCCTGGCGGAGCTTGAGGCCATTCCCTCTCATCCTGTCCGCTGTCACTTGGGAGAAGAGCCCAGCACCCTCCTCTCCACAACCTCCCTCAGGTAGTTGTGGAGAGTAATAAGGTCTCCCCTCAGCCTCCTCTTCTCCAGGCTAAACAACTCCAGCTCTCTCAGTCGCTGCTCATAAGATTTGTTCTCCAGCCCCTTCACCAGCTTCGTTGCTCTTCTCTGGACTCGCTCCAGAGCCTCAACATCCTTCTTGTGGTGAGGGGCCCAGAACTGAACACAGTACTCGAGGTGCGGTCTCACCAGTGCCGAGTACAGAGGGAGAAGAACCTCCCTGGACCTGCTGTCACGCTGTTTCTGATATAAGCCAAGATGACACTGGCCTTCTTGGCCACCTGCTCACACTGCTGGCTCAAGTTCAGTCGGATGTCGACCAGCATGGTAAGGATAGAATTAATGGTAAGGATGTCATTGATGGTAAGGGTAGAATTACAAGTCATATCACAGCTCTTCGTAACATTATGCTTGGGTTCTCTGAAGAGCTTAAGTAGAGCTGCCTATAAAGGGACCAGACAAACAATTTGATATGGCTCAGCTGGTGTTCAACTGGACAGTCCCTACTGACTTAGCTTCACAGAAAAACCCATAATTTCATAATAATAATAATAATGTAGAAAATGAACAACAAGAATTTGAAAAAAAAAAGAAAAAAACAACCATCAGTTCTACAAAGAGAACTTGAGACATTCATATATACATTGTAAATAACTAGAAAACTGTAAAACATTTCTTTATGCCTTTGTCTTACTCTTTGCTATGATATGTAAATTTATGGAGCTGTGGAATGACTTATCAAAGATTCTACACAACCATGTAAAAAATGTAATTGTGTGAATGGCTCAGTTATTTGGAAGCCTGGATTAATAGTGGGGAAATAATTAGCTTTGGTAATAAACTAGAAAAGAAACCATGAACACTCTGTCATTTTAATCACAAGTTTTATTATTTTGAATTTAATAAATGATATCAAATTAAAAATGTTGCCTGATATGACAAAATACAAGTTTGGGGGATGTTATTGTACACCTGAGATATACTTCTCCTGTTTAATATTTTACAAGCCATCTTTACTGTCCTCTCACACAACCTCAGAACATATCTGCATCTGTTAAAGTGAATTTTATTTGTCATTCTTGCGTCTAAGTATTCCCTTGTTCTTTTCTTTATTGAAAAATGATCCATTACAAAACACATGGCAAACACTTATTAAGATTTATTTTAATTTTTATTGCCTTTGCAACATTTGCTTTTTAGCTCTGGTTATAAAACCTCAAATCTTCTTCAGTTTGGAACTTGACATCTACCAATAAAAGGGCAAAATGAAATACAGGATAGCAAAAACCAAGGTTTATGTTAGCTTGTGTTTTCTGAAAAATCACACAACAGCAAATATTCAAAACATCATAGAATTTCCAGTTCATAAAATTCAGTTGTAATCATTGATAGACAAAGTGACTGATCTATATGTGTACAAAATAATATAGAAACTTCTGAATAAAGGAATATACACAGAAATGAACATTCTGATCATAAGTAGGCAATTATACATTTTGTACTGTGTGTGAGAACACCTCAAAAATTGATAACTTTTGGTTTTCTGAACTAATTGCTTAAACTGTAGTCTACAGCAGATTAATACGCCCCAGAGAAGTATTGATATGATGAGGATGTTCATACACTCTGTTGTGGGTTAGTTTATTCTTCCAGTTAAAGAAAAAAAAGGAAATAACATGAGTTCAGGATGGTAACTTCCTTTTACAGTTAATGTAGAGATGTTGGCATATGCAAATGGTCAAATAAAATATATTGCTTCTAAAGAGAGATGTCCATATTGAAGCTGCTATAATTATAAACCTCTATAAAACTTGGATGCGTCTCATTTTACAATACTGGGTTAATTTTATGTATTTTGTCACAAAGTTCACAGACATGTTTGTTTTATTAGGACTTTTTTCCTAAGTGTTTGGCATTTACATGTCACACCTAAGTCTTCTGGAAGTAATCCATTGTGCAGATGATAGAGTTGACTAGTCCAGTTTCTAGTTGTTTTACGTCTGTAAGTAATCCATTGAGTTGATTAGTGTTGCAGTGAGCAAGCCATATAACAAAGTACCTGACTAATTATGCCTTCAAATTATCATGAGCAGAAACTGCTTCCCAAAATCAAGCTGTAAGGAAAATGAGTAGAGAATTTTCATAACTGCTTTTCAGTATTGTATATGTTCATTGTTTAACTAGTTCATAAGCTTCAGAAAGCAATCTGTGAGAATCAAAACACTCATCCAGAACTTAAATACTGTCACAGAATCTCAAACACTGAAGTTACTCAAAACAGATCATTAAAAAAGAAAGAAGATTTATGATTCTACCAGAAACAGCAGATCATGTTAAGCAATAGAAACAGGAAGAATTAAAATTACAATGCTTCATTCTTTTTTTAGGCAGAACTTAATGAGAACAGAAAATAGCACAACATTAATCAATTCCTGTGACAAATCTCACAATATAAATGGGAAATGGCATAAACTGCTCTCTCCTTATTATTGTCTTTTTATAACTCCACGATTCTCTGTAGTTACCCTAGTGCAAAGTCATACATACTATTAGCTTTCAAATCAAATTGAACTGTTGGCAATGGGTCCAGTTAACTGAAACTACAGTTTCTGTTTCACTAAAAATAGGAAAATAATGAAGCACAATGTGCTGATCCATTTGAATACAGCCAGTAGTAATGGGTAATTCATAGATAAGTAAAATTTTGACTTTAACTCTTAGGTATATGTCAATTTCAGGGCTGATTTTTCCACAGAGGTTATACACATGCTACTGTATAGCTGGAACCTTTAGATTAATTAGATACTTTTGTATTAAGTACAAGAAAACTCTGAATTACATTGTTTATGCTACTTTTGTTGTGTGGGATGTAGTGAATATTTAAAAATAGACTACATGGTTATATATCACAGGACTGAAGATTCAAGGTTATTTCTGTTTAAACATCTTGTTCACCCAAGAGTTTTGAGGGAACTGGCGGATGTGCTGGCCAAACCCCTTTCCATCATCTTCCAGCAGTCCTGGATGACTGGGGAGGTTCCATTGGACTGGAGGCCGGCTGATGTCGTGCCCATCTATAAGAAGGGGTGCAGGGAGGATCCGGGGAACTACAGGCCTGTCAGCCTGACCTCGGTACCGGGGAAAGTCATGGAGCGGGTGATTTTGAGTGTGATCATGAAGCACATGAAAGAGAGCCGGGTGATCAGGCCCAGTCAACACGGGTTCATGAAAGACAGGTCTTGCCAGAGTAATCTGATCACCTTCTATGACCGAGTAACTAAACTCTTGGATGAGGGAAAGGCTGTGGATGTACCTTCCTGGACTTCAGTAAAGCCTTTGATACAGTTTCTCACAGCATTCTGCTTCGGAAACTGTCGGCCTCTGGCCTGGACGGGTGCACACTCTCCTGGGCGAAAAACTGGTTGAATGACCGGGCCCAGAGGGTGGTGGGAAATGGAGTTAAATCCAGCTGGAGGCCAGTGACAAGTGGGGTTCCCCAGGGCTCAGTCCTGGGTCCAGTCCTGTTTAATGTCTTTATCAACGACCTGGATGAAGGCATTGAGTCCTCTCTTATCAAGTTTGCAGATGACACCAAGCTGTGTGGAAGTGTGGATCTGCTGGAGGGTCGGGAGGCTCCAAAGGGATCTGAACAGGCTGGACTGCTGGGCTGAGACCAACGGCATGAGGTTTAACAAGGCCAAATGCCGGGTCCTGCACTTGGGGCACAACAACCCTAAGCAGAGGTACAGACTAGGAGAAACCTGGCTGGAAAGCTGCCAGGAGGAGAAGGACCTGGGGGTGCTGGTTGACGTCCGACTGAACATGAGCCAGCAGTGGCCCAGGTGGCCAAAAAGGCCAATGGCATCTTGGCTTGGATCAGAAACGGTGTGACCAGCAGGTCCAGGGAGGTTATTTTCCCTCTGTACTCGGCACAGGTGAGACCGCACGTTGAGTACTGTGTTCAGTTCTGGGTCCCTCACCACAAGAAGGATGCTGAGGCTCTGGAGCGAGTCCAGAGAAGGGCAACAAAGCTCGTGAAGGGGCTGGAGAACAAATCTTACGAGGAGCAGCTGAGAGAGCTGGGGTTGTTCAGCCTGGAGAAGAGGAGGCTGAGGGGAGACCTTATTACTCTCTACAACTACCTGAAGGGAGGTTGTGGAGAGGAGGGTGCTGGCCTCTTGTCCCAAGTGACAGGGGACAGGATGAGAGGGAATGGCCTCAAGCTCTGCCAGGGGAGATTTTGGCTTGAGATTAGGAAGAAATTCTTCACAGAGGGGGTGGTTAGGCATTGGAACGGTCTGCCAAGGGAGGTGGTTGATTCGCCTTCCCTGGAGGTGTTTAAGGTGAGGATGGATGAGGTGCTTAGGGGCATGGTTTAGGGATTGGTGGGAATGGTTGGACTCAATGATCCGGTGGGTCTCTTCCAACCTGGTTTTTCTGTGATTCTGTGATTACCATAAGAGAGGTCATGTGGGTCAGTTCAAAGTACATCTCTATAGTATTCCAGCTGATTTGATCTACCTGAGATTGTTTCCTCACCTACAATGGTTTCTAATGTTTTTGTGATGTTATAAAATTAGCTAAATATTCATCTTTGATTCTCTGCCTCTTCTTAAACAAAGGCAATCCCTTTTTTCAAAACTATCTTCTGTTCAAAAATACAAGATTACTAAGAAATATTACTCAATACTTGAATTTTCACCTTCTCAATGAAGAGTAAAATTCTAAACAAGTCTTTTTATTATTTACAGAGAAGTTTAGCACAGCATTAGGAAAGTGTTATGATATTGACTGGCCTAGAGGAGAGAAACATACTTGAAAAAATGAAATAATAGTTATATCTCCATAATTTCTTAGTTCATTCATTTCTCAGAAGTGGCAAAATTGTGAATTTCGTATTTGAAAGGTGTTATAAACATTCTTTTTTTTTAAAAATAGCAGTATTTTTTCCCTTTCTCATTAAAGTACAGGAGATATATCCAGCACTGAGATGTACCACATAAATAGGCAGATTTTTCAAAAAAACATCTTGATTTCCCAAAGCAATTCATAGTTGAGATTAAATACGATAAATTAGTTAAAATTTCTGAAAGAGTAGAATTAAGAGGAAAAAAAAACCAATCTATTTCAAACTGTTTCGCGTGTACTATAATAGAAATGGTGAATTCATCAGGCAGAGGTTGAACCTGAGAAATAGATGGTTTGGTTGATACAGATTTCAGTTAATAAACAATGAAAAGAATTGTAAAAGAATTATAACCACTCAACGTTTTGTAGAGGTAAAAACCAGCTGGCTTTATTTAGTGATTAAGAACAGTGGTTTTGTTATTTAGAAAGATTATTAATTTGCTTCATGAAGGTATTTCTGTTGACTGGAATTCTTTAACTCCGTAAGACATTTAGTTTGGAACTAAGCTATATCTGCTTAACAACTAAGAATCAATAAAAAACTATAAAACTTTAGTATGATAAAATTTGCTATTGTAGAATTCAAATATTTATTTTAAAATGGGAAGGCCAGTTCTTACTGGCTACATTTGTTACTTGATCTAAAAGCACTTTTCTGCTCTGGTTTCAGGTACATGATTTGGTTTTGTCAAGGTGAATTAAGGAATATCCCTCACCTCACTGCACACTACGACCCTCTGCCCCATGTTCTATCAATGGAAACCGTAATGTACAGGCTGAAAAGAGGCATTATTTTTAATAATCAGATTCCTCTACTGATACTGAAGCTTTATGCCCAATAAATAAGGCATTTTAATATTTTTATATTAAAATTCATATATACATATATACATATCTCAGGCATGCTAACAATCTCACCACATTTGGGTAAAATATCTCTTAGAATATACCAAATATTCTCTCTTAAGAAGCAACACCTTGTCATTTTCATAACTCATCGATGATCCACAGAATCACAGTATTTAAATTAAATGTATGTATTTAAGTGATGCTTAATTAATTGGAAAATACAGATAACTGGATGTTTTTAGTGAGTCCCTGATTACTTACTGTAAGACTGAGCCCCAGCTGGGTTGAGATAGGAGTGGTTTGGTAGGGGTGAGGAGAAAATAATTTTGAATCTTTTCACAGCAGCAAAGAAAGTGAACACAACTACTTTAAGGGTGATCTCAAAATTTCAATCTTTACTTTGAATGCAGCCAAAATTACAAAAATTTACAAAAATACTTCTCAAAAGATTTTTTCATAAATATCAGTAGCTCAAATAGAGTCAGTCACTCAAAATGTTGAGATGAGGTAGTATTTGAAGAAAAGATGAGAACAGAGAGAGAAAGGAAAAAGAGAAAATAATAGAGAGGAAAAAAAAAAAGAATAGAACAGAAAGATGACCACTTCTTTGGGTATTTAAAACTCGGTCATGGTCTAAAGAGTGAGGGACATGTATGTGTGTGCTTTTTTGGCACACTTTATTTATATGTAAAATTCTGTCCCTTCTCACGCAGAGGGGTCTCGCTATCCAAAGCACAATACCTCTGCTCAGTTCTGGGGGGGGAGCATGCATAATAGTTTCTTCTGGAAGATCCTAAGACTGGATTGGAGACATAGGGGCTTCTTGCAGTTCAAAACACAGTTGCCCAGGACAACTTCTGCTCAAACTCTCTGACCATACCAAGTGCAATTGGCTTTAATGTTAGTCATCATTCGAAAGACCCTCTCCTCGTATTAACCACAACTTGAACCCTTCAGAAAAGCACTCATAGACTTTCCAGCCCAGACAGAGGGATTCAGCAGTTATTTTCATGGTTACAGGGTGCAAAACCAAACCACCCCCTTCTTTAAACACATTACAGAAATTCCAGCCACTAGGGTAACAAAATATTCATGTAGAGTGACATGGTTTCAGCCATAAAAACAAATTATTCGAGCTTTACATTTACATATATTGCTTTTTCAAATTTAGGTTTACAATGTTATCCTATTTCATTAAAAAAGCATATTTGACAAGGGCAAAGACTTCTGGGCTGGGTTTTGTCCCTCAAATTTGTAATTTTCAAATGGATTCTTGACCTGATACATAGAATTTTCTGCACTTTCCCAGACACATTAATCCTACTGTAGTAATCATATGTGCACAAATTGATATAGAGACACTCACAGACTCATGGACAAAGCATTCTTTTAAATCTAATTTACTGGGATCTTTACAAAGGTTAACATCTGCGAGTGAAATAATTCTCTTGAACACCATGGTCTGCTGTAGGTGTTGCTGTCTGAGAGCCAGGAGAGTCTGCACTGCAACAATCACTGCAGTGACATCTTCAGCTGGATTGAGTAAGATTCCAACTGCTCAATGATCTCAACTGACTAGTCCATTGCTATTGATTTTCTTAACTATATACAAAAAAGCTTTCAAATAGCTCAGCTATGGACAAAGTGCTGATCTATATGACTATTTTTGCATCTGCATGAGCAATTTTTATTGTTTTTTATTATTTTTTTGTCTATGTACAGTTTGATCAGTTCTGTAGCAGGAACTATCTGGAGGTTTTTTGCATACTTCACATGGGATATTAATCAGCACATTTAAGGACAACATTTGGACAAGACCTAGCAGGATTTGCCCTGGGGAATTGCTAGAACTGTCCAAAATTCCCACCTGTACAGCTTCTGTACAAATCAGGCAGCTGCCTGATGGTGAAGGTGCCTAGTGGTACAGTTTAGAGCAGGTCCTTTAACACAAAACAGTTATCTCAGGTATGCAGATATCTGGCTGAGGAGTTCCTTTAACACCCATGAAATTAATGTCGTAGCTCTAATGTCCAGCCTCACCACAGTTATAACTGTAGAGAAGATTTATAATTCACTAATAACTAAGGTTTGTAGGATTTGACACATAATAGATCAATGAAAATGCTTAGGCATATGTAAACTTAAAAAATAAATATAAAAATCCAAGGAAAATAGGATTGAAGAAGAACAGAGCATGATTATGGTGGGATTTTTTATTATTCTTTAGAAAAGCAGGATTTCCTTATCACTGGCAAGCAGGGTCAGCATATATATGTAAGTGCAGAAAATCTCAGAACATGCATGCAGATTTGAACAGCACTTCCAGTTCTCTCTATGTTGTATTATAATACTGCACTCCCATGCTTTGTGTAGGCTAACATTTGTCTTCATCCTTGTCATGATGGATTTATTTTTTGTTCATGCTTTTCTGCATCTGACTCCAAAATACAGAATACATGATGCATTGCATAAAGACATTCTTTGCGAGGGTGGAAATGGACAACTAAGCATTTCTTAGCTTTCTAAAAGGAAGAAATTTGTCCCTTACTTTTGGACTATCTGTTCTACTGAGATTTGCTTTTGCTGACATAGTTTTGCATTTATTTCCTCTGTAAAAGTTAGAAGATCAAGGCTACAGGAGCTGTCTATTACTGCTTTTATTTATAATATTAAGCATGCAATATAATATGCACTTAACAATTAATTGTTAGAGATATAAGAAAGCTGAGCCTTCTTGTAGTTGGTCAGATCAATTTGCTGATCTTTTCCCTTCCTCAATTTGTTTTGTTTCTAAGTTTTATTTATTTCTTTGCCATACATCATTGTCTGTTTAGAGATTTGTGTGGATAAATTAAAATCCTGCTTTGCTGTCATCGATTTCTTCTATTCAATCCTGTCCAGAATCATGGAAAATCCAGCTGGAAGGCAAGGGGTTTTAAGCTTACAGTGCTGCATTCCCTTAGCCTCTACCAGCTATGCAAATTAAAGAAACTTTAAACAATTTTTTCACAGAATCACAGAATCACAGAATAACCAGGTTGGAAGAGACCCACCGGATCGTTGAGTCCAACCATTCCCACCAATCCCTAAATCATGCCCCTAAGTACCTCATCCACCCACACCTTAAACACCTCCAAGGACGGTGACTCAACCACCTCCCTGGGCAGACCATTCCAATGCCTAACCACCCTCTCCGTGAAGAATTTTTTCCTTATCTCAAGCCTAAATCTCCCCTGGCGGAGCTTGAGGCCATTCCCTCTCATCCTGTCCCCTGTAACTTGGGAGAAGAGGCCAGCACCCTCCTCTCCACAACCTCCCCTCAGGTAGCTGTAAAGAGCAATGAGGTCTCCCCTCAGCCTCCTCTTCTCCAGGCTGAACAACCCCAGCTCTCTCAGCCGCTCCTCATAAGATTTGTTCTCCAGCCCCTTCACCAGCTTCCTTGCTCTTCTCTGGACTCGCTCCAGAGCCTATTAGAGAATTAAGTGACTTGTTTCCTAGGTCAATAACTTTTTCACTCTCTGTGGACAGCCCTGTACTCAACTGTGTGCAATCTTTATCTCCTATCACTATTCCCTCTCCTTTCCTGTCTTCTTAGCTATAATTGAACTCTATCACATAGAAAATCTTTACCTTCCTGTCTGTTTTCCAAATTTTTTCAAACTGTTTTCTTTATTTTTTTCACAAGAATTTTATAAACATTTAAGAGATGTATCCTCAATTTATCCTCTATGAAGTTCTCTGTGTTTCTCTTGAGTTTGTTCACCTGATGGCTTCTCTCTATTCTGTTATTTTAATAAAATTATAGCATGCAAAAAAAATGGGAGACAAAGTCTCCTCAGATGTTAGACAAAAGCTGCCACAGATCTTACTAACATTTTCTGCCAATAATGATTTCACTGATAAGCCTCATAGTTATTAAGACAATATGCTGTTTCATAACATGCAGAGAATTAGAGCAACCTGATTAAGATACTGGCAGTGTTACAATGCTGCTTCCACTCATTATGGATGCTGGACAGGCCACCTAAGTGACTGATGAGTAATTTCATTATCTGGAAGCCTTCATGCTTTTTTCAAGGGCAAAATTATATGTGGTTCAAAGATGATTGCTTTCAGGATAAAACTCCATGCACTTTCCTGCTTATGAATCCCACATGCCAGAGCAGTTGGTTTCCTTGTTTGGGAAATGAAGGAAATAATTGACCTCTTCACCAGAGGGGCTGTGTTTGTTTTCCTAGAGAAATATAAGGTTCATAGTTCAAAGTATCATTTTATGTTTACCTCAGAGCACCCAAACTTTTGAAGCATGAGTCAGCCTACTCATTTCTACATGAAATAGCAAATGTCTTGGACACTGATTGTATTGCAGAAGGATATGGTGTAGTTGTTTTTCTTATTAGCCTCTTAGGAAACTAAGTTCTGTGATTTAAAATATTGACAAATCTAAGAGAGAAATGAAAGGAAAAGCTTCGTTGTGAGTAAAATGTATGTATGCAACATGATGTGTGATCCTTTGGATATAAGTTAATGTTTAGTGAATAACAGGAGATACCTGTTCACTAAATGTAGTTCTACACTTAGATATGTAACAGGCAATGTCCTGTTTAACCAAAAGCTGTATAACATCTGTGATCAGGATAGCTGAGTTCAATTTTGATCTGCTATAAACCTCCATTTAGATAATTTCCAAGTATAAGGTCTGAATCTAATAATTTTCAGTACAATATATTTTTTTTAATCTAATAATCTTCCGTACAAAATAATAATTTTCACTACAAAAAAAAATCCTTCTGTTTGATAGTTTGTAAAATGAAGACAGTTTGGCACTTGAGGATGGCTGTTCACTTGCATGACTCCTTTGTGTTATGCACACCTGGGGATATCTCTGAATCTTCATCTGAGGCATTCCACAGCCTAAAATGAATTATGCCGAAGGACTTCCTTGCCAAACAAAGAGTAGAATTAGCTGCTTTCAAACAGATTCAAGCAATTAAACACTTTCAGAGCAGACAATAAAAGGGAGTTTCATTATTTCATCATCCCACCAAAGTTAGGAAGGGTAGTGAACCTACATACGTAAAAAACATATGCCAAACAGGAGGAGAGAATCTTTTTGGAACAAATTGAAGGGAGATTGATATTCTTCTGGAATGATAAGTACAGTCTGAGTCACCTTTAATGATGATTGTGAGGCCTAAATTTAGGTAGCTGAAACAAAACTTTAAGTGACCAGTGGCAAGGGCTTAAGTTTTCTGTAACTTAAAATTTAGTTCTTTGCAGAACAGCTGTGTGACGTTCACTGAGTTTTATCACAAGTGTTGTTGCTGAGCTGTGAAACACTCTGGAAGGTAAAGCTAGAGTGAAAACATAGAAACATTTGAGATGGTAATAGCAACTCAAGAGTCTAGAGGGAAAACAACAAGTATACATAAAAGGCATAAAATCCTAAACAAAAAAAACCCACCAAAAAACAGGGAGATATGAAATGTCAATTCAACAATATCAAGGATTAGCTATTCCAAGGAAGCCAGCCCTTCTCCAGATGACTGTAAGATCCATGTTAAAACTAGGCTGAGATAGAGAGAATATTAATGCTTAGCCCAGTATCTTGCAAGTCCTAGCTTTCAGCTGCATCTATTAGCCAGTAAATAGTTTCTGGGTCCTCATGAGAATGTGCATCTTGCTCTCAGAGTCTCTTTGTGCACATAAAAACATGCCTAGAAAATAGATATGGTTAAATAAGGGAGGGGTGTACCAGAAGACTGCTTCACAAAGAATTGAATCACACTCCAGTGGTTGACTTTCAAACAGGTAAAATGGGAGACCGATATGTCTGAATTTAGAGTAGCCTTAGCACTATGATGAACAGATAAATGTATGAATACAACTAGCTAGCAAATGTGTCATCTTTTGCTCATCGATATCCACATCTTCTCATCTCATAGAAGTGATTAAAAACTTAAAACAGCTCATATCTTTGGAAGAAAGATTTTTACTCTGCCTGTGTGCTCAGGGGAACATTGCTTTATTACTTGTTAGAACACGTTTACAATTTATTTTCTTTGCAGGAGTTGTGGATAGATTTATATTTTTAGGGTTTTTTTGCAAACAAAACATTAAATTAATATTTCTTGTGTAACACCAGTAAGATAGGACAAAACAGTCAGATAGAGTGCTCAGGCTTTTATGCAATCCTGTTAGTACCTTCCTAATTAACTTACCATGGGTCTGAAGGATTTTGAGCCTCCATTTGCTTAAAACAGCACAAAATATGGATTTATTCAATCACACTTCAGGCTTCACATTAGATATTTATGTTAGGAATGTAGCCACTCAAGGCTTCCCCTACACTTGTTGGAGAGAAACAGGCCGTCCACAGGATAATTCAGATGAACTTCTCTCTTGAGGGGTCGTTAAGTAAAGAAAGACCTTATGTCATTTTTTGCACCTAGGTTAAGCTCCTTTGGAAGATGCTGAAAGTGGATTGAATCTAGATTATATTTTCAGACAGAGAGTTTAGGTTAAAAGACAATAAAAGAAAAAAGTCCTTCCAATTATACACATCATATCTGAAAGCTGTTAACTTACAGAAAATGTGGAATAGACATCAGATTTGCTTTCAAGCTTACTCCCTAATTTCAAGGAGCACATGACCTGTTAACTCACCTGGGTGCAACTGAGATCAATACCGACTTGTACTGATATTTCATTGTTTGAGAGCTACATGCTCATGCACTATCAATGCTTAAATGTTTTCTATATTTTTGTACAGTTTGTCTGCTGTGAGTTATGAAGTTATGCAGGGTGTTGGTTTTGATTCTCCTCCCTTAAGGTCTGAACACCTGACACTTTCAGCCATCTAATTCTGTGAAGCCAAAGCATGCAATCAGAACCCAAACTGCCTGAAATAATTGTATATTTGATCTGAGATATAAAAGATGTGTTTTTCTGAGTATTGTTAAAACACTTCCTCACAGTGCCACAGTTAAAGCCGAACTGTCAGAATGCAACACACCTCCAGATATCAGTGCTTTGTAAAACAAAACACAATGAAATAAAATTAAAAACTGGAACAGGAGTCCTCCTAGCTACAGTTCTGTATGTGTGCAATGGTCCTTGTTGTCTAGGTATGGGATAACTCTTTGTCACAATTGTCTACTTTGTTCAGATTTAGGACACACAGCTCACTCTGTGTAGTAACCACAAGTACTGGATGAATTATTGATGAGTAAAACCAGAATATTTATTCACAGAGGAGTAAGATATTTTTGTTTTCAAGAAATTCTCATGCTAGTCATAAAATGTCCTATATCATTTCATATGAACCTTATTAAATATCTGCATCTTGTGCCTTTCAAAACTCAGGCTTTAATGTTTCCTAGCCTCTATTTCAGCTTTAAATGCTGACAGTGAAATCAAGTTATATGAATTATTAAAAGAAAAAATTTTGTTAAAATGGCATGACATTCAGACCCCTGCTCTGGAATTTTTCAGTCCCTTTATGTTTTCCAACCTTACAAAAATAGTTGACATACAGATTTCAAATAAACTTTCATTTTTGCCTTCCTTTGTGTTTGATGTAGTTTTTTGTGTTTTTTTTTTGAAATTGTAGGGTTTTTCCTCAACTGCAAAATAAATGCAGAGAGAATAAGCATTATATGGATTATTTCTCCATACTATGGAATATCAAGATTCTCTGTCTGTGAGAGCTTATACTCATATTGGCTATAGGCTAAAAACTGACTTAGTTACTGGACTGCAAAAAACTCTGGTACTTTTATTCTCTCCATCCTTCCTTCTAATAAGACAGTATTGTCTCTAAGATGATAAAGTTCCATTTGTTGTTTAAATGCTGTTTAATCAATATATCTAGTTAACCTTAAAATAAAAATCATAAACAATCTTTAAGTATATATGTTCTAACCCATACTTTGTGGCATTGAAATTTTTCTAAAACGAGACTCCAGGTATTGACACTCCACCCCTCTCCAGGCAACTTCCTCCAAGGTTTGGCTATCTTGTCAATACCTAACGAGAATTCCCTACATTCTAACTTGTATCCTTTGACTCTTACCCTGACATATCCTTTCCCACCCCAGAAGCTGCTGAAGTGGGCTCCTGCATTACTGAGTCAATGATGTAGAACGGAACCAGACAGAGGTCTGGTGGCCACTCCATATCAGCGGCCATCTCAAAGCCCATCTGTGCAGCAAAAATAAGTCTGGGATAATGGGCGATTATATCTCTGCCACTCATTTTGCCTATCAGAATGATCAAGCTGGCCCATGAGACCCCCTCTCCCAAATACCAACACAGATGTGCGGATATACATCCTAACTGCGAAACAAAACAAGATTCAGAAGTGGTCCTCAAAACCAAAACTATTAATAAGACTTATGAGTTCCTCGCGATGGGAATATACTGATCTATGACCGGAGACTTGTCTGGATCCATACACACTGGTGGGGGCTGCGCGGCAATCCACTGTTGCTCAGACCATTGGCACTACTGATAAGATTGGGCCAACTGGGACCCCAGATATTCGGAACAAACTATAAAAGACTGACAGGAGCAAGCAGAAATCAGACTTCCCTCTCAGCTGGCCTGAGACCTCTCTACCCCACCACCCCCAGACGTCATTTGCAACTCATGGACACGTCATTTGCAACTCATGGACACCTATCCGGAGCATTTGCAGAAACTTCACTCACAGCAGCTTCAAGGAAATATTTAAAGACTTTGTCATTGAACTCTGTATAGGTCGCATCGTCCTTCCCAAACCCTCATAGGATACTACTTTTAGTTGAACTTAAGCTTATATTCTTGACTTAGAATTCACAGGATCACAAGGTTGGAAAAGATCCACAGGATCATCGAGTCCAACCATTCCTATTATAGAATCATAAAATCATAGAATAACCAGGTTGGAAGGGACCCACCGGATCATTGAGTCCAACCATTCCTATCAAACACTAAACCATGCCCCTCAGCACCTCGTCCACCTGTGCCTTAAACACCTCCAGGGAAGGTGAATCAACTACCTCCCTGGGCAGCCTCTGCCAGTGCCCAATGACCCTTCCTGTGAAAGATTTTTTCCTAATGTTCAGCCTAAATGTCCCCTGGCGGAGCTTGAGGCCATTCCCTCTCATCCTGTCCCCTGTCACTTGGGAGAAGAGGCCAGCACCCTCCTCTCTACAACCTCCTTTCAGGTAGTTGTAGAGAGCAATGAGGTCTCCTCTCAGCCTCCTCTTCTCCAGGCTAAACACCCCCAGCTCTCTCAGTCGCTCCTCATAAGGCCTGTTCTCCAGCCCCTTCACCAGCTTTGTTGCTCTTCTCTGGACTCGCTCCAGAGCCTCAACATCCTTCTTCTGGTGAGGGGCCCAGAACTGAACACAGGATCCAAGGAGCGGTCTCACTAATGCCGAGTCCAGAATAACCTCCCTGGACCTGCTGGTCACGTCGTTTCTGATACAAGCCAGGATGCCATTGGCCTTCTTGGCCACCTGGGCCACTGCTGGCTCAAGTTCAGTCACTGTCAACCAACACCCCCAGGTCCTTCTCCTCCTGGCAGCTTTCTAGACAGACTTCTCCTAGTCTGTAGCTGCACAGGGTTGTTGTGCCTCAAGTGCAGGACCTGGCACTTGGACTTGTTAAACCTTAAACCTCATGCCATTGGACTCAGCCCAGCGGTCCAGCCTGTTCAGGTCCCTTTGCAGAGCCTCCCTACTAAACCATGCCCCTCAGCACCTCATCCATGGGTCTGGGGGTACATTGGCCAGTCCATGATCAAAGAACCCAAAGCCTCTCTCCTCACACCAGGTTCGGAGCCAGGTATTAAACAAGTGATTCTTTTTGATGTTGTAACATTATAGGTAATAAACCAAATGTTTAAACACAATTCTGGGTCCTACTCTGTCAGCCTTTCGGGGTGTGACAAACCCTATCACTGGGCACTTCCAAGAGATGTCTGGCTCCATATTCTCTGAACCCTCTGATCAGGTAGCTGTAGATAGCAGTAAGGTTTCCTTCAGCCTTCTCTTCTCCAGGCTGAATCAACCCAGCTCTTTCAGTTTCCCCTCATCTCTTGTGTGCACCAGCCTCACAGCTATGGTGGTGTTCTGTTCTGGACTAACTCCAGGATGTCCACATTTATTTCTAATGGAAGCCCAAAAGACAGCACTGCTGTGGTGGACTCAGCACTGCAGAATAAAGGACAAGGATCACTTCTCTCAGTCTGCTGGCTACATATTTTTTACTGTCCATAAAGCAATTAGACTTAACTGCAAGGATGCACTGCTGGTTCACAGTGTGCTGAATGTTTCCCAGCTTCTGCAAAGATACTTTCCAGTTTGTTGACCTCCAGAATATACTAATACATGTGTTTATTCCTCCCCAGGTGAATTGCATTTCCTTTCATTGAACTTCCTGAAATTCCTGTTAGCCCATTTCTCCCACCTGTCCAAGTATCTCTCAATACCAGCCCTGCTCTTTCATAGGCAAAATCTCTTCTCACTCTTTGGAATTGTCTTCTTTTTAACTCATGTCATTGTTATTACAAACATTCCGAGCAAGTAGTTTAATTCTATTATTCCAGGTCTGTGACAAAATTTAGTTTATTCAGTCAGGGGAAACTAAAGCTGTTTGTAATGCTAATTTATTTTCCACAAACCACTTTAAGTGGTGTAATCATTGAAAAGTAAAGAGCTATTAGATTGCATGCAATGAAAAGAAGGGTAAGGCATATTCTGCCCTGCAATCAGCTGTTGGTAAAGCATATAAATTTTGGCTTTGAGATGTTATGTAAAATTTTGGCATGAAGTGAAAAGAAAGAGAGAAAAAAAATAGTTTATTTAGAGTCAATTACATTGTTTGTTTTGTATGAGAACATAGCTGTGAATCATTACCTAGGTTCCAGCTGACAGAAATACAAAGGATTAGCAATATGTAGACACATGCATACACTCAATCCACATCATTTGATGTAATTAAACTTCCATATCTTTTTTTCTGTAGCTCAGTAAATATGATTTCTGTCCATAGCAGGGCTATGCCCCAGCTGTGCAGTGATCCAGCAGTTCCGGGGCTCATCCTCTCCATGGTCTGAGCTGAGTGTTGCTGGTTTAACCCCTGTACCAGGGCCAGTGACTGCTGCCTGCCTTGCTCCAGCTTCAGCTCTGGAGATGGTCCTGCTGGGGGAGGGGGTGATACACCCCCTGTGTCCTCAGTCTCTGCCTGACAAACCATAGCCCTCTGTGTGCATACGGATGAGGGGACTGCAGCTGGCAGCCCAGGAGAAGGATGCAGGCTGGATGAGAAAATTTATAAAAATAAACCCCAGCACAGCCAAAGCCAGGGATGAATGTTCCCCCTATTATCATACTCCTCCAAGTGAAGAGGGTGTGATACTGGCAGCACTACTTTTCTGTCTGAGGACTGACACTGTCATCCTTAGGTCCAGAGGGATGTGGGAAGCATAAGCACAACCTTGGCAAAAATGGTCAGATCCTTGTTAATTGTACTAGCAACTGTACTGGAAAATCTCATAGTATTTCTGTGACTGGACTACTAGTAACTCTTCTGTTTCCACTGAAAATCATTAACATTTTAACAGGGCTAATAATAAACTATTTATTCCATTGTTATACACTGCAGTCAAATACTGTCAATAACAAGGTTTTGCATAGGTGCACAGAAGAAGGATGTGCTTTTAAGTAGTATTATTTTCAGTTATATTTCATAAACTTCATCATCCCATAAGCAATCTTCAAATACCTGTTTCACAATTCATTCTCTATTCTCTTTAAGGACACGGGGGACAGGTCTGGCTCCAGAATAGAGCTAAGATGCTGAAGCAAGTTTATACAAATACATCCTGACCTGATTCTGTTTTGGTTAGGTTTGGTTTGGTTTGGTTTTTTCACTGGTGCATTAAGTGAAATAAAAGAAAATTCTTAGGTTTGGTCAGACCATGTCTCTTTTTTCCCTGTTTTTATTATGTTTATCGTAAGACTTGAGAAATAGTTCACTGGAATAGTTATGACTGAGTTTAAAGAATCACAGTAATTCCTGGTTGTTTCCTGTTTCTTTTAAAAGTGGTCTTTTGTCCATCTTTTCAGAGACTGTACTTAGAGTAATTTGGGAATATTTTGCTAAAAGACAAATATTACACAGCTCACTCTAAGAGCTGAGATGAGGGTTTTATTACGTATCTGTGGCTTCTTTCTGTGCTTAAATACAGATTTTGTTTCAAGGAAATCAAGCACTCATCAGTAAAGAAGGGATGCATTTCCATTTCTTGTTTTGGCTTCACAGAATCATTTAGGTTGGGAAAGGTATCTTGAGAATTGAATGCCCAGCTGAAGCAGGATCAGCTGCAGCAGAATGCCCAGGAGCATGTCTAGTTGGATTTATAATATCTTGACAGACAGAGACCCTTACAACCTGTCTTTACAGCTGTTCCCATGTTTCACCACTTTCATAGCACGATTTAAAAAAAAAAACAAAACCAACAAAAAAAACCCACCAGTTTTTCCATGTTCAGATGGAGCTTGTATTTTAATTTGTACCCACTACTTCTTGTTCTATAACTGGTTTGAAATGAAAAGAATCAGGTTCCTTCATCTTCATTCCCTCCCAAGTAGATATTCACACACATTGATAAGAACCCATCTGAGCCTTCTCTTTTCCAGGCTGAGATGTCCCAGCCTTCTCAGCTTCTCCCCATGTAAGGGATGAACCTTCAACATCTTTGTGGCCCCATCATAGATGTATGGGACTGAGGAGCCCAGAACTGGCCACTGCACTTGAGATGCTGCCTCACTCACTCTGAGTAGTGAGGAAGAAAAACCTCTTTCAGAACACTGGAAGGCCCAGCACATCACTGACCATTTTTGAAGTGAGAATATGTGTGAGACAAAGAAATTTATGTTTAATGGTTTAATTTAACTATTAAGGCAGACACACTTTATTCAGCTCTGGAGAAGACTCAGGATTTGTCCTCGGAGTGCTTCTGCCAAGCAATGATTTCATAGAAATTTTATACACAGAATTGTTTTCAAATTCATATTTTTCCCTGAAATGACAACCATAATTTATTCCTGGAACCTCATTGCATATCCAGGGGGAATGAAATCAAACCAGCTCAGAGTTGTTAAAGTGTGGGCATATCTGAGTGGTCAATCTCAACAACTCTGGATGCCAAGAAGATAAGGGTTGTTATAGCTATCTTAGTGGTTATCTTGTTTCTAACACACTACAGTTGACCTTTCATCCTACCATTTACAAATCACCATTTCATATGGGTTGTTTTTGCTTAGTTCATTGTCCACCAGGACCACAAAGTCTTCTTCTGCAGATCTGCTTCCATGCTGTTCAGCACCCAGCTGAAGTACTTACTCTTCCTTAAACACAGGACTTGGCACTTCCTCTTGTTGAAATTTGTGAGTTCCAGTCTCCGACCTGGTGAAGTGCTTCTGAATGACAGCACATTTGTTTGGTGCATCAGCCACGTTTCACAGTTTTATAGCAGCAGGGAAGCTGCTGAAAGTGCACTCTGCATTGGGATCTAGGTAATTTGTGAAGATATGTAACAGTACAGACAGCAGAATTCACCCTTGGGGTGCACCACTAGTGACTTGCCTTCAGATGAACTTTATGTCACCGACTACAACCTTCTGAGCCCAGCTGTTCATTATACTTCACTATCCACTTATCTAATCTGTGTGTTGTCAGTTTGCTTATGAAGGTGTCACAAAAGATAGTGTCAAAGGCTTTACTTAAATTTATGTAGACAATATCTGCTGCTATCCCCCCATCACCAAGAGAGTAACCTTATTATGGACACCTATAACAGAATCAGATGGTGCAAGCATTATTTCTCCTTCGTAAATCCATGCCAACTACCTACCCCTAATCATCTCATTGTAGTTCATGTGTTTGAAAATGCTTTGCAAGAAGAAAGCGCAGACGATGTTGGACAGACTGCAAGAGTGACCAAAAAGTGAGAAATTAAGGTAATATCAGTGTCAGAAAAAGGAGGAACTCCATGGCAGAACAGACATTCTCTGTAGTATATGCAGTCTATCACAGAACCATTATCCATGAAGAAACCATATTGCAGAATACCTTCCTGACAGGACTGCAGGTTGTGGAAGAACCCACAGAGGAAGAGTTAGATATTCCTGAAGGACAGCAGCTTGTGGAGCATGGAAAAAGTGTGAGAAAGTATCAGAAGCAGAGAGAAACTGCTGTGTACAGTGTCTTATCACTTGTTATTTGGGAGAGGAGACCAAAGCCCTCTTTGCTAAAACCTCTTTTAAGGTAGTTGTAAAGAGCAAAAAGGTCTTCCCTCAAGCCTCTTTTTCTACAAACTTAACAACCCCAGCTCCTTTGCCTGCTGCTCGTAAGGTATATTCTTTAGATCTTTCACTACCTTAATTGCACTTCTGTGCACACGCTCCAGTACCTCAGTGTCTTTTTTGTAGGAAGGGCCCAAAAATGAACACAGTATTTGAGGTGCAGCTTCACCAGCACTGAGTACAGGGGCAAAATCAGTTCCCTAGTACTGCTGGCCACGTTATTTTTTATACAAGCCAGGATGGTACTGGCTCATATTCAGCCAGCTATTGGCCAACATCTCCAAGTTCTTTTCCAACCAGGCAGCTTTCCAGCCATTCCTCCTCAAGCCTGTAGCATTGCATGGGGTTGTTGCGGCCCAAGTGCAAGACCTGGCACATAGCCTTGTTGAATCTTACACAGATGATCTTTGACCCATCAATCTAACCTGTCCAGATTCCTCTTCAGCTGCAAACCTCTTGCAATAGCACAACTCCATCTCTTCTTGCAGTAGCACAGCTCCATACCTCCTGTATGCTAGACCACATACCCTTAGAAAAAGGCCCTAGATGCCTCCTGCTGCCTGAGACTTGCAGAGCGGTAGCCTTCCTCTGACGCTCCACCTGGCTACGTGAATTGAACAGCAAAGGAATGTCTCCAGCAGCACTTGGAGACTGTGTCCTGTGACCACTTTTTCTATGAACATGTATGCTGGAAACAACAATCTTGTGGGCCTCTTCTTAATGCCCTGCTGCACAAATTGATTGCCTCTAAAAGCTCTACTCTAGATCTGGTTGTTACATAAGCATCTCCCTAGATTGGGCTAAAAGGCTGCTTGACCCTCCCTAATCAAAGGTCAGCTACAACAAAGGCTGCAGGCATTCACTCTCTGATCAAAAACAGCTGCTTGAATTTGTTAGAAGCTGTGAAAGTTACCCTTACTTTAGCCTTGCTACACTGCAAAAAAACAGAAAGATATTAAAATATTAAGGTGACCAAAAATATATTGGGTTTTACTAGAGGAGAGCATGACCTATATATTAAAGAAGGCATTATCCTCCTTTATTCAGCACTCAACAGACTGCATCAAGAATATTGTTTCTAACACAATTGTAAGGAATTTATCTTCCTCAATTTAAGGAAGACAATACCTTAGAATGAGTTTAGTAGAAGCCATCAGTGTGCTTGTGAATTGGAGTGCTTGCCTTGGGTGTAGATTTTGAGGGAGCAGAGCTGTTCAGCCTGGAGAATAAATCAAAGAATCATAGAATCACTGAGTTGGAAAAGACCTTTGAGTTCATGAAGTCCAGCCGTACCTGTCCATTACTAAATCATATCCTTAAACACTTAATCTCCCTGCCTTTTAAATACCTCCAGGGATGGTGATTCAATCACCTCTCTGGGCAGCCTGTTCCAGTGCTTGATAACTCTTTCAGTGAAGGTAGTTTTCCTAATGTTCAATCTGAATCTCCCCTGGTGCAACTTGAGACCATTCTGTCTCATCCTATCGCCTACTACTTAAGTGAAGAGACAAATACCCACCTCACTACAACCTTCTTTCAGGTTGTTGTAGATAGTGAAAAGGTCAGCCTCCTCTTCTCTAGGCTAAACAACCGCAGTTGACCTTCATTGAATCATTAGAAAAATGGACTGATCATGAGAAAGTATTATTTCAATCTGAAAATCAGTATCTTTACTTATAGCCAGATCTCCAAACTGCCATTAACAAGCAGTATATTATAGTTGAAGAATACCCTAGTACTGACATTATCATTAAGCTTTCCTTTTAAATGAGTAGTATGATATTTAATTATTCTTTGTCTTTTAAGATATTATATGATGATTGTTGTATAAGCACAAGAAAAATAACTCCCCATTTCTTTGTTGTCAGTAGAATTTCTGTCTTTGTGATGTTTTATGATAGTTTGGAAATCCTGGATATACTTATTTATGCTTCTGTGAAAAGAAAAGATGAAAGTAGAGACCTTCAGTTAAATAGACGTTTTCAAATAAATATCAAGTAAGATTTTAAGTTGGATCTGAACCTTTAGGGAATTTTGATAAAGATGAAATGTTAGTATTCAATACAATTGAAATAAAATTATCTATGGAAGGATCATTTCTCACAGATAAAAAAGAGTGGTCTTCTTTAAATGTTTAATTTGTATTCATTGTTAGAATAAAACAAGTTATTATCTCCTCTCTATTATGTGTTTGTTTCTATTTCTGCTGCATGAGTTTGATAGGTGTAGAGAAATTGTATACTCAAAACAAAAGAGTGTATGCTGAAGGAGTAGCCTAGACAGAAGTGTTATTTCAGTCCTGTTTGGTGATATGTAATTTCAAAATGCCCATATTTCTTTGTCATTTCTCTTACTAGCATGTTTTTGTTGTTTTTTTTTCCCTATAAAGTAACCAAACATCTCTATATGTGGGATTTTTTTCAAAAACTTTAATTCTACAATATACCTAGCCTATAACTAGAAAATCAGTCCTGCTTTAAGTTAGGTGGATGGGTTTATGATACAAGATCTCATAAGATTTTATTTTTATCTTACTAAACAGAATTGTAAATTACATAATAAATGCATGCTGAAGGCATCTGAATGTCATTCATATTCATATTTTTCAAATGTACTCAAAGTAAATAAGTGTACTTATTTAAATAAAAGTGTTTTATATGGGACATGTTGGATTTGCCAAAATCCATGTGTCTCATCTATATTCTGTAAATCAACTACCAGCAAACTGTGACTAATGTGGATGTATAATCTACCTCTAAAACTCAATCTGTATGGTATCAGTATGGACAAATCAATTATCAGTGGCTATAGTGCCAAAGAATTAAGGGCACCAGATTCTAAACTATAAACGTAGGGGAAAATAGTATTTTTTAGTTTGTTGCCATAATGCTTTCTAAGGAAAAAATGCCTACCTGGAATGGAACAATACTAAACAGAAAACCATGATTTCTATTGTGTAGTCAGCAACAGCTTGTATTGCGCTGCAGATGTTTTGAATTGTGCCAGTAATTCTGTGGTTGAATAATTTCAGTTATGGAACATCAAACAAGACTCAAATAATGCTGCAATGCTGTTTTTTTTAGATGCTAAATAACACCCAAATGGGAAAAGAAAGAGGACAAGAATGACTTGTTGGTTAATGACTGCAAGAATATGAGCTGTTTCAGAGCAATGTTTTGGTTTATTATCAAAATAGAGCATTCTGGACTCTAAAAAATAAGATTTTTTTTTATCTAGACATGAACATGATTAAAGTATAGACTGGCAATTCAGAAAGATCTTTTCTGTGTAACTGTTTGCACCACGTAATACATAGAACATCTCAATTCATCCTTCAGGCGTTACTCTGTAATCAAGCATGGATTAAACTTTATTCCCCTCTTAATCTATACTAGAGATGACATCAGTTCTTTTGTCTACACGTTGCAGTAATCTGTCAGACTGCCATAATAATTTTCCCCTACTCACCAAAATAATAAATCCACCACACATCCAGTTCAGAGTCCCTCTTATCAGGAAAGGTGTTCTATCCTGCAAATGTAGCCTACTTTTTATTTATTTTCTCTTTTCTTCTCTGTGTCTTTGTATGAAGGATATATTTCTCCTAAATGAGCATGCTGTTGAAGCTCAAGTAATTCAGATAATTGTGTACCAGAACTATCCTGTTTCCACAATTTACTGCTCCTCCAAGATTATACAAATGTCCTTATACATATTTGCATGTTTGCTTCCAAATTGCCTGAATTACACAAAAATGCCTGAATTTTCTGAATCCTGTAATACAGTTATTATCAGTTTTCATTTCTATATCGAGTTACATAATCATAATCTTAAGCATTTGTCTGCAATAAAATGTACAGGTATCTGATTTTACTATATTCTTCAACATGACAAATATCTGCAAAAATAAAAATTGCACATGAAAGGTGTTATAGAATCAAACAATCAGAGGATTTCTCCAGCTGCAAAAAGAATTAGTCCACAAAGCAGGACTAATCAAGTCAGGTTGTACAGGGCTGCATGCAGCCAAGGCTTGAACGTCTCCAAGGATTAACACTCCACTCCTCTTTGTGCAGCTTACTCCAAGGTTTGGCTGTTCACATGGTAAAAACATTGTCAATATTAAATAGAATTTCCCATGTTCCATCTTGTGTCCTTTGCCTCTTACCCTATCACTGGGCACTTCAAAGAGACATCTGGCTCCATATTCTCTGTATCCTCTAGTCAGGCAGCTGCAGACAGCAATAAGGTCTCCTTCAGCCCTCCCTTCTCCAGGATGAATCAAACTCTCTTTCAGCTTCCCCTTGCCTGTTGTGTGCACCAGCTCCATGACGGTTATCATGTCCTGCTCTGCATTAGCTACAAGTTGTTGTCTCTCCAGTATCACTTCCTTCAATTTACTCGCAGTGTTCTTACTAATGCTATGCACAATGTTATCGTTGTTTTATTGTTGTCTGAAAACCTGCTGAGAGCACACTCTGTCCTGTCATCTGGGTCATTGTTTACTTTTCTTATTTTCTTTATCAGCACTCTATTCTTCCACAAATTTAATGGTGTTTCCAGACATAATACAAATTCATCAAAGTAATCCAAAATAATCCTAAATTTTTCTTTAATAGAACTCAGATTCTTTAGTCACTGATATTTATGGCTCTATCATTTCCTTCTAGCAACAGATCAATGAGTATCTTAAGAGTATTCTTCTATTTGATATTAATTACATCCTGTCTTTGTGGTTCTGGCTAGGGTGGAGTTAGTTTATGTCATAGCAGGCTATTTACTGCATTGAGTTTTGGCTATTGATGAGCAATATTTGCATAGTCAAGTTTTTCTCTATTTCTCATGTTGCTTCACCACAAGTAGACTGGGAATCAGAAAGAAAATGGGAGGGGAGATAGCCAGGACAGCTGGTTTGAGTTGACCAAAGGGATATTTCATGACATGCAATAAAAATGAAAGGAGGTGTTTTGGAGTAATGTAGCCATTGCTTGGAAATTTACTGGGAACCAGTCTTTTTGTGGAAAGTTGTGAGTGATTCTTCTTGCATTACAGGAGTACTTTTTTTTGTTTTGTTTTTCTTCCTCTGTCCTTCACTTGTAGAACTATCTTTATCACGACCCAAGGGTTCTCCCTCTTTTGCTCTTCCAGTTCTCTCTCCTATCATGTTGAGATGATGGAGTAAGTCAGTAGCTGAGTGGAGCCTAGCTGCTGACCAGGGTTCACCCATCACAGTTGTCCTTAACCATATTGCTGAAATATTTGAATACGTTACTTTCTTCTATGAGTTTTACAGAACTTGTATTTTTTTTCGTATAAACTGTTATCACTTTCCCTTTTGGGTGTATTACTGCTGGAAGACAGGGACAAGGATCAGAATGGAGCCTACATAATCCAAGAGGAAATGGTTAATGACCTGCTACACTGCCTAGACACACACAAGTTTATGGAGCTGGAGGAGATCCGTGTGAGACTACTGAGGCAACTGGTGGAAGTGCTCATCAAACCACTTTCCATCATTTATCAGCACTCCTGGCTAACTGAGGATGTCCCAGCTGACTGGAAATTAGCAAATGAGATGCCCACTAACAAGAAGGGTCAGAGGGAGGATCCAGGAAACGACATCCTGTCGTTCCATCCTCTGTGCTGGGAAAAATTATGGAGCAGATCATCTTGACTGCCATCAAGCACCATGTACAGGATAACCAAGTGATCAGGCCCTGTCAGCATGGGTTTAGGAAAGGCAAGCCCTGCTTAACCAACCTGATACCCTTCTATGACAATGTGACGTGCTTAGTAGATAAGGGAAAAACTGATTGTTGTTCTACTTAGACTTTAATAAATCCTTTGACACCACAGCATTCTTCTGGAAAAAAAAAAAAATTAAAAAAAAGTGGCTGCTCAAGGCTTGGATAGGTATATTCTTTGCAGTGTAAAAAACAGTATGGATGACCAGGCCCTAAAAGTTGTGGTGTATGAAGTTAAATCTAGCTGTCAGCTGGTCACAAGTGGTGTTCCCCAGGGCTCAGCATTGGGACTGATTCTGTTTAATATTTTTATCAATGATCTGGAAAAAGTAGTTGTTCCCTCAGTAAGTTTGCAGACAACAACAAATTGGATAGGAGTATTGATGTGCTTGAGTGTAGGAAGACTGCAGAAGAATCTGGCCAGGCTGGATCAACGGGCCAAGTCCAGCTGTGTGAGGTTCAACAAGGCTAAGTGTCAGGTCCTGCATTTGGGTCACAACAACCCCATGCAATGCTACCAGCTTGGCAAGAGTGGTTGGAAAGCTGCCCAGAAAAGGACTTGGGGGTGCTGGTTGGCAGCCAGCTGAATATGAGGCAGCACTGTGCCCAGGTAGCTAAGAAGGCCAATACCGTCCTGGTTTGTATCAAAAATAGTGTGGCCAGAAAGATTAGGAAAGCGATTGTCCTGCTGTACTCAGTGTTGGTGAGGCCACACCTTGAATACTGTGTTTAGTTTTGAGCCACTTCTGCAAAAGAAGACATTGAGGCACTGGAGCATTTGAGGTACAAGAAAGGGCAGCAAAGCTGGTGAAGGGCTCGGAGAGCAAGGCTTATGAGGATCAGCTGAGGGAACTGAGGTTGTTTAGACTGGAGAAGAGGAGGCTTAGGGGAAACCTTACCACTCTTGAGCGAGGAAGGTGTTGGTCTCTTCTCTCAGGTAACAAGCAACAGGGGCAAGAGTAAATGGCCTCAAATTGTGCCAGGGGAGGTTTAGATTGGATAACAGGAAAAATTTCTTCACCAAAATGGTTGTCAAGCATGGGAATAGGCCACCCAATGAAGTGATGGCATCACTGTCCCTGAAGGTATGTGAAAGTCGTGTAGATGTGATGCGTAGAGACATGATTTAGTGGTAGACTTGACAGTGTTAAGCTTGCAGTTTTAATTGATGATCTTAAAAATCTTTTCTAATCTAAATGATTCCTTGATTCTGTGATCATTCTGTCATAAACATATACTTTCTTATGTTAGTACAGATACAGTTTTAATGTATCAATGCTTCGTAATTCCAGTTGTATCAATTTTAGTTTTAACGTTACTCTGAACTGATGTTTATAAAAGATCTTTGCTTATTTATTCTTGCTTAACATATTAGATCTAGAAATAATTGAAGAATTGTTTCTCTAATATTTGTCCTGATTAATTTGATATCTTGATTTTTTGTCAGATTCTTTTAGCTCCTGCTTTCCACTTTTCTCTGGTCATATCAGCTCATCTGCCATGACGATTTGTTCTGTTTCTGTGTAGTAGTTCATCTAAAGTGGGCCCTTTTCCTGTAGAAGTTGTTCTCCAGGGGAGGGGGAAAAAGCAAATAAATACACAACAAAAAAAAGACAAACAACACCCTGTTCCATTTTCATGTTAACAACAATAATAACAAAAGAAACCCCAACAGGTACAGACTGAAAAAGCTTTTTAAAAAATTCTGTTCCATAGCTTCTGTGATTATGGGAGCTTAAGTACACCTATAGCATACATAAAGCACTAAAATTAATTCACACTGACAGTATCGAAGATGTTTTACATCTCATAACTTAATGAAATGTGACTACCTACATGAGAATATTGAGGCACTAGGAAATCCAATTATTTAAAAAACATAGTGTAGTGCAGTGAAAACTCAAACTGCATGATATTTTTCCAATTAGAAGAAGTACTTTATAAGTGTTTATCAAAATCTATGTGAAAGTATTCATAACTTAAGCTCTTTGAAAACTGTTAGCATGCCTTGCATCACAGTAATAATGGGTAACTTTTGTATCAGGCTAGTGGAGCCCAAGTTGATATGTCAATGATCATAATCAAAGGCTTCTTAAAGCCACTGGAAAATTATGAACTGCTGCAAAGCTTTATCAAACATAGCTGCAATATGTCACTCTAAAAAACAAACAAAAAACAACAAAAAAACCCAAACCACCCCTGGTAAAATTAAAATATCAATATTTATTTATCTGTTGTTTGACAACAGAAAATGTGTCAATTTTTGTAAGGTTGTCTATAGTCCTCAGAATATACTTTAAAACTCACTTGCACACTACTACCAGGGTTTGTTTTTTTTTTCTTTCGCTACTTTCAGTCCTCAGTCTAAGGAACTTCGGATTTTGCTTTTAAACCTTTCCCAGGCTTATAACACTATTACCTCTTTTTGGTTTGTTTGCTTGTTTATTCTCAGAAAAGCCTCATCATACCTAACTTCAGTCTTTTTTTTTTTTTTCAAAGAAAGGATGAAATTGTGTTATCTATTTTGGAGCTGATTCATTATTCAGATAAGTTTTTGTACTGTTTCCAGCTGAGCCAGAATACCCAGTCTTGTTATACGTAGTGAAAATAAAATTATGCTGAAAGATTTTCCCAATGTACTACACAAGTGTGCCTAACCTATACAGAGAGTATCACATCCTAAGGACCCTTCCTAATGATTCCCTCCATAGCCAGACCAGTAACTTACGCTTCTTTCATATTCCAGCTTCGTTACTCTCATTTTCTATAATTTAACAACTTTTAGTATTATACTTAATGGAAAAGTCATGCAGTATTGAGCGGTAACTGCTGTTAATTTCCTGCTGTATATCATTTGCATTTTTTGTTGCTAGTGGAGAGTAATTAACATACTCTAATTATCATACTGATTGTCTTCTTTAGCTTATGAGAATATTGTCATCTCAATCCTCGTTGATCTTACTATGGTACATTTTATTGCCTTCAATAATAGTATCCAGGCATATACAAGGCTTAGTTTTCTACTGAAAAATGATGTGATCAAGCAGTAACAGGTTCCCTAAACGATTCAATTTGGTAGAGGGTAATGTAAGTTTTTATAGTGTCTATCAAAAAATAGAGTGCCCTGCTTCTGCAGTAGTACAATGCCATCTTTTTCAGAGAACAGAATTACAGCTGTGTTATAGTTATCACAAGAAAAAAGTTTTCTTGTGTTCCATTCTGATTGTCTTTTACTCCTCTGCCTGTTAAGACAGAAAACACATTAAGCAAGGAATATGCTTACAAACAATAACTACTGGGTTTTAGGAGACTAAACATTAATCTATAGGAAAAATTCTTTCCTTAATCTAAAAGTTCGACATAATCCAAGTCCTTCATCAATTTAGGTACATCTACAACTACCTTATAAAACTGTACTGCAGATAGGAAAATCTAACTCAAATTAAATCATCTGTGATTAGAATACTGTATAAAAGAACACTGAGGCTTTTAGGTTTTGAAAAGAGAATAAACATAAAGCCAATAAGTTGCAACTACACATGTAAATAGATTGCATTGTTTACACAAGATCAAGTAAAATGGTTGGTGAAATTCCAATGAGCAATTTGGGTGTTGCCTCTATTCTTCATTTATTTAAGTGTAACCATTTAGATTAGGAAACACAGATTTCAGCAGTCTGCATTGTGTCTTATAACTTCTCAAGAGTCATAATTTCACTTTAAGCAGATTCTTCCAGGGATCAATAGCTACTATGAAGATTTATTCCTTCATTGTAAATATTCTCCATAAATGATAAAATAGATATTTTCTCTGAGGAAAGAGAGTGTCATATTTGATTTTTTTTTCTCCTTTCTAGACTGTTCATGGTATTTGCTACTTTTAGAATGTCTGTAAGAATCTACAGATGTAGAGGGACTGGGGATGTTAGAGTAGGAGTTGGACAAGCTGTGTACTTTTTCTTATTTCTGTATGATAAAATCTGTTTTGTATCACAGAAACATTTTTTTTTGTACAGTCTCAGAGTGTGTGCTCAGAAGCAATTAAAATACTGTTCCCAAATAACACTAAAGACTGATGGTTGTTAACAGAGAAACAAGGTAAAGCAATTCCAAACTTCCCAAGCAGGAATTTGCTAAGGTATTTCCATACTTATGGTATGTAATTATACAACTTACAGAAATTACTCATAGTGTTGTTAACAGCACAAGAAGCTGAAGTAATTAGCAATAGCAATGAAATCACCACATACATATTGTATCAGTGGCAGAAGATGGATAGAAATCACACATACACAGAAAATATCTGACCGTGAGCACTTACATAACTGACTTTTTATGTAATCTATTGTAGTATTAAACATAGGGTTCAAACATTATACAACCACATTATTCTGGATGACATCAAAATATCTAGAAAGACACGGTACCTGCTAATTGTTCAAACGCAAAATGAAGAACTTACTAGGCTAACTAACTTACTGCTAGCTTAATTGCTTCAATGAAATGAAAACTCAGGATCAGCAAATCAATAGAAAACAGTTATGATTATTAATGCTTAGAATTCTATATTAGACATAATCTTTGCTTGATATTTTTCTTTTTAATCATCTGGGCTTTCTTTTTACTTCTTCATCTCCTTTCAGGACTTCTTTCTTCTGCAATACTGCATTTGGGGTTAAGGAAGAAATGAGTCATTCAACTGAGGCATCTGTTCCAGGACTGCATCAAAAGGCTCAATATGGTCTTTCTAGTTCTGGTAATTCATAGAAGTATTATATTTTTTGATATTTTCTTTTTTTGGGTTCTAAATACAGCTATGTAAAGTGAAGCGTTGATAAAATGATGTCCTTCAAAAAATTAGAAAAGAGGTAACATCCAAAAATAACCCCAGATATTAACTCCGAGAAAAATGTGGATTTTAAAATTCTAGGCTGAAGGGAATATTTATGTTTTGGGTTTTTTGTTCTGAACTAGAATGCTTAGATAATAGATGGTAAATCAAAGCAGAAAACTACTCACTTAGGAGTAGGGTTTTTTAGCCCTTGTGCTATCTTATTTACACTTCCCAATGAACATTTTCAGATTTTGCTACAAAATCAAAACACATATTTTAAAATAATACACCACAATATTTTTTCCTGGAATTTTCAAAACATCTTTGTTTTGAAAAAAAATGAAATTGAAACAAAAATAAAAAAGTATTTTTTAGTTCAGATAAATTAAGGTTGGTATATACATAACACTTTATTCTTAGGATCTGCAACATTTGTACTTTAGCATTGATTAAATTATCTTTGATTTTAGACCTTCTAAACTCTTACTAAAAAGAAGACATCTGGGCCTCTTATAATAGCAATTTGTTTTTCCTTACCGAGCCACTCAACTTAAAACAAATAAAAACTAATCAACCAACCAGAAAAAAAAAAAATCCAAACAGTAACCCCTTATAATTCACCTCAATAAAAGACGTGAAGATGTGATGTCCATACAACTTTTCAATTACCATCTTCAATGTTAGTTTTAAGATTTTTCTCCCCTAAATTTACTCATTTGAAAGTTCATCATTTAAGTTTAATCAGATAATTTAAACACACAGCATAGTTAATACCAACAGGTATTAACAGTCAAAGATTGACTTGCATCTCTATCCTAGGAATCGGCTTAATCTCCTGTCTTATAACTGGTGTTCTTAAAGGTCATTAATTAAATTCCTGTTAGTCCATCTTTTTTTTTTTATTTAAGTGGTCTTCTGTGTCAGTGCTTCCTTCTCCAAATTCCAGTGAACAGAGTAACCACTGTACTAAATGCTGAACATCTGATAAGAGGTGCTGCTTAAAGGAGCTGTAGAAACTGGGCTAAAAGGCCTAAACTAACATTTTGCATGCTCATATATGTACAGCTTATCCTGGTTCCAGTGTAGGCTAGAGTTTTTCTAGAGGTCCTAGCAGCTATAGCTGCATGTGAATAGAGAAAGGTGCTAATTTTCTCTGTTTAATCTTTTCGGGCCCAGGGAGAGCAACACAGAGGAGAAGAACCTGTGTCAGTGGGAGTGGATCAGAGGTCCCGGATTAGCTGCAAAGGCTGTGCTTCATCCTCTGCTGCCTTGTGACCTACTTAATGACTTGTCAAGGACTGATTTAATTAAATAAACTTAGCTAGCTCTCACTAATATCTATTGCCCTCCAAATAATACTATAGTTGCAATTCCTGGTCTATAAAAAAGGTTTCAGCATACTGAATTCTGTATAAAAATATCTCAATAGCAATGGATGTTTTACAGTTAATATCCTTTAAGATTATTAAATAGTTCCCTAGTATGGACTACTGGCCAAATTAATTTCCTAGAGGACTAAAGATTAAACACAAATCATAGTTTTGAATGTGAAAGGTCATGTTGTTCAACCACAGAGCTACAGTTCAAAATGTGACTTTATGACTTCTATCACTTTTTTCCGCTCTGAATTATTCATCAATTTAATATTTCACTATCATAAGTTTTCTTTCCTTTAAAGTTTGGGTGCTTATATTAGTAAAAGAAATTTTAAATGGTACAATAATAAACCTAACATTCTCAGGGCACAAGAGAGAGGAAAATATGAAATTTTAGGATGAATATCACTTCTCTTAATCCAAATATTTTTGAAAGTTAATAAAACTTGTCCTTTGGGGTTTTTTTTTACATGGATTTCACAGAATCACAGAATAATTGAGGTTCAAGGGACCTAGGGAAATGTCCAACCCCCTGTTCCACTAGGGTCAGGTAGAACAATGTGCTTGGTTGCTCAAGGCAGAGTCTAGTCATTTTCTAAATTTCTCTGGATGCAAGCCCAATGACATCTCTGGACAACACGACCGGTTCTATTTGATCACCTTCACAGTAAAAAACATTTAAAATAGAATTTCCCATATCCCAGTCTGTGCCTATTGCTTGTTCTTTCACTGGACATCACTGAGTAATGTCTGGCTTCATCTTTCCTACTCCCCTTCCCTCCTCAAGTATTTGAATATTTTGATTTAAAAAAAATATATAGGCATACATGTTTATAATATTAACTAACGAAAGGATTTGTTTGGCAACTGTGCAGCATGTCAACATTTTGTCTCCTGCAAGTTATATAGTAGAGATTCACAGATCATAGAATCACAGAATCACCAGGCTGGACGAGACCCATCAGATCATCAAGTCTAACCATTCCCACCGATCTCTAAACCATGTCCCTCAGCACCTCATCCACCCACACCTTAAACACCTCCAGGGAAGGCGAATCAACCACCTCCCTGGGCAGACCATTCCATTGCCTAACCACCCTCTCCGTGAAGAATTTTTTCCTTATGTTGAGCCTAAACCTCCCCTGGTGGAGCTTGAGGCCATTCCCTCTCATCCTGTCCCCTGTCACTTGGGAGAAGAGGCCAGCACCCTCCCCTCTACAACCTTCCTTCAGGTATTTGTAGAGAGTAATAAGGTCTCCCCTCAGCCTCCTCTTCTCCAGGCTAAACACCCCCAGCTCTCTCAGCCTCTCCTCATAAGGCCTGTTCTCCAGCCCCTTCACCAGCTTTGTTGCTCTTCTCTGGACTCGCTCCAGACCCTCAACATCCTTCTTGTGGTGAGGGGCCCAGAACTGAACACAGTACTCGAGGAGCAGTCTCACCAGTGCCGAGTACAGAGGGAGAATAACCTCCCTGGACCTGCTGGTCACAGTATTTCTGATCCAAGCCAAGATGCCATTGGCCTTCTTGGCCACCTGGTCACACTGCTGGCTCATGTTCAGTCGGCTGTTGACCAACACCCCCACGTCCTTCTCCTCCAGCCAGGCTTCTTCCAGTCTGTAGATGCTTACGGTTGTTGTGCCTCAAGTGCAGGACCTGGCATTTGGTCTTTTTAAACCTCAATGAAGTGAAATGATTTGGGGTTTTTTTTCTATTGCTTGTTAGACTCAAAGATCTTAACTATCTTTTCCAAACTTAATGTTTCTATGAGTCTGTGATTCTTATTCCTAAATAATATGTTCCTTTAACAAGCTGTGGGGGAAGAAATCCATAAATGTTTTCATAATTGCTATTATAGATTAAAACCAATAAATAAAAATGTTTGCTTTGCATATAAAACTATTCTGTGGAAGAATGTAGTTATGTAATCATTGATAATTTAAAAACTCAAGCTGAAGCAAAACAATTTTAATAGCTATTGAAACAAAGCTTTATCACCACAGGTAAAAAAGAGATTATTTGGAAAAACTGAAAATGCATAGATTGGTAAACTTAAGTCAATACATCCAAAATTATTTATGCTCAGCATTTTTGAAAAAGATTAATTAACTGATTGTAAAACTGTCTAGCATTTAGGATACATCTAGTACTCTGTTATTAGTACTGCTGTAGAAGCTTCTAAATGACCTTCTAACAGGGATGACAAAAATGCCCAATTACTACTGATGACTGCAGGATGAGAAGTTTCACCTCTAAATGTTTCTAACTACTAAACAACTTATAAACAGTAGTCCTATTAAGCAAGCAACTCAGTATTCAAATTAATGGCTAATGATGCATAGGGGAATATCTTCAAATACTCTAAAATGGACTAGAAATTATTTGCAAATTTCACATGAGACTTTTGAATGTGAATTGTGATATTACTTTCACACTTTTCAATCATGTACTCTATTACATACAAAATGAAAGTTGTGGTAACTCACTCCTTAGTCTCTGAATTCTCTGAAAGATGATAATAAAAAATTGATTAAGTGATTTGATTTCTTATGGAGATTTTTTTATCTTGGAATCATAAGTCTCTGAACATATGTCTATTACTAAGACAACTGTCCACTGCCAACTTTCCACAGCCAAATCTCCACAGCTCAATCTCCACACAGCCAACTCTCCATGGGAACAGCTCTACATGAGGAGCCTCTAACACTAATCTCAGCTCTAACACTATTCCTCCCCATGTAGAGCTGTCCACTGCAGAGAGTTGGCCACAGAGAGTCATTCCTTTCCAATTCCTGAAGCCTACTCTGACTATTTAAACCCACTTCCTTGATGAATATTTGAAAGTGTATTCAATGAAGTATTAGTTTTGATAGAAATCAGACAGAAATCATAGAATTAAAAGAAAGAAGGTTGAAATGTAATTTGTTCCATTCCTAATCCATGGTTTAAAGTAATAAATCTTATTCTTGAGAGATATTCTTTAGTATTTTGCAAAGGACTCAATGGATACATCACAACTCCTCTAAATCCTTTCAGTTTTTCACTAAAACTAGGATCATATAAAATACATAGGATGGTTTTATAGAGCCTTTTTCTTTAATTTCTGACCTAGCTGAGGTCTTACAGGAATTAAGCCAATTATTCTTCATTTTACTTATCACAATTATCACATTTTTTATACTACCTTTTGCATATTTGAATGCTGCTATTGTGTCTTCTTCCACAAACTTCTCTTTCACAAACTAGCAGCACTTGGTTAACCTTTTTTTCTGTGGGTCTTAGTTCCTGGGCTTTTCATTAGTAGTGCTGCTCTTAGACTGTATCTTGCTTGTTTGCATTGTTCATAATGTTCACTGCCCAGTTCTTCCAAAAGAAGATACATTTGAGACATTGCTAATACTAACAGGAGTGGAAAAGTGGATTCAACTAATACAGAAAATGTGTTCTTGTTTATAAATATTGGTACTATGACTGTCTGCTTTATAATATAACATTATGAACACATCTCATGAGCAACAGCTGAGGGAACTGGGGTTATTCAGTCTGGAGAAAAAGAGGTTAAGGGGACACCTTGTTGCTGAAAGGAAGTTGTAGTGATATGGATGTTCGTTTCTTTTCACAAATAACAAGTGATAAGATGAGAGGAAATGACTTCAAGTTCTTCCAAGGGAGGTTTAGATGGGATATTAGGAAATATTTCTTCACCAAAAAAGGCTGTCAAGCATTGGAACAGGCTGTCCAGGGAAGTGGTGGAGTCACCATCACTGGAGGTATTTAAAAGACATGTAGATATCATGCTTAGGGACACGGTTTAGTGATAGGTTTAGTGATGAATTTGGCAGGGTTAGGTTTGAAGTTGGACTTGGAAATCTTAAAGGTTTTTTCCGACCTAAATGATTATCTGATTCTGTAATTCTTTTATTGCTCAAGTTCGACTTCAGACCTGAAGTGATAACCCAAAATTTCTTCCTGACAGTACTCCCATCTAGGTTTTTGTTTCCTACTTCTGTCAGGTTCCAGATGAAGTAAACAAGTGGTTTTAATTTTTATAATGTATTGAATCATACTTTTTTCAAACTATTCTATGTTTTCTAGCTACTATTTTGTATTTTCATCCTATTACTTCTTGATACATTTAAGTAGAACTTTGTCTTTGCATTCATCACAATCCGTTTCCTCCTCTGCACTTATACTCTAGTATTACAGAGCTTGGAATTTTACTAATATATTACTTACTCATGTACGTTATGGCTGTGTTCAGAATAAGATCATCATGAGAGATTCCATTTTTATCACATATTATTTATGAGAAAAAAAATTATAAAAAAAAAGAAAACCAAACATAGGAGAAGGAAGGAAAGAAGAAAGATAACATCATCATGGAGAGAAGAAACAAGAAATTCATCCTTAATCTCAACTGTGAACCATGTTGTTCTTTCCCCTACCAGTTCTCCATTTGTTATAATTTGTGAATTTTATGTCTAATTTTAGACGTAAAATGGCTCAACAGAACATGTGGTTTTGCATGTAGCAAAAAATGATAGGATAGTTTCGGTCATTGCGCAAGCAAATAGTATAAATTAATACATGTGATTATTTGGTTTTAACAAGTATTAATGCTTCCTGAGTTGAATAAAGGGTCATCTTTATCAGAAAATAGTTCTATCCCTCAGCATAACTTATGATTGTCCAATTAAGTTATAGATTGAAGATAATTGCTATAGAAAGTCCTTAAGATTCTGAATCCATTAATATAATGTTTTATATTTAATGAAATCATAAGCAATTTTTGGTGAAAAATGTAAGATCATTTAATATCATTTGAGTCATCACTTCCCTGTTACCAAGTTGGTATATAAATATTCCCTCCCTTCATCAGCAAGTCTGCAATTTTATTTTTAGATTTTACCCTCCATGCTATCATGAACATCTTGGAGAAAAATAAGATAAAACTAGTGGAAAAATTATTAATGAGGAAAAAATAAAATATTTACCCTCAGAACTTATGTGTTTGTTATTCCTACTGATTCCTGACCCCTGCTGTGGAATCAACAATCTGTTTAAAAGCAGTTACTGGATTGTTCTTAGAAGTTTTTAATACTTAGTATTGGATATTGGGAAAAATTTGTTCACTGAAAGGGTTGTCAAGATTTGGAATAGGCTGTCTGAGGAAGACGTGGTGTCACCATCCCTGGAAGAATTCAGAAGACATATAGATGTGGTGCTGAGGGACATGGTCCACACTAAAGTGCTGGACTTGACAGTGCTAGGTTTACGGTGGAAACTGATGACCTTAAAGGTCTTTTCCAACCTAAATGATTCTACAATTCTATGATTTGAGAGCAAGGTTCTTTGGTTTTACTTTTCATGCTTGCTGAGTCCTTCTAGTGTAACAAATAATATGCCTTTGAGTGTTATAGTTAGGGTGCCAATAACCTATGTCAACAGATTTTCCTATTTATTTTCTTCAGAGGTCCATTTTTTCATGCATTTCACAGACTTCATCAGCAAAGCTGTTTGGAGAACTATTCTCAGATATCAATTATAGACACATGTGTATGCAATTGCTATTGTGAAATGTTTCACAAAAATGTGAAATTATTCTGGTGCTGCTTCCTCCCAAAACATTGTCCAGAGCCTCAAGTTCTTTCACATCACATAATAAGACCAAAGCAGTGCAGCTACACAACCTCTGAAACTGGGCATATAGAAGCACCTTCATCTAAAAGACAGCAGGCAGTATTCAGCTCACATTAATTAGAAACTTAAAGGAACTGCTGTCTCCCAAATATCAAAACATACAATTAATTGGTTAACTAAATAAATCTGATGTAAATACTAGAACTAAGGGTTTCATTTAAGGTTGCAGAGCAGCAAAGCAGGGCAGTAATTAGACAAAAATAGCAAAAATGCATGCTATTTGTAGAACAACTATTAGAGCAGTAGCATAACTCAAGTTCTAAGAGACTGAGATGTTCTATTCATGGCTCTATCCTCAGCCTTCAGCAATTGCAAAAGAGTTTTTCCAAGCACTATCCTTGCACAACCAGGACAAAACAGCCTATTCAGCCTCGTGAAGGTTTCAAGTGCCTCACTGCCTAGGTTCATTTTGCATTGAATCCTGTCATTCTGAGAGACTGAAGCTGTGTGCATGGTGGGTCCCCTCAGCATCTGAGAAGGAAGAGAAAGAATTGGAATCAAGCAATTCTCTCTTTGACATCTCCATGTATCTTTGTATGCTGGGGGCCAGAGAGGCTACACATTGAGTTTTGCTCTAGCAAGTTGAAGAAACCACCCGGTAAGCCACCACAGCTCATTTGCAGGGCTGGGAAGTTCACTTGATCTCAGTTCCCTGAGCTGTCAAGGGGCTTTGGGGAGACAGCATTTAGCCATGAAAGGATGAATATAAAATAAATTAATGCAACAAATTTGTATTTGTCTGTCTTGTGACAGGCTTTGAGCTAGTCTTTCTATCAAGTTGATGGATGACTTAAGTTATTACTGAAAAGTAAAGAAGTTATCCTTTCAGAAATAAATTTCTCAGTATCCCCTTATTCCACATTCAGGCATTGAAATCAGTAGTTTAATTTTTATAAACCTAGGAACACTAAAAGCTTTCTCTAGAATCAAATTTTAGGCTGACTACAGGCAACTGTTTTGAAAATCTTCGCTTATGATTCTGTAAATTGCACTCTATTTTTTTTATGCTTGTTAACTGAAGATTTGATATTGCAGCACCACAGCTGCAGGAATTTTAGCCATTACTTTGGACATTACTGGAACAGAGGCCTGTCTTCTAACACTCAATAGCAGAGAGTGAAGTACATCAGATAGGTCCTTCTAATGATTAAAACCTGCATAATCAGCAGTCAATCTATTAAGATTAAAGAGGCTCTCATAAAATATTCTGTACTTCATCTGAACACACATTAAAATCAGATTAATCAGAAAGATCTATATATCTTCTTTCATATTTTAAAATATGAAATTAAATCCTTATTCATTAAACTTATAAGTTTAATAATTTTAACCACAATGCCTTATGCAAATCAGTTTTGAATTTTGTTGTTCATTATTATGTGCTGAAAGTGAATCTCAAAGAAAATTCAGTTCTTCAAAAGCAATCCTATGTCACATTACATATATGCAAAGTTCCAAGATCAGTATTTTTGGGTATTACTTTATATGTTGTCACCCAAGTTTATTCATAGTGTGATGATGCAGGTATCTCTGCAGGAATTTCATCTTAACATTAGCTTTTCTACTTCAATTCTTTATGCTGTTATAATTAGTAGTAGTGGTAGTAAATGAAGAAGAGAATACTGGCTAAATTATTGCTAGTATATAAAAAACTTGAAAACAAGAAAGTGTTGATTTGATTTACAAAATCAAAATTCTTACCAAATGCTGAATCAGTTAAGTTTCTGCCAGGTTGTATTCATAGATGTTAAATGGTGAGGATAAATGAAAATACAATATTGCCGTACTGTTATCACAGCTTACCCTCAAATCTTAAGACTAGAACAGCAGGAATAATTATAAACAAATACCCTGATTTTTTTTACTTGCTTATTTTCAAATAGAGTCAACTATTTTGAAAGGGATTATTCATCTGTAACAGGAACTTTGCTTTGTAGAAGAAAGCAGCATCAAAACATCCTTCTAAGGTTTCATAAGATTAAATAGACAGATTATCGAAGGGTTAGATTAAGAGAGGGAATTCAACACTCCGAATCACTCAGCTTTCAGAGCTCACAAAACATCATTATTATATTGATTGTGATTTCTACCAATCCATCTAATATAGTTCTTATTCTCCTTTGGTAAAAACTTTTATAAGCTGCTTTCCAAATCACTACTACTTCTCATAAATCATCTTTGATTTAGATCAAAATGTGTTCTTTACAAACTGATGCACAGTCTTGCATTCAAAAAAACCCTAGTTTTTCTGTTGCTCTAAAATACAGAATCACAGAATCACTAGCTCAGAAAAGACTGCCAAGATCATCGAGTCCAACTATTCCCATCAATCACTAAACCATGCCCCTCAGCACCTCATCCACCCTTGATGGTGACTCTACCACCTCCATGGGCAGCCTGTTCCAGTGCACAGTGACTCTTTCCATGAAATATTCTTTTCTGATATCAAGCCTGAATGTCCTCTGGAGCTTGAGGCCATTCCCTCTTGTCCTGTTCCTTGTCACTTGGGAGAAGAGGCCAGCACCCTCCTCTCCACCACCTCCTTCCAGGTAGTTGTAGAGAGCAATGAGGTCTCCCCTCATCTTCCTCTTCTCAAGGCTAAACAACCCCAGCTCTCTCAGTCGCTCCTCATAAGATTTGTTCTCCAGCCCCTTCACCAGCTTTGTTGCTCTTCTCTGGACTCACTCCAGAGCCTCAACATCCTTCTTGTGGTGAGGGGCCCAGAACTGAACACAGTACTCGAGGTGCGATCTCACCAGTGCCGAGTACAGGGGGAGAATAACCTCCCTGGACCTGCTGGTCACGCCGTTTCAGATACAAGCCAAGATGCCATTGGCCTTCTTGGCCACCTGGGCCACTGCTGGCTCATGTTCAGTCGCTGTCAACCAACACCCCCAGGTCCTTCTCCTCCTGGCAGCTTTCCAGCCAGGCTTCTCCTAGTCTGTACCTCTGCTTAGGGTTGTTGTGCCTCAAGTGCAGGACCCGGCATTTGGCCTCGTTAAACCTCATGCCATTGGACTCAGCCCAGCGGTCCAGCCTGTTCAGATTGCTTTGATGAACGTCCCTACCCTTCAGTAGATTGACACCACATTACTACACTACTATACATTAATGGAGAGATTATCAAAACTCAGAAAAAAATCACACCTTTTCACGTAAACCAAAGTCAATGGTGCTTTATGAGTGGAGAAGAAAATACTTGCTTATTGACACTATCGGTGTGTAATCAGAGAAATAATTTTGCCAGTCAAGTCCTACATTGTTAAAGGACTGTCTGACTGAGATTCTCTGATGATTACCTCTAATCAAGAAAAAAAAAAACGAAGTCTGTGGGGGAATTTTTCTCCCATTTTCAGTGTTTGCCTTCCTAGCAGATTTCATACAGCCCATCTGCCAACTGTTTCCACGAACTTTCATCCTATTCACCATATGTGGGAAATACAAGGCTTCCCAAGATTTCTGGACCCCAATTCCCTGCTCCACGTACTGTTACTAGTCTGTTTTGACTTGGCTCTTTAACAGGAGAGGTACCTCTCCTTTCATCCCTTTGCCCTAAAGAATTGCTCATCTTCTCCCACACTCCCATCCTTCCTGGAACTTCCCCATCCTCCTTGCTCAAAAAATCATTTTTCCTAATGTTAGCAGTTTGGTCCATGAGTTTTTCTGGATCCTGAGCCAAGAAAATATCAAAATATCATTGTAAATTTATTTCAATTAGCATCTTTACTAACTTTGAGATTATATTGTGAGTAATAATTTTTTAAGCCAAAGCTTTGCATGATAAGTTTAGTATTATTTAAGATTAAAAAATAGAGTAAAATTACTTACTTCGATTTCTAAAACTTCTTTACTTTTTTTCTCCCCTGTACTTGCTTGTTACTATGAAATATATTTCAAGAAGCTACACTCTAATTTTCTTTTTTTATGTGTGTGAAATTTGTGATCTTGGAGGTTGAGCTCCTTCAAGATAAGATTCAGTACAGGAATTGCAGAGCTTGCACAATTTTATATTTTATGCTAAAACCTATTGCTGACATAAACTATAATTCAAATGTATAGTCAAGTCCATCCATGAACAATAAATAATGAGTATTAAAGACAAAACCTCTACAGTGACCACATACATTTTACCTCTATGAGAAAAAAAAATGTAAAAAAGGCACAAAATCTGAGTACAAAATCTGATAAGCAAATCTAATGGGGTCATTCTGTCCTTGTAGAAAAGCAAGTGACACAGTTTGTTTAGTGATATTTTATATCAATGTTGCTATATTTGAAGGCTTCATCCAGGCCCTTAAAACACCCTCTGCTATTTCAAGCTCTCATTTAAGGCTGATAATCCTTAAGCTTCTCCATCATAAATTAAACTGTTCTGTACTATGCAGGTCACCTGACTGTGAATGGCACAATATCCTTCCAGTTGAACTGCTTTAGGGACACAGTTTCAGGAAATTTGTGGGCTGTATGCAAAAGGTGAAATTGTGTCTTGACATATTTTTGTAGAAGTGGTGTAATACTGGTCACAGATGTGGGTTTAATCCACTTCTCTCTCCTGATCTCGAACAAAACTGATTTAACCTAGCCAACCTGGGAAACTACTTCAGTAATATTTCTACTTTGTCTTGGGTGCAAAAGCCAGAACACCTACAGCATTTTATATATGAACCCACACGTCTCTGAGATTTTTCCTTTGCTGCTTGAGTGTTGATATTATAATTCTCTCTATGCTAAGGCTAGTAGAGCATTAACAGAATACAACAGATTGTAAATCCTATCCCAGAGTAATTATCATATATATTTCAAGCTACTTGCACCAAAAGATGTGTCAAGGTGGTGATAGATCACTAACTATACTAGTCTATTTTTGCTTGTCTACTGAGAATGTGTACATGAAACAGTGAAAATCTGCTTGAATGGAAAACACCTGGATGAAAATGGTGTAACCATACACCAGGATGTGTAAGGTAGAGCAAACGAGTCAGAGATGCTTGGAAGAGTACTATGAGATATAGTCATGGAGGGGAGAGTGACCCAGGAAAATTGTTTGATATTCAACGATCACCTCCTCGAAGCTCAGGAGCAATATATTCTAACAAAGAAGGAAATCCTGGACTAACTGAAATGCAAAAAAAGAAGCTTACAGAGGGCAGGTATCCTGGGAGGAATGAAGAAAAATTATTCCAACAACCAGGGATCAGACTAGGAAAGCTAAAAACCTGATAGAATTAAATCTAATCATGGAGGTTAAGGACAACAAAAAAATAGATATATTAGCACTAAAGGAAGCAATAAAGGAAGACTAGGAGGAATGTTGGCCCTCTCCAGAAAGAAATGGGAGACCTGCTATCCTGGGATGTGAAGGAAGCTGAGGCACTAAACACTTTCTTTTTTTTTTTTTTTTCCAGGGGCTCAAGCCACACCACTGAAGTTACAGAAGACAAAGGAAGGGACTTTCAGAATTAAGATGGTGCAAGACCATCTAAGAATCATGGAATCATAGAATCGCTTGATAGGAAAAGACTTTTGAGATCTTCAAGTCCAACTGTACCTGTCCACTACTAAACCAGCACTTAATCTACCCATCTTTTAAATACCTCCACATGTGGTGATTCAACCACCTTCCTGAGCATACTATTCCAGAGCCTATTAGCATTTTCAATGAAGAAATTTTTCCCGATGTCTAATCTGAATCTCCTCTGGTGCAATATGAAGCCATTTCCTTTTGTCCTATCGCCTGTCACATGGGAGAAGAAATGAACACTCACTTCACTACAATCTCCTTTCAGGTGGTTGTAGACTGTGATATGGCTTCCCCTCAGCCTCCTTTATTCCAGGCTAAACAATCCCAGTTCCCTCAGTCACTCCTCATAACACATGTTCTCCATCCCTTTCACCAGCTTTGTTGTCTTTCTCATAGTGAGGGTCCCAAAGCAGAACACTGCATTCAAGGTGCGGCCTCATCAGTGCCAAGTACAGGTGCACAATCATTTCCCTGGTCCTGCTGGCCGCGCTGTTTTTGATACACACCAAGATTCCATTGGCCTTCTTGGCCACTTGGGCATACCACTGACTCGTATTCATCCAGCCTGTAAGCAAGTCAGAAATTATAAGACATTGCACTATTAAAGTCAAATTAAGCCAGACTGTTCAAGTAGCCTTAGATATCACTTGGACTATCTAATTTTCATTCAGAATTTTGAATTTGGGCATTTCATTCTGATTTGAAATAAAGAATAATTTCAATATAGTGATATTTTCCTCAAAATGCATGGTTTTATTTGTTGTGATTACGTAATTCAGTATCTCTTTTCTATGTTTTTTTTTTTTCATTTTTATTTATTTTTCTAATAATTCCTTCCACTATTATATTTCAGGAAGGTTCCAAAGTATGAGTACCATAATCCTTCCAACATTATTTTCCCACTATATTAGTTTTCTCTATCTCTGTTGATTTGATAGCATAGTTTTTATCTTTTAAGTTTATTGAATAAATGTACACTTTGCTAGTAAAAGAAATAATTGTTAATAACCTTTGATACATACACTGAATGTCTAGAGGTACTTAAAAATGTCCAATAATTATCTATTTTGTCATTTAGACAAAAAATTTAGCTTTTTCTTAACAAAAAATACATTTAGGTATAGAGTACGGCAGGCTGGCATAAACATCAAAGTTATTTTGTATGTTGTGGTTTGAGCTAAAGTAGAATTTATTTTTCTAACTTTGCCTAATTAACTTGATTTTCTGAAAGTTAACTGTCTGTTTTCAGACAGTGTCTATCTCTAGAAGTGGCAAGAGTGAAAATTCATGATTGTTACCAAAGTAACAAGTCACTGAATCATAGAATCACAGAATGGTTTTGAGTTGGAAAGGACCTTAAAGATCATCTAGTTCCACTCCCCCTGCCATGGGCAGGGAAAACTCCCTCTAGACCAGGCTGCAAAAGCTCCATCCAACCTGGCCTTGAATTGGTATGCAGAAAGGCCATTGCTTACATTTATCCCTATAGAAACTATGGCCATCCTCAAGCCGGTGATAAGCTCTAAGTGCAAAAAGGGTCGCATCTGCAGTGAGGAGTGAACAGGAAACGTTACCCAAAACTGACCTTTTGAATATTCTATTCCATACATGACATACTTGGTGTAAAACTGAGGAAACACTATGGTCAAGCTTTCTTCTCTGATTGCTGGTGTCTAATATGGACCTCGTACATCCTTTTGCACTTGATCATAGATAAAATAAATCCTGAATCCACTTCCTGAGTCCATCTCCCTTCTGCCACTGAGTCCTGTCTGGGACCTTTGCCCATGTCTGTTCTGCAGCATCAGTGGTTACATATAGTTATCAGAGGAAGGTTCGATTTAATACATTTGTAAATATTTTATTATTTTCTTTTCAATAGCATTTTCTTTATTATTATTATCATTTCATTAAAGCTGTTTTAGTTTCCAGCCCACAAGTCTCTCTCATTTCCTTTTGCTTTTTCCTTGTGGGGGGGAATTGGAAGAAAACTGCTTGCATGTAGCTGCTGATGAAGCTGGGAGGAGCTAAACAATTACTATGTGTAAAGGGAATTCTGAAAATATTTTCTTAAATTTCTCATCCAAGTCTTCTCCAAGTACTACTGAAAACACAAGCTAAAACATAAATGTATGTATAAATATGATTAATGTTCCAAAACCGTACTGCTAGTTTTTGCTTGTTCATGCTGATCACTGATTTATAGTCTTTTCCCAAGGACTAGTTTCTATGTAGGTTCCTGAATTATTGTCTTCCTTTTTTAAGCTAGTGTCATAGAATACATACTCATTTCTATATGGTCAATAAATTAAATTTACATAAGGTTGGCTTTCTTATCTATTATATTATGAAAATTATTTAGACAGAACTCGCTACAAACATATTAAAACTCAGAAGCTGCCAGTCTTGAAACAAGATGGAACATTTTACCAGAGGCTCCTAATTACGTGTAAACATTATCTACATAGAGTAAAAGAGCAAAAGACATAGGTGTTAAATCCTCTGTGACACAAAATGCAGGGAGCATTCAAATGTTCAGCCAAGTGCCAGAAAACTTTTGGCAACTTTAGGCAAAAGCTTTATGACCTTGAGAAAAGATAAGACAATAAAGAGAAAGCAAACCAAATACTACAACCTCATGCTTCTTTCGTGCCATCAAGAAACATCAGCTGGTAAATACAGACCTTTCAATTTCTGTATTTACCTTGGGCTACTTCCTATAAATGCTTCTGAAGACATTTTATCACCACATTATTGTATATTGTAGGGGGAAAATTATAATTAGCTACTTAACATCTTTGGTAGATGTGTATGAGAACGTTTTAAATGACTATATAAAATTTTCAGCATTATAATCGTATTCTATCTCAAATGTAATTTGTTTCATTTTTCTGTTTAATGAAGTGTAAAACAGTGATAAATTGTAGAATTCTTTGCAAAGACTGTTCATATTATTTGTATAATGCAGTTAGTGAACTAACTGTGTTTCAAAAAGCAAATGAGTTGATGGGATAGAAATGTAATTTGCAGCTTAAAGATCAAAAAGCAATGCAATAACATGACACCACTGATACTTAATTAAATTAGTGTGTGTTTCACTTAAAGAGGCTACTTCAGTGCTTCAGCAGGAGGAACCCTCTGAGCAAGCCCAGTACACTGGACATGTACTGAGGCACTTAAAAAAAAAATGGAGATGGCAAGCTTCTCTCCATAGGGAATTGCTTGTAGACACACAGAGCTCCACTGCCATTAACAGAGTCTAGGAGTCAAAAGGACAAACAGAGACAAAAAATGATAAAGTCAATAAAGGACTGAGGCTTGGCAGCTTCCACTTTATCACTATTTTAACAGATATAAACAAAGAATATGAAGAAGGAAGCACAGATTTTGTTTAGGCTTTGTCCACTGTTTTAATCTGGACTTCAGAAGATGAATTAAGAGGGTGAGTATACATCTAGCATTATAGAAAATAAAATGCGAACTAGTAAAACTGCATAAATTTTGCTGTTAGTGGACAGTCACCTCCTCATGTATTTTTGTTTATGATGAAACTAAGACCATCTCATGCAGCTTACAGATCTCATGGGCAACATAAAACAACAATTTAAAATTGGTTACTTGAAAGGGTCCCTTCTAGATGTACTAAAACAAGTTTAATTCAGACATGTTTTCTATGTATGCTAGAAATGGGACTGGAGCTACAGAAGACCCCTAGCATGAAGTGCAGATGAGTTATATGTTGATATTAAAAGGGAACTACTAATTGATGTGAAACATTTTTGACAGCTGAAACACAACTGCTGCTTTTTGTAGCCACCAGGGGAATAAAAGAATAGGTAATGAATGAGAAACCAGGAAGACAAAATGGGTTCTTTGAAAACTGTTAAGTAAAAATCACATCATGTAGAAGAACAGACAGACATATCATGTAAAAAATTTAGTATTGTTGTCTAAGGTCAATGAGAATTTTACTTTTTTAAAAACAACAAATTTGTTCAGTTATTCCAAATATCTAATTTAATAAATCAGCTATTCCTAAAAAATAGAATTATTTTGTCCTCCAAGTGTCATGGAAGATGTATTTGTAAGAATGATCCAAAACCGAGTAAACATTTAGGCAAGACAATATCAACCTAACTTTATTATGAATGGTGCAATATCTTTCTTTTAAACATTCTTACTGTAGTTGCACTTTTATGACAAGTTGACTTGAGTAGAAGGATTCTTTCTTTTTGCTGCCTTTTTCTGGAGTTTCTAGAAAAATGAAGCTCCTGATTCCATTTGTAGGCCTTGATGCTGTAATGCTTTTGCAAGCCTCCTAAAAATTTAACTTTTTTTAATGGCTATAATGCTAACTCTTCTGTGTAATGTTTCTGCTTGCATGCTTAGGAGGAAAGCTTTAATGAATGAGATAATGCTTCCTATGATGACCTATAGACTATGTCTCTGATGCAGTGTTTGAGACACAATGTTTATAGGTCTTTGAGAGTAGCTGCTAAAAACATGCAGTTTCTCAGAAGTGTAACCAAACACGAGAAGATAATTTTATTTTAAGACTCCTTTTTCCCCAGAAATAATTTTGGTAACAAACACCGTGTTGTTATTACTTATTCACCACATACTCACTATCTGCACTCCCAAAGGTGAATTAGAATCAAATTTCTTTAAATTAGAGACAGAAAAATTATCAATTCAGAAAAACATTTTCTCCCAAACATTATTAAAGGAAGATGCAAAGATACTCTTTATAATTTTAAAATACTGTTAATATTTATAACATGACTATATAAAGGTGTCATAAAAATGTAACAACAATCTAATTTACAATCTATAGAACATACAAGTTAGTTACTAAGGGCAAAATATACCCCTAGAGGAAAACTGTATAGAGGTGGTAAGTTAATTTCATAATTGTGAAAAAGCTGAACATTGATTCTTTGAGAGTTCATGCTCTGTTTGCTGCTGCACCGAAGATAGCAAGAGATTCCATTCATTCATAGTTAGTAAACAAAACCACCAATCTATCAGCTTCCCTGTATTTAACTCCGAGGTGAAATCTGACCTAGTTTGTCCTTGTCTCTATGTTGCTGAAAGGTTATGACTGATCCTTCATTACAGAGGAAAATGCTACTCTGGCTTCGTGGCAAATGATTCCAGGATAGCTATTAACCCTCCTCTTCAAGCTAAATTTATAAAAAGGCATGAAAAAAATTGAAACAGCTTTAATGCAGTCTGGCATGATTTTCCTCTATGACACAAAGAAGCCACTGAAAGGCCACTTTGAAGTCATACTGTCTGTTTCAAGATGTTCCACTAACTTACTAAAAGCAGTCTCTATTCTGAGACACAGGAATGCCAAGCGAGAGGATAGTTAACATGTCTGGTTTTACTAGTACAAAAGCAATAATTTGAGCAAGAAACATCTGAGCAACAATTTTTCATTTGGGTAATTAGCTTTCAGTTTCTTTTCATATTTTATCTTGTATTCTTCTAATGACGGGGAGCATGTATTTGTTTTTGTAAGAGATCCAGCATATCTTTTGTTACAGGAAGTGTAGTAATAATAGAAATAAAATACCAACAATTTTAATACTTACAAGAAATAAGGCAAAAAATTACATTTCTATTGCTCAAGTGTTTTTCATTTGCTGAAGATAAAAGAGACCTTCGCTGAGGAAGTGATGACAGAGTAAACTTTTTTAAGCATAGCAATGTTACAATGTGAATCTGCTTTTATGATAACATGCAGGGCACATTTTGCATAACAGTTTCTTCTGGTTTCATCTTTTATAATGCATTCACTTTATATTTGGTTCCTGCCTTCTCTAAACGACTACTTGATCCTTCTTGTTACACTTAGAATTTCAGACAGCAATGGTATCAGGGCTGGAAGGAGACAGATTGCATAGGAATATGAAGTAAATGGAAATCTGGAGTGTTTTGACAAACTAAGTCCTAACTTATAAAAACAGTGTTATAATTACTGCATGATCTGAATAAACATGACAGACTTGAGTATCTATTTATGACTAGTTTTATTCAGAAAAGCACATAAAGTATACATTACATTCTTTGAGTACCAACCTCTGCAGTATATCTCCATCTTTTGTGAATGTTCTTTGTTTTGCATATAACGTTCGTATGCTTAAGAACTATGTATATAAGATCACTAATAGTTTGAAAATAGTTTCCATACATATGAATCTTGTTAATTAGGAGACTAATTGGAAAATGAATATTACATAGCTGTATGAAAGACGATACCTATTCCTCTTTTCTATGAAAAATTCAGAAATCTTTATCTGATTTTGAAGGCTCTACCTTTTAGGCTGTCTGGTTTCAGAACTGCTAATGGTCTATAGGGCCTTTTTGCAGGGCATTAACACCATCCATTGACCTCTTCATTAGCAAACATGAAATTATTTTGAATTCCACTTCCTGCTGTGAGGTTGTCTACATTACAATGTTCATGCCTGTGGCAGTCTGAGCAGCCAGATCAGGCAGTAAATGGGCCATAAAATACACTAATATACATTAGATAGGTCTTTTTGCAGAAAAAGAGAGAAGAAAAGAAAAAGGTATCACACTTTCAACATTATTAACAATGAAACAATGAAGACATGGGACAGATACACTGCATTTCCCATTCTGTTTTTGTTCCAAAGCCTTTACTATATAAATATTTTAGGTTTAATTCTAGAATTAAAACTTTATACCAGTGATTATGGAATAAAATATCTTCATAACTAATCAAAAACTTCCTATTTAACGCTAAGAAACTGGCAGGGCTCCCATCATTTACCCCTAAAACTTTTAATGTGTTTTATAAAAACATGGGTTTGGACTGAGACAGCCTGAAGTGTTTGGAACCATTCATTAAATCTTAAGGTCAGTGTGTTTAAGAAATGAATTTCTCCTCTCAATCTTTTGTGCTTTTACTTAGTCTTATATTTATATTTCTCAGGGGGTTTCTTGTGAGTTTGTTTTTTGTTGTTGTGTTTGTCAATATTCCCTACTTCTACAGTTAATTTTTATTATGAAATCTATATCAGATAAGATTTTTCTTAAAAGATTATTGATATTCACTTTTAAATGCATAAAAATACATTAGAAGTACAAAACATGACAGAAATATAGTCGTAGAAAAAAAAATTAAGTTACAGAGTTTTTGTCCTTGAGTTTTTTTACTCTGTACAAGGGTAATTACTTCCAAATACGGAAAATTTTACAAAATATTTTAGAATAAATGAAGCTAGAGAATAGTAGATATCATTAAAAGTACTTGGAAGCAGAGAAACAATAATTACAATGTTCAGTTGTTGAAATTCTACAAGAAAAATATCCTGTAGATTATTACTTTTTGCGTGCCTCCATGAGACCCAGTTAAAGCTCAAAATAATAATGAAGCTCTTTAGCTTACAAGTAGTTAATTAAACACTTCTTACAGCATCTCAAAGATAAATGGATTTATGTAGTAGTGCAAAGTTTTCAATGTATCTATCAGAACTGTAGCTGCCCTGTTCATTTCTTTCATGAACTGTAATCTTGGTTTCAGAAAGACAGATGCACTGAAACAACTCCTGTCAGTATCTGGGTATTATCGAGTTTTAGGTTTCCAAGAAAAACTTCAAGGGCATCAGTATTCAATTTATGGGGAGTAAAAGTTGTGATAAAAGGCTGAGAATGGCTAATACTTTTTACTAAAATATATTTATTCCCTCAGAATCTTAACTGACAGCTGTACCAATAGGGTTATAGGTGGTTATCTTTCTCTAGCACTAGGTGGTTATCTTTCTCTAGCACTTAACTCAGAAGAAATGACTTATAATTCATAATTTTATTTAAAATAAATTGTACTATTGAAACTACATTGGAATGTTGTCTTATAGTCAAGGTATTGGTTTCATAAAACACAACGTGCTACACCAAATTAACAACATTTTTTGCTGGGTTTTGTTAGATAGATTTTATGCATAGGTAGCTGACTTCATCTCATTTTGCTTTATGACAAACTGTAGCATCAGGTAAAAAAATACATCTTTTTTATTAGTCAGACATTTCTTAAAGTGCCCGATTTTCTAGAATCTCTCCATGTGTATTTATATAGCTCTTAGCAGAATATAGCCATGGCATTGCTTGGTTCTCTTAGATAATGTGGTAATGAAAACTGTCTCTAGATATAGATATGAAGGCAATGATGTGTTCTCCAAAGGCTATAATATTTGGATTTTGTTTTTTTGTTTAGTTTTGTTTTAAAAAAATATTCAGTCATTGCCTTGTAACTTATATTTTGTATTTTAATTGCTATATCAAAACCGTATTGCTCTAATATTAAACATGAGAATCACTGGAGATATAGATGTGCTGAAATGAACAGAGATATTCAATGTGGATAAAGCCATGGGTGGATAGATACATTCAGTTTTGGGGGCCATTCTTAGCAAGAGTCCAGAAGCAGATGTAACGTATAGAAGATTCTCAATCATTCACCTTAGTTCTTTAAAAATGAATACACATAATGTATTTTTAAGAGATGCAAACTAATAGACATTAGAGAAAAGAAGCTACAATTTCATAAAAGCTCAAATACATGCTCTTCATTCTGAAATTAGTCCTAATGCTGGTGTGGGTAAAGAATGTCCCTGTTGTGAGCAGGAGGTAAGCTTAAATATTACAGTTCCTCTAGGCTGAAAATTTAAGATTGCGAGAATTACATTGGTCTGGAGACCAATCAAATCTTAAATAGTGAATTGCAAATATTATACTAGTGACTGAATATTCTGCTGATGTTCATAAAAAAATCCCAAAGCTCAAATATATTTGCAATAACTAGTGGAGCAGTCCTGAGAAACAAATGTACACAAATTTCCATCTGTTCACAGTGACAGAATAAAGTGCTACATTCAGCAAATACATTTATTGTGATAAATACTTCAGTCAGCTAAGATTAATCACGCAGCTTCAAATGTCTTAGAAGACTTCTCTCTCAACAAAGGGCTCTGAGATGATCCTGAGGTTTCTAAGACCAGACTGGCTTTTCTGGTTACACGCACCTGAAAGTAATGCAGTAATTACACAACTATATGTACATAGGAATCATAGAATAGAATCATAGAATAGAATCATAGAGTAGAATCATAGAATGGTTTGGGTCGGGAGGTACCTTAAAGATCATCTAGTCTCACCCCACTTGCCACGGGCAGGGACATCTTCCACAAGACCAGGTTGCTCAAAGCCCACTCCAAACTAGCCTTGAAGATCACTAAGCACGTGGCTTTCACAACTTCTTTAGGCAATCGGTTCCAGAGCCTCATCATCTTCAAAATGCCACATGCCCTCATAAAATGTCTCTCTCCAGTTTTCTTGTAGGACCCTTTAGGTACTGTAAAGCTGCTTTAAGATCTTCATAGAGCCTTCTCTTCTCCAGGCTCAACAAACCTAACTCTTTCAGCCTGTATTCACAACAGAGGCTCCAACCCTCTGATCATCTTTTGGCCATCCTGTGGACCCTATTCAAAAGATAAGTGTCCTTCCTGTGGTAAGGATTCCATAACTGAATGCAGTAGTCCAAGAGAGGTCTCATGAGAATGGAATAGTGGGGAAGAATTACTCAGCTTGTACTCAAAGAGTAGAGGACAGAGGACAAGAGGGCCAAAACAACCTCCCTTGGCCTGCTGTCTCACTTCTTTTGATGTAGCCCAGGATAGAGCTGGCTTTCTGGACTGCAAGTGCATATTGCCAACTCATGTTGACCTTATCCACCAGCACCCACAAAGTCCTTCTCTTCAGTGGTACACTCAATCCATTTTCCGCCCAGCCTGTATTTGTGCTTGGGATTGCCATGACTCAGGTGCAAGATCTTGCACTTGGCCTTGTCAGACTTCATAGGGTTGGCACAGGTCCACCTCTCAAGTCAGTCAAGGAAGTCTGCTCTCCTAAAACCAAGGGTACGGAGCTTGCTGTGTGATCTTCTTGCTCCTCTAAGGCTCAGTCCAAAAACACAAAGACTATCCAAATCACATGACAAACCTTCCAAAACTAAGAACTTGAGGAAAGATATGGAGGTATTGCAGGGAGTATAAAAATGATAATCCACTGCAAATCAAATTTATCTGATATCTATTTGAAAACAGAGTCTCTAATGAAGAATCTTTGTATAGGAACTTCGAAGGAAGATGTAATAAAAAAAGAAAAATAAAGATACTCAACCTGATGCTCAAAAAGATGCCTTTGAATATGGAATATGAATTGAAAGCACATTTAAAGATATACAAATGGTACAGAAATCTATGGTATTGTGAGCACTAAAAAAATATAGTTACACAACATACTCCTTTTAAAAACTTCTTTTACTGACCCAAAACTGTATATTACTGGACTACAGTCAAGATGGGACTGAGTGCCTGTGGGTAAAAATCAGAGGAGCCCATGGGCAGGAAGGGATTGTGATGGGAGTCTGCTATAGACCACCCAGCCAAAAAGAAGCAGCCGATGAGCTCTTCTACAAACAACTTAGTGTAGTCTCAAAATCGCTACTTCTAGTCCTTGTAGGAGACTTCAATTTCCCAGATATAGGCTGGGAGTATAATACAGCAGAAAGGAAGCAGTCCCGGAGGTTCCTGGAGTGTCTGGAAGACAACTTCCTCACACAGCTGGTGACCGAACCGACAAGGGACTGTGCCCTCCTGGACCTGCTGTTTGTGAACAGAGAAGGACTGGTGGGGGATGTGAAGGTTGGAGGACGCTTGGGGCAAAGCGATCATGAGATGATAGAGTTCTCAGTGCGGGGTAAAATGAAGAAGGAGGTTAGCAGAACAGTTGCCCTCAACTTTCAGAGAGCAGACTTTGGGCTGTTCAGAAGGCTGGTCGGAAAAGTCCCATGGGAGGCGCTCCTTAAAGGCAAAGGTGTCCATGAGGGCTGGGCGCTCTTCAAGAAGGAACTCCTAGCAGCTCAGGAGAAAGCCGTCCCCAAGTTCCGGAAAAGTAGCTGGCAGAGTAAGAAACCAGCTTGGTTGAGTAGGGAGGTCCTGAGAGACATCAATAGGAAGAGGAGGGTCTACGACCTCTGGAGGAAGGGGCAGGCATCCTGGGGGGACTATAGGAAGGAAGAGAGAATGTGCAGGGAAAAAGTCAGGAGGGCTAAGGCCCAACTAGAAATGCGATTGGCCAAGTCTGTGAAAGACAACAAAAAGTCTTTCTACAAATACATCAACAGCAAAAGGAGGGCTAGGGAGAATCTCCAGTCCCTAGTAGATGCAGGGGGAACAACAGTAACAGGGGATGAAGACAAGGCTGAAGTGCTCAATGCCTACTTTGCCTCAGTCTTTAACAGCAAGGAAAATTGTTCCCTCTGTGCACAACCCCAAGGGTTGGATGAGAAGTATGAGATTCCCAAGGTCCAAGTAGAGGTGGTTAGAGACTTGCTTGCCCAGCTAGATGCCCACAAGTCTATGGGGCTGGATGGAGTCCACCCAAGAGTTTTGAGGGAACTGGTGGATGTGCTGGCCAAACCGCTTTCCATCATCTTCCAGCAGTCCTGGATGACTGGGGAGGTTCCGCTGGACTGGAGGCTGGCTGATGTCGTGCCCATCTATAAGAAGGGGCGCAGGGAGGATCCAGGGAACTACAGGCCTGTCAGCCTGACCTCGGTACCGGGGAAAGTCATGGAGCGGGTGATCTTGAGTGTTATCATGAAGCACTTGCAAGAGAACTGGGTCTTGCCAGAGTAATCTGATCACCTTCTATGACCGAGTAACTAAACTCTTGGACGAGGGAAAGGCTGTGGATGTATCTTCCTGGACTTCAGTAAAGCCTTTGATACAGTTTCTCACAGCATTCTGCTTCGGAAACTGTCGGCCTCTGGCCTGGACAGGAGCACACTCTCCTGGGTGAAAAACTGGTTGAATAACTGGGCCCAGAGGGTGGTGGTAAATGGAGTTAAATCCAACTGGAGGCCAGTGACAAGTGGGGGTCCCCAGGGCTCAGTGCTGGGTCCAGTCCTGTTTAATGTCTTTATCAACGACTTGGATGAAGGCATCGAGTGCTCCCTTAGCAAGTTTGCAGATGACACCAAGCTGGGTGGAAGTGTGGATCTGCTGGAGGGTTGGGAGGCTCTGCAAAGGGACCTGAACAGGCTGGACTGCTGGGCAGAGTCCAACGGCATGAGGTTTAACAAGGCCAAATGCCGGGTCCTGCACTTGGGGCACAACAACCCTAAGCAGAGGTACAAACTAGGAGAAGCCTGGCTGGAAAGCTGCCAGGAGGACAAGGACCTGGGGGTGTTGGTTGACAGCCAACTGAACATGAGCCAGCAGTGTGCCCAGGTGGCCAAAAAGGCCAATGGCATCTTGGCTTGTATCAGAAACGGCGTGACCAGCAGGTCCAGGGAGGTTATTCTCCCCCTGTACTCGGCACTGGTGAGACCGCACCTCGAGTCCTGTGTTCAGTTCTGGGCCCCTCACCACAAGAAGGATGTTGAGGGTCTGGAGCGAGTCCAGGGAAGAGCAACAAAGCTGGTGAAGGGGCTGGAGAACAAATCTTATGAGGAGCAGCTGAGAGAGCTGGGGTTGTTTAGCCTGGAGAAGAGCAGGCTGAGAGGAGACCTCATTGCTCTCTACAACTACCTGAAGGGAGGTTGTGGAGAGGAGGGTGCTGGCCTCTTCTCCCAAGTGACAGGGGGCAGGAAGAGAGGGAATGTCCTCAAGCTCCGCCAGGGGAGACTTAGGCTTGAGATTAGGAAAAAATTCTTCACGGAGAGGGTGGTTAGGCATTGGAACGGTCTGCCAAGTGAGGTGGTTGAGTCACCGTCCCTGGAGGTGTTTAAGGTTAGGGTGGATGAGGTACTTAGGAGCATGATTTAGGGTTTGGTGGGAATGGTTGGACTCGACGATCCAGTGAGTCTCTTCCAACCTGGTTATTCTGTGATTCTGTGATTATCAACATCATCTCACCTTTTTTATCCCTTGGTCAAAAAAACCAAAACAACACTATAATAATTATTAACATTCTTTAAAGTAGTTCTAGTGAGTGACTAAAATCCTGTTTTCACTACCTTATATAACTTCCCAATGGCAGTCTGCATGTGTGAAGCTATTATTATTTCATTGCATTACTGGCTTGACATATGCATTAAAACTATTGTGAACAGACACAAAGCAGAAGGTAAGGCATATGTGAGTAGCAAGATTCACTTTTAATCATATTTTATGGAGGGAATCATTATACCTCTGTGATAACACTAATCTGCTTTGTGACATTTCAAAACAATGGCTCTTGGATTGTTTTGAGTTCCTTTAGGTAAGTGTTGAGAATTTCCGTGTACCAAAAATCATGAAGTATTCAATTCCAGCAGTGTGGAAGAGAGTGTAGATATTTATACATAAAGATTGCTTTAATATTCCTTCAAAAATTTTGGTAAACTTCACTGCAGCAACTTATCCATATGTTTATATTAACATTTAGGATTATTTTTTCAAAACAATATTAGCAGGATTGAGAATCTAAGGCTTCCTTTACAAGATGACGTCCTTTAGGTTTTTTTGTTTGTTTTTTTTTTCTTTCAATGGGAAGTGATAATTTAAGGCAAAATTCATCTAATCGAATTTTCCCTGATAAAATTAGACAAATGATATGATTTAGATCTTCAAGATAACAGGACTGATTACGGCTCTAGAACCCGCAGACAAGTCTTCAGGGTCTCTCCCTAACAAACACAGAAAAACCTGCAGAGGGAGATTTACTCTTCCTGTCTCAGACCCTGATGCAGATAGAGTGAATCATCACTGCAGGTGTCCGTTTCCCTCCCGACTAGGCAGGAAAAGAGACACCTAACTGTGGCCTGACGTTTAACTCTTAGATGACCGGAGGCACATGGCATAAACACCGTTCTCATGGTGGGTGACTGTGATGATGTCACTGCTAATTTGCTTTACCCAGATAATGTGTTCTAGAGAATTTGTTTGTTTGTTTGTTTGTTTGTTTGTTTGTTTGTTTCTGTGTATTAAATGAAATTTCAAATGTAGCTATGCTGGAAGCAAAGGATAGCAGTGCTCTCTGGAAAGCTATTCTTTTCGTCTACATACTGTTCCCTGATGAACATCTACATGGGAATGGGTTATTAAAACCAGTGGAGTAAAAGAGGGGAGAATTTAGGAAATCCTCTTCTCTATTTTTCACCCCTTCATTGTTTCTTTATTAAGATGACGTTTCCCAGGACTAGAATAGGGAACAGCCCTCTGTATAGCTACTGTAGGAGCAAGTTTTTGTCATATTATTTTAAATAATAGCTATTCAAAATGGCAATTTTATTGGCTAGGAAAGAATTGTGTAAGTGGTTGTCACAGATCTTATGCTCATGACAAAAATTATATTTGACAACACCATGAAACATGATTTCTTCCAGGAGAAGCTTCATGTGACTTATTCATAAAATTTTCCTTCTTTCTCTAATTTATTATTAATTTGATATTACTTTTTTAGGATGTAAATATTCATTTAGATATATCAGGATAAATATAAGCAAATATTATCTCTTACGTTAAAGACCTACCACTGCCTGCTATTGTTTGCTCGACTTACTACATATATCTTATTACAAAATCCAATTCTAAGTAGAATACTTACAAGATGTTAATAATGCATATCTCTTAATTGAAAGAGACAATCATTTATGTCCACAGTGGGTACCTAAAGGTTAAGCATTATTATGTTAAGCTAATTAAATGTCAGCAGTGCACTTTCACATATTCAAAATTCCTATTACCTTTGTTTCACTCTATGGTGTAAATGATTTGAAAATGGACTACAATCACGAACATGAAAGTCGTGCTGCATGACTGTGCAAATTTAGTTTTGCTCTTATTTTGTAGTTCAGGTTTAGCAAAATAAGGTGAAAACTCAAATACTTCTAGAGTATAAAAAAAAGAAATAAAAATATATACCAGAAAAAAATAGTGGCAGATAATGTTAGTGCTGAAGTCATTGGAGATAAGAACTGGATTTTACATCTATCCACAACCTGAGTTCCCAGCCAGGACCTTGGACCTTTCTTGTAGACCCCTTTAAGTATTGGAAGGCTATAAGGTCTCACTGGAGTCTGTCTTCTGTTCTTTAGGCTAAACAAGCCTAACTCGCTCAGCCTGTCCTCACAAGGAGATGCTCCAGCCCTCCGATCATCTTTGTGGCTTTCCTCTGGACTCACTCCAACAGATTCAGGTCCTTCCTGTGCTAAGGATTCTAGAACTGAACACAGTACTACAGGTAAGGTCTCACAAGAACAGAATGGAGAGGGAGGAAAACCTCCCTCAGCCTGCTGGTCACACTTCTTTTGATGCAGCCCAGGATATGTTTGGCTTTCATAAGAAGCCCCATGTACCTGAAGAAGATTTTATATAATATTTAAAAAATGTTCTAATGCACTTCTGTGCAGTGGATGTTGAGGCCTAGATTCACCATGCTAGCTCAAGGACTTTATCTTAGACACAGAAGTGCAGATCTCCCTTGGCTCGTGTTTTCTTCACAGCCAGAGGCAGAAAAGAATAACTTCTGAGGAAGATCTTACTTGAGTAGAATAGCAATCTGGAAATAACAAAGAAGTATCTGCTCATATCTCCTCTGAGCTTGTTGTTTGCCAGCTTCCTATAAATATCACTACAACCCTGGAAGGTGGAATCCTCTCTCTTTTTCTAGAGATATGTGAGGATTTCTACTGACACAATTCCTAGCTTAAGCAAGTATTAAGTATTACAAATTTGTCTTATACATTACAATCAATCTGATGAATGTATCTCCCACATCTGAGTCCCTTACTCCTTTCCCTGGGCCCTTGCTTCTTGTTGCCTGTGGATCATGACATGAACAATCAGAAACATCAAGAATAATTAATTCATTATTGTTTACATTTCACATACAGTTTACCATGTTTCAGTTGTCATTTAATCCCAAGGAACAAAGTCTGAATATAATATTTTTTTTTATTACCACTTAACTACTGACTTTTTATAGAAGTTCTAATAGTGATCTATGTTTAATTATAAAAAACATTTGAATTTCAAATAATTTTCATGTTAGAATTAATCAAATCTTGGTTTTATTCTAAAATGAATCCAGTGGCTAATTATAAAAATATTATTGCATCTGCAAATGCATACATACATATTTGTCTTGCACATATTCTAAAAATCAGACTAAAATATGCATGCTATTAAAGAGGTATGTAATCAATACACAAATGTGTGTTTATTTATGTACACAGAAAAAACCAAAGTGATAAACAACTAGCATTTTGAGTGTGAAAGTATAATTCTATAGCCACTTTTCCTGGAGAAATATGTAACTATTTATGATCTCACAAAATTAAATGGCCATTGTCAGCTAGATTCAGACTGATCAAAAACCTGAAAAGTGATAATACACCCTGAAGCGAAAATCTGAACAAGAAATCTGTGCAATGAACCAATAATTTTCCTATAATTTTCAAATAATTTTGAAATAAGCAGTGTCTAGATGGCTCCATTACAGCATTATTTTTTTCTTGTTAAAGCAGCAGCTGGTAGTTCATGATGTGTGTTAGATCCTCCAGTACGATAAAGACACTTTCTACAGACACTGGATTAAACAATCTGTAAAGGCCAAGCTCACTGTTTCTTGTTGTTGTGGATTTACTATCTGCAAAAATGCTTGGAGGGCCCATAATTATGCCAATCCTTACTTGACATTTTAGACCCTTTTTCCACTATCTCGAGCCATCCTACTTTTCAGCATCACAGTGTATCATCTTCATACTGTTCGAGAGCTATCAAGTAGCACCATGAGGTTTAAAGATGTGTAACATCAGGTATAAAATGACTGCTAGAGCTCCTCCGTCTTGTAATTTTTGACCACAGATAGGAAAAAAAAAACTATTGCATCTGGATGATAAAAACTCAAATTAAAACTTTACATTTTCCTTTCTTTTTAAGTCTCTTGCTGTTCACAAACCAAGGTATCATTTTACTGCTTATTAATGCATAACATTATATTGTATCAATTAATTTGTCTTACATGATTAGAGGAATGCTTCACTTCAGTGTTCTAAAAAACCCCAGAACAATATATAATTTTCATTCCATATAGAGAAACATTACTTTTTTTATTTTGCCAAGATTATTTACACTGTATATAATATATGAACTACAATAAATATAAGCAACACCTATAGGCGTAAGTTCTGATTTTAATATATGCACTTTATTGGCAGCAAGCTTGAGACAGAAATGTCAAAAGTATTAAGAATGATGTCTTCAGGATTTTCCATCTGTGTATCTATATAAAGGTGAATCATTTCACTAGAAGTCACTTGTATGGATATATAAATCCTAAACACTCATCTTAGGTGTCAAGTTTCTGCAGTGAAACCTGAAGAGAATGGAATTATTATTATATTCTAACTCCTGAAACTGTCAGTTAAGAGAAGTGGGCTTTGTTAGTTCCTTGAGACATGAGAAAGCTTAACTTTTCAAATTGTTTTTTCATTATGTCTCACAAAGACAAAGGTTCTGGTAAAATAAATACTTTGAAAATTCTTGTTATATATTTTCAGTAAAAATTAGGAACAACAACGTATAACTGCTAAGGCAAATGACAAATACTGTCATCACTTCTAATGGATGGATGGATGGGTGGATAGATAGGCAGATAGACAAAACAACTAAATGGAAATTTCATTTAATTCTGTAGAAAACATTTCAAGCAACTGCACTACATTTTTGTTTGTTTATGTTTATAGGTTTTTCTCACCCTACACACATTGGATCATATGCTCAAAGTTGTCCAGCTGACAGTTGAATCAGTAAAATTCTTCCCGACTTCACTGAGAACTGGATCAGACCCAATGTGAAGAGCTACTGGTGCATTTCTAGGACTATGGCAATCCATCAGAACAAAAATAATACTCAAAATACGACATCACAGTGCAAAGCGGGTAAGATGAACCATACCCTCTGTGTTTTCTCCCCTATGACCCAACAGTGGTTCTTTGTGCACAGCATATCAGACTAGGTAAAGCCAAGATCTCAACTTTTACTTCTGTGTATTTTTCTACTTTTTCTGTCCATAAACGAAGTGAAGTTGAAGTTTCTGGGAACTTTGGGATAATGTACTTGAAGTTTCTGGGAACTTTGGGATAATGTACTTGAAGTAACTTCATTTTTTCTGCCTTTTTCTAACATAAATAACAAGTATCAGATACAATTTGTAAAGAACATATAGAAATGCTGGAAAGAAAGAGCATAAAGCTTATCTTTTATATATGTTAGTTCAGACTAGTCTTCTTGCTTTGTCACCGTCTTTAATTTCTTTTCTTGCTGTATAGAAACTTCTAGCTGTCTCTTAAATTCATTTATAGTATGTGCTTCAGTGGGCTTACCTGACAACTTATTCCTCACATTTATTACTTTTAAAATTAAATAGTTGTGCTTGACTACTGCTGCTGTTTCCACTCAAAGGGATATTGTCTACTTATCATGCTTTGCTTTGTTTTAAATTGACCAATTTTTAAAAACTAACTTTTTTACTGACATATCCCTCTTTAAACTGTACGCTTAGATCTTGATATCTATAATTGTATCTCTGCTCCACCAGTGAGGTATAGTGCAGTCTTATGTATAGGTTAGAAAGATTTAGCTACCTTCTGAGTTAGTGCAGTAGGTGCTGTTGCAGAAATGAAATCTTGCAGGCTCCTGTGTAACTGTATGTCATCTTTCCAAAGAGTAAATCAGAGAGACGATGGCACATTTGCCATAGTGCCAGGAGTGTCACTACACATCAGCAGAATACAATGTTGTCCAGTCACCTAACAATCTAAAAGAAACTGACTGACATACTAACCCTATATGCCTTTCAGTGCTGGAAATACTTGTGGATATTTATAGCACTCACTGAATTTCTTCCCTGTAACTCTTTTCTAAAATAATAACAGCGATTATTCTTTTCTGAAATAAACTATAAGAGGGCTTAAAATGGGCAAAGTCTGTGGCAAAACACTATAAGGAAGGATTGTTTAGAAATTTTAATAAGAACTTCTAGCTAGGTCTTTTTCTTTAAGTATCTAGCTTTGACAGCACAGAAAGCCTCATATTAATTTATTTATAAATGCTGAAAACACTAATGAAAAATATTTCTTGTTTGAATGTCTCAATTAGATAGATGAATTTTGAAATGTTGAAATCCTGTTTGCCTGATTTTCCAGCACTGACAGGACAATAACATAGTCAATAAGTATTCCTTATAGATTCAAAGGTGATATGACCATTTAGAGCAAGAATTTTAGGTTTGTTTCAGAGGACTAAATCATAAATGGGCATCTGCTGTCAGTAGAAGGCGTCATACTGATGCCTTCTACTGCTGACTGGTTCTTGAGCAGGAATGTGATAATTAGCCTCAAACTTCCATAGTCTGTTACTGCTCCATGTTAGCATTTAGTGTATGTAAGGTGATATGACATGGAGATAGCTCAACCTTGTTAAAGTAAGCTGGTTACTCATTTAAGGAGTATTCTGTGTCTGGTATTCTAGCCGTGTGCATGAGATTATCTTTCTGATACATCTTCTACATTCTTTCTTTTTACAAAGAATACTTTTCTAAGTTCAGTTCAGACCATCATATCAAAGAGGAATTGGACTGGTGGACAGATAGGCTGCTGCTAATACAGGTGCACAATAATACTTGAAAGAGCAGAAGGAAGTATTAAATCCTTCCTACTATGCTGTCTCAATCTTACTTTTTCAAGTTAGAGCGTGTATGCATGGTGAGAAAAGGCAATTAATTCACATTCAGAACTTGTTCTTCTGCACAATCTATGGTACTTTTAGGTGAAATTCATTTCTGCAGTTTCAAAAAGTCAAAAAAAATAACAAGAACTCATTGAAGTAGTACTGCATGAGAATAGCTTTCAAAACACTACTGTTTATCTGGTGGTCAGCCAGATTATATGGACCTTCCCAAATTGACATCAAAAAGCAAACTAAAATAAACTCCACAAGATAACATAAAATGACTCATGTCCTAAATAATCTTGACAAACTAACCTGATCGCCTTCTCTGACTCCGCTACTGGAGAAGGAAAGGCTGTGGCTGTGGAACTTCAGTAAAGCCTTTGACACAGTTTCTCACAGCATTCTGCTTCGGAAACTGTCGACCTCTGGCCTGGACAGGCGCACACTCTCCTGGATGGAAAACTGGTTGGATGGCCGGGCCCAGAGAGTGGTGGGAAATGGAGTTAAATCCAGCTGGAGGCCAGTTACAAGTGGGGGTCCCCAGGGCTCAGTGCTGGGTCCAGTCCTGTTCAATGTCTTTATCAATGACCTGGATGAAGGCATCGAGTCCTCCCTTATCAAGTTTGCAGATGACACCAAGCTGTGTGGAAGTGTGGATCTGCTGGAGGGTCGGGAGGCTCCAAAGGGATCTGAACAGGCTGGACCACTGGGCAGAGTCCAATGGCATGAGGTTTAACAAGGCCAAATGCCGGGTCCTGCACTTGGGGCACAACAACCCTGTGCAGCTACAGACTAGGAGAAGCCTGGCTGGAAAGCTGCCAGGAGGAGAAGGACCTGGGGGTGTTGGTTGACAACCGACTGAACATGAGCCAGCAGTGTGCCCAGGTGGCCAAAAAGGCCAATGGCATCTTGGCTTGTATCAGAAATACTGTGACCAGCAGGTCCAGGGAGGTTATTCTCCCTCTGTACTTGGCACTGGTGAGACCGCACCTCGAATCCTGTGTTCAGTTCTGGGCCCTTCACCACAAGAGGGATGTTGAGGCTCTGGAGCAAGTCCAGGGAAGAGCAAAAAGCTGGTGAAGGGTCTGGAGAACAGGCCTTATGAGGAGCTGCTGAGCGAGCTGGGGCTGTTTAGCCTGGAGAAGGGGAGGCTGAGGGGAGACCTCATTGCTTTCAATAACTACCTAAAAGAAGATTGTGGAGAGAACCTGGCCTCTTCTGCCAATTGAGAAGAAGGAATAGCCTTATGCTCCACCAAGGGATGTTCAGGCTGGACATCAGAAAAATATTTTCCTCGGGAAGTGTCATTGGGCACTGGCAGAGGCTTCCCAGGGAGGTGGTTGAGTCACCTTCACTGAAGGTGTTTAAGGGAAGGGTGGATGAGGTGCTGAGGGGCATGTTTTAGTGTTTGATATGAATGGTTGCACTCGATGATCCTGTAGGTTTTTTTCCAATTTATTGATTTAGTGATTCTGTGAATATATCTGTTGAATGTATATATTGTATAGTTGTTGAAAGCATATTCATATTACTTTTTATGATCCATGTCATTTATATAAACAGAGAAAAGCTTTTCCAGCTGTACATGGGTTTACATGTTCTGCCTAAAGGAGATATCTTACTTAATTGGCTTCATCCCTTTTCTCAGTCTGAAGTAGCTGGAATTAACACAGTGAACACATGCACTACAGCTCCTGTGCATATTTCTTTCCAGTAGGTGTAAAGAACAAACAGCTTTCTCTAGGAACTGGCCTTGACATGTATTCTGCAGTATTTAAATTCAAGAAGTAAAAAAATTTTAACAAGAAATACAACATTACTTTGCAAGATTATTATTGATTTAATCTTTTTGTGTCTATTCTACATATACTATGGCAAAATTCCAGAGCTCCTATTTTCTCAGTGTATTTATACAATTCCAATATTTTAGAAAGATAAATAACCACTTGTTGTTAATGCTTAGACAATTGTGAGAAGCCGCACAGTCTCATGGTTGGTGAATGCATCTTTTAAAACCATACTTTCTGGGAAGATAAGTAAACAATGTAAGCAAAATAAAGAAGTAAATCTCTCAAATTATTACATGGGATTTACCTGTTCATCCCAGTTAGTGAGATTCTGGGCTAGTTCCTAAATTTAGCTGACGTGGGGCTGCACTAGGAGCCGTGTTTTCATCTACTGATAAGGGTTAAGCATGTTATAATCTTAAAATGAATGTCCTCAGGCACCATTTCTACAGGTTTGGTTTAATCATCTTTTAGATGTTGTTGCCATGGAAAACTTTTATATTACTTTAAGGAATTTTTCACATATTCTTATGTTGCGTGTCATTCTGTCTTTGAACATATGGAGAAAAACCAGCACTCTTTTGGCTAAATATGAAATCTATCCAAATTTGGATACCAGGTACAAACCTAAAATGCACCACTGTCACACGGTAATAGGATCTTTTGGTTTGGAATAAAAGGTTCTGGTAAGAAAGAAAATACTGCTGCTGTATACATATGCAGCATTTTTATGTTTTCATAAGATTCTTTTGATTTCCTGTCTTCAGACTAGCTGTACTGTATTTGGGGAGGGTAGGGGTTTGGGGTTGTTAATGGATTTTTTTTGTTTGTTTGTTTTTTGTGTTTTTAATAGCTCAAGTACCTCATGATTTGGTAATGTCATAGAAGTATAGAGGTTGAGTTAGACTGTAACAGAAATTTACCCTGACAATTTTTTACTTGTCAAATACTCTTTCTGAAGCAAAAAAGAAAGATTCATCATTTATTTAAGTCTGGCATGATGGCTTTTTACTATTTGTACAGGGTTATGATGCAATTGTATTTTAAAAATATATCTGAAGAACTGTTAAAGCATTATGCCCCAGAATCAACAACAGTATCTCCAGTAAAAATAATCTTTCCTCGCTAAGTTTTCCTTAATGTTTAAAGGATCTATAAAAGAGATATATAGCATCATTCTACTTCAGCTTATGAATTTATCAAGAGAACTTTGCTGTGATGAGCAACATGCTTTCGTTCATAAATACTGTGTAATCCTTCTTTCGAATCATCTTTATTCTCAATTGTTGTATCAGCATCAGTGCTGACATTAATGATTTGCTGTGTTGTTAGGATCCAGTTCAGCAAAGTGCTTGAGAAGTGCTCAGTTTTAAACAGGGGAGGAGATCAATGAAGTTTCTTATATCTTTAGAATTTAAATATAGTGAAGTGTGTTAATGAATCGCCATCCAAAAGAATGGATCAAAAATCTCTTCCCATGGGCATAGATGGAGTGTTTGTAGCCCACCCTTCCCCCCCCCAAAGAAATACATTTTGAAATACAAGAATTTTTTACCTTGCATAGTTTTAGAAGATTTCTCTTTTGGCACCCAAAACATGCAAGATTATCTCAGTACAAACAGCAATCCAATAGGAAATTCAGAAGGCTTCCATGAATATTTGCATAAATAAAACTTCATTGCTTTCTCTATAATATTTTCTTATAACAGTAATACATGTGGATGAGACAGACAGGAGAAACTGGGAAACTGATGCAACAGAAAAAGAACTTTGGATTTATTTTTTTGGCTATCTTTTGAGGTTGATTCCTTATCAGCATTTCTGTAGCAATATGTTTTCCATATAAATAGATGAATCTTGAAAAAGGGCTAAGAAGATTTTAAAAGATTAGTTTTGACCCTGACATCTTCTAACAATGAAATCACTTCTCATTCAAGAAATTGAAGCTACTACAGGCATTGAGCATCCAATCATTCTCAGAATTATCTTCTGAGATAAAGAAGGAAACATATTGATGGGGCATTGCTATGATCCTTACAACCACAGCCAAACTGTCTATATTTGATAAATAGTGTAAGAAAATTAATCTCTAGTCACATAGCAGGTACTATTAAAAAAGATAAAATCAAAATTAATTTTACTAGAGCCATGATTTCTACCATTTCTAAAATTTTAGATATGGTAGTTCCTATAACAAAATAGTTCATAATTGTTCCACCCAGGCAGGATGATAGTTACTTTGCAAATTGATTCTATTTCCCAATCCACTTATGAGCTTATATGTTGCAAAGAAGTGAGGAAGGAAGCACTGCAGTCATCTTGTGAGCTTCTGTTATCATTCTGCTGATCTTCATTAGTTAACTATACTGCAATGAATTTCAGGAGCAAGGAAACAAGTGTTATATTGTTATACCATGAATACTATCATGAATACTGTTATATCATTTATCAGACAATAATGAGATGTAAATATTTCCAGTTAAGTACTTGGATAAAATTAATTTATTAATTTATAGATCAACAGAAAATATATAGTTTAGTGAGTGAAACACTATATTGAAAGGTAAATTGAAATAAAAAATCTAAACGATTTCAGGGGACAAGCACTTTTCTGACAGTTGTGACTTATGCTACTCCAAAGAAGTGAGGAAATGCTTAATTTAGTTACAGGAGTACAACTCATACCATTTGAGTTTATTTAAGGAAAATATAGGTATGCGTTAGTTTTGGGTTTTTGAAATGACAATGGATATTCAATATTTTATTTGCACAGATTTCCTAGAGAAATCCAAGGAGAAGCATAGCTGTAATCTTTCCATCAGAGCAGGTTAACTTCAGTCAATTAAGATTGAAATTCAATATATGCAGAAAAACTGTTAAAGGAGACAGTTGTTCCAGCTACTTTTGAACTGGAACTATTATATTTTTAGAAAGAAAAAATTCCTAAAAAGACTATGTCAAGAAAACATTTACAGTTAACTGCTTTTAAAAAAATATTCAGGCTGATTTTTGTTATAAATATTTTGTTTTATATTTTTTCTTATGCATGAATAATAGCTTGCATTTGTATTTTTCCTTATTTACTATCAAGTTAAGGATAATTTCAACTTGATAATAAAATTTCCCATCTCTAGGTGTACTGAATCTGTAGAATGAAAAGCTGGGCCTCTTCAGTGTGTTGAGGTATCTAAACAGCATATGTGAACTCTCCAACAAGCTATCTTGGAAGATGGTATGAAGGAGAACAGAGAGTATTTTCCAGTGCCTGTGGATGACCAAAGCAGCTCTGCAGCATGCAACAAAGCAGAAAGGAATATATCGGCCTCTGAGAGATCCACAGAAGATTTGCTATAGGGCTAAGCCTACATGAATAAAAACAAAAATCAAGCTATACACATTGATAAACAAAACCTGATGTGCTTGTGGTTTTTTTTTTCCTTATAATAAACTATAGCTTTCAAATTGACTTAATGAAAAAGTTTCATCATTCAGTCAGCCATATAAAGCACAAGAACTTTGCTACTAGATGAATGTCTATGTCAGTAAATTTGCTTCTGTAGGTTGAATGAAGTTTAAATGCCTGCAGGAAATAATATTTCAACAATTTATTCTTATACATACCCTATGATACTATGAAGGAAATGAATGCATGAATACCTCGAAAGCTAGTGTATTCATTCCACTGTAGTTTCAAATTTCTTCTACCTGCTCTTCATGAGTCTCTACTTTCATGCTTCACAGTTTCAGTAGGAAAGGAAGAAAATATATTCATGAAAATCACTTCATTGTTTGATCTGTGTATGGAAGAAAAGTTCTCAAGCCACTTCATGCCGAGGATGGCTGAGAATTTAATCCTTTAACATCAAAGTTAAATTCTAGTATACTTTATTAAGTTAGAAACCAATACCTGAGATATAATTGAGCCTCAATACTTCACCCTTTTAAAGTTAAAGGAAATTAAATTCATGATAGTGTTATTAATTTTGAATTACATGCAGCCACTAGCTGCTAGCTGCCACTCTGTGATAGTGGTGCGATGTCATGTCTCAGGGCACAGATTTGCTTATTTTTATGTAAGCATGAGATTTTAGGACAGGTGTAGGTTGGGGGAAAAAGACCATAGATACAAACAATAATTTTAAAGCTCAATAGAATTCTGACTTCAACTAATGGACACAGATGTCTACCTTGTAAAGGTCTCAACATAGAGACCTTCCCATATTAGAAAGTATTTCAGTAGAACCGTAGTAAAATTCAGAATGTAGCAATTGTAAGCAACAGTTCAAGCCATGAGTACTAGATTATTTGTACATTTCAGCACAAGAAAATATCCAACAGGATGATGTTATGTGAAAGAGCAGAAAACACACTTATCTATCCATTACCCTTTTCTAGTTTTCTCCCCTTTCAGGACTATATTCTTCTCTGTTATTTTCCATTTAAATAAAAAGCTTGAACACATTTGCAGCGTACAAATCTGATTAAAAAGCTGTTATTATAAATATTTACAATTGATTTCAATACTGTTCCTACTTTGGATATATCAATTATTACAATAAACTTTTTCTTAGTTTCACAGCAACAAACTTATTTTTCCTAAATGGAAAAGAATAAAAGGTTGATAGATCTGTTTTTACATTAGAAGTGTTAATAAAGCACCAATTAATCCTCTTTTTGAAATCTTCAGGTCAATATGTCTTCAAGTAATTTCTGACTCTGAAACACTAGCTTCTTTTTGTAGTCAAGAGTATATACCAGATTTGCATTCAAAATAGAGAGCAGAGGAGGACAGGAACAGATGTGATTTCCTGATGCAAGGTTTCTCTTACTCTAATTAATATTTATTTAGGGAAAATTAAGGTTGATGGTAGAAGGGTGCAGGTGCCCAGATGTTGTCAGCAGAGGTTGAAAGGTGACCTCTGTGAGGAGAAGCCAGGGCTGCTCCATGCCAGACAAAGACAGTTCCAGCTAGTTCCAATCGACCCCTACAAGGGTAGTGCTGAGCCATGCAGTGGAGGTTATGGAGCCTCAAGAAAAAGTATATTTTAAAAAAGAGCAAAATGCTCCTCTGGAGTTCTGGAAGACAGGTGTGTGTATATGCATGAAGAAGAATTATGCAATACCAAGGTCAGTAAGGATGAAGTGGGAGGAGGTGCTAAAGGCACTGGAGCAGAGATTCCCCTCAAGCACATGGAGAAGTCCCCAGTGAAGCAGGTTGTTCCTCAGCAGCCCACAGAGGACTGCACTGCAAGGAGGACCTCCCATAATGAGGAGACCACACTGGAGCAGGAGAAATATTTGAGAGGGAAAAAGGGTTTCCATATGAGTTGAACCCATAGGTTTGCCTAGCATTGGCTTTTTTCATTTTTTTTACTTTCTTCATTATGCTTGACATAGTGAGACGGACGTTTGTTATTTATATCAAGCATTATTTTTAGGAGAGTAAAATTTCAGTGAAATACAAAACAACAGACTCAGGCTTATCTTAAAGATGAACCACATGAGGAGGAGAGGCAGTAGAGAGAAGTTTCAGTGAGGGAAATTCCAATTAGATTTTAATAAAATAAAAACCATTTTCAACAAGAATGTGGGCAGGCATGGGAACAATTTTCACAGAGAAGGAGTGAAACTCACTGGCAAAATGACACAACTTCAGAACTGACTTCGCTTTGAACAAGAAATTGTACTAGGTGACTTCCAGAGGTCCTTCTAAGTTACATCCTTCTACAAGTCTATTATATCTAGACAAGGCTACCAAAGTTTGCTATGAAAACTGATTTTTGATTGAACTTTTGTAGATTGGTATTTATTAACTGTTTTTTTCTAACTTCTTTAAAAAAGAGTTGGAGGTCTTTGTACATGTATGTGTGGAAGTGTACACACTTAAGAGATGTATAGAGATATGTCCACTTAAGCAACAGGTAGTATGTAACTAAACTTGGGATAAATATTGGAATGATGTAATAAACAGGAAAATATTTTTGTCCTACCTTATGATCTCTTACCCAATATTCTATTAATCCAAACTGTTTTCAAGAACATGACCTCTATCTATCTTTAAACACACAGACAGAAAGAAAAGGAAAATAACTAATTTACAGTTGATGTTTCACTACACTGAATTCCGTGAAGATATTGTGTCGTGTTAAAGGGCCAACAGTGGTCACAGATTTCCATAAGGCATAAGGCAATGGGCGTGGTTCATACAAACCAAGAATGTCTGGCCTTTTTTTATTTGTTACTTACGTAACAAAAACAGCTTCACATAGATAGTACTGGAAGCGGTCCAGAAAAAATACTTTCAGTTTTAAAGTGTGGTCCTCCTTGATTTAGTTTAAATATTTATGATCTGGGAACATAGCTATCAGACTATGCCCAGGCATGTTGTTATACTCAAAGTCATGTTGTAGGCCATAGTCTCATTAATAACGCAGTTAATTGTTTGGGGTTTTTTTAGAGTCTTCTTAGTATTTATGCCTTTCCTAAGCATCCCTTATGGAGGCCCTCTGGGTCCTAAGGATGCTTCAGCCCTTCTCAAGAAAGAGACAGGGCCTCACATAGACTTGTCCACAGATCTTTGTCAAGAGATGTGCATCACTGCAGCCCAGACCTACTCACACGAAGGGCTATGGTTTGTCAGGCAGTGATCAGGGAGACAGGGGTGGGGGCAGCAGTCACTGGCCCTGGTGCAAGGGTTAGATCAACCACACACAGCTCAGGAAGGGCAATTCTCAAATTATATGCCTAGTGAGAGGATGTATGAAGTGGATATTTGTTGGATACTGTAGTAAAAGTATACTAATTCTACACAAAAATATGACCTGAAAGATGAAAAAAATTATTACTGATAAATCACTGACCTAAGCACATTATTATTAAGTCTGAAATACAGGGCTATAACTAAGTAATGCTATTGACAAGTTAGAGGAATGGCCTGAAATAAACTACAAAACAAGGAAGTACAAAATATTTCATCTAAGTAGGAGTACTCACCTGTGTATATGTTCAAAATGGTAAACAGAGGACTAGATTTAGTTTCTATGCAAAACATGATTGATGAGTTGCAGTAGTTCAGAGAGGCCATGACCACTTCCCTGGGGAGCTGTTTCCAGCACATGACCACCTGTTTAGTGAAGAAGTTTTCCTAATATCCAACCTGAACTTCTCCTGGAGCAGTTTTAGGCCAATTCCTCATATCCTATTAGCAGATGCCAGACAGAACAGATAAGAACATCCCTCTCTTCTTCGACTCATGAGGAAGTTATAGACAGAAAGGAGGTCACCCTTGCCTTGCCTTGCCTTGCCTTGCCTTGCCTTGCCTTGCCTTCCCTTCCCTTCCCTTCCCTCCCCTTCCCTTCCCTTCCCTTCCCTTCCCTTGCCTTGCCTTCCCTTCCCTGCCCTTCCCTGCCCTGCCCTGCCTTGCCCTGCCCTGCCCTGCCCTAACAGACTTAATATCCTCAGCCACTTCTCATAAGCCACACCCTCTTCATGAAGTACTTTCAGCATTTCTATTGCCATTCTTTGGACACACTCCATTATTTTATGTCTTCTTTCTTCTATTGTGGGTCCCAAAATTGCACATAGCAGTTGAGGTGTGGCCACAACATTGTTGAATGTAGTGGATCCATCACTTCTTTCTACTGGTTATCTATACTGTGATTAATGCATGTTAGATCCTGTTGACCTTTTTCAGTTACCAGTGAACATTGCTGACTTAATTAATTGAATCTTATTTAACACAGAGGATGGAGCACATCTTCTTTTAAGGTCTTTTAAAAGAAGGGTGCTGTTTTCTATGATATTACTACCACTTCATAGGAAACCAATAGTAGGGATGATGCAAACCCACCAGCTGTGCTGATGCATTGCATGACAGTTTGTCCATTCAAAGGAACTAAAATAATGCTGAGAATCATGCTAACAACTCAGCACTATGCTATGCCAATACTTCAGTTCATATTCTGGATCTGGTAGTATCCGGGAGGAAATTTAATCCTATATGATATGATCAGGTTATATCTGTGCTGGTAAAGCAGTCTTAGGGTGGAATTTGGAATGGCAAAGACGATAATAAAGTGGTTTGTTAGACAGTAGCTGGGAAAATATTTAACAAATGTGTAGAAATAAGGTATGAATGACTGGTCAAACATATAACTAATGTTGCTAAGCCTGGATCAGAGAGAACCTGAATACTTGGAACAGAAACTTAAAATAAATATAAGTAAAAGACTAATTTGAGGAACATTTTAAGGCTTTTTGGAGACAAAATTATTCTTTTAGATTGCTGTGTAGGTGGCAGTATAGACTAGAGGGCCTTAAAATTGTAAAGTGTAGCTTAGTTTTATGTGTATCTACATTAAAAAAAAAAAAACTTAAATCATTCTTCCATCCCTCTTTTTTTTTTCACCATGGAGAACAGTAATTCATTATCTGATATTAAACTAAAAAAATAGAAAAGTGAATTTTTCTCTACTTCCCGAAAAGCTAAATATACGCTCGCATTTTATGATGATTGCTAATCCTGGAAATATTTAAACCATAGGAAGAAAGGCTGTATTAACTTATTTAATTTGTTTTGCTGTTTTTTTTTTCCCACTGATTTTAATGAAAATTCTCAAATGAAAAATAAAGAGCAGTTCCTAACTTTCAGAACAAATATAAACATCAGATTTTATTTGTATGAAAAGTCTGTACTGATTTTGTGAAGTCACTGAAGCAAGGTATAAATGATGTATGAAATGAAAGCTTACTGCCCAATGCGCAGAGAATACAGACACCACTTTTCAATCATTGCAGCTATATGCCTTCTAATTTACTATACTGTTGTTTTCTTAGTTTTACTTTGTTAGTTTGTTTTTCTCCATTTTGAAACACAGCCATATAAGACTGCTGAGAAGAATCTGAATGAAGATTCAAATAAAGTTACATTCTAAAGGTTGCTTGAATTTTGATTCTTACTTATTTTTTCCACATTTTTTCTAAGGACTTGAAGAGCTAGATTTGTTTTATACTATTTCTTCTCTTTCTTCTAGTAAAAAATATATATATACAATTAATCATACACACACATATTTAATAGACATTATGAATAATACCTGTTAGTTGCTTGTTATAAAAATGTTAGAAAAGTGTAATCAAGTGTAATCTGAAATTCCCCTTTTTAATAACATTAAGAATGTGCTTAAGTTAGGTGCTAAAACCTGCTTATGTTGCATGAGTCTTTACACTGGTTACTGTGGTATAGCTATGGGTGGTTTTGTGAACTGATTAAAAACATACGCACTAAGGTGGTGTAAAGCTGCACTATGTCGGAACACTGACTTTACATACCCTCTGCAAGACTGAATCACCTGCAAAAAAAGCCATTAATAGTTCAGCTAAGGCCTCCATTTTCTTTCTCATCCAAAGGTCAATTACAATATATGCATTGATATGAAATATCAAAATAATACATATTTTTGAAAGTGATGCCATACAGATGCATCATATTTTGGAAATGTTTAAGACAAAATTTCAGAATACTTGTAGCATTTCTTTTGTAGAGAAGACAAATGCTGTTATACTGTATTGTTGGATTTCCTCAGTTAAACGAGAGCAAATCCAAAGTAAATCCACTTAAAATGAGAAGTTTGTAACAGGATTTGGTTTGTTATATGACATCTGTTGCATCTGAATCGAGTCCTAGGAAGAGTTAAGCTGAATATCTATCATATATAAAAAAATCAAATACTGTATTATTTTAGCATTTGATTCTCTTTTATTTAATGTATGCTTACTTCAGAACAAAAAGACTGAGAATATTCAGAATGCAAAATAAAGTATTTGCTTCCACCTCTTTTTTGAATTCGTTAGTTAACAACTGTATTATAATTGCTTTGTCACTAGAAAGAAATTTATTCTTAGTTATAATGTAAATTCCTTGCTTTCTCATCTCAGAATAATTACTCTAAAGAAATGAATATATATTATGTAGAATACTCACATAATCTTTATTGGTTTAGAGAGCATTTTTAGATTAGACTTCTAAAAGTGTCTCTTTCTTTCCACTACACAAGAGACTATTTGCTAATTTCATAGCTTCAGTAAAGTGTCTAGGTACAGAAAAAATGGATTCAGACCTCTCCTGAAACTTTGCATGATAAGTGACTTTAAGCAATGTTGCATATTTTACAACAAAAAAAGTCAGGCGTTTTGAGGAAGCAAGGATTTTTGCAGGTCTCATTGATCTGTGAGATATCTGTGTCTTTTCACTTGTACCTACTATATATGGCAGACAGTTCATTTAAGTAATATAGAGCCTGACCATCTAATTTAGTGTTTGTCATGCATCTAGAACAATAAAGAAACTAACATTAAGTAATGATATATGTGATAAAAACTGAAAAATAAGCTGATAAGAAATCCATGTTCTTCATATTTCTCCTTTCACCATTAAACTCAAAAGGAACATATCTTCTGCTAAAACTGGTCAAAAGACAAGATAGTAAAACACTTGGTGTACAGGGTTTAAGTATAGAATGAAAAATATGAGCTTGATTAAAAAAAAAAGTCAATAAGATTTGTCACATCCATGGAATCAGAAGGTTTAGATTCCTTATTGGCAAGAAAAGATAAATATTACAAAAAGGAAAGCAAAGGCCTGAACAGAAATACCCTGTTTCGCCAGTTTGAATAAGATATTTAGACAAATATAGTATTTGGATAGTAATCAGTAAAGAATAATAAACAGGCATGTGATGTACATAATAAAAGATTTTTTTTTTCCTCATTTAAGCCTGGATTTTAACAGGCTTTGTGTACCTCAGTGAAGCTCATCATGGGTGAGTGGGGAGAAAAAATATGCAATGGACAGCTCGGAAAAGGAGAGACTAATAAAGGTTTTAAACAAATATTATCAAAGCCAGAAGGCAACAACCAGCCTACGCAGCTGTCTAGCTGCCAAAAAGAGTGCAAATAATTGGGATGCCTCTATCTAAATAGAGTTCCTAGTTCAGTTGTTGAATGTCCCTTTATTAGCTGTTAGGAAATTATATCACTAAACAGCCAAAGAATTGCTACACAATAGCTAAACATTCTGTAAAAAGTGCAAATGTAATTGAGCATTTTACATAACAAAAACACTCCTGAAAGGCAATAAAATGCACTCAGTAATTAATTTTTTTGTTTATGATGCTTGTACTGCATTCCAATGCTTAAATTAACAAATGCAAAATAAAGTAGTGCCAGAACAGTCATTATGGAGCTAAGAGAAGATACGAAAAACAAAAAACAAACAAAAAAACAAAAAAAACCCCAAGATGAATAGTGTAATATCAGTCATATTATTTTTATTTTAAAATGTAAGCCAAATAAGAAGGACAGAAAGATTTCATTTTAAACATCAGGAGGGCAATACAAAGTCAAAATACAGCCAGGTGCTTCAAGGTTCAATGTACAAGCTATTCATTTATTTCCAGAATTAAATTTGTCAGAGCAATGAATGATGTCCATTGTCTGGTGTCTCTCCCTCGTTTATTCCTTCAAACCATTAAATGAAAATCTGACATGAATCAAATCAAGGATCTTCAACATGGAAAGAATCAAACCAAGGGATTCATTTGGCTTACAGGCTGATTAATTTCAAAAGCTCTGTGGATTTAGGTTTGAGGATCTGAGAAATGCAATTTTTAATACTGGCAGACAGCACATTTCTTCATTTGAGCAACAAAGCTGGTGAAGGGGCTGGAGAACAGGCCTTATGAGGAGCGGCTGAGAGAGCTGGGGGTGTTTAGCCTGGAGAAGAGGAGGCTGAGAGGAGACCTCATTGCTCTCTATAACTACCTGAGGTTGTAGAGAGGTGGGTACTGGCCTCTTCTCCCAAGTGACAGGGGACAGGATGAGAGGGAATGGACACAAACTCCACCAGGGGAGATTTAGGCTGGACATTAGGAAAAAAATTTCATGGAAAGGGTCATTGGGCACTGGAACAGGCTGCCCAGGGAGGTGGTTGAATCACTTTCCCTGGAGGTGTTTAAAGGGACATGGTTTAGTGTTTGATAGGAATGGTTGGGCTCTATGATCCGGTGAGTCTCTTCCAACCTGGTTATTCTATGATTCTATGATTCTATAAATTCCCAAGACAGACAATCATATCTTTACCAAACTTTGATTATGTTCTAGTTTGGATAGACTGTTTGAATGAACAATTGCATAATATTATTTGTAGAATGTGCAAGGACACAGGAGCAAAGGCATGTTATCATTCACCCCTGTGTTACTGGATTCATGTGGCTATTAAGCTATTTGAAGACTGTTGCTTTTTGTTAACTACTCAATCATATCACATTTATTTTTATAAGAAATAGCATATATTCAGAAATAAACTGTTAACTGAAAAATAAGTATTATCATATACTACTGTAAGACATATGTAGGTATGTATATTTTTTTAATTTACATGCTCCTGGATATATGCATACATTTCCGAAAAAATGGAAGGTCTCAGTCTTTTATTATCATTTAACCAGTAAGTATGATACAGGGTTTTTGTCCATTTAAACTACTTTAGTGAAGGGGAGTTAAAATGTCATGATTGAAATATTTTCTATTAAGCTAATCTACCTTTTAAAGATGAGGTACATCTGAGTACATGAACATTTAGCATCTTGAATTGACTACTACTAAGTAGAATGTATCCTCTGTTTACAACAATCGGTGACATTCCCATTGATTGCAATTGATACCTTGTTTTTCAGATGACTGATCTCCATATATCAGCATTCAGTACTGATAAAACATTAAGTCAGTATGAACTCAATACAAAAGAGCAGCTGAAATATAGCTGCTTTATCATAAACATACAAATGAATAATTCATTCTGCTTCTTGTACCTTCCAGTTTCGGCCATTTCAAAATAAATTATCTAGTAGCCCTTTTACTATTCACAAAGTTTAATAACAAAATATAAATGGACTGATTTTTTAGTGTTTATCTTCAGATTAATCGCCTGAGATAGTCAAGACTCAATATTTTATTAGTGACCTGCACAAAATTAAGAGGAACAAATTTGATTAAAAAATCATGAAACCACATTATTTAGAATATTTCTTTCTTAAGTATTTCTTTATAAATTGAGTTGTTGATTTTGTGACTAAAATATTTCTAATGAAATATTTCACCTATATATATACACTTAATAGTTGCATACAATTAATAGTAATAGATCTAAAACTTTTCTCATTAAATTAATATAAAACTTTGATAAGACTAATAGTGCTTGTAACAACCTGGTCCTGTTCAGCAGGAGGTAGAGGGAGATAATCTTTTGGGTGTTTGCGCAGGAGCAATGAAAATTACGACAATCCCTGTGGAGTTTTAATAAAAATGAAATCTTTACTTTGAACTCAGTCAGACTTGTAACAGTCACAACAAGAGCTTGGCAAAAGGTTGTTTTTGACAAATGGCAGTAATTTGTAACCCTATACAGAACGAGAGCTTGACAAAATTTGAATTCATAACTCCATATAAAAAAAAAGTGCCAAGAAATATGAGGTAGATTTCTGGAGAGGATAAAGACTGACAGAGAGAAGAAAATAGCAAAGTAAGGAGTATAGAACAAAAAGATAGTCACCACTTGAATGGATCCAATGAAGGTCTCAGCCTGAGGTCTTCCATCAGCAATTGTGGGCCAAGGGGCAGTGAATGCACACAAAGTCCTCTGCAGTATCCAATTTATAGACAAGAACCTGGCCCGTTATTGTCATATGAGGTGTATGAGGGAAGGATTCCATGGTGCCTGCACAGTGTCTCTCTTAAATGGTTTTAAAAGTGGTGCATGTATGGTTTCCAGAGTTCAAAAGACCTTTGTCCAGAAAAACTCCTGCATGAACTCACTGCACATGCAGGCACATTTAAGGGTGGGTTTGTATCTCCAAACCAGTCTGAACAATTCAGTGACTTTTGGATGCTCATCAGTTACAGACTCTTTTCATTCTCTAATCACACCTTCCTGTCATTGGGGCAGCAGCATGTTAACCTGCCCAAAGCCTCAAGTACAGTCAGTTTCACAATATACGAATGTGTAAGAAAGACAAAACAAATAATTTAAGAAATCAGCTGCAAATTGCCAGGGGGGAAAAGGTATCTAAGTCAAATCATATTTAAAGAGTAAAGATTTCTATTTACTTTGGCTTAGAATTATTATATCCACAGTTTCACATTGCAAATACTGGGTCATTTCAACTCCTTTTGAAATCAGCCATTGAGTGCATATCTAGTTTAAAGGGAGTTGGATCAGATTCTGAATCAGTAGCATGTTCTTGTGCACCAGGCTAAAAGAGAACATAGAGTAGATTTTTGTTTTCTGATCTCTCAGCAGTAAAGAGTAGTTAAAATAGTAAAATGGCAACTGTGTTTAACCACATGCTGTTTTCAAGTATGAATTGCATTTTGCTGATTGTTTTTTCACCCAACAGGATCAGTAATGAAGCCTCTGGGAAGATAATTATCAAGTATGAGAAGATATATAACATTTAAAATCAATAGTTGTTCAGTATGTATTGTGTGGGAAAGGGATGACTATATAATGATAGCGAAGAAACGTATTGCAAATTATGAATATCATGTTCTTTAATATGGCTTCAATAATATAAGCGATTAGAGTCATAGAATCATTAAGTTTGGAAAAACTTATCGTCAAGTCCAACCATTAGCACAATACCAACATGCCCACTAAACCATGCCCTGAAGTGCCATATCTCCACATTTTTTGGACACCTCCAGGGATGGTGACTCCACCATTGCCCTGGGCAGTCTGTTCCAGTGCTTCACCACTCTTCCAGTGAAGCAGTTTTTCCTAATATCCAATCTAAACATCCCCTGGCACAACTTGAGGCCATTTCCTCTCATGCTATGACGTGTTACTTGAGACCAGTAACCACCTTGTACAACCTCCTTTTAGGTAGTTGTAAAGAGCAATAAGATCACCCCTCAGCTTCCTCTTCTGCAGATTAAACAATTCCACTTACCTCAGACGCTCCCCATGTGACTTCTTCTACAGATCCTTTATCAGCTTAATTGCTTTTCTCTGGATATGCCCCAGTGCCTCAATATCTTCACGATGCTGCCTCACCAGCTTGGAATATAGGGGCATGATCACTTCCCTAGACCTACTGGTCACACTATTTTTGATACAATTCAGGGTGCTGTTGGCCTTCGCCAGCTGGGCACACTTGCTGGCTCAAGTTCAGTCAGCTGTCAACCAGTGCGTCCAGGTCTCTTTCCTCTGGGCAGATTTCCAGACATTCTTCCCCAAGCCTGTAAGGTTGGATGGGGGTTTTGTGAACTAAATGCAAAACCCAGCACTCAGCCTTGTTGAATCTCCTACAATTTGCCTTGGAGCAAGCAGTGATGTGATGTGAATCAGATAAATATAAATTCTTAATCATGTAAAAAAAACCAAAACACATGTAAAGTCCATTTGAAATTAAATAAAACTTACAAGTTCAAATGTATTTGGTATTTTTTATAGTCACTTATGAAGTTTTTCAAGAAACAAACTTAAACAAAACATTTAAAGAACTCATTTCTCCTTAATTCTCTTCTGTTTAAAGATAACCTTTCAGTCAGCTAGAAGGCTTGTTTTTTTGTGTCTGTGTGAGTGATTTTAAATATATTAAACCAGTATCCCTTCCCTCAGTGAGTGACAGATTGTGACTTTAAAGACATAAACATCTTCCATTAAAAGAGTATGTTTTGTTTCCAGAACTAAAAATAATTTCTCTAATAAGCTGGCTTTAAAATGATGTGAAATTATTCTGCTTTCATTCCTAAGAGTCTAAAACTAATTCTGATAAAAGCTAAATCTTTAAATTGGAAGAAAATATGGAAAATTAAACTTTCAAGTTCTAATTACACCTGGTACAAAGGAAAAAGTGTAAGATTATGAGCCCTGGAAACTGCTTCTTTCCATGATGCACAAGACAGATACATGAAATGGTCTTCAATTTACCAAACCGACGGTTCTCAAATTCAATGCGGCCTTCTAGAGCTAGTCAATGATTATTGGATCATGAAAATTATCAATCGGAATCCTAAACAATATAAACTACTGTGTAGAGAGATTTATTTGCAAATATCTGTGCTTTAGAATTTGTATTGCAGTGGTCTCAAGCTCCCACTATGTAAACTGCAAGTGTGAACTGCTGTTGCCAGACTGCAATTTAAACACTCCTTACCTAAAACTGTGTCCTAAAAGTAGAATCACAGAATCATCACCAGGTTGGAAAAAATCTCTGGGATCATCAAGTCCAACCTTCAGAAATAGCCCTCAGACCTATAGCTCACCCACTTTTTTAACTGTTACTATTTCCAGAAAGAATTTGCAATAAGATCTTTGTAATCTTTTAATTTGAGTGGAAGAACTGTAAAATGTCTTGAATCTATAGTAGTTGGCTTTCTCATTTTAGGTCTCTGAATTCATCTTCCAGTCAGACTAGGTTTTGCCTTTCTTTTTACTGCTAAAAGAAAACTTATTTCTTTAAATACTATTAATGCAGAATTTTTTTAAAAGCAATGACCATATCATCTGTGTTAAAAGCCACACTTTACTGATTTTGTTTTACTTTCCTTCAAATGCTAAATGTTTACCACAAAGTCAAGTTTCCATGCATTCTTTTTGTTCTGGGTAGCTCCAGCGGTGTAGTTATTATAGCATGATGCTTTGCTCAATGTATAATTTTGAAACAAACTTCCAAAGTAAGCTAAAATTCACCATGAATCTTAACACTTTTTATAACAGTGGCCTTACAGCACACTTCTTGTTGACTCTATCCAGCTGTCATGTACACAAACTCTGACAACAGTTCAGGGACTTGAAAGATTTGAGGGTGCTCTTATAAACTTTACCAGGTCCTGACTAGGAAAAATATCTTTCCATAAATCAAAAGCAAAATAATAATATTTTCTGAAAACATTTCAGCAAGATGGGTTTTTTTAGGTTTTCCTCTTTCTTAAGTGTCTACTAGAAATTCTACTGGCAGAAATCAGTCTTCACATCTGTTCTTTTTCAAGTGATCACATTAGCAACTTTGTGGACAGTCCATATTTATTATCATACTTTATAGAATAATATTACACATTTTGTAGGCAGAACATTAGAATTATATTCCAGGTTGGCTGAAATATGGGGATAAAAGAGCTAAACTTCATTTTATTTGAGACTGTATCCTTTGGGTTCACTGTTAGAAAATTATATACAAAGATATATATAGAAATACATCTATAAGAAATATGAAGAAATAGGTATATAGTAGCGGTGATTTTTTACAAAACCATTTTTCATAGTACTTCTGGTATGCAGAAGAAGTCTCTTTGTCTAGACTTTGAGAGAGTTTCTGTCTCACTGAATATTTTAAACTGGAAGTGATTAGTCTATGGAAATGTAATTCATGTATTGTAGAAAATTATTCAATAATACCATCAGTTACACAAAGTTGAAACACCTGTGCCATTGAGCTTTTTCTTTACAGTCAGAACACACAGGTGTCATAGCCTCAAAGCCGTTACACTCATTCATTGATGTGAAGTGAGTAGCAGCCATCCGAGAGGGGGATGACAGATGAGATAAACATCTATGAAACACAATATCTGCCTGAATGGATACGTTATTGGCACCCAGCAGATCTTACTTAGTAGACAGAAAAAATACTTTTGTATATCAGATAAGGAGTATTTTGACTCAGGGTAAGTATCTGTGACCTCCCGTTGACTTATTACTGGTGTGCTTAAATTCTAATTGAGGAAAGAAAAATACAGGTTGTTGAGCCATATAGGAAAGACAGGTGACCCCTGCTCTAAGGAGTGAAAGCAGAAAAAGAAAGAAGACTGCAGTGTAGTATGGTCACATTTTATACCTGTCTTAAGAGAGCTATAAGCTATCTGCAGCAAACATTCATTTTGATACATTTCATACGTCTTTTTCAGGTAGAAAAGTCAGTTTGTCAAATGACAGCCACTTTCCCTGCTGACATAGTTGAATTCACCCTCCTTAAATGTTCAGTAAAGAGTTGGAGGTTTGTCAGTTAAATATATGACATTGTTATGACTCTTGATGACATGTGCAATGACACGACTTACCTAGAGTGTTAAAAGTCATCTCTCTGACAAGAATGTGAAGTGACACATTGCTCATTCCACTGCCGGTCTTGCCTCTCCTGTAATTGATAGTTTTGCACCAGTCATACTAGTGATACCATTTGGAATCTTTTATAGAGCTCTCATCCAGGTCATGTGATAGCTTTGTGAAGCATCACCATGAGAACTTATTCTGCAGGAAAAAGAAAAAGAAAAGGAGATTTATTCCATTAAACATCCACCTTAAAAATGCCAATTTCAAGTGGCCTGCACTTAGTTAAACAGAATTGTTAGAGACAGCAAGGACAGGCTTTTCCCTTCAATGTCAGTGTTTCAACAATAAAGTTCTAGAAGAAAAACCTAGCTGAGATTTTAAAGTATCTGTAAATGCAGAGTATTTTGCAGGTGTTCACATCCCAGAGATAGTTTTGAGAATGCAAAAATGTTCTGTTTTGAAAATGTTAGCTTGGATGTTAAGAGAAAACCTCAATATAAAGAATGAGCATGTTTCCCCTAAAAAAAATAGACTATTTTATATGCTTATAGCCATGAAAAACCAAGAAGTCTTTTTTTTTGTCAGTGATATCAGATAGATGAAGGCTTGTTCATTGCTGTTAAAGTAATTTGAAAACTTGAGCTGATGCCCACATTAGGCGAAAATAACTTCTGTATAATAACGGAAAAATGGTTAGAGGTGTATGGAATTGAATTCCTAGAAAAAGACAAGTCATATCTGGAGTAAATCTGCATGTTTACTGAGGATGGCATCAATGCTTTTGAAAGCACATTACTTACTACCTCTAAATGTCCTTTGATGTAAAGTACAATGGCAAAGGTCCAAGAATATAAGTAAGCATTGTAATGTTCAGCATTGAGATGTCTCAAATTAATGTTTGGCCTTACATAGATCGAATTCATAATCTTTATTCTCAACTGAAAAGGGAGAGATACTTTAGTATGGGACTTAGTTTGAACATGTATCTCTGGCTTCTACTTAGGCACTAAAGGAAAAAGTTGCAGGATCTACTTTCTGTATAAGAGCTAAAGAGAAAATGGATTTGCAAAGGAAAGAGGAAACCTGAGCTTCGGTTATTATTAATATTCAGGTATTTAAATGCACAGATCTTCATTTCAAGGAAAATTGTCACATTTTTTTCTGCCTAAGCTGAATGATTTTATAAATGCAAGATTCATAGGAGATGAAAGACCACAACTCTGAAAACACTGGGCAGTAAATTCAGCTGCATATCTTGTGTGACTTTTGCTGCCTGAATTATTTTTGATTTTTATTTTAACTACTTTGTAGATATAACAAGAAAACTTTACAGTTCTTACAGCAATTCTGAACTTACAGTTGGTATTATTATTATTACATGTTGTTGTTTATTTTTTTACCAAGGATTTATTCACTTCAAAACCCCCCCTTTTAAAGGTAGTGTTAACTGGAAGTTTTGATAATCACTGATTATTCCTTTTTTTTTTTTTTTTTGTGCTTCTTTCAAAACTGGTAGAATGATTCAAATTGCTAAAAGCAGAGTAAAAATGTTCTCTATTTAAGGTAGTATTTCCTATGTTACATTTTATTTACAGTTCAGAGAAAAATGTACATATTATAAAGATGTCAAAGAAGAAAATATGGAAATTGCCAATTAAATATTGTGATGGAAGTCTTTGAAATTATATGATGAGGAGAATTCAGAAGCCTGGCTTGAAAATTGGTGCTTCCTGCTTATTCTGCTTAAGTTTCCTTGGCTTAGCAATGTTTTGAGGAAGATGAAGATTGCTTAAGACAATAACAACACTATTGATTTAATAGACTGACATTGTGTCATGTTTTACTGTTGTAATTCCAATTTCCTTTAAAATGAAAAGAAGATAATGGTTAGAGAATAGTAGATGCAGTGAAAGCAGCACTGGCATTTTGATATCAGGAAATTTTACAGACATTTACAGACATTGTGATTGTTTTCTGACACAAAAGTTTGTCAAAACCTAAGAGTATACAGTGTGCCACAGAGTCAACACACGTTTGCATTTTTTAAACTGTACTATGCAATAGATATGTAACATGATGTCAGTGTAATTTCATTTGAATGATGCCATTTAGCAAAACTTGGCAGCAGATGCATAAAAAGCAGAAAAATATATGGGAACTTCTTTTTGGAACGATTAAACAGCTTTCCATTAAGAGAATACAACAGAGTATTCTTAATATAGACCAATCTACTCAGAGGTAAAGTGGTTTGTGGAAATATAAAAGGAAATAAATTAGCTTTTTTACTATTGCATTCTTTTTGTTTACACAAGGCAAAGAAAATGCCAAGGCAAAGAAAATGCCAAACACAATGTGAGGGGGAGTCCTTTTGACAGTTATCTAACCTGCCATAATATTAATATTGATTTAAAATGCTGACCCAAGGACCTTGTATAACTTGAGGCACAGATTCAATTCTGTACAAGGTGAGGAGTGAAAGTAATTTTTTGCTGAGAATTATTATCTTGTAGATACATTTTGTCTCCTAAGATCTGAACTAGCAGTTCAGAAAATTCTACTGAAATATTTGGAATATGGTAAGAAGAACCAGGTGGCAAACATACAACAACTAATTGCTGTTGATTATACCCTGCTTTGTTATCCCCCCACCCAGCCAGATAAATAAGACCATGTGTTTCTACTACTGCTTGGGTAGCGTAGTCATATTGACAAGTATTCTATGATTTTTCACATTTTTTTTCTTTGTAAACTGAATTCTTCAATGTGCAAGTTTATCCACGTGAATGTATGGACCTGGTGTGGCGTGGGTCCATTGCTCAAACAGGTGATGCCCCTCAGCCCCGAGTGGCAAGATCTGGACCTGCCTAGTGAGGGATATGAGAATGTGATACCTGTTCCCCCGACCTGATCCGGTGAGAAGATGGGACAGACAGCTTAAAAATCCCTGCAAAAACCTTCAACTTCGTGTCTTGTGTGTTGTGTTTTGTCGTGTCATGTTGTGTGTGGATTCCCACCATCTTCTGGACCCGCTGGACAAAGAAATAATCATGTGTTGCTACATTCAGAGTCCCTAAGGTGCTGACTATAGCTCTTCTTTCCTGTTTCTCTTTTAACTATTTCTATCTTTTCTCCTTTCCTCTCTCTCCTCCTTTTCTCCCTTTTCTCTCTTTCTTTCCCTTTCCTCTTTGCAACACATGCAGCTGCATTGGGCTGTAGCTGGTGGTTTTGATTTAATTTCAGGTTTGACTTCAGGGAGCATTAGGGCTCTCCCTGCTGTTTTTTGCAGTTTGGTTAAGCAAATTGTTAAAATATTGCAGTCATGGGATGCTTCAGTAACTTTGACTGTTGTGTGTTTTTTCTGTTAGTGCTCAGTTGTGCATGGGTTGTTTGATGGTTTGAATTCAGTTTTTTAAGGGCATGTACCTTGTTTAGTAAAAAGCATTTTTCCACCCTCCTTCTGATAGATTTTGGACGGCTCCGGTGCCCTGCCAGGATAAAGAGCTCACTTTTTAAAGTGGGTAGCAACAGCAAATAGATCCTAAGCTTGTTTACCTTTACAGTCACAGGGTAATTCAACTATATATAGTATGAAATGTTATTCTTTTTTTTTATTGTGCTTCAAATATATTATCTGGATAGACAGTTATAATTTTATTTGCAGGCATATTAAAAAAACCATAAAAAATAACAAAATATTTTTACTATTTTTAAAGTGTCTTTCACTTTCAAACTTAATGACACATGTTAAAAACTAAAAGACTATTGTGGTTCTAAAACAAGGCACTCAAATGTTAGAATAGGTGAAAATGAAAGTAATCTATGGAATTTTAATTTGTGCATGAGTAGCATAATAGTTTTTAATGCGATGCTTAGGTACTGTTTTGTACAAAAGACTCTTGCATCATTCAGTTAATAGTATTCAGTAAATATCTAGCTTAGATATTCAATGTTTTGTTTTCTTATTATTATTCACTGTGTAGCCTTAGACTTCTCATCAAATGCTGCTAAAGAGACAGAATTATTAATTTCCTCATGGGTTTTTGTTGTTGGTGGTGGTTTTTGGGTTGTTTTTTTTTTTTTGGATGGCAGTGATCATTATAATATCTAATGCTTCATAAACAGTAATTAATTAACCTTCACAGAACTGCTATGAAGTGAGATGGTATTATTCCTGTTTAATAGATGAGCAGCTGAGGCACAGAGATAGCAATGACTGAAGGTTATGAAAATTCTGAGATTGCTAAGATCTTCTGGTTATAAAGGGTTTAAATTTTGTAGAATTTCATCTACTTAAAACATAAATCTCATTAATTTCAGATGGAGTGAGAGATGCATGTTGCTGCAAAAACAAGTTCTAGGGCTAGGGATAAGCTGATGAAATACAAATGTCTACATTGCAGATGACAAGTTGAATTAGATACCCTTGGTTCCTTTTATAGCCATTTGAGAGACTGTTAATGTTTGGATCATCTCATCTTAAAGTAAGTAAGGTAGGTCAAATGCTACAAGTGCCTTTTTTCTCTATTTAAGACAGAGTTCCTTTGTAGATCAGTTCAGATAAAGATGTCTAAATGCAAGGTGAGCACAATTAATTGAAATGAAACCCACTATATTGTTTCTGCCTGTGACGAGATGATGAGAAATACACTGAAAAAGTTGATCTCAGTGAGTTGCTATGCACCACCTGTGGTGGCTGTAACAAAGATGTTAAAGCGACTATATAGTTTCCAAGGAAGGATGTGACAAAGAAGTTTTAAATGCAGTAGAAGTAATACTATTGTTTTCCTCTTTAAACTATCTTAACATAAACAGTCAGTTTCATTGTCTATCGTAACCTTTCCTTGTCCAAGGGCCAGTGTAAACGTCCTCAATTCATCATCATACCCTAGCTCTTCACCTTAATGCTCACTTTATCACATCTCTTATTCTAATACTTTTGTGACCACCCTGACAAGTTTTCAATAAAATCTATGGCCTGTTTAGGAAATATTATGGTCTGCTAAGGACTGGCTGGCCACAAAACACATTCAACTAGGTATGAAATAGAGTCATACTAGAGAGCCAAGTTGAGCCAGTTCTTCTCCAGCACCACCATTCTACAGCTGGGGCTATTCCCTTGGATCAGAGTGTGGACCAAGGTAACTTCCCTGGGACTGACAACCCTCATCTTATAGGTGAGTGATTGTGTGCATTTTGGATCATCCTTCTAAAGGATTGTTCACAAAACTTAGGAATTCTAAAAGCTGTTGTGTAGTAATAATTCCCAATAGACATCCAAACCTGTGGTTTATTTTTGTGTGTTAGAGTGCCAAGTAAATCTTCATTATTTTCTAGTGATTGATTCTTTCATGGATGCCTCTCTGACAAACTTGTATAATCTTTTTTTGTAGTTACCCTGTATGTTCACTTCCTATAGTGAGAGAAAGAACGTTGACATGTCATATACTCACCTTCCACATTCCCAGATTCTGCACCTTACAGAATAGTTATTGGTAATCAATAACTAGGTAATCAATAGTAACAGCTAGGAAAGTAATTCGCAATGGAGTAAAATTTCTAATTGAGGGAGTGCATTAAGCAGTTCCCTAAAATGATTTAGTGAATTTTGCTGCAAAGCTTGAGAAATGATTGTGACTGTGTTAGCAGATGCTTTCTAATAACCTATACAAATGAGGTAGTTTTTCATGGTAAGAAACGCCTCCTTGATTATGTGGTTCCTCATGTGTAAGTGAGCTCTGTATAAGAGCTGCAAAAAGTGATTCAAACTAATCTATAAACAAGTCCTTAAATTCTAAGTCAACAAAAAGTTGACTCCATAGGATCACAAATTTTCAGTCTACATATTTTTAAGAATTAAATTTTTAATATATGTTTTATATTTGATTAGCAATTTGAATATTTATTTCTATAAGCCTCTTATTATACCTGATATTTGAAACCCAGAGTGTGGTCTTAATGTTATGTTATTCAGTTAAAAAATCTAATCATTGTTTGTAATTCACTGTTACCTTCAACACATGGTTTTGTTTGCGCCTCTCTGCCATGACCTGCCAATTGATGGAGTTAATGGAACAATCAAGAATTACTTTTCTTATACTGAACAGAAGTTTTTAATTTTCATGAATGATGGATGTGATTTATTCCAGGCTAATGCATCCCTTTCTTTCTTTTTTTACATTACAGTTGTGAGAAAATAACTCTTATGCTAAAAATTGGAACATATCTGCTGAGGTGATAAAGATCTCTTGATGTAAGAACATGCAAAGCGTACAATCACTCACTGATGCAGGGAAATGAGGCAATATGGAATCTTACTATTAAATAGTGCTAGCTGTGAATAAGGTTAAAGCAAATGGAAATGTTTTGTTTTATTTTGCATTTTACGTCCTGAAATCTTCCCTAGAATACTTTTCCCTTTGATATTGAATTCCAATTACAAATTCCAACATAAATATTAGAAGATGAAAATTTAACAAAGCACAGGACCTTCAGAAACTTACTGCCATATATAAATACAGATAAATGACATAAAAATTCAATTAAAATATTCTTTTAAATGCTTTATTGCAATAAATATATAAGAATTCAAAATAAACAAGGATTCTAATTACAAATATTTACAACATAAAATAGATTAATGAAGACATAAATAACCTTGTTGTATTCATCTAAATAAACTGCCAGAAATTTTGGATAAGTATAAAAATAATCAACCTAAAGGAAAAAAAAAAGCTTTGCACACAGAAATGTTTAGAAAAATACTTTGATCTGATGATGAATATAATTAAGACTGTCCGCTAGATACACAGAACCATTTTATCTGAATTAATACCTATGTTTCAGCATTTATTTGACCCATTGTGCTTCCAGTTAAACAAAAACCAACCAGATGTATGCTTCAAGAACACAAAGATGAAACCAGTCTTGTATTAGAAAATAATATGTAGGTGCTGATAAAAAGCTGGTGAAAGATTAGCAGTAATTCAAAGTGTGTCTTCAAGTTGAAACAGAGTGGTTTTCCTTCTAGAACAGGAGTACACCATGACCACTTCTCCAAAGATGATAGATAATGTCAGACTTCTTTTGTGTTACTGATTTAGATTATTTTACTCATGTATGAATAATAAAATTAATTTGGCAGATTAAGTGGCTTCAGTAGCTGCTTATACTCGATCTGGAGGAAAGCGTGACTAGCTGACAATGACTTATATTTAGAACTCCTTTTTAGGTAAAACACAACTTGATGTTAATCTAATATCATACTGATCAGTTTTCCAAGATAAAAGTCCTAGTTTTTTATTCTTAGCTGAAGCTGTCAATCTCTTAATCAGTCTAATATTATTTTCATATGATCATAACAACGCCACATTTTGTCCTCATTTTTGTATTATGAAAAGAAAGCTATCATTTTCTTATATTATATTTTAATTCTATAAACATATGTGATAAAAGAGTCTATTATTCATGTAGAAAACCAGAAAAAAACCTGTCAATTAATAACACCTAGCAGTAAAGTCACTGCTTTTGAGGGTATTAGAAATAGTGCAATGCAGTGTGGAACTACACTAAAATAGTAATGATAGGCCACAATTGCTGTATGATTTCTGGACTATAGTGCTATACAGTAGTGTATGACCAAAAAAATAGTAGTGAGCACGAGAACAATGGGAATTCTAAAGAATCACTTGAAATGTTTTCAAATGAAGCTGACATATTACATGGCAAAGTCTTAAAAATCTACTGCACGTTGTTGTGAAACATGAAAGCAATATGAATTCAGTTTTATCTGCAAAAGAAAATAAAAAACCCAGCAACAGGAGTCCTTAGCACCTGAAGGACATGGATCTGTAGAGTAAGTCCAGATAAGGGCTACGAAGATGATCAGAGGGCTGAAGAACCTGTCATATAGGGGCAAGTTGAGATAGTTTGGCTTGTGTAGCCTAGAGAAGAGAAGGCTCCAGGGAGACATTAAAGCAGCCTTCCAATATTTTAAGCAGTCATGATAGGATGAGGGTTAATGGTTTTAAGCTGAAAGAAGGTAGATTTAGATTAGGTACTAGGAAGAATTTTTTTATTGTGGTATAGAGGCACTGTAACGGATCCAGAGAAGTCATGGATGTCCTAGCCCTGAAGGTGTTCAAGGCCAGGTTGGATGAGGCTTTGATTAATCTGATATAGTAGAAAATGTTCCTGCCTATAGCAGTGTGATTGGAACTAGGTGATCTGTAATGTCCCTACCAACTCAAACCATTCTATGATTCTGTGACAATGCTACATAAGATATTTATTCATGGTGCTTCAACAAACGTTTGGAAAATACTGTTTTCAGAAAACTTTCTTCAATGTCCAGGCCTTATACAAAGATAATTTATAGTACATACTATCACCTGGTGATCGCCAGAGATTATCTTTAATATTCTAGACTGTATGTAGTATAGATTTTGCAATGCTACCTAGAGGTTCTGACTAAACGAAACAGAATTACCTTTTAGCCTACATATTGCAGTGAAAACAACATAACATTCTAATTATGTTAATAATTATATTGCTCATTTTCATATGGAAAGATACTATATATTCAGTTATTAAGTACTTTCACCTCTGTATTGCTACAGTCACACCAGAATTTGCATTGTTTTATTTGATTAATATTATTGTTTGTCTATGCATTCATCTTTGCTATCATAGTACAAAAAATATTTTGGCAGGCAAGAAATCCCTGTATTTACCTGCCATAAGTATTTTCAAGACTGTGAATCCAGAACTTCTCTAGGAAACATGAAGAAAAGGCCTGTTTCAGACTATTAGGCAGGATTAGGCACAGCAGATGCATTTCTTCAGGGTGTTCATGAATTCCTAACTCAAAGAAGAACTGAACTGAAATAAACAGTGTGGTTCATCATTAGAATAAACTATAAATATTTCTTATCCAAAAGAAGATTCAGACAAGTATTTAAACATGTTAATAACCTTCAGCTAATTGGCAATCCAAAGCTGAACTTTAATGACACAGTGTTGATTTACTCCTGTTGAGCATCTGGTTTATAACACAACAGTTTACACAACACTGTGTATATGATGAGTCTGTGTCCTGAAGATCTTTCTTACACTGGAAAACCACAACAAATTAATGAGTCTCATAGCAAAAAAACAAAACAAAAGGAAACAGAACAAAAATGTTTTTTCTTCAGAAGTCTGTTCCCAGATGAAGTAAAAAATTAGTAATTTAGTAGCACTAAAAATTAAAATACTAGTTTTAGGAAATTCTTGTCTTCTAGAGACTTATCAGACCTCTTACCATCAATGTGACATTTGTATGGCTCTTACAGTCTGACATGACATGCACTCAATTTTTGCAGTGTCCTTGATGTATTTGAAGCACCTGTGGTTGTGATTATATAAAATTCTTTGTAGGGATTACTAATATTTTTATATTTTTTCTCACTGAAGATGGGTAATTTGACCAAATATTTGTTGGTGGAAACTGCAGACAAAGGTAGTAAATGAAACATTTGCATTAAAGCTTCCCACCAACAAGGTGCAGAAATATTGTTCCTTTCCCTCTTTAAATTCTATTACTCCACAGGGAGCATTTTAATGGATTATTCAATAGCTTCCCTTTCTATTTTTTCAGCCCATCTGAGTTGAAGACAATTCTGTAACAGTAACACAGTTTTGATTTTCTGCATGAAGAAATGATTCTTCATCTTTGTTCAGAACTTGTTTTTTTTCTTTCTTATCAGTTTATATCATTATCCTGTCATCTGTAAATAATTGAGTATAACTCAAGCACACATCATGTTTTCTAGAAAAGATCCTTTGTTCTGCAGTTCTTCTGTCTTATTGTAAGGCATTTTCAGGTGTTCAGAAATATTGACTACGCTAAGGAAAGGAAAATTCAAAAACTTCTCCTACATTTTGCACAAAATTTTCTTCAAACAAGAATGACATCTGTAGCATATAAAAATGAAAAGTTGGGACGTATCAGTGTGTAATTTTTTGATCCTCTAATATGCAAGTAAGTATTAATTACAATACTTCGCCTCACAGTCTTTCTACCCTCCCCTTTTGTTCTTTTCTATTATTATTCTCTGTATAGACAGTGTAAAGAATGTTCAAGAATGGTTTTAAAGGAAAAAATGTTAATTTTGTTCTACTTCCAAACTAGGGTCATATTGTGCCAGTACTACTAGATTCATTCTAGTATCTTTATTCAGGGTGACTGAGAGCTTGTGATGTCATCTATGTGTTATTTTGAAACAAAATACTCTGTAATTATCAAAAAGTCATGTATATTTATAAAGGTAATACGAATATCCAGTCATACCTCATCTATATTTAAACCACTACCCCCCAACTACAGATCTGAAAAGAATGTAAAGCTTGCAAAATAATACCAACCAATCACCAGATATCTGATGTTATAAGGAACATCAGTAAACTTAAACAAACATCATAATTCTTACAGGATTCCTTTCAGCATCACTCAGATGCAAGATCATTGCAAGGAAAGAGTTACTTATAAATTTTACTAATTACTAGATTATCTGTGTCCCAATTATCTAACAGCAGAAGCTTCCAGGTAAATTTTAAATTTGAGGAAAATAATGAAGAAGTTGTTGTTGAGGGTTTTTTTTTTCCTTTATATTTATTGTAGTAGTGAAGAAACAAAGATCTAATTTCTGTATGTTGTGAGCTGACTTTGGCTAGCTGCGAGGTGCCCACCAAGACACTCTATCACTCCTCCTCCTCCTCCAAAGAACAGAAAAAAAAAAAGCCTGTGAGTTGAGATGAAGGTGTGTAGATCACTTACCAGTTACAGTTGCAGGCTAAATAGACTTGACTTTGGAAAATTAATTTAACTTATTTTCAATCAAACTGATTAGGATAATCATAAATAGTCTAAAAATATCTTCCCTCCCATCCTTCCTTTCTTCCCACGCTCAACTTCACTCACAGATTCTCTGTCTCGTCTCTCCAAGTGACACAGTATGATAGAGGATGGGGATTCCAGTCAGTCCCTGTTACTCCTCATTCCTCACACTTTTCCTATGTCACAGCATGGGGTTCCACCAACAAGAGACAGTATTTCATTAACCTTTCCAATGTAGGTACCGCTTTGACACCTGAAGCACCTCCTCCCCTGCCTCCTCCACTATATCTGTCTCTGCAAGGTTGTTTCTCTTACATTTCCTCACTCCTCTCTCACAGCTGTTGTACGGCTCGTATGTTACGACGGAGGCAATACAAACATTGCCGACTGGCTCAGTTGTGACCAGCTGCGTGTTGATGATGGAGCCTGCTGAATCTGCCTGTGTCTGTGTTACAGCGTAGCCTCGAACAACCTTCTCAGCAGGATGGAGGGGGTATTTTTCCACTGCAGTCCAGACTGATGACAAAACATCCCCAGGGTATATTAAAATCCAATATTAATTTTGAACACAGCCAAAGCTGGGGAACAAATTCCAATCTATACTTTGAACATGGTCAATGTTTCTCACAGTTTACAAGAACTCAGCTACTTAGTATCGTAGAATGACCTGAACTGGAAGGGACTCACAAGGATCACAGAGACCAAAATCTGTCTGTGCACAGGGCAATCCCAATATTCATATCATCTGTCTGAGGCCACAGTTCAAATACTTCTTGAATATTGACTTGGCATCATGACTGCTTCCCTGGGAACCAGCTCCAGGGCTTTATCTCTGGGTGAAGAACCTTTTCCTAATATCTAACCTAAACCTTCTCTGAAACATCGTCCTGCCATTTCCTTGAGTCTTATTACTGGTCACCAGAGAGAAGAGATTAGTATTTATTCCTTTTCCTTCTCTTGTGAGGAATATGACTGAATTCACCCAAAATTCCCAAAGAAAAATAATAATAATGAAAAAAAAATCTGCTGTAGAATACAAGGAGAGAATAAAGAGTAATGCAGAGAGAGGCAAAGTAGAGAAGTAGCAGGGAAAAGAGAAAAGTATTCACCACCCCAGTGGAGTCCAAGAATGGTTTCCTTAGGAATTATGGTCCACAGGGCAGCAGTCATGCACACATGTGCTTCTTGGCAGGGATTATTTACAGAATGAGTTCTATGCCCTATCAGCACGTATGGAGTGGTCTCACTGAGCCTGTTCTTCCTCTGTGTGGAAAACCCTCAAACTGATGTATGGATAGATGTGCCTTCAGTAAGCAACCTTGACATAAACCGTTTGGGTGTGCATGTGTAATAAGGAACACTCCTGTCTCAGCACCAGGAGCCACGTCATAGTAAGGTGTGTGTGCCTGGGGAGAAGTGCCTGCTCCCACACCTCCCTCTCTCTCCTCTGCTGCAGCTGCCCAGGACATTTCGTTGTTCATTAGGAGCTCATGAGATGAGGGCAGCACATGCTCCCACACTTCCCCTTCTCTCCTCTCTCATTGTTAACTAGGTGCTACACAAAGCCTCAACGCCCGCAGAGCCTTGCACCAGAAAATGTTTAATACATACAAAATACAACTAAATAAGTTGTTCTTTACAGTCTTACATCGGGAAAGCTTCTGGCAGCTTATCACAGAAGCCATTCCTGCAACATCTCCTTCGCTATCAAAATCTTGCCATGTAAACAAAGTTGAAAAAAACCAAATAAAACCAAACAAAACAAACAAAAACAACCCAGCCCAGCTTTAAAAAACTGAAATGAAAGGAAATTTTGAATTAGATTAAGCAAAAATTACTTAGTTCCCTTCTTGCTGAAAAGGACGCTGAACTGATTTAATGTGAGTCAGTCTTGCTTCTGACTCACAATTTTCTGAATCACTATCAAAGGTTCAGAATCATCAATCAAAAAAATTAGTGTGATTCTTTGAGATGTTTTATTGGTCTAAATAAGTTTGCTTTCAGTTTCAAACTCTTTTATAGTTGGACTAAATTATCTGTGGCTGGCTTGGAACACATGAGGGTCTAACAGATCAGTTCTGAAGAATTATGTAAAGGCAGATGTTTCACACATTCTGCAAATAAAATAAAACAAAACTAAGCAAACAACCATAAGTTTAAATCTGTGGTAAAGCATGCAATTCAAATAAAATTCTTTTGTATAACTTCAGCTGCTTGAGATTCATAACCTTTGGCCCATTTCTGAAGGTAATTCCTTTCATTCATCCGACAGTCAATCAATCTCTCTTATTTAAGGACTGCTTATGTTCCCCTTCTTCATGTCATAGTAACCATCAAGGTTGGTTTTACCCTTAAAACCTAAGACATTTGCTGAATGTCTTATTGTACCTGACAGACATCAAGCTACCCCTTCTTATAATGACTCCCTAACTATGAAGCCTTAGGCTAATGTGAAAGGAAGAAGAACAAAAGAATACAGCTAGTGGTCAGATCAATTGACAGAAGAGTGCTCTGGATGTCTAGTTCAACCTTCTTCTCAAGCATGCTTTGCTCTGTATTCCTTGCAAAGGTCACCTTTAGAAATTAGAAATCTAGACAAAGATATCTCTGAATTCATATTTCTAAAGAAGTGCGTTAATTCTTTTACAATACAAATACTTTGCAAAATTCTGATTACATCCTTCAAATTAAAAATAAAATATAAAAAAGCTACCAATACTTTCTCCTCCAAGGGCTCATCTTGGTCTGTGTGTACTGGGACTATGCTAAGAGCAGCTGCCACTCTGAGCTTTTCAAAGGAGTTTAACTCCTAAGATTAACTCTTATCCTTACTTTAATTCTAGTGAAGATAACAAGATTACATACACATAATTCAGAACAGTTCTGAGCCTTTACCTGTTTCAGAAGAGGGCATGTAGACAATGTCTATCAAAGAGGTAGACACTTAACGTATGCTGGTTGAGCAGCTGCTGAAGAAAGAGTTCTGTCACTGTAGTTTTGGGTTTCTGCTGTTCTCGTCTGTCCACATTAAATTTAGGCAGTTACTTTTTAAACAGTGTCTTACTCTTAGTTTCCAGGGTCATGCAAAATGCATGGGATTATATTGCCTACAAATGCAGCTCATTGATGACAGTGGAACTATGATCAACGAGGAGCTGATGTTGCTGAAGCTCATTCTATTCTACAATAAGCTGGTTTATTTTTTACAGAACTGCAGAAGGAGATAGAGACAGCAACCTAGACATACAGGGTTTTGGGGTGATAAGAGATTTTTGGCTTTTGTTAGTAAAATATTTGGTGTAGTATCTGAAGAAATCTTTAATCTTTAATTAAGATCAAATTAGGCATAAAGACTTGTGGATAAAAATTAACTATAGCAATGCAAAGAATAACACTGAACAACAATGTTTCAAGATAAAATGAAGTGTCATATGCTGCCACAGGGGTCAGAATGAGTTCTTGTCCTCTTAAACATCTTCATTAGCAATCTGAAGGTGAAAGTAAGTAGCATATTAATGAAACCTGAAATTGAAAGTATAGTGAGCATCCATGAAAAAGAAAAAATGTATATCTAGAAAGTACAGAAGCATTTGAAGAAAAACTTGAAAAACATAAGTTTAATTGGAAAAAAGTCTAAAATAGAGATTCTGTAGGAAGATGACACATAGATGATAACAACAATGTTAAACCAAAGAGCAATAATTACAGATGGATTTTCAATACGATTAAAGTCAGGAAATTTCCACTGAGTTGAATTTTTCCTTAGATACACCAGATTATTGATTCTATGAATGTCCTGGGAAGAAGTGATTTTCAACAACTTATTGCTTCCTAAATCTTTCAGAAGTATTAAAATATCCTATTTTGACCTTTTACACATTAAAAAATGATTAGTTTTCTGTGTAAAAATGTTAGTTAATTATAGCTGGCTTGTCATTTAGAAAGCTAAAATTGCAGCATTTGGAAAATGTCAAAATGAAATACTTCAACTGACGTAAATTAATGAAGGGGGAGTTATTGGTTCATATATATATTTTATTTTTTAACTATTTTCCTCTGTTCTTAAAAAAAGAAAATGTTTAACTTTTGAAAATTTTCTAGGAGTATCAACATTCCTTCTTCAGCTCTAATTGTGATATTTCAGGGGGAAAAATAATCCAATGTCAATGCATTTTTTGGCATCATATGCCAAAACATCAAGTAATCAATCATGAAAGTATTAGTCACTGTCTATCAGGTCTGTTAAGACTGCCTCTAGAATACTTCATGTATTTCTCAGCGTCTTGGTACCTGATTAGAAAGAGAAGTGAAGGAAGAAGATCAAACTGAATGGACATCAGAGAAGAGCAACTAACATGATTAGACTGTTTGAGAATTTCATTTAAGAAGGAAGGTCACAAACACCAAAATATTCACGTCTTGACTAACAATATGCATAGCTTCGCAACAAATTAAAATATGGTAAAGAGAAACACTTATTTATGCAGTGCTTAATTAACCTATGGGACACATTGCAGCAAGATATAATTGATTCTAGATGTCTAAAAGAAAAGAAGAAAAAGGTCCAATATTTCTTGAACAATATTTGCAACACCAACCACAGAAATCATATTAAGAACAAATGATAAGACTCTAAAATTTCTTTACTCAAGAAGTAAATCAACCTTTGAAAAACATTTTCTGTCAGGAAAAAAACCATTAATTTTGGATTATTTATCTAATAAAGCCTAACTCCAAAGCCTGGAACTTCTCTAAGCATCTGATCCCCGCTAATGGCAAGAAAAGTTTGTTGAACTAGATGAGTCCTGAGTGTGAAATGTCTCTAATTCAGCACAAAAGAGGAGAGAAATTGCAACAGAGTTTGAATACACACTGTAATGAATATAGTGTTTGAGGAAGATGTTTTCTCCAAACCCATAAAGGAAAACCACAGGCCGAATGTCAGTCAGCAAGGTTTCCTTAAGCTCAGGTGGACCTTAGCCTCAGTCTCATAACGTCCCAATGGGCCACTATGGAATTGTGCAAGAGTCTGAAGTTTCTCCTGGTAACTTTATCATTTACTTCTAGATACAGAGAGTTACATTATTTCTAGTTGCATTAAAAACAATGAACCTTCTTTTGAAAGTAAGTCCAAAATCCTGATCAGTCCTTTCCTCAAAACACAGCTGCCTTTCAATGTTGAAATCTTACAACTTCCTTGTGGCTACTCTGGGGTAGAATATATAATAACTTGTGAACTGGGAAACCTCCCTTCCCACTTCTTCTTTGTCTACTAGTTAAACAAATTTGTTTGGAGGGGTTGGTTTGTTTGTTTCTTTTTGTGTTTCTTTTTTTTTGCCAAAATCATCTTGGATTTGGAAAATTTAAGTTCCACCTATGTCCAGCATTTCAATTAATTTTAAAATTTCATTCCTTGCTCACAGAGCATCAAAGACTTTCTATCTGTGTAGTTATGTTGATTCTTCAATGTTCAAAAGACAGTCCAAAGAAAAGAAAAAATACGTATAGAATGCTAGAAATAGGTTTATGTTTACATCTCATCTCTACTGCCATCCCCCAAAACCATTCTTTTCTTTAATTTCCTACTTCTCATACTTCTGTCCAGTGCTTTCTAAATAGAAATATTTTCACAGATACAGTGTGGTAAACATGCAGTGTGAAATGAATGTAAGTCTGAGGCATGCACCCTGCACAGATGCTCTTCATTTGCAAAATTAATTGGCCACATCTGAAACACGTCGAATTCGTGCTGAGAGGTGCTAGTGGGATTTTGGCCTGAAGGAACTGGAACATGCCAGACGTACTCTACTGCTGTTTGATCATTAATATGAACACCTACAAGGACTGTGTTTGGAATTGTTGGTTCAAAAATGTTAGGAGATAGTTTATATTTTCTTATTACTATTCACAGAGCATACTTTACACCTATGGAGAAAAGCACCTGGTTAATAAATAGTTCTGGTGAAAAGGGGGTGACTGGGAAATCTATTTAGTAGTGCAAGGGGCTTCTTGGAAGATAAGTTTATGTATATTCCTTCTTGAAAATAATTGGAAAGGGATCTTTATTGTCTACATTGCTATTATCGGCCTAGTTATTTGGTGCTGTAACGAGTACTTAACTTACTTGATTACCTGACTGGCAGTGCTCATCTTACTGCACTGTAGTATTTTCATACATTTCTTTCCTTCCTTCTACAGATTATTGTATTCACAATTTCAAACTCCTTTTTTAAAGTGTCTTCCATCTTGGCTCTGTCAAATGAATCTCTATTGCATTCTTGACCTTCCTTTTACATAATTTTTCAACAAGATTTTGATTTTCTAAGTCATGTAATGCCTTCATCAAAGTTGAGAATTCTGGCCTTTATGTAGTACATTCATTTAACAGTGATATATCTTGAGAACTGGCAAGAAATTAGTCACTGCCCCTACTGTGATTGGAGTATGTAGAAAATATTTCTGGATTGAGTCCTAAAATTTAACTATAAGGCCCTCGTAATACTATTTTAATAAATTCCTTCAGGTTTCTTTTTTTCTCAGCTTTTATTTATTATGTCATTATGCTCTTAGTCTGATGTATTACATCATGTAATACAAAATAAGTATAATTGAGTTACCTTAGGGATGGTAGTATTAATGCTACAGTTGAAGTTGAATTGGCTGTTATACTATAAATATTTGAAGTGTGATTAATATCTTGGCCATTTCTAATCTCATTTGGAAGAAACTTGAAATGGAAACTGAAAATATAGCTATAAATCTAAATAAAGGGAAAATACTCTGAATTTATCACCTTTTCTAAGATCCATCTGGGGAAAAATTTCCCCCTCTATGCAGATAGAGAAACAAGTTCTCATTCAGCTCCTTTTATTTCCTGAATTCTTTGGAGCTATGGAATTTTTTTCACTATTCCTTTTTCTTGGGTCATGTCTTAGGACAAATGAGACTTCATAACCATGACTCTCTATAAAATTAGAATATTTTTAAAAATGAAAATATGGGACTTGAACAGTCTCCCTCTGTGAAATAAAAAAGGGGGGAAAAAAAGAATTGCTACATTGTAGACCCAAGAATTGTGAAGTCTATGTAAAGTAATTTAAAAACTGTGTAGAACATTTACACCCTCCTCTTTAGTCTGTTAACAAAAAATCTCAGTTCTCACAAATAAACTTGTATCTCTTCATTGTCTGTAAAATCTAAGATAAAAAGCCTAAGTTCCATGTATATATATATTTTTATAAATTCTATTTATCTCTTAAAGAAGTTAGATATATCCAGATCAAAATGTAACAAGAGATTAAATGATTTAGAATGAATACCTGCCAAAGAGAAATTGAGTGAGACCGACAATTGATCGTACTTCATCCTCAAAATACTTTGAATCAGTGTAGTGAAATTTTCTCCTGTTTCCTTCTGCCTTCTTACTGTGTGTTTTAAACAAACACGAATCATTTAGAGAAGCACATACTATAACTACAGTTTCAACAAACACACAATATGGGATACTGACATTGACCGCTGCTATCTCTGTGCATGAAGAAATTTACGCTCACTGGTGTAATTAAAGATTTTATATACTGTCTCACTGGAATTTTAACAAGAATACAGCTTTCGTACAATATATTAAAAAAAGAAATAGAATTTTTTGTCCTTCTATAGTGAAAATTCTTAATTTTTTTTTTTTTTTAAATTTCTTTAGTCTCTAGCACTTAAATATTTCCATAGTGGTTTAGAAAAATATATATGTACAAGCATCTATACATAACATAATGAAACAGGCTATGTCCTGGTTTAACCACAGCTAATAACCAAGCACCATGCAGCTGCTCACTCGCCTGTCCCTGCTGCACCTCAGTGGGATAGAAGCTAGAATGGAATATTGGTGAAACTTACCAGTTAAGATTAAAAAGTTTAATTGGACAGCAAAGGAAAACTAACAATAGTAGTAATAATAAGAAGAATAGAAGATTATACAAAACAAGTACTTTGTATACAAAACAATGCAGTTGCCCAGTTCCCAAGGCCTGATGTCCAGGCCATCCCTAAGCCGTGATCACAACATTCCAGACAGATCCCTCCACTTTATTTACTATGGAATATCACTTTGGCCAGTTTGGGTCAGCTGTCCTGGCTGTGTCCACTACTAACTTCCTTTTCACCTCTTCACTGGCAGAGCATGGGAAGTTGAAAAGTCCTTAACTTTGTATAAGCACTACTCAGCAGCAACTAAAACACGAGTGTATTATCAACACTATCCTCATCCTAAACCCAAAACACAGCGCCATACCAGCTACTTGGAAGAAAATCAACTCTGTCATAGCTGAGACCAGGACAGTCTAGCACTTGATGTTGCATGAAAAGTTGTCAAATTATAACATTCTTTAATTAGAACAAAAAACACAAACCTGAACAAAGTAAAACTCAGATTTGCTAGACGAAAGAGAGTAAATACAAGGTTTGAAAAAAAAGATTTCCAGCATTTGGTCTTTTCTTGCTATCAGATTTGGTACCTTCCAGAAATTCAAATGTCCTTACTATGAGCATAATTTCCCCCTGGTCTGTAGGAGCAGTCTCTGATCCTTCTTAAGCTTCAGTTTGTCTCTGTTCTCTGCATCAGCCTCTGCTTTCCTTGTCGTGTTCAGCAGATGTCATTATTTACTCTCTTTGTTCTTGTATACTTGCCTAACCTACATTCCTGCAGCTTCCTCCTACTGCACATGCAACCACTAACTCACATAGGTAGAATTTTTTCATTTTTTGTCCTTCAGTACTATTAACAGTGTGTCCACTCCCCACTTCATGCTAGTTTATAGCCCAGAAGTAATTAACTTCATGCAAAAAGTCAAAACACATTCTAGCTATCAATTAAATATTATCTTGAGGGCCTAGAGAAGATTCAATTAGTATAGAGCCTTTCTGTTTGAATAGGCAATTTAATTCCAGATGAGAAAGTGAAAGAAATGTTCATTATGACAAGTATTTCCAAATTTCTGTGAGTTTTGAGATGGATAAATCAAATAATAGAATGTATTACGTAGCAGTATCTAAAATTGCAAGAATGTGGTAGTTTCTCAAGGGCCAAAAAGAAGCAGTTTGTTAAGACATCAGAAATCTATCAAAGAATAACAAAATTCTTGTTTATTACTATATTCTACTCTGTCTGAACAGCTTTTGCTTTATCTTGAAAAGGAAATGCACAGTCCTTATTTGTTTAGAAGAAAAATGATTGAGAAATACAATTTCCTAATTTAAAATAGAGACCCTGGTCTCCAAACTAAATTATATGAAATTACTTCATAATTTATTTATTCATTAGACAATAGAATCTAGATTTCATTTTAAAGTCAGGTAAAATAGGAAATGTATCAAAACAAATAAAAAAAAATATATTGGGAGTTGTTTAAACTGGTTAAAAGCAAAACAAGATTTTTTTTTCTGTGAATTAAAGATTCTGAGGTACTTGAATTGTTTTATATTTTTAAAAATTCATCAAGAGAAAAACTACATTTTTACTAGTTTTAATTTTAGAAAATTTGCTTTTTCCATGGAGAAAATTGAAACCTCAACAATCACATATCTCATTTATATTACAACTAATTTGTATTTATCTACAAATTATGTTCTGAAGTCTATAATCCTCAATTGCATCAGGAAGATATGAACCTTTCATGTTAAAATGATGGTACATTTTAATAATACAGCAGAGCTTGCAACTCTTACCTTATTTGTCTCTTTAAGGTAATAAGTTAGTGCTAATAATTTTAATTCTATTGATTTCATAGAGTAAATGTTTTGTCAATATATTTCAATATCATCCTTTTCAAAATGGAGTAATAGAGTATCCATGTGAAAGCCATAAACTTTAATGTGTTTTAAAGTATAGAAATTCAAATAATTCTGTCCAAAATCTACTGAAAATCTCTGTCTTTGCTAATTATTCAAAATGTCATTTAACAGTAAGTTAATCAATCAATTAATCAGTCAATCAATCTGGGTACTTTTTCTTTGCATTCTTTTAGGAATTGGAGATTTTCCTTGTGTTCATTAATAATAAATATTATTTGGAGAGACAAATAATTAGATTAAATGGGGTATGTGACCTCTTGACTGTTTTATATATCTTGAAGGCATATTTAAAGTAGTTATGAGGAGCAAAAATCTTAAAGAAAACATACCTGCGCAAAATGTATGGTAATCTTGACATCTTTTTTGTGGGCATGGACAGTGGGAATAAGTCCACCCTCAGCAAGTTTACTGATGACACCAAGCTGCATGGTGTCATCAACATGCTGGAGGGAAGGGATGCCATCCAGACGAATCCTGACAGGCTTGAGAGATTGGCCTGTGTGAACTGCATGAAGTTCTACAAGACCAAGTGTAAAAACATGCAACTGCATTGAGCCAATTCCAAGCACAATTACTGGCTGAGTAGAAAATGGATTGAGAGTATCACTGCAGAGAAGGACTTCAGGGTTCTGGTTGACAAGAATCATAGAATCACAGAATCACAGAATCACAGAATAACCAGGTTGGAAGAGACCTACTAGATCGTCGAGTCCAACCATTCCCACCGATCCCTAAATCATGCTCCTAAGTACCTCATCTACCCTAACCTTAAACACCTCCAGGGACGATGACTCAACCACCTCCCTGGGCAGACCGTTCCAATGCCTAACCACCCTCTCCGTGAAGAATTTTTTCCTAATCTCAAGCCTAAACCTCCCCTGGTGGAGCTTGAGGCCATTCCCTCTTGTCCTGTCCCCTGTCACTTGGGAGAAGAGGCCAGCACCCTCCCCTCCACAACCTCCATTCAGGTAGTTGTAGAGAGTAATAAGGTCTCCTCTCAGCCTCCTCTTCTCCAGGCTGAACGACCCCAGCTCTCTCAGCCGCTCCTCATAAGGCCTGTTCTCCAGCCCCTTCACCAGCTTCGTTGCTCTTCTCTGGACTCGCTCCAGAGCCTCAACATCCTTCTTGTGGTGAGGGGCCCAGAACTGAACACAGGACTCGAGGTGCGGTCTCACCAGTGCCGAGTACAGGGGGAGAATAACCTTCCTGGACCTGCTGGTCACACCGTTTCTGATACAAGCCAGGATGCCACTGGCCTTCTTGGCCACCTGGGCCACTGCTGGCTCATGTTCAGTTGCTGTCAATCAACACCCCCAGGTCCTTCTCCTCCTGGCAGCTTTCCAGCCAGGCTTCTCCTAACAAGACTTAACAAGAAGCTCAACATGAAACAGCAGTGTATGCTTGTAGACCAGAAAACCAAGTGTATCTTGGATTACATTGAAAGAAGCATGACCAGGAGGCCAATGAAGGTGACTCTGACCCTCTACTCTGCTCTCGTGAGTCCTCACCTGGAGTACAATGTTGATTTCTGGACTGCTCAGCACAGGAAGGACATGGATCTGTTTGTGTGTCCAGAAGAGGGCCACAAAGATGATCACGGGGCTGGAGCATCTCCCATATGAGGACAGGCTGAGGGAGTTGGGCTTGTGTAACCTACAGAAGAGAAAGCTCCAAGGAGATCTTATAGCAGCCTTCCAGTACTTCAAGGAGGCCTACAGAAAACTTGGGCAGGGGATCTTTTTCAGGAAGTGAGTGACAGGATGAGGGATAGTCAGTTTAACCTGAAAGACTAGATTTAAATTGGTTAGTAGGAAGGAATTTTTACTGTGAGGATTTTGAGGCTCTGGAGTAGGTTGCCCAGGGAAGTAATAGCTGTCCCATCCTTGTGAGTGTTCAAGACCAGGCTGGATGAGGCTTTGAGCAGCCTGACGCAGTGGAAGATGTCCCATCCTGTGGCAGGTGACATCATGGCAGGGGGTTGGAACTGGATTATACCCCTACCAATTCAAACCATTCTTTGATTCTACTATTCCATGAAATATATGCTACTGGGTGATGTTTTGTATGGCATCAGGAACAGATCATTTAGTTAAAGTAAAATGCAGTTTTAATAAAGTTTAGTAAAAGATGGACTCAGCTGATACTATAAAGATAATGCTAAAGATTTATCCAAAAAATGCTGTCCATGAAATGTCATGAGAAGAAAAAGAATCATATTTCTTATATTCTGACAGAACATCTTTGACAATAAAGTTTATCCAGCCTAAAAGAAAGCTAAAATAAGCATTCATAAACTACTACAGTTCCAGTACTTTACTATTTTTTTACAATAAACCTTAGAAGAACTTTGAGGTCATAATACTGTTGAGATTTTAGCAACAATCTGGAAATTATTAATAGAGTTACAAAAAGATATAAAGTTGGGCTCTATAACTTTTTTGGAGGGAAGGAAAAAGCTAATATTTCTAAACTCACAGTAGTTGGAGAAAAGAATGAAATAGTTCTTACATGGTGACAAGTAAATGATTTATAAGGAAATTGTCTGAAAGTTCTCTATTTTTTTCTTCTTCTCCAAGCACCAGATCAGGAAGACAGCCAAGAACATCCATATTTCTTTTCTCCTGTCTCTTTTCTGAAAATAGGAAGGAAAGGCTGCAGTTAAATGCACTGTAGTATTTCCAAAATCAGATCCATATAACAGATTTTTTTCTCCCTTTAAAAATTAAACAATTTTAAATAAGCTCAAAATAAGGAATAAGTGGGAAACAATTTTCACTTCTAAATTACTAAAGTGTTTGTAGAGCAATACCAATAAATTATTTGTCTGAAATATTTACTTCAAAATAAAAATGCCTTATATCTTCATTATGTGATTTGTAAATGTTCATATACTAATGTAACAAGTTTGTTTGGTATTGCTATTTCACATAATTGATCCCACTATGGAATTTTTTATCTAATGGGTGAATAAATCATGTACCTGTAAATAATAAATTATTTTTTAAAAAAGAAAAAACCAAAATTGATATATTAACAAGATAAGCCTTGAAAATAATTATGTTAATATCTTTGGATGCATGTAAAATATAGTCTTTAGGCTGAAAAAATTTTATATAAAAATGCAGTGGTTTGAATATTTTAAACAGAATTTTGTATCTTACCACTATATGTAATTAAATAAAATTCTGTTTTAAAAAAGCAGAAATAATTAAACACAACATTTTAAATAGGTTATTAGATATTTTCTACAAGGATGAAGTCAGTTATGGTTCTTTTTCAAATGCAATCAAAACTATTAAGTTCATGTTGAGCCAATAAAGGAGTCATAGCAATAAAATTTACAGTCCAGCTCAGGTTTAAAACAGGCATGTTTTCCTCTTTCAGTGAAAATATAAAATAAAAGCAAATAAATCTCTCTGAACCAATTAAGGAACTCTGCCAGTACTCTGCTTTCGTCTCAAATGAAATCTCAAAAGTATCGTGTCAGTCTTTTCATGTCCTTTCTTTCAGAGAAAAGAAACCCTAAAATAGGCAAGAGGCAAAGAAGCCACCAACAAACCTTAAGAAATAAATAAAGCTACCACTCTTTTGCAATGCTAGGATCCCACTAAGACATCAAATATGTTGGTGAGATGTTTGTGAAAGAAATTCTGACTTGATATTGTGCTTTCTCGTAATGTCTTCAATAGGAAATTGATCAAAATAAAATTTATTTTAATAAGAGAAGAATAAATGCTGTTAATTGTTGCTGATTGTGACAGATCTGCCTTATGGAAGCTTTTGTTAGGAATAATGCCTTAAATAATACACTTTGCTTGTACATTTTTCTCACAAAACACATTTTCTTTTTTTTTTCTTACCATTTAACTTATTTGAGCAGAAAAGTGAACTAGAGACCTCTTGAGGTACCTTCCAACAATAATTATTCTGTAACCTTGTCCCTGTTCTGTGTCTACTGTATAATGTACCTCACAAATACTGCTGAGGTGCAACAATAAATTGGAATGAGACTATCAGGACTGCCCCTGTCTCGGGATATGAATGTCTCATCCGTAGGCATTGTTCCAGTAGATGGTATTAGCAACAGAAGTCAGTACAGGCATCTTTAAAATCATGATTCAGAATTAGGTTGGCACAGTTACTTTCTGTTTCTCTGGGAGCTTGATGTTACTGTGGGGAATAAGCTAAATTAATCATAATCTGATTTTATTGCATGTTCTGCATAAAACCAAGGTGGAAGTTCTTCAGTCCAAATGGCTGAGGGAAGTTTTGATAATTGCAAGCAACCCTTGTCCAAGATGTTTTGAAATGACAACAGATGAGATCTGATACAATCTTGTTAGAGACTGCTATGGATTTTTTTATCAGCAACAAAGGAGACTTGCAAAGTGAGGTCAAAATGTATCCTCTGCTCTCAAGTCCACCACAGAGAAGTATGAAAGGAAAACGTGTCCAGCAGGTTCTGGCTTTTGGTCCATCATGATGTAATGCAGAAAGTGTAAGTAAATTCTTTCACTTAGCCATCTGGCTTAGATCTTCTGATTGACTGGGAGGATAGTTTTTGCAAGTTAATAAACGAGTAGCTAGTTAGTAGGCATGCATGTGCATTCTCGTCCCCATGTTGAGATTGCCAGTATAGGATAGAAGGTAAAATCATTGATATACCAAACCCAAAAGGCTGCAGAACCACTAGAAGAATTCATGTATCTACTATTTCTATTATTAACCTGAGTTGTTGTAAGTGATTGCAGTTGTCTAATTTGCTTTTCCTTACATGCGTGTCTAATTGCTGTACATGATCTTCTCCAACTGCCTTAAAAGTATTCTTCACCAATGAGGAGTTTTGTGATCTATTACAACTGGACTGTTGTGCGTGTTAACTTCCCTCATAAGATGACTGATGTACATTACTAAAGCTTTTAGATACACCTAGGCTAGGCTACTTCAACTCACTTTAACTGAAACTAATCTCAGAGGTCATTCAGAAATGCTAGCAACTGAGAAATGAAGCTGCCTACTTTCTGAACAACACAAATCACACGTGCATTTGGCAATGAACACTGAATGCAGTCATATTCCAGGTAAAATTTATATCATCACCTTACCCATTCATTAATAAAAGATGTTGATTTTTTTTTAAAAATACAATGCTTACTGAGTCTAATTATAGCTCTAGAAGAACATTGTTCAGTATTTCTTTTTGTCTAAACATGCCTTTAAATATTTATGTCAAGCAATTTAAGATAATGTATTCTTTGAGTGCTCACCAGTACTTGAGTTTGGTAAACCAAGAAACATAAAAAGTAAAGTCAGAAGATTCATTACTAAAATTATTCAGAATAAAATTAAAACATTTATTTCTTTATCAGGTTTTCTCTTCTGCTTGGAAAGAAGGGGCAAATAGAGTACTTTTTTAAATGCAGAAGTAAAAGACTATTTACTTCTACATGGTCTCATCTGAACATATTAGAATCCTAAATTTCACAGCTTAAAATTATATACTGGAGATGCATCACCACAGGTACAGGCACAGGTATAGACAGAAAACAGTCATGATTTTCATAGCAAGGTTTGAAGCCTTCAGATCTACTATAAAACAAGATTTTTTTTATTATTATTATTAACATGGCCATTTTTGAAAGTGTAAATACTTAATGCTGAACATATATCAATAAGATTTCAGAGAACTGCCTAGAAAAATGTGTTTGAACCAAACTCTTTCAATTTCAAGTACTGTTTTCAAGATATTATCAATAACGAATACAACCTTGAATAGGTACTAAAGCTAAACAATAAAGAGCAAACAAATCGTGATCCTTGCAGCAATGTAGTCAGCAGCTCATGGCCATTTTCTTATCTTAAACTTTTTCATCATCCTGACAATATAGCAAATTATAGCAATAAATGAAGGCTCTCTTAAATAGAGTTCCTTCCCTCTTTACTCCTAACAAGAATTCCAAAATACAATCCAAATGCTCTATCATATCTAAGTGCAGGAAGACAACTAACTTCAGTGTTGCTATTCTACCTGTTGAATCACTGTCTAGGTCTCTACAGAGCCTTGTACTCATAGTTTCTCTTCTAGCTTAGAAGGTTGCTTTATTACAGATTTTTTTTTTCTGATGCCAATATTATTTTTTTAAGTATTTTGTAAAATAAAAGCCAATGACCAAAACCCAAAGATATCTTACCAGGATTTCTAGAAAAATCTGGTAAAGTGGAGAGCCTAACAATGTGTTTAGAAATATATTTGTTGTTCATATTGTGTTCATTGTAGTTCAACTGCCATAAGCTGTTTACAAAGCAAAGCAAATAAAGAAGCAAAAATAATTTGAAAAGAAGGAATGTTAGTCAGCTTTGTCAAGAATAAGTTTTGATGAGTCAACTCAATGATTAAAAAGCAGAGAAACCTGAGAAGAGAATAAACAACTGCACAAAAGATGGCAGTGTTTAGATTTCATGATGTATTACAGTATAATTGCATGCCTTTCTTTGTTTTTGAATTCTTCCATCAAATGGATTAAAGTTCAGAAAAAGGAAAGGTTCATAGGTAGGACTCTGAGGATCTCCACTCTCCTCACTGTTCAGATGGATTTGAAGCGCATATAGAGAATTCACAGGATCAATGATGGTGGTTGGATGCTTCTCGATGGGGAAATAGTATCTTAGTGGTGTCAGAGTGGAAATAGGAATGGGATACTGACTGTGAAGAAAACTTAGCCATTTTTCTCCCATTTTCATCACTGATTCAGAGTCACACCAAAAGGGGCTTCAGAAGCCTTTATCTGAAGAATTCTACTGTGAGTAAGAATCACTAATGTACTCAAAATTTCATAACTAGAACTAAATAAGACACTGAACTGAAATTCATGTCATTAAATGGGAATTGAAGACTACCTCAATAGTGTTATCTAACGAACAGCTGAAATTAGAGCACAAGGAGACACTCAAATATTACTAAATACAAGTGAAACACCAGAAATTCTTGTAACTCAAAGTGATACTGAATAATCCTGAAACATAAAAAGGCTTAAAAATGTTTCCCTAACGACTCCACTGATAATCATTAAACTGTTTTCTTGAAAATCATTTGAACTAGATAAAATTTTAGTTTTTAAAAATTATATTCTCATATTTCCCTGGATCTAGACAGCATATTGTGTTCTACTTTTTTTTTTTTTAAAGAAAAGTTAGAACATTTAAATTGGTTTTTACACTTGTAAATTGTGTCAATTCCACCAGAAGTAAGCTTGACTTTTCCCTGACAAAGATGTTAATTGTTGGAGTTTTTAAGAGTATTGAAGCAGTTCATATTACTGTTTTATTTTAAATAATATCTTATGCTTGTTTTGATTCTCCAGAAGCCTGAGAGTTTGAAGAAGAAAATCTAAAGCTATAGTAGGGGAAAAAAAATCAGTTTGATTGCAGTGTGATAAGAACTACATAGTGAAAATTTAGAATGATCAGTGTCAATGTACATAGAACATAAACTGTTATGAAAAAAGGATGTTGGAAGTTAAAACAGAGTTCCAGCTCCTGATTTCCAGAATAAACTAGAAATTTAGAGTTCTACCTGGTACCAAATTAGACCAACTCCACTGTAGAGTCAATTGTGAATCACTGTTCAAGCAATATGAATTAAATCTAAATTTTCAGATACTTAAACCATCTTTTAAATGTCTTTCAAAGTTCTTTAATTACTTTTATGTTTCCCCCATACTTACAGCCCTGAGAACTCCCTAGTGGTCTGAAAACAGCACTACAATATTAAAAAAAAAAAAACCGAAAAATTTCTTCATTTTGTAATCAGACCTTTAAATGTTCATATAAATATACATGGGCAAGTAGATGTGTAAGAAATGCTAACATATCCTCCAACAACTGCCACTGAGTAACTATAACCGTAAAGTTGTGAATTTTTTTAAATGTTATAATCAAAATTCCATTTCATGCAAGAAAATAGTATTATTCTGAAAATCATAAGTGATTATTTTAAAACAGGTATGTTTCCATGGTAGTTAAAAATTTCATAACAGTCTTAAACAGTCAGGTTGTACGTGTCATGATGTACAGGTCCAGTGGCTCGCTGGTGTCAAGGGCTGGAGAGTGGGTTCAGTGTTCAAAGCTAAAGTTTAAATTCACCATTCATACATCTTTTCCTCAGAAAATAGAACACTTTGAGATCAGCAGACAATATGAAAATAAATTTTTGTGTGCACATATTTGTTGTAAAATCAGTAGTTCCTCAGGAAGAATTTCAAGAAGTGGAGGTAAACCTTGATAGTTTACTCAAGTACTGGAAACCGCATAGAAAAAATCCCAGTGCAAGACCTGAACTTCTTCAAAACTGTTCATAATCTTTAAATTGGATATATAATTATGCACATGATGAAGGACATTAAAAAAAAAAATGTAAATTACAAATCAAAGGCCAGAAATAAATAGCCATTTATAAAGCTATAACTTTGAAAAATTTGATTAAACATATTTTTCAAGTGTCGTGGTTGAATTAGTAGAGGTACCACAGAGTACAAATTGACCTTCATTTTCATTACAATTGTCAGAAATATTGAATGAATTTGTATGCCATAAGATAGAAGAACTGCTTTAATTTTGCCCATAGGAAGATAATACTAGTTTAATCTGTTCATAGCACATGCAATACTGCAATCAGAGCTTTAGGGAAAGTTATGTCATAGAACTGAGCTATGATTTATGGTAAGTTAAGCACATCTCTATTTCTTTAGAATTATTCTATCATTTGAAATGTTTTGAAGACTTCATTTGGAATATTTTTCATTGAAGAATTCAACTTATGGCTAAGTTTCTTTGTATGTGTAATTATTGAGCATATGATTCTTGCAGTGGGGGTGGCCCTATGGGATCTTTGACATACTAAGATTTGTGGGGTCAAATCTTACTGAAGTACAAAATTACATGTGGAAAGAAAAATAGTTGTACTTCATTTCTACAAAATATAGCTGCTAAATCAAGGATATGGAATGTTTGAAGTTGCTTGTACAGTTTAACCCCAGATTGTTTTTTCTCGTCTTCCCATTTATTTTAATAATATATGCCACCCTAACTTGCAGTGAATCTTAAATCTAAACTAAAAAAATCATCTCTATAAAGCTCCTGAAGCGCATCTGCACAATTAAAGTCCAGAGTGTAAGGGTTTTTAGAAGTAATATTATTTAATTTAAAATTCTGAGAAATATAATAGGTGTGGTTGAATGAGATATAAATGGAAAGAGAGGCTCCTAAAGTAAGCGTGCACTAAATTAGTTGTTATGTTGCACCTGGAATCTCAGTTCAATTAGAAGATCAACCTATAAATATTCCAGTGAAGCACTTGACTAGAACAGGAACAATAATGGATGCATGGATGAAAGGCATCTTCGCAAATTTATTTTGATGCCCACCTGATGTTCCAAAATATGTGTCAATTTGTTTTCCAGTATCCGTGGAGTTGTTAATGGAATTTCTCAAAATCTAACTCTATGTTTTCAACATAAAATTATTTCTTCCATGAATTCTTGTTCTCTTATGTTCCCATGAAACTTCCTGATACTCTTTTCAATTCCAAGGACCAGATCCTACCCTCTTCCACCTCAGCATGGTTCTTTCAATCTATGTCTCAAAACAGACTTTCTTGACTCTTGAAACTGAATAACAGAAATCATTCTTTCCTATGTCACAAGTAAATGAGAATGCATTTTCTTCTTTTTCATTTTCCCACAGTCTTTAAATTTTTAACTCAACTTCAGGAATGAAATTATTTTTTAAAGTGCAGTAGTATTTGAAAACAATAGGTACATCATCATTTTGGTATATAGATACTTGAGGGGTCAGAACTGTAATGGGTGCAATCACTTACAAGAAACATCCTTCAGTAACACTCTTCCTTCTTTAAACATTGTTCCTTATCAGAAAGGGGGCACGTCTATGTAAAACAAAATCCTGTACATTCATTTGCACAAGCTAGATAATAACCTTGAAGTAGTAGTTTCTGTTACAGGACTCAAATGCAGCAATTCAGTCTCAGCGGGGTCTTCCTCAGTTCACAAGCCAATCAGTAGCCATCAGTTGTTCTTTTTATAAGGCTGTTGAAGCACCTCTAGTTCTTATACGCAGTTCAGGTATTAATGATAATTTCTGTTGAGATGATGGATACCTGGCTCATGTTCAAAATTCTTTTAACAAAAAAGGTAGTTATGAGCAGAAAATGCTACTTGCCTTAAGAATACTAAACACATAAAACCTATGGGATACATGAATATTCCCTTTAAAATCTGTGAATACATATTTATACATGGTGGTAGGGGGAGGATTTTTTTTGCTATTGCTACAACCATGTAATATCCTTTTCCCATATACATATGTATTTAAATCTCCTACTTTTCAATTTTGTAAACAAGCATGTGTATTGCACGTCTCTAAACAAAGAAGTCAGCCAAAAATCCTAGCTGTAAAATGGAACAAAAATAAGACCTTGATGAGTTTTTTTGTGTATAAGAAAATTTAATTTATTATTTCCCTGACCTAATTTGTAAACACCTAAAAACAACTAAACAACTATATCATAATGAAAATTTGATAGACTCCTGAAAATAACAGCTTTGCTACTGATCAGAAGGAAAAAAGTGATCAATTACTTACTTAACACCTAGCAGAAGAAAAAGCTGCATTGTCGGAAAACTTCAATCTGAGTGACACAAACCAAGGAATTCAAATGCCAATTCAAAAAGGTCTTGATATTTTTGTATTTAAAAAAAGAATACATAATTTGAAAAAAAAAAGATCTTTACTAGATAAAAACCTGTATTAAATCTCACCATAATAGATAAGGATAATTAAATCCTCATAGCTAGATACAAGTATTCAGGTACAAATATTAATGTCTTGAGTATGTTCATGATGTAACGTGCTACAGAATAATTAAGTGTCAAGAAATAGCCAAAGTAGATATGTAAAAAACAAACAATATCAAAGTAAGTCGTATTCTATGACAGGATAGCTAGTGAATAAGGAGGATGCAGTGAGTATGACATAGATGCCATGAAACTAGGCAGTTCATGCAACATCGTCATGCACAAGCTAGTGAAATGCAAGAAATATAAGTTGCTCTGTGGTGGGTATGGAATTGACAGAAAAGGCATCCATAAGAAGTGATTTTAAAAAAAAATTTTTACACATTTTGAGTCTATTGCAAAGAGCAAAACCAGGAGTATGTGTGACTTTTACCTTTATTTAAAATGTTTGTTAATTTAAAAGGTGAAACATTACACTGACTTTGTCAGTCACACTAAGTTAGATAATGTCAGGAAGACTTATGGATGACAGAATTGTAATTCAAAACAATCTCATTATACTCTGGACTAATGCTAGCTAATCAACTACAATTTTTGTAATAAAGGGAAATGCAGAGCATTGTATTAAGAAAGAAAAATCAAATGTCCACATGTGAAGTGAATAATGATTATTGTGATTCTGTGAAAATAAAGCCAACTCATTCTAAGGTGTGTAAATAGGAATGCTTTTTAAGCAGGTTATTAAGATAATTATTTTTCTACTCTATCAGCTTTCCTGAGACTGTGTCAGATGTCCTACATCCATTTTGGCCATTTAACACTTAAGGGCAGTGACAAGTTACAGAAACTGCAAGACAAAACTTTGATAGTAACAGGTTTGATCAAAGATTAAGAAAGCATAATATATAAAAGATGCAATTAGTGTTTATTTTCTGAGAAAAGTAAAAGAAGGAGTAATAGAACAGTTTTCAAATAATTAAAATGTTGTAATGGGAAGGATGATAAAGAAGTGTGATCTATTCTGCCATATAGAACAACAAGTAATTACCTTAAACTACAACAAAAAGATAAAGGTTAGAAAATAGAGAATATGTTCTCACTGTAAAATTAATAACGCACGCATGAGGAAAATGCACAATGTTGGAATGAAAGCTTTGTTAGATATTTATATAAACAATTTAGACAAGCATTCAGTAAGAAGGGTCTAGGTATACCAATATTACAATTGAGGTGTTGGGCAAAATGACTCATGAGATCTTTTTGAGACATCCTATTCCCTGGTTCCTATGCTTTATCAATTTTCATATTAAAGGGAAATATTAGGTAGGATGAATAAAGAGCAGTAATATTATTCAGGAAAAAAATTCTTCATTTTTTACAATACATTTAAAAACAATCCCCAAACACTCAAAATTAATCACAGGCATTATCTTATTCCCATTTTGAAATGTATTAACGTAGAGAGAGTATTTATTAATGTGTACTGTTCCTAGAGCAATCTGAAATACAGATGATTATTCTGTTTGCAGGTGAGCATGCTTTATAATTATTGAGACAGCTTTTTCCTAGTGTTTTCTATCACAAATCCTTTCCTACATCTATCACTTTATCAGTATGGGGAAATACGCTAGTCTTTCACACTTTCCAATACAGTCAGTGTCCAGTCAGCTACTCTGTTTGAAACTCTGGTGCTACAGGAAAAAACTATATTTTCATTTCCCATATGTTAAAGAGTTCTCTGAATGTGTGGTTATACTTATCTCCTTATTCACCTAGGTTTTTTAAAAAAATGAAACTTTTTATAGCCTATGGATAAACTTTTTTTATTTTTTAATTCCAGTTATACTCCAAGAAATCCTGCTTATAGAATTTAGGAAGAAAAATGTTTAAATATTAAGAAAGCATCTAGAGAGTTACCTCAGAATAAGAGGAAATTGATTGTTTCCACGTGCTCCATAAGTGGATATTCACCTGAGAAGGCAGGAACAGAAATGGGCCATGCATGTTCTAAACTAATAAGCCATAAAGGTGTCTGAGTGTTTGTCTGAAGTCTGTACCACTCTAGCCAGCCCCTTCACTCCAACCATCACACTGTCTTATACACATATTTACTTTAAAAAATTTGTGGGTTTCATAATGTTGGATCAGTATCATCTGCTGACACAATGATGTCATTCTGCATGCAGCCCTCATGGCTGTTCCAGCTGAGGGTCATGATACAGAGTCATACCCAAAGATTCAGGCTTCTCCCTCAAGAAGAATCTCTCCAGAAAATCTCTCAGTCAGAGGGTAAAGACATTAGAACCACAGTGACATTCATACGATACTTACATTTTTCAAGAGGGTTTCAGTCTGCTGTTATACTAGTCTTAAGTGATAATGAAAGCTTTTTTCCCTTTCACAGCAACTTTCAATAGAGCCAGAAGATAAATGAGAACTATTTTCTATCATGTTATTTATGGTATTTTAATTTTTGTGAGAGGTAAAGGGAGTCATAAACCCCTAATATAAGATATTTTGTCAAAACTATACCAAGTCTAACATATGTGGTGGGGTTTTTGGTAGATATTAGAAAAAACATTATTTGAATGCAAATGGTAAACATAACAATTTCACCTTTGTACAAAATCATGCATAAGGATTTATTTCCCAAAGACACAGGCAATACACTATTTTTGCAATATGTGCATGAAAGGTTACTTGTATTATGTTTCAGCTATGAAAAAGTTTAGGTCTGTTCATTTTTCCCTTATGAATGCCTAAAAAAATACATAATATTCTAAAGTTTTATTTCCATATAGTATTAAAGTGAATCAGTATTGTGTATCAATATAATGTTGAAAATCCATGTAAAATAAAAAGATTCATTTCCCCAGAGATAGCCATGAGAAACTTTGAGGCCCCAGAGAATTATGCTTATAAGAGGCTTCTTCTCTTATGAGATTTATTTGCTTGTATAAATTAAAAAGGACTTTCATATCCCTTTTTATAGGTTTTGAAACTTGTGCTGTTTAAACAGAGGCTAAAGTAGTTCATCCTCAGAACTGGACTCTAATTTGCATTCACCTTAGTGTATGAAGACATATTCAATGTCAGTGGGGAAGTACAATTCTTTACAACCTGATGTAGATGTGGCATAATAACACAAGTTTTTTAACTTCTTCATACATTGATCAGTCATGTACCATTCTTAAAAGTAAACTATTGGAAATTTCTCATGGCAAGAAAATAACCAAAAAAAATCAAAGAAGTTCTTCTTTGCCTTTACACTCAGTCCATTTCAGTGATTTTGATTTGGTTATATTCTAAGCAAGTTTAAAAGCCTTTAGGATTCTGTGAGGTGGAAGTTAGATTTGTTGATTACGAAAATATTAAATATTTTGAGCAAAATTGTACTTCATTTTCGTGTTTGCTGAATTGTATTTGTCCATCAAGTAGTGGAATTGAATTAAAACCAGAAAGTAAACACAAAATCTAATAGTAGTAAATATCTTGTTTTATATATCAAAACTAAACATTAATCCATGATAGCTGTTTAGTACTTTAAACAGCTTGTAGCTTAAAATTTTGACCACAGTTGTAAATGTGATCTTGTAAATGTCAGTCTGATGCAGTAAGAGAATTGGATATTGCAACAAGTTTGGAATTTATGATCAGATTCAGTTCTATTAACAGATCTTTATGAACACCTTAAGCACATTTCTTACTTCCAACAATCATAAGATCAATAAAAAATACGACACAGTTTGAGTTCCTAAATTATATACTTTATTTATAAAGGACACAAAGGAAATTTAATAACGTTTACATTCATTGAAGCTGTAGTGCTAAACATGATCCAGTATTCAAGGTAAATGTGAATTTTATGGAAAAAGTTATTACTGTTTATTAAACCTGACATGCAATACTATCTCATCAACTAATGTAGAGATATCAGCATGTCTTCTCTGACCATTCTTCTGCACACTTTCTTTTTAAAGACAACAAGAACCTTCGGTTGGCCTTCGTGTTCAATTTTTGAGAAAAAATCATCCAATTTCAGATATGATATCCTGGTAAATATCATTCTTTAGTTATCAGACTCAATACCCAACATGTCACTGACAGCAGCAGCCATCATAGTGTAATTTACTGCATTCAGAATTGCACAATGAGTTTGTATTCATTACCAGAGAAAAAAAGACATTCTGAACCAGCCAAATCAAATACAGATGGGTGGCCAACCATGCAATTAAAGGTGATAAGCATGGCAGATTTTGGTGTTTACTCTTCACTTTTGGCTACTCTTTTAATTTAAGAATGTATATTTACTAAGTAGTTGATAAAAGGCCTCTGATCTGAAAATCATTGTATTAGTGCATCAGGCTAATTCAATACAGGATGTTACAACAATGTAATGTCAGGCATTAGACACATTGCAACAGAATTTATTCTGGGTACATTCTGTGATTGTACATAGACAACATACAATCCAAATATTTGGCAGATGGAAGTGAATCTTGTAAATTATTCATAAACTGTATAAATCCATGTACCACTTCTTATCTGCTTGGTACAACTCTGTTTAAGCAGAATTTGTAGGTTCGGGGCTTTTTTCTGAGGCAGCCATCAAATGAAATTTTATGAACAAAAGTAGTTGCCTGGCTGTAGTTGTTGTCTGCATAAGCTTTTTATCTGCAATAGGAAATATTCAATCTCAGTTTAAATTTTTCAAGATAAATTATTTTCTTCTATTTTTATTTTCATAGGCTATGAGATTTCTTTACTCCTAAAATTATCACATGTAGTGGCATATATTTATGTAATTAAGTCTGTGAAATTTTATGACAAATAACACTGACAAAGAAAAAAAATGTGGATGGGATTTTGTGCATTTTTTTTATTTGTGTTGGTATTTTAAGCAGCTTAAACTGAGCATTAGACTAGCCTGAGACACTTCAGGGATACATATAGGATAATGATATTAAAGAGTTGTGTTATGTCTCAGTTCCAAAATTTCCCGTATAAACAGTACTTTTACATTTCATATTTACAGATATAAATATCAGTGTTTCAATTTAGAATGTAGGGATTTTCTTATTGGAAATTTGGCATGTATGTATAATCCCTCTGTGGAATCACATCTACTCTATTGATAATAAGTCAGCATTGGCATTATCATTGTCCCCAGTGATGCAATTTTACTAAAAATAATGTCAGTAAAGCCCTCACTCTCTGTTACAGTGTAACTAGTGAACTCAGTCTAGCAAACCTCTTGACTGTAGATGTAAGTTTATGTATAGACGTTATAGTCATGCCCTTGTTAAAGTCGATGACGGGTCTATTGATGGTATCTGAGACTCCATGTGCATTTCAAGTAGATTAATGTTATTACTCAAATGACACAGAGAAGTTTCTGTGTTCCTCTGGAAACATTTTTTGTAGAGGGTGCAGTATTATGGTAGTAATCTGGCAAAACAGAGTTTAATTCTCTTTAGATAGCTGGAACTGAAGAAGATAAAGTGGATTTGGGAATTTCCCAGAAGATAAAAAAATCCTCAAAGCTATCAGAAATCCAAAAATGGGGACAAGAACTGCCTCAGTCCTTTTTACCAAGGTCTTTTTTACCGCATTAAGTGGGAACACTGGCTAAGGACTCCACTTCTAAGGACCCTTTTAAAAAATCAGACCCAAATGAAATAAAATAAATCCTCTAGTTTCAATTAAGGTGAGGTTTCAGAGAATATTGTGGGAAAAAAAAAATAGTACAGTTTTCCTTTGTGATTTTTGGTTACCTCCTAATTCCAGAACTCTACAGTGAGGTATAAAATCTATTCTAATACCGACATTTAATTATGAAAAGCAGTAAATTGAAAAAAAACAGTCTATGATTAATAAGAAGAATTAGCATTCAACTAAAAAGTTGCCAGCTTTGCAGTCTGAGGCCAAAAGTACTTTCTACCATCAGAAATTAGTCTTTTTTTTTGAGGAAAAAGAATAATGCAATTTCTGCTTTCAGAAATATCCTAAAACCATTTTGAAAACACATTTTTAAGCAGCTGTATTCTCATTTAGTTTTATTTGGAAAGGTCCTAAACAAATAAGAACACTAGTTTGATCAACTAATTAAGTAGCAAAGTTGCAAAAATCTGTGATTTTATCTTCATTTCAACATTTAGAAAATTTTGTCTGACATCCTAAACACATGAACATTAGCAATTTCATAACTGATAATTTTGGCAATCCTGTACCAGTGTGAGAACATTAAACCTTAGGTAGGTACATGTAAAACTGTCTAAAGAGTGTCCTGAGTGATGGAATTCATAAGTGGAATCATAAATCTTGCTTCTCAGGCATCATTCCCAGGCAAAGTTTTGTCTGTATTTTCTCATTGTTTTAGGAAAGATCCTTTTCTGTTAACATGTGAATTCACCTATATGAAACACATAATGTGAATGCAATAAGTGAGACTGTTCATGAAGGAAAGTAAATTTTTTACTTTTTCCTATTTGTATTTTAAGCTCTTTTTAGCCATGCAAAACACACTGTCAGTGAGACAAAAACCCCAAATATGTGCACATTATATTTACATTAATATTTTACTGAGATTAGTGTGTTTTTTTGTGAATCATCCAGTAGTTCCTATTTAGAGCATGTTTGCTCTGACTGCAAAGTGAGTTTTGTGTAGGAAACTTTAGTTTCCTTCAGAAGGAAAAGGACCTGGAAGTGTCATGTTAGATATATTAAAAAAAAAAAATGCTCTATAAACTGTTGCAGTTCATGAGAGTCCAAAACAATTACTAGTCTTTTGATCAGTATCAAACTCCATCTTACTGTGGAAACTATTGGTTCAAAAAAACATATCAAATCTATTTTAATGGAATCAACAACTGCTTCAAACAACTCCTTTTATGCCAAATATTTATAACATGGTAATAATAAGATTTTGTCACTCACACGGATGATGTCCGTAGATAAGCAGTTTTTCTATTACTAGTTTGAAAAACCTTTTAGTACTACAGAGTTAACAGCAGGATAGAGCACTAAGATAGAAAAAAAGAGCTAGAGGAAGCCAGCTAGTAGTATATTACTATATGCATCTTCAACAGTTGGTGATAAATATATATAACAATGGACCAAATTAAGTTGTTCTTTCTTGTCCATATTTCCTTTGAAAAAAATGTATGAGTCTATGAGCTGCTTGCTATATACAGGAATGCACTGAATCTGTAAGGAACTCTCTTCAGCAACATTTTCCAAGAGTTCTGACAGCCTTCTCCGGAATACGATTTTTGGTTTACTTTTTCTTTATTTTTTCCTGACTATGATTTGGGAGGCAATGCTCACAAAGCAGTCAGTAAACTGAAACATCTGTCTGCGCTTACAGTGTATCTGTTTCACAGCTTGAAGTTTAGACTGGGAACGTCTCTTCTTTTGTGTGTCAACACCACAGCAAAAATTACACCTCCCAATTTACATCTCTTTAACAAAGAGATACACTCCTGTTGTCCACAGGAGTGATTCCTGGGACTATTTTAGTATTCTTGCCAAGGAAACAGGTCTTCCTACAGATTTATTTTAGTATAGAGAAAATTTTCTATAGCTTTTGAAAGATTACCACTTGTTTACCATTTTCTGTGCTTGCTATCCTTGAGCAAACCAGTAATTCCACAAGCCAACACAGATATGTTGTCTCTTTTGTTCAGAAATTTAGACACCAAGAACAGTAAAAATGGCCTTCAGAACTCGTATAGCTTGTCATAACTCAGCTAAACCACTTCATAGTTCTTATTATTTCACCAGCTGGGAAAAGACCGTGGCATGTATCATAGCTGCCCTCATTTTCAGGAAACAAGGTTTATAAAGAATACTATGCTTCTAACACTTCTAACACATAATATGAGATAACACTGCCAACGATTACAAAGTAATAGTTGAATTGTTTATTCGTGTTAGCAAGCTTCTCAGGCTAGTATGTGTATTTTTCAGAACTTCAATGAGAATTTTCTGATTTGAATAGGCATTTCTGGTGAGAATCTGAACTCATAAACTCTGAAAAGTATATACTTAAGTGCTCCATAAACTCTACTGAAATTTACACCAAGCTAATTCTTTTCAAAATAATGAAGTTTTTTTCCTACTTTAACAGGAATATCTTGTTTATTTTTCTGGAATACCCAAGGTCATGGGATGGCTGGCTGTATTACTTCAGTGTGAACAAAATGAATGTTAATTTAATAATTCCAAATGCCTAGCAGGATCATCTGAGAACCAGACATTTAATTCTGAGACATTCAGCAATGCTTTTCTGAGTACTAGCCAAGGGAAATAAGTAATTATAGAATTTTACTGGGATTTTAAATCTCTCTGAAAATTACAAATGTATGACAGATCAAGTGAGCCATCCATTAGAAATGTCATTTTCCTCTCATTGATTATTCAACAGAAGATAACTAGGTACCATACAGGCATCTGAAATAGGACATATAAATACCATTCTAAAGAATTGTTTTATCAATAAAATAAGCCAGTCTTTGGTTGAAGTAAAAATATAAAACACACTTAAGACAAGATCAAGGGGTTTTTAATTAATAAACTGTTAAAATATGCATAAAAATAAATGAGGAGGCTAATGAACATCAATGAAGAGTCTGAAAAGGTACTATCTCTGTTAGATTCTCAGTATATCACCAATGGATTTGAGTGTTTCTGCTTGTTTGTGTTGAGTGTGTTTGTTTTGGCATCTCCAGTGTAAAACTTACCTTCTACCCCCAACTACTGAAAGCATAAAACTCTTTCATAAACAATTATAAGTAATTCTTTAAAGAACTTTTCACCATTTGGGAGGCTCTTGTATGATTCTGATGAGCACATTCCACAATCTAGTTGTGCCTTTGAATATTTCATAGCAATGGAAGTTTTTAAAGTTGAAAGGCTTCCATTTCAAGAAAAGTGTTTTATCCATTGCTTATAAGTGTTAACAGTATTCTCTGTTGACTTATTCTTCTTGAAGTTCTTTTCTATGTAATAGGAAGCTGTGATTACTGAAGCCATGATCTCAAATGTATTCTTTCTGTCTTATGGACAAAACTATTTGTTTTTCTGGTTATTATTTATGATAGGAAGGAGGAGACTGGAAACATTTAAAAATGTTTATGCATATTAAGTTTTTGTGGTATCTAAATTAGAAGTACAGATGGCCTATATTCGATGCATGCAAATTAGAAAAAATGGGTCACCCTCCAAGATTCTGGGAGCCAGATCACCCAAACTGTGCATAAAGTCTACAGTTTTTATGTGTCCAGTTTAGATGCATTAATAAAATGTTTAATGTGGTGCATTTAATAAAGATAGAAAATTAATCTAAGCTTAAGTAGAAGAGTCCAAGTTCAGGTTTCTGAAAACCTTTTTTCTGTTTGGAAAAAAAGGACACGAATTCCTCAACTGCATGCATTAAAGTATGCCTCTCTGAAAGCTCTACCAACCAAATACATGTTTCTAGATGAAAAAATTTTATTAATTATAAATGTCTCTTTATCTACATATAATCCTTTTCCTATTGTTTATGATTGTCGATCTGCTGGAGGGTCGGGAGGCTCTGCAAAGGGACCTGAAAAGGCTGGACCGCTGGGCTGAGACCAACGGCATGAGGTTTAACAAGGCCAAATGCCGGGTCCTGCACTTGGGGCACAACAACCCTGTGCAGCTACAGACTAGGAGAAGCCTGGCTGGAAAGCTGCCAGGAGGAGAAGGACCTGGGGGTGTTGGTTGACAGCCGACTGAACATGAGCCAGCAGTGGCCCAGGTGGCCAAGAAGGCCAATGGCATCTTGGCTTGTATCAGGAACGGCGTGACCAGCAGGTCCAGGGAGGTTATTCTCCCTCTGTACTGGGCACTGGTGAGACCGCACCTCGAGTACTGTGTTCAGTTCTGGGCCCCTCACCACAAGAAGGATGTTGAGGCTCTGGAGCGAGTCCAGAGAAGAGCAACAAAGCTGGTGAAGGGGCTGGAGAACAAATCTTATGAGGAGCGACTGAGAGAGCTGGGGGTGTTTAGCCTGGAGAAGAGGAGGCTGAGAGGAGACCTTATTACTCTCTACAACTACCTGAAGGGAGGTTGTGCAGAGGAGGGAGCTGGCCTCTTCTCCCAAGTGACAGGGGACAGGACGAGAGGGAATGGCCTCAAGCTCCGCCAGGGGAGATTTAGGCTTGAGATTAGGAAAAAATTCTTCACGGAGAGGGTGGTTAGGCATTGGAACAATCTGCCCAGGGAGGTGGTTGAGTCGCCGTCCCTGGAGGTGTTTAAGGTTAGGGTGGATGAGGTACTTAGGAGCATGATTTAGGGATTGGTGGGAATGGTTGGACTCGACGATCCGGTGAGTCTCTTCCAACCTGGTGATTCAGTGATTCAGTGATTCTGTGAGAATGTGTTAGACTGTAGACAGAATTGAAAGAACAATAAATAATTGCAAACAATGACAAAGTCTTATTTATAGCAAATTCTGATGCAATGAAAACATTTATATTTATACCAGCAACAGCTAGATTAGACCATAACATGGAACAAAATTGGTAAATGGTATGGACTTTTACATGTCTGTCACTTTTGTCAACACTTTCAAATTCTTTGACCAAAGGAAATTAATTTACTTGAAAAAAGTCACTAAGTTTTGATCCTTTATGAACACATTTATGTAGAATATCCATAATAGCAAATTAACTATATTAAATATAGTAACATGCTTATGAATGCATTTACATAGAAATGCCAATATACAAACATAGAAACATTTCTTCTTTAATAAAGATATTAGATTAATTACTGTATCCTTTACAGAAGCATTTGAGTTACTTTGAAGTTGCAAAATCCTCAAGAAAATCTTTCACTTTATTAAACTAGGAGTATGTTAAAGGATTTACTGGAAACATGGCCTAGATTGAAATCACAGCAAGTATGACCAAGAAAACCGTTTTGGTTTTTTATTTGTTTTCATTTGCAAAAATATTTAATACTTACGGGATTTTTTTTTAAGTGCAAATAGCTAGAGAATGATTTCTATCAATATTAATGAAAGAGTGTCAATTAAAGTAATCATACTTCTCTGTATGAAAATGAAGAATTCACAAATATACAAAATATAAACTAAATACAGTAGCTATCCCAGGCTTGTGATAAACAAACTTGCACAAACCTAATAATGTACAGAAAACATATCCACAAGCTAGAACCAAAAGGAAACAGAATGAACAAAACCCATGAGAATTCTCAAGGTGATTCAATTACATAGAGAAACTGTGATGCTTGTGTCAGGATTAGAATTGGGGAAGAAGATAAGGCTTACTTATTACGAATATGACGATTGACAGTAGAACTATTTATTTTCAGTAGCCTGGGAAATTAAAAATTTACCTGCAATCGACTCAGTAAATTGTTGTTGTTATTAAATTATTTTTCCTAAATATAACATAATGAATATTGGCACCAGCAGGTTATATCTGCCACCGTTATCTAATCACCACAGGATATATAGTTCCCCAAACCTCCCATACAAATTTGGACATGTGAAGACTCAAATAAAATGTTGAATGAGCTGAAATAAAATCCTTTATGTTTTTCATGCTTGAACACATATATATCACACAGGTATGTGTATTTGTCAAAGCACACTTACGTTTGCATGCACATGTAAGTACACTTCTCATGAGTTTAACTTCATACTGAAAAGGTGGGAAGCCATTTTGTTGTTTAAGCAGTTTTACAAGCAAATTGTGTAATCTAAACATGTTTTTTCACACTTCTTTCTAATATTTTTGTTATTATATCATGTCAATGAACTTCCTGTTTCTCATCCATAGCTGTTGCATAGAGATGCAAAGTGATGGTATGTGAGAGGATGCCACATAGGGACTATTTTCTACATGTGTTTGCGACTGTATTGAATATGGTTCTTCCCTTTTAGCTCTGATATACATGCAAGTGTATAGTTTTATAATGTATGTTCATTTCCTTTCCTTGTGAGTTGATTTTTTTTGTCAGTTCCCAAAGAAAAGCAGGATGTCTTAGACCTTCAGTGCTCCCTGGCATTTAAGTGAATGGAAAAAGATCTCATTACATGGTTCTGATGAAGAGTGGGTTTTAGCACTGGTAGTTATTTTCCTCTTTGAGTCTACTGCTCCTGAAAGCTTTCCCTTGGAAAATCCTCAGAATTAGAAGAGTGGGAAAAAGGTACTATGGGCAAGTACTATTATTTTCAAAGTTCTACACTATGCATGGAATCCTCTTTCAATTGAGGGAAGTCATAAAACACCCAAGATCAGCAAAGGACCCTAAATTTCAGAGATTTGCAAAACCTCAGAACAAACAAGTTTTTAGATCATTTTAAGGAAACATGATAAGCTAGGCAAAATTCCTGGTTAATCTTTACTCTTACTGTGAAATGTTTCACTGTAACTTTAATTACCACTGATACCCACTGGTCTTTTCTTTTGCACCACTGTTTTCTCCTGTTAAACACTCAGCGTTCATACCAACAAAGTTCACCTCTACACCAATCTTATTATTCTTAGTGGCTTTCTACAAGATAAATGCTACCAATTTTAAGCTTTTACTATCAGCTGAAGATAAAAAGGAGTTCTTTGTTGCAACATTGAACTCTGAGCCCACTTTCTCATTTTTAATTACCGAATACTGATGAAGAGAAACTACAGAGTTCAGTAAGAAGCAGCTTGCTTTGTGATATTGAGTAGTAACTTCCCAGCTGAGGAATACATCATGGCCCACATAGATGCAACAGAAGAGCATTTCCCTGTATGTTTTCAAACAGAACAAATTCTGAGTTTTTCCTAGATCTGAGAACGTGATAGGTAATTTCTGTGAACCCTTAGCATGTAACAAAATGGAAGATGCAGATAATACAGAATTGCATATAAGAAATGTAAAAGACTGATAACGAAGTTATTGTTTGCAAACAGAAGAATGAAAAACACCACATGAAATCTGATCTGTAGATTAATTATGCCAATAAATAACACCCTAAATACCTAAATTAAATTTAATTAATTAATTTAAAAATAAAACAAAATAGTTACTGCACAAAATAGTCAACAACTGCAAATATTTTCAAGAACTCATCTTCTGAATAATGAAGCTATTTAAAATTAATTTTGATATTTGCCTTTTCATTTTATTTGTGTACTCCAAACTGTAAACAGACAGGATCTTTCATAGCTATAAAATTAATCATTCTGTGAAAATGCAGTTATGCCAGTAGATCCCTGTCTCAATGTCCAGGACATCTAATAGGCTTTTATGTAGATAATTTGACACTATTAAACTGGGTAGAATTAGGAGTCACATTTTTAAAATCTTAAGAAAAAGTCAAACACAGGATAAAACTTATTTAATTTTAGGTTGGATAACTCAGAGTGAAAAAGGAAACAACAGTCAAGACTGCAAGATAAGAGGATACGAAAGACTATTATCTTTTGTTTCCTTTACTGAAAATCTTTGTTGTAAACAACAAGACAAAATCTAAAAGAAAAAGAAGTTATCTACTGTGTAAAGAGAGAAAGAAGAGCTTTTGAGGAAGGACACTAAAACAGGCAGTTCATGTGAAAGTACAAGAATTGACCATTTTACAGAGAGCTGCCGGACCAGCGTAACTGGAAATGACATGGACAGAGACCATAATATCTTGTAATATAAAGTTGTCTTCTATCATGTTTGTTAAGCATGTGTTCTCTCCTTAAGAATAAGAACAAGGAGATATCTAAAATAGCAGTCAAACCACTTGCAGGTGTATGTCACTGTGCAGGGACAGCAAGCCAACAAGCTATACCCAGAGTTCCACTGTACAAGGATATAGACTGAATGGAAAATTCCATGATGCAGCTCCGCAGATAAATCACAGAAGTACACATGCTAGAAAAACATCAGAAAGAATCATATATTTGTAAGTGTTCCTTTTTTTTTCTCTTCTGTTGGCACTTTTTTCCATCTAGAGAAAGAAAGTATTAATGAAAAGATGAAGGATATGTGCCTGACAAATCCTGGTACACAGGCAAACCTTGTGCACTCAGTGAGAACATGACATCTGGATGAACTGCAGATCACAGTTGGAAGAATTATCTCAGTTAATTGCAACACTAATTGCAATATATTTATAGTGGCTGATACACAAACTATTGCTTGGTGACTAGTGATATCTTTACTGATCTCTTTGGTAACAAGCAAATAATGTTTTTATCACATACTACCTGTTTAAAGTCATCCAGCATCGCATTCTATCTATATTAACAACAGCCCCTTTCCTTTTATTACAAATCCACCATATCATCATGCTCTGTCAAATAAACCATGGAACAAGCAAACATCATATATTTCGCAATCAAATTTCCTTAATAAAATCTTCATTTTTTTATTTCTAAAACACTAATTTCAAGTTAATTTCTTTTAAAAAATGATCACTATCAGAGTATAAGGGAAAAAGGTATAAAATTCTCTTTAGATCACATAATTACAGATCATCGTAAATTCAGGGTCATCACTTGGGAACTATCCTGAAGGGTGAAGCCCTTTCAAATGTTCAATATTCATAAGACACCGATAGCTAAAGACTAAGAAGGCAGACAATGAAGTTAGGGAGAATTTATTTTATTAGATATCCATTTTACTTTCTTTCTTAAGAACTTTACAGTAGAAATTTAGAAAACTTGAAAAAATATTTCTGTTCTCAGCTAGGTGCAATTGCAGGTAGTTATGAATGAATTATAGATATTTAATTTGTGTTATATTTTCAGTTTTACTTCAGGGTGAGTCAGAGATGTAATATTATTTCAAATGGTAAAACTGTTGTACACAAATGTATGCTTAAATATTTCATGAACAAGGTATAGCAATTGAAATTCATAAAATATGAGCTTTTCAGAATGTGACATTTACAAAGAAGACTTACACAAAACCGTATCCAGCTGTCTATACATCCTCCTATTTTCAATAAACAATTATCTCATCATGGTTTATGATACAAATGTTATTTCATGCCAATATTTTTGTTATATTATAAGTTTGCATTATGTTTTGGATTGTGATATGATATTTTTCAATAATGATCTGCAAATTTCTAAAAGGTCCTGTGGACAAGTTTACATTCACCGTTGAATATCAGAATCAAGACAAAAAAAGAAGTAAAAGAAAACCTAACAAAATACCAATTTAAAGGTGACACTAAGAAGGGGTAAATATTCACAAGTTCCATGGTTTCTGCTGTTACTACCTTCTCCCTTAAAGAGGAACCTTAGGAGGGCAGGTAGGAAAGAATTCTTTATTTTCGTGATTGAAAGGATGACCTGAAAGTCAAAATATCTCTAAAGGGCAATCAGAAATGAAAACATTGAGTGAAAGATCATCTTCAGGTTCTTGTTTATACGTCCGTTTTGTGTTATTTACATATGAAGCCAATGTGCAAGTTCTTTCAGCTCTCATTCTGAAAGAAATTTTGCCTGTGGAACAGGAGACATCTAAGATGAATGGATATCTGGAACTTAGAATATATGGATGAGTTTCTTGCTGTCTGAGAGAGCAGGAGAATTGTTCACTATTCCAAAAGTTCAGAGGTTTAAAAATACTACCTTAAGAAGAAAGGCCAGTTTAGGTTTAAATGTCAAGGAGGCTTTAAACATCGGTTATTCACACCTTACACAGGTAATACTCATTGCTCACTAACAGCACGTCAATCATTCCTGGGTATTTATTTGATCTGTACAGGGTACAGGTCATGTGATGGGATTTGGAAGATGGAAATATCTAGGATTTAGTTTCAGAGTCATGGTAGGAAAGGAAATAAGCAGTGATGGCAGAAACTCAAATCTCCAAATTTTTCCAAAAGGCACAAGCTACTTAACAAGTTACAGGCACCTCCCAGTCACTTCCTGTACCAATAACTCAGGAGGTAACTAATTCCTAAATAGACAGAAATAGTTTAACTTAAAACATTAGCAATGGTTCATGTCAGTCAGTGCTGATGATCTAATGGGGAGTGATGCAAATAGATGTCTCTCAACAGGAAGTTTTTCTTTCTTATGGAATTTCTTTCTTATGTATATTCCTCTGTAGATGTAGTACACACCTAAGTTAAAACTAGAGGGGTCTCTTAACACAATCAAAGCCTCTACAGGATAGCTCCAGCTCCAGGTCAGGGCATATAATATGATGAGCCTCAAAATGAGTGTCTACTTGTGAATGAAGGAGTCAATCAATGTAAATCTAGTCAATGCAGTCAGCGTATTCCACTAATCAGAGAGAACTATTTGACTAATCACACATGATCAGGATTCAGTTTCCCAAACTTAGGGACCTCATGCCAGCTGAGACGCTGCAGAGTATGCAAGACATGCGTGGGGCATAGGTCTGGAAGAGCAGCTGACAGTCAGGTGGGACTCTCCAGCATATTTCAAATGACATCTAATGCCAGAGTCCTAAAAACTGATCTAGGCATTTAGAGGACTATATTTGAATGAACTAAACTGCTTCCTGAGTCCCATGGACTGTACTGAGGATGTGCAATGATTGTAATGGGCTTTAGATATCTAGTGCACATGGTAGTTTCAGACAGATGGAAATATAAATATGGTTGTTTCAGTCTTGACCTAAACCCAGATGTAGTACCACTTTAGTATCTTGTTTAGATTCCAGTTGCCATTTTAGAAGGAAAATTATCTGATCAGGATCTGTGTCACATCTGTCATTGTCTCATGGCTGTCAGGTACCTTTAAGTATATCAAAGGATACTAAATATTTAGGAAATAGATAACAGGACACCGCTATATCTTCAAATGCTTATAAGAAGATAGAAGAAAAAGCAAATTGAAGGAAAACAGTTGTGGGTTGCTCTAGAGCAAATTCTGGTAAGAAAACAATAAATAAGAAAAATAGATACCCTAATATTTCCAAGTGCCCTAGAAGGATTTATGAAGTTCCTGCTCTGTTTCTTGCTCTCAGATAAAAGGAGCTGTAGTGCTATGATCAGAATATTTTAATAGTTTATGTAATTTTAAAAATATTACAGAACAAAATTGATATTATTAATACAGTTCTTTTAAGGTTTCTTAAGTATAGCTAGTAACAATGAATGACACATGGTTGATATAAAACTGGATAGATTAGTTTACTTAGAATTTCATTGTTGAGAGAACGTTGTATTTAAAGCTCTTACAAACTGTGTTACGATTACAATCAATGGTGTATTAAAGTACAAGTACAAGGCAGCCGTTACAGGCTCTTAAAAAGTACAGACACTATTGTTAGTAGATAAATTATGCATGCTCAATATTACTCTGCTTCTGTTGATTTGCCAAATAGCTAATTTAAATGCTTTAAAGCCATTATACTGTTTAAGGCACATTTTGTGATTTCATAAAATGTCATTTATCTGGTGAGAACCATGCTTTTCTGAAAATGCATTCCACAAAGCAGCAAGGACATAGTTTCTGCATGCAAATGAATCTCTCAGGAAACGTGCCTCAAAATACTTAGACCCAGTGGACAAGAAAAGTGATTTACCTCTACCTATTATAAAAAACATTAAACCAGCATAAATTCCAAATCTTTGTTCTATATGACTTCAGAAAAGGAAAAAAAAAAAAAAGAAGAAAGAAAAAAAGAGCTCTTGTTTACATTTACCTAGAAGCCTTTATGTTACAGATGATGGGAAATTCAATTATGCTGTGAAACATTTTCTATTATCAGGAAAAAAAAAAGAAGGGAAAAACTCAAAACAATGAACTGAAACAGGTTTAGAATAAAAAAAAAAACCAAAACGAGGCAAAAACATAGCTTATGTTTTCAGGAAGAACTTTTACATGATAATATTTTCCTTCATGTAGTAGTTGTAACAACAATAGCTAATTAATCTTCTAAGTAATCTCGGGAAATAGAAATTGATTTCTCCATTCCAGATGTACAGTAAGAAGGCTTGGAATCAAGTAGCTTAATTTGCTGAAACTGCAGCAAACTACATAAAACTGAATTTATCCAGAAAATATGAAGAAACAGGTTGTCAGAGTTGTAGGAAAGCTGACATGTAAACTACAGTATATTAAAAATAAGCATCTAGTTCAGGAAGGGCATTTCACAGTACAGAAGTAGAAACCTGTAGGGAAAAGTTGAGAATTCATAGAACTCAGAATTGAAACTGAGAACATCCAAATGGGAACTGAACATAACAGGAAAAGAGACTGTCTGATGTTGACTGCCTGAATCCTATTCCTGCAGGGACCAGCTGTCCCATTTTTCAAAACCTTTGAAAAAGCCTCTTGATTACAGAATTTGCCTGGGAAGTGGAAACCTGAGTAAATCTTAGTCTGAAGAGATTTGGATTCATGACTAGCAAGTGCTTTAATGCTAACCAAAATGAGAATAAAATTAAGCTCCTTTGTCTTAGCTGATGTACAGCACTCAGCAACCAGAAATGCAAACAGCAAACCACATGGGAGACGAAAATTAATTACAATAGACATCCTGATTCCGCAGTCCATCAATGAGGATGTTTTTTTGTTTGGATGTCAGTTTAGCTTCTTTAGTTCCTATAAAGACAAAATTGTGGGATTTGAAATGCCCTACCAGAAGAACTCTTTTTACAAAGCTCATGTTTACAAGAAGATTGAAGGCAAAATTTTAATTTTTATGTGTCTAATTTGCAGATTACAGAATTGTCTTTGGCTGACATAGCCATTGAGTACCTGATACACAGGGTGAGATCTAGCTTCAAATAAAAATACCTAATTTTAAGAGTCTACATATAAGTTCCTATACATGTTCTAAATACCAGGCTTCTAATAGAATTTGTAGATGTTAAGTTAACAAAAATTCATCTCCCTCTAAAATAAAGGCCTGTAGCTTGACTCAGGTCCTGAAAAACAGACATCTGTTCCAAAACAGAACTCCATAGGACAGTTAAGGCAATAATATAGTTCTGGTAGGAATGACACAAAAACTGTGTGAGAACATGCATTCATAAAAGGACAGCTGGAAGACAGTTGGGACACCATAGGTTACTTCAAATATTATTAGTATACCCATATAACCAAGTTCCTGGTTGTTAGTCAGTTTAAGTTCTTTTTTAGAAATTTAGTCACAGTTGACTATATTGATTAGATTCTACTGACTACAACTGAACCTTAGTCACCTACAATGACATTGAAACCTGTCTGTAAACACTTGTTTTTAGGCAACAGAATTCCACCATTACAGAAATCTTCATTAAAAAAAAACATCACTAGATGTTTAAGGAAACGTTTGCAAAATACTTAACAATTACGTGTAGCTTCTGTGAATAGTTTGATGTCTGTAACACTTTATAGATCTTAACAAAAGACCCGTAGTAAGTTGTTGCTGGGAAATACTGCTCAGCAGTTCAATTTAAACTCACTTCATGGAGTTTAAATCTAATCAGGATTGATTCATCCATTTATTAGTGGCATGTAATTAACTGGCAATCAATGAATTATATATTCAGAATCAATATTAATAATACAGCAGATAATCAGCAGTACATTCACTTACAAAATGCTAATAAACACATTGTTTGCTAAACACTTTTACCTAACTAATCCCAGAAGGTTACAGTCTCACACAGACACAAAGATACATCTATATGCAAAGCCTGCCAGTGTGGATTACACATGCCCTCACACCAGCGCGTGGGTGAAGGTTCCCTATATGCAGACCCTCCTGTGGAGATGTGGGTGCTCCAACTCAGCACACACCCTTGCCACTGCCTGTGCCCAGCTAAAGGAGCAGCCATGGGAGGGAGCTCCATGTGGACCTGCACGCACCTTGGGAAGATGTGCACCCATGCTGCTCCTGCACTGAGGGTCACTGGATGGGTTAAGGCTGTTCCTGCACCCCACAGGGAGGTGCTTGGCCTGGTCTAGGCAGGAATAGAGGTGTCACAGTGTGACATCTGGCATTGTCTAATTACTGTCATTGCTTCTTATGCCACTCAAAGAACTCTCAGTCCACCTTTGACAAATTGACGGGTTTGTTTTCAGGTTCACTCACTTTTTATGTCGCTTTCTAGTTCCCTGGCCAATGGCATCTTGGTTTGTATCAGAAATGGTGTGACCAGCAGGTCCAGGGAGGTTTTAGTCCCTCTGTACTCAGCACTGGTGAGACCGCTCCTTGAATGCTGTGTTCAGTTCTGGGCCCCTCACCACAAGAAGGATGTTGAGGCTCTGGAGCGAGTCCAGAGAAGAGCAACAAAGCTGGGGAAGTGGCTAGAGAATAAGTCTTAAAAGGAACGGCTGAGAGCTGGAGTTGTTTATCCTGGAGAAGACGAGGCTGAGGAGAGACCTTATTGCTCTCTATAACTACCTGAAAGGAGGTTGTAGAGAGGAGGGAGCTGGCCTCTTCTCCCAAGTGACAGGGGACAGGACGAGAGGGAATGGCCTCAAGCTCCCCCAGGGGAAGTTCAGTCTTGATATAAGGAAAAAAAAATAGTGGAAAGGGTCATTGGCACTGGAACGGGCTGCCCAGGGAGGTGGTAGAGTCACTTTCCCTGGAGGTGTTTAAAGGACGAGTGGATGAAGTGTTGAAGGGCATGGTTTAGTGACTGATAGGAACGGTTGGACTGGATGATTCTGTGGGTCTTTTCCAACCTAGTGATTCTGTGATTCTGTGATTCTATAATATGGCTGTGGTATATTGACCTTGACTGGCTGCCAGAAGACAGCATAATCTCTCTCTCCTCTTACTCAGCAAAACGAGGGGAGAAAATAAGATAGAAAAACTCCTGGGTTCAAATAAAGACATGGGGAACAGTTACCAATCACTGTCATAGGCAAAACATACTCAGTCTGGGGAAAGATAGTTTTATTTATTGAAAATTAAAATAGATTTGTCTCTTGAGAAACAAAGACAAGATTAAAATATCTTCCTTCATCCGTCCCTGTTCCAGGCTCAAATTCACTCCTTCATCTCTGACTCATCTGCCTTTTCCCCACGTCCTAGGAAGTGTATAGGGATGGGCAATGGGGTTTATAGTTAGTCCTTAAGTTTGTCTCTTCATCCTCATGTTTTTCCCCACTCCAGCATGCCCCATAGGCTGGGGTTTCCTTCCAGGAATATCTACCTCCTAAAGTCCTCAATGAGTGACAGTATAGATATCTACTTAGGTTCCTGGATCACCTTCTCTCTCTCCTCCTTTGCTTGGTGTTCACAGGTTTATTTCTCAAAATTGTGTTCTCTAGGGTCTTGGGAGGTTTTAAGGTAACTCAACCATGCCCATTAACTCAGTGACAAAAATCATGACAGAAACTCTTGAAAGTTGAGTCTTGGCTCCTTGGCATCAGTAAAGCTGTAGCACTTCATTGTTGTCTTGGTAAGATGGTACATTCAGCTAAACCCTGCTGTTTTGCTGCAAAAACAGACTGCAAGTTGACATGTTTTAATATTTTCACAGTGAGTTAATACAACAGAATCTCAAACTTAGGTCATTTCAAGTTGAAATGACAATGAATGCATAGCAGGCGTACAATGAAAAAACTGTCTTAAAATACTGTGATTTAAAAATATATAAATGCAATATATAGAATTAGAACAATGAACATAAAAAGTACAAGAATTCACACTTACATACTCATTAAATCACAACAAAAGTTTATCCCTCAAATTAAGCCTATAAAAACACAGATTCTAATTCCATCTCTAAGCAGAATCATATTTCCCATCTGTTTCTCACTTATTTTCTCTAGTTTTGTAAATCCTTCTCTTGAGGTCAATCAGGTAATTTTAATCAAGTACTCATATTGACTTGTTATAAAAATGGGTCTGGAAAGGACCTTGAGAAGTCTTATGTTTTATTCCTATGACCCAAGGAGGAATAGTTCCAAATTGATGTTTTTTTAATATGTTTTTAAAGACCCTCCCACTGATGGATTTCACAATCTTTCCCCAGGCAGTCTATGCCAATGCTTCATTATCTTTACTGCTGTAATTTTTTTCTCTGTGTCTAATTGGAAACTTTTTTTTTTTAAATTCATTTTCGGCAGTTCTCTATACCATTGACATGATAAACAGATTATCTTCCTCTTTATACCAGCCATTTTTTTCAATAAGTCTATTATCTGTTCTCACTCTGAAGTTCTTTAGACCAAAATCCTACAATCACTTCAGCCATTGACCTGCACGTTATGTGAGTTAGTTGTCAAACACTCTTTTTTCTCATTTTCTCTGTTTGGTCACATATTCAATGTAGAAAATTGGACTTGGTAGCCTGGATGATGCCATACCAGTGCTAAAATTGTAATACCATAATTGATATTTAGTAATCATAGTCTAGTCAGAGGTGTCTCTGCCAGTGGCAGGAGGGTTGTAACTAGATGATCTTTAAAGTCCCTTCCAACCCAAACCATTCAATGATTCTATGAATCATATGTTGACCATTTCTTTGCTCCATCACAGCATGACTTCAGCAATGCAAGATCACAGATACTCAGGATAACTACCGAATCTTTTATAGATAACACTATCAAGCTGATTGTCCCCACCCTTGTCTTTATGGAAGCAAATATTCCGAACTGTACTACACTACACTTTTTAAATTTATTTTAAACTATCTTTATAGATATTTCTTTAGTCTTTAAAAATTGAATTGAGTTCCAAGGATGTACTTCCACTTGTTGTCAGCCCACTCAGTGCTGAGATATCAGAGGTTGATTCTACACTCTAGCGCAAGCTGCCGAGGAATTCTGTTTTCAACTTTCAAGTAAGAAAGAAAACCAAATTGTTCGGAAATCTCATTTCAGAAAATATTAGCTTACCATAACTATATAGTTACTATCACATTATTTTTTTAATATTCTCCTCTATTCATTCCAATCACGTGTTAAAGAGCTAAGAAATGAGCTACAGCATTTAAAAGGGAAGTCCATGAAAAATATGTGAATCTAGTACTAAAGTGAAAGTCACTGACTGCATTCTTTATAACAAATAAAATTATTGTTGTCTACTTCTGCTTAGAGAAAGTAACGAAAGAATAATACAAGGAATTACAAAGTCAACCGAAATGAAAATTTCTTTTTGCTTTATAAATTCCATAAAGATTCCTCTTTTTCCAGAAAAAAGACCAGACACTATCAATGATGTCAGAAAGGCTTCAACTGCAGTTCTGCTTTAACTGTGCTTTTGTATCTGATGCAGTACTGTCCTGAGTCTTCTGTATCCAGTAGAATTTAACATGTATTAGTTTAAACAAGAATGAAAGCAATTACTCATACTGCTTGAACAGCTCATTAAACTTATTTTTAATTTTTTAGCCTTTTTTTAACCACATAATTGAAGGATGTATCAATAGAACAATTAAGTCATTGGTGAATGGTATCTGAAACCTCCTTGTACAGACAGATATAGAAGGTCATTCTCTCATTTTTCTTCTCTATTCATGCTAACATCTCCTACATCTGTTCAAGCACTGACTTGATTAACTTAATTAACTGAAACTTTTTTAAGGCCTCAACAAGCCATGACACGATATATTTGATCTGTTATTTTTATATTCATTATAGTATAATATGTACTTATTCTTTTTCTAAGAGATTGCATTTTTGTTTTAGCATAAAAAGTATTAGAACTATATCCACATGCCATGCAGACATAGGTTTAATCACTTGCATCATAAAAGAGCCGTTCAAGTATTTTCAGAATCACTCTCACCTTAGGCTTAGATACTACCTGTGTATACACAGGTATATTCTGTATATACGTGCTGGTAATATGCTTATTTCACTTTGTATACCCTCAAAACTTGATCACCTAAATCTAGTGGTACTTTTAATCTTTACAAATTAATCCAGTAATGGGCAAAACTCCAAAATCTACACTAGAATCACAGTGGCTGGAGCTCCATACTCTCCAGAAGGAGGAGTATACTATTGTTATTGGAGTAGACTTTCTCCTACTTTAGAAAGGAGACATTTATTTAGATCCCGCATTAATGTTAATGACACAGATAGTGGGGCAGAGTGCACCTTCAACAAGTCTGCAGATGACACTAAGCTGAGTGGTGCAGTTGCCACACCTAAGGGATAGGATGCCATTTAGAGAGACCTGGACAAGCTTGAGATGTAGGCCCATGTAAACCTCATAAGGTTCAACAAGGTCAAGTGCAATGTCCTGCAGGTCAACGCCTCCTGTCAATACAGACTGGAGGATGAAGGGATTGAGAGAAGCCTTGTTGAGAAGGGCTTGAGGTACTGGTGCATGAAAAGCTGAACATGAGCTGCCAAAGCGTGCTTGCAGTCCTGAAGCCAACCATATTCTGGGCTGCATCAAAAGAAATGTGACCTGCAAGTTGAGGGAGGTGGTTCTGTCCCTCTACTTAGCTCTGATGAGACCCCATACAAAGTACTGTGTCCAGCTTTGTAGTCCTTGATATAGGAAAGACGTGGGCTTGCTGGAGCAGATCAAGAGGGATAGAATGCCACTCCTATGAAGAAAGGCTGAGAGGGTTGAAGTTGTTCAGCCTGGAGCAGATTTTAGGGCTAAGAAAGATGGGACAAACTTTTTAGCAAGGTCTGTTGCCATAGGACACAGGGTAGTAGTTTTAAACTGAAAAAGGGTAGATTTAGACTAGATATAAGGAAGAATTTATTTTACAATAAGAGTGTGCAAAACACTGGTTGCCCAGAGAGGTGGTGGATACACCATCCTGGAAATATTCAAGATCAGGGTCGTAAGTAACTTGATCTACGCGAAGATGTCCCTTTTCACTGTAGCAGGTTTGGACTAGGTAAAATTTAGAGGTCCATTCCAACCCAAACTGTTCTATGATTCTATAGTATCTTGTAGTTCTCTGTTTTAGGTACCTTAGGACATCTCAAATGGCATTGTATGCTCATGCTTAAGGAAAATTAATCATGCCCTTCACGTATAAGTGAGTTCTTGGTAACTTGTACTGTGGTAGTCAGAATTATTGATCTCTGTCCTACCTTTTCTGGAGACACTCATCATCAGAAGCCTTTGAAGCAAGAGAGTGTTTGAATACAGGAGGATGAGATATATGGGGCTGGACATAGGCTTATGTCATCTCCATTTCTTGGGCATGCTTGTATCCATACTCAGAGAAAGAACATGCTTAATTCCTTTTCCTTTTGATATACTCTAGATTTTGTTTAGAACTCATGCTTCCAAACAGTCTGAAAAGAGATGTACACCTGGAGAGTAGTATAGACATCTGTGACTTCGCTTAGTCACCATTAACTTCCTTCAGAGTCAGTAGAAGGAAAAGGTACATCTAAAATGAGAGCAGTTTCTAATGTTTCATGATTGTTCTGGTTTGAGCTAAAGTAGAATCAGTTTTCTAACTTTTCAACCAAGCCTTTTCTAAGTAACTTCATTTTCTGAAAGGTAACTACATGCTTTTCAGACAGTGTTTCTCTCTAGATGTAATACTATAGGGATTGGTATGCCAGAAAGGTCATTGTATATATTTATTCTTACAGAAACTGAAGCCATCCTTAAGCTGGTGGAATGCCATAAGTTAGAGGGATGAAAAAGGGCCACTCCTCCAGGGAAGAAGCAACAGGACTGGTGATCCAAAACTGACCAACAGAATATTCCATTACATTACATGGACATCATACCTAGTATAAAACTCAGCCATCACAAGGTTAAAGCCCTCTTCTTCTTTGGCCAACATCTAACATGGGGTTAATCTGTCTTTTTAACCTGACCACAGGTCTGTGTGTTCCTGAATCCAGTTCCTGGATCCATCTCCCCTCTGCCATTGAGTTCAGCCCAGCACCTTCTCCCTGTGCCTGCTTTGCAGCATCTGCTGCGATGTAGTCATCAGGAAGGTGAGGGGCACTTTTGTGTATTTGTACTTATTTTATTATTTTCTTGTTAGTAGTGTTTACCCTATTATTACTATTTTTCATTAAAGCTGTTATCTGTTTTCCAACCCACAAGTCTTCTTCTCTCATTTCCTTTTCCACTTTCTCTAGGAGGAAGAAGGGAATTAGGATCCAAACTACTACCATTTAGCTGCCAATCAAGCCAAGCTGGCGTGAAACTGATGTTCAAAGGGAATATTCTGTGCTTCATTTTGTGTCCCATGCTCTGAATCTGTGACTGGGCAACACTGAAAAAAACCTTCCTCCATTCTTTTTGCACACTCCCTTCATGTATTCCATTCATAGATTCACTCTGAGTCTTCTCTGTGCTTGACAGTCCCAGCTCTCTTAGCCCGTCATCATAGAAGAAATGCTTCAGTCCCTAAATCATCCCTGAAAGATGTCTATCACTTTATGACGGCCAAAGACACTCTTCCAGTTTTTAAACATATCGAAAGTCCAGCCAAAGTAAGAAATCAATCATATTTATCATATTCTGGAAGCCCAGAAATCCTAATTTAATCATATTTTGGTAAAGCAGGGGCACGCAGGAAATATTCTGCTTAGCGCACTTATACGTTCCCTGATGGTACTAACAAAATATGAAAGATAAAACAATCATTAATGTTATTAGCAGACCAATATGCTTCAGATTTATTCATTTCTAAATCATTTGAGTAGATGTTTGAGGTGGATTAACCTTACTTGGCTGCCAGAAGCCCACCCAGTTGCTCTTTTACTCCCCTCCTCAGTAGACAGAAGAAGAAAATAAGAGGGAAAGTCTCCTGACATGAGATAAAGACAGGGAGATTACTCACCAATTACTGTCACATGGAAGACAGACTCAGTTTGGGAAAGATTTTTTTTATTTTTATTGCTGAATGAAAGAAAAGTAGGATGGTGTGAAACAATGACAAAAACTATAACACCTTCTCCCCATCATCATCACTTCTCACTCCTTCAATCTTGGCTCCTTCTCCTGCTCCCCTCCCAGTGACACAGGTGGGTGCATTCACTTCATAACAGGTCTTCTCTGCTGTTGCTTCTTCTTCACACTTTCCTCTGTTCCCTCTGTTGGTTCTTACTGGCTACAGTCTTTCAAGATCTGCTTGGGCATGGGTCATCTTTCTGGACCACAGTCCATCAGACTGTTGTAGTGTGTGTCCCCCGTGGGCTGCAGCTACTGCCAGAAACCTATTCTTTCATGGGTTCTCTGCAAGCTGTTTCTTTCTTTAGGACGTAAGCTTCTGCTCCAGCATGGCACACCTCACAAACTGTAGCGTGGATATCTGTTCCACCATCATCCTCTGCAGGCTGTATGGGACAAGGTCTACCTTGATGGGACTTACACATCTAATAGATTAATTATTTTTACTTAGTAATGCTGCAGTATTCAACACTCTGATGCTGGCCTTAGGTTAGTAACTCCCATAGTAGTCCTGATAAAACTAACTTGGCTTAATGCTGAATCTCTCAGATGTCTGCAGACCCCTAAATGTAGGTAATGAGAGTTTATTCATTTCTTATTTAACCTTATCTGATTGTAAATTATCCTTGGTTTCAGAAAATTGCATCTATTCCAATCTTAATTACTTTGTGTTCAAATTCAGGTCTTTCATCTTTTCAGAAGTCTAAAAGCAGATATAGAGTGACCAGAGAAATTTTCTAAGGCCTAATTAGTAGATCAAATAGGTCACACACTCAAAGTCTCACTTAACATAGATTTTCCAGCTATGCGTAGTGGACTATATCTGTGTTTCTAGTACAAAGGTTTTCCAGGAGATTCCCATTCATTTCAAAGAGTGCTGCAGAAGGAAAAAAAAAGAGATTAGTTTCTCCATCCACTACTTGGTTCAATATTTCTAAGGATTTCATTAGTGTTTGGTGCCACAGAATTTCACACAGTCTAAGATATCTCCAAAGAATATTAAACCTCTGAGTCATTGCTTTTCAAGGCAGACTTCCCACAAAAGTTCTTACGCAGTGACAGGTTTGCATGTGGTTGCATTAAAACCATTATCTTAGAATTTGAAGCCAATTATCAAATGATTCAAAACGTACTTGTAAAAATAATCCATTTTTTTCAATGTTTAGTATACCACTAGTTTAGCTTTAAAAGCAAATATTTTCTACAATCATCTATAATTTTTATTACAATTACATTTAGCTGTGCTAGGGAAGAATTCTCCCTAGAGAACTGCTGGTTCTAACAATATTTGATTTTTTGTTTAGGTAATTGATATTTTCACACCTAACAATTCTGTTGTGGGATCCGCCCTGTGTGTTCTGAGCAACATAACTATGCTTTTATCTCTATTCACACAAATAAATCTTATCACTAGGTCACTAGTGATTTTAAGTGAGAGTACGGGAGACTTAGGGGATGTAAAATAGAATATTACAATGAATACCATACCTACAGCAGCTATTGAAAAATTTACTATTAGGAAGGCACTTGCTAACAATATACATCGCTAAAATAAAGGATGAATGCTAGGGCCCTGAGGGCACTGCTAGTACATAATATCCCTGCCTCAGGGCTTCCACATCTACCCATGGGCTAGGATTCCATGTCAGCCCACTGGGGCTGTTAGTCCTCACCCCAGATGCAACGCAGCATGGTTTGTCTCCCGTTCCCCACAGCTTGTTACAACTTTTTTTGATTTATCTTTTTTTTATTCCAGAAATTATAAAGTTATTTCAGCTCATGAAAATATATCACTGCATAATATAATTCTACAGTCACAAGTACACTTAAAAGATAAAAATCTCTGTGTATTGAGTTCCCCTGTCAAGGTTTTGATAGTGAGGGGACTACAAGGGAGGCTTCTGTGAGAAGCTGCTTGAAGCTTCCCCTCTGTCCAATAGAGCCAATGCAAATGAGCTGTAAGTATGATCACCTGCTGACCAAGGCCAAGGCAAACAGCATCAGTGGAAGTGCCTCTGCAGCGTTTAAGACAGGGAGGGAGGGGGAGATACAAAGAGAGAGAGAAAAGTGAAAAATGCCTAAGACAAAAAACTTTGCAGATGGCAAGGTCAGTGAAGGAGAGAGAGGAGGTGGTCCAGGTACCAGAGCAGATATTCCCCTGAAGCCTTTGGTGAAGACCACGAGGAAGCACATTGTCCCTCTGCAGCCTGTGGAGGTTACTGAAGTAGATATTCACCTGTAGCTTAGTGCCCTCAGCAAACTTGCTAAGGGTGCATTCGATCCCCTCATCCAGGTCATTGATAAAGACATTGAACAGGGCTGGACCCAGCACTGAGCCCTGGGGAACCCCACTTGTCACTGGCCTCCAGCTGGATTTAACTCCATTTCCCACCACTCTCTGGGCCCGGCCATCCAACCAGTTTTCCACCCAGGAGAGTGTGCGCCTGTCCAGGCCAGAGGCTGACAGTTTCCATAGCAGAATGCTGTGAGAAACTGTGTCAAAGGCTTTACTAAGGTCCAGGAAGATACATCCACAGCCTTTCTCTCATCCAGCAGCCGAGACATTTTATCATAGAAGGCGATCAGGTTAGTTTTTCAAGACCTGCCTTTCATGAACCCGTGTTGACTGGGCCTGATCACCCAGTTCTCTTGCATGTGCTTCATGCTAGCACTCAGGATCCCCTGTTCCATGACTTTCCCTGGCACTGAGGTCAGACTGACAGGCCTGTAGTTAGCTGGATCCTCCCTGCGACCCTTCTTGTAAATGGGTATAACATCAGCCGGCATCCAATTTGAATTGTCTTTAAGTTTTAGCGGTCGGTAGGAGAGGTACATGAAGCTGTGCAAAAGTTCCCATGCTGCTTCCAAGCTCAGAGCACAGGTTCTCTTTTCTTTGGATGAAGAGCCATCAGTGGCAATATTATGACTGACCATTGCACAATTTCATGTAAATAAACTTCCACTTTACTCCCTTTGAAGACCATACCAGGTTCAAAAGGCATGGTTACAGAGGTAACATACCCATGTCTTTGGCCTGCCCTAGTACAGAAGATCCATCCCAGTTCACAGAAGAGAATAAAAAAGAACACTGTGACAGTGTGGGCAAAAGGACTAGAGTCTCAGTTTTAACAAACATAGTTCAAGTCAGATTTCCACCAGAAAATCTGAGCACCTAGACCAAGACACTGAACAAACTGGGTGAGTGCAGTGTACTGGCTACTTTGTCTGCCTGCACCCTGTCTTGGAGCAAGTTTTTTAAAGCACAGATATTTAGAATTGAAAGAGTCAAATATGTACTCAGAATTCAGGTAAGGAGACTAGTGACCGGTTTCATCATAAACATTACATCACTGACGTGAGGTATAAATGTGCATCACTCCCACAAAGAGCACTTGCACAGCACAATGGGACAGGGATATTCCATAGTTTTTGTTCTGTTTTTTTTCTATGTGGTTTTTAAATGAAAATAAGGAGGAAAAAAGGAAAATAAGAAATATAGAGTAGTAGGAGAATCAAACAAGGATTTGGCACTGACTAAGCTTGAGGTATGTAGACCTAAGAAACAGGTTTAGTGTTTTGGTACTGTTCCTTGCAATTAATTGAACCAAGAACAATTGAGTTGGGTTTTTTTTTGTTCAGAGCAATGCAGAACAATGCAGGTTTAACTAGGTGCATTAGTACATTAGAGGCATAGACCAGAACTTGTTGAAGTCTTCCTGTGGAAGTATTCTCTTAGCTAATGTTGAAATATAACTCAGTAAACTGTAATCAGAAACCAACTTGTTTAAATTCATGAGTAAAATAAGGAAAAGTCTTCGTTTTATTACTCATCTGCACCAAACATGGTTATTATGGTGCAAATTGCTTTTGACAGTATGAGATACCTGTTGACTAAAAAGCTGGGCTAAGAAGAGTTTCCTGGATAAAAACTGAGATACTCATACCTAGGTATTAAAAAATTATCTCAGCCTCAAAGTAAAATTAACACAGTAGATTGTAGGAAGATTAATTTTAAATTATGCAAATAAATCTTCATAGAAGTTAAGAATAGGATTTATTGATACTTATGCACTCATGAAAAATATTTTTCAACTACTCTGCTGTGATAACAATAACTATGAAACAGTAACTATGTTATTGTTTACTGTACATTATAACTAAGTTAGATATGGTAGTAGTCTGTTCATTTTCCAAAAAAAAGGTGAACTAAAGCAAGTCCAAAAAACGCTTTTGAGCCACAGTGATTTATATAATGATTATTGATCTCCAATCTCTTATCCATAATTAAAAACTACCAAGAGTAAATCCCTGGATAATTACTATAGAATTGCTTTATTAAAATAACATGATGTCATCTACGATAATATTCTTTCTTGTTATAGACTCACTTGCTTTTTATCAGTATCTGTTTTGCATAAGGGTTTTTATGAGAGATAAATTCTGTGATTCATACATAGTCAGGAAAATTTCAGAATTTAGTGTGCAATGCAAATTCTTGCAATTTAAAAGCAAGATTGTTTTTCTGAAAGACTAGAAAAATAAACTTATTTTTAGACTTGCAGCTTCAGATTGGATGCAGCCTTACAATTGTAAACCAATATCCTTTGGACATTGATCATATCCTTCAAGTGCTTTGAGTGAACTAAAGTATGTAACATAACAAGTATTTAATGGATAAAATAATCACTCAGTCACACCCAGAGGTGAGTACCAGAGATAATGTATGAAAACTACCAGTAACTCAGTGCACCACAGAGCCTGCAAAACTTTCCACTCTATATGAACCTGCTCCTTTGTCAACAAACTGATGACATGATTTTACAGCTGCACAAAATGGTATACTGATTTCCAGTTTTAATGGAATGGTTGGATGTATAAAAAGAAATATTAAGTAGGAGTAAGATACCGATATTAACTCTCTGTATGACACAATGTGTTTATTGCTGGAATATTCTCCTTTGTTCTGGTGCCATCAACTTGTAATGGAAACAAATTGAAAAGGGATATGTGAGCAATAAAAAAAAAAAATTAAGAGGTTTACTTTTAGTTTTTTCCAAGACAGGTTGGCAACTGTGATTTTATACTATCATTTTTTGCTGCTAGACAGGTTTTTGTTATAGCATAACAGGTCATAATACAACCAAATACAGGTGTGCTTCAGATTAAAGAATATACTTCTGAACTGGAAAGTAGCAAATTTTATACAGTCAATGGAAATGGTACCTGTAAGTTCTTTATAGGGAAAAAAACATGGATTTCCTATTACTTTAAGGCTTAAGAAAAAATCATACATCTCAGAAAAAATACACTACAAACAAAACTAAGGTTCTGATACTGACAATGTTTGATACTGAAATTACTGCATGATGGCCTGATTACTCAGTAGGTCATACAAGATTACCGTAACAGTTTTCTCTGACAGTAAGACCTGACATCCAGTGTATAAATTAGCAGAGGACACATGTAGAAAAATAAAAATGAAGTTTAGTTTTCTGCTGCTATCAAAGGCTTCAAGAAGATAAATTACTCCAAATATTCAGGGCTAGCTTATGTAGCTAATGTCCTGAGTTATACAAATGGTAAACTCTCACAGCTGGGTGAATGAATCTGCTTTACATTAAAGCAAGAATAGAGGTTTTTAATTTTATCTTGGGAATTTAAGAAGATGATTAGTTAGAGTTACAGCTAAAACTCTCAAATAAGCTTTCCTTGTTAGCCAACGGCAGAAACATTTATTCAGTTATATTATAGCTGAAAAATGACACATATTCAGTGCTACTCTGAGTGAATTTTTAGAAGACTGAATGTAAAGTTGCTATCAACTGCTTGACATTCATGGATTATGCCTAAAACACAGTAAGGAACTTGATTTGTTTGGGGATTGTGTTAAATTTTGAACATTATATTTGATACTTTCTCAATATTTTATACAATCATAAGGATTTATAGAAATAAGGAAGAATTTCTTAACTATGAGTGTGGTGAGGCACTGGAATAGGTTGCCCAGGGAAGTTGTAGCTGCCTCATCCCTGGAGGTGTTCGAGGCCAGGTTGGATACCTTGGGTAGCCTGGGCTGGTGGGAGGTGTCCGTGCTTATTGCAGAAGGGATGGAACTGGATGAGCTTTAAGGTCCTTTCCAACCCAAATTATTCTATGATTCTGTGATCCTATGATTCTATGATTTGTAGATTATTGCCAGACTTCGGTCATCCTTATCTTGTACAAACTGCTAACAGCTTATTCAGATTTTCATTTCCATCGGGCCAGATCACTGCAGACACTTATTTGTGAATGTATATATAATCTCAGTTTTCTCATGCTTTCACTGGAAGGGTGTTAGTAAGACATTTTACTAAGATGCAATATTATTTACCATCTCTGTACTATTTTGTATGACAAAACAAATTTTAAGTTCTTCTTAGATAAAACTTAAAAGAACTCCGTAAAACAGCTACAACATCTCTTATGTAAGTAGCACAAATTTTCTTTCACACTTAGTTGTTTCTTAAGTGAGAACATGTTTCTTCTAGATCTTTTCAGCATTTTGGGGAATGATTTTCTGGCCCCTGAGAAGTCAAAATAACTGCTCTACATAAGTTTAAGTAAGTACTTCAATGTTTTGCTTGACAGAAAAGTCTGGTTATAGACACCTGCAGGCTATTAGAAGCATTATTTTAATTCAAGAATTCTCTTATTATATCTCACTATATCTGTCCCTCCAGCATTTTGTAGAATGCTACATTCACGAACACAGAAGTTTGTTGTACAGATTAGCCACACCATCCACTTTCATTTAACAAAAGAAAACTTTTTTTATTTACGTAAATGGAATTTTTCTGATGTTATTTGTCCATTTTTAAAATTATTATTATCATTTTACTTCTCTATTTTACTCAAAGACAAACAAAGACAGACACCTGATGAGTCAGGCAAATTTCAGACTGGTTTTTGGCATTTCTTTGAAAATATATTCCTTATAATTATGCAAATGGGTAGAGACTCAGTTTCCTAGCTTATTTTATTCTGATGTATTATATGCTTCAAAATATGATGTTAAATTCCTTAAAAGCTTGATAGTAAGTAACAAGTTAACTACTCCCACATCTTCTAACTCAAAGGGTACAACAAAAGACTTGCCTGAGGTAGCAAACATTTGCCTGAGGTAGCAAACATTTGTAAGTACTACATAAACAGAGAAATAGTAATAAAACCCTATTCCTGCACTATTGAGAGGATTAGGTTTAATTAAATACCTTAGAAGAGGCAAACTTCCACACTGAAAATAAACACCTCTAGGATACATTACCTTATTTAGTGATATTTATAGCTAAATGAAAAAAAAATAAAATAAAGAAAACATGATAGATATTAAAATAGGTAGAGAATACAAAATACTGTCCCACTTTGGGAGACGTATGGTCCCACTTTGTCTGCTGCAGTTCTATATGATGTAGAACATGGTACAGTATTGCCTAGAATGACGAGTTTTAATAAATTTACATCTGAAGTTACTGCCCTTGAAGTTACTGTTAGTCATAGTAAGTGATGTGTGTGCTGAATTCAAGTTGGAATTAATGTTTTGAGCTGTGTCCTGCTGAGGGACTGCTATAGTTTCACAGATGTTTTTTTAGGTCTTTTCTTCTTTCTCGTAGTTTACAAAAATAAAGATAGAACTCAGATACAAAAATTAGAGTTAATGATGACTTGTGACAACAGGTTTCAAAATGAAAGGTCCTAGGACATGAAGATCTGGTTCATATCCACCTCTGCTTCTTATTTAAGAATTAATGGTTACTACTGAAAATTTCAGTAATTTTTTTGTTTGAGTGATTGTTTAACTGACCTGAAAAAGTAGTTTAAACTTTTCATCAACAGCTGAAAGGTTTTATTTTACTTCTCTGTTAAAAGCTACAACCATATACAAACAACTGGATTCTTAAAGGTCAGATTTAAAAAAAATATTATCTGGCAGCAGCTTAGATACTGTTTTTGTTTGTCTTCATCAAAATAATGAAATATTTGATTTAAGTATGCAAGTTAATGAAAACTGGATTAGGTTCAGTATTGAAACAGTGAATTAAAGATTAAGTTTATACAAATTCTGATCTTGATGTGTGTCTATTAAATCTGGCACACAGTTGTAAATCTATACACGTGCATACTTTTTTGTTATTCAATTTATAATCTCAGACATTTATGTTTACACAATATTTGGAAATAATTTCCAGGACAGCCTTTAAGCCTAGCAGTATCATAGATATACACCATAAGACTCATTCTGGTTTAACTTCAGTTGTTTTCTAGGTTGAGACTTAGGGGTATCTTTTTAATTAAACATTTTTAGTAGTTAAAAAAAGGAAGAAATCACTACTACATCAGAAGGGAAGATCACAAGGTGTGAATTTCAAATATTTTGCTCAAATAACATTTTAAAATGCCTTATTTCAACAGTATAAAGGGCTAAGAGTTTAGTTCCTGCTGCTATAGAGATAGAACTCACAGCATTTCAGAACTGTTCAGATATTAATTCAAGGAGAAATTAATCAAAAACAAAAATGATTGGTATATTTCAGTAAGTACAAGAAAGACTTCTTTTATTAAATACAAAAATATGAGGAATCTGATTAACTTGTGGCTATGTTGATATGGATGGAATTTCTTATTAAAAATGAGAGAGAAAGATAAATTGTTCTTGCTCTCCTTAATTTTAAGTGATTGCCTTAACCATTTAGCTAAATATTACTATAATTTATCTTTATTTTTAATTACCTACCTCTTCCCTTTCTTTCTCTCTTCTTATTTTCTACTCCTTCGCTTGTCTTCTGTACTTCTGGACTTAAAAGAATTTTTGTTAAAAACAATAAATGTTTGCAAAGTCTTCTAATTTAACAAAAGCATTATTGCCTTCAATCTCATCTTCAAGGTATTCTTAAAATATGAACTCATTTTATTGAATTTTCTGTGTAGAATCTTAATTTTATAAGTTTACATTAGCTCCACTTGAATAACTATCTGTTCTGTTGAAATGCTGGGATCCTAATAGTTAAGCTGAAATTGCCAGTCCTGGAAACTCTGTGGAACATATGCAGAACTTTGAAAGTAGGTCAAATATCATGTAAATCTTCTACATAGTTCTCCATCCAATTATTTTATTTAGGATTAGCTGTCAGGACTCTAAAGCTTCAGACAAATATTGATTATTTGTCAGATTATGTTAATATGGTCAATGCTACAGCACATAAATATTTGTACAGCCAAATAACGCATGACAGCAAATACATGCATATTGTTTAAGATGTAAATGTCAACGAATTCATTCTGGTGATTGACATGGAAGTGTATAGATCATTAAGATCCACCCTTCCCTAATGGTCACAGGAACAGATGAAAAATATAATCATATTCTTATTTTTTTATCAGGCTGATTTGATGCCAAAATTTCAACTGTAGCTCAAAGATGTGGAAGTACAATATTCAAAAGGGAGAATAAGTGAACAGTGTATTTCATAAGTTTACATAATAATATGGTTAACCAAATTTATCTACATAGCTCCTTTGCAAAAATTAAAATAAATCCTCAAAAATTGATTCTGTTTGGTTATTTTTCATTGCCTCTTCTTATTTTTTAATTCCATCATGACAACTATATTAACAATTCTACATGTGAAAGATTAATAGAGTATTTCTGTCTTTTTTTTAATAAGTTCTATATTATAGGCTAGTGTTTTGAAAAGATTTCTTTAGGAGCACTGCATTGCATTGTTTCTCCTTTGCACCTTGCAGTAGACATACCTTTCTAGAACACTTTCAAGTTTGTGCTTTTCCCTTTCACTCAAAATGTGCATTAATCAGGTGGTACCTCCTCTGCATCCCTGTTTTTTGTTGTTGTTTTTTTTTTTTCTCTGTATTTTGTATAGTATGAGATAAGAACTAGTGCCATTAATTATATATCTACTAACTTGACATTCATTAGCAGTTAGTGTAATAAGACATTGTGTAAACTGAACGAAGTATGATTGATGACATCAGGAAAATATACCTAATTTTGCAAGTTTTTTGAATAGGAAATGTAACTTTTAAAATAGGAAGATGTAAACCCAGAAAATATAGAGAAATAGACTAAAAGCCTCAGAAGTAACTGCAGATAAAAGCTTTCATAATGTTACTTGTGTATTCTTGAAATTTTGACCCTGAACTCTTAAACTGTTCTATTAATGACCTGAAATATAAGGCAAGGACTTAATTAACCAGAAAGAATAATATAGAACAAAAGTAGAGAAAAAAGAACTGTAAACATGGTTCTGAAAAATATTTGGCATTTTTAGTAAATAATTTCACCCCAAAGAGATAAAGTGATCCTTGGATGTACAAACGGTAAAATATTAGCAAGACTAGACATTAGCTCTGGGTTTCATAGTGGAATAACCATAACTAGAATGCTGTTTTCTGTTCTTGTGCTCATAGTTCAAGAAGGTGGTAATAAAGAGGAGAAAATTCAGAGAAGAGTGCAAGAACATTTAGTGACTAGAAAGCATATCTGATGCTGGAAGACAATGAGACAGATTATTTAATTCAGTAAGAGGAATATCTGGAGTTTATTTAGTTCAATGTTCTGCAAAGAGTTTTTGAAAGATAGAAGGGAATGAGTAAAAGGATATTGGGTCATTTACACTGCAGAAGAAATATTGGAAAGAGGTATACAGAATGATCAATTTTTGCTCAAGGGACTACTCTAGCTACCACCTTCTTCCCACTTGCTAAACATGTATTGAACTTCTAGATCTATTATAGTATTTTAACATTCAACTTTATTTTCCTGTTTTAAGTACTGAGGTTCTATACACAATGAAATAAGAAAAAGTCAATGTCAGAGAAGTATTTTCCAAAGCTAATAAACTTCTCAACCTAGTCTGTTAGAAGCAAGCAGAGGTGTTAAACTTCCACCTAGTGTACTATACATCAAACTCAGGTGATTCCTTTCTCATAAATAACTAAAGAAGCAATGGCTATCATGCCAAGGTAATTGGAGTTCAATGTACTTACTTTGCTCTTTAAGTTTAAGGTCCTGTGTGGTCTTCAGGATAGCCACAGTTGAACACAAAAATCCATCTTGTGCAATATATTCCTTATGACGTAGAGGAGTCTAAGATACTCAGCAAAGAAAAACTAACCCTCACTTTACCTGACTTTCATGCATAAAAATAAAGTATATTTTTCAGGTGCAAAATGTACAAGATGCCCAGCTAGCATATCCAGGTTCTCCTTGACTTAACCTGAACTGCTTCAGGGTTGAAAGTCTAGAATTCCCATAATGATGGCAAAAAAATATGAAAAACAATTGTGTCCTTTTACTAATGAGTTGTGCATTAGTATAATCTGGCTCTAGTTGTTGTCAGGAAAAATGTATTAAATATTGATGGTACTAATCAAACAGGATTCATCTGCCAACAGGAAAGGAATATGGAGTGGCAGTATTTGAAAAGAAAATAGGGAAGTAGACTCATCAGAACAAGTTCACATGTTCATTACAGTTTCTGTAAGAAGACAGTACAAAGCTAAAAAGTGAAATAATATTAATTAAGATGTTTTTAATTGATATTCATTTAATAAAAAAGTTAAAAAGAATTTTAAAGAGTACAATGGCAAAAAGGTCATAAAACCCATACCTTATGCTGTATATGACTGAAAAATAAACACAGAGAAGTTATCCAGCAATCGGCTCTGGCTGGCAAGCCAGTCACTCCTTGATGGCATATGTGTGCTGTATTTATCCATTAGATCTATTGACATGCTCTAACTCCTTTGGAGAATCATATCATGGTATTCCTACCACATGGAATCGGCAGGAGCTTTGCAAATATAAGATTCTGATCAAACACTGCTGACAGTTGCTGAAGGATGTGGACAACTATCCCTGGAGCTGGAACGTCTCCTTCACACAAGATAAAAATCTTATAACTTGCTTCTGCTTCCTCTTGTTCAGTGGTCAGTATCTTCTATGGAATGAATTTATATATTGAAGATACTGGAGATTGTTCAGGTGTGCTACATTGTGCACAACGGAAGGAGTCAATATTATGACATAGCGTTGATGTGGACAGCCCATGTGACTTAGCAAAACAGGACCCCAACTGATTGATTAAGAAGATGATGAAAACAGAAGTAAACAAAATCATGTGGCTTCATGAAGACTCTACCTCACACCTTGAATGAAGGCCAAGCCAATAGTGTGAACCACTGGGAAAAATTTCAGTGTTATTTTGACCAGGGAAATATGTGGATGTAATAGAATTTATAATTAATGCATATAACAACATTTTACATATATAATGAAATTTAACTTATTAGAAAGGTTACATTTTATTAGGCAGTCAAATCAAAGTTATAGGGTAATAGTTTGGGGTTAGAATTAAAATATGCTTAGATGGACACATAGCTATCTTCAATATGAGCTGAAGCTCTGAAGTCACTTTCAATGAAAATTTTGGTCAAGCTGAGATTGCAAACAGACATTGCCTCTGGAATATCTAAAGGAATTGAGATGGACACCTTAAGATTCACCACAAGATCACCAATCAATTACATTAACCTCAAAATTATTTAATAAAACAAGTTAAAAACTTTCCTTTAAAAAGTCAAAAGGAAAAATATTTTTTTAAAAAACATCTTTGCTTTTCCACAGTCTGCTCTGGCTTTCTTCTCAATAATTATCCTTAAAAACTGAGATATTAATACATATATATAAGTTGATGTCAAATTAAATGTTGGTTTAATCAAGAAATACAAAAAATCAAGGCAGATAAGTAGCCCTATCTTTATTTCCAGCAATTTCTCTCCAATAGGCAGCATGTAATTCAGTTTCACTTGCTTATTTATTTAAAACACAGCAATAGAAATCCAGATTATCTATGCTTTCAAGGAAAAGCAAAGTACTAATAGGAAAATAATAACAATTTATTATAGAAATTTGTCTATTTATCTAAAACCTTCAGGTTATTATTATGGAAATGTAACAGTTTTTCTGTCAACATGGTGATTAGTGTGTAGTCTCAGTAAAATATGCTTTTATTTACTTTTTTTATCTTTGTAATTAAATCACTTTTATATTATGATTGTTGAACCAACTAATAATGTTGTACATAGCCAGCTTCCTCAATCAGGTGTATGTTCATCTTAGAACATCTCTCTTAGGTTAGCTGTTATGCCTGTGTCACTTTTTCCCTACACATTTTCCTACCACCAGCAGTACCTTTTTTATCACGTTCAGAGATGCTCAGTGAAAAGAATCCTAACAACAGATAAGATAAGGCGTCCTGTGACACAAGCAACAAGCTGTACAGTCTTTCTTCATGGATTTTACTGTCCTTATAGAATCAAACACCAAGGGAATATCTTTATTTGCTGAAGTTACAAAGTAATTAAAAAAAAAGAGTTGTTGCTCTGTGTTAGCAAGAAATAAACTCTCAAGACTTTAATGCTGCATTCACTGAAAACTTCAGTTGTCAAAAATCTGGTCTTAAAAGGAAGTACTTCGTTTTGCAAGACTTTCCTATTTCTCTGCTCATTACTAGTCAAAGACAAAAAGAAAAAAAAAAGCCCTGACAAAACTGTGTCTCATAAACTTGCATGAAGAAGATATTAATAAGGATGCCTCTCCCATTTTGTGAGGAGTAGGAGTCTCACCTGCTGAAATACTGACAGTGATGTCTATAATTCACACAAAACCAGAATGGGTCATCTTACTCCCTCAAAAGAAGCATGAACTTTCCCTTGTGCTAAACTTTTCAGCTGAGCGTATCAAAACAGATTATGAACAGAAATTAATTCAGGTTCTGCTTTTGACATTTTGGCAGCTAGTGTCTACCGCAAGAGCACAAAGCAGAAGAAAGTGCTTATCTTTGTGCAGTGGGTAAGTAATCTACATAAGTAGTGTTGTTCATGTCAGCTTTTACTTTTCATGTGTACTGTCACTTAGATGATACAGGTATCTGGGAACTTGAAGCGAGACATTTAGAGCTGACTTTAAGTTATAAAATATTGTGATGCTGGGAAAAGTTAGGGTTCACAAAACTTAAGTGGTCATCCTCAAAGAATACTACAGTATTCAATTTAGTTCAGGAAAAGATTCAGCAAATCAGATTCAGAACATGTCTTAGGTATTGTATTCTGAGAACAGAAGGGCCTAAAGATCAGACTTTTGGAGGAACCAAAAACCACATTCTATCTGAAAGTTTTAATAGTTACATTTTGGAACACATTAACTAGTCAATGCAATTATCAATTTTTTTCCCTTTGTAAGCTGTATAGAACTGACATATAGTTCTGAGGTCTAAAAGTGGTTTCTACATGGCTGAAGTTCACATGCTCTCAAAATGTAAGCACCTACTTTGAGTACTATACATTTAATATTCATAAAGAGAATACTTCAGACTGTAGGAGGTGCCACATTGACAACTCTCAAGTATTACATTCTCTCATTAAAAATAAAAGCCAGGACTGCTGCAAATAAAAGATATTCAAAAAATAACTTCCCAAGTATTTTGATTTCTAGACCCATTTTACGGGAAGACAATGACACCATGTGAAGTAGATCTTTAGTATTTCTGTCATGCTGATTAATGTAATTGGAGAAATATGGCTGAGCCTTCCCTGAGGAAGAAGCAAGTAGAACCTTAATGAGTTTCCTTAACACTGCAATTTGCTTAAATAAAATAAGAATACAATTAGACTTATTCAAATGTAAGACTAAATCAGAATGCCATTAACTATTGTTCAGTGCACTGAAGCGTAAAATATATGCTTTTATATTTGCTGCAAAAAGCACACACTTTTAACATTGAAGGCATGGGATGGAGTAATTCAACAAGGAAAGGACAAGATAAATATTAGATAAAAACTGCTACAGCCAGTGGCTCACAAACATAATATAATTACGAATGCACATGGACAAGGGTCAGAAAGAGCACTTTTGATATACCAAAAGGACAGACATCCTTATGAAGATATTTGGTTAGCTGTGTTTCCCATACCACCTAAAAATTATATTGTATTCAACTGCAAACAGAAGGATATAAAATTGATTAAAGACAATCCAGTCTTACAGTCCTATTGTTATGTGTCCAGATTAAGTTTAGACTGCTTTAACAGCTGTGGTCAAGATCAAGATCAAGCTCACATTCTCAGAACTAAATGACGATATAGTCATGAATTTGTTATAAATAAGGGCACAAGCCATACACAAGAGTTTATTTTTAGCTCAATCAGTGTTCCAGCAGTCATTGCTAGTTCATTACACTAGTATAAAAAAAAAAAAATAAATCAGAAAAAAAAGATCATTTGCTTCTGGTGTTGTGCTCTCCCTTCCCATGTCCCCGGGGTCTTAACACTGACAGTCTCAGAAGGAGGAAGAATGAGCACAGGATCCAATGAGCTGTCAGCACATTGATGTCTTTGTTGAGTAAAGCAGGATGCGCCTGCTAGAGGTTTCCCCCTGCTCCTTACCAGAAGCACGGAGCTGATGATTTATTCCAGATCAGGCTTGTGGTTTGCTTAAGTTTGTGTTCATGTGTTCCCTTGTCACAGCTCACTTTCATCTCCCAACTGGCAGTGCAGCCTGGCAGTTATCTCCAACCCCAACTCCCCACTCATCTCCAAAGGGGTATTGTTTGTTCAGCAGTGATGGGAGGAAGGGAAACTGGGGAGCAGATGACTCTTTCACCCCAGCAGGACCAACCCCAGAGATGAAGCACAAGCAGGGGATGCAGCAGTCACTGGGCCCAACACAGGGGTTAAACCAATGACACCCATCTCAGATCCAAGGATTCTGAGCTGGGGGACAAGCTTGATCTTCTATCTGCCGTGGCATTCTAGGCACACCTTTAGAAACTCATCATCCAAAGATAACAAGAAAACATCAGGTACCAGCTAAAGAATTAAACAGTAATAAACCTGAAAAGACATCTGCTGTATGAAACTTGAAAGTAGATAATTTTTTTAATTAAATCGTGATGGATAACAGTAATAATAGTTACAAATATATATTATGAGAAATTAGAAAATTGTAATCTTAACTAGATAAGTTACAGTGTAATTGTTATGTTGCTTAGTGGTTGAATGTTAACGGAATCTAGGATCTAAAGACAGAGACACGCAGTTGTAAGCAAAGGTACTTAAAAAGAGGGAAGAGACCCTTAATATTCCAGCTTAGAAAATCCTGGTTTAAGTCTCTGAGAGTGATAGGAAAGCATGGGGTTATTTCTGAGTGAAAGAGGTAGCTAGAGTCATGCTGCTATTCTTGGAAAGCAAAGGGAAGAAGAGATGGCTGAGAATGAGCATAGAAATATTTTGCATCTTGTACATCCACCAAATAAGTGCCACCTATGGACTATGCTTGAGATCCATTACTTCTTGTGCTACAGTGCTGATCTTATTTAGTTGAGGCATCAACAAACCAACACAGGTTGGTTTATTTTGCATTGCAGTCAACAGACCTTTTCTCATTGACTTGAATGAGCACTAAATTAACAAATGAGGACTGCAACCTTAGATTATTTCAGGCAGTTATTCCATATGTCTAATTCACATTAGAAACCTACTAATTATTTCTCAAACAGTTGTGCATTTGTGGAAAGAGGTTGTAAATATTTTGACCTTAGTCATAGCTTAAGCATTCATTTCTAAGAATAAAGTATGTCTAATGTTTTAGGCCTACAAGAAAGCTGTGGAGGAGCTTTTTAAAAGGGCATGTAGGACAAGGGGAATGGCTTTAAATTGGAAGAGGGAAGATTTAGATTAGACATTACAAAGAAATTCTTCACAAAGATGGTGGTGAGACACTTGCACAGGTTGTCCAGGGAAGCTGTGGCTGCCCCATCCCTGGAGATGTTCAAGGTCAGGTTGGATGGGGCCTTGGGCAGCCTGGGCTGATGGGAGGTGTCCTTGCCCATGGGAGGGGAGTTGGAACTGGATGATCTTTAAGGTTTCTTCCAATCCAAAATATTCTATGATTCTAACGTTGATTTCTATGAAGTTGCATGACCTTAAACATGCAATTACAACATATACTAGAGTGGTATATAAGAAAGTGAATAGGAACTTGGAAGAGAAGGTAAAGATGACATTGAGCAGTGGCGCAAGTCAGGAAAATCAAGATAACAGCTTAAAATTCTTGAAAAGCAAGGGTATTGAAATAGAACTGGCATGGAAAAGGTTGACAGCAGTTTAGGATGTTAACTGAACTCAATAGAACGATCAACAGAAAGATTGCTGTACTGAAATCATTGCACAGAGTAAACTCCTGTCTTTACATGGAGAGATGTCAGGAAATCCTTGCAAAACCATGCTGTATTGAAAATATTAACATTAAAACAAGAGTAGGAATACACCGTGTGGTCTGTACAATCCATTTTTTATTCCATTTTTTGACTGATGAGAATCACAAGATTCCCAAGAAGCTCCAGTTTTTTTAGAAAACATTTACTTTACTGCTTATGATTAAAAATGCATGAGATGATTCTATATATTGAAGGGATATAAGCTGCAAATTGGCAAAGACTGCGAATCAGTGATGTGATTGGTGTCTAAACCATACATTTATTTAAGGTATGTGGAAGAAGGCTTGATTAGTGATTAAGGGGTTCTGCTGTGATGCATTCCCAAAACAAATCCAATCATGCATAAATCCTCTGAAAATCTATTTCATTTATGAAACTTGTTTACTTTAGCAAGAAGAGAGCTCATTGCCCCAACTTCATTTTGAATAAGAATATGCAGTTGTTCCTTCCACCCTAGGATGACAGTTTTTAACTGAAAAGATTCAGAAACCTCCAGTTTTACACGCAGATATCAGTCACTATTAATATTTTGAGCAAGAAATATCCAATGGTGATAAATGTGAACATATCTAGATGTGTTTTGATTAAGAAAATCGAAGTTGATCTTTAAAAATAATGGGGTTTGAATGATGGTTTGTTGACTAATATTGAAGTATTTTCTAATGAAATGTTCATTTGGAGTTCCACTTCTGAACAACTGTAAGAAGTTCTTCAGAGATAGTGTCTACTACAGGGCAAAGGGACTAATTGACATTGGTGGATTGACCTTGAGTAGCCATCAGGTGCCCAACAATCTCCTTTCCCACTCCTCATCCTCAGTAAGACAATGGGATAAAATGAGATGAAAAGCTTGCAGTCTGAGATGAGGACAGAGAGATCACTTAGTATTTACCTTCAAAGGGAAGACAGGCTCAACTTTGTAGAAATTGATTAAATCTATTACCAATTAATAGCAGAGTGGGACAGTTAAAAATAAAAGCAAAACTAAAACCAGCTTCTCTCCACCCTACTTCTCTTTCTAGCCTCAGATTCACTCATGACTTTTCTATCTCCTTCCCCTTGAGCAGCAGAGGAGGGTGTGGAAGCGGGATTGCAATCATTTCATGATCCTTCATCTCTACCATTCCTTCCTTCTCATACTGTTTCTCTGCTCCAGCATGGGGTTCCTCTCACAGGATGCAATCCTTCATGACATGCTCCTGCACAGGTTCTTCTGCAGAGTACATTCTTTTAGGAATGGACTTTTCCAACATGGATCTGCTACAGTCTAAAGGTCCTGCTGAGGGCCTGCTCTGATGTGGGTTTTCCACAGGCTGCAGCTTCCCTCAGGACATATCTACGTGCTCCATCATGGGATCCTCCATGGGCCACAGGTTGGGTATCTTTAAAATATGTATTCATCCAACAATCTTTGCTTACATCAACAAAAATAATTCACCAGAGTCAAATAATGTAATCACAGCATCAACAAAAATAATTTGTGCACACTCCACGCGACATCCCTTCACCACAATTACGACAAAAATTGCTCACAATTGTACTATTCTCTGGCATTGTCCAGTCCTTATTTTGCCCATTAGCTCTTTCAATTCCTATCCTTATCTTCAATTCCTCCACAGCCCCATGTTAGGGTCCACAAGCACCTTGAAGGATTGATCTTGGCTGGTTGCCAAGAAGGCAAAGGCCACATGCAGAAGCAAAGCAAATACAATAGATTTATTCTCTGCTTCCCATCAGCAGGTGACATCCAGCCACTTTCCGGGAACTAGAGTCTCATTACACATAACAGTTGTTTCAGAAGCCAAACCCAAACATCTTAATAACGCAATCTCCATCACCATCTCTTTCCTTTTTCTCTTGGGTTTCGTTGCTGAGCAAGACTTTGTATGTAATAGAACATCCCTTTGTTCAGTTTAGGTCTGCTGTCCTGGCTACTAACCTCTTATCCACCCCTAATCTATTTGCCTATAGGGATGGGCAGCCTTGAAGCTTATGGGAACATGACTCAGTAACAGCCAAAATTCTGGTGTGTTATTGACACAATTTTTAGCTACAGATGGAAAGCACAGCCTTATGAGATCTGCTACAGGGAAAGTTAATTCCATCCCAGCCAGATCCAACTCTTTGACATAGTAACTTTTTGCTTCTTCCTTGCTGTTGAAGCCACTCTGAAACCAAAGAAAAAGAGATCACTGGTTTTGCAAATGACTAAATTATTGGCATTTTGATGTATATGAGATTTTTTTAAGAAATCTAACCAAAATGATTTTAAAACAGAAATGACACTTACACATATCAGATGTGATTATGTTATACAAGGATTGTATAAATTCTAATAAACTAAGTTCATAAAAGTGATGGGAAGTAAATTATGTTGTATTGATTTCTACTTACTGTTTTGTTTGATTTTGAGCTGGAAGATATTCTAAATAGCCTTCAGAGATGTGGATCACAAAGCCAGTTGTACATCTTTACATGTATATATTTTTCCTAAGTGTTCACAATTACAAGTATTTCACTAATATGATTTGATTCTTCTATATAATCTGGGGTTAGTGGCATGTGGGGCAGAAAGGGTATAACATAAAACTTTGATGAACAAGTGGAACTGAAGACCATAAAAGTGACTACCGTTATCTTTTACCACCATTCCACCTTCCTGCCTACTCTCACTATCCATCTTCCATCTTTTGCCAGCTTGTCTGCTGTGTTTGCTTTTGAAATTAATTTATTTATGTTGTCACCTCACAGCATTTACATGCCAAAGCACGGACTAGGTACCAGCCTGATCCATTCCCACAGCCACCCTGAGGAGCCTATTTACATCTGACTCTGCTGCTGGGCCTTGCCATCCTGCACCCCCCACCCCTCCCCATGTCAAAAGGATTTGGTGACCTCACAGTGACTCACAAGAAAGCAAGGACTCAAAAAAGAAAATAAAAAAAAAAATAAGAGATGGGAGGAAATAGTTACTCAGCAGAGCCCTGAGGAGCATTTCCAGTCAGCTCCTGTTGGGTACCACTGAATGAATGCATTGGACTCACAGCTTTTTATAAAGAATTAGACTAGAAAAGATCTTTGGGAATTCTCTCTTCTGACCTAATACCTACCTTAAAACTGTAAAAAAAAAATCAATGTATTGCAGCATATTTACTCTCAGCTCTTTCCCTTTTTTCCCAAAGCAGAAGTCTATATGTACTTCTCACTACAGCAATACTTTCTCTATAGTTTCATTAAAAGTCTTGCTTTGCTGAACTGATTTTTTTTTGTCTTATAAACAACAGATTCCCTTGCTGCTCCTTCTCCGAGGGTAAGGAAACTGAGAAAAATCACATGTAGAAATAACATAGATTTCTTTCCAGGATTTTGCCCTTGGTATGAGTAAATTACATCATCCCAAGTATCTTTTTTTCTGAGTCCTATCTTTGTTGGTGTTACTGATGCATAAAAACGCTTCTAGACCTGAGGGAACTTTCTACTTTAATCTCCTACTCTTTCAGTCTGAAAGCAGTTCTGAAACTTTGTTTTGCAATTGCTCTCCTCTGGCTATGGCACCTGTTGCCACAACTTTCCTGAAATCTACCAATAGATAATCTTATTCTCTATCAATAACAGTGAGATTAGAAAAAGAAGTGGAATCTTCACTGCTGCAAGAGAACTGATTAAAAATAGAAGCTCAAGAGCTTGGCCTCAGTTGTTGGCTTTGCGGCATGTTTGTTGTATAACTTGGTCAGATACGCTGCATTTTTTAGTTTCTTTCTCTGAAAAAAAAAAGAAAATGTTTATATTAACAGAGGCTTTTGAATGACCATTTGCTTCTTCATTTTCCAACATGAAGCAATATAAGATAGGTCACTTTAATGGCTACTTGTCATAAATACATATATAGAATAATGCTGTTTGTAACCATAACATTAATATCTCAGCTAGCAGAAGAGTGGATGTATTAAAAAGTATTAAACAGCAAATAATATAACCATGAAAAAGATTTTTCACCTTAATTATTTCTTCATGAAAATTAAAAAACTTTATAACTTTTAAAAGGCTTTTAAAATCTTTTTCATGTTTAATCTTTACACAAAATATCAGTACAACATCAAGTTAAAAGAAGTATTACAAGTAAGCTGGGAAACTAGAAAACAGAACTTATCAAAAATTACTTTTAGAGATGACAAAAATAGAAATAAAGCCAGACCTGGTAAGAATGGAAGTAGCTCTTTGCAAAAGAAATAACATTGATATTTTTGCCATTTATTCTCTTAAGAAAATAAGGATGAAAGAATTGTTATCTACTGAGGAAGGAATGTTGTGAGTATAAACCAGATAATAATGGTAGTCTGCCTCTAAGCTGTCTAAAGATAGTCTAAAACCTTTGTTTCACATCTTAGTAAGGAGAAAACATAACAAAGGTGAGATGACTGTTGAGCCCATATAAAAAAAAAGAATATGACTACATATGTGAAGATATTAGAATTTGTTTTTTTAAATACATTTCACTTTAGGGACCTGGCAATCTCAATCTTATACAATTGTAAGAATTGGTACTCATAATCACAGGCCTACCTACCACTGGTATGTAATTTGTCTTCTGAATCATGAGTAATGCTGTGTGATTGTAGAATGGCATATATACTGACTGTCTACATTTAAGAAATGTCAGATAATTCAATTTGCCCTTAGTGGTAGAATAGGCTAGATGTGGCTGGCAGTCCACTGCTTTAAATGAAAGGGCCTGAGTGTGAGCATTTGCTGTCTGGCCAGGGGCTATTTATATTCTAGTTGTTTATGGCAAGAAGCAGAGGGCATGCTTGACAGAAGGCTTTGATAGCAGCATCTGGTAAGGTACAAATGTCAGTGTAAGAGTGTGTGTGAAAATCAAATATGCAAAACTGTCTGGGAGGAGGTTTACTCCAAACTGGCAGGATGAAAAAGGAAGTTGACCATCAGACATACTGCACATAAGCCAGGGAATTAAGAGAGATACAAAGGATTTAACTTGAAAACAATTATAAAAGAAGAAAATTGTGAAAGGTGAGGGAGAGTCGATGGAGTAGGATGAGGAGCAGTGACCCTGAATGAGTATTGCTCAACATCACCCAGTGGCATCCCCAGGCCTGCCTGTGCCAAACCCATGGGAGGCAGGAGCAGCCTGCAGCTTGCCAGTGACCCACAGCACAGGAACGATGTGGGTATACATCTCCTACAAGTGTGTGTGTGTCCACATGGGGATCCTGCCCATAGTCAGTGCCTTAGTGGGGTGCCAGCAGTGCAATGATGCATGCTCAGCAGGAGCACCCACATCTCCACAGAAGGACTAGCATGTGGTGGTCCCTCACCCACACACTAGGTGGGTATAGGTGTAATTGTAGCTTTTGGGGATGAGTTATAGATGAGTTGATATAAAACTGTAGGTGTTCATTAAAGTTTTACATATCAAGTACTGTGGGTTATCTTTTGAACTCTTGTTGTTGATTCTATACATATAATTCACTGACTGACAGTTTATTGCATATTGTAAATAAATCGACAAATTTCTTCTATATTGTTTGGACTAAACTATATGAACTGAGTGGTTTTTCCATGAGACAAGAAAAGTCAGGGAAAAAAATGCTGCATATATTGTTTACCTTTCTTTCTCCACTTCCCATTTTTCTATATTTACTGTCCTTCAGGCACGTAATAAAGTATGAAGGCCAAGTACAGTGAATCAAGAAAGGATCTGAGAAGTAAAGACATGACTACGTCTAGGTGAGGTTGAAGTGACAGACAAGGAACAAAGACATACTCAAGTGCTAGTAAGTCAAAGTTTTTCATAGCTTAACCACTCAGTTGAGTCGAATGCTCCTGCTTTAGAAAAGATTTGAACAAAAGGTTGAAGAAATAAATGAAGAATTGCATGAAGTGAGGGTGGATCACACCTGGCCAACCTCATTTGTCTTTCAGGGTCATCTTTTTTTTAGATAAAAGAAGGCAGGAGATCTAAACAGTCTGGATTTCATATGAACTGCTATGGTGTCATGCAGGAAAACCTAAGTGAGGCAGGAGAAAAGGATTGAAAAGGACACGGAGTATAGGGAGGGAATTTACTGAAGAGCATGCATGTTTACCTCATGCTGAAAAAGAGATGCTAAACTGGACAGTGAAACCTAGTGAAGCTGTAGCAGTTAAATTTTTATTGTGGACAAAGAAAATATATATACAGAATATATGTGAAGCTGATAATTCATTTTTAATCTTCTTAAAATCTTTATCAGAATAGCCAAAATGAAATAAGAATTGTTATTGGTCCAGTTATAATGATACTAACGCTCATGGTCCAAATCATCGAATTAGTACCAAATAGTTCCTGCTAGTAATACTAAAGGTAGAAGTTGCTATAGATGACAGACTTCCCAACTTCTATTTCTTCCCTTTGTTTTTGTGTTCACCTTCCCAATATTCCTGTATGTCCTAAGAAGAATGGTTTAATGTGGGGAAGGAGGCATGTAGCTACTTTTCAGCATCTTAATGCCTCTGCAGGGAAGCTTATGATAGTCATGGTGGAGGAATTTCCTGATGATCAGAATTTTCTTGGGTTTATTTTTCTATTTTGTTTTCATCACAGCCCACTCCCCTCTCCCATTGCAGCCTGGTAGTGGCCCCCAGACTCCCTCGAGCTCCACGCATAAGAAAGGCAATTAATTGTTTGTCAGGCAGTGACACCAGCAGGGTTGTACCCAGAGCTCAAGCCAGAACACGGGAGGCAGCAGTCACCAGGAACCAGTGAGGTGGTTAGACCAGCAGCATCCAGTTCAGGCCAAGGATAGGCTGACTCCTGGCACTGCTTGGTCAAGTACATGATTTTTTAACAGTAATAGCAAAATCATATCTCCTAGCTATGGAGCTCCTTGGGAAACAGCCATGGAGTGATGCTATGCAACTAACTTTTAAATTTTCTTGACACAAAGTTTAGGTATGTTTTGACAACATTTTCTTACTGGTTACACTGGAGGAGGAATCTGATTTAGCTGAGAATTAAAGGAATAGAAATGATATAAAACCAAACACTGGAGACTACAATGTCTTTCTTTTAGGGACTGGTTAGAATTTCTTCTTCCTGGACCTCAGTAAAGCTTTTGACACAGTTTCTCACATCATTCTGCTTCAAAAACTGTCGGCCTCTGGCCTGGACAGGCCACACTCTCCTGGGTGGAAAAATGGTTAGATGGCCAGGCCCAGAGAGTGGTGGGAAATGGAGTTAAATCCAGCTGGAGGCCAGTGACAAGTGGGGTTCCCCAGGGCTCAGTGCTGGGTCCAGTCCTGTTCAGTGTCTTTATCAATGACCTGGATGAAGGCATTGAGTGCTCCCTTAGCAAGTTTCCAGATGGCAACAAGCTGGGTGGAAGTGTGGATCTGCTGGAGGGTAGGGAGGCTCCAAAGGGATCTGAAAAGGCTGGACCGCTGGGCTGAGACCAACGGCATGAGGTTTAACAAGGCCAAATGCCGGGTCCTGCACTTGAGGCACAACAACCCTAAGCAGAGGTACAGACTAGGAGAAGTCTATCTAGAAAGCTGCCTGGAGGAGAGGGACCTGGGGGTGCTGGTTGACAGTGACTGAACATGAGCCAGCAGTGTGCCCAGGTGGCCAAGAAGGCCAATGGCATCTTGGCTTGTATCAGGAACGGCGTAACCAGCAGGTCCAGGGAGGTTATTCTCCCTCTGTACTCGGCACTGGTGAGACCGCATCTTGAATCCTGTGTTCAGTTCTGGGCCCCTCACCACAAGAAGGATGTTGAGGCTCTGGAGCGAGTCCAGAGAAGAGCAATGAAGCTGGTGAAGGGGCTGGAGAACAGGCCTTATGAGGAACGGCTGAGAGAGCTGGGGGTGTTTAGCATGGAGGAGTCTGAGAGGAGACCTCATTGCTCTCTACAACTACCTGAATGGAGGTTGTGGAGAGGAGGGAGCTGGCCTCTTCTCTCAAGTGACTGGGGACAGGATGAGAGGGAATGGCCACAAGTTCCACCAGGGGAGATTTAGACTGGACATTAGGAAAAATTTTTTCACAGAAAGGGTCATTGGGCACTGGAACAGGCTACCCAGAGAGGTGGTTGATTCACCTTCCCTGGAGGTGTTTAAGGTGTGGGTGGATGAGCTGCTAAGGGGCATGATTTAATGTTTGATAGGAATGGTTGGACTCAATGATCCGGTGGGTCTCTTCCAACCTGGTTATTCTATGATTCTATGATTCTACGATTCTTCTAAAAGTTGTGGTCACATTAGCTGGAAACTGCTGAGAAATAGAAAAGTCTCCATATACTAGTCATTGAAAGTATACAAGATGCCAGTGTGACATAAGAAAATTTGAAAAATGATCACATTTTTCTTGCTGAATTAAGGAATTATTAATTTTGTTGTAAGTAGCATATATCTTTTCTTTAGTGCTATATACAGCTTTTACCAGCCAAGTAGTTTAAGAAGATGACTGCAGGCTGGAACAAGAACAAGAATGTCTCACAGCTGCAGTGATCAAGAACTGAGCCCAAGCTGTTGGCCTGGGCAACCACTTTTGAATCTAAGTTGGAATGCTACTGAATACTCAGAATTCATAGAATCATAGAATCATAGATTCATAGAATCTCCAGGTTGGAAAAGACCCACCAGATGATTGAGTCCAACCATTCCTATCAAATTGTCGGGGAGTGTCTGTTGCGAGACTCCCTGAAAGGCAGCAGCCTGTTTTTATCTGCAGTCAGATGGACTAACTCCAGAGGAGAAACACTCAATGCCATATAGTAGACTTACAGCCTCTCACCTCCCAGTCAAAAGCAAGAGTTGCTACTACTTACTTCCAATGAACACTTGTGAGAGTATGAGTTTGTTTGCTCTAGTTTATGTAAAGTTGAAGGCCACCTGTTTGCACGCAAGAATTGTTCTCTGCTGCTTCCCAAAGCTGAGTTCATATTCCATTCCAGCTGATATTGCTGCAGCCAGCTATGTGTCAACAGCAAATTCTGCATGACTGTAGCAAGGCTGATTATACTAGTGGTCAGCAATCTCAACCTGAAAGAAAAAATTAACAGAACTTTCTAAAATAACACTCTACAGCAATGTCCCTCTTTTCCTTCATACCTAGTAGGCAGTATAGAACGGCATTGCCTTTTCATTGAGACTCCTGTCTGACCAGGAATGGCATGATGTTGAAGTAATTAACAGCTGCTTAAACAGATGGCTAAAGAACAACAGTCCTTTAACAGCCCTCAATCATAGTTTTCTTAATTATTCACCATTCTGGCTGTGATGTTTATCAACAGGATCCCCACCATGGCACAGAGGAGGATACAACAGAGCAAAGTTAATCAGTGTCTCTGATCTGTAAGGAATTTGTTTTAAGGAGCCTTTCAGATGGATGTAGGGGCAAAGCTCTTGGACTCAGGCCTGAGTCAAATATATAGTCCAGGAACAGCTTTTGTTGAAAAGAAGACTAAAAGGCTGAGATAAGGTTACTATCTGCAAATGCACAAGGACACCAAAAAGCTATTTCGTGCTGGCAAATGAACAAGTAGATATGAATTCACCAAGAGGAAACTTTTCCAGGAAATTAGAAGGTGGGTCCTAATCACCAGCAAGTGAGGCCTGAGAAAGTGGCAGGGAGAAAATCAGCTTGTCTAAAGTTATGTTTATAAATCAGATAATTGACTATGAGAAGAGAAAACTGGATTTTAAGAAATTCTCTTCAATCACATGTACAATATTCATGGGATTTTTAGATATAATCTTTACAGTGCCAAATAGCTGCAGTATGTCTTGTCCTTCCTATATCAGATGTAGGGCTCAGTTTCTCTTATAGCAGCAATTCTCAATCATCTGCTTGGAGTTCAGGCAGTCTGGACCCTACAAGCAAGCCTTTAAGCACATGCATAATTTTAAGTCTTATATGCACCAGAACTTCTATGGGTTAGTCAGCACCTGAGTGGGAAAGCTTCCTGAAATGGTAAAGTAAGATATGGGTGACAGAGTCCTTCAGTGGCTTTAATCCAAAACACTTCTGCAATTCTCTCTGGGTAATGGGAGTGGGGAAAAAATTGAATTCCTGTTGCAGAAGTGATCCAAAGGCCGTCACGCTTCTGAGAACAAAGCTAGAGCAAAACCACCCTCACAGTTCAAAAACTTGACATGGGCAAAATCCTAGCTGATAATTTTTTTTGAGTGGATTAGAGAGGATTAGAGAAGAGAGAAAGGTAGAATAAAAATAAGAAGATAAGAAATTTTTCTTTAAGTCACTTCTGAGCATGGTAAATTGGTACCTCCAAGATTTTCACAATGCCAAATGAAACACTTTCCTCTTTGACACTTCACAGTCCACTTTTCCAGACTGAGCAGCACTTGCAGGCTATTTTTGGAAGTCAGTCAGGGCTCAAAAGAAAGAATCAGAAAGTGAAACTAAATGCTGATACTTAAAGATTTTTAAATGACGGCTTGTGCTCTTTTCCTGGTATTGTGGTTTATGTAATTTCTTGATTTTTTTTCTGTATATGGATTAATTAATGAAATTTAATATGGTGCTGATGCAATATGACTTTCTACTTGATGAGGAGGAGAGTTTTCTGTCTTTTCTAAATACTGTATTACAATCATTAAGAAATGTTGCACTTGTATCCATCGTAACGTGGTAACTGATAGAAAATTCAGCTCACACAACTTACCAATATTCTTTTTTTCTTTTTATATATGTGTCATAACTTCTTGGTATCTTTCTTGGTGTCTCTCTGACCATGTATAATTGTTTGCATGTGTATCAAATTAAACACTTCTCTCTCACAGAATTTTTTTCCTTCATTTTTATTTTTTACTACCCAAATGTTTGTTCCATTCTAGTTCCGGGTATTATTTCTTTTCCTTAAATTTGATGAAGACCTTGGCTTTTCAATAAATGGGAGTAAAATAATAATCTATGAAAGAATGTATAACAGGTAGATAACATTCCTGAGTCTGAGATTGGTTCAAAGATCTACAGAAATAGTACAGTTTTTGGGCGGTTTTTTGATTTGTTTTTGTGGATGTATACTGGCAGTTAGTGCAAATCTTCTCGATTCAGATACATAAGAAAAATCTTTAGCTTCCTAATCAGCCTACAGTGTTTATCCTGTACTAAAAGTAATATTTTACTCTCATTTGCACAAAGCATGTATGTGTAAGTCAGGTGAAGTGTATTGAATGAGAATGCTTTGGAATTGCTTCTTTTTCTATACGGATGCCGAAGTCAGTTCTATAGGGACATGCTTGTATCTATAGATTGGCTGATTTTTCTGCATAATTTTTTTAAAAAATGCTGCTTTCCATTCTATACCCTTACATCCTTGCTAGATAGTAGAGTCCCATGACTGACTCAGAATCAACATCGTAGGTCACTCTCTGGTGAAGCTTAGTTTGCAATAAATTGTACTGAATGAAAGGAGAGCTCAAATTCTTCTCTGCTGACTCTGTTGTCAAAAGTGATCTCTGGCAGAAAAGCTATAATAATGAGAAGTAAAGCTGGGGAAAACACAGCTTCCAGTTTCCAGGGGAAATGAACCAGAGTCCCTTCTGCAGTGAGTACATTCAGGAATTTTTATTGTATCCCTTGAAGCAAATTAAACGCACATTTTTGCTTAAATACATACGTTTTTTAGAAAATAATGAACAACATATTAGATGGAGTCTCACCACCATAAGCAATTCTATAAGGAGTTGGCAAAGACAAATCATGAGCCAATTCCTTATATATACTTGCGTCAGCATCAGCCCTATGAGTATTGATGTAGGATGCTTCATCTTGGCCTTGGGTCCATCCCCTATCACCAACTCTGCTGTCTAAGGAGGGCTCCTGAGCACTTTTGTGCCAGAATGGAATAGCTCCTTACATGCAGTCATTCTGTCTCTAGCTTTCCTGCTTGCAGAGAGTTTAACTCTTTTTTTTGCAGTTGGATTTCTTTCTCTCCAAGCCAAGTGTTTCCTTGCTCATAAGTTACCAGTGCTGGGTTATGATTTCAATTGGTTCTTCAAGTATCTGGGTGTACATCCCCCTCAGCTTCTTCCATTCTTAAAATGAGCATTTTATCTGATATTAGCCACGGCTGATAATCAGTAGCGACTGCAGGCAGGCAGGTCAAACGAATGGAGCTCATTTAGTGTCAGGGGAACATAACTGTTTGCAGACAATCTGATTCTGAATTAAGGCTTTATTTGTGGTAGAGCTGCTAGTCTGCTGTGGTGGATTGAAATTCAGTCATTGACGATATCCAGTAGCAGAAATCAAGACAAAGATTATAAGAGGTAAGAAAGCATATTGTGATATTTCCCTAAGAAGTTCTATGATTAAAACTGCCAGTCAGATTCTTGCTACTGTATGTAGAGAGCTTGGAAGTGCCTTAATGAGAGAAGTCCAATATTCTTGTTCTATCTGTTTTCATTAGAAAAGGCACTGAAAAAACTCAACATCATATTGCAGTACTCCAGCTTTAAAACTGATGCAATTCCTATTATGAGCAGCAAATAGCACTTGTGAGCCCTTCCTATGGCAAACACACAGATCAACAAAAAAACCCACTAAAAACCACAAGCCCAACCCCAAAACCCCCATATGAAACACTATAGGAAATTGGAAAAGCAAAATCAGTAAACCTGGAGCAATGCAGTGACACAGTAGGCCAAATTTGTTTGCTCATAAGGAAACAAAATGATTAGGATTTAAATACAATTTCAAATGTGTTTTTGTAACTCATGCAGATTTCTATTGTTTCCACTTTGCAGTCGTGTAACAATGCTAGAGGGAAAAGAAACAGATTTTAAATAGGAAAATAAGGTTTTATTTTTATTTCTGCTTGGCTGAATACTTCTATTTTGAAAAAATTCACAAATTGGGAGAATACATACATTTTACTTTTAATCTTCATTACAATAATCTGTTTCAGACAGAGGTAAATAACAGTTGATCCATCTAACTATTCATCCATCCAGGTTTGTAACCTAAATTCCTCATTAAAGTATCTGAGAGTCTCTTGCCAGACATCAAAGTATAACTATTACATGTTTCCTCATTCTGTCTTTTTCGATACCCACTTCATTGCAATAACAGCTATGAAGTTATGATTCATTTTTTTGAATGGTTGAGGATATCACATGGTACAAGCTAAAGGACTTATTAGAGCCTGAACTCATAAAACTGCTGAATATTGTTTGTACTTAGCAAGGTGGCAGCAATAATCCATAAGTGTTTTTTATCATCTATCTACATCCATTCACATATTAGCAGTCTTCATCATATTATCTGAGTGCCTCTATAATGCCTGAACATTCCTTGCGATATTGGGTTATTAATCCTAAGTGACTGCAGGTTGGATACCAACTTCACTCCTTTTTTAGGTGTTTTTATTTTTACAGCTCTAATTCAGTGGAATTATTCTTAATTTACACTTATCTTCACTGGAATAAGCTCCTAGTTTTGGATGGCTACAAGTGAGAACAGAAGCAGATCACTCTATCATTTTGATTTCTCTCATGCAATAATATGCTCTGATTATTTACTTATTTAGAAAAGGATTTACAAAAAAAAGTGTTAAGCTAACAAATAAAATTGTTATTAGGCATAAATGGAATCTGTGGTGAATTGTGTCCTACTGAAGCAGTGGATAATGAAAAAAAAGTAGGAAGAAAAAATAGTCTGTTTCGTTAATGACTTCTTATATTGATTTCTTAGTAAAATACATAATTAGGACAGAATTATCCTTTATTCAGAAGATGACAATAAATCATATCTATTAAGAAATTATATATAAAAGCAAAGTAATGAGATTCTTAAAATATTTTCAGGTGTTTATTGGATATTTTTACCCTTTGTAACAAAATTTTGTAAGGAAGGACTGAAATTATGGGAGAAATATATTAAACATTTGACCTGAAATACTCCACCTCATCCCCACCTTCTATAACAAGTTTCATTGTATTAGTCAATTCAGATAGTAAAACAATTTTCTACCCTTTAACAAAGACATCCTTTGGGACAAAAATGATATTTCAAACTATTGCTTTAGTGTTAGGGTACTGTATGATGCTTCAGAGAATGTAGAGAAGAAAGCATGACGATGAGGAGCCAGCCAGGCAGTTTTGCCATAGCCTTTGTCAAGGGAAATGTAAAACAAATGAGCATATCTCTTCAATATCCATCAAATAATGAGAGTGTATTATGACTTCTAGGTCTGTGTTGACATACTTTGAGCAGAAGGTTATAGAAATATTCACAAAAGGGAATGCTTGCTGTTTTTCAAAAAATAATGTAAGTTACGCAGAAGCCCATTATTCAGTTCTTACTCCTGTTGGTATTTACTTGTGTAAATTATCCTCTTAGAAAAAGAGAACTACTTTCATGGGTAAACTTTTGATAGCATAAGAGCTTTATTATAAAGCTTTTTATGTTTTATTGGTATATTTGACAATAATTCTGTAGTAGCATTATAAGCCAACAAGTTTAAAAGCACAGCCTGGTCCTTGACAGTCTCTGGACTATAAATAACAGAACAGTCTGCACAGAAAAAGTAAAAAAAAAAAAAATAAAAAAATTCAACTTAACTTTCTCACTTATTTAGGAATTGCTTATCCTCTGGTGTCTCAGAGGAGTTTTTGTCACTATAGGTGGTCCAACTCATTTAATAATTAAATATTTATCGGATGTCAGCCTCATAACTATAATCATTCTTTAGGAATAACTATGAGAGAAAGAAAATGCTTTTCTATTTATCTATTTTAATCACAAAGTGTTGCCATTGGAAGAATAAATGGTCTCAGCATTGAAGTAGTTTCATTCTGTTCTATCTCTGTTGAAGGTTCAAATACTAAGAAAACTCAATGTATATTCTACAAGAAAGCTGGAGAGGGAATATTCATAAAGACTTGTGGTGATAGGATGAGGTGGATTGGGTATAAACTGGAAAGGGGCAGATTTAGACTAGACATTAGGAAGAATTTCTTCATCATGAGAGTGGTGAGGCACTGGAACAGGTTGCCAAAGGAAGTTGTGGATGCCGTATCCCTGGAGGGGTTCAAGGCCAGGTTGGATGGGACCTTGGGCAGCCTGATCTAGTGGGAGACGTCCCTGCCCATGGCAGGGGGGTTGGAACTGGATGATCTTTAAGTCCTTTCCAACCCTAACTTTTCTATGATTCTATGATATTCATAATATAGAGAATTATGCTAAGAAGTACATTCCTCTTCTGTAAGTGGCAGTAGGTAAAAGTTCTTCATTATATTTCTTACTGAGAAGGTCTCAGTGCTTCTATGCAAACTCTCCACTCAGCCTCTACCTAAAACTGGTCTTCAACTCTTCTGTTAAGCCTACTGAGTCTAGAAAAGAAGACTTCAGAAGAGTGACTGTGTAAAACAGAATATGATCATTTTTCTAACATAATACTTTCAATAAAATGCCTTCTGCTAAGAAGCAATGCTATGTAGCATTTAGTTATGTAAAGGCTCTGTAATTTCATGAGTTTATTATTTCCTTTATTTTATATGTTACTGGATTGTTGCAGTACTAACCTTCCTTCTTTCTTTTTTATTTTTTCCCTCTGTTCTTCTATCCCTTACAAAATCTGCCTTGAGGTACAATAATGAAAATGAGCTCTAAACAATGCAACAAGCTCCCTCTACCTCAAAACCTGAACCTCTTCCTACAGACTTTATTCTTCCTTAACAAATCATCTGCTTCTAAAATTCAAGTGGAATTCAACAGACGGTCTTTCTCTTTCATCACCTGCTCTGACCCTTCAGAATCAAAATGGGCATCCCACCACAGGAGTAATACATAAATATATACATAGCCTTTTTTTTCCCTTATTTTTATTTACGCATCCTAAATCCCAGTTTACCAACTCCCAGTTAATTAAGAAGCTTTCCACTTTAAAATTCGACTACTCTAGTCCCATAATTCAAGATAACATTTCCCCACACATGTCCAGCTGCGACTCACAGTCCTGCCCCTGGCAGTTTGCCTCGACACTAGCAATCCAAGCAGGTCGCTCTGCCTCATCTTCAGGTGTCTCCCTGTAGAATGAGTAGGGTTGGCAGCTTGTTTTGCCACTGGTCCTCAGAAAAAGGAGTGTGTACCTCAGTCTTGGGTCCACCATCCCATACAAAAGACAACTGTTCATTAGGCATTTCTTTGATGAAATAATTGGGCTTTTTTTTCAAATGTATTATATGAGTCCATGCCATGTATATTTTCCTAAATCCTGGGCCAAAGAAGCTCAGTAGCAGAGACTTGTACCTCGGTATGGTATAGCCTTATGAATGAATAACATAGGGTTATTGTACATGTGAATAAAGACAGAAGAATATAAAGATTTATAAAACATCATCATTAATGTTGGTACTTCAAAACTGAACCCACCCTTGAAAATAACTCTTTTTCAAAATTCGGAGAATTTTGGATATGAACAAGTTTTAATTATGTGAAATGGATATGGACTTTAACTTGCATGTTTCCAAAACTATAAGCGATTCTGATTCCTTATTAAAACAACAGAATCATCAATAACATGAGGTTTTACGTTCATTCAGAAAAATAATATTTTTTCAGTAAGTATATCACTGCACATTACCTCAGAGAAAAATGTTGATTCTTTTAAATGACTGTATCTTATATACAGCTTTCTGTGGAATGCATTCAGTACTCACTTTACAGCAATATTGTCTGAGACTGATAATTCAATTTAGAGTCTCTGAAATATGATTGCTAAATACCACATTTGAGGAGAGAAGTTGATAAGCGTGTCATATTTTTCTAAAAGCATAATAGTAATAACATCTGTTAGCTGTCCCAAGATTATTTTTGATCATTATGTGTGTACAAAAAATACTGTACTTTTGAAAGGCAAAAAAAAATTTAACAGTTTATATCATCATACAAAATAGAAAAGCAGCTCATACATCCACAATTACAAAAAAACCCCAAAACAACAACCCAAAACCTAAAAAAAAATACCATTTTAACCTTTCTACTGAAGATGCATTTTTTTCCCAGGTGGTCAATTGCACTTGTCATCTGTTATTTTGGAATATGCACAGAATTTAATAGATGAGGTATATCAAACTAACTACATTAGGAACATACCAGCTGTCAATATGGCTTCAGCCCAGCAGCATCTTTTGGGAAAAGCAAGTTCTGAAATGCAGACAGTATACTATTAATCTGATAGAATGATTATAAGTTTCGCCATCTGTTGCATATTTCACAATTAATTGTGATTTGTATCAACATATATTTTCTAAAATCCACATTTTCTTTTTTGTACAAGAAACAACAAAGCAGAACAGCAACACATTGTCTCAAGTAATGATGTACCAATGCTGGAGATAAATTAGATAAGCTTCACCCTAGTTTAACAAGGTAGATATCCAGGTTTCTAATTACAGTTAATAAATCTAAAAATACCAGTGTCAGTAAAGAAAAATTGCAAACTGGAATTATGTATACGTGCTTGACAAACTTACTGCTTTTGCCTTTCAAAACTACTCTGTTGTGCAGTCATATGCTATTTATGTTTAATATTTTGAAGTCCCTTTTTTGAATGCTACTGGATTTTAATTACAGGAACCTATTTAATCAAACATAGATGGAAAAGATATGAGCATTTCAAGATGTTCCATGGCTAGGTCCAAACTACAGAGGAATTTCTTGCATGTAAAATTAAATGCCTAATCAATGCATTTAATATGAAGCATCATGACAGTGTTATTATAACAGAAAAAAAAATAAACTTAATTAGGTTTCAGTCTTACTGTTTGTTTTTAGGGGGTAGTATTTTCTGCTTATATTATTTCCTCTTCCTCATAGCCCTAGTTTGTTAGTTTGTTTCTTTTATTTTTTTTTCATTCTTTATTCCTTTATTTCTTTCAACGTGATCCCCATCTGTTGCCAAATGAAAGACCTGATTCTACATCCAGCTACTATTCTTCAATTTTGGCTTTTTGCGTATGACAATAATAGGCTCCCTGCAGGACTGTGAGTTTGTTGCATTTCTTTAGAAGTGAGGTGAGACTCATAAAAGCAACTTCATGGTCAAAGAGATCTTCGGTAACATTTGTAACGCTGAAAGCATGAGTCAAAGAATTTTTGAAAGAAGTCCTAGAAATACCATATTATTTACATTGTTTCATTCTTCTCACCTTAAACTAACATTTTACTTTACCTAAGAATAAGTCATTAGTCATGTCATCTTTGTGTAAAGTGACCAAATAGAGCTTTAAGCAGAAGGAAAAATCATAAAAACACATGCTTTGTATTGTCTGAGCTATAAAGCGCATTCAGAGAAGCCTTAGCTTTCTCAGAATCTTCTGTGTTTACTCACAGACATGAATTACTTCAAACATGGAGCAGGGAGAATGGAACTAGTGTCAGACACAAATGATTTTCTTAGATGCCATTTTACTCAAGACTTTTTATGAGGTTAGTTTATTTTACTAGCACCAAAGTTATGTAGAGCTTTACACAGTAAAAATACCATCTGAGTTTCCCCCATGGGTTCATAGGTAACAGTATCACTAAAACAAAAAGTAAAAAGAGAATATAAAAAAAAAAAATTGGTATTTGATATGCATGTGTGTGCATACCTTCCTTAATAAGTCTTAATTTGCATATGACTAAAATTATGTAAAGTCAAGAAGGTAACGCTATAATAATCTAGGTAGATAACAAACAAGAAACTCAGCAGCAGAGAAAGAAGTTCAAACAAGGGGTCATATAATCCTGACTAAATACAAAAGAATAAAGCTGTCACAATGATCCACCAGAAATCTCATTTGCAAATACTAGTGATGAATGAAGGTGGATTAGGTGGGTGCATTCAACATTTGTGATGTATTTCTGTCACTTTATCAAAGAATCACAAAATGGTTGAGGTTGGAAGGGACCTCCAGAGGTCGTCTGGTTCAACCACCCCACTCAAGCAGAAACACCTAAAGGCAGGTATCTAGGACCATGTCCATTCTTTTGAAAATATCTCTAAGGAGGATGACTACCACCTTCTTATCTTGCCTGTCAACCCCACTTCTGTTTTGTCTTGTTGACTTAATTGGCAGCTATCTTTTATGTATATCGCAAACAAAACTATAAACAGGGGAATCACTGAGCTGGAGTACTGCAGAGCCAAAGAAAGAGAGAAGAACTTTTGTCTTCCTTGTATCGAATAAACTATAATTTCTGTTTCTTTCCCTCCTATTCTTGTAGCTTCATTAGCTGATTAACAAAGGGAAAATAAAACAGAATTCTGTGGAGCTTAATATGGGAAAGACTTCACTATGGGAAATGATTGTCTAGTATTCAGAAGTCACTTGAAAATCCAAGAAATAAAAATTAAGCCATCCTTTTGCTGTATTTGTAATATTGTATTTGTTCACTCTTTCTCAACTTGACAGCTGTATCAGCTCATAATTGCTTAGATTATTGGACGCATTGGATGTTATCTAAGCTGGAACAAGGATTGCGGGGAAGGCAGTAATTAGGTTAATTTTTGTGGTTTCTTTTGTGGGTGGTTTCTTCACTGCTCGATGATCAGCTAGTCCATTAAATGTTAGCATTTAGGTCACCAACTATTGACCTGATACCAAATTCAGCACCAAATTAAAAAATGAATTTTAATTTATCAGGAAAAAAAATCATCCTTTCCTAGTTATATGATGAAAAGTGGATTTATTGATGTTAATAACTTTTTGAGCATTTGCAGTGACAAGTACCATGTTCATTATTACCAGAGCTAACTTTTCTAATTGATCTTTAAGCTACATATGAAATTCTGTAAGGAGTATAGAATTCTATGGGGATGTGTAGCAAAATGTATCTATTCCATTATGATTTTGTTCATGTTTATACATACTTTGATTCACAGAGCAAATTAAGAGGGGTGGAGTTTTTCCTTATTTTCATGTAAGGATCTATGTTTCTGGAGCTGTCATTAGGAAAAATCTGTATGTTTTACAAGTACAGTCACCCGGCCACCACAGTGTCTGAATGGATGTGGAGGGATTGTTACAAATATGCAACAGATTTTTGTTAAGCAGAATTACCCAGACACATTTCAAATGAATTGCCAAGGTTAAGACACTGCTGGCATACAACCAAAAAGCTTTGCTTTAGCCTAGTGCTATAAAACTATTTTATAATATTAATTATTAAACTGCAGCATTAACCAAAGCCCATATAAGGATTATTTTGTTTTAGAGAAGACACATTTACAATAGATCTTAAATAATTTTACATTCTTGTGATAAATTTGAACACTATAAATACTATTCTGTATGAGCAAGACACCTACTGTCATGCTCTTTTTCTCTAAGACATTCTGTGTTTCCTATTGATTAGTGAAATATCATATTTTTCTTTTTAATTATCAAGGCCTTTAGATTAATATTTTAGTTCTTGGTCATTATTAGAGCTACCAGTCCAGTGAGATTCATGTTCTGGCAACAGCCTTCTCTTCCCTTTCTCTTCACAAACTCTTAAGTTCAAAGAGCTATATCAATCACATTTTCAAGCCAATTACATTAATCTGTTTCTTTTGGATGCCCTTAACAGATTTCTGAAAATGGAAATATGTCATCCTGCTAGGAACTGAATCCTGATTCAGAGGCCTCTTTCCTTACAGAAAATATTACTTTCTGAAAGATAAGGCAATGGAATATTGTTTCACAACCACAGATTTTGGCTCAAGACGGTATCTCTAAAATCCGCTGCAAAATAGAATAGGGAACTTAGATCAAGGACTGTTCAGCTTTTCAGCCCATTTATTCTCTCTTCCTACAGTTCTACTGCATAAGCAGAAAACATATTTGTATTTCAGCAGTCTTTTCTTTGCAGGTTTTTTTCTATAGAATTAGGTAAACCTAATCCATCTGATTTGGGACTGTTGATATCTGTGTGTATTGGTTACTCCAGCAGTTATTGACATTCTTTTTTTGTTGTGTGTTGACAAGGAAGTACTAAAGAGCCCTGACATCACCACTACCTATAAAGACTTTTGTAGTGCTAATTATGAGAGTTCCTTCCTGACTTAGTCTTAAAGGCTGCTATCCAAACTATAACACCCAGATTCACAGCACTTCTTTGCCTGTGGACATTAGAAATTTACACCTTTTTTTGGTTTTAAACTGCTCTTCTCCTCTTTTGTGTTGCCTTCCCCTGCTTGAATCTGTTCTTCCAGGAATTAGTAGCAACCTAGATTTTAATTTTAAATGCAGAATTCATGTTTAGATAATGCATAAAAAACCAGAAGTCTAATTATAATTGTGACTTTTTTTCTCTGAGAAGCCAAATGTCCTGTTATTTTCCTAAACCAACACTGCTGGCCATTTAATTTTATAACCAAGTACCTCACTCATTCTGTTCATAAAAAAGCCATGTTGCTTTAGGACTTCTGTCCTGAATCACAGCAGAGTGTTAAATGTTTTCTATTACCTCTGTGATGGAGTGATTTCTGTAATATTGTGTATTTTACAAATTTTTCTTTTAAAACTGGACAAACCCCCACAAACAACTGTTTAAAATAATGTAATCCAGGATAGTAACTTAATTAATCGAAATCTGAATATTAAATATTTTTAGACTAGATGTTCTTGGTAATAATCACTTTTGGGTTTTCTGCAATTTTTTCAAATTCGTTGCCAGAGGTCAATAGAGAAGTACAGATGGGAAAAAGAAGCTAGGGGCCTGTACTAAAATACTAGCTTGAATGAATTGTCAGAATGAACTTTTCTTCGCTACAATTCATTTCCCTTCTCCTACTGTTCTAGCCAGCCAAAAGATATATCCAGTATCAGGCACAGCCATGCTACTTTTAAATGAATGACTTCCAAAATGAAAAGAACTTTATGCATGGTGGTTGCTGTAACTGGCAGTGAGTGAGAAGCCTAGATTCCCTTGACAGAGCTAGGGAAGAATTACATGTCTCAGAGTAGCATCAAAAACAGTCAGCATGCTGAACAAGTAGCTGGTAAATTAACACTGAAAATAAACTGCTACAGAACTTCCATCTCAGTCTAGAATTTGGACTGATTTTTGGGCAGCTGCCTCTTCTACTTTCATTCTTTAGGAATAAGTAGTATCCACTTTTAAAACATATTGCTGGTGCTATTTCACATTTTTATGCGGTAGGTGCCAGAAGCATTTCTGCAGGGATTGTTTACCTGGGCTCAGTGGTATTTTCAAGATGTGAATTCCTGCCTACCCAGGGAGAAGCCTGAGTACTCAAGTGCTGACAGTGCACAGAAAACACATCATCTTAGTCAGAAAAACACAGGCTACAAGACAGAGGCAGAATCTGGAAATAAGGAATCTCTCAATGAAGCAAGGTCCCGAGCCAATAGGCTTGTATTAAGATGCTCCTTAGAATTGCAGTCCCTGCCCTCAGGGTTCTTCAGCTGATCAGTGTGCAGTGGCTCAGCTTCAATAACAATAGTGATAGAGGTTAATCTCTCTTTTCTCCCATCTTCAAGCCTTAGGGGTTAATAATCTTGAATGGAAAACACAAACTTGAATGCTTACCTCTTTACCTCCTTTTGCTTCTCATCAAAGCTATAGGGACATATAGACCTAGACTTCCTGAGTGAACTTCTCTCCCAGTGGAAATGTGTATGTGTTTTATTTGAGGTATAAAAGCAAACTACATATTAACTATTGCACCATAATATTCTATAATTCCACAGAAAGGTGACAAATATCTTTGTAGGAAAAATATACTTTCCTATCAGTTTCAGTCCTTTCCTAAGGTCCTCACAGCCAAATCCATGTGGGATCAACTTTTCATCAAAAGTGTACAGTGTGGCTTTTACTACTGTTCCAAATTTATCAGTCTGTAGTAATTCAAAAAAAATTAAAAAAAAATCAAAGGGACAACCTACTCCAATCACTATATAAGCCTTCATGTCCAGTGTAGCTCCTTAAATTTTTGTCCAATCCCCTCATGAGGGATAGTAAAGTTTCATATGCCAGTCACAGTCCTTTACAATCTAACACGCTGCTCTGATGCTTTCATAACATCATTCCCTTCTCGCCTTTGACAAGCAAGAGGTCAGTGAGAGCCATTTCAACCAGTCTTTTGCCTGTTAGAGACATCTGCTTCTGGGATTTAATTCCATCAGGGATAAATATGCTGTTGAACTGGAGACCTGGGGGAAAAGTCTGCTATTTAATGTTTAAATAGTATTTTGAAGTCCTGATATTTATTTCTTTACTATATTTTAAAAAAGAATTATTCCACATTATTGGGTCTTTGATTTCTGAAACACAGACTGTTAACCAAATCAAAATCTGAAAAGCTATCAGCACAAAGGATCCTGAATCTTCAAATGGAAATGTTATGTAGCATAAGTAGTTTCTGCATACTTGCCTAAGCACGTTTAGAAGTAAAGTTTTGCAAATGAATGTAAAAGCCACTAACTGTGACTATTTTCAGAAGCCTCTATTTGTAGAAGTTGCTATTTGTAGAACTCTCACAATATGCATTCTGATCAGAAGCTACAGTTGCCAATCTACTTTAAGTGTGAAGTTGTATATTACCCATCTAAAGAACTACAATGCCTGTCAGATAATTAAAGTATTTTAGTCATTTCCTGGAATAAATATGTACATCTACTAAAAATTGTCTCTATATGAAAAAATTTTTATGTTAAGCTTGTTTACACCTTGAACAAAGTACTATGACATTATTTCTGTATTTTCTTTATACAGGAGATGTTTATCAGTTTCTGGAAACTCCTGTGTGATAAAGAACTTAAAGATATCATCAGTATGTCAGGTATTGAAATTATAAAGATGCCCAACACACCTAAATAAACTCTCTTTGGTGTAGATGATAGGAGCTGGAATAGAACTGTCACAGCAAAATTTATGAAAGCTCTTCACAGGGCAGTGAATATATGCTTTAAATATATAATAAACCCTCCCTACAGATGGACCAAAAAGCTGCTGCTGCTGCTGCTGCTGCTGCTGCTGCTGCTGCAATGACAGAGCAAAAAACATGCTGCTTTTGTCATCTGTTAGAGCCAGCAGTTGTGATGGGAATGGCATTACCAGCACTGTCACCATCAGCATAGCTGATAAATCTGGGGAACTGGAAGGAGGCATGAGAATACTCAGAGGGAGAAAGCTTGTTTAAAAATTAACAAGTTCTTCCACTGTTGAAAAAGGAAATTTAGTGCATATAAGAAAGCTCTTATGAAATAGAAAAGTTAAATTTAATCTATAGAAGCATATTTGAGTTTAAAAGATGAGAAGCTTGTGAATTTCCAGATGAGATAAAATACCACAGTTTTTATGTTTTTTCATATACATGTGTGGTTACAACTGTGACAGTTTATGTATATAGCAGTGTAGAGTTTGGAAGAAGAGCAATGCACTTTGGCTGTTTAAAAGCAACAATCGCCCCCATATTCAGCTACATAAGGCTTTCTTTGGTCTTTCAGATCTGATCTTCTAAGACAGATTAAGAAACAAAGACAATATTATGGGCATCAACAGCATACACATGGCAGAAAATTAAACGTAGTCTTTACAATTTGTTACTAAATGTTTTTTCACAATTTTAGTATAAGATCCTCCTGTGTGCTGGCAGATAACTTTATGCACAGAACAACAAATGCAAGAGTAATGAGAACATAAGTTACCACTATTTATGTATAGATGTCCTTCAGAAATTCACTTGCTGCAGAACTAGCTGGGTTGGCAAAAGAAATGCTGCTATTTGGTTTTTTTTACAAAATAAGACAAAGTTGTACTATTTTTCTCTTGGATGCTTTGTTAAAGTCAGCTAACAAGTGTTTATCGAGCTTGTCATCTGCAAACTTTTTTGTCAAGTACAGCCAGCAACAGCTATCATTGCACAACAATTGCAAACAGTAATATCAGCAAGACAAGCTCTCAGCTATAATGGACTTTGAAGTCCTGATTTCCCTAGTAGTGCTTCTACTACTGTTGTGATCCTTTGTCCTACCCTATTCGATCCCTATTGTATCTGTAATATCCCTCATTAGCCAGCATGTGATACCTTTCTAGAATTATATTTGGCACTGCACATGTATTTGATATATGAGTTCTGCTATTCATACTTTTTCTTTATTTCTCTCAAGGTCAAGTTTCCTTTTAGCATTCCAGCTACTTTTTGAAATCATAATCCATCTGTCTAACTCCTTAGCTGCCTTTCCAAGATTTTATCTTGGTTCTTACCAGTGCACTATTTGAATATATCATGAGGGTATTTATAAATGATGCATATATCCCTGTTCCTTTCTTAGTAATATGAAGGCAAATTTACATTTAAATGCATATAGGTGAAATTACAGCTATGAGGGATAAAATATAAAGGTTATTACTTAAATAATATTCCCATGAGGGGAAGGATTTGAATTTAACTTTGCATTTAACTGTTTTGAGTTTGCCCATATATGGGCAATTGTATTTTTTTATGTCCAGTAACAGTCCCTCTATACCAGAGGTATAAGTCACAAAGGCCTAGCCTCTGTATCAAGACTGCCTCCATGTGGAAGAAAAGATGTGTTATAGTTGTAGGAAACACTTTTCTGAGGGTAATAGAGGTTCCAAGATGCCAGACAGAACCTCTTCTTTTGGAAGGCTACTGCCTCCCTGGGTCCCAAGCGAAGGAAATTGCCAGGAAAAATCCCTGCCTGGAATGTCCCTTAGATTATTATCCATTCCTGTTTTTCCATGTGGGAGGTGATGAAGATGCAACATGCAGTCTGAGGGTGATCAAAAGAGACTTCAGGGCTGTGGGATGGCTGGTAAGGGAATCTGGAGCATAGGACATTTTCTCCTCTCCTTCCAGCTGCAGACAGCAATGCAGGAAGACACAGACACACACAGTCTATTAATGCATTGCTCTGTGGCTGGTGTCCTTGCCAGAGCCTGGGGTTCTTTGACATTAGGATGGCCTATGCGGTACCAGGCTTACCGGTATCTGATAGGAATGTTTGATAGGAATGATTGGACTCGATGATCCTGTGGGTCTCTTCCAACCTGGTTATTCTATGATTCTATGATGAGATTTACCGTTCCTAAAGAGGGAAAGATGGTCTTTGCTAATAAGCTTGTGTGACTTATTGACAGAGCTTTAAACCAACCTTGAAGGGGAAGGCGGATAATATCAGACTCGCCCATGACAAGATGAGAGATAATACAGCACACTGAGAGGGACTAGGTGCTAGCAAGGACCCTCAGCCTGTGCCTCTGAGACATGCTAGGTACACAGGAGCACAGCTGAAACTGTATGGAGATGAGCCAGAGGCTATTGAGCTAATGGGAAACAAAAGAAAAACACCAGCGAGGCACCTCAAAGGAATTAAGGGGCATCCCACTAACAAGCTGCATGACTAACAGCCCAGCTAAAGTGTCTCTGCATCAACGAATAGAACACAGGCAACAAAGGATGTGGAAGCCATTGTACAACACGAAAACTATGATATAGTTGCCATCATAGAAACATGTTGGGATAATTCATGAAACTCGAGTGCTGCAATGGTTGGCTACAAACACATCAGAAGGGATAGGCAAGGAAGGAGAGATGGTGGGTGCTATTGTATAGTAGGGAATGGTTTGTCTAGAGCTTGATGATGGTGATGAAAAAGTCAAGTGTTCACAGGTAAAAATCACAAGAGAGAGCCAACAAAACAAATATCACATTGAGAGTCTGTTACAGACCATCCAACCAGAATGAAGACGCAAATGAATTTTTGTATAAGCATCTGGGAGAAACCTCAAGATTGTTAAACCTTTTTCTTATGGAGGGCTTCCACTTAACAGATCCTGGAAATACAATATAGTGGTGAGAGAACAGTCTAGAAGGTTTCTGGAGCTTGTGTAAGACAACTTCCTGACACAGCTGCTGAGTGAGCTATTCAAAGAAAGTGCTCCAATGGACTTCTTGTTCATGAACAGACAAGGACTTGTTGGTGATGTGATGGTTGGAGGCCACCTCAGGCGTAGCGTTCACAAAATGATGGATTTCTTTATTGTTGGAGAAGTGAGTATTGGTGAGCAGAACTGCCACCCTGAATTTCTGGAGGGAAGACTGTGGCTTTTTTAGGGGTCTAGTCAACAGAGTCCCTTGGGAGTCAGCCCTGAAAGGGAAAGGAATCCAGGAAGGTTGAATATTCTTTGAAGAGGAAATCTTAAATACACAAGATCAGGCTGTCCCCACATGAGGAAAGACAAGTTGGTGGGGAAGAAGGCTGGCTTGGCTGAAGAAATTGCTGGAAAAAAAAGGAGAGTTTATAACTTTTGGAAGAAGGAGTAGACCACTCAGGAGGACTATAAAGATGTTGTGAGATTGTGTAGGGAGAAAGTTAGTAAGGCCAAAGCCCAATTAGATCTTAATCTGGCTACTGAGGTGAAGGACAATAAAAATGTTTCTATAAATATATTAGCAGAAAAAGGAGGGCTGAGGACAATCTCCATCCTTTATTAGATGTGGGGGGAAACATTTTGACAAAAGATGAGGGAAAGGCTGAAGTACTTAATTCTTCTGTCACCTCAGTAATAGTAAGACCAGTCATTCTATGCGTACCTATTCTCATCACAGAGAATGGTACTTATTTTTCTCTACTGACTATAAAGAGTTTAGTCAAGTAACTCAAATGTAGAAGTGTAGATGTTTACACCTAGTAGGTGTTTTCAACTGTGCATGTAGTAATTTAAATGTCAAAAAGTAAATAAAAGTAAAATAAGATAAAAAATATTTTGTCAGTATTTACTATTTATTTCTGTGCACTCTGCTTTTGCTTGTGCAAATACATATGTCCAACCAGCATACAGCTTTATTTCTTACCTTTCTCTTAGGATAAAAACTATAGTACTCATTGATTTCTAGTAGAGATTATTAGGACTATCCTTGTACTACCCAATAACTAATTCCTGTGGAATTACACAAGATAATGCAGATGAATAATATAAGTACGGTTCCATTCAGTTTGTATAGGAATGAGATTTGAGGTCCTAATTTGAGTGAAATAATTCATGTAGACTGTCTGGGAATTTCATGTGGCCTTCCATTTTCACCAGTATATGATGCCTTAAGGGTTAGGTTTGGCATCCAAGTGAGAATATTTTCCTATCAGAAAATATCATTAGTAATTTGTGTACAGTGGGAAAATAAAACATGCTTTGAACAGGCATGATCACATGTTTCATTATGGCTGAGAACAGTAAAACTATTTAAGTATTTGAATATTTACTCTCATAGTTAAACCTGAAAGTGCATGGCAGCCGTGATTGTGATTAGAAATTTTAAGCTCCTATATTTGTGTGATTCCAAATATGCCTTAGATAGCTGATCTTGACTTCACAAAATTTAAATAGGCAGCCATCGAGAGTGGTTTTCTACATCCTGTACACAAAAGATCCTTAATTTATTCCTGTAAAAGTCATATTTCAAAATGCTGAATGGTCACACTAATCTGATTTCTCAGGATTATTCATTGTCATCATCTGTTATCAGCATATAATATGAATTTAACAACTTCTTTAGATTAATTTTAAACTTGAATGTTCATGGGATGTATTATAAATTCTAATCAGAACTATGACTATTGATACAATGGTTCACCTCTTCACATTACAGCTTTCATTGTTTGCTGAGTACCACTTCTGGGACTGAATGTCCCTTCAATTGATGCTCTGGCTGTACATGTTTTGTCTTCAAGAACCTGATACTCTCGACTTGTGGTACTGCAGAACAAAGTGCTAGATCTAGGACAATGAATTCCATGTGTTCTCAAAGCCATGTGTCCAAGTTTATGTTTGCCAAATCTCAGATACTGAAATAATAGGCCATATATCTATAGTACATGAAAAAGTCATTATTTGAAACATTCACTATGCTAAAGGCAAACATTTCAGACAGAAAATCCAGACAAGGTAGACTACTGTTTAATCTTCTTTATATTCATTATGGCTACAACAAAAGTCTATCAGTACCCTTTTGAGTCCTTCAGGTACACTCCTCTGTGGGTACTTGTTTGGTTAACACTAGAGGATCTTCTAACTCTCTTGTTTCTGCACAAACAAAGGCCCTACATACTCTGGGAGGAGATAAGGTTCCTGTGGTGCATGTAAGGAAGTGGCTGTATAAGACAGTGTGGGTTGTTTTCCTCTTGGGAAAAGTCATGACTGTTCATGGGACTGTCTTGACTCAAAGACCTGAGTGTACTTGGTAGGTAATGTGGAAAGATGGGAAGATCTGGTGTGCACCTCAAGGAAATTTAGCACTGGGGGAAAATAACCAGTTATGTAACTTGTATGTTGTAGGAAGTAATGTTGCAGGAACTACCATAACTGTTGAAGAATGAGTCTCAGAAAGAACTGAGTGAGTGCAGCAATGACCCAAACCAAGCTGGTGTCAGTACCCAACAAACTAACACGTTGTTTTTTCTGTTCTTAGCAACCACTACAACACTTGAAGTCCAAGTCATACTCTGTTCTTAAGGACATTTATAGAGTGGCTGAGACCCATGGAATGTGGAAATAACATCTAACTTAAGGCACAGCATGGTGAATGAGACTCTATAAATCTGGATTATAGGTGATTTACATATGTAGCATAATTTGTAAGTGTTTCTAAGAGGGGATTTCAGGAATGAGAAGAAATTGGATGGTCAGAAGAAATGTTAAGTGCATCAAATTGTGGGGAACCTCAGCATGATACAAAAGGTATGGAATAACGGGTAGATATTGTATTGGATATGGCTAGGATGGAGTCAACTTTCCCCATAGCAGCCCTCATAATACTGTGTTTTGCATCAGTAGCTAGAATGGTGTTGATAATGCACCAGTGTTTTGGCTGCTGTTGAGCAGCACTCCCACAAGCATCAAGTCTCTCCAACCTTCCCCCTAACTTACACCATAGGCTGGAGAGGACAAGATGTTGGGAAGAGAAACAGCTAGGATAGCTGACACAAACTAACTGAAGGGATATCCTATACCACATGACATCATGCTCAACAATAAAAACCAGGGGGAACGAGGAGGATGGAGCAGCATTCGTTATTAAGGTGTTTACCCTACAAAGAAATTGCCATGAGTACTAAGGCCCTACTTCTCAGGAAGTGACTGGACATCACCTGCTGATAGGAAGTAGAGAATATATATATATTTTTTTAATTTGCTTTGTTTCTGTGTGCAGTCTTGGATTTCTCTCTTTAAACTGCCTTTATGGCAAACCACAGTTTTTTCATCCTATTTTATCTCCTTCTTCTGTTGAGGTGGGGGATGAGAAAGGAATGAGAAAGCAGCTTGAAGGACACCTGGCAGCCAGCCAAGGTTAACTCACCACATTTCCTCAATAACCAGATCAAATATTTTGGAGTTAAAATACAGTCCAGTGGCAAACCTTCATCCTCTTTAAATATGAAAGAAAAAAAAAAATCTATGTGATTGCAATGAGAATCAAAATGCAACTGAATATAGACACGTGATAAAACTAAGATGTGATGACACATTTTATGATAAAATCCAGTTTGAATTTATCTTTAATATAAGAAGTTGAGGATGTTTTAGTGGGTGGAGGAATAGATATGAAGCAACAAGCATGAAAATTGATAAATTAATGAGAAATTTCCAGGAATGAAGTGATAAAATTTTTGTTGAGAATATTGTGGCATTTGGTTTTCTTAAGCTTTCTCAAAACAACTAGAAGCTTCTTTGGAAATCACTAGTTCTGAAAACTTCTGTACATTCATAAAACAGGTTGATATTTAACTTTTGAGGAAAATGCATCTTTTAACATTTTCTTCTAAGCATTAGTGAAAAGTATTTCGCAATTAAAGTCAGAAGTTTTTAGAAGAAGTAATGGGGACAACATAGAGTCAGAAAGTAGAAATCTCAGCAGGTGGAAAATGTTTGTTTTGTAATTAATATCATGTGGTTAATTTTAAGGAATATGGTGCAGGGATATTCAAGGGTTTTTTTTATTGTTTGTTTTTCCCCTTATCACCGCTTCCACCCACACCTTAAACACCTCCAGGGAAGGTGAATCAACCACTTCCCTGGGCAGCCTGTTCCAGTGCCCAATGACCTTTTCTGTGAAAAATTTTTCCTGATGTCCAGCCTAAATCTCCCCTGGCGGAGCTTGAGGCCATTCCCTCTCATCTTGTCCCCTGTCACTTGGGAGAAGAGCCCAGCTCCCTCCTCTCTACAACCTCCCTTCAGGTAGTTGTAGAGAGCAATGAGGTCTCCCCTCAGACTCCTCTTCTCCAGGCTAAACAACCCCAGCTCTCTCAACCGCTCCTCATAAGACCTGTTCTCCAGCACCTTCACCAGCTTCATTGCTCTTCTCTGGACTCACTCCAGAGCCTCAACATCCTTCTTATGGTGAGGGGCCCAGAACTGAACACAGGATTCAAGGAGCGGTCTCACCAGTGTTGAGTACAGAGGGAGAATAACCTCCCTGGACCTGCTGGTCACATCATTTCTGATCCAAGCCAGGATTCCATTGGCCTTCTTGGCCACCTGAGCACACTGCTGGCTCTTGTTCAGTCGGCTGTCAACCAACACCCCCAGGTCCTTCTGGCAGCTTTCCAGCCAGGCTTCTCCTAGTCTGTAGCTGCACAGGGTTGTTGTGCCCCAAGTGCAGGACCCGGCATTTGGCCTTGTTAAACCTCATGCCGTTGGTCTCAGCCCAGCAGTCCAGCCTGTTAGATCCCTTTGCAGAGCCTCCCGACCCTTCAGCAGATCCACACTTCCACCCAGCTTAGTGTCATCTGCAAACTTGCTAAGGGTGCACTCGATGCCTTCATCCAGGTCATTGATAAAGACATTGAACAGGACTGGACCCAGCACTGAGCCCTAGGGAACCCCACTTGTCACTGGCCTCCAGCAGGATTTAACACCATTTCCCACCACTCTCTGGGCCCGGTCATCCAACCAGTTTTCCACTCAGGAGAGTGTGCGCCTGTCCAGGCCAGAGGCTGATAGTTTCTATAGCAGAATGCTGTGAGAAACTGTGTCAAAGGCTTTACTGAAGTCCAGTAATGAATTGAATGAATGAATGAGTGATGAATGAAAACAATTAATAGAATAATTTCTCAGCAGCTCCAGGAAACCAAAGAAAACAGAAACACGTTTCTATATCTTCACTATAAAAAAAGTATGACTGCAATTTTTGAGATTCAGATAATTTCTTCATACAATAATTATACACATTTCTTAAAGTTTTTATAGACATTCCTGGACCCGAGTTCTGCTTTTTTGTTCTTAGACAGCATATTACTCAATAGCAGCATTATACTGATGTATCAGTGATAAAATAGGTTTAAAATAATTCTAATACTTAACTGAAATTTAAGTTTTAATCCTTTCTGGACTGTTTATCTATATTTAGGCAAAATGTTGTTACTATTTATCTTCTTGTGGCCCACCTTCTATCATGCCATGCCTGTGTCCCTCTGCTCCTTCAATACTCAAGGCTTCCAGGATTGTGTCAGACCCATAGTTCTTTACAGTACCTCATTGCATTAGAGTTGTAAGTATCTCATTTTGCATAGGGTAACTGCTTCTGCTTGTTATTGCTGTCTATACAAAAATATAATCTAAAGTGAAACAAACTAGCCACAGACACCTAGTCAAAGAAACAAACTTCTGTCATTGTTGAATCAAGGAAAACAAAGCTGATAAGCTGATGAAAACCCTTTTCTTAACTAAATACTGTGGTAAGTCTTCAAGATATCTCAAAGAAATATTATCCTTGAAGAAGGAATTTCACCTAGTTTTACAATCAAATAATATGGATGGGATAAAGGTTGTAGTCAAGACCTCCAAGACTGACCAGTTTTCCATATATGGATGATGAGAGCCAAGCAGATGATCCTGAGTGGGCTATGGAGGGTATTTGTTTCTTTAAAGGGAGGATGCTAAGGATTTCAGCTGAACCTGAGTTCAAAGATTTGCTTAGAAGACTGTGGATGTGAGAATGATGGGCTTGCTGTGCCCTAAACCCTTAATTTCCCGATAGGCCTAGTCATACTTCAGAACTGCTGGAATGATGGGTGGCTACAGACCAGAGGTCATTTAATGAGCAGCGTAAACACTGAGGAACTCATGCTAAGTGAGGTTAAAAAGCCTTAGTGTGGGGCCTCAAGGTTATAGAAGGTTGTAAGGATTTTGTTGTGTTATGTAAATGAGGAAGCTGGCTTTTGAAGGTGGGAAATGTGCCCTGGCAACATGTTTGTGTGGTTGGGCTGTAACCAATGAATGCTTGTTACTAGGACAGAATTGTCCAATCAATGTTCGGTGCAATAGTTAGCTAAGGTTAAGCAATGTATAAAAGCAGACAACGAACCTTGAATAAACAGCTTCACTTGAATCACATTGATCATTGTGTGTTGTCCCATTTCTTCCATCTTTACATCTGGAAGAAATTACAGAGAAAGAGGTTATGAGTATAATCAAATTGCCTGTCATAGCATTGAGACAGTTAAACATACTCACAGATTATTTGAGAAGAAGATTGTACATCATTCTACAGAGTGAAAGAAATTAAAACAAAGTACAAAATATATCAATTGCTAATTTGATCTGATCTTGAGTGAAATTTTTTGTTGGTCCAGTAGTCTAGGTAGGGTCTCAATATAGAGACCCTCTTTGTAGAGCTGCTGGTCAGTCTTCTTTTGATGCACCCCAGGATACAATTGTCTTTCTGGGCTGCAGGCACATATTTCCAGCTCATGTTCAACTTCTCATCTGTCAGGATATCCAAGATCTTCCCTGTATGGCTGCTCTCAGCCCATCCATCCCTGAGTCTATATTGATACTGGGGATTATCCCTATCCATATGCAGGATCTTACAGCTGGCCTTGTTTTACTTTGTGAGGTTTACAACAGCCCATTCCTCAAACCTGTCAAGATTTCTCTGGAAGGTATCTTTTCTAGAGTATCACCTGTACCATTTGTCTCAACATCAAGATTTCAGAAAATAAAACAAAAAATTATACAGAATATATAGAACAAAATTAAAATTCTATTTATATAGAAAACATACCACAAAATTTACAGCAAATTGCACATGGCTTTTTTGTAGGTACTGTCTAGTCTAGAGTCCTCTTTAACTGGGAATTTTATCATCAAAGCCAAGAATGTTTTTTCACTGATTAACTCTCAAGAATATAAAAATAAAGGTGTCCTTATTTCAGTTTTCTTGCAATTTAAGTTATTGTCTTAATCTCCACCTTGTCTATATTAATATAAATATTTCAGGAGGCTCAATTTTGATTAGTCTCAAAAAAGGTTTTTACCTTTGGGTGACACTATAGTAGGAGGTAGTTAAGTGACATTCTCTCTTTCCCCCTCCTTTTTTCCCTTTCTTTCTTCAGACTTCTACTCTAGCATCCAAAATAATTATTTAATACGGTACTGTCCCACAAAATGTATAAATTATCATTGCTTAATTTTGAACTTTTAGAGGTTCTTATAAAAATATATCTTGGGCTAGGGTAGTCTTTTCATGCATAACTCTTTCAGGCACTAGACTTTTTGCCGAGAAAAGAGTCCTGCCTAATTTACAGTATGCTTAGTTTTTCTCAGGTACCTCAACCTTTCAGAAGACTGATAAATTTTGATCTCTCACCTCAGCATTTGCAGAACGATGCTCTTAGAAGAGTGAGAACTAGAAAGACCATTCATAGGCACAGGCTACATGACCCATCACTTCACTCTAGCCTTCTAGTTGGTTGATAGTGTTTGTTATTCTTGTTTTAAACATATATAAGAGTTCCTTTGACTTAATTTCATGCCTTAAGGCAGGCAGAAATATAAAACTGAGAAAGAAAAGGTCATAGATAATATTCATTAAAATTTAATACAGGCATTTTCCCAGCTCTTCATAGGACACTTTCACAAGCATGAACAAAGAAATTCTCGATGAGAAGAGTCTTCTGTAATTTCTCCATATGGTAGCATATTAAAGACTAGAATGCTTAAAAATTATCGGGTAGTCGAAAAGTCATGCATATTTTTTAATTTTTAGAATAGCGTATTTGCATAAGCAGCCAACTAGCATGTTGCATCTAATAAGTTTTGTTAGTCTATCCTTCTTTGTAACACTGAAATATATTTTTTTAAATAAAAAGTATGAGAATGAAGAATGAAACAGCAATGAAACATGTAGAGTTACCAAACATGATTGAAACATGAAAGGAATCAGAAACTAAGATAATGCAAACTTTTAGGAGAGTCCTTTTAACATGTTAAGACATGTTAACACCATACTACCGTCTGGATAATATTTGACTTTTAATAACTACAATTTATCTCTTAAATTAGGACCAAGTTATATATGAGAGTACATAATAATAAAATGGAAAGCTAATTTCTTTTTTGAAATTACAGTTATTCTATGTTGGTTAAATAAATAGTATTAAACAAAAAATAAGCTGGGTATGCATAGTATTAAATATGGCTATAGAAGTTAAAGCCGAAATTCAAAACTTAGTGTTTTCTGTATGTTTGTAGAACACCCAAAAGAAAATATCAGAAGTGATGGAGATGGCAGAGTTATGAAATTATCTTTTATACTAATTGAGTGTCTTGCATTCTTTGCCAAAAATTAAAAGCAATATCTGTTTACACTAGTAAATACACCTTTTCCCCAGACACTCAGTTGCACCTAATTCCTGAGTAAGGCATGTATGTTACTAATTCTAGAAAAGTTAAAGACAATAACTTTGATCTCCTTATAATTCTCAAGGAATCTAAGCTATAAGTTTAGAATAAAAACTTTCAGAGATTGCTGCAGGCCTAGTGGAGATAAAGAATGCAGAACTATATAATCTATGTAGAATAAGAAAATAATACAAGTCATTAAACAGCTGTGATAGAAATAAAACAAGAAATATCTCATAACACTTCTATTTATATGCTGTTCAGTTTCAATTTCTATGTAAATGATAAGAAACCTGCATGTGGTAGTTACAGATGTGGAAACATGCATCATTGAAGAGTCTATGAGCAGTATTTAATAATACACTAATAGATTTCAACCTCCAAATCATTCGGTTATTGGACCATAAAATGTACCACAGCCAAAGGCCTTTCTGTATGATCATGTAAAATGAAATATGATGTATGAACACAGGTGTACTAGAACAGTCCTTTCATGCAGTATATAGATACATACTTTTTTTGAGTGTGATGTTGCTCATGAACAAGTAACGAACAGCTCTCATGTTAAAGCTTATTGTTCCATTGGTCTCCAAACGGACTGAAAAATAGATCCTAACTTAATTATCATCTTATTCGGTGACTTCATTCTTCAACACATGGATCCATTAAATTATTTGGCACGTGTGAACTTTATCCAAATTCTTTACGAAACTATCCTTCCAGATTTCCCCAACTTGGACTCTGATATTTCATTTGTAGGGTACTGCTTTGATCAGATTTCCAGACTGGATGCCTTTTACTTAAGTAACTTAACTTCTGCAAACAAGAGGACATGAAAAAAAGAGGATTGTTCAGATGTCTCAGGGAAATAAGCAAAACTATCTTTTCAGAAGGAAATTACTTTTATTATCTTGTGGAGTAGTTTGCCTGAAAGTGTAGAGAATCCAGGTAGAGGTGCTTCACATTTAGTACTGGAAGAAGAATGAAAATAATTCCAAAAGATGGGACAGAAGGCATGAAAAATAAGCAGTTGTTATTCATAGCTCAATATGTAATCACAGAAATATCCAAAACTAAAGAAAGACATGAATAAAGGATTAAGATATGGGCAGTGGAAAGTAAGATATTGAGAGTGATTAGGAACACAATGCTCCAGAGAGAATACATCATAAACCAATTCTGCTAAAACTGTTTTCAGGATTTTGTTCTGCATTTGGAATGGCTTTAAATTTTATTGCGTTCTACGTAATTTAAAAAGGTGGCTTTTTCATCCTATTTTCCACACTGTTTTCCTCATTGCCATCACTGCAACCATTGCCATCGTATTGAATCACACTGTGATGGGTGTCCTTTGTTCCTTCAGTAATGATAACAATTTCACAGAGGCTATGAATTATTTTTCACTAAACCAACTGATATGTTGGGATTTCTTTCTTCTTAACAACTCTTACATTATTCATTTATTGACATTCACAACAGTAGCAAGAAGTCTTTTCCTGGAACATCACTTATCAATTACCTGCACAGAAGAAACAGACTTGGCTTGGGGAAATTAATTTAATTTGTTTGCAATTAAAGAGAGTAGAATAATGAGAAATAGCAAATCTAACCTTTCACTCACCCTTCCATTCTTCCCAGGCTCGACTTCACTCCCAACTCTTCTACCTTGTCCACCACTGAGCAAGAGGGAATGGGAACTGGGACTGCTGTCAGTCCAAAACGCATCATCTCTGATATTCTTTTATCCTCCTTCTCTTCTTTTCTCATATTCCATTGTAGGGTTCCTCCCACAGGATACAGTCCTTTGTGAAATTTTCCGATGTTGTTCCTTCCTATGGGGCTTAAGTTCTTTAAGAATTGTTCCAGCATGGGTGCTTTCCAAGAGGTAAAGTCCCTTAGGAATGGACCACTTCAGTGTCAGTCCCCCATGTCATCACAACTACCCCCAGAAAATCTGATTCTCTTTGGGCTCTGCTCCATGGGCCACAGTTTATGCCAGAAGACTGGTCTAACACAGGGTCTTCATGGGCTGCGTCTTCCTTCAGGACACATCCACCTACTAAATTGTGAGGTTCTCCACGATCTGCAGGGGAGGCAACCTGTGTCACCATGTTCCTCTCTGCAGATTCTGGAGCACATTCTCCCCTTCCTTCTTCACTGACCCTGGTGTCTTCATAGTTATTTCTCTTACACAGTCTCGCTTCTCTCTTCCAGCTGCTCTTGCACAGTACTTTTAACAATATTTTTAATATATTATCAAAGAGGTGCAACCAACATTACTTCTGGACTCGGCTTTGGCCAATGGAAGGTCCATCCTGGAGCTGACTGGAGCTGGCTGCATCTGGCAAGGGGGCAGGCACTGATGTTTTCTCACAGAATCTGCCCCTGCCATCTTCCCCAGCCCCACTACCAAAACCTTGCTGCATGAACCCAATACAATAGTCCTTATTTTTGAGAGAAAATCCCAAATATTAAGCCTTAAACACTTTTTAACAGTTCTTGAAATTGTTTCATATTTACCTTGCATTTTGCTAAATAGTTCAAAAATAGTAACTTTCAGGTGATGTTGTTAACAAAATGTTCAATGTGATTGTAGGTATTTCTAAATAAAAAATTGTGCAAGAATCTGGAATCTCACTTCCATATAATTTTTTACTTTCCACTTTCCTTTCTTTAACAGCCAGCCCATGATTCTAGTATCATTGTATGTTGATTTTCAGAAATAATTGTAAATGAAAGAAAAAAGAAAACACAATATACTGAATGTATTATATAGCTAAAGTATCACTCATTTGCTAAAACAAATTCAGTCTAAAATTATTTTTTTTTTCCTACAATCAGCTCTTGCCAAGATACAGACTATAACTACACAGGTGGTGTAAATATATGTGGTCTGACACAAAGAAATCCCAAGACTAACCCTAGAGCTCAGAAACTAAGAGTGGGAGGGAAGAGACAAAGAGAAGGTTCTATAACATATTCTAACCTGTCACAGAGACAAGGCTCAATTTGGTGGCTTCACTTACTATGACTGGATGCATGTTCAAATCTAGATGTTTTCTTACTCTTGGTCAGAAAATGTTGATGTGCAAGAGTTAACAGAAAGTTAATATGAAGTTTCTTGTGAAACTGAAGAAATCCATGAAAGAATCTTTTCAGTTATTGACTGAAGCTTATGATGAAGAGATGTCAGTGACCAAGACAATGCTCAAAGGAGCCCAGTTTTTCTTGGCAGACAATGTGAAATCAAAACCAACGAAGATCCTCAATAGCCTTTCAGAGAATGATGTATGAAATTGCTTTGAACATTGGAAGCACCATGTACAGCTGTGTCTCAACTCAGAAGGGAACTATTTTGTGTTCCTAGTTGATTTTCTTAATTTGTTAAATAAAAGCAATTGCAGGAATAGCCTGAGGATATTTTTTTATTTGTGTCAGACCTTGCCTCATATCAAATATAATTATATATAACATTATATATAGAGTTATATATAAAATTATATAAAATAAACCAAATAAATCTGATTCAATTTGAAATAAATGTGGATTTTGGCTACTTTCTGTTCGTTTATTTGAATTAAATATTTTATTACACTGTGGTATTTGTAAAGAGTGGGAAAATTACACACAATTTTTAAAACCATCTCCTCCTTCATCTCACTTTTCATACCAATTTTGTTGCTAAAGACAGAAGAATAAAAATATTTTAGCATCCTTTTCTTTATTGTATCACATACACAAGTATATGTGTTTTAAATATATGTACTGCAAGAATAAACAAAAGGTGTCTTTAGTATATGGATCTCCAGAACATATACTGTCCATAGTAGAAGATTTAGGCAGTGAATCTCAATTGAATAATCATAACTTTACAAAATATTTAATTGATTTACATATGATACAGTATTTTCAGAATTTCTATAACGATATTGCTTTATTTATAGGATTATTGTTAAAAACCATATGACTAAATAATTATTCTGATGCGCCAAACAGCATTTAGTGACAATCTAATGTACCTTCTACTTAAAATATAATGGATGTAGTATTTAGCTCAGAAATTTTTGGACAGAAAGTGGTGTGATTTTATCTCTGATTCACTGTGTAGGTTATTGGAGTAAATTACAAGATACTTCTCTTTAACAAAGACCGAAAAAGAGTTTATGTGTGAAGAGTGACTTATCTATTAAATTTTCAGTGTCACATCTAACCTCACCTTAATCCTGATAAATTTGACCTGAGTGAGGGTTGTTACTTGCAACTTTTAAAAATTAACTTTAAAGTTGAAAATTTTATTTCTTCATATATCTCAATACAGATTTAGAAGAGTGTCCAGGCAGACACTTCTGTTTTACATCTATCCATTAATTGACTGAGAACCATTTCAGTTCTGAGAAGTATTTGGATCCATAAAATTGACTGTATTCATTTATAAGCCATCGTTATTCAAAAAAGTCCAGAACACTTAGTGGCCACTACTATGGCTAAACAGGTTTGAGTTTATGTACGTATTTTCTGTAATTGAGTTTAAAATAAAAATGATAAAACCTTGAAAATTTTAAAACTATAGAATAATTTAGGCTAGAGTAGACTGTCAGAAGTCATCTTATCCAATCCCTTAATCAAAGCTGACCCAATGAGAGCAGGCTGCTCAGAGTCATAACCAGCTGAATCTCTAAGGATGGTGATTCTACAACCTCCCTGGGCAATTTATTCCAGTGTTTGACCATTATCATAGTAAAAAGAGGGTTTCATAATATCTAATTATAATTGTCTCTTTCCCAGCTGTTTTTTTGCCAATTATCCTACCACTGTGCACCCTTTAGAAGAGCCTTACTTCACCTTCTCTGTACTTTTGTATTAGATAACTGTAGACAACAATAAACAAAAATGAGACCCCTTCTGAGGCTTCTGTTTTCCATGCTGAAAAGACACAGCTCCTTCAGTCTCCATTTTTAGATTGTGATGATTTTTATAATGTCAATTATGATTTTTATAAAGTCAATTCTGACCAAATATGTGAAAATTGGTATACTATGCCCAATACTTTTTAATTAAACTTCATATGCCTTTCATTGGATGTGGTTAAGTAGATTAAAATGCTTTCAGAATGATTCTTTAATTAATGTTCATATTCAGAATTTTGCTATTATTACTTAATTACTCAGTGCATAAAGATTTAGTATATCAGCTTATTTCTTCAATAAAATGACAAAATGAGACCATAACTGGTATTCAGGTAATGTAGATTTTGCACTGTTTCAATAAGTTTATATAATGAATTTTGCCATTTGGATTTTGTGAAACCTATTTTAATAATTCTGATGCAGGATAATTCTAAGGTAAAGAATGTATAAACTGAATTCTTATTAATAATCTTTAAGCATCTGATATTTACAAACTTAAAATGATATTGATCACACAAATAAATAAGACATAGTCAGTCACCTATTCATCTACTGAGCCTCACAGGTTTGGCAGTCTTTACCTTTCATTCAAATGCTAATTCTTACATTTTGACCAGTTTTCAGATGCTGACCACTCAGATGGTACAGTCTGTTAGAAGCTCATCAACCAAAGAAAGAACTCTTGAAGAAACAGTTTATTTTAAATGCAATATTGTAAATATAAACTACAATGAGATTGTCTTACTTATTGCATGTATTTCAGAATCTTCTTTTTTCTGTCTAAAAATCTGAAGATTCCTCTGTAAATGTGAATTGAATAAGTGGATAAAAGAGGAGAAGAAGGGAGTCAGCATTTTTCTGAAGTTTTAATACACAGCCCCGCCGGAGCCCTAACAGTAGGAAAAGCAACTCTAACTGTCATTAATACAAAATTTCATAGTTGTTCCCATGCTAGGAAATCCAATGCCTTCCTGCCTGTCCTAAAAGAAAATACTCTAACAAATCACTAACTACTTAAAATGTTATCAGTGAAAAAGGCCACTAATGACATAATATGAGTTTAATCTTCTTAAAACTCTTTACTAGAAATAAATCTAAAAAATATAAAGTTTTTGGGGGTTGATTTTGGTTTTGTTTTTTTTTTTAAGTTAAAAGTTGGATCATTTAATTTGAAATCTTTTTTTTCTTATTTACTTCTAACTGAAATAGTTCAGTGAGATCACGGAAATAGCCTAGAGGTTCAATAAGGACTGTACCTTGGCTAAAATTTTAATATGAGTTTTTCTGAAGTTCATTTTATCAAACTAATTATAAGATATTTAGGGTAAGTTTATCATTCACATTCCATCTACATCTAACGGACAGGGGTGTGCAAATTTATCATAGAATCATAAAATCATCAGGTTGGAAAAGACCCACCGGATCACTGAGACCAACCATTCCTATCACTTCCTATAACTTCTGCTAGGGCCTGTCACTTCATCTTTGCCTTCACTTCAAGCCCTTGGTTTAATCAATCAATGTGTTTCATTTTGCCATAAATCAAAATGTATTTCATGTTTTCTGCCTTTTTTTTTTTTTTTTTTTCTCTTTCCTGTTCCTCAAACCCTGCTTGTTCTTCATTGGGAAAAAGCTATTGGCTTATACCTTGAGTAATTTTAGGTTGCCTGTTACAAACCATAACTGATAGGATATTGAAGCTATATGTCAAAATAGGATTTAAGTTTTTATTGCACTTAGACGGGATTTCTTTTTCGTTTCCTTCAATCATATTTGTAGAGCATTACAAAGTTGTACATTATATTTCAAAGCCCTGTATTTAATGTATCGGAGAAACTAGACAAACTGAAGAAAGGATGAACAAAAAAACTGTGAAGAATTATGAAACTGTATAATAAAAATCAGATTATAAGAATGCCTTTTCACAGCATTAGATCATTGGCTTTGTAAAATTGGTGATTTACTATCTTTTGTAAAACGATGCAAATCAGAATTAGCTTTCCTTGAATCAATGTGTTCATAGTAGCATTAGCTCAATTAAAAGTAACAATCAAAGTCAATAACTTCCTTTGGTGTTCAAATATACATTACAAAATAAATTTCAGCATCATTTCCCTTTGAGGAGAGTAGAATTTTCAATTGCAATCTACTGGTTCAGTTCTATAGTCCTGCATTTAGCTGTCTGCCTGTCATTTAAGTTGGAACTTAAATCTCCAAATATTAAAATTATTATTTTTAGCAATAGGGGAAAAATATTCTATTCTTAATACTAAAAAGATCTCAGGGTAAGAACAATGTATTTATACTAAGCTGAAGAAAATAATAGAGCTAAACAAAACATGTAAAATTCAGACTTCAAAAATGTTTTTGAAAATTTACAGTGAGACCTTGACTGTGCAGAAATTCAAAGAAGTTTGAAGAATATTCCAATCCATTCCAGTCTGGTTATATTAAACAAAAAGCTCCACTTAATTTGGTGTGCCATAGATAGGATTTGAAATTAATTTATTGAAAGATCTATTTTCACTATCTTTATAACTATTGGGGGTTATGAATACTGAGTAGAAATAATTTATTTTTAAAACAGGGCAAAAGGTAATAAATATTAAACCAAACTTCAGAAGACATCTTTAATGCTATCCTGTAAATAAATAATTTTCCCAGACAGTTGTATTAGTAATTTCAGTCCACTAAGCTAGATACTTTATTAAGTATTTCTAAAGGCACAGAGAAAAAGTCAAAAAATATTTATGCTTTTATTTACTGCTACTTACTTTCAGTTTCACACCAAGCCTCCAACATATTAAATTTCATAATTAAACTTCTAATTATGTAGGGAGAGGGCAGTTAATATGTAGACAATATGTCAATTAATGGAGCTACAAAATTTAGGTGAAGAATAAAATTCCAAATACAATGTAATTAAAGTTCAAAGTTCAGTAGTATGCTGTCAGCCAAATCCAGTTGAATGCATTTCTCTGAAAGGTAATACAAATAATTTGCATTGTTTTTCTTTCTTGCCTAGAAGATCAAGGAACAATTGCTTCACCAAAACGGTTGCCTAGCATTGCAACAGGCTGCCTAGGGAACTGGTTGAGTCAACATTCCTGGACATACATGTAGACATGCCACTTATGGATGTGATTTAGTGGTGGACTTGGTAATGTTAGGTTTATGGTTGTAGTCAGTGATCTAAATGGTCTCTTCCAGCCTAAATATTTCTCTGATGCCTTGATTCAGACTTATCATTTCATCTCATCCACACTACTTCTTTTGTCTTCTTTTTTTTAAGTACCAGAATTTTATTCCTTTCTTCTCTTTCTTTCTGTCATTTTCTCTTTAAAACATTCCTGACATACAATTTACAGTTTCTTTCCTTTATAGTCAGTGTCTTTAATGCAACCTGCAAAGTTTATATGTTAATTAGTAAAAAGAGATCTGAAGTCAGAATTTAACTTCTAGGTAACTCTTCTCCATTTCTCAACAAATGTTTTCAGTGTATCGTATTAGCTGCACTAGAGCTCTGTAAGCAGTCCTATTTATTGGCAGTTCTGCTTTCCTTCTTAATAGAGTTAAATAGAGTTAAATTATTTTCTCTGTTTCTGTCTAAGAGTCAGTAAATTAAAATGTTACTGAAAACAAAGGTCTGAACCATGTAGGCAAGACTGTCATCAATTTTCACTCCCTGAAACTATGAACAACAGTAGAAGTATTGTGACTATCCACATTGTTTGCTTCCTAATTCTCACAAGAAACATGAATCATTAGTATTAGGCTAAATAGAATCATAGAATCACAGAAGAACCAGGTTGGAAGAGACTCACTGGATCATCAAGTCCAACCATTCCTATCAAACACTAAACCATGCCCCTTAACACCTCATCCACCCATGCCTTATACACCTCCAGGGATGGTGAATGAACCACCTCCCTGAGCAGCTTCTGCCAGTGCCCAATGATCCTGTCCGTGAAAAATTTTTTCCTAATGTCCAGCCTAAATCTCCACTCTTGTCCTGTCCCCAGTCACTTGGGAGAAGAGGCCAGCACCCTCCTCTCCACAACCTCCATTCAGGTAGTTGTAGAGAGCAATGAGGTCTCCTCTCAGACTCCTCTTCTCCAGGCTAAACAACCCCAGCTCTCTCAGTCGCTCCTCATCAGGCCTGTTCTCCAGCACCTTCACCAGCTTCATTGCTTTTCTCTGGACTCGCTCCAGAGCCTCAACATCCTTCTTGTGGTGAGGGGCCCAGAACTGAACACAGGATTCGAGGTGCAGTCTCACCAGTGCCGAGTACAGAGGGAGAATAACCTCCCTGGACCTGCTGGTCACTCCGTTTCTGATCCAAGCCAAGATGCCATTGGCCTTCTTGGCCACCTGGGCCACTGCTGGCTCATGTTCAGTCGCTGTCAACCAACACCCCCAGGTCCTTCTCCTCTTGGCAGCTTTCTAGACAGACTTCTCCCAGTCTGTAGCTGCACAGGGTTGTTGTGCCTCAAGTGCAGGACCCGGCATTTGGCCTTGTTAAACCTCATGCCATTGGTCTCAGCCCAGCGCTCCAGCCTGTTCAGATCCCTTTGGAGCCTCCCGACCCTCCAGCAGATCCACACTTCCACCCAGCTTGATGCCATCTGCAAACTTGCTAAGGGAGCACTCGATGCCTTCATCCAGGTCTTTGATAAAGACATTGAACAGGGCTGGACCCAGCACTGAGCCCTAGGGAACCCCACTTGTCACTGGCCTCCAGCTGGATTTAACTCCATTTCCCACCACTCTCTGGGCCTCCCATCCAACCAGTTTTCTACCCAGGAGAGTGTGCGCCTGTCCAGGCCAGAGGCTGACAGTTTCCGTAGCAGAATGCTGTGAGAAACTGTATCAAAGGCTTTACTGAAGTCCAAGAAGATACATCCACAGCCTTTCCCTTGTCCAGCAGCCGAATCACTTTGTCTTAGAAGGCGATCAGGTTAGTTTGGCAAGACCTGCCTTTTGTGAACCCGTGTTGACTGGGCCTGATCACCCAGTTCTCTTGCATGTGCTTCATGGTAGCACTCAAGATCACCCGCTCCATGACTTTCCGTGTCACTGAGGTCAGACTGACAGGCCTGTAGTTCCCTGGATCCTCCCTGTGACCCTTCTTGTAGATGGGCACAACATCCCCCAGCCTCCAGTCCAGTGGAACTTCCCCAGTTTTCCAGGACTGCTGGAAGATGATGGAAAGGGGTTTGGCCAGCACATCCACCAGCTCCTTCAATACCCTCGGGTGAATCCCGTCTGGCCACATAGACTTGTGGGTGTCTAGTCAGGCTAGCAAGGCTCTGACCACCTCCTCTTGGACCATGGGAGCCTCGTTTTGCTCCTCTAGCTCCTGGGTTTGTACACAGAGGGAACGACTTTCTTTACAATTAAAGTCTGAGGTAAAGAAGGAATTAAGTACCTCAGTTAGTATTATAAGATTAAAGCACCATGAAAGTAACAGGGTAAACTTGCATACAGAAAAACAGTTTAAAACCATATACAATTATTGTTCATTTGTCACAAATCTAATGCAAGCAGATTATTTTTCCCAGGAATCTGAAACTGAAAACAGCTTTAAGAAAAAATAAAAATATTTTAGGTCCACTTGTGAGAACTGATCTGATTTTGACAATAAGTAAAAGGTCAATTCTCTGAATGCTAAAAACACCTATTAAAAATTTGATTGAATTAAATATAGAAAAATGTTTTGAACATTAATGATTACTTACTTGCATATATTATTAAATAAGTAATAATTATTTTTATCAGTAGCAGTTTTTAGTCTGCATTAATTTAACACTGAATAGAGTCTCCAGAGAGAAGTAGGCATATTTCTGACTGGAAATTTTAAGAATAACATAATCAAAGAACTCTGTTAATTAAAAATATTTTTGCCACATTGTCAATTACAAAAAATAAGCATAAAACATCCTTGGAGAGTTCAAAAAAGAAGAGAAGAGAATCAGTAAGCTTGGAGAATTCAGAAAGAACTCCAAAGCAAAAATTGTTTTCTTTTTACAAAACTTGGAAAAAACAACCAAACAATCACTAAAATGAAGTGTTTCTATAATTTTATCTTCCACTCCTTTGACCCTATAATTTTATGAAAAACTTTTCAAATATAGATCAAAATTAAACTCATGAGAGTAGACATGCATATAATACATAAGCAAGATGGAAGCACAGATTAAATCATAAAACTACTTCAGTAGTTGAAGTGACTCTGATTTAGTAGAATAGTCCTTAGAACAAATAAGTGATGAAAGAAAAGTACTGGTTTAAATGGAACACCCAGGAAAATTACTGGGGTTTAAGTTATGGTGAAAACTCATAAGTTCATATTTCCAAATGTATGAAGGTGTGCAACAAAACACATAAAACCTCAAGAATATATCTAGTATTGGTTTTATACATGTGTAACAAGTTTTGACCATAGACACACAAACAAAGTGTGAATCAGTATTGTAAAGATGAGCTATGAAAAAGAGCAATTACTGTAATACGAAGACAAGACTAATAGGGTAAACCAAATTTGCTTTAGCAATGCGGGAGGTGAGGTTGTTATTATTGTTATTATATTTTTAAACAAATCTATTTCTGACTGAGTGCTTAGTGGTAAATAAACTTCTACCATAGCTCTGGATCAAAAAGGGAGAGAACATCAACAGGCTCACGGGCAAAGTTTTACTGGGTATTGTGGTAATCTGGTGTGCCAAGTGATAACATCCAGCATTAATATAGTACTTATATTTCTGACATATCATATTACATTCAAAATTATTCTGTGGGTAAAAGGGGACTGCTTTATATGTATATCCAGGAATGTACTTTTAATCTAGTTAATGCTTGGGCAATCAACAAACAACTAATCAAAATACAGTAGTACATTTATTACTAGTCCTATTACAACGTTACTAAAACAATCTGAATTAAACAATTAATGAAGAAAGGTCCTCTTCAGAAAAATTTATCATTGTCATACATGAGCAATCTTCTCCTGTACCTACCCTTTTTCTCCCTATATTTTCCCTGTGTTTCCCCATATGCAACCTTCCACTGTCTAAGCCCTGACACTGATGGTACCTGCCTTATTCCAGATGGATACAAGGGGGTGTAAAGAGTTGACATTGCCAGAGGTTCTTCATGGAAAGAATATAGGTTCAATGAAGTGGGATATATTACTTCCCTGTCTTTGGTCTGTTTAGGGTTACTTTCACATGATTACTAGTGTAGACTGCTTACTTGCTTCTTCACTGATCTCTCACACAGATTTGTTAATTTTTTATCATATGTAGTGTTCAGGTATAACCAAGATAACCAAAACCCTGAGAAAGTCAACCATTATCTGACCATTAAATGACTGTTGTGACAACTTAAATAACCTAAAGTCAGGTCAAGTCAAGACAAGTCTAGGTTTTCATGTTGGCAAAAGCCTACATATTTAAGAAATCATAGTAATGACATAATTCTTGGCCTTCAGGACTGAAATTTCAAATATTAATTAATCCTTTAGGGAGCCCTTTTATTTGTTCATCAGTAAACGTTATGAGGAAAAATAAAATACAATACTAATAGCTATATCCATAGAGCAGTGTTGTTAATTTTTTAGGTGTTATTTTTACATAGACAGTAAGAAGAGTAGCAGAGCTTTTAAGTAGCCTTGTATTTACCATTATTTGTAGTTGATCTGGTGAATTAAGGCCATATGAAGTGCTTTGAAATGAAGGCTTGTCTTATTAAACTTGACCTTTCTCACAACTATCAATGAATTTTTAATTTTTTAGGTTTCTGGTAAAAGATTCCTGTGAGGTCTAAAGTTGCTAATTTTTTTTGTCATTTTCTTACTGAGATTATATTTCTAGATTTGCACATATCATAAAATTTTTACTAACAAGACAGAATAATTTACCAATCCAATTTCATCTTATGTGGTTTTTTAATAACAGGCTACTGCAAGAAAACAGTTTAATCATTAGGGGTAATAATTTATCTTATTCTGTGGACAGAAAATTTTGGGGAAAATAGAAGGTTTACACGGGCAACTAAGAAACAGTCTTATAGGAGTGAATTACACTTTATTTTCAGTCTCTTTCGTTCATCATCACAGTTTCAGTGTCACGTTTGTAATTAGGCTACATTTTGTTCTTGATAAATTATAGATTATATGAAATTTGATCTCCAGACTAGACTGAAAAATTCTACATTGCTTAAGAGTAATACATTTCATTCACAATTTAATCTAATTAAATTCTTCTGGCTGAGCTTAAGAAATTAAATTTAATCCATACCCAGAATAAAGCTGTCTTGAAAATAACAGGAATTCCAGAATAGACAGAGTTCTGTGTGTTTAAAAAAAAATCAAAATTTATTTTTGCAGTAAGTTCAGGATTTTTTACCTTAGTGTTTCTTGTTTTGTAAGTTACATACTCTTGAATATTTTTTTTTAATAATTTTTATTTTTCTGGATAATTTAGAATCTATGAATTGTTGTTGATTTAATATTGGGTTATGTGTATACCTCTATGGATAAATCGTTATTATTTTAGAGTGGGGCAAAACTGATTTATATAAATAGACAATTTAAGACTGTGCCTGAGTTCAATAACCCCATTACATACAAATGACTAATCCTACATTCAGAATGATCTTTACTATTGTTTTTTAATGAATGTGGTAATGAAAAAAAATTGTTACATGCAATTAAGATCCAGTGATGTCTATTATGAGCAGTAAGCTGATAGGCAACAAATTATTCCATACAAAAAGAGATACAGCATTTCAATATATGACAAAAATGTGTAATACTATGTAATTAAAGGAAACAGCCTCATACTGTCTATATTCTCTGAGTTTTTATGAGAGCAACTATCTCTTATATAGAAACTTTAAAAAGTACTATAGACTCATCTCTAGATGTGTGTTTAGTCTACTGAACTATGTACTATGGTATAATTGTGGAAGCTTAGAAAGAGCAGATGATAAACTAATATTCTAAAATATCGAAGTATAGAACAAATTCAAATATAAACTGTCAAGGAAGAAACTGTTTCTTTTTTTCCCTTTTATGATATCATACTGATAATCATCCTAATTATGATACAGAGAAAGGAAGACCTTATAGGTCATAGTAACCAAAACTGATGTATTCTGTCTTGAAAGGTGTAAGACTAAAGTAATTCACTGAAACTTGTTTCATGAAGCAACAATAGAGAAAACAGGTTTGTCTGTTGCAGGAATTAGACCATTAATAGGTTAAAATTCTACAGAATGCATTAGATAGAACATTATTAGATTTTACTAGAAGATAAGAGAATCTTCCCTTAAAATATCTGTCCAGAAATACAACAGTAGTATAATATAATCTGCTTGATTCAAATATGTATCTTCTCCATTCAGTCAGTGAAGAGATACTAGTGTCTTTGAACGCCATCAGAACTGAACTATATAGAGAACTTCAGCAATCATACATTTGTTTTTTAAAGATCTTTTCAACTTTTGAAAATAAAACCTGCAAACATCAGAAATCTCTGCCCTTATTCATGAATGTTAGCTCACTGGGACTGAGATTTAGTGCCTAACTTGAATCCTTATCCATAGTTTCTCCAAGTTGCCCATGCTATCAGATGGTGTTTGTACTAGAAGACCTCCTGAAGTGCATTCCAACCTAAATTATTCTGTGAACCTGTAATTTTATTATATAGATTATAACTTATATTGTAGGTGTCTAAAGCCTCATTATAGTCCATAAAGCCCAGTCACTGCACCCACGCTATGATAGCATGTAGCCATGTCACTTATCTTAACCTAAATTTGGTATTTATGTTTGGTCAGCTTAATAAATCCTTTGACTCCATGAGCTATATTGATTGTATCTCCATTGACCATAACAGGCAGACAAGACTTCCAGTTCTGCTATTGACATCTACATCTATATGTGTATGTCTGCATGTGGAAGTGCAACTCAGCAGTCAAAAGGGATTTATTGGGATTCTGCAGGAATCAGGTTTTGTTAAGAGTAGGATTTTCCATGTTTTTTTGATTGCAGATTTTGTAGACAGGAACAAATGAAAGATAATAAATGAAAAAGGCTCTCAGTTAACATTGCAGAGTTAATGTAAGCTTAGTGGTTAAATGATAACAAAAAAGCAAGAATGTTTTTTATAACAATTAAATATGGGACAGAAGGGGCTGAAGGCGTTATACTGTGAAATGTAGGGAATTGTACTGTGAAGTAGGGAGCCAGGGAATCTTGGTCTTGGAGTTTGCAATCAGAATATTCAGCATGGGGCTGTATATTTGACACAGTGTACAATTAATTAGTAAAATACAGTAAAAAAAATTATTGTAGGATGATCATATGAAACTTGTGCCATGGAATATTAGAAACAATGAAACTAGCAATTTTTTACTTCATAAATTATGGTTCTTCTGAAAATTTCAAAGTATAATTTACTGTATTAATATTAAAAGAAAGCAAAGAGAGTTACTTATCAAAGACTTTCTCAATAGAAGCATATTTTCACATGTGTTACCCTACAGACATGAAGACCAGAAATCACACAGAAAGTAAGTTTGCTGTGTACAGGAGGTTTGAACTAAGTATATGGTTAAGGACCTATTTCTGTGAGATGTTATGCATTGGTTTTACTCCATGCTCGCTCATGCTAATAGAAGTACAAAAAATCGTGAGCATAGAGAGAATGGATTTTTTATGATAGATTAGATTCAGCAGCAATTAAAATAGATTAACATGTGCATTCTGGAAGACCTATCTGTTTTTTTTGAAAAGCCTCAAAGATTTGAGAATTTTTCATGTATTTCTATATTTAAATGAACCCCAGATCACTTTAACTATTTTTTTAACAGCGAAAGAAATTATTCTCCCTGATACTGTGCAAATAAAAACTCAACATAATTGTGATCTAGTATGTAATCCAGTGCAGCTGTGAGGGTTTTGTTTTTTTTTTTTACACTAATTACAATAACTTTGGATTTGGTAAAGGGATAGATCGCTGTAACCATCGCCCCAGGGGACACTTGTCTCTAGGTACCAGGAGCCACCCCACATCAGGAGTCAGCTATCCTTTTAATCCTTTAGAGCCATAGAAATCATAGATGGCAGTAGTCTTAAGAGAACACATTATTTATTTCCTTCTTTTTTTGCCAGTAAGCTAACGTAACAAGAATTTGTATTCATCAAGCATAAAGATCAGACAAGGAGTTGAAAGCTAAATGTTTTGAAAGTAGCTGAGCAGTGTATTATAAACATTTAAGATATTAAGGATATTTAAGACTTAATCATATCTAAGACTTTATTTACCAATACAAGACATAATTTTTTTGACTTAAATTAATATATATGTCATGCTGGAGATAGTCTGCTGCATATCAGACAATAGGTCCACAGGGACCAGTATGATATCTCTGACAATAACCGCTGGGATGGCTTAGAGAATTCTATGAAAGACAGAAATGTAATGATACTTGAAGAGAAAATGTTGTCTCTCTCAGCAATATATAGCTTATGAACATCAAGGACATCTTATCTTTCTTCTTAGGAATTCTAAATGGTTTTTCTTTCCACTGTATGTCCAGAATTTTTTCCAGAATTCCCTGGAATTATCTAATATTATTAGTGAGTTTTGTTGTTGTTCTTGTGAAGAGTCCTACACAGTTTTCATTGGAAATTTATTTATACACTTGGTATATATTTATGCACATTTATTGATATTTTAATTGATAAAATATTTGCTATAACAGTAATTTGTAACATTGAAAGAAACTGTAATTCCTGTGGAATACTTCCTCCCCGTAGTACTAAAAAAACTCATATCTAGTTCAAAATAACTATGTTGTTTTATTTCAAAATAAATTTAACATTGAATTATTGCAATTAAATTGATCAACTTTAAAAAAACAGCAAAGAGAAGACAACGGACAGACTATTAAAGTCCACAGGTTTTTTAGTATTTCTGTAATTATTTTTTGTTCTTTGGCAAAAGACCTTTCTAAGCAAATAAATACTTAGAATTTATTATAGGAATTTGATGCTGTCATTTTGAAAGCTTCCATTTTGCAGTGTTTAACTTTTCATTTTTCATAAGTGTACTAGAGCACTGTCATTGGCATGTATGATGGATTCCTTTATTTAAAAGCATTAGGAAATGTATGCAAGCTGACTATACACATAAGTCGATTCTTATCTGCCAGCCTCCCTCCGCTGAAGTTACTATCTATTTGTATTTGAATGAATAAAAGCAGAAAGCACTCTAAGAGGTGGAACACTTTGACACTGTTTCTCACAAGATTCTGCTTGAGAAAGTGGCTACCATTGGCCTGGACAGCCATATCCTGTAATTACATTAAACTGCAATTAAGAAGCTTATTTCACACATTTCATGGCTTAAATGTGGTATCCAATGTATGTTTCATACATTTGTATAATAAAGCAATAACAAAGGCATGGGAAGTGTGGATCTGCTGGAGGGTCGGGAGGCTCTGCAAAGGGATCTGAACAGGCTGGACTGCTGGGCAGAGTCCAACGGCATGAGGTTTAACAAGGCCAAATGCCGGGTCCTGCACTTGGGACACAACAACCCTAAGCAGAGGTACAGACTAGGAGAAGTCTGTCTAGAAAACTGCCAGGAGGAGAAGGACCTGGGGGTGCTGGTTGACAGCGACTGAACATGAGCCAGCAGTGGCCCAGGTGGCCAAGAAGGCCAAAGGCATCTTGGCTTGTATCTGGAACAGCGTGACCAGCAGGTCCAGGGAGGTTATTCTCCCTCTGTACTCAACACTGGTGAGACCGCATCTCGAATCCTGTGTTCAGTTCTGGGCCCCTCACCACAAGAAGGATGTTGAGGCTCTGGAGCGAGTCCAGAGAAAAGCAATGAAGCTGGTGAAGGGCTCGAGAACAGGCCTTATGAGGAGCGGCTGAGATATCTGGGGTTGTTTAATCTGAAGAAGAGGAGTCTGAGGGGAGACTTCATTGCTCTCTACAACTACCTGAATGGAGGTTGTAGAGAGGAGGGTGCTGGCCTCTTCTCCCAAGTGACAGGAGAGAAGACGAGAGGGAATGGCCACAAGCTCTGCCAGGGAAGATTTAGGCTGGACATCAGGAAAAAATTTTTCACAGAAAGGGTCATTGGGCACTGGAACAGGCTACCCAGAGAGGTGGTTGATTCACCTTCCCTGGAGGTGTATAAGGCATGGGTGGATGAGGTGTTAAGGGGCATGGTTTAGTGTTTGATAGGAATGGTTGGACTCGATGATCCGGTTGGTCTCTTCCAGCCTGGTGATTCTATGATTCTATGAACAGAGTCTCAAATGGAAAGGATGCATTCTTGTCACTGTACACAGATTAAAAGTTTGGGCATCGTTACACTTATCTGACCATGAAGGGTTAGTCCTGTAGACACCTCAGGTTGCTACCTCATGAACAGCTTAAGCCAAGATAAAAATAACACTCTTGCCATTCTGAGCTACAGTCTTTGCTACCTCCCTTCAGCTAATGCTAGCAATAATGCAGCCCTACAGCAAATCTAGATTTGCTATGATTGAAAACCAATTGTAGGAAAAAAACGCAACCAACATCAAAAGAAAAATGGTCTGTCACTCCTGATTGTAAGTGCTACTACAAGAATAACAAAAAAAACCCCTATTCAGCAGCATCTAGAGTTAATTTAGCTGAAGCTAAGTGTAAATCAATTAAGTAGCCTTCGAAATGATACATCATCAATAACCTACCAACTCTTCTACTTATTTTTTCCCAAACTACCATCACAATATCTCTATTATTTCAAAATAGATATACAGGTATTTGGGAAGTTCAGATAGGTTCAGGAAAAAGTGCACAGATGCCTGGACTAGAGTTGAATGAAGTATTAACTAAGATATCCAAGTATAAATACAGAACATTTCACCTAAAATGAGCAAATAGGCCTAACACTTCAACAGGAGGTGAGTTAAACCTATATCAACATTAGAAATGTACACTTAAGTAAATATATGCCAGGAGAAAAAGGAAGAAAAGAAAACATAGAGCTGCATTCTGCTATATATCCAATTATATATTGACTATGATAGTTAGAGAATAAAAATAGACATCTATTTTAGGCTCAGCTTTTATAGAGTGCACATAAATTTAAGTATCACATGTTCCACTAAGTATCAATGCTTTGGACCTACTTTCCTATCAATCTTTTTTTGAGGAAATTATTTTACCTGAAACATGTGTTTATAAAACTTGAATATATGCACTTGTTAATTGCCCAATATCTATTGGTGACAGCCCGGAACACTGACCTATGGGAGTGATCTCTCAGCCCTCTCTTACTCATCCTTCTTCCAGAGCACTGAACAGAAGTTTGAACTCTGCTAGCAGCAAAACCTGAGCAGTTTTATCTGTGTCCACTGACTTGTGTCCTTAGATCTGCCATGCAGACCTACTCTGCCATCAGACACCAGACAGCCAAGAGTTGCATCCGTATGACTTTCTGCTTAGGGGCAACCTGTGCAGCGTCAAAACAAATCCATCAATATCCATTTTTATCTGAACAGAAGACTGGTATATTTTACACAAGGCAATGTAATGCTCACAACAATAATAAATTAACTATGCAAATTATTACATTATGTACACATATCAATTCACTTCATAAAGAATCAATCTGTCATACAAACCTTGAGTTCCTTCGCTTTAATTGACCTGTCCTGAGCCATTAAATTTGACACATAGGCAGTAGCAGAATGTCATGGACTGATCAGGTCATGAATTCCACTTTTCTCTAAGCTATTAATTCTCATCAGGCTCTCAGATATGGCACTAAAGTCAAAAGACAGAGTTTTTGAACACAACAAAATCCATATATAGACATCTAAATGAATCTATCAACTTTGCAAAGAAATTCCACATATACTAAAAAGTCGACTGATATTAGTTTGAGTTTCTCTTATAACTGTTAGTCACTGGAAGCAGCAGGTAATCTATTTCAGGAGACGATATAGATATTAGTGCATGGAATTAGATAATTTTAAAGATACTGAACTTATTTTCAAAACAGTATATTTCGATACAATCATATATTATATACAAATAAAATTATTTTTAAATTGCTTATTTAGTTTGGATGAATATATTTATTTTATCAGTAGTTCATCTGTATGTCATTTATACAATAATCCTTATCAGTGCTTCATTTATTTTATCTGTATTTTTGAGGAACTTGTACAACATAAGTCCATGCAACCCTTTGAAATGCATCTCAGGGTCTTGAGGGAATTGACTGATATAGTTGCCAAGCTGCTTTCTAACATATTGAAAAAGTTATAGCAAACATACAAAGTCCCCAGTGACTGAAAAAAAGGAAAACATTGCCCCTAGTTTCAAAAATGGTAAAAACTAGCAACTAGTCAGCTTCACCCTCATGCCTGGTAACAACATGAAACAGATCCTCCTGTAAGCTATTTCAAGATACATGTATGACAGAGAAGTGATTAGAAATAGCCAGCATGCCTTCATAAAGGTCTAATTGTGTCTGACTCATCTAATCAACCTGATACGATGGAGTGACTGCTTTGGTGGATTAAAAAAAGAGCAACTTATACCATCTACCTTGACTGTAAGACCTTTGACATGGTCTGACGCAAATCTGTGTTTCCAAATTGGAGGAGTATGAATTTGATGGAGGGAAAATTCAGTGAATAAAGGGCTGAGGGGCCCTGTGGCATGTCTTTTGGAGACCACATTGACTGTGTCTGGCATGAGGAACCCCATCCTCTCATCTCAGGGCCCGTCCCAGCAGACTCCTGCTGCCGACACCTGGACACAGGCACGCAGTGCAAGTCATTAACCTGATAGTGAATAAATTCAGTAGATGCATCCAACCAGCAGTATCTGTAACCTGCTCAGGTTGAAGGAATCATCACTGAATAAATGCATCTTGCAAGGATGTCTTCCTGGATAAGAAATTCAGAGGTGAATCCCTCCTTAGAAACAAGTATACGCTAGTTCTAGGTATAACAACTTGGTCTTTATTGACTAGAAGGCAAAATAGAGAGTTATGGGGAAAACCCCCAAACAATCTGTATCAAAAAAAAAAAAGTTTAATGCCCTATGATACCCTGATGCTATCATCATTAATTGTAGTGTATTATCAATTTTTTAGTCAATACAAGTTAACAAGTCTGACTTACTCCTTCACAGATTTCTCTAAACAAAGAGAATCTTTTCTGTAGTCATTTATTGGATTCAAGAGTAGAACTCCATAGTTTATGTATGTCCTGTAAAATAAATATGTATTCTGTCAGCAAAGGAATAAGATTTTATAGGATTCTATCATTATGATACCATACCAGAAAAATGATTATTAAGAGTTATTATTAATAAATTATATTCTGTGGTATGCCAATTTTACCTTCTTTCACTTATTTTTAAGTGTTACTCAAAATATTTTAATTACAATTTCATGTGGATATTTTTCTGCTTGATGTTTATTGGAACATCTTGAGAATTAGATGTTAAAATTTATGTGTTCATAAAACAGACTTTCCTGGCAATATCAAGAACATAAAATGAGAGTAAATAAGTGTCTTCTGGCATTTCAGGACATGTAGAATAATCATAAGGTGGGCATGCAGGATGACATAATGGTATTGGTTTTGTTAGAGATTAATTTTGTAACCTAACTTCCACTTCCTCCATCTTTGTAAAGTTCTAAGAATGTAGTCAAAGGAAAACAGATTATTTCTTTTTTGTCAGCAGATCTTTCTTTTATGCATGCTGTTTCAATGAAGACCTGAGAAGATAGTCTACTACTTTGATTTTTGTTCATATAAAATAAAATGTTTCCCTTCTAGTTCTGTTTTCAACTTATTTTTTACAAGAATAAATGACTAGATTTTAAAGATCACATAATTTGCACTTTTACTTAGTGTAATATTAATTTAAAAAAACGAGGTGGATAAGCAAGAATTATATTTTTTTTTTACTACAAAACATCAAACATCTTTTTCTAAAACAAAATTTTCTCTCTCTTTTGTGGTCATTAACAGTTACATTTGTCACTGGAGATCCAAATGTAGGATTTCACTATGATGGCTCAGTGATATTCCAGTGGAGTTTTCCTGATAGCAAAACAAGAAACTTCTCCATAAAATTTCAGTGATAGATTAATTCTACCGGATACAATCTTACTACTCTTTGGGAAATATTAATTCATTTCTGTAGCTGAACAGAATTAGTTATACATATATGTATGTATGTATTTGCATATATAACATGTTTTCTGCAACTTCCTGTGTAACAAAAACCAGCTTGGCCCTTCCTTTATTCTAGTGAGGAAGATGGCAGGGTTCTCTTTACATCTGAATTTTTACATTACCTATATTAAAAAAATAATAGAGAGGTTTTGGAAAAGTTCAGAAACAGAGTCATTTTGACCACTAATTAATTGCTTTACACACAAGTTACATGAATTACTATCTATTTACCAAAAGTACATCTATTTAATGTTCTGAAAGTATTTTTCTCCTACTCTACAAATATACTTTATATATAAATAAACTTTTGTTTAATATCAAGGTAGAAAATGCAATATATAATCTAGCAGAAAACTTCTGAACATCATGCACATGAATAATATTTTTGATTAAATTCTTCCATATGACAGACAACTCATGTTTAAACTAAATGAAAAATAGGAATACTCAGCAGAAAATTAAAATGCTTGACAGACTGCTCTATGTAGCCTATGCTCACAGTTAAAGGACTCACTGATGTAGTAAGCAAGCAATCAATTTATGTTAAATCTTTTTTTCAGACAGTCTCCTACCTGATCTTTGTCTGCAAAAGTGTTTGCATTTATTAAATGGAATTTCACACAGAATCATAGAATTACTAGGTTGGAAAAGATCCACAGGATCATCGAGTCCAACCATTCCTATCAATCCCTAAATCGTGCCCTTTAACACCTCGTCCACCCATCCCTTAAACACCTCCAGGGGACACCTCTCGTCCTGTCCCCTGTCACATGGGAGAAGAGGCCAGCTCCCTCCTCTCCACAACCTCCCTTCAGGTAGTTGTAGAGAGCAATGAGGTCTCCCCTCAGCCTCCTCTTCTCCAGGCTAAACACCCCCAGCTCTCTCAGCTGCTCCTCATGAGGCCTGTTCTCCAGCCCCTTCATCAGCTTCATTGCTCTTCTCTGGACTCGCTCCAGAGCCTCAACATCCTTCTTGTGGTGAGGGGCCCAGAACTGAACACAGGATTCAAGGACAGGATTAGGGGAAGGGAAGGGATTAGGGGGAATCTCATGATGAGGAACAGGGGCAAGACAGAGGGACACTCTTACCAACAAGGCTGTGGCTGGAACATTAGTGAAAACCTACAATTACTCAACAAATTTTTATTCCCTCTACCCCCCTCTACAGAACGTCTCACTACAACTAACTCATCATTAAAATTAAGTGTGTGTACATGTGAAAGTGGATCTGTGAATCTTTAGAATTATATCAGACAAAAAATGCAAAACAGAAAAAAGGTAGCAGTCCCTAAAGATAAATCTGGCACTGAAAAATTAATGTTTACAACCAAAACAGCATGAGGCCAATTAATATTGTACTGCACTAGATGTAACAGTAGATACAAATATACAACGGGAAGATTTGTTTTATTCCATTTTGGATTCAAACCCCAAATGCCACAACACTGTGACGAACATGTTTGATATAATTACCCATGCAATCTTCCACTTCATAGAAATTTCTTTGTATACAAGTATTAATTAATCCTTACTGTAATGAGTTGGCAATAAATTGGGAGATTTATGTTAATTTATCTTTGAAGCACAGCAAGTTTTCATTCCCAGCAATAAAATATATATATATATATGTATTCATTTAGTCAACTCTCTAGGGCACAAAGAAAGCAGACAGCCAAGACAATAGCAATATATAGATTACATCATTCATTCAGAACTTAGTGGGTACTCACATAAGTGCCAAATTCTGTGCAAGCAGGCCTGGCTGAAAGGTCCAGGACATTAATAACAGTATAACCTGAAAATATTGATTCAGCAATGCCATGTATTCTAATGCTAAGGCTGGACACTGACTCATTTATATTTTTTATATTTATATTTATAACTTAAGTAGCTATCAGCCACTGGCAATATAAACAGCTAAATTAAATTGCTCTCCAGCAAATGAATACCTGCAATTTTCATGATATGGAAGTCCCTGGGTAATATAGCTATACATACATCCCACAAGACAATGTTTTTCACCAAGTCATCTAGAAGAGTCTATCTGGAAAGAAAATGGCAACATTTGCTCAAAAGGCACCTCCTATGGACTCCTTTTTGCAAGAATTTTATTAACATTATTAGTCTCTTATACTGGAATAGGGAAATTGCCCTTTTCATAGTGGTAGGATCAGAATTATTACAAACTGCTTAACTTCTTGTGTCTTTTCTAGAGGAAGAAATGGTCAGAGTACATATACAGGAATTTAATCACTCTAAAAATTGTATTTTCTATGACAAACATTAAACCAGAAAACTTTTAGTACAGAACTGGCCATTAAAATGATGATTCTTTTCCTGAAAGAGGCATTAGAGGAGGTGAAATATCACTGAAATTTTAACATTTGTTCTTTAGGAAAAAGGGCACATTCTCCAGATCTCTGAAACACGATCTGAACTGTTCCTTTATTGACATTGTGGAAAAGAAACTGACCAAAGTTTAAAAGATGACGCATTTACAGCCGCAGAGCTGTAGTTGAATTTCTATCTGCCTTCATTGTCTTTCTGGGTTCATTTTAGTTTATTTTCAATTGCAGTGATTTGATAGACTGTGAGGATTTTTGTAATAGAGTAATATACAATGGAAGTAATTGATTGAGAATGTCTCAAATGATATTGGAAAGAAAAGAAGACAATAAAAAAAAGAAAATCAGCATGCAAATTAAAATCCCTGCATTTATTACTAGTAGATCCTTCTTACTTATAATAACAGTTCTGCATAGAATATTGAATGACTATAGTGGGTCAAACTTGATAAAGCCACATTAAATCTCAAATAAAATTTAAAATAAATGTGGGATTTTATATATTCATTCATTTATTTCTTTTACTATGATATGGAGTTTAAGAAAACAAAAGCTATATTGATTCATTCCTACCTCCTGTACACTGTTTGATTATGGTAATCTAACTGCTCATGAACTGTGCTGAGAAAAGGAGTGAGGAATAAATGTGGTAAAAAAAAAAACATCATTTCCGTTTTTCCAGGAGTTTTTGGGAATAATTTTTAAGCTAAATAATCCACTCCTGGCTTGAGTACTCTGGTCTACAGATGAAAGACAGAAATTCTATGTATAAGAGAGAAGCCATTTCAACTTTTTGAGTTTCAATGAACACCATAAATTGTTGATATATTTGTTTGATGTTGTGAAGGTCTCCAGAGGGCTGGAACTTCAAAATTTCTGCTCCCTTTGGTGTTTCCTACTGTGTTTCTGTCTTCGGGAATTATAAAATCATAGAATCATAGAATAATCAGGTTGAAAGAGACCCACCGGATCATCGAGTCCAACCATTCCTATCAAACACTAAACCATGTCCCTCAGCACCTCGTCCACCCGTGCCTTATACACCTCCAGGGAAGGTGAATCAACCACCTCTCTGGGCAGACTCTGCCAGTGCCCAATGACACTTTCTGTGAAAATTTTTTCCCGATGTCCAGCCTAAATCTCCCCTGGCGGAGCTTGTGGCCATTCTCTCTCGTCTTCTCTCCTGTCACTTGGGAGAAGAGGCCAGCTTCCTCCTATCTACAACATTCAGGTAGTTGTAGAGAGCAATGAGGTCTCCTCTCAGCCTCCTCTTCTCCAGGCTAAACAACCCCAGCTCTCTCAGCCATTCCTCATAAGGCCTGTTCTCCAGACCCTTCACCAGCTTTGTTGCTCTTCTCTGGACTCGCTCCAGAGCCTCAACATCCTTCTTGTGGTGAGGGGCCCAGAACTGAACACAGGACTCGAGGTGCGGTCTCACCAGTGTTGAGTACAGAGGGAGAATAACCTCCCTGGACCTGCTGGTCACGCCGTTTCTGATACAAGCCAAGATGCCATTGGCCTTCTTGGCCACCTGGGCCACTGCTGGCTCATGTTCAGTCAGTTGTCAACCAACACCCCAAGTCCTTCTCCTCCAGGCAGCTTTCCAGCCAGGCTTCTCCTAGTCTATAGCACTGCACAGGGTTGTTGTGCCCCAAGTGCAGGACCCGGCATTTGGCCTTGTTAAACCTCATGCCATTGGACTCTGCCCAGCAGTCCAGCCTGTTCAGATCCCTTTGCAGAGCCTCCCGACCCTCCAGCAGATCCACATTTCCACCCAGCTTAGTGTCGTCTGCAAACTTGCTAAGGGAAGCAAGTTTGCATCACCTATTCACTTTCCTACTATTCCTATTGGGAAAGCTCATCTAAGTGTTGATGCTCTCACAATTATGTGCCAAAGCCATCACTAGTTTTTACTGATGGAGCCAAATGCTTTATTTTTCAATATACCAGGGTTGAATACACTTAACCTTCTGTATTAAATGCCTATTTAATGCCAGCTTTTCTTTTCATCAGACAAAGTAAACAAATAAACCGTATCAACAAAAGGAACCTGGAAATGCTGGTCCTACCTGCCAACAGATATACTTGTTAACTTGATATACAAATTCTACTTGAAATTCTGCCTTGAGCTGGCCAAGATACTGCAAGTCCAAAGTGTCCCTAAGATTTCTGCAGCAAATTGTCTCAGGAGAATCACTCTTTTCTTTACCTCACAACTATTAGATGAGTGTTTATGGTATCAATATAAGAAGTCATTATAGTCCAAACCCCAATACACACAGAAGAATTTGAACACAGAAGAATGAAAAATTTGAACTCTCGCTCCACAGTGCCCTAGTTTCTCAGCACACAATTACATGTAAGTCTGGATACGAAAACAATGTAATTTCTTCAACCAAGTGATAGATTTTGTAAAACCCAAATGTTGAACTGACCCTTGATAAAAGGTAATATCTATTTTATTTCTTAGAATGTAGTATTATAGTGCAGCATCCCACAGAACACAAGCCTATAAGGCTTGCTTGAATTCTGCCTTTATAATTTTTCCCTATTATGTGGAAGAGAAAATTTATTGTGATACAGAATACATTAAGAAAGAAATTCTAATTAAATTTTGGCTTAGAAAAAGACATAGAACGAAGTTCATTTATAGTGAGACTTCCTTATAGATATTAATTTTATGAATGACAAAAGTTTTTAATCAAGAATCATTACTACTAAAATGACTGCAGCAGAACATTTATATTATAAAAAATTATTAACCAAAACAGAGTTTCATGATTACTTTATCTGCTTCTCAAGTACTGTAAAGACATACCCTAAGGACATAACTTCTTAGATTGAGAGTCACAGGAAATCACCTGTGAATAGTTGATTAAATGCTTGTCTTACCCATAAGTACTATACATGTGAGTGTTTGAAGATATGTATCTGATATAACTGTGCAAAAATACATCTTTTGTTTATGCTAAATCACTTGAGACATCATTAGAAATTACAAAACAGTCAAGACTACATTTCCATCAGATAATTATTAAATGTTTCTTTCCCACATATGTTTTCCTTTGGATTACATGCTGGTCCCATCTAAGAATGATAGTACACAGTACAAAGTTATCCTTACACTTCAGAGATTTTTCTTAGTCATCATAGAATCACAGAGTTATTTAGGTTGGAAAAGACTTTTAAGATCATCAAGTTCATCAGTAAACCTGACACTATGAAGTTCACCACTAAACTATGTCCCTAAACACCACTCCTAGACATCTTCTAAATGCCTCCAGGGACAGTGACTCAACTGGGTAGCCTGTTCCAGTGCTTGAGGACAGAAACAAAAATAACTAAATGCCCTCATCATACACATAATTCAAAGCTATCAGAAGTTAGGCTGTACCACAGACTCTACTTCCTCACCTGCTGGCCTGTCTGTGAACCCCATAGGAAAACATGCTCAGATCACCATACTGCATTACTGTCTCACCACCAGCAATTATGTAACGCCTCTCATCCAAAAAGATTAAAAAGTCTTTGTATTCATTTCTTACCATTATTTTATGCCTGAACCCATTCTTAATTCTAAGCCGGTCAACTTCTATATGAAATCTCCACTGTTGGGGGAGTGTTGGTTTCTTGGACAATACTCCAGGTGAACTAATTCAGGTCATTTTAAACTGCCTTTTGTATGAGAATGAAAATAGAAAATCACTTTTTAGGAATTTCAAAATTCTCTGACAGCTTTGTAGATGGTAAATAGAGGTTCTGGTTGACAAGATTGCATTAGAGTGTGAGATGCCTTGGTAGTAATTAAATATTTGCACCCTTCTGTAGTATTGTTTTATCCCACTCCAGCTTGATCCCTGAGGAGAAACTCTGTGAAGCAGGAACTTTAAACTGTCCCTGAGTGGACAGGACAGAGGTCTTCCCTCAAGAATGGGCTAACTTTCCTCTATATCTTCTTTTGACTCCTCTGCAGCAGAGCCACCAAGTGCTTTCTGGAGGCATAGACACAGTTGTTTGTCTGTGGTTCATGTTCACCTTTGGTCCACATGGAAAGACTTAATTTTGCCACAGACCACTCATTTTTTTCCAGACTGTTCCATCAAGGACTGATGGTGCATTTGGTGCAAATCAAAAGAATCTAGACTTTATGCAACAGAACGCTGTGAATCAAGACAAGTCTCTGTAAACAAGATGTCAAGAGCTGTATTTAGAACTGCAGACAAACTCTTCCTTTTATTTTGTCTTAATCACTATTTTTGACCCATATTTTGAGACAAAGTGGTTGAAACTAGTTCAAAACCAGGGTCACAGGCTTTTGCACCTGCTAAAACATTCTTTGCACAAGTGCACAAGGTGTCGAGCAGCAGTGAGAGGCTCGAGATAGCTCAGTGCTCCTGAGACCAACTGTGCAAGTCCTCCTGAAACGATTGCATGACAGTTTATATAACACAGAACTCCTCCTAAAAGAACATCTGCTAGGCATAAATCAGCATGATCAGCCAGCACTAACTGCATAAAGGGAGAAACCTCTTTATTGTCCATGGATATTTCCATCTTTTCAGGTGTTTGCCTCATATTTCCTTGCAGGATCCCTGGAAAGGTGGACTGTGTTTTTCCATTAATTCTCTGTTTCTTCTTTTAGATCTGCCTTTCCTCTCTTCTACCTGATGTTTCTCTCTTTTTCTCTGCATTACTCTTTTCAGAGAGTTGTGGTATTATTATATACAGTTTATATATGTATGCATGTTTGCATTTGTCATGAGTCAAAAATACCTCAAAATGTTTATAAACTGCCTTAGAATTATTAAATTAGTTCAAATTAACCATACAGTGTTGTTATCACTCTAATTCATTTCCTGTAACCCTATTTTAATGAACCACATCCCCTTTCCACTTGCAGGATGGGTGTTGAGGTCAGGACATAATGTAAGGCAATTGGGGGATCAACTTTGAAACAGCTCCAAAGCAAGACATAGATGTGAATATATAATAAGAAAATGTTAGGAGTGAGGGAGGGAGGATGTTAGATTTTTGTCTTTTTTCTGAAGCTGGAGTATTTATCTTCAGTTATAAAAAGCCTCACGTAATTATAATTACTTGTGTAAAGTTCTGTTAAACAGTTGGTAAATTGAGGCTAAGATGTGTTAGAATGCTGGATATCATTTAAAAACATGGGACAAGATAAGAAAAATATATGAGTCTTTTTCAAATTACACTGTAAAGCATTTGCATTTAAAATCATTAAGCGGAAATAAGAAGCAAGCTTGTTTCGCCTTTATTTTCTTCTCCTTTATTTCCTTTTCTTATACTCCTTATTACTTCTGGTTTATGTAATAATTTTAGTGCTGTCTCCTAATGTGCATCTCTGTGTATGTCTGAATTTCAAGTTTAACAAGTATTTCTGTGCTGTCATAATAAATTTGTCATCTAGATAACTTTGCTGTGATCTTTGCAAAAGAGTATAGGATTTGTCTTCACTTTAGTTGTATGAACATACTGATAAAACTCTTTTAACAAAAATCAATAGCAAGACTGTCAAAATAATTGACTTTTTAATTCATTAGCATAGTTCCAAGACACTCTCATCCCAAATAAAAACACTTCTTTATGACCCAGAGCAAAATACTGTTTCCTCCAGAAGACTGTATACTATGCATATTGATTGAATCCAATGAGAAGCAGCTATATGGGACAATACAGGAAAATAAAGGCAGGATACTAGTGACCGTGAACAACTATCAAAGAAGAAACAAGATAGATGTTATTTGTTTCTCTAAATATTGTTGCAATGGAAAATTTCAGTCACTGAACTGAAGCATCCAAAAGTTGCTTCTACAGTCAAGAAAAAATAAATATTTCCAGAGGCCGTCTCAGATCTAGAGTAGACTGATCATATTAAAAGTATTGGAAAAATTCTTTTACATGATTTCATTTAATCAGTCTATGAGACTACACAGATAATCTGGGATGAAGGGTTTTTAAAGGTCTGGAAGTCTGTGAAAACCCTTCTGTGAACAGATTTTAAAGAAATCCTTTATCTGGAGACAGACTCTTTTTTCTCATATCTCCTTTAGAAATCTAAATTTGCTGCCTTCCAGTTCAACAAAAATTTAGCATCTATATTAATACTTTTTTTTAAAAAAGAGGAAGAAGGAAAGAGAAACATATGTAGGAATAAAAACTGAAACTGCAAGAGTTCTTATAAATCATAACAATTATGTTACCATAGCATTTTCCGTTTTCCTACATATTCATAGTTTTCTTGTGTATAGGAGAAAATTGTCTACCCTAATTAACCTATGAAATTACAATTATAATAAATTAAGCTGGGCTACCTTTGCCCTTTGTTTCTATGTGATCTCCTCACAGTTACGGTATTAAAAATTTCTGGGGCAGGTCTCTGTTGAATAAAAATAATTATAAAACTTCTTCCTATTTGCAACTTCCCAAATAATCTGTAAGAGAAAGAAATTCACTATAACTTCATTCATAGAGCTGCTGCTGAATCATAGAATCGTAGAATAACCAGGTTGGAAGAGACCCACCAGATCATTGAGTCCAACCATTCCTATCAAAATATATGGAAATATATGGAAAGTGAAAAAAAAAATTAGCTTTTATTTGTTACTTCCTGATAAGTTCAGTTAAAAAAAAATCACTCTCTTGTAGAACTGGTGCATGTGGTATATGTCACAACAAACTTTGTTATAGTTAAAATTCAAACCCTTATTAAAATAATAAAATATTTAGAAATCCCTCCCTGATCTGTACACGAAGTAATGAGTGATTGTATACGTTGTGTGATTTTAACACAGGTGAGAATAGCTATGGCTCTGTAGCTTGCATGTGTTTTTAAGGTGGCTAAAACTTTTTCCTTTATTACAAACCGCTTAAGTATATTTCTGCATTCTTGTTTTTGAAATAAATGCATATTTTACAAAATAAAAGTAGAAGTGAAAAATCTACACAACATACAAAACTGAAGAGGGAAATGTCTTTGACAGCTACTGGAAGTTAAATAAATTAGGATTAAGAATCTAATAAGGAAATGGGTACAAGAATTGAAGACAAACAGAAATCCCAAACCAGGATTCTTTTAACCAATTAGAAATACAGGCAAGACGAACAAACAGCTGCAGTCACAGTAGAGTAACACAGAGAAGCAAAGACTATCAGGAATTTGTTTTTTCCTTATCCTACACAGGACATCAAACAAATCATCACCACACTGCAGCCCTAGTGAAGACCTTGGGAAAGATGTGGGACTGCTGACTCATGTCTTCTGCTTCCAGAAGATGCTTGGAGGACTCTGGAATAAATATTACTCACACCAGCTCATGCATGTCATGGTTCTCTCAGGCAAAAACTGTCACGATAGCAACTGAACCAAATTCTATTCTAGTTACTATGCTGCTGGCATTTCTATGGCATTGCATAAGACATATGTAAATGCATTGAACTTCTTGACACTCCTTAGAAAATATATTTAGGGTGTTTCTCTTTTTTGTTTTTGGTTAGCTTATTGAACGACAGCAGAGGGTCTGATGTACGCATTAACAGAAAATAAAAGCCTCTGAACAGCATGAGAGCTCACTGTTTTACATTTTACCAGCTTGCAACACCTTTAGGAACTTCCTATCAGAACTGAGTAATATTGTGTAGATGACTGCATTTTTAAAATTCGAAAAAAATCTCTTAAACTTTCCCTCCCCATAAATGAAATGTCTTTTGAAAACAGATATTTCTTTCAGCCCATGCTATATGTACCATATATAGCAGCATCTTATTTGTCTTCTTAGGCAAATTTGCCAATTTAATCAAATCATTGTTTATTTTGCTTTGAGAATTATTTCCTCCCTAGAATAAATATTGAGGTACAAAAATGCTGATTTCACTATAAAGCATGAAAGAGATACAGCCAGTCTGGGAAAAAATCCAAAGTGCTTCAGACTGACATTTCTGCCAAGCTCAGGCTTTTTTATCTGAAGCTCTCAGTCCTCAAACACTGAAAGTCATCTTTAATGATAATGCAGGTGTAGTCTGAAAGTATTAGACTTGTGATTGGAATGCAAGATGTCAAGTCCTTTAACAGAATCACAGAATCACTAGATTGGAAAAGACCCACAGGATCATCGAGTCCAACCATTTCATCATAACAGAAAAAAACTTTTTCCAATATCCACTGCTAGAAACATAATTTTGAAGTTGTTTGGGTTTGTTTCTCCACCAATACTAGATATCCATAATTCTTTCCCAGCACTACACATATTTCAGGGAAAGTGTGTATAGGGATGGAGCAGGAACACATTTTAACAAGTATTTTCCCTGTAGGAAGCAGTTTCAAAGTGTAATCTGCAGAACTACATGAAGATAGTAGTCAGGCATTTAAATGCTACTATTAGCAATAAAAGGGATGTGAAAGAGGTGTCTCCTGAGAGAAAAGATGGTCTGCTAAATTTCAGTAATTTGGTTATAAGTCATGCAGCCAGAAAATGTTTCAGATTTTAAATGAACCTGTAGAAAAAATAACACAAAAAAAAGAGAGAAAATGGTTGAACTGGTTCTAAAGGAAGTATTATTTTTTCCAGGTTTATAGAATAAAATCACTGCTTAATTGTGAAATTAGGAAACTTCCCAACAAATGGAAAACAAAGAATTCTCAAGTTCCATGTGAGGAAAAGATACGAAAGGAATGTAGAGACACATATGGTCCTGTGGAGTGTAGTTCTGAACAGTGGATGTATAACAACTTCGGAGGCATTTGTAATTGTCACTACCTTTCTTGTAAACTCATGGGAAGTGTTGCTGAAACTTATCCTAGGTCGGCCTTGGTAGTCACTCCTTGAAGTGGTAGCATTTATTTTGTTTGCAGACAGAAACCACTTACAGGAAGATTTTTGCTGCTTCTGAAGTGCAACGTGCATTGGGTCAGAAAGGATTTCCTTTTTCATCTAGTGGCAGGTGGCGTCAGGACATTCACTTAATGCAAAACACAGTAGCTAGTAGAGAGGGGATAGGGAGGGACTCAAGCCTTCCTCTGCCTGTAGTGGTGCTACCATCATTCTAACTTTTGTGTTCAGAGAGATTTCACGTTTGGGAGGGACTTCCTGCAGAACAAGACTCCATGATCTGAAATCTCTTTGAGCACCTGCTTGTATTTTGTACACCGTGTTGCATTTTCTGTTGACTGGTTTAAGTGCAAGTGTAGGCTCCCAATACAGTCTCCAGAGTGTTCAGTGCCTTGCTTACTCTGAATGGATCTACTAAGGAATCTGTAGAAGCTCAGTATATGAAGAAACACTAAACAAATGTGGGGACATAGATCAGGCTGCCTGCCTGGGTTGTGTTCTTATTTTCTGGCACTGAAAACCTAAGACACTTAATTTATCTGCAGCTGACCCCTCTAGTAATAAAATATAGTGGTGTTTCTGTGTTCCTTGCATCAGTTAAATAGTTTACTGGTGGAAAAAAAAATAGTGATGGGTACATTTTACAAGGTTCAGAGGTCTATTTTAGTGCCAGAAAACTATCGAGTGTGCATATTTCTTTGCACAGTTAATCTGTGCATCATGAATAAGTATTTGGGAAGGTGATATCAGAAGGGGAAAAGTTAGAGTTTTCTTTTTTTCCTTCTTTATGATGAATACAGAAAATTACAGGAATATTCTTACCATCTATTTGACTTTTAAATTTGAAAATCACGTATTTTATAGTTAGGCAACTAGCCAACCAGTGAAGTAACGATATCATAACAGTAAAAGAGTAAAATTTGAATTGCAAAGTTAAAAAGTTCCAGTCAGGAAGTTAAAACGCAGAATTTTATTGTTCACTTGTTTGTTTTCATATGCCCTAAAATAAATTTTGGAGATAAAAAAAACCTTCATGAAAAGACTTAGTACTCCAATTAATCATTTAAATAGGTAAAACTTTAAACTTATTCTTCTGAATTTCCTAAGAACTTCTAAGAAGAGAAAGGAGTAGCAGAGCCAATATGCACTCTTGATGTGATATATTTTCAGAATTAAAAGATGAAAAATCTTAATATCTTCTTCAAAAAGGGAAGTTTTCCAAATGTGACATAAATAATTCTGGAAAGGAAAAAAAAACTACTTATAGCTATAAACCCTTGCGAGACAAATTTCATATTCCTTGTCTACAAAATTAGATTGGACATTTTCCTTCAACAGATTGCTATAGGGCAGACTGCATTCACTAGACTGACCAGATTAACTAGCGGCCTGATTATATCTGACTGGCTCTTTTTATCCCCATCCCTTTCATATCCCTATGTTATTCTTTCCCCTATCTACCTTTATCTCTGACTTTCTCTTTTCCTAAACACAGAAGCCACCTCTAATTTCTGTTTGGGGCTTTTTTGCCATTAATCTCAATTTTTGTACACATGTATCTCAATCTGATATTTCTGTTGTGGTATTGCTAACATGTAATTCTGGTCTTATCACATTCCTGTCTCCAAAATGTCCCTAAAAGTCCATTTTATTATCTGTGAAGTTGACCATCTCTCATTAGTCCTCTGAACATCTATGAAATTGGCCATATGTCTTGGTACTTTTTGCAACTTCTGTGAGCTTCTCACACTGTTATGCTCACAAAGCCAATTCTGCACATACATCTATTCAAAGGGTCTAAATGTTTTCCTTCCTTTGTAGTACTGGCATCCTTAATGATGACAGAAACGGTAACTGAAGAGGGTGCACGTTCATGTCCTGCACCCTCAACTGAACAGGAAGGAGCAGTTAGTTGTACACAGCGTTATCTGCAACCATATTAAAAACCCAAGTGTCTTGGCATACTTTCTTTGAAATTCAGAAGCCTAAACAAGTACTTTGCTTAACCATAGGTACTACAGGACCATTTGATACTTAGATTATCTAAGATAACGTGAGGTATTTTAAGATATCCATAGTGTCACTGCGACAGCAAGGGGGTTGGAACTAGCTGATCTAAAGCCCCTTCCAACTCGAGCTCTTCCATGACTCTATGATTCTATGAAAGTAATTAACTAGTTCCCTACATATTAAAAAATATTGTATTATCCTGGGAGAGTTAACTGCTCACAACAGATGTATAGACATAATCCTGAAAACTTTATCTCTTTCTGCTCTAGTCTTTCAACTTAGGGAATGCAACATTTATCTCTTTTTATGCTACAGAAATACTGTTCCTGTGAACAGTAGCCTATTTCCATATTGATCAGGAAACTCCCTACACAGAATAGTAATTACATTTTGGGGAACAGCACATAGACTGTAGAGGAAGTCTGGATCAAATGCTGTGCAGATTTCCTTATAAAATGTGAAACACTAGCCGCACTTTAAAATATGGATGTAGGAACTCCAATGTATCAATCCCTAGTATGTAAGTGTAACTACAACAGTGTGAATTCCAGTATAGATGGTTTACCTTCAGTAACAAGTAAATTAATTGTTCCTCATTACCTGCCAGAATGGCACCGTTAGGAACTGAGATATTCTTTATTTGACTATTTGAATTATGGGCTTTGATTAGCACTTGTCTGTAACAAGCATTTATGGTCTAGCAAGGTATTAAATTTAAAAAACTGATGGGATTCTTTTTTAGTTTAAATGAGATGTGTGTTTCAAATGAGTAGTTACAGTCTAGTACTGCATCAAAACCCTTTATCTAAATATGTATCAGATCTTAATTTTTTAAAAAAAATTATGTAAGATTTGTATCTTTAAAAGTTCAATTACCATCCTGAAAATTTTAAAGGGAAATATTTAGAACTTTTTTTTTTTTATGAGACTAAGCATTTAATGAAACTCATTTTCACCATCCATTTACAAAGTACTGTCTATATCAGTTTTACCAAATCCTGTATGATTCACAAAACACATATTCCTGGGTTTTTTTCTTTTTAGGTAATGCACACCTTTTTCTAAAGCAGTGAAATATATATTTTTTTTTCTTTAAGGCTGTGTGATTGAGGTGAGTTTGGGTTTATTTTTCATCTTTTTATGGATTTTTGCACATTATACATACTACCTCAAATTACCATATGCAGTAACAACATTAGTCACTGAGGAAGTTTCAAACCCTACAGGGGAAAATATCTTTTCTGGTGTTAAACAACATGAGGTAGCTACTGATGCAAAAGGCCGTGTTTAGTTTTCAGTGGCACTACAAATCCAATTAAACATGAGCAAGCAGACTTCAGAGTATCTTGCACTTCTATTAGTAACAATACTATGAAGATTTTCCATGTTTGTTAAGTATTTTTCCTGCGTAAAATCAATCTTATCAAGGCTTTATACTCCTAATACATTTGTGACATGAAGGGGAAAGGCAAATCCTAAATATAGTGTGCTGGCCTTTCTTTTTCCTCATCCAAGTCATTTGCTATGATAGTTCATTGGAAGCAAGGAGAAAGACGGTTGTCATTATTAGCGCTTTAAGTAATCTTGGAGAAGCAGTCTTTATACTTCCCTAAATGTAGACATTTCAAATGTGCTATAGCCTATGGGGAAGAACATGGAGAATTGTACTCTTCATCTTCTATACCCTATTATGCCATATACAACATCTTAGCCTAGACCTATCATTTTTTTACTAATCTGCTTTGCAGACGATCAATACTTCTGTCACATTGAATAGGTAAAATTCTGACAATTGGCTGAAGGATGCCCCTCCATAAGGTTATGAGGTTCAAAATGGACCTCCTTGCCTTCTAAACATCTCCACAGAAAGGAGCAACTGGATTCCTCTCTAGCTCCACATCTGGTTGATGGTTTATGAATAAAGGGTTAATTGTGTGTGTTTACACGTATTTTGCCACCAGTCAGAATTTGGTTACCTGTGAGAGTCTCCTCAGAGACTGGCACCCACAGGGTTAATACTTTGCAATGCCTGCCAGAGAGATAATTTAGCAATGCTGAGGTGATAAATAATTTAATTCAAGTGACAGATTAAAACAAGTTTAGGATTACTGTTGATAAATTCATTTGCTGCCTTAGCACTAAACAATTACAACTAGTTAACAATGAGCATACATATATATGTATATACATATATGCAACAAGTAATAATGAAAACAAGGAATATCTGACAAAGTCAGAGACTTGCAGTTGTTGCTGAAAAGGCTCTCCATGGTGAGAGATGAAAGGTCCAGACCCACTGACCTGTCTGTCAGGTAAGGTGGTAATTTTTTCTAGCCTAAATAATCTTTTTTCAGGTGCCCATTATATATTTTTTTTGAAACTCTTTGGCATCTCTTGGCAAAGTGCGACTAAGTCAGTCATTACGTGTTGACTGGCTTTTGACAAGGCCACTTGTGTCATCAGAAGCAGGACTCAGTAGTTTGCTGTGGCATTCGGGGCAGAAAGCTCAGTATGTGTTTTCAGGGGTGTTTCTCTTCTTAATTAAAACAACACCAGACTGCGAGGCTTCTGTCATCCCTAGGGGTTACACAGCTGATTTGAGCATTATGATGACCACCCGCTGTATCTGTCTCACCAGATACAGTTTTTCATTGATTAAGTAGAGCAAATTTCTACTGCAAACCACTCCCTTTTGCCAAGTCCAGCATTTGCCATTCACAAGGCCGAGCAAGTCTGGTATATCACAACTTTTTAGTTCATTTGTTTTGTGATATTCTTTTTGGTGAGGAAAAGGTTGATATTTAGAACTTTCATACTTATATAGTTATTATTTATTTACAAGTAACATGAAGCACCAATCTAAATGTTTTAGGTAACCTCTGAACCATATTCAGAAATATAATTTTAAAAGATGTTTTTCTTAAGCTTTCATGTGATGTCACTGATTCATAAGGCTGATCTGGATTGAAAAGTATTTGACATTATCTAACAAAAAGGCACTGTATTATCTGCTGCCTTTTTCGAGTGAGAAACTCTAAAGATAGATCATGGCATAGCATGCAAAATATGAATGGGGAATGAAACTGTATTTGTATAGATTTCAGTCTATATTCTTTATTTACATTAGAGTATGTGAGAAATGAAGCTGACTCACAGTTTGTGCCTCTGAATTGATGGGTGTAGATGAATTCGTATAATAACTGAAAAGAAATCCATCTAAATGCCTGTTGGCATTTCTAAGATTGTAAAAGAAAAGATATGCTGAAGTGTAGAGGAAAATATTCCTGATTCAAAATTTATCATAATATTCAAAGCCTATGTGAACTTCTTTATTAATCAGAAATTATTCTACATATTCCTAATAATTTATTGTAATATTATACAGACAGCCGATACATGGGAACACTCATCACATAGATATTCCCTTGCAAAAGTTATGTGGCTGCCTCTGTGCAGCCTATTAAAAAATCATTGTACTGTATATCTAGCTTTCCCATAGCTGTATACCTTGAAAACTGTGTGAAGGAGTCCTCATTATTTTCTGTTTCTCTGTCTCATTGAAACTTTAAGTTTCTTTTGGAAATAGTCTTTTTGTATGTGTTAGACAATGTGTGTTTTGACAGATTCTTGTATATTATGTGTTCAGTTTCTTTTGGAAGTTTTAACTACACAATTGAAAGTATTCAATGGCTTTTTAATGCTTCTTTGTTCACATACCATACCTAATATTCCTGGCACTTTAAAATAAGTGCATGATTTTGATCTATACTGTCATTTTCTTCCTGGCAAATATTTTAAACTGAAAGATTTTCATACAGTGGATTTGATTATCTCACAGTTCTTAAAATATTTATATATATAAAAATACATTTTTTTAAAATCTAGAAAAATAGTCATAAATTATTCACAATTTTAAAAGCATTTTAATAAATGAATTTATAAAGATTGTTCATTTAGCCTCTAAGGCCTCTGAGAGACATGTCTGAGTGGGATGGTAGTACTTGATATTGTCCTCTTAACTATATGTGTGATTGAATCCTCTACCACTGAATCTCAAGAGAGATGGCAGAGAGTACATATGGCAGTAATGCAGACAACAGCACAAAATCTGGCATAAATATGTTGGTAATAGTGAATGATACAGTTAGCAATGTGAAGAGGCAGCTTTCTCCATCATCTTCTTCATGGGTAGTCCTCAAAGGAAAATCTGCAAGCTGAATCTCTGGGCATTTTTTAAGTCTCTCACCACCGTTTTGTAACACTGGGGAATAAGATATGCCAGGTAGCTTGGCATTATCCAGAATCCAAATGATGTATAGTTGGGAATGACATGTATTTGGTGTGCAAAAATACTGTTTGACTAGAATAGAACCTGGTTTCCATTCATCAAATTCTTAAGGCATTAATTCCCACTTACTGAGCAGGTGTGTGAAGAATAAAAAAAACATGGCATAGTTTCCGTGGTAGATGTATTTTTTGTTGTATTATAAATCTATATAAATCACTTTCATCCCTCAATGCAGCAGGAACAGGTGATGGTAAGACAAATTGCCAGCACATCTATTTGCACTTAAAATCTAGCTTTACCACCATCCAATAGACACTACAGGAATTTGGTTAGAAGCACAAACAAAAGTAGAATGGGTACAGGAAACTGCAGATTCTTGTGAACAATTGCCTTCAAAAGAGCAGAAAATCATTAGCAGCTATTTATGGATGAAACTATCCAAACCAATAATTTACCAACGTTTTTCTCTTTTTGGCTTGTAACTTCCAAGATGAAGGTTATTTTACCCTGAAGTGTTGTAATACTTGTTGGAATCTTTGGATTTTGGAGGTTTTTTGTGTTTGTCTTTTTTTATTTGGCTTGTTTTTTTTTCTATAAGAAAATTCACTCTTCAGCTCTGGCTGCTTTTTTGTATCCTACAGGACTACAACTTTCAGAGTCCATGTGGTTTCAGAAACACTTCTGCCATTGCTACCTGCCCACAGAATAACAAAATCTCAAACTGAGGTTGGAAGCAGGCTCTGGAGATCATCCAGTCCAACTACTCTGCACTCCAGCAGGGCCAGCTACAACAGGTTGTTCAGGACCACATCCAGCTAGGTTTTAAATCACTGCAAGAATAGAGACACTGCATACTCTCTGGACAACCTGTTCCAGTATTTGTCCATCCTCATCAGAGTTATCTTTGCATGTTTAAATGGAATTTTCAGTTATACCCATTGCTTCTTGTCATTTCTCTAGGAACCACAGACAACTGCCTGGTTCTAACTCCTCTACTCACTCCATCTTGTATTTATAAACTTTAATAAGATCTTCCATTAGCCTTCTGTGCTTTAGCTTAAACAGTCCCAGCTTTCTCAATCTTTCCTCAGAGGTGAGATGTTCTAATCACTTTATCATATTTTCTAGACTTGATCCAGTACACCTACGTCTCTCCTGTACTGGGAAGCTCAGATCTGGACCTGGCACATCAAATATGTCTCATCAGGGCTGACCAAAGGGGAAGGATCACCTGTCTTGTAGTGCTGGCCATGCTCAAGATGTTGCAAGGGTCCTGGCTTATGTCCAACCTGTTGTGCACTTCATGAGGTTCCTGTCAATCTATTTTTCCAGTATATCCAGGTCCTTCTGAACATCAGCAAAACCCTCTGATGTTATCAACCACTCCTCACATTTATGTATCGTGAAAATTTTAAAATTGATTCTTATAAATATTCCTACATATAAATAGTAATATTTTTGTATGACTAGTCACAGCCATAAATTGAATAGCACTCATTTTTCACAGTGGGCAAAAGAAGCATTGTGTATCAACTTTTTACAAACTCTGAAAGACAGTAAGAATGTAAACTGCCTTGTTCTCCTGTGTTTACCATTAAACATCAAGCTGTGAGATATTCTGCCATGGATTTCTCTCTTCTCTAGTTCAGCAGGAGCACTTACATTGGCTATAGAGCTGTCCCATTCTGAATGAATTTACTCTAGAGTCTGTATAAACACAGTGCTCTTGGTATGTCCTTTTTCTAGCTGTACAAGATGGTATAAACTCTGTATCCAAATACAATAAAACCATAAAAATGGTACACAAAGTGGACATTTTTCTCTTTTCTTAATTCTGTACTAAATGAAAGGTTGTAAAAATAAAAGCCACATAATTTACATTTCGTATTGCATTTGCACAGATGTCACCTCTGTATAAAGGATTACTTCCACGTTTTTGTGTAATTTCTTACATGAGTCATATAGGTTTGCCGTACCCTGTCTCTCTGTCATTAGTTCTTTCTGTACTGCTTTCTTGGTGCTACTTCTGTGCTCTAATTTTTAGGAAGAACCTTGCTTTCCTGTAACTTCCACAGTATAGAGATGGTGTAATTGCAGGGATTTCAGCAGAGGTACTTTTGATTATTCCTGCCACCTATCATAATTAAGCTCTGAATTTCCATTACAAGTAAGCAATCTTCATGTGTTTTTTTATCTACTAAATCAGGATAACTCAAGCTAAAAAGCAAATTGTAGTAGATAAAAAAGATTGACAGGATTCTTATATTATTTTCATATAATTTCCTCTTAATTCTTTCTTTTCTGAAAGGCCATTGATTAAAATAGATACTTCAACAGGGAAATAACAAGTAGAAGTATACAAGCTAAAGAAAATTTCCAAAATAAAAATGTAGTGGTGTTGGGTGCTTTGGGTTTTTATTTTTTTTTCCTCAGTCAGCAATTTTAATGTAATACATGTTTTCATTTTTGTCACCTAATTATGTAAAATGATGACAATAGTTTATAACTTTAGCAAATGTTTTACAGTTTAGTGCCCTATTGTCATGTCTTGCTAATTGTATTTTAACATGTGCAATACCATTTATGTACCACTGGTGTTGAATATTATTAGGGAAATTGGGATATAGAGATCTAAATGATGTTACTGACAACTAGTTAATTTTGCAGAAGTTGATCCATAGTGGTTTTAAACAAGAGTCTGAATTTGAGCAACCTGACAAATCATATGCTCAATGTTAAGCAGATGCAGGAGAGATTTTCTGCAGGTGAATGCTACAATACTTTCTGTAGTCATATGCTGAAAGTTATTAGAATTATTTTACCTGTTTTTTTCTTTCTAGAAACAAAACATTTCTCCATTAAGTCATTTTAAGTGTCTTCTTTTAAATCATTTTTGTAAACTCTAGCTTCTAATAAACATAAGAAAATATTATTCCTTTTTGAAGCAGGAACATTACCAATTTAAGATTTTTCCTAGTAAAAAATACTCTGAAATATGAAATAATCAAATGACATCTGTACATATTTAATGTGCTGGATCTAAATAAGAAAAAATATACATTTTTAGAAAAGATTGTAACAGATATACTTAAAAATTTTGAAGACCCTAGATACTATTAGAAATTGCATATGTTAGAAATAGATACTAGAAATTTTGTTTCTGGTACCTTTTGATTTATTTCTGATTACATATATTTTTGCAGCTTTCTTGTGTCAATAAAGTCAGCTGAATTTAAGAAATCATAAATTCATTTCTTCAAATTTAATTGCCAGTTTTAACATTTTACAGCTTGTTTTTCTTTCCCTGAAGCATGCCCTAGATATCAAAGGGTGAACTGACAATACGAAGTGTAGAAAATCGCACCACCATTCCTATTAACAGCAATGGCAGTTGCACATTTAATTCCTCATTCACCACACTGAAAATTTCCCCCTCAAGAGTCATGAATGCCAAGAAATGTACCATGGGGTTGAAACCCTTGTAATGGACTATTTAACTAGATTTTGATACCTGGAGAGAAAAGAAAATGAAATTTCAAGAGCTGTATTTAACTGATAAAATACTACATGTTAAGAGGGCTACAAGAAGACTACACAAGGATAAGCAGTAGTGTTAGAAAAATGGTGCTAGAAGCTGTGGTTGTACAGAAAGATAAAATATAAGGGATAAAAGGAACAGGTTGTTACCCTTGGGACTAGAAAGGAACATTAAACTGCTGAGGGCTAAACATAAGAGCAGTTATTCTTGGATCCCTGTTCATGACAGGAGAGCTCCCTAAAAGAGCTTATTTATAAAAAGAGAAGGAAAAGATGGAAAACTAGTGAAAGAAGTAAAGTAGCCTGTAATGATGACCCACTAAAAAGAGGCAGATAAAATGATTCTGCTGGTCTATTATAACTATATGTAAGAAGGATAAGGGTACATGGTGGGAAAGGATTTTAACTGCAAGTAAATATGTTAGGATGGGCAACAGGAATCCACAGTGATGTCTCCTGCTTTTTCAGATTTTCAGTGGTATGTTGGTCCTGTGAAAGTGAAAAAGGACTTTTGTAGGCAGGATTTTGTTTCATAATTTTCACTAGATCTTTCTTTTCTTTGCATGCTCACTGTGTATTCACCTTTCATACACTTATTTATACCAGCATGAGAACCTCTTCTTTGCAGACACATGCTTCTGTACCACTTCCACCTTATCTCAACATTTTACTGAGTTTTACTCATTTAAAGTGCAGTGCAAATAGTTTTCCTTAGTCTTTGATTGACTTTTCTGTTTCATGAATATTGTTTTGCATTTACTGTTGATATTTGTTATATTAAAGTTTTTTTTATATACAGTGATCAGAAAGTATAGTAGTTTCTTATGTACACAAAATTTATTAAAATATGTAAATTTAGGGTTGAAATCCCATGTTTAACTGACCAAAGTATGTCCTTAATTTATATCCTGAAGACTTAGTGCTAACATTTAATTAGGGTCTTAAGAACCAGATTAAAGGTTATTTCAAATAAAGACAGAGCCCAAAATTGAAATTATGTATTCCAAGAAAAAAAAATAAATCTAAAGTCATGATTGTAGAAACCTCTAATTAGGTCTTGACTTATTTTGAAGGTATCAAAAGGTAGGGAGTACCACAGTAGTTTTGTTTTGCAGATTCCTTTAATGTAGTGTTTAAAATTTCCAGAGTGCTCTGAGTATCTGGTGTAAAATCATGATCAATAAAACATACAGATGTATACCTTCCTGTTGACTCTTAGCAAGGTAATCATATTATGTAACCTCAGGCATCTAATTTAGCTTCTTGGAATCACCTACTGATTCTAAAAGAAACAACGATTTTGTATTGAGGCATTCTGCATTGCACCAGAAAGAAATATCTGAAGTGGGTGATATGAATTAACTTACTCTGGCTTGAGTGAGTAAATTTTAAAAATCTAGTAACATACCATCAAAAATATTCAATAAGTTAACAAGCTTGCTACAATCACACTTGCCCATTTCTGTAGCAAATCTTACTTTTTGAATTATATTTATTGTGATAATACATAAAAATATCTGGAATAATTTTGTTGTGCTTTTTTTCTTCTTTGCTTTTTGCGACAGCTTTGGTTTTTAAAAGGTAAAATCCAGTAAAACAGTATTTTATACTTATAAGCATCCTCTTCTTTAACCCTTGTTTAATTGTTAGAAAATGATATTTTTCCCCTAAAGAATGAGCAGCTCCTCTGAGCTTCTTCCAAGACATGTGTCTGACTTGAGAACAGGGTGGATTGGTTTAATTCCAGTTATAGGTGATGAGTTCTGTAGGGTATTTTTCTAAATAAAATTCTGATTCCACTGAAGTCTCGTGATTTGGGTCATTGACTTCACTTTCTGTGTTTAAAACGCGTGTTGAGCTTTGCTATCAGTTCAAGGGTAAATACTTCCAGTTAATTCCACTGGGATCAGAAGAGAGCTCAATAACTAAATCTTTCCCTAATAGAAAATATTTTTCTCTGACAATGAAATTTTCATCAGCAAACAATAAAGAATTCAGCTGAGCCACAAAGGAATAAAAATGTTTTTTATTTTGGCACATACTGTACAATCAGTTCCACTATTTTTGTCACAGATACAAGATAAATCATCTCTATTAGGTAATCAAGATGGAAAGCTGCTGCTGCTGCTTGTTTTAATCAATCCATGAAATGAAAGTGATTATAAACCACACCAGCACAATGCATGTCCATAAGCCTCTTGTAATTAGGATGATCATTTAATTGGCACATTCTACTTCCACTGGGATGTGCCATCTAAGAGGGATCTAGTTTACTCTGCAGTTACAGGGCTTGTTAGATGATCTACTTGGCTAATGTTACTTACAGAGTAAAGAAAAATGAAAACGATGCATAGACTCTTCATCTTTATTTTGTCAGCTGCAGGAACTACAGGAGCTTTGGTTCTCATACTGAGCTGAGAAAAGAAAGACAATTATGCTGTTGGGAATGAATGTGCATTTTTCCACTGTGTTAAAGGATCAAAGGAAAAAGTCTTCAGTAGCTGCATTCTTGTGCAGTACAATTGACATAGCTATATGTTAGAAAGATGAAGAGGAAGAAACACAAAGAAAGATCTAATCTAAGAGGGAAAATTAGTGAAAAATAAGTATCCTAAGGTAAATACTGATTCTTGTGCACAGGATTTGGCTTATTTATTTGTTAAGAATGTAAATATAAAATCACAGAAATAGCAAAATCTAATTTAAGTACATTCCAATAGTTATGTCAAAAGTATAGTATTAGATTACTTGTTCTTGTGCTCCTAGCAAGGTGAGTAAGAGGCTGTGAACATAAAGAAACTTCTCACCCATGAGCTTTCAAGCCTCAGTGAAGGGACTGGAACTTGTATCGTTAATGTAATTCCAGGTAAACAGATTGTCTTCCAAGAAGCTCCCAGCTGAAAAAATTAAGATGTAGCACAGATGCATTTTCTGTTCTCAGGCCCACATGCTCATTGTAATTTTCTTTTTTTAAAAACAGACAAACATAAAAAAACACCAAAAAACTTCTTCAAGGAACTTCTTTCATTTTATTACCAAACGTGTATCTTTCTACGAGACTGGAGTAGCTTATCACTCTATTTAAGATGGAAATGAATTGCAGCTAATAAGAATTGGAATTTGGCTTATACAAAAGGTAATTTACAAATACGGGAAATAATCACATAGTATTTACATCTCCTTTGTGGATAACTTTTCAAATTCCTTCAACTCTTCACATTTTAATTAGTGTTTTCTACAATTTCATTTTGACAAGTTAAGAGACACATTTTTCTTTCCTGAACTCGATCATGAAGAATTTATTTTCTATGCAATCTGGATAATGATTTTGAAGAATACTGTATTGAGAAATACTAACGGAAAATATCACAGAGGGGTTTTTGGTAGGGCAAAATATTAACTTTATGTTTATTTGACTGAGTATAAAAGTAAAAATGCAGTTTTCAGCTCAAACTCAAGTTCAAATCAACTCTGGAAGAAATAGAAACTTGCTGGAATTAATATGATCTTGCCAAATATACCATGAATTTGTGATAATATGACTGTATTTTATAAATGCTTATTTGGTATATATGTTTTAAATTTGCTCTTTAATGTTTTCCAATGAATTTCAGTCCGTAATTGTCCCTGAAGCCTATTCCCAGGCTCTTGCCAGAGCAACACCATGTCTTTTGGGGTTCATTGGGCTTCAGTGACTCCTCAGAAGCCAGACTGCTTGTCTTTTCCTCTCTGAGGGTATGTTAGTAAAGGATCCAATTCCCCACACCTCCAGTAACATCCTCTGCCCTCCCCACATTTTTAAGCCAAGAGGAAAATCCTTCTACTTCAATTCTCAGTGTCAGCTTCTATCTACATACCAGTCACCCAAAGGACTTCCACATTACTTCTGTAACAGATTTAAAACCTATTTTACAAATTTTGTATAGTAGCAGCCTCGGGCTTTAGCTGTGATGTTTATGTGGAGGTAGATATCTTAGCAATAGACCTTTAGTAAGTGTTATTCACATGATTTTCACCTTCTTTGTCTAACGCATACTTAATTGTAGGGCAGACCACAAATCTCTTGTGTCTGGATTGTCATTCTCAACTTCCTTCATTTCAGATTTTCTCTGCCATTTCCCATTTGGATCCACTGCCTCTTGCTTTTTTCCTTTGTTTTTATTTCATTTAACTCACTTCACTACACAGATGCTTTCCCAACTATCAGTCTGAGGGAACATAACAGAAGATTCGGTGAGGAGAAATTGTAAAACGTGATCAAGTGACCTTGCAGCCGGGATGTAGAAGACTACATAAATCACACTAATCACTGCCTAGTCTTGTACGCTTAACAAGTAAAACCCTTTGTGTGTAGGTAACACAGGTTTGTGATAAACTCAGGGCCATCCCAGAAAGCATGCTTGAGATTCCAGCTTTGCTGTAAGAAATATGAAAACAACGTGGAAAACTACTCTGTTTTCCCCTGGTAAGTACAGGCAAAGTGGCAGGCTGCACGTTTTCTAGCAAGGATGGATCTCTGCGGTTCCTGTGTTTTCACTTGCATTTCTTCTGCCTGTACACTGTTTTGAACTGACCCTAGACCTCGAGGTAGCAGAAATAAATCTTCATTTTTTTCTGTGGCTTTGTGGTTGTTCCGGCATTTGGCTTGTGTTCAACTCAAAGTCATTTTGCCTGCTTCTGACATTCACTAATAAGGAAAAGATATCTATGAAGGACAGAATCACACAATCCATGCAATCTAAAATTCCTGGTGCCTTAAGAGGAATGTAATTTCAGAAATTTTGAATAACAGCAGTGAATTCAATAGAATCTATGCCTACTCAGTAGATAAAATCAAGCATTGGAAGTAGATTTATGAGAATAATGCTGTGTATATGGCCTTGTAAAGAAAGAAACAAACAAGAAGACCAGAAAAATGTAAGATGAAAGAGCAGAAACCCATCATTATTGTGTCAGTCTTCATTTATTTCTCAAAGTTATGTTACATGTTTGTTCCTAAATATTTTCTTTCTCTTTAATTTCAATCTTTATTTTTTCTAGGAGAAAGCTGACACAAGCTGTATTTTTGAGAAATGTAGTTAGCTGCTAGTTTAATAAAAATGTCAATACTATGTAAAAAAAAAGGAAATTTGGATTGGTCACATGAAATGTTTAGCATCTTAGAGACAGTGACTACAACATTTTCAACGTTTTTTCTCAGTTCATTAATATTAAATCAAGAAATAATTTTTGTTACTGAAATCAAGTACCAATATTTGACTAAATAATTACAAATAATTTGTCATTTAAGACAGAATATAATTTCAGTTACGTTATTTTCAGATTGGTAGGAATTAAGTGGGGTCATGATTGCAAACATATCACATAAAAGACCTGCTCAGATTGTAATAGAACTATTGATTCAGCAATGGTGTACAGGAGGGAACAATGTAATTTCCTTTATGCTCTTTAACCTGTTCAAAGGCAGTTTGTCTGTTTGCACTACTTCGCATTTTTCATGAGGGTATATCTGATTTTATTATGTAGTAATTTGTTAAACACAGATTAATACACTTATAACTGTACAATAATTTCTGTATACCTATACTTTCATTTAAATCTATGCTCTTTTTTACTAGATATCTGTGATGAAGTCTTATTAGCTGTTAGTAAACTTCATTGTTTACTCAGGAGAAGTTATCCTTTGTGTTTATTCACTGAAATTCACTCTCAAACTATGCATGTGATTTAATACTCTATTTATTAATTTATTTATGTGGCCAAAAGAAGTAAGCTAGAGCCTGTTGTGGTTTGAGTTAAAGTAGGATCAGTTTCTGACTCTAATTCAGTTGCTCTAAGTAATTTCATTTTCTGAAAGCAAATTGCATGTTTTTCAGACAATTTCTCTCTAGAAGTGATAACACAGGGCATTGGTATGCAAAAAGACCAGTGTTTGTACTTATTCCTATGGTAACCAAAGCCATCCTCAAGTTGGTGGAGAAAAGGCCACACCTGCAGGGAGGGGCAGACAGGACAGGTGACCCCAAACTGACCAACAGAGCATTCCATCCCATATACATCACACTTGGTATAAAATGAGAGATCATGAGAGTCCCTCCTGTCTGCTCTAGAGTTTTTTGTGGTGAAGTCAATGAAGGTGGAGTGATCTCATATATTTGTATATTATTCTTACTTTCTAAGTCTTTTCTTTATCATTGTTATTATTATCATTTAATCAAAACTGCAGTTTTAGTTTCAAACCTGCAAGACTTTCCCCTCTCATTTTCTTTTCCTCTTTTCATGGGGTGGGATTAGCTTCCAAAACTGGCCAGGTCAGGGCTAAAGTGTAAAGAGCCACATAATACCGTAAATATCAGTCCAAAATGTTTACATTTTGCAATCACTACCACATTTCTTTTTAAGGTAAAATAGACTAACTCTCTCAGGAACTACAGATTTTCTTTTTCAGATATGTACCAAGCAGACAAACACAAAGGAAACATCTTCACAAACATTTTCTGCCTGGCTCATTTTTAAGTGCTGCCTTCATTTTAATTTCAACAAGAGTGAAAAGAATGGAACAGCCAAGTAAAAGAACTAATATATTTTATTTTTTTAAAAGTAATAAAGTGTTACATTAAAAAGTAAGAAATAAAAAAGTACTGGGTGGCTGTGCCATTTCCTCTTGTTCTACATAGCCTTGATTTGCCTTGATGTTGCAAATTGCAGAGGCAAATCAAAGAAATAGAAGAAAGAAATGAAATACTGAATTAGAGATTGCTTCATAAACCACTGATAAGTGAGGGGCTGTTGTTAATGCCTTAAAAACTATAATCCTAACACCCTTAAATATCTGAGATGAACTTCGTATTATATGTTCATTCAATATACTTATTTTCTTTTGTAAATTCCTTGGTCAGTTTGCTTAAGGGAAAACAGAAAATGTAAATTCCATCCCACGATTTCATACTGACAGCTCTTTTACTATGCAAGTCATTAACAAGTTTTGAAGTTAAGATTTCAGTATGGCATATTCCTTGTCAACGGCAATGATGTTATTATACTAATTCTTAATTTTTTAGTAGACTGAGTAACGGTTTTCCCTCCAAATAAGGCAGGGATGGAGTAGTTTAGTAAAAAAGCTGTCAATTTTCCATCACTATTCATATCAGCAAGACAAAGCCTTTCAGTCTCCTTTGGGATTTCCAATGTAACATTTTTTTGCAACCTCAAAACATGTCTATTAACTGCTATAGCTCTGCTAGAACCCAAGATCAGTAATGTTTGAGAGCAAATCCCAATCTAGTGAAGGTCAGTGTAGCCAGAATTTGCTCAGCTGACTAGATTTTCAGATAATTTAATTTCACTGTTCTTATGGAATGCAGGCAAGAAAAAAAAATCATATATTTTTACTTGAGGGAAATTAGGTAGGAAGATCACTGAGGAAAATGTTCTTAGTGCTGGAGATATCCACTGTCATATTCCAGGCACAATGCATGGATGTGCTAGAACTCCACTTATAGACTTAAGAAAAGTAATATTGGGAATTAAAAAAGTCTTTATCTGTCTTCTCAGTAATAATGAGCTTATAGGATAAGAAATGTTTCGATTTTTCCTGTAACTGTGTGCGCTAGAGAGCGAACACAGAAAATGTCAGCTCAGATTAAAAGATTAAATTCTGGTAAAATAATAATGATATCAAAATGCATTCTAGATCTAAGGGGGAGAAAAGCCTCCATCACCTCTCTCACTAGCTCCCCAGATGAACCCCTACTGTCTGTCCTACAGCACAGGTAGCTGCTCCAGCCACAGCCTTGCTCATCATGAGATTCCCCCTAATTCCACTCATGTAGGCTCTCTCTTGGAGGTATGTTCTCTATCTCAGCATATTATCACACTGGGTTAAACTTCCTGCTGAAAATATTTATATCCTTTCAGTAGTTTTAAACTGAAAGGGGGCAGATCAAAGTTGGACATAAGGAAGAAAAGGTTTGCAATGAGGGTGATGAGACTTGAACAGGTTGCTCAGAGAAGTCATGGATGCTCCCTCATTGGCAGTGATCAAGGTCAGGTCAGACAGGGCTGTAGACAACTTGATCTAGTGAAAGATGTCCCTCTGTCCATTGAAGAGGAGTTGGACTAGGTGATCCCTGAAGGATCTTCCAACCCAAACCATTCTGTGATTCTATGAATATAAAATGGGACCATTTATAATCACTTACTATCTCAATTACAGAATATATACTACTATTTGTTTAAGAAAAGAGGAAGCTATGATTTCATACATTTTTCAATTGTTGGTGAAAATACTGAGTTTCAACCTAAGTATATTCTTCAAAAGCAAATTGAGAACCTGGAAGCATTGAAAGGATCACTATAAATCCTGAATCTTTGAAGTCTGTTGCATTCTGGAAGGGATGGTTTATTCATCTCAAGCATTGCTCCCTTTGTCTTGAAAGACCTTTAAATGATAGAAAAATTCAGATTTTATGTAGCTTTACCAAAGATCAAAATTAGTTCTAAGTCAGGATTTTTCACTGTTGCTAATAAACTATGAATATTATTTTCCTTGTTGTTGTTCTTGTTGTTTACATTCTAGTAGATTAATAATTTCAGAATTGTTCAATGATCGGAAGGTTTTTAGTAGTTTTATTGACATCAGAGTATTTGGAGTTCTGGCAGACACCAGATCTTAAGCTGAAATGCATAGAATATTGCAAGCTATTTTTGTTTCTCCCAGCCACCTGTTTTGGTTTTGAAAATTAAGTCATAGATTGGAACTATCCTTGACTAGCAAAAAAAGAAAACAAAAAAATTAATTCCTGAACTTTGGAAAAGTCATCAAGAAAACACAGCAAAACTGTAAGTTACCATCACTATTTCTAAATAATAACTAGAGTGAGCAATAAAACCTTGCAAAAGAAGTACCTATATTTTATGTTTATCCATTTATAAGTTGTGGTTTAGTGTCCCTCAGAACAAACATTACCAAATAACAATGCTTTGTTTGCTTCTCCACAGGATATGAATAAGCTGAACATTCCTTTAAAATAACCACCAGAGAGAAAAGGTCCCCATTTATACACTTATCATACATATTCATACTTTTTTATACTCAGTTAAAATTCAGAGATTCATAAGGCTTTCACACTATGGAATATCAGTAAAGGAGGGTCTAAATTTAGTGCACACTAAAGATCTTTATATGTGTCATTACGTATTAATTAATGGACATGTATCACTTTCACCTTCAACAACTAATGTCTGTCCCTTGATTTTTGGCCTTGTCCCTAGTATTTTTATTTCTATGGTCCTTTTGTTTACTCTTTAAAAGGAAAGAGCATTTCTATCCACAGCAGCTTTGGATGAGGTCATACACAGAGGGGAAAAGGAAGGATTAGCACTCAGGAATTCTATAATTTTCAGCACCTTGGCTAAAAGGAAGAGCAGTTCTCATGACTTAAGAGAATCTGTGGGAATGTAGTATGACTGCTTGCCATAAGCTGTTTAATAAAAGTACTTCATTAGATGCCTACCTATTTATTTTGGTTGTACTATTTATCCCCATAACACATTAAAACTTTATCTCTTATTTACTAAGATCCATAACTAAATGGCTTTCCTCGTACTTCTGGTGGGTGTAATCAGGGGAAATGAGCAAGAGAAAGCCACATCTCTCCATTATTTTTACTTTTAAATAATAAAAGATTCACCTGACATGAAAAATTAATTTCCAGAAACTTTACTCAAAGAACTATGGCCCTCTTTTTTCCTTACAGAGTTCTTCACAGAATCACAGAATAACCAGGTTGGAAGAGACCTACCGGACCGTCGAGTCCAACCATTCCCACCAATCCCTAAATCATGCTCCTAAGTACCTCATCTACCCTCACCTTAAACACCTCCAGGGACGGCGACTCAACCACCTCCCTTGGCAGACCGTTCCAATGCCTAATCACCCTTTCTGTGAAGAATTTTTTCCTAATCTCAAGCCTAAATCTCCCCTGGTGGAGCTTGAGGCCATTCCCTCTCATCCTGTCCCCTGTCACTTGGGAGAAGAGGCCAGCTCCCTCCTCTCCACAACCTCCATTCAGGTAGTTGTAGAGAGTAATAAGGTCTCCCCTCAGCCTCCTCTTCTCCAGGCTAAACAACCCCAGCTCTCTCAGCCGCTCCTCATAAGATTTGTTCTCCAGCCCCTTCACCAGCTTCGTTGCTCTTCTCTGGACTCGCTCCAGAGCCTCAACATCCCTCTTGTGGTGAGGGGCCCAGAACTGAACACAGGATTCAAGGACAGGATTAGGGGAAGGGAAGGGATTAGGGGGAATCTCATGATGAGGAACAGGGGCCAGACAGAGGGACACTCTTACCAACAAGGCTGTGGCTGGAGCAGCTACCTGTGCTGTAGGACAGCTGTGAGCTTATTCTGTTATGTCCCTCTCAAGTGAGACAAGAAGGAAAGAGAAGAACTGAAATGAGTCACTTTGTTCTTACAATGAGAACTTCTGATCACCTTTAATTTGTGTAAGAATCTCTTTTGGTTTTGAGTGAACATTTGAAACCTGTAAAGTAGGTTAATTTTCTTCCATCATTGAGGAAGTGAGCTGCATATTTATCCAAGGAATCTCACAAGAAGAAATAAAGGAGTTCAAGGGATAATGAAGGAATGTACCTTGAAAAAGAATGAGAAATAGGTGAAAAATTGCATTGAATTTAAAAGCATCAGAAAGCAGGAAAAGCATAAATTTTAATCTGGAACCTTTCACCAATATCACAATATCTACAAGTCATGAAGATAGCACATCTTAAATGAGATATTTTCATCTTGAGAAAGAAAGAGGAAAGAAAAACAGCTACCAAACAATTTGTTGAAATTCCAAACTCTTATTGTCATGTAAGTATGCTGAAGAAAGAGGAAGGAGGACTGATTTTGATTCTAAATCCTTTAAAGAATTAGGAGATCAGAAGTACCCTGAATCTTAACACAAATTTTATAGCAGATCTATCATGGTTTAAAAATTTAGAAATTCCATCTCTCTTCTTCTCTGTTCTCCATCAGAATGACATCTTTAGCTTTATTGCATTGACAATAATAGCTACAGAAAAGTAAAAGTTACCTCATCAAAAGCAACAAAGGAGAAATGTGCCTGACCTAGAAGTGATAGACAACCAAGAGACAGAATTAATTCTAGATCTAAAAATGACAGCAACAACCTATGAAGACAGGTGTAGCTTTATCCACAGCAAGGAAAGATGAAAGCAGTACCAACTGACATATATATCTCACCTCTGGTGGCAGAAAGCCAGGCAGGAGATATGCAAGGTTTGTCACTTAGAGATGCTCACCCTGACAGATACTTAACCATTCCTTTCCATTTGAAAATCCCTGGTCCTGTCCTACTGTAACAAAATGCTTATCTGCTGGTACGTGAAAAAGTTTACAAACTTCCCTGTATCTATGGGATGTACCGAGAATTGAATGGAAAGGGAGAACCTTTCAAATCAGTTGATCACTAAGGATAAGATTATTTCGTAACCAAGGTATAGATTCAGCTCAAAGAGAAACCTCCTAACAGCTAAACACTCAAATGTGCTATGTGACCTCAGGATTATAAGGAAAGGTTATGCTTTTCCAAAGAGAAACGGTAATAGAGTTGCTCTCAGGAGGAAGCTGATAAAAGCGTGCTAGAGAACTAATAAAGCAGTACTGTGCAGAGACTTTCTGTTGTAGAAATCATCCTTAAAAAAGCCTTTTTTTGGAAAGTCTGAAGAGAATATAGCTGTGTATTCTCATTGCAATAATTTCATGAAAGGAAAATGTAGGGTGGGTCTCAAGGGCTATTCAATCATGTTTTTTTTTTTATATGCACTGAAATTGTTACACTTGGTGTAAGCTCATAAAATAATGTATACTTCTGGGAATGATGGTGCATTGTACTTGAGATGTAGGTTATTTGCCTGTGTCTCACAGGAATCAGATGACGATTGAAGAACCCCTTGAGCATCTAAGTATCTCAGACAGTTTGGAGCGCTCTCTTAGATTTTCTTTATACAAAACCAGCAGTTTGAGCCCGAACTATTTACACTGGATAGGGAAACAACAGGAAGGATATACAAGAAAAAAGTCTTTTATAAACATGGATTCTTGAACTGCACAGGGGGACCTTACAGGGAAGACTGTATTTGCCCAGAGGGAGTTCATTATCATGAAGATCACAGAAGATGGATCCAATAGGTATACATCCTCTTCCACAGAGAAATTATAAGTCGGAAATCAAATAGCTGCTCCTATCAATCTCCATATAAAGCACTGAGAAATTAAAATAGGCAGTAAAGTTTGCATTGGTGCAATGAGGCTTCATTTGAATTGATTATTAGAATGTTGTTTTCAGAAAGGTGTCTTCTCAAGACAAATAACCCCTAGCCCTAAGGAGTCTTAGTCTGATCAACCCCTCTAAGGAAAACTTAACTACTAAATACCTTTATGGACAGGCCCTCTGAAGATTTAACATCTTGCTTTAAATCTAAACCACCTCTTCCTGCTTGTATGTGCATTTTGTCCAGCTATAAATTGACTTCAGGTCTCTAAAGTCTTTATTTACAAAAGACATTTTCTGGTTAAGCAAAGATTTCTCAGCATCCACGTAAAATCAATTTACAAGAAATTCTGTTTTTTTTCTTGGAAGGAAGGTGATAACATTTGTCCCATGGGTCTTAACTACTAGAAGCTGCTGAATCTGGTACACCAACAGAGCCAAGGCTACCACAGCTCCATGCCCCCAGGTACAGCTAGGAGCGCAGCTAACTGTGTGTTCCCAGCAGGCTCGTGTATATATATACACAATACATATACACGTGGTTGGCTGCACAGATCAGCACAGACAGAAAACACAGCACTTGCTCAGATGCAGACAGCACTACCAGCTTCACGCTGTTCCTTTCTCTTTGCATAAAAACCCACTGGCAGAATATATCTACATATATGCAAATATGTACAATATGAATGACTTCAGTAATTGGCCCTAGAGACCCAGCAGGTGGCCCCTGGATTCCCTGGTCTCGCAGTTGCATGGTCTCATGTAAACAGGTCTCTCCAGTAGTTGATCTAAGCCTATGGATTCAGAAGGAGCTTGACCCCAGATCCCATGGACTCTGCATTCACTGACTTGAATCGCCTGGTCCCTCCAGTAGTCAAAAAGCAGATCTTGTAGTCTCTCTAGTGTCCAGTCCATAATTGAGGCATCTCCAATACTTGGCTCCCAAGTCTTTTAGCCAGCTCATTGGACACTTCAGTCTCAGGTTTCCTAGTGCTCACAAGTTGATACAAGCATCCGCATCATGGACATGGACCCTGTTCTCTCCAGTTACTGACCACCAGGCCCATGGGCCCCCTGACACATAGTCCCACATCAGCACTCAGACCTGGAGACAAACACACTGGCATGGGATAGAGTCCCTCACCAAGGAAATGACTTAGAAATGGAGTTTAATGAGAAGAGAGGACAAACAGTGATGCTGATCACGTTCAGGGCACAGTCAGTCACACATACTGACCAGCAACTGTTAACATGTGACCAGTCTCTTTTATCCCCTTATCCCTTTATTTTCCTGTGCCTGTTCCTTCCCAAATGACCTTGATCCTTCTTTTCCTCCACCTCTCTTCCTCTAGCTTCAGTTTCTCCCCTAAACATCTCATGACCAGTCTTCTTCAATCTCTCAGTGCTGTTACTTATAACCCTGTGCAGTGACCCCTCACAGCCTATGAGAAGCCTGAAAGATAGCCCTGATGGCTCCTAATGTGAGGTGTCCCTGAGAGTCAGGGATACCTTGGGTCCCAGGCAGGGGTTCATAACCCTAGCTGGGGCACTGGGAGGCCCAGCACTGGGACCATGTTCTCCTTCATGTGTATAGAGGCAAGCTTTTTATCACATAACATAACATTAGTCACAGTGATGGGACCAGTGAACCATTTGTTAATGTCCCTAAATAACATTGTTAAGAAAAAAAAAAAAAGAAGCATGTACTTTTGTGGTAACTGACTTGATCTGAATTCAGGATACATAGCTAGTTGGCATATGATAATCTAGATTCCCTTGCTTGCTATATATAACATTTTTTCCTAATAAGTATAATAAACTAATCGAATATTCTATATGTGAGTAGTCTGGGGGATTCTATTCAAGCCTTCATAGCTCTGGAGTGAAGATTTTTTTTCACTGAGCTCCTTGAGAAAAATACTTCTGAAATTTTTCAGAAGCAAAGGCTTATTTTTCCTTAAACTATAAAGCTAAGACAGTATTTCTAGTGTTTTTTATTACATTGTTTCTTACATTGTTTCAGTAGTCTAGAGATTAAAGCACACACTAGAACTAAGATATGATCACATAATCAAGACTACAAAAGAATTTTCCAAAAGTTTTGGGGAGACTGAAATCAAATCTGAATACCCTTACTAACTGCATAAAAACATTTTTATACAAGCAGGTATTTACACAGACACTCTGCGTCATATTCTGGCTTTAGAAATGCCTAGGCACGTGAAAGTGATAATCATAGAATCATAGAATAACCAGGTTGGAAGAGACCCACCAGATCATCGAGTCCAACCATAATGGCACTATCTCTGTCTGTGTACAGCCTATAACGTTCCCAGAACAAAGGCTTCATTTCCATCTCAAAAAGAAATTTATCTAGAACTTCTGACTGTGGTACATACAGTGAACAAAGTTGTATGTCTTTGTCCATTTCACATTATTTAGGATTTACATCTATAAACTGCCCATTGGGAGACAACACTACAATTAAGTATCTCAGGAGACCTTCATACACCTACAAGGACCCCTTGACAGCTGTGTATCAGATACAGAAAGCTCTTTCCTCCCATGTATAGTGTATGGAAAAAAGTTGTGCATCATTCCCCAGTACAACAAATCAATTAACACTCACCTAAAAAATATGTAATCCTAGCAATACAGGAACTAAGGCAATAGATCAGGTCAAAACTTTTGCCCCAAATGCTCTATTGAATGGTCTCCAGTAAAAATACATCAAAGGAAGTTATAAGAAGCCAAAATCACTAGCTAGCAATAACATGTTTCCAGGAATGTTTAATGTAATCTCCAAGGTTTACATAACTGAAGTTGAGCTGTAAAATAGGAACAAATCATTTAATATAAAAAGAGGCTTTGAAATTACTCACATTTTTTTTGTTTACTTAAAAAACAAATTCAATATCACAATTAAAATTGTATTATGATCAGGTTTCTTCATGTATTTAATTGACAAGATTACTAAATATTAACTTTGGATTTGTTTCATTGGAGAGGGTAGAGGGGAAGACAGAATTCAATGTAGAAATGTTAATAAAGACACCAATTTCTGAAAGTCTAGCAAGTGCAAATTGAACCCACTTATCTATTAGGATGAACAAAATCTTTCCATACATTTCACTGAAATGTATTTTTCAGATCCTTGCTGCATAAAGTCATGATCTGTGAAGTTCTTATTAAAGATGTATATTTTCCACCAGCTGAGAAGATTAAAGGGAGAGAATTATACAAAAATGCTTCAACATGAGACTTCACTCTTTTTTCGTAGTACCACAGAGAATTGGAACAAAACTATTACCACTTAAACCTTCCCCTAAATCACTACTACCTTTTTGTCCAACACTAATAGAGCAGTATAAATTAACGGCAGATTGAATTAGGAATCATACTTTGGCTTCATTGCCAAGCTGTGGCTGTTGTTAATTTAGTTTTTGTTTCTCTGTCACATGGCAAAGACTTTTAAAAGGCTCACAACAATCTCTTTATCATAATGAACCTGAAGTACTGAAGCAGCTCTTACACATAATCATCTTCATGATATTTGGGGCATAAATTCCTAAACATTTCTTGGATTTTTAGTTTTTTCATTCTCATAGAATCATTAACTCTTTTGTGTTGGAAGGGATGTTAAAGATCATCCAGATCCAACCCCCATGCCATGGGCAGGGACACCTCCCACCAGCCCAGGCTGCTCAAGGCCCCATCCAGCCTGGCCTTGAACCCCTCCAGGGATGGGGCAGCCACAGCTTCCCTAGGCAACTTGTGCTGGTGTCTCACACTTTCATTGTGAAGAATTTCTTCCTAATGGCTAGTCTAAATCATCCTTCTTCCAATTTAAAGCCATTCCCCCTCATCCTATCACAACATGTTCTTGTAAAACACCCCTACCCAGCTTTCTTGGAGGCCCCATTCAGGTCACTGAATGGGCAGTCACTATGAGGTCTCCCCAGGGCTTTCTCTTCTCCAGCCTGATCAAGAGACAACTTACATATTGCAGGACGCGATGTGAGCAAATGCTGCCTTCTTTAAGCAGCATTTAGTAGCTGCCAGAAGTCTATGTTATATTGGACTGCATGTGTGACGCTATGTGGGGCCACCCTAAGAAGTGCTTCTGTGTCCACTCTGCTTCCTTCTGACACTTCCCAATGTGGGAAGAACTAAAAAAGCAGGTGTTTTCTGTTCACTAGAACTTCCTAATATTCATCTAATAAGTACGGACAATTTTTTTTAATGATACTCACTCTTAAAAAGCAATGTCAGTGTAATCAATCAAATCAATTTTCTTACTGTAGATTTATTAGGTAATAATTCCTACTTTGTGATTTTTAAATCACTTTCCTTACCCATCACAACTTTTTTTTAATTGTCAATTTGATTTTTGCTTTACAACATGCATAAATAAAAATCTTCCAGACCATCCTGTTTGTGGAAAACTCTAGCTATTCCTGATGGGGATTTTGGGAGTCAGCACGTTGAATGTGAAACTCCTTTCAGCTAGAAGAGGAAACGATGCTTCAGCCATTTTCATTATTACTGACAATGCAGTCAGTGGACTGCACCACTGAATTAATCAATACATATTTAATGCTGTGTACACTCCACTGTGGGCTATCAGCAGTCTGAGCCTGCGGTGTAAGTTGATGACTTGGCAGATTTCCCTTTTGCTCCCATGTTAATCTGTCAGCCCTCTTACTCAAAAAGAGATCCTAATAAATTATACTACTACCGACAGCTGCTTCTGCCTACTGCTAGGCATGTCAGACTCTGTTATATCATTGACAGATAAAAGAACTCTACAGTTTTCCAAATAGTCATCTCCAAATAGAAACCAACCACTGCCACCCACTCGTTCTTCCTGATTTCTTGTCACCCTCCCCTTCACAAACCAAGCAAGTAGGCAGAAATGCAAGGTGGTGCAATGACAGCTACGTCGAAGTAAGGGGTTTTGAGTCATTTATTGCTGTAAGAAAAAAGAAAATATACCATTCTTATAAAATGGTGGATTTTGGAACAAGACTGGCTGTCATTTAAGGCTCTGGAAGAGCAGGCAGCAGTGTGCGTGTGAATGTTTGTGCACATAGCTTTGTTTGTGCGTGCATGCACGAGAAGAGAGGATAACACAAATACAGGAGGAAAACCACCACGTTTTGCAAAATACCATCCTTCCAGAGAGCTAATATATTTAGTGAAAAAATTCTTCAGTATAAAAAGAAGAGAAATCATATTTCTTCATATCAACCTCAAAAACATAATAATGCATCACTACACTTAACAACTGCTTCTTTTTATTCTTCAGTCACTTCAAATTTTTTTTGTATCAATAAGTGAGTGGAACAGCTAATACTTTAAATGTCTTTGTTTCTTGAAAGGTGTCTAGATAATTCTAGCCAGGAATTCCCCAAATGGAGCAATTTTTCATCAGAAAGTATTGATTTATCAAACAGAAATGTATTGTGAAAATGCTCTGGAGTCAATTAACCTCAGTAAAATAACTGTAAAATAGCATATTCTGCTTTCCTTGGTGTTTTTGGGGCAGCTTTCACTGGTAGGCCTTGAGAACCACAGTTTCTCTACCTCCTCCATACAGGTGCTTTCCAGTTCTTCTGTCTCAGCAAGACATCCTGAGAAATTTCTGTCCCAAAAGAAAGCTGTATTGATCAGAGAGTCACCATCACAAGAGACAAGAGTGCAGGTGTCCGATGCTGTGGAACAGACCTGCAGCACCTGAAGTGTGCTGAAACCTCGAGAGTCCTGTTGTTTCAGTGGTACTACCTCATGGTGCTATTTACTTAATTTATGGTGTTATTTGTCATTTGGTGAATACTCTCCCTATTATTTTTTTTTTATTTTATGAATTTTTCTTTTTTATTTTTCTTCTTCTACTTGAATTTCCTGCTGTTCTGGTATTCTTAAATTCATTTAGATTCAAAGCAGATGGTTGGATTAATTTTTCTTTGCTTTCTGTGTCTGTGTTCTTGCTCTTATGAGTCAGATTCCCTGCTTTGCTGGAGGGGAAAGTAGACATTAAGAGCAGCCTCAGCCAGTTAATAACTTCTGTCTTGATTTTTAGTTTCGTTTACCCTTCAACAATGTGATCTATCTCCTTGGAGACAGTGAACACTAGCAAGAAAACAAAGTGTACTTGTTTAAAAGCTGGTACTAAAAAAAACCTGTTGTATGTTTTGTTCATATTAACAGCTTAACAGTAGCTGCAAAGCAGAAAAGATTGACTTCATTTGTATTTCATGATCTAAAAACAAAAAAAGGCCATTTTCCATGAGAAATTATAATATCAAATGTTAGTGGTATCACAGATTTTGAGTCAGACTTTTTCGTTTCTTTTTTTTCCTAAATTAATATTTTGTTAGTGAATTTTGCTAGTGGTTTGGGTGAATATTAACTTCTGCTAAATGTAAATCTCTAAGCATTTTGACAATACGTTTAAGTAGAAGCATGAAAACACTTTGAAAATACAGGAAATGAAAAAAATAATTCTGACAGCATAGACTTTCGACAAAAAATATCTTTCTGAAATAAATATTTATTATTAAGATATTGTACTTCAAAAAATTATAGAGTTGCTAATGATATTCCTATCTTTTTTTCATTGGCCTAAAGTTGCAACAGGACTTCTAACATAAAGATACAGAATAATATCTCATTGTTTATTTCTCTTCTTCTTTTAGTATCTGGATAGCAGTTATTGACCGGACTTCTCATTGTCAAGGAAGTTCTTTAAAATGGCATATTAGAACATTGTGTCATGATAGAAAGTCTACAAAGCATTTGCACTCCTCCAATGTGAATGTTTCTGTAAATAAGAGATTAGTCTTTCACTGCTTCTGAAGTAATTAGCAGATTAAAAAAATCCCCAAATTTTATCACCATAAAATTTACTTAAACTTTGTGGATCATCATTGTGTGATTTTTGTTACTTAAAGAGCAGGGTAATGAGCAACAACTAGAGAAAATTATGCTCAAACAGAGTAAAAAAACTCCACTACACTATTCGAGTGATCAAGAAGCTTAGTTTGTATTAAAAAAATGTGCTACAGTTCTGTCTTGAATGGAATCAAATGTGTTTATACAAAAAAAAATCAAAAAACTGTATCAACAACAGAGGTATACATAGGTGTGTAATAATGAAAAATCATGATTATTATGTTCCCATGTACATTAAAAAATAATATCTTAGAGTAACAAGGTTGCATGGGGCCAATTTCTGTCTGTAGTATAATATAAAAATTTCTCTAAAAAAATTAGAAAAAATTAGAAATTTTTTCTGTCTCTTCCCTTCATAAGATACTGCAATTTAAACTGAAGATTTATTTATTGCTGTATTTTATAGCTGCCTCCTCAAATACTCAAATATTTTTGGCATGTACTTGAATGTATTGAGTAGATTTATTGCTGTATGTTGCAAATCAATGATGATTTGATGTGGCATACTGTGAGGCCTATAGGATGAGGGCTATGGAATATGTATCCACATCTTACTATTTCAAAATAAGTCTTAGAAGAGTAATAAGAACAGTAGTCTATTGCTTTCAGAATGTACTTATGTAAATGTTACAGCAAATGCAGAAGCCATGGGAATTTTAAGATTTTGCCACTGATCACAAATATAGAAGAAAACAGCAAAACATTGGAAATAATATCTTAAAAATCTATTATAATCTTTAAATTTTAAACAGTTTGGTATTTAGATGATGTAACCTTACAGCTCTGCATAGTACAGGTCAAAGACTATAAAATAATTATTTTCTTTGAACTATGTAAAAGACTCCTGGATCTTGACTTAGAAATATGAAGAATATTCTATGATATTATACTTTTCTACTGTATTCTTTGTTTAATACATGACTGTTTTCAGCCTGAGATTGTCTATTTCATACCCACAAATCTTCAGTCCTAGTATGATGGACCGTTTGAGTCAGCTGAGTGTTGTATCATTTCTTTTAATATTATTAACAATAGAAAGGGACCTCAGGTTGTACCCAGTCCCCAGACAGTAACCAAGCCTACTTAGCAGGGAAATGCTTCTAGACTACACTGCGTTTAGGAGAGGTCATTAAAGAAGGAATCACAGCAAGAAGTTGAGAATCTCTAGCTCACATGAAGTCCAAAAGACTTTACCCAATAGCTTTCATAAGAATTAACCTATTGGTCTTGGCCCTAAAACTGAATAAGTTAACTCTGTAAATACAAAGGTAGGTACTGCACATTCTCCAGTTACATTCTGCAGTCTTTTTCTAAGGCTATGGCTTTCTGTTTGGCTGAACTGAAAATCATTTTGCTTGCTTTAGTTCATGCAAACAAACAAAACGTTTTATGTATCAGAACTAACAAAGAAAGAAAAAAATACATCCTTAAGAAAAGTTAACTTCTGTCTAGGATAAGAACTCCAAATGAAATTTAGTTAGATTTACTTTATTTTTATCTTTCCAAATTAAATTTTGATACAATTTCAGGTATATTTCTCCTCTAACACATTACTTTCTATTATCTTCTACATAGTATTAAAATAAACATTTTCCCACAAAATCTGAAAAAGCACTAAATCATCAACACAGTTGTCATCTGTAAATAACCTCCCTCAGCTCTTATATTTCTTTTACACCCTCTTTTATGCATCTTCATAGGAAGTGTAAAAATTACATTGCTGACCTCTTCCAGCCCTATAGCCAGAATATAAAACTTACTTCCTTAAAAAAAATCCAACAAAACAGGTGATGTTTTGTCCAGGTAGTCATGTAACATAACTTCAAAATTTGGTAGAACTATTTGGTGTTCATTGTTTTGTGTAACCTTTGTTTTTCTAAACTACCTATTACCTTTGTGGAATAAAAAATAAAAAAAAAAACACCTTAGCAATATCACAGTCTATTTAGGAATTTCAACTGCCTTTTGACCTTCTTAAAAATGTTGTCTATATCCTTCAGCAGGAAAACAAGCTCCAGATCATTTAAATCTACTTTAACAATAAGCTGTGGCTAAATGTAAAGGCTATTCCAGGGAGGGAAAAATCTCACTCTTACCCTTTAAACTCATCTCACAGATTTCACTGACAGAATTAACAGGTAGCCCACAATGGGTCCACTGTCTGCTTGGTGTAAAAGGCAGAATCAAGACTAAATGATTCATTGTGAAACAGTATTGCAAATATCCACCTTCCATTTCTGAAAGGAATATTTTCTCATTTATTAAACTAGCATAAAAGGGAAAATGATCAAACCTGTCTGAAATATTTTAAAAACTTTTTTGTATATGTCCAGGAAACTTTCTATGATTCATATGTAGATAAATACAGAACTCTGATATCATTCCAATGTTCATTCTGTGCCTGTCATGGATAGGAACTCACAAAATTTTGGTTTATAAGAAATCTAAAATTTATTAAGGCAGAATAGCGAAATTCCGGTTAACAATTATCAACTGATTAGAAAAGAGATTAAAATACTCAATGCGTTATATATTGATCATCATCTTAATCAGATATGAAAATAATGGAATAGACTCCTATTTACTACAAAGTGTAGTACACAGAGATATAGAGATACCTATGCATGCAAAGTTATATCAATATTTAAAGCAGAAGAGAGATACAGGTCATGACAGACAGAAAGAGAGAGAGAGAGAGACTAGTCTGAGAAGCTTCCTCTTGAGATCTGGTGAGAATACTCCCTTTTAATGCAGCAGCATTCCCAAGGGGCAATAGTCAGATATCAAGGAATCTGGAAGATTTCTTGGGATGGCCGAGAATATTCACATTTAAATGCACCAGCATTCCTGACAGATGATGATCAGGTCTCAAGGGAAGATAACTTTGCCCAAGGCCTTTTAATTTGCTATGTCAGCAAATGACATCCCGCATTACACTTGAGAGGCATTCCAACTTGGGGAGAGATTACTGCTCTCAGCCTGCTGCAATCCAGAGGAGCTACATAATCACATACTTACAGGGGTCTGAGATAACTGACTTTTGTCAGATATATGAATATTCATTTTAATGTTTTAATATTCACTTCAGCTGCACTTGGAAGATGTCATAGTAGTGGAACTTTACACTATTTGCATCAGACCATCTGACTTGGGCTATGATTCAGTTATCAGGTGTCCAGGGGCATGTAACTCGATGGTCGGTCTCTTTCTCAGGCTATGACACAGCCTCCATACAGGCGCAAAGGACCCCAGGAACACTGGGGGATTGCCCAAGTGCACTGGATCACTGCGTTGTGACAATAGATACTCTTTCCCCAGTGTGCCTGGTCAAGATGACCAATTATCAGGCTCCTTCTTTGGACAGTTAGAGAATTTCTTTCACAACTATAGAAGTTTCTGGTAGGCTGAGGGGTTACCATGGATGGTCTGGATGACTGCCTCTATACAATGGGAATTCTTCTCCCTGTGAAGGCTGTATTCCAGTGGAGCAGCTAATAGCCCAAATAAGGGAAAGAAAGTGTTTTTCTAAGTGATTGAAAAAGGTTTTGCAAAGCAGCATAGAGTGGTCTGTGTGGCGAGCTGAATGGGAATAAATTCCACTACTACAGTGCCACACATCTCAACATTTCAGTTGATTTTAATAGACTTACATCAGTTAAAATGAGGAACATTTTTTCTGTGTTTTATTTAAGAATTTTTTCTTTGGTGTCTTATATGCCACCATCCTCTCTTTAGGTACATCTCTAGTTTCTTTGTTAAATTGAACAGCTCTGGAATAAGATGTCTGCAATTATCCAAATGAATTCTTCAGTCTTTTAAAGGTTTTCAGAAGGAAACCGATCCTATAAATAGATAACCAACCAAGAGCCAATTATTTCATATATTCCATCCAGTTTTAGATTTAGCAATACCACCAAGGGGGATGTCAATGGGGTTTGTAATGACTTGATGCCACATGCTGGGTTTGTTACCCATGAAGCTTTGAATCTTCTGCTTTCTTACTGCATTGACTTCCATGAGGCAGTGAAGACAATTAAGCCTTGTTCATTTTTTAAAGTTCTCTTCAAATGCACCTATAGTTAATTATATTTTTAACATCTCTTTTAGTTATGAATGTGTGATGTTAATGATTCTTTCCTTGTGCAGTACTAGGTAGTAAGAATTATCTCTTTCAAACAGAGAAATCCAGTTTTTAAAGCTGTATGTTGTTCATTATCTCTATGACAAACAAAATTTTATTGTTTAATATTATGTACCCTGGGAGCTATACTAAATCATACTTGATATCTTAGTAAATTACCATGATTCAACTTTCTCTTTTTCACTGTAATACTGTTTATAATTGAAAAATTTTCCTTGTATTAATATCTTTCTGTCCACTATTTTGCCATTTCTAAATATACTTTCAAAATAGATATGTTTGGGTTTTTTTCTCCATTTGTGATGCATTATAAAGCCAGTTACATAGAATATTGTCCCTACATACAGGGTTTATCCTTTTATATTCTCTGTGTCAGCTAATCTCAGACAACAAGAAGTACTTTCTATTGCTATGACAGTGTGAACAAAGCTTGATATGAAAAGTAGATAACTATGATAAAATAGTGTCTTATTGTTGAATCCATTTCAGATTGTATTACTGACAAGAGACTATGTCTCATAGGTATAGGATTGGGCAACAGTTAAGGTCTCTTGATATTGAGCCAGAAGCCTGATTATGAAGCTTTTCTAAGATCTACTACCAAATGGCATAAAGAAAAATCTAGATTTTCACTTTCCTATCATTAATTTATTTCTATTATTTGCTTATTTATGTTAAGTCTTATTTTCTACTCTGACTAAATTTATTGACAAACTAAGATATAAGGGGGGGAAGGGGGTGGGGCGTTTTTAGTTTTGATGTTCGTTTGTTTTTCTTCCAGAGGAAAAAGTTTCTACCTCTATCTGACACACATCTGTCATGGAACCTTGGGATTTGATTATTGAGATAACTTTTCAATTTGAGTTTCATTACAACATACAAATAATTCTTGATTGCTGTTTTAAAATGGTAGATTAACTGCTAAATGACACAGAATTTCTTGACGGTCAGAGCTGAGTTCAGGGTGCCTTATTTACCTTGTGTGGCAGGTGCAACTACTCTGCTAGAAACCAAATAAAGATCAAGGCTAACCAAAGACCCAACAAAGACCAGGGCTTTCCAGCTATTGAAAGCTGATTACTCTTTTCTTGAAGATAGGAAGAGTTGGGGGAAGGAGTTCTTTCCATGCAGAGAACATTAAGGTCATCAATGAACTTACTGAAACCCTCATTCCCATTCCCCCTACATGACTAGAAAGGGGAAGAGCTAAATAACTATTGGCAGGTGCACAGTCCTGGAAGACATGGACCCCCCACCAATCAGAAATGACAATGGATTTGATTCAACTATATTATAGAACAGAATCTAGACAGAGAGCCAGTTTGAGCTGGTCCCTCCTCAGAGATGCAGGTCTGCAGTTGGGGCTCTTTCCTTGGCTCAGGACTCCACCCAAGGGTACTTTCCTAGGGCTGAGAGTTCACCTTATTGATGATATTTCGTGCACATTTTGGGCTATCCTCATAAATGATTGTTCATGAAACTTAAGAATTCTTAATTTGGTGGTGTAGCAACATTCCCATCTGACATCCAGATTTATGGTTTACTGTGGTTTTCAGAAGCATCAGTTAGATCTTCAATTTTAGTGACTGGTTGTTTTGTGGGTGCCTCTGTGACATCTTGCACAACTCTCATACACAATATGAAGACCATCTCATCAAGGAACATGCAGCTTTTATATAAACAATAAATTTCTCCACAAGGCAGACTGTGTGAGCCAGTATAGGCAGGATACAGCAATAACTGCAAGACCACAGTTTCAATGCAAAAAGAAAATTCATTAGATTTACCTCGTGAACCAAGGGATGCCCAAAGAAGCACCAGGTCTGAGACACAGAAACAAAGCCCCAGGCACCATGGAGCTTTGTCCATGTTAGAGGATCACCAACCTGATGGTTTTGCCTCTATTGCAGGATTCACACAGGTGTAGTTTACTACTTTGCTTTGACCTTTTCTACAGCAGGGCAGTAATCTCAAGTATGTTTGATTGGATTCCTCTAAACCTATCACAGGCCTAAGTTATCTAAACACAGGTGTTGCTACTTGTCCAGCACACAAGGATAAACAACAATTAGTACGATGTATGAGCTTTTCAATACCCCAGCTGCAAGTCATTTGGAGTGTTTACAATTCTTTTTGCCAGTATTCAGTTATTTTCCCAGTCATACAGAGCACGATGAGGCTCCGTGGAGCTCCTCAGTGAAATCAAGTCTTCCTACATAACCATGTGTCTCACTCCTGACTGTATCAGCAAACATTAAAAAGTATCGCATGTCTTGTACATGCAATTGCTTCTGTTAGTAGTAATACAGCAGGTCTAACCATAGTTATTTAACCAGTTTAGCAAGTTGTAATGGTAGCATATATAAAACAATTATGGAGTGCTGTCCAGTAGGTTTTATTGATTTTAATGCAAATTGACATAACAGCAAGACAATCAATTAATAATAAAGTAATAAAAAGGGATGGAAAATAATATTATAATATAATGTAATGTAACATAATATCTGAGATATGATATGATGATATGATATGATATGATAGTGCAAGAAAAGTATTCAGGATCAGCTATCATAACAGTGTAAATATTGGAAAAAGAGATTATTTTCCTTTTTTTTTTTTTCTATACAGGCAGCAAGCCACAAGATTGTTTCCGGTGAGTTTGAAGTAAACTCACTGTTTTGTCTAACACCGTTCTTAGAAATGCATTCAAGGCTTATGTCATGGTTTAACCTCAGTCAGCAACTAAGCACTGCACAGCTGTTCACTCACTCCCTGTGGCTGATTGGGGGAGACAATTGCAAGAGTAAAAGTGAGAAAATACAGGGGTTGAGATAAAGACATTTCAATAGGTAAAGTAAAATCTGCACAGGTAAGCAAAACGTACACTACTACCCAGTGGCAGGAAGGTGTTCAGCCATCTCCAGGAAAGCAGGGCTCTATCATAATGTGTAACAGCTACTTGGGAAGATAAATGCTATAATTCTGAACGTCCCCCCTTCCTTCTTCTTGATATCATATAGCATGGTATATACCTTTGGTTAATTGAGGCCAGCTGTCCCATCTATGTCCCACACAACATTATGTGCACATCCAGCCTACTTTCTGTTGGAGTGCTGTGAGAATCAGAAAAGGTCTTGACTCTGCAAAAGCAGAATGAATTAACGCAAGCATCCCTGTAATATCAACACTGTTTTCAGCACAAATCCAAAACATAGTGCCATGCAAACTACCATGGAAAAAATTACCTTTATCCCAGTCAAAACTATTACAACTTACCACTATTAGCTGTGTCCTATTATGCACAATTCTCCTATAAATAAATAATACTGCTAAATGAGCTAGGTACAAATTGCATATAATTTAATAAAAGATCATTTTATTATTTGTCACCATACATAAGTTTGAACAACATATTTTTATTCTCATGGAAGATTATATCCATATGTAACAAGTACTGTAGAGTTTCTATCTCATATTCTGCTAACTTCTAATGTTTCTGAGAAGTATCTGAGAAAGAGAAATCTGTCTGTCTTTTCAAAGGTGTGTATGCAAATTCCCAAGCAGTAATTGATTTACATGATAGCCCATTGTTGTATGAAACATCCTCTTCAAGTTCTGTTCTCTAAACTCAGCCTTCTACTGTCTGGAAATTGAGGTTAAATGTTAAGGGTTTTTTTCTTTTTTTTTTTTTCCTTGTGTTATGGCACTGTAACCATTTCACATATCGAGATTACATCCAATAACACTGTTTTATAGCTCTGTCTGTAAGGTAATATGTGAACTACAGCAAAAGAGAAAAATAGTAAGAGAAATCTTTTCTTCTGGCACCAGCTGATTTATATGGAGTTGCAAAGAAGTAAATCATCATTCAGTTTAACCTCTTCTTATGATTAAATCAAGTAATATAGATTGACTCAAGTAATTAGAGTACTCTAGGTTCATTCCGGATATCAAAGGAGGAACAATGTCTGGAAAGACAAGCATTGAGAAATTGGGGGAAAAAATATTCTTTTCTCAGTTTACTGTTAGCATTATCCAGAAATATCTGTTTCTTGAGAATCCTGACTATGAGCCAGGATGAGACTGTGGAGGCTGATGAGAAAGTTTAAATCAATCATATGAACTATGTCAGAAAAAAAAAAAATTGTAGATCAGATACAGATGAAAATCTGAATATAGTAGAGAGACACAAAACATCACTACAATGAAAGCAAAGAACAGAATGGTAAGGAGAGTTAAATATATTATAACGGCAAATTAAGGGCTAGTAGAGAAGTTTTAATAGAATATAGTATCATTCAAAGTGACAGGTGTAGGGACTTCTAATGTTACCATGAGGTGAGGATAATCTTAACTTTAAACAGAGAGGTGAGAGAAGCAGTATGGCAATTTCCATTCATATTTTAATGATGTGAATAGAATGTGATGATTGTATCTTCATTTTTAAATGGCAGAAAAGGTTTGCTCAATCATCTCTGACTGAGTAGTCTGTCTTTTAACCCACTTTACTCTTAACCTATACAGACAAGAATTAAGTTTATATACCTTATTCAAATAATGCATCATATATTTCTCCCGTTTATCTATAAAAAGAATGTTACCAAAAAAACCCCACAAAAGCAAATAAACAAACAAGCCAACCACACCATAACAGGGAAGGAGTGTATTATCAGAGAAGGGATTTAAATAAAGATCCTCAAAATCTTTAAGACCTGCCTTGACAATTTAATACAGTGGGAACTGCAGTAGAGGTGTGCTGGGGACATCTTCTTCAGAAGATATTGAAAATTTGTTCATGTAGGGCTACTTAATAAGTGAGATGTAAGATCTAGGGATCTATAATACACTTTTAAAAATTATTAATTAAGAAGTTATATAAGTAAAAAGAAATAAAGCTTGTTTGTGACAGGGGCAGAAATTTTGTGTATGATTTGTATATGCCTTGGAAAATCCTGACAGCCAGGATGGTCCCTTTTCCAGTAATATTTGTTGTCTTTCTCCTCCATCGTGCAGTGAGTTAAATATGAGTACTGTTGCATATTTGAGTGCTAGGTAGCTTTACACAGAGAAATATGTCCTATCAATTATGATAAATCTACTTCTCAGTGAAATTTGTTATTCAGCTGCAAAAGCAGAAAAATTCTAAACCATAGATATTTTTTAATGAGTGTCATGATTTTTTTTGGTTATGACACCAATTTATTTTTTCATGTGCTACTGTTAATATGCTATATATGAGGTGGGTCTTTATTTGAAATTATATGTATTTTAAGTTTTTATATTTTAGTGATATATTGCTATCAACTGTCTTCCAACACTTAGTTCTTGACCAGAAAAAAATGACATGAACTGAGTGAACTTCTAAACCACCCTTTTTTTTTGTAGAAACATTTTATATATAGTATAGATGGAGAATAAAGTGACAAAACTTTATTGAGCATTATGAACTCCACTAAAGGAAAAGGATATTAAGCACATAAAAATGTAGCTGTCCATCTTGGCCTTGAACATCTTTCTTCGGGAAGGGGAAGGGGAAGGGGAAGGGGAAGGGGAGGGCGGGGAAGGGAAGAGAAGGGCAGGGAAGGGAAGGGCACAGCTTGCTGAAGGTATGTGGATATAAAATAAATTGAATGTATTAAATATATTACATAATATTCAAAGTAGACTTGGATTAAACTGTTTTCATAGATACTTTCATTCTATAAAAGACAGCTGATTGTTTTAGGTTTTTTTCTCTAAGTATCCATAGTTTACATTATCCCTGGCATGCAAATATATTTGTTTATTAGTTCAGGGAAAATGAAATAATATTTATCTTTTGGTCTGTTTGTTGCAGCATTTTTCTAGGTTTTTTCCTCAAAAAAATTGCTTTATCTTATGAATTAAAAAAAAAAATAGAGAGAGACATAATTAAGCCTCCACAAACAGTTCTCGAATGCCCTTTAAAAGCTTATTTACTAGAGTATACACAATCCATTACAGTTATTTTGCCAGGGTATGTTTATCTGTATTTTACCTTTTCTGGGAAATGGGCCTGACCAGGTGCCTCTCTCTAGTTTGCAGACACTAATGCAGGCAGCATGGGGAGAAAGTGGGAGGAGTTAGAGGTCAGAGTACTTCAGCAGGGCTAACGTTTCTTGGGATCAAGGAGATAAACAGCTCATATGGTTGGAGAGCTCCCAGGGATGAGGATGAGCTTTGAAGAGAGGCCAGGAGAGCAAGAAAGGGACTTGTCTTTCACATGAGAGAGCCATAGGGATGTGTGGATGTTTGCCCAGTGGCAGGTGATGAGCCAGCTGAGAGCCTAGGGTTGGAGAATAAAGGGTAAACCAAGTTCTAGAGTTCTGCTACAGACTGCTTGGGCAGAAAGAAGTAGATGAAGCCTTCTTCAGATATTGGAAGAAGCATCATGCTTGCTGACTCTAGTTCTCATGAGGGACTTAAGCTATTCTAATACCCACTCAAAGGACACAGAGCAGGGTACAAGCCCTCCAGGTTCCTAGTGTACATTGATGGCAAGATTGTAATACAGATGATAGAGGAGATGACAAGGGTAGACTCACTGCTGAATTTCATGCTTACAGATGAGAAAAAACTGTTCAGGGATGTGAAGGTAAGAGGCAATGTGGGCTGGAGTGATCATGAGACAGTGGAATTGAGAATCCTGAGAGGATGGAGCAAGGCAAAAAGCAGGATACTAACCTTAGGTATAAGGAAATAGGCTTTTGCCTGTTCAGAGATCTTGTTGGAAGAATCATAGTAAGAAGAATTGTGCCTCTGACTGGGTTAATGGTGTTCCTCTTCCTGCCACTGTGCCTTGCGCTAATGTTTGTGGAGAGCAATTTTTAATCACATAACCTAACACTGTTTCACTTTTAACAGGAAAAATGATGGTTCTAGACGTACATGTGAACTGTCAACAAGATGATAAACGTGATAATGCCATTTTTCATTTTTCTTTAAAAGCCAATAACTTTAATTCCTACCTCACCCAAATTCACTGCTAGTCAGTTAGTCACTGCCAGCTGGTGAGATAATTTAGGTGGTGCTACCCACAACATTCTTACATCTATTTGTTGTGGTAGAGAGAGAGATGAAATTCAAAGAGATTCCTCCCACTATCTGTCTCAATTTTGTCCTTTTCTTCCCACTGTCTTACAATTGTGCCATAAGAGAAAGGATATTTCCCTGTCATGTTGCAAGCCTTGGTGGATAAGCATGAGATCTTATTGCTATCATTAATTGCTGTGCCAGGTTTCCGGTGCTCTTATTTCCACAGGTCTTGCCCAGACAAAGAATTTAGTAAGACAAATGTATGCCCTATTGAAAGGGATTTCCTATTTTCAAATTTATCTCAGTATTAGTGTCTTTCCCAAGTTTGCAGTACAACTATTAGCAGCCCTGTCCTTTCTATGAATCCTGTAGAAAATCAATGCAGGCACTTCTATGTTTTCTTTACTGTACTATGCAGTGGTGTCTGTGTCTGCATGATGACACAGAAAATGAAGTTGTTCACTGGGAATGCTGACTTCCACCAGAATTTTGTCAATTACTGCTTCAGTTCTTCAGCTTCACCAGTGAAAATGGAGTGCAAACATCTGAAAGCGAAGTGTTGTATTTTAGTTTGTGAGGCTCAAGGTTGTTCCTGTTCATTTGATATTTCATGCAGGGCAAAGAGGAACAGATGGCAAAAAACTGGGAGCAGGAATTTGTTCTGAAACAACAGCCCCAACCAGAGCCTGTTGCCATTCATTCTGGCAGATTATTCCATCCAAGATCCATGACTATTGTTATGTATTTTGTTGATTTGTAAGGAAAAAAAATGTTTTACAAATCTTGAATTTTCTACACTATTCTCAGGTCTTTTTTAGCCTAGATCCACAGATTGTATTCATTACTTCCATGTCAATATTGGTTTCTTCCCTGCACAGTAGTCCAGCCCCATAAATGTTTTATTCACTTAAGCATGCTAAAAGAAACATGTGTGCTTGATAAAAGAAAAAAAATTAAAAAAGCAAATAAAAATAAACCAAAAATGTGCTAACAAAAAATTAATCTTATCTTCAAGGATCACTTTATTTGTAGATATTTGTAAATGTACAGAGGATTAAAAATCACTGAGGGCTGAGGAGGAAGGTGTTTGAAGTCGAACCCTACAGGAACATGTCAAGGTTTCCCACCATCTGCTATTATCTACATTAGCTCTTGTGCCCTTTTCTTCTTATCATGAAGGCAAGCATTCATCATTTCCACAGGGACATCTGAAGACTTAAGCTTTCTTCCTGGGTGCTTTGACCTACTCTGCCCATTCTTTGATTGCATGTGTTCACTGGGTAGGCAGGAATAGTCAGCAAGCCTAAGGCACAGTACTGGATGTATTATCAGCAAGAAAAACACACTGTGGAATAAACAGCCATTTGGAGCAAGTCAAAGCAATGGGAAGGAATTCAGCGGAACTCAGCTTTTGAGTTTGGTCAGAGTTTCCAAGAAGCCACTCAGTTGGTCTTCAAATATTATCTGGTGCCTTCTACATGCCCTGAATATCCTGCCTGTTCTCCACCTGATATTCCAAAATGGTTGAGGTGGTCTACAGGTTATGGACCATATTTGCCAGGGGTTGTCTTGGATACTGAAAAGGGGCTTAGAAGTTGTTCTCTTTAAGGAGGTTTCCTTCTAACACCTGAGAAGAACTAATACTTGACTCTAGCTGGAATTATAAGGACACATATATTATTAAAAGGGCAATTTCTGTTCTGGATTATTCTTGCTGTTCATACCAGCAAATCAGAAATAGTATTATATCTTCAATCAAGAGACATGAGATTGGCCATTAAACTCTGAGGCAATAGGCATTGAGACAGCTTAGGGAAGAAAAATATTGCTAAAACAGAAATAAAGAATTGGACCTAAGTGAGACAATGTACAGAGGGTATATGTTGTCATAAATGAGGGAAGACAACATCTTACTGACAATAGAGGACTAGATTTTTGACAAAGTGACATAAGAGTTATGATGCAAAAGACCTGCAGCATACCAGAATGTTCTGGTTACAAATTTGGATAAGTACCTAATGAAAAGAGTGTTGAACGAGTCAACGCTTCAAAAATTTGAGATCAATTTTGACAGAGCATAATGTTGTTTTCATATCTTGCTTTTGCATCAATGCTTTGATCAAATAGCCTGGTGCCATGACTGAATACATTTCAAAGTGAACCTAACAGCACATGGAACTACAACCTTAGAATAAATAATGCAAAAGCTCCTCATTTCTGCAGCATCTTATAATATTGATTTCTAATCAGTAAATATATCCATTTTGTTTCCAGTAACCTATTAAATCATACTCTATGCTGCATAATTTTTATGTACATGTAATTTGGCTTTATATTTATTTCTTCCTTATCTACTTAAAAGAAAAATAATCCAATGTGTACAGTGTAATTTCTCTAAACTCCCATTATTAAGCATGTGCCAGTTTCATTTTATGTTTTCACTTACCAGTACTGTATTCCTGGATTAGGTCAAATAATGGTATAACACGATTTAATTGGAGAAAATCTTCCCTCGCACCTTCTGTGACCTCAGATGAAGTTGATTTTATTACACTTGTTAAAATCTAAATACAAATTCAGTTAAGATTATGAAGCTATTGAAAACCTGGATGAATACAGGGAGGAAAAGAAAGTTGGGGTTTTAGTTTTTTCTTCGATTTTTCCACCTTTGTTTTCCTTCTATATAGTGATAAAAATATACAGTGATCCTCAAAAGAAAGACATTATACACTTAGGATCACTACCCTTCTGAAAAACCTAGTGGGGATTTATAGAAGGGAAACACCAAGAATCACGTTCTTCCCACCCTTAGCAATCTCAGAAGCCTTCCCCACATGCATCTTTGCAAGTCTTCAAAGTTGTCTTCTTCTTACTGAGGGCTTAAGCCAGATTCTGTGTAAAAACTTATAGTATCATCCCTGTGACACTACTATAGACCACTTCAGATGTTTTTTCAGTGACTTCTGGTGCACGTTGATACATCTTCATCCCCTCTTTAATTACCTTTGACTACCTTGTAACATTCACAGTGTAGGCCTTTGATCTAGTATTTATCTTTCTCTCTAAGAAAGGATATGTATCCACTCTCCTATCCTGGAAAGTCAACCAAAGCAGCAACATGAAGGAACTCTCTTTCATCTCTTGCTTAAACAAGGAAAAAATTAAACGAAAAATTACTTAAATATAGAAAATCTGACAACTGGAAAAGACTCATAAGGAAAGCAAAGGGAGCAGGAAGGAGAGATCTTTAAAAAGCTTCAGGCAGACCCTAGAAGACTGGCAAGTCTCCAGTCCTCTGAAACAGAAAAATCAATTAGATACACCAAGCAGAGATATGATGCACCAGGGTAAAGGGAAAAAAAAAAGTCTTGTTCTACATAGAGACAGAGGCAGAGACAGAGAGATGTAAATATGCACCCTCATCTTTCTCACAGGGAGGAGTTTGAGGCAAATACACACTGATCACTTGAAAAACCCACAGTAAGATCTTTGTGGACATCTACATGAGTCTCAATAAATCAATTGCTCAAGATTTCATACCCTGAAATGAACACATTCCTTGCAGCCACCAAATGCCTATATTCTTGAATCCATAAAAAGACAAGCTAAACTCTTTTATTTGAGGAGAAGGTGGTGATAAAGGTATTTCAATCAGGTATAAAAAAAAAAAAAAAAAATTACCCAGCTGCTTTACTTATATAGCAGGTGGAATTTTCTAACTCCTTTCACTAATCAGAAGCTGTACTGAGGTATGTCAGTCATTATCCCCTGAAACTTACACAATAACAGAAACTTGGAGAGAAATTTAGTAACAAAAATGTCACTGAGTATTGTTCGGTAAATTATCACAAAGAAACAAAGAATCATAGAATCATAGAATGCTTTGTGTTGGAAGAGAACTTAAAGATCAGTTATTCCCAGTTCCCCTGCCACCTTCCACTAGATCAGGTTGCTCAAAGCCCCATTCAACGTGACCTTGAACACCTCCAGGATTGGGGCATCCATGACTTCTCTGGACAACCTGTTCCAGCGCCTCACCACTCTCACAGTAAAAATTTTCTTCCTAATTTCTAATCTAAATCTACCCTATTCAGCTTTCCTGTAGGCCTGGAAGGATGCTACAAGTTCTCCCTGATGCCTTCTCTTCTTCTCTTCTCTGTGTTGTACAAGCCAAACTTTCTTAACCTGTTCTTATATGGGAGGTGCCGCATCATCTTCATGGCCCTTCTCTGGATTCTTTCTAACAGATCAATGTCTTTTTTGTATTAAGGACACAGTGCTCCAGGTGAGGTATCATGCGACTAGAGTAGAGGGAGAAAATCACCTCCTTTGACCTGCTGGTCACACTATTGATGTAGCCAAGGATACAGTTGGTTTCCTGGGCTGCAAGCTCACATTGCTGGCTCATGTTGAGCATCTCATCCAGCAGCACAACTGTTGTACTCTGCAGGGCTATTCTCAATCCATTCTCTGTCCATCTGGTATGTGTGCTTTAGATTGGCCCAACCTAGGTGAAGGACCTTGCCCTTGGCCTTGTTAAACTCCACACTGTTCACATAGGTCCAGCTCTCAAGCCTGTGAAGGTGCCTCTGAATGACATCCCTTCCCTTCAGCATGCCAACCACACCACACAGCTTAGTGTGTTCAGCAAACTTGCAGAAGGTGCCCTCAATCCCATTGTCCATGTCTGCAAGAAAGATATTAAACAACACTAGTCCCAGTAATGACCTCCATGGAATGTCACTCATCACCAATCTCCACTTGGACATTGAGCTGTTGACCACAACTCTTTCAGTGCAACCATCCAGCCAATTCCTTATTAGCTGAGTGATCCATCTATCAAATCTATGTTTCTCCAATTTAGAGACAAGAATTTCATGCAGAAAAACGTTAAATGCCTTGCACAAGTCTAGGTGGTTGATATCAGTTTCTCTCCTTTAGCCACCAAAGTCTTGGCCCCATCATAGAAGGCTGCCAAATTTGTCTGGCATGATTTGCTCATAGACAAACCATGTTCATTGTCACCCATCATCTCCTTATTTTCCATGTGCCTCAGAAGTGTTTCCACAAGAATCTACTCCATGATCTTGCTGGGCACAAAGGTGAGACTGGCAAGCCTGTAGTTGCCCAGGTCTTCCGTTTTCCCTTTTTAAAATATTAGAGTTTTCTTTCCTCTTTTCCAGTCAGTGGGAACTTCTCAAGACTGCCACTTCTTAAATATGATGCATAGTGACTTAGCAACTTTATCTGCCAGTTCCCTCAGGACCCACAGATGTATCTCATCAGGTCTCATGGACTCATGTCTCTTCAAGTTCCTTAGAGAATCTCACACCTAACCCTTTCCTTCAGTGGGTGATTCTTACTTCTCCCAGTCCCTACCTTTGCCTTCTGTGACTGGATGGTGTGGCTTATTTGGTGCAGACCACCTGGCCAGCACTGCAGCCTTTGCTCTGAGATCAGTACCCACAATTGTGACTTGAGGGTGAGGTAGGAGGAATAGTCTTGACCTGTGCATGTCGCCACACAACATTCCCAAGTTCTAGATTCTATTTCATCCTGAAACTCCATGTGTTATAGTAAAAAATCATCCTCCACCCAGGGTGAGATTTCTGCATAGAGATATCACTAGTTCTTTATTAAGACTCTCTATGGTAGAGACAAATGCAAAAAATTATGATGCAAACTCATCAACTAACTCTCCTGTACAGAAAACAACAACCTACAGTCTACCATGGTGTTAAGCAGATGAGACGTTTTGAAGAACCATTCTTGTTAGGTGTCAAATCTCTGCATTAGCAGGAAGCCTATGCACAAAAAATTGATGCAACTCTCTTCTTCACAGGACTGTTTGAGGTTCATGGTTTAGGCATTGTTAGTGCTACGTTCCCTCAAGGGCCCCATTCACTAGGCATGCTCTTAGCAAGGTTAACGTATATTGACAAGACTGAGTTGAGCAGAAAATGCAAGTCACAGTCCATTTTATTCAAAAGCAGGGACAGAAATCCTTGTGGCAGATGTCTTCCTGCCTTGTGAGCAGAAGCTATTTCTGAAATAGGTTTAAATAGGAATACAACCCACAATAAACAACAGTCCAATTTGGTGATAATGAGCATTTTTTTGAGAAGGAGATGGTGTATCTCATGACTATATTAAGGATTTTATCTCTTTTATCCAGTGTTTCCCTAGCTTACAATATATGAAAGACACCTTCAACACACAAAAACAATTTGCCACTATTAACTTTTAGGTTTCTTTATCAAGCTTCCTCTTTCTGACTGTGGTGGGTTGGACATGACTGGCCACCATTTGTCCACCAAGCCACTTTATCATTCCCCCTCCTCAGCTCAACAGAAGGAGAGAGAACATAATGAAAGGCTCATGGGTGGAGATAAGGACAGGGAGATCACCCAGAAACTAACATCATGGGCAAAACCAACTTGACTTGGGGGAATGAATTTGATTTATTGCCAGTTAAACAGAATAGGGAAATGAAAACTAAAAGCTAATCTTAAAACACTTTACTGCTGCCCTTTTCTTCTTCCCAGGCTCAAGTTCACTCTCAATTTCACTGCCTCCTGCTTTCAAGCAGTCCAGGGGGACAGGGAGTGGGGATTGCATTAACTCTGATAAGGTGCCATTATGGTCTCTTGTAGAATAGTTTTCCTCTTCACGTTCTTATCCTTCTCCACATCCTCCCTATTTTTCCATGAACTTCTCCAATGTGGGTCATTCCCACGGGCTGCTGTTCTTCATGAAGTCATCCAGCATCAATCCTTTGTATAGTGTATAGTCTTTCAGTAACAGATTACTCCAACATTTATCCCTCATGGGGTCATAGGTTCTGTCCAAAAACTTTCTTCAGAACAGGCTCCTCTCCTTGCAAGTGTTGTTAAGACCTATATTCAGTATGAATGAAAATCAGACAGTCAGCTGAGGTCTATGGGCATTGTTAACAGCCCTGGAGACCTGATTAATTGTTTAGGTGAAAATTGGCACAGCAACATCTAAATCCCCGTTAATATTTGACTCACCGAGGAAAAGCAAGGTGTTTTGCTCCCTTTTTTAACTTATGAAATTGACGCCTTTATGTCACAGGATAAAATTTAATGGTAGCAGGACTGAACATTACGCTCTGTGCTGTATAGGAACAAAAGGCAGTAAATATTTCAAGGAACACTCTACTCAGCCTAATGGGTCACCTAACACTCCCAGTACTCCTTATTTTTGTTTACATGTTAATATCATACACAAGTTGTACCAAAATATATGTGATAGTGCAAAATACATAGCTAGTGCTTATGAATATATAATTCTTAACTGTGGTGATGATTTAGTATTTAATGTATGTATGGCATAATGTTTTGCAACACTTTGCCAACTGTTAATTAATAATTAATCAAATGATTTTTTTTTTTTAGGAAATGTAATATGGAATCAATTACCTATTTCTTCTTCTTCATTACACCTGCATGGATTCTAAACTTTTTATTGTATTTATATCTGAATATCTACACAAACACATGTACATGTTTAATTCATTTAAATGACATGTAAAGTGTTGATCAAATTTCAGCCAATTAACTCACCAAACACCTTTCAGGATAAGACCTGCCTGGACCACAATCCACCAAAATTTTTGTCTTCTCACTTTTAATTTTCCCTCAACATAACATGCTGTCTCTTTGTAGGATTTTTTTTCTTTTTTTCCCCACCAAAATAAATGGCTGAAGTGAACCCTTTTGCAGGTGATCTGAGCTGACCTGCCAGCTGTGAATAAACATTTACTGTCTGCTGTACAGAAATAGGTATATCTATACCTGCCCATCTGTAGTTTTCTAGAATAAGTCCTTACTCATAAACATGGCAGCTGGCTACAGTAGCTAAGGTATGATTTTTTTATGACTTGCTAGGCAATGCAGAACATAAAACCTCCACATAAGTCACCAAGAGATTAGTTACTTCAGCTTCAGGCTGCAGCAAGTTTTGTTACTAACTTTTATCTGACATTCTTCAACTTCTTGCCTTTTCCCACACATATATATACTTGATGTGGGAAGGGAAGTGTCATTCATTTTTTATATCTTTCAATTTTCAGTTTAAATTTGAGTGCATACACAGTTTGCATGAGTGTTGAAGGCAATTATTTTGTGCACTCTGATAAATGAGGGTATCAAAACATGGTTTTAGTGAGTCATATTTTAGGCATCGCTCAAGCATGATCCACTAAACCTTTAAAGTTAAGCTAAATGTTTACACAGATACAGCACATGAGAGATCCTCCCAGTCTGTCTGTCATAGCCTCTTGCTTCACTGAAGAAAAATTATTTCTTTGCCAAAATATATTTATACAAGAATTCCATAAAATGAAAAACACAAAGCAATAATGCCATTATCAGTGGAAATACGCACTAGAATTAAGGATGCTATTTACCCTTTTATAACCAGTCTAAGAAAAGTTTCAAGGAATAGGAGGTGTGAAGTGGTAATTTGAAAGGATACTGTTGAATTATTATCAGAAAATGTGAAGTTTCCTCTCACAAAGTTTGAACTAATAATTTGGGTTTGCTGCTTTTGATTGAATGATGCAGAGACTGGAAATAGACATTTCTTTCACTGATACCTGACTCCAATTTAGCATCATCTCATGCTCTAGTTTTAATTGCTCCCTATACAATTTTGAAAGTTTGTGTCTGGGGAGGAATAAAATATTTTAGAGGTCTTTTTAGGAAGCAAATCCACCGAAAAGGAGGAGTAAGCTGATTAGTTAATTTATAGTTTCTCTCTCCTTTTTTTTTTTTTTTTGTATTGGCAGATAGATTAAAAAGCTATACCAGTAAAAGCTTAGCAGTGGACTGATTTTAGTTAAGATGGAGCTGATGTTTTCCCTGCTTCCTAGACCATTGAATAATAACTGCAGTGCCTAGCAATTTTTACTTTTATTTCTCATTGCATTATTTTTAACCAAAGCCACATATTTCTCAGACTTTTCCTTTCTCAGGTCTTCTGGTCAATTTAAAAGTAACAAAGCCCAAAATAAATATCATACTTCTCTTCAGTAGTTTTTTTCATTAGTAAACTAATTCTGTTCTTCACAGCACTGCACCTGCTCTGTGTTGTTAAGAAGAGTCAGTTGATCAGTTCAGAGCCAGTTTTTCCTCTCTCTCCTCCCTCTTTGCACACATAGTTTGTCTAAGAGGTCACCCGTTCTTTTTCTCTGTCCTACTATGATTTGTTTATATTCTTACCATGCTCTATATCTACTGCAGATGAATCTTTCTCCTCTCAGTCTTAGTTCAAAACCATTGTATATTGTCAGCACACTTTTTGAATCCATTCACTGAATCCTCCTTCAATATAACCCATAATTTAAAGAATCCTTTGCTTGAATTCCAATGTGTGGCTCTACCTCCTCCTGTCCAAGCCATTTTGCCCTTTTATCTTTCCTTTTGCATGTTCTTTCCTCTTTATGGGATATGACATTAATATTCTGGTAATTATTTTCTTCCCCACATACACCAAAATTGCATTAAATATGGAACGCAAATCTCTCATGCTGAACTGTAGATGGGTTGCTGAATATTTAGACCATGGTACAATGAATTAACACTCTGCAATAACACACCTCCCCTTCTCACCCCAGAGGAGGTATTTATTTTCTTTGTGTTTCAATTCTCTATCTGTAAAAGAAGGATTATGTTTGTCCCTTGTGTCAATAAATATATACAGTATAAATATACTTTGATATATATGTCCACAGTATAAATATACTAATGTGTATTAATATCATTAAAGAGGTCATATAGATACATTAAAATTCAGTTAAATTATTTTCTTAACACCACATCTGACCCATTTTTTGGTTGGTGTCATGGCAACAAAATGATTAAATTCTATGTTTCTGCATTTTGAAATAGAAAATATCAGCATATTATCAATTAATCTTCAGTTCTACAGAGGAGGATGATTTGTGTTGGAACAGACCAAAAAGAGGAGAACCTCACTACAGATTTCACCTCCTTTCCTCTTGTTCCCTCTTTGGAAAACATCAGTTTCCCATGAAATCCTACCTGGAGTTCTCACGAGATTTCATGTGGAGTACTGTGTCCAGATCTGGAATCCTCAGCATAATAGGGATATGGAACTGTTAGAATGGGTCCAGAGAAGGGCCACAAAGATAACTGTAGGCTTGGAGCACCTCTATTATGAGGTTAGGCTGAGAGAGCTGGGCTTGTTCAGACTGCAGAAGAGAATGATCCAGGAAGATCTGATAGCAGCCTTTAAGAGGGCCTGTAAGAAAACTGGAGAGGGACTGTTCACTAAGGCTTGTAGTGAGAGGACAAGAGGGAATGGCTTTAAATTAGAAGGGGGGAGATTTAGATTAGATATTAGGAAGAAATTCTTCTCAATGAGGGTGTGAGGCACTGGCACAGGTTGTCCAGGGAAGCTGTAGATGCCCCTTCCCTGGAGATGTTCAAGGCCAGGTTGGATGGGGCCTTGAGCAGCCTGGGCTGGTGGGAAGTGTCCCCTGTGGCAGAGGGCTTGGAACTATATGATCTTTAAGGTCTGTTCCAACCCAAACCAATCTATGATTCAGTTTACTAACTCTTGCCCTTATATGGAAACATAGCAATTAAATATTTATTCTAAACACATTTCAGTAAGAAATAATCATCAACAATCTAAGGAATGGCCCTCTAGACATCATTTGGCTCACACTGGATTAACCAATAATTTACTAATGAAAACAGAAAGGGAATATCAGTTTGTCTCTCACATCCTAATTAAGTGCTCTAGCAGATCTGTTCGACTGTGTTGGGTTAAAGGAACAGAGAAAGAGATATGCTAATTATTCAGGAACAGCGATTGCTTATGTCAGAATTCCACCACAAATTCTGAAAGATCTCATGTTCATTTCAATGTTCTGTCCTGGTAAAGGAGTTCTGCCTTTTTGCCCTTCTCAAGGAGCAACTCAGTACTGGTACATGCTCTAAATTTTCCTGGTTCTTTTGCACTTCAAAATAGTACTTCTCCAAGGATACTTGAGGGAATTATCTAAAAACTTTTTTTTTCCCTTGGAATTTTCACGTCAATATTTTATATAATTATTTTGACATTTGGTCTTTACTATCTGCATGCATAAAAGGACTGAAGTATGAATTTCCACTTCCTCCTCTTTTTAATTATCATTACAAATTAATCTTTAGTCACTGTATTCAAATTTTAGGTAATTAATTACAGTAGCCAACAAAGTGCCAAAGGGAAAATAATAAGATACATCCAGTACATTATTAGACCAGAGGAAACACTCCTGCAGTTACTAACATATGACAGAACTGTTGCAGTCTCACAACTTTTCAGTTTTAGCATATCAACATAAAACACACTAGCACCAACAGTTTCCAGAACAAACCTGAACTACATTGGATAAAGGAGTGCTTGGATTTCCTAGGAGTATAATTTTCCTTTTAATATATAAGCTGTTTTATTAAAAAAAAAAAAAAAGTAAAAAGAAAATAGATCTTTTCCCATCTCCAATAACCAACTTCAGAGAATTAAAAATACTCATTTTCATTCATCACTAGGCTAATTAGCGGTCCTTACTTCTTCTCTTGCCACTATCAAAAAGTATCTCCACTCTCAGTCAACCTTGTAACTCTTTGAATCTCCCCTGGAGCCTAGAAACTCTTGTTTTCCAAGCAGTGTTCAAAAAATAAGCAGGAAGAAAACCAAGAATAAAGAAAGATATATATGTAGAGAATGAGATTTATTATAGATCCCTGAAAAAATTTAGAGACTAGACCTATAATCTGTGACTTCAGATCATAGAACTGTTATAAATATATCCTTAAGCCAATTTATTTCTAGAATTTTGTTTTATCATTAGAATCTTGTCTTTGTTTTTTTTCCTGATTTTAGAGTGTAACTGCCCTGAATGAAAGTCTATGTATGTTTCTCAGTCATAGAAATTGCAGAGTATGTTTTTGGTCCTCACAGACTTACAATTGAAAGGTTATTTTAACACTTCAGTTCTGGCATCAAGGCTTTTCATCTATACAGAAAAGCTGATAAGAATGTCTATATAAATTGTAAATTTGCCTTAAGAACCCAACAATCAAGGGAAAATTACTACTTTCATAGGTCTTCATTTTGGTCAGACTATCTGGATCTGTGGTATTTTAATAACTGGGTGACGTTTAGAGCACAAGTTTACTTTTGTAGTGATATATGATTGTATAGTATCTTCCCAGCTGAACTACAGCAACCTAATGGCTTCAGAACACTTATCAAAAATATGTCTACTAGTGTTTCTAAAGTGTGTGTTGAACATCAGCTGTGAAGCTTTTAAAAAACATTTTTATTCCCTAGGTGGAGGAAAAGAAGAGAAAAAAAAGGTACTACTACTGTTATGCCCAGAAAGATGTGTGGTTTTGTAACTGAAAGAACAAAGGAAGTAAAAAAATAAAGCTTTTCTATAGCGAGTACATTTTAAAACTAATTTTAAAATTCACTTAAATAAATCTATGCCTGTCCTTAACTAATGCGTTATTCCAGTATACAGAATGAAACTGGATTTGTTTTACTTTATCCCTTTTGGTATATGGCCATTTTTTTTTTCTTGGATGGAGGTAGGAGTGGTGATGTGGAGCTTTTTTCCCCACATTCTGTTCTTTGTCTCCACTCTTGTTTGTCAGAAGGTGTCAGAATCCATTCTGATGACCTGTTTCCAGATGGTCCTCTACTTGGCAGATTTGATATGCCATGTCACATAAAAAGCTCATAAAACTGAAGTGGCATTCACTCCATTTAATGCTTTGATTATCAACATACATACAGTGAATGTCACAGCATCTCACTGCCAAGCACTTAGTGCCCACTGGTTCCATCATCCAGGCCAAGCATAGCACAGTTTAACATTTTAAGCCTTTTTGTCACACTTTCATCTGCTTGATTTTTTTTGAGTCTAAGAACAGATATGTGCAACTAAATGTTTGGCATAGAAAAAAAATATCCAAAAGAAATAACATTTTAAACAATTCTATTTGAGATCTAGAAACTATGATATTTCAGAGGTTATCTCCATTTTGATCTTGTTTTAATCTTTATTGTAATATTTGGTGATATCTACACATTCCATTTTGAGAAGAACAGAAATCTACAAAGTTTGATAGAGAGCAGGGTTACTTTACTAAAGAACCTGTTGTTTTTACAGTTGAAATCTGAATTGGTATTTGAACAAATAGTATCAGTAAGACAGTTCTTTTGGTTGACTTTAGTTAAACTCTATTAACAGTAGGTTGGCTACAGCAGCCCATAATTGTTTAAGTAGTAGAATTCATTACAGATACTTTATAAGAAAGTAAACCTGTTACCCAATATACACAAGCTACATTCTAAGTTATATTCTGCTGCTGGAACAACAGTAGGTTTACCTTTTCATACATTTAACACAGTCCATGCCATCTTTCCTGGCCCTTTCAAAGCAAACAAGAACTACAACAGCAATGAAGAGCTCATTTTCTCAGTGAATATAACACATACATAAGTTTAAATCTATCTGATGTATTTTTATGTTCTATAGGTCTGACCTAGGGAGCAAGAAGTTTAAAGGATATAAGAGGATCCCTTCCCAGTAACATGTAGCTTAATAGTCCTAAAAAACTGGACACCTGCCTGCTTTTTTCTCCTTCTACCTGCCTCTTTAGGCTATGAGTAGTATCTCTAAACATAATGTCTTGATTTAGTGGGTTTTTAGTGTTTGTCTCATTTTACCTTAGAAACAGATATAAATGCCTAATGCTAATCTGAGGAGATGACCTATGGTTCCCTGGATTCAATAAAGCATAAGGTGCGGGTGGATGAGGTACTGAAGGGTGTGGTTTGGAGATTGGTGGGAATGGTTGGACTCGATGATCTAGTGGGTCTCTTCCAACCTGGTGATTCTGTGATTCTGTGATTCTCTTGAACATTGTTCAGCTACTAGAAAGTCACTCACACCTTTCTGCCTGCCTTGACTATATGCACAGGAACTGGGCTTCTAACTGAGGAATTTCAATAAAGGCAATAAATCCGGATCATTAAATGTGAAAGTTTAAGTAAAATTCTATATTACTTAATCCTGTTCTAATGTGAAATAGTCTGAAGAGGGAGAAAAACAGTTAGTGTGTTGAAATTGTGTCAGGTTCATGGTTATGTAACTGTGAAGAACTAGTATGTATGTATATATTTATTTATTCACTGACTTACTTAGCTATCTCTTTCAAGGGAAACTTACAGGGTGTGACATCTGAGGTCAACTCTAATCAGCTGAGAAGTAGGGAACATTTGATTAAGATAAATTTATACTCTGATTCCTGCATATGATGAATACCGTTATACTCAGACTTTTAGCTTCATGTTTTAAATTAATTGGTTTTCTCATCTGTGAAAATATGAAAGTTTGTGAATAACCTTGTGAATAACAGAATAAATATTAAAAAAATAGAAAAATAATAATTTCGTTTATACCCAGTCCCTTCTTATGCAGATGCATCCCGAAGTATTAAGCATACATTGTTAAATTATTTTTGTTTATTTTTGTTATTAGTGTTGTTATGATCACTTTTTATTTCTCTTTCAACACTCTTTGCTGTAGCATTCAAAAATTCTGTCAATGAAATTAAGACATATAGCATTTGTAGGGACAGCTCCACCAATCATTACTACTAAAGCTCAGTTAGTTTTTTTGCATATCAAGAAGGATTTCAGAGAGCCACAGTGAAATGGCTTACAAATAAAGCACTATATTTTGCCAAAATGCATCACATTATTTTGAAAAATGTTCATGGTAAGTACTTCAAAGAATATTTATTCTGCTAGTCCAGAAAGTTCCTTCGAAAAAGAGAAATAATGACAGGTACAACTGGAAATAAAAGAAAAAGTAAAGACTTAAATGAAACTGGGAAGTAATATATGAGCAAGAAGCCAGACACAAGACTAAAACTCTGAGTTCTCAGTTAAATGTATGGTTTTTTTGAAATCACAGGAGAAATTTCTGTTGTGGTTATCACACAGAATAAAAAAAGCTTTCTTTGATTAAAGTGGAAGGGTTATGAGTTTTATCTAAAAATTAAGAATGGATAACTACACAAGAAGTGTTATGAGCAATGTTAAGAGCACTTTGCTCAATGAAGTCACCGTGTAAACTGGAAATCAACACCAAATCCTAATACCTGTGTTGTTGGGTATTACCATTTGAATTAATCTAATTCCAAAGTTCTGAAATATATGTGAAGGTAACCATTTAGATAACAAATAGCTGTCATAAAAAATGAGCTACCTATTTCTCCTCCCATTCTCATTAAGCAATTGGATGAACTGAAAAAGACCCATATTTGTGATATGACAAAAAAATTTTAAAAAGCAATGCACACATGTCAGCAGCATCTATGTCCATCTGTTGTAAGACAGTCTACTCTTTTCCCTAGAAGTCTCCAGTTGTGAATAATAGAAATAAACCTGATGTCAACTCAGTTATAAGCAGAGCATAAGAGCTGTGGCCTTCATTCAAGTGCTTAGGCTCTTACTGGGAAGAAACACTACAGCTACTGCTGGCAGACATGACTTTATTCTTTTCTATATCAGCTCACACTTGAAAATTTGGCTGCGTAAAAACCTTGAAATCAAACAGCTATATATCAGGTAGGCACAACTGTATGTACCACTGTTGATCCATCTGTAGGCTGCCCCTTGTGCCAGTAGCTTTTTCTGTGCTTGATCTGAGATCAAGACACATTGTAGGAATATTCTAAAGTTATTCCTCTTATTCTTTCCTCAATAAGTTCTTAATTTAACAATGGGCATTTAGGCTTAATAATAAGTGATGTTTTAAATTCCTGTGATGATAATTCCAGATGTTAAGAAATACCCACTGTTATTAATAAACCATTACACATTGAGGGTTTCCACTTCACTCTATATTTTTCTTTTCATTTCCTACAATAATCATTTAGCATTAATGATACTTTCTCCCAGAATTTTGGCAAAAAATCCCTACTTTATCAAGTTTGTATGGCAGACTAACCTTATCTTCCTGCCAACAGTAACCATCAGCAAAATAAAAAACTTCAGTAGGTCTACAGTCGTTTTTTTGGCTGTGAGGAGGTAGGCAGCCATGCTTTAATACTGGCTCATTACAGTTCCCACTTGCCATTACCTGTCTTTAGTACATCCCTGTTCTTGTATCTGTGATGACTGTCTTCAGATGCCTCAGGCTTTTCTTACATAGCTTTCAATTCCTGGTTGTTGTATTTACTTTACACTTCTTTTTTATTATTCCTCTCTCTTCTCAATTTTTCATGATTTTAAATTATCTATTGACTGTAATTACATGACTTCAAGTTTTTTAATCTATTTTACCAGGGAAGACTGAAAGCATAAACAATTACTTTAATTCATTAGATATTGTATAAGTTATAATATAGTGTAAGATATATCTGTCAACAAAATAGTTATTAGCTTCATGAACAGAAAAAAATGCAGTAGGATCTAAGGCCCTATACATAGTGAGTGACTTTCTGATACAGAATGCAAAATGTGCGAGCCAAATAACCTAAATTAAAACAGCAAGTCCAAAAACTGAGGGAAGGAATCCTTAATACAATGTTTCTGTCTACAGGATATTTCACCTATCAACATTAAATACAATGTAAATTACATAAAAATAGTTCCATGTTTATCATAGAATCATAGAATCACCAGATTGGGAAAGACCTCGAAGATCATCAAGTCCAACCATTCCTATCAAACACTAAACCATGTCTCTGAGCACCTCATCCACCTATCTTTTAAACACCTCCAGGGATGGGGACTCAACCCCCTCCCTGAGCAGCCTCTGACAGTGCCCAATGACCCTTTCCATAAAAAAAAAAAAATTCTGATATCCAGCCTGAGCAGCCCCTGGAGGAGCTTGAGGCCGTTCCCTCTTGTCCTGCCCCCTGTCACTTGGAACAAGAGGCCAGCTCCCTCCTCTCCACAACCTCCTTCAGGTAGTTGTAGAGAGCAATAAGTTCTCCCCTCAGCCTCCTCTTCTCCAGGCTAAACACCCCCAGCTCTCTCAGCCGCTCCTCATAAGGCCTGTTCTCCAGCCCCTTCACCAGCTTTGTTGCTCTTCTCTGGACTCGCTCCAGACCCTCAACATCCTTCTTGTGGTGAGGGGCCCAGAACTGAACACAGTACTCGAGGTGCGGTCTCACCAGTGCCGAGTACAGAGGGAGAAGAACCTCCCTGGACCTGCTGGTCACGCCATTTCTGATCCAAGCCAAGATGCCATTGGCCTTCTTGGCCACCTGGGCCACTGCTGGCTCATGTTCAGTCGCTGTCAACCAACACCCCCAGGTCCTTCTCCTCTTGGCAGCTTTCTAGACAGACTTCTCCCAGTCTGTAGCTGCTTAGGGTTGTTGTGCCCCAAGTGCAGGACCCGGCATTTGGCCTTGTTAAACCTCATGCCGTTGGTCTCAGCCCAGCAGTCCAGCCTGTTCAGGTCCCTTTGCAGAGCCTCCCGACCCTCCAGCAGATCCACACTTCCACCCAGCTTAGTGTCATCTGCAAACCTGCTAAGGGAGGACTCAATGCCTTCATCCAGGTCGTTGATAAAAACATTGCATAGAACTGGACCCAGCACTGAACCCTGGGGAACTCCACTTGTGACCAGCCTCCCTCTGGAGTTAACTCCATTTATCACAACTCTTTGGGCCTGGCCATCATATATATCTAAGGAATAATCTAAAAGAAAAGAAATTTTATCAAGTGTCAACAAGCTATATTTGGAAATTGCATCCAACAAATTTTTCAGAAAATGAGTATATTTTTTAAAAAATCTATGTATTTAATAAAAAGAATGAATACAACCACATAGAAAGTATAGAGTCATGTGTATAATGTCTTCCACTTTAAAAAAGCCCATTTTATTTTTAACAAATCTTAGAAGTAATCCATTGTGGTGCAAGCATCACTGGATGGTGATCTATGTTATGTATTGTCCATAATTGACACCAACATTGATATCCTTTTGCTTTATTAAATCTGTGGGAAAATCTTCACTCTTCTTTTGCTCAGTGCCTGTGGAAAATGTTTCAGATTTCAAAGCGATTAAGACTTTTTCTGACTATGATTGCTATTAATTAATATTATGGAAAGAGTGAAAGTATTTAGCAAAATATCAAAACTTATTTGTGTTATGCCCTGTATATCATTGCCATTAAAATATATCCCTTGCTCTAAAAGTTTAAGAACTAAGAGTGGAAGTATAAAACTGGCTGAATACAACAAAGAGGTGAGGAGAACACAAGGTAACAGCATGACATTTATGGGAAGGGCAAGAGGCAGAGGTCACAGAACTCCAGCTGCCTCGACATCATTGTGCTTGTCTTCTTTCCCCCTGTTTCTTCATTTGTCTTTTAATTAAAAATAACTGGCCTGATTTTCAAATGTCTTGAACACCTAAAACCTCTACTGATTTCACAGGCAGCTGTGGGTGCCATCACATTAGAAAATTAGGCCCAAAGTATTTTTATCTTTGGAAGCTTCATAAGATTTACACCTAAAATGTGAGAGGCTAAGGGAAAACCTTGATAACTGTATCTTAGAAGAATTGAATAGTGAAGGCTTCCAAAATGAATGATGACTTTAGTATGCTATAGCTGTCTTTTCTCTCAGACCTGTTTTTCTTTCCTGGTGTTGCAACTTATGCTTGACACCTTTCTTATACATTTTGATTGAGGGAATAGTTCTAATAATCCTTGGAAATCCTGTTGTTATCTCCTCATTCCAGGGAAGTGTGATATTATGTATGTAGATTACAATGTGTGTTATAAAATCCACGGTCACATTTTTTAGGGAAATTATCAGTAAAATTTTGACCTAGCAGTATTCCTAAGATTTAATTTTTTAGTATTCCAACATTAGTTTAGTTTCATTGGACTCAAAGGTCTGGATAAATTCTACCTAACTGTAGGCACTGAACTATTTTGAAACAAATAAATTACTACGAACTAATTGAAGATTATTTTGTTCTGATCTCAAGAACCTTTGTAAACTGCCTGAAGCAGAGGTAGGGTAAACTGTCACCAGATATCTTGTACTACCTGTAATTCTTACTCTCTAAGTCATAGTGTTATTATCTAAAAGTTCTATATTCCCCTCCTTTAAGTTATCCCCCAGTATATCCTATCATTCTTAAATATATCAGCTGCTGTATCATAGTTATACCAGTATATCTTCTCATGTTCACACATATATAGCTTAAGTGCTGTTTTACATGAAAGAAGTAGTATATCTACTAAGTACTGTAAGACATTAATACAATTCTTATAATAAGACAGGATATTATAAGAATTTAGTAATTTATAATCTCCATAGTACATCTAGTTTATAACACAGTCTTGCACAAATCATTCTATATGTGAATAAAAGTTAGATAAAACAGAAATTGTTCTATGGTTATTTTTATTCTTGTACTAACAGGACAGCAACAGAGTTACTAAGCAGCACGTATGTGCTGGTGAGAGAAAGTGAACAAATTTGACACTGAGTTTATTGACTAGATCTCTTTTGACTATGACATAATGTTAGATTCCTGTACATCTGTAACCCACTGCAAAGAATTAAAAACTGCTTTATGTGTGGATTTGTATTTCAGACATCATTCTTGTAACATTTTAATCTGCTTATCTTGCTTTAATAGTCTGGATAGATATTGAATTCTTGAAAATTTAGAAAAAAATAGGTAAATGTCTGAAAGAGAGGGGAAAAGCCTATGTTTTCACTGCTGAAGAAAATGCTGAATTTTACTGCTTTCACTCATGATGGTCCTGTTTATTTTCCACATGGTTCTGGAATTGCTACATTGCAGCCAGGTTTGTGTTACTGCCATGTCTGTTTTGCCATGACTTCTCTAATATTAGCTTCCCAAAACCACAGAATAATAAATGATCTCCCCCAGGCTTGCTGCCTTATTTGCAAAATGTTTATAACCATTGAAAATTGTTTGGATTTCTATAGTTTCTGTGACAGCAATCTCACTTCAAATAAGTAAACTGAGCAATTATTATTGTGCAGCATGAATACTAACGACTAATTTTTCTGTTACTAAGAACAGAGTGATGGATGAATACTCTTTCTTGGATCTCTTGATTAGTTATCTCGACATCATGAAATGATTTTTGCACAACTTCTAAAATATCATTATTGTGTATTATTGAGTCCCAGAGCTGCAATACTTTGTACAAATTTCCTGTATTAAAAACACTCAAATGGTTAATCTATTGTTTCACTTCAATTCTTTTCAGAGTACAAACCCTCCACTAACTGGCTTTATCATTTCACAGAGCATTAATATGAAGCCATTAAAAATCCTAATCAACCCATTGAAACACTAAGGATTTTTAATAATGTGTAGCATTAATGCACACTGTAAGATGTGTCTAAATACTTTAAAATGTGTTGTCTGTGAGCATTTGTTTTGATTGATCTGGTTACAGCAGTTCTTACAGTGATTCTCATTAAAGGATCACAGAATCACAGGGCTGTTTAGGGTGGAGAAAACTTTTAAGATCATCGAGTCCAATCATTAGTGCTTCTATAAAAGATTAATTTTTTATATCCACTATGATGCCAGTTTTTCATAAGTTTATGACTTGGCCTTTTCCCCCTGATTCATACATAGTATAAGCTCCTTTCAAAGCTAGGTGACAACCAGTGAAATAATTCCATAGACAAAGAATGCTGAAAAAGTTTTCTATTGGTTTAAAATACCTATAAACAAAATAGATTATTGTTATTATTATTGTTTTTGTTGTTGTTGTTATCATTATTGTTATTATTATTATTATTATTATTATTATTATTATTATTATTATTATTATTATTATTATTATTATTATTATTATTATTATTATTATTATTATTATTATTATTATTATGTTGAAAAGTTTGATTTCAGATTTCAATCATTTCTTCTGAACCTCTGGATTTTACAGGTGAGAAGAATTAAGGTGGTTGTTATTTAGTGTTGAAAAATACCTCCTAGGTGTACCAAGCAGACAGCTTTATTATGCTTTACCTTCTGCTTTAATAGTGATAATAAATCAGAACAGAATCAAAATAATTCCATTGACATTTGATTATCCTAAAATCACCCACTTATTCTAAATCTCAATGGAAGAAGTATATTTTCACTTTAAATTGCTGTAATTCCACTAGATGCACAAGCAATAATTGTACTAACTAGCCGATTATGCTGACAATAAAGGAACACAATATTGACTTTTTGGCTGAAGAGGGGTCATTATGTTAACAGTAAGATAAAGCAGCTTTTGAGTTGACAAGAGCATTATCTCTTCAAAATCTTTATTCTGTAACAATCTTTTTACTTCTTTATGTGTTTCATAACTTTGGTATCTATAATACCTAAGAAATAAAATGGTAAAAGTTGCTATGTAAAGTAAGTTTGGACATGATTCAGAGTGAAATATGAAAAACTCTCGGTGTAAGACTTCACTTACCATGTATGTGATGCTTCTCTGCCTCAACTATATATGCTCATGGTGACCGACTTCTAGATCAAAACAGTACTTAAGTAGTTTAACATTAACATATTACTCAAGGAAGAGGGTAGGAGGGTGGGGTTATAATTATTTTCAGGGTTTTCCCACGAGTCTTTTCTATCAATTGAAAATAAATTTAAAAAAATATATGCCTTTTTGAGGGATAGACCATACACTCTTCTGAGCTTATTATAGTGTTCATTCTCCTTATCTTTTGCAACAGAGATGTCAACTGTGCAGATATTTTTTTACCTCAGCAGATGCTTGTGGCTCCCTGGCAGAATTTTCAGGTATCTGGGTTAGCATCTTTGTTGTTGTTACCCGAACTGTTATGTAGATATGCTGCTGATTAATTCTTCTTGATGCTCTATTCACCTTATTGTCATTGTCATTTGCTTTGCTGATGTCATTTATCTTTTACTGTAACTTGTAGTCTTCCATTTTTTGACAGAGACTTCCTTGCACCTACACCTTCATAGGAGCCGTGTGTGAGATAATTTTTATCTGACATTTTTTATAGCCTTATACCAGCAAAACACAGGTAAATGGGCCATTTGCTTACCTAGTTTTCTCAAAGATTCAGAAAAGCATCTCTTATGTACAGTGAAATGCTTATGTAGTCATGCAGCATGCAAGAAAAAAATCATTTTGCTGTGAGTAAAGACCCAGCTTTTATTAGATGTAACATTTGGGACTGAAAGAGTAGTCTGATGTGATTCTACACTCCTCTGTTTTGTTTTTTTTTTAAAAATTATTTGGAATGATCATTTGTGGGGCAAGGCTCAGACAATACAGCAAGAGGTAAATATTTTTAGTTTATCAGTATGTCTGCATCAGTTTAGTGAAACTGTACATATCTATGTTGTATAGAAATGACAAAGGAGAACCCTAAGGGAAAACTGTAGGTGTTTTCATACTATCGCTTACATGGTTATTTTCATAACTTTCTCTAGATTTTATTCTTGTATATGTAAATTATGTGTCTCTCTGCTTTAATAAATGTATTTGATTGCTACTTACATTAGATTGTTGTTGCACTAAATTGTTATTTACAGTTAAACTTGTCAATAGAATGTAAATCGATGTCTTAATCCAGGAACTAAATAGCAAGAAATTCTAAGTAGATGACTCACAATCCTTTCTCCATCTTCCTTCTTAAAGACAAGTAACCTCATTAAAGGTTTAAGTAGTAGCAGGTTTTGATGTCAGAATGTGACACAGATGGAGGTTGAATATGATTAAATCTGCTATGCAAAGTATTATAATAATGACAGAGAGGTAAAATGGTCTTGTGTTTTGCTAGAACCTGTCCTTCCATAATTTCTCTGAGATACTGTTACATTTCTTTTGTATGTTTGTGGGACTGTTCAGAGCAACAACAAATCAGTCCCAGGGTATACTCAAAATTCCAATATTTAATTTGAACACTGCCAAAGTAACAAAACAGACCCCAATCTGTCCTTTGAATGTAGTCAAAATTACACATAATTTACAACAACAAAAGATGAGTTAGAGCATAAGGCAGTGACAGAGAAAGAAAGAAAAAAACATTAGGGAAAAGAGAAATGACATAAAAATAATAAACATCCCAACAAAATACAGTGGTGTTTTTCTTAGGAAACCTGTTGCACAGGGCAGAGGATGAGCACATGAGCTTCTTGGCAGCGATTATAGAGGAGCTCCGTCGCCTATTAGCATGCAAGAAGCGGTCTTGCTGCACTTGTGCCATTTCTCTACATGGAATGTTCTCAAACCAGGGCATGCACAGAAGTTCCTTTGGGGAAATTCTTGCTTGGGGGCTGGCAGATCAATGGACCCTTGCCAGAAATAACCTTCGTGTGAAACCTTTGGGCACACATGTACAGTCAGGGGGGCTCCTGCCTCTTCAAGGGTGTGGTAATCCCTCTGCCACAGCAGCCCAGGACAGTTCATTGTGCACCAGAAGCCCTTCTGCAGGTAGAAAGGATGCCTACTCCTGCACCTCCTCCCATTATTCTCTTCTGCTACCAAACTGCACAAAGCCCCAGGCACACACAGCCTTGCAGTCAGATGATGCTTAAGACATACCAACAAATTCAAATAAAGAAATTGATCTTTACATATACATAAATAAAATTCTATCGAGAATGGAAAACCAGCTAAAATCAGTAAAAATCCTGTGGTAAATTTTAACATTTTGATATAAATCAATATTCAGCTGAAGGGTAATATCTGAGACTGTATCTAAGAAGAAAGACAAATTATATCAAAGTCTTCGCAAGAGAATCATTGAAGCATAATACAGAGGCTAAAGAAAAATTATTTTTTTTTAAAAAAAATATATATAGGGTCTGTTTGAGACAAAGTGTAGGGGTATTAGAAGGACAGGAGATCTAAAAAGCTACTAGAGAAATAATATTAAAGGATAAAGAAAGTATAAGTTATAGATGGCTTACTTGGGAAAAAAATCAGTTAAACAGTACTATATGACTGTGATATCCTAACACAAGTCAAAATTTTGTATTCCTGTTACAAAAATGGAAGGACTTCTTGGCTTAAAGGAAAGATTGTGAAAAAGATTTGGAGATCTAATAAGACAACAAAAAGACAAGGAATAGGGGGGCAGACTAAAAGAAAATGCTCGGCATGAATTCCAAAACTAATTCTATGAGTGAAAGAATAACTTACCTTTTTTAAGCGCTGATGAGAAAGTAGCATTTAGAAAGAAGGTCTTTCTGCCCATTACATAATTTCTGTGTTGAAATTAAACCCTTTTAATATCAGTAGCAAAAAAGAAAAAAAAATGCAAATCCTTGTACTGTTACTAACCAGGTCCACAAATAAAAAGAATTACAGGAATGCTTATACTAGGTTCGTCTATAGATACCAGTGTGCAAAGACATGACCACTAAATCTCAGGTAAATCAAATATGATTTATTGTTCAAATACGTGGAAGGAATACATGCGTGTCTTATTACTAGGGGATGCCCTGAAGGTGCAGTGTCTATTGACTCTGATCATCCAAGCACCATGTTCCATCCCCTTTTCCTGCTCAGCGATCAACACCAGTTCATGAGTCTATAGGCTGATAAGTTTTTATGTAGCCAGATGTAATAGATTAAGGTATAATAGTGTATTTGAACAACAAAGTATGTTTGATTTAACTAAGATTTAGTGGTCCTGTCTTTTTACACTGGTATCTAAAGATGAACTTAATATAGACATCACAATTGTTAGAGGTAGACCCTTAAGGTTAAGTGAAGTAAAGAGCTCGATCAGTTTTGTTTCATGAGCAGAAGGTTTAGAAACATTTTGATAGCATTAGAAAAAAGCTAGAAAAATACTAGCAGCAAAAAGCTGCACAAAATATTTCAATATTGCTTCTTGCTTTGTGAAGTGCATTTGTATTAGGCTTTGGTTTAATCTCAAACTCTTTCATTAAATTCTCCTGATTTTTTCAAAATTACAAAGGGTTTGTGATATAAGAAAACAATTCCCCTGCCAGGACAAATTACAGTGCATCAGTAATTTCATAGGCAGAAAGCACTAAAGCTTTTATTAATGAAACAGAGGAGAGTGTAACAAGAATCAAGGACTGCAAATTGAAGCCAGAGAAATTCAGATGCATGAGAAAATACAGATTTTTAACAGTGGGGATACTGAATTTCTGAAATAAGCTACCAACAGAAGCAAGAGATTTTCCATCATTTTCTAGCATAGAACTGAGGGATCAATTCTGACTGCCTCCTTTGGTTTTCAAGCTGTTGGAAGGAATCTTAAAGATCATCTAATTCCAAGCCCCCTGCCATGTGCAGGGACACCTCCCACTAGAAGATGCCTGCCTTGTACACCATTTCAAAACACCCAACTTATTCTCCTTCATATAAAGAACATATGGGCAGAAATACTACAGCTCTGAATATGATTTATTGAGTTTGACACAAGCTTTCATGCATTAGCCTTATGAACCAGTGTGATATTTGATATGAATATGTAGTATGCTGCATGACTTAGTCCAATTTTGCAGACTGATGTGAAGGTTCATTTCCCAGTATTCAAAGAATCACAGAATCACAGAATCACCAGGTTGGAAGAGACCCACCGGATTGTCGAGTCCAACCATTCCCACCAATCCCTAAACCATGCCCCTAAGCACCTCATCTACCCTCACCTTAAACACCTCCAGGGAAGGCGAATCAACCACCTCCCTCGGCAGACTGTTCCAATGCATAACCACCCTCTCCATGAAGAATTTTTTCCTTATCTCAAGCCTAAACCTCCCCTGGCGGAGCTTGAGGCCATTCCCTGTCGTCCTGTCCCCTGTCACTTGGCAGAAGAGGCCAGTTCCCTCCTCTCTACAACCTCCCTTCAGGTAGTTGTAGAGAGTAATAAGGTCTCCCCTCAGCCTCCTCTTCTCCAGGCTGAACAACCCCAGCTCTCCCAGCCACTCCTCATAAGATTTGTTCTGCAGCCCCTTCACCAGCTTTGTTGCTCTTCTCTGGACTCGCTCCAGAGCCTCAACATCCCTCTTGTGGTGAGGGGCCCAGAACAAAAGAATTGAAAGAAGTTACCTGGATGCAATCAATAGAAAGTGCTCGCCATACTGCAAGACTTTCCATTCACTTCAGGTTCATAAGACCAAAACCTGTGCAGAACATAGTCACCTAACTGATCATTATTTAGCTTTGGAGAGTACTGCTGTACACTTGAACTCAATACTGTAACAAGGAGGACAGTATCAAACAATGTGGGTAACTTATATTGAGCATGTGGCCTCACATATAAGTACAAATGCCTTATATCATATGCATAAATAGGTCTCGGAAACAGAGACCAGAACCAGAGATACCTCTAAAAGTGTTTTTAGCATGGAAACTTAGTGCTTCCTCTTTGTCTCTTACCTGATACATTTCTCTCCTGCCTGAATTAATTCATTACCTTTAAGTTTTACCTAACTAATTTTAATGTGTTTTTTTTCTATTTCTTTCTCTTTTTTTCTTCTCTAATATTATATGATTTTCTTTTGAGACTGTTGACGACAAAGACTTCTCTTTGCTTTAGAATTCATTCAAGGACAGCTTTACATCTTGGTAGCTGAGGCCAAGTCAGCCCTCTGCATCACTGAGCATTGCATTCAAAATTTTAGTTAGCTAAGTCTGCTGATATAAATACATATCAAAATTCCTGTGTGGCTTCTTAGAATTGAGTGTTACTGCAATTTAAAGGTTAGAATGTGGAGATTTTTAAAGAAAGTATAGGAAGCCCCAGTGAAGAAGAGATGGTTAAACATTTTTTTTTTCTTTTTTTTGCTAGATTATTGCTCTTTTTAAAAAAATGAATGTTGAAATGTAGAGTTGTTTGGATCATTAGAGTTTGTCCCTTCAACACTCAAGACTTCAAAAAATACTCCGACTTTCTGAAGTGAATACTAACTAACTTCAAGAGAAAGGATGGCTCAGAGGTCCAGGCCTGACCTGAAGAGCAGTCCTTTAATTTTCCGAACACTCATTTTCTTTGTTTCTGCTAATGCAATGATTACTGTGCTAGGATGGTAAGCACCCAAAGGCCCCAGAGAGGGTAGTGCTGCATGCTGTAAAAATAGAGATAAATAGACAGCTGTCATGCAGCAGAGTTTATGATCTGAAAAGCACAAAGATCTTGAGGTCTGGGAATGGAGACGTAACTTCCAAGCAAATAAAAACAGTGATGACTGGTAAAGCATCAGTAGCTGAATCCTTCCTTGTTCATCCATCTTTTCAAACAGGAGTAGAGGTAAGATAGAGGGATTGACAGCACTATGGAAGTTAGTAGCAAGAGAACATATTACAAAAAAAGCTACCTTGCTTGCTACGCTTTTCTTGATGCACACCAGGATACCACTGGCCTTCTTCTCTATGAGGGCACATAGCCGGCTCATCATTAACTTGTTGGCTACTAGGACTCCTAGGTCCTTCTACACAGAGCTACTTTCCAGCAGGTCAGCCCCTAACCTGTACTACGGCAGAGGCTATTCCTTTCGATATCCTGATTCCTCCTACACATGCCTCTGTTGGACTTTGTTATGTTCCTTTCTGCCCAATTTTCCAGCCTGTTCAGGTCTCACTGAATGGCAGCACAGCTTTCCAGTGTATCAGTATCTCCTCTCAATTTTGCATCATCAGTAAATTAAGAGAGGATACACTGTGTCCTCTCATCCAGGTTACTGATAAATATCTTGAAGAAGGCTGTGCCCAGTAGTGATCCCTGTGGAACAACACTGGGCACTAACTCCCATCTAGACTCTGCACCACTGATGAGGGTTGTCCCTGTGAGCTCTGCTATCCAGCCAGTTCTCAATCCACCTCACTGTTCACCCATCTAACCTACACTTCCAAAGCTTGTATCTGAGGATATTGTGGTAGACAGTATCAAAAGCCTTTCTAAAGTTGAGGTAGACACCATCCACCATTGTCCTCTCATCTACTCAGTTAATCATGATATCACAGAAGTCTTTCAGATTGGCCAAGCATGATTCCCCTTGGCGAACCCATGTTGACCACTCCTGATAACCTTCTTTTCTTCCAGGTGCTTTGAGGTGACATCCAAGATGACCTGTTCTATCACCTTTCTAGAATGGAAGTGAGGCTGATAGGTCAGTAGTTTTCTCAGTCCTTCTTCTTGTTCTTTTTGAAAATAGAGGTGATAGTAACTCTTCTCTGGAATAGCTTTTCAGACTCGAGAATACTCTTTTGTTAAAATCATGAAGGAAATGTAGGAATAAGTTGTCCTGAGTATCCAAGTCTCTATGAAAACATTTTCTTAAATATGTAACTTATTAAAAAAATAGGTAAAAGATGTGTATAACCAAAACCTCAAACTCTAAATTTCAATTTGCCATAAAGCTGAACGATGCACTACATCTCTTCATGCAAACATGTTCTCCAACTCAGTCTATATATAAAACCAAAAATAAAACAAAATATAAAAGGAGTGGGTTTTTATATGCTTGAAAAGGCAGAAACTCATAGATTAAAAACGCTAAACTAGGGTAAAACCTTCTAGAGTTAATTTAGAAACCTGTGGATGTCAAGAGACATCACCATCTCTTCTGTCCTGCCATCTGGGGTCTATTTTAACTCCTTTTAAGAATCCCCTTGTGTTAAATGGCAGATGTGAATTGAATTTGTAAAACAACTACATCAAAAGTGGTAGGGCACTACAACCCACCTGGCATCTAGAGGAGAAAGCTGGTTAGAGCTAGGCAGCAGAAAAAGCTTAAAGACCACTTCCTCTCAGCACATAAATGCTTCAGTCTATTCAAGTGACAGTTATGATCTTGTCCTTGCTGAAGGTTTATAATGCCCTGAGTGAATTTAATAATTTTTCAGAAGCTATCTATGCCTCTTCTTTCAATGTGATAGTAGCCACAGTGTTCTGTTTTCTCAGTGCTTAAAGTGTCTCTTTATGACACTATGCATGAGTTCCTCTTGTGTCTGAAGGAATTAAATCCCATCATCTATTCTTCTTATCTAATGAAAATATTGTGAATTGTCATAAAATTTCTTAGATTGGTGTGATGAAGAGGCAATCACAATACTTACCGCTAAACCTTGTTTGCCATGCACAAAATGCAAAGATAAACACAATGTCACTTTTAAGTGAAATGAAAGTAGCACTTAGTGCAAAATTTCATGAGTTATTTCAATAGATATACTATTAAAAAATGGATGAAGTACATTTTAGAAAATTGTGTATTTATACTATAGCGCAAATAATGATAATTAGCAATAATAGCATATTAGTTATCTTGCCTAATATTCTAACTTTAGTTGTTAGTATAAAAATATTCAGTATACCAAAATATGTCAATGTCTGAAGGGTAAGCAATTGCTCAATCACTATTACAGATTTGGAGTACACTAAATCCCTAAATTACTTATTGAAAAATATCTTAAAAAATCACATTTAATCCTGAAGAGTTTGTATTTTTTTTCAGCTTTGATATTTGAATAATCGTAGAAGAGGAATGAATTAGCAGTTCCACCCTATACTAAAATTGTCTTTAAAAACAATCTATTTACCTTTTTTTTATACTAATTTCTAGTAAAATCTATAGCATGTTCTGACATTTTTGAAACCTTTGTTATTGTAAGTGAGCATCTGAGGTAGTTCCTTATAATCTTCCTCTCTCCGTAGATACCAAAGGCAGTGCAACCATTAAAAATCATGTTACAGATACAGGAAACATCGACAGTAAAGAAGTTAAGGGACTTGGACATGTATCATATGTATCATGCTAAGTGCTGGAGAATCTGAAAGTTAGACATCCAGCTAAGGAAGTGAAATCCATTAATGTGAATTAAGAGCTTAAGGGTGGTGCTCATTGATGGTTTTCTCTAGTGGCAAAAACTGCAAGAGCTTTCTGCTCCCACTTGTCTCCCAGTTATTTATTTGTAGCATACACAGCAGTATGCTGTTTTCTCAATCTGTTGTGATGCAGCTGTGTGCAGAGAACATTCAAAATAAGTTCACTGGATTTAAAAAAAAAAGAAAGCATAACAACAACAATAAAGAGGACTTTTTTTTTTTTAACCCAATCCAGGTTGCTTCAGTAATCCAATTTATAATACAGTACCCCAAACCTTGTCTCCTCTGACAAGACATTGAACTATAGTATCAGGATGCTCGGCATTTTTACTTTCCGACCTTCCAAAAGAAACATGTTCCTAATGCATACCTGAGAATAGGATTTAAAAGAGGGAGATCTAGAAAGATGTTTTCCTGTAGTCATCTGTGTTATGTCATTTCATAACAATTTCATATTATAACTATTACTGGATTACATAGCACTGCAGATCATCTTGGAGCATAGGACTGTATTTCTGTCGAGGTAATCAGAGAAGATGATGTGAATTTTATGCTGACTTCATATTTTATCCAAGGTTTATGCTTGCTGTAAGTCAGTAGATAACACCTGAAGGAGCATAAAGAACAGAGTGGTACAGACAGGTGATATTTTATCTAGCATAAGGCCAACAAAAAAAACCCCAGTTATTCCTTCAAAGGCTTATAAACTTGCTTGGAGAAGTATTCATGTGGTCAAAGTCTTTTGATCCAGTAGTAGGTACTCTAAAACCATATTTGTTATCACATCAAAACACTGTATGAAACAGCTTAAGTCAGCACTTAGCTCAGCCAGTCCAAAGTGTTAAAAGGGGATCAGGTTGACTTTTCCACAGTAAGCTAGGTCTGCTCTTTGAATAATTTTCTCATTTTTAATTGCTTCTTATTTCTTTCTTTGTAAAAACATCTATTGATCTTATGTTGTTTCTCTGCTTTGCATATTAGACTGGTTGTTAAATTATTTGATCAGAAACTTGATACTGCACAGCCCCGCGTGTAATCCTGGTCCCAAAACTCATCAGTTGATTGTTTACCTACTGCCTTAAACAAAATGCTACTGAAGATTCTGAGTCGACTATTCTGAAGTGGAACAACTGGGTGATCAGAAAAGACTCATCCAACCAGAAAGGAAAGCAGATGACATGACACGCATCCACAGCCTAAAGATTAAAAGGTTTACAGAGTTGGGAGTTCTTGCCCTTGCTCCTAACATACTTTGTGACTTCTAATCCAGTGATTTTTAGGAACATAAGGCAGTCTATGGATTCCTTTCCTTGTCAGCAGGGTGAGAATTTCTCGTATACCGGTATTATCTGTGCAGAAATCAAGAGCTCAAACAGTGTCTCTTCTCTCTAGAGAAAAAGAAAAAAAAAACCCCAAACCAAAACCAAACACAGCCCCCTTCCAACAACGTAAACAAACAAAGAGCACAGAACCAAACCAAACAACCCAACATTTTTTTTTATTATTGGAGTGGTCCCTGCAGGATCAATTATTTACTGTAAGGTAAACAGAAACAAAAAAAAAAGTTCTATACTTGGTGCAAACAAAATTACTTTCCCAAATTGTATTCAGTGTTCCTCTGGATACAGTAAGGATAGATACAACCCAACATGCTTCCTTTTCCTGGATAATCCCTTTCACAAATCTACAGACTAGCATAGTTATTTTAGCTAGAGCCAGAGATGACTCCTTCCAGACAACATTAGTGCTATTCATAGGTTGGACAGGGATGATCAATAGCAATACATAGTTCTTATTTCTCACACAGACAATGCAAAGATAACCTTCTTCTTCAAAAGATGATTTATGACTGCCTAGATTCACTATCGTAGACAGCCCACTAGAGCATTCATAATATGATTTGAAAGTTTTTTATTGACAGGAGAGTAAAAACTTTTTTCTGATGCACTTACCTGGTCTCTGTTACAGCAGTACATGGGTCTCTTTCACCATCACAAAATGTTTACTTACTTTCTGGGTCAAGGAAATACAATTAGCCCAGTTTACTGCTGGGGAATGCATATTCATTTTTTTAATTTATTTTACATCTATTCATTTTTCTACTAGAGTGAAAGCTATAGCCTTAAGTCAACTATCTTAGTTCCCTGCAGTGGCAGGTTCTCAAGAATAAGTTTAAACATTAATTTTGCAACATTTTACGCTAAACAAAAAGACCTAAAGGAGGAGTCTGTGAAAGCCAGAGGCTACCTGGGTTGCAGTGAACACGAGATAGTAAATTTCAGGATTCTGCATGAAAGATGCAGGGCAATAAGCATAATTACAACCCAGGACTTCAGGAGAGATAACTTTAGCCTCTTCAAAGACCTACTTGGAGTAATCCTGTGTTAGAGCTCTAGGAGGTAGGGGGCTTCAGGAGAGCTGGTCAATATTCAAGTGTTTCTTCTACAAGCTCAAGATCAATAAATCATTACAAGTAAAAAATCACGCAAAGAAGGCAGAAGATCTGCATGTCTGAGCAAGGAGCTTCTGGAATATCTCAAATGGAAGAAGGATGTTTAAAGAATATGGGTAAAAAAGGTCTGGCGACTTGGGAGGAAGATAGGAAAATGATCAGAGTGCAAAGTTGCAACAAGAAAAGCTAAGGCCCACTTGAAATTAAATATGGCAAGGGATATCAAGGACAACAAGAAGGGCTTCTTCAAGTACCTGAGTAGCAAAAGAAAGACGAGGGAAAATACATACCCACTGCTGAGTGAGCTGGTGCCCTGGTGACAGAGGACAGAGAAAAGATAGAGTTACTGAATGCTTTCTTTACTTCAGCCTTTGCTGCTAAGACTAACCTTCAGGAGCACCAGACCCTGGAGGAAAGAAAGAAAGTCTGAAAAAGGAAGACTGTCCCTTAGTTGTGGAAAATCAGGTTAGAGATCATTTAGGCAAACTCACAAATCCATGGATCCTGATGGGATGCATTCACAAGTGCTGAAGGAGCTGGCAAATGATATTGTGAAAATGCTCTCCATCGTCATTAAAAGATCATGGAGAAAAGACAATGTAGTAACTCTGGCCGGACAGCCACAGAAATGGAACATGTATAATAATTTCTTCTGGAAGACTCCAGGACTGCATCTGGGGGCTTAGAGATTACTTGCAGTTTGAAAGACCCTTGCCCAGGATAACCACTAATTGAACCCTCTGTCCAAGCAAGTGCAATCAGGCTTTGTGGTCAGTCACAGTTCAAAGCACTCTCTTTCTATATTAGCTGCTGCTTGAAACCTTCAAACACATGGACACTGTCAGGTGTGATTCAGCAGTTTTTTGCCTGCTCACAAGAAGCAAAGCTGAACCCCTCCCTTCTTTAAGCACATATTCACGCATTCCAGGCACTGGGGCAGCAAAGAATTAAACTGACTAAAACCTCAAGCACATAAAGTAAAACTGGTTAAGACATAAAAAAAAATTAAGTTTTACACTGATCTAACAATTTACTGACTAAAACTTCTAGCAAGCAGCATGTTCTGATAATGCTGCTTCTGACAGTGAAATAACCTCTCAGGGTATATTCACATATTCTTGTCCAGTGTTAATTTTCATGTAATGTGAAATTTATTGCATAATTTTGGGAATAAAACGGAATATTGATGAGGAGGAATTGTAGAACACGCTCAAGTGATCTTGCAGCTGGGATGTAGAAAAACACATAAATCATGCTAATCATTGTTGAGTCTTGTGTGTTTAACAAGTAGAACCCTTTGTGCTAAGGTAACACAAGTTTGTGATAAACTCAAGTCCTTCCCAGAAACATGCTTGAGATTTCTGGCCTTCTGTGAAAAGGATCATAGCACAGTGGAAAACTACTTCTCTTTTCCCTTATAAATACAGGCAAAGTGGCAGGTTTAACACACAGTTTCTAGCAAGGACAGAGTTCTGCATTGCATTTCAAATGCCCAGATGCTGTTTTGGAGTTGCCCCGGATCATGAGGGAATAGAAATAAATTTAGTCTTTTAATTTTATCTGTGGCTTTGTGGTTGTTCCTGCATTCTGCCTGCATTCAGTTCACACAGCAATGCTGAGTATTTTGTAAATTAATTCATTCGTTTTATTGTTTTACAGTGCATAAATGGTAACTCAGTTCTGTTGAAATAAAAACATCAGATTGTGGTTCTTGTGAAATATATGCTCAAGATGAGCTTTTCTTCATGTTTCTTGGGGAAACATTTAGAAAAATTCCAAGAGGACAGTTTGTCAGGGGCTGAATTGTGGCATTTTTGTCTCAAAGTTTGCTAGTCACTGTCGGTTGCAACACAGGCAGAAGGCCCATTGTGTCACACGACAGTCTCCTGCAGAGTGAGATGGAAGTTTGTGTAGCATGTGTTTGCACAAGTGTATGAAAATGTGCAGTATGTGAGGTGATCAATACAACATGAACCAAGAAGAGAGGTTATAAAGGGATCAATTGGAAAAGCCCCTTGAGCAGTTCCCCACCACTGACACTTACGAGATTCAGACCCTCAGATGCCGTGCATCCATGGATGTGACTACACTTGCGACACTATCCCAAATGCCTGCATGATTTCTATCTTTGTTCTGCTCCTTCCTATTGCTATTGCCCTTATCTTGCTGCCTTTGATTATAAAGAAGTCTTTTGATGTATGGCATCTGGCCTTGGCTATATCTTAATCTCGTTTGGGAGGATCGTATAAAAACCTTCCCAAAAGTGGATCAGTGAATACTTCCCCGTTATGAAAAAAAAAAGAAAAAGATCCAGTGTTTACAACATAAAACTGTAATTGTTTACAGTGACTTACTTCACTTAGAAAGGCAAAGGATTTAATCTCATAAGGACTTATTTATATTTGAACATTGTATTCTATTTCACTTATATTGTCCTATGCACTTTAGCTCGGTGTTTAAGAAAGTTACAGTTGTGTTTTTCAACTAGTATTTTAATTCTTGAATGCAATAGTCCAAAATTTTTATCAAAGTTGTTATCAAACTTAGAGGACTTGTATGACACACTGTTTATAAGCTGCACATCAAGGAATATTTGTGTTCACCTATGTGCATAAAATATATAAATAACTGCACTAGTTTTAAATTATATTCTCAATATTCTTTCTATGGGCAATGAAGAAGAATGGTTAAATAGAATTTAATGTTCTCTTAATGTCAATTATTTGTGTTTATTATCATTATATTTTACTGATACTATTTTTATGATATTTGTACTTATTAATGCCAGTAAAAGGAAAACAAGTATCATCTAAAGCAGAAACAAACATGACTAAGAGGACATCTGAAATGCAAGTAAAAAAAAGACACAGAACGTGGAATTTATTCATGCAAAAGTAGATTCATATATTTGAGGAAGTCATCTTAGACTATTTGCCAGTGAAGTGAAATTAGGACTTCCGAGGAAGTTTTATGTCATAATTGCCACAGACACGTAGAATGCCTCAAGTGTTTCATTTGTTTACTCTGTGTCTAAGTTGATGGGCTTAGATATAGCTGCCGTCACTGTAAAAGTGTATATTTAGCTGATAGGAATGACAATCAAAAATTAATTGAAAAAGCACTGTATTGTCTACCATTTTTAGTGTAAAACTAAGACATGTTAACATGACAGGATGCGAAAAGATTTACTGTTCTCTTAGGCTACCATGGAGAAAAAATGATTAAGGAAAACACAGGAGAAAAGGTGGTATTGGAAATTTGTAGTACCTGGAATTATTCTTCACAGGCTGAAAAAAAATTGGCACTATTAAATACTGAATCAGCAGAAAATATTTACTGGGAGACACTTTCATTCACTTATAATCATGATGTTGGTGCAATTAAAGAATTAATCATTACTGCTGATGTTGATAAATCACCTCCTTGGGAAAAACCATCTTTTCAAGTACCCATGGGTTGCTGATTAGACAGGATAGCACTCGAGAATAAGGCTTGATAACTTTAATAGAAAAATTCCATGGAAGTTGGGTGCCTGAAGAATGTGAATATAGACACACAAAATTTTTTAACAAAATTCTGGGGAAAAAAACAAGCTGGAATTAGATTACACTTGTAAGTAGAAATAAACAGAAGATAGTGATGAATTTTCAACTCCTATCTAGTTACCATAATCTGAGCATTCCTTACCCCTTGGTTATCATAGAGTAGACCCATCTCCGTAAGTGCTTTTGACATTTCTTTCAAATGAAAATCAAACAGTATTTACTTATGAAGTAGAATGGTAGGTGGAGCTGACATTAAGGCTTTTTTTTTCTCCAACACAGCAGATGAAAAATAAAATTCTATTTTAGCTCATGGAAATGCTGACTTAATAACTATCCTTACCTTATTAGTTTCAATTCCAGTAATTCAAAAGCACTTTAGCCGCCAGCTTTGACTGTACTCTGAAAGAAGGACCAGGGCATTCTCTGCACTTCCTTTGGACATGGTCCAAATCAATTTCAAAGTATGACTTAGTTTTTGCTGCTGGGTTAAGGTTAGTTTATACATTTCACCTTATAAAATCACCAATGAAACATTAAAAATGTGTGATGAACTAGAACTCAGCAGTCCACAGATAAACATACTAAACTATCATTAGACAAGACAGCCAGGTTTATAGACCTCTTTTTCCAATGCATTCTTCTTTACTGTATACAAAGAAGAATAATTTTTTTTCTATTTTAAATTTATGTTAACTTAATGGTATCGCAACCTTAGTATAAGGCATTTGGAAATGTGGAACATAAAGATTTGAACAACTACCCACAGACACAAATTGAGCTCAGGTTTCTTATCTGATCCTAGGGCCATGGTAAAAAAAAAGGAGATCAACATATCTTTGCTTTGAAAAGACAGGTTTATCCTTAGTCCACGGGGAAATATATCTGCTTATACTTCAAGAAAGAAAGAGAAAGGCTAAGTTGAAAAGTCTTTGGCAGAACTTGCTTTTGATATAGCCAAGTAACTCTCTACTGTCAAGACGAAGGTATTTATAGATGTAGAAGCAGTATTTCAGGAACCTAAGCAATATCAATGCAAAACTGTAAGAACTTATGCACCCACGTCATCTCTAGCCATCTACTTGAAAACTCCTAACAGTTAGAAATGATTTGATATCTTGAAATCAAGAAACTTCAGCTTGAGTGGCCATGTATAGCCATCTACTGTATCACTGGTTGAGTTTTTATTGATGCTATCTTCTCATAATTCCCTCCCTTTTCCTGAGCTAGTTTGCTTGGGCATCTTTACCCAGGTATGAAGAAATCCTCTAATTAGGATATAAACAGTCTAATAGTATAAAGCAACTCCGTGATTTTTATCACACATAAATAGGATCTAATAAGCTCTGATGCCACAGCCTGACGTGATACTCAATGCGCTTTCACAAATGAGACATGAATAAAGAGGGAGAAGTCAGTGGCTAAAGCTCCTGGAAGCCATCCTCAGGGTTGTGAAGCTGCTGTCTTCCTCCTGTTGACAGCTTCAATGGTTTGACGCAAATCTTGTAATTCTTGACTGCCCAGACCAGTGAGCCACCCCAGCCACTGCTAGTTTATGACAAAAAGAAACAGGGCAAGGAAATAACAGGCAAATATAAAAGCTTATATTTGATAGTTGCACATAAGTCTTAAAAAAATACCACCTAATGTCTATAAGCACAGCACTGCTCATAATATTAGGAGTGGTAGTATGTCCAGACCTCAGAGGTGACCCATTGATCAGGCATGGATTGCACAGCAATCAAAATGATCAGACAGTAATTACAATGCTAGATAACCAGGTCAAAAGGGAAACAGAAAGAGGAAATATCATGTTTGTGATGAAACACTACTCTGTTTATGTGTGATTAATGTAAGTTCTTGCTCTGCTGGAAACTATACTCATGAGGTTTTCTTGGAAAGAAATGTTAGTATAGCAGTGTCGTTGTTCCAAAAGGTGAGGGATTATCACCCTGTGCGTCCAGCACAGTGTGTGAATCCATACATCATGTGTGACGATACAAAAATTAATCTCTCATGGCATTGCAAGATATTTGTTAACAGACTGGATCAGCTCCAGACTGAAATGCTTTCAAACAGTGTTTGCTAAACCAGAGTGTGAATAGTTCTAGTAGTTCTCAGCCTCATCCTCTGTTATTTACAAGTGTCTTTTATTTTTTTTTCTTCCAGTGTTCACAGTCCACTGTGATAGACAGATGAGCAAGGATAGACTGAGGATGGGGGTACTCTTCAACCTGCACTTCAAGGAAAGTATAGCTGCAGTTTATAAAAATTATTTTTTAATTTGCGTGGTGATCTATTAATTTTTCTGCATAGGCATATACTTTAGTAAGCCATTTAGATTTGGTGTCCTAAAGTTTTCTGATTTCTGTCCTAAAGTTGTTGCATCTAATGGGAAATAATTCATTTCATTCCAGACAGCCACACCAAATGGAAGTAAACTACCCAACAAGCTTGTTGCTAACTTTTTCATCTCAGTGTATTAATTTTAAAGCTTGTACAAATTTCTCCCAAATTAACCTTTTATTTTCTTGAGTTATATAAATAAATGATGTGAAGGAAAACAAGTGAATCCGAAAGGAGAAAAATCAACAGCACTGCTTTGAGATCCTGAGCAACAAAAAACACTTCTGTGTCTCTCATCTCATTTTGCTATTAGATGTGTCAATTTTACCAATTTGAGTAACATTAATCTGATCAAAAATTAACAAAGATAAATAGAGAAATCAATTACATACTAGGTGAAATAAAAGTACATGCACTACTCGGTTGGATTTTTTAATTTTTATTTGATACTCTGATACTCCTTAAGATGTTAGTTTCAAATGCAAAACAGAGATAGAATTTATGATCAAAAATCTTAATCTTACCTCTTCTGTCTTCTGATATACCCTAAAAGAACTGATTGTCAACACTTTATCTTGAAATAGGCACTGAAATGTTAACAATCTACTCAGTGTTATGTCCAATTGGTGTCGGAAATTCTAGCTGTGAAAAACACGAAGATTACAATCAGAAATGTTCTTATAGCATACCTGCTAGCACAAAATTGTTTGAATACTCTGTCAAAATTAGTCTAACCTCTTATGTTTAACTCAGTGGTAGATCCAGAGTTCTGCCTTTTCCTATAGAACTCCAAGATCCCTTATCTTGCCTTTTCCTGTAGAAAAGCCACAGCATCAGCTGTCAGCATCCTTTTTCTCTTTCTTTGAAGAGAGTTTTGTTACTGCAGGGCAGTATGGTGCCTGACCTGAGATGGCCTACATTGCCCTATGAAAACTTGGCTTAGTAGAGAAGTGGGGAAGGAGTTTAATAGCTGTCAGTACATCAGCAGAAGATACTGGACTGTTTGAAAGGCAAGCTCCCTCCCACACCATCCAACCTTGTTTTTCTTCACAAAGATATGGAGAAAAACTGCAACCTGGGAGGGCAGAGAGAGAAGTACATTTGAAAGCTTGAAGTACTTAGTGATAATTTTAAGAGGGAGCAAGAGTTCAAGAAGAAAGTGGAGGTAGAAAAAAAATAGGATTTACTTAACTGGCCAAGAATCTTTCACTTTTCATTATTTTTGTTCCCCAAATTACCTCATTTTTTCTGATTTGTTTTTATCATCTGTCAGTTCTGTCTTTTTATAATTATTCCCCTGTAGAGTCTGCAGCACTTAGTAGAATAGGGTTACATACATATTATTTTACCCTTTGGCTAATATTATGAAAACTTTTCTGCTTCTGGCTTCACTTCAGGGCTTACAACTCTCATTTCCATTCTCATTTCTGGAGGCATTTCCAGACTTGCAACCACACTTCTATTTACGTGGTTATACTCATTACTCTCATTTGGATCATGTCTCCTTGTCTTTGAGAATCCTTGTTTCAGGAAGCACTGCAATACAAAATATAAGTAACAATGAAGAGAAAAAAAAAGAAATGAGAGAAATATCATTGAGAAAACCAATGTCATATAAGAACAGAGAGAACAAAATTTTCAAATGAGCAGAAAATGCAAGGAAGATGAACAAAACCAGAAAAAATGAGGTAGAAACTATATGGAGGAGGCTACATAATATTTTTAAGAGGGTGCTTTGAAAATGTGTCTTGTAATGTAATATTCCTTCTAAATAGGTTCCAAAACAAAAAAATTGCATATCAGCATCCAATAATATGAAATTTCTTTCTTATTATTTACATAGAAATAACTGCATTACCTTGAATGAATTTGATTCTTGCTCTGTAAGTTGCTTTGTTCTGTAGTAAAATATCTGTAATTCAGATTAATTATATATTGCATCCCTTTTAAAACCAAAAGTTTTATCCATCCTTTATTAACTAACACATATTTTATCAACATTTACAATATGTTTCTGATTCTGATTAATGTCTAAAATCCCCTGTAAGCCTGTACTGAATGCCTCTATGTTCTTGATCATCTTCAAATAGCATTAAATGCCAACTATAACTGAAAAAAAAGTGATGTCATTTTTTCAGACTTTTTATTGGTTTAGTATGCAGAGTCATTAAAATATCACAATTATGCAAAAAAAATCTGTTATAATTACAGTGCCTAAGATTAATTCAGGGATATGAGGATTCAGTTTGGTAGTAAAAGTCATGTTAGAATGATCACAGAAAGGAAGCCTACACGTTAATTATTTCTGCTTTTAAGATATTTAGTTGGCTTCTTGGCAACAAATACACTATTTCAAACTGGTATATAGTGACTGTATAGCAGAAAGTAATAGGTGGCCAAAAATGTTCCCATTCTCCTATCAATTCTGGTGACACAATCAATAATAAATGAAAGCAAGAGATCCTTAAAATATTGCCTATAGAGTTAATATAATGTTTTGCTCCAATAAATGCAAATCCCTTCCTGATAACTAAGAACAAGGAACAGCTAGCTAAAGCATTAGATTGAGATACTAACTGAAGGAAATCTTGCCACATGTTCCATAATTAGCCAAGCCTGTGTAATCCCATTAAGTGGCCGTACACTTTACCTGAGGATAGCACAAGAGAGAAAAAAAAAAAAAACAGGGAAGCAAAAGCTGATGTTCTGAATAAATCTGCTGTTTCTGTATGCAGTCACAAGAAAGTGATATTCAATGCTTTGCTAATTCTGTCAACAGCTACCAGCTAGATTGTGAGTCTGGCCTCATCCTCTGTTTACCATCCTTGGAAGAGAAGTCTGTCTGTCTCTGTTGTGCACTGAACTGCTGAGATGGATCTTAAATGCTAAGACTATTAGACAGGAAGCAGAAGGCTGAGATAATATGGAAAGATAATTAATTTTTCTGATACTGAAAAATTGTGTCCCTATGCTGCTTCGGTTAACAAAGTAACTGAGATCATGATAAAAGTCCTGTCCAGCCTGAAAATGAGACTTCTCAGATTAAGAGGTGAAAAATATCATGTCCAAACCAAGGATGCTAACTAACAACTCTAGTCAAAGTATTGCAATAAGCATGATCTATAACTTTATATGCAGCTCTTCCCATCTTCAAGTATCTACATACTAAGTAATTCATTGTCCTGGCAATCCTTTGAAATAGACAACCAACTCCATTCTACACATAGAGTGGACACAGAAATAGGGTATGATCAGCTAGACTTAAGTGACAGAGGTTTTGTAGTTAAAGAATTTACTGCCTCCCTCGTCTCAGAAGAGATAATCTTCTGAATGAGAGTGCATTCCTCATCCATTCCAGGTCACACAGTTTAGTTCTAACTCTCACAAAGCGAAGATGTTAAAATGTTGAACACGGTGTATTATTCACAATTTCAATGATCACAAAAGGAGGGTAATAATTTCCATTTGAAGGACACTAAATTTCTGAAAGAGTTCTAACCTGATTCTTTAAATTGATTGTATATAACATATATCAGATCTCAGAGGTAAAAAATAAGAATTCATTTCTGCTATCCTTCCCTTTCATTATTAGACCGTTTAAGCCACAAATATATTGCTAGAAATATAAATACTGAAATATGTATACACACACCCATTATCTGAATACAAAATAACCCAATTCAGAGCTAAAAGCTGTTCAATTGCATGCATAGCACACACAAGGATAGTCTCCAGAAAAGCTTGGAAATTATGAATTATGCAAGGATACAAAGTATGCAGTAAGAAATTAAAAACCACATATAATTTCTACTGCACAATATGTATCTCCACATTTACAGCGAAGGGCTCTGTGTCTTGCAGCCTAGCTCATATGAAGTCAGCCGTTAAATTTGGGCTTAAGCACTGTGGATTTAGAACCAAAAATGTATCAAAGTACTTTCCCATCCAGAGATGAAATACAATTTCTCTGTTATTTCAGCCTACACGCACAAAATCTCAGAGGTTATTAATCTATGCTGTTATCTTGTTATACCTTGCAAAACAGCCTCCCAGACTGGTTCAGTGGATAAAAAGTGCAGTGGCGCTCTGTGTATTACTTTGGGAAGTACTGTTAATACACAAAAATTATATGTACGTATGTTATGATCAGAACCAGTACTGACCTATATAGTAGCTCAGCATTATTTCATTGGTGACTTTTCCCTGCAGCTGATTTATTTTGGAATAAGGACAAAGAGAAACTTGGCATTCCTTGATGTTTTGCCTAAGACAATGCATCATTCATCTGTTCTAAGAACATTCTCATTCAAAATAACTCCAAATATATTCTTGATAATTATGTCTTCTGATTCAGCTGAGCAGAAGAAATCTGTCACATTTAACCTACATTTGGCTACACTTCAACTGCAACTGAAGTGAAACAGGTACTCTTTATCCAACCCACAGGAGTAATTTAGAGTCTCAGTTAACATATGCTAGTGTGTGACTTTGAGAACATTAGGAACTATTACCTTAGAGATGAAGAAATAATGACTAATTTTCCATAACAGCTTTAAATACAAAAGAATATAATTTTAAATATTTAGGTTTTATCCATATATCAAGACATTTTCAAGTAATTTATTTGAAGATACAAATAATACATTGCAATATGTGTACACCTCCATTTTTACGTATATATTTAAAAAAACAACTAAACTTCAGAACCCAAGAAACTTGCATCTATTTGCAAAAAGTCAAAATTGCATTAGTAAGTGCTCAATATGCAGTGTGTTTTTTCTCTGTGTACAGATAAAGTCTTTGCCACTATAATATTTGAGTGTTTTTTACTGATTCATAAATGACTTCTGATATATTTTTTTTCTTTCAGGCAAGATTGCCTCATTCTCATTGTTATAAACAGGAGAAACCAATGCTCTGAAAGAACTATAAGAATGTCTAAGTCTAAAAATGGAAAAAATTATGTTGACTATACCTAACAATCCAAATATAAAAAGAGAGGACTCTTAAGAATCTTACCAAGTCAGAAGCCAGATGATGTAATGATAGAAGGTTTATCTGTCATGAAGCCTATTCGTTTTAGATGCTTCTGTGATCTATCACCATTACAGAGAGCACCTTCACAAAGCTTAATCAGTTTGATGTCCATTCAGGTTTGAGACACTCTAGTAACTTTCATTGAACATTGTGTTAGAGAAGGACATATTAATGTAGGCACATCAAGGGGGTTGTATTGTTCTAAAGTCCAGAGTCATTGCTGGTGGACTGATTTCAGTATTTGTCAATTATCCCCACTATCAAATGGCAACCACACATTTAAATTTGCACTAGTGACTTTGCCAGCAATTGAAAGGAAAAAAAAAAAGATATCTATCCAATTATTACTTACTATCTTTGATATATTTTCTACTGTCAAAGTCTTGCGATCTCTTGCCATCTACTTGTAGGCTTAAAACTGTTTAAGAAATACCTTTGAAATATTTTTCATTATCTTATGTATTCAGTATTATATATATATGGCAGTATATATACTGCCAATCTGGCACAGGTGTGTTTTGGCCTCTTCTAAATAGACAAATATTACCTAAGGAAGAGAGTACAAGGTTTTCCTCTAGTATTGGCCTGTATCAACACTGTTTCGCTAAATAAAAAAATTTGAAGAGGGCGCCAGTATCCTGATGCCTAGACAGCTACCATTTCTGCTTTACATAATTTTCTGCCATGAATAGGTGAAAGACTCATTAAATTAAAAGTTTGCCAGATGATATCCAACACATTCCAGACACTGGAACATATAAAAAGTTTTATGGAGTAATTATAGATTCTCCAATCTGCTGATTCTCTTTTCACTTGTGCTGATGTACTTAAGAAAGAATTTAATTTTAGGGGAATTTTATTAAGCCATAATGAAAAGAGAGAACTCTCCAGTACAAGTTTTGCAGTTCCTTTTCTAGCCTATATACCTTCCCCTTGACTTTAAGACATAGAATATATCTTACAATGTTTCAATTCCTAGGATCAAAGGATATCTGGAAAACAAACATTTTATTTATTGATGGATTTTGAAGGTGGTTTTCATTCCATTAAGAAAAAAAAATGAGTCATTCTGTAATTTTGAAAAAAAAGACACAGACAGTGTAAAATAGATGTGCATACAGCAGCCCAGCAGATATGATACTCTGAGATAATAAGGAACCTTTCACTGAAAACTCTTGTTCCAAAGCAAGCAGTACAGATTAATATCATCAGCATCTTGACTAAGACTCTATCTCTCCATGAACATTTTAATTCTGGACAAGTAGCTGGTTTTGATTCATTGTCATTTGCTGGCACACATTTATCAAAGAGGTCTCAGTGAAGTTTTAAACTCTCCAAACTTCCCTCTTAGTTAAAAAGATTTAATGTATTGCAAAAGCCTTAAGTAAGTATAATAAAAGCTTGCTCCTTAAATGTCCAGTCTCTACAGAGTGATGGACACAGAATTACAGAATGATAGGGGTTGGAAAGCAAATCTGCAGTTCATCTATTTTCTGATTTATTTTTGTCTGAATGAATACATTTGCTTTGCCTATGACTGCTTTAAATATTTACTAAGCAGAAAAACCTCACCTTTTAGGTCTCATTTACTTTCATAGAATCATAGAATCACTAGGTTGGAAAAGACCCACTGGATCATCAAGTCCAACCATTCCTATCAATCACTAAACCATTTTAATTCAAGCTTAAGTGAAAAATGCCACCGGGCTCCAATGAAGTACTACTACTATTCTTTTTGGTAGAAAAAAAACATTATGTTGTCATTTGAAACTGGAAGACTGATATGTCTGAGCTTTTATGTTGGAGGAAACAGTGAAGTAATGATAGCTCTAGTCCCACTCCAAATCATATAATCTGAATAGTAAAAGGTCCAATACAAAAAAAAAAATCTGAGACTAACCCAATAGTTCAAGAACAAAGGTCAGGAGGGAAGAGACAAAGAGGTGGTTATAGAACGTATTCAAACCTGCCACAGTGAGACAGGGATCATTGATCACTTCACTCAGTATGAGCAGACGCGTGGTCAAATACAGACTTTTTCTTAAGCTCTGTTGGAAAATGTCAATGTGTGCCAGCCCACAATGCTTTGTCTGTGAAACAATTTTTAGCTAATAACAACATCACTGTGCTTGAGCACCCATTCTATTCACCAAACCTGGCTTCCTGTGATTTCTGCCTCTTCCCAAAGACCAAGTCATCTACAATTTTTTGCTGGTGGATGTAAAAGCAAAAGAGATTCTGAACAGTCTTTTAGAAAATTATTTGCAGAATTGCTTTGAATGTTGGCAGCATCATATGCAGCTGTGCATCCACTCAGAAGGGACCTGTTTTGAAACAGATCATAGTTTGTTGATTTTCTTAGTTTGTTTAACAGAAAGAGTTACAAATATAATGCCATTTTTTTGTGTATTTGATCTTGTACATGATGTAGCTCATAGGCTGAGGTTGCAGGTCTCTAATACACATACAGGAGTATGTGTAAGAAAGAAGCTTAAAATGACATGCACAGAGATGTTTGATGTTATGCTACAATCCTGTTTAGGGTAAAGTCAGTGATGCACACAGGAAAGATGAGGAGGGGCTCTTTATCAGGGAGTGTATTGACAGGATGAGGCACAAAGGTTTTAAACTGAAAGAGGGTAGATCTAGATTGGATATTAGGAAGAAATTTTTAGGTTTGAGGGTGACAAGGCACTTGAATAGGTGGTCTGGAGAAGTCAAGGATGTCCCATCCCTGGAGGTATTAAAAGCCAGGTCAGCTGAGGCTTTGATCAACCTGATCCAGTGGAAAGTTTCCATGCCTGTGGCAGGGAGGTTGAAACTAGATGATCTTCAAGGTCGCTTTCAACCCAAGCCATTCTACGATTCTATAAATTCTTTTACTTTATGATTCAGTGAGAGTAAAATATATAGAAATGCAGCAGCACATAAATAATAACAAAAACACTAAAAATGCAACCTTACAAAGACCTAAACAGGAATCCTGGTGTAAAAGCAGGTTTACAAAATAAATAATTATTTTTTCCCCATTTTCCTACTGTAGAGACCGTAATTTATATATATTCTGTCTTTGCCCATGGCTTCTGCTTGGCACTTCAAAGGGATAGGGCAGATATAGTTGGTCTCCTTTCCAACCATCTGTGTCTACAACCATGTGCTCTTCTGGAAGAGGCCTGCTCATTAGTATGGCACACTGTGAAACTAGCATTCAGCTATCAGACCAAGAGTAACACTATTTGAACTGGAAGTTTTCTGTCAATCTGTTTGTACACTTGTTTGATATCAATATTGCTGCTCACGATCCTGCAGCCAGCTCCTTCGGCATTTGTGGTAGGTATTGAGCATCTTACTTCTGAGCCATCTGGGTTGCTCTATCTAGGCATTTGTTCTTGTACTTCAAAAGTAATTAGACAAAGTAAAATCAAGAAGTTCATGATTGTCAGTAGGTGATACAATACTTGAAAATTTGACTCCTATGTAAATAAACATATGGAAATTATTAAGCTATACATGTCTGTACCAAATATTGTAGATCTAACTTTTCATATGCACATTTATTAATATGCCTCTGAAATAAGTTGGGTGATTTATCATTTGTTTATTTAAATTCAGAAGAAAAGACATTTTCTGAGAGACTAAAGGATTAATACAGCAGAAATTTCCTCTTCTTCATGCTGTGACCCAATAGATGATTTTTTATCTTTTATCATTTGGAATACCAATGGAAGTCACTGTCATAATGATCTGAAAGTGCTGGACTAGATCAAGAACTTTAAAAAGTATAACTTTATAATGGCAAAACTGTCTAAAAAATACTTACCATGTGTGGTCCTTGAGAACACAAACAAAATAAACAACAACAACAACAAAATAGTTTCATTTCATTCAACTTGTATGAACAGTTTTAGAAGGAAATCACCTTTGGCATCATAACTACTGTCTTATTAAAGAACAAGGGCTCATCACTTAAGTATAGAATCATATCTGTGCAAGAAACATTTTTCTGATTATAAACCTAGACTTAGAACTCAGGCTTGAAAATATCTACACACTTACAGTAACTTTATTCTAGTGTTCATACTGCTGAACTCTGTATGCAATCAAGTTTACATTTTTTATTTTTTCCCTCAGTCAAAATTTGTCAGAAACAGTCTTCAGGGCTCTTTCATTACTTTTTAATTATATCAGTATCTTAACTTGGGTGAAAAGTAAATTAAATTCTAAAAAGAAATTTTGTTACTGGCACACGTCTATTTCAGTTGAAAATTTACTCAGGTGCAAATAAAAAAAACCAAAACAGAACTACATGAAAAAACACACATGTTTTGCTCAGGTTAATACCTAGGTATTTTAAATAAATGACCTACCTATTATTCCTGAACCTCTGAGGTTATCTCAGGCAGTATATAATTCCCAGAGCAATTACATGGATGACTCTGCCCTACTAAATTTTTAAACGTCAGAACCTATCACAGCAAGTATAACCAAGTATCATTTTTAAGACCCTCTAGCAAATCCATGTGCTGGGAGGCTATTCAAAAGCAGTAACAGCAATAGGGAAGTTATGAGTGACAATTCCATATTTCTAGGAGTAAGTGTGTTTACATTCTGATTGTGTCAATGTTCACTCTTTTTACTGTCACACATTTGATAAAGAGTGAAATGAGATAACCTTTATACCTTATGGAGGATGCAACTTTTGTGGACGGATTGAAGACTCCTTTTATGTTTACTTTGTGCAAAATCATATTTCTTGTTGATTAATTTTACCAGCTTGCTGTGGTTGATCTTTGTTTTAATTTTCTTTTAACGTAGACCTCAGCAATGTAGATCTTAATTTATATTGCATTATACATAATTAATATTTCAAAGCTGTGAAGTGCATTGACTTGTAATAGTATGTTACTTATGAAATGACATTTTCTGAATATTCTTAGCGTAACTATGATTAGGAAAATATACTTTACAACATCACTATGTCCAATATAAATCTATACAGTAGTCAAATGAAAGCCAGAATTACCACTCTCCTTTACTCATCTTCTCTGTCTCCTAATAATGCAGAAGCTTCCTGACTCTTTCTACAAATTAGCTTGCCAGCTGTATCAGATTATGTAAATATAGCAGAAAAAAAATGAAAAGAAAAATAGTTAATGTGTATGAAAATGTCGGAGGAGGGAATGAGAATACTAAAACTATGTAAAATGAAATTGGCTTCATACAGATATCAAATGACATGGATAAAAGGCCAGAAAGCCTAACCTCTTAACCTCTGGTGCTTGGAGATTGATGTGAAACAAGTGCTACATTTCTGTATATCTGTGGACATCTGCTCTCTGCATATCCAGTTTGTATGTCTGTCTCTCTGAAAGGACGGTTGGCTCTGTAGCTACGGTGTTGTGGTTTCCAGTCCGTATGACATCCAACAGCAGGCAAGAATTCAAAATCACCTCATTTGACTCTGGTGTTCTTATTGTATTGCATTGCCATGACACAGGAACCTCGAGCATGAAAGAATGTTTGAAATCATTAATACATATGTGGGACAGAGTCCTGAATGTTATGTCAGCTGAGACAGTTCCAAGAAAGATGGGAGTGGGGCTAAGCATCCAGTTTACTTTAGTACAATTATCAATAAAAATTGAATGCTGCAAGAAGAGAAATGTGATTTGAAATGAAAGATTGGTTGCTGTGTCTGGCAAAAATAACTATAATGTGGAGTTATTCAGACAAATAAACAACATTATATTGCATTTTATTATTCAGGAAAAAAAGTTAGTGCACGTAGATCTGAGACAAAACTTTGAATCAATTTATCAGTGTTATCCACTGTGAATAGATTCGACAATTGCCTGAAACAATTTTTACCTTTGATTGATTTAAAGTCCTGAACTGACATTTCAAGTAATTAATCCACTCTGGATTTTAAGTACAAATAGTACCACAGCTGTTATTATGTCAGTTAGGAGTGTGATAAGGTGTTTTATTGGATCAAAACCTCATGTTCTATGGCTCATCTGAGAAATTTCACCAGTTTCCTTTGAACCACGTTCAACAATGTGATTCATTGACAGGCCTTTTTGATGTAAGACATATCAAAACAAACCTTTCTTTCTGAATTACTGTGAAGATGAGCTACTTTCTGTTTGTCTAAGCATTCAGTTTTTCACTGTGCAGCTATGCTTCCCAGGCAAAGCAAACAGGATACATTTAGCATCCTGACCTTTTCATAAGGATCCCTTCAACGAATGCAAAGTTTTAAATTGATGGTAGTTTGATTCATATAGTGTCTCGGCTTCAAGTGCTGGTTTTGTGCACTGGAATGCTCCAGACCCTCATTTCTAAGCAGTATTCACAGAATCAAACTCTGGCCTCTCAAGGCTAATGTCTCTGGATTTCTTCTTCAAGCAAGGGAAAATAATATGTTTTCCAGAGGACAGTTCATATTAGTGACTGAGACACCTCTTCTGAATCATTCTTCCAAGGACCTATCCTTGTCCACTAAGGAAGCCAAGGGAGATTGGCCTCATGAGACCAGTTAGCCTTTATGATTACTGACTGTAGCCTTAGATTTTGTCTATACATCATGAATCACGGGAGAGCTGGTCTTGCCAGGTGATAAGACATAGATCATTAATTCATAAGACACTTGCTTTGCACCATTTTATGAATAGCTGTTAAATAACCCAATACACATTTCCTTTATTGAAAGAAATATATATTGTGCTTCAATGTACTCAGAACTTATCGTAATATGCATTCTGTGTCATATATTTGCAGTCCTACATACCCAAACAGAGTATGCTTAATGTATATCTATCAAAAACATGCCACTTTGAATCACAGCAGCAAACGTGGAGGTTGTAGTCGTTGCTATTCTTTAAAAGGAATAAACATTTGGAGCAGGGTAAAAAGCTCCAACTGGCTTAAAATGTTCAGAATGTGAAAATAAAAAAGTTTGCAATAACAATAAGTACAATTTTGTGTCTGGAATAAGTAGTGCTATAGTATGAACGTATGTTATTCTCTTATTTTAAACCTAGGCAGTTTATCAAAATCAGAAATATATTTAAACATAGAGTTTTTCCTAAGCCTCACCCTTAAACAATGGTGAAAAAAATAACTTATTTCAAACAGGGCATACACAGTTGTTTAATCCAAACAGCTTTTCAGAAACAGACTGAAGAACCCCATGGATGGCAATTACATATGTAGCATTTTCTGTTTTCAGATAGGTGTTTCATATCATTCCAATTAAAAAGACTTACATGAACATAATTTTGAATATGATCATTTAGATTATATTTTCAAGAAAATATCAATATAACCAACCATATCCTGGGCTGCATCAAAAGAAGTGTGGCCAGCAGGTCGAGGGAAGTGATTCTACCCCTCTATACCTCTCTTGTGAGACTTCACCTGGAGGACTGTGTCCAGTTCTGGAATCCTCAACAAGAGGATGAGGATGATATGGAGCTGGATAAGAAGGATATGGAGCTCTTGGAATCTGTCCAGAGGAGGCTACAAAGATGATCCGAGGACTGGAGCACCTTCCATATGAGGACAGGCTGAGAGAGTTGGGCTTGTTCAGCCTGGAGAAGAGAAGGCTCAGAGGAGATCTTATAGTGACCTTCCAGTACCTGAAGGGGCTACAAGAAAGCTGTAGAGGTACTATTCATATAGACTTGTGGTGATAGGACAAGGGGGAATGGGTATAAACTGGAGAGGGGTAGATTTAGACTAGACATTAGGAAGAATTTCTTCACCATAACAGTGGTGAGACACTGGCCCAGGTTGCCCAGGGAAGCTGTGGCTGCCCCATCCCTGGAGGTGTTCAAGGCCAGGTTGGATGGGGCCTTGGGCAGCCTGACCCAGTGAGGTGTCCCTGCACCATTATTAGCTTGGTCATGGGATCTTGCATTCAATCATGGGCCAGAAAATTTATTAGGAATCTTTAGCCCTGCATTTTCTTTGTATCACTATGGGTACATTTTAAGTTTCCAAGTAAGGTAGTCTTTCCTACAACTAAAAAAAAATCCTATCCTTAAAAGTGCAGTACAACTTCACAGCAACTAGTGAATACAAGAAATTTACATTAAACTAGACTACATTTTTCCCATGATATTTGTTTGATCTAAGTTATAAACATTATATAAAATAAAATGTTTCCTTTGCTGTTTGTCACTAGTCCTAAGAAAATAAACTAATTACCTTCCTAGAATCCTGCACAGCTACAGGATTAATGGAAGGAAGACCGAAAAAAAAAAAGCTTTTGACAACTTTTCATGCCGTGATAGAATATCTTTATTTTTAGATGAGGTATTGTAGAAGCAAGGCACAAATGCGAAACGTATTTCTTCTATTTGGATACCTGCAGGTTTGATTCAGATACCTACTGGCAGAGATCAGACAATGTTGTCAGGCAGTCCCATGCTGCCCAGTTATCCGATCTCTTCCTTATCCTTGTAAACTCAGAAACAGGAACAGATACAGACCATACTATAAAATGATGGAAATAATTTCTAATGGCCTGTAGTTACAAGATCTTGCAGGAATATATGCATCTTTCACTAGTACAAATTTGCCTTATTTCTTTTTTTTCCCCACAGAGCAAACAACACTCCTTAATGAAAATGGCCTCATTGCCCTTGTCCTCCATCTACCACACTGCTGCAATAATAATTTGGTATAAGAAAGTATAAGCACATGGAATAATTATGTCTGAAAATGACAAAAAATAATATTGTATTCTTACCTGCAGGAAAGATCAAATGTCACAGTTCATCCTTTGCAGATGAGTTCATGAAAAGAAAGACTTTTATTTCTTATTTCTATGCAAAGCATGTACCAAAAAAAAATACAACGTTCTGTACAAATTGAACTAATATGAGCAAACTGGCTAGAACTACATTTACAACCATCCAGCTAAAGTGTTTGCATTGTCACATTGATTAATGTCCAACATCTGTGCCAAGCCGACTGTAAAAGTCTCTTTTGTTCAAGTCCAGTTGATATGCTGATGTTGAGGATAAGAAAATAAGTGCCGTCTTATTCCCTGAAGAATAGATTTATCCATGGTTATTTGAATTGGAGTTATTTCCCCATGTACTCTGCAAGATGATGATAACGTTCCATGGTAAAATTGAACATGGAACTTCACAAAAGGGAGTAGTAAAACCATTTTTTTTTCAACATGATCTGAGAGCTTGACCTTTACTTAAGATAAAATTTACATGAGTGACCTTAGTATTTGGGGATTTCACTTTATCTCCTCAGCTTTCATGCGTATTTTAAAATCAAACTAATTCATTCTCTGTTCAAGTACAGTTGTCGCAGCTTGAAACTTAATAGGAAAATTGATTTACTTAAACATAAATAAAAAGTAAACAAATTATTTGAAGGAATCACAGTTCTAAGAGCATTAAATCATAAACTAAAGAGATTATTTTTAAATTTAATGGTCAGCTTTGTAGGATGTGATTTAGTAAGGTACGCAACTGTTTTTTAGGTTCCAGAAGTTTGTAAATTATTTAAAACTAAATAAAATATAATTAATTATTACAAGTACAGTAGACGTTTCCTTCTAAACATTAATATACTTTGCAATTAACATAAATGCACAGTGATGGAAATAATTTCTAATGGTCTGTACATACAAGATGTTGCAAGAATATATGCATATATATTATCCTAACTTTTAAACTACCAGATGCATTTTTTTGGTAAATGATTAATAATTTCATATCAAATTAATGGTACTTCCGAGATACAGAAATCCACCAATGCATACAAAGAAAATATTTGACTGTAAGAGAAAAAAATAATTACAATAAGAGAATGGCTTTGCATTTAACTCCTCTTTTGCTAATTAAGACTGAATTTTACTAGAATCTACCAAGTGCTTGTATGTAGTTTATTTACATTTGAATCTTTGTTAATACCAGTGAAACAAACCTGCTGAGCCATCTCCTCTTCTGTTTGTATTTGGATTTCTCCTGAACTGAATCCTGTTCCTGCAAAAATTTCTGAGTTTAACAGAAACAGTCCCACTGACATCAGTGGGATCATTCACTTAGAAAGCCAAGTTTGTCCATAAATATCTGCAGATTCAAAGCTGCAAAAGTTCAAAACCAGTCCCTCTCTAATTTGTCAGCATTTTGCCTACCAAACCCTCAAACATTCAGACAAAACAACATACAAAATATGATGCTGATAAAACGAGAAAGGAGTGATTGCAGAACCTTTTAATGATAGAAGAAGAACTACATATCAAGTTAATGACACTTAAATTAAAAAAAACCCAACATCAACAACAAAAAACCCACATTAGGTAGCTTTTATTTCATTTTTGCTACGGGACTACCCCAAATCATCAAGGACAGGCATTTGTGGTACTTGACCCATCTATGGTTATGTTTCTTAAAATATGTGCAATATAATGACCTGACTTGATGATCTGGTGGGTCTCTTCCAACCTGGTTATTGTATGATTCTATGATTGTAAATCTACAGTTTTTCTTCCTTTTCTTGATATCTGTAACTGCTGTTTTATGAAATAAGTGACCATAAACTGCACAAGCAGTTGATTCCATTTAAAAATGTGATCCTGTACCTCCAAGGTTAGGGAGACTTATACTATTTGCTGCATAATTTTTGCTTTCTACAAAATTAAATAAACTGAAGGTCAATTACTTTCTGAATCTCTTATAGGACCACTATATATTGTATACTAGAAATTATAGCCTGCTTAGCCCAGGTCCAGTACTACTCCCACTGAAATAAGCTAGACATTTATCCATCAACTCCAGTGGGAGTTCAATGAGAGTCTTAAAATAATTCCTATTCTATTTTCTTAATTTTTCTCTCCTCCTCTTAGGTCAGATCATCCTCCCTGGATAATGAGAAACCAAAATACTTACAAAAGTGTAGGAGAGACACGATTGATATTGCATAATTTAAATAACATGGTCCTCTAATTTTACATTAAAACTTAAGACAAAGTCAAGTACTTCTTGAAAAGAAGTAATTTAACCTTTTGTTTATTTGAAGACATTAAGTTGACTAAGCAAAAATGTTATGGGTATTTTGCTGCTTTTCTGTTTTGTAAACGCTTGTTCTTTTTTAATGAGTTTCAAATGAGATTAAAATTAGGATATTTGAAATGCATTCTGTTCACGTGAATTATTGTTAACTACAAAACTGATGTAAAGATTTCAGTGATTATTATTACCTTTAGTTCACTTATACTGATTCTGATCTCAGGGATAACATGGAAAGAAGTATTTTTCCACATTTCCTGTAAACTAAATTTTTTATACAGCATACCCCATTCTCATTCCAGTTCTGCAGGAGTAGTCAATGTAATTTTCTTCTCTTTGCACAATTACATAAAAAACAGGCCTTTATATTTTCCTCCATTTTTGAACCAGAAAAGAAATCTGGGAAATTGCCTGAGACCAAACACTGTTCCTCCAGGCAGACCTAGACATGGAGCAGAGGTTAGTACAAGCCCAAGTGGTAAGCCAGATGCAGTTTTCCTACTTAGAATTGCTAGAGTTTGACTCACTGGCTTCAAGTACCATTATGCCACACGATGCCACCATCAGTGAGACATTTTATGTAATAATTAGAAGGCATCTTTTAGCATAGCCTTGAAACAGGAGAGAAGAAATAATCCAAAGAAGAGAAAAAAAAATTCCCAAAGATTTCCTTAAAAATACTTAGGATTTTTAAAGATAGATGTCTTCAAGTCTAAATACTGCTTCACTAAGTTTTCTGACAGTAGCTCTGAACTAAGATGTCTTGTTCATTGAAGACATCATGTATCTGACACAACATCTTCAGAGGAGTTTTTCTTAGCTGATTTAAAAATTACAGGACTAAAGACTTTGGTTGTTTGGACAAGATTGCAGAAATTCTTGGAAAATTCTATGGAAAATTCTGCATCTTTGGTAGGATTCATTGTACTTCCAATGTGCAATGTAGTTGTCACATTTGAGTGTTTACTCTGTGCTGCATAATACAGTAAGAAAAAGAGGGACATTTCATGGTATGAGCCATCTAACGTCTAGATTTGGATGTGTTGAATTGTAATCTAGAAATTCCACTTTTGCTTCACTTGTTATAAATAGAACTGAACTTATTAAGTCAAGCATCAGTACCTACATCACTTGCAACTTAAGTTTTGAAGCCAAGAACCTACATTCTTAATTTTACATCTTTTATTACTTGTTCTTAAGTTTTGAAGCCAAGAACCTACATTCTTAATTTTACATCTTTTATTACTTGTTGACTTTCTTCCCCAAATTTGACAAGTATCAACAAGGTCATAGACAGACCCTGGCTGTGATCTTGCCCATGCACTATGATCTGTGAAAACATGAAAATATTAATGCATTTCGAGAACTTAAGAGAGTTTAGTATTTAAATTGAAATAATGTGCGTAGGAAATTAATTGGAATATCAGGACTTAATTAAAACTGAGACTATTTAGGTTATATCTTTTATATACTGTCATGAAAAACAGAGCTTTAAAAAAAGCATTTTGATTAAGTTGTTAAATGAAATTAAATTTTTACCAAAGGAGGAGAAGAATAATATATCTTGGAATACGAATGTTTTAAATAAAATGTCCTGTTGGAAGTATAAGTTGGTTTTAGACAGAGAAGCAAGATTTAATTTTCGTGTTTGTAGGACAAGTTAGTTAAAGCAGTGACAACAATATTTATACTTCTGATGTTTGAATTATATGTGCTCATTCCACTCTATAAATTAGATTATAACTCAGTGGTTTCAATTGTTTGCAGCAGCATTTTAATTTTTCACATAATTGTGTTTTGCATTGTGTAGCCTGTTTCATTTTTGAAAGATCGCTTTTTGAGAATTAGAGTTACTCATAAAGCCAATATCCATAAAGCACTGGTGCCAGGCCTTCCATTTACTTGCAGAAGGATACTTCATTTACAAGGCATAAGAATAAAAAGGAAAAAAAGTTCCTTTGCTTTACCTTTTTTTTTAGCAATCCATGGAGTACCCTGCCAGAAGAATTATGTGAAGAGACTCCAGACAGTTTATTGAGAGTCATTGCCTCTTTCCCTCTGCAGCTCAGTTTTTACACTTTGGAGCCTACATTATCACCTTTGTTTCTATTTAACAAGGTTAACTTAAATGGGTTCATGCACAACCTTTCAATCTCCTGTCTCTTGTCCATCATCTGAATGGAATCTAAACCCTTGCATACCTTTTATATTTTTGTTGAAGTGGCAACATTATTGATAATTCATATTTTTCTCTTTAATCCTTAGTAAATTACTGATTTCTTTGTGAGACAAAATGGTCCGACAATCACCCTGCAAAATCTCATTAGACCACTTCACAGTTTCCAGAAGACTGAAGATTCACTCTTGCTTTGACTAATGAGCACCTTTGAGCTCGGCAAACGTATGTGCCAATGTTCAGTTGTGAGGAAAAAAGTAAAGCAAAAAGAAACCTTTTGCTCAAGAAATGCCCAGACAAGTTGGAACCATGTTTTAAAAAAATATGTTGAATGACTCACAGCTGGGAAGGACTAACAGTGCACAACGTTTTTGCAGAAAGAATAATGAAAAGATATTTCACATCATGTTGGTAACTGTAATGTTCTGGATGTGTTTCCAAAACGAAATCGCTCAGCCTTGTGCAGCTGTCATCTTACTGTATGGCTATAGCCTCAAATGCATGCAATGCCTATTTTGTATTATTTTTATTTTCATTACCCTACCTATCTCTGTTGGGCTGATTAGTCAGCAATGAATACAGTCCTTAGCAGGCCCGGGTCCTGTTTAAATTCTGTCTGAATGTTTACATCACACTTTAAAATCCAGAGGGAAAAAAATCTATTTACATAAAGAAAATAATACAGTAGAATAATAGTAATGCCAAATTTAATAAATATTGCTATTAATAACAACACATCAAAGCCAGTTGTTAGCTTTGCTTATCATTTTTTTCAGTTAACAGACTTTTAATGGGCAATACATTCTGCCAACAATATCTTATCTAAAAGTTATTGTCATGGTGTGGCCTGGGATTTAATAGCTCTAATCCCATGCTTATTACATGCTACTTTGATAGTTGACACCATATCATTCAGAGATAAATTTAAAAGTACCTTTCTCCAAAGCTCAATGTCTTTTTGTAGAATACAGTCTCTTCTTGATGCATACATGTATCTCCTAATAATTTTAATGGTATTTCATTAATTCATTGACAGTATAATTTAAAGACACTTAAGTATTTCCATAATTTATAGATAACAACCATACCTCAAAATGTTTAATTCTGACTTTATTAACAAGGTAGTTCTGAACTTAGGGTAGTGTGATATTATGATTCATTATACAGCTCCAGAGAGGAAAAATACCAGCTCACACGCTAGGCTATCCATGATATTTGCAAAGTCATGGCAGTCAGAGGAAGTCCCTGGTGACTGGAAGAAGGGCAACACTGTGCCCATTTTAAAAAAATATAGAAAAGATGAACCTGGGAACTACTGATTTCCCCCAACTCTGTTCCTGGGAAGATCATGGAGCAGAACTTCCTAGAAGCTATACAAAAGCTCATGGAGGAGTGGGAGGTGATTCGAGACAACCAGAACGGCTTCACCAAGGGCACATCCTGTATGACCAACCTAGTGACTTTCTGTGATAGAGTAACCACAGCAGTGGACACAGGAAAACCCATGGATTTGATCCATCTGCATTTCTGTAAAGCTTTTGACACCCTCTCTCTAATTTGGAGAGATATGAATTTGATGGACGGACTATTTGGTGGATAAGAAACTGTTTGGATGGTCATATTCGAAGAATAGTGGTCAACAGCTCAATGTCCACATGGAGATACATGACAAGTGGTGTCCCTCATGGGTCCATACTGGGACCAGTGCTGTTTAATATCTTCATCAGTTATATAGAGAGTGAGATTGAGTGCACCCTCAGCAAGCTTGTAGGTGACACCAAGCTGTGTGGTGCAATTGTCACAATGGATGGAGGAACCTGGATATTCTGGAGAAGTGGACCTGTGACAACCTCATGAGGTTCAACAAGGCCAAGTGCAACGTCCTACACTTGGGTTGGGGCAATCCATGGTTTCATTACAGGAGAAGGACTTGGGGATGCTGATTAATAAGAAGCTCAACGGAATAAAGCACCTCTGCTATGAGAACAGGCTGAGAGAGTTGCAGTTGTTCAGTGTAGAGAAGAGAAGGCTCCATGGGACCTTATAGCAGCATTGCAGTACTGAAAGAAGCTACAGGAAAGCTGGTGAGGAACTTTTCCCAAGGGAATGGGGTGATATGACGAGCGGGGATGGCTTTAAGTTGGAAAGGAGAAAATTTATATTAGATATTAGGAAGAAAGTCTTCATAAAGAGGGTGGTAAGACATTGGCACAGGTTGCCTAGAGAAGCAGTGGATGCTCCCTCCCTGGAGGCATTCGAGGCCAGGCTGTTTGGGGCTTTAGGGGCCCTGATCCAGTAACAGGTGTCCCTGGCCATGGTGGTGGTGGGGGGGTGGTAACTAGTTGGAACTGGTTGCAAGGGTCCTTTCCAATCCAAATCACTCTATAATTCCATTGTTCTATGATTCTATGACTATCACCACCTCCTTCACAACTTTATTTCAGTCATGTTCTGAATTTAATAAATCTGGGACCAATTCTTAGCTTAGGTAAATCAAAATCTTTTTCAACATAGCACATTTTCAAGAGAATATAAAGAAGAGGAAAGGGAATCCAAAGTACACTAGCATCTCATGCTGGTTTTGACCCTTCCTAAACTCTTTCTAGACTCAAAACTTTGAATGTAGGTGCATGGATATTGCTCCTGTTGAAGTCAGTCAGTCATATTTCTTCTGATGTAACCCTATTGAAATAAGTGGAATTAAACCAGAAAGAAAAAATAGGCCTAGAGGAAGCCTTAGCATGTGTCTTGGAGCAGAATATCCATCTTCTAGTGAATCCATCACTCCTGCATTTTTGTGCCAATTAGACCCAAAGGGTAATTTCACAAACGTACGTTTACATACAAGTGAAAAATTTGGAATTGCAGTCATCATTCTTGTTGTACTGACATAATTGATTCAGCAGGTGCTGTGTACTTATTTTGTCAGGTAAAAATACATATATATTAATAAAGAACATAAAGATCTGAGAAAATGCTTACAATCAATAACTTTGCATGGTACTCAAGGCTAAATCTTCTGTGGCATGCTTCATTTCCACACACCCTGATGAACTCCCTTTGCTTACTGTCTCATCTTGACTTCTCCAACTTTTTCTCTCTCTGTTACTGAGACCTTCTCATGTTTTTAGCAAGATTCCTTTTCCTAACATTGAGACAGAAATTCCACTTCAATATCATTTAAGATAACGCAACTTAAATATTACAGGAAGCTTAGGAGAATTCCTTTGGAGTTTTTATAGTGTACGTCTGCATGTACGTGTCTGTGTTTGAGAGGTGTCTGAAGCTGCAGTGGAACTGTAAGAGTCAGAAACTGTGAAGTCCTGGCATCCAGAGGCCAGTTACTGGGCAGACTGTAGAGATCCACATTGTAGATGTGGATATGTATTTCCCACAAATGGATCTGAATTCTAATGAACTAGACAGGGGAGAAGGATGTGACCATTGGTGCTGGTTTTGCCTGTGTGCGTGCTGTGTATCATCTATGTTAATTTCTGCTCCCTGTCACGTGCTCTGTGTATGTGTGACTGTTAGGAATATGCTCAGTCTCACTACTGACTAGACCTGGGGATATGGAGCTGCAGCAGCCTCAGCTCTGTCAGCCTGTTGTTTCCAGCAGCTCCTGACAGCATTTTTACTGACCTCACACTATTCTGTATGAGCATCTGTAGCTCCAGTATCCCAGTCCTAAAGAATTAAGATTTGTCCAGTAACATTTACAAGAACTGCTGCAGGTTTTGTATCTGGATGTCAGGCACTTTTCAGTTATCATACGTTATTTCTTCCTCTACTTTTCATTGGATTATTTTTCATTTAATTAACACTTTAAAGCTGTTTTCATAACTGTGAGTCTCCTGTGGTTACATACACCAATACAATCATAATGTGACATGTATTATACACAATGTTAGATCAGAATAACAGCAGTCTGCACAGCAGATGCAGAAAAATAGTATCTATGTTTGTATTTTTTGTATCATTACAAATCCAATTTCCTATTTGAATTGATAATAGCAGGCAATTTATTTAGCAATTGTAGCCTAATAATTACCAAAAAAAAAGAGTGCTCTATAAGCATATGTAAATATTTATGCATCTAGCATGCACTTGGTTTAGATGTAAACATATGTCTCTCAAGCCAGCCATGGATATTTGCTTCTGAAATACCATTATTGTACTAGTGCTTTCAGCGCTGTTACAGTGAAAGCAGGAGTTCTTCTGCAGATACATTAAATCAGAAGTACTTTTTGTAACAAAGTGTATGGTGTCTCTACATAAATTTTACAGTGTGGTGAATTCCATGGTAATGGCTGCTGTAAAAAAAGAACAGCACAAAACAAAAGAAAATAACCCAAACACACAAAAACATAGAGATGTTGGAAGAAAAGCATACTCTTCCTTTAAATTACTCTATCCTACTCTCTGGGAAAGGAAGAGAAAGGTAAAAGCCCACATTCCTGAAATCTAATGTATTCAGGTAATATTTAAAATGTCAATCAATTTGTAAGAGTACTGAAGCTTGTTGATATAAAGTGTTTACATAGTTCCAGTAAAGTATTACCGAAAGATAAGATCATACTGTCATAGTTGTTTAAAACATGTTTGCCTACCGACACAGTACTTTGTACCCGTACTCATGTCTGCAAAGCACCAGCTTTTACACCTAACAGGTAGGAAAATGTGAGAAACAATTCCAGCTTCTCACAGTGTTCCAGAAACATCAAAAAAGACAATGTCTCCTTAATAACATAAACTGTAGTTTCTCATGGCCAGCTAGTGTGTGCTGCTAGCTAGAGCAAATAAGTAGCTCACGCTTATACTGCTCATTGTTCAGAAGAACAATAGGAAAATATATTCAGCTTGTTGAGACTTAAGACAGTTCATGTGAATTCTGACTTCTTCCCAGTCCTGAAGAGTATTTGATTAAAAGACTACAGAGCTGGACAGCCTTGCTCATTGTGAAAGTCTACCATAGAAAATCAGTCTCTGTTGTTTCTGGAAAAAATACCAAACCTTTAGGAACACTCATTTATTTTATTTAAAATCTTCAGATAAAACCAGCTCCCATCTCAATTATCAGTTTGGGGCTTTGTTTGTTTATTTCTTTGCATTGTAACTTCTTTTTCTGGGGAGACTGGCAAAGTCATTAGCTCACAGGTTTGTCCTGTAACCTCTAACATCTTACTGAAGGCTCTAGAAGTCTCTACCTGTATTACAATTGTAGAACCAAAGAACTACAGGTCTTATGGACAGACCCTAACCCCTGTTCCCCATCCCTCTGTGCAAATCAGTGAGGCGGGAGGAAGTAGAAGAGTCGTGAAGCTGGTGAAGGGGCTGGAGAACAGGCCTTATGAGGAACAGCTGAGGGAGCTGGGGTTGTTTAGCCTGGAGAAGAGGAGGCTGAGGGGAGACCTCATTGCTCTCTATAACTACCTGAAAGGAGGTTGTGGAGAGGAGGGAGCTGGCCTCTTTTCCCAAGTGACAGGGGACAGGACTAGAGAGAATGGCCTCAAGCTCCACCAGGGGAGGTTCAGGCTGAACATTAGGAAAAAAATTTTCACAGAAAAGGTCATTGGGCACTGGAACAGGCTGCTCAGGGAGGCGGTTGATTCACCTTCCCTGGAGGTGTTTAAGGGACAGGTGGATGAGATGCTGAGGGGTATGGTTTAGTATTTGATAGGAATGGTTGGACTCGATGATCCGATTGGTCTTTTCCAATCTGGTGAATCTATGATTCTGTGATTCTATGAATAAAGGAATGAAGTCAAGCCTGGAAAAGGAGGGCTTATGTTAGGGATGCTCCATGGTGGATCAGGCACAGCCCTTTTCACTTGAAAGGACTGCAGCCCATGGAGGACTCACACCAATACAGAAGAACAAAGCATGAAGGATAGAGCAGCAGAGCGAAACCTCTACATCTTGGCTGCAACCACCCACTGCACAACCTCTTGCCTCACTGAAAGTACTGAGCATACCTTGTGGCAATAACAGTCAGGGAGGAGAAGTGTCTGGATTGAAGCTGAGCCTGAGAAACGAAGAGGAAAAGTCTTTTCCCCTAAGTGTGTAAATGTGTTTTTCTAGTATTTTTGTTTTGTTTCCCACTATCTGAATAAGTAATTTAATACTTATTTTAATTGGCAATAAGTTAAGCACATCCTTCCAAGTCAAATCTGTTTTGCCTGCAAGAGTAACTAGAATAATCTCCCTTTCATCTCAACCCACAACTATTCTCACTCCTGTTCTTCCTATTTTGTCCTGTGCAGCTGAGGGGGAAGGAAGTGAGCAACTGGATGGGTCCCTGATGCTAACTCAGCACAGAATAAAGTTTTGGTTTAGAGAAAATATCACTTAAAAAGTAGATGTTGAAAAATCCTGGCTTGATCCTCTGCTGAAATAAACTTAGCTACTAAACAGAAAGCAAGGACTTTGACTGAGAAGCAAGTATTTTTTTCCTTATACTAGTCAAAGTATTCTTGCAAATGACAAGGAATAAGAAAAATAATCAAACTGATTAAAAAAAGTCTTCACAGAATGGAGGAGAAGTGATACAAAACACGAGTGAAACTTACTGAGACCCAGTTTCTGATTAGCAAATGTTTTAGTCTGCCCAAACATGTATGTGAAGCCGAATATCTTTTGAATAGATTATGAGAAAGCTTTCAGGTTCAGTCCATGGATACAGGAAATAATGAGAACAGAAAGCACTGCAAATAACACTACCAATTACTAATTTAATTATGAGCACCTGGAACACAGATCTTACCGTAAGCAGCCATATACATTGCATATCTACATTATACCAGTGACCCAGGGAAAGCACAGCACTTTGCTGCAGTAGGATTTCCTATTGTCTTTTCTTTCCACATTATGCCTCCTGTCTATCTTCACTGCTTCAAATAAAAGAAATCTGGGTTTAGCCATGAAGAATATCATTATTGTCCACATCTTTCTTATGAACAATTCTTTTAATGAATAAGTCCTTCATTTTGTAACACCCTCTGAGGACCTGGCTGGCTCAAGCTACAAGAGGAAAGATTGTCATCAGAAAGTTCGTAAGAATAGCTCACAAGATCAGTAAGGATATTACTTCCCTTGGGGTATCAATGCTTTGCATTATCCTTCAGTATTCAGAGCTGAGTTCTTGATTCTTGTTAGTACACTAGAATAGCTGGGTTTTGAAGCTAAATTTGTAGTTTTCTATTCTCATTGTATCTTCACCGGATGGTCTACCACTGTCCCTTTTCTGTTTTTATTTATAGTTTATCATCTTGATAACAACACCTTCAAAAGCCTGCTGCATCCCATAAGACTGCTCCATGATGCCTATGTGTATGTCATAATTCTAATTTATGTATAAATAAAAAATTGTTGTGAAAGTCTTAAAATATATTGTGTAAGTAATTGTATCAATGGGTCAAAGGCATGACAATTTCCCCTAGAGTTTACTTGAGAAATAACCTGTGTGTCTTTATTTTTCTAAAACACAGTATTAGAAATGTGAATATTTTCTCATACTTTACTAATGAAGTAGTGGACTGTGGAGGAGCTAGAGATGTCATCTATCTGGACTTTTGTATGGCTTTTTATATGGTTCCCTCCCTCCAATACCTTTGTCTCTAAACTGGCGAGAAACAAATTTGAATGGTGGACTCCTTGTTGGATAGGGAATTAGTTACATGGTTTCATCAAGAGTGGAGATCAATGTCTCAAAATCCATATGGCGATCAGCAATGAGTGGTGCATTGATCACACTTACTATATGTTCCTTTTTCTACTTACTATATTACTGCTCATGTTTATGGGGTCACAACGCAGACTGATACGAAAACTAGTTCTCCAAGCTAAAAATTTGTATATCCAACTGTGATTGGAAAATAGCCTTCATAGACTATGATTCTAAGTACAAAGCCAACAGTAAACATATTATCTTTTCAAAAGCATGAATTCTAAGTTTGCAAAGTAGAAGTTATTCCCATTGTCTCTTTTCTAAGATCCAAAGAAGAAAGCTATGAATATTAGGGAAATACTAAACATATGGCTAGACCCTGATCTTGCTAACAGCTTTGCGTAAACCTACTTCTGAAATTGTGCATAGTCCCATGTATTGATTAACACATTTTTTACAGAATTCAGACCTTACCTTCCACTGCCTGCATCATTTGCTCACAGCACTTTCCCTCCAATAATTATTCTATTTTAAAATATTTATCATCTACCAGTTCTCTGAAAAAAGAATTAGTCTGACTGCATTTTTACATTATATCCATTTACAGCAATAGACCTGTTGCCAGCAGTTAAAGTGATCTGTGAAGGCTTGTGGAAGTCTTTAAGGTTCTTCGTTTTTTTCCTTTTCTCAGCACAGAAATCAAATTGTCCTCCCACTTACTATTCTCTTTAATACCTCAATAAGGCAATTACTATTAATTATGGCATGCAGTGAGAGAAACAATGTAAAATGTAAATGTGTAATACAAATCATTATTATCCATAGATCAAACTGTTAGTAAGGATTTATGTTAATCAATAGATGTGCTTTATATAGTACCTTCCAATGTAAAATTGAGCATATTGCAATACATCACACACTCTTAATTACAGGACTTCAAAGTTTTCTCCTGAGACATTCGTCTCCACAGAACATGATCTTTATCATTTTGGTATCCATTAGTGCTACCATTTTCCATATATTATGATGTTGTTGTAAGCCAACAATCTATACAGGGCTTACGAGTCAGCTAGAAAAATTCAGTTCAAGTTAAAATGTATCACCAGAGTTATTCACCTGCTAGATTACCTGTGGTCCCTGTCAATTTTTGCTCAAATTGGTTTAAAATGTAAAATTCAGGAGCCATTCCTGACTGCATTTATGTTACACAACAGATTCTTTGTATGTCAGTAGTCCACCTGATTTTAACTTACATTTGAAAACATTAGAAGTTACTACTTCTGTTTTTTTTCAAGCTCTTCTTTCATTGCTTTTCTAATGTGAAAGACAGATACAAAACACAGTATGTTGTTGGACTTCTTTCCAAAATCACCATAATCAGAGCTGACTGCTGCTTCAGTAGCAAAATCTGTTGTTATAGAATTTAAACATGGTATTTATTAGTCCCTTTTAACCTAAAACACACTAAGTAGAACCATACTACCTGTAAACGGGTAATTACCTGTGACAGCTTAGCTTAAAAAAGAATTATAATTTTCATGTTCAGCACACTGACGCTGCTACCATAATTTGTAGTTGAATACTTCTTTCCCTTTGAAACCGGTGACTGATTCGAAATCTGGAAGTTTTAAAGCAAACTCTATCAAAGGTTAAAAAGAGAAAACTCTCAAATTTTAAATATTAAGATTTTATTTCCAAATATGAGTCACATGTTTCTACATGGTCATCCTGTGAAGCACTACCAGTTGTAAGAATTTTCATGTGGCCAATGTTATACTCTTAACTGATCGGCAAGTCAAATTTTCTTTCCTGATGCACCTTGCATTTTTCTGCTATCCATTAATACTATTAACTGGACAATTTATTTTTTTTGTGTTGTGTCTTCTGAAATGTGTAACTATAACACTCAGAATTTATTTATTCATTTTAAAATCTGATAATACGTATTTCTTCTTGCTAACTATTTTTGATTAACTGCTCAGGTACTTTAAATTGATCATTTCTCTTAACTTCCTTTGGTCTACTTCCTTGTCATTGGTTACAATTCTTCATTTTTGCATTGCTAATATTCCATAGAATGGCCAAATAGAGGCTTTTCTTTCTGTTGAACCATATAAAATCTAAGCTTGTGTGACTCATAATAGGGCCAATCGAGCGTAAACATACACCCAGCCTAAAATGAGTAAACTCTACAGCCTTACTCCAAATCAGTTTTACTCTCTTCTTTACAAACCTGTGTCAGAGACTAGTTCTGTGCCGTTGATCTGCAGAAGGAGGCAAGTCAGGTAGAGGCAGGGCAGTGCCCCTTTCTGTGTCAGCTCCCCTGCAGGCAGCTCAGTTACTCCTGTCCCCGGTCCCAGCGGTAGAGGGAGCAAGAAGATCACCTGAGACCCTCCTAAGACCCCAGACTCATTTCCAGAACCTCCAGAGCCTTTCAGAATGGGCACTGCCTAAGTGCACCAGAACTCCTCTAGACAACTCTGTGGTGCTGATAGCTTACTCTTCCCTTTCTATTTTCTTTCTCCCTTCTTTCCTTTCCCTTTTCCTTGCTACAGATTTAACAAGCCAACAACTACCTCATCCCTAAGACCTCGCCTGTGTAAACAAATTGATTTTAAGTCAATCATTTGGTATTGTTTCATCTTAATATAGCCTGAGGGAAAGTCACAAATTTTAGGGGCCCAGCTCCTACCCCTAGTGGCCCCTGGGCAGTCCAGTCCAGCTTGAGTTGCAACAACCTGTGATTTAGTTCCTAATTTTCCTTTTGCCTCTTTACTATAATATTATTCTTTATCTCATATTCAGATTCTTGCACTGCTGATTTTCCTGTTTCTTCTTATGTAAAATAGGTGCCTCTCTTTTGTTTACTCTGAGTTCTACAAACTTTGTCTTGTAAAATTCTTCACAAAGAGCGGACATGACAAATGACATAATAACAATTTTCCTGACAGTTTTCATTCATGTTTAGTGAGGTATGATTAACACAGTGTCTTAAATTTATCAAGGTATCCATGATCAGAATGATCTGAATAATTAATGCACCCTAAATATAACCCTAAGGTCCTTGAAAATAGCAAGGGCTAGTGCTCTTGATAACCATGTCCTTCAGCCAGGAACAGATTTTCTACTGTTATCTACAGGTCTCAGGTTGCATTAGGAGACGGAGTTGGACTAGAGGATTATGTGTTTGCTCTTTCATTTAAGTACTCTTGATCACAAGCAACATACACTATACTGCGTTCCAAAGCATTTTATGAGTGTCACTTTCTTAGCTTAAAGTTGTTATTATTGTATTTCAGGACCAGATTGTGATTCACAGAAAAATGTAGCACACCAAACAATGTAGGATTTATTAAAAAAATCATTTCCTGGCATATTGGAAAGTTACAGAGATCTACTTGAGTTTTGTTAAATTCTGCGACTTGTGACTGGGAGGCTAGAAAGGATGAGAAGTTCATGAGATACAGCAAGAGTACTGATTACAGGCAGCAGACATTTCATATGGAGAGTATATTAGTAAAGGGGGAAAGTTGTAGGATATTCAATTATTGACTTCAGAATAAGCAAAAAAATTGGGAGACACAACTCACAGGGAAGAATCAATAACAATGCAAACAGGAATGCTGGGGTTTGATGCACTAAAGGAATTTAATCAAAACTAAAAATTATTGAAAAACAAATGGTTTCTATATGCTTTTATTTAATCCTAGTTTGGTCAGCTAAGCACCTGGTTTAATCCTAGTTGTCAACTAAGCACCATGACACTTCTCATTTAACTCTACCCCACGAGGTGGGATGGGGAGAAAAATGAATAAAAAAGTAAAACTCGTGGGCTGAGATAAAGACAGTTTAATAGAACAGCAAAAGGGAGAGATGATGATGATGATAATAAAACTAACAATATAAGAAACAAATGATACACAATACAAATACCCACCACCTACCAACTGACTGATTCCCAGTGCATCCTCAAGCAGCAATCACCCCCACCCTGGCCAACTTCTCACTTTACATACTGAGCATGATGTTATATGGTATGGGATATCCCACTGGCCAGCTTGGGTCAGGTGTCCTGGCTGTGCCCCTCCCAGCTTCTAGTGCAACTTCACACTAGCCGAGCTATGGACAAAAAAAAAAAAGAAAAACAACAAAAAAACCAAAACAAATACAAACTCAATATATTATACAAACCTATAATTATTTAATAAGCAGAAATCTCCTTCTTATCCAGAGGATAGAACTACAATTCTATTTGTTAATTTATATATTTATTTACCATTTTATTTATTGATTTTCCTAATTTCTTCTGACACTGATGGAGAATACCTTGACTCTGCCTTTATTGATAATTTGTGAGTGATTACAGAAATCACATAGTTTTTTCTTGCATGAAATACCACCCTTGTTGGTCTTTCAGTCTTCTTGCTAATAGCCACCTCTTCTGTCTGTAGTAAAATATCAGTCCACACTCTACATCATAACACAGGCACTGTATTCTGCTTGCAAGAGAGCCCCACATTTGTTTTGTTTCAGTACCTTCTTTCTACTTTGTTCTTTTATTTTGGTGTTGAAAATAGATTATCTGCTGGCTGATCCATTCCCTGTGACTACTTCCATTCAGCTTCATATATCCTCTGAGAATATTTCACAACTGCTTTCAAATGCCATGCTTGTGCTAAGCTGCCAAGCCCTGCTTTCCATACAGGCACTAAGGTAATATAAAATACATGGTTTTCCCTATTCTCTGAGTTCCAAAGAGAAACATTGACAGATATGAATATCAAAGCAGTATAAAAAAATCTACTTATATGTTATATTAGTATAGGATCATATTACATGCATATAAAACCTCATAGTATAATTCTGAATGCACTCACACTAAAAATTGAAATTAGTCCATCCACGTCATTGACTATTTATTACAAAAATACTACGTGTCACATGCTTACTAGGCTAAAAGGATGAAAATCAGACTCTAGTCATATTTACTGGAGAGATAAATGACTTATCATTTTTTAACTGCCAATGTTTTCTAAGCAATGGGAGGGATCACACTTGCACACATTGTGAGAGAGTATCTCTTTACATCGGCTCCATTTTCTAAGCACAACAATTTGTCCCATAGATCTTAGTGGTAATTCTCAAACTATTCCAATGAAAAAGATTTTCTATACCACGCATTTCTGTATGATACAGCACTTTGTCTCTTTATCTCTTTATGTACTCAGTAGATTGTAAACTATCTTAATTTCTACCACAACCTTAATATTGTCCTTCAAATTAAGCAGTATTATATGGATGATTAATCAGTTTTAAGATGAAACTCTGCTGAAGTACATGGAAAATAAGGAGGTGATTGGTGACAGCCAACATAACTTCACTAAAAGCCAATCATGTCTAGATGAATTTGGTGGCTTTCTATAATGGGGCTACAGCATTAGTGGTTACGGAATAACTGACTTCATCTACCTGGACTTCTGCAAAACATTCAACACTGTTTGGCACAACATTCTTGTCTCTAAATTGGAGAGTTGAATTTGATGGATGGTTCACTTGGTGGATAAGGAATTGGCTGAATGGTCACACTCAAAGTGTTGTGGTCAATGGCTCAATGTCCAAGCAGAGATCAGCGACAAGTGGTGCTCTTCAGGGGTCAATATTGGGACCGGTGTTAACACCTTTGTCACAGATATAGACAGTTGGATTGAGGGCACCGCCAGCAAGTTTGCTGATAATACCAAGTTCTGTGGTGTGGTCGACACCCTGGAGGGAGGGGATGCCATCCAGAGAGACCTTGCCAGACTTGAGAGGTTGACTTTCGTGAACCTCATAAAGTTTAAAATAGGCAAGGTGCAAGGTCCCGCTCCTGAATTGGGGCAATTCCACGCACAAATACAAGTTAGACAGAAAAGAGATTCCCCCTGCAGAGAAGGACTTCAGGTGCTGGTAGATGAGAAGCTCAACATGAGTTGGCAATTTCTACTTGCAGCCCAGAAAGTAAACTGTATCCTGAGCTGCATCAAAAACAGTGTGATCAGTAGGTCAAGGGAGGTGATTCTCCTTTTCTACTCTGCTCTCGTGAGACCTCATCTGCAGTACTGTGTTCAGTTCTGGATTTATCAGCAAAGGAAGGACATGGATCTGTTAGAGTGAGTCCAGAGGACAGCCACAAAGATAATCAGAAAGCTTGAGCATCTCCTCTATGAGGACAGTCTGAGAGAGTTAGTTTATTCAGCCTAGAGAAGAGAAGGCTCTGTAGAGACCTTATAGCAGCCTTCTAATACTTGAAGGGGGCCTACAGGAAACTCAAAGGGTCCCTTTGTCAGGAAGCATAGTGATAGGACAAGGGATAAGGGTTTTAAGATGAAAGAAGGTAGAATTAGATCAGAAATTAGGAAGAAATTTTTTAGTTGGAGGGTGATGAAGCACTGGAACAGGCTGTCCAGAGAAGTCTTGGAAGCCTTATCCCTGGAGGTGTTCAAAGCCAAGTTCAATGTAGCTTTGAGCAGCCTGATGGGGAAGTCTTCCCAGCCCGTGGCAGGGGGGTTGAAACTAGATGATGTTTAAGGTCCCTTCCAACCCAAACCATTCTACGATTCTATGATGATAAGCATCTTAGGTATTCTGGAGACTATTCTGAAACCATATGTCCATCCCTGTCCGTGTCCCCACCCAACAAGACATTCTGCAGTAGCATAAGTGGTGCCAGGAAGGAAAGTCAATTGAAATATCAATTAACACAACTGGTAATGTCCTTTTCTCAAAGACTATGTGTATTGTCATTATAGTGTAGCTGACAAGTAGTTGTTAAGTTACAGTAGTGCAGCTAGGCATCTAAGATTTTACTGGAAACTGTCAAAAAAGTTTATTTTTAGAATTGTTATGTTACTTAGTTTTTAATAAAGGAAACAAACTAGCAACAGACACAACCTTGCAGTGAGCCATATGTTTTCAAGGACAGGTATGGAACAAACGTGTTTCGAAAGCAGTCAATAACAGGTCAGCTAGTTCACCCTATTAGTCTGAAAAGATCATCTAGTCTGTATTATTCTTATTTCCTAAAAAAAATGCTTGCAATGACAAAGATCATATAGCCTGTGTGGAAAATTTATTCTGATGCTTAATTATTCTTACAGTTACCAAAAAAAAAAAAAATTCCTGACATATATAGTGCTCAATGTAATACAAGTCTCTTACTTCTTAACCTATATACATGCAATATGGAGCAAATAGTTTATTACCTTTCTCTTGGCAAGAATCTTCTATATATAAAGGCTGTTATATGATCCCCTTTTTTTCTTCTTTTTGTCTAGATAAAATAACCCAATTTCTTCAATAACTTAGCCAATTATTCTCCGTCCTCATTTCATGCAGCTGATTATTTCCACCTTGCAGATGTCCTTGTAGAACTGAATCTTTTTTTCTGATCATTTCTCCATTTTCTCAAAAATATTCTGGATTCAACTTCAATGTGCTTACCGACTTCAGAAGGTTGATGTCATCTGTACATTCAATCAGTGTACTTGTTGTTCCATCAGTCAGGCTGTTAATAAAATTGCTGAATGTTACTAGAGCCATCACAGACTCCCTTGGAATTCTGTTCAGTCCATTCTTCAAATTTCACAGTAAACCTTTAATAACTATTCTTTTTGTACAGACTTACAATCAGCTTTTTGCTCACCTTATAGGGATCCTATGTGGAAAATATTGTAGGCTGTATCAATAGAACTGCAAAAAATGAAGTTATATGGCATCTCCTACTCCTCACTTGCAGCTTCTACTTCTTCACCCTTTGAAAGAAAATAGCCAGAGTGTTTATAGTTCTTGACAAAGGAAAGTTATTGGTTGTCCATTCACTTGGTCACCTTTGGAATGTTTTCGGTTTTGGGTTTTTTTTGCACTCAACACAGTGAACCAAAATAGTCAAGCCCTGGCAGAGCTTGAGGCCATTTCCTCTTGTCTTGTCCCCTGTCACTTGGCAGAAGAGGCCAGCACCCTCCTCTCTACAACCTCCTTTCAGGTAGGAGAGCAATGAGGTCCTCTTCTCCAGGCTAAACAACCTCAGCTCTCTCAGCCGCTCCTCATCAGGCCTGTTCTCCAGCCCCTTCCCCAGCTTTGTTGCTCTTCTCTGGACTCGCTCCAGAGCCACAACATCCTTCTTGTGGTGAGGGGCCCAGAACTGAACACAGGATTCAAGGAGCGGTCTCACCAGTGCCGAGTACAGAGGGAGAAGAACCTTCCTTATAATTAAATATACAGTTTCCATATGTATATTTCTATAATATACACCCAAGAAGAAACTCTCCCATACACTTCTTAAATTTTTTTAATGACAGACATTGTAAGTGTATTTTTCAGTTTCTACAACCTTGATAATCTGCATTCCCAGAAGTAAAGTAGCCAATCCTATCAATTCAAAAACTAATATGACATATATATTGTGTAGACAGGATTTTCAACTGGTCTTTGCAAAATGTATTCTAGCAAAGGTAAGAGCTCTTTTGGAAATTTCCGAAGTTTGTTCAAGTGCATATTACTACAGATAATATTAAGGTGGCTTTCAACCTTTTTAAAACACATTAATTTTTTAAATGCACATGTTAATAATTTATTGCTGTATAATTTCTGAAGAATCAGTGTAAAAATACACTATAGTGAAATAATTAGTTAAAAGTATTAAAGCAATGATAATTGTTGATGCATTGTTTATAAGACTAAGAATAGATGCTTTTATTTAGGAATAACTTATGTGATGTAACTTTTTCTCAATACATTAATAGCTTTTCCAGACTGGAACAAAGGTGCTAAATTAAGTCAATTAAGTCTTCATTTCAGGTGTTACAGGGAAGGAAATGGGAAGGGTAAGGCTAATACAAGAATTCTTCACATCATGGTTTAATAAGTCTATTTTGACTAGAAAGTGAATAAGCAATTGAACAGTTGTTCTGGTTTGAGCTAAAGTAGAATCAGTTTTCTAACTTCAGCTAAATCTCATCTATGTAACTTCATTTTCTGAAAGTTAACTGTCTGTTTTTCAGACAGTATCTCTCTCTAGAATTGATAACACTGAGAATTGGTGTGTAGAAAAGGCCATTGTTTATACTCAGTCCTATACTAACCAAGGCCAACCTCAAGTTGGTGGAGTGTCATAAGTCAAAGAGATGAAAAAAAGTCTCACTTGCTGCATGGACTGTAGAGGTGAGCCAAAAGAGACCAACAGAATAGTCCATCCCATATATGTCATGCTCAGTATAAAACTGAGAGATCACAAGGATCTTGCTCTCTTCTTCAATGGCCAATGTCCAGTGAGGCCTTCATCTGTCTGTTTGGCCCTGATTGCAGATCCATGCATTACTGAATCCAGTAAATCCAGTTCTTGAGGCCAGCTTCCTCCTGCCACCCACATTTTGCCTGCTCTGCAGCACTTGTAGTGAAGTATAATCATAGATGAATGGGGGGCAAGATTTCATATAATTGTGTATATTTTATTATTTTCTTATTAATAGTATTTTGTTCATTATTAATAATATTATTATTTCATTAAGACTGTCTTAGCTTTATTTTCCAACCCATAAGTCTTTTCCTCTAGTTTCCTTTTCTCCTTTTGCTGGGGGTGGGAAGGGGAAGTGGGAACCCAACTGCTCAGTTTTAGCTGCCAAATTTTGCCAGGTCTGTGCTAAATCATGACAACAGTAGATAGTATTTCACATAAGTGGAGTTTCATTTCTCATGCTTTACAATAAAGGGATTAATTGAAATATTAGCTTCAGATTTATGTCAAAGAGTCATGCTACACAGAACAATAAATCTCAGCCTTTGATATGAAAAGTGTCATTCATCAATTCTGTCAAAGAGTTTCCAATAGATTTTGTCACTGTAAAGACAAAATTCATGTGGTCAAATCTTGATTAGAGTTCAAGTTGGCCAGCACTGTGAAGGACAGCAAAAAAGGCCTTTTCAAATGTGTTAACAACAAAAGGAAAATGAGAGATAACACCAGTCCATTATTTGATGAGGTCAGGTACCTCACAAATAGGGACATAGATAAAGCAGGGATATTTAATGCCCTCTTTGCCTCTATCTTCAGCGCTAATGATGGGTTCTGGGACACCTGGAGCCCTGTGTTGGAAAGCTGGAAGGAGGATAAGCCCCCAGAAGACTCTGAAGTTGTTCAGACTTGTTGCTCCAGCTGGATGCACATAAATCTGTGGGGTCTGATGGGATTCATCCCAAAGTGTGGATAAAGCTGACCAATGCTATCACAAGATTTTTCTCTTGTCTTTGGAGTCTGGAAAGGTCCCAATTGACTGAAACCCGGTGAATATTGCACCAGTTTTCAAGTAGCTTAAGAAGGAAGACCTTAGCCTCACTTCAGAGTCCACTAAAATTAAGGAGAAGGTTATTCTGAGATTCTTGAAAAACATTTGAGAGACAATGCAGTTATTGGTCATAGCCAGCACAGGTTCACAAAGCGAAACTTATGACAAGGTCACCCATTTAGTGGATAAAGGAAAGCCAGTAAATGCAGGTTGTTTTAGATTTCAACAAAGCTTTTGATACTGTCTCTCACAGCAGCATTCTTTGCAAGTGAAACTGAACAATCTTGAGGACTATATTTAATTTAGTTTGGAGGTGTTGCTGGGATTAAATCAGCCTATGCCTTGCATCAAAACTGCTTCTGTAAAGAAACAAAAAATGTGTCATTGCCAAAAAAAAAAGAAAGTTTCCTACCTTGCTATGGCCCTTGGATTATTGTTCACTATTGATTTTTTTTTTTTTTTTTCAGGTAGGGAGCAATGAAATTATACCAAGAAGTCTGAGGGGAATTGAGAGAGACTTCTGGGCATTGGTATGACTGCTTAAGGAAGCAGGAGCACAAGTAATGTTCTCCTCTATCTTTCCAGTTGCAGGGAATGATGTGGAAAGAAACAGAAGGAACCAGCAGATCAATATCTGGTACCAAGCTAGGTGTCACTTGCAGAAATTTAGATTCTTTGATCACAGACCAGTCCACATGACACCAGCCTTGCTAGCAACAGATGAGGTACATTGTCAAAATTGAGGGAAAGGATTTTTGCACAGGAGCTAGCAGGGTTTGAAAGAGCTTTAAACTAGATTTGAAGGGGGACAGAAAAAAACTAAGAAAGCTCAGTAGAGAGAAGCCTGCAGACGGAACATCAAAGTATGCAGGATGGTGTGTTAGTTTTTGGGTTTTGTCTGCTGTCTCAGTGGAAGCAGGAGATGGAGATCCATGTGGCAGCAAAGATACAAGAGTTATTTATGTATTAGAAGCCACTAAAGTGCCTCAGAATGGTCACATAAGAATTAGGTCTTCTCCCCCTAAAAAAGTGGTGGGATTAATAGACCAATTGAAGTTCATCTGCACCAATGCACACAGGACACAAACAGGAGAGGCTGGAAGCCACTGTGCAGTTGGAAAACATGATGGGATGACTCACACAACAGGAATGCTGCAAAGAATGGATTTCAGAAGGGATAAGCAAGGAAGGAGTGACGGCAAACTAACCCCGCATATTAAGGAGTGGTTTGATGCCTAGATCTTAACAATAACGATGATAGGTTTGTGTGTTTATGGGTAAGAATCAGGGCAGAATGCCAATAAGGCAGATATCATGGTCAAATCTATTACAGAGCACCTAACCAGGATGAAGAGGCAGACAAAATATTCTATAAGCAACTGGGAAGTATAAAATCAATACACCTTGTTTTTGTGGAAGACTTCAGCTTAACAGATGTCTCCTGGAAACACAGTACAACAAAGAGGAAACAGTCTACAAGGTCCCTGGTGTATGTGGAAGAATCTTACAGGCACAGATGGTGAGTGAGCCAGCTAATGAAGGTATCTCCTGCTTTTTGCAAATGGAGAAGGACTTATAGTTGATTTGATGGCTAGAGTTCACCTTGGGCGAAACAATCACAAAATGACAGAGCTTTTGGTTCTCAGATATGTAAGGGGGGAAGCAGCACCAGTGGAACTGCTACCTTGAACTTCCAAAGGTCAAATTTTGGCCTGATTAGGAGAGTGATTGACAATCCCCTTGGAGGCAGTCTTGGAAGGCAAAGGAGTCCAGAAAGGATCATAGAATCATAGAATCATTTGGGTTGGAAGGGATCTTAAAGATTATCTAGTGCTAATCCTCGTAGTGTGTTGTGGAGACACTCCACTGCATCAAGTAGCTCAAAGCCTCATCCAGTATGGCCTTGAACACATCCAGGGGTGAGGAATCCACAACTTCTGTAGACAACTTGTTCCAGTGCCTTACCACCCTCCACTAAGTGGGGATGTCCCAGTTGACTGGAGGTTAGCAAATGTGATGCCTATCCACAAGGAGGGACATAGGAGTATCCAGGGAACAACAAGCCTGCGTGCCTGGCCTTGATGCTGGAAAGATTATGGAGGAGATAATTTTGATGCCATCACGTGACATGTACAGGACAACAAGGTGATCAGGCTCAAGCAGCATAAGTTTATGAAAGGCAGGTCCTGCGTGACTAACCTGATCTCCTTTAATAGAAATGTGACCTGCTTAGAAGACAAAGGCAAACATGGCAGTGCTATGTTAAGAACTAGACTTGATTTTAATGGTATTTTCCAACCTAAGCAATTCTAATTAATGCAATGTCTCAAAAAAGTAGTAGTCATGAGTCATGCTGGAGAGTATCATTTTAAACTTTATGCATGATATAAACTTTGTGTTATTACCTAAGTTATGTTACAATGAAAAAAAATGCATTATGGTATAATATCAGTCACTTCATTGCTCATTAAGGAAACAGCTATTCACCTCCACATCCTTGGTAAGGTTTGTATTGTTGATCAAAATTATACTTTCTGGTTTACTTGTGTTGAGAATTTTTATGATCCAAGACTTTGTGACACATTTTTTACTCCTCAAAGAGGTTATAAATCCTTTCTGAATCATATGAAAACTATCTTCTGTTAGATGAAGACAGAAAATAAAAAGCTTCAGAGTCTCTATTCTATTTTCTTGACTAATGCTAATGCAGTCTTTTCAAGCCAAAATCATGTCCATTAACTGATTCTTAAAGCTTTTCTTTCTTCTGCTGACCTTTTTTTGGCCACTAGTCTGTTTTAATAATATATTTCTTATAACATCAACACAGACTTGTAGGAAAATGTAACTAAAATCTTTGTTACTATCACTTTAAATGCTTAAGATTTCAAATACATGCTAAGCTCTGTCCAAAGAGTAAACATTAATAAGAACAATGTTACATTAACTGAACCTCTTCAGGCATGCTGACTTGCTCTAAAATTAAAGATATGGAAAAGATAAAGAAAGTCTGAAGACTATCAGACCTGGAATAGACTGTGATGAAACGCATTTTGCAAATGAGCACACTCCAGTCAGACAGCTCTCATTATATAAGATTATTCATTGTGAGCCAAAGCATCATAATGTGTTCAAAAGATAACGCACTGGATTTTAAAAGGAATATTTTCAGCACTTCGTAGCTGAATATAGAGAAAAGTTTGTTGATACTAAATCATAAAGGACTAATTTGGTCATGTCTCACCAAGTACCTGTATGAGACATTAATTAATTTCTTCACATGCTATTCAGAAGCCAGTGGTAAAAAACTTAAAAACCTAGAGTCACAAGAGCTTCCCCAAAATTGAAGTGTGCTCTATGCTAGTTCTGTCAAAACAGACTCTCTTCAAAAAGAAAGAGATCTCAATCTCCTCGAGTTAACTTTTCCTTCTAAGGGGCACTGAGAGCAATGGAAAAATATTGTGATCCTTATAGGGAACAGATCATCATCTTTCAGTCTGGCTAACGAATCATAAGGGAATAGATCTGGACATACACTCAGTGCTTTCTTCTGTGTGTATTGGCACACATTTTTACATGTCTTCACTACAACTGTTTTCATGCTCCTGCCTGCAGAAACATTTGAAAAATTAGTGAGTGTTGAGCAAATATTAATGCTATGAAAGAAATATGAGGGGTGATTTCATAAAGTTTCCTGGTTGATGGCTCTTCTTCTACTCAAGAAATTAAGTTTCATTAAATCTGAGAGTAAAAAGATTCCACGTGACCTGAATTGTTGACTCAAAATTAAACAACATAAGACAAGGTATGCACTTAATAAATGAGACAGTACTTAAGATATATAGTGAAGTATCTTACTGTTAAAAAAAATAAATAAAAAAGGAGGAGGAGGCAGCAGAAAAGAGCAAGAGAGCCATAGAAGAGAGAAACGGACATCCTGGACATAATAGGACCAAGTCTGTCAAAGGACCATGACGATCGTTAAGGGCCTGGAGCATCTTTTATATGAGGAAAAGGTGACCGAGATGTGAGTGTTTAGCCTGGAGAAGACAATGCTTGTAAGAGATAAAGGAGAAAGAGAAAGACACTCTTCAGTAATACACAGTCACAGGATTAGAGGCAATGAGCACAAATTGAAATACATGAAATTACACTTAAACTTAGGAAAGAAACTGATTTGAGAAAAGGTGGTCAAACACTGGAACAAGTTGCTCAAACAGTTTCAAAACCCATCTGTACAATTTGATTTGCAGCCTCTTGTAGCTGACATGTAACTTGATAGTTGGATGAGAGGTTTCCCAGAAGTACTGTCCAGTTTCAGGGATTCTGTGAGTACAATTGCATCAGAGCTACCAAATATCCTGAAACAACAAAAATTAGGCCAGAAATGGAGAACAGATGTATTGTTGAAAATTAATGTCAATGAATAGACAGGTGCTTATCTGTAAGGATAAGCAGTATGTAGTCTGCTCTGTTGTGTTGTACTGGAAACAATGCAGAGCCACTACACTGTATAAGTTTATTTTATGTTTTTAGAATCTCCTAAGAAGTGGTGACTAAACATATATAATCTAGATATCAGGAATTAGCATAGGGGTTGTTCTGTTAAAAATTATATGTCACAAGAGTTCCTTCAATTAATTTTGCCACACTGGAACAACACGATGTCATCCAGAGGGACCTGGACAGGCTGGAGAAATGGGCCTCTGAGAATCTCATGAGGTTCAACGAGACCAAGTGCAAGGTCCTGCACCTGGGTCTGGGCAATCTCCGTTTTCAGTACTCCATGGGGGATGACGTAATTGGGAGCTGCCCTGCAGAGAACGACTTGGGGGTGCTGGTCAGTGAGAGACTGGACATGAGCCAGCAATGTGCTCTTGCAGCCCAGAAGGCAAATTGCGTCCTGGGCTGCATCAGAAGAAGCGTGAAGGCCAACTGCGTCCTGGGCTGCATCAGAAGAAGTGTGCCAGCAAGTCAAGGGAGGTGATTCTGCCCCTCTATTCCTCTCTTGTGAGACCTCATCTGAAGTACAGTGTCCAGTTCTGGAATCATCAACGTAAGGATATGGAACTTTTGGAACAGGTCCAGAGGAAGGTTACCAAGATGATCAGAGGACTGGAGTACCTTCCATACGTGGACAGGCTGAGAGAGTTGGGCTTGTTCAGCCTGGAGATGACAAGGCTTCGAGGACATTTTATAGCAACCTTCCAGTACCTGAAAGGGGCCTACAAGGAAGCTGGAGAGGGACTATTCATAAAGGCTTGTGGTGAAAGGACAAGGGGGAAAGGATAAGGGTTATAAACTGGAGAAGGGTAGATTTAGGCTTGATATAAGGAAGAATGTCTTCACCATGAGAGTGGTGAGACACTGGAAGAGGTTGCCCAAGGAAGTTGTGGCTGCCCCATCCCTAGAGGTGTTCAAGGCCAGGCTGGATGGGGCCTTGGGCAGCCTGACCTAGTGGGATGTCCCTGCCTGTGGCAGGGGTGTTGGAACTAGAATTCTATGATTCTATGATTCTGTGAAGAAGGATCTGTTTTCACAGAGTTCTCAATGAGAAGTTTCAAAAAGATAAGATTTTGTTTTCCAAATAACTAGAATTTTACTGCATATATTTATATTTGTTGTTGCCTGCTGCTCTTTAGACTGTAGTTTTGGTATAATTTTATTTCACAAAAGAATACCATTGCAGAAAACCTGTTTCACAGAATCACAGAATTACAAAATCTCTGAAGTGGCAAGGAATCCATGGAGATTCTCTGGTCCAGAACCTCAGCTAATGCAGAGTCATCTATAACAGGTTACCCAGGGTTATGTTCAGTCAGGTTTTTTAATCTCTCTTAAGTGTGTTGACTCTGGGTGGTTTATCCCAGAGCTTGACCATTTCTACAGTAATAAAGAGTTTTCTTGTGTTCAGACTGAATTTCATGTGTTTAATTTGTGCCCATTGATGAGATTCCCCGTGAGACCTCCCCAGCCTGAGCAGTCAATGGTCTCTCAGCTTTTCCTCACACTAAAGTTGCTTCAGTCCCTTCATTATTTTAGAGACCCTTTGGTGGATTCATTCCAGTCCATTCACGTTTCTCTTGTCCTTTGGAGTCCAGAGGTGAACCAAGACCTCCAGAAGTGTCTCAATGATGCTGAGCAAGATCACCTCACTCAACTTGCAGGCAATGCTCTTCCTTACATAGCCCAGGATGCTGTTGACCATCTTTGCAGCGATAGCATGTTGCTGGCTCACAATCGGCTTTTTGTTTACCAGGGCCTCCAAGTCCTTTTCTGCAGAGCTACTTTGCAGCCAATTGGCTCCTAGTCTGTTCAAATGCCTAAGGTTATTCCTCTGCAGGAGCAGAACTTTGAATTTTCCTTTGTTGAATTTTGTATGACTACTGTTTGCCCAATTCCCCAGCCTGTCCAGAATTCTCTGAATGGCAGTGGATCTGTCTGGTATATTAATCATACATCCAAATTTTGTATCATCTGCAAATCCACTGAGGCTGCATTTGATCCGATCATCCAAGTCATTAAGCAAGGTGTTAAATAGCAGTTGAATCGACATCAAGCCCCAGGGTACATCACTGGTGACTGGCCTCCCATAGAATTTTGTGCAACTAATCACAACCCTCTAGACCCAGCTGTTCAGCCAGCTTTCAAACCACTTCACTGTGTACTTATCTAACCCTAGCTATCTAATGGGGCACAGTGTCAAAAGCTTTATTAAAGTAAAAGTAAAAAACACACACTGCTCTCTCGTCATCCACCAAATTTATCAGGGTGTTCAGTTATGATTTCCCTTTCATAAACCCTTTATGAATATTCCAGGTCACATTCTTGTCCTTCATGGGTGTAAAGAACATCTTTATTTGTGTTTTGTCTGTGTGTCTTAAATATTGTCTGGGTGCAAGACTGTGTGTGCTTGGGAGCTTTGTGCAGTTTGGAAGCAGCAGAAGAGAGTGGTGGAAGTGCAGGAGAAGGTGCTGCTCCCATCTACACATGCCTGCAGTTGGACTCAAAAGAGACAGGAATGCCCCTGACTGCACATGCGCACCCAGGGTGTTCATGTGCAGGTTAATTTTGGCAAGGATCTGTTCCCAGTGACTCCTGAAGACCTCAGCCCCAATTCAGGAACTTTCCCAGAGGAATTTCTGCTCACACACCAATTTGAGAACTTTCTGCACAGAGAATCGGCACAGGTGCAGCGAGACCACTCCTCATATTCTATATATGGACAGAGCTCCACTAAAAACAATCCCTGCAAAGAAGCACACATACATGTACCCTCTGCTCTGCAGACCATGTTTCTTAAGGAAATCACTGTTGGACTTCATTGGAGGAGTAATTATTTCATATTATATTTCTGTTTTCCCTGCTACTTATTCCTCTGTCTCAGCCTTATTCTCTCTCTACCCTCTCTCCTTATTCTACCACATCTTTTTATTTTTCTTGGCACTTTCAGGTGAATTTGTTTGTATCCTAGATCTTGCTGTAAACTATGTGCAACTTTCATCATGCTCAAAGCGCAGACTGGGATCTTTTTTCTTGCTTTGACTGTGTTAAAGTAAGTATTGGAATTCTGAGTATACCCTGGGAGTGATTTGCTGTTGCTCCAAACTGCCATACAAACATACAAAATAAACCTAGCCCTTCATCCTGCCAAGCAGAGCAGTTGGGGCTGGGTTATAGCAATAGATTTGGAAATTATTTTCAGGCTTATTTGCTCCAAAACCTTAGCATGGATTAAGCTGGGGCTGAGAGACATACTTCTACTGATTCTCGTTCTTGCCTTTCTTGAAGAGTGTCAGGAATGATATTTTCTTATTTCTAGTCTTCAGGAACCTTTCCCAGCCATCTTGACATTGTAAAGATAATCAAGGTTGTTTAGACTGGAGAAGAGGAGGCTGTGGAGAGACCTTATTGCTCTCTACAACTACCTAAGAGGAAGTTGTGGAGAGGAGGGAGCTGGCCTCTTCTCCCAAGTGACAGGGGACAGGACGAGAGGGAATGGCCTCAAGCTCCACCAGGGGAGGTTCAGGCTGGACATTAGGAAAAAGTTTTTCACTGAAAGGGTCATTGGGCACTGGAACAGGCTGCCCAGGGAGATGATTGTGTCACCTTCCCTGGAGGTGTTTAAGGTATGGGTGGATGAGGCACTGAGGAGCATGGTTTAGTAATTGATAGGAATGGTTGGACTTGATGATCTGATGGGTCTTTTCCAAACTGGTGATTCTATGATTCTAAGAGCGGCCTGACAGAAATATCAGCCAACAGTCTTATAAGTTCTAGGTGCATCCCATTGGGCTCTGTAAATTTATCTATGTCCAGAATTTTAAGTGCTCCTTAGCCTGTTCCTCTTCTGCCATAGGTAAGTCTTCCTACCTAATGACAACTGCACACATAAGGAATTATTTTCTTCCATAAATTCTTAGTTATGAATTATTTACTCAAACATAGAAATTAACCACTATATTATAAAAATCAGTTTAATTATTCTAGAAAAGTTGTACACAGTGTTAACAGCGAAAATATAGAAAATAAGTTATTATTTACTGTTTCTTAACAGATTATTTTAATTCTTAAAAATAATGTTGCGATTTTTTTTTAAATATGGACCTATAAGATGGGAGTTTGATTTTTTTTTTATTTGAGATAAATAACATTAGATTATAGTGTAGTTCTTAAATATGTGAAAACCTGTGATTATAAATGTAAATGTTGTAGTCTATCATGTCAACTGAAGTCGTACTGAAGAGAAAATAAACAACACCAAGATGAGCTTAAACTAGCTTTATATAACTTCCATGAGAAACTCCTTAAAAGCAGTTCTTAAAAAGATGGTATCAAGACACATTATGTAGTATTTATATTTCACTATGAATTAGAAGTGACTGATAAGCACCGATACTCACCAGGCAGTGATAATCACTCATCTGAGCTTATCTTAACACCTGTATGACAGTCTTTTAATATCTCAGCCAAAATAAAAATGTTCTATGACAGTTAAATAAAGTCAATATTTTTTTCCTTCTAAAAATCAAAATTGTAGATTTAGAGTATTTATAATGCATATGTCTGGGGAAACATTTGCAGCTGATAGTTTATATTATAACCAAATAAGAATTTGTTATAATTCTTATTTAAATTCTGAAAAGCTCTGCTATCATTTCAGTATGCCAGAAGTCTAAAAAAATACATTGAAATGAATCTTTGGGGCATGTTCTTTTCTCAGACACCATTTGTCAACAAAGTTATTCGTTCAGAATGAAAGTTTCTTCATATTTATAATACTTTAATTTCAGATATATATGGATAATGGAATCATAGAACCATAGAATCATAGAATAGTTTGGGTTGGAAGGGACCTTAAGGATCATCAAGTTCCAACCCCTCTGTCATAGGTAGGGACATCCAACTAGGTCAGGCTGCCCAAGGTCCCATCCAACCTGGCTTTGAGCATCTCCAGGCATCCACAACTTCCCTTGGCAACCTGTTCCAGTGCCTCACCACTCTCACAGTGAAGAAATTCTTCCTTATGTCTAGACTAAATCTGCCCTTCTCCAATTTATAGCTGTTCCCCCTCGTCCTATCACTACAACCCTTTGTAAAATGTCCCTCCCGACCTTACTCGTAGGCTCCTTTCAGGTACTAGAAGGTCACTATAAGATCTGCTTGGAGCCTTCTTTTCTCCAGGCTGAACAACCCCAACTCTCTCAGCCTGTCCAAGTATGGAAGGTGCTCCAGCCCTTTGATCATCCTTGTAGCCCTCTCTGGGCCTATTCAAACAGCTCCATATCCTTTTTACATTGAGGATTCCAGAACTAGACACTCTACTTCAGATGAGGTCTCACAAGATCAGGAATCATAAGAGGCAGAATCACCTCCCTTGACCTGCTGGCCACGCTTCTTCTGATGCAGCCCAGGATAAAGTTGGCCCTCTGGGCTGCGAGTGTACATTGACGGCCCATGTCAAGTTTCTCATCCACCAGCACAAGCAAATTCTTCTTTTCAGGGCTACTCTTAATCCATTCTCTGTCCAACCTCTTCTTGTGCCTGGATTTGACTCGATGAAGGTGCAGGGAGAGGGAGGTGATTCTGCCTCTCTACTCTGCTCTTATGAAACTCTGCCTAGAACACTACGCTTAGTTCTGGAGTCCGCAGCACAGGAACCACATGGATCTGTTTAAGTGAGTCCAGAGGACAGTGATGAAGATGATCAGAGGGCTGAAGGACCTCCCCTATGAGGACAAAATGAGAGAGTTTGGCTTATCTAGCCTAGTGTAAGAGAAGACTCTCAGGTAACCACCTAGCAGCCTTCCAATACTTCAGTGAGCCTACAGGAAGGATGAGGAGGGGCTCTTTATTGTGATAGGTTGAGGGGTAACAGTTTTAAGCTGAAAGAAGTTAGATTTATATTAGATATTAGAAAGAAACTTTCTAGTTTGAGGGTGATGAGGCATTGGAACAGGTTGTCCAGAGAAGTCTTAGAATTACTATTCCTGGAGGTGTTTAAGGCCTTTGCAGCTTTTGAGCAACCCAATGAGGTGGACAATGTCCCTGCCCATGGCAGGGGAGCTGGAACTAGGTGATCCTTAAGGTCCCTTACAACCCAAAGCATTCTATGATTGTATGATTCATACTGTTCTACATGTAGTGTTAATCTGATTATTCTAATCCTTATTAATAATTGCAATACAATTTACTGCAACAAATATTACTGACAAAAATGTTCCCCTTCAAACAGAACTAAAACCCACTCAAAAGTGTCAACATAGCTTTTTTCAACATCAGCTTAAAGGAAAGATTTCTCTCTGCAATCTGTTCAAAGGAGCCCATGCTGGACAAGTTTTCTGATAGCACCTGTGGCCTGTGAGGAACCAATACTGCAGCAGTACTTTCCTGAAGAACTTTATTCTGTGCAAGTTACCTCATGATGGTGCAGGTAAAGATCATGAGGAGGAATGAGTGGCAGAGAGAAAGCATTATGAACTGACTGCAACCCATTTTCCATCCCTCTGTGGAGCTTGAAGGAGAGAAAGCGGTACAAAAGTCATGAGTGAAGTTAAGCCTTCCCTTCTTTGGGGCAGGGGAAGTAGTTTTAGTTTTGTTTTTACTTCTTGCTGTCCTACTATGTTGCAAATAATTGTCAGTAAAATAAATCAATTTTCCTAAGTCGAGTCTGGTTTGCCTATTATGGTAACTGGTGACTGATATCCCAGTCCATATTTCATCCAATGACCTTCTCCATTTTATTTTCTTCCCCTGTCCATTTAGGAGTAGTAGGTGGTGGAATGAGAAAGCAGTTTTGTCGTCATCTGGTGGCCAGCCAAATCAAACCACTACACCCACACTTATATTTGAGTAGGAGAATAGACATCCTAACTACAGATATAGGGACTGAAACACAAGAATGCTGTTATTCAGTGCTAGAGAAAAGATCTCTACAAGGCCAGGTAACAGGATAAGCAGCAAAAATGCCTACAGACCAGTTTGTCACAAGTAACTTCATTTATAAAACTGTCTGACATTGAAGAGCTGGTTGTGAGGGCATAATCACACCCAAATCACTGGCTCTGATTTGATCCTTCCTTTTCCCTGCATATTTCTTCCTCTCCTCTAAAAACCTCTTTCTTTCCCCTGTAGAATCATATTTGCAGAGCTGGATATTAGACAGCCTCAGGTGTTCCTCCAGATTTAATACAAGTCTTCCAGGAACTTCTGCCGAAGACATCATAAGCTGTCGTTGCATTCCTATCCGGCAATAAAGACAAATCTTGCCAAAACCAGGGAGCCCAATTAGAGTTATATAGGTGTCAATGAAGTTTCTAAATGTCTAAGAAAGGCAGTCAACAAAATATAAATATAATACAATGCTCACTAAGCAATATTAAGTTTTCTTAAATATCACATACAGAAACTCTGACATATATCAGTAAGATGGAACTTCTTTCCAAATCTGTACTTGTTGCCTCCAAAATATATAGGTAGCAATGATAAAATGCACCATCTTTGTTAAAACACATGCTGTCTATACTAATGATAAATACAACAGTGTATTTATGTCAGACAACTTATTAAATCTGATTTAACTTTGTACTATCCTTTCTCTGCTCACACTGAACCTATTACGTGGTTTTCTTTTTTTTTAATTTTATTCCAAAATTTATCTTACTTTTTCCTCAAAATCTACTAGGAAGAATACTTCATGAATGAACCAGAAGAACTGTTTGAAGAATTTGCATCTTGTGGTTAAACAAGAAGCTTCTTTGGTTTTGTCACCTTTAATTGTGATCAGATGTCCACAAAGATTATTTCTTCTGTTATGGGTAATTGCTTTGTTCATGTTCCAAGAATTATGCAAAGTGCGCTTTATAACTGGATAAAAGTAATGATTTTAATGTACTTAAGTAGAAAATACTGAATGAAGCAATTTTACCACATAAGGTCTCAGGAATCTCAGTAATGCTTTAAATTACCAAGAAAGGTAAGCGAAAAAATTACTTTTAATATGCATTAACAGCCACACTGATGACTTAAGTGACTTAAACAGAGATAATGCATGGAAAAGAAAGAAAGAAATACAAAAAATAAAACTTGGAAAAAGTCAGAAAGTGAAGGGAAAAAGCTTAACACAAAATAACACCAAAAAAAACCAAGGCTGAAAAGACCTACCACATTTACCTTAGGCGTCAATCACATAGTGGAGGACAGACATTTTCTCATAGCGGTAAAGTCAGGTAGTAATTTTTTTCTAGATTTTTCTTCTTCTAAGACTATAGTATTTGTAATGAGAAAGACATCATCTTAGAAGAGAGGTGCCCCATCTTCATCTTCTCTGATTCTTTGCTGTCCAGATATAGTTATGGGTGTACCATTCTGAATAAATGTCAATAATTTTAGGAATTAAATGTATTTTTATTTTGGCTGATTTGAAAACTAAATCAGCCCAAAGAACACCACAACTGACCAAAAGTAGAGACATACAAGAAGTCAGTTGATTAACCTGACTAGTAAAACAAAAGCAAAATGGATACTGGCTACAGTGAGCAATAATTTGTCAATCTTAGCTGAGATTTTATCTTCATTTGAGGAAAAAGGACACACCGGACAAATGCCTGCCCTTATTAGTTTTGTCAGCATCTCTTCTAGTCTCATTCTCATGTCAAAGCTCTGTTCTTGTCTCTGTTCCACTGTGTATCCATTATCACACACTGGAGTCGCTTTACAGGGCTGGCAGATAGACAGGTAGCCATCAGATGCCATCTCTGCTCAAACGGCCATCAGGTTTCTCTTTTTTCCAGATGCTGGAAAAATACTTGACCTTATATTTTCTTGCAGGAAAAAGAAGCAGTGGAATTAGGTAGGAATCCATAGGAGCTTTATTACTCAAGAAAAAGATGTCATGGAGAAAACATAAGGACAGAAAGAGATATATGAGGCAAAAGGGGCAAAAATATGAAAGACATAATGACTATCCAAATAGGAAAGGGACCTGAGGTCTCATAGGAACAGCAACATAATATTTTCTTATATATTGATTACTTCTCTATTACAGAACAGTTATAACACAGATATCAGTCAAGATTCCAGATATAAAAGTCTGTCAAGATCATTTATAATACATGCAAAACATTTGAAAGACAGCAATGCCCACAGGCAGAGAAGGCAACAAAAAGGATGAAGATTAAAAAAAAAATCACAAATATTTTTGTTCTCTAGTACTCAGCTCTTTGTTTCTGTATGGACTACATTGATTCACTGCTATCTCTGCCCAATTTCATGGTTCATTGTCCTTGCTAAAAGAAGACTGGTTCCAGCTTCATTGTCCTATACAAAAGGTCAGTCCATCTTTCCAAAGATAACAAATGGCCATTAGCCCTTACTGTGAGTACAAATACTAAGGATAGTGGCAGATGCACTGTTGTGGAGCAATTCAGATCTGTTACATTCATCCTCTACCAGGGTGGTCAGTAGTTGCTAAATGTATATTTACTATCATTGTCAGTCCTAGTTCTCTTAAGCAGATGATGAGCAGACTTAGCCTAAAAGCAAGCCCACATTATTTTATAGTTTGTCCTCTGTTTCTATTCTACTACTACATCTTCTGTGATACAGTGTGTATTTTGGGATAGAGATAATGTTGGTATAGGGATAGTGCAGCATTTTGTTGCCTGAGACTGGGTCACCAAGGTATAACCACTATTATTGTTGTAGAACAGAAAAGTGTCAGGAATAGTGTGTCTGAAATTGGTTCAGATATACCAGTAATTATTGAGGATCTTGGACTATTTTAAGAAATATAAATAAAAACGGAGAGACTACTGTTGCCTTGGAAATATTTTCTCCTTTCTCTTCTTGAAAGACACAGATGAACTGAATTACAGGATTGATGCAAATTTGGAAACACATGAGAGTAGTACCACCACAGTGTGGACACAAGACACACAGGAACCTCTCTCAATATACATTTGTTTCTTCAATGAATAACCTGTTCTTTTCTATCTGTTTTGCATTAGACATTCCAACATGACCTGTCTCCTTTTGGAAAATGTTCTAGTAGCTAATCTTTTCTAACCTTAATGATTCTATGTTTCTATCCAAGAACAATTCTCGGGTAGTAGAGAATAGTGTCATGTCTCCCATTCTCTCACTTGTCATCTAATAACTTTATGAGTTAGGGACAAAATAAGTAACGTTTTTGCACAAAGGAGAAAGCAGAAGAATAATGTCAGAGCTTTTTCTGTAAGGAGAGAAAAAAAAAATCTCATGGGCAAAAACAGAGCTGGGGTTGTTTAGCCTGGAAAAGAGGAGGCTGAGGGGAAACCTCATTGCTCTCTACGACAACCTGAAAGGAGGTTGTGGAGAGGAGGGTGCTGGCCTCTTCTCCCAAGTGACAGGGGACAAGACGAGAGGGAATGGCCTCAAGCTCCGCCAGGGGAGATTTAGGCTTGAGATTAGGAAAAAGTTCTTCACGGAGAGGGTGGTTAGGCATTGGAAGGGTCTGCCCAGGGAGGTGGTTGAGTCGCCGTCCCTGGAGGTGTTTAAGGTTAGGGTAGACAAGGTGCTTAGGGGCATGGTTTAGGGATTGGTGGGAATGGTTGGACTCGACGATCCGGTGGGTCTTTTCCAACCTGGTAATTCTATGATTCTATGATAATATCAGATTCTTACACTGAGTTTTCATATTTAGTCGTTGTACTCTGTGTACTGCTTTCAAATATTTGGTGTGCTAAGATTCCACAAAGTTACTCATCCCCAAAATTATGTAGAACATATGGAATAATATAGACATTACTACTTCTTGTTTCTAAAGAAAACAAAGTAACAATGTTTTTAAACTCAGTGATGTCAGACATTGTCACTTGGCTTCAATTCCACATTTCAGTACTTTCTCTACTGAATGCATTACTGAATACACTGTAATACCAGTAAAACCAGAAGACAATCATTCTTCTGGGGAGAACCAATAATCAGCTAGTGGAAGTTGAAGTGGAACTCCTTGGACGTATGAGTTTGCCTGCTTAGGAAATTGAATTATTTTATTTGAAATGATTTTTCAATGGAAATTATTTCTTTAATTGTTTATATGAATTCCATACCTTAGGCAGATGTTTTCATAATAGTGAAAGAATTTGATCTGGGACAGAGAATGGATCACATTCATGTACCTCTCTATTATATGTGATCAGGCAAGTTGTAATGAGTCTTCAGAGGTTAAATAGGAGAAGGATGCATACATACATTCCTGTACTTAGGTATCCCTGGAACAGCAGGGGTAGCTTTTTTAGGAAGTAACTTTGAGATGTGTGTTATAGTTTGAGTGGGGGAAAATCTACATTCATAAACAGTGACAGAATTATATTTTGACCCACAAGCCTGGAAAAAACAGGCAGCCATACCATTAAACTCCTTTACCCTCCAGATTAGCATGGCCAAATGCACAATAGCTTTTGAGAATGATCTGTGTACCCAGCTAAATCTCGAATCATGCTCAGTTTTCCTTGGAAGGCTGCAAGTCAATCTAGGCCAAAACTACATAAGGAACAAGCCTAAATATTGAGAAATTAAATAATTAAAACACATCCTTCTCCCACTTCCTCTTACTACTTAACTAACTAATAAAGATGAAGACTAAATGCCTACTTTCCTTCATCAATATGACACTGCTTGTTTTAAATGTGTGCACGTAACACCAACAATAGATGTGTTGAATGAGAAATAACAATGCGACACTGAGATTACTTTTTAAAATTTTGTTTTAAGCAAGAGAAAGTATGTAAGTAGGAAGGTATGAATAGAAAAGATGAATGAATCACAGTACATATGAAAAGTTTCAGATTTAATGTTTCCATCAACCTAAAAAGTCCCAATCTTGTAGTTGAAATTATCCTGAACAGTGAAGTGCAGAATGTATTAGTTCTCTACAGGATAGTACTACAACCTAACATACTCCCTCTAAAAGCAGGATCTGTGCCTAAACCGATGAAATAGAGAGAAAAATAATCCAGATCACATGGATGAGTTAGTTTCAGGTTCCCAGATGGATTTAGGTCCTCGGGTCTTACCTAGCAGAAGAAATCAAGGCTGCAAAATGAATTCTGGAAAGACAATCTGATTCTGTAAGGAGTACATGGTATGAGGAAAAGAAGTAGGTGATATAACAGTTGTCATAGTACTGAAAATATCTGGAAAATTGCTACAATAAGACGCCCATTTTGAATTTGTAATTGAACTACTTGTCCTGATTTTGTCCTCTTTCATGTTAAATCTTTAGCAAATCTTTAAAGAAAACACCACTTTCTCTGTGTGCTTATACAAACAATGCTCTCATTTTAAATTTACATTACTTTCTATTAGTGGACTAATTACTTGTCTTAGAATTATAAATATATTATTATACCATCAATAAAATAGCATTTAAAATCTCAACTATTTTCAGCTTTGGTTTTCATATTTTGGTCTTAAGAAGTATCCTAACCCATAAGCTGGAGTGGCAAAATTTTAAATTATAAGAATAAAATTTTCCTGTTGCTATTATTTTTTGTAATGTGTGTCTATGTTTGAAGTTTCTATATTGGTTAGTAGCACATGTTAACTGCTAAACTGCCTAGGTAGAAACACAAGCTTGCAAGCACGTGTAAATCACAGTGACCTGGACAAGGGGAAGAAATGTTCACTTTGTTCCCTGTCGGTAAGGTAAAATATAATTTAATTTTCCTTATAAAATGTTTTAGGCAGAACTTCCAGTCACTGCCTGGAAGGACTAGTAATCTGTGGAGTAGGCTCGGAGAGAAATTATTAGGATCAGATGTTTTTTGAGAACAGAATAGACAAACATTAGGCAGAGATTTATAACTAAAGCTTTTGAAGAACAAAGAATTTTTAAAAACATTCTGATATGAAATGACCAAATAGTCCTCACCTGAAATATTTTGTATGAGTTTATTAATCTAGATTCATGGGACATGCACAGAGAAGTCCTAATGGGAAGATTAGGGGAAAAGACTATTTATTTTAACCACAGATTTTAAAATATCTTTGCTTGTTTTGTGCAACAAACAAAAGTTGAGAGGAGACAAAGAATCTCTACAAAGATAGGCCAAGTATGTATATTTCCCACTAGAAAAGAAAAGGCATGGGTATTACGAGAGTATATAAATACCTGAGTAAGAAGATGGAGCCAGGCTTTTTTCAGTGGTGTCGAGTGACAGGACAAGAGGCAATGGGCATTTAGCGAAATGCAGGAAGTCGTATCTGAACATAAGGAAATACTTTTTTACTTTGAAAGTGACTGAGGACTGAAACAGGTGACTGGGGACTGGAACAGGTTTCTCAGAGAGGTTAAAGTGTCTCTGTCCTTAATGATATTCAAAAACCGTCTCGATATGGGCCTGGGTAACCTGCTCTATGTGATTCTGCTTAAGCAGGAGACTTGAAAAAGATGACCTACAGAGATCTCTTCCAGCCTTAACCATTCTGTGATACTGGGACACATATCTAGAATGAAAAGGAAGTATTTCAAGTAATACTATTACAAGATCAAGTGATGGCTTTAAGAAAAATCAGACGAAAAATAATGTTGTTTTTAGCCATAGTTATACTGCATGAAATCATCATTTGGGATTTTTCTTAATCATATATGGAAGCCATAAAATACTTTATTTTGCCTCGATAGTTTTTTTTGTATATCTTTCACATTTCCCTGACGTCTTCACAGAAGTGTTCACAGCTAAAGAAAGAATGTACAGAGAGATGTACGAGTATTCACAATAGCATTTAAATTTCTGAAGTCTTTCATTTCTCTCCCACTAATATACTCAAGTTACAATGTATTATTCATCTCAGGTAAATTTTTGCTTCCCAGGCAAGAGCGGGACCATACAATAGAGTATTTTGATCTATTGTGTATTCCTGGATGTGTTTTGCTTTAAGACCAAGACTGCTCAGGAATTTTTCACATCTTTCTGGCATTTTACAGTTCTGTCTTGTACTATAGTTCTTAACATTTCTAAAGGATCACAGGTAACATTTTATGGCCTGTAATATATCAAGTAGGTATAGACACCTTCATAATGATCATCTGTTTTGTATTAAATCCAGTGGCAAAATCTGCTGACATTTCTGTTGTTCCCTCTCAGTCTTATGTTCCAAGGACAAGTTGCCACTTCTCTGCATTACAAGGACTGGAGTACATGGCCTCTGTCATCCCCAGCCTACAACTATCAAGGACATAAATTGATTTCAGTAAACCCAAATTTTGGTCCTCATTCTATGGACTGCTGCTTTGTGCTGTTGTCTTACATTTCCTTGATTATTAAAGACCTGGAACAATCCTTCATTATTTCTGAGTAATGCATAGAATATTGTTTACACTAAAAAAGATTTTTTCATTAAAAAAGAAGTATTGCTGTCCAGTCTTGAAACTTATGTACAAATTTCTGTTGTACCAAACCCTACTGACATCTCACCTCCCATACATATTTTTTATTTCTTCCTGATCAGCCATTATGTTCATCTGTTGAACAAACCCCCATATTACTACTATATAGAATGATTCTGAAGTGTCCAAAAGTGTTATTCAGTCAATGAATTTCAAAGTAATGATTACTAACTGCCAAATTTAGCAGTATTTGCCAGCAGATTATTTTATAATCAGATTACATCCACCATACTGATTCTTATGACTGTATAAATTTTGTGGTTTTCAGTAACATGAAGCTTACTTCTTGTCTATGATGTACCAAAGTACAGCTAGTATGAATTTTATGTGGAAGCGATGTCTTATAATCTTTAAGTATAAGCCATTAATGTCTTTCAGAAAGTATCACAGTTTAGTGCTCAACGCAATGTCTGTGAAATGCTATCATCTAATGACTATAAAGCCAATATTGACTTACAGCTCATTGAGCTCATTGGTCATTGAGCTCCATGGGTCATTGACAGTACAACAATTTACATCTACCATGACTGTGTCTGGATACATATTTATATCAAGCAGTTTATTGTTACAATCATATAGAAGATTTAAAAGCATGCTGACTTTAAAGCAGCCTGTGGCAAGGGAATTCAGTTTAAAGGTAAAGTGAAATCCTCTTCAGAATCTTACAGTGGGAACCTGTTATTAACCAACACTCTGTTAATCCACAAAACAAGAAATCAGTCTTTTAATCAAAGCTTTATTTATAACCTAAACAAAGCTTTAAACTGAGCAGACAGTTGTAGAAACCCCTGGATGATGGAGCACATACTGCATAGCCAGCTGTTAAAACAATCTAAAGATTTGGTTGGGGTTTTCCTTTCTCTTTCATTGAGGTGAAAGAAAATAACAATCTTGTCATATTTTCTAAAACTCAAAAACATTTTAAATAACTTCTGGAGAGTAATGCAGATTTCTTACCTTTTGACCTTCTCGAATGTAAGTCAAAGTAATTAATGGTATTTTATGCATGCAGTGATAGTGACACAAAATATAGTACTCTAATAGAAGATGCACTCTAAAAATAGAATTTACACTCCCTCCCACTCCTATTACTAAATCATAGGGAATTTGTAGTACATGATGTCAAAATATCCAGTCAGGATTGTTTTAACATAATTTCAATGGTAATGATAAATACATTTAAATTATGATGGACAGGTAGCTTTTAAATCAAAAGGCAGACCACTGAAATCAACAGAAAAGAAGTACAGGCATGTTTTGCTCTTCACACACCACAAGAAGGATGTACGACCCTTTAAGGCCAATGAATGTAATTTTTTTTGCATTTGTTTCAGTGCAGCCAAATTTATGGAATGTAGTTAAATGTAGAATCACAGTGGAACAACTGAGATCAAGACTTCTGAATTTTTCTTAGGACATGTTTTTGCATTGCTAGAGTGGGTTGTATCAGCACTGGCATTAAACAAGTACAATTTTCTGACTTCTAATTAGCTTCCCCATCAATCTGCTATGACTGTTTTCTTAAGCATACATTAGAAGTATTTTACTCAAGTTAGTATTTAAAAGTTTGATTATAGGATGTGTGCCACCTACCTAGATAGGCTGCTTTACAGTCTGAAAGGGTACCCTATCTTCTGGAATGTATCCTTATAGTCAATCTACTCTTTCCTTTGTCCAAGATTATCCATCCTTACCTTAAATGTATCTTCTCTTTCCTACTGTCATATTTACACCCTTCAATTACATACCAGTCTTGCTTCATTGGTCCTACTGAGGTTTCACAGTGCAGGTATTGTGATATAATAAAATTGCCCTCTATTCTGAAAATCCTCTGTGAATAATAAGTATCTCCAAGGCAAAATGAAATATTAATGGATTATTTCTTACAACACTCTTGGAGGTCGGTCAATAAATATTATCACTGCCATTCTATCAAAAGAAAAATTACAGGTGGTCAGTTATTTGTGGAGTTCATTGAACCAAACTGTTCATATCTTTGGGTGATGTGAAAAAGACTGGAATATGGCCTCAGGATCTTCAGTTACCGCTCAAAGCAGTCAGTGACATAGACAAGTTAAGAATATTTATTATGCACCTAATTCACAGTCCATTTTATCATACTGCTTCCAAAATGACCCTCCAGTAAGAAAGAAATTTTAAAATAATAAGAAGAATATGTGATGCAAGGAGGTTAAAAAAATGGATCAAGATTCTCCCCAGGTAATTCTATTTATGTGTAAGAAAAAGAAAGTACTGTGAGCATGACCAGACGTAGGAATAGACTGCCTACACTGGCTCTGCAGTCTTCCGCTGTGGAGATATGGTCCTGAGCAACCTGCAGTACCTAATTCTGCTTGAGCAAGGATGTTGAACTAATCAATATACAGGGATCCCTTCAGCCTCCAAGGTTCTGCTATTTTTCTTCCACTGTCAGGCTCCACTAAAGTTGTTAAACTTTTAATAGAAGAACCATCTCCTTCTTTTTTTTGAATCTGTTTCCTCCCAGCTTCATTTAATATCTCTTCAATTTTGTGTTGGAAAAAGCAATCGAAAACCAATCCTTACCTTCCTTCACAACTTTTCCATATTTTTAAGACCCTCTGGCCCTATAAACATCTGTCAAGTTCTCCTTTACTCTATTTCACTCATATTGAAGAGCACTACTTCATTTAGTTGTGCCTTAATAATTTCTCACACAGAAGCAATTTTGTACGTTTCCCTTATCTCCGTTTTCTGAAGTTTTCCATTCTAATACAATGTTTTTGACATTTAGTAACACATTATGTACATTCATATAGAATCATAGGATCATGGAATAGTATGGGTTGAAAGGTACCTTAAAGATCAACTAGTTCCAAGCCCCCTGCCATGGGCAGGGACACTTCCTACTAGATAGGGCTTCCCAAGGCCCAACCAACCTGGCACTGAACACTTCCAGGGATGGGGCAGCCACAGCTTTGCCGGGCAACTAGTACTAGTGTCTCACAACTCTCATCGTGAAGAAGTTCCTCCTTATAGCAAGCCTAAATCTGCTCATCTCCGATTTATAGCCATTTCCCCTCAACTTATCACTACAAGCCTTTGTAAAATGTCCCTCCCCACCTTACTTGTAGCCCCTTTCAGGTACTGGAAGGTCACTATAAGGTCTTCTCTGAGCCTTCTCTTCTCCAGGCTGAACAAGCCCAACTCTCTCAGCCTGTCCATGTATGGAAGATGCTCCAGCCCTCTGATCATCCTTACAGCCCTCCTCTGGACCTGTTTCAACAGTTCCATATCCTTACATTGAGGATTCCAGAACTGGACATAGTACTCCAGATGAGGCCGCACAGGAATCACAAGAGGCAGAATCACCTCCCTCAACCTGCTGACCATACATCTCATGATGCAGCCCAGGGTACAGCTGGCATTCTGGGCTGAGTGCACATTGATGAGGCAGAATAGAGGGGAGAATCACCTCCCTTAACCTGCTGGCCATTTTTCTTTTGATGCAGCCCCAACCCAGGTGTAGGACCTTGCACTTGACCTTGTTGAACCTCATGAGGTTCTCAAAGCCCCACTTTTCCAGCCTATCCAGGTCCCTTTGGATGACATCCCATCCTTCTGGTGTGGCAAATACACCACTCAGCTTGGTGTCACCTGCAAACTTGCTGAGGGTGCACTAGATCTCACTGTCAGTATCATTGATGAAGATATTAAACAGCACCAGTCCCAATACGGATCCCTGAGAGACACCACTTGTCACGGATCTCTCCCTGGACTTTGAGCCATTGAACACTACTCTTTGAATAAAACCATCCAACCACTTAGGGATCTAATTCTCTCCTTCTTTCAAATAATTTACAGGTGTTTTCTTGGTTTAGACTTCTACTAAATACTGAATGAATTTTCATATGGAACAATGTATCTTGACCCCCAGATTTCAGAATGAGTAGCAGTGGTTAATTAAAAACACACCATTTTGTATGAAAAAAAAAGCTTGTTTATTTATTTTTGTTAGTTTACCTTGGTTTATAATAGGTTTCACTTAGTAAATAATTTCTTTCATACTAATATTATAAGAACTTTTTGTGCTTCTTCACAGACAGTCCTTGTAGTTACTATCATGAATAACACAGCATCATCAGATAAATTGTCATTTCATTGTTGCCAAAGGTCACATCACCATATCTTGCACAGATTGTGGTGGACCTCTCCCATGAACTCTCTCCATTGTGAAAATTGACCACTTATCCGTATGTTCTATTTTCTGTCTTGTAATCATGCAAGGAACTTAATTCTCAATTAATGTCTGTTAAAGTTTTTCTAAGATTCTTTCCTTGTCAAAACTTGCTGGTAGTCTAACAATGCGTTTCAATGGGATTGACCTTATTCTTAAGCTTGTTGAAAGCTTGACAAGGTAAGTGAGGCAATATTTCCTTTTCAAATGCCAGGCTGATTTCTTCCAGTATTTTATATTTATGCACTTCACAACTACTTCTGTTCTTCATCTACTGAGTTACCTAGTACACATTAGTTTTACAGGCCTGTAGGTCATTGAAACTCTCACAAAAGCATTTCTCAGAAAAGCTACAATTGTGTTTGTATAGTACATTTCCTACATATAAAGAAATAAATATTCTTAACTCTATAACTGGAGCAAGATAGCTGCAAAAGAGCTGCACTTAAATGAAGTTTAATACATAACATGAAATTATTAGGTCAAGTGGAACCTTAATGGAGCCTTCAGGAACCTCTGTGCAGAAACATTATTTGAACCTCTGACAAGACACAATCAAAGCTACATTTAAGGTTTTATTGCACTTGCTATTTGAGAACGGTTGAAAAAATATTTTACCTGTTTCAGATTTCTAATAGCTTGCAATATGCATGGCATTATTAATCTGAAGTTAAATGAATCATCACCAGCTGCTTTACAATTGCACATTCTCCTCTCTGATGTCAAAGTAAAACAGAGACCATTGCTTTGGATCAATTTTGCTCTAGTCTTGATAACAGCTCAGCCAAGTTAATATGTAGTCTACAAGGAAGAAGAATAGAGGCAAAGAAGACACCAGGCTTGACAGACATGGTAACATGCATACTAAGTGTCCTCTGATTCATTAGAAAGAGATGCAGTGTCCCCAGAAGGTGCTAACTGATACATGCAATTAAATCTTGGCACGTTCAGTTTTTCATAAAATGAGAGAACAAGAATTCAGTGTCTAGTGTGTTGTAGAGTGTCATATTAATTCAAACTTTCATTTTGAACATGTACTTTTTAGGGGGCTATTTGGTAATTTGAAAGCTAACCTCTGTTAACTTTCCAGTTAACATTAATTTAATCATTCTTCCTTCTGTTGTGGTCCAAGGTCCTTATCAAGCTTGAGACCTGATTTGTCCATGTGCTATTTTAATGTGCAATAAGATGCACTTTGTCTCAAATATATGGTAGTATAAAGAGGAAGGACAGTATAAAGACGGAATAGGAAAATGAACTTTTGAAGAAGGAAATGAACTTCTTGTATCTTAAGCTAGCTACAAACTGAATGTCTGCATACAATTCATCTCACTTAATTGTAGTCCCCTTGAAGTAATCTAACTTAAAGTAGTTGTCCAGTTTTTAGTCATCAGGAAAACTCTAATTTAATTTGAGAAGAATTTAAAATAAAATTGCAAATTAGGCTATTTTAAAATGAAGCAAATAATGAAAATATAAAATTTATTTGAAGCTACATAAATGTTTTGACACCTCCTGAATTAAACACCATTTTGACTTGGAAAAAGATTCATTAAGTAAACATATCCTTAGAAGTAATACTTTGAACATTACAGAAGAGCTATTGACCAGAATGATCTTAAGTGAAGGAAGTAAAATATATTTCTATACACCTAAGGAAAAAAATCACATTTCAGCTAACTATGAAACCAGAGGAAATCAATTGATGGTAGATCAAAATTTGGCTCTTAGTTTGGGCTTTCTTCAACGCAGTGGCTCTTTTTTTATATATATAGTTTTTAATTGCAATTGTGATGAAAAATTTAATTGAAGAAAGTAATTATTTTGCTTGTTCCCTTGCCATCTGAATCTGACAATCCCTCAGCATATTCATTGCAAGAGGTCAAGCATGGGTAATGAAGCAGCTACAAGCTCACTGACAACTACTGTGCCAGCATTGTTACCAACATGTAGTACAGTCCTCTGATAACAGCTTGTATATATTAGAGCACTGGATTTGGTCAGAGCCTCTGTCTTAAATGCATTATCATCACTCTCAATAGTACTACAATATTTTTGCTCAAATCAAACAATGAAGCATTAATTTGTCTATCTGTCAAGATATTCTTTGGCTCAAAGAGTACACAAAAAAAAGCGAGGAAAAAACATTTGAAAGGCAGAGACAGATCATCTTGAGTCCCTCGTCTGAGAAGACATCTGAGTTACTAGTTTTACTTATTTTTTTAGAATAGTGAAATATTCATTGTGTAAGAGCTACAGTAAGAAAATGCTACATTAATGCTATTTCTAATAATAATGGTTTTATTTTTATTCCATTATTTGTTTATCAGAGCATAAATGTATTCATTGCATCTTATATATATGGTAATGTGCCTTATTTTGGTTACAAGTAGTATTCTATGCAGACAAGTGAAATGCTTAGAGTATAAAATATATTCTTTCAGTGATTTCATTATCTCTTCATCTTTTAATAATGTAAACAAACATCCCTCACAAAAAAACTCATCTAATATAGTTTGTCCAAGTTCACTGACAAACTCTTATTTATTTTGATGAAAGCAGAAAAGGTATTAAAAAAAATTGTCTTCTGTTAAAGGTTTATACATCTCCTCCTTCAAAATATTTTGTGGTATAATCTACCCTTCAAGAAAGCTGTGTTATGAGTTATGGTTATCAGGCATGGCAGTGTGGAATTTCCCTGTTCTTGATGAATATGAGCCATTATTCTTTATTTTTCATGATGCTTCAACTACACTATTAGCTTCCTCAGAGAACTGAAATAACTAGTCTCCTTCAATGAAGGATTCCTAAAGGAGGCAGAATGTGAGTTTCTCTTCTTCAGGGAAACTGATTATATAATGGTGAAGATGTCAGACATAATTAAGATGAATGATAGTGTACCCAAGTAAATGAATTTTATCTTTGTAAATTTGACATTTTTCCTATACTGTTCATGAGTCTAATAGGAACAAATCAAATGCACATCTTCTTAGCAGGAGTCAGAGACAGGATAAAGTACACAACATTGTTAAATAACTGCTAAAATCACAGAAGCCTGCACACCTCCTTCAGACATAATCCTTTCCTTCTAGTCTTTTCAATGTAAATTTTGAAGGAATAGATTTTTTGTTTTATTACTTAAATGTGACTTTTATGAGAAATTTGATCCGATTTCCTCATTTAATGAATGCAATTTTAGCCAAGCAGCCTGCTTTGTGACTGAGTGGGGGACATATCCATTCCCTTTCCTTTTTCTATCAGGCCCTGAAGGTGCTGTGAACTAAGTAGACAAATCAAACCTGTTTCTTCTTCCCCTCCATACCAGCCCTGAGATTCCTGCACATCAGACTGATTACTCCTCTCCTTAGCAAAGGTCTTGAGCACTCAGCCAACCAAGTGTTTCTGATGACCCCTTTACAGAACAAGGGAGTGTAAAAGCACACAGAGCACTGTCTATAAAATCAAGGCATTATCAGTTCCAAGTGGAAAGTGTGGATAGTTGGAAGGTGTCTTGGGTATAGTGATCATAAAATGAGTTTTTGATTCTCTGAGAAGTAAGGAGGGGAGTTAGCCAAACTGCAAACATGGATTTCCAGATAGCAGGTTTTGGCCTGTTTAGGAGAATCCCAGTCCCTTGGGAGGAAGTCAAGAAGGTCAAAGGAGTCCATGAGGGCTGTACGTTCTTCAAGAAGGTAATCTTAAAGATGCAAGAGCAGGCCATCCCTATGTGTCAAAAAAGAAGCCAGTGGGGAAGAAGACAGGCCTGGACAAACAAGAAGCTTTGACTGGAATGCATGAAAAAAGAAGAGTTTATGATCTTTAAAGGAAGGGGCAAGCAACTCAGGAGGACTACAACCAACTCATGGAGTTATGTAGAGAGAAATTTAGAAGGCACAACTAGAACTTAATCAGGCTACAGCTGTAAAAGCAATTAAAAATTTTTCTATAGATACATTAGCAACAAAAGCAGGGCTAAGGAGAATCTCCATCCTTTGTTGGATGCAGGGGAAAATATAGTGACAAAGGTTGAGGAAAATCCTTGAGTACTTAATGCCTTCTTTGCCTCAGACTTTAACGGTAAGACCAAATTTTCTCAATATATCCAGAGCCCTGAGCTGGAAGACAGGGATGAGGAGCACAAAAACATCACACTAGGAACAACATACAACAAAGAAGCATGTCACTATGGTCCTTTTCTCTGGGATTTAACATATGGACAGATATGAAAAAAAATTTCAAAGGGCAAATTTTTTTTTAAAACCAGCTTGTTTTACCTGTCCTCAGAGAAAAAGGAAAGAAAAATTTATGTCCTGTTTTAGTAGATAACAATTCAATGTATCTTCCTCTCCCTAATTTATTAAAGGGACATCATGGTTTGCATGCTCAGCAATTATGCAGTCTTCAGTGTAGGAGGCAGAGGCAAATTTTCTAAATTAATAGTGTCTAAAAAGTGTGCTTCTTCTCTAGAGCAGGAAAGAAAGAGAAGATTTATTGCAATTCTAGAACAAATTTCTGCTCTTAAAAATTATATAAAGATGGTGTTTTCAATGGCTACAGTATGATCAACACTCCCAAAGGGAGAAGCTGGTCCCAATAATCAGTATTTGAATTCTACTCTTTCAATTTTTAATGTAAAAATTTTCAATGCACCTAATGAAACCCAAGCAGAAATTCATCTAAAAAAACCCACAGAAGTTATAGCAGAATAGAGAGTATTTTCCAGGTTGCCTGTGGTACCTGCACAGGTGTGAAGCCTCAGCCTGCAGTGTCAGAGGAGTAATTGAGGGTCATCTCAGAGGAAGATTCAGTGAGTCTGATGAGCCATGGTGGATAGTTATTTGATATTGACTGTTATCAACTCACGAGCCTGGATGCTGGAGTTTTGTTGGCTTGTTTTAATAAAATGAGTGGTGTTAGTTTGAAGAAGTCACATTAACATGATCTTGGGTTTTGTCCAGTTGTCAGGAAGAGAAGACACATACAAAGATTTCCAGATTTAATAATGTCATCGAATACATGTAGCTAAGAACGTGAGTCAGTAATAGCTTTTTCTGTTAGATTCAGAGGCTCTAGTTTCATTTTCTGCACATGATCCAGCCTGGATCAGTGTTGAAATCATAAAACCACCTCAGAACTAACATATTTCTCAATACTGAAATGTTTTACAACTAAAAAACATTGGTTGATGACAATATAAAATATTTATAGTCTGCTGTCATCTTGATTTCAGTGAGACAGCTCATATCAAACTGTTCTTGTAAGTGTTTAGGATCAGCCTCAGGCTCTGTCTCTAAACTTTTTTTAGGTATAATCAGTGTCTCTTATGTAAAAACATTAAGAGGCTTTTCACCTGCTGTAACGTGTGAAGTTGCATACCTTATTTTTTAATCTTGTTTCTAAGAATTACAGGATAAAATTAAGGCGAGTTTGTAAAGGCAAAACTTAAATAAACATTGAAAAGATTGTTCATGGAGATTAGAGAATCTCCAGAACTGTGCACTATTGAGATTAGATAACACAAACCAAGTTTGGTGTAACTGATTTTACTCTGGGATGAGAGAACATGTTACATAGCTTCTTGAGGAAGGAGCTAACCAATTATGGTTCTGACATGCCCAATGTAGAGAAGCAAAGAAATACAAAGTACTTCTTGCTTCCATGAAAAGATGGCAAACCTGCAGACTGCAGGGCATTGAGGAGAACAATGTCTCCAGGTCAGCAAGTTATCATGAAGAAGCAAATAACTAGGCATTGGAACGGTCTGCCAAGGGAGGTGGTTGAGTCGCCGTCCCTGGAGGTGTTTAAGGTTAGGGTGGATGAGGTACTTAGGAGCATGATTTAGGGATTGGTGGGAATGGTTGGACTTGATGATCCAGTGGGTCTCTTCCAACCTGGTTATTCTGTGATTCTGTGAACTATCGCAGCTATAACTCAGTTCCAGGCCAGAGCCTCCCGAGAGCAGGAAAGAAACAGAAAATTTATTACAATTCCAAATAAAAGCAAATACTCTTGCCCAGTTCTCAGCTCTGGGTATATCCTCATTGCTGAAAGAAACTTTAACACTGAAACTCATACACTACAAAGAGTATAAGGGGGATACATTAAATAATTGTTATGTGCAGCCTTATAGAAGAGAAGAGTAGGTATTGGAGGTAAATCTGAAAACAAATTTATGGAGATGGATGATGAGGGTATGTACAGAGTGTATCAGATACAGTTATTATAAGGTTAAAAAGCCTTTAAAAATTGATAAGGTTGCGACCAAACAATGTACATCTAAAAGAGTTAAGGAAATGAGGAGAGAAATTGAAGAAGCTTTGGCAGACATTTTTACATACCTCTGCTCTTCCAAATAGATAGTGAAATCTGAGAGGACTGGACGGTAGCCAGCATAATGCTATTATTTTAAAAATCGCCTAAGGAGAGACAAGGGAGGTAAAGACTCACTAACTCATTGGAATTCTTAGAGGATGGGGCTGTCAACCTAGACAAAAGGGATATGCACCTCACATGTGCTTTCAGAAAAACTGAAAAGCTTCTGTCTTTGTTGCAAAGTCAAGAAATGAATTAAAAGCTGGGATACTAAACTGAATGCAACAAACCAACTATAATAAATGCATGGTGAAAATGGAAAATAAAGTTAATGAGGATGTTTTTGACCGAGAAGGCTGTTTAGAAAAATGTATAAATGAGAAGTGACACAGCTAGACTGCTAACTGCACTTCTGCTTTCAGAGTCTTCCCAAAGGAGGTTACTTGCTTGATATTGACTTGTTAATGTAGCTCCTTTCAAGTTTGACATGTTTGTAACACTATTGTTCTACCCACTGCTGTCAGAACTCCCTCCATCACGCCGCCCTCCTTCACTTTGCTAAAACAGGTGAATTTTCATGCTCATGAAAACATAGCCAGAAAAAAAATCAGTCTTTACTTGCACCACGGGGAGCTGAAGCATTAGGCTCCCCATTATCTTGTGAGACATGGAGTGGGGCAGGACAATTCTGTATCTGTATCTATTTAGGCCATGACTTAGTAATTTCAAGACCACTACCAACAGAACAATTTTGTAAGTGAGGGCTACGCCATAGGCTGAGGTAATAAATATTTGCCACAAATAAGCATATTCCCTTGAAAGGTTATCTAGCAACAATCTTTGTTAACAAGCCAAAATGGACTTATATTCACAGGGGAGAAAGAAAAGGCTCTGAATCTGATTATTCTATACATGAGCGATCCAGTCCTACTGTGATTGTTATTTAGGTTTCTTGACTGCTTTTAAAGATGTAAGAGATGAGTAAAAAATTCCAGAGGTATACACCAAAACCTTATATACCTAGGGTTGGTATCACCCATGTTGCTTACCAAATACACTAGCAACAAAGAAAGAAATGTATTATATACTTAATAACTTTCATAACATTAACAAGGGGCTTCATAAAATGCTGTTAATCAGATCTGAGATTCACATGGCAGTAAATTGAGTATATTTTCTGGTGTCAGTACAGTCAGAAAACACTAAGACATATTTTTAAATAATTATTTTTTTTAAGTCTTATTTTACCCAGTAAGTGGAGGATATCTGCAGCAGCATCCTCTTTTCCCTCTGATACTTTATATTTTAAAAGTCACATTAAATATTTCAGCTGGCTTTGTGTTCTGACACAGCTATCTGTGTTTTATGCTGGTAACATCGTTTTTGAGGATGAATGGGAACCAGTTAGAAAATAATATTTATATGCAAGTCTTTTACCAAGCAACAGGTGATACTATATCTTTGCAAGTTCTAGTGACCATCTTTGTGAATTGTAGTATTCTGTTTGTATCAGAAACTCTAACAAGGTCAAACAACTACATGATGCAGATAATTTCCCATTACAATGGTAATTTATATGTTATTCCATTCCATTTGAAGAAACTGTGTTAGTGGCACCAGCTTTCTTCATCTGCAGAGTTGCACAAATTCTTTCTCTTAGTGTCCTGTTCTCCATAGTGCTTTCAGACCTGTGTGAATAAGAAATTATTTGATTCATCAGATAAACTGAAAAGAAAATGCTCTGGAAAATTATATAGCTAAAATAAAATATTTCAAATATTTCACCAAAATTAAACTGCTAACCGAAAAGTCATTTTAGTCTTAACAAGAATATTCAGTTTCAACAGAAATGAACACTTTTGACTGCAGTGTCAATTTGACATACTGTTTCTTTATCTCACATTTTAAAATATATTTAATTAAATTAGAAACCTTAGCTCCAGAAGAAGAATCATGTCCACCTAATTTATATGAAGGTGCCTAGAGTAGGAGATTTGCTATATAGACATCAGAGAGTGCTATATACTCTGAAAGTTTCCATAAGGAAGATCCATTTATTTCAGGGACCTCAAAGGAAATATATTTCTGGAGGTCTGTGTTTCCTTGTACACTCAATCCAAGGCCTAGGACACACAGTGCAGTCCAGAATGTGTGAGTTAAAGTCTTACTTATTGTTGGATCCATGTGTATTTTTCTATATACACATGGATCTCCAGAAGCTGATAGCATTCTACTATTAGATATTGTTACAAAGACTGTCTTTTGCATTTTATACCATTAAGCACTAACCATTTAGAAGATGCAGCATCTGTAGTAAGTGACCCTATTGTCACAGTTTTCCCAGTAGGAACTGGCTACTATGAAATAGTCTACAATAATTTGGTAATTTATTTGACATCCAACAAAAAGCAAGTCCCATAGTAAAGTTTGACCTAAGGTATACATACTGAACCCTAAAAACTGAGTTCTGAGCTCTCAAAACTGTATTTGAACAACCATCTACATTCACAATAAATGTTTGGGTCAAAACTTTTTGTTTGGTTTGAATCAAACATTTTCTTGTGGGGCTGTGTACATGCTTTACAAGCACAAGTATAGTTCTATAAAGTCCAAGGTTAGCTACAATGAATTCTACTGTGGTTGACACAATGAGGTTTAGAAAGGGAAGAAAAACAGAATTAATAAAAGGAAATATTTCAGATTTACCTGGTTAGGTATGGTGTTATTTTCCTATACCTGACAAATGCCATATGATTAGTTTGTTTGGTTGTTTTTTTTTTAAATAGTGCCAGGTTTTGTACTAAGAAGTGTTGAAAGAAGTAACAAATAAATCAACAGATAAGAGACCGTCAGTCAGAGAATACATGCTGCATACAAGGCTTTGGGAACCTTGACCAATAACTAAAAGGCAAAAGGCCACACAACTCCAGGCTACTGCATTGAACAGTAAAAATAAGAGTAGTTTGTGCTGTTTAAAAGAGAGAGTTATAAAATGCTAGAGTTATTGTTGCAGTAAAACAGAGGATTCCGCTAAAAATGGAAAATGCAAGCTCACTTTATTTTGGTCTGTCTTTATCCTTAACTCTTCTCACCAAGCACAGGTATTTTAGGAGTCTCACACTACTACCTATGTAATTATTCATGTTTTGACCAACAATTTTTCAAGACTCAGGTCTAAATGAGAAAGGTCATAAAGGAAGTTGTGTATGATTGTGTTTTTCCTTCATTCATGTAAAAGAATTTTTAAAGGGCTAATTTGTAATACTTTCTGACCCACAGTTATTACATCTGCCTACTTCTTTGAATTAACAGATAGGCCTGTGATCTTGCACCCATTTTTCAGATCCTCTGAAGATTAATTCCCTAGTCATAAACTTTACTAATGGGAAATTCTAATTCAGTATCTTTGTAATATCAGAATGAATACAGTGGAAGAAGTGATGATGACTTTGTAAAGAAATCCATATTTCCAATATTGTACTTCATCACTGTACCGTTTTTAAGGTCTGACTGTTAAAAACAATGTTTCATTTTAAAGGATGTATTTTCAATATTTCCTCCCAAAGAGCTAGAATAACAGAAATTTCTTTCTTTACAGTTTTTCTTTGATGGGTCAATATTTGTTTATAGCACATTCAAAAATCTTGACTGTATGTATTCAGTACAGAAGAAAATAAAGACGATCTTCTCTTCAGACATAAATATATATATTGCAAATCATTAAATCCCAAATGGTAGTCTTTCAGTGTTGTATGATTAAAAATGTGCCTGAACTTCAGACATACACTGTACAGAATTATAGCTCTTGGCAAAAATATACTGACTTTTCATTTTGATAAGATATTGAATATTGTAATTGAAGTAATGACATAATGATATAATCTTAATTGAAATGGAAGTACTAGACTAGGGGAAAAAAAAAGGGAATTAGAAGACAATTACCATAGGAATTTATGAGATCTTGTTTTGTTTTCAGCTGCAAAAGAAAAAAATATATGAATATTTATGTTGTTGAATTGCTAAGAAAGAACCAGGAAAATTTTAGTCAGCTAAAGATATTCATACAATCATTTCACTAAGGTATGATTTTCTTTTCCAAAAGTTATGTATTTTTCTTCTTATTAGTCCTATTTCTGTCTTATTTTTCTGTGCTAACCGTAAAGTTTTTGTAAATAGTGTGTCATTTATAACTATAAATGATCATGTCAGTGTTTTCTGTTTTGGAAGGCTGTTCTACAATGTCAAGTCACCCTCTCCTATGACCTTTCATAAATCTTATCTTTAGTATACCTTAGATGTCTACTTAAATCATTCTGGACATCAGCACTTACGTACAAGGCTAGCCAATCATCCGAACATGAAGCTGAACACCTCCCACAGAGTTTTACATGCCACTTGAATTACAGGAGAAGTTGGAGTTGTAACTGTTGTCTGTTTCAAGCCTTTCAACTCTTGCTCTAGCAGTATAATTCAAAGGTTTGGCTTATAATCTGCTAGATGTACTTAGCTCCTCCAAAGTATCTCCTCCTCTTCAAAATATTCACATGCTTTGACTGATGCTGCCCTTTATTCAAGCAAACAGCAAATGAAATCATTAGCAGGCAACTAACTACTCAAATGGAAACACAAAGATCTTAGTCATCCAGAAGTTTGAATTCAAAGATTACTAGCAGTGGCTTTCCTTATATGTAATTAAAAACACCTATATCCCTTAGATGAGTTTTCTAACGTGAATCTTCATCTTTTTCAATTGTCTTCCAATATCTTTCTGCAGTGACATATGTGACAAACTTCTGAACTTCATTATTTTTTGTTGGTTCTTAAAAATCCAATTGTAAGCAGCTGGTTGATTAAATGGATGAGGCATGGAAAGATTGCATCATATTTGTCATTCATATTCTAACAGCATATAAACCTCATGTTTCTCAGACTCCCACAGGATAGTTTTGTTGTGGGTTTTCTGCAACTAGGAGTGCAACTAGGAGTGCACACTAGTATCTGGTTTGTTATTTTGGCTGTGTCCAAAATAAATAATGCCTTTGAATTCACTTTGGGAGATTTGTCAGTCTCTGACTTGCCACTCAGATATTAAATATCCTCCCTCTTTGACCTGGACAGGCACACACTCTCCTGTGTGAAATTTGGGAGGGGGACCCAAACACTAGTGGTCTCAGAGGCAGGCCCTGACAGAGTTGCTTTTACATGTAATCATAGTTTTAGTTCAACCTTAAATTGAGAAATATTTTCAATAATTGCCCAGATATTCACAGGTAAAGCAGACTACACAGTCCTTCAGCACATTATCATGGAACCAAAACCAACTGTCTTTATTTTAGGGACAGTATGGATTTGAATGGTTAACAATGAAAATGAGCTTCTGTTAAGGACACTGGAACAAATTAAAAGAAAGCCAAAACCAAAGTGCTCAGACTTAAAAGAGAAAATATTTGACAACACAAAACGATAATTAAAAACTTTCAGAATGTGAATTAACAAATTTTATAAGGATACTTGGAGTTTCCTAAATATAAATGTCATAATATTATCAAGCGTATATATTGCAGTGGGATGGATTTGTCCCACATTTTTCTCACAAGTTTGTCTGTTCTATTCTTTTAAAAGTAGCAGCTAGTAGATAAAGTGAACTTCTCTGGAGCCAGGGTGATTGATTCTGCCGAAAAAGGACATTAAAGTCCTCAGGTAAATAAATAATCAGGACAAGAAAGATGTGGCTAAATGAAAAACATCCTCGGTTAAAAAGAAGAGGAGGGTGATTGTCTTGGGGGTTTCCCTTCTCAAAGGAATGGAGGGTCCCATCTGTAGGCCGGACTCGCTCCATAGGGAGGTCTGCTGCTTGCCGGGAGCATCAGTGAGGGACGTTACTAGAAAGCTCCCTTCCCTGGTCAAAGACACGGACTACTACCCTCTCTTAGTTTTTCAAATTGGTAATCAAGAAATAGAGAGCAGAAGGCCTAAAGACATTGAAAGAGACTTCAAGGCTCTTGGGAGAATGATCGAGGGCTCTGGGGCACAGGTAATATTCAACTCCATCCCAATACTAAGGAATCAGGAGCAGGAAATGAGGAATAAGAAACGGGTTAATGAATGGCTTAGGGACTGGTGTGAGAAGAGGGGCTTTGGGTTCTTTAATCATGGGGAGGCCCACGCACCCCCAGGCTTTCTTACTAGGGATGGGACACACTTGTCTCCTAGGGGGACAAAAGCCCTCACCAAACACCTAGTTAAGCTCATAAATCGAGCTTTAAACTAGATGTGAGGGAGGAAGGGATGGAGGCCAGGCAGGATGGGAGTGAGCCTGGAGGTGAGACTTCAGTGGTAAAGGGGTGGTGTGCTGGCGATGCCTGCCGGTATTTCACCACTAAGCAAGAGGGGGTGAGTGCAGCTGGGGATGGTAGGCAGCAAACTGGCACTGTGGCCTTAGTTAAGTCAAGGACCGCTCAGTTGGGGAGAAGCCCTATTACGAAGGCTGAAGCTACGCCTGCCCAGCTGAAGTGCATTTACACCAATGCACGCAGCATGGGAAATAAGAAGGAGGAGCTGGAAGCTGTGGTAGGGCAAGGAGACTACGATGTCGTTGCCATTGTGGAGACATGGTGGGATGACTAATACAACTGGAGCTTACCCATGGTGGGGTATAAACTCTTTAGGAAGGACAGGAAGGGCAGAAGAGGAGGTGGGGTAGCCCTCTATGTTAGAGAGGGCATTGATACCCTCGAACTGGACTACGGTCAGGATGGGACTGAGTGCCTGTGGGTGAAAATCAGAGAGGCCCATGGGCAGGCAGGTATTGTGATGGGAGTCTGCTATAGACCACCCAGCCAAGAAGAAGCAGCTGATGAGCTCTTCTACAAACAACTGAGAGTAGTCTCAAAATAGCTACCTCTAGTCCTTGTGGGAGACTTCAATTTCCCAGATATAGGCTAGGAGTATTATACAGCAGAAAGGAAGCAGTCCCGGAGGTTTCCTGGAGTGTGTGGAAAGACAATTTCCTCACACAGCTGGTGAGCGAACCGACAAGGGACGGTGACCTCCTGGACCTGCTGTTGGTGAACAGAGAAGGACTGGTGGGGGATGTGAAGGTTAGAGGGCGCTTGGGGCAAAGCGATCATGAGGTGATAGAGTTCTCGGTGCAGGGTGAGATGAAGAAGGTGGAGGTTAGCAGAACAGTCGCCCTCAACTTTCAGAGAGCAGACTTTGGGCTTTTCAGAAGGCTGGTCGGAAAAGTCCCATGGGAGGCGCTTCTTGAGGGCAAAAGTGTCCATGAGGGCTGGGCGCTCTTCAAGAAGGAACTCCTAGCAGCTCAGGAGAAAGCCGTCCCCAAGTTATGGAAAAGTAGCCGGGGGGGATGAGAAACCAGCATGGTTGAGTAGGGAGGTCCTGAGAGGCATCAATAGGAAGAGGAGGGTCTACGACCTCTGGAGGAAGGGGCAGGCATCCTGGGTGGACTATAGGGAGGAGGTGAGAATGTGCAGGGAAAAATTCAGGAGGGCTAAGGCCCAACTAGAAATGCGATTGGCCAAGTCTGTGAAAGACAACAAAAAGTCTTTCTACAAATACATCAACAGCAAAAGGAGGACTAGGGAGAATCTCCAGTCCATAGTAGATGCAGAGGGAACAACAGTAACAGGGGACGAAGACAAGGCTGAAGTGCTCAATGCCTACTTTGCCTCAGTCTTTAATAGTAAGGAAAATTGTCCCCTCAGTGCACAACCCCAGGGATTGGAAGAGAAGTATGAGATCCCAAGGTCCAAGAAGAGGTGGTTAGAGACTTGCTTGCCCAGCTAGATGCCCACAAGTCTATGAGGCCGGGTGGAGTCCACTCAAGAGTTTTGAGGGAACTGGCGAATGTGCTGGCCAAACCCCTTTCCATCATCTTCCAGCAGTCCTGGATGACTGGGGAGGTTCCGCTGGACTGCAGGCTGGCTAATGTCATGCCCATCTATAAGAAGGGGCGCAGGGAGGATCCGGGAAACTACAGGCCTGTCAGTCTGACCTCGGTACCAGGGAAAGTCATGGAGTGGGTGATCTTGAGTGCTATCATGAAGCACTTGCAAGAGAACCGGGTGATCAGGCCCAGTCAACACAGGTTCATGAAAGGCAGGTCTTGCCAGAGTAATCTGATCACCTTCAATGACCAAGTGACTAAACTCTTGGATGAGGGAAAGGCTGTGGATGTATCTTCGTGGACTTTAGTAAAGCCTTTGATACAGTTTCTCACAGCATTCTGCTTCGGAAACTGTCGGCCTCTGGCCTGGACAGGCGCACACTCTCCTGGGTGAAAAACTGGTTGAATGACCGGGCCGGGCCCAGAGTGTGGTGGTAAATGGAGTTAAATCCAGCTGGAGGCCAGTGACAAGTGGGGTTCCCCAGGGCTCAGTCCTGGGTCCAGTCCTGTTCAATGTCTTTATCAATGACCTGGATGAAGGCATCAGGTGCACCCTTAGCAAGTTTGTGGATGACACCAATCTGGGAGGAAGTGTCGATCTGCTGGAGGGTCGGGAGGCTCCAAAGGGACCTGAACAGGCTGGACTGCTGGGCTGAGACCAACGGCATGAGGTTTAACACGGCCAAATGCCGAGTCCTGCACTTGGGGCACAACAACCCTATGCAGTGTTACAGACTAGGATAAGCCTGGCTGGAAAGCTGCCAGGAGGAGAAGGACCTGGGGGTGTTGGTTGACAGCAACTGAACATGAGCCAGCAGTGTGCCCAGGTGGCCAAGAAGGCCAATGGCATCTTGGCCTGTATGAGAAACGGCGTGACCAGCAGGTCCAGGGAGGTTATTCTCCCTCTGTCCTCGGCACTGGTGAGACCGCACCTCGAGTACTGTGTTCAGTTCTGGGCCCCTCACCACAAGAAGGATGTTGAGGCTCTGGAGCGAGTACAGAGAAGAGCAACAAAGCTCATGAAGGGGCTGGAGAACAAATCTTATGAGGAGCGACTGAGAGAGCTGGGGTTGTTCAGCCTGGAGAAGAGGAGGCTGAGGGGAGACCTTATTACTGTCTACAACTACCTGAAGGGAGGTTATGGAAAGGAGGGTGCTGGCCTCTTCTCCCAAGTGACAGGGGACAGGAGGAGACGGAATGGCCTCAAGCTCCACTAGGGGAGATTTAGGCTTGAGATAAGGAAAAAATTCTTCACGGAAAGGGTCTTTAGGCATTGGAACAGTCTGCCCAGAGAGGTGGTTGAGTCACCGTCCCTGGAGGTGTTTAAGGTGAGGGTGGATGAGGTACTTAGGGCATGGTTTAGGGATTGGTGGGAATGTTTGGACTGGATGATCTGATGATACGGTGGGTCTCTTCCAACCTGGTTATTCTGGTTATTCTGAAAATATCACAGCAATAGCAAGACCAAGTCACTGGCAAACATAGAGGTTGTTGACAGGAACAAGGAAAAGTCACCTGAGTCATAAAGGTGGTTAAAATAGTGAAATTTCATGCTTGATAGCAGATGTATTTTTGTAATTTCATGATATTAGGAAGATATTGAGAGACAGAGAATCTTTTTACATTCACTTGAAATCAGGAAATTTATGATCTGAGCCATTATATGTCCCTATGTTTGATCTATGACTCAAAATCCTGGACTATTGAAAGATTTTAAAGGAGACAATGATGCTTGCAGGTATAAAGAAACTTGGAGAAAGTGCCACAAAGTTTGGAAACGTGAATTATGCCAGATTAATATCACAATATTCTTCAATAATATTACTTTTCATAGTGGGAAAACAAACAGAAGGTACTAAACACCATCAGCCTGAATATCAGTAAAGAATATTAGTTTTATATGAGGATAAAGGCCAGGGATTCAAAGAAGAATTATAAGGTGAAAGAGTAGTTTGTAACTGACAGGGTGTAAATGGGTAACACAAAAAGGGAAAAGTATCAGCGTGATTACTAGTAGATCAAAAATCAGCCCAGGGATCAATCCTACTTGATAATTTCATTAGTGTTTTGGCACAGATAATAAAACTATTACAATGGAGTTTGCCAGACACTATACAGGAAACGTCATCAAGCAGCTGTTAGAAAAGACTTGATGACCTTGAAAATTGTGGTAATAGCAATGAAATGAAATGAAATTAAATTAAATGCATTTAGTGCAAATGTAAAGACACACATTTTGTGCTTAATAAGCAGAAGTTTTTGTCAACTGAGTTAAGAGCTGTAAAGTGAGAAAGAAGAGAGGGACAAGAGTTCAATCATGGGATGTCTATGAACTGCCAATATTTACTTTCTGTGAAAAAGAAACGCAGAAATAAGATGCACCAGTTTATACTTTTTTTAGTAGAATTAGGGAAATATCACTTCTATCAAATACATTCATCATGGTACACCCCTGGTCAATTAGGTTTGAGAAAAAAGAAGTCCACGGGAATTAAGCTGAGGAAAGAGATAATGTAACCAAGGGAATGGAAAGTATGTTTTACAAGAGAATTGAAACTTAGCTCATTTAACCTAGTAAATGAAATTTATGAGCTGGAAGTATGCCACAGAGAGGTAAGATAATTATTTAAGCCAAAATAAAACAGTTCTGAAACCAACCAAACAAAAAAAAGCAACCAAAACCCAGCTTCTTTTAGTACCGAGATTTATGTGTTTATGGAATGATGTAATGCCAAATCAAAGAGCTAGACTTCATGAATTAAGCTTTCCCTTCCAGGTTTCAGTTTCCAAAAGGAGACTAGAAATTTGAAAATACTAAATAAAATTATGCTGAATTCATGTATTCAACTCTTAACTGTCCAGCAAGAGTTATAGTCAGCTTTAAACATTAAATAAGAGGAAGTTCTAAGAATATTTTGTTATGGCTTAAACCTTTATTGATAGTAGCATCCATGTAGAGAACTTAAGTAGGGAAGCAAAAATACAGACTCTTGACCACTATCTACAATGAATTCATACCAAGAAAGGCATATTAAATAAACTTCAAATGAAACAGCTTTTTTAGAGAGAGTTCTGTGAGTCTTAAAATTTTTCATTGAGGAATGCACCTTTTTAATTCACTTCATTTTGTTTTATATTTACTATGAAAAGAAAGCTAAGCAGATAAGACAACAAGATATGTGATGATTTTATGAGCAGAGCTGTAAAGAAGGTCTGTAGGGGAAACAGTCATCTCAAATAAGTTTATAGTGTTAAAATTATTCCTTTGCTAAAATTATTCAAAATGCTAAGCAATGCGTTATTAACTGTATTCTGCTGGGTGCCACATAAAAACATTCTTCTAGTAAAAATGTTACCCACAACACACCAGTCTATAAATTTCAAGCAACTTTGTGAATGATTGTATGATTTGGGAAAAATGAATCTGTGCTGCAATGAGTGAGTAATTTTTTCTTTTTATGGGTTTGTTGAAAAATAACTGTATGAAAATATACAGATGAAAACAAATTGAGTGTCATGATGGCTTAATCTGAGGGGATTGCCAAAACACCCAAAAAAGCTGTGAAAGGAGAAGACCATCAGAAGAGAGCATTCTGCTAATCTGCCAATTGTTAAACAAAGTAAAGTAATCTGAGCCAAGTCAACATGGGTTCATGAAAGGCAGGTCTTGCCAAACTAACCTGATCACCTTCTATGACCAAGTGGCTAGACTCTTAGATGAGGGAAAGGCTGTGGATGTATCCACCTGGACTTTAGTAAAGCCTTTGATAGAGTTTCTCACAGCATTCTTCTTCAGAAAGTATCAGCCTCTGGACTGGACAAACGCACACTCTCCTGGGCCCAGAGAGTGGTGGTAAATGGAGTTAAATCCAGCTGGAGGCCAGTTACAAGTGGGATTCCCCAGGGCTCAGTCCTGGGTCCAGTCCTGTTTAATGTCTTTATCAACGACCTGGATGAAGGCATCAGGTGCACCCTTAGCAAGTTTGCAGATGACACCAAGCTGGGTGGAAGTGTGGATCTGCTGGAGGGTAGGGACGCTCTGCAAAGGGACCTGAACAGGCTGGACCGCTGGGCTGAGACCAATGGCATGAGGATTAACACGGCCAAATGCCGAGTCCTGCACTTGGGGCACAACAACCCTGTGCAGCTACAGACTAGGAGAAGCCTGGCTGGAAAGCTGCCAGGAGGAGAAGGACCTGGAGGTGTTGGTTGACAGCGACTGAACATGAGCCAGCAGTGGCCCAGGTGGCCAAGAAGGCCAATGGCATCTTGGCTTGTATCAGAAACAGCGTGACCAGCAGGTCCAGGGAGGTTATTCTCCCTCTGTACTCGGCACTGGTGAGACTGCACCTCGAGTACTGTGTTCAGTTCTGGGCCCCTCACCACAAGAAGGATGTTGAGGCTCTGGAGCGAGTCCAGAGAAAAGCAACAGAGCTGGTGAAGGGGCTGGAGAACAGGCCTTATGAGGAGCGACTGGGAAAGCTGGGGTTGTTTAGCCTAGAGAAGAGGAGGCTGAGGGGAGACCTCATTGCTTTCTACAACTACCTGAAAGGAGGTTGTGAAGAGGAGGGAGCTGGCCTCTTCTCCCAAGTGACAGGAGACAGGGCAAGAGGGAATAACATCAAGCTCCACTAGGGGAAGTGCAGGCTCGACATAAGGAAAAAAATTCTTCACTGAAAGGGTCATCAGGCAATGGAATGATCTGTCCAGGAAGGTGGTTGACTCACCTTCCCTGGAGGTGTTTAAGGTATGGGTGGATGAGGTACTGAGGTTGGACTCGATGATCCGGTGGGTCTCTTCCAACCTGGTGATTCTATGATTCTTTTGGAATACCAAATATAACTTAGTTAGTTGTGTGATTGTTTCCTGCTTGAATACAAGGAGCACATCTGTCTCATTGAGGCGCTTCTTTACTTCCTCTGGTATTTAAAGAAAAGTCAAGACTATTGTGGTAATAAGGCATCGTTGGGGAAACTCCACTTACTATTTGGTTTCATAATGCCAAAATAGCTTTCCACCTCATCCCAGAATCAGGGCCTTTGATCTAATCCTTCTGGTCTAAACTGAAAAGATGTGTCTAAGACGCTGGAGTCTGAAAAAGAGCACTGGACAAAGGAATCAAGTGAAGGCCAAAAGTTTAGTAAAGAAAATAGAGTTGAACTGAAAAAAGAAAGGCATGATAGACTTGTCTTATAGATGTTAAAAATCAGATCTGGCACCAAGGAGATTCTTCTAATGCATATATTAAAAAGAATCAAACAAAGAAACCAAAACAAACAAACAAACAAAACCAACAACAAAAAGAAACAGAAAGAGGAATAATGTGCACATGATTCTGTTGATTTAACCTTTTGCTTTATGTGTTCTTTCTCTTTCAAGAGAAATAATAGGCATAGCTTTGTTTCAACGAAATTGATACACATTTAGACACTTTTTAATACATAATCTAGCATGAGGTAAGGTACTTTGTCCAATAGATATCAGCTAATCTGCAGAGAAGATCACTTCAAGACAAGATCTGGGACTAGGAATCTCCCATCTCCTGTGCCAGGGACTTCAGAGACTGAGCATCAGTTGCTGGAGAAGTGGAGGAAAAGAAGAACAGGAGCAAGCTTGCTACATTAGCATATTCATATATATTCAAATAGAAGTAGTAACAAAACTTACATATTTATAATATGTTGATGGTGTATGTATATAAAACCCTACAGAAACATGAAAAATGTTTCTATGCATTCCTCCTGTTTCATTTATTTCAATATGATACACACAGGATTTCTTGTAGCAGCACTTGAAACAACTCATGATACAGTTTTTTTTCTTTTGCTGAAACACTGCTGGTGCCACTATTGCTTCAAGCTCTTTAAAAGTAATGGTTAAGGGCCAGGGTAGCAAAGGCAAGGACAAAACACCATTGCTTCAGGGCTCTCTTCAGGTCTCTTTAATCAGGCAGAGCTGCAGTTGAAATCAGTGACAGCTTTATTTGAATAAGAAAAGCCAAATAGGGATTTCAGTACTTTTACTGTTTAAGTTAACAACCTGCCCTATGTGGCAGGAAAGGACTACCAAAAGAACAATTTCTCTCTGTTAAAAAAACTCTTTGTATCCATTTCCTCTGGGGCTGAAATAAAATTATGTCATTTTTTGTGGAACATGTTCTTTTCTCTCTTACTCCTCTGTACACAAACAAGTATCCCATATGGTTCACCATGTATTGTAATTCAGCCATAATCCCTTCCCCTATCCCCTTCCATCTCTTATCTAGTGTCATGCACACTTTTGCAAAGGTGAGCTGTCTTATCTAAGCAACGGTCCTATCATGACCAAAAGAGGAACAGCATAGATCCTAAGTGGGTTAATAACACAATTTTAGTAAATAACACAAACGTAACTAAAGTACTTTGAAAATATACCCCACAAAATTATGCCAGAGTTTTAAAATATTTTAAATATTTCTTCTTTAGAGAAAAATAAAAGATTCTTTTTTTCCCAGAATGTATTTTGAAGTTTGAGGATATTCCCCAGCAGAGCTACTGAATCATATTTGAGTCACATCTTTAGAGCACTTCTAACTATTACCATGGGAATAAAATGTCAATGATTTATTGTCAGAAAACACAGATAGCAACTTGGTACTCCCCTGGGTTTAAAATATATATTCCTGGTATCCTTAGGAAGAACAGGTTTTGGTGTAAAATACAGTAGCGGTAAAACACTGAAAAAGAGCCTCAAGTGTGAATTTCTATGCTGCGAAATACATTGTCCTCATTTACTGACATAAAGAGTCACTTGGCACTCTGGTGTGATAGAATTACGCAATTCTTAATCATCTGTGTAATGCACAAGCCTTCCTCACCCGATTGTATCAATTCAATTTAGGTCATCAAAACTGCCACAAGGCAGCTTTCCTCCTTTGGCATTGACTGACTGTCTGGAAAGCCATGATTTTCTAGCAGTACAAGTCAGCAGTCACCTGCTGAGAGAGCTGGTGTGGCTTTTAAAAGCTGTTTCAGCACAAGAAGAAAAAGAAAGCTGACACTAACTATAATTGTCAGAAACTCAAGCACTACGCTTTTAAACCTCTGAAAAAGCTGAACTGGAAAAGAGAACAGAAAAAAAAGATAACTGAAGAAAAGGGAGAAAAGATGTCTAAGAAAGACAAAAGTACAAAAAATATTCATTAATAAAAAGAAAAAAAAAGGACAAAGGAGGTATTGAAAAATGAAGTAGTCTGTCAGTTGCATTCTCCAGCAAACATAGAAATAGAACAGTATGCAAAAAAAAAGAAAAAGAAGAAAATAAAGACAGTAGATGAGTAAAGAGGATGCTTTTGCCCTGTTTGCTTAAAATTCCGTAAGTAATGTACACTCTTGTTTAAACAGTATATAGCAGCAAAAATTAAATTAACAGTATAAAAAATATGAAACTGATTTTATCAAAGAAACTACACATAATATATTAGCATTGTGCTTGAAAGTATAACACAATTGTAGTAAAGAAGTACATAACAACACCCATGAGTACTGGGCATTAATTCAAGCTAGAATTTGTTTGCGTAAATGAGCTAAGAATACTAGTAAACATGAACTGCTTGATTGGATATGTTGTTGATGGATTTGGAGGAAAAGAAAAAGGAAGTAAAGGCAACCATGGAAGGCAGCTGTGGGGGAGAGGAAGAAATATTTAAGTTTGAAAATTCAGCCTCTGAAGCTAAAGCAAAAATCCTACATATCAAAGATAGTGGATGAGTTCATAATTGGTCTGGATTTCATTTTTGACTAATTATACCATACTAAGCACTAGAGAAGATATCTTGCAAATGAATCTACTAAAATTATTATCTTTTAAAACAGGAACTAGGTCAAATTAATGGTTTGTGTAACATTGGTTTTCAGTGAGCGAGTTGTCCTTCCTCAAGGGTGATATCTTAATTGTATCTGTATACTGTAGCAGTTTTTCAAGACGGTAAAATATAAGAAGCTCTTGAGATCTCCTCTGAAGTACAACATCCTCAAATAATGTGAATTACTAAAAGTAAAGTGGATCTGAAGATAGAATGGATTTTCTAATCTGATGCTGAAAATTTTTAACAGATGTAGGTAAACACTGAATGGAGGTAGAAAAACCAAAATTAGCAGTCAGCAACTCTACTGATAGGTGCATCAGAGGAAGACTAGAGAGGGTGAAAAAAATAAGGTGAATTGTCAGTTTCTGGGTCATTCTATTGTACAAGATTGAATACTTAATTTAACTGTTTATTCAATACTCTGGCTTTAGCACAAGGGCTTCCAGAAGCAGCATGATGTGGTTAGGTAGTAAAATAAATTAATAGAAAAAATTGCATCTACAAATAGTGAATGGTATGCTTATGTCTGAAGTTAGAAATATAGTGAAAAGAAGAGCTGTTCCTAAACGATACAATTTATCAGATAAATTGGTGACAATACAATTTCAGTAGGCAAGAAAAGGTTGACAATATACAGAATTTTCCAGTCTTCCACAAATCAAAAATTTGCAAAATTCTCAGGATGCTACAAGGGTTTCTATTTGCCCCATTGTAGATAATTTGGAATTTGAGTGAGAAGAGAAAAGCACTTTTGTTACCCAGATGCAATGTTAGACTATAAAACTTCTTGCCTCAATTTACCTATTTTCAAACTTCCTTTCATACTGAGCGCACTTATACAATAGTTCTAACAAAGGACTTCAGAGGATGGTGATTTCTTACATCTTTTGCATGTTCCAGGGTAAAGTTTCTCTGACTAGAATGGCTATACTGCACCAGGCCAAAGATCTTTCATGACCTTATCTTGTATACTGCCCACTCTAGGTTACACTAGGAATGGTCTATTTGGTTCCAGACCTTGGCTTTCCTGCATACAATGCTGCCCGTGTTCAAAGCAGTTCTGCAGATAATTTTCTGAAAGGCTGCTGAGGATCTCTGTTGTTTTTTGCTTTCACGTATTCTATTAACAAAAAAAAAAGTGTTCTTTTGAGCACTGACTTGACCTTTGGGAAGATGTAGAAATCATAGGAGTCAGGTGTTGCTAATAGGGTAATTACTCAAACACAAGGATGTTGCTTTTAGCTCAAAACTTCACAGATAAGAATTATGGGCTGGTTTGTTGTCTTGGTGCAAAATCCACACGTTTCTCCACAATTCTGATTGTTTCCTTCTTATGCCGTCACGCAATTTCATCAGGACTTTGAGGTAATACTGCTGATTACCTATCTGGCCACAGGGAAATCATTCTGACATCACAATACCCTGGATATTGAGGAAAATACTTCAACATGGCCTTGAATTTCAAATAACTTATGCGTGCTGTGTTCTGATCTTGGAGGTATTGCTGAATTCCACTGCAATGACTGTCCAAGTTTCATCACAAGTAATTACCAAATTCAAAAAATCTGGTTCATCGTCAGTGCATCGCAGAAGGTCCCAAACATGTTTTGTGGCATTCTTTTTGTTCATCTGACAGCATTATTTGGGGGGGATATTTTTTTTCAAACCTTTCTCATGTCCAGTTCTTCTCCCAAGTGACAGGGGACAGGAAAAGAGGGAATGGCCTCAAGCTCCACCAGGGGAGGTGCAGGCTCGACATAACAAAAAAATTCTTCACTGAAAAGGTCATTAGGCAATGGAACAGGCTGCCCAGGGGGGTGGTTGACTCACCTTCCCTGGAGGTGTTTAAGGTGCGTGTGGATGAGGTACTGAGGGGCATGGTTTAGAAACTGGTGAGAATGGTTGGACTCAATGATCTGGTGGGTCTCTTCTAGCCTGGTGATTCTATGATTGAACACTTTCCCTGTCCAAATGATTTTCTCATCTACTGCTCAAACACCCAATCTTCTGTCATATTGAATTGCATCTCACACTTTTTCAATGTTGTCATCAGTAACTGCTGCTCATTTTTGGCCTGGGTGATAAGCATCTTTCACAGTTTTCCTGCCTTCCAAAAATAAAAATGTGTGCACAAGACATGCACTCTTCACCATAAGCCTCAGTCAATAATAAAAACGATTCTGTTGTGGATTTCTTCAATTTCACAAGAAACTATATCCTAACTTGCTATTCACTCTTGCGCACCAACATTTTCCAACTGAGAGTAAGAAAACTTCTTTATTTGAACCCATGCCTGTTTGAACTTGAGTGAAGCCATTAAGTTGTTCCATGTCTCACTGTGACAGGTTAGAGTACATTCTGTAGCTATCTCTTTGCCCCTCCCATCTCGCTCTTCATTCCTGAGCGGTAGGGTTGGTCTCATTTTATTTGTGTCAGAACTTGTATTTACAAATCAGTTTCTTCAGATTAATTACTTATTCCAACGTATTTCCCAAGTACCTTATGAAACTGTGTAAATACAAAACAAAAATAAAGAATTAGAAGTCAGGCATATCTGGTTCATGGCTACCTTACACATCTGAAATCTTTTGTCAAGAGAGTTGTCCCAACTCATTTATTCAAAAAGAGTTTAAATGGGAAACCAGCAGCTTTAAGACAGCACAAATCTTTTATACTTTTCTACAATGAGCAACACTTCTGAACAATGTAGTTTATTGTAGACAAAGATTGTCCAACTATTGATATGAACAGCTAGGCTGGCAGAGGAAAATATCTGCAAAACAGCCAGTGGTTATACCAGTCTTGGGGTGTGTAAAGATAATTCAGTGAAATAGATTTAAATTATCCTACTGAAAATAATATAGTTCAAAATAATATTAGGAGTATGGCAGCTGGGGAGGTAACAAAGTTAAAAGTCCTATCTGTGTAATTTACTTGCATTCACAAAGCTCTCAGTCTGCACTTTACTCATAACTGGTCATTCATATTTTTTATCTAGTACACTGTCCCTGTGTTTCCTGTCAAAATATCTGCTGATAAGTAAAGCACTCAGAGGCCTAATACTGTAACAGCCAGGCTTGTATTTTCAGTTTTACATAAGGCATTGCAGACTCCTGTGTTCAGAGATTTCTTATCTTTGAGAAGACCTAAACTTACAGTAATGGCAAGTAATTTAAAATTGAGGATAAAAATCACATGAGTGAATTTAACCTTGTACAAACTACCCTGAAGTATCAAACAATAGCATGTGGTCCCATCGTGCCACTCAGTCTGAAGCAGGATTCTCTGTTAAGGTATTCCATTGGTCAATTCTGTGAAAAAATAAGCAGTGCAGAACATTTCAAGGTGGGTTGGAGGAAAGTTCAAGATTGATACAACGTGTGCTTCTGCAATGTAATTTCATTACTTCCATGTAAAACAAATAATGATAATGAATGGACTGTGCTGCAGCTTCCCTTCCTCATCCTGCTCCTCCCCATATAACTACAGTATGAGTTAAACTGCAGTAAAAATATTAGGTTTCATGGGGGATCAAGATCTTTCACAGAAATCAGATTCTTCAGCTGTAAAGACTACATTATTCAGTCACTGTCTCCCAACAAAATTATTTATTTCACATCAGCCTCTACATAATCTGATCTACTGTTATGGTCTTTTCTTATTAGTATTCTACATTTAAGTCTTGGGTTCTCTTAACAGCCAGAAACATATAAATTGCCCTATGAGGAAAAGGTGAACAGAGGCTGAAAACATGGTGGATTGGTATAAAAGAACTCTCCTATTAGGTTGCTTTGATAAATTGTTTGTATTTAAAGCTACTAGTTTTATCTTCATTAATCTCCTGTTTACATCTAAAGAAATTCTTAGTTACTGTATATTACCTACTCACGAAATGCAGACTTGGTGTTCTCTCACAGTTAAAGAGGTCGTAAGAGAATTCTGAACACTTACACATAAATTTTAGTATCATAATGCTAATTTCTGTACAAGAACATTATCCTTCTCAGACATTAGTACAAATAAAACCCAGTGTTCTGACTACACTAAAATTTTAAATGCTTATCTATTTCATTAGTAAGAGAGAAAACTCTTTATGAACAGACTGCTTTGCACAAATTATGGCACTTGTAGATAATACAGCTAGCGTCTTTTTTGGTAAACAGAAGCCATCATCATAAAAAGTTGGCTTTATCTACTGAAAAAAATTCTCAAAATCTTATTAAAAAAATAATGCCAATATTTCTGTTTACAGATATTGTGGGGTGCTAAGCAAAAACCATGCAAAAGATTATTTTGTACAGATGTTCCTATAGGTACATTGAAATAAATCAAATGGTACTCTAACCAGTAATTTCCAAATGGAAACAGATTTTTTGTTCTTGTTGTTTAAAGAAACACTGGCAATTAAAATACAGTTTAAACAAAATAAATTTGTTTTTACACTTGTAAAATGCTCCCCAGGTAAGTGTTCTTTAAGACAAACTCTGTAGTCATCTTCCGTTCTGGAGAGGGTCCTTGATCCAGAGGACATTACATTGTGAGTGGAAAATCCTTGACGTGAGAAAACAGCTAATGTGACTGCAAGGTCTACATTTTAAATTCCTTTCATGTTTGTTTTCACTGCAACTGTGATAAGTTGTCTTGGAGTTAAAAATACAGATCTAGAACAGGTCTAGAACCAAAGACCTCCCTTCTAGCACTAAGACACACAGAAATTGTAGAGAAAATACACAGCCACTCTATTACTTGGTGGCATTCTGAGAAAATCCTGCTAGAATCACCTCTGGAATTACTTCTAACAACTTAATTGCACATGGACGTGTATGAATCAGCCTAGATATATTTTGTGATGCATCATGAACTGGATTTTGCCAGACGGGCAAATTTTAAAACACCTCTGAAGGACTGAGACCTCTTTCATGGACCATAACCACGTGCCTCAGCTGCCTTGTTTTTTTTCACTGACTTTGTGACTTTGAACCTGCAACAACACTTCTGTTACACTCCACAGAAGCTCCTTACCAGCAGGATTGAAAAACATAGATCCTTAAGTAAAATTCCATGCTTAAATCAGATATCTGTACACAATTACTGTGTTGTCACAACTGTACAGTATGTATACAAGCACACACACAAATAATAAATTGTACTTTATTGTGTTGGACACATATTCTACCCTTTCACCTAAATTAGATTCTTCTGGTTTTTGTCATCAATACATTTTCACACTGAAATAAACATCTGTGTTTAAATAACAACGTTAACATTTAAAGAGGTTTACCAACATTAAATTATAAATGTGCACAGCACTGCAGTGCAGCAAGTTTGAGCACAAACAAAGAAGAGAGGATAGTTCTGAATTAAAATTATATAAGAATTGGAAGAAATTTCTTCTTTAAGAAGAAATACTGTTTTACTGTGCCTTTTTTAAAAATAAATTCAAAGATTTTTTACAGAGTATGCGTCTTATTTTTCAGACTTGTTAAATAATTTTTTGTTTCATTCATCCATTATTTTGAGTTTTTTTAAAAAACCCATAGTATAGTTATAATAAGAAAGTCTTGCAAGCTTTTCTTCTTCAGTCTCAATTAAAATAAATGCGATGTCAGGAATCCTCAGACATTATCATCTTTACAGTCTGAGATCAAATGAGTCTCCACTAATCTTTTATGAAGGATCCTCTTCCATGATGTCAAGTCCCTCATGAACGCATGAGCAACTGAAACACATGCTACTATTTGAAAAGCCATCACAGGCACAAAGCAAAACACAAAGACCTTAAGAGCCCCCTTGGGAGTCTCAGCCTTATTGACTGTATTATATGGATCAAGAGGATTCTCTAGTATCCAAGAATTTCCCTGTTGGTTTTGTGCTGTCTTTTGCCAAAGCCTTTAAACTGATGTTTTTCCACTTAACAATTACAAAAATTTGTCAACAACAAAAAAACCCCTCACAATCTTTGGAAAGTTAGTGAGAAAAATACAGCACTCTGTTCTACTCTTTGTGTGTTGGACTACATCCAAACTAAGTCAAGTTTCTATTAAAAACAGTGACATAGTAACTAAAAGCATTAAACAAGCACTTATTAGTTTTTCATTGTATATAATCCTCAGCCTTAATGTCAAGAGTATTAAAAGGTTGTTATGCATGCTGAAGAAACAATCCAGGGCTGTAATCTTGGAAGTAATGCATACATTTATCTATTAATTTATTTTGGGTTTGGGTTTTTTTCAGAATCTGCTTTTTTTTCCAAGGGTTTTAGCAAGGCTTATTCTTATAACCATGTTTTAAAGTACAGGTCAAACTCTCAAGTTTATCAAGGTCCCTCTGGCTGGCAACCCTCCCCTCCAGCATGTCGACCATGCCACATAGCTTGATGTCATCAGCAAACTTGCTAAAGGTGCACTCAATTCCACTCTCCATGTCACCAACAAAGATATTGAAAAACACGAGTCCAAATGCTGACCCCTGAGGAAAGCCGCTTGTCACTGGTCTCCACTGGACATTGAGTCATTGACCACAACACTTTGAGTGTGACCATCCAGCCAATTCTTTATCCACGAAGTTGTCCAACCATCAAATCCATGTCTCTCCAAGGTAGAAACAAGGATGCCATGCTGGAGAGCGTTGAATGCTTTGCATGAGTCTAGGTAGATTATGCCAATTGTCTTCCCTTATCCATCAAATCTGTAACCCCATTGCAGAAGGCCACCAAATTTGTTCAGGCATGATTTATCCTTAGTGAAGCCATGTTGTTTGTTGTCAAAATCTCTTTATTTTCCATGAAACTTAACTTAGTTTCCAGGGGAGTCTGTTCTGTGATGTTGCCAGGCATAGAGGTGAGACTGACTGTTTTTTCTTATTTTCCTTTTCAAATATGGGAGTTATGTTGTTATGTTTCCCCTTTCCTGGTCAGTGGAAAATTCACAGGACTAGCACAACTTCTCACCTATGACTGATAGTGGCTTAGCAACTTCATCCTGTAGGACTTGCAGATGCATGTCTTCTGGTCCCAGGTTCCTTGGATGTTTTTAAACATATCTTTTCCTACTGCAGGTGGTTTTTCATTATCCTAATCTGTGCCTTTGTCTTCTGTGACTTGGGGATTTCGTCTAGAGCCTTTGCTGGTGAAGACCGAGGCAAAATTCATTGAGTACCTCAACACAATTCTGTTTAGAGTGAATTAATTAATTTAAACAAATAAATTCTTTTAAGATTTCAAGTATATACACAAAGAGCTGTAGTGAATTTTAAAATTTACGGTTAATTTGGATTTGTTTAGCTTTGTCTACAAACATTAACTACCTCAAGTGTAGGCATAATGCAGTAATTTTTTTATGCCACATTGTTTGTATAGCTTTATATATGGACCAGACAAAGTAACTATGAAGATCCCTTCTGGCTTGCAAAATCTGCCTTAAGTCGTAATATGAGTATGAGTCTAACAGAGGCATGGATATATTTTCTTGGAGCACTTTATCTCATCATGAAAGACTTTAGGATATAGGAACTCATAGGTGTCTTTTAAAGTCATCAGTTCTTGGGCAACCAACAAATACAGACTAAATTTTGTGTTCTGTCCCTGCACTACAGAAGACTAGAAATATTAATGGTAGACACACTGTTATCATCAGTGATACTAAAGCACCAAAACAATTATCAAGTTATCTGAACAGACTTTTTTATATAAGAATTGTACTCTTGCAGAATCCGTTCTTTATGTGGATGTAATATTCCTGAATTTCAGAAAAAAAAATAGATTTATGTTTTAAGGCTGTCTCACTTCTCTGTCTGCATGCCTTCATTCAGCATTCCATAGCAACACCATATCCAAAAGCTAAATAATAAATTGCAGTGGTATATGAAGAACAAGATTAATAGAATAATTAGAAACATTTTTTCACAAATATGCTGTTTATAAAAAAGCCATAAGAATGGCAACAGCAGATGTAATACTCTGCATATTCATGTATTAATTGTGCTGGGAAAAGCCTCTAATATATATTCAAGCTTAATCAATGTAAAGGGAAAAAAAATGTGGCTTAAAGCTTAAAAAAGGCAACCCAAAAATGTGCTCTTTTGGTGAAGCTTGTTTATATGCCATAATAGTAAATGCTTGCTGTTCACTAGATACATTACTACATTCTTTTGCATGCCATAACTAACCACTCAGTTCTTGTTTTCTATGCAAATAATTCATAGTTCTTCTCCTAAATTCCAGTGTTATATCTGTAACATTCCAACTTTTTTTGTTTTGTGGTAATTTTTAGAGTTTCTGTTCTAGAGGTCACCAATGACTTCTTTTATGCATGATATTTCTAAAATAGGCAAGGACATACTGTGACAAATTTCTTTAAAAAATAAAATTACAGACATTGAGTAAGGGGATATGGAAACAAATAACTGAAATAAAAATGTGGACCAATTTCTTAACTAGTACAGACTGGCACAACTTCATTGATTGCTCTCTCTCTGTCTCAGAAGTATCAAATACTTCCTTAATGTCTTTAGCACATTGTTTTTTACTTTATTGGTTAAGGAATTTGGGAATTCATCTTTACTCCAATGGCTAGTTCCCCGGATCATAGCAGTATATTACAGATGTACTTGCTTTACTTAACAACAATTCATATATGATACTGGATAATGGGCATAAAGCCTATGCAGCTGAAATTGAATGAAATCTTTGATTAGTAACAGAGCAACAACACTCAAGGTGCTGCAAATTGAACAGTCTGCAGAATGTGGAAGAAATGAGTTCTCTGGTCATGAATTTGTCAAGACATTTCTCTCACCATGCCTGACTGTCTTATATTCTCACCTTCTATGCAGTTAAGATGTAATTTCTTCTCTACATAGAACTCAGAGATGGAACTCAGTACTTTGTCACAAGTAGTTATTCTGTAGACTAAACGTGTATGAGCTAGATTCTTTTTGAAGGTAAAAACCCCAATTAAAACAAAAAAAAAATCCCTTTGCACTCACAGTGCTCCCCAGAGTAATAACTGCATATACATCAGAAGAGCAACTGAAATTTGGGAATAAAAGCTTCTTAATAATTTTTAGTTATGTTAATAAAAACATATATGAGTTCTTAAAATGAAAACTGTACTGTACAAAACTGAAAGTAAATTTGCAATGAATTGCAACATTTAATAAATACACGCCACCATGTAATTTTCTTCACGGAACTTGCTCTCCAACACATTCTACAAGCAACATGTGCTTGATTAAAGGAAAAACAAAACTGACAAACAGCAATCACAAAAGCTCAGGTCTAGAAAAAGCTATTTAAGCATTTAAGTCTTTTTGTTTTGACAGGTGTTAAGTTCATAAACACTTATGTGGATCTGAATCTTAATATTTACATAGCAGTCAACATGATCAAAATGTACCTCAGAATTTTCACCTAAAAATCACGAAACATGTATAATTCCTACTTGATAGGCAGATAAACTGTAGTGCAAAAAAAATTACTTGCAGTGTACACAGGTAGGTAGCAGGTACAGAATTAGGACACAAGACCTGGGTACACTTCACAAAGCATATATTCTCCCACTTCATAGAAATTTCTTGTAATTGAAAGACAAGCCAATAAAAGATACAAACAACACAATGATGCCTTTCCTGCTTTATCCAATATCTAAGCACAGCAGACTTCCATATTCATGAATTTCATAATGTGTCTAATGACACAAGTTAAGAAGACTTAAGGCATATTTCAATCATAACTGGATTTCCTTGTCTTTGGATTCCTAACAGCAAGGGGTGAGTTTTCTCAGTGACTAAGAGGCTGATAGACATGATTGCTCCTGAAGAGAAGAAGGAAGGAGAGAAGTGATTCTGGGAGCGCAGTTCTGTTTGTTTCTAAATAAGTGTAGGCATGATCAATTAAGCTCATCAAATAAAATATTGCTATGAATAAGATAATGTTGATAGTGTTTATGAACATCTTGCTTTAAAATTTAGAGTATCCCTAGGAGAATCTCATAAAGCAGGAAATCAAGCTAATTGAAGCAATGAGAATGAAAGTCTTCCTTGAACAACAAACACTATTAAATGGAAATGGCATTTGCAGACTAAGAGATTTGTCTACACTGAAGCACAGAGCAAAAGCATCTCAGTTAGTAAGTTAACTAGCACAGGTATCAGGTTTAGTACAGTTGTAACTACATTGAGGTCAGCACAGGTTGCAAAACTTGATTGAAAAGTAAGTAAATCAATCTATGCCCAGCCTTCTAGTGCTGTATGTATACTGTGAGAAGTTATCAAGATACGTGGTTTCAGCTCAGCATTGCTATGTTGGTGTTACATTAATTTTATTGCTATAACTGTTGTAAGGGTATACATGTATGTTTCTATAATATAAGCATCCTTTTTATCTGGTAATTGAATTACTGATATCGAACCATACAGTATGTGCCTCACAAGACTTTTGTCTTGTGATCATGAGCATGGAAACAGGTTAAAGTCCTGATCCAAAGAGACCTAATAGATATCTAAAATGAGATGACAGTAATTTAAGTAAAAACACTTCATAAAAGCTTCAGAAGAGTGTGTCTAGCCCAGAATCTTGTTGACAATGGCCAGTAGGAGACGTTTTGGGGAGCAGAAATTATACAGTACAAATATAAACAGATTAGTTTTCCAGGTAATTTCTTAATTTTTTTTAGCCCTCAGTCCAAACTAAAATATGGAAATCACTGAAGTCTGTGGTTAAAAATGCCATCAACTACTTAAATTTTGAACTACAAACTTCTCTGGGCTTCTAAATTTGGTCTATGTATGAAACGACCTTGCTTTGTTGGGCTGGTCATCTAGTGTTTGCATAATTTTGGTATAGTTCAGGTATAATATTGAGAAACACATAAAATGCCCCAATTCTAATGGGAGACATTCTGATATGTGATCTCAGATCATATCAAATACACTCCAGCAGGACAGAGCACCTCACAGAGGAAAAACACTCTAGGTATTGCTTTTGAAAGCACATTGCCTCTGCTGTCACCAAGACTTCTGGAACATAGAAAAAATATTGGAATATGTATGTAGTGTATTTTGAAGTCATGAGATCTATGAAATGCAGAGCAGTAGGCATCCTCCTCACATATATATACACACATACTTTTTTACCTTTTTTTTTATTTGGTGACTAAATAAATCAAGTAAGTTAAAAACATTGTTTATTGAATGTCAACACCATGAATGTTTTTTTCTACAATAATTCTACTTCATAGAAACATTGATGTAAAAACACTAATATGAAAGTGTCTGTGAGTACTTAAAGTTCATTCTATCTGAAAAATAAAATGTGCCAAATAGAACTTTATAATACTGAAAGTGCAAGATATTGCATAACCATCTAAAGTAACGTGAAGGACCTGGTTCTGTTCAGCTTGAAAAAGAAAAGACTGAGAGGGGATCTTATCAATGCTTATAAGTATCTAAAGGACAGTTGGCAACAGGATGGGGTCAGACTCCTTCCCCTGGTTCTCAGTGACAAGACAAGGGGCATGAACTGGAACACAGGAAGATCTATCAGACAAGGAGGAAAGGCTTCTCTACTTTGAAGATGACAGAACTCTGTCAGAACAGGCTTCCCACAGGGGTTGTGGAATCTTCTTCAAAACCCGCCTGGAAGTGTTCCTTGGCAATGTGCTGTAGGTGCACCTGTTTCAGCAGGAGGGGTTGAACTAGATGATCTCGAGAAGTCCATTCCAACACTTACCGTTCTGCGATTCTGTGTGATTCTGTGATTCTGTTTGTCTACACACTGTGCAATCCACCCAAGCTATTCCCTCAATATTCTGCTTAGGAGAAAGGAGAATGGCTTTGTAAGAATTGTAAAAAGCAAACTCAAAGAGGAGCACTTTCAATAAGAGTTATCTCTATTAAACCAGTATAATGTATGCTGTCAAGTGAACAGAAAAGCTTTAATTTACATCATAAAGTTCTGTAAAATACTATTACTAAATTAGGATCACACGTGTTTTTGGCAATGGTTAAGATTATTTACTCAAAAACTTCAAGACTTTTGTGCTAATTTTTCGCATTTTATTCAAAAAATATTTAAAATATGATGTGCTCAGTACAAGCTGCATCTTGTAAATCAGCATCCATCTCACCAAACACTTGTACAAGAACGATTAGCTCAAAGAGGCAAAAATCTTTGGATAAGTGACTTCTCAGGCATTTGTATTCAGTCCTTCTGCTACAAAAGCTAGGATTTCTTGCCTTAGAAATAAATGGATGAAACAGATGATCAACCCATCTCTATTCATGTATACTGCAGTTTAGAAAGAACCCAATGTTCCCTGGGACAAATTAATTGTTGTTGGCAATATGTGCTGCTGTTGTTGGTACAAAGGGCAAGGTAATGTAGTAATATTTTACTAGTGTCGGATAGTGGTGTGCAGTAAGAGGCTAGGGCAATTTAATGCAATGCCATTTATTTATAATAGAAGCCCGAATCTCCATCCACTGAGCTATAAACTTGCATTTTGCTGGATATACAGTTTATTTCCCTAGATCACTGAAGCTATTAAAATCTGAAGACTAAGTTATTGATATGGAAACCTGTTGCTCAGTTCTTTAGATCTATCTAGTTCTCAAGTACATATATTTTGGAAGTCTAGATATTTGTTTGTTTTTTTAGGCTTTATGGTATACTTAAGCCTGCCATATAGTAACTATTTATCTTATTGATGATGTAATAGAAAATACAGTTTTAGTAGCCAAATGGGACAGAAGTTCTTACATGGTATAATCTGATTTATCTTCAAAATCAGCATATTCTCATTCATCCTGTATGTTTTAAGAAAACAGTCAGATAAAATATTGCAAGACCAATTTTTACTGTCAGAGACACACTTGTATTCTGTAGTTGAACTTGGCATATCATTGTCACCACTAAATTGAAAAGTTTCTTATCAAGAAATATCTAGAAACAATGAAGAAAGACATTCAAAATTTTTCTTCCAGTTTATAATAATTCAAACTATAAAACATATGTATTGCACTGCCATCTTTCCCTTCAAAACTCATTGTTACACAGCATTATCCAAGTACCATAAAGGAAAAGAGATTAATTCAGATCTCTGGTTTTGATAGGTGTAATGCACTTATGCGAACTGGATGATAAACTGTGATTACAATAAACCTTATCCTGATATGACTAGCTAAAAAAGTTTTTCTGTGTCTTAACAGAAGCTTAGCAATACCTCCTGCTTTTATTATTATCTTTCTCACTGTCCTGCCACATATAATATTCACACAAGCCTTTTTTTTTTTTATCTTTTTAACTCAAGGCAGGGTACATGTATTTAAAACTACCTCTCTGAAACAGAATCTTTATCACACTATCTAGGATAGAGCAAAGCCTGTTCCCACAATCCCAGGCATATCAGAGACAACAACGCTGTTTTGGAAGTTCTCCCAGTAATTCTTCTACCTGCTGGATAGAATTCATTACAAATCTGCCCACAATCTTAATGTAAAAAAATCTAGCCCAAATTCCATCTTGGTAAGTTTAGAGTATATATTGAAAACTGAGAGAAACTATCAGTTATGACTACTTTTGATGATACAGGTGGCAGGTAGTCCTCAGATCCAGCTGGAGTCTATATTAGTTCTCTGAATAGAGAAAGTGTAAATACGACATTTAAGCAAATGCATACAATGTATATGCATTTTTTTTTCTCTAGTTACAAACCTTTTCTTATTCAAGACATTGAACTTGTTGGATGAAATTAATTTTTGATCTAGGACCATTAAAATAGGTACAACTCCCCCAAAAATTATTTTCTTAAAGTTTGGAAGCCTCTTAGTGTTATGTCTGAGGCTGAATCACAGTCAGCTATTACAAGAGAAAACAGAACTCCTAAATTTATTATCAAGAGTCCTTGGCTTCTAACCAACTTTAAACAGAACTACCTGTTCACATGAACATTGGTTAATAGGCTTTTATTTTAACCAGGATTTTCCACGTCTACATATCGCATGTCAGTGGTTACAGCTCAGGCACTTTGCCTAGAAGGAGGCAACATATAATGCGACAGAAATTATGGATGAAAGCATTATGAAGGACAAATTTTATCTGTTTAAATCAGATAAGACCTAGTCTAATGTGTAATGATATTCACAAAGGTGATTACCAACTGTGAATTAAGAATTCTATTCAAACAACACTTGGTTCCTGTAAGCAGAACCTGGGGTAGCTATAGTTATATACCTTTTGAATTGTTGATGGCAATTACAGTGATAGTGATATTGACGAAAAGAAATGTAAATTGAAAAGTTATTATATCCAAGTGTGAACTTAACAGAGAAGTAAAAGGGTTAGACATACCTTTAATTTACTCCTAGTTAGTAACAATCAGTTCAATGTTGGTGTTTTCAGAAATGTATTGTACTCACCAGGTTTTGCAGCTTTCCTCTTCTTTTCTCATATATATTGTAAATTGGTACGTCCTATTATAAAACATAAAAATCATAAGTCACAGCCATAGGTTACACAGTCCTCAATCCAATAAGATGCAAGCTGTGAACTAGGCCATGTGGTTATCATGCCCTGTGCTTTTCCAAAACTGGAAGGGTTTAAAGCCTTTCTCTTAGCCTTGTGGTTTCATTGGTGCCTGAGGTTAAACACAACTCTCCAGACGTGATAGTGGGGAAACACCTTCTTTCTGTGCCTGATGAAAAGAAGCCCTGACGTCTCCCTACCAATGGAGCGTTCTTGACAGAATGAAGGAGTTTGCAGCAAAGAGGGTAAGTTAAAATAAAGTAGTAACAACTATTCTATTCAAGTTGGACAATCAAGCAATCTTATTTGCAGGAAGCATAAGGTAAGATGGAGAAAAATAACAAAGGGACAGGGTTTCATACCTGCGAGTTACCTCCTTCAGCTGAATGATGAAGGTTCCAATATTTTTTCCATTTTTGAGAAGGATGAATAATATATCATATTTTCAGATTTTTTTTTCCAGTGGTCACAGCCCAAAATTCAAGATTCTTGCCTTTTGGTTCTCTAGGTATTCTAGGAAGATGTGACTTATTATGAATATTATATCACATGGGGAAGACTTACTTTGCATTCAGACCTCTAAAAATGAAAGGCTCTTGCCTTTGCAATGAAGACCATAAGGTATGATATAAATGATGCAAGGAATAATGACTCAACATTATACATTCATTCATAAAAAAACCACATTCTATATAAATCCCAGTCATGTTCAGACAATTTTATTTGAGACATGTCTACAGGTGAAGGCCTTGGGTTACCATATTCTCACAGGATCAAGAAGTTAAAACCACTTTTGCTCATGCTTAACTGAAAATAAATCACTATCCAGTCTTAATTTTATTGGCAGAATGTAATAACTCTGTAATCTTAAAATTTACAACACAGAATAATGCCAACTATTTAATAATAAACATCTCAACCAACATTATAATTTTAAAGATCAGAGACAGCCATAGTCCATCAAATATCCTTTTATATACAAAGAAAGATATTAATAAAGAAAATAAAGAAAAATTAAAATCAAAGCTTATCTAATTTTGTGAAGCTTTTGAGATCTTTCACTACGTTGATACTCTATGCATTAAGTCACTCTAAAACATTACATTTCTTTGTGAGAAGTTTCAAGGACATAGTGAAGGAGAATTAAATTATCAATTAATGTTACTGCTTGTTCTTATATTTATATTTATTGCAGATGAAGGTAATATCCTGGGGGGGGAAGTGGAGGGGGAAGGGGACAAAGAGAACCATACATCACACTAATGCAAAGTGCATGAAAAATTTGTCCTTCATGCTGTGACTGGACACCGTCAAGCAAGGTTTACAACATTTTTATCTGTATCCAAGCTAAGTTGCAGTATTTGGTTACCTCAGTTGTCAGTAGTTGCAATATTTGTTCCTTGCTTATATTTATGAGGGAAAAAAGGAAAACAATTCATCAGTTAAAAAGAAATAACCTCTAAAGCATAACCTCCAGAACTGGATGTATTTATTCTCTTACATTTCCCTGATGGTAAAGTTGTCAAACAGAACCAAGAACACCCAGAGGCAGTTGCTGAGGTTTCTCTCTAGAGAAGTTCAGGAAGAAGCAGCTTATACTTTCATTGTCCATAATATTGCTTGGGTTCCTTTTGCATTATGTGCACACAAATTCCCCTGTGAAATCTGTGATAAATTAGATTTAAAATAGACTGCAGTCATGACTAAAGAGCTGTCATTGAAACCCTTGGTCTTAGGGCAATACTTTAAAGTAGGTACTCAGACTCAGATTGAAATCTCACCAATGTAGAACAGAACAGCACTGTAGAACAGACTGCTGGACAATAAGATTATGACAAATACGTAATATTTTATTTTGGCAACAAGAAGTTAATTTAAATTCAATCTCAAGAATATTTCCTGTGCTAAAACTTAATCTTATTTTCACTGATAGTCGTGAAAAGGCCTTGTTCCTGAGAATTTACATTGTATACTAAAATGTAAATAATCAGTAATTATTTATCTTTCTGAAATTAAGGAATTACTTTTAATGTTTGCATAGTCCAGTATCCTAAATTGCAAAAGGAACCAAAGTGAAATTAAACAAGAGCAAAAAAAGCCCCAAATCTATCCTTTGCAAAGACAGTAAAGTGTACAGTTACAGTTAATTCTGCCTCTGGCCACATTATTTCACACTGTTTTTTCCAGCAGTATTTCCATCTCTGTCATTTCATCTCAATAGCTCTGCCTGTTTCAAAGGGAGAGATGCTGTTTTATGCTTGCTGCACCACAGAACTCTCAGCCATATGGATTGTCCCACAGAGACCCCTATGGGCTCCTAGAAAAGCTTTGCAGCCCACATATGGTTCTTTGAAAACTATTCTGATGCCTTTTAGACCCATAAACCGCATAGGTAATCTGAGAAGAGGATTCAAAATAAAAGCTCCAATGTTGCCACAGATCATAAATTAATATAAACAGCCTATCTTCATGAACATCCTGTTTATTAAAAGATATAGAAGCGATAGGTTCTGTGCTTGTGTGATTAATCTGGAAGCATTTTTTTTTTATTTTATTTTTTACGCTTCCCTATAAAAGGTCAAAGAGGATAATAGCAATAGTGAAAAAATTTAGACATTACAGACTGGATATTTTATTCTGGCGAGAATTATTACACAGCTCTAAGAAAACCCTGTTAAAATGCAAGAAAAGGATGAAAACTATACAATTTATCTTGTGAAAAATCTTAGGGGGATTTATACTTTTAAAAAGGTTGTTTTTTTCATTAAGATAGGATGACATCACCTTTGGAACTGAGGTATTTAAATGCAGCTGGATTTCAAAATGGGCAATACAGGGAACCACTCAAGAAGTTAGAAATTAGCAATAGGACTCGACACAATCTGGCATCTGTGAAATTTAGTTGGTTCTCCCTTACCTTTGTTGGTTTACTGGTGGGGCAGAATTACAGTCCTCTTTTCCAGGGATTCCATGCTTCCTTTACTAATAGCTTTCAGATTTCTGCTCAGGTCAGCATTTGGTTCCCAGTATAATGTATGCAATACTTTTTATCCCTGTTCCAGTAACAGACTGTAAAGATTCTGTGTGCAGTTCTGCTTTTCAAAAACAAAGAAACAAACAAAGCTCAAATTGTACCTATATCTTTATTTCCATGTTTGTGCAAAAGCTTCCGTAAGTATTTTAGTAAACAAAACAAAATAAAACAAAAAGTTGATATTTTATCTGTTTAAATAATACCTATCTGTCTTTAGATTACCATTAATCTATCTATAAAACTCAAAATAACAATTTAACTGGTCAGAACAGATGTGTAGGAGACTTGCATAAGGGACACTGAAGAGATTCTGTGGGAATCGTCAATAATCATCTATCGTCCCTCAGGACAGACAGAACACACACATGCAAATGTCCATCATAACTTTTGGTCTTTAAGTTTTTAAGTAGTAAAACCTTATGAATAGCGTATAAGTACAGACTTATCACAAAGCAGCCATTCTCTGATCCTTCCCTGATGAAATTTCACGTTATAAACAAGTTTTATATATGCATCAAGAAAATCTGTTGGTTTAAAAGTAAATTCACCAGACCTTGAAAAAAAATCAACAAAAGGATGTCGACCTACTATAAATTCAGAACACTCAGTCCAAGTTCTGTGTTTTTAAACACAAGTTCTGTTCTTTTAAAGCAACAATACCACTGAACTTTTAGCTTTATATTCTTGCTGCCCAATACCTTTCGACAAAGTCCTGATTTATTCTGCACTTACTATCAACAGAATGTCCCCTTACAGAAGTTAGTGCCTTAAGTAAATGATTAAACAGTTTTGATGTGTGGTATATATATGTCATATGTAAAACATAGTATATATATGTCATATATAAAATATGCTATAGGAAATATATAAAGTACTGGATAGGTCATACAACAATACACTGTAATACTACAAATGTGTACTGCACAACACATAAATGACACTTTGCATACTTAGCTGCCACAAAATATTCGTGTTTACATGTATTAATTTTCTCATTATCTTAGATTTTATACTTGTGCTTTTGTGTGGTCTTCCTCAGACATATGTTGAGAAGGGACTAGATAAATAGATGTTTTTTCCAAACCAGGACACACATCAAAACCTGAACCAAGGTAGATTTTTTAGTCTTCTGTTCTGTAACACCAAATTATTCTCCATCTCTGTAATTTGGAATCTAAAATATTAAGTAGCCTCTGTGTGAATTAATTGGTTGAAAAACTGCGTCTGAATCTCTCTTTATGGCTAGAATGATCTCCTATTTTCCCTTCAGAAAGGGGTCTATTCAGATTACATGTCCATACTATTTTTAGAGATTATAGACTTATAAAATTGTTTAGATTGGAAAAAGGCCTTTAAGATCATCAGGTCTAAATGTAAAACTAACTCTACCAAGTCCACCATTAAACTGTGTCCCTAAACACCACATCTATATACCTTTTAAATACCTCCAGAAATGGTGACTCAATTGCTTCTCTTGCAGTCTGTTCCAATGCCTGACAGTCCTTTTGGTGAAGACACTTTTCTTAATATGCAATCTAAATGTCTCCAGCGTAACATGAGGCTATTTCCTCTTGTCCTACCACTTGTTACTTGGGAGAAGAGACCAACACCAATCTCACTACAACCTCCTTGCAGGTAGTTATATCCACTGATAAGGTCTCCTCAGAGCATCCTTTTCTCCAGACTCCACATTGGTTTGGTTTTGTTAATAATACAAGAATGATCTCTAAAATGAAGATATAAATGAGTATCAAATGTAATTGTACAAAGACCTCAAATACACTGTACTGTTCCCAAAGTGCCACAATGAGATCATCTAGAGACAATAAAAGATTCCAGACACTGTATCAACAACTGAAGCAATACCAGATAAGTTTTTCTTATGACAATGTGGTGGAAAATCATTGGGTACATCTGATAATTATGACCTGGACTGTTTTTAAACTTTATTAGATCTTTATTAGTAAATTTGATAATTTTTTTTCTGTTCACAGTGCAATAGGTATGTCAATGTGAACCCCATGAAGGGCCACAAAAAGTGATTTTTACACAGATAGGCAGGCAGGCAACAAATTCAAAACCTAATTTAGACTTCTCTGTAACAAATAAGAGATATATACCTGATTATACAAAAGCATATGTGATGATACATCCAAGGTGAAGTCTTATCTACTGTTGCAAAATGCTAAAATAACTGCAGATTTTTTTAAATTTATTTTATTTAATCTTTTCAGACAATGGTCACATGCAGCTAATGGGATATCACTTTTTCAGGTTGGCACGTTGTGCATTTCCATTAGAAATGAAAGAGAACATGTTAGCATGTTTCAGGACATCATGATTGAATCTCTCTCTAATAAGTGATCAATCATCACATGCATCTCTCTCCTCTGCACTAAATTAGAAGACTTTAAATCCCTTCTGGCATACTTTTCATCATTAAATTGTTTAGATGAATAGAATTCTGATTGCCCACTAACCATACAGACACAAAATACTATGAGAGAAAACAACAAAATAATTCTGTACAGGTGTATGCTCTGCCCAGTGCCATCTGTAACAAGGTGGGACTAATCAGACGAGGTAGAAGGACAAAAAGTTCAGAACTGTCAGTTTGACCTGATAGACTCTTGTGAGTTTCTAGTACTTCTAGTACATCATTTTTCTGGATCTGAATAGGAAACACAACATTTATCTATCTTCTTTGCTAAATAATACCAAAATATTTTTATGGAATATAGGAATAAATAATTTCTGCTGCTGCTGCTGTTGAATGAGCACAGAAATCAAGTAAAGCAAGCATGTCCTCATAATTGTAGATCATGTAATGCTGATGAATTTCATGGAAAGCATGAAAATGCTGTGGGGAAAGATCATTTGATATGAGACAGCTATACTGTGTGACAGTTAACAGCCCCGCAACTGTACAAAGAATACCAAAATGCTCTGAACTCCATTGTGCCACATCTACAAGATACAGGAAAATGATTCATGCAGGAATTATTTGTAAAAGCAGGCGTCTAGGGGTAAAAGGGAGACCTTAAGTATAGAAAGTATCCATATGGGGCTGACATACTATATGGGATCTGTGAGTGACCCATAACTTTCTAGAATAGTTGTTGGATGTGACTCGAGCTGCCCTAAAACAGCTTTGTGTGTCTACATTTAGGCACCTGAATGATGCATAAAATATTTGAAATGCCTTGGTAAGCTCCTCTACTACTAAATTTCATTATATATATACTGGTTGCAAAATTTGAAATAAGTCTGTACAATACCTGAAATAAGTCTTTATATCTTATCGACATCATTACAATAATAATTCTATTCCACCATTCCTTCAGGAAAATATTTTTTACTCTTGTTTGCTTTTGGAGCAGTTTAACTAATGGAAGTCAGTACCAGACTAAAAAGCCTAGAAGATAACAGATTTCCCACTGAAAATAATAATAATAAAAAAGAATAGAGCAGAGGGTTTATGGGATTTCTTTTTCACATAATTTCCTTGATGCCTCGGTTTTTACACAATATAACTATTATTTTTGTGCACAGTGTACACAGCACCTGGACATATTTAATCATTGTTATGAAAAGAAACAGACCCTAATACTTTCCATTTGTCTTGCCACCCCTAAATCCCGTAACTCTACAATGCTCTCTCAAATATTTAGTATTTATAGTCCTTGCTATCTATATTCTAATTCTAAGTTTATTCTGAAAGTGATACTTATTTTAAGGGACTAACTAAATAAAAAGAATATAATCTAGTTGCAGACTGGAATAATTTCTTTCACTATCCTAATGGCACACAGATGCTTTTTTTTTTTTTTTTTTGGTGAAACCTGACAAAACTCCCAGTATGAGGGCTGAGAATTAATGGTGGCACCTTCTAGCTCAGTTCCAAGTCTAGTTACTGTATTTATCTTAGATATATTGAATCACTGAACTCATTATGAAGACCTATATAAAACTTTTATAATAGATATATAAGAACTGAATTTTCTTTCTATATTATCCTAGTGTTCACAATAAAGAAGGATATTACATTTATTTGCTATGGTGTGCCCTGTGTAATTTATGCTGATTATTACATATCATTATTCATATACAATTATTAGGCAACATTTTCTATTTCCCCTGCATAAATTGAGTTTAAGTCTTCCTACTTTAATAGATTTCTGCTGCCCATACCATAGTGGCACAGAGAATAGCACTTTGCTCAGTGACACTCTGCAGATGCTTTCAAATCTCTTCCTGTGTGAAATCAGGACACAGGCAGAGCTTTCACTATACGTTTGGGACTGGGAAGCCCTTTCGGTTTCTCCAGGAGAGAAATTTTAAGTGCTCCAGTTGAACCCACACTCCTGACTGGCTTCGAGAGTGGCACAAAACTTCAGAAGTAAAATGTCCTGACACACTAAAAATACTCGAAGTATTATATAGAATATTATTTTAGCAAAAGTTAACCCTTGGAGACTTCTTTATAAGAAGTCAGGCATAGCTTATATTCCAAAAGAGGTGAAATTCTTCTATTGGTTATTTTTGGTGTTTTAAAATGAAAATCAGATTGAAACAGGAATATCAAGACTTCTTCCAAAGTTGAAAAATAGCAAGTTACCAGAAGAGAGTAAAACATGCTTAAAAAACCTGAAAATGTCTACTTGCTCCACAGGAAGCTGCCTTTTCTGTTTTTAAAATGATCTTGAGAAATGTATTTAGTGTCAAAAAATGGACAAGAGTATGAATTTGAATTGAAATTTTCATTTTCTTGTAGTATCCAAAGAAATGTATTAAAAATAAATAATAAAATAACTTAGTATCTGCAAATTTCTATATTAGGTTTCTGGTTATTACTTATTTTGCTGCTTATTCAAAGGAAGGCATGCTTATGCTGCTCAGACTTCTGGAATGGTGAGAAACAAAGACAAAAACTAGAACATCTGAACTCCATCTTCCTTCTTCCTAGCCTCAGCTTCGCTCAGTTCATGCCTCCTCCTCAGCCCTGAGCAGTGCCAGGGGATGGGGAATGGGGTTGTGGTCAGCTCACATCAGCTCCTCTTTGCTGCACCTTCCCTCTTACTCTTTTCCCCAGCTCTGGCATGGGCTCTTCACAGGCCACAATTCCTCTAGTAGATATCCACTGGCTCCAGCATGGGATCTCACATGGGCTGCAGTGTGAATATTTGTTCACTGTGATCTTGCCATGGGCTGTGGAGGAATCACTGCTATGGCACCTGGAGCACCTCCTCCATCCACTTCTTCTCTGGTGTTGGTGTCTTCATAGTTGTTTCTTTCATATATGGTTACTCCTGTCTCACAACTCCAGTGCAGCATTTTTACCCTTTTTAAAATACATTTATACCACACTGGTTGTGTGGCACAGCTGTGCTCTGTAAGGGGTTACTTAGCGAAAGTCTGCAACCTCCACTGCCAGCACTGAGCACCTGCTTCCAGTAAAGCCCTCAAAAATGTGCTTGACTTCCTCTAATATAAATGAAATATTTCTTAAATTCACTCCTACTTAGTAAGAACAGGCTTTAAATTTGTACCTACCATCAATGGATCTCAGTAATCCCATAGAAATCAGGGTGGACTTCTGAACCTAAATCTACATATAAAATTGCTTGGTAAAAAAAACTTAAGTTTTGACCACCATAAACAAGATTATAACCATTATAGTTAGGAAATACATCATATGGAACTAGTCTCTTGATGGAGAATTAATTTATGAAGATCTTTGCCTCATCAGCTAAGTCATAACTGTGACTGAGAAAACATAGTCAGGGAGCATTATGAATCCTTTAGATACCTGGGATAATTGGAAAGTTCTTGTATTAGTTGATTAATTCTAGAAATGCATCACTTCATGCAGCATTTTTTATTACAACCATAAAGTTTAAGTTGACCTCTCATCAGACATAAAGAAATATTTTAAGTACAGTTGGACAATTCTGTTCTCTCTAGGAGTATCTTCTTCTGACATGTCTTCATTATACTTTATGGCATTAATTAGAGACACAAAATAGAAAAATATTTCAACTGTCTCAGACACTAGACAAAAGTAATATAGTTTTCCCACCAATGTGAGCTAACCTCTATTCTGAAAGTGCCACTGGAGCATATGAGAATACTCCCTGGACTGTCTATACTCCTACCTATACAATATAATATGTCATTGTTTTACTGGATGGATGTCTTCTTCTGTGGAGCAATAACTATAAGTTAGATTCTGTAGATTACGGAAGTCTGAATTGTTTTGCTTGAACTTAGTGTTTTTAATAACAATAGAAACCTCAAAACCCTTATTGACAATAAATTGATCAAAAGTATTTTGAGCTCATGCTTACTTAGGGGAACACCTCCGACTTGTGGGAACAGGGCAGTTACAGAGAGTTTTCAGACATAACAATATAATGTACAATCACCTGCATGAGCTAATTAAGCCTTCAGATACAATACTATCTCCCTGTAAAAAAATAATTGCTCTCTAGCTGTGTATCACATTGTTAATTGTTTGGCAGCAAAGGTGAAAATACCCAGAGGGCTGAAGAATTCTCTGCCGTGATCACTAGCCTTTTGCAGCTTCCTCCAGGCCATACCTGCAGAATAAACCAACTAACTGCTGTAGCCCAGGTGACCTTGATGCTGAGTAGACTTAGCCATAATTGTTCTTTTGTAGATGGAAGGCTTGACTCAGATTTTCTAGAAAACATTTAGTTATTTGCCTGGCAGATTTTATATGGAAATTAGCCTTAAGATGATCTGGATTGTGTTGCACATAGACATATAGGCAGAGTGTTTCTTAAAAATATATTGTTTTTCTGATTTTGGCACTGGTCAACTTTTGCACGGAAAATAAGATTCAAACAGGACAGTCAGTTCCTCTGCAGATGGAAACAGAATTGTCTGTTACATGCATCCTCTTAATGGTGTCTTAAACTGTGCCCCAAATTCCTGTCTGCTCAGTTTTTAAATTCCAGCTGGTCCATGGTCCTACATGAACACTCCAGCTATTGGCTGTCTTTACTACACATAAATCCTCTCCAGACTGTCTTCCCTGTGTATGAAAGACTGTCCAACATTACTTTTCCTGAATTTGCTGCAATAGTCCCTATTTATCATTTAAAAGGACCTTATCCACATAATTTTTTTTTTGTTCTAAAGCAGGAAACACCCAAGGGAATCTCTGGAGGGTCACATCTCCACTTGAGATTTTAATTGTATATTTGAACAGATTAAACTAATGCAGGCAGAGCAGGAGCTGCCTGCTTTCAGGAAATATTCTTGGAAACCTTCTTGAAACCACTTTGAAACTTTGTGCAACAGATACTCAAGTACCTTTTTGTGAAGGATGTGGGACCTCAGTCAATCACCGTGTCTCATGGTCAGTGTATTGTCTCTGCAGAAGAAAGGTTGGGAGAGTTTCTGACTCCCCAAGGAATTTATAATCCAAAGTAACCGAAAGTGTAAGAGGTAGCACTCTGATAGCCAGCTATGATAGCCAGTTCTTTTGCTTCAGATTGGTTTTTCAACCTCAAAGTGCTGCTGCATACTAACAATTTTGAGAAATTTTAGTCTAAATGCTAGTCAGGTACCTAAGTTACCACATAAAGCATCTAACAGGCAAATAAATTCCTTTGTCAAAATAAGGAACTCTTAGATTGTGTCTGGACTGATAAGTTTGTTACTGTGAAAGGTTTTTCCCTGTCTGGAAGTATCTTCTTATCCTAACACCAAATGCTTTGCCTCTCCCCACGGGGATCTCTGTGGTCTTCCTACACAGAGAAGGTAGATCCAAGTTGGCCATTCAGAACAATGTTTCACATGCTATATCACTAGAGTGTGCATGGGAATTTTCTGGAAAATTTCTAATACAACAAAACAGTACCAAGGATCATTTAACAACTGAACAGACACAGAAGTATCAATTAAAGGAAAAGAGATGTGAGGTTTTAGAAGACTGATAAATAAGGCCAGTTATAAACTTTCCTGGCCTAGCACTCATTAATAACACCCTTCCTGCTATTGGCTAATTATTACTATCAATCATTATCATTATCACTGTGCATTCAAAGTAATTGCAAGTAACACTAGCAGCCAAAATGCAATACCAAGGACCTGATGCCACCTAATTAACACTAACGATCTTGGTCCTAGATGATCTTAGTCTCCACAGTGAAGATAAGATGGATCTGAAGTGAACGTCTACTCCCCACTCACCAAACTTGAGATCTTTTATAAGGTTTGTCAATTCCTAGTCCTCAGACTCATCCGCAGTCTACATGCTGCCTGATCCTGAGGGGAATGTTAATTTTCCAGGGCAGGTGCCTTAATCTGCTGCTCATCTGTTTCTTCCTTTGCTCATCTGCTGCTGCTTTACCTACATAAAAAGAAACCCTTTCCCAGCTCTCTAGGTTACATTTTTTCAATGAGCAGTAACTGCCCACTGGCATGTTCTTAATAGCTCTGGGGCTGCTTTTCTCAACCATCATTCATACTTTCAAGGTCTTTGTTGTTAACCCACACTTAAACTGCACATCATAACAATGGACACCTGGCACCAAGCTGCATTCACCTCACAATTTCTCATAAAAGGTTGATAACAAGCTTAATAGGCCAGGAGTGGAACTTCACACAGTTTGCATGGGGCTCAATAAGCATAAGGCCCATTGCTAGCAATGAGAGTACTATTTTCACCGGGCTGTTAGGTAAAAAAATATTTGCACAGTTATGCTACATCAGCGTGTTCCTGTTTGGGTTCAAAACAAACTACTTTAAAAGCCTGCTTTGTGTGCTTCTACATTTATAGGTGCAATATGCTTCTGCTTTAGCTACAGCTGTTTTATTAACTAGCATAACTGTAGCATCAGGGACTAAATGCTACATACGGCCAGGCAGTTTTCTTAAATTTATAGATAGATAAGTTCCCTTAGGAAAAGAAGTAGCTTCTCAGGCTGTATTTACCAGCAGGGGATCCCTTTCACATACTGATGGCATATTCTCAGTGTTGACTAGGTCAGCTTCAGAAATAAGGGCAATCTAATTTCATATGTCCCTAGAAAATCCCGCAAAAATCAAGTCTCAGTTCAAAAAACAGCTCTTTCCTCTGGGTCCCACTACACCTTTATTGAGCAATTACAAATGCCTTCTGCCTCTCCTGTACCTCCCTAGTAGGCAGAGCAGCTACCGCAGGTGTCCCTGTACTCATTAGTTGGCTTCAAGGTACATTCCTAACTCCTCTTCAATGTTTTGGTGCCACAATCAAAGTTCACGCTATACATACCCTTTTGTGACTAAAATTGTTGATAGCTATTGAAGAAGAGAAAAATGTTTTGCGAGCTACATATATTGTTCAGTGATATGACACGACAGTTACATCACTTACACTTCAGGTATTCACTGATGTATCCAAGTATTTTCTCAGCCTCGCATGTTTAAAACTCTGTGGAATGGCATAACGGTGTGCAGCTGCTTAGGACAAAACCCAAAACATCTATCTGGGGTTCTAAAAATAGGCATTTAAATTTACCTAATTACAAAGTGCTAGAAACTCCACAGTACTTAAGCTATTTAACCCTGAAGGCAACAGAAAATCCCCATGCAGGTTAATTTAAATTCCCTCATCAGATCACTATATAGAAGAACCCAAGCCATTGAACTCTTTCCTCTTGCTTACTCATCAATTCTTTTTCTCTCTCATCGGATTTCTACTTTGCCAGTAAAAGAAAACCTGGTCTTCATACCCATGTTTAAGAGCATTTTTATACACAGACTCTTCTATTGCCTGCTCGCCTGCATCCTGTTTATTGCCTCCTCACTGAATTACTGTTCATAGCATTTAATTTTTACTGGTTTTACTCAAAGGGCATAGAGGTTCATCTAGTTAAGGATTTGTCTTCAGGAGACAATGTCCCCCATGCTAGCTTCCCACCAGGCAAAAGTTATCTCCTGAAAGTTTTTAAGTCTAGGGTTTAGGCTCTGGAGCTCAGTTTCTATGAATTTCAGTCACTTCCTGCTCCAGTGGTCTTGGCTTCCCTGGAGAGCTCTCAAAACGGGACAATTAATCTCTTAGAGGTACCTAATTTTCTCCATTCACTATACTGGGAACTCAGCCACCTTATTTCGTTATTTTGCCTGGCCAAGGTGGTGGTCTAACGTTGCAATGCTAAATATCGAAGTAGGGGGCACTCATTTCATGAGTTATGTCATTAAACAGGATGCAGGATCCCTATAAAGGCAAGAATAGCGGCAAAAGAAACACACTGCCAGCAGTGTTCCCATTAAACAGACAACAGTCTAGTTCAAATTTTACTTTGTTGATAAATGCATAGTCTATAATTATTGCCTCCTAAACACTGATAATAGGGATGTCTTATTCACTATTTTACTTGTGTTCTCCATTACATAACACACCTCCGAAAACTATTACTCTGATTTTGTTTAATCTCATATATATAAAAATTATCCTGATTTAGACTGACTGTCCAGGAGAGATGTTAGAACCTCTAAGAGGAAGAATGATAAGAGTAAGCAATGGTAATTCTTCCACTCTTATGTTTCACTAGCATTAAATCTATTTCCTTTGCAACCAGGATTGTATCAGAATCCTTTTCTTCTAGTTTTGTTATAGCTTATCTTAATCAGCATTCTTTTTAGTATACACAGAGATCTAGTGTCAATGTTTAGTTCATGCCAGATGAAAGTAAATGGATTTCAGTTAGCTTCTCAGATGCCAATCTAATTAAACACTTACTGTAGAAAATGGAAGTGGCATATGTAACAGAGCATAGAGGTGTTTGTGTACTTTACCTAGCAGTTTTCAGGTGTAAAACAACAATGATTAAAAAACTACATTGTTTATTTACTCATTATAAAGCAACTTGTCTCAGTTTTATGCAAAGCAAAGGCAGACTTTCAGTTTAAATTACTCTTATGGGAGTTAAGTACCAGTCAATAATGAAAGTAGGAGGAAAAAAAATCTACTAAAACAATCCAATTGCAAATTAAACAATTCAATTATCCTTTACAATAGCTGGGGCAAGACCAAGTGCTAATGGGCACTAAGTGAGAAGGTGACTTTTTTCATTGGCTTTCTTGGTCATATTCCACTGCTCTTGTATTTTGTCATTGTTAAGGGAGACTAAGGTTGATTGCTAGCAAGTAGTAAAGATTTTGGGCAGAAAGAAAAATATCCAGAGTCTTAGACTTGGATCACAAGCTGCCTAACATGACAAGTGGCCTGTGATGATCTAGCTTTTACTGGCTGTAAAAGAAGAGACAGGAAGCCAGAAGACACTAGTACATGCTCTTTAGAAAGGAGTAGATTGGTTCTAGTTCACTGTCTTCTGGATCTCCTCCTTGCTTTAGACTCACAAAATCTTTTGCATATGCAGCAAAATCCAAAGCCGTTAGGAAGCAGGCCACACTTCTGCATCTTTCAAATACCCTCTTTCCTCTTGTCTTCCTACTTGTCTCCAGTGCAGCATCCTGCTTTCCAGGAATGCACTAGGTTCACTTTCACTTTCTAATCAAAACTAGTTGTTTAGGATATCTGTTCTTCTGTCCAATCTATGCAATGAGTCATTGCTAGTTATTGTGTCCTGGGAAACCTTATCCTTACTTTTGTTTTCTAGATTAATTTAAATGCTGAATGTCATGGTGCTCAGTTGTCCTATAAAATTCATCTCTTAAGTTCTTCAGAATTGAGTGGTCAAAATACAACCTTGACCTAGATCTCTCTATTAGCCTTTTACATCCATGAGTGCTTTTACTGCTGTACCTTGCCCCTGTAGAACAATTTTGCATTTATATCTGTTGTTTCTTTCCTTTTAGTAAAAGTTCCAATACTGATTCCTGAAATATTTAAGTTGAGCTATATACACAGCCAACAAATCTGCGCTCTGAAGTTCTACGTTCACAGATGGTTATCTTCATCATCTGGCAGGTCTAGCTTATTCATTTCTCCAGAACAACTTCAATTTGACTGGTAAGCACATGAAATGTAGAAAAGTTAAGGATAGTTTTACCACACATTCATATTTTCCAATAATTTCTTCCAGTGGACTGTCTAGTATACTTTGGACTTGTAAACATTAACATCCCTTCTTTTAGCATAAAATACAGATTTAATTTATTTTTGTTCCTCTGTACATCAGGCTCAATTTAATACACTCTCTGATCTCTTGGAGCACTTCCTCCAGATGTTCTATATGATTCTTTCAAGTGGTGCTAGATACAGGCAAATCACTAAATATGCAGCTGTATACCCTTCATATCTCTTTGTAGAAGATCCATTAATCAATGATACGCTATTGAAGTGCCTTGTATTCCAAATGAGAGGACAGTGAATAAATAGAGGCCTTTCCTAACTCTCTCAGTTTTAAATGCTGCATTAATCTGACACTTGAGAGAGAGGAACCTATAAATAATCTATTTCTAAATTCAGAGTTCAGGACCTCCAATCTATTCAACTACTTGTCTATCAAAATCGGACATTCTAATAGAGGGTCTCTTAATCATCATGGTACATTTATAAGTAAGGGCTGCTTTTGGGGTTTTTTTTGAAACACAACTCTTTCGTACTTCAGTGCTCCATATCCTTCCAGGTTTTCATAGTATCATTGCTGTTTAAGTTTGCTTTCTCGAGATGGTATGGAAACATGTCAAGTCAGAAAATGTTTCAAAATATTTTCCGAACCTTCAGAAATCTTTCCTATGATTTTTGAGCTCCCATTGTCTACTCCCTGCTCCTCAAAGTGGTATTTTACCTGCTACAGCTCCCAGTTCTGGGATAGATATCCTTCATGATTTCTACTACACTTTACAGCCTCCTGGAGTTTTCCTTCCCTGGGTACAGACAAGAAGAAGCAAAGAAACTATACCTCTCTGCTTCTAGAAGGCTATGCCTAGCCCTGTCATTGTCAAGGTACATAATATCTAACGTACTAATAAAGCAAATGTCATTTACTACTGCTGGGCACCAAACAGTTCTTCCATGTTTGCTTATTTTTCACTTGTAGTTGTTGTCTTTCTTCTAATACTCATAGAACTTAGTAAATTATATTTTGGAATAATTTCTCTCATTTTAACCAGATGATCTCTCATTTTGTGATGTTAATTAAATGTTCATTCTCAAATTTATCTATAGCCTTCAAATTTTTAATTTATCTTTAATCCTTTTCTTTTTCTTTTTTAATGTTTCTAAACAGAGTAAACACTAACTGGTCAAAGATAAGTTCATATTTAGGAAAGTTTGAGCATGCTTGCACCTGCTTTTATATATGAAAACAAGAAATATTTTCTGTTTGTGTAAGCTGATCCTGTGTGAAAAAAAAGGTTCAGTGATGTTAATTGCTTTAAATATATACATTCAGTAAGGTCAAGTTCAAGGTCCTACATCTGGGTCAGGGCAATATGTAGCTTCAGTACAGGATGGGATGGGATGTGACTGAGAGCAACCCTGTGGAGAAGGACGTAGGGGTGCTGATTGATGAGAAGTTCAACACGAGCTGGCAATGTGCACTCATAGCCAAGAAGGCCAACTGTCTCCTGGGCTGCATCAAAAGAAGCATGGCCAGAAGACCGAATGAGGTGATTCCTTCTCTACTCTGCTCTTGTGAGACCCCACCTAGAGTACTGTGTCCAGTTCTGGAATCCCCAAAGTAAGAATGGTATGAAGCTGTTGAAACAGGTCCAAAGAAGACCACAAAGATGATCAGAGGGCTGGAGAACCTCTGCTTTAAGGACAATCTGAGACAGTTGGGGTTATTCAGCCTGGAGAAGAGAAGGCTCTGAGGAGATCTTATAGCAGCCTTCCAGTACTGAAGGGGGTGGGGAAAGCTGGAGAAGGACTTTTCACAAGAGCATTTAGTGACAGGACTCATTACCAGCCTCCACTTGGACACTGAGCCATTGATGACAAGGAGTACAACCATCCAGCCAATTACTTCTCCACAGAGTGGCCTATCCATCAAATCCATCTTTCTAACTGAGAGACAAGAATGTCACATGGGACAGTGTCAAATGCTTTGCACAAGTCCAGGTAGATGATGTCAACTAATTTTCCATTGCCCACGATAACTGTAGTTCCATCATAGAAGGCTAACAAATTCATCAGGCATGACCGGCCTTCAGTAAAGCCACATTGTCTGACACCAATAACCTCCTTATTATCCACGGGCCTCAGCAGAGTTTCCAGGACGATCTGCTCCATGATCTGGCTGGGCATACAGGTGAGACAGACCAGTCTTGTAGTTTTGCAGCTGTTCTGGTTTTCCTTTATTTTTTGTAAAATGGGAATTATTTCTGCTTTTCCAGTCAATGGGAATGTCACTGGACTGTGGATCAACTTTCTCTTGTCTTGTGTAACATAACCTTTGGTTTCTTAATAAAAATATCATTCCCTGTACACAGAAAGAACAAATGAACAATGCAAAAATAACTTGTAGATGCTCCTGTATACTTTGGTGTTAGCACTGGTACTGAATATTCAAGAAAAACATTATAAGGTCTCGGTTCTTATTTAAAGAGTGATTTCTTGTGAAAAAATGATAGGCTGGACTTATGCAGGTGGGCTACTAAAAAGCAAAGCTGGTCATGTATACGTCTTCATAGTCTGGCTTTCTGATGGTGCCCTCAACATAATTAAAGAATTGGTGATCGTGTCTAGCTAATGATAGCCATCTTCCTTCCTTTTATCCTTTGTTCTCTCTGACTTCCCCCAAGGCTGAGCGATTATTGATCTATTTTTCCACCACCACTCATTATCTATTTCTTATTAACAGCTTTTTGGCCATTACAGCACTGTCGATATAAAAATATTATGCAACCATTTTTACTGCATTTCTTGCTGCAAGTTTCTGAGATTGAAATTGGGGCTGAAATAATTTAGGCTAAAGAAGTAACAAACTGAAAAGGGAGATGGTAAAGAGATATCATCATAAAGAGACACATGAGTAACCTAGGGTCTGACTTATTAAATGTTAATTAAATATTCCAATAGACAACAAAGAACCCTGGGTACAACTCAAGTTTTATTTGTGCTCTTTCTTAATTATCCTTGTATTGAGTATTAAAATTTTCATAGCACAAAACCCAAAGAGCACTTAACTAAATACACATACATATTTATACATATTTATTTACATGTATGTTCATGTGTGTGTGTACTACTAACAAAATCTATGTGCTTAAAAATAGTTGTCTATTTCTCTGTCAAGTTAAATACCTCTTATCTTGACTGAGGCATGTTTCAGAATTTTCATCAGTGACAGGGTGTTCTTATTAAACATTCTGTAAAACCTAAGCCAACAGGGGTAGCCAATATACTGCTGGATTCAAAGAAAATTCAAAATCATTTTGAGAATTTGAAGAAACAATTGGATGACATTCAACACAAGCAAGTGCCAAGTGCATAATAAGCTGCATAAAGTTGTTTCAAAGGCATCTGTTTGGGCAATAATTCCTTATAAAAGGATGCAGGAATTGTAGTAGGTCATGATCAGAACATGAGTCAAAATGCTGCCAAAAAAGTCAAACCAAAACAAGACACGACAAAAGAACTCCAGAGATTATAGAGCATATACACAGGGCAATTTTTTCTTTTACTTGTTATTGGTAGGCCTCAGGGCTGAAACACTGGGACCAGAGAGTATAGGGGAGAGAAACGAGAATGATCAGAGGTCTATAAAACATGACCTATGAGAAAAACATTCAAAATTATTGGCCTGAGGAAGATTAGGGTAGGGTGAGAGAGTCTTCAAAAATATAAAAGGCTGCTGTTGGAAAGAATACTGTAAAACCACAGTGGATAGAATAAATAATGGGCTTAAGTTTAGAAAAAGTATAAACTTGCATTTAGGGAAGTATTGTTTCAGAGTAATACCAGTGAAGATTTCTTGTAAGACTGTGGCATCTCATCGCCTTTTTTCTTTCTGGGACAAAACAACCTTGCGCATCTACAGACTAGGGGAAGACTGACTGGAAAGCTGCCTGGCAGAGAAGGACCTGGGGTTATTGGTTGACAGCGACTGAACATGAGCCAGCAGTGGCCCTGGTGGCCAAGAAGGCCAGTAGCATCTTGACTTGTATTAGAATCAGCATGGCCAGCAGGTCCAGGGAGGTAATTCTGCCCCTGTACTTGGTACTGGTGCGACAGCTCCTAGAATCCTGTGTTCAGTTTGTGCCACTCATTACAATAAAGACACTGAGGTCCTGAAGTGCATCCAGAGAAGGGCAACAAAGCTGGTGAAGAGGCTGGAGAACATGCCTTACAAGGAGCAGCTGAGGGAACTGGTGTTGTTTAGCCTTGAGAATAGTAGGCTGAGGGGAGACCTCATTGCTCTCTACAACTACGTGAAATGAGGTTGTAGAGAGGTGGGTGTTGGTCTCTTCAACCAAGTGACAGGTGATAAGATGAGAGCAAATGGTCTCAAGCTGGTTCAGAGCTTGAGAGGAGGTTCAGTTTGGGCATTAGGAAAAACTTCTTCACAGAAAGGGTTATCAAGCACTGGAATGAGCTGCCCAAGGAAGTGATTGAGTCACCATCCCTGGAGGTATTTAAAAGGTGTATAGATGAAGTGCTTAGGTATATGAATTAGTGGAAAGGTACAGTTGGACTTGATGATCTCAAAGGTCTTTTCCAACCTAGGAATTATATGATTTGATGATTCTTGACAGCTGCACTAACATCTCTTAGAAACAACTGAAGGAAACTTGTTGATGACTGAGGTATTAAAAAGATTAGGTCACCTACTGATGTTCCTCCCAGAAATATAAATCCATGTTTACAGCATTATTATTTGTTTTGCAGTCATCTATTATTTATTTCTGTGAATATAATACATATAACATGCAGATATGTTTTTAGCAGAGCAATAGAGCCTTTATTTAAAAACTAGCTCTCTAGGACAGGTAAATGACAACTGTATTTAAGCGTTTTTACCAGATCGATATGGATGAGCTTCACTTTGTGTTGTACGTCATAAAAATCAAAACCTTCAGGTTGCATCCACAAGGCTGGAAAGTTCACATATTAATGCACAGCACTAGAGCATGTACAGATTTAAATAAAACAGAATATATAGGAAAGAAGCATCAAGTCAATCCTTCCCTATGTCATGAATTTTCAAGCCTTTTGAGCTTCTTGAAAAGTTCACGAGCCTTTCAGCCAGCCTTACATGGCTCCAGTTAAGTCCCTGCTGTGCTGAACATGTCAAAATCCATTGAACTGCTGACTGCAGCTGCCTTGATAAACAGAACTGTTTATTTCTGGGAATTTTATGCATTTGACCAGTTTTGCATTTTTAATGAAACGCCTATGGCTTAACACAGCAGAAAACAATAAAGTAAATGGTGCTGATTCTTCCACTGCTTACATCAGTTTGTATTTGAATTAACTTCATTAATATAAAGAGAATTTCTTCTGGATTACACTGATGAAGCCAACTGAGAATCAGGCACACTTTTTATAAGAAAATAAATCTATGTTTATTTTTAAAAAGTCCTTTGTCTCCAAATAGTTAAACACGAGGTTAATAGCACACAGCATTGTTCTCCCAAGCCCTGTCTCAATTTTCTCACTCTGATTAGCTAGCAATTTGCACAATTACACCTAAATGGATGCAGTGCTGATTTCACCGTTTATTTTATTATAGCGCTAAAGCAGGTACAGAACTATCTGCAATGCTTGTTTACAATATTACTCATAAACAATTTTTTACACTCTCTATTTCAATTTCCCGGCTTGATTAGCTACCAATCTGCACTAAAACACTCAAGTTAAAAGGAAAAGCTAATTGCTCTGAGTTTTTCAGACCATTTACATGCATCAAGATTTATTGGTGCTAATGAAGCTCCAGAACAGGAGGGTTTCTCTCTCTCAGCCTTTTTCTGTCTTTCTACTTAATAATATAATACATTAAAAATATCAATACACTAAAGTGCTTTAAGATCTGTAGAGTAACTGATCAATCTGACAATATCCTTAAGTCTGTGAAAAACCCACTGAAATCAGTGGAAGTCTAGGAACTCTAACTGAACCCATATTTCAGGACTAATAATTTAAAGAAAAATATGCAGATACAGAAGGAATACCCTCGCCCAATATCAGCACATGACATTGTTCTTCCTAGCAAAACTCATCTGACTTTATGCAAATCAGACTTATACATTCAAAAGCTTCCTTGCTCATGGTTCCATTTTACTGCATATTGACAAATTCGGGGGGTGCACTGTTTTTTTCCTTTTCTTTCTCTTCTCTCTCTTTTTTGTGCAGGGGGCAGAAAAATTGTAAACATTAAAAGTAAAAGCCCATGAATGTATTTTTTAAATAAATACTAAAGTTTAAAATACTCCCTGATAAAGTTTGTTCACTTCAACACAGGCTAATTATCACTGCCTAATTGTTCTTTCTTTTTTTTTTTTTAATTTGCATTGCCTGCTGTGCAATATCCTGCAATACCCAACATCTTTTTCCTGCTTTGCAATTTCATATTGGTTCAAGAGAAGGGAATATGCCTCCTATCAACCACAGTATAGCTCATGCCTTGAAAAGGTGAGGTTTTTGAGCCTGGAAAAGCAGAGGCCAGGGAAAAGAAAGAAATAAAGTCCTGGACATACAATGCTAATCATTGAGATTTTGTTCTAAAACATTGTATAGGTCAGCACGTAAGCCTGTTTGTGAATACACAGTCTAAAAATCACATAAACCCATGTTAGTTTTCTTAATGTTTCAGCAATGCACATCTCAGATGTGAGATGAGAGAGAAAAACAGGAACAAAGTCCAAAAACGTGAAGGATCTGATCTGCCCCTAAGGTGCTCTGCAAGTGAATGGGGAGGCCACTGCTTGCCTGGTACTTAAAGTGCCAGTGAGAAGTGTAAGCCCTGACCTTTATAATCATCTTGGCCTGATGAAATTAAAAGCCATGTATCTCTGCTGTTAGTTGTAACTACCTTATACTCTTCCTGCTGGAGATGGAATGATATGGATTAATTTTTTGTAGTCAGGACCAGAAAAGTGTAAGAAGGAATTTGAGTTTTATACTGGGTCTGGCTGGGATGGAGTCCATTTTCTTCATGAAAGCCCTTATGGTGCTGTGGTTTGGATGTGGGACAATAACAGTGTTAACACACCAGTGTTTTTGTTGTTGTTGAGTAGTGCTTACACAATATCAAGGCCCTTTCTGCTTCTCACACTGCCTCTCAAAGAAAACTTTTCAAGGGTATCTTTTTTTTCCTTCTTTTTCCTACTCTGCTCCCTAAATGAATAGGCTGGGAGTGGGCCAGAGGTTGGAAGAGAACACAGCTGGTACAGCTCACCCTAATTGATGAAAAGGATATCCCCTACCATGTGATGTCAAGCTCAGCAATAAAAGCTGAAGAAAGAAGGAGGAAGGTTATGATGTTTGGAGTTATGGCCTTTATCTTCTGAAGTAACAGTTATGTGCAATGAAGCTCTGCTCTTCTGGAAGAAGCTAAACATCAATCTGCTGATGGCAACTAGTGAAAGAATTCTTCATTTTGCTTTGCTTGCACATGCAGCTTTTACTTTCCCTATTAAACTGTCTTTATCTCAACTTACAAGAGTTTTCTCACTTTTGCTCTTCTGATTCCCCTTTCCATACTGCTGAGGGAGAGATGCATAGGAAGCTGTGTGAAGGCTTAGCTGCCAGCTAAGTTTAACCCATTACAGCTTTGTCGCCAAGTTATGAGGGCTAAGATGAGTTTGAGAAGCGTGGAATACTCCTTCACACTGATGTGAAGTAGATAAATTCCAGAAGGTTCACATAAATCACTGACAAGCCCAAGGGGAAAAATAAACAACAACAAACCAAAACAAACAAACCCCTCCAAATAAACAAACAAACCACCCAAAATGGGATTGTTAGATTGTTATTAACAAGAATTCAAAGCATTTTAGGCTTTTGGCCAGATACCGACTGGCACTGTAAAACAATTGCACTTATCACTCTGAGAGTTGTTCTTCAAATAGAGAGACTAGAGGGTTTTTTTTACTGATTTATTCATAAGTAAAATATGTCCCTGACAGAAAACAAAACAGAAATTCACAGGTGAAGTTCTTCAGAATTAGAATATAGAAATTATCATAAAATTATCAGGGATATTTCTTAGAAAATGTATGAGATGGGATGCATGCATGAGAGAAGAAACATCCTTTGGTATGGAATGATAAATGTTCATTAAGAATTCATTGGCCTAAACAATGTTACTTGCACATTGACAGGAATGACGCTATGAGTAACTAAATATATGAATGAAGCCATTGTCAATGCTTAAGAAATGTGACCTTGAAAACATCTTACTTCACTCAGACAGACTAAATGTCAGTGTTTTTTCAAAGTGTTTAGGATTTTCAAAACAAATATTGTGATGACATTAAAAATCAACACGATAAGCATTCAGTTTCATTCTAATCCATCCCGTTAAACTGTCAACAGGTAGGCAAGCAGGACCAAACTATGTGTGTTCTAATATTATTTTGCACACAGAATGAAACTTTACTATTGCAGAATAACTTTTAAAGCAAATTAAATTAAATTCTATTTTGAACATTTACTTTTTTTGTATTTGTCAGCCATTTTACTTACATTGAAACATGCTTACTCTTTTAAAACTCTCTCATAAAACTTAATAATGATAAATATTCCTATGAAAGACTTGTTACAAGAGCTGTGATAAAGAAAAATCTTACAAGAAATGGGCTATGGCCTCTGTTACAGAGTACATCAAAGTAGATATAATAATTGTCCCTCCAAGTTTAAAAAGAAAAAATTATAAATCTCTAAGAAAATGAAAAAGGATCTTAAAGTTTCATCATGTGATGTAGTTGGCATTATTTCAGGAAGCACACAGACGATTGTACAAGAAAACAATGGAAACTGATACTCTTTGTCACGCAGTTCATCATGAGTTGTACAAAGCAACAAACTTGATCCGCCAGTTTTACAAAAACTAGAAACAGGTGTAAGCACAATATAATAATGCTGAGATACAAAACATCAATAAGAAATGCTGAAGAGAAGAATATAAATAGAGTACTTGACTCTCTGTGATTCTACGTGATGTTAGCCATATAGGTATCAGAACTCCCTGGAGTCTGAGCTTTCCTCACTAGATATTGAATTAAGATTTGGAAAATAAATGCATGCAATCTCCCACTACCATACCACAAAACCAGGGAAATTTTTCACATAGTCGAAAAAAACATGAAAACAAGTAATAACATTGAAGATTTTAAAATTTTTCATTTACAAATGGATATTTATTATGACAAAGTATATTTGTACCAAGATAATCAAAAGTCTAACAGGGAGTATTATCAAAAAGCATGTGCAAATTAACTGAGAACAAGCTCAAATAACCTTGTGAAGTAAAGCTTGAACATGTCACATGACTGGGTGTCACAACAAGAACTTGCAGAGATGTTATAACAGCACTTTACAGGCATCTCAGTCAAACAGCACACATTCAAAAGCACAGTGTTATGTGCAAACAGGCCTCTTCATTGTGTTATAGTTCACACAAAAAAGTCAAAGTTTGTAAATGAAAAAGAAATAATATCTTTTTCTCTATTAATGTACCAAATAGTGTAGAAGACGATATGTATGCTGTTGGGATATTTCTAGAATTTATTTCAGGGCGTTAGGTTCAAGATGCAATTTATTCTTCAAACAGAACAAATCCAGAAGGAAAACAAATCAATGAAGTTCCTTATTAAAAAAAATAAAAATCTGCAGTCTCTGCAAGGGCTCAGAACAATACCTCTTACTTTAAGGTTTTATAGTATCCTCTGACAGATAGAGAGTACTTAGTCTTCTTTTGGGTTATTTTTTCCCTATCCCACAGAGTATGTTCACACTACAAATAAATTAAAAGGTGTGGTTTTAACTTTCAATGTCTTCTCTGTATTATGTGGCTTAAGCTAAATTAACAAGGAACTATTATTTCAAGTTTACAGTATCCTCAAGAAATAAAGTAACTAGATATAGAAAAGAGATTTTAAATTATCTCTAAACTCCAATCCCAGTAGAGCATTCCCTAGTCTGTAGCACAATGGGTTTCCGATACAATAGAGATACAATAAAAAATTTAGAGTTGTCCTCCTTTCTGAATACACTGTTGGAAAGTGCAATGCATCCCCATGTATTCCAGAAGCAAGTGCCTACAACAGAGTAATGGAGTGATTAGAAATATTTCAAAATGAAAGAAATAATGTGAAAGATCATGTCTGTAGACAGAATCTGTTAGCACGGGAGCTGTTCCCTGTTCAGTTGGTCAAAATGGTAGAGAAGAATCTTATTACATAAATAAGAACCGGTTCAGAAAATAAGTGGGACAGGCTAATCTTCACTTGCCACCAATTAACGTGTTATAAAGCATACTTTTTTTTTTTTTTTTTCATCTTCCCTTTTGGAAATATCTTTTAATTCCTCTTTAAATTTTTTCAAAGGCCAAATTCAGAATTTTCTATCATGACAATTGTGGTAAGGTATAAAGAGACTCAATTCAAATACCATGCTGTCATATAAAGTGTAGAATGAAACAAAAGGAAAAAACATACAAACATATGGACTAATATGAAATTGCCACAGCCTGCACTTAATAGAATAAAGCCAGTAAATGATTAAATGAGTATCATTGATCAAAATATTTCTACTGGAATAAATATTTATTAGCAATATTAAAAATTACAGAATTTATGCTAGAAATAGTTTGTCGCAGGATAAGCCATAGGAATTTATGTTTCTTTTACAGTAAACAGGTTTTTTAGAAAATTTCTGATGGAAAGCATTAGAAGAATCCTAATAAACAGTTTCCTTATCAATCAATAAGAAACGTTGAGCTAATTCTACCATTACCTCCTGATTTCATTTTCCAGGAGGGGAAATTGAATGCATCTCACTTAATTCATTCATTTTTAATGATGAACAGGAAAATCCAAGGCCTTAGTCAGTTCTGTCCTGTTAAAGTAAGGGAAGTGGAAAGCCAGGCTGTGACTAACAAGTGTCATCTTTCGCTACTTCTTTGGAGGATTTCAGTAGCACAGTAGTGCCACTCTCCAACAATCATTTAGGTTTTTCCAGGGGAGTAAAGAGGTTTTTCTAAATTAAGGATCACAGAAAGGGTAAGTGTCATAGCAGTATTTTGTAAGTGCCCTCCTCATGAAAGCACATTCCTCCATGGAAAGGGTAGTAAACTGCCTGGGAAGTTGCTGGGTCTGCTCCTCCTGGGTCCAAAGCCTGGAAAATGAAAAAGCTGTATCTAGAGTTTTATAATTGAGATGAAGTCATGCAGTGTATGTAACTATCTGCCAGTTCTGGGATGCAGCATGAGGACGTATCATTGCTGCTTGACTGCTCTCCAGTTTACTGCTATGACTGTGGGAGCTTAGAAAGAGTTCTTCTGGCTGTGTGTTATTCACCAAGTATGCACAGGTGGCCAGGCTGAGTATCCTTGAGGTATTACATCCTCATAGCAATGACAGTGTCTGTACACTCACTCAGCAAACTTGTAATTTGACTGCAGACCAAGAAGTACCTTTGAAACAGTACCTATCGGACAGATGGGCACAACCCTTATGCCCAAATTCCAAAATCAGAAGAGGTACCAAAGGTAAAACTGAATTTCTGAATTTTTTTTTAACATAAATTTCCCCTAAAGCTACAAATCACTTGAGAAAATCTTGATTCCCATCTTCTTCCTGAAAGGTCCAGGCAACAGTATCCCGAGCTCTGACACGCCTAAGCTATCTCTAATGCTCCATGACTACCAGGGTCTCTTTTAGCCTTTCCAGCTGTTCTCTGGTTATTCTCAGTGCCTGACTGCTTCTCTCAACTTCTGACCCTCATCCTTTGTGATAGACCCTCTATCTTTGACGCTGTGATTTTTCTGCCATATCCTTTTTAATTTTCATCTTTGTGCCTTCCTCACCACTCTTAGTCTCAAGGACTAAACTTCTGTCTCAGATTTTATCAGCAGGGATTTAAGATTTGGCTTCAAAGAAAATTATGCTCAGATGAACCTGATGCATCACTTAAGCTCATAACACAGATTAAAACTTACATACGTGTAAGCTTTACCACAGCATGAAATGATGCATTTATTAAGCAATGAAATATGTAGGTTTAATAGGTAACATAAGTAAAGAAGAAGAAATGATATAGTTTTCTTTTAAAGTAACACACAGCAATGGCACTTTCCAAATCTCCTAGAAGACCTATATTCCATCGTTGCAAAATTTTTAAACATTTCTTTCTTTTGAAAATGTCTACAAGTCAGGAAAGGTATCAATATCTCCCTCTCTTTCCCCAGTCTTTTCAAATTCTCTGCATTAACTTGAATAGGTTGTTTCTTCAGCTACAGCCTTCAAATTTTGATGAGCAAAGCTGCCCCACAAAATAGTTATTACTTTGAACAGACTGAGCCTAGGGTTACCTTAAAATACCATAGGGGACTGGGTTTGTCTTTTCAAGAAAACATAAGCAATTGTAGCATTATTTACTGTGCAAGGTGCCATGTCCAATCAGTGTCAAAGAAAATTTTAAGGCTGTTACAGGAAAGAAGGATTGCTTACACTTTTGTATCCTCATAGCTGCTAGCTACAAGTTTGGTTTATTTCCCTTGTAGGTAAATACTGTACCTGTGTATGAAATTTCTTCATAAAAGAGGCAGTCATTTTTTTGTTTGTTTTGACCTACTTTAGCCCTTAGGAAAATAAGTAACATCTCTAAACATGCAATCACCTGTCTCCTGACAAATTGTTCTTGCATCTGCTAAGCTTCATACGAACTTTTTTCTTCTGTGCCTCAGATGACTGCTAAAACTTAGATTTATGAGATCAAATAAAGTCCTCCACAGTTGCACATTAATATTTCCTAATTTTTTTTGTCTGCTTGGAAGGTGTTTGTAGTACTTCATTACATACTTACAAGTGACATTTGTGGTCTACACAGGAACATAAAAGGTAACACTGGCTCTTTTTTATTTAGTTTTTTAGGTTTAATTACTCCTTCTTAAAAAGCACTGCACTTGAGAGGCACTTTTAGGTTTTGAACCTGACAGCGCAGTGCTGTGGATTTCATCCCTACATCTAAAACTTCCCGCAGATGCTTTGTACCATGTTAGCCAATGTCAGCAGTGATAAAGAAAGGACCATACAGAGTCAGAATTTAATTTTAAATCTGCCCTTGCTAGAGATCCAAGCTCTGCCAGACATCTGGGTAAAATAAACATCCCTGAGCACATTTAGCAGGCAACAGGTTCTCCTCATCCTGGCACCCTGGACCTTCTGTAACATACAAACCATTACCATCAGAGATTTACTCTTTCAAGCAATGGAAATGTTTTTTTTTCTCCCTTATTGTTTGTCTGATTCCTTTTTAACACTCATTTACTCACTGATGCCTAAATAGATACCAATTATAGTGCATGTTAATTGGAATGCAGTTGACTTTTACTGGAGTTTTTAATATTTTAGTATCTCTGTCATCAAAAGCTACAGTTACTTTAGACCAGATGCTCCCCTGTATAGAGTATCTTGCACCTTTAAATTAAAATGGTTTGATTAATGTATGAATACAGGGTGTTGGTTTTTTGGTTTTTTGTTTTTTTCTATAAGAACTTTAGGTCACAAGATTACACAAGGAATGAATTAGCCACAAATGTTATCCCAGGTACATAAAAAAAAATACCATTAGCATAATAGTATAGGAACATGCTATTTTAAAAATAGAAATGATCTATAATTGCTAAAAGAGTAGATAAGAAGTTAAGTGCAAAAACGTAGCAGAATTTCTGATCCAGGATAATTTAGTTCACTTTTTCTCACTGCCTTGGGCTGTATTAAATAACATCATACATTGTTCACATTAGCCATTTTAAGAACTTACATATTGGGAGAACTTTTGACAAAGACAAAAAATGTGTAAATAACAGTCATTGCTAAGTCCTCAGGAGAATCCACGAAATTAATGAAGACATGATTTTTTCCCAGGCTCCCATATCTGTCTTTACTGCCCACAGAACAGATTTAGTCTGCTTCAGCTTTGTTGTGTCATTTCTCAGCTTCCCCTCAACATTTGTCTCAGAAGATCATCTTGAATAAGCTACCCTCAAAATCCATTCTTTTGTCTTTTCTTATGTCAACTTCAATCAGTCCACAAACACTAGTGTGTTTCTGGACCTTAGTATCTTTTCTAATCCATGACTTGGAAACTTATTCTTTCTTCTCAAATCCTATCTCTGTCTAAAGAGGTTGTTTCAATTTCCTTTATTAATTTGACTCTGTCTTCTTGAGTGTATTCCAAATAACTTATTTCCTTCGGATTTCCTTTATGATACTCTTATTCAATTATTAGATAATGCTGTAAAGCTTGAATCTCATTATGAAACAATATTTAGCTGTGTATCCAGTCTACTTTATTATCTCTATTTATGCAAATATTCCTCTCATTATTTTAAACATCCAAACATGATAAAATAAAAAAAAATACAAAGAAAAGTCCAGTGTTTATGACCTTCACTTGAATTATAAGTAAGCATTAAGTCTCCTGGACACTGCTTTCTAAATTTAATGGTACAATGGAATCTGAGGCAATAAGGAAGCAACGTATTCTTCACTATGAGACTGGTGAGGCCCTGGTTGCCCAGGGAAGCTGTGGCTGCCCCATCCCTGGAGGTGTCAAGGCCAGGCTGCATGGGGCCTTGGGCAGCCTGATCCAGTGGGAGGTGTCCCTGCCCATGGCAGGGAAGTGGAACTGGATGATCTTTAAGATCCCTTCCAACCCAAACTATTCTATGATTCTATGATATAAACAAAGAAGCAAAACAGCATAACTCTTAGTTATAGTAGCTAAGGGAAAGGCAAAGAAATTATATGCTGGTTAGTTCAGATAACTGTGATCCCTTACCCCATTCTGGAAGAAAAAAATGGGGTAAAAGAAAAGAGACTGATTTTAGACAGGATGTATTTCTACATCCATGGTCTTGAGCAAAGTATCACAGAGTTTATGTCCAGCTATGAGGAATTCTGTACAGAAATCCAGTTATAAGAGAAAACTTTCATTTTCTTAACTTGCCTGAAATTAAAAAGGTAAAAAAAAAGAGATTTCTTCAGGAAAGTTTAAGCATACATACTGAATGCTTTCAAAATGAAGAATAAATACTATCATAAATTATGATCTGTAAAAGCTGCACATGCAATTAACATTGTGTGTCAGCACAATAAGGTAGAGGTACCAACACAGCTTACACTGTTATCAAAGTTCGGTTCATCAGATATTTACTGAGGAGTACAAAGCAACTGAAACAACACATACACACATGCCCACACAATTACAAAAATGTACATACATGTATATTCTCGTTCCTTTCCCTTGCCTGTCTACTCTTGCTTTCTGAGGGAACACTGACTTATATTTTATCATGGAAAGTAGGAAACAACTTTTTTGCAGGCTTATGCGAGCCTGAAGTGATTTATCACCACTGACAACTATATGTACAGAGACTCTAACCTCAGTCTGAAAGAAAGATTAGTGTGGGTTTAGTTGTTGGCTGAGTAAAAAGGAAACAGGGAGGCTGTGGCAGTTTCCAGCCACAAGCAAGGCATGTACACCGCTAGGAAAGGAGAGCCAAGTGTGGTTAACCTACTTACATCTCATCTGCTTTAATACTGTCTTATATCCAGTTCTTGATAGCGTTAGAAGTTTTCAGGATCCTGAGTGCCTTCCCCACCGCCCCCAGGGTTTGGCTGCTTAGGCTCAGGGACAACTTCGAGGATGCTCCCCTCTGGCCATGAGAAGCACCAGAGGTGACCTTCTCGCTCCACCTGGGAGCAGCTTTTGCTCTCAGGCTCTCGCCCTTTGTCTCTGCCTGAACAATTCTACAGGTATTCCTATTCTAAACAAGTCCTGTGACTTCCTGACTCCTCCAAATAGCCTAACTTGCAGGTGTGGTACGACCTTGTGGCATGACTTTGGACCTGCCTCATCTCTACGGACCTGCATAATGTTCTGGACTCTTGGCTGAACCCGATGACCACAGCCAGAGCTGTTCACCTGTGTCCATCTTGTGTGGCCCCTGCACTGCCACCACTACCTGTCTCCAGGTCACCTGCCCTTGCACAAACTGCCTGTCCTTGCTGCTTCTAGGCAGCTGTAATAGCTAGAGCAGCATAAGTATCTGATTAGCAAGTGCAATTGCTTACAGAGAATACATGTCCTATAAATAAATAAATGCTAGGTGGAAAGTTATTAATAAATAAGCACAAACAAAATAACCCTGTTTAATGTAAGGAGAATACTGGATGATTTGAACTCCTTTGTGCCTACTCTGTAATGGGTGGCTGCCTAGTCAGTAGAAAGGGGATTGAATTGGTCTAGTTTCGCTTCATTTTCTACTGGTTGCACTGCCTAAACAAAGGAGCCTCTATGATGAAGTCAGCATGGAAGTGGTCTGATGGCTGGATGCATTGGGGTCCCTGAAAGAGATCGGAGAGTTCTGGAACCGATGGCCATTTCCTATCTATGAACAGCTGCACTCTGGAGCAGTCAGCAAATAGAGAGGTCCCGGCAAGATGCTGAAGGGAGCAGCAACAGCTTTCGTATTAGAAAGACCATATGTTTCTATGTATGACACATTCTGAATCATGCACTTATATCACATCTAGGAAAAATTCTGAGATTCTGGCAGCCCAAACATTTCCAATATTGAAGAACTTGTGACTAGAGAGTTTCTATGAAAACAGAAAAAGAATTTTTTTTTTTTTTTGCGGGACAGAGGGGAAGCTGGAAGAAAAAGAAGTGTTTAAGTGTAGAACACCCAGTGGCTGAATTGTCTTATTACACTTGTGTCCTTGATCTAGTTCTATGAAACTATTTGGCTCTCAGGGAATTCCCTGCGGTTCCTTGCGAGCTCAAAGACCTTCAACTTGTGAGTCTTCTGTCTGCATACTGACCTGAGTTGTCTAGCTTGAACCTGGCCATTAGTCTTCATTTAACTGCTATGATTGGCTGCGATCTCTGTAGATGCACAACCACAGTGAGGAGTTCAGTGAAAGTGAGAATCAGTTTTATATTCAACCTAAAAAGGAGAAAATATGAAAGAATATCATAATAAGAGAAGAGAAGAGAAATCTTAGTAGTTGAAACTTACAGAGGAAGACTTCTTTTGTTCTCTGTTCTTTCCAGGGTTATTGTTTAAAAGAGAAGAGAACTTTTTTTCTGCCTTTGGACAATGTTATTAAAAAGAAAACATAATTATTTTTATGGTAGTGATTCTGCCTAGCAGACTGACAGGTTGAGCACACATATATAATGCAGTCTCTGAAAAACAATCCATCTGATGTCAGGTCACATGAATGAGTCATGAGTATTTATCAGTATGTCTGAATATTTATACTAGAAAACAAAGGTTTGTTTTATATGGCACCATGCTCCGTGTCGAATAAACTTATGAAACTACTAGACAATCTAACACTGTCATTGCTGTAGATACCTATTTTTACACACAATGTACGTGTTATAGGTTATACATTAAAAATAGGTTTCTATTGTCTTGCTTTAGAAACTACTTCTGCTGTAGCCTGTAATGGATCTGTAGGAAATCTGAATATCACTTTCTTTGCTTCAGAAGTAATCATAAATTACCTCGTGTCGAGTATGTTGAGAGTCCTCTATGGGTTTCTTTTCATTATTTGGCTGTGTATTTATCTGCAGCACAAGAAATGTTCAGTTACCTGGGCTCATTTTCATTCATAGGTATTCTGTAGACCTGTCATTTATATATACCTAGGGTCCTTGTACACTCAAGTATAAACTGTTCATTATAGCTCCAATCATTCACACTTATTAAAGTCAATAAAAGACTGTATAAAGGTATTGCCCAAGAAAAATGTACACAACTAAAATACTTAACGTTATTTATAATCTTTTTTTTTAACATTCAAATAGGCTCTCAGTGCCTGAACTAAATACAATTTTTGTAAAGTTTTCAGAGATTTTATATGTCTTTATAAGAAAAAAAAATAATTATAAGTTCAAATTTGTTTGTGCAGAAGTTCTCTAGGCTTACCTTGTAATAGTTAAAAGTTACATAAGACCTTGTCATTCTTCAGCTAGTCTAAGGGAAATAATTTAATAGAATAAGGAGATCTATGTTCAGCACTTACTTAGATTACTAATTTGTTTGCAGACACCATCCGAAGCTCCTGCATTTTATGTCACTATTTAAGCTAATATTACTTGGCTTAAAAAAAAAAGAGAACCTGCATCTTAAATAAAAATGGCATTTAAGTAGAAAAATGTGTGAACAGGTTTATTTATTTTATCTTTAGACATACTGCATCCAAGGTATCTTAAAATACATGCTTTTGCAGACTTTCCACAAATGTCTAAAAAGAATATTTTTATAAAAATCCCCGTACTTTTATATTATATTCATATCTTCCTTTGGCTTAAGATAAACATTTCATATTACTCAGGGTTTATCCATGATTAGCAGCTGATAACAGCCTATTCATCCTTCCTATATATTTATCCTTAACATTTTTTAATGTAAAGAATTATCTGCCACATGAAAATTCAGGGTTTCTGGTTTGGTCTTAGTATTCTCCTTTTGGTTTATAGGAAATAACCATGGTAAAGAGGCTTGGTCACTAATGACTGCAAAAACCCAACAGGAAAATAATAATTTGGTTGCTAGCAGGGCCATTTTAGGACATCTCATTTCTTCCACAGTAACAGAATTTTCTTATCTTGCTAACAACTGCTCCATGACTACTATAAATAAGATACTTATTTTCTTCAAGTATCAAGCTTAACGCTGTCTCAACATATATGTCAAACCCCCTGTGTTTGGATGGACAATGATAAATTAAACTCCAGATTTCTAAAACTCATTTTTAGCATGATTTTGTTTCATCTGTAGAAATGAAGGGTTTGTAGCTTTTTATTACTCTAAGTGTCTGTCAAAAAAGAGAAAATGTAGGTGTAAAACAGAACAAATTTTCTACGTTGTCTTTTGGATCATAAGAAGAGGTTCTCTCTTAATATTTTGCAGTGAGACTGGTCAGTCACAGACAATCTTAATTCTTCTTGAGTATGGCCTTTGATAGTTCACATACTGGTTTTCTGTTAGTCCAAGTAATATTTTTTCTAGATGTTCAGTTTGCCATTGGCTATATGGAATTAGCATGCAGATGCTCAGTATTTTTCTGCAGGGCTTTATGTAATACTATAATAATAAAAGATGTTGTTGCAAAATCTTAAACACCTACTGCAAAAATACACAATAATATAGCCTCTTTTCAGTTCCTGAAAATCCAAATAGATCATTGGTAAAGGGCAGAAGTTGAAAGGAGTAAAAAATTCTGTTTAAAGATAACTTATGATGAAAAAAATCTGTGCACCGAAGAGACTGTGTCTATTATATGAGTAACAGCAGCTGCTAAATGGTGAAAAATTTATTTTGTTCTTAGCCAAGATATCAGGAGTGTTTGTCTGACAAAATGTAGATGTTCCACTTTCAGGCTTGGTTTCCCTCTCTGATGTGAATTAAAATGAAATATTGTTGCTGTTTGTTGAGAATGTCTCAAGGCATTTCTTGACTTTGTGTATTATAATTTGAAGAACCTGGCTATGGTTTCTTATTTTTGCTCTATTGTTCTGTCTGCATCTCTTCTGATGTTTTATATCTCATGCTGTCGATACTTTAATGTAAAAGTGACTGTCACCGTTATCGGAAAGGCGTGGGTCAAAATAAAGTAAAACCTGTAATGATTGAATTAATACTCTGGACGACATCTGTGATTTGAACGATAAAAGCTGAGAAGAATAACAAACCTATTTTTCTCTAGCATTGTCTACTATAAACCATAGAATTGTATATCGGCAGAGAATATATCAACGAAGCTAGGAATTATTGAATTCAGTTCCATTGACACAAGGTAATTTGTTATTGTCAAATACAGAAAATAAAGTAGTATGTTTAAGTATCTATGGGGTCTCACACATATACACACACACGCAAATGTGCATTCCAAAAGGCAAATGTACCTGTCTTGGGCCACATCCTTCTCATCAACTTCTGAATCATTTTGTTTGCCTGTAGGTCTGTTTTGACCATTCTTTGTTCTCCCTCCTACCCAAGTGCATGAACTGTTTGCCCCAGGAAAGAACCTTACTGACATAATTCACTGCATAACAACCTCATTTTTAGGTGAGTCCACTGATACGAGAAATAGTTCAACTGTTGCACGTATAGGGTCTGAAGCTTCTTTCAGAGAGTTCTCTGAAGAAGAGTAAGCAGTAAGACCAAGAAATCTACAAGCAGTGCTTCTGAGTCTTATCAGAGACATCTTAGTAAATATGGAGGTGTCCCAAAAGCAAATTAGATAGGAAAATGTATTAACTCTGTTTAGCTGCTTCTCAAAGGCAGTGCTTTTGTGGTTTCTCCAACTCTTACTTTGATTGTAAACTACAATTAATTCCAGTATTGCAGTGCATTGTTTTGTTCATCCTTCCTGATTATAACTGCACAAGACAAAGATTCAGGGATCTTGTGACATCATATCAAGGGTAGCTGGTGCTTTCCAGTTTAGAAAGAAAACAGCTTTTTTTCATTTCCTAGTTTAAATATAAAGTTCCAGTTACTTTTGTTCTCCTTTGTGCTGGATGTCAGTTTAGAGTCTGTCTCTAGCTATACATTTCTCCTTGACTGCTAGTCACCACTGGACAATATCAAGGCCAGAGGAGCAACAGATGCTTAAAGTGCATCTCTGAATGAAGTTCAATTTATACAGACCATATTTGGATTATGATGGTTATCCTGAGTGCATCACTGCTGTTAGGGTAATCTAGATTTTATTACTACGCATGCATTATCAAACAAAGTAAAAAAGAATATGACAACACTTAGAAACTGAAACTGACATTATTATTATTATTATTACTACTACTACTACTACTACTACTATTACTATTATTTTAGGAGTTGCATACTTTTTTGGATTAATTTTCTTTAATATTGTGATTTCAAGTATTTAAGTGTTGACAGCAGCTTAGCATTGAAAGCGGCTTCTATTAAAATGTGCTGCGTTTCACAAAGGGACATGCACAATGGTTTCTTCTTCTGTAGCATCTCTGTCACTAGATAATATTCCACAAAAATAATATGGCATATGTATAAGTCATTAATATGTACAGTTGTCTTCTATATTTAGGAAAAAGTCTGAAGAAAGAAAAGCCACAGCAAAGACATCCTTTAGGTGCTAAGAGGTAATAAAGAAAAAAAATATTCAGAATCTATATAATACATATGTACGAGCCAGTAGGTATTAGCTTTGGTTTCAGCATATGTCTTTTGATAAAAAGAGTGCGGTAATTTCTTTTGGCATTTTTCCCTCTCGTTCTCCTAGATGTATGAGTATTATCACAAGTTCTTGATGTTTTCCTTAAAAATTCGCAGGTCCTCATAAAAGATAACCTGCACAGGTAAAATCTTTTCCTTCTTTGACATTAAATCATATTGAAAACAATGACAGTAATGAATGTGCATCACTGAAGCTAAAAGCAGAGGAGGGAAGCTTATGGCTATGGTGATTAGCTTCAAAAATCCAAATGCTATCTACTGGAGCTGCTCATGTTTTTAAAAATACACGGGCACAAAGGACATGCATGGATAGAAATGCTGGATACAAACACATGCAAACTTGAATAGTATCCTGAGAAAAGACCTTTGGGAAAAGTGCTGGCTAGAACATTTCTTGGAATCTGAGCAAAGAAATGGTCTCCAGCTGCTTGATTCTTCTTATGTAGAAAGAAGCAGGATTTTGCATACATTTTTTTGTAAATATGATGAGCACCAAAGACCTACCTACTTTTAGCTATTTCTTTCCCCAAAATGAGCAATAGGCAGAATCAAACACTGGTGCCCAACTTGAATGTACACATAAGAACTCTTGAGGATAAATATCATGCATTCTTATTCAGTTTGTTGTTTTTTTCTGTCTGGATTACTTCAAACTGTGTTTAGTAGCTAATCACATCTACCAAAGGTGATTTTAAGTATTGATTAAATGCAGTCATAGAGAAAACACTGTGATGATGGATTGCCAATGTCATCGTGATCACTTCAGAAGTAAAGTCTGCAGGAACTGCAAGCAAGCGGGCTCTATCAATTTTCAGTGTACCTTCAACTCAGAGACTGATGGCTTGTCCAAGACCAAAACAGTAAACAAAGATCCAAGCTACAAGCAAAATTCAGAAACTCATATTACTTCTATTTTTGAGCAGAAAAATACAAAGGCATGGGGATAAAACTAATAATAGCAAGTTTAACTAGGGTCTCATATTTGCAATACACTGAATCTCATAACAAGTGGAATTAGATTCTACATTCCAGATTACAAACCTTCAGATGGCAATGCCAAAAACTTAGCTCTAATTATGTACACAGATGTATAGTTTTGCATGGCATAGATACATGGTTTTCTCTTAGATGCCTTGTTGTTGCTTTTTAGGTGCTCTGACCCGATAGAGGTGTTTTGCTACTTCAAAACAAAACCAGGGAATCATACAGATTTTTAAGAATGTGCTCAGAAGCTAATAGAAGATTTTAGACAAGAGATAAAATATTTCCTGCTATAAAAATGTGTTCAGGTCAGATATCAGAACAACAGGATAAGACTACTGATTTCTTTGGGTATTTTTGGTACATTTAAGAGCCCCAGATTAGCACAAAAAAAAAGAAAAAAAAAATCTCAAAGTTTGTTCTAAGGAATCTTTCTGGAACAAAAGTTCGAATTTAAGCATATTTTGTGGGGAAAAAAAAAGAAAGACCATACCTGACATGAAAGAAAAAAGAAATATTTAAGTAGAATTATTGTGTCAGTCTACTATCAAACTACTTTCACCCCAAGGATTTCCATCAAGACTGTGATGAATGGACAATAAGGGAACCATTAAGAAAATTAAATGTGCAAGGTTGAATTTTGAAAGGCAAAAGTTTCAGACTGACATATCTGAAATGGGACTAGTTATTTCATGTGTTTTTTAAAATATGATACCAGAATAGAAAAGTTCTCAAGTATGGGAAAATGTTGAATACCTGATGTGTTAAAAATTGATATGATACAAAAGAAAACTATATATTGTAGTTCAATGAGAAACACAGAAATTTAGCTTGTAAATCTTAAAGAATATACTGCATTCCTTCAGTTTGCCACTTAAATCCTGTGTCGTTTTCAGCTCTGTAACTGATACTAACTTTTAGGAAACACGATAAAGCAAAGTTTAACAGAATAAAGGAATGTGCTTTGATGCCATTTCTTGTTCTCTCTTTCCCTTAGTTCCTTCTCTGCTTCCTCTCCGTCCTTTTTATCAAGTTCAATTTTCTTTTCCTTTCGTTCAGATCTCTCTCTGTCTCTCTCTCACACATACACATATGCATGTGCATGTGCACGCACACAGGCTACCCTAGGTCATCTATCTGATGTGTTTCATTGTGGTTTTCTCCTTGTTCTTTTCCCATGAAGTCAGGCTTGACTTCTCATCCATTTTTTTTTACTTTAGTAGGTTCAATGTAGTTTTTAGGTCATCATTCTAGTTTTGTGGTTTCTAAATTCTAGTTCCCTTAGTCAACACCTTCTCTTGATACAAATACATCCTAAAAATGGCTTCCTAAATACTTCTTCAGTAAGTGACCATAAAAACATATAATAAATTTAATGGGATAATCAAGATATGTACATACTATAAATGTGCAATTGTACTGTCTTGTGGAGGCTTCTTGTCTCTTCTCACAAGTTCCGAAATCCCTAAACAGCACTGATTATTCCTCTGGACATGAGATTAGCAGCTTCTTAAATGAAAAACTGATAACTATTAGCTGCTTCTACTAGAGACCTATTTAAATTTAAGCAATGCAGATGTTGATACATTTTCTAGGGAAAAAAAATTTGATCAGAAATTGTTTCTTTGTCAGAAAATAATAGTTCATTTATTGCCTGCTATATTACAATGAGAATACTTCAGGAGCAAATACTGCCCTCATATTCAGTTAGAGGTTCAAAGTTTAGTAAATCAGATGAGAATAACTCAAAATTTAGAACTCCTTCACCTCCTTAGCATATTAGATTTCATTTTCTTCAACTCAAGATGATGGGCGGCATCAGGTTGTATGTCATGAGAGCAATTGGAGTACCAGATGATGTAGTACATCTGGAGAGTCTCATGTAGTTACATTATAAGAGAGCTTCTAAGACACATAATAGCCAGATCCTATGTCTTCTAAGAGGTCTTTGCAGCATGACCTGAAAAGCACTACCCAGCTGTTGCACAGAACCCTGGTTTCTTGTCCATCCCTTGACCTAAGTGCAAGAAGCAGCTGGTTACCAGGTTAACAAATGACCACCTAACTCAGCCTGGCATGTGAAGTCATGGAAAAGGTGAAAAGCCAAGGTACTATGCTAGAAATACATGAGGCAATTATGAGATGGGAATCAAGAGTGTGCATTTTAAAATCAGTGCATGTAATTTGACAGGTTTTGCATTCTTGCCAGTATCGCAGCTCAGAGCTCATTTCACTGAGCAGCTGCAAAGTTTGGGAGGCTTCCAGCTCATAGAAACAACTAAATTTTTTTGTTTGTTCATTTTGGGCTAATTCAGAACAAAACTATTCTTTTTCTTTCTTTTTCTTTTTTTTTTTTTTTAAAAAGTGATTTTCTGGAAACTGTAATGCTGTTTTTAGCCAGCTAGGCTTCACAAACTACTATATGACAGCATGGTACACCAATTACTGACACTCTCAGTTTGGCTTGAAAGTGGAATCCAAGTGCTGATGTCTATAAATGTTACTCTGTGGAAACACTGCTCAAATAAAATTATCCAAACCTGAACTACCTAGGCTGTCTGCTCAGTACTTATAGATTTTAATAAGTATTTTCTACTTCTGATTAAAAAAAGAAATTGTGAATTGCCAAAATGGAAAACAAACAAACAAAAAAAGTCACACCATATTATATCTTTTATCAAAGAAAGACAGCAGTCTATACCTACCAATTTAACTTTACTATAAATTGATTAGGTATTTATAAGCAAAATTTAAAAAAAATATTCAGCATAGATTGTTCAGAATTCTTTTTCAAAGCTTAACAGAAATCCTAAGCAGAAATGTAAATCCAAAGCAGAAATAGAAAATTTCTGCAATATCACCTTAAAATTTTACAGAATTTGTACTGGAACTTTTTTCTGCAACCTCATGATGCTTGAATGACTTTATAAGAGTAGAAACTCTCCTCAACAGTTCTCACTTACAGGGTAAATTTAGTGTTTCATCATAATTTTAAAACAGCTTAGTTTACCTTTCTTCTGAAAAGTCAGTGATGCTTGTAGAACTGATGTCACATATTACCATGAAAAATTTTTAAACAAACACATATTAAAGCCCAAGCAACCATCACTCTCAAAATCTGTTCCAGTATTTGGCCACATTCATAGAGTGGTTGTTTTATTTTTAAGTGGAATTTTCTATATTTCAGTTTCTGCCCATTGCCTTTTCTCCTGCCACTGGCCACCTGTGAGTAGGATTTATCTCTGTCTTAAGACTTTACTCCTCCCATCAGTTATTTCTACATGTTGATAAGATTTCCCTCAGTTCTCTTCTCTCTAGGATGAATAGTGCCATTTCTGTCCTCATATGTCTTGTGTTCCAGACCTTCAATATTTTTCACAGCCCTTTGCTGGACTCATTCCACTTTCTTGGACTCTCCACTGTTCATACCTCCCTTGTACCAGAAAGTTCAGAATTGTACAGAGCACTCCAGGTGTATCTCAACATGCTAAGGAGAAGCAAAGGATCACATCTCTCACCTTGCAGGACACAGTCTTCTAGTAGGTGTCACAGCTGCATATGTACCTCAGTTTGAAAACCTCTATTACTTCCTTTTTTTTAAAGCTGTTCCTATCGCGGAAGTTCCTATCAGCAGCGACTGATACCTAGTATTTTCAATAACTGTAAAAAGGATTCAATGCTCATGTAAAGTAGGACTAAATACATTTCAAGTAAACATAATAGTTGTTGGAGTCTGGGCAGAGACCTAGAAAATTCCTGTTTGTAGACCTGCCCAGTCCTCTGAACTCTGCAGGGTAATATTTGCATTATTTTACTTTCAAAATGTAGGAGTTAGCTTCTAGTTTGTGTAAGTCTTGATAATTTAAATCAAATCATTAAGTTAAAGTTTCATCTTTTTCTTCTCATCAGATAAAGCTATTCCTTCCAGTCCTTAAAGCATATGAATTCTGCTCAGCAGTTCCTCTGTTTCAGCAGGAAAATTACCTCAGACTACTCATATCATTAGAAAAGTAAGCACCAGGTAGTTGTTAGTCATGCTACAGCCACAATACCATGGCCACTACTCATACCTGACATTGTCCTGGTCTCAGTCCCAAGTGCGCACATGATTTCAGTAACGTCCTGATTTGTTGTTACTAAAATCAAATTGCTGCATCACCAAGCACACGTTCCAGGCACAAGGCAGAACTAACAGGTAGGGAGAGCTGAGATGTAAGTTGTTTTTTTCAAACTGCCTCTCAGATATTCTATCTTAAACTTGTCTATGTGTATTAGAAATACTTACATTATTAGGCACAGGTTTGCTAGCTCAGCATTAAACAGCAGGTAAGAGGTGGGAACAAATTGTATGTGGAGACAATTTCAGCCTGTTACAACATCAAGCAGGTTTGCTTAAGCTGATGAAGTTTCTTCTTCATCTTCCTTCAAAATATTAGACTTTTGCTCTTCTACCCACTAGCTGTCAGGGAGCTGAATAACATACACAGTCTTCCTCAGATAAAACCTGGTTTCAGTGTAGTTTGAGAGGCTGCTTTTTCCTGTAGACTGGAGTAGCAAAGCTGTGGTTTGGACTAGTTTTGTTTTTAAAATGACACTACGAATTATGCTCAACACCATTAACAGCATATAAGATTTAAAGACACGTAATTTGAAGTCCTAAAGTTGCTTATTGGAACTCAAAGAAAAGACCTAGGTAGTTCCATGAAATCATCAGCTTTGTGTTCAGTAGCAGTTCAGACAGAAAACAGAAAAATGAATACTCTTAGGAGAAAAAATACAAAAAGAAGAGGGGAAAAAACATTGAGGACCACTTCACTTTTTTAGCTCTTTCTATAGCAATACAGAATCATAGAATCGTAGAACAGTTTGAGTTCTAAGTGACCTTTACAGGTTATCTAGTCCAACCCCCCTGTAGTAAGCTTTGACATCTTCAGCTAGATCGGGTTTCTCAGAACCCCATCCAACCTGACCTTGAATGTTTCCAGGTACGAGGCATCTACCAGCTCTCTGGGCAACCAGTGTTTCATCATCCTCAGCGTGAAAAATTTCTTCCTAACATTTAGTCTAAATATCTTTTAGTTTAAAAGCATTACCCTTTGTCCTATTGCTACAGGCCATATGTTTTTCCCCATCTTTCTTAAATCCCTTAAAGTATCAAAAGGCCCTAATAGGGTCTCCTCAGAGTCTTCTCCAAGCTGAACATCCCCAATTCTTTCAGTCTCTCTTTGTAAAGGTGTCGTCCCAGGCCTTTGATCATTTTTGTAGTCCCCCTATGGACCCATTTCAACAGGTCCATGACCTCATGTGCTAAAGGCTCCAGAGGTGAGCACAGTATTCCAGGTGTGTTCTCTAATTGTCCCAAAAGTAAATTCAAGGAGGTGTAAAAAACCATTATACAGATGATTAATGTTGACTAAGTTCTGATTAATGAATTGGGATGCATTGTTCTGTAGAAACAGGATGATTGGAAGGTACTTTATGAAAGTTATACATAACATCATGGACATGACTGAAAAGATTTAATAGGGAATAACTATATTCTAACAATATCTTAGGGATGAGGGACACGTGAAAAAAAATTCAAAGGAACAACGGCAGTGTGTTTACACACAGGATACTCTTGAACAACAAAAGTCATTGTCACAGAACATAAAGGAAAAAGTATATGTATAAAATTAGTTTAAGGGAGTTAGATGTAGAAAAATCATTTAAGGCTTATCATTTAATCCTCTAGTCAAGCACCTGCTCAGAAAACCTTTTGTCTTTTTGACAAGTAATGTAAGAATTCTCATTGTTCCTGTACCCATTTCACAGGTTCAACAGTACAAGCCACAGACAGACATAGAATATGAGAAAACAATGTGTTCATACTTATGTTCCTGTGATTATAACCCTCCCTCCAGATGAACCTACCAATGGCCAGTGTCAAATCAAGACAGACAATTGAATCTTTTGTGCAATTCAGACTATGAGATTTGCAGAACAAAGAAATAAAACCATCTTAACATAGTTCATCATGCTTTTCTTCAGATTTGAGACATGTCCTAGTGCTGTTTTTTCCTCTCAACAAAAATGATTTTTCTTAAGAGTAAACAATGCTTGACAGAATTTTAGAACCTTTGGTTGTTTTTTTTTTCCTTAATAGAGAGGTGTTTACTAAGAAATGTGAATATTTCAAGTACTAGCTATCCAAGAGGATAAATTTTGCAGCTATAATAAAAGTAATGTGATGAAAATATATAGGTCATGTCACCACTGCCTGCCCTTTGTCAAACAGGCACTGGAGAATGACAGCAAGAAAAGATTCCCTCCATTTTTCTGGCACGTGTTACTATCATCTTCTGACCTAAATTGCAGCTTTTTGGAACACTTGAACCCCAAATTCTCAAATCTGTTGTTATCAAAGGATTTGGTTGAGAGAGTTGAGAGAATTGGCTGAGAGAGTTGCTTTTGTGGCTGAGACAGTTGGGCTTGTTTAGCCTAGAGAAAAGAAGGCTCTGGGGAGACCTTGTAACAGCCTTTCAGCAGTTAAAAGGAGCCAACAGTAAAGACATGGAAGAACTCTTTATCAGGGAAGGTAGTGATAGAATGAGAGGGGACAGATTTAAGCTAAAAGAAGGTAGACATAGGTTAGATATTTTGAAGAAACCTTTTACTGTGAAGGTTGTGAGGCACTGGAACAGATAATCCCTAGAAGTCATTGATGCCCCATCCCTACAAGTGCCCAAGACCAGATTGTATGAGACTGAACAACTTTTTGTATTGAAAGGTGTCCCTGCTCATGACAGAGGCACTGGAACTAGATGATCTCTAGGGTCCCTTCCAACCCAACGCATTCTATGACAATTATATGGTTCTATGATGTGTATTCAACTCTACTTTATGTCTTTTCATTATTATGGTAAACTAAATCATGATTTCTTAGGCATGTGCTATTATATTTGTAACGCTAGAAAAATATATTATGCAACCAACACAGTTTACTTTATTAAAGCATGGAATTTAGGTTTTTTATTAAGAAATTTCTGACATAAAAAGTACAAAAAGAAATAATTACTTTGCTGGAAATTGAAAAATATGTACCATGATTGTAATACATATCTCTTATGTGTCAATCTGATTTGCCCACAAAAGAGAACGATAGCCAAATCACACTAATTATAGCTGATAATCTTGGTGTATGGATAACATAGTTGAACATTCTTCTTTGCATTCTCCTTAATTAATTACAGTGCTTTTCTTCAGGAATAATACAAATTATACAAAGTGAAACAAAATATGTCATAATAAATTTGGGTTATCTACTCTGAATTTAAATTTTAAAGTAAAAAGCAGAAACAAGCTCCCTTTTTATTTGCTCATTTTATTTCTCTAACAAGGATAGTGATTTTTATTTTCCCTATGTGTATTTATCTAGTAAAATCACAGGAATTTGGAAAGATCCGTATAATATAATGGATTCTCATTTTATCACTGATAAGAAAGGAAATAAACAATTTTGATTCTGCTTAATTGCATCCCCACTGATTATAAACTACACTTTAATTTTTTCAATAAGACTTTTTGTTGTTTTCCGGAAATCAAATGTTAGTCTTTATAAGACCATAAGAAATAATACACTAGAGAAGAACCATACTCATCTAATCTAGTTGTCTGTTTATTCATGATAGAAAAAATAGTGCTCTAAACCTTAAAAAGCCAAATTAAAAACACCTCAAGTTCCTCTATATGGTGCAAAATTACTACTTTAAAAATTTTTAATGCAAGATTTGGGTTAAAAATTCATCTTATCTCATCTGACGATTGCCAATGGTGCTATATATATTCACTTAAAAAACAATAATGGGAGATATTGTTACTATTTTTATTGATCTAATGACTACCAAAGTCTGATTAGATAGTATCTGAAAACAAGAAACAAGAAAAATCCTGGTTTATTTTATAAATTCTATACCTATGGCCTTTTATCCCTTTGAATGTACTCCTTTGTTCATACTTTACAAGAACAAATATCCAATTTGCTTCCCTGTATTTTTCTTATTTTGGATACCAGCACTATTTTGTTCCATTTTACACATAAAAGAAACAACCTCAGATTTTTATGAGTCAGAGAGCAATAATGTTAACATACTATCTGTCTCTATCTTAAGGTGCCATAGAAATACTTCTATGTACTGGTTAGGGATAACCTAGATATGCTTTAATATAAGGTTTTTTTTTTTCATTTTCTTATTTTAAATCAGCTTTCCATTATCATATGGTGTTACAACTCAGAATGCAGTAAACTGAGGGAAGATCTAGAGGAAAAAAGATCACCTCTGAAACTGAGTATTTAACACAACAAACCTAGCTGGTGGAAATTAACTGAAGCAGTATTCCTATCTTAGGCTGTTAGCAGCATATTCTTGTTTAGAATTTTTCTAGTTTTTCATATTCTGGGTGAACAAGCATTTGCAGTAGACACAATTTTACCTGGTGGGGAAACCAGCCCCACTTCTTTGCCTTTGAGTAGACAGATTTGTGCTATTGTATGTTTCTCTGGAAAAAAAAATAATCCCAGAAACATTGATGAAACCTCTGAAGCATTCACTTTTTAAGTGCACTATAATAAAGGGTTCAAGTTCTTTTCTTTCATTTATCAAATAAAAGCATATTTTAGGATTTTTACTGTGCTTGCAGTAAAACAATAATTGATGAACACCAGAAGGGCTTTCTGGGGCATATTATAGTTTTGGCAAAGTCTAAGTAAGCAGAAGAAACCACAAAGGATATTGATTTTCTATGAAAGGGCAATACTGATATTTCTTCATTTGAAGCCTTTCCTTTTCCACTGAATTCCACAAAGTAAATCCAACCTAAAAAGAAAGAACATAAGAAAACAGTGTATCTTAGAAAAAAAATAATTATTTCAGAAGAAAACCACCTTACATGCCCCTACTGGCCGTGATGGGAAGAAACCATTTGTACTTCAAAAAAGATGTTTAATGCAGACAAATAAAGGCATTACACATGTATTGAAATATTAATCTATGCATCTCTGCCACGTATCCTTTCTTATCTTGTGTTTCAGTTCATAATGCAGAAGGTGCTCCCTGGTGTGCAAGGAGTGTTTCCTTTCCTTTACTGAAGGAAAGGAAAATTGGTCAGAACACCTGTGATGAATGGCAACTTGAACACCTCAAGTGTGTTTCCCAAAGATGTAGTTATTCCTGGTAAAGGTTTCACACGTAAGGTAGAAGAATGTCAATGGAAAGAGAGAAATAACAAGACTTTCATATCTGATTACTACAGTAGAAACACACAGAATGCTGAGGATCGAGTTCTTACCCTGCTCGTTATAAAACAATTCAAATCCCCTCACACATAAGGGGGGAAGAGCACTCTGAAAATCTTGATTTTGTCCTGGACATTGATCTAATAGTGTGTTCCACAAAGACTTCTATTTTCCTTCCAGCAGAAAACAATGCTAAATTTCAGTATCTCAGAAGTCAGCCTGCAACGGAGTAGTCACCCTGCCATCAGGTACCTAAGGAACAGATTTTCTAAGTCAAAAGAGGGATACTTAATGTCATCTCCTTTTGTGGTTATGAAATACATGCTTTATCTTTTGACTCTGTTCTTTGACTTGGTTAAGGAAATCTCCTTCAGAGCAGCAAAGGCATTGAAGAAAGTCTTAATTCTATGATTTTCCCAATGTTTCTTCCTCTCTCTCTATTGTGTACGGGCTTCTCAGCCACAGGGAGGAAGATAATTGAGGTCATGGATACCACTGTGCCCCTCTTTAGCCTAGTTCTTCCTTTTCCTTTCTGAATGGCCAAATCAGGAATTCTGCAGTGATTAGACTGACCTGCATCACCCTACTGAAATACTAATGGTTACTGCCAGGTATGAATGTGTTGAATATAACTGGTCCAAAACTTGGACTTGTCAAATGAGGAATCATGTGGTGATACAATAACATATGGGGAATTACCAGAGCTATTTTTCAGGAAAGTAAATCAGACGGGAAGAAATAGAAAACTGGGACAATTTTTACAATGTTTACTTATCATGACTTCATACTAAAAAAAAAGGAACTGCCCATAATCAAATCTAGACATGGGGCTTCTATTCCTATAAACAAAGTTTCATATTTTCATTACTATTTATCATTAGAATGGCCTTTAAGCTACAGCTTATACTTTCTTTAAATATATAGTTCATAGAACCATAGAATCATAGAATAAGCAGGTTGGAAGAGACCCTCCAGATCGTCGAGTCCAACCAATCCCACCAATCTCTAAACCATGCCCCTAAGTACCTCATCAACCCTCATTTTAAACATCTCCAGGGAAGGCGAGTCAACCACCTCCCTGGGCAGACTGTTCCAATGCCTAGTGACCCTTTCTGTGAAGAATTTTTTCCTTATCTCAAGCCTAAATCTCCCCTGGCAGAGCTTGAAGCCATTCCCTCTCGTCCTGTCCTCTGTCACTTGGGAGAAGAGGCCAGCACCCTCCTCTCCACAACCTCCCTTCAGGTAGCTGTAGAGAGTAATAAGGTCTCCCCTCAGCCTCCTCTTCTCCAGGCTGAACAACCCCAGCTCTCCCAGTCGTTCCTCATAAGGCCTGTTCTCCAGCCCCTTCACCAGCTTCGTTGCTCTTCTCTGGACTCGCTCCAGAGCCTCAACATCCTTCTTGTGGTGAGGGGCAAGTTCTCACTTGTCAGTGTTTAAAAAGCTTTCTCTGTTATGAAATCAAACAAGCAAAGTAAGTCAATTGGGCTGTTGTGAAGAGTCACTTCTAGGAAAAGAGAATTATACTATTTTTTTTGTGCATGGAAAAATAGTGCATTATTTAAGTCAGAAATCTGAATGTTATTAATAACACACTATTTTGTGTCTACCCTGGTGTTGTAAATGAGGACATTTGAAGTGAAACTCCAAATCTTGTCCACTTATGGGGATGGAAGACCATATCCTGCATTCTTAAAATACACGGACTGGATTCTTTTCAGGTTACACTAAACTACATCTTCTAGCAGTACACCTCCATCCGCCAAGAGGAGTTCATTCCATGTGGCCAGACTAGACCCAGCATAAGGAGGACTGCTGGAACTTATGTATACTTTGGGTTTCTGGTACCCGGTCCCAAATATTTCACTTAGCCAATCAACTTCCACTGTACAGCACAACTTACTACTGCAGATATAGCCACAGGATTTTTTTCTTTATTTTTATGCTCATCTTAATGCATCATCCTTTCTGTGGCTTAAACCTCAATTGATCACAAGTCTGTTATGGCAATATCCCTTTATAAAAGCATCCAAAGTATTTATATAGTATAGCACAAATACCATTATGAAAATGAAGAGTTTGGGAAACTAGTTCACAAGTTAAACCTTGTCCTCTGCCTGTTGTTTTGTCATGACTCCTGTGGAAGAACATTTGACATATCATTTTGACATAGCACTTTTTTCATACAACCACAACCTGTATTTTAAACCTTACTATCGTGGAATTCCAGAATTATTTCAATTTTAATTCATAGGAAAAGGTAATAATCTGAATGATTTTAAGACGCATGTTTACCTCAAACTAGAAAGAAATAAATATAAAACCAAAAAAAGTCATTAAAATGCTATGCACTACCTTGTTTTCAGAACTGAAGAACATACTGCAGTTCATGCTGGTATAATCTTCACTGGCTTTTCTGTAAAACTCACAGTATCTGATAAGTTCTTATAAGAATTTTCAAATCTACACTCAGCAACATAAATGATTACATACACCAATTTAATATCCAATAGCACATTTTTCAAACAGGATCTATAATTATTCTAGCATAAATATATATAGTTTCAAGTACATACAGAACATTAATTGTTCATAAGAATGATAAGTTATTCTCATGTAAGGAATTTTGAAAAAGTCTACGATGTATGTTTACAAAGTAAGTACAAAGCAATGCTATATTTACTCCACTTCATAGATTATGTAATTTAGAGAAAAATGCTTTACAAACTTATGAATATTTTTCTGCCTTTTCTATATAAGTACTAAAGGTTAAATACATTTTAAAATATCATTTCATATCTCAGACTTCTCTTGGACAGTTTTGAATCTGAATTTTTTGTACTTCATATTTAACAACCTGCATATGTAAAAAGCAACTTCATGACATTTCACTGCTGTAATGGAGTTCTTGCTCTTCATTCTCATCATTTTTAATTAGAATTATACTGATTTAACATAAAAGTACGTCTCACCACTCATCCAATATGCGCATGAGTGAGTTAATGTGCTTTGATTCACCATTTCTTGAGGTATTTAGAAGACGTGTAGATGTGGTGCTTAGGGACATTAAAATTAAGCTAAGTATGTAGGACTGGTACCAGGGCTGGAGAAAGCTGGACTTGAAGACTGACATTCAAAGATGTAAAACTGAGTAAAATTTCATGGAAGTCTAGTATCAGACTCTTACAAAAGAGACAAACCAGAGATTTTACCTCTTTCACAGAAATGACAATAAGGTATAAAGATGTCTAGAAATGGATAGCACTGTATTTTTGGGTAGGCAGGCTATATCCCACAAGAAACTGAGAATCTTGATAACAGAACCTCCAAAATAATAAACAAACCTATGAATACTCAATTTGAAGGACTGAAAAAAATGAAATAAAGAATTGGATACAAAGCCCATGAAGTGAGTGAACCTCAAGACTTATAGGAGCTAAATATATGCAAAATAAAGACATTAATTTGAACTCATTGGATTTATTTCAGCTTTAGACATTGATATCTAAAGCCATAGATATTGCTTTGCGATATCCAGATATTATTCTTGTATAGATTGAGAATGGGTTTTTTAATAATCATATATTTAGTGCAGATAATATGTGCCTACTATTTTTTTTCTCAGTTCACTGCAGCATTCCCATCATCACTTTTGATGGATTCATACTTGATAAATAAATTTCGTTCATATATAGGCAAATTGATGGGTACATGGATGGATGAACATTTCTGTGTGCATACTTGTTTGTGTTTTCCTAAAGCAAAACATAATACAGGTGTTGCAATAAGCTTAACTGCTTGAAAACACACTTTTTGCTTAGATTTTAGTAGCATATAGGATCGGTGTGGATTTTTTACATACTTAGAAAAAAATGGTAATATTTTTTAGGAATAAATAATTCCTAATAATTGACAGGTCTTTAATCCAAATGAATGGGGATTCTTGTCCTAGGGAGAATGCCGTTATTTGATATTTCCTGTTTTTTATAAATATTCTCAATTTTTTTTACCAACTCTTATATCTGAAGTCAAAAAAAGACTTAGGTCTAAAAAAACTACCTTTTCTTTATGTATTATGGATATAGAATTCAACATCATAGCTTATGGAAACCCTTTTTAAGTCAAGCACTTCATTGAAACTGTCAACCTGTTCAGGAATGAGTAATGGTTTATTTTGACTTCAGGTTCTAGTAAACAGACATCAGGCAACTTATGAGTTGGTATAATTTTTATTCTCCTCTCAGTTTTTCTTGTGTAACACATCCATCTACTACTGCTAGAGCTTTAGGATGTAGTAAGGGCAAGTAAGATATTTCTGATGAATTACGAACTGCTACTATTAGTATGTGTACTACAGCTGCATTTGTTGGGTTTTTCATGTTAATGACTACTTGTATGTTCCATATTTTTTTTAAGACCTGAAACATGAGAATTAGTAGAAATACTAAGATCTTGACATTCTTTCTTCTGTAACTGTATTGATCAGCTGGTAATTTTTTCTGCATATTAATTAGTGTACTGTGTTCGTTGTCCTCCAAGCATCTACGAACTGTAAAATAATAGGCAAATGAAAGAATTTTGGTTTGAAAGGACCTCCAGAGATCATCTAGTTCAAATCTAAAACTCAAAGCCTGCCCTGAGCTTAAAGATCTCAGTTTGAAATTATTTCTATTTCTCAGTCTTAGCATCTCAATAGATGTTCATATTATGTATTGAGATGTTTTGTTTTATGGTAATATTAATTATAGAGTACTTATAAGAGGATGATATGCTTCTTCCTGATGACTGTGTAATGTTTTATCAGTATTCATACAAATAACTATGGTAAGATCCCTGATCAGTCTATGTTGTCTCTGAAATAATTTTTGCTCGTGGACACTGTGCAAATATCGGATAAGTGATTTTGTTAGGGTAAAGTTAAGTATTTTAGATTTTTTTCCCCCTCCTAAGAATGTATACATATCTCTCTACACTGTGCAGGTCCATATGTGTTCCAGATCCACATGATGAGCAGAAGAACTCAGATCTAAAATGCATTGTGTCATTCCATTATAACTGTACTAATCATTTTGACTACTAGACAGATAAAACACTAACTTGTATATAAAAGATATATATTTAGACATGCTTATATTTTAGGTTTAACATCTACATTTGACCAAGTAAAGTACAGGGATCTAGTCTAGATTTGTCACCTTCTCACCTCTAGGTAACAGGAATTTCATGTTTAGGGTAAGTATTTTTCACAAGACCTGGGATCTTTAAAGTTGTTGTTATTCAGTCAATGTACTCTTGACAATGCAGAGTGATATCATGCCTGCCTAGGTTTTTTTTGAAAATTAGTAGCATGTTATGTCTTTAAAACAAAAAGGAAGACAGACTCAGCATTATGCAGAAAAACAAGTCTATTATTATGCATTTACAAGTAGCATATTGGCTTCCTAGGGATTTTCCACAGGATTATTATTATTAGTAAATTCAAATTACGTATATATATGATTCTTATCACTACCTCATCTTTGCACATGACATTTGTAGATTTTTTTCCTCACTTAATTGCTGTTTAAAGAAGGAGTAGTTAGTAGTATTTTTTTCAGACAGGGAGCAAAAGTACTAGGTAGAATAGACAATTAGTCCAAAACTGCTCTCATGTCTGCAGTTCAGCTGAGTAGGAAACCCCATTTTTCTAACATCATTAGCAAATACATTAATTTCAAATTGCCCTATCCTTCTCCACAGGAGCTGGCAATTCCATCAATAAAAATATCAAAGCAGACTAAAATTTTGTCTTATCTTACATCCTTCAAGAATTGCAGAATCCAGAACTACAAGGACAGGGCAGAAAATAGGTACACTACCTGTGAGTAAAGGAGGAAATTTCTGTGGAGACTGGCAGAGCATAGGACAGTTTGTTTGTTTATTTTTTTAACATGTTAGAAGATATTGGTTTCAAATTGAGTAAATCCTTCTTAGTTCATGGATCATTGACTGGGTAGATTGTAACAGCTCCTTTGGAACCATTATGGTATGTCGATTCTATCCAGCCATTGAAAGTGTGTATTCAGCCTCTCTGTTCAAACTCCACACAAAATGTCATTGAAATCATTACACTGTGTGCTCAGCATATTGTTCTAAAGCCTAATAGGTATTTATTCTGTTAAATATCATAAGCAGTTAGGCCACACTGTAAATGAACTGTTTAAAATGTATGCTTTAAAAGCAAAAGTAATGTATAAGTGGAAAACTACCACCAGAAATAAAACAAAAATCACCCAGAAAGAAACTCAAATTGTTGTTTAAATTAAAAAGTTTATAACTAAAGTGGAAACAGAAACAGTCTCTTAGGCTAGAGCACTTTGCCAGGTTATATAAGTACAGAACTGGTTATCATTAGCATTCTGAGCATGCCATAGCTTTGACCTGTTTGCTAAACCTGCAAATAAAGTCATGATCGGATTCAACAGAGAAAGCTTAAAGTACATGAGAGAGGCCTCAGTGTTGATGAGCATTTGGGAAATCTTAAAAAAGGAACTGAACCGTGCAAAGCAATTCCATCTTTGCCTTTTAGGTGTAGTAGAAGCATCATCAGCCTTCAAGGTGAACAACACTGCACAAAACCAGTCATTAATGCTGAAAGCCAGGTGCTATTCTGGTGTCAAGTAGATCAGTGGAGCTATAGGAGTTTACACTCTCTGAAAATATAGTTCCTTAGCTTCCTCTTTCATCTGAAGGTGCTCTTTGACCAAGACATACATGCTACGTATTTACATCAAGGCATTAAATAGCATTAAATAGATTTAAGGTGACAACAAAGAACCACAGAAGGCAACAACATTTATTATCTTTTCAAATACCAAAAATTACAGCATAGGTCAACTGTTAATACTAATGATACATCTGCAATGCAGACAACTTCAAAAGAAATGCTTTAATTCTTCCAGTATTGTAAGGCAGAAATAATGCCCAACGAGCAAGCAGTGGAGACTGTCCACCAAAGAATATGATTCACTCTAAACTAGGGAAACAATGTGTTAAGTATAGCAGATTTCCTGTTATGACAGAAAAATCAATTACAGTACAGAATTTAAAGTAATATTTCCAATTTTTAGCATATATTACTTCAGGATCCTTTCATGGCAATTGCATTTAAATTCTTTTTCCTTTCTTAATTAAAAATAAAAAAGGAAGAGCATTGCCACCAGAAAATTTCTGATAACTTTTTCCTGCCCTGCAGCTTTAAGATTTTTAGCTGCAGGTAGATTCTGTTTCTAACTGTTAAACATACACAGCACCAAAAGAGACTATAAAAAAATGTTTTAAAATATGACTTGATGATTTCTCATAAAATATGGCAGCAAATAATAGAAAGTGTTTTCTTCAATGAGGCTGAAATAAAAAGATTTAGGAAAAAAAATACCAAATTTTACAGCTCTTGAAAATCAAGCACCTCAGCCAAAATACAATTTAAATGCAACTTTGAAATAGTTTGCATTTTTCTTTAGCTGCCTTCTCTTCTATTGATTACAGAAAAAAAACCCTTCTAGTACAACACAAGCTGAGGCACAAAAAAACCCCCAAGTGATATAAGGAGTGTATGACCTGTTTCCTGTCTTCTTCTTGAACTTCAATCCCGTGTAGCCTTACACCAAACAAAGGTAACCCAATTAGACTCATATTCAAAAGAGTTAACAATGTAGAAAATGTTATGCTCTAAAAAAAAAAAAAAAGAGAAAATAATCCATAGCCTTTACTTGTCTAGAATTTAGAACAACATTATAAATGTGGCTGCTTTTCTGAAGCTGTTACAGATACAACTTCCAATATTCCTTTGAGACTATTGCATTATTTCTGCTAGATCTTAGAGCAGAAGCCCAGAGTCATTCATCATCTCTCAGTATGACATCTCTCTGACCAACAAGTCACTTAGCAAAATCTCCCAGCTGGTTGGCAGTATTATGCATAAAGAGAGAAGCAAATCCCAGGGGTGGGGAGGGAACAGATTCCTTCCTCCCCCTTCTCTCTTGTCTAAGGAGCACAGATTGCCTGGAAAACAGTTTTTAGGCATCTGTAATTGAATGTGAGATGAACTTCCACAGGCTTTAATGAGAAGTAATATTACTGCCCAGGCAGCAGAAGTAAGTGCACTGCTCCATGTCCCAAATGATTTCATTAATATTAACCAAGGTTTCCAACTCTCTCCAGGCAACAATGCTGTAGCAGGGAAGAAAGATGCAAATAACTCTCACAGACACCCAGCTAATCACTACAACGTGCAGGAATAGCAAGTATATGGAAGTGATATTTTTCAGGTAAGGGAAATGAGTCTTTTCCACGGGGAAAATTTTGTTACCGTAGTTATGAATAAAATCATTTTGTATAGGATTTTAGCATTAAAAGTGTACTTTCCTTTTATTGCCTTTGGCAGTTTTAGGGATTAAAATAACTCAAATAACAAGAAGGCATTAATGTTACAAATTTTGCATTAGAGATTACAAGGAATAAGAAAATCCTTTGTTATGGCCTGCAAAAGTACTCTGTTCAATGAGAGATTAGTATAAATTAATTTTAGAAGTAAACTTGAATTTAGATATATACATATATATATAAAAAGAAGATAAGAAGTGCCATGGATACCATTTTGAAAGGCAGGCAAGTGAGCTCTAAAGGGCTGCAGATTTTACTTTCTAAAGTAAATGTGCAAATTGTTCAACATTGGGCTAAGAGGCAACGTTAACCTTATGAAGGCCCAAACATAAACTGGTACTATGTCTGATTTATATCATCCTTTCAACAATTCCATACTAATCTTTCTGTGGAACAAAGTGGATCTCTAAACTCCTTGTAATTTATTAGAATAATTTTATATACATACTTCTTTAAAGTTCTCTTTTTCTTTCTTCTTTGTGCCTAAAATAGGTGTTTGTTTTGAAAGAACAATATTTCTGCAAATCTCTTTTAAGTGGAAATGCTTAATAATTTCAAATTTTGAATCAACATATTTGACAGCATAAGTCACCAACCATTTTCTCTAGTATTGTTATCCAACTACTTTGACTATTTTAGAAGACTTCTGGAGTGCTATATGAAAGGATTTAAAAATTATTTTTTATCACCCAGTTTGCCTGTCAGAAAGGGTTTTCTTCCTAGATTAATACAATTGATGTTGTTGTCAGAAGTCAGATTTCTCACTTTTTTTCCTGCGGTCATTTGCCCCTTAATTTATTATGATTTTTTTGGCAATACATTACAGGAATGGGTATAAACAATACTCTACACCCCTCAAACTTTTCCACACTCCTACCCATATTCTAGAAGAATAGACTGGATTTGTGAATAAGGAGGAAGGGGAAGGAACTTTTAACAAAATGTTCCTCAAAATGGATTGTTAGATATATTAGATATATTGTCAGCTACTATAGGCCAAGAGTATTAAACTATGATTCTTGCATAAAGCAGGAGGCCATGCTGGTTTTGCATGCCATCCAGGGCCTGTTAGATGTCTTCCATGACTGTGACCATCTCCTAATTTCCTTTTAACCCTCTGATTCCTACTCCTTTAACCCTACAGTTCCTACCTTTTCACTTCCTTCTCTTTATCCTGTCCTAGCCACATTTTCATCATTGCATCTCCCAGTTGATTTCTAGGAGCTTCCTAGCAGCACCTCATCCTTGCACAATCAATTTCTTAACTCCTCCAGTCTAAAGAATTGAGATGTATATCTGAAAACTTCCTTCTTTGAATATATGTAATAAAATAGCTCGTTAAAACACAAAGACATATAGAAAGGACAAGTATGTGAGTAATAAAGAATGCAATTTTTAGCTGAAAGCCATACACATTAGTGACTAGGGCGCTGCAATGTAACGCTTAACCTCTTGGATCTTTCCCCAGTATCTGAATCGCCAGCTTTTAGTCAAGTGCAGAGACATAAAGCATGAAAAGCATCTAGAAAAATACTACCCAGCTAAGCTGTAAGTAACCAAATTATGAAGGAAAATCCCTTCCTCTCTGTTCTGAAGGGAACTGTTCTTTCAAGTATAGGCTCCCCACGCCCCCTTCCTCCTCCATTTTAAACAGAAAACCAAACAAGCAAATTGCCAGGTTCATTCTTTTAAAGACCCTCTCACCTGAGGAGGGGATAGGGGAGCTGGGACAATAACTCTCTTCTCCACATAAAGCTCTATAAAAGGCTCAGTATGAGAAGGTTCAACAAGACTAGATGGCAGTTCCTGCACTTGGGTCACAACAACCCCATGCAATGTTACAGGCTTGGGAAAGAGTGGCTGGAAAGCTGCCTGGTGACAAAGGACCTGGGTGTGTTGTTGTTGACAGCTGGCTGGGTATGAGCCTGCTGGGACACCTGTGTGCCCAGGTGGTCAAGAAGGCCATTAACATCCTGGCTTGTATCAGAAATAGTGTGGCCAGCAGCAGTAGGGAAGTGATGGTGCCCCTGTACTTAGCACTGGTGAGGTTGCACCTTGAATACTGTGTTCAGTTTTGGTCCCCTCACTACAAGAAAGACGGAGGTGCTGAGCATGTCCAGGAAGGGCAAGAAAGCTGGTGAAGGGTCTAGAGAGCAACATTTGTGAGGAGGATCTGAGGAAACTGGAGTTGTTTAGCCTGGAGAAAAGGAGGCTGAATGGAGACCTCACTCTCCACAACTACCTGCTAGTAGGTTGTAGTGACAAACAGGTTGTGTAGCCCCATATCAGTAGAGAGCTGGGTGTTGGACTCCTCCCTCAAGTAAAAAGCAATAGGACAAGAAGAAACAGCCTCAAGTTGTGCCAGGGGACGTTTATACTGAATATTAGGAAATGTTTCTTCATCAAATGGGTTGTTAAGCATTGAAACAGGTTTCCCAGGGAAGAAGGTGAATCACCATCCCTAAAGATATTTAAAAGATGTGTAGATGTGGCACTTAGGGACATGGTTTATGGGACTTGACAGTGTTAGGTTAATGATTAGGCTTGATGATCTTAAAGGTCAGTTTAAACCTGAACAATTCTGTGATTTTATAAAATTTATCCAGACTACGCTATCTCCTTTATGCAAAGCAACACAGCTCCAATGAGAAGACCTGAAAATGTTGTTATTTCCTGAGCAACCTCTAACTGCTCTTAAGAGGCTTAAGAAATACAGATTCTCTTGCTTATAAGACTTCACCTAGGAAAATTTCTTTTTTTCCCCCTTGTCCTTCCATCCAAATTTTGGGTTGAGTGTTTTCTCTTCTATCTTTAAGCTACCATCCTCGCCCTGTTTCTTCCTAAAATCTCTTCATTCCATTCTAAACCTAGGATGAAACTGTTTCTCTAACACCCTTAGCAGCTTTTAATCTATTATTTATTATCAAACCACATAATTGTATTATTTATAGCTTTTCTTGTAATGTATCTTGGGATGCATTTGTATGAAATGCTATCCAAAATAAAATTGTATTGCACTAAAGAACAGTTCTCATTTATTTTTTAACAATTATTTGATCTTGTCTTGATTTACTGAGTCACTAAGGCATCTTATTCCTAGTGATTTAAGGGATGCTGTGAAGTTAAAAATCCTATAAACTCAGATCCTCAGCTAACATAACAGGCAAAGTTCCAATGCAATCAATGGAAACCTGCCAGTTCACACTAGTTCTGTCCTATAGTAGTTTTTAAAATCTCTCCTCATCTGTGTTTTAAATGACGCTTTAGATGCCAAATAATTTCTTTTAATCTGCATTGCTTGTCACAATATACAGTTTATTTTTTCCATTTCATCTTACATAGACAGGTAAATGAGACTGGTTTATTTCTAAGAGTCTTCCACTTCTTCCTCTGATATAATACTACAGTCTTGAAATGTTTTCACTGCTAACTCTGCAGGGAAATGTAGTAAAATTGAAGCTATATGTTTTGAAAGTTTTATGGAAATACTTCTGTCAAATCATAGTCACTGAGAACATTCTTATTAATATAACATTTTAGTGATCATTCTCAAGTTCTGTAAGACTATCAAATAATATATACCTATGACAGCCTAAATTTTTGAGTGAATGAATAATTTCAGCTGCCTCCATTTTCAGACATGCATCTTAAGAAATCCTGGGGATATCTGTTTGAGCAAGATTCTGAAAAGTAACATAAATTGTACATGCAAAGAGACTCTCAAAGCGAGGAAAATACAATGAGAAAGGCCTTCTTCTGTGTATGAAAAATAAGACAGATGTCATTTGAAATTTTTCCACTAAAACTGATTTTACACCTTTTTTTATTGACAGTAAGTTACTACTAGTAAAAATGTAAGAAGAGAAATCCTAACTAAGCAAGATCATCTAGTGATGTGAAATATAGTTTTACATCTTGGTAAGGTAGATAATTCATATATACTTCCACTGAGCTCTGTGTATCCCTTTCTCCAGTATTAATCTTTTACCTTTTTCTCCAGTTTCTAATTTTAGAAGAAAGTGTTTTAATAGTTAATAAAATTAGAATGATTTATATTCTTTTGCCTGTTTGTATAATAGCTGTCATACCCTGGCATCAGTAGAATCCCTAATTTCATCCTCTTTAACATGGCTATTTATTTTTTCAAGTAATATAATTTCAATAATACTCATGAATCACAAATATATTATTTACTTCAGTTAGAGAATGCATGCTTCACATGAAGATAGTAAAATTTCCTCACCAATGAAGTCGCATCCTGGCTAGCATTGTTTTCAAACATTTTACTATACTCATGTACTACAGTTAAGTGTAACAGAAGTTGGTGTTTCATTTTAATATAAGGCAGGAAAGAAACTAAATTGCATAATATATCTTCACACTAACATCAATAAAAATATCTGATGGCTGTTTGCTTTATAGAAGGTGTTTTCTTGTCTTGAATTGTTATTAATTTTGCGATAGAAGTGGAAACTGAATTTTTAAAAACCTTTGACAGTTTTTTAACATTTCTCTTTGGGTTTGTATTTTTTAAATAAAATTAAACTTCGGTTGAAAATGTTATCAATAGAGTACTTTTGGTTTATTTACTTTTGTGGGGAAGGTTGGTTGCTAGTGTTGTTTTGACTAGCTTTTTAATTGATGAACATCAAATGTAAAAATCTGGTAAAAATTTCAGTAAGTTATTTTTCAAGTAAGAAAAACAGTAGACAGCAGCAACACACATGCACGCAGTAGCTCTTTTTGATCTTGCAAATTCTATGGCAAGAAGAAGAAGAAAACTTTTCATATGCTGCTTTCTAATATACTAGTACATTTGAGGATGTCGTTACTGCTAAGATTGTGAGCAACCCTGAAGACAAAGAAGCTGGGTGAACCACTAACATGGTAAATTTAAGGAACCAGTAGATAATAATGGCTGACCTAGCCACTCTAGGGACCCATTACAGTAAAAGAAGAGAAATAGGTACTGCTGGCACACACTTCATCTAATCAAAAGCAGAATTCTAAAATGGATCTGAAATTTCCATTCACTATAAAAGACCCTGGGGTGACTAGCTCAGCTGTTAACATCTAAGAGTAAATATCTAGGACAGGATAAGGTTCAAGATTTAAGCATTTATATTTAGGTGTCTCCATTAAAGAGTCTGCAGACACGTGAAGTGTCAAGGCTTACACTGTAGACTATGGAGATCTAGTAAATTCAGTTGATGGATTTAAGGAAGAAAGCTAAGCCACAATATGGTGCTTACTTTAGGATTGCTGTTATACTGAGCAGAACTACCTTCCCCACTCTACCAGCTACACTCTACTGTCTGATATGGGAGCTTTAGATGGCTAACTCATATGACTACCCCTCATCACTCAGGTACTTACATATTCATTATCTGATATGAATCAGGCATTTTGGAATAATGTTCAGATACCTAAATATGGATGTTTGGTACCACTAAAGCACCTTGGAATACACATATTACAGCTGCTGACTGCAAGATAGAGCACAGGAGCTGTAGGGCCCAGTACCTTTTGGGAGCAGCAGCTGAAAGCCTGGAGGGTACCCAGTGGCATATCAGATGACACTAGACATTTGTGTTTAGGCAAAGCCCTTGGGTCTTTCACTTAACTGCATGCTGCTTCACCATATATTATTCATCCTCATATATTGTTGGATGAGGACTGTAGTGAAGGATGAGAGTTCTGCTTCTGAAATCCAATTGTATGGCTTCCATGCTGAGAAACTTGGTGAATCACAGAATGACAGAATCACTAGGCTGGAAAAGACCCCCAGGATCATCAAGTCCAACCATTCCTATCAAACACTAATCAATGCCCCACAGCACTTCATCTATGCGTCTTTCAAATACCTCCAGGGACGGTGAGTCAACCCTCTCCCTAGGCAGCTTGTTCCAGTGCCCAATGACACTTTCCAAGAAAACGTTTTTCTGATATCCAGTCTGAACCTCCCCTAGTGGAGCTTGAGGCCACTCCCTCTTGTCCTGTCTCCTGTCACTTGGGAGAAGAGGCCAGCACCCTCCTCTCCACAACCTCCTTTCAGATAGTTGTAGAGAGCAGTAAGGTCTCCCCTCAGCCTCCTCTTCTCCAGGTTAAACAATCCCAGCTCTCTCAGCCGCTCCTCATAAGGCCTGTTCTCCAGCCCTCTCACCAGCTTCATTGGTCTTCTCTGGACTCACTCCAGAGCCTCAACATCCTTCTTGTGGTGAGGGGCCCAGAACTGAACACAGGATTCGAGATGCGGTCTCACCAGTGCCGAGTACAGAGGGAAAATAACCTCCCTGGACCTACTGGTCACACCATTTCTGATCCAAGCCAGGATGCCATTGGCCTTCTTGGCCACCTGGACACACTGCTGGCTCATGTTCAGTTGGCTGTCAACACCCCCAGGTCCTTCTCCTCCTGGCAGCTTCTAGACAGACTTCTCCTAGTCTGTAGCTGCACAGGGTTGTTGTGCCCCAAGTGCAGGACCCGGCATTTGGCCTTGTTAAACCTCATGCCGCTGGTCTCAGCCCAGTTGTCCAGCCTGTTCAGGTCTCTTTCAAGAGCTTCTCTACCCTCCAGCAGATCCACACTTCCACCCTGCTTAGTGGTATCTGGAAACTTGCTAAGGGAGCACTAAATGCCTTCATCCAGGTCTTTGATAAAGACATTGAACAGGGCTGGACCCAGCACTGAGCCCTGGGGAACCCCACTTGTCACTGGCCTCCAGCTGGAGTTAACTCCATTTCCCACCACTCTCTGAGCCCGGCCACCCAACCAGTTTTCCATCCAGGAGAGTGTGCGCCTGTCCAGGCCAGAGGTGACAGTTTCCAAAGCAGAATGTTGTGAGAAACTGTGCCAAAGGTTTTACTGAGGTCCAGGAAGACACATCCACAGCCTTTCCCTCGTCCAATAGTCAGGTCATTTTATAATAGAATGTGATCAGGTTAGTTTGGCAAGACCTGCCTTTTGTGAACTCATGTTGACTGGGCCCGATCACCCAGTTCTCTTGCATGTGCTTCATGATCGCACTCAAGATCACCTGTTCCATGACTTTCCGTGTCACTGAGGTCAGACTAACAGGCCTGTAGTTCCCTGGATCCTCCCTGCGACCCTTCTTGTAGATGGGCACAACATCCCCCAGCCTCCAGTCCAGTGGAACTTCCCCAGTCTTCCAGGACTGCTGGAAGATGATGGAAAGGGGTTTGGCCAGCACATCCGCCAGTTCCTTTAATACTCTTGGATGGATCCCACCCAGCCCCATAGACTTGTGGGTGTCTAGCTGGGCAAGCAAGTCTCTAACTGCCTCCTATTGGATCATGGGAGGTTTGTTCTGCTCCTCTAGCTCATGGGGATGTACACACAGGGAACAACTTTCCTTAATATTAAAGACTGAGGCTAGGAAGGCATTAAGTACCTCATCCTTGTCCTCATCCTTTGTCACAGTATTTTCCCTTTTCATCCAATAGGAACTGAATGCTCTCCCTGGTCTTCCTTTTATTGGTAATATGTTTATAGAAGGATTTTTTGTTATCTTTCACCAGCTTGGCCAATCTGAGCTCTAGCTGGGCTTTAGCCCTCCTGATTTTTTCCCTGCACAATCTCACTTTCTCCCTATAGTCCACCCAAGACACCTGTCCCTTCTTCCAAACCTTCACAGACATTCCTCTTCTTTTTGATGTCCCTCAAGACCTCCCTACTCAACCAAGCTGTTATTTCTTTTTTTCCCCCGTCAGCTCATTTTCCAGAATATGAGGACAGCTTGCTCCTGAGCTACTAGAAGTTCCTTTTTGAAGAGCTTCCAGCCCTTGTGGGCACTCTTGCCCTTAAGCGCTGTCTCCCATGGGACTTGGCCAACCAGCCTTCTGAAGAGTTCAAAGTCTGCCCTCTGGAATTTTCATGTGACTGTCCTGCTAACCACCCTCTTCACCTCACCTAGAACTGAGAATTCTACCATCTCATGATCATTTTGTCTCAGGCGTCCTCCAACAAGGGTAGCCTGGGCTATAGAAAGGATAGTGTCTCACAACTGACCTTCAATATTACAGAAATGTTTTTTTATATATATATATATACACACATAAATTTTCAATAATTTTTTTCAGCAAACTGTGTCTGACTTTCTTCTGTCTTTGTACAGAAGACTGAAAGAAAGAAAGAAAGAATGAATGAATGAATGACTGTAAATCACAGCTGTGCAAGGCCACAAATGCACAAAACCCAGTATATTGGGGTGGGGTCTTTTTGATGTTTATCATAGCATATTATTTCCATATTTGAAGTGGGTTTATATCTCATCAAGCAAGTCAAATATATTTTAGCTCTTCTGCCTCTAGAGAGGCAGCTAATTATCATTTCTAGAAGGAGACAATAACTGAAAATCAAATAAGAGCTTGCACTGCCAGTATATTTCAGAATTTCATATTTAAAATTCATAGTAAACTGGCATTCAGTTATTGTGATTCAGAAGCAAAATATCCAATTGCATTGGCTACTGGACAGCAACATTTCAGTCAAAGCTTTGTTTCTGCCTTTGCCCAAAGTGCTGAACATACATTAACAGATTTACAAAGATCTTTAGCTTTGTATTATTCTAGTATAACTTCTAGAGTAATCTTTATACAAATGTGTACATTTACATATGCATATACATAAAACATAGCAAAAATTACTTAGAAGCTTACAGCTGAATTGCTGTCAACTTACTGCTAAGCACTCTGTTTGATGGCCTCCATAAAAAGATTAATTTACCAAATATAGAGTTGTTAATCTGCAGAAAATATATGTGAGGAATGTTATTTCTTGTCCAGTGTTGCCACTAGAGGTTCTGATTTACATTAAAAAAATAATTCTGTTTCAGTGTTCTCTACAAGCAGACGTGCAAGATGGAGGCCTTGTAGACATGCCTGAGCTAATTTTCAATCAGCTAATCCAGGTACCGTTTAGTATCAATGTAGCAAAAAAACCCCAAAATTCAGCAGAGCTTCAGTGGGACTCCAGTTTGAGTCATCTCATGATGAGTTCTTTGCTACTAGGCTGAGCTATATTTGTACCCAGAAAAAACTAACTCAAGATACATACACAAGATTCAGGAACACATTTGATGGGGTCATCTTTATACTTCATTTTTACCCACTGAATGTGCTCCACTTTGCAGTACTTAGATAATCTACAGCCACAGAAAGAGAGCAAATGTGAATTATTTCTAATTTCTTTAAAACAGCTAGCTGACAGACAGAGGCACAGATCCCAGCCCCTACCTCACAGGCAGGCTAGGCAGTGGGAAGCCTAATTTTTTGACTGGGTAGAGGCAAACACTCTGGTGGTCAAAATTTAGCATCTAGCTATTCAGTTTGGCATAAGTTCAGGAGCGTATAGTTAAGTGCCATACAAACTCGCACGTAACTTGTCTAGGTCTAGAGAGCACCTGAGTAATGATTTCACATTTGGACTTGGAAGCTCCGTGTGTAAGACGTAGGTACCACCACTTCTCTTGACACTTTCATTCACTGCTTCTCAAAAAATAAAATACCTTGTTTAGTCTGTCTTCATCATATTGATATATATTACCACAGTAACTAAGTAAGAGTTGCATTTATCTCCAGTAGTGCTCTAAGTGCAGAGCCATAAATTTGGCCCAAAATGACTCCAAGGATGGTTGCAGTCTGAAATCTCAAAATAATATTATCAAAAAAGTAAGTGTCTACAAAATCCTAATTAATCTTTGATTAAAGCAGAACATCTAAAGAGATATGTGTGGGAGCAGCATTAATACAAAATTAGTTCAGTCAGATCAGTTCTTTCGCTATGCATATAAAATGAATTCATGATGACAGGACACTTAACTTGTTACCAAAATATTTCTGAACCTAACTAAATATATCAAGTAAACAAACAAAACTACCTATAGCCTAAGGAGTAATTTAAGGTTTATCACTTAAAGAAAAAAATTACATACAGAGCAAAGGGCCATGGTCTTCTTTCAGTGATGTCAGAATAAACACACAGTACTTGCACCAAATTTTAAGGGTGCTATAACCAGCAATTCAAGCAACAATTTACTATACATCAGTTGGAACACCGAGGCACTGGTGCTCTACTGGGGTCCTTTCTGGAAATCTCCCTTTCCAGTGTGAAAGGCTTCAAAGCGATTGAGTCTGCCTGTGTGTGGTCCAGAGATGGCATAAGCTGCACAAACTTCCATTGCAGCCTATGACCTATCCAGAAACAGGTCATGGTGGAGACAGTATGAATGACATTAAATTATATTTCCCATGGCTTTGGGCAGGAAGTGATGATCCTAAGATAGGAACAGAATATAATTCAACAATAAATTTTCCATATTATTTATTTTCTAAAGGTTTAATTTGAAAGGGGTATTGCCTTTCCTTCTTTCTCTCTTCAACAAAGTATGTTTTCAGGGCGAAAAATCTCAAATGCTTTTGCAAGCCTTTTGTACGTCAGTCAACTGACCGGATACAATTTTATTCCTTTACTTGAGAAGAAAAGTGTTTATGAATCAAAAGAAAGCCTGTTCAGAAATTTTTCAGTGTTCATTGCAGAGTTATAATCCTCTGATAACAAGGAATAATAAAACTAACTTTGACAAAATTTTAATTGTAATAGCACTGCACACCTCTCCACACACACTTATTTCACTTACAATTGTAATTGAAACAATGTTACTTTGCATTCTCTATAATTACATTTCAAAATCCCAAGGAGCCACAGTTCTTCAGTTTGTGAAGATGTGTTTTAATACCAAAAGAACACAGTATTAGAAAAGGACATAATAAATTTGGCTTTGGATGTATAAGCTATGCTCAGATTGCTGCCCAAGCCCAGGTTTAGCCTGGGTACTCACTGTACGCTGGTTTTAATGCAACCGATTCCACCTAATTTTAATGGCCTGTTTGTAAAGATAGTATGGTATAACAATAGAGTGTATCCATTGCAAATTTGCCAAGAAGTCATATGCTATTAAGGTGTTTTTTTTAATCTTGTGATCCTAAAAATCTCATATTCCTACAATGCTATAATGCTCAAGACATTTGTAGATAAAGACAACGTTGTTTGCCAATGTGAATCTAAGGGATTTTGGAAAAGACCTTAGAAGGCCATTTAGACTAACTCTAAAGCTAACACTGCCAAGTCTGCAACTAAAGCACGTCCCTAAGATCCACTTCCATGCATCTTTTAAATACCTCCAGGGATGTTGACTCAACCACTTCCCTGAGCAGCCTGTTGAAATGTGTCACAACCCTTTCAGTGAAGAAATTTTTTGTAATCATAGATTCATCATAGAAGGGATCTTAAAGATCACGTGGTTGCAATCCCCTGATCATCTTTGTGGCCCTTCTCCAAACTGACCCTAACAGAGCTATGTCCTTCCTGTGCTGAGGAATCTAGAACTGAAGGCAATACTTCAGGTAAAGTCTCGTGAGAGCAGAGTAGAGGAGGATAATCACCTCACTAAGCCTTCTGGTCACACCACTTCTGATTCAGCCTGGGATACAGGTGCTTTTCTGGGCTGTAAGTGCACATTATTGTCTCATGTTGAGCTTCTCACCTATCAGCACCCCCAAGTCCTTCTCTGCAGTGATACTCTCAATCCATTCTCCACTCAGCCTTTATTTGTGTTTGGGATTGCCCTGAAGCAGATGCAGAACTTTGCACTTGGGCTTTTTGAACTTCATGAGGTTAACACAGGACCACTTCTCAAGCCTGTCAAGACCCCTCTGGATGGCATCCCTTTCCTCCAGCATGTTGACCATGATTCACAGCTTGGTATCATCAGCAAACTTGCTGAAGGTGCACTCAGTGACACCATCCATGCCTGGAACAAAGATGTTAACCAACGAGAAGCATCTGAGAGAGCTGGGGTTGTTTAGCCTTGAGAAGAGGAGGCTGAAGGGAGATCTTATTAGTCTTTACACCTACTTGAAAGGAGGTTGTAGAGGGGAGGGAGCTGGTCTCTTCTCCCAAGTGACAGGGGACAGGACAAGAGGGAATGGCCTCAAGCTCCGCCAGGGAAGATTCAGGTTTGACATCAGGAAAAAAATTTTCAAGGGAAGTGTCATTGGGCACTGTCAGAGGCTGCTAGGGAGGTGGCTGAGTCACCTTCCCCGAAGGTGTTTAAGGGATGGATGGATGGATGGATGGATGAGGTGCTGAGGGACACAGTTAAGTGGTTGATAGGAATGGTTGAACTCAATGCTCCAGTGGGTCTTTTCCAATGTAGTGATTCTGTGATTCTGGAGACATTTTCAGTACCTTTGGATGGATGAGGTGCTGAGGGACACAGTTAAGTGGTTGATAGGAATGGTTGAACTCAATGCTCCAGTGGGTCTTTTCCAATGTAGTGATTCTGTGATTCTGGAAACATTTTCAGTACCTTTGGATAGATCCCATCCAGCCTCATAGACTCATGTGTGACTAAGTGGTGTAGCATATAGGAAATAATTTCGCTACTTAAAATATTTATTAAAATATATATAGACAACATTTACGATTACAAAAATTGATAACTTATTTGCAGAGGCTTTGAGAATGTTGTAAATAAGTACACAACTACCAAAATGAATCACTGAGGGTTTTACCTCCCTAATCTATTCTACTTCTGGTGCTCTGGGATTCAGTTGCTGTTTCAATCTGTGTTTCAACAAGTATTGGTGGAAAAAGCTTTATACCCAAATTTTTATTGTTCATTTCAAAATACTAAAGTGTATCTAAAAGGCTGGCTGTTTAGAAATGAAACAATTACTTAGAAATGGTGATTTGAAAACCCTGATGACCATAATCCTCAATGGAAAGTTAATGGGAATCTGATCAGATCCCAAATCTGCTGTTTTGGAGATTGGCGGGGTTCACTAAACAGTTGTATCAAAGAAATAATAAAGCAAAGTGATTTTTGGATACTTCAAGGAGTTAAATTCTAAATCATTCAGAAAATGCTGCCTTTCGCCATGGCACATTTTGTACTGGTTTGTGAAGTGGGCTTAATCTCTAGTAAATAAAATAGACATTTCTGAAAACCAAGTGAGTTACAAATTCATGTGTGGAAGAAATTTAAAACGGAAAGGAACTAGAGTTCTTTGTTCAAGTAGCTTAGTGACTTACTGGCTCCCATATGGTTCTCCTCCTCATGTTCTTTCCCTCTCTTTTTCTTTCCTTTCAGTTCTGCTAGAAGATACACTCTTAATCAAAAATCCCTCTGTTCAAATTATCTACATAGTAATTTGCATCTCTCAATTTTTTTTTAACAAGAAATAATATATTACAGGCATTCTGGGTTTTGAAGAAGCCAAAATACCAGTGAGCATACGTTATGCAGTGTATCTAACTCTGTATTTCTTAAAATAAGGTGAAGTGTCTTCTTCCTCTGTAGAAAAGCTTTAAATGTTCAGAGTTTTCAGAATTTTTTGACTATATAAAAGACAAACTATGTATTTTATCATAATATTCTTGCAGAAGAGGTTTGACCTTTATGCTTGTAAAGAACACTTGAGTTAAAAAAAAAAAAAAAAGAAAAAGCCAAGATGAAAAGAAAAGTGATCTGGAATATCTCATAGGTGTAATGTTTGTTTTTCCTCATGGTAAATTAAACAAGAGGGTAGTGTAAATTGAAATAAAACGTATTCATGTTTGCTGATGTGCTATCAAAATAAGTAATGTGTTCTTCAAATAAACTTTAATTCTTGTACAACTTATTCATCCATAACACTTTAAATTCCTTGCAATTAATGACTAAGAAATATTAGACTAGATTTTAATTTCAAGGAGGGAGACAAGCCCAACCTGGCACCCAACTAATATTTTTAGGTGATATTTGCCAGTAAAGAAATACTATTTGTTTATGAGCTACTATTTTTATTGTTTTCTCTCCATGTCAATTCTGTCTGTTACACATATACATGTACACAAATGTGCTCACAAAGCTGGTTCTTCAGGTCATAGGTTCTGCCTTCCTTCATTATGTTTAGAGGCGTTAGGCATGTTAAAATGTAACAATTTGTATTAAGAAAAGAAGAAAATTGTATTAAAACCATAGAATAGATATCTGCTTCCTCCCATAGCATGATCTTCCCCTCCCACTACCACTTCAGACGTCTTTTCTTATCACAAGTGTATTATTCATCTCACTTTGTTCTTATAAAAAATTATTTGTTTGCTTTATGCAACTACTGCCAAGTGTATTGTCATTCCTGTTTCACAACAGAACTCGGAAGTTAGTTTTATTTTTTCCTTTATTTGCCATGCCCATCAAGGACTAACTTCAGACTGGGAGGTGCAATAGTAAGTAGAAAGGAAAGTCACATAGTAAATATTAAAAGAAAAATAGGTTATTTCCAGGGACATTTTAAAGTAAAGATATTCTGCATAATCATATTTAGTAATGTATTGATCACTTTCTTAAATACGGTAAGAGTATCCAATTTTTTAATTTAATCCATGTCTAAATATGTTGACTTTTGGAATTACTCTTTGTGAATTACCCTCAGAGACAGACACTTGATAAACTGATAGTAATCCATTCATTCATAAAGACCCAGAATTTGCATAAATTTGGTTCCTTATGCTCAATGACAATCAAATATTACCTGAATATAAATTTCAGATTCCATTATTTTTCACTCCTAATAAATTGCCATTAAATCTGTAATAGAAAAAAATTATCTATGATACCAAATCAAAGTGAAAAGGACACAGAAAACAAAGAAAAAGTGTACAAAAATGGTAGACAGACATGTTTGATAACATGGGTGACTAATTTGTGATTTATACTGCATGCAATGTCTCCTGGCAGTAATGCAAAAATCATGCTCTAAGTAGTACATGTAAATATAGTACAAATCAATGCAAATTTTGCAGTTTCATAACCCTGTCCAGTACTTCAGGAACTGTACTAGTGAAATGTGTAGAATACACACATTTCTGGCAGTGTGGGCTCTGAACCAGCTTTAAAAATAAAAAAGCTGGGAGAAAAAAAAAAGAACAAATGTAACTTGTTAATGTACTCTATATATCAAACACACTGTTATCCAAGAAGCCATCACAGGCTGGTATGTATGACAAAGTACTTAGAAAAGTTTGTTCCTCTAGAAAAAAAAACAGTTCAAGGGTGCATAAAACATACTAAGTATGATTTCAGCAGTATTAATTTCATTCAGTTTCCCCTGACCTTGAGAGAGGTGTTCAGATTCTTATCTAATAGGGTCATAATTCTGCATCCTTGTGCAACATTGGAAAATAAGATTACAAAAGTAGAGTTTCATTATAGACAAGGAGATAGTAAAAAATCTCAGAAAGTACTGGGCTTTAGTTAAAAATGTTGAGTTCATAAACATTTTCTATTTCCACACTTCCCTTCTGACACACAACAAAGAACTGACTGTTCACCCTCTGCAACAATGAAAGAGAAGAATATCAGACTACAAGGATTATCAATAACTGGGTTTTAACCTCATAATTCATCTTTAAAATAATTTTCAGAGCTGAAGACAGCCCTGTAGGTGCAAAGTAGATTGAAGAGTGCAGATTAGGAAATTAGACAAAGGAAGCAGTTAATCAGTTGCACAGACTGAGCTTCTAGCCTGTTTTGTCTGCTATATCAATGAGAAATATTGTGTTTTCCAAGCATACCATAGCCGAGAAGCTGGATCAGTTATATCAGGCATATCTGAGAAGAAGGGAGCACAGAGTTAGTATAGGATAAATATGGATGAAAAATGCCCATTATGATGGCCACTAAACTCTGCTGTTGATTAAAGCAGTGCTGAAAGATTTTGAGACTAAATATAGAGGCTGTTCTCACTTCTTCCCTAGCAACTTCCCTTGTTCATGCCTCTTCAGAAAAGGACTTGTGAAATCAAGCAATAAAAATACAAGTGGAGTTCTGTAGGAACATAACTGACTAATGAAGTTAAATGTTTTATCAGATGAGAATTTAGAACGAGCAATTGAAACACAGGTATAGAGAAAAAAGAAGGAAAAGCTTTTGTTCTCCTAGAAGTTGAGAAGCTGTTTACTACAGAGATTTGTTTACTTAACCTACTAAGTGACTCATTGCAGCAGAGAATTGAGTCCTTCACCTTAAACCATTTGCAGTGTAATCGAGTGTAAGAATTAATAGTTGTGTGCTATGATCCAAAGTGATACTTTCTGCTGTAGTGCCAATATATAGAAAAGTTTTTTAAGAGAATGGGTTTTAAATAGCTCAAAATCTCAAGTCACATAGACTCCAAATAGAAGAAATTTACTAAGTAGAATAGAAATAGGATATTAGAACATAAAAAAAAATATAGGGAGGAAGGTAAGGTAGAAACAAAACTTAATCCTAACTACCATGTTCCAAAGAACTGATCAAGAAATTTCCTTTTTTTAAAGACTGTGTCCATTTACAGGAGCAAAAAATGAGCCAAAAGGAAAGCATAATTTTAAACAAAATATCCTAAAATGTAATAACTTCAGAATGTGTTCTGATTTTAACAAAGGAATTGCGGCAGGCCTACTCCCCTTTTTGTTTCAGTGGGGTTTAAAGTTTAAATTAGATTTAACTTTAAAATTAGATTTCATACAATTTTCTGAGAAGTCAGCTAAAAGAAGAGTTATTAATGATTTATGGATGCATTTATAAGGATAATATACTTCCTCATAAAGACATGAACATATCTGGACAGTAGAAAAAATATGGACAATAATAATTCAATTGAAATTACTAAATCATCTGCAACTTATAAGTTTTCAGAAAATAATGTTCTTTCTATGAAAATATGGCACAGATGCATATTGTGAAGGAATATCACAGTCAGGAACTGAACTTCCCCAGCAAAAATCCAGAGTTTGTTTCCCTAGACATCTGAGACATCTTCCTAAATTTCAATACGTCTTAAAGAATAAGTAACCTTGATTTCATTATCTCTGATTGTGTAAAATAGATCAATAATTTAAGATAAAAGGTTTACCTGAAGTCTAGATTATCTGATTTTAGCTGACTGAGACAGACTTTTCTGATGGAGGACACAGATTTTCTGAACAGCCCTTGGAGAGCTAGACAGATACGTGATGAGAACAAATGTAGTTGATAGACTAAAAAATGAAAGGTTTTAGTGGTATTAATTAATCCTGTAGAGACTCAGCAACAAAACTCACAGAAACGTACCTCTGCAGTGGTAATTTAAGAGTCCCTATCCCTCCACCCCAAATCGATCAAATCCTGTTCCTCTTCAGGAGAGACTGGTACTGTAATTTGGCCTTTATTATTGCAGGTTGACACACGTTACTGATGACCTACAGCTACACTGCTGTTAAAACAATACAAAAACATTTTAACAGTTCAGGACTGTCATGTCTACTACATTGTGTGTGGACGTCAAGGTGTTGGCAGTGAGAGCCCGTGCATGGGCTCATGGAGAAAAGCATGACGAGGAAGAAGTAGCAGATAGATCTATTACGAACAGACTACAACCCCCGTGGTGCACAGTGGGTGGATGAAACAGAGGAGTCGGCAACAAGAGTGAAGTTGAGCCTGAGAAGTGGGCAATGAGGAGGAAGTATTCAGACTCTTTATCTATTTCTCATCATCAGAATCCATTTGAATTGGCAATAAATAAAATTACTTTTCCCCAAGTCAAGTATGCTTTGCCCATGGCAGTAATTAGTAAGAGATCCCTCTGCCTTTATGTTGATCCAGGAGCTGATCCATCTCATTTTCTCCTGCTGTCCTGTTCAATGAGAAGCAGTGGGACAGCAGCTGGGTGGGCATCTGGCAGCAGCCAACTACAGTCAACCCAGCAAAACTACATGGTCAGCAGAAGCTGTGATCAGCTGTTACAGGTGATGAGTCAGTTGGCCAACACTATGACAAAAGTGGGAACTTTCTGGAATTACATTGTGATAACAGTGACAAATCACAGCCCCACAGAATGCCTAGTGAACAGTCACATTCAAAGGAAAATACTATCATTTTCTTTGTTGAATGACTTGTCAGCTTGCATTGAAGATCCATTATCCTACTTCTAACTCCTACCCTGAAAAATCTCTTAGGAACCAACAACTTCCCTAAGTAGTCATCAAGATACTTGGTAAATTCGTACTAATATCTAAAAAAAAATCAATTAAATAATTTTGTTGCAAAATAAGCATATTATTTCTTGTTCGACCATTGATAGACACGAAGTACAATTAATCACTCTTCTTTTCCTCTACATTGTATTTAATATTTCAAGCCAAATATCTGCTGCCTCAGTTTCTTCTTTTTGTGTTTTTCTTTCACATCCTAATAAATTCTATTGCTGTCCTCTGAACTCTCTCCTGTTCATCTTTCTTTATGTCTGCTGCCCAGTCTGAGAGGCATTATGCCAGATATCTCCCACGTCAAAGTATCATAATTACTTTCTATTTCTTACTTGCATTATTCCACTTAACAAAGCAAAGGTTGCAGGGAAAGGTAAAATATTTTATTAGCCCCATGAATATAATTTAGATTATCACAGCTGTAATAATGCTGCTATGTACTTTTATAATATACTGAAGATTTTTCCCCTATAAAGGAATTATTCCTGATTTATCTAGACAGAAGCATAAATAACACTGTTAATTTAGAGTAAGTCTGCAATCCATTGAAACACTCAATTCTTTTCTGCCATAATGCTGTCTCTCTAGTTAGTCCCCACTGTTTGTTTTACCATTCTAGTTTGAATTTTTACCTTTTATTTATTTTTCTGGTTTTGGCTTTTGGAAATCTTTTCAGCCTTCCTCCCTCCCTGCCCCCACCCCCAGCCACGTTTTTCTTACTAATTTTTGCTTTCTCTTTATTTACGTATCATTAAGGTGTCCTAATGCACCCTTTACTTTCTCATTATCCTTCTTCCATGTCAGAATACTTCGTAAGTTTTCAAATTTCTTAAAATTTTCATATCATTATTTGGTAGCATTTGCTGATTTGTTTCTTCTAGATGGCTTACAGACAATTTATCTTCAGGTTAGATTTTAACCTGTTGTCCCTTTCATTTCAGGTATTTATTCTGCTTTCTGGAGCAAAGTTATCTCATATGCACTGACAGAAATCATTGAAGAATATTTTATTTGTTCTTATCATCAAATTTTAGGAAACTAGCATATGCCCTTAAGTTGCCTTCTATAGACAGTACAGGGAGTTTGGTTGCCATAAATAAAATATACTAAATTCCATTCCTATTGGGCTACATTACTTTCCTAACAAATATGCATAAGTTCTGTTCAAAACAATCAAACAAACAGGAAAAAAGTAGCTGTTTTAAATGTTTTGAAGTAGCATCTCCTGCACAGTTTTGTACCCAGAAGCATTTTGGTACCAGCAGGTTTGAGGACCTGGGAGGGAATATGGAAAAAAGAAAAAAGCAAGCTTTAAATGAAAACTCTTATTTAAACCTAACTATGCAGTCATCATATCCTCTTCCATAAAAAATTTCAGGTTTAATTCCTCACTGTATATACTGTATCTTTGTTATGCTAACCTGTTACACCTCTTCTATTTTCCAGTTCTCTTGCACATTTATCCTAACAGAAAAGATAGGTGGACTTTACTCTCGCCCAAAGATCATAAGAACAGTTTTTGGTAGTTTTCAAACTATCAGTGAAATCTCACAGAACTATTTTCAGAGTTTCACAATCAAAGGCTTTTTAGGGCTTTAGTTATTCAAGTGTCAAATACAGATGTTTGACTTTCCCACTGAATCCAGTATTTACAATATTGTCCCGCTATGATCTCTTGATTTCACTTTCGCTCATCTAGTCTCAATTGAAATGAATCTTTTAACATCTCTATATCAGTTCAGAGTTAAAAATTCAGTGGCTATGACAAGCTTTCCAGGAACAGTCAAGACATTGTCAACTTCATCAAAATGACAATAGCTTTTTCTCATTTTTTCCCTTTGAAATAGACTCCTTTGTGTCCTGCTAGAGATATAGATAGTTGCAATCAGTTTATTTGGATGTTATTTGGATGTTAGTTTTCCTCAGTAGAAGTTGAATGCTCACAGGCATAATTCTATTTGTCCTTTCAATCCCAGTAAGAAAAAAAAAAAACACACAATCCCACACAGTTATATGTCTCCTTCAACCTGAAATATGGTAATTTTCAGGTAAAGAACACTGATCGTTCTGACAGTTATCTGTAAACATCTTACCAAACCCAAAACATATTCAAAGCAATTTATATTTCTTGAGTACAGATGCCATTTTGCAATACTCATACTCTAGCATTGCCAATAGATGAAGTATCTACATCTGCAAGTTTAAGCTTCAGTGGTTTTGCCCTGAAAGTACACTGTAAGCTTTTAGGCTCTGCTATAAATGTACCTGGAGAAAATAATTAAATATATTTCCAAATCCTTTTGAATTACTCACAGTCTGGGCCCATACATTTTTTCCTTCTTCGAATAATTTAGTTATAATTTTATAGCAACCAATCTATTTCAATCTTTCCTCCTTTTTAATACATATCTTAGAGTTTCTCATATCTGTAAGATAATTAGCGTTGCGCATTTGCAATTTATTTTTAGAATGTTCAATCTGTTACGGATTATTCCTAGTGTAAGAACAGTTTGTCCTACTTGAAGTTTATGCTAGAGCCTCTCATCTTTAAATTTGGATGTTTTTTAATAAAATGATTTCAGAGATTCTTTTGTATAAGGATCACTTATTACATTAATTTTATTGGCACTCACTCTATTAGTATTAACTTTATATTTCATAATGCCTATTTCAAGGAACATATTTATGATGATTTATAATAAAAAGACTGTATTTATAATACATCATAGCATAATTTTCTTATTAGCTAATAGAAACAGAACATCACTTATCATACAATATAAGTATAGCCTGCCATCTTGTTGAACAGTGACTCCTGTTATTCCATCGAAAAAAGCAGTTAGAAAGCTATGAATTTACTAGATCTATGAGAATTTGTATGAGCTTATTCCATGGAAACATGTATATTTTGAGAATTATATGCCTTGTGATTATTTTTTTATATGTGTTTTAGTCTCAGTCTCAGAAGCTGACAGGTTGTTGGATGTTTCACTGTCAATATTTTAAAGACAAATATTTAATCTGGTGGTAAATTCCCCTTAGTTCTATTGAGTTACTTTTCTATTTTTTGTTTATACTTTTTGTTTTTGTTTTCTAATATTGTGTTATGCATCTAAGTTTATTTTTTAATTTATAACCTAAACAAAACATTTTGAAACTTTCAGTCCACATCTTGCTACACAAAACCAAGTCTTAAACACCCATTGTTTATAATGTCAGGTGTTTTTTTATAATTGCAACATACTGAAGTGAAGAAATTCAGAAGTTTTACTTTTTAATCATATTGTACTACTACTTTTTGACCCCATAATTTTGGGACATCTGAGAAATGTGACAAGGCTATTATATCATGCCAAGGCACGGAGTTTTATATACATAATCTCAACAAGAAGTGACACAATGAGAGTTCATGAGCATTCTTCTCTCTTGCCTTACCTAGTTATAGAAAAATTCTAGTCATCTATACAGTTGCTACAAAACCATGTTTTCATATTTCACAAAAGAAACCAAACCAAACCAGGACCCTCAAACCCCATGCTGAACACGTAACATGAATCAACTATAAAACATAGTAACTGGTCTTTCTTCCATCAGAAATCTCAGATAGTAACACTTTTTTTTATATAAACAAAGTTTTCTGAAAGAAAGCTGATCACTTAGCACATCCACTTGAGCTTCAGTAGACTCAAATACATAATTTTGCTTTTGCAAGGGCATTTTTCAACTATGGGATACATAATATCTAGATGTTTTCCATTTCTCCATTGTGATACCAGTCTCCTACCTCTTTTCTAATTGTTAGACTACATAGCTGACATCAGAAAATTCAATTTTGAGAGCTCTTCTCATTACACAGTGTCAGGCTCACTGTTGCTAGTACTTTCTCAGCACCCTCGCCTCCCTTCTTGTCGTGTTCTCTGACCAAATGTTTTTGGTAAAGTTTATTTCACATAGTAAGTGTAAGAAAGACAGTACTTAGGAGAGAGTATTTTGTACAAGAAACGCATGAGTTTTGTTGCTCTTCATAAAAGAAATGTGTTTATCTTCCAATGTCTGAGTAAAGGTTTTAATGAGCAGATAATCATAAAAATACATATTTAGGCAGCATTTTTTAATTGATAAAAAAATATTTTATCTATTGATTTTTTTTTAATTGATGAAAAAAATGTAGTACAACTAATGTATGTGAGTTTACTCAGGGAAATTGTGAATGCCCCCTCCCTAGAAGTGTTCAAGGCCAGGTTGGATGGAGCCTAGTCTGGTAGGAAGTGTCCCTGCCCATAGCAGGGGGAGGTGGAACTGGATGGATGATCTTTAAGGTCCCTTCCAACCCAAACCTTTCTATGTTACTATGGTGGATTTTTTTTCTCCTTTGGAAGTTTACGTTAAGAGTAAATATTCTGTCCATCAATAACAGTGTCACATGATGAGAAGATATAGCACATGCTGTGGTGTTGAATTAAAGATTTCTCAATTTACACATATCAAAATCCTGCAGAAGGAAAAAAATATGTATCTCAGGTGTAAAGTAAGCAGCAGTGGTGTTGCTGGATTGAGATAGTACGTAAGCAATTGGAACATGGATCAAATAGCACAGCATGGGCTCTTCTTCAGCAGATGCATTACAGAAAGCAAATCAACAGAGATAGAGTTGCAGAACTCTAGAATATGAATTCATATCATGACTCCTTTCCCATACAGAAATAATGTGGGAGTACTATGATTTCTCCGCAATGAAAGAGGTAAATTCAGAGCTGTAGGTCCTATGTGGACTGAAGATGCATATAGAATATTTGGTGAAGCACCTAGAGTGTCTGTGCCCCCACCATCCCCATCTTCCTTCAGCCACCGAAATCAAACTCACAGGCACTCACAATCATGCTCAAGCTGCCTTTAAATGGGAGTAGGAATGCAGAGAGGGAAGATGAAAAAGGAAGAGGAATTACGAAATCAAATAGTGAAATTCTAGATAAACAAACATAAGCATTCTTGTTTCTCTCTAGTGTTTGGACGCTGCCACTGTGCTGTGACTGAGAAAACTTGTGAACAAAGCAGAACTTAAAGTGTTTCCCTTAAATTTATCCCCTTATCTCCTTATTTTCTACTGAATAATCACTGACAGATGCATGTAGTACACCGATTTAAGGACTGAATTCAATTTTTCATACATACATGTCTCATGCTGTCAGAGATACTTCAGGGTATCCCATCTGGTCCCTAGCTGCTACTCTGGTAGTTCATAAGTTTCACACAGGTGCCATATCTGCAAAAAACTCCTGAATGCTCAAGGTATGTTACAGTACCTCAAACCACATTTTCTCATTTGCACTCAAAAGTGAAAATGTGAGCGTCAGATTAGAGCCTTAAGTGACTTTGTTCAGGGGTGATAAATAATTTGGATTCCATTCTGATGATCTAAAATACTCCATATTTGTCCAATAAGGGCCAGCCAGGTGAAAGTTAAGCCTTGCAACGTACAGTAGTCTATCCATAGCAATAAATACGATTAATATAATTTGTAAACTTATATAGAATTATCAGCTTAATCATTTTAGTTAGTCTGTATAATACTATTTATATCCTGATGATATGGAAATATATCAGTATTTTCCTGTAGAAATGTTGGCTTATCAAGAGTATTTTAATTGCTTTTTTTCCAGAAAATGGAAGCATTTACATATCTATGGCAAGGTGTCAGTTTAAGACATATCAAGTCAAGCTGTGCGAGTCATACTGTGTCAGAATACAAAGCACAAAGTAACTTTAAGTAATTGCTGCAACCTGACATTACATGTCAGAATCAGATACACCATTACCTAGGTAATCCAAACTATGACAACTTTATTATCTAAAATTTTTAATGCAGAAAAAATATATTAGTTATTGATTGAAAAGGTCTCTTCTAGTCTTAAAGTCTTTATTTCTTTAGGGCAACATCCTAAGTGATTTCAACATCATGCTCAGAACTAACCTTGTTTAGAGGGAGGAAGAGTTTTTTAACACAGACTAGTTACAAAAAACTAGGATATGACATTGAGGTAGCATAACATTTGTCATACATGAAAAATCCTCAGATGAACAATGAGACACTAAGCAAGAGGTACTTAAGAAAAGAGCTTAACAATTGTGCATAGTTAAATATAGTCTTGCCTTAATAATACAAGAATATATTCATACAGCCTTGTTTGGGGCATTTAACTTTTGCTGTTATTTTAGGTACCTGCAATTTGTTTATAGAGTCTCTAAGGCATCCAAAGTTCATTTAGATATCTAAAGTCATATTATCTCATCTTTCCTAAGCCCCATTGCCTTTAAAGGAAACAAAGGGCCCTAATTCAGCCATCTGGATAGATGCTTAAGCATCTCCTATTGCTTCTCATGGTAACTTGTTGGTCCTGAAGGAAGATATTTTTTAGTTTTCTATTTGCAAAATTATTAGACCTTACTGAAACAAAATACTGTACTATATAGGAATAATCTTATTCAAACACATCTTGCTGGGCAAGCTTCCAAAAAAAAAGTATCTTTTCTTATGACTTTATGAGCCCTATTTTGAGACAGTGAGTGCTGAACATCAAACATTTCATTTTACTGTTCTTCAGTTGGACAACCTAGATAAAAACATATACACTTCCTTTTTTTTTGATAAAATGGCATTATGATATTATCTGATAATGTTTTTTAACTGCTTGCTTGGGATAATTCTTACAATTTCAACCATTTCAGAAAGAACATTAGGAAAAAATTTTTCACAGAAAGGGTCATTGGGCACTGGAACAGGCTACCCAGGGAGGTGGTTGATTCATCTTCCCTGGAGGTGTTTAAGGCACAGGTGGATGAGGTGTTAAGGGGCATGGGTTAGTGTTTGATAGGAATGGTTGGACTCGATGATCTGGTGGGTCTCTTCCAACCTGATTATTCTATGATTCTATGAAAATTCTTGGGAAAACTTCACCAAGTTTTGACTCATGGAGTAACCTTGACTTGAGAGAGAGAGACAACATTCTTCTCAGACTTTGATTGCTTGCTTGTTTGTCGTTAAGTTTGTTCAGCTGATCATTTGGATTATTATTTTTTCATTTGTTAATTTGTCATTTTACCCGCTTTAGTATGAGTTGCCATAATTGGTTGTGAGAGCACTGGTGGTCTGACTAGAGGCATAAATCCAATTCAAAAGGACAGTTCAGATAGCAATATGTTTTAGGAAATTTCCACTCTTTAAGAGTATGACAAGTGTTGAAATTGCAACATGGCCAAACTTCTTGAAAGTTAAACTGTTTAAAGATAGTGCTTCCCAAGTCTGCGGAAATTTATATTAAGCAGAGAGACACAGAAAACAGAGCGCTGCTTAGCTGAACTGTTAACTGGTTTAACTGGGAAAAGCAGAAAAAAATCATTAAAGGCTTATGCCAGATGCTCTTCTTCTAGGAGAGATACTTAGAGGTGACAATTACAACAAATCCTTCTCTTGTTCATTGTTTAGGTTATCATTAGGTTCTTGATCCCCTCATTATGACTATCAAAGTATATGCCTCAAATGCCATCACAGACTGCATTGTTGTTTTCATATTCCTTTTTAACACTTTAAAAACTAACTGACTCTTTTATCTGGGTACATTTGCTACATGTGCCTATATCTTGTACAAACTGGTTGTCCTGTTGAGTGAATCTTACTCCCACTGACTTCTGCTGTGATAAGATGGAATGAGTCACACCAGGTGTTTGTAAAGGTTAACGACTAATATATTCAGAGCTGCAGATAAATCACGATGCCCTTCTCTGTGGCAGTTGCTACAGAGCAATTTGCTAAGGAATGCCTAAAAGTAGGTAACTATATAGGTAGAATCAGCAGCTCTAAAATAACTTCACAGGTGCACTTTCAGAAAGCTGAGTATTATCTCTGCAAAATATAGTGACTCTGAATGACCACTGAACATTAAATCATTGCTAAGAATCTGGATAAACTATAGAAAAATCATTTTTTAGTGTCTTGTCCCTGTGTGCTGCCAGTGTTCGATACTGTTCACATCCTGATTTTTCAGCTTTTGCACCACACCACAACTGCCCTCTCTGTGAAGGATTTGCTAGCCAAGACAAAACAGCATAATAGTTCTTTCGTAGCTGCCTGCCTCTCTGCTACAAGAGTCAGAGAGAAAGTTAAAGTATTCTGGGTTTCTTCCTTCCTTCCTTCCTTCCTTCCTTCCTTCCTTCCTTCCTTCCTTCCTTCCTTCCTTCCTTCCTTCCTTCCTTCCTTCCTTCCTTCCTTCCTTCCTTCCTTCCTTCCTTCCTTCCTTCCTTCCTTCCTTCCTCTCTTTCTTTTTTTCTTTCTCTCTTTCTTTCTTTCCTTCCTTCTTTCCTTCTTTCTTTCTTTCTCGAAGGAGCCAAGGAAATCATTGGTCATTCCATGAAGATTTTCTTAACAGTATGTTGTATCTGTCCCCTGAACGCTACTGAAGAAAGGCTTCAACACAATTTGGAAACATTATCCTGTACCATTTTCAGAAGCAATGCAAAAGTGATGCTTTTGTTGCAGTCACTATAGTCACAGAATGAAACTGAAGACATTTTCAAGTCAAATTCTAGTTTTTACCACTTCATTCTGCCAATCAAATGTTTTCCTCAAGTTTCTACAAGTTGTTATGCAGTCTTCTTCCTAGGTGAAGTCATACAATTCTACCACTAGAGTACATGCTGTTACATTCTGTCCTTGTGTTAGCTCTATTCATTAATGAAGTACTAATGCTTACTCTCCTCCTTCTTTTCCTGGCATGGGAGTAAAAGACATATAGTCAAGGCTCTGGATTTTTTATGCTGCTGTAATGGCCCATAGAAAATTACTGTAAACTGTGAGACACCTGCTCTCCAAAGCAACGTCACCAGTAAAATCTGAGTGGAAGGAGTAATGTTTACTCCACGTTCCCATATGCTAATTCTAATATGCTTAATAACATGTATTTCCTTTTGGCTGAGTCTAGACAGATCCCTGTGCAGTCTATGAAAGTCTATGAAAGTATTATTTCATCCTATCACTATTTTCACATTCCTATAACTGACACTGTCTAAAATTGTTCTTCAGAGTCACCTGCTTTCTCTGCTGATTGGACAGGGAGTCCACCCACTTAGCTAAGCTGATATGAATCAGGCTGCTAAGTCAGCAGTCTTTTCATCAGACATTGTAATATTTACTTTAGGTGAAAATTTTGCATTTCAAAGTGCTAACTACCTATATTGAAGATTTTTACTTGTATGTTTATAGTAATGTTTATAGCAATAAAACATTCTAGCCTAAGCAGTCATTATAAATCTGTACACGAACTACAATGAACCATCTGATAAATATATTTGTGGAAATTATTGAAGTCACAGATGGGCACCGGTGCTTCTCTTTACATGCATTTCACTGAATCAGGAGAAAAGGCTGAAGTTTTTATAGTCACATTTAGGACAGTTCTGTCCTTAGGTGCTGTCGGTGCTTGGCATTTCAAATTGCTTCTGTTCAGTCTGGCTTTATAACTTTGGCCAACTTATATTGCACAACTTATATTGTGCTTTACTTCCTTATTGAGAGCCTGTAAATAATGTAATGCAGTTTTAATACAACAATGGTTAATTTATATAAAATTGCTCTGGTTTGTGCTAAAGCAGAATCAACTCTGTAATGTTTCAGCTAAGACTCTTCTAAGTAGCTTCATTTTCTGAAACTCAACAATATGTTTTTCAGTGTCTACTTCTAGAAGTGATAAGTATTTACTGTTATTACTAAGTATGTAATTCCATGTACATCATACTCAGTATAAATCCGAGGGATCAGAAGGGTCAGGCTTTTGGTGGCTGACATCCAGTGTGAATCTCATTCATCTCTCTGCTCACAGTCCCGATACATGTGTTTCTGAATCCAGTTCCTGAATCCAGCTCCCATCTGCTGCTGATTCTAGTCCAGGACCCTCTGCAAACCTGCCCTGTATCAGTAGTGACATAGTTATCAGAGTTCAATTTGGTTTTATGTATCTGTATATATTTTATTATTTTGTTATTAATAGTAGTATCTTTTTTGTTTTTATTATTATTATATTAAATAGTTTTAATTTTAATTTCTAACACACAGATCTCTCTTCCTTTCTTATTTCTCTTTCCTCCTTCCTTGGGCAGGGCGTGGGAAACTGGGATATAAGTGCCTGTATTTAGCTGCTGACTGAGTCAGAGGCAGGACAGGGGCTAAACTATGACAATACTAGATAGAAAAGAAACACTGATAATATTTCTAGATAAAAATACTATATTTTTCTAAATGATTATTATATAAAATTACAGGATACAACTGAGATAAAAATTGTAATAATATAGTTAAATGTACCAGGCTTGTTGTTTTATATACAGCATAGTTCTTACAGAATACAAATAAATTTTTAGAAACGAATTCATCTTTCATTTTCTTAGTATCATTTCCTTAGCATTCAGAATAGATACTTAAGAAATTTTATCCTGAAAGTGCAACTGAGTTATCTATGGCAAATATAAAATGAATAAATAATTGTTTGATCATTCTTAAGAAGACAAATGTAAGGGGTCTACTGTCACATTGTAAAATGATGAGGTGATATAGCATTTATAATCTCTTATAAATTACTGACATAGTCCCTTGTCCTTGCATGGAATTGTCCAATCTCTGCCATTGCCAAGCACTTTCTTTTCACCTTTCACTATTCCCCCAAAGCTCAGATTCTGAGAAGGATGAATTGTTCAGTGAACTAGAATCAGCCAAAAAAAAGGGAACAGTACAGTTAAGTCTCATCTCTTTGTCTCTTGATATACGGATTGCTGGAACCTTGAAGAGTATGCCAGAAAAGCATCTTCAAAGGCTTATCCCAGTCATACTCTTCCTGAAATATCGCAGACAAGATCCTTGAATAGGTGGCTCTTTATCTTTTTTAAAGTTGAACCATTCAAACTTATTCTGTTTCAAGAAAACTTGGTTTTGCATATTTGATTGATATTTTCACAAGTATCTAAGCCCTACTTTTAAAAGTGACTTAGATATATTAGTCCCTGGTGACAAACAGGTATTGAGGTGTTTCAACACAAGATAAATACTTCTGAGAAAACAAGAATCTTAAAAAAATTTTTTGCAAGTGCGCTCCATGGGCAGAAATGTACCACTTGGAGAAAAATGAGCAAAGGGAAGGAAATCTTCTAAAGCTGACTAACCTACTGCTTCCCTAGAAAAGTGATAAATTGTAAAAGATGCTCCTTTTCTTGCTTTTCATATATACGAGGAAAAAAAAGCAAAATTACATAGCTATATATATTTTACTTATAACTCTCTAAAGTTGAGCTGTGGAACTAAAACTGTAAGGTTTTTTTTGAAATCACCTTGTCATTATATCCCATTTGTTATGACAATACAGAAATGCCTGCCAGATAAACTTGTTAACTGCTAACTTAAGGCAAAACAAGAATTAAAGCTCTTTACCAAGAGCTGTATTCTAGAGTCAGGTGTGAGCTTACTCCCACATTATGTCTAGCAGTGCTTCACAGTATACCAAAAAAGGCACTCTCTTGGCTACTGTCATGCACTATTTAAAGTAAACACAATGATGCCTGGGTTTGCATTCCTTCTTCAGCGAGTGCAATCAGTGTTGCCACAAAGGGATCACAGTGTCTGCTAGACATAAGCACCTGAGGAAAACATTGATCTCAGCCAGGAAAGGCCTAAGTGTGACTTAAAATGAGAGATCCACTTTGCAGGGACACTGCACAGATTTGAGTATTTCCTCTTCATCTCAACTCTCCTTCCTTCCCACCATTCTCTTTCACACCACGTTGTATCACATTATTATCACATTTAATCCCTTCCCCTTACTTAATATCCATTCTTAAAACAATATCAGGTCACAGAATACAGTTAAAACTTTGTTAGTCCTAAAATCAAGATTATAATAAATATTCTATATAGTTAGAGAGGATGATGAACTCTTCTAAGAACAAACATTAACAAACAAAAAGCTTGCATCAGCTCTTGGAATTGTATCCAAATCTATCATCAAGACCAGTCAGAAAATCAAGTTTCTCCACAATTATGGAGGTCTGCTCCTTCAGATCATAACAGGACATACTACCAGAGAGCATTTGGTCTTTCTGGATCTAGCGGAGGATGATGAACTCTTCTAAGAACAAACATTAACAAACAAAAAGCTTGCATCAGCTCTTGGAATTGTATCCAAATCTATCATCAAGACCAGTCAGAAAATCAAGTTTCTCCACAATTATGGAGGTCTGCTCCTTCAGATCATAACAGGACATACTACCAGAGAGCATTTGGTCTTTCTGGATCTAGCGTAAATGTTCAACGTGAAAAGTCATCAAAGGCAACAAAGAAAGAAACCAAAAATTCACATTATTTCAGAAATCTGACATCACTTGCCATTAGTGTGAGGAAGAACCTCATATTTTCCTGTCTGGGAACAAGATAGGTCTCAACATACCAAAAAGACACTTCCAGCTTCATTGCTGAAGAGACAGCACTGTTAAAACCATGAGAAGACCGTTAGCAGTACAGTCAGAAAGGATAAGTGATGAAGGCAAAACCAGATCAAAGTATTGGAATAGAGTGATTTTACACTTTCGTAGATACAGACTTGGGCTTGCCTACTTGAGGAGACAGTTTACTCCACAAAATTAAAATTAAAAAAAAAGAAATAGTTGCTTTTAGCATCTATGTATCTTTTAAAAATTGCTGTCTCTTATTCTTGCCCCAGTAATACCTCCTTTGAGCAGGTCATTTTAGGCTATCCCTTTACTCCTTTTGACCTAGAATATTTCTGGTGTTGTATAGTCTTGTGTCATGCTTCAGCTTGTGCCCTGGAACTACAAATCACTGAGCTTGCTCCATTACCTTGATCCTGCAGACAGTTAAATAGGACAAAAAACCCAACAGCTCATTATGTAAATTAAATATTCATCTGAGTGACTGTAATCTCAGAAAGAAAGTTTAAAGTGAATTATTTTTAACCTTGTTCTTCCTGGAGCATCTAAGGTACCCATTCAAGGACTATATATGAGAGTTCAAACAGACACAAAAATAGCTTAATCTAAATAATCTAGAATACTTCTAAATCTATAACTTTCACAAAATGTTAAAAAAAAATAAAGAAAGAAAATAAATGGAGGTGAAAAAAGTTTCAGTGGTACCAGTCTGTTATCACCAGCTCATTACCTTTTGTCCTTGGGCAATTTTTGGTTATGGATTTCTCTGTACTTGTACTTCAAGACGCAGTTCTCAAAAAATATCAGTACCACTACTTCTATTTTTGACACTATCATCTGCTCCTCCGTTTTCATTTTCTTCAGTCTCTATATGTACGTCTATAGAAGATGGGGCAACAGAATGCCTTACTGCTTTGCCTTCATGGGACAGTTTCTGAGATCTAAAAGCTAAACTTAATATAATATTTTATTTACAGTAGTTACCTATAGAGAATAGTATTTATTAATGTACTTGTATTCTGATTTGTGCCACCTTTTTTACTTAAGCATGTGTTTAGAAATATATTCAGTATTTATATGAGCTTTTAGTGAGGTAATCCCCTTCTTTACTTAAACTTGACAAATACCTGTTTAATTCATAGAAGTATGATTTTGCTGCACCTATAATAAAGCTACCTATAATAATAAAAAATTACAATAAAACCCTACAAGAAATCATTTATTTTCCTTTAGCTGGTATACCTTATGAAAAGGAAAATGATCACATTACACTTATTTGTATGAATATTCATAAAAGAATTACAGTAAACATAAAAAATGATCAGACTTTGGCTTTCTTTTTATATAAGGCAGTGACCATACTTCCATAGCATTTAAATATTTTGCATTTAAAAGCAATCCACTTCAGCAGTTTAACATTCTAAGTGAAACAATCAATTTGAATCACAATCTGTTATTCATCCATAAAATGTATTAACTAATGAAAAATAGGCATTTCTCCACAATATTACAGTCACATATCAGTATGATACTTAAAACATCTGGGACCTCACAACCTTTAGATATAATTAAATATTTGTATGGCTAAATCAGCAGTAAGTGAAGTGTTTGAAATCTATAAAGGTTGAGTCAAATAGCTACATAACTAGAAGCTATGAATAAAATGAAAAGAGACAAAGACTTAATCATTAGTCAAATCTTTTGTGGGTAGAGAGAAGAGAATCTAGTTATTTGACAGTTTTTATTTATCCAAAGGTGAGAATTAAGAAAAACACATTTTATAGAAGCGTTCTTCAAATATAACAGAGAACCTATTACTCTGTATAGATACATAGGCCACAAGCAGTATTCATAAAACATAGAATAATAGAATTTTTTAAGTTGGAAAAGACCTTCACGATGATGAAGTTTGACCAACATAGCCCATGATATTGAAAACTGAAAAGCAAATATTTTGTGTAAAGGCAGAGACAGAGTCAATTTACTATTCCAGGAAACAATTTTACTATGTTCGATTCAGATCTGGATTTTTATCCCCACTGCACTAGGAAGTCTTCATGGCTATTTTGCAAGTTACGAAATCCCAACATAAAGAACTTAAGAAGGTTGTGGAAAAAAAATAGAAATATACAAATACAATTTATATAATAAAAAGCTTTAAGCGTCAAGATGTTTCAAAACAACTGTTGCAATATACTTTAATCGGAGTTCTGTCTGTTATTCTGAGAGACAAGTCAAAAGCAGAAGGAATAAAGAAACAGCATAAACCTGCGTGAAACAGCATGTCACAAGTGCTAAAGAAGCACCACAATAAGATTCCATACCTGTACACAACAGCCAAGATAAATATTATTTGCATTGCTAATTACATGCCGTAGGATTTATACTAACTGCACCTCCTATTAACTCTGCAGGGACTCAGTCCAGCCATTTGAGTGTGTTATCAATTTGCTGTGTGGACTGAGCATGGCACCATGCCTCTCTTGTCATAGTTTAAGGGCAGGATAACAGCAAAGGCCTTGAAAATACGGGCACCTGTTGAGGAAAGAAGTCACAATTATCTATAAAGAACAACTAAAGCTATGCACTAAGCTAAAGAAGAACAACTAGCTATGCACTGATGGGCCATTATGCATTGTAGAAAAAATGCACCTGTGAAAAGATTGCTTCTACTTTAGGAAAGGGAGCAGCAGCCAAGAAACTGTGTGAAGCGTCTGCTGCAGCCTCGAAAACAATTTTACCCCAGGTTCAGGCAGTGTGTAGCTCAGGATGGAGGCCAAAGGCTGGGAAATGATTTGAAATTCAACCACTTTTATAAAGGAACAAGATCCTGAAGTTGCAGTTGAGATAGAGTAGGGAAATATTTACTTCTGGGTCTGGCTCTTCTTGTTAAAGAGCTCTTGGGTCTGATCACCTGCTGCACTGTGGAGACAAAGGACATGAAGGACTGTTTCTATAACTGGCAGTTACACAAGTCAGATCTGTGATGTTGCTTCTCACAAACATCATGTATGATCACTAAGTAATGATGACTTTGAGTATGCAATGGTAACAGTTGATTATGACCACTAACCATTTGCATGAAGTGTGTTGCTGAAGTCTAGAATAGCTTTGTTTTGTAGTTACAGGCATGATTTACTGGGTTTTTAAACATGTCTATTATAGTGATATCAGATTCCATAACTCTAAATATTATGTGTATAGTATGTGTGTACATACATACACACATATTCAGGTGCAATGAATATTTCATCTGTAAAAGTAAGATGCATTGACAAGGAAGTGAAGGAAAGTTGATCCACATTGTGTTCCTACATGGTAAAGAGTGAGTGAGTTTCATAAATTTTTCCCATTTACTCTATGTTAAAAAACATTTTTTGTAGTTCTCATGGATGTTAAAGAAAACCTTTGATTTCAGTAACATTTGAGTCCATTATGAGATCTGTTTTGCAACTCTTCTATAGAACATTTTAAAGTACTGGTAACTGACACTTCTCTGAGAGACCAGGAGCTATTAATATTTGAAGGGTTCAATTACACATATGAACAGTATCTATCATGAAGGAACAGAATCATAATTGGACAGATTTCAGCTACCATAAATCTGTGCACCTTCACTGATTTCAGAGTAGCTATATCAGTTTATCATGCTCATTAGTAGCCCTCAAAATTATATGACTAAGCTTATACCAAGAAGTTGCTAAGAAATTTAACAAAAACATATATCTGTAAGCGAAATGATCTGACAGATTTTGGACTGCACTTTCGCATGCATTTCATGTGAGGTTTTATGATAGTCCTTTATAATTAACCATCAGCCATTCAAAAGTCAATACACAAGAAACAGTCCTGCACTATAGTCCTCCTGATTCTAGTATAATGCTGAAATAGTTCATAATGAAGAACTTCAGATCAACAACGGGTTTATGTTTGTAAGAAAAGAATTTAGCACAGTCGCATAGTACAAAAATAATATATAATAAATAAAAGGTAATAGACATAAGATCTCTTTCTATAGTTAGCTTTTTATGCATATCAAAATTGTTTTACTGATTCTGTCTTCTGCGGTTTAATATAGAATCATAGAATGATAGAATCACTAGGTTGGAAAAGACCTCTCAATCATCAAGTCCAACCATTCCTATCTGCCCCTAAAACATGTCCCTGAGAACCTCGTCTACCCCTCTTTTAAATGCCTCCAGGGGTGGTGACTCAATCACCTCCCTGGGCAGCTTGTTCCAGTGCCCAATGACCTTTTCTGTGAAAATTTTCTTTCTGGTATCTAGTCTGAACCTCCCCTGGGGGAGCTTGAGGCCATTCCCTCTCGTCCTGTCCCCGGTCACTTGGGAGAAGAGGCCAGCTCCCTCCTCTCCACAACCTCCCTTCAGGTAGTTATAGAGAGTAATAAGGTCTCCCCTCAGCCTCCTCTTCTCCAGGCTGAACAACCCCAGCTCTCTCAGCCGCTCCTCATAAGGCCTGTTCTCCAGCCCCTTCACCAGCTTCGTTGCTCTTCTTTGGACTCGCTCCAGAGCCTCAACATCCTTCTTGTGGTGAGGGGCCCAGAACTGGATTCTGGACTGGTCTCACCAGTGCCAAGTACAGGGGCAGAAACTATTTTCCATACTTAACCACTTTAATTACTTTATTGAAAGATAAGTTTGATTATCCACTTCTCTCATATATAGGGAATCAGTTATTTTATGAAGGAAATATACCAAGTTAAATTGGTATTTCCTGTCTCTTTAAAAGAAGTCATGTTGCTGTTCCATCCATTTCTATTTCCATAACTAATTTCTTTATAATTTATTACAAAGGTTTCACTTCTATTGAAATCAAGAGATAAGCTCCTATTTCTCTGGGTTATGTTTTTCTTTCTATTAATTATAGTACAGTATTTATTATTTTACCGACATAATTTTATTCCCAATTTGATAAATCGGCTACTTGCATCAAAATTTAAAAGCAAGCCAGGTTTTTCATTATTCTGTGATGATAATCATTACCTGTCTTGATGTGAGCACATTAAGCTTTGAGTTCTCTTTCCTCCTCAGATGTGGTAATTTCCATTTCTATTCTGTCATTGCCATTAGCCATTCTGTCTCTGTTCCTGGATACACCTTAGTCTTACTGAAAGTGATACAAAGTATAATAACTTTGTTATTAATAAGTTGAATGATTTTAATCTCCTTCCAAACTTACTTTGATCTTAAGCTCATGGCTTCCCATTTTATATTCATATCTAAAAGATCATCAACACATAATGGAGACCAACGTCTAAAAATATTACCTCACTCCCAGCTAAGATCATCAGCCACATGTCCCATAGAAGTGCCTAACTTTCTCTACTAATTGTTGAGACAACCTGTTGGCTGCTTAATTTAGTTGTTAGCTGACATAAATTTGTCTAAAAGGATTGACAGTTGAATGAACAGATAAGAACATGGAGAAGAACTGTTTACTCATAAATCTGCGGTTCTTGTTACTAGTGTTTTATGGGCTCATTCCAGGTACCACTGGATTCAGTAACAATTATTTTGTATTGGTTTCACTAGCTGGCAAATTAGGATGGAAGATAAGCGTAAATTTTCCAGTGTTTCCTGTAGTTTGCTATGCATTCAAAGAGCTAAATGGTAGAAAAATTAATTTAGACTGTGATATAATTCATAATTTGAAGCAATATTTCCCTGCTGAATTTCATATGGAGCTAGGCAGATACTTAGAGGATGTAGTCATATATTCTGAACAAAGAATATTCATTTTTCTATTGTCATTCATGTATTATATTGTAGTTTAGTTGCTGACAGAAAAGAAAAGGCGTTTTGGGAGTTGTATAGGAACAGTAAAGGGATTTGAAATTATTAACTATATGAATTACATTTCTAGTGTTGACATCACTAAACATTGGCGGCAAAAATGGTACTAGTTTGGCAACTATGAGCAATTCCCCTAAATGTTCAAAGATGATTTTTCTTTACACAAAGAATATTGATCACTACTTACAATGATGGAAGAATTTGTGAAGAAGTTGAGATTGGTTAAACTATGGTTTGTTTTAGTATTTCAAGCTGAATCAGAAGGGTTCAGATTGATGGAAAAAAATCAATAATATGGAAATTATTACAGCTTTTCTTGTAACATTTTGGCTCAAAATTACAGAAGGCAAATGAGATCTATTGTTCTGATCAGCACATTGTGTTTCTGACAAATGGAGGTCTTGTAAGACTGGTTTTCTTGAAAAATTATTACAACTGTAGGCCAAAATCTTGTTGTCATTTATCAAGAGCTTGTCTAAATTAATTTTATTCTGAAAGAGACCGTTTCATCTTCTCAACATCGTATCATAGTCACCATTAACTTGTGTTTTCCAATGTAGCCACCGAATCCTTACAGTCTGATAATTGTGAACTATTGGATAGATATATTATGGATTCATTGGTGTATATTTGCATACATTCCACTCAGAGCAGTGCTCAAGGAAATAGTGATCAGAATTAAAGGAGCTTAACACATCTACTTAGCTGCTTAAGTAACATTTGCACAAGCCTGTTTTCAGTTACAGTAGAGAGGTATGGAACAAGAAGTTCAATGGAAGAAGAGAGAAAATAGGTTAGCCTCACTAAACCAGCCAATTCTTATGTTCCTTCTTATCTGTTCAGTTGGCAAGGGTTGAGTTTAAATAATTTTCCAACTAGAGAGGAAATAAACAGCCCTTAATTGTGATGTATAGTAGAAACATCCCATACTACTGTTAGAGGTACTACACATTCATCCTACCTACGCTTAAGGAAAAATGAAGTGCCACTGGAATAAAAAAAATACAATTAGGACATTTTTAATATATACGTACTGTTATTTTCTGCACATTTACACATATAGATAAAATCTGTCTTGTTCCTTTATGGTCTCTGGGCGGTGGGGTAGGTTTCTTAGAGTTTTCAACTCTTTCTTGCAAACTGTATGATTACTGATTGATAGATTTCCTCATAGGTTATGCAAAATGTGTGGCTAGAACATCCAGATCTAAGATAACTGCTGTTTGAAAACAACAGTTTGGTATGTTGACAGAGAGAGGTAAAAATAATAAATAACCTAGAGAGTTAACCTGCCACATTGTGCTTCATAAATTTTCTTATGTGTATGCTTTAATTGAAAAACTTACGAGGATCTAGGCAATGAAAATTGAAAAGCACAGCTAGAAATTTGCAGTTGGGTAAATAACTCCATAGGAGAGTTAATGGTAAAAAGTGAATATGAGGCATCAAGATGTTGACTACAGCAATTAGATCTTAAAATCCATTTGATTTTATCATCAGCACTTATCTAGCAGCTTCTCAAGAAGTTATGTTGCTTATGCTGATGTAAAAAACATTCTGTTGTAGTCATAATTATACAAACTGTAAGCATAATCAAACTAGATTAAGAATAACAAATCAAATAGAAAACATGAAGAAACCCTTATAACATTACAGGAACGTGTGTCATAAAGAACATATGGTACATATCCATACAGCCAGCACAACAACAACCTATGGCTAAATCTATAAACCTATAAATGGTTACAAATATCTAAATGGGGCCACAAATAAGAATATTAAAAAATTCCTAAGTAAGCATATCACCCTGACTAAAACCACAAGAATAAAATACATTTTCTTTGTCTTGAGGAGCCAGAGCTTAATATATGAGCAAATAAATTAGCTACATTTTTACAGATAGTAATGGTCGTTACATATTTCACATTTACTTTTACTGCTTCAGGCAAACTCATTATGTTTCTTGACTTCACATGCTTACTGAGAGACAAAAATTAGAGAAACTAAAGAGAAAAAAAGTAATCTCATAATCTGGGAAGTAAATCCTAGATTATGACTATGTTGAAGTTGGACAGAATTGCTCACTTTACTCTCCAGAAAGTACTAAAATGCATTCATAGCTTACCGACAGGCCAGTACAAAACAGGAGAGAATCTTTTCCTCCATGCAACGTGTTTCAATGAGCATTGATTATTACATTGTTTATTCAAATACCACAATAATGAAGGTTAAATAAATTCCAGTTTCTATTTTGAGTATGTAGCAAATCTGCTGGAATCAGATGCTTCTCATACTGCAACACCAGCATTGCAGACACCAGTCTTCAGGCGTGAACAAAATTAAATCCTTATTTTTCTTATATATGTAAAGATACTCCTGGGCATAATTTAAAGCACATATGCATATACACACACACACACCCCAGCATATTTTGCTAGCCACGAATGGCTCTTGCAAGTGAATTCAAGTGAATCCATGTTATGCCACTAATTGAGGTAATCAAGGTCTCAGCATCATAAAATTGTGTCTATTGCTTCCAGAAATGATCTTCTGATTTCATTAGCTTTTAGAATTAGTACTCATCTTTGACTTTAAATAGACTACAAGCTCTGTACCTTGCATATAAATGTTCAGCCTGTCTGTTTAATCGTTCAGTTTCAGTATTTTGCATGATGCCATATGTTCCTGTGACTAAACAATCTGCAGTTGCTACTCAACTGGCCTTTATTTTTGAGATCTCTGGGATTTAAAATTTTTCTACTAGGAGTGCTGTTCCCTCCCTACCCTGGTCTGCCTCTCAGCTTTACAATCAAAAATCCATTTTTATATTCCCTAAACAAGAACATGGATGGCATCATTTCTCCACATGATGATGTTAATTGCTGTCACCCCACCACACTCATTTGTTCATAATAGAATCAACAGGGACATATCTGATTAACTTCTACCTCCCTTGTATACCTATTCCAAAGCCAAGCAGCTTTATTTCTTAAAATTTGGAGTGTCTTTTTTGTTCTCATAAAATGTAATTATATTTAGCTTCTTTTACGTTTTTTGTAAATCAAAATTATATGATCGCTTTAAAAAGTTATGAGGTCACTCTACTGTAGATAAATTACAATCAAATATTAATTATGTCAGAAACACAGTTTCTACCACTTTAACAATAATAAAACAACACAGAAACAATAATTACATACAACAACAGTGGAGATGGCAGAATTTTTCTTCATGCTATGCTTGAAATGAGAAATAATTGAACTAAATTAGACACTGTTGTCTTACTGGTTCTAAAGGTATCATTACTAATTAAAGGCATCCACAGATTAATGATGTAATAGTCACTTTGACCTACTCTCATCTAGAGCTAGGGAATCAACCTGGTCATCAGAAAGAGATAAAGAGAGTGGGGGAGAGATATGTAAAGGAGTAGCCAGTTTTGCACCATTTTACTTAGAATTCTAGGAGCAAAATGAACTATACTTGAACCATGTTTCATCTTATAGCACATGTAAGGTATCAACTGTAGCCAGTTGTAATTATCATAGCAAATAATCATAGAATCGTAGAATGGTTTGAGTCGGCAGGGACCTTAAAGACCATCTAATTCCAACCCACTTCCATAGGCAGGGACACCTCCCACTAGATCAACCTGCTCAAGGCTCCATCCAGCCTGGCCTTGAACACCTCCAAGGATGGAGTATCTACAACTTCCCTGGGCAACCTGTGCCAGTGCCTCACCAACGTCATTGTGAAGAAAATACTACTACTAATAATAATAATAATAACAGCAACAACAACAACCGACATGTCTTTAAATAAAAGGTATCTTCATGTTGAAAATTATTGAACAAATCCAAAAATATCCCTCCAAAAATCAGACTTTTTATGATTTACAGTTTTATGCAGATAAAATCAAAGGCAGGTATATGGCCTTAAAAAGAAACAGTTAACTTGTGTTCAAAGGCAGTTTCCTCACCAAAGGGAAAATTTACATATTTTCTTTTATGATGGAAGTCAAGAACATATTACACTGGCATTTTCTAATGCTTATTAAAACAACTTATCTAATGCCTTTCTAAATTAAGTTATCACTGATTTTTTTTTTTCTAAATTTTTAAATAGCTTTTTTGGCTTTCATTGTCATCTTAAATCAGCTCCTGGTTTCTGTCCGTATTTAATTCAGCAACAATGTTTTCTGAAGTGTATCTTTAGTCCTTGTGTCAGACTTAACAGCTTCACTTAGTATTTTAGCTAACTTCCATGTTCAGCTACTTTGCTGTTTATTGTTTCATCTGCCTCCATCTGCTCTGAATAAAGTTGCAGTAAATCTGACCCTTTGCTTTTTCTGTCAAGTTTAAAGTAGAATGAAAGTCTCCAGGGCAGCAGCCCCACACTTGGAAGGTTTAGCAGAAAGCCTTGCTCCCTCACAGACCCATATAATGTTGAATAAAACAAAGCCAGTCCGTTGAGGACTTCCAATTCTTAAGCTTTGTGCTATCTAGTGAGGAGCAGGGGAAAGCAGGAAAACTCATAGAAGAAATTCTGCGAGAACAGGAAATTATTTTCTACATATGATTACAAAACAATTCATTAATTTTAGATGTATTAACCTTTCTAATTTTCTGATTCATCTATAAGTCCAGTTGTTTTCAGTTATAATACCAAGTGTTCCTCTACTTGATACATCAGATACTAAAAGTTTTGACCCAACCATTAGAACTAGCTTCTGAAAACTTGCATTCTTCTTAAAATTCAAAAGAAAAAAATTAAGAAACCATAATTATTCATTTCTCTAAGAACGTATGTAAATAAAACATCATGGTCTTGCGCCAGCCTGTGGAGGGCTTTATATATTGCTAATATGGTCTGTTTACTGGAAGGTGATCTGAGGAAAAAAAGTGTTCATTTAATTAAAATACTGTTTTATTTAATACAGAATGGGAATCACCAATATCTCAGGATGAAAGGGAAAGAAAGAAAAAAGGGAAATATCTGCCTCCAAATGTGATTTTTTTTTCACTGAATATTTGTAGTAGTTACTTTCATTCTTTCTCACAGCCCACTAAGAATAAGTGAGCAAGCAGCAAGTGGTGCTCCACTGCCTACCCACAGTATTATTAAAAAAAAAAAAAAATACTGGACAAGTCAGTTCTACAAAGTAAAGACCTAAAATCAGACAATAAAAAAACCCAAACCTCACTAATATTAAGTGGCACAGTTTTCAGGCAGCATTAATACTAATTTTATTTATACTTTTATAACAAATACTACTTTTGTTTAGTTGCAAGCTCCCAAATTTCCACTCATCCAGTAGAGATCTGTTGCTAAGCAAAATTACTTTTATATTAAAAGACTGGATAAGTAATTACAGCTATACCATGAAAAGCTGAGCTACCTTAAAAGCACTGCATAGCCTCTTTAAGGAGTCTACTCAATGAACCAAATAAAAATATCACAGTAGAAAACTGAAGAGAACACCAGAAGATTCTGTTCTCTTCCTGCTTCCAAAATTCCTTTGTGCAGAGGAGACCACCCTATATTCTGACCTTCTGTTTTGATTTCAAAATCACATGCATAACTTAGTCATGCTGCATATTGGGACATGTCAGACCTACTGAGATCTTTGTCACCACTGATGCACCCTGCTTTCCTTTGAAATAATCCTAAGAACATAAGAAACAGGCTTCTGTTCATTCTAGTAGGTCCCCAAGGGTAGGCAATAAAAGCAACACCGTTGTGGAGAACTCCACAGGCCATATCCACCTTGCAGTTTTTCCATGCTTATTTACCAAGCAGCCTCACTCTTACCCTTTTTAACCAGTCTTCCTTATACAGAAAATTAAGGTAATTATATTTAAGCTTTCCCCCAAGAAGATTCCCTTTAACATTAAGAAAATATAACATGAAAGTACTAAGTATTTCTGTGGAGGGGAGAGAAGAGCATGCAAGACCCATAAATGTCTGGATGAAGGAAGAGGAAAAAGAGTCACATGGAAAATAATTTATTGAAAATGATTTTATATGGGAATTGTTATATGGGAAAATATGTTTAAAAACTCAAATCTTAAAGTCTTTATATGTGGTACTGATGAAAATTTCCAAATATAAACAAAGATAACATTATAGATTACCAGAAAAAAACCCATATGAAATACCTCAGAGACAAGGAAGTTTACTAGAGCTGGTAGATCTTTAAGGATGCTTTCCATAAAGCACAAAATCTCTGGATCCCCAGATGTAAGAAATCAGGAAACAAAGGCAAAAGACTGGCATGGATTCATCAAAACCTAGTGGTCAAAGTAAAGGGCAAGAAAAAAATGCACCAGCAGTGGAAGAAGGTACAGATATCCTGGGAAAAGTATAGTGATGTTGCCCAGTTGTGTAGGGATGGGGTCAAGAAGGCCAAGGCAGAGCTGGAGCTGAACTTGGCAAGGGGTCTATAGAATAGTACGAAAGGCTTCTACAGGTATGTCATCCAGAAAAGGGAAGTCAGAGAAAACATTTGCTCCCCTAATGAGAAGACTGGCAAACTGATAGAAATGGATGAGTAGAAGTTTGAGGTACTCAACAACTTTTTGCCACAGTCTTCACTGGCAACCTGTCCTTTCACACTGCTTGAGTGGATGGGCTACACGGCAAGGACTAGGGAAGGAAAATCCCTCCCACTCGGGTTTCTGACCACCTGAGGAAGCTGAACATAACTGAGTCTATGGGACCTGGAAAGACATATCTCAGAGTCCAGAGGGAACTGGGTGATGTCATTACCAAGACACACCCCATGAGATTTGAAGTCATGAGCCAAAGTCCCTGGTGATTTGAAGAAGGACAATATTGCACCCATTTCAAAAGGGGTGGAAAGGAGGACCCTGGAATTACTGACCTGTCAGCCTCACCTCTTTGTCTTGGAAGATCATGGAACAACTCCTACTAGAACCTATGCTAAGGTCAATGGAGGACAGGGAGTGGCTTGAGGCACCCAAGCACGACTTCACCAGAAACAAATCCTGCCTGATCAATGTAGCGGCCTTTTGTGATGGAGTGACTATATCAGTGAACAAGGGAAGAGCTGCAGATATCATCTGTCTGAAATTCTGTAATGCCTTTGAACCAGTCTCCCATAATATCCTTTTCTCAAATTCAGAGGGACCTGGACAGGTTTGATAAATGTGCCCATGTGAACTTCATGAGGTTTTACAAGGCCAAGTACAAGGTCCAGTACTGGGGCCAGGGCAGTTCCGAATATCCATACGGGCTGGTGGATGAAGGGATTAATAGCAGCCCTGTGGAGAAGGACTTGGGGATACCAGTGGATGAAAAGCTGGACATTAGCAGACAATGTCTGCACACAGCCCAGGAGGCCAACCATAGCCTGGGCTGCAGAAAAAAGAGGTGTGGCCAGCAGGTTGAGGGAGGTGATTATCTATTCCACTCGGGTGAGACTCCACATGAAGTACAAGGTCTAGTTCTGGAACCCTAAGCACAAGAAAGACATGGACCTATTGGAGCAGGTCCAGAGCATGGCCACAAAAATGGTCAGAAGGATGAAACACCTCTCCTAAGAAGAAATACTGAGAGACTTGGTGTTGTTCAGTTTTTAGAAGAGAAAGCTCCAAGGAGACCTTGTAGCAGCCTTTGAATACTTAAAGGATGCCTATAAGAAAGATAGGTACAAACATTTTAGCAGAGTTTGTTGTCGTAAGACAAGGGGCAATGATTTTAAATGAAAAGAGAGTAGAGCTGGCCATTGAAGAAGATGACTCGAACCTCCCTAAGCTTTATACTGAGTATGATGTATATTAAATGGAATGCTCCATTGGTCAGTTTTGGGTAACCTATCCTGTTCAGTCCCCCCTGCAAGTGAAACTGTTCTTGCCCTTTTGACTTAGAGCATTGTATCATCTCGATAATGGCCTTTCTACATACCAGTTATTCTATCGCTTAGTAATAACAATATGAACTATGATCACTCCTAGAGGCAGACACTGTCTGAAAAACATGTTCCTAACTTCTTCAGAAATTGCAGTTACATAGAAGAGGTTTTGAAGAAAAGTCAGAGTTGGTTCTGCTTGAGCTCAAACCAGAACAATATATTAGACTGCAACTAAGTGGCGAAGAGATATCCCTCTGTATCACTCATGGGAGGGGGATATGCTTTTCTACTATGAATCTGAAAGATGAGACTTAGGAGAAAAAAGTGCTTAGAACTGTAATTAAAAAAGCTTGTAAAGATGCTCCATTGTAATGTAATAAAGCAACATACGCAGCTGAAATAGAGCAAATAACTCACAGCACATTTCTTACACAGATACAAGTGCATTTAAGGTTATATAGATTTATTTTTAATAGATAAATGAGAAAAATTAAATGCTACAACCACTTTATTAAATGGTAGTCACTAATCCAATTTTTGAGGAGTCTTCTGCACTGTAAACTACAGAACAGAGCACAAACAGTTTTTTGTCACTTGCATGGCCCGGCTGGATCCTAGAGAAATCACTCAAAGCCACAAAAACCATGTTCTCCAAATCTTAGCAATATAAAATTTCTAATGGAAACAATGCAAACTAGTGTACAGAAAGATTTCTGCACATTTTATTCTTCCGGAGACATTTTCAGCCACACTGAACCTTTGCTAGCACCACTTTGATGAATCTTCACTTGTCATGTTTTAAGGCTTTGTTTCACAGCTGAAGACTCTGGTTTTTTGTATACCTCACCTATGTGAGATTTGAATAGTTTACCACATTGTGAAGAAAACATTTGGATAAATCTTTGTGAGGAGATTATTTTTTATGGTGATTTTCTTGTTAGAGCTGTCATTTAGGGTTTTTTTTTTTTTTTATGATCTGAATCACAGATTGCAAAAGATAAGTAGAAGAAATTGACTAGATGTTTATTCATAGAACTAGTATGGGATTATTTTTATCTCAGTAGGCACAAGCTCAGAAGTGTCGACTTTTAAATTGGACAACACTGAGGAGATAAAGTTCAGGGAGCATGAAGATACCAAAGAACAAAGATTTTTTTAAAATGTTGATTTTTTTCTTTAAAAAGAGTAGTTGGGAAAAATTATACTGCACAAAAGTGAACTTTGTAGATAGCAGTTATATTGAGTCAGTTTGCTTAAGGGAAAGAATAAAAACTTAGTGCAAAGTGAAAAATAAATGGAGATAATGAGTGGTATTGAGCAAGGTCAATTTCCCTGCATATAAGAAAAGGCAATTTAGTTTACCTGTGATAAGCAGAACCCTAGAAAGGACACAAACATATATAATCTTCCATTATTGCACCCTTTTACATGTTTGTACAGATAGCAGTGATTATTCAGAAAAGATGGTGACGCTGTAGTACATCTGTTCTGTTTTGACATCTAGCAGTATCACTGGCTTCAGGCTACTATTAGCCTTTAAATGACTCAGGACTGAGAGGTGATCTCAGCATTTATTCATTAATTTAGATTTAATAAATTTATGTGTATAGTCTTGTTTTTATTGTTTAATATCCAAAATGTGAAATTCAAGTCATGATTTTAGAGGTATCCATCAACAGAAATTAAATTCAAAGGGAAAGTGAATGGGGCCAGAACTAATTGTCACTTACAGTGAATTGAACATTAATGGACTTTTTCTCACTCATCTTATTTGTTGGATTTTCTGTTGGTATCACTTACTAAGGTTTTGCAAATCTCATGATCCAAAAATAAATTCTTCAAGCTCTGACATGCTTTTTTAAAATTGAATGTACACACCTGATGAAAAAAATACTCATACTGACAACAGAAATAGATTCAGGTTCTTGAAGGATCATATCTGAGAAATGCACAAATTTGTTGTGACAGACAAGAATGTGTCACAGAAAACTGAACAAATTGAAGAAGATCTAGTCTCCATTCACAGTCTATGCAGAAATAATTATGAGAGAAAGCTGCACAATATTTGCTGTCATGATAGATGGCACAGTTATAGCTCGCTGTTTTAGATGCTTACTTTTGCAGTGGGGAAAAAAAAAGACAATTTTTATATAATATTATTTCTACAGACAATTCACAACAAAAACTCAGAGAAGGAAAACTTGAAGGTAAGGTTTAAAAAGTAGAAATTTATGTGAGGCCTTGTGGTAGAAAAAAAAGAATTTCAGAGAAATGAGGCAGTAGAAATGAAAAGATGATACCCAACTGTGATTTGTCATGAGTAAGAGACCAAGAGTGCACAAACAAGGTAAGTAGTTATGGGAGAAGGTTTATTATGTGAGATCAGAAAAAATGGATAACAATTCTGGAAAACAAAACAAAAAAAAAACCAAAAAAAAAAAAGGGCTTAACTCTTTTTTTGAGAGCTTAGATAGGATAAGAAGCCTGAAAAAAAAAAAATAAAAGCAGAAAACAGCACTGATACAATTTCACTCCTTAAGTGATAAGTCAGTATGTACTTGGCAACCTAGATTTGCTGGATTTCTTTATAAAGTGTTTTTTCAGAAAAAAAAGGTTGTAGTGATACCTTCAGGAAGGAAGACTGTCGTGGAAGATGCTATTGCATCAGAAGGCAATAGGGAGGCTGGAGAAATATGCACACCTGAATGTCTTAAAAATAAAAGCAGAGAAATGGGAAATATGTGCCAGATAATGATCCAGATTCTAAGCGTTCGCTGTAACTATCCATCATTATCTGCAAACTAAAGTAGTCTGTGTTTTTAAAACAGAGGCAAGGTTAGTGTTGCTGGAAGAAAAAAGAAAATAATGACACTGAGAGGTAATAATGAAAGAAGAGGTATAAGAGACAATGTTTGACATCATAAATATTATTTTGTAAAAGCATTGCCTGTAGAAACACTATTAGAAGAGAAAAATAAATGCAACGTATGGTTTTTTTTCACATAGAGGTGTTTTTACAGTTGTGACCTTCAAACTGCTTGGCACTATTTTTCTTTAAAAAGAAATGTAAGGACCAGCCATTGTATAATTTAATATTTCAACCAACCATTATCTCCAAAACAATATTATTTTATCATAATATACACACAAGCGCACATATAAAACCCAACACACATACAAATGGCATATCATTTTCTAATATTATTTGTAACAGAATAGCCATTGTCAAGACTCTTCATAACACAAGTAACCTACTTTATTATTCTGTTTAATATTTGAAGATTTTTTAGTGCTATTTTTTGAGCCATTAAATATTTCTGATTTTATTTCAAAAGAGTTCTAGATCTGCCTCCTTACTATACATTGTTTCGTATTGCTTGTAACATCTGCTAATAAAAAATGAATGTGAACATGAGTTAAGCATATTAAAATAAGAGCATAGAGATAAATATACAACCTGAGTTGATCATATAGTTTAAATTAAAAGTTTCCTCACTGAGGCATTCATTTCAACAAAAATGGAATTAGGGAAAACTACAATCTAGGATTCCAGTTAGAATATAATAATCAAGACCAGGTTAAGAGTGCTAAAATAATAAGTAGTCTGACAAAGTATGGAAGATTCAGCTGTAGTCTATAGGAAAAATCAGAAGGGAACAGTTATATCTTTTCATTGTTTGATTTGGACAAGGACTATGAATTTGAATCTTCTATATTCAAAGTTAGTGTTCCAAGTATTAGATATTTTGTGTTTTATCTGTTTTTAAAGGCATTAAAATTAATTCAAGAAGGAAAAAATATTTCTTGCAAGGACATACAAACCATTTTGCACCATCTGTCAAATATCACAGCTTGTTTACTACAATTTTGTTGTTGCTGTTGACTAAATTCTACCTACTTGACTGGCATTCTTCCCAATCTGAAATGATGGGTTTGTAGTCCACCTCCCACTTGTATTAGTTTTCACTTGCTCTTTCCTCTATAAAGGAAAAAGTTTGTAAAATTTATTTTTATAGATTTTAAATTCAAATAAAATCAAATTCTACTACTATCTACCAACCAGGAATGCTGGTAAAGCCACAGAAAGGGTCATTGGGCACTGGAACAGGCTGCCCAGGGAGGTGGTTGATTCACCTTCCCTGGAGGTGTTTAAGACACGGGTGGACGAGGTGCTGAGGAAAATGGTTTAGTGTTTGATAGGAATGGTTGGAATTGATGACCTGATGGGTCTCTTCCAACCTGGTGATTCTATGATTCTATTATTCTATGATTCTATGATTCTGGGTGTTGGAATTTTGAAAGTTATGTTTTTGGGAAATTGTCCTACTGATTTTGTTAACTTGTGCATTTTTTTCCAGTGGCTGATCATATTCACGATAGTTCTTCTGCTAGCTATGATGCATTTGTGGTTAAATCTAGAAATAAGCAAAGATTGGTTATATTCCTGTGCTACTAACTTCTTCTCAGACCTAGGAGAACTCAATTAACCTTTAATTGACTCTGTTACCCAATCTGAAAAATCAGGACAATGTACTTGGCTTTTCATAATGTACTTTGACATCAGTAAGAGAAAAAAGCTGGGTAAGTGTAAGAATGTTCTGTGTAACAGAACTCAGAACTATCACAAATGTATAAAGCTCCAGGGACACACAACATGAGATATATGACTGTTCTGCTTACTTCAGCTGAGCATTTTTTAAAACTTTGACCAGTTTTAAATTCTGTACTTGTCTTAAATATGACTGGGAGGAACCTCACAGAGGTACTTAGAGAACATTTCTATCCCAAGCCAGGATCAGCTGATGTTTGAGCTTATGACTTTCTCTCTTTTTTTCCTCTCAGCAGACATAGAGAATTTATTACCTTTCATTTTTTGGGAGAATGATCAGAAAAGGAACAAGCACCAAACAATTTTTTGCTAAAGATACTTTGTAATTATTAAAATTATGTTGCTCAAAAAAAAAGGTAGGTCTTTTCTCCTGTGTATATCGCATCAAGTCTTTCATGTCCTGTGGACTTCTTTTGCAAGATGCTTAATTTACATTAATAACCAATTAGTGCTGACTGATTTAAGTGCTCTTGCCTGTTGTTTGGCATTACTTACACACTTAATCATTTCTTGTTAATAATAGGCAATATTACCATGAATTTAGAAAGTAAATGCTAAATAAGGCAAAGCTATTTATTTTTTATCTGCTTGTCTCTTTTTTTATATATTTTGCATATTACAGCTTATTATGACAAATAAAACATTCTATTTTGGCAGATTTTTTCAAGTACTTAGGTGCATTATAGCCTTGTGTGAAGCTTTTATTGCAGCTAGATTTTAGACTACCTTTTGTGCAAAAATACTCCAGTTACTCAAGAACACATGGTTACTCAAGAATTATTTCTTAATAAGATTAATTTATTATTTGATAGCACATCCTGTTTTTCTATAACTTACATGGAAAGATTTTCCGACAGAAAGGAACTACAATAAGGAGCAACAGTCATTTTATTAGATGGTCTGATTTCTTAAATTACTTGTAGTAGCTTAAGTTACTACAAAACATTAAATGATAGTGTCTGGAAGCTGAACTGAACATTTATTAATCATAATAGCTCTGTGCAGTCTGTTTACATTTCTAGAGAGGACATTCAATGACAGTTTCTATTAAGAACACTAGCACAGATGAGAATCTGTTACTGTTATAGCAACCATTAAGGAAGCTATAATAATTTTCAAAGATAAATATACACAAATCCACAACTATGTGTCTCCTTGTAATTTTTTTTGAGTGGATTGGTACAAACTCCAAAATGTTGGAACAGATTTCTTCACAAACACAATAAAAAGTATTTTGCCTCTAGTAAAAATGAAGCACTTATTAAGCAGCGCAAACTATGTCCATGCTACACACCAACTCTGATTAATACTATTAAATTTGCATCACATATAGGGAATTTGAAGCAATTGCTCTAATGTGATTCATCTGCAGAACTCAGAAAGGAAATCAAAGATCTCAGAGGATTCCACTGTTCCAGCCTAACTGTTAGGTCATCCTCAAAATAAACCATAAATATTTCTGTTTCATATGCATCAAAATTATGTAACAATTAAAATTCCAAAAAAGTGTTACATCTAACCAAAGTACAGACAAGTTAGAAGAAAGATTATTCTGTTCTCAGAACTGTATATAACATTAATTATGCAAAGACATAGTACAAAAAAAATCTTAACTAGACTTTATTACTATTTACAGTTTAAGAAAAAAATAAGAAATACACATTATTCCATGAATGGTTAAAACTGATAAGGATACTTTTCTAAGCATTTTCAGGGGTTATCTTGATGTCTTCTGTTAATGTTGACTATTTAATGCAAATTTTGCGTATACTAAGGAATGGCTGAATGACCTAATGAGAATTATTTCACTACATTTCTTTCAATAGAGTTGGAAAATGTAGAATTTGGGTAAATTGTTATTACTATGTACAGACTATTAGCTGGATAAGTATTGTTTACATAAACAGAAATTTTACAACAAACTGTCTGTTCAACGAGCTGAAAAGTAGTACGAAGCTATTGAAAAAACTTATGTGCTGACATTGGTAGCTACAAGGAATTTGCCTTTAGAAGTTTCACTCATACCATGTAACCTGAAAGAATCTTGAAAGTCTAGGGATTAGTTCTGCTGAAATCTGTTACAGCTTGAGATGTACAATATTATTGAACATGTAAAAGAGTTAGTGCCAATAGTATTTTTTTTTCTTTCAGCTGATTGCTGATTAATCACTCTTCTGCTGATGTTTGTTCACATTCAGGAAGAATCTCATGCATTTCACTAATTAATTTAGCTAGTATCTTCATTGACTATTCTAGGATTGGCTTTCAACCTAAGACTACTTGTGACCATCTGTTCTTTACTTTTCTGCCAAAGTGTTCACCAATGGGACATGTCTTAAAACTGTTGTGAATGATACAACCAAGTAATGGTGTGAATCAAAAAATAAAAGGGAAAATCCAGACTAATCAATCAGAAAATATTCAATGAAAGATGGCAATTTGCCAATGGATAACTTTCCCAACATATAAATAATTCACATACATTAGAGCCATTTGACAGCTACAATAAGAGTATAGTTTGGAAATTATCCAAATAAATACCTTTCCCAGTATTTAATGTCTAGCAGGAAGACTTTTTTTTTTCCCCTTTGATTTTAATCACTTTATTTTGTAGGTGCTTAAATCTTATTGATGCATCCTACTTCTTCCCTTTTAACCACTTTGTGTGTACCTCTATGTGTGTGTACATGCCCCTATACATAGGTGTATATAAAACACGTGAGTTTCTTTGTGTGTTTTTTAGAAAACGTCTTCCATGAATATTTCCACATATTTCTATGCTATTCCTCATTAACATTCCTGTAAATATATTTGGGAAGTTACTACATTATGGAAACCTGTACCCACTATGTCTGCAGATTTAAGCATAAGCCCAGAAAATTATTATAAAACTTTTCAAAAAGTACTGCTTTCAGTTATTCTACTTCAGTTTATAATCCACTATAATCTCTGGAAAGGTGGAAAATTAATTTCTTCCCACCCATTTGTTTTTCTTCCCACTTATGGTGTTAATTATATCTGTCTAAATGTAGTTCCTTGCTCTCATCTCTGCTGAACTATATTGGGGTTTTTTTCCAGACTATTTATCCAATTTGTCAAGATCATTTTGAATTCTCATCCTATACTCCAGTATGCCTACAGTCCCTCCCAGCTATGTGTTGTCTAAAAATTTAATCAAATGCTCTTGATTCCATCATCCCACTTGTTAATGAAAAAACCTGAATAAAGCTCGTCAATGCGCATCTTTTCATTCTGGCACTGAACCACAAATAAAAATTCTCCAGGCACAATTCCTCAACCATTGTTTAAGGCCTCTATAGAAGAGTCAACAAAAATCTATTTCCTCCCTTAGATTATTAAAAAAAAAAAGTTATAAAGGTTGAAACCATCCTAAATTCAAGATATTGTAGACTTATATTCAGAGGCTTCTATATTCCCAGGGCCTCTGATCTTGTCATGGAAAAAAGTCTGGTGGGCTGGACCAGATTTTTTCTTTTTCAAACTTGGATTAATTCATTTGTCTGTTATACTTCATAAGATTGACACAGACTACTAATTCAGATTTTTTTCTTTACATGTGTAATTCTATATCCTTTTCCTCTGCAACAGCTCTCCCCATAAATTCTGTAATCACCACTGAACATCCTCGTCTTTCAGACTATTTCAATGCTAAATTTATAAGGGTATAATAACATGTTTTCATATCTACATATACATTTCTACAAGTATCCAAGGTGTCTAAACTCTCCACACAGAGAAAGCAGATCCCTAGTTTAAGTTACCCTCACAAGTATCTCTTGATGTCCTGATTGACCTCCAGATGCCAGTTCAGGAGGGCTTCTGTCATAACTTCTAGGTCCACGAGGATATCACAGATATCCTAAAGCTTATTAAACAACATTGAAATCTATATCTGAGTAATGGAACTGATTGTTTTAGTCTGTCTTCACTGGCATTGATTACTCTAGCCAGTAGCTCAAGCTAACTTTTTAGGGAAAACCAAAGCAAAAGAAATGTATTACACATTTCATCCTTCATGTTTTCATGGGTTTACAATTCATCAGAGAACAGTAGACTCACAATTTTATACTAATCCCTTTTCAAATTTATGACTGCCATTTTTGATGTCTCACACTACTGGCATCTCGTTTAGCATTTATCCTTTCTAACACAAATCCCTACATACTCGTGCGACTTTTTCACAAACCTCACTGATAGTTGGAACTAGTTTCTACTTTGTATATGATTTCTTCTTGTGTTTGAATTTAATGAGGTACTCATGACCTAGCAACATTGACCTATGATTCTTCGCATTCTTCCATATCGATACAGGTTGTACTTTGGGGTTTTATTGTGGCTTTCAGGAATTTAACTATTTTTACCCTTAAAACCTCATTTATCAAGACAATTTTATCTAAATGTTTCTTTTATAAATTTGTTAAATTGTGCCTTTCTAAAATTGCTTTCCTTTTAATTAGGTCAAACTAAATAAGTGAATTTGAAGCTATTTTAGCAGTTTAATATGTTGGTTTAAACACTTCTCAGAAGCTATTTTAACAGTTTAATATGTTGGTTTAAACACTTCTCATTTACTTTTTTCATATAATGGTACAGAGCTAGCCTGTTCTAGAGTGAAACCTAAGACAGCTTTCCAGAACTGTGTTTCTGAAAGGTAAATCTGTCATATGCTATGCACGAAAATGGAGTTAGAAAAGACATTTTCATACAAACAGGTAGACATGGATTAGGACATTAATTAAAGTTCTTGTAATAAGTGATACTGACTAATGACTGAAAGTCAGAACTCCTTCAGTAAACAGGAAATAAATATTGTCTTGAATGATTGATCAGTTGACAACTCCAAGAGGGTTTCCTTGCTATCAGTGATTGATTCCTGGTAGAGACAGATAAAAAGGGTTGCTGAATCTTGCCACATTGATCAACAGTTATATCCTCAAAACAATCTAAAATTACCTAAGACCCGGTTGATAGCAAACCATTATTGGCTTCATTGTTTCAAGTTCTAGCCTATTTTACTTGCCCAGATTTTACCTCAAAGTGAATTACCTCCATGTTTCTGTCCAGTCATAGCTTCCTGTTTTAGGAAGTTAATCCAATACCACCAATCAAGGTGGAGCTAAATATGATACTGAGATACGTAAATAACACAGTTATGTAGGTATCCACAAGAACACTGTGTGTCCAAACTCTCACTACAGTCAATTGAGATATAGGGCTTAATTAATTCTCTAAACATAGGTCTCTATTGTAATTAAAGATACTATAGGGTATGCTGTCTGGTAGTCATTTGCTATGTCAGTCAGACCTTTTTTCTATAACCTTTCATAGGCATGTTGTCATAACTGTCAACACATGCAGATGTTGAGATCCTCTTGGTCATCTCAAATGGCAATATTTAGGCAATTGAACTGAGCACCTGTGTGGCTGAAACTTGGATAAAGCAAATGTATGAAATAGATGAGATTTTTAGGTTAAAAAAGAGCATTAGAATTTTTCCACAATGTGGATTAATTCCATTTCTCCACAAAACATATAACAGTCTCAAATTCAAGAGAGAAATATTTAATTTATTCTTTCTATGTCACTTCAAGAACACTTCAGGTTTGATATAATTTTCACTTAGGAAGCCATAAGATTTCTCTGCCAATTTTTTTTTCAAACTCTGTTGCTACCCAACACCTCTCAGCTCTGTTGCTACATCAACCTGCTCATTATAGCCCTTTTTTGTACAGTGTTTTCCTGTTATCTTCTCTTGAAATGAACCATTAAATAATACAGCATCTTATACCTACTCATCAAGAATGTATCTCACAATGGCAAATGGTCAAGCTGAATAAAATATATTTCTATACTCAACAAATTACAAGTATTTTAGAGTCATATTTTAAGTGGTTCTCTATTTGCAGTTCTTAGCAATGCATCAAGTAACTTTATCACTGAAGACAAATAACTTTAGCACTAGACAATAAAATGTATTATAGTAGAGTTGCAAATCTGTTCTGATGTATAATGGAACATCTTCTAGATGCACTGAGAAGAATGATCATTTATTTATCTGACTGTGTGTAGGTGGTTTTATTTAGTAATTAGCCAGGAAACATAAGAAGCCATTAGTTCTTTTGGAGAGTTTGTTGTTTGGCTGCTCATAAAATCCAATCACTTACATTTCTCATTCTTGCCTCTGATAAATCTCTCTTGGTTTATCAGCCTGTACAGCATTTTTGCCTTTCAAAGTTTTGAGCTCAGAATGGTTTGCATAATATCAGATGAAACACAGTTTAAGTACCCTTTATCAAACCATATGCTATATATCTTTGATATTTCTTCTTCCAAATCTATGCTGCAACACAGTGCTAACTCTTCCCCTTCACTGCTTGTGTGGGGTGTTTCATGAGTATCTTCTACCTATTCTTCACTTGTGTGAAGCACCTTCACTGATTTTTCTCTGTATCATTTATGTTGTTTCATTGACTATTGAAAGAATGTGCCAGTAATTCACTTTAATATGAGAAATCTCTGATGTCATGCTGGACAACAACAAGTTAATAATGAAATTCTGATGTCTTCTAATAGGAAAACTGTAAAACTGTACATGAGTGAACTTTACTGCAGTGACCCACTTTAATATGATAGCTATTCCTACTATTAATAGGAATCCATATGAATTTAGTCCAATTTAGTTTCTGGCTAAATTTGTGTCTCCAACATTCTTAAATTAATTTGGAAGATTTAAAATGCACCCTCATAACAATAGTGCCTCCCAAATATATCCAATGAATACTTATTTTGTGGTTTGATGCCTCCCCGTCTTGAGTCAAGGACATTTGATAGTGATGATGGATGTTTTAAAACAGCATATGTTTTGACCGCACCTCGAGTACTGTGTTCAGTTCTGGGCCCCTCACCACAAGAAGGATGTTGAGGCTCTGGAGCGAGTCCAGAGAAAAGCAACAAAGCTGGTGAAGAGGCTGGAGAACAGGCCTTATGAGGAACAGCTGAGACGGCTGAGAGAGCTGGAGGTGTTTAGCCTGGAGAAGAGCAGGCTGAGGGGAGGCCTTATTATTCTCTACAACTACCTGAAGGGAGGTTGTGGAGAGGAGGGTGCTGGCCTCTTCTCCCAAGTGACAGGGGACAGGACGAGAGGGAATGGCCTCAAGCTCCACCAGGGGAGATTTAGGCTTGAGATAAGGAAAAAATTCTTCATGGAAAGAGTGGTTAGGCATTGGAACGGTCTGCCAGGGGAGGTGGTTGAGTCACCGTCCCTGGAGGTGTTTAAGGTGAGGGTGGATGAGGTACTTAGGAGCATGATTTAGGGATTGGTGGGAATGGTTGGACTCGACGATCTGGTGGATCTCTTCCAACCTGGTTATTCGGTGTGATTCTCTGTGTGTGTGATGTTTAGGAATATTTTAATTCTCAAAAGTAAGAGTTTAAATTTGGGTTGAATAAGCTTGGTTTGACTGATTGATGGAGCCAGGATGCAAAACCAGTCTTTTGGAGAAAACTATCATTTTTCTGACAAAGAAAAACATGGATCCCAAACACACCAGACCATATGTCTTTGTTCTTCTCTGCTATGACAAGGTCTCAGCATCCTCTTCTTCCCTTCTATGCTGAGCTGCCCTCTCTCATCTCAGAGCCTTCCACCACTGTCACCAGCTTCTCACACACCAATGCACCAACCATGTTTTTTCTGCCTTCAATCTCCTGCCTACATTTACACCAATGAAAAGCATCACTGTCTTTGTAGTGTTTACCTATCATATCTTCCCCAGAAACCTCACAGGGCAGACACTAATCCTTGCTTTTTGAATAGTTCTTTTACCTTACTGCAGCACATAGACAGGTGAGAGAAACTGAAATGAAATTGTTAAGGCACCTGAGTCACTATTCAGACAACCAACTATAAGCTTTTCTATAGAACCCCTTCAAAAACCTCAAGGTATATGAGGTATCTGCATGAGACTTCTGCATATGAAGGGTAACCTGCAGGAGATATCTATAAACAATGCGGGGCTAGGTGCAATTTTATAATTAATACAAAAAAAAAAGCAAATCTCCTTCTGCTTTCCAATATGTTCTACCTAGTCATCAACTAACCTCAGCCAGGCATATCTAAATTCTTACCTACTTCCCTCAGGATATTCTCTGTGACTCTGCACTCCTCTCCATCCTCCTGGAGAATTGTTCACATTTGCAGCAGTAGGTAAAACTTAGAAGTGGTTTTAACTTATTATTACTCAATTTGATCCCAGACAGAACATTACAAGCAGATAAAACAAACTATATGAGAAAGAGAAGTAGGTGGCAAAACAATTAGCAGTGTTCAGCAAAGAAATGGAAGTTTAAGTCTGCCATTTATAGAACTAATACCAGATAACAGTGACATGTTGACATCCCAGTCTTCTTACATCTAAAATATATACAGCCATAATGTGCATGATATTATTAAAAGCCATATTGCTTGGAAATACAGGAAAGTTTCCTTTCTCAAATTCATTCAGGGTCTTCTTGATCCTACAGTAGCTCAGTAAACCAAAACACAGGGTAACTGCATAATATGATTCAGTGTCATATCAACAGAAACTGAGCTAAGGCTCAAGGCTAAGTAGCCTAGTTCCTACTGAAAGATGGATAACCTTCTTTTTGTGTTGCCCTGTGATGTTGTATAATCCTAGGAGAGAAACAGGTGATGGGTCTCCCTGACAGGGCGGTGACCAGAGAAGGCTTTGGAGGAGGAGGAGCAAAGATCTGGGGGCCTTGACACGTTTCTGACAGCGGAGGATGAGAATGCGCCATGGTCTCTGACTCAGAGGGCAGAGGGACTGATCCCCTGGGGAAGGGGGATCTGATTGCCATCCCTACCCCTGGGATCAATCACCTCACTGAAAGCATACAAAAGGCAGCTTGCTCACAGTTGATGATAGCTGGTGATAGTAATAGACGCTTGGTTCCCTGTCAGCCTTCCCCAGTGCTAGTGTTTGCAAACCCAGACAGAATGACCCCCTTAATTATAGATTTCCCTTACTCCTCAAAAGCTTTACGTGATGTAAATTCAATATCTCTTATGATCTTCTGAGGAGGGGAAGACCTTCAGCAGGGTTGAGTCTCACCTACGCAGAAATTGCCCAGGAGCTGATTAACTACAGTAGGTGTGTGGGGTACATAGGCACAGAGGGAAATCGTAGTCAGCAATCCAATGGGCCAAGGCGGGGGGGAATATTCCCTCCCCTGGGCAAAATTCTGAAAGGGGGAGTTTTATGGAATGAGTTATGGAATGAGGGTCTTAGAAAAGACATTCCTCAAGATTTAATTATTATTCCTTGTAAGATTGCTCATGACATCTCTTCTTTTTCTTCCCTTCTTTCTCCTTCTATCTGCTATGTAAGAGTCACCCTCCGTTTAAGCCACAGGTTGGAATGTAAAGAAATATTAGTGCTGTCGTGAAACTCTGTGTGCTTGGGGTTTTAAGCAGTTTGGCAGCAGCAAAGATGAGAGAGAAGGCACAGGAGGAGGTGCTGGCCTCCCCCTTTGCTGCTTGCCTGCAGTTGGGCTGCTGGTGTCTATTAGACTGTCTGTACCTAACTGGACCAGAGGAAAAGTCTGGATTTGTACAGGAACGCCCCTGACTACACATGCGTGTGTAAAGGGTTCAAGTAGGGGTTGTTCTGACAAGGGTCCTTTGAGCTGCCAGTGACCCCTGAAGCCCCCAGCCCTAGTCTGGGAACATAAAGTAGGGAGTTGTGACTTTGAATGAGGTCAGAGTAAAAATCTGTAACTTTGGCTGCGTTCAAAGACTAGAATTTTGAGTAAACCCCTAAAATGATTGCCCTCAGTCTAGTGGAGCCAAGTAAATATTTAAAAGATCACCTTCCCCCTCCGTTCTGCTAAGCAAGTCCTTTGGGGCTGGGCATTAAAACACAGGCAATGAGGCTTGTGGTCAGTTCACCACTTGTTGTCTCTGCCGCCTCTTCCTCCTCGTGGGGAGAACTCCTCACATTCTTCCCTTGCTCCAGCATTGGGTCCCTCCCACAGGAGGAATGGACATAACTGGTTCTGATTTTAGCTGCTTTGTCCAACCAGTCAGTGTCTTGCCCAGACAGAAATTTTCTAGGACTAATTCTGTTCCATGTGGTACTTTATGAGTAAAAAGTGTAGTTTCTCAGAGACTCTAGTCTGAACTGGAATAGAATATATGTTGCCTCATGATCAGGATCTGTGGCCCAAATGGTGATTACCTTTCTCAAGGCTATTGCTTGCCCAAAAAGAACACAAGGTATTTATCACTATGTTTTCACCAAGTCAAATATCATGTGAAAAGGGACAAAACAAACATATCAGAGTTGCACAACTGGTACACTTGTCTTTATATCATTAGAATTACAGTGTCAGATAATGGATTTTTATCTCTTTAGTATATGTGAAGACTGTTTAGGTCACAAATCCCAGAAAACTGTAAAAAGGAACATATTTACTTCTACAAAAATGAACATTTCTTTGTTTCACGGGAGCTTTACCTATGTAAGGCCTTTGATTGATTGTTCAAGTATTTATGCAAGCCAATAAACTGACTATGCTTTTTATCTCATTAATGAGAGAGGACACAAGTAGAGAAAATAAAGTTTTTATTACCAAATGAATAGCACAGCAGGGTACAATTTGATAAATAGAACATTTCATTTTACCACATGGGCTGTCCTCCTGCAGTCCACATCTCCTAAGTAATTTAATGAACTGTGATGGTTGAACCAGTGCCAGTTTTAATATACAACTTCAGCTAGCAAAATAAGTTATAACTGCACAACATTCAAATAGCACTTGAATGCATAAAGGAATATATTGTTGAGAATGATGCTACTGACTCTGGATGAATTAGAGAAATTTCTGTCTCTTTTGGATTAAATTATTTGGACGTTCAGGATTGTTATTATTGTGTCAGTCATCTGAACTTTGTTCATTATAATTTAATCATGTTTACTCTACTTTTCACCTGATGTTCCTATATGCATGTTATCTTCCCATTATTTTCTTACCAAATTTTGACTGTTTCTGGCACCCAATGTAGGTCTGGAACTGCAAACATCACTCTCACACACATACATGTAAATATGCCCATTGGTTTGCATGCTTATTACTTGAAATGATACAGGCTTTTAACTGCTACAATAGCAGAAGTAAAAGCATGGTCCAAGGATACTCTACAGCTGGAGACACTCTTCTGCAGGAATACTTTTTCTGTTGTTTTTCTTATGTTCTTAGTTTCCTATAACTTGAGCCAATAATGTCCTCCATCCTTGCCTGGATAGACTGGAGAAAGGGGGTTTCATTGTTCTGTAAGGGACGTCTTTAGCTCCCACAGTGAACCAAGTGGGTGTATGGGGTACTGCTGAGAACAGTGGGTGGGTAAGCAAGCATTCCTGGGGTTGATAGTTCTCTTCTTAACTAAAAGAAGCAGAAAGAGCAGCAGAATTAAGATGCTGAAAGCCAGTGGCCTTCCAGAGAATTGTACAGATTTTGGGATTTCTGCTCTCAGCTATTCATTCAGTCCAATGATGGAAATTTCCATCAAAGTGGCCTAGAACCTATTAAATTTGACATAATCATTTTACAAAAGACTGTCCTACTTTTCCTCCTGCTTGTTTTAGGGAATAATATGAAGGCAGAAAAAAAACCCTCTGAGAAGACAGTGTCTCTCTCCTCAAGTAGGAAATGAACATTGAACCTGTTTACACAGCTATTTTCTACTTTGTACCTTAGTCACTCCAAGAAAAGGGAGAGGTAAGGAGAAAAAATGGGAGAGTTTTCATTCAAATTAAGTTGAAGGTATTAGAATAAATATATCCTTTACTCTTGCAATGGGAAACTGACAGGTCTGCATTTGTTATTTAACAAGTCCTATCCTGTATACTAGGTATCCTGTTTTCTCTAATGGAAAGAAGGAATTTTTATCAATATTCATGTAATTGCTGTTAATCTTGACACATCTCACATTTAAATTTGAATATTTGCATTGATCAAATATTTTTCAATCAATAAGTTTGAGGGTTTATTTCATAGCTACTTTTAATAATTATTTCAGATGCATTTCAAAATTGCTGGACTTTTATGTTTGGATATGTGTCTGACAGCTATAATAGCATGTCACATATGTTTCTGCTTTATAAAAGATTATGCAACTTTATTATTAATTTCATATATTTATTTGTTAAAGTTATACTTTTATGTCAAAGTCATAACAGGTCTTTCACAAACACTATAACATTAAAACCATCACACACATAGTAATTGTACTGTAGCCCAAATCCATTGTATATTTATTCTGAATTTTCTCCTCCACTGCTTCCTAACCTATTATTTGCCACTTTATTTAATTTCTGTTTGATACAGTGTGTATCATTCTAATGGAAGGATTCTAATAGCCTTCAATGGATGTTGGACTACACTCTGAGCCTTTGTGTCTGAACAAAAATATACATGACAAGTTAATCTGAAAATCAATTAATTCAGAAAAAGTATTTTAAAACCTGAAATTAAAATAGTACTTGTTATAGATACCTAAATGATCATATTCTCCTTATTCAATTGCTAATCTATTATTTAGTGAAAGAAAAATAGTTTATTATTTAAGTATTTTCCTCATGATATTCAATATAATTTCAAATTCTTTTTAATTATTCATTTATTTGAGTGTCACTGTTTTTAAGGATGTATTTAGTGGGAATTCTACTATTGACTCAACAGTACTGAAATGCTTAACTTAAAAATTTCTTCATGATATATTACTGTAGGTAGGTAACTTATTGTGATGACACCACTGCTTCTCATGGTTTAATTGCATTTAATACCATACGGGATTTTAGCTCATATATATTATAGGCTATTAAATTTCACATGGTTACTGCCTGCCTGCACCTAATTGCTTTACCCACTGCAAATCTCAATAAAGAGCTAAAGCATATCTCTTTGAAAACTCCATTCTGATAGTGCGAGAACCCACCACTTTGAAGAATTCTCCATATGTTCAGTCTGCATTTAAAATTATTTTTAATGTTCTTATTTTGTTTGAGTGAGCTTCCCATTCTTAGGTTGCTTTATGCCCTTCTCCAAAAAATTAATCAGTCCTTTTGCACTCATTCCTATTTTTATGCTTATGAAGATACTTATCATTGCAATTAACTTTGTATCGGGTAAGCAACAAAAATGCACAGTAAGAATATATGCAGTACTCCAAAATTAGTCTCATCAGGGCTGAATATAGCAATGAAACCATCCTTGTGATTTTCTTGCTTGTCTATTAATAGAAGTCTTAAATATGTTGCTAATATCCAGTCAATTTCATAATTTCATTAGATGGCTTGAAAATATGTCCAACAAGGCTCTACTGACTCATTTTAGCACAATGCCTGTTGTATGGTTGTATAGCTCCTCATCAATCCAGTCCCACATTTAGCAGATAATCTTTTTGTTTGTTTGTTTGTTTTAAACTATTATCTAGAATAATGGGCAGTATTTTTGCTGATCATCTGGTTTGTTCTTTCTCAGTGCTTAATCAGACATTAGGAGCATCCCAGTATTTCAGATGCATGTTTCAAGATGTATTGAAAACTGACCTTAACAGACAGAGCTTTGTGAAAGAGAGCTGTAAATTACCAGGACGTGCTAATGTATATCCATAATGCTGTTGTCCAGCATTTTCCCAAGTTACTAAATTTCTTGGAAGGACATAGTTATGTCTTAGATATTATTAGCAAGAAAAACAATAATATGCAATTCCTTGCTTGTGATCCCTGTTCTGTGTTAATGTTATCACTGCTGCTGTATTTTTATGTTTTATTGTAAATACCTTTTTACCATAAATGAATTTCATTCAGGGAGTGCCTAGCAAAGCTTAATTAGAGAACACAAATTTTACCATGATATAAATAGGAAATAATGACAGAACAAACAAACAAACAAAAACTAGACTAGAACTCAGTTTCAAACAGAAGCAATGTGACTGTTGTAGGCATCTGTGTCTCCTGGACTTTTCATTGTTTTCAATGGTGCTGTTCAAGTACCCACTGAGGTAATATGTGAATATCGTTAGTTCATTAGTAACACATCTATTTAAAGGAATATGAAACACTACATTAAAGAATATTGCAGAAGAATGCTGGTGTATTCCAAGAAATTATGCTTTCCAAGGATACCTTGGATGGCAGATATCTCTTTCTAGTTTATCTCATATGAGCACAAAAAATAGACTGTGGACAATTTCTATGATCAGACAATCTCTTACATCTTACCTAAGACATTAGTTTAATAGTAATGAGGGTTTGAAAAAAAATAAAAGCACATCAAGTAATATTATTTGAAAGATATATTTCCCCTCATTATTGTATGAACTTGGTGGAGCAAAATGCATTTATATATCATGCTGAAGTATGAAAACATTATGGCAAGGACTCTTTTTGATTTATCCTGAGACAGAAAGCATGAGAGACAAATCAACAGAGGGTATTGTAAAATTATTTGCAGATTCTCTCTTTGATATCATTTATAAGCTGTTTACTAAAATATTAAACCTTTTTATCTTTCAAGATTAAAGACAGACAAATTAGATTCTGGCACTTAGACTTGTAGAAGAATTAGATAGCTTTGTTATTGTAATGAGGTCAGAAAAATGTTTCTTTGTTTTTATGAATTGCTAATTTATTTCTTGAGAGCAATTTACATTTGGGATTATTCTGCAGTTCCATTTTTAGTGAAAAAAAAAAATCTTCATTCTCTTACTTTAAAATATTACTTGCAAAATATACTAGGATCTTGTTTACAAATAACAGCTTTCACTGGGATTACCTGCCAGCTGTCAGGTTTAGATGAGGAAACATGATTGGTAATTTTGAAATGAAACATCATAATGTTGTTATGAGAACTTACCATTAAGCCTAATTTTGAACAATTTTTTAATGATAAAACTGACCAAACTTTCCAGACAAGTAAAACATAAACTAGTCATTGAAACATGATATGTGCAATATTTGTTCTGTGATAGAAGCAATATGCCTACTTTGCCATCAAAGCTTAAAGAGGACCTACAGGAAAGCTGGAGGGGGGGGACCCTTTATCAAGGAGTCTAGTGATAGGATGAAGGGTAACAGTGTTAAGCTGACACAGGGTAGATTTAGATTAGATTTTAGGAAGAAATTTTTAACTGTGAGGATGGTGAGGCACTGGAACAGCTTTCCCAGAAAGAAATAGTAAGAAATGCATCAGTATTTTTTGGTTCTTTTTAGAATATAATTGGGCGGTTTCTTTCAAATTAGTATGGAAATGAAAGATATTTGCTTTCCTTTGGCTGCACTAAAAGAAAGTGGGAAATTTCTTGGCTATCTCCTCCCAGAAACCTCAGAGCTAGTAATCATCATGAAAATATAAGCTAAAGTATTAAAAATATTCATCTAGAACTAGATGTGACAAAATGCACGCTATATTTTGCAACTAAAATTTCAATAAAATATTCTAGATTGTGCCTAGTGGCACAGAAAAATTGAATTCATGCAACTGGATCAGTCTTCTCAGCTCCAAAATCCTCAGCTTTTGTTCAGAATAAGAACGATCAACAAATAACCATTGCACTATGTATGCACTTTGAATAATTCATTGAAGACAGTGCGACCTTAATTGGTTGATGGCAACAGAAAATATAATACCAAATAAACAAAAATATTTCAAACAAATAAAATCATGTGTATAGTAAGGAATGGACTCTCAACTTATGTGGATGTAGATCACCTAGTGATCACTTTTTAAAAAAAACAATAAGATTATATAAAACATCAGATCTGTAAGTCACAGGTGGATAATTCACTTTAAACTGCTTGTTTTGCTGGCAAGACAGTCTTGCTTTCTAAATTATGTCTTCTAGGCAGAGATTCAGCTGTGGAAATACCTAGCAACACACACTTAGCAGGCACTTAGGCGTCTGAGATGTTCAGCCGTGCAGTACCCCAAGGGACTAGAAGGTGCAACAGAAGATCTGCAGGAAGACCTCTGCTATCCTGGGATGGCAGCTAGGGGTCAAGCAGGATACAGGCAGTGTTTATATACCTGAGTGCTTCCTCTGCTATTTTACTCATTCTCATTGAAGCATCTCAGATGATGATTTGTCAGCTTGGACTATCAACTAATACAGAACTGCAATTCAATCTGATTTTACAAACTCCGCCTAATGGTTCTCTCTCTGTAGTCTTATATCTTATCTTTTCAGAATAAGTTTGATCTTGTAGTCTGCCTTAGGACCAGAATGGATGCAAAAAAAGTGTTAGCAGCTGAACAGACCTTTCATAAAAGCTCAAGGAGCCAGTTAAAGTCTGAAAAACTTAGGTTCTCCATGGTCACATTAACCCCTGCACCTTACTGGGAGAATTTTTACTTCCTGTTCTCAGCATGTTTTCATATTGTTATTTTTCTTATATAGTGTGTACCTCGGCCTCATTCTGATGAAAACTATTTTAACTTTTTCTTTCAGGCATGCATCATCAAGGTTATAATATTCTCTTTGACCTCAGATTTTGGGGTTTTTTTGTATCTTGCCAGACCAACTGGGACCATGCCGGGATATTTTCCTTGATTAGTGATTCCACTTTTGTTTCCTCAAAAGGCTTTGGGTATGCTTTAGCACAGCTTTTCGCTCTCTTATTTTGTTTATATCTGCTGTCTCTCTTACAGCATATTTTCATTTACTTCATAGTGTTCAAACAAGTTTTCATACAGATAACCTCAGCAACATATGGTATTTATCTAAATTCTACAGAAAAGTGCTTCATTTTTTATGTGTTCTAACTGAATTTTTGTTTCTATAATGCTACTCCAGTAACCTTAAGTATATTGCCTAATAAAATGTCTTAACTGCCTACCTTTAACCCATCCAATGTGCTGTCCTTCTATAGCTATAAGAATTATCTTGAGTTTGTGCACGCATGTTTTTCAGGACCACAAATTGTATATGAAGAATGGGAGACGTAACTCTAAACAAAAGTTAAAAAGTGATCTGTACTAGTTTAGGGTGGGATAGAGATAATTTTTTTCATAGCAAATTGCAGGATGCTATGTTTTGGATTTGTGACCAAAAAAAGTGGATAACACTGATGTTTTGCCTGTTGCTGAGCAGTGTCAAGGCCTTTGCCATTTCTCATACCTCTCTGCCAGAAAGTGGGCTGGGAATGCACAAGAAGCTGGGAGGGGAAACAACAGGGACAGCTGACCCCAACTGACCAAAGGGATTTCCCATACCATCCAACATCATGTTTAGTAATAAAAGAAGTCGGGAAAAGGGAGGGAAGGAGACATTGAAAGTTATGGCATGTGTCTTCCCAGGTAACTGTTATGATTGCCTGAAAAATTACTAAACACCTGCCTACTGATTGGAAGTAGGACATGGATTTCTTATTTTGTTTTGCTTAAGCACACAGGTTTTGCTTTCCCTATTAAACTGTCCTTGTCTTGATCCACAGGTTCTCTCACTTTTACCCTTGCAATTCTCCTCACCATTCTGCTGTGGAGGAGTGAGCAAGTGAATGTGTGGTGTTTAGCTGCCTGCCAGAGTTAACTCACAATATGATCTTAAGCAGGTAGTATGAGGTTCAAGAAAAGCCAGTACTTTTGATTTAACTATCAAGGGCTTTGACTGGAGTTCTACAGAGAAGGAGAACAGGGAAGATAAATAGTTTCAGAATGTATCAGTGATGGATTTACTTTTATATGTTCAAGTGTCAATGAGTGAGGGCAAAACCTTCTGAAAGGAAGGAAGAAATTGAGAAGAAATGTGCTCTTCCCTGAAAGATAGAAATAAACTGCCTTTATTTAATTTCCTAGAAAAGCCAAGACAATTTTTGAATAAAAAAAGCCACTTAATCTGCATTGTCTCTTTTGCAGAATGCCATGACCCAGCTCTAAGAAGCTGTACAGAAAAATGAAGTAGATGGTTTCATACAGCTGTCACAGTAATTTCCACACTGTTGAACACATGTCGTCAAGGACCAATCCCTGGTCCATAGGCCAAATGTCTTAGACTGGCTCCCACCCACACTGTTTATTATTAGACATGCTCTACAGCAAACTGGGCTACAGCCCATGGCAATTGGCTCTCCTCTGGTGCCTTCTGGTGCCCCCTGGAGTGTATTTTTTTCCTATGCTTTCAGTTCAAAGTGCTTGAAACAACACCAAAAGCACGTCGCAGGCCACCAGAGCTGTGCTTTTGTAGCACAAAATAATGCACGTGCTGGGTGCTTTAGCATGTGTTGTATGGGTAGCAGAGCAGCACTATGGAGGGAAGGAACAGCCAAAACGAGCATAGACTCTTCTGTCCTAGTTTTTTTTTGTTTGAGTTTGGGGTGGGTTTTTTGTTTGGTTGGTTTTTGGCTTTGGATTTGTTTTGTTTTGGTTTTTTAACATGGAAATGGAGAAACATGACTAGCCCTCGTCTGGCAGAAATCTAATTGCAGTGATCTGGATGACAGCTGGGAAGCAAGCTGACAATTAAGCAATACAGACAGACAAGTGTTCAGTGCGTGAGTTTGCTCCCTGGTAAATGTAATTGTCATTGCAGATACACACATCTACCTTTATCAAAATCAGACGCGTGGCATGTGCCACCTAAACAGAACACAACTTCAGAGGGGGATATGCAGAGATCAGTTCAAAAGTACATTTCTTATACAGAAATGATTTTTACAAAGTTTGAACCTAGAAGAATGCTGTCATTTAATCTATATGCACTACACCTGTCATTCTTCAATAGCTCTGTATCTATTGATGTAAGTTATACCCAACTTAATCATCTGGAACAGTTGGTGTTAAGGTATACTTTGTTTCCAAGTGATTTCTGAAATGCAGAAAACGTTTCATGTGACTATCATTTAGTAATTTGCTTTGAATTCCTTTGTCCTCTCCCCTTTAAGTAGGACAACAATAGTGCTAGGAAATATTTCAGGAATTTCATCTTTTTGCAGGTGACCACCTGTGACAACTTTAGATATAGGATGAGTTCCCAGGAAATAGTCTTCATTCAAAAGCTCAATAGTTCTTGTTATTCCCTTAACGAAAGTGCACTCTGCAAGCAGTGGGCTATTTATTTATATTATGACACTCCTGGGTTACACAGGAGGGCAAATTTATGCCATATATTTAAGCTCCCATGAGGATCTTCACTGACACTGTAATGAGAGAAATTTCATTCTGAATGGCAAGTATGATTAAAATGTGTGCTATGACCACTATTCACTGTTAGCCGCCTATGTCATCAACTTTCACATGGAAGACTGGAGAATCAGAAAAACGGACTTAAGTAGATTTGATCACACTGACTTTTAATCAAAGGACAGTAATCTGTAGCAAGCTTAAAGTGAAGAGGAAGCTGTTCAGCTTTATTAAAGCAAATTCACACATTTTTCTGTGATGATGAAGTTGTAATAAACAATGTTATGTGAATTTACCATATGCCACAACAACATGTATTAAAAAAATTCTGTTAATAATTATTCAATTGTGATTTCTAAAGTGTTAAGTAACCCTACAAATGTAGTGTTTATTCAGATAAGGTTTTAACTACTCATTGTAGAATTTTTGTTGCATTTTTTTTGGTAAATATTACGGTTATGATCCTATGAACAAATGCACTTGTATTTCCATGACTTAACAAGCTGCTGCTTAGCAACTGAGACAGCTAACCACATTCTTGATCTTAATCGGTGCCAACTGTAAGTCACATATATTAGCCTCCATTGTATTTCATTGTACAATGTGGGGACAAAAGAAGTTTTGAGATTTTAAAAGCACTTGCAAGAAAACGAAGGAAAAAAAAAAAAGACCTCATCTTATGAAAGAGGTAGAGCCACTTATTTCCTAAGCTGAACATCTGACTTAAAAATCTACATTTTACATCTAATGATAGTCTTTTATTTATTTTAACAGTTAAAAATATTTTATCAACATGTCTTTCAAAAGGTTGGCAAAGTAGTATGGTAAGTTTCATACATGAAGGATGGTCTAATGTTCGTCCACCTCTGCTGCTATCTTCTTTTTTTTAAGATCTCTTTTCTATACCGGGAAACCAAATGCACCTTACTCAGTATTTCAGTATTATGCTTATTTTCCATCCTTTCTATGGAGTTACATTACTAACATTAGTTTACAATTTGGTTCTCTAAAATCTTGAAAGTTTACCTGTCTCAAAACCAAGGTTTCACAAATACACTTTGAGACCAATTTCTACAGTATATACAGGATCTCCACTGTGTTCTGTGATAGTCCCTCTGCAACAGAACTCTGCCTCTGGTGCTGACTGCTTTTAGGATCATGAGGAGAAGTTGTAAAGTCAGCCTACACTGCCTCATTTCTGTCGCTTTACACTATGGTAAGGGAGATGAAAGTGGCCAAATAAAGGGAGTAACAAATGCTATAACTTGTGGCATTCAGATTGTCAAAGCTTTGGCAGGTCTTTTACCTTCAATCTGAAAGCCAGTTTCAAGGTTTTAAACACAATTTTGTAAAAGATTACACAGTGTGGACGGAATTTTAGTCACTGTTGGCTGAAAAGGAATATTTCAAATGTTCACCAACATGGTTAATAGATCAACTCTTCACATTCCCAGTAACCAATAAACTTACCAGCATCCTGTTGCCCTTTGCTACTGCTGATAGCACAACTATCCATGTATATAAATGAACTCTCAGAAGAATAAGGCAGTTTTGATGAGCAGAATTGTTAAAGATATTCCTAAAAATATGAGACTTACTTAATTAGAGTGCGTCAATGCATTGAAAAAAAAAGAAATCACTTAAGTGATAAGCATTCTTATATTTAAAAATTAGCAAGAGGTATTTTCCTTCCAATTAAAACAAGAAAAAATTTGACTAACTTTTAACATACTAGCATAATCGATGAGGACTTTCTTTAAAAAAGCACTTATTCATCTGCTTTTTGGTGGATAAAATTTTTATATAGCTTATGATTTCTGCCATGAAACTATTCACTCTTAATGCAGGTATACCTGTAAGCTACTTTGTAGGGTCATGCAACTAATATTTAAAGGTCTTAAGCAGCTTTGAAATTACACCTTTCTTCCCACCTGTAATTTTGTTATCTGTTTTTGCTTTGGAAATTCACAAAGAACAGAAATATATAACAGGATTAATTGGGTGCTCTACATGTACATTTCCTTTATGGGAATTCCATGTCATCACCAATGAAGGTGGAAGGAAGATAGACGTGATCTTCCCTGATTCTCAACAACTTGAAGAATCCCCACTGTCATGGTAAACACAACTTCTAGAGAAAGTGAAGGATGGAAGCTAGTGACTTCTGGTGCCAACGGGAATGTTCCAGCCCCACCTAAGGGATTACAAATGCAAAACAGGTTCACACTCCTGAAAGCTGAAGAGAAGCCAGATGTGCTACAAGCAAAGAACCTAGGTTGCCTGGCTCTAAACCATACAAGAGTACCAGGAAGAAACAGTGAGTTATCGTAAAAGGTGACTCCCTGCTGCCAAGAACAGAGGAGCACATCTGTCAGTTCGATCAGTCATATAGAAGGGTTTGCTGCCTTCCAGGTTCCAGGATCCAGGATTTTGTGAAATGGCTGCCAAAATTTGTCTAGCCTTCTGACTACTACTAGTAGTTCCCTCTGCAGGAATTCAACATGTTGGTGTGCCTCTCTAAAGTGTTTGTACACCAATGCACACAGGTGCAGAGAATGAACATAATGAATCAATGGTCTGCATGTAATCGCAGGGTTATGATCTCGCTAGGATTAGGGAAACATGGTGGGATGGCACCAATGACTGGAGTGTTGCAATGGAACCATACAGGCTTTTTAGGAAGAGCAGGCTTTGGTCTTCAAAGAGCACTGACCACCCTGATATCTGCTGGAGGAGCAACACAGCTGGATGTAACTAGTCCAGGAAGTTCCTAGAATGCATCAATGGTAACTTCCTCCTCCAAGTGACAGAGGAGTTTATGAGGACAGGTGTTCTGCTGGACCTCATGCTCACCCACAAACTGAGGCTGGTTGAGGATGTGAGGATCAAAGGCAACCTTGGCTGCAGTGGCCATGAGATAGGGGAGGGATGCTCAGGGTAGAGAGAAATGTGAAAAGCAAGTTCATAACCCAGGACATCAGGAGGGCAGACACTGGCCTCTTCAAAGTTCTACTTGGAATTGACCCATTGGATATTAGCTCTAGGTGGTCTTGCTTGATCTGTGAAGTTAACTCCCAGAAATCCCTTCCAACCCCCAAAATTTTATGATTCTGTGATAATTCTGTCCTCACTAATTTTACCTATTCTGGTAAAGATATTGTCTCCTACCTCACAGATAGGCACTATGAAATTGGACTATGCCAGCTGCTAGGATCCTTTGTGGCTTTTCAAATAACTCTTTGGAGATTATTTCCCACAGGCAAATCCTAAATCACTGTCTATTTGTCATCTGGTAAGCTAAAGCAGCACATACTTTACCTTCTGAACTACCTTGCCAGGTCCTAACAATGGCTAACACTTTTGTCTATAAAAATGCTTTTAGCAGGACATGCCTGATCTGTATCTTCCCATCATGTACACAGTGATCCAGTCACCTGAGCTTCTCCAAACAGTTCCTTCTTAACCTATCAATCAAACAAAAAGGAGGTTGCTCTTACTGGGGCACAGCCACTTCTTCTTAGTAAAATAATTCATCTTCTACCATTGAGACTATTCTTTAATTTATGCAAATCATAGCTTCATCATAAATCACCCCAATTAAAGGATCTGTTTTCTTCTTTCTGATATATAAAGTAGAAGGATCGTTGCTATAATACTACGACAGAGGAAGTTTCTTTCATACTGGGCAAAGCCTGTGGCTGTTTTCCACCTCTGTAAGCGTAAAAACATACTTGACAGTCAGAATTTTGCCCCATCTTTAAGATAAAGAAATGTTTACAGCTGGCTATGGCAATGCATTATTGCCAATCTAACATTTCTAGCACCTCTTAGTCTGTGTATGTGCAAATACTCTGTGAGTTGAAGCTTATAACATCCTCATAAATCATATAAATAACTCATTTAAAAGATGAACAACCTTAGGTACAAAGTTCTCAAATTATTTGCCCAAAGTCACAAGACAAGTAAGTGACAGAAAATAAAAACTAGGAATATCGGTTCTCAGTTCTGTATTCTAGCCACTAAACACTTTCATTTCGATGCACCCAAACTGAAACACAGTAAGACTATTGACCTGATGGAATTTGAAAATACTCACATTAGATTTATTTTCTTCTTTATGTGTAACTTTGTTCTTTCTGTGTGCATACAAAACATTCACTCCATTACTGTTTATTAGCTGTGTATTATATTTATATCCTAATATGTGAATTTTACAGAACATGTTACATGAAAGTGGTGGCCAGTAGAGTCCTGTTGTGAAATATATATTCCCCTAAGCACGAAAGCAAAAGTATGTTCAATTTTTTGAAGCAAATCAGTTTGCCAAAGATATAGCTTAGCTTTTGAGGGCTATTTTACCACCACAAAAAATCATTTTTAACACTTCCATTGTGTGCTCTGCGGAGAAGCATTCCATACTTCTGTCAGTAGTAACAATATAGCAGCATGAACATTCAGATAGTTATTATATGAAAGGCATTTGTTTTCTTCCTACACATTGGGAGCTTATGTTCATTGTATTCCAGCCTTATCTTTAGTATAACAGGCTTTACTTTTCCTAGTCATTACCGATGCTTAAGCCAAGAGTCTTTAGGCTCAAGCTCATCAGACTAAGAATATTTTGAAGGACTTTAGCAAGATACAAGTTTACTGGCATGCCTAAACAGACCATGAAATTCATACAGTCTAACCCTTTCTCTGATGAGTTGAAGCCTAGGAACTGTTTGAACAAGATTTTATGAGACTTTATGGGATTTTTTTTTTAATCTTTTATTTGTTTGTTTGCTTGCTGAGCACCTATAACAAAATGATTGGTTCACATTGTGGATGGCTGAGTAAGCAGGGTTTGATTTTCTACAATATCTCACACCTAGAGACATCTAGATTTCACATCAGCTACATCAGGAGGAACTAGCTGCTCCAAGATAGAGTAGAAAAATAACCAAATCCCTTTAGGTGTTTTTCAAATCAGATCATGCTTGGCTTGTTCCTATGCAGTTTTTAATTTCTCATAACAACTGCTGACAAAATAACAAATTAAATGTGTTACTTCCTTAAGATTTTGCTGACTGTAAAAACAATACACTATGTGAACTAGAGTAATGCTTTGTGGCAGTTTTTTTTTCTTTTCATTCTATTGCCATTCACTTACTTTCTCATTTACTCTATTCCTACACAGCTGAAAGGCAGGGAATAGGAAGGCAACCATCTGCAAAACAAAAGAAATTTTTAAGCAGATACAATATTTTATTTAACTTCATTTTTACTAAGAATTTCATGAAAATTTTAGGTAGTTTGTTCTTTGCTTATTTTTACCGTAAGGCAGAAGCATACATTTTATACCTCCACAGTAGTTTTACTTCTTTGTTTCCAGGCATTTTTTCACTTATCAATCATGACCTCAGGAGTAGAAAACATGGAGTAGAGCATAGCTCCTGTATTCAGGAAACCATGATTTTTACACTCTTAACTTAAAAACAATTTCATAGTAAACTGTCTTTCAATACCTGCAAAGCTTTGCTATTCCTCATCAGTAGAACTCAAGAAGAAAAAAAATTGGGTTTTGTATTTGACCTGGGATTAACTTTGATTTAGCAGGAAAAACCTGTTACATTTTCATTGGCCCCAGAGCTATGAGAATAAAGTATTGTTATCTTTGTGCCTCGCAGATAAATAGTACGGCCATCAATGCATTTAGGGAAAAATCCTGAGAAAGCAGGTGTTGCAATCATGTGTGCCAGCAGATGCATTCTCTGTTTCACTGATGCTGCCAACTACAGCAAAATTCCACCAAAGGGAACCTGGGGAACTTGAACTGAAAGGTGCATAATTTAACCTTGCCGCTGATTATTCATTATGTGTGCAAGCTCAGCATGTGAGGTCTTTAGATAAGGGACTGTGAGATATGGACCAGTGTTAGAAACCAGAACCATTATCGCTTAAGCACCACGGAAAGATATTCACAGATCTTTTGGAAGATTCATAAACCTTGATTTCTCTTTAGACTCTCTCACCTTCCTTCTTAATACAGTTAAAAACAGAGTCTGGGGTTTTGTTTACGGTTGTTATTCTGTTCTTTTTTTCTTAAGGACACTACCACTCCCTGACAGAAACAAAATTTAAATGTTGTGAATAAGAGAGCCTAATGTGAACTTCTATCATAGTTCACTGCAGAAGAAATACATATGTGTGTGCAGATTAAGTTGTCTGGTATTTTCTTTTCTTTCCAGGGTGTGGAGAATGTCAAAACATAAACCTATGAAACCCAGGGAATCAAGTCTGAAGGAAATGGAGGCAGTTGGAACATAAATAGTGTATTTTCTGCAGTGCCACCACACATACATCTTCTCACAAAATCTCACTAGGATATGTGCAATTCTTTTGACTCAGGGCTAGTTGCAGCAGATGTCTGGTACTTGTGTGTCCTCTCATAGAGCTTTCAGTCAGATAAAAAAGAAGGCTTAAAGCTTTCAGGGCTGTTTTATGGGAGAGGTCAGAGTAAACGATCACACTAGTCTCTTTTGACCATAAAAACTATGAGGCTTTGAACTGTTCCTTAACACCCCCCAGTAGCTCTCTTCTTCATTTTCCCAGCATACCCTCCACAGCATAGGGAGTGCTATAATATTATGAACTCTGAGGAACATCATATTCTAATGATCAAAGGAGGGCAAAATCGGATGAAAATGTTAAAAACCATATGAAGAGTGTGAAAATGAGTTAAGGTATATAAAGTATTTAAAAGATTCTAATGCACTAGCCTTCCCATCATTTATGCCTTTTACTTTGTTGGAAAGCTCTATTTCTGTAATCTGCGGTAGGGAGTCATTGGAGCATCACTAGGTTTCTGCCTTCCTACCTCCTCAATGATAAATGCAATGAGTTTCTCTTATTGCTTTTCTCTGAAGTTACCTATACAAGTTCACTAACAAATATATCACAGGTAAACAATGAAATTCTAACTAATGCTGGCAAAATGACTATTACAGGAGCAACAGTGCTGATAAATACATAGGCAAACATACACACACAACAATCCAACCCAGTTTATTTTCTTACAGAAAAGACTTCAGAAAATTAAAAATAGAGAAAAAAATGACAAATACATAATTGTAGAATTACTACTATGGCCATATCTGTGAAACTTTCAAATCAGGCTTAAAATCTATTTTAATAAGACTTCTGCAATTCTCTGAGGCTAAAATGGACTGAATAAAGATTTAAAACTCCTAGCTAACTAAAATTTAAAGTTCCACCTCATGATAACCATGACAGAAGTTATTTAAAATCTTAACAGAGGTGATTTTTTTCCACAATATTTTGCAGAATAAGAAGACAATTCATGTGATACAAAGAATCTACAATTACAATAAGGATATTAATAAAGCATTAATATTTTTCATTACTATTTTCCATATGCAAAAAGAATTAAGAACAGATTGTTTTTCTTGATTGTTTTTCACCTATCTACTCCTCTTCAATGTTTCCTTATTGATAGCAGCATTTCTCCACCCTGCTGCCCTGGCTCCCTCCTTACCTTATTGGAGGAGAGTTAGAATCATAGAATCATAGAATCACAGAACGATTAAGTTGGAAAAGACCTCAGGGATCATCAAGTCCAACCATTCCTATCAGCCACTAAACCATATCTCTGAGCATCTCATCCACCCATCTTTTAAATACCTCAAGGGATGGTGAGTCAACCACCTCTGCCAGTACCTAATGACCCTTTCTGTGAAAAAATTTGTTCTGATGTCCAGCCTGGAGCAGCTTGAGGCCATCCCCTCTTGTCCTGTCCCCTGTCACTTGGGAGAAGAGGCCAGCTCCCTCTCTTCTACAATCTGCTTTCAGGTAGTTGTAGAGAGCGATAAGGTCTCCCCTCAGCCTTCTGTTCTCAAGGTTAAAGAACACCAGTTCCCTCAGCAGCTCCTTGTAAGATATATTCCCCAGCCCCTTCACCAGCTTTATCACTCTTCTCTAGATTCGCCTCAGAGCCTCAACATCCTTCTTGTGGTGAGGGGCCCAGAACTGAACACAGGATTCAAGGAGCGGTCTCACCAGTGCCGAGGACAGAGGGAGAATAACCTCCCTGGACCTGCTGGTCACACCATTTCTGATCCAAGACAGGATGCCATTGGCCTTCTTGGCCACCTGGGCCACTGCTGGCTCGTGTTCAGTTGCTGTCAACCAACACCCTCAGGTCTTTCTCCTCTGGACAACTTTCTAACCACTCTTCCCTTAGTCTGTAGCACTGTATAGGGTCATTTTGCCCCAAGTGCAGGATCCGGCATTTGGCCGTGTTAAACCTCACGCCATTGGACTCTGTCCAGTGGTCCAGCCTGTTTACGTCTCTTTCAAGAGCTTCTCTACCCTCCAGCAGATCAACACTTCAACCCAGCTTAGTGTCACCTGCAAACTTATTTAGATGGTGCATTCGACCCCTTCATCCAGGTCATTGATAAAGACATTGAACAGGGCTGGACCCAGCACTGAGCCCTGGGGAACCCCACTTGTCACTGGCCTCCAGCTGGATTTAACTCCATTTCCCACCACTCTCTGGGCCCGGTCATCCAACCAGTTTTCCACCCAGGAGAGTGTGCGCCTGTCCAGGCCAGAGGCCGACAGTTTCCGTAGCAGAATGCTGTGAGAAACTGTATCAAAGGCTTTACTGAAGTCCAGAAAGATACATCCACAGCCTTTCCCTCGTCCTGCAGCTGAGTCACTGTGTCATAGAAAGTGTTCAGGCTTTTATGGCAAGACCTGCCTTTCCTGAACCCGTGTTGACTGGGCCTGATCATCCAGTTCTCTTGCATGTGCTTCATGATCGCACTCAAGATCACCTGTTCCATGACTTTCCCTGGCACTGAGTTCAGACTGACAGGCCTGTAGTTCCGCGGATCCTCCCTGTGACCCTTCTTGAAGATGGGCACAACATCCCCCAGCCTCCAGTCCAGTGGAACGTCCCCAGTCAGCCAGGACAGCTGGAAAATGATGGAAAGGGGTTTGGGAAGCACATCCACCAGTTCCCTCAACACTCTAGGATGGATCCAATCTCGCCTCATAGACTTGTGGGTGTCTAATTGGGCAAGCAGGCTTCAAACCACCTCCTCTTGGATCATGGGAGTTTTGTTCTGCTCCTCTAACTCCTGGGTGTGTACACACAGAGGGAGCAACTTTCCTTACTATTAAAGACTGAGGCAAAGAAGATATTAAGTACCTCAGCTTTGTCTTCATCCTTTGTCACAGTTTTTTCCCTTTTCATCCAATAAGGACTGAATATTCTCTCATCCTCCTTTTATTGTTAATGTATTTATAGAAAGATTTTTTTATTATCTTTCACCGACTTGGCCAATCTGAGCTCTAGTTGGCTTTAGCCCTCCCGATTTTTCCTCTGCATGATCTGATCTGATTATTGATTCAGCCATCTCCCAGCTGAGTGCCAGCCTGCCAAGGGTGGTGGAATGGTGTCCAAATTCAAGAACTAGGCACTCAGACTTCTTTCCATTTCATATTCTGTTGCAAGGTATGTACCCCAGACAGAGTGGAAAGTCTCTGGAACAGAGACAGTGTGCACAAAGGAGGCATCCCACTCTCCTTGAGAAGCACAAAAAACTTTTCATATTTTTCAAAAAGAATATCAATGTCTTTTATGAAAAATATCCAGAGAGAATACACATGCTGTGAAAATAATGTCTGTAGAAAACTCTTCATGTATTTAATGTGCTCCCTATAAACAATTTCCTATGGGAAATTTTCTAAGAGACAATCTTCCATCAATCTTCCATTTTTCCTTGCTATTACTTTAGTATAAAAATGTAGACTTTAAAAAAAAAAAAACCAAACATCCTAAAAGACCCTAGATCATATGATATTTTATTTGGTACAATAGCCTTATCACGGACAATTTTGCATAAGAAAAGAAATGATGAAGTTAGAGAAACTGTATGGAGAATTAAGTCTATTTGAAGTATTCTGGACATTAGTCCTTTAAAATAAAACTCATCATAAAAGGAAGTTGTTTCTAAGATACTATAGCCACTGTCATCTGGATAATGTGGTGGGCTTTTTTTTTTAACGTTTTAAATAAGAAATCGTGATTGACGAACACAATAGTTTATGAACACTGGTATCAAGTCTACCTGCTATATTAAAAGTGCAACATCCAGTTTCCTGCTGAAAAGCCAACATGAAGTTTAATTCCTTAAAATGAAGCCTATCAAGGAGTCACACAAGAAATGAATGACCAGAAGTCTTGTTAGCTTCCTGAATAGAATAACACAGAATTGTAGCTCAGAAGTGAGATGAGAACATTAGCCAGAGAGACTAAAAGAAAAGAGTGAACAGATGTCACCGCAGAGGTGTAGGAAGCATGCAGCCATTTCTTTCTGCTGGGGTCAAAGACAACTGAAACCATAAGGAAAAAGTGACCATAAAAGGTTCTCCAGGTTATTCAGGTATCTATGCTATTGATCTCAGTGCAGTTTTGCCTTCGAGAGTCTGGGCCTACAAACGGAGCAGAACAGTCACAACAAAACTCAGCTTGCATGACAGATTTCCCACTCTGCCTAAGGAAGAGTGCAAAGGTATTGTCTCCTAATTAAAATATGAATGCTGTCATCTGATAATATTCCTTGTGAGAAATAACAAGCTCACTAATTAAATGTGCAATTTCTTGACATTTAAACAGGTCCATTTTTTTCTATGTGTCTGATCATTTATTTGAGGTGTTTCTTCCAGGCATATTTATTATGCTAACCATAATTAATAACCAGCACAACAGACCCCTCTAAAACAGAAGAGTGAATAATGTAGTTTCATCCTTTTGCTCAACTGAAGTTATTTTAAAAGAGACAATAACTATAATTGAACAGAGGATAGAGGTTTTATTCTTATTAAGTCTTCATTGCCCTTCTAAGCTTCCCATGTCTGTCTTCTGACATTTATCTTTCATAAAGTCACCTCTTTATTCCTTTTGGCTTTAATGAATAAAATATTACTGCATAAAACTCTGAGAAGACAAGAAGTCCAGCTTTACTTTACTGATAAACCTGAAAAGGAAGTTGCTGCAGGTAGATGGTAAGTTGAGGTATGGGTAGAATGAAGACCTGTGGGCACAGACTCTTAAGGACTTATAGGATTCCCACAACTGCAAATCAAAATTTCCAAACTATTTTCTTTTGGAAAGAACAAGCTGAGTCCCTGTGAATTTACCAAGTTATTCATCAAATTTATATATCTTATTTAAGGAGTTAAAAAAATATATGACTTACAGATCTGAATTATTTGAACTGGGGATTGACCTTTCTCAACAGCATTCTAAATATAATCTATCATTTCTTACAATCTACTTTTTTTTCTTCTACAATATTAAGGTAATTTGTGTGATTGTTATATTTAAAAAAATATTTATGCTGCTTCATTGTTTTGGTATGCTGTGGAGTGTTTTGCTTGCTGTTTTCCCTTAAGTGAGATGTCTGTAAAGGGCTTGACCTAATACCTTTATGCTGCAATTTATTATGAGGTTACAATACTCAACTGTTGCCCTACAGCAGGGACACAGAACAGGCAATACATCTATTATGTGGCATTGTAGTTCTCAGACCAGGACGATAATTGCATTTAGCAATTGTTTGAGTCCATATACCAAGTTATGAACTGCAGCAGTGAGAAACAAATATACCATGTGATTAGGACAGAGATCTAAGGCCATGACCTCATACACTGCATCAGTGGGGAATGGCAAAGCATGCAGAGCTTTAAAAATTTTAATTTTCTGTGTGTATCTAAGTATATCAGCTGACTTCAGTAAAATGAAGAATGAATTGCCTAGAATCAAAATAATGCTTTCTCTTGATTTTAAATTCCTCTTTATTTTTTTTAATGTGTGATAAGAGACTGAGCACTATATTATCTCTGATATGTTTCAGAAATGTCACAGCAGCTACAGCATTCACAAGGTAGCTCTGCTCTTTTGACAGTGTCAGTGATTTATCCACTACAACAGTAGACTTTTTTAATCCAAAAGTCTTGTTATTAAAGTGTCTATTATAAAATCACACGTTCTAGCTTGAGACACTTAGCTTATAGAAGTCTTTCATTATAATTGTGGGATGTGTGTGTGTGTGTGTGTGTTTGTTCTTTTGGGGAAGCATTTCCTTTGTGTGTGTGTCTCTCTATTCTTTTGGGGAATCATTTTCTATTTGCTAGAACAGAAAAGGGAAAAGAAAGGATTTATTGAGATGAAAATTTTGCCAAAAAAATACTTTGAAATAAAACTTTTTGCATCTTAAAAATGATAATATTTAGGTTTAAGGTGCAAATTTACTGATGATGAACCACCACAAGTAATGTTACTTTCTTTTCTAATCACACAAGGAAAGATCAGAAAATATGAACTTGTTTATCTTTCTGAAACTATCTGAAACTCTCTGAAAAACAAGTATTTTGTCTTATACCCTTAAAATTCACTGAAAATTTAAGGTTTGAAGCAGTCTTAATTGCATAGGCTCTCTCCATAGTCTAGTGACTCCTGAAAGAGTTAATGACAGCCTAAAGCAGATATCCAAATTGGGCAGAATGAACCAAATATGTTGCTGAGCACTGGTCCATGCTGAATCACTTAAGTCTCTATCAACTAGGCTTTGATAAGAATACTGGTAATTCAGCTGGCAAATTCAGTTGCCAAAATGACCTCTCTTGCTATTGGAAATGTCCTAAGTGGTCTAAGAAATCTGCACAGGAATGATACCTATGCCATATGGCAGAGGTAGATACTTAATTTCTATGTCAACATTGAATTGAACCCTTCTCATATCATTCAAATAGCTGAAGTAGAATCTTATAAAATTTATCCAAAAAAAGACATTGCAGTTGACTAAACACAGATCCTAATGCCATTTGCAATAATCTAATGTCTCCAAGACATCTACACAGGACTGTCAGATATGTAAAGACCCTGCAGGAGACTAACTCAAATTTTGAATTTTGGTCCAGTAGCTGAAAATCTCAAAAGAAATCTTTCACAAAGAAGTCTTAAATATAATCTTTAACCATTCCAAGCCTCAGGTGACACTACGTCTGAACTACCACATCAAAGAAAGTATAAATACTTGTAAAATGAGCAATGAAAACTCTGTGTTTATTATGTTTCAATATTGTGTCCATATTAAATTTGCCTTACTTTTAAGCTGTAAGCCTGGGAAAACTCAAGATTCTCTTAAAAAATGTTCTTTCCTGGACACCATATACAGTTTCAAATGTCCTTGCTTTTTGACCCTTTTACTTTAGAATTAGGATTTACTGATATCTCAGTTTTTGATAGATCCCATGTTTTCCCTGTGTTATACACTGGAATTCATGGCAAGACAAGGTGCTATGTTTCCTTACATCCAAATTAATCTCTTTCAAAATTCTTAAAAAGCAAAGCATGTTGTTAATATCTGTATATGAAATTACTAGTGATTTAGGGATATCTGAGGATTTTATTCTGTATTCTTAGTCACTCATTCCACTATTTAATTAAGTTTATTAATTATAAATGTTGTTATCCAATATTTCTCTTCACTGAAGAAAGATTACCAGAAGAGGAAGAGTCATGGAATCTGACTGAATCATGTGGGTCATTAATAGCTAAGAAATTGCATACTTAGAGCTGTTCATACAATATGAAATGCAGAGGAAAGCATTCTTCCTGGACTTCATGTACAATACTGTTCTTACAGAGCACAATCAGTCTGACACGTATTAAAAAGAAATGTGGTCTTAAGGATAACTACAATTCAGCACATTAAATAATTGAAAAATAAACTGGATACAGAACTGACATGATTGCAATATACATTGACCATTTGTTGGAATATGCAAAAAACTGTACTAATACTAAGATAAAAATCAAAATAATGTCAAAATTAGAGATAGATTCTATATGCATGCATCCACAATGTCATATGTGTGTATATATATACATTCATACGCTAGTATTTTTTTTAAAAAAGATACTAAAAGCAATTTCTTAGCTACGCATCTGATTTCCTTTCTTGTTTGAGAGTAAAATCATGTGCCTCCGAAACAAGTCCTTCTGTTAATCTTGATTCATAGTTGCCAAAAGTATAAAACTGCAGATGATTAATTTTGTAGGAATATATTTTGAACCAAATATTAGTAAAAAGATAATTGGCTTGTGTAGAATACATTAAGCCACCTTCCTAAGTACATTTTTAAGTTTTGGCCTTTTTTTACAGCCTGAGACACTTCCCACTTTCTCTGCTGATCAGCTACAGCATAGTAATGATGAAAGCACATTTCAGCCACAGGAAACACAAAGAATTACTATCACCTTTGGATCATGCCATATCGTGTAAAAGTGCACATCTGGGGACACATGCAACTGACAGCATATGCACACAAATCCTTCTAGAAAGTTAGCTCAACCTAGAGTCAGAGATTGATTTTTGCTACTCAAATGATTTGCCTTGGATAATTTGTTTTGTGGCTGTCATGATTGCAGTGAAGAGGCAGTATCTCCTAGTGCTGACCTTATCTTCCCAGAAGTTCAGCCATGCCCACTGCCAAGAGGGGTCATGTTACAGTAGGGGGAGAAAGGGCAGAATTATAGCCCAGACCCCAGAGTTCCCCAAGATGCCCCCCAAACTCGGTTCCAGAACCTTCCAGAGGGAGCACTGTGCATGTCCACCAGAAATCTCTCCCCCTTGGTACCTCAGTATATAAATGACTCTTGTCAGATAGGGTCAGGTGGCATCCTGCTATCGTGCAAGAAGAAGAGCATTGGAGCACACATGGTATCCTTACAACCTTGCACTTTTCTTTTTCTCCCCTTTTCTCCCTCTTTCTTGTCATAGAATCATAGAATCACCAGGTTGGAAAAGACCCACTGGATCATCGAGTCCAACCATTCCTATCGAACACTAAATCATGCCTCTTAGCACCTCATCCACCCATGCCTTAAACACCTCCAGGGATTGTGAATTACCCACCTCCCTGGGCAGCCTGTTCCATTGCCCAATGACCCTTTCCATGAAAAATTTCTTCCTAATGTTCAGCCTGAACCTCCCCTGGTGGAGCCTGAGACCATTTTCTCTCGTCCTGTCCCCTGTCACTTGGGCCTCATAAGGCCTGTTCTCCAGCCCCTTCACCAGCTTCGTTGCTCTTCCCTGGACTCGCTCCAGAGCCACAACATCCCTCTTGTGGTGAGGGGCCCAGAACTGAACACAGTACTCGAGGTGCGGTCTCACCAGTGACAAGTACAGAGGAAGAATAACCTCCCTGGACCTGCTGGTCACGCTGTTTCTGATCCAAGCCAAGATGCCATTGGCCTTCTTGGCCACCTGGGCACATTGCTGGCTCATGTTCAGTCGGTTGTCAACCAACACCCCCAGGTCCTTCTCCTCCTGGCAGCTTTCCAGCCAGATTTCTCTTAATCTGTAGCTCTGCACAGGGTTGTTGTGCCCCAAGTGCAGGACCCGGCATATGGCCTTATTAAACCTCATGCCATTTCCCTTACCACTGATTTAGCAAGACAATGCCTATGTTATTCACAAGATTGATTGTAAAATTCAATCCCTTTTTAGATCAATGTCTTGGCATCATTTTGCCTACAGTTATCCCAGTGCCCACTGTACCCATATATTTTATGGGGAGACCCCCTGGTCCATCCAGGTTGGATCAAAACACATAGTGCCACCCCAAAGAAGGTCTTCAAATACTTTTTTTTACTGGAAAAAAACCAGCTCCTGTTCCTAAATTATTTCCCATTGAATATAAAAATGTGAAAGCAACTCAAAGTAATTGCATTATGTGACTATTACCCTCCATTGGGTTTCTAGCCATCAGATACTGTCATACACTGCTTACTAACCAATACCCACATTTATAACAGTCACATCCACTAGAATACTAATATACAAAAAAAAATTAGCATTATTTGCTGGTTGGTTTATTTGTGCACTAGGAAGGATCACAGTAAATGGGCAGTGTAAATGAAAAGTGTACACAGCTGCAGTGACACCCATCTCAGATGAAAAGGAGTTAGGCAGTGCTCTGATTCCATTAACAGATTTTGAGGTTTTATGAGACTAAGCTACTTTTCCATTTACACGTTATTGTCAGTATTTCAAAATTACTGATATTCACATGCTCTGCTACACATTAAACAAGTTCCTAGACAAGTGTTTAGAGGAAGCATCCAATATACTCAACAAAAGCACTGTAGACGTGGGTGGTTCCTTAGCTTTATCTGGAGAGGTGGAAGGTGCTGATGTGGGAGGGATTCCTTTTCTCATAGGGTTACTGCATGGGTACAGAGTACAGCCTCCAGTGGGCTGCAGAGCTGGGCTTAGCGCTAACATTGCTGCTGCTGCTGCTGTGCTGAGCGAAGCATGAAGTATAACTTGGAGATATTTTACTTAGTTGCAAAATTCAGCAGAGGACCCCACAAACCCCACAAAACCCAAAGTTAGAGTTGCTCCATGCATTCTCTAAGTGTGTGCATGAATACAGAGGTATGTGAAGGCTGGAAAATATTGTGCTAGCTACAAAATTGTAACAAAAATGTATGAGGTTTCATGCAATATGCAGTTTTGCCAATGGGTGAAAGATTTTAAAAATAAAACATGTTTGGCATGTTCCAGTTCCTACTTGCCAACTTGGAAGGGAGCAGGGTGATCAGGGTATAATAATTAAACATTGTTAGCCTTCATTTTCTATGTTACTGTCCTCATTTTATTGCTCAGTATTAAGCTAGCCTAAATATTGCTTCAAAACACGAGCTCTGAGGTCCTCCCCTTCCTGCACTCACAGCGAGGGTTCTCAGACACAGTCTCTAGTCACCATTTGTGAGTAATCATGGACTGGCACAACTACCACAAAACACAACAGAGCACAAATCTGGTTAGTAGAAAAGACTGCACTTTATAGCCTTTAGCTCAGCAATAAGATGTTTTTGAGATTCCTCCTTGTACAGTGCATTGTAATGGGTTGTGTGATTAACAAGCACCACTGCCAATGGAGTCAGACACCAGAGCAAAACATTTCCCTGTACTTGCCAAGCAACAAATTTAGGGCCCAATTCAGTTAGAGTACAGCCAGTTTCCTTGCTACAGAAGCTGGCCAAGATTTTTACTGAAATAAGCCTTTTGCTTTCAGAATACAGATGAGCATTCAAGACAGCATAATTAAAAACATAAATGATTTTTTTTTCTCAATTGACGTTTGCTTCTGCTTGACATGATTTAATATCGGATAGGTCTGAGCATCAGAGCTCTTCTAGATGTATGGCTGCAGCAAAGGATTCTTCGTCCATCCCAGGAAAACTTACTGTGTCTCCTACTAGATGAAAATCCTTTTTTTTTTCTTTTTTTTTTCCTTTTTCTTATTAATCTACAAATGTAAATCACTTCTTCCAAGATCAAATTCCTTTCCCATTATGTTGCTACTTTCTTAAGTATGCACATTGGCATCCCAGCATAATAATAAAAATACCCCATAACTTCTACAAAATATAGTTTGTTTGGGTATCATTAGCCTCATAATTCTGGACTTTTTCCCCTGAGAGTGAGCAGAATTTTAGCCGAGGAAATACGTTTTTTTTCTCCTCTAATCCTCTTCACAGCAGAACTCAAAAGAATGTCCAGAAAGGACACCATATGCTTGAAAATATGCCATCATGTACTTTGTGAGTTTTGTAGTTGCTTCTGTCCTTTAGCCATTAAAACTGCAAACAACAGTTTATCTTGGTAGACAGATCATGTTTATTACAGTATATAATATCCATGTGTCCAAACTACCTGATCGTGAGGCACAGTAGTTGTTTCTCAGAGGTCTTCCTGAAAACTTCATCAAATTCCTCCTCCTTTGTGGGCAGAGAAAAAAAAAACAAACCACAAACCAAAACCCCAACACATCACAAAAAAACCCAAAAACAACAACAACAAAAAACACAGTGATGATTTAAACCCAAATTATATATTTACTTAGGTGATAAACGGAGATCTGTGCTTGAATCTAGTTTTAGAAGAGCTTCCAACCTGTGTTGCATAATCAGTCACAATATAACACACATTGAGGCAGGGTAATATTGATCTGTGGTGTTACACTGTGAATCCAGAAAACTGTGCCTTGCTTCTAGCATTTCGATCATAGAACTACTTAGGAAAAACACAACTATATTCAGATGCTTAATTCAAGAGTCCAAAAATATTCTGGATAGAAAGCATATCAAAATCAAACAGCTGATTTAATATTCTTCCTCAATTTCACAATATTGTTTATGTGAAATCTTTATACTGAATGCAAAAACAGAAGAAAAGATGTACGCAATGGAAACACTAAAATGAATTTATGCTAAAAATGAACACATAGTGTGATCATCAACCCCAATCTGACTGTTTAGCTTACATAAGCAGAACAAAGCAGTCAGTAACACCTTTCATAAACATTATCATCTGAGTGACACAGCACACAGTTATCCCCAGGATCTAATCTGAATGCCATCTTCACCTGATTTTAGATGAAAGATCCACATTTTTGCATCCATTACTTTGGGGACACACTGCAGTGGTCAATCCTTCTCATCAGGAGTCCTTTTAAGAATGGATCTTCTTTCTCTTTCCCCACTTGCTGTAACCAGCAAAAGAAAAAGAATTAAACGTTTGTAAAAAGTTCAAAATGATGGACCAAGAAATTGCAGAATTATCATTGCTGGATTTACTGTATTACAACTTTCAGTATATGAATGAATTCCATACACAGTAGGAAGGAACAGTAGATGTTGCTACCTTTTATCTGGACATTCCACAAAGTGCTGAATTTGAGATGTGGTCAGCTGTTGGTGGTTGATCTAAGATGTTTTTATAACACAAGGTCTGCAGTTATTGGCTTAAAAGTAAATTTACAATTAAAGATAACATTCAGTTTAGATGAAACTAGAGCTATACAGAGGAGTATAGTCTTGTATTGGGGAAGAATTTCTTCTTCAACAGCAAAATCATTTAAACAACCTACTTTATTCTCCCCAAGTTACTTCTCAATTTAATCCAAATTTCCTACGTAATTTTAGGTGGAAGAAATGAGAAGAAAGAGGAAGGAATTAGATTTATAGAATTCTGGAGGATATTGTGCTCTTAGCTTGTTGTCTGAGCAGAGAACGCCTTCAGGAACAACAAATAATTTCATTTTCATTTTCCAGTTGAGGGAATCTGAAACTACATTTCACAGTAGTTATGTGCATTCCCTAAACAGCAACTGATTTCTCAATCATGGAAGATGAACCACAAGTTCTTACCTCTGCAATGAATGTGCTCAGGAGAATACTACTTACCTTTACATGGCCTCGTCAGACATTGAAGTGAAAAATACCTAAAGATTATTGAGATGGATGGTAAATATCAATCTATATCCCAGCACTTAGAAAATTCACCTTGAGCTCAGAGCTACATTAAATGGCAAATTATTCCAGGGTATGCAGAGAAGGTAAGTTATAACCTTTATCAAAAAGCAAGCCAAGGAAATTTCTTCATGTTTAGAACCACTCACTAGAAGTTAACAGTTTCAAGAAGTAGTTCTGTATCATTTGACTCTGCACATTATTTGTGTCTATTAATATCAGTGTAAGGGACTGTTGACTGTAGTATTAATTTCAAAATAATTATTTCAGTATTTCAAAATGAAAATTTGTATATTTCATTTTGTTCTTAAGAGTTTAGCTTTTTATTGCTTGGATTTTAACAGAAATAAGAGAATTCTCAGGTTTTTCAATATATATGCTGCCAAAATATTCCATGTATGCATGTATTTGAGACTAATGGATGACAATGTAATAAATCAAAATTTAAACAGTACTGGTTTGTGATCTCATTGCTGTGTGAAGAGTTGATGAAATTGAACTGTTGTGTACCATGCCATTTTGCCTGCATAATGTAATAACTGCTTTATGGAAAATAAGTTGAGAATCTCATTACTCAACCTGGATTTATGATGGAACTTGTAAATATACTTGCTTTCAATAAATCTGACAAAGATTGACCACCATCTGTGTTAACATTTTGATAGACATCCTCTTTTAATAGCATCTAATTACAAAACAGCCAGTGCAATGTGATACTAAGACCCAAAATCATTTAGAAATAGTAAGAAATGTCAGATTCAACTCAAATCTTTATTTTGTGGAGATCAGATATAGCACTTCTCTTTTGTGACATCCATATTAGAAAAACTACTTAAAAAAAAAAGATTGGAAAATAATCTGCAAACAGATAAAATTCATCTCATCTGTCTGTCTGAAGTATTTCTAAAGCACCTCCTCCCATGATGTCAAAGTGTAAAGAGCTCCCCTGCTCACCTGCTAAAGGAATTATACCCTTCCTGCTACTGGGTGATGCAGATTTGCATGGTCTGCAAGTGAGCCATCTCTGGAAACAGTAAAAAAGTGCAGATGATATATTACCTTTAAGATAAGACATTGCATTCAGTGTCATATATTCTTTAAATTAACCTATTTTACTTCACTTCCTCAAAATCCATTTTTTTCTATGCTGGAGTTGGAGTGTACCCCCATTCCTCATTGCAGCTGTTATCTCTCTTAACAGGACTGGTGCACAAAGATTAAAGCCATGAAATTTGTTTTTGAATGTAACATTTTTTCTAGAAAATCCTCAGTTTTATCAATACTTAGGATGTCAGAAACAGACAAAATTCCAGTCTGGTAAACCAGGTAATAGATGCTGTATTATAATACTTTTTCAGCAAGTGCCCAACAAAGTAGCATTAAGAGAAAGTTAAATATATTTGAGGGTTCTATATAAAGTTGTTGAAATTACAGTCTTTAAAATGCATGCCAAAGGCATATGTTTCAAATCCCTTATTGCACCAGTTCACAGGGGAAATGGATCAGTTCTGTAACTGACAAGAGTTTTTTTTCAAGGGGAAGTCTAATTCAGATGTCCCAATTTCTTTATTCAAACGTTGCAGTCACATCTTCCCTGGCTCACATAGATAGAATGAATGATCAGGAGTCATGGAGCACTCCAGAGGAATATAGAAGTAACAAAGAATGAGAAGTTTTAATGTGTGGAAAAACAGAGAGCTAAACACAGACATTTCTGACTGAACAACTACTTATGAAATTTATCAAGAAAAGCTTCTATATCTAGCACTATTTAGGGACTGGCTATACCTTAGTCTGAAATGCCTTATCTGTGTCATCAAGTCATACTGGATTGTCTTTTTTTTAATCTTAGTTAAACTAGTGTATCTTACATACAGACACTTGAACATACCTACATACTGGAACATCTTACATACATACAGCAAGTTGAAACCTGGTTTCATCAGGACAGATCTAGATTATTAAATATACCACAATGAATCATGTAACTAATTAGACTACTATATCCTTATACGTTGATTAGTCTTTAGAATTTTGGAAACTTTGTTCCCATCCCTCATGAGTTAGTTTTCTGTCTCCTGCCTAACATCTATTTTGCACAGTCTCAGACCGAGGAAAAAGTGTATTTATTATTTTATGGTGACTTGACTTTGAGTTTCTGTGAGGTGTCCACCAAGTCACTCTATCATCCATCTCTCCTCAACAAGTCAGAGGGAGAAAATATAAGAGCGCTTATGGGTTGAGACAAAGACGGGGAGATCACTTACCAATTACAGTCATGGGGAAAACAAATAGAACTTGGGAAAAGTTATTTTAAAAGTCATTTAAAACACATTCACCTGCTCTGGTGTGAGGTTCTTGACAGGTTGCAGGTCTATAATTGCTCCCCAGCGCATCTCCATGGGCTGCAAGCAACAACTTGTGTCACCATAGTCCTCTCCACAGACTGCAGGAGAATCTCTGCTCCAATGCCTGGAGCTCCTCATCCATTTCCTTCACTGACCTTGGCACCTGCAGAGTTGTTTCTTTCACATATTCTCACTCCTCTCTCCTAGCTTCTGTTGCACAGCATTTTTTTTCCCTTTCTTAAGTGTGTTATCACAGATACTCTCCCACTGATGCTGATGGGCTCAGCTTAGCACAGTGGCAGGACCAGCTTGCAGCCAGCTGTATCTGGCCCTGTCTGACATAGGGGCAGCTCCTACTGTAGTTATACAGATGCCACACCTCCAGCCTACTCCCTACCAAAACCGTACCATGTAATATCAAGAGGTATTTGTTTCTTCAGTTTGCTTCTCCTTACATAATAATGCTGTATAATGCAATCAGACTGTTTAGAAACATCTAAACTACACAAATTTATAGACTGTAACACCAGACAAGACTATTGTTTCATGCAGTCTGACTGCTAGTAAAAAACATTCATATAATTTCATCCTTTACTGTGAAAAATCACACCCAGTTCCTGACTTATCTGTTTGCAATTCAAACATATCATTTTTTTTAATGAATCCCATACTTTAACCATACTGAACTATTCCCAGTGACTTCTGACAGCAGCCAAAGCTCTCAAATTCTTCTTCAAGCATGAGGAATACTTCCCACCTTGAGGGATCAAATGCTCTGCAGTAGTTGCCCTTCACACTGTGGATGAGATTAATCTCACGTAATTTTTGCTGACTGGTTTAGTCCTGGACAGGGACAGGAGGTTTCAGGCAGGAGTTTATCTGTCTTACATGCCATGGGCTTTTGATACCTCTCCTTACCTAATAAAGTAGTCTGTGAGAATAGCTTGAATAAGATGACTAACTACTAAAGCCCTAAGATTAAATCCATAATATATGGATGGGAAGAAGTATTCCTCAGTGGTAAGTGAACACTAGTAAATCAGTGGTCCATAAAAAAGATTCTTTTAAATCTCCCAAGAAATATAATATTACAAATGTCTTTAAGTTATCATGGCAGATTTCATGTCAAAGTCCTATGGTGAAGGCCGAAATATTTTTAGTACACCAACAATAGGCTACAGGTTGCAAGTGGTAGTCCAGTCCACAGTGTAAGAGGGCTGCACAGCCTTGCAGCAGATACATACACCATATGGTATGTGAACTATGTAGACACTGAACAGAGCCTCAGAACTGTCCAGAAATAGCACTGGAGATACTGTTAATTTTAAAAAAAAAAAAAAATAAAGGGTATTTTCGGTCAACATTTTTATACTGTAAACATTTGGATATAAACCAGTAGAACCATAGGTCTGTAAGGCCCTCTATCTCTATTACGTATACCTTATATGTGTTAGACTTAATGTCAGTATAGGTCTACTCCATGTTTGATCACTAAAACCCTTTAAGAGTATTAGGCATAATTCCACAATTCATCTAATCTGTGCTGGAGTTTAATGTAAAGCCTGTTATGTTCAAAACATCCATCTTTTTCCAGTGCTTTGCACATTAGTATGACTAATTTTAAAGTTAGGTTTTCCATCTAACATGCAGCATAAGTAAGAAAGTTGAAATATGAAAGTGCACAGATCATTTACAAAGGGTTTATACTGCAATATATTAAGTGGTAGGAAAGAAAACTTATTCTCTGACACTTTGCCCTTATTATGTTCACAGATATTGCAAAGATTTCCTTAGTATTCTGCTTTAACCATTTAGTCTAAAGGTTAAATACTAATATCAACAAAAACATTTTATTACTCCGTTCAGATCATCTGCCTGTTGAGAGTAGTATTACGTATCTCAAGAGAGTCCCATTGTCCTTAGCCCTCATAAGCATTTCCTGCTGTCTTCTTCACGAATTAAAAAGGCTAAAATAACTCAAAAAAGTAACAAAATACTATGCAGTTAAACTTCTTCTAAGGCTTTTAATGGTTGCTCTTCCATGTTTGATACTTTGCTGTGCCAGCAAAGGTGCTGCTGAACTGGCTGATGAGCTCTCTATACAAGGCTTCAACATTTTCAGAATGGAATTAGTCACACACGGGACTCCCACAAGTTATTGATGAAAAAGGTAGACTTCTCAAACAGACAGTTTTCCCTTTCTTTCAAGAAGACAACAGGAAACTGAGGAGTCTTTCTAGCTGAGGCACCCTCATCCTCCCATGAGAGGTTGTAATGTTGGCTTAGCCGTCCAGCAGTCACAGTATGGGAAAATGTTCTTGAAAGTTCTAGCAAAAAAGAAAGTGATCATTGCAGAATTTTTTTCCCCATTTTTATTTTCCCAGAATCTGTTCTTTGCATTTACCTAAATAGAATTTAAATTAGCTTATTTTTAATGCATCTAATCTTCAGTAAAAAAAAATTTTTAAAAAATGGATCATGACAATTTGGAAAATATCTTGTTTGGAAGTAAGTTAACATTTGAATTCCTCGGTCTATTTGAACTTGTCACCTTCAGTTGTTCATAGTGACAGATTTCCTAATGCTCACCAGGCAGTCACGCATTTTATATTTGTTAGAGTGTGTGTCTTGTAATGTTCACAGCCGCAATGATTTGATCATTCCTATTTTTGCTACTGATTCAGAAAGACTTCACAGTATGGAAGGGAGTGAATTGGGGATGCTGATTTCACCCAAGCATTCTTTCAGGATTCATAAATGTACAGAAAACTTAATCTCACCATTGTCCAGAAAGTGATTTAATTTTCATCAGTCTCTTGTTTTTAATCAGATTTCCTGTTCTTATTCTAAAGCACAGAATTAAAATAATAAAAAGGAATAAAAATAAAACAACACCCTCTAAGCTGTAGATAAACATCTGTTCAGGCTGTTCAGCTTTTTCTAAATTGTTACATGCCTATTATTTTCAGAGAATTCAGAGACAAGGACATTTTCATCTTTTCCCCACAACTCTTCAGTGAATATATAATCTTTTCTATGAAGCAAAACAATTTAATCCAGAAAACATGCAAGTTTCAAAACAGCAAACAAAGACAACAACAAGAGTGACTTGTTCAAATTTTGAGTCCAGAGTTTTTAGGTCTTTTTCAGTTCGTTTACCTACATAAATTTCCCAAGTGGATATGGACCCTTTCAGAAATTTCACATCTGTAGAATTCTGCAGTATAAGTGGGACTGCCTTTTTATTTGCTGTTTTTGCAAACCACAGGGTTCTAAAGAGCAAAGGCTGAAAATCACTGTTCTGGTCTAAATCAGGCATAGCATAGAAATATGCGAATATACATTTAAACAGCAGTGCGTTCCTCATCAAATGTTCACAGAGGCGATTGTGCATAAGGACAAGACTATGAATCAAATCAGTGGGCAGGGAGGAAACTGTGGCTAATGCAGCAACTGTGAGGGTAGCAAAGTGTCCTTGCAGTTTTATTCCAAAGGTTGTAATTTCATATGATTCACAATGGGGAAATGTCTATATCCTTATAATACCTGGATAGGAACCTGTTAGTCATTCAGATGTAATTATGAGCTTGTCACATAGTTTGATCTGCTGAGAGCTTAGAAACTCAGAAATCTCCAAGAATAAGAAATGCATGGACCACATTGTGATCACAATATAAATTAAAGTATTCCTGGACTTTCTTTGGACTCTCTTCATTTTTTTTTTTTAAATTATTTACTCATTCTACTTGTACAATTTGGTTTTAAAGAAGAAGGGAGAGAAATACAAGTTTGGAACTGCATCCAAAAGTGATGGCGTTTTCCAAAATCAAAGAAACTATATATAGCCATTCAAATTTTACCAGCACATTTTATCAATGCTGTATCCAGGGTCTAACTTTAAACTCAAACAAATTGAGACTTTTTAACTTAGATGTTTATACTTATAATTCTTTCAGCTGAAATCACATGTTATGGTCTATCTTTTTTCATTACTTTACCACATAATACATATATAGACATGTGGCCCATATCTTGCAAAGGAGCTATAAGGAAAATGTTTTTACTCCATTAACAGGAAAAGGAAACCGTGGTGACAGCTTTGGCTGTATTGTCTGGTTTGAGGGATCTTTGTGAAAGCCTTGCTTTTCAACAATGCATATGAAGGGCCTTTCAGAATTCAGGTGAAATATGAGATTATAGAGCTGTCTAAGATGCACTCACGACCATGGAAAACATCTTATATCGGTCTGAGTGCCTAATATAAGAGTATGTTTCTTTCATGCAGACCAACACCACTAGCACCTCTCCTACCTAATTGTACAAAACTCAATAGAAATAAGTCTGATCAAGCACTTACACATCTAAAAAACACAAACATGCTGACAGTATCAGAACAATAAAAATAAATCAACAAAAAATAATAAATAATGCTACCAAATGCACTTCAGAATATCAAATGATCATAATGCAATATGTGTATCATGCACACAGCAGTGTAAATATACATAATAAATTAACATTCATCAAATTAAAACCAATAGATTGTGTTCTTTTATTTAAGAAAGTTTAAGTGAAAGGAAAGAAATATAGCTTAAATAAAACTATGGTGTTTAAAGAATAAGCTCATTGTTCACAGAATGATCAAACAATATCTTTCCCCCCCATATTTTTTTAGTGCATAAATCATTAGGAGAGTTAAGTGTAAAACAACCTTTAAGGGAGCAGGATTCAGCCAAGGAGTTAATGAAAAACAACCAAGTAGCTAGCAAATGGTAGAGCAGTAAAAAGGAAAGATTCATCAGGGATTTTACTTAATGAAGACCGAAAAGACCTTGGAGTACCTGGAGTAGCTGTTATTTGAAGCTTTCAAGGACGGGCTAGTAAGTGTCAGCATTTGTCAACAAGTGAGGTACAAATGATTCCGCTTTCCATATGGAGTTTGCAATTGAGTAATCTCCCACAGTCCTTCCCAGACCTCTTTTTCTAGGAGTCCACTAATTTGGATTGGAAAGTGACTTAGGAGCCTTCATGTCATAACAAAAGCTGAAAAATATTTCAACAGTGTTGTTGTTCTTGCATCTGTTATAACATTGAACAAGGTACTGGCACACTTCAGAACCTGATTTCTAACATGTATTTAAGCAGATCTCAAGAGAGAAGGAGAATATCAGGAAAACAATTGTGATTCTGTGATCCCAGACCATCACCAATGAAGAAGATAGTAATGGACTGATTTTCTAGATTTGAGTTATGTGTTGACCTTGAGAGAGTACATAAAAGTAGAGTGACAGTTTGAAAAGTCCTTCTTCTGTGCTGGCCCTTGGACAAGACAATGCCCCTGTGCTCTATGTTCTCAGCAGAGGACAGCAAGAGATAGGAGAACAAGTGAGATCTATTTGGATCTTTCCTACGAATTAATAAAAATCCTTCCTATTTCCTCATGTTTATTTTAATTTATATTTACTTTAGAAGTACTCCCCCATTTCCAAGCCCATTTTCCCCAGGCATTTGAATATTTATGAAACTACGTATATAGGAATATATGGAGACTGAGCACTCCTTTACACAAAAGTAATGATAGGATTGACAGAATATTTGTATCTTTCAGTGACTGATGTTGAGAACTGCAAATATAATTTTCCCAGAGGGGCCACGTGACTCCTGAAAAACCTGTTAGTTTTATACTTCACATCTGAGGAAAAAATTACTAAATAAATAAAGAAATACAAGATGCAGGGAGGAAAGCACTAGGTATTTTGCAAGACTTCAGTAAGCACTTGCCCTTTCCCAAGCACTTTTCCTGCTGCCATTTGAGAAGCAGAGACTGCACTGCCTAACGAGTCACAGTGTACACAGTTACAACAATCACCATCAGTGTCAGGCTTTTTAAGATGACAGTCTCACACATCCTTTCATGTCATCCTTGTTAGTAATAATCCAGCAGTACAGCACTGCATGGTACAGATTTGTGTGTGGCAACAAAACTATGACTTTATTTCTTTTTGCTTTTGTGTTGCAGCTTTAAATAGCTACAACTTCCCTGCAACTATCTTCTAGTTCTCTACAGTGCTATCTAAGCACCATGTAAAGAGTTCAGCTGCCATTTCATTCTCAGACTTGCTGCTGCCAGAAATTAAAGGATACAAATCGTACTCACTCTTGAGCTGCTAATTTAGTGCTGGTACAACGCTAACAACAGGGTAAGTTCCCCCGTAGTTAGGACTCAGGAATTTCTGCACTGTGCTATGAAAACTCTGTTCTTTTCCAGGGAGTGCCACTACTTAGGCTTTTGCAAATAACAGTGCTGAAAATTTGGCAGAAGATTTGTTCATGCAGATGCAGCCACAAGGATCTTGCTTTTGTTCTTCATTGTTGCTCTTTTCCTTAATTCAAAAATAAGTCATTCTAGATCGAATGTAAATGTTTTATTCTTTGACTATGGCAACAAAGAGATAACAATCCAAGACTAATCACATTTTCAGTAACAATAACTGAATAGGTTTACCCAACATGCAGACATTTTAAAAGACAGTTTTGTAACTGCATTTTACTAGAGGGCAGTAAAACCTTCTGCTTCACTGAGCAGATTCTGTGTCCAAATCTTCATTTACATCCCTGTGTGGGCTGTAACACTGCAAACTTGGATTTGAGTGCACTTTCCTCCCACCTACATCTTCTCACAGCCATTAAAGTTTATCTGAAGAGTAACACTAGATCTACATTAAGCTAGAAGCAGTACTGCTACTTGTGGGCATCTTCTGTTTTCCTACAGCCTTAATCTATGTATGTGAATCCATTTTTTTTTCCTGTGCATTTTTGGTGTATTGCTTGGGGTTTTTTATTGTTTTAAGGATCTTTGTGCTGAAGCACTGTTTTACACAATTCACTTTATTTCTGAAAACAAAAATATCTGCAAGCCTGCTTTAAATATTATACATCAAGGACAGACATCAGTTCTCTTTTTCTGCACCATGTAATGTGGCTAAAGAAACAAGGGAGTCCCTTTTTACAAAGGCAACTTATTGCCATTTGCATCCTGCCTCTATAATGTTGGGCAGTTCTATTCAAATACAGATTTTCTGATTAACTGACTTGGAATATGCTCCCCACATGAATGAGACATCCTTATTTATGCATGATAATCTTCTATTGTTAAGATATTTTTCCCATTATGCAATATCCAGTGTTGCATTTCCAATGTGAGTACATTCAGTACCAGTAAAGGAACCAGTTTTATTAACCAGAAAGATGTATTTTGGAAGCATTTGGTTACTTAGCAACAGTTTCAGGTATTAAAACTTCTTTTACTAACACTCAAAAAAAAAAAAAAAAAGGATACGGCTTACTACAGTACATTAGATCAGCATGCTTTGTGTAAAGGATTTTAACAGTCAAGAGATGTGACTGTGTTTAAGATTCCTTTTTCCAGTCACTAGTTCATTGTCAGCAGCAGCTACAGAGCAGCTTTATGTGCATTCAGAGACATCCAGGAAATTAGTTCTGCATGACTGACTCAGCACTGTAGCACAGAGAACAACTCTCACCATTTCCTTAAACAATTGTTTATTTCTTGGTGTGATAACAATGTTAAATATCACATTCTAGAGGAAAAAGCTCCATGACTTCATTTGCATTCAAGGTAAAAAGAAGTTCTAGCGTGAGCAAAGTGAAGTCCCAGTTTATTTCTGGCATTATAGGGGCTAGGATTTAAAAAAAAAATATTATTTAAAGTTCAGAATAACTCCCAATAGCTTGTTTAGTATTTTGTTTCACGCTAAGTGGAACTAAGAAGCAAAACCTCAACAAACTAAAATCAAGTGAAATTAATAGAGCATTTTTAAGGTGAGAGAGCTGAAAGGAAGTAAAATCCTTGAATCCAAAAGGTTTATTAGGCTGTTTATGGCAGGAAATGTAGTTAGAACTTTTAAAGGCCTGTATGTATTGAAAATGCATGATTCATGGCAAAAGCAAAGACTTAGGGTTCAGGAGACAGATATTCAACAGATTCCTTTTGAGCTTCCTTTTGCTCAAGCTACTTGGGATTCCACAAGTCTAATGTTTAGCTATCTGCCCCAAGGTAAGGACTGAAAGCTCTAGGCCGTAGAAGAGCAGCTTTGAATAAGGCACTGAAAGGCAGTTTGCTGCCCTCCAAACACAGCATGATACAGACCAGTTTCTAACAAAACACTGAGAACAGTGCATCCAGGACCTCGCTCCTCTACCCACATGAATTTATGAAGACACATGATGTACTCAGTGTTCATAGCACTGAAATCTTCCTGGGAAATATGAACTACATCCTTGATCTTTGAGAATTGTCAGGGCTCATTCACTTCTTTCAAAACACATTCAGAATAAACCTTTCATTTTCCACTATCAGGACAGTGGTTACACTACTTGTTCGAGAACGTGCATAAGCTTATGAAATTCCAGAGCTAAGCAGCAGCTGAGTGGTTTCTCTGCATCATCATTTTGGATTTAGGTAATACATTCTCAGGAAGGCCTGCTCAAAGTGCCTGGACCTCTTTATTGGATCCTAATAATTTCTGCTTTCTTTATATCTGTGAAGTTAAACTGAATATACTGTCTGTCAGTGTTTACTATTCCACTTCTCTTAAAGTGGAGAGTTCTTCAACCAGGGTTTTGCTTTCTATTACACTTCTCCATAACGTGTTAGTGGATAGTGCTAAAGGACCACTAAAAGCAGCGTGGTTTCTATTAAAGCTCACTATTACTAACCTATTTTGGCTGCAGCCACATACAGAATATTTTTCAGTTTGCTTCATAGCTAAAGCAAATATGTCTGCTCTTATTTATGGATTTATCTATTCAGTTGGGTGCATTTGTTTCCTGTAGCAACGTGCACTGTTTATTATTAGAGAATGAAAGAATATTGCTTGCTGTTGTGATAATTCTGCATTTTCTTTGATGTCTGATAAGAGATTTTTTTTTTCTTATTAACCTCTGGGACGGTAAGACAATTTCATGCTGTCAGTAAAACAGTGGCAAGATTGGGCTCAGTTTCCTTTTTTCTACCCTCTTTCAAAAAAAATAAAAGCAAAATAAAATAAATCTCTGATCCATAAATATAAATTTCAAGAAACATAGAAGACTTTCCATATTGGCTATATGCAGGGAAGAAAGATAACGACATTTTAGTTTAGTTCTTTTAATACATTTTACTAGTATGAGTAGCTGAGTAAATTCAGTTTTCAATCTTAAATGGGTCAGTAAGGAATACCCAGGTGATAGAATACAAGTGACGTTTGAAGGTTAAACAAATGTTTTAGCGAAAGAAATATATTTTATGTGGCAGGAGTGAAGCTAGCAATTTTAAATTTATATCATGCTGTCCAGTCTAAAACGTCTCCTCTAAAATGTACCTGTAACATGCCTTTCTTCAATGAGGAAGACATGCCATTACAGACACTGTGACCACCATCACAGTTACTGCAGATTACTGCACCTATCCAGCAACAGGTCAATAAAAAGCCAAATGGAGAAATAAAAACTTTGTCAGATCATATTAAATGTTAGAACAAAAACCTATGTGCCATGCATGGTTTACAGAATCAAAGAATGGTAACAGTTGGAAAGGATCTCTGGAAATCATCTAGCCCAACACCTCTGCTAAAGCCTCTGTACTGATGCAGGGGGTTATTCCTCCCAAGGTACAGAAGCCTACAGCTGTCTTTCTTGAACTTTATTAGGTTCCTATCTACTCAGCTTTCCAATTTGTCCAGGTCTCGCTGAATGGCAGCATAGCCTTCTGGTTTATCAGCCTCTCCTCCCAGTTTTGTGTCACCAGCAAACTTTCTGAGGGTACACTCTGTCTCCTCTTCCAGGTCGTTGATGAATACATTCGAACTATTTACCCTTGAGAAACACCACCAGCTACAAGCCTCAGAGTATACTCTAAACTGCTGATCATTAGCCTCTGAATTCTGCCATCCAGACAGTTCTCAATCCATGTCACTTTCCATTCATTTAACCCAGACTTCCTAAGCTTACCTATGAGGATATTGAGCCTTGCTAGCCCAACTAGACACCCACAAGTCTATGAGGCCAGATTCGATTCACCCAAGGGTAGTGAAGGAGCTGGTGGATGTGCTGGCCAAACCCCTTTCCATCATTTTCCAACAGTCCTGGAAGACTGGGGACGTTCCACTGGACTGGAGGCAGAGGGATGTTGTGCCCATCTATAAGAAGGGTCGCAGGGAGGATCCGGGGAAATACAGGTCTGTCAGTCTGACCTCAGTGCCAGGGAAAGTCATGGAACAGGTGATCTTGAGTGCTATCATGAAGCACATGCAAGAGAACCGGGTGATCAGGCCCAGTCAACACGGGTTCATGAAAGGCAGGTCTTGCTAAACAAACCTGATCACCTTCTGTGACAAAGTGACTCGGCTGCTGGAAGAGGGAAAGGCTGTGGATGTATCTTCCTGGACTTCAGTAAAGCCTTTGACACAGTTTCTCACAGCATTCTGCTACGGAAACTGGACAAGCGCACACTCTCCTGGGTGGAAAACTGCTTGGCTGACTGGGCCCAGAGAGTGGTGGTAAATGGTGTTAAATCCAGCTGGAGGCCAGTGACAAGTGGGGTTCCCCAGGGGTCAATGCTGGGTCCAGCCCTGTTCAATGTCTTTATCAATGACCTGGATGAAGGCATCGAGGGCTTCCTTAGCAAGTTTTCAGACGACATTAAGCTGGGTGGAAGTGTGGATCTGCTGGAGGGTCGGGAGGCTCCAAAGGGATCTGAACAGGCTGGACCGCTGGGCAGAGTCTAATGGCATGAGGTTTAACAAGGCCAAATGCCGGGTCCTGCACTTGGGGCACAACAATCCTATGCAGGGCTACAGACTAGGAGAAGCCTGTCTAGAAAGCTGCCTGGAGAAGGACCTGAGTGTGTTGGTTGACAGCGACTGAACATGAGCCAGCAGTGGCCCAGGTGGCCAAGAAGGCCAATGGCATCCTGGCTTGTATCAGGAACGGCGTGACCAGCAGGTCCAGGGAGGTTGTTCTCCCTCTGTACTTGGCACTGGTGAGACGGCGCCTTGAATCCTGTGTTCAGTTCAGGGCCCCTCACCACAAGAAGGATGTTGAGGCTCTGGAGCGAGTCCAGAGAAGAGCAACGAAGCTGGTGAAGGGGCTGGAGAACAGGCCTTATGAGGAGCGGCTGAGAGAGCTGGGGGTGTTTAGCCTGGAGAAGAGGAGGCTGAGGGGAGACCTTATTACTCTCTACAACTACCTGAAGGGAGGTTGTGGGGAGGAGGGAGCTGGGCTCTTCTCCCAAGTGACAGGGGACAGGACAAGAGGGAATGGCCACAAGCTCCACCAGGGGGAGATTTAGGCTGGACATTAGGAAAAAATTTTCACAGAAAGGGTTATTGGGCACTGGCAGAGGCTGCCCAGGGAGGTGCTTGATTCACCTTCCCTGGAGGTGTTTAAGGCACGGGTGGAAGAGGTTTTTAAGGGGCATGGTTTAGTGTTTGATGGGAATGGTTGGACTCGACGATCCGGTGGGTCTCTTCCAACCTGGTTATTCTATGATTCTATGATAAGTCTCGCTGAATTTGAGGTAGACAACATCCACTGCCCTCTCTTCATCTACTGAGCCAGCTATGACATCGTAGAAGCCTATCAGATTGGTCAAATGGTTCTGTAAGATCATTCATGCTATTTAATTCCCCTGACACGAACTTATTGTTTAGAAACTTTGAAACACACAGCCTTGAAAAAATTACGGTTGATTGTAAACATAGTAGTGGATACCTCTCAGAGGCCTCATTGTGAATTTGAAGAGAAATACAAGAATGTTTTTTATAAGTTTTATTGCCAGTTAATAAGACAGCACATTTAAATAAATTAAATTTTTAACTAAGCATCCCAGTGTAATAATATATAAATAAAATTAGTCAGCAATGTACTCTGATGGAAAGGTCAACAGTATCCTGGCTGCATTAAGAACATTGCCAGCGGGTTAAAGGAGGTGATCTTTTTCCTGTGCTCAGCAGCTCACTTACATCTGGAATATTTGGCACATAATAAAGCAAATGCAGTGATGGACCATGGAGCTGATTAAGGGCTGAAACATCTGATGGATGAGGGGAGGGTAAAAGAGCTAGAAATGTTCAGCCCGGAGAAGAGAAGGCTCAAAGAGATCTCATCAATGTTTATTAACACCTGATGGGGGGGAACTGAAGATGAGGGAAACAGACTCTTCTGTGTGGTACCCACTGACAGGACAACAGGGTTTTTTGTTTGGTTGGTTTTTTCTTTTTTTGAGATTGTGGTTGAATTCTTGAACAGGTATCCCAGAGAGGTTGTGGAGTCTCCATTCTTGAACATGCTCAGAACACAACTGGGCATCCTGTTGTAGCTTAACCCTGGCAGTGACCAGAGCAGTTGGACTAGATTATCTTCAGAGATGCTGTCCAGTCCATTGGAGACAGACTGTTCAGTAGGGCCTGTAGTGATGGGACAAGAAGTAATGATTTTAAACTAAAATTGAGTAGATTCAGAGTACATGCAAGGGCTGATTTTATTTTTTTTTTTTATGATGAGGGTGGTGAAACACTAGAACAGGTTGTCAAGCGAGGTTGTAGATGCTCCATCCCTGGAAATATTCAGTGCTAGGTTGGATGGGACTCTAATTAACATGATCTAGTTGAAGTTGTTTCTGCTCGCTACAAGGAGATTGGACTGGACAAAGTTAGAGGTCCTTTCCAACATAAACTGTTCTATGATTCCATGATTCTATGATTCTATATTTCTATGGTTCAGTGATTCTGTGAAAATTGAACTTCGCCTTAAAGTTCTGCCTAGAATTCATCAGTTTGAAAGTTAATAACCAATACAAGAAAGCATGCAAATCATATAACATGAGTGATTTCTCTAAAGTATTAATTGTAAAAAACTCAGAAGTCATTCTCTGACCCTGCAAATTTGCAATTTATTGGCTGACTGATATTTAAATCTTTGTCTTCCTGCTTTAATTTAGATACAAATCAATTATAGTTATTAGTTTTACCTAGTTCTGAGCTGGTGTTGCACATGCCCTTCTATAATTCAGGGTGATCTGAGGTTATATTTGTATATGCCATTTAATAAAAGTGCAGTCATTCCTAGTTTTAAAGGTGTTACTAAAAAAATGAGCATTTATTTTGCACTGTGCTAGGGCATCAGGTTACCTATTCCTAATCAGATCTCAAAAATTCTCTAAAAGTATATAGAATCAGTAACTCAAGAGTGTGGTCCAGATGGGAGATGAACTCCAGGAAAAAACAAGCATCTTGACAACACCACAAATAATGGTAGACGATGATCCTGAAATGTTTTTGAAACAAAGAGTACTTTATGTTGCAAGGGCTTTCTCTAAGCCATTTAGACCACGTGCTTCTTAAAGCAGGTTCAACAACAAAGTTAGGTCACATTATTCTTCTGTTCTCCAACCTGAATAACTCCTATTCCATCATCTTCAACTTCTGCATCATATGATCCAGCAACCCTCCTGGATCTTGCTCCAGATGATTCTTGGTAGTCCATTGTTGGATATTATGAAGCTTCTGAATCTTTTTTTTACAGGAGGGGGATGATATTATACGTAGAATCATATGTACAGCCTCAAAGTATCAATGAGAAATCAATAGTTGATCTGCTGATGACACAGCTATTAACATAGTAGGCAGTTAGCTTTCATTGCTTCAAAGATGTTTTGTCTACTAGGGCTGCACAACCTTTTTCTGCAGTAGATCCTCCAAGCTGGCAGGCTATAATGTACTGTGAGATTATTTAATCGCAGATGGCAGGACTTTTTATTTGTCTTAGATGAATTCTTGATTTTCTCCAGCTTGTCAAGGTCTCTCTGACTGGCAACCATGCCATCCAGTGTATCAAGCAGTTCTTCCAGTCTGAGAGGGCATTGGCTTAATGAAGAAATATTCTGTTCCCTAAGCATGCCGTTGATTAAGATGCTAAATAGCATCAACTTCAGTATCACGCAAGGAACATCACTCATAACTAATTGACAGTTAGGTTTTGAATCATTAAATCATAGAAAAACGAGGTTGGAAGAGACCCACCGGATTGCTGAGTCCAACCATTCTTATCAAACACTAAACCATGCCCCTTAAAAACCTCTTCCACCCGTGCCTTAAACACCTCCAGGGAAGGTGAATCAAGCACCTCCCTGGGTAGCCTCTGCCAGTGCCCAATAATCCTTTCTGTGAAAATTTTTTCCTAATGTCCAGCCTAAACATCCCCTGGAGGAGCTTGTGGCCATTCCCTCTCGTCCTGTCCCCTGTCACTTGAGAGAAGAGCCCAGCTCCCTCCTCTCCACAACCTCCTTTCAGGTAGCTGTAGAGAGTAATAAGGTCTCCCCTCAGCCTCCTCTTCTCCAGGCTAAACAACCCCCAGCTCTCTCAGCCGCTCCTCATAAGGCCTGTTCTCCAGCCCCTTCACCAGCTTCCTTGCTCTTCTCTGGACTCGCTCCAGAGCCTCAACATCCTTCTTGTGGTGAGGGGCCCAGAACTGAACACAGTACTCGAGGTGCGGTCTCACCACTGCCGAGTACAGGGGGAGAATAACCTCCCTGAACCTGCTGGTCACGCCGTTTCTGATACAAGCCAGGATGCCACTGGCCTTCTTGGCCACCTGGCACACTGCTTTTTTCTTGTTTGTAGTTTACCCACCCAGACCATATCACCCCACTTATATACAATGATGCTATGGGAGACATTCTCAGAAGCCTAGGCACTACTAAAGGAAATGGCATTCACTGCTCTCCCCTGTGCCAGTCAATTTCTCAGAGAAGGTACAACCACTGATATAACACAGTTTGCCCTTCTTAGACCTATGCTGGTTATTCCAAATCTCCTTTCTTTTCCTCTGTGTGTCCTGAACTGGTTTCTAGGAGGATTTGCTCCATAACCTCCCAGGGACTGAGGTAAGGCTGCTCTTCCCTAGGTCCTCCATTTTGTTCCTTTTGAAGAATTCCTTTTACAATCAGCAGGTAAAATCTATGAAGCACCATAACCTTCTGAAGACCGCAGAAGGAAGGTCTCAAAATTACATTGGCCAGCTCCCTCAGCACCCTCAGAAGTATCCAGTCTGGTTGTATGGATTGTGCCCATCCAACTGGATTAAACAGGAACTAACTTGCATCATTCTCTACTATGGATAGTACCTCTCTCCCTCGTACTCAGCTGCTGGGCAGAGATCTAGGATGCCTGACTCTAGTCCATATCTGAAAAGATGAGTTAAAGAAGGTAGCAACTATTTCAGAATTTTTAGTGTCCTTCATCAGTCACAGAACATCACATCAGGCAGGCCAAAAGTTTTATTTGGCCCCTCTTTTTTTTTTCTTCTGGTGTATCTTTAGCAGATCATCTTATTTCCCTTCCTATCTTCTTCTTCCTAATTCTCTCCATTTTTAACTCCATCGGGATTCTTATCTTTCTTGTTCCATTTCAGCATGTTGGAGCATATTTTTATATCGCTTTCTAGTATCCAATCCATAGTTCCATTTTGCGTACATGCTTCCACTTCTTGTGTGCATAGACAAGGATATCCTGTGGGTGATGTCACCTTCTTTCAGACTAGACTTAAGAAAACAAGATCTCATATTACGAATCTTCTTTACAGTAGTCATGAGAACTATGATGTATTATGTATCTCAATTTATTTGTGATTATATGTATTTTTTTTTAATGGCAACTCCGAAGAACTTCTAAACAAATGGAACAGAGCATGTAATTCTCTCTCAAACCGCATTTAAATTTAGGCTGAAGGATCAAACTTTACCTGCAGTGAACATAAAATAAAAGTAAGAATCAGATCTTTCTGACATAATACCCTTAAACATATCATGAAAGAAAAGTTAAAAAGTTTCCTAGGTGAAGTTTCATTTTCTTTCATCCTCACTGACAAACAGCTGGACTGCAGATAATGTACACAGTCTAGTTTACTATACACTCTCATTATGGTTAATGATCTAGTCAGTACAATCTTTTAACTTCATCTATACTTTGCATATATCTGGCCACGTCTTTGTTCTCTTAGCATTTCCTAAAATGTTTTTTATTTCTTTTACTTGCAAATATAACTTTACATGGTCACAGAAATATCACTTCTCAAAACTAGACTTGTCTAGTTCCATAACAATAAAAATGATTTACATTACAGAAGTTAAGATATTTCAAAACAAGTACATTGAAGTATGTATGTACAAGAAAATTTAAATAACCTGTTTTCTTCACATCATTAGTCTCACCTTGATATCATTGTCAGAGAGCAATGATTCAAATGATATGGAACACAATCATGAGGTACACATTGAAATAGAGATGCTGGCCAAGACACAGGGCAGAGAAACCTCCTGATTTGTAATATTTCCTACTTGCATATTTCTGAACAAACAAAATCATTTAATTCTATATAACAAAGTTTTTCTGATTCCCTTCCAGCTCTTTGAGGCAATTTATAGATGCAGAGTGTACTGAAGGGAAAATTCAGCAAACTGTCCAAATGCATAATTGAAGCTACATAATGACAGAATTTTGTACAGGGTCACAATAGTGGAGAGAGATTTTACCACTTGGATCTTAAGTGCTTCACTGGCTTAGGTTTTACAGAATGAAAATGTTGAAAAAAATGGTAAAAAGAGGGAGTTAGAATTACTGTGAGAAGAAGTTCAATGTTTTGACAGTGATCCAGAAATGGAAAATCAGATGTACATCGAAGCAAAACCAAGAAAGTTCAGAATTCAAAATCAGAAAGCTGATCTGGAAGCAATGTAGGGGTTAAGATCAATAAAAGTCCTAATGAAACTAACTCCCACACCTATATGGACTTTATTCTCATGGACCAAACAGGAATGTTAGATGCAGACAAACACTTAGAATGAATGAGGGACATTCTTGTGAAAATGGAAGAAGAGACTAATTAGAATGGAGTGTAATGATGTTTGACTTCCATAAAGACTGGCTGTCTTCTGTCTTTAAAACAAGAAGACTCAAACGAACAAAGGAAGATATTTTATAGTAGAAAGCATTGTGAGGTAGTGTAGATGTTATAAAGCCTTAAAGTTACCCTTAAATTTAAGAAAATAATAATGAAAGACCAGCATAAAATCAAAATTCAAAGCAGGAAATTAAGTGCAGTCATCTTTTAAAAGTGCACAAATGGAGAAAAGCAGTTTTAAAATAAATAAATAAATAAATAAATAAAGTATTCTGAATATCTATTAAAAAAATCAGAAGATCCATGTTTCATAAAAGCTTAGTTGTCACATTCAGTGTAAGTAAAGAAGACTATCACAAAGCAAATATGAAGACATGGAATGGCATTACTTCTAGCAATTCTATGAACTTCCTCGAAAAGGATATTTCACTAATGGGATAATCTCAGCTGAAAGACTATGGAGATTAAAATGTGTTTACTCAGAAGGAATTTGAATTATGCTAATAGATAACTATATATATTTTTGTAAATATCCAAAGGAAAAGTGGCCAGAGACAGATTGTTAAGGGTGGTACCTTTACCTGCTATAGAAAAAGGAATCAGTGATTTGCTAAATAAGATTGAGAGGCCAGATGTCTAAGGAAGTATCTGATGGATTAGACAGAAGCAGGGGGTGGTTTAGCAAATAGAAAAATTGAATTAAAGAGGAGAATTATCATTAAATGGGGAACTCAGAAACCAAGTCAATGAACTAAGCTGTAATACCAGGAGTGAGGGGAGAAAATATACAGACTATGAGATACTGACAAATTCTTCCTTTATCAACTTACTGCCAGTTGAGTATTTTAACCATATACAGCCAGCACAGTTGTCAGTTGTTTTGATCACACACTGAAATTACCTCTTTATGATAATATTGATGTATTCTGCATGAGTATTGAGTATAGACTTAAATTAAATGTTTTCCCTTGGAAAAATAATTAAACTTCTTATTCATTTTGATAGGAATAGTTGGACTCGATGATCCAGTGGGTCTATTCCAACCAGGTTATTCTATGATTCAATGATTCTATGATTTTAGAGAATATCATGGTGAATTTTAATTTGGAAAGAGAAAATGATAACTCCAAATTACACTAATAACCAAAGTAATATTAATAATTTTGAAATGAAAAAGATAAGAGTTCATTGATTGTGAGCAAATAGTCTATAACAACAGGCAGCATGAGATTTCATTTCACTGAAGAACTTCTATTTTGTGCTTTGAGGGATTTGATTGTTTATGTTTAAATAATTTTTGAAAGAATCCTGAAACATAACAATATGTACATATATAATGTCACAGTGCACCTTGTCCTTTCCTTCCACTTTTTTGTGATCCTGACTGCATACGGCACTTAGCTTGTATGATTCCTAAGGAAGCATCTAACTTATTTTTCCTGATACATCTAGTGCTAACTCATACGTAGGTAGTGTTCCTGGACCTGAATTCACAGATATGTGTGCCCAGAGTTGCTGAAATCATGAATACCTGTGATGAGTGATGTCTTGATCTTGGATGGCTGACCCCCATCAGCCTCACCATCAATTAATCCCCCTCCTCACCAGGACAGGGAAGAGAAAATAAGATTAAAAGCTCATGGATTAAGATAAGGACAGGAAGATCACTTACCAATTACTATCACAAGCAGAAGAGGTTCAACTTGGGGAAAAATAATTTCTTGCCAATTAAAATAAAGCAGGGTAGTGAGAAACAAAGAAAAAATAAACCACCTTTCCCTCACATTCCTCATCCACATTCTCTGACTTTGGTGCTCAAAGGATTCTTTCTTACTCTTAACCCTCCCTCCCCCATTACTCCTCAGTCTACTTGCACAGTGTTTTTTTCCTTTTACTAACTCAACTTTCCTTGAGATGCCCGTGCCTTGGCTGAAAGGCTCAGCCATGCCCTGCAAGGATTTGGTAGGAGCCAGCTGGACCCAGCTGTGTCCAGCATGGGGCAGCCACAGCCTCTCCTCATCGAGGCTGTCCTGCAGCCCCCACTGTGAATGCCTTATTGAGAACTCCCAAAAGAGATGCAGAAACATCTTTGTTTCTGCTGCAGTATTTCTTGAGAAGTGATAAAAAACAGGGAGTTGGCAACAAAAGGCTTTGATTAATCAGAATTCACATTTAGGCAGTGGTCAGATAGTCCTTTCAGGTTGTTTCTGCAGTGCAAGATACAGATGCTCCAGAACATCCTTGGAAGTTGTTTTGGAGTTATGTTGTTTGAACTAATCCAGTCACTTTGTAAGATGTTTCAACAAAGCATATTTGTCTTTCCTAAGGCTTTCTACGGCAATGTTTTAGCCATTCCACCTGAGACACTTTCAGCTCAGCATGCTTCTTTCCTTGAATACAGCCTGTATCTAGCCGCAAGACTGAAGCAACTGGTACACTCTTCCTACATGTGGTTCAGAAGGTATTTTAGCAGGATTTAGGAAAATGCTGAGGAAGATGTAGAATATCTCAGTGGTATTTTCTGCTTCCAGATCTGTAAGAAGAATTCATTCATGCTTACAATAAGAACATGCTATGACCTCCCATATGTAAACTGGAATGTCTGAAGCATGAACCCTGCAAAGACAGGTGGGATTGCATTGTCATAATGATTGCATGTAGTCATTGATGCTGGAGGGGCATTTATTTGACGCTCACACCTACCAGCTTCCTCAAGATATTTTAAAGCCTGAAGACTTCAAATGCTTCTCCCTAAGCCATGCTGCTTGCAGAACTTGCAAAGGTAAGCAGAATCCTGCTGGACCATTTAGAGCAGCAGGACAACATCTTCAAATAGTTGCTTGACTCATCTCAGCAACCCAATATATGGCTGCATTTTTATTACAAGGTGGGTAGGAAAAAAGCCTTTGTTAAACCAAAATCATGATTCCTTCCAGATCTCCAGCAACTATAATATGTAATATGACACTACTGTAATATTGTCAATGTTTCATGCAGTTAAGTGTGTAATTGAAGCACATACACACTGGACATAAGGAATTTACATGGAGGCACGAAGGAGGAAGCAAAGAGCATAAGCTTTTGTGGGATATATGCCTTAGCATGCAGATGTACTGCAGTGTCTGGGAAACAAAATTAACTTCCTCTGGATCTAATTTGAGTATGCTTGTTTGTTTTACCAGAGCTATGTTATAAATATATTCTGAAGAGTGCCAATCACTTGTAAAGCAATCTCAAAATGAGAAGCATTCAATTACAAAACAGTGTCCTGGTGTAAAATCTGGAAAACTTTTTCTTAAACCATGTAAAATTGGACTATATAAATAAAAACCGAGACTGCACTTTCTACAAAGAACCATACCGTGAGATGAGCATTGCCATAATGACCCAATAACTGTTTTGAGTTTTCTAATTTGTGTGACAGAGCTGTCTCATAGAGTATTAACTAGAGGGCTGTAACAAATATGTGCATTTTACTCGCTATATTTAGTAATGGTTGGACTCGATGATCCGGTGGGTCTCTTCCAACCTAGTTATTCTGTGATTCTGTAACAGCCTCACAGGAACCTGGAAATACTCATTTCCTTATTCTTATGTGTTCATGAAATGTTTTTCATGATTTCAAGGGGTATATTTAGAAATGAATTATCTAGATCTAATCTACATTATTCCAGTAAGAAACTAATTCCTCTTTTAATAGTAGCAGCATTCAAATATTTATGGAACTGTTACTCTTTAACCAGTGATCATAATACCTAAATTCTGATAGTAAAGTCTGAGAAACAAAGACTCAAGGTACAGGCTACAAATAACCAGGCTAAGGCTACAGTTACAAGAAACTTGCTTCCTCCTCTTTCACCAATGGCAGTTTCATCAGACATGTATATTTTTCTGGTGGTACAATTGCTACTGTAGGTGACAGTTCACTGCCTTTACACGTAACAAGTAATGCTGCGTAGTAGGAGTAGGTTAGTAGTGCCAAATAGCCCATGCTGAGGACCTGATGTTGATGCTGTACATGTTACAGAGATTGTTACCCTAAGACTAGTTTGGTCCCATAAACTGAGCACTTTTAAGCAGCTGGAGTGGCTGGGAGCACACTGTAAAGTTAATTTCGTCTGACAGGAGTTTGACTTGTTTGCAGAATGACAACTCTGTGACACCAACAAGTGCAGTAAAAGAGCTAATTAGGAGATACACCTCAAACACACTTCCCTGATCTAAAATCTTTTAACTAAAATCCTAATGTGAATATGTCCTGTCAAAGACTCCATACACAGGGTTTTGGTTTTCTTTTTGTTTCTATGTGACCATATTGTTTAGAAACCAGTAAATACTTGATTTAGTTTCTCTGAAACATAACGATAATAGGGAACAACAAGAATCTTCATATAAAAGAACATATCAAAGGACTTTGTTAGTAGAGCATCATAGGGTGATGCTTATATTATGAAAACAAATAATAAAAAAGATGATATCAGTTAGTGTCAGTTGTATACATACCCAAGCTTAACAGCAAAGAACTTCTTCATGATCTTTAGGTCAAGATAACTTGAAAAAAAGCTAATAATGCTCCAATCTTTAAAAAAGACAAGAAGGAAGACCTGGAAAACTACATGCTAGATAACCTTGCCTCCATCCCCAGAAAGGTGATAGAACAGTTCATCCCAGTTGTCATCTCCAAGCATCTTAAAAGAAAAGCTTATCAGGAGTGGTCAGCCTGGGATCACTAAAGGGAAATCATGTTTGACTAATCTGATAGACTTGTATGATGTCATGACTGGCTCAGTAGATGAGGGCAGAGTGGTGGATGTTGTTTACCTCAACTTCAGTCAGGCTTTTGACACCACCTCCCACAATATCCTCATAGGTAATTTCAGGAAGTACAGGTAAAATGAGTGAATAGTGAGGTGGATTGAGAAATGCCTGGATGGCAGAGCTTAGAGGGTTTCCATTTATGGTGCAGACTCTATTTGGAAATGCCTGGATGGCAGAGCTCAGAGGGTTTCCATTTATGGTGCAGACTCTATTTGGAAGGTTGTGTCAATAGGTATTCCTCAGGGGTCAGCAGTCAGCCCAGTCTTGTTCAATATATTCATCAGGAACCTGGAAGATGGACAGAGTGTATCCTCAGAAAGTTTGCCGATGACACAAAACTGGGAGGAGAGGCTGATACACCAGAAGGCTGTGCTGCAATTCAGTGAGACCTGGACAAGTCGGAAAGTTGGGTGGAAAGGAACATAACAAAAGTCAAGAAATGCAACTGTAGGGTTCTGCACCTTGGGAGGAATAATCCCCTGCATCAGTACAGGTTAGGAGTCAACCTTCTGGAAAGCAAATCTAAGGAGAAGGATCTGGGAGTCCTGGTAGAACAGAAGTTGACAATGAGGCAGCAATGTGCCCTTGTGGCTAAGAAGGTCAATGGTAACCTGGGATGCATTAAGAGGAATGTGGCTAGCAGGTCAAGGGAGGTTACCCTCCCCCTCTACTCTGCCCTAGTGAGGCCACATGTAGAGTACTATGCCCAGTTCTATGCCCCTCAGTTCAAGAAAGACAAGCAGCTGCTGGAGAGAGTCCAGCAGAGAGTCACAAAGATCATCTGGAGATTGTAGAATCTGTCTTATGAGAAAAGACTGAGACACTTGGGGGTGTTTAGCCTGGAGAAGACTGAGAGGGATTTTATCAGTATACAAAGGGCAGGTGTCAAGAGGATGGGGCCAGACTATTCTCAACAATGCCCAATGACAGTAAAAAGGGCATTGGGTCCAAACTGGAACATGAGAAGTTCCACTTTAAAACGTTACTTACTGTGATTATGACAGAGCACTGGAACAGGCTGCCTGGAGAGGTTATGGAGTCTCTTTATCTGGAGACATTCAAAACCTGCCTTGATGTGCACATGTACAACATCCTCTAGGTTGACCTGGTTTAACTAAGGGCAGTTACACTAGATGATTTCCAGAGGTCTATCCCAACTCTTACTATTCTGTGATTCTAAGGTGCATTGCATGTTACTGAAACTCAGAGACTAACAGTGCCAGAGACTGCTTGAGGGGAAGCATTAACAAGTGGATTCTGCCTCTAATACTCCTTCAAATCCTATTGTCCAGGGAATTTCTGTGAAGTTGTGAAGCTGGTCCGGCACGGCAAGAAGTTAAGCCAGATAACCTTAGCAGCCTTTAAACTAACCTGCTTAACAGCTCTAGGTTGGCGACTGTTTGCATAAGGTAGAAACAAAGGTAAGATTTGCCCTGAAGTAATAAAATAATATAGAATGTTAATCCAGTATGTTAAAGGTCAGATAATGAAAGCAAGGAAGAAAACAAGAAAGGGAAGGTGGGTTGATTTATGATTTATTTATTTGTTTTTACATGCTATGTAAAGAAATATTTACAGTGTTCTCTGCAGCCAGTACTTAAAAGGCACACAAATACTATCAAAATCAAGAATCTCTACAGGAATTATCACTACAGTATTTGCATATTTATCAGATTTAGAGAAAAGCAACAGGACTTCCTTGCCCAAATTAGCCAATATAAAGAAATATATGGAAATTAATATGTCTTAAAATATGACATGTTAAGGTACCTTTGACCTATTGTCATCCTTTATAACTATACTCTATTGCATACTACTATAATTATGTGGATATACATACCAGCATAAACACACAACCAAGCAGTACAGAACTATGTAAAAATCTTTTCTGCTTTACAGTTTAATGACTACAAAATATATCCATTCAAAAACATTTAGGAGTTCAAAAGTTTCAACCCTATTCCACTTTCCTCCAGAAGTTTATTTCCCATATGGAATTCCAGTTCAGTTCTCAACCAATACAGGAAGGACCTGTGGGAACAATTCCTTTATTCTGTCTTTGGTAGAAACCCTGATGGGTGTGTAATAAACTCTTAACCCTTACCAGTGATGGTGTGAGAATGTGCCTTGCTTGACCCTGCACAACTCTGCTCTCCCATTATTCACAGTCCCTATGTTTTCCAATAAAGCTCTTTTCTAAGAATGAAAACCTCTAGTTATTGTCCCATGCAGAATTTTTATTTTGCATTATTAATTGTCAGATTTTAATAGAATTTTAAGATTCCATGCATGATTCCATTCATTCAGTAAAACAGGAGGAGTTGCAATATGTGCATAAATTCTTCAATGTTTATGGTTGTTTATCTGGCTTATCCATTTAGCATAAGGAATATGGATAATTGTGAAGAGGAGTTGGTTAGCAGTGGGTTGAGATTCTGTAAATATTTTGTCTACATATATTATATATATGAAAAGTTTGCCAAAAAGGAAACATAATATACAAGCGTCTCTCGTTACATATATTTGCACGTGTTCATTCTCAAGGAAAAGTTTTTCCAAATTGTTAACTCTAATTCCTTGTTATTTTTCATAGAATAATTAAAAGCAATGAAAGATAGCTCTGTGATTATTTTTTTAATTTATGCACATTTCATAAACCAATTTGGTGAAAGAGAAATTGCAAGAGATCTTTTTTGCCATATTTTCCAATATTTCCAGCACAAGTCTGACACTGTTCATCATCACCATTTCGATTTAACGCTTATTCTCTCCAACTTCCTCCATATCATACCATTTGTGTATGTACATAATCTAAATGTGTTTTATGTTTGTTTCTTTTTCCCTAATGCTATTAGTCATTGCAATGAAGTTAATCGTGACAATAACTCCAGAGCATTTCCAGTCCTGTTGCAATTATCCCAATTCCATCTGGGCGGAAAGAATTAGGGTTCAGAATAAAAATGCTGAGAAGATTTAACAGCTTACTTTAAAAAAAATATTGAAAGAGAGAAGATGGAGAAAATCTAGAAACTGATCCCTCAGCACAGAAATCAATCAGAAATTTACCTTTGAGCATCTGGCATTCAACATATCAGTATAAGGAAAAAAGTGTTTAGGATAAATCATCTTAAACAAGAGCAAATATTTTTAAAAACACTCTTTAAGGAGTTGGTGAACTTTCCCTTAGACATTTTTTGTTACAAGAATTGAATAATAAGTATTAATCTTTCAGTGCTTGAATCCTTGAAAATGGACAATTAAGTTTCAGGTTTCAATTAATTTAAGAAAAAATATTAGGAAACTCCTCAAAATCTCCACTGATTTGTACACACTTTTAAAGGCAATTATTAGATCTAAAATATTTCATTAAACCCAATTTACATTTAATTTGAAAAATATATATTGATAGAATTTCACTATTAATCCTTTCTGACCTTTCTCTACTATGAAATTACCCTATCACCTTTTACCCATCTCAGATTAGCACACCATAACCCAACAAAGACTCCAGCAGATTTTGCAGTAACAGAAGTCTCAGTCAGTTCCCTATTAAACTGAAAAATATGAAAAATGTGCTCCTTTGACATAAAGTTCTGAAAATTACGGCAGTTAACTTGGTATCATTTACAACTCTTATTAATGTCACTGGATATTTTTTAATATTTCTGCAGCACCAAAATATGCGAAGTGTTTCCCAGTCAATTAACAATTGCTAATTCATCTCTCCATGATGTATCACTGTGGACATTCAGATAAGTTAGTAGAATTATGGAAAAATATATATTAAAGGATACATAAGAACACCTATGCATGTATATGTCTGTTAGTTCTTAAAATGCTTTTAAAAAATGGTTTTGTAGTCCATTATGTCTGCCCTTTGTAACAAGAAAAATTTAAAAAAAAAAAAACAAATTGCAAAAGTTTGCTTATTATTTGAATAGAGGTTTAACATTATGGTTTTTTTTTATTCAATCCAATCTTTTAGTTGCAATTATGCAGATTAACAGTCAAAGAGGACAACACTGACATAGTATCTTCACTAAATGGATTAAACAAACAGCGGCTCAAGGATGCTTGAGTTCATCTAAATTCTTAAGAACTACCAAGACATTTCAAAAGAATGCACTTGTACAACTGTATTTGCAGCTCATTGAAAATAGTATTCTTCATATGTGCTCCCTATCACTGTAACTGTGGGGAATGAAACTGTTGTGACCATGCTAACCTCCTAAATTCATCAAAGGCAAGTTGGTCTTGAATGGAAAAAAATAATTACACACCGCTGTGTAGATTATTATTATCTAGGCTTTGCTTGTTTTAATCTGCCAATGAAGGGATGATTTTAAAATTATTACTACTGATGCTATATTATCTTGCAGATCATTGTTAATATAGTATTTGGTCAAAATTGTATGTTGCAAGAGATTATGTTACTGATAAATCTGACCAATTTGATTCAACTTGTAAATTATTTTTTAATTTAATCTTTTTTTAAAATGCACTACATTTTTTTTGAACTACATAGTAAAATCTTCTGGATGCTAAGACATATGCATATCTTTAATACAAGGTTGCCAAATGTGATGTACTTTTCAAAAATCTCTTGATTTTTATAACATGTAAAACCAGAACCTTCAGTGGATCAGTAAAAAGGGTCCTTTTTATGCCCATTTATACTGGACTGTCAATCACCAAAGTACTTTTCAGGGAACCAATGATCCTGCAAATCCTGTTTCTTTAAAGAAATAAGCTGACATCCTTGATATTTGTCTATGAATAGTTCTCCTGGTTTATGCAATAATGCACTAAAACTGCTTAAATGGTCACCTCCTTCTTCTGCTGGTCCCTCTTATGTTCAAGATTTTTGTCTTTGTCTTTGAAGAGTGGCCAATTCTATTGACCCCAGTAAAACTTTAAAATCTTAGCTGATACATACAGTGTGATTTCCAAGTTTTTCCCAAAACATCCTCTCAGGCTGCACTGAACTGCAACAGGGATGTGACTGGAAAATAAATGGGAGGGTCTGGATGTGGAAGCAGAAGAAGGATGTAAGACAAACAGTGTTTACAGCACTTAGATGAGCTGCTCAAGATCCCTACATTGGTACATGCAGTGTGCTCATGACACAAAAATTAAGGACAGCCCACACTTTGAACAGGTTGAGCACCTTAAGACACAAAAATGCAGAGAAAAGGGAAAGTGAATCTATCCAAATGTCACATAGAGGTCGGACAAGACTGAGAGAAAAAAAAAAACCCAACAGAATACTAATTGAGGTCAGCTCCTAAGATATATAAAAAAAGACATCCAAAACTGTCATTGCTTCTGATCTAGGAAGAAGCCAAGAGACATGATAATGACTCAATAGACTGTGCTTCTTTGCCTTCATGTCATCACAAAGAATCCTGGTCAGCCCACTGGGGTCCATGCCCTTAATCCTTGATTGCTGGCCAGACTGCTTGAACAAACACAAGCTTTGCTTGTTATGAGAATGTGTGTGGGAGTTAATGAATTGTGATTTGTTCTAAAATAAAACCATGTTCCCATCCTACAAGGTCTCATGATAAACTCTGTTACATCGTTGTTGCTAGAATTCAACATTATTTCCTACAAGGTCTCAAGATGCCAAGATGCAAAGCATTTGTAATTGCCTGGTACTAATAGCAATGCAGCGATCTTTGAATAAACAGCAACTTTCTGCTGAATGCAAGATCGCAGAATTAAGTGTGTATGGTGGGTTGACGTTGGTTGAATGCAAAGTGCCCACCAAGTTGCTCTATCACTCTGCTCCTCAAGTGGATCCTCGTCCACCAGCACCCCCAACTCCTTCTCTGCAGGGCTACTCTCAATGCATTCTCCACCTAGCCTGTATTTGTGCTTGGAATTGCCGTGACCCAGATGCACAACCTTGCACTTGGCCTTGTTGAACTTCATTAGGTTTGCACAAGCCCATCTCTGAAGCCTGTGAAAGTCCTTCTGGATGCAACCTCCTCTCTCCAACATGCTGACTGCACCACACAGGTTGGCATCATCAGCAAACTTGTTGAGGGTGCCCTCAATCCAGCTATCCATATTTGTGATGAAGATGTTAAACAACACCTGTCCCAGTACCAACCCCTGAGCAACACCACTCATCACCAGTGTCCACGTGGACATTGAGCCATTGACTCTGAGTGCAAAAACCCAGCCAATTCCTTATCTACCAAGTGGTCCATCCATCAAATCCCTGTCTCTCCAGTTTAGAGACAAGGATGTGCTGTAGGACAGTGTTGATTGCTTAGTCTATGTCCAGGTAGATGATGTCACTCTTTCCTTCACCACCAATGCCGTAGTCTCATTGTAGAAGGCCACCAAATTAATCAGGCACAATTTGCCCTTAGTGAAGCCACGTTCATTGTCACCAGTCAACTCCTTATTTTCCCTGTGCCTCAGCAGAGTTTCCAGGAGGATCTGCTCCATGATCTCACCAGGCACAGAAATAAACATTACTGGCCTGTAGTTCCCTGGGTCTTCCATTTTTCCTTTTTAAAAATGGGAGCTATGTTTCACCTTTTCCAGTCAGTGGGGACTTCATGAGACTGCCATGACTTCTCAAATATGCTGGATGGTCCTTAGCATCTTCATCTGCCAACTCCCTCAGGACTCATGGATGCATCTCTTTAGGTTCCATGGACTCGTGCACTTTCAGGTTCCCTAGATGGTCTCGCACCTGATCATCTCCTATAGTGGGCAGTTGTTTCATCTCCCAGTTCCTGCCTTTGCTGACTGGGACTTGGCTGGTGCAGCTTGAGCTCTTGCTTGTGAAGACTGAGACAAAGCAGTCATTGCAACTAGATTTCTCATTTTTTTCTGAAGGGGGCCTATATTCTCCTCAGTCTTCCTTTTATCACTAACATACCTATAGAAACTTTTCTTGTTGACTTTGACATTCTTGGCCAGATTTAATTCTGTCAAGGTTTTAGCTTTCCTAACCTGAACCCTGTATGCTCGGACAATTTATCTGTATTTTTCCCAGGCCACCTGCCCTTCCTTCCAACCCTTGTAAGCTTCCTTTTTGAGTTTAAATTTGTCCAGGAGTTCCTTGTTTGTCCATGTAGGTCTCCTGGGGGTTTTGCCTGACTTCTTCTTTGTGGGCATACATTGCTCCTGAGCTCGGAGGAGGTGATCCTTGAATATTAACCAGCTTTCTTGGCCCCCTCTCCCCTTCAGGGCTTTATCACATGGTACCCTACCAACCAGACCTCTGAAGAGGACAAAATCTGGTCTCCTGAATTCCAGGGTTGTGAGGATGTGAGCATTGGGAGTTTCAACAACTGACCCTATTTGCATGCTGGTTTTGAGCTGTTTCATTTTCACTGCTCAAAAGTTTGTATCTGGTTTTATTACCTTGTAAGTGTATATAAAATGTTCAGTACTTAAGAAAAACAAGGGTACAAATTTTTACCATTTTCAGGGCACAAATGCTTTGCTACTATTTTAATTTTGTTTTGATTTGATTTAAAACTTGGGTTCGTATGTGATTTATTTGTTTATTTATTTATTTAAAGCAAGAAAAGCAATAAACACCCACATTTGAACTTCGTTTTTTTTAATCAGGAAAATACTAATTTATAAGTTTTGGAAAACATCTTCGAGTGAAAACTAAGGTAGTAACCTGTAAATAGGTACTGTTCTTATATTTTATGTCAAGACAAATACAGAATTAATAATGTTTTACAATTGAACTGCAACTCCACCTGATATCATTAGACAGCTATGAATAGCTTATGTATACATATGAAGAAGAGGTAGGACTGATTTTTTTTCAGAAAATGGGGTCTTGCACACCAATCTGTCTAATGTACTTCTGAGGAGCACCATAAAGCAGCACTTCAGCAAATAAAGGTCTAGCTACAAAGCTGTGATATGAACAAAAAGACAAATATATGCAAATTAATACTTTTCAAGTGCAAAAAAGGGCAAAAATATTATATTCTAGCAATGTCTTATCAAACTGTTGTGAGACAAATGAGAAGAAGCTTCTACAAACATACCATCACGAGTAGCCAGGAAAATGGTTCAAAGTTCATTTATATTCACTTAGACTAAGGCAATAGGATCCATAAATATTGTGACCCATTAATATAGTTGTAACTTGCATATTCTCAAGCTTTCCTGAAAATAAAAAAATAAGCAAATAATGAAGGTGAATGATAGGGATATTGCAGTCAGAAAAACTCACTTTGCTCCATGAAAACCAGAATTTCGTAAAGTGACATAAAGCCAACAGAAGTATTAAAGACATTGCCCATATCAGCCACCTGATGCTTTACTTTGTACAACGGCATGGGGACAAAAGAGATTTTTGTTGTTCATTGATTTTGGGTCACAGAGTATGCTTGTACCAGATGTACAAGATGTAGTTGATCTCATCCTGGAACTGCATCTTGATCTGCAGTTAAGCAGCTGGTGCCTGTGGACCCCTTTAGTGCATTTCCACTGAAAGTAAGTCATTTTTCCTTAAAATAATAAAATTTATAGAGATACAGCCAACTTCACAGCAGCATTTTTCTCTCAGACATACATATGCACACATATAAGTACCACTGTCATCCGAACAAAGCACATTTTCCCTTCTCTCTCCTAAATTACATCCATTCATAATCACAGAGCTTCTGTAGCTGGGAATACAAAAAGAACTATTACATTATTTAAACTCTCCTTTTGCCAGTACTGGGTTGTACCTTATAAATTATTTCCTTTTTTGTTTTGATGTTTCCATTTTTTTTGTTTTAAAGTTTCAAGTCTAATTGATATTACCACAAGAAAACTATTTCTTTTCTTTCAGTTTAAATTTTCATTTTCTTAATTTCACACTTTCATGTTGATTTATAATTTCTGTTGTTATTCTTTTGAGCTACTTTCTTGTATGAATTTACAACCTGCAGACACACAAGCTTCCTCCGCCTCTGCCTTTACAAAAATGCTGAACCAAATTAATCGATTTATCAATCAACTGTTACTCGGTGAAGCCGTTAAACAGCAAGAGACATTAGACTATACATAGGACTAGTTCTTCATAGTCAAGGTTTTACTTACATAAGACCTAATTTTCACTTTTATTTGGTCACAAATAGTAAATTATTGTACCTCTCTACAGGGACCTTGTGGTCCATACCAAATGGAGGATTTATTAATGCATTATGAATGATATATGCCATGATTTTGCCATGAATATAGAAAAAAGTTTATTTGATTTGATCAGCACACACCTTTTATATGAATTGTTTATCTATCACATTATATCATGCTCTTTATCTCCATATCATCTGCATTTGTGATAGCAAATCCCTTAAAAGGAATACACTTTGACAAAAGGTATGGAAATTTCACATAATATGTTGTCCTTGTGATAGCATCTGAAACAAGTGGATCTGGAAACAATTTATTTAGTGTAAATTACTGCCGACTTTGTTCGGAATAGCAAAATGCTCCAGAGATTTCTGAGACATGTAGCTATAGGGAGCTGTCTGGCTAAGAAGATTTTTATATAGTTTTAAACACATTTTTCAACTTAATCAGATACACAAATGCACAACCTAGCACTCAGGGAAATTATGTGGATTTGTCATACTGCCTGAAGGACCATGGGATCTGTGAACAGATGACTGGATTACACTGAACCATGAATGTAATTTGTTCATCTGTAACAGACAAAAAATACAGATATTTGCCATATTAATGTTTAAGAATCTTGGAATAATAAATAATTCTAATGGAATTTAGTTTAAGTTTTTCATTAAAAATTAATAATATTCTCTTTATTTTCCAAAACAGAGTAAGATAATATAAATTGTAGATATGAAAAGGACTGTAACAAACAGAGCTGGTAAACTGTATTGCTGAATTATTATGCATCTCCTAATTGCAACAATTCAAAACCTATAATGAAACATAAAGGTAAATGCTTTATGTGTTGGAATGCATCGTCAAAAATGCACTGACAGATTTCTGTTGTCCCTATAGTCCACAGCTGGCATTGTTTATCACTGATAAAATACTGATCATAAACATACGCTGGTCTATGTTGTCAGGGATTAAAAAAGAGTCTACAAAGTCTATTCGGAAGGGAAGGGAAGGGAAGGGAAGGGAAGGGAAGGGAAGGGAAGGGAAGGGAAGGGAAGGGAAGGGAAGGGAAGGGAAGGGAAGGGAAGGGAAGGGAAGGGAAGGGAAGGGAAGGGAAGGGAAGGGAAGGGAAGGGAAGGGAAGGGAAGGGAAGGGAAGGGAAGGGAAGGGAAGGGAAGGGAAGGGAAGGGAAGGGAAGGGAAGGGAAGGGAAGGGAAGGGAAGGGAAGGGAAGGGAAGGGAAGGGAAGGGAAGGGAAGGGAAGGGAAGGGAAGGGAAGGGAAGGGAAGGGAAGGGAAGGGAAGGGAAGGGAAGGGAAGGGAAGGGAAGGGAAGGGAAGGGAAGGGAAGGGAAGGGAAGGGAAGGGAAGGGAAGGGAAGGGAAGGGAAGGGAAGGGAAGGGAAGGGAAGGGAAGGGGAAGAGGTGAAGGAAAGGGAATAGAAGAAGGGAAGGATAGGGGAAAGGAAGGAGATAGGAAGGGGAAAGGAAGGGAAGGGCAAGAGGAGAAAGGAAGGAAGGAAAAAGGAAAGAAAAGAAGTAGCAGCCCTTTGCCTCTTGCCTTGAGGGGCAAAGGATCAACTCTTTTCTCATTTGCCTTTATCTCTTGTCCTTAATGATTTGAGAGTTAGCATAACAGAATTCTTGCTGCATAAGGATTAAGGGAAGATTCTCCTTTATGATAACATTTTTTGAAAGTCTTTTGAGGGAATTCATAAAACTTCATGTTAACAGCATGGTTTGTGGTTTTTTTTTCAATGTTTTTTTTCCCTTTGCAGTTCAGTTATTTCCTTAGATAATACTCTTCAAATGTTTTGAAAAGTTATCCATTGAAGACTTCAGATTTTTATTTTAAAATAATTGACTCTCTATACATTTATTTACAGTATTGGTACTTGTAACTTAAGTAATTTACTACAAGCACTTTGACTGGTATTTCCAAAATGAAAAATACAATTACTTTTTGTAGACTTGTAAACACTCTTTCTACTTCAATGTTATTTTCAAGTTCTGCTTGAAGAAGAAATAATTAAACAATACTAGTGTGAAGTCAAGCACATTCTGGAAAATTTCAAATTCTTAACATAGAGCTGTTTATATTCAGCTAATGGAGTTAAACATTTCGTTACCTGCTTACAGTACATTGAATTTGTCCTTTCTGGCTAAAAAATATACCTTATTTCAAGTCTACTTTCATAAATCATGGTTATCATCACTGAAAATGGTGGAGCTAGGGTAGTGTAAATAAGAATAATTGACATCAGAATCAGACTCACCAGAAAAGCTGACAAGGAACTTTCAGAGTATTTTTCTGTAACACACAATATCAGTCAATTCAAAGTAAAACGGTACATAGAAGCATCACTTTTCATCATAAGGTAGACAAAAAGTGTAAAAATACATTTCTGTGATAAGATTGTAATAATTTTTTTAATTTTAATTTTCAGAAGCACTTTCCTTTTTTTTCAACACTTTGCAAAATAATGAAATTGGAATGGAGAACTTTGATTTTTTTCAAAATAAAAGGTTTCAGCTGAATAAAGAAAATAATATATCCACAGGAAAATTCTAAATAATTTGACTCTGTTTTGTTCTAGAAAAGCTGTAGAAAAGCAGAAATTTATTTCTTTGCTAAACTCTAAAGCAAAATTTTAAAATATGGTTTCCTAAGAGATATAATGGTAAGCTCTTTGCACCATTTTCTCCTCTGGAATAATGAATTTTCTTTGTTTTTCCCCAAAGTATTTAGCAGTAGTTCAGTCTTAAATGTTAACTAATACCACTGAGATACATTGAGAGCTGCTGTCCTTGGTGTTGGTTGTTTTCCATTGACCAGGGATGAAAAACAACTCTCTTCAGTGAATTATGGGACATTTCTGGATTACTGCACCAGTTCAAGTAGTATAGAAATCCTTTTCACACCACCTATGAGGACTTCTGACTCACAATACACCTTTGTGTCACAGTCACTACATTTATTTTTGACCAAGGCCATAAAAGCAGATGTAACTTCAAGATGAATTTCTAACATATTTTCTTAAAGTTACAAACCACCACACAAAACCACTGCTGCAAGTTTTAAAGCTAAATATAACATTTAGAAAATAAATACTGTTTTCCTAATCTAGAAGAGATTAATAGAATCATAGAATTATAGAATCACCAGGCTGGAAGAGACCCACCGGATCATCGAGTCCAACCATTCCTATCAAACACTAAACCATGCACCTCAGCACCTCATCCACCCATCCCTTAAACACCTCCAGGGAAGGTGAACCAACCACCTCCCTGGGCAGCCTGTTCCAGTGCCCAATGACCCTTTCTGTGAATTTTTTTTTTCCTTATCTCCAGCCTAAACCTCCTCTGGCGGATCTTGAAGCCGTTCCCTCTCATCCTGTCCCCTGTCACTTGGGAGAAGAGGCCAGCTCCCTCCTCTCTACAACCTCCCTTCAGGTAGTTGTAGAGAGCAATAAGGTCTCCCCTCAGCCTCCTCTTCTCCAGGCTAAACAACCCCAGCTCTCTCAGCCGTTCCTCATAAGGCCTCTTCTCCAGCCCCTTCACCAGCTTCGTTGCTCTTCTCTGGACTCGCTCCAGAGCCACAACATCCTTCTTGTGGTGAGGGGCCCAGAACTGAACACAGTACTCGAGGTGTGGTCTCACCAGTGCCGAGTACAGAGGGAGAATAACCTCCCTGGACCTGCTGGTCACGCCGTTTCTGATACAAGCCAGGATGCCATTGGCCTTCTTGGCCACCTGGGCCACTGCTGGCTCATGTTCAGTCGCTGTCAACCAGCACCCCCAGGTCCTTCTCCTCCTGGCAGCTTTCCAGCCAGACTTCTCCTAGTCTTTAGCTGCTTAGGGTTGTTGTGCCCCAAGTGCAGGACCCGGCATTTGGCCTTGTTAAACCTCATGCCATTGGTCTCAGCCCAGTGGTTCAGCCTGTTCAGACCCCTTTGCAGAGCCTCCCTGCCCTCCAGCAGATCCACACTTCCACCCACCACTTCCACATCATATTTCAACAGTCTACATGTGCTCAGATATAGGTCTGATGCACATGTTCATAATTCTAAACTGAAAAATTAATTATTATTGGTTTTCAAAAAGCCTCTGTTGTACAAGAGCTTGACAGTCTGGAAGAGTATCTACCAATCTCCAAACTGCAACCATGGAAGAAGATATTCTGCAACCAGGGTCTCTCAAAGATGGTATGATTTTCAGATACTTGGGTTTACTACCAGGCTCCGTAGTGTGAAAAACATGAAACCTGAAGCTCTATTGATATTTCTAATGCGTTGGGCTTACTGTATATCTGAGCATTAGGATCATGCTATAGTGTGACTGGGACTCTTTTAAACCTTTGTGTGATCATAATGATGACACAGACATCAGGACATTCTAAGAATAGTTCCCAAGTCCTCAAAGGTGATTAGTTAACCATAGCCCTCTCCACACTCTATCACAGTTAAAGTAAGGGTGAGGGAAATAATTTTATTTTCACTTGTGAGCTGTAAATGTTTTTCATCTATCTATTTTATCTGTATATTTAATTTAGAGCTATATATTTTTACCTGTGAGTTGGGCTGTGGGAAGAAAAAGACAGTGTTGTTCTCAGCTAGTAAGAGATACAGCAAACTATTTATGTGTTGATCTCAACACTTGCAACACTTTGGGGATAGGCTGCAGATTTTTATTTTGGCAGCAAGCAGCAGTTAACCAACAACCCAACAGACAGAAAGCTGCTATTTGGGGAAATGCTAAACCATTTGCTGACAGAACTCTGAAATTGTTTGGAAAAAGACTGAGGTGATGCCTTACTTTTCAAGTTCCTTTATATCCAGACAATATATACCATGTAAGAGTTGCTTTTTAAAGAACAGATCACATCCTTAAGAAATCTAAAAGACAAATGAGTTTGCACAGGTGTTTACAAACACACACATGCATGTGGGCTGAAGTTGATAGGTTATGTTGAGACATTATATATGGATAGACTAAAAAAACAGAGTGGAGAAAACTGTAGAAGGAGAACCAACAAACTTTTGGCTCGGATCATCTCATCTCATCTCATCTCATCTCAAACATCTAAAAGGTTGGCATATGATCCAAACTAGTTGCCTGAGCTGCTGCTATGGTCAATGGAAAGAGAAGGGAATCCAAAGATGACACGAAATCCGTGCTGGTACAGACTGGTATAGAATGGGGATAGGGTGAAAGAACAAATGTGAGTGACTAAGTGACACTCTATGCCCCATTTTGCCTGGAGTCTGCTCAGGTGATTCCCACCCTCTTTGCTCACCTAATTGCTAGCGCTGTTTATTATCTCAGTGCCATTGTTATATCTTCCAGACACATCTAATATTTACTTATTTATTAAAAGTTGCCTTGGAACTATTAACAGCCATTTATCAGGGTTTTACATTTACAGCATCGCACCAGTAGTTACTCATGCAGGACATTCCAAAATGCTGAACCACAGAATAACGTTTGTGCTACAAAAGTGGGTTAAGCTGGTATGCAGGAAGAAAAGAATTTTAATTAACATTGCCTCAGCAAGCTTCTGCTCATTGCACATACCTTAAGCCTCTCTACTAGAATACAATGTTCTCAGAATGGATGAAGGCCTCCATCTTTCTGCTCCAGGAGAGTTTTCCTTTTATCTTCCTGTCAGCTTGTCTCCCTGAGCAGTTTGTAACAACTGACCTTCATTTTCCTAGAAATCAAAGCAAATAAAGATATTTACTAACTGTTCTATCTCTTTGAAGTCTATCTCTGTCAAACCAAAGTTTGCACCTTGTCAAAACCAAAAGTCCTGACACTAAGAAACTGCAATAATGTCCTTCACTTGTGTCTTGGGAATGCTGACAGGGATGGATTGTGTACTTGGTTCAGTTATTTATTCACTTTTGCTTATTCTGCACATAGCTTCCTATTAAGTTAATCAGTATAACACTACAGGGACTGTTCATAACTTGCCTGATATAAAGCAATGGGATTTTAGTGACCAAAGCAAATTGACCAAATAATGAAAAAAATAATAAGAAATCCCATCAGAAAATACAATCTCCAATAAATTTCCATCAGTATTTTAGATTAATACATTAATACATAGTAATTTCATATCCGGCATAACTTTCAGTGTGTTTCTAAGTAATTCATAAAAAGTAAGCTTATAAAAATCCCAGATAAATTCCTCAAAAATCCATTTTTGCATATCTTTCATTATTACAGATATATATTAAAAAGGTAACCTGATAGACAAAATACTGAGTGACTTCTGTTGGTTCTTATCCCCTCAAGTACTACTAATCCCCTCAAATACTGCTATAGTGTGTGTCCTACAAAAACCCCTTAGACATCTCATCAAGAGTCATCATAGATATTTAAAAATATGGCAAACATATTTAAAAAATTAATCATAATCAGCCATTTGAAAGTGCTTGTTAATTTAGAGTTTATGTTAATTTAATTACATATGAATATTGTTATGTAATATTTTCATGGGCTTTTTTTAATAACCATGTACCAGATGGTGTTCCCTTAAAACTACCCATTTTAAACTAGTTATATTTAATCTTTTCAAAGGTAAATCTATTTATATAATTTTTACCTTAAAAAATGGCTTCCAAAATACAGTAAAGTAGTAAAAAACACATTAACAAAAAAAGACAAAAATGAGAGCTCTGTAAAAAGGCTGAGTATTTACAAACTTAAACTAAGACGTATTCTTTATATGAAAACCAGCAAAGCCTTTGATGTCTTGTTTTAACTGTAAACGGTAACTTTTCCAGATTCATGGATTTTCACAATGCATATTTTTCATCTCATTCTGTTTTCATCTGTTTCAGACCAAATTGCATTCACCTTGCACAGAAGACAAGGATTAGTTGTCCCTTTATCTTATAACACTTATTTATGAAGGACAACCAATAACAAACAAACAAAAAAAATCAAATGTCAAGAGTTTCGGCCCAGGAAGAAAATGGAAAACAATTCTGACAATGTTAATGTTATCCACAATAAGTTCACATCCCAAAGGAACTTAAATCTCCGTTTAACTTTATGCACCAAATGAATGTATCGTTGAGTTTTGAGAAAACCCTCCTAAGAAAAAAAATTAACTTATGCATAAATGTATGAAGAGGTCAAGGCATTCACTACCTTTCTATTACAGAAGACTTTAATTTTCTTAAATATCTTCTGTTAACACATCACAGCTTTTTTCATCCAGTGTCATGATTCTCCACTAAGAGCATCACATGCTGTCATTGAACGATAGAAGGAGAAGGTAAAGTTTCTGTTCTCATTTATATTACTGTTCCTTCCTCAGTTACCTTGGCAAAGTATTTTAATGTCTTTATTCTATAGAATAAAAGTAGTTATTGTGACATCTTTTGAAACACTTAAAATTTATAACTGAGAAATATATGATTATTCCATGTGATATCACAAATACATTACGAGTGAAGAGCTAAATGGAAAAAAAGAGGAAAATTCGACCTGATAAGATGCATCCTAGAGTCCAGAGGGAATTGACAAGTGCGGTTGCCAAGCCACTCTCCATGATATTTGAAAAGTCATGGCAATCAGGAGAAGTCCCTGGTGACTGGAAGAAGTGTAAAGTTGTGCCCATTTTTAGAAAGGGTAGAAAAGACAATACTGGGAACTACCAACCTGTCAGCCTCAGCTCTGTGCCTGGGAAGATCATGGAAAAGATCCTCCTAGAAGCTCTGCTAAAGCACATGGAAAACAAAAAGTTGATTAATGGCAGCCAGCACAGTTTGGCGAGGGGCAAATCCTGTATGACCAAATTAGTGGCTTTCTATGATGGGGTGACTGCAGCAGTGGACACACGTAAACCAACGGATGTGATCTATCTATATTTCTGTAAAGCTTTTGACATGGTTCCCCACGAAATCTTCCTCTCTAAATTGGAGAGAGATGTATTTGATGGGTGGATCATACGGTGGATAAGAAACTGGTTGGAGGGTCATATTCAAAGAGTAGTGGTCAATGGCTTAAAGTCCAGAAGGACCAGGACAGGCTGGAGAAGTGGGGCTGTGAGAACCTCATGAGGTTCAACAAGGACAAGTGCAAGGCCCTACACTTTGTTTTGGGGCAATCCCCGATTTCAGTACACGATGGGGGATGACATGATTGAGAGCTGCCCTGCAGAGAAGGAGCTGGTACTGACTGATGAGAAGCTCAACATGTGCGCTCATAGCCCCAAAGGCCAACCATATCCTGGGCTGCATCAAAAGAAGCATGACCAGAAGATCAAGGGAAGTGATTCAGCCCCTGTATTCCTCTCTTGTGAGACCTCAGCTGGAATCCTGTGTCCAGTTCTGAAATACTCAACATAAGGATATGGAGCTGTTGGAATGGACCCAGAGGAGGACTACAAAGATGATCAGAGGGCTGGAGCACCTCCCATACGAGGACAGGCTGAGAGAGTTGGGATTGTTCAGCCTGGAGAACAGAAGTCTCCAAGGAGATCTTATAGCGACCTTCCAGTACCTCAAAGGGGCTACAGGAAAGATGTAGAAGTACTATTCATAAAGGCTTGTAGTTACAGGACAATGGGGAATGAGTATAAACTGGAGAGGGGCAGATTTAGGCTTGATATAAGGAAGAACTTCTTCACCATGAAAGTGGTAAGGCACTGGCACAGGTTGCCCAGGGAAGCTGTGGCTGCCCCATCCCTGGAAGTGTTCAAGGCCAGGTTGGATGGGCCGCTGAGAAGCCTGATCTAGTGGGATGTCCCTGCCCATGGCAGGAGGATTGGAATTAGATGATCTTTAAAGTCCCTTCCAACCCTAACTATTCTATGATTCTACGATTCTATGATTCTATTTAAAAATAAACACTTACAATAAAAGAACGAGGTGAAGGGAATAAAATAATCAAAGTCTCCTTGAATATGAATGTATCTTGAGGCTCCTTCACTCACAAAATTGAACTTTGGGGAATTGCTTCCACTCCACATCCCTCAATCCCCATTCCTATGAAAGTGATAATAACAGAAAAAATAAAGCAGAGCACAAAGTGTTACTTTTGTTGGCAGCAGTAGAGATATGTCAAATACTGAAAAAAATAAAAACAAGTAAAAAGAACTCTTAATTAAAACTGAATGGCAGTTCTCTCAGAGAAAGAGTATGCATACCTTCACCACTCAAGTAACCTAGCCCACTGTGTATTATACCTTGCCAGGAAAGACCAGGAAACTGCTCAACCAACAAACACTCAGAGACACAGCACAGACCCTACAGGGCAAAGAATGATGAGGAAGAAAATCCTCTTAGGGTTCATGTGAATTAAGTGTGTGTCCATGTGTTTCTAGAAATACAGGAAACAAAAGTTGGGAATTAAGGTGTCCCTTCGTGGTGTAATTTTAGAGACAGGACTGTGTACATTTTATTTCTCATGAGATTTGAAATACAGTACGGAATAAGATATCTTTACTTTTTTCACTCATGGAGCTTGTGGGCAAAGAACAAGCCTGAACTGAAAAGCAAAGACCTACTTGGACTCAGTGTCCAGCTCCTGAGGGCTCTGTGGTACTCCACAGTAGCTACTCGAGGCATCGTGCAGAAGACACTATTAACTCACCTAGCTTCAGCTCTGACATGAGCACTGACTGCTGTCATGCATGGAGTGACAACTTCACTCGTAAGACAGAAGCAGCAATATTTTTATTCGTATAAAATAGAAATTTATCTAAATTTGATAATAAATGTGACAGTGGTTTAATAAGATTCAATGGCAAGGTACACTTGATCATTTACTGCATAGAAGACAGAGGCAGACATAGCTGTCAGAGAGCCCCTCATTAAGTCACAAGGTTCATCAAGAATCCCTTTGCTTTCTAAGCTCCTTCTCAGAAAGGGGTCTAGGAGCATCTGGATCCAATCCTGATCCCAGATTTGGTCAATGGTTTATGTCTGAAGGATTATATAAGTGTAATCAATCCTTTATATCACTTAGCCGAGACTACAAAATGTCACTGCACTTCTACGCAATTTGCTTACGCAGTATCTTACGTGATAAGGATTCTCTCAGCCTCAAGATGTAACCTTGAGAGGTGCCCCTACTCAAAGGGAGATCCTGCCATGCAGGATCTTGGGCAACTCACTATCTGTGGAGTAAGATGATTGACTGACAGTCAAATTTGCATATCTATTGAAGAAGCCAGTTTCCTCCAAATTAGGCTTGAACTGGACGCCCACCAGCACTGTGACCGGATGGGCACATTACCATAAATTAGCCCTTGGCTGCTGTGTTGTTTTCTGCCTTCCCTGAATCCATCTTGAGCTGGATGTAGCCGTCGCAACCAGACACATTCATCACAATCACCACAGGTGGTTATTGCTTCTGCAGGGTTATGGGAAAAGGTCAGGTCGGGGCAAGGGAGCACTGTCACAACTCCTGAGTCAGCAGGGAAGATGGAGACTGGAAGAGAGCCAACATAATCAAGGGACAGATTTCTAGCAGTCCTTTTAATTAATTTGTAGCAATAGTACTATGTAAACCCCTGAGCTTAGAGAGAATAGACCAAAGAATGTCATAACCCATTTTTTTTCTCCAAGTTATCCTGCAAATTAGCACAAGATCTGTACATTAAGGTCTTCTACACAACTAATCATTGATAAAATCATACAGTGCAGTATACTTTCTTTAAAGAATGACAAAGAAACAAACAAACAAAATGCCCTTCCCTAGTGCTTACAGTTCTTTTCCCGTATTCCTGTTTCTTACCACACTGTGCGTCCTGTAGTTTAGCTCCTCACACATCACGGGACTGGGCCTCTCAGGACTTCACTTTAACACTGGTTCAAGAAAAATCTGCAAAAGTCTATATCTCAGATGTGTACCTGAGGCAGAATGTAATCCACAGCCATCTCAGTTACCTGCTGATTTGGTGAATACAGGTGGTTGCAGACTGACTGTGACACTCTCAAGTCCAAAGGCAATTCTTGTCAATTCCCATTCCTTAGAGTCAACTTATTTGGAAGATACACAGAGCTAAGGCAAAATGAAGAATATTTCTTTTTTTGTCCTCCTTCCTATCGAAAAATAAACAACGGAAATATTCAGGGTGGAAAAGACTGGATGGGAATCTAGCTGTTTTCCTGGAAGATGGTCTAACTTGTTAAGTGGGAAGGGAGAGAGGGGGGTCCTATAGTACAGTGGCCAGTAGCCACATTCCTGTTGCTGCATTGTTTTCCAAAAGGTCCTCTTTTCTATGTATGTATATACACTTGTATCTTTGGCACTGCATTTGAAATTACTAAAAGAGAAATACTGTATTAAGACAGTGCATCTGCAGCTGCAGGTATTACTTCAGGAGTTTTACATTGTTTGGTGTCATCAGCACAGGGCAAAATGCCTGGATACTAAATATTTGCCAAAACTGCCATTCCAGTGCTTTCCAGATACTTCAATTGTACATAAGCATACTCAATTATTTAAAAATACTTCTGCCTTCACTGGTGCTTTATAAACTGTTACTGGAAAATACCCCTGTGCCATCTTGGTTTGTATATCTTTTATCACAGGAACTCCATTAACTCAATGGTCATCAGTTTATCTGTCTACTGCTATGGCTTTAGTCAAGCAACAACTGTCTAATCAGCCAGTGAAGAACAATACACGCTAATTTTGTGGCATGGTCTGATTGTGCAATGTTCTCTTCTCAACTGCAAAATGCTTTTGGAAAAAAAACATAAGCACAATCTGACACTCCTACTTAGATGAAATTTTTTGAACTACTTTTCCCTTCCCACTCCAGGCAATCGTGTTTCTTTCCCTCTTTACTTAGTTCTCCATCTGATTTGCCTAGAAACATAGAAATAGTGGATGTTCCTCAGCCACCTCCTTATTCCAAATTCTCAGATTTTACATTTATGTTTACCTTACTACCACCAACCAGCTGGATAAAAAGCATGTGAGTAACCAATTTGACTTATCAAATAATAAGTGAAGATAGAAATGGGGAAAAAAAATTCTTTAATATGACAAAGCAATTATATTAACATACAGTCTGGCAAAAATAAATACTACAGGAAAATTGCACTGAAGTGTACTGGAGCATGTCATGAAATTCTTTAAAAGCAACAAAATGCAAGGGTCCTTTATCTTTCATCTGCTTTATTAAATGGCTTAATAACAGAAGTATTAGAAATTTTATTGTAAAGAATTTGCCTTTTGAGCCTATGGAAAGGACAGAAATTTCTTACTTAATGAATTTCCTCCATTCACTCTTCACTGCACCAAGTAGAATGTTAAATTTTTCAAATTAGCATCCTGTTTCCAAAAATACAAAGGGAAGTAAAATCTATATGAACATTTATGAAAATGTTTTCATAAGAGACATGGCTTCTATATTAAAACCACAAATACCTAGGATTTTAGTGCAAAAGTTTAAGCTCATAACTAACGCCATTAGGTATCCCACAAGACACATCACCCACATCCTTATTTCTAAATGCCTAATAGCAGTTTACTAAAGCTAATTGCTCAAAAGGTTTTCATAATAAAGATCAGATTGAAGAAAAATGTGCAAATTCAGAATCATAGAGTTAATTAATCAATAAACCATTTGGACTAGCACCCATTACTGCATCACAAACCAAATATTTTTAACTACCAAAAAATGAATTTATGGTGAAGTTTCTCCTTTCTGTTAGTTACATTTAAAGTGTGAAGATTATTATTAATTATAAAATGAGTCGTTATCAGGACAGACCTTTGCAGCCAGTGCAGCTTATTCTGTAAGTATCAGTCTGTTCTGCTCTCAACTGGACATTTTCAACTGTGGCCATGTGTATGAGTGCAGTTTTATTGTATCTCATGAATATTTTTAAATTTTATTCTAGCATGGTAAAAATCACTTCTACAGCACTTAAATTTTAACAAGACATGTCCCTGGCCCCAAAGAGTTCATAGTTTAAAAGAAACTTGTCAAGACATGGTGGAAGACAGCAACTCAGGAAAGGAGAGAAAGGCAGAGTAGTACTTCATTAATGAAGAGAAACAGAGAGAAGACAGTGAACTCAGAATATCATCAAGGTTTTTTCTGGACAGGCAGAACAGAAACTGAAAAGACATTGACTTCTGCAAGTCCTTCTACAGCAGCAGTTGGGAGGGTAGATATCAGATGACTTCATTTGAACTGGTATGTGGTTTCCTGACTTGAGGTGTGTCACATACCTCCTGAATTCAGGAATGTTTATAAAGACTCACCTTAAATCATAACATCTTCTCTTCCCAAGCAGGTGGTCACTTGCCAGTCATCCATACTTACATATTTTTATAATTTATGGGCAGGGCTGCAGTGGCAGTTTGTCTCCAGGCATGGAGGATCTCAGAGCACAGGCTGGGTTTGCCTGTATGGTGCTAAGCCTTTGTCTGACGCCAGGTATTTAGAGGGACTGGGTGGTGGTTTTCAGCCCTGGAGGAACTGGGCTGCAAGAACTGCACACAGAGATCCTACCTGAGCCTCAGCACCCCACTGAGTTTCTGCCAGGCACAAAGCTGGCATACACCCACCCTGCCTTCATCAGTCGATTCCCTGGGGGCAGGAGGAGTCAGAGTGCTCAGCTTGCTCTCGGACACTCAGATAGCAATTTGTAGGAGGCCATGGGATAACGACCCCATTGCTGCAGTGATGCCTTTTCTCAACTTGATGTGGGGCCACCAGAAAGACTAAGAGGTATCACATGGAAAGAGAAGATGGAAAACACAGTGAGTGAAACTATGCTGCTAAAAGGATAAGATACGAAGATGGATGTGAACATTTTTCTGATTTCTTCCTGGAATTTGGGAGGATTTTCCTCCCTCAGACTGACAGGGCAGGATCCTGTATCAGGTCAGAGACCCTCCTGGATAGATTGAAAGGTGCAGTTTCAGTATGTCTTGTTACAGGTGGCAGGAGTCCACCAGAGAAACTTCATAAAAGGTGTCACTTCCATTCAAACTAGAGACAGAAACAAACTTAGGTAAGGAGATCTATAGAGAAACTGGAGAGTCCAACAGAGAATTCCCTTTATCAGACATTTGCATCTAAACTGGGGAAAGGGCAACTATCAGCATGTGAATCATTTGACTTAATTAAGAGATCTACAACAAGATTAAATGAAAATAACTGCAGAAGCACCTGTTCTTATTTGTTGAACATTCCAGGAGACTGAGCAGACCAGATATAGACATCTACATTTAAGACATCTTCCATCTGTCTACATTTTAGCAATCTGTCCAAAATTGGATAGATTAATTCCAACTCGTATCCCATTGATGACCCAGTTTTCTGAGGAATGGTGGGGAGAAGGGAATTGAAAAAGCACCTTTGTCTTGTAGAAATAGTCAAGGATGGAACCTTGTTCTTCACTGTCTGATGTTTTCAGGTAAGTTAAGAAAGTTACTCTTAAACAAACAATATCCTTATCTGGTTTCCCATAGAGGTGAAATAATACTGTGGGAATAGAATTCAAAAAGCAATTAATATAGTGTAAAATTAGAATATGGAATATATTCTGATGGTGTAGATGTTTAAGAGAAGCCAGTAACAGAGAAGCAAGAGAAGCACGAGAAGAAATACTGAGCACTGGAAATACATGGTTGAGAGAGAAAAATGAGTGCAAGAACTACATAAGAAAAAAAAATTAGGCAAGGCTTTGCAAGTGGGATGAAAGGATTGTATTAAATATACTAAAGGAGAAGAAGCCAGCAGAGGCATATAAAAGAAAGGAAGAGATGAGATTAGAACAGCTTCTTGTTGATATGCTTGAATATGATATTTTAGTAGTGTCATCATGAAATATTTCCCAGCCTCCTTCTCTCACATGTTTAAAATAGGTATAAAATAGGAATACGACAGTATCTAAGCATTTTACTGAAAACAGGCGACTGATATTTTTCAACTCTGTGTCACTTTTGAACATGCAGCATGATGTAACTTTGAAACTATTTACACTTGATGAATTCCTTTTTGCATGGTGACCTACTTATTTTGAAAGCCTTGTATAATACACAAAAATTAAAGCACAGGCAAAAATCTAATCTTAAAACAATAGAAGTTTATGAAGAATAACATTAGTAATACGGGGGGAGGGGAGCGTGTTATGGATTAGTTAAATATATGTATGATCTTCCTACTTTTTATATCGGTTCATAGCTTCTGATCTCATGTTCTCATGAGTTACAGATATTCACAACCCAATTTCTTCCTGACAAAGAAAGCAGACATCCAGATAATGTTCTTCCTTGCCTACGTGTGTTCATACATGACTTACAGGTATTATATGCATTTATATGTATATATATGAATATGTAATATATATTTTATATATCTATATATGATATGCATATATGAAAATATATATAAATACACAACAAATATATATGGATATATAATGCATATGAATATATAATATATATTTACATATTTATATATTATATATGGCATGCATATCATATATGAATACATAATACATTACATATTCATATATTTTTATATGTGTATATATATGTATGTGTGTGTATATATATATGAATGTTTGCTTCAATAAGCATGAACACCCATACATTCATGAGTGGCTAAAATATGGACTTGTAGGAACTAAATAATTTTTAGGTAGATTCAAACATTTCATACTCTCCTTGTAGACACACCTATATTAGGAAATCATACATGTGCATGCAGAGAGTTAAATCAATAATAAGGTGCAGTTGCCAGGGAAAGAAACCAAGAGCTTGTACAGGTACAACTGGAATATCTGAGATTATGCTAAACTGATGAGCAATCAGATAATCATTCTGATATCTACACACTAGATAATACATATTTTTATGTGATTTAATGTGGAATTTAATATGGAATCTAATATTAAATTTTACCTTGACTAGCCAAGTAAATTTCACAGAAATTACACAGAAATCGTCACAGAGACTAAGTAAAGTTTGAAGCTGAGTCACTCTGTGCAAAGGCAACACCCTCTAAAATAAATGAAATTTGCAGTTAGTCCAGTCTGAAGGAACCTATACTGAACTATCCATTCAGGATCAGCTGCACGCACATAAATGACTTTATCATTTATGACTCCTAGGGCCAGATTCCATCCTGATTAATTCAGCATAGATCTGCGAACTTCAGTGACACTACTTAAATTTATTGTGATAACAGTCAGCAATGTTCATAGAGAACAAGAGTTTTCACAATATCAATAAATCATTCACCAGTAGTTTTTAGTTATATCGCTTCAGTAAAAGGTCTAGCATTCGCTGATTAACAATAGTGAAAAAACAGATGCAAGAGTACACATTGAAAGGAATTAAAGGAAGGAAGGAAGGAAGGAAGGAAGGAAGGAAGGAAGGAAGGAAGGAAGGAAGGAAGGAAGGAAGGAAGGAAGGAAGGAAGGAAGGAAGGAAGGAAGGAAGGAAGGAAGGAAGGAAGGAAGGAAGGAAGGAAGGAAGGAAGGAAGGGAAAAGAAATTCAATGCAGGCAGAAGAAGACTAGGAACATTGCTAGAATTTATGAAAGAGAAAACTCTACAGCTCTTAGCAGTACAAACAATAAATTTAGTGTAGCTGGTATATACTGTGTTTGGGTTAATTTCCTTTATTTATTGCCCATTTTTGATCTAGTAGTAGATAGCTATATAAACTAACGCATCTCTGTCATTTCATTCCTTTCACCCACCAAAACATAGTTTTTCATCTTTAAAAAAACCCAAAACAACAACAAAATCCCTACCCTGCTAATACTCTTTTCTTGTGCCTGACAATTTGGGAACTCCTTCTTGCACTCGTATTTTGTATAGTGTAGTCAGTGTATCTCAGAATGGATGAGATGCTTAATGCTTTCTTTGCCTCAGTCTTTAATAGCCAGGCAGTTATCCCTATGTTACTTAGCCCCCTAAGCTGGAACATAGGGACAGAGAACAGAATAAACCTCACATAATCCATGAAGCAGTTAACGATCGGCTACACTACCTGGACACTCACAAAGCTATGGGGTCAGATGAGTCCTACCTGAGAGTATTGAGGGAGCTGTCGGAGAAGCTTGCCAAGCCACTCTTGATCATTGATCAGCAGTCCTGGTTAACAGAGGAGATTCCAGATGCCTGGAGCCCATCTACAGGAAGGGCTGGAAGGAGGATGCAGGGAACTACAGGCCTGTCAGCCTGACCTTGGTACTGGTGGTGTGGCCAGCATGACTAGGGAAGTGATTGTGCTCCTGTACTCAGCGCGGGTGAAGCCGCATTTTGAATACTGTGTTCAGTCTGAGGCCACTCACTACAAGTGAGTACACTGAGGCACTAGCCAGTGAAAAGCAGGGCAAGGATGAAGGGTCTAGATAACAAGTCCTATGACTGGGATCATTTAGTCTGAAAAGAAGGCTGAGGGGGTAGATACATTACCACTCTCTACAACTGTCTGAAAGGAGGTTGTGGAGAGGTGGATGTTAGTCTCTTCTCCCAAGTAACAAGAGATAGGAGGAAAGCAAATGGTCTCAAGTTGCGCCGGGGGGGGGTTAGATTGAATATTAGGAATATTACTTCACAGAAAGGGTTGTCAAGCATTGAAACTGGCTATCCAGGGCATTGGTTGAGCCACCATCCCTAGAGGTATTTAAAAAGCTTGTAGATGTGGCAGTTAGGGACATGGTTTAGTGGTGGACTTGGCAGCATTAGGTTTACAGATGGACTTAAAGATCTTAGAGGTCTTTTCCAGCCTGAACTGTTCTGTGATTCTGTGAAATGTTCTATCCTTTTTGCTGCCTTAACAAGTTATGAGAAGGAAAAACTTCATGTTTCAAACTCAGGAGAAGGAATTTGAAGCCATGTATTCCACTATGATGTTATTTAAACTGAATGCTGTATTTATACCTTGACCAACATCTTAGAACAGAGATCACAGGTGAACTTGGTAGGGAACAAACAGCATATTTGGTGTATTTTAACCAATAAACTCTTACTAACAGTAAAAAGCTAAACTCTAGACAGGATCATCAGTCCTTCATTTTCACTAATGCAAGGAAAACCTCAACACAAGGCACCATCTTTTAACACTGCCCTCTGATTAGTGATCTCAATGACACACAAAATCCATAAAGTCACTCCTCTCTAGGCAACATGAGCAAAACAAAGGGCATTAAAGATGGATTCAGCATTAACTCTGAATTTCTTTCTTTTTAGGAGAGCAAGCCAAAACAACACAGGGTTTTTTGTATTTATCACAGTTCAATTTGATTAATGACTAGGCGATATTCTAGAGTAGATTAATAACGTCAGAGATGAAAGGGCATTTTTTAAATATTTGTCATCCTCCCAGTATAAAGAGGATTTCAGTGCATTTAGATAATTAACAGAAAAACAGTGGCCTTGTTTTTATTTTGATCTTTGCATAAATATTCTGCAATTAATTTGGTGAAGTTTATGATATAGCCCACTGCAATGAGTTCTTCCTAGCTTTACAGTCATACAACAGCACAACTAGACAAAATCTCACCACCAGAATATGTGTAACCATGAACTAGTGACAAGTTTGTTTTCAAATGACAACCATGATATAGGCAAGATATAAAAAACTGAAAATACAGATTTAGTATGTTGAAATATTAGAAAAAAAAATTCTGAACACCTAATAAACAAGAGGTAAAGAACACTATGTCACCTACAAATATTACTGGTAATACAAATACTTCTGAGACTCCATGAAAAATGCTACTGAAGAAGCACAAATTCAGGAAAGATGCCATAGAATAACAACTGGTCAAAATAAAGAACTGCAAATATTTACATAAAAAGACAACTTAGAAACAAAATAAGTGAAATAGAAAGCTTTCCAATAGAAGTGTTTAAGTTCTTGTCATAATGCAAGAGTGGTAGCATAAGAAAATAACTGGAGAAGTACTCCAATAAATAAATAATCCTCTACAGTGTTTTGTTGTAACCCACCTCAGAATAACAGAATAAACCACTTCTGCAAGGACTTTTGCTCTGTCTGGAAATGATTTAATAAATGCCAGTGTGAAAAAAAGGTCTAAGTGAAGAGGGCCATACTTGAGAATGGAAGCCCAGAACATAGGAGGGAATGTGCCAAAGTATGCAGGTTCCAACTAGGATATTAAGTGTGCATCATCAAAAAGGAAAAAAGCAAGAAAATGTAATGAAACAGGATAATCATATTACTCAGACAGGCAATTAGAGACAAATAAAATCTGAAAATGGCAAAGCTTAAAGATAGTTTTCTCAGAACAACAGGTATTTCCTTGTTGAAATAGTACCCAATAGATGGAGAACTCTTCTGAGTAATGACTGTCACCTTCGAAGACCTTCGATAGCCTTACATTAATCAGCTCATCTTGATAAGTTGTGGACTCATATTCAAGCACAGTTTAGACATACCTTTAGACTTCAATCAGAACAAGCAGAAAGAAGATAAGGATTAAAAATATCCAAAATAACATGTAAAGTTATCCCCAAAAAAATAAAGTTTAATGCATCCAACCAGAGGGAAGATTTACATAAAAATGCCATGACACTAACCTTTGGCAGTGTGCCCAGGTGGCCAAACTAACCTGATCGCCTCTTGCCAAGCTAACCTGATCGCCTTCTATGACCAAGTGACGCGGATGCTGGATGAGGGAAAGGCTGTGGATGTATCTTTCAGGACCTCAGTAAAGCCTTTGACACAGTTTCTCACAGCATTCTGCTTCGGAAACTGTCGGCCTCTGGCCTGGACGGGCGCCCACTCTCCTGGGTGGAAAACTGGTTGGATGGCCGGGCCCAGAGAGTGATGGGAAATGGAGTTAAATCCAGCTGGAGGCCAGTGACAAGTGGGGTTCCCCAGGGCTCAGTGCTGGGTCCAGCCCTGTTCAATGTCTTTATCAATGACCTGGATGAAGGGGTCGAATGCACCCTTAGCAAGTTTGCGGATGACACCAAGCTGGGTGGAAGTGTGGATCTGCTGGAGGGTAGGAGGCTCCAAAGGGATCTGAACAGGCTGGACTGCTGGGCTGAGACCAACGGCATGAGGTTTAACAAGGCCAAATGCCGGGTCCTGCACTTGGGGCACAACAACTCTAAGCAGAGGTACAAACTAGGAGAAGTCTGGCTGGAAAGCTGCCAGGAGGAGAAGGACCTGGGGGTGTTGGTTGACAGCGACTGAACATGAGCCAGCAGTGGCCCAGGTGGCCAAGAAGGCCAATGGCTTCTTGGCTTGTATCAGAAACGGCGTGACCAGCAGGCCCAGGGAGGTTATTCTCCCTCTGGACTTGGCACTGGTGAGACCGCATCTCGAGTACTGTGTTCAGTTCTGGACCCCTCACCACAAGAAGGATGTTGAGGCTCTGGAGCGAGTCCAGAGAAGAGCAACGAAGCTGGTGAAGGGGCTGGAGAACAGGCCTTATGAGGAGCTGATGAGAGAGCTGGGGGTGTTTAGCCTGGAGAAGAGGAGGCTGAGGAGAGACCTCATTGCTCTCTACAACTACCTGAAAGGAGGTTGTGGAGAGGAGGGTGCTGGGCTCTTCTCCCAAGAGACAGGGGACAAGATGAGAGGGAATGGCCTCAAGCTCCGCCAGGGGAGATTTAGGCTGGACATGAGGAAAAAATTTTTTGCAGAAAGGGTCATTGGGCACTGGCAGAGGCTGCCCAGAGAGGTGGTTGAGTCACCTTCCCTGGAGGTGTTTAAGGGATGGGTGGATGAGGTGCTAAGGTGCATGGTTTAGTGTTTGATAGGAATGGTTGGACTCGATGATGCAGTGGGTCTCTTCCAACCTGGTTATTCTATGATTCTATGATATGATTCTATGAAATAGTCAATAAAAACACGTTAGCCATAGAAAACAACCATTGTATAAAAAATAAAGGAAGCAGGGTCCTTAGATGTGGGATTTCAATTAATAAATGCATATATTTGGGAGGGCAGAAGATAAACAAAGAAGGTAAACTGAAAATCAGTGGAGTGAAATGAAAGAATTTGAGATGCTATTTGAGTTAAGCAGGGAATTGTCAAAATCTACAAAAGGCAGCTTTCATAAAATAAGGAAAACAATAACAAGCTGTAAGAGCAAAGAGGCAAGGAGAGCTGAATAGCAAAGAGGCAAGGAGAATTGAATAGCAAAGAGGCAAGGAGAATTGAATAGCAAAGGTAACTGCTGAAAAACAAACAGTTAAAATATTTAAAAAAATAAACAAATCCCTTAAACATATCAAAAGCAAGAAGCTTTCAAAAGTCACTATATCTTCTGGGAAACTCAGAGAATAAAGACAGTAATTAAGGAAAAGGACATTGCTAGGAAGACAGACAATTTATTTGCATCAATCCTCACAACAGAGGATGTTAGGGAGATACCTACTCTTGGATAATAAAAATGAGGTACTATCAGATGAAGAGGTGCTGAAACAAATCAATCATTTAAAAAGCAGAAAGCCACCAGGACCAAAAATCCTCAACAAGAAGTAGTTGAGCTATGCAACCTCTAATTGAAAAACAACTCCTGTACGGGAAGGTTAGAGACTAGCAAATGTTTCACATACATTGTAAAAATAGCCTTAGGATGATTTAGGGAATCAAAGACTCATAAATCTTATATCTGTACCTGGCAAATTAAAAATAAGAAAATAAAACTCTCAGAAGACCATGAGATGATAGATCTGTGCACTGGAAGATGATGCTTTAGTCATCTGTTACAATGTTTTCAACACATCAGTAAACTACCGTAATGGTCAAAGGAGAACCAATTGACATCATTTATTTAAACTTCCAAAAGGCATTGATGAAGTTTCTCAGAGAAGACTGATAAAAAGAAGAGTAGATCAGTGTAGCAGCAATCAGAAGCTGCAAGATATTAAAATGAATCAGGACTGAGATGATAAGGAAAGACAATGTTATATAAATCAGTGCTGAAGCCTCATGTGAACTACTGTGTGGAGTACTGGTTTCTACATCTTAAAAAGATATGGGAAAACTAGAGGGTATTTAAGAGAAAAGTGACAAGTGATAGAAGTTCCTTAAAAAGTGTGATTTTGTGAAAATAGATTGAAATAACTGGAATTATCTTAAAAAGGAAATTAAAAAGAGGCACGATAAAAATATGTGACATAATCACTAGAAGTAAGCCAGAATCTCATTTGTACCCTGTCTTAATACAAGAATATGGTGACACATAATTACATTAAAAGGCAGCAAATTTAACAGAAGTGATACCCACCAGTTTTCACAGAGTATAAGTTACACTGTGGGACTCATTATTTGATAATATTGAGTCAGAAAAAAAATATAAGATTGAAAAGAACTAGATGCTTATGTGGATAACAATGCTAAACTAGCAAAACAAGTATTGCAAGAGAACCAAAACTTATTTGAAGACTTAAATAGATCTCTCAATACTGGAGATTTGGTAAGATTTTATGAAGCCAGGTTGCCAAAAATATTCTTATCCTGGGTTTACTGCACCTTCCTGGGGAGTGTTCAAGGGCCACTGTCAAAGGCAGGATGATGCAAAGGCCTGAGATTTCATTCAGACTCCTGCTCATGCTCCAGATGCCACCAATTCCATGTTTCATTTCTTCTAGCCCAAGAACTGTGATTGAATAACTACATCAAAACAGTTAAAACCAGTAGCAGAATTTAAAAGTTCTTGTAAAAACCTCCAGTGATGAAGTTATACAAAGAATACAAACAACAAAAGCAAATCACTGACCTCTTCAACTTGAAAGTTATCAACCAACCAAAGATTTGCTTGAAATTTGGAATGAGATATTGTTTTAGGATGAAAAATCAACTTCTCAAAAGAAAACCAACATTCTCCCTGAAATTTTTCAATATTAAAATAGGACTTTTTATTCACCCCTACCCCTCAGTTATGCTCTGTATTCTTGAGCACCATCTACTGGTGCTGCATTATTAACTATTTATGAAAATACAAATCTCACCTCTAATAAAATTCAAACATAATAATAAAATCTTTCAAAGTACGTTTAAAAATGAGACAACAGAATGTAACCTATTACTTATTAAATTCATATTTCCTCTTGATGACAGACAGAAAATTAACACTGGTGGCATTTACTTAGAATCCGATCTCAGTAGAGAAATGCAACATTTCTTAATGGTTTGTAACATACTGGACCAGAAAACGTGCACAAGTCTTTCAAATTATTTCCACTTGGCACTTGCTCCCAACCTCTTGGAAGAGCAGAAGAGCTCTCTCCCTTTCATATTTAGGTATTTATTTTATTTTATGATTACTGTAAAATGGCTAGCATCTTTCATTTCATTTCTTTGCATCAGACTACGTTAAACAACATTTCTCTTGAAATGGTTGCACCAGCCTTAGACTTAAAATTTTCCCTGGCATATAGCAAGGAAATACTATTCCTATAGTAATTTGGTGTTATGCAGCAGACTGTGATGCAAAGCTGAAAGTCTGTGCATGCCAAAGGGTATTTTGAAGGGCCTTGCAGTTCTGAGTATAGTTGGATGTAGGGAACAGGCCAGCGCCACTTCTTCATAAGGTAAGAGGCTCAGTAAAAGTAAGACTTGACTTTTAGCTATAACTTGACTCTATAAGCATGGGTTCCATTACTGTGCTTAATGAGGTGACATATTGTCCTGGTTTCAGGTGAGATAAGAATTCATTTTCTTCCCAACAGTTTTCTGTGTTTTGAATTTAGTATGAGAATAGAGTTGGTAAAATATGTTGGTTTAGTTGTAGCTAGGCAATGTTTATATTCAGCTGGAAGAGTTAATCTTCTTGCCAGTAGCTGCTTCTTTTTATATTTAGTACAAGAAGAATGTTGATGATACATTGATGTTTTCAGTTGTTGCTAAGAAATCAAAGATTTTTCAGTTTCCTATGTTCAGCAGAACATACAAGGTACAGAGCCAACTCAGCTAACCCAAACTGGCTAATGGAATATTCCATATCGTTGGACTTGATGATCCGATGGGTCTTTTCCAATCTGGTGATTCTGTGATTCTGTGATCAGGCTCAGTACAAAAATGGGAATTAGGCTGTGAAGTAGGTAGCAGGCAATCCAAGTTCCATGGTTGGTGTTGTGTTTGCTGCACTTGCTTTGATCTCTGCTCTTGCTGCTACCACTGCACTCGATCTCTATGCTCACTATATTGCTGCAATCACTGAAATTGCTGCTCAGGACAGGTTAATCATTGAGTGGTGAGCAGTTGTTTGTGGGGGGTTTTATCATTATTGTTATTAATATTGATATTGTTATAGTTATTATTATGTTTTCTTCTTGTTGTCCTAGAAAAGTGTTTTTATCTCAACCCATGAGTTTCATTTTTTCTGATTCTCCTCCTCGTGCCACCATAGTGGGGTGTGTAGGTGTGGGTACGTCTGGGGTTGTGTGTGTGAGAGAGAGGATAAAGTATAAAAATACTTGTTGCAAAACATTTCTATTTTTTTTTAATGCATATCTTCACATCAGGAGAGAGACTGTCATCTGTTTGCTCAGAGGAGTGATACTACAGGCTGCAGCAGCGACCTTGACTGAAAGAAAAGCCTCCTCTCCAAAGCCACTTATTTTAAACTGTTGCCTTCCTTTTAAAATTTGCATTAAAATGTCAATGAATTATAATTCCAATTACTATTGTGTTGAATTTTGTGCTGTGTTCACTAAAACCTGGACTGAAATGATCTAACTGCCACAACAAAGATATCAAAGATCTCTGTAGATTGGAACAGAAAAGCAAAAAAGCAACTAAACAAACTCTTTATTCCATCCAATATATTAAATTGGGTAAGCTTCATTTTTCTCCTTAACACTGAAATCACTTATAAATATTACTCTCCTCCCTCTTTCCTAGTTTGAATCAAGCCCAATTTGGCTGAAACAATTGCATCGAGTCTAGAAAGCAGCACTATAAATTTAGCATTCACTATGTTGTGCCTATCCCTGCCACACTACCACTAAGTGACATAACACTTCTTTCAGTGCCTTGATACTTCCTTTGTAGTACAGATGGCACCACATGTGCCATGCAGTTCTGACAGCCCTCTCCTGAAACAGTGTGCAATCACATTAATTCCTTATTCCTAGATTTTAACAAGGATACTCAAACAAGTTGGATCAATATTTCTGAATGATGTCTACAGATTCACCTTACAACTACCCTTCAGACTGCAGTTCAGCACTAACTATACCTACAAAACAGCATCATTCCAAACACAAATTATCTGCATACCCAGTTTAAACAAATATATTGTTCCGTTTCTGTTTGTTTATATTTTGTAGACTTAAATATATCCTGACTTTCACTTCTAGTCCACCAAAATCCCAGGTTTTTGTTTCTCAAATGCAGCTACATGACACATAGTAAACAAAATATTTCTGAAGTTGGCCTCAGTTTAAGTAAAAAGGCACCTAAAATCATGGATATTTTTGTATTTACAAATGATATAGCTTGTTCTAGAGCTAGTTCCAGTAATTAAACCCTGCATTGTTCAAATCTGATTGCAATAAAACTAGAGAAAAAAATCGGCAGCATGGTCCGTGCTGCCATCCCTCCCCTCTGTTCTTAGCTCCCATAGTTAAGTAAAACCTGTGCAACCTCCATCCTTTCTTTCAGTTTGTAGACAAGTGGACAAAGAATCTTCCCTCTCAGATTCCTTTCCATCATTGCCATGTCTTCACTAAACTGAAAAGTGCAAGTTAATCACTGGGTTGAGATACCAAGGAGATTTGTAAAGAAAACAATTTACCATACATTGTATATTTATTAATTTTCATTTTCACTCACCAATCAAAGGAGCTACAACTCTCCAATGCCATAGGAAAGAGATGAGTGTTCATTCAGGATGCTGGCTTTTGGTTTTTTTTTTTTCCTGTGATTTGGCCTCAAGCTCTTCCTTTAATATAAAAGGGAAGAAAAAGGAATTGAAATGCTGCACTGTAGGTACACCTTTGACTTGTTCTGCACATATCAGCCTGTCAATGAATGAATTGACAAATGTCAAATTTCCCTCTAAGTATTTCAAGCAACATGATGACCACCCACAGATAACACGGAGTGTCACGAAATATGAGGATATATGGTTATCTCTAAGCCAGTAATGGTTTAGTTTTCACTGCGTTGTATTTGCTGGGTGTAGATCATGTACATCTCTTTTTTCTTATTTTATTTTGACAACAGGGGCATAAAGTATTTATGTTTGTAGAAACTAGCGGGGATGCGCTTTACAGCTCGTACTTATGGAAAACAGAGTAAAAAGCTATAACCACACTTTCGTTTACTTCGGTCAGGAGTGGTTTGTGACCAGCAACACCTCTGATCAGAATTTGTGCTGCGTGTAATTGTAATCGTAAAAGCTCCGTATTACTGGAATTCAAACCTTTGCAGGGACTAGGAGAGAGAACTGTTTGCTTTGAGGACCGATTGGTCTGGACAGCATCCAGAATTTTAGACTTTGGTTTCATCGGGGTGGGCGAGAGGGCGCATTCAAAACCACAGCATCCTGCTTCAGAGGAACTTTGGAAGCGCAGAAGGGCTGCAGCAGGGAGCTGGACCACACAGCCTCCGCGGGGCTTTGTTCTCCCTTGCTGAACGGCAGCGGTGGGAGCGCTCGGCTGACTGACAGCGGGATTTATTAAAATGTCAGCTCCTAATTTTCACGCCAGATACCCACCGTCGCGTAGACTGCCCCAGTCTCTCACGGCGCCGGGAAAAGGCCGGAGGAGAAGCTAAACCCGCCCCGGGGAGCAGGAGAGACACAGGCGGAGGGGATGGAGAACACGCATCCGTGCAAATAGATAAATAAATAAACATATAAATAATAATGATTAAAAAGAAAGGGCAAGAGGGAGGTTTGCCTTCCGTGTGGCACAAGCTCCTCCGTCTCTCGGGCCCCACCCGCCAGGGTCGGTGCCGCTTGGGTCGCTGTCGCACCCCGCGGAGCCGGCAGCGCATCCTCCGCCCCGCAGCGCGGGGGCTCCGGCCGCGGGGATGGAGGCGGCCGCGACGCCTTTATCTCTGGCGGGGAGCAAACGCGGCGTTAACCGCCGCCGGGCGGAGCAAACTGCCTTTATTTCCAGGGAAAGGCGGGATTCAGTTCGGAAGGGTTTATCCTCGCAGCCCCCGTCTCGGTTGATCCGCATCGCGGTGCCGAACTGACAGCGCTCGGGGCTGATGCTTCGGAAGAAAAGCACCGCAGGAAGGAGATCGAGTGCGGGGTTCCCTCCCCCTCCATCCCTCCTCCCCATCCCCGCCGTCCCCGTTTCCCTCGCTGGGAACCAACCGAGAAGAACAAGGCTTTTTTTTTTTTAATTTTTTTTTTCTGGTTTTTTTTTTTTTTTTTTTTTTTTCTCCTCGGACGGAGCCGGGCGCGGGGGGGCGCGCACACGAGGCTCTCACACGCACGCACAGACAGACAGACAGACAGACAGACAGACAGACAGACAGAGAAAGGCACAGACGCGCTCTCGCTCCCACCCGGCGGTCCCACCGCTCCCCGACATCGGAGGGCGAGGACCCCCCAGCCCCCCCCGCCCGGCTATTCAGTGCCCGAATCGGGGGAGGAGGAGGAGAAGGAGGAGGAGGGAGGAAAGAGGAATAAGTCTCTTAGTAATAACAACAACAACAGAACCCACCAACAAATCGGCACTAGCGCCTTAGTCCTCCTCTCAGACCGTCGCCCGCCTGGCATCGCCGCTCCTCGGGCTGCTGTGCTGAGACTTTGTTTCAAGTAAAAAAAAAAAAAAAAAAAAAGAAAAAAAGAAACAACAAAAAAACCTTCGCTTGCTCAGCCACTTCCATTTTTTTTTTCCCTTACAGTCTCGCTGTTTTGAGGTGCTTTTTTTGGTTTTTTGGTTTGCTGCTTTTTTTTTTTTTTCATTTTTTCTCCTCCTCCCTTTCCCTTCATGTGGTTGGATTTGGTGGATCCGGAGCCAAAGCTGTTTTTTTTCCCCGGTGGGGTGCGTGTGCGGCGTGCGGGGGTTTTCTCGCTGCGTTTTTTTCTCTTCTGCTGCCTTTTTAAATCTTGGTTTTGAACCTGAGCCGGGGAAAATGGGAAACGGTGCTTCCGACAGAAGGGGAATCTCTCCATCACTGTTGTCGGGACGTGTGCCTGTGGTGCTAGTGTTTTAGAGAAATAGCCTGACAGCTTTCGGAGTGGAAGGTAAGGGTGCCCGGGGCATTTCCATCTCCCATTTCCACGAATTAGGGCTGGAGAGCTTTTAGCCTGGGATTCCGGGGAGGAGGCGGCGGAGGAGGAGGACAGGCTGTTGCTGAAGGATAGAGAGAGACACACAGCACGTAGAAAATGATCTCCGCATTTACTTCAGCTCTGCGGTTTAAAAGTTAGAGAAGTCCGTTTTGCGACAGGTCTGCTTCCCTGAGAGTCATTCCCAGAGAGACCGAGGAAACCTGAGGTTTGTGCACGACTGGGGTAATTTTGGACGGGGGGGGGATTAGGTTAATAGGAAGTTAAAATAAAGAGAAGTCAGTGGGTCTTCTGTTGGGGGAAAACATAAGTGGAGTGATGGCGCCGTCTATGTTCGGCTAAACTACAGTGTCACCTAGAAAATCAGTTTGGGGAATATCCAAACTAAACGCCCGTTTGCTTTTCAGCAGAAGAGGGTTCTCCCCCTTCCCAAAAGGGCAACCTTAAGCCTCTGTGGCCGTTCTTTGGTTCTCTTCTCCATGGGAAAGGAATATCTTTTTGATTTGATTGCCTAATCCTTTCAAGTGAGCAGATTCACTTTAGTATTTAGCAGTGCTGTGAACTAAACGCTGCCGGCACGCTCTGTTCGTGTGTGTGCGCCTGTGTGTGTGTGTAAGGCACACAGGGAGGGAGAGACTAAGACAATGTTGTGTTTCAGTAGCCTTGCATGAGCAAACGCGCAACTGAAATGAGGGCTATTTGATTACATTTCTTCATAGAAAACAGCCTAGCGCTGCAGACGTCTTTATTTTTCTAGTGCACATATTACATAGGATGAGCAAAGTCGGAAGCTTTCTTTCTTTTCAAACAGAAAAGCAAATAAGCCCTTTTTTGCTTTCCAGATTATAAAATTAATCCTTTTTCATGGGTGGAATTCCTAATTTAGACACTTATTGTCACATTGGCTTTCAACGCCTACACCATCCTGAATAACACTGCGCAGAACTGCATTGCCTGCAAAGTGCTTCAGCAAAGGGGAAATTGTTTCCAGAATTCCTGATAAGTTTATCTTTTTTAAAACCTTAAATGCTATACTGACCCTATTTGAAGAAGGAAGACTTTTATTCTTGAGATGGATGCTCAGAAAGGAGAAAATCCGACCATGTGGATAGACCCAGCAGCAGCAGCTCTGCTTTTTTTTTTTTTTTTTTTTAAACCTCCGCTATAAAGAGGGTTAGAGTTGGTGCTGCTTTGCCCATTTCAAGATTCAGAGTTTGAATAATAATCTTGGAGATACAAAAATCTCTTCAAGGGAGCTTAATCCGGTGATTTGCTGTGTGTTACGCAATGGGAGACAGAAGATGCCTTGCTGTGTGGTGAGGAGATGAAAAGCTAGGCAAAGACACACATCAAAACTCAGTAACAGTGCTTGTATATGCCTGCCTCTGCTTACAGAGTAACACTGGAAGAGACTGCAATCTAGAGAGTTTTGAAATTAGCTTGGCATTACTTTTGTCTGCCTTGCATTTGACAGCAGAAGTCGAAAAGCTACTTGCTTGTAAGAGATAAGCAACTTCTCAAAGATTAATGCTGAGAACATTCCATTTCAGTTTTTTTGGATAACGTTACGGAGGTAAATATAACTAAGGTTCGCTTTATTAACCTAGGCCACTGTTAAGAGATCAGAGCATGTGGTGAATTTTAACAGTTGACAGGTGCAGTCAAACAGCTTTATTTGGAGATACTAGCAGAGAAATTATAATATGTCTTTCAGTATTGTAGCGCACATCTGCAAAACACAAGAGCTAATCAGACAGTACAAGATACTCGTAATAAGAGGGTAAGCACAGTCCAATAGGTGCAGAGATTCTGCTGTAGTACTGCAAGCTTTGTAGAGATACTGGTTGTAGATATTAACACTGTGATCCATTTTATATATCCTAGGAGACTGTGGCAGATTGAAATTATTATCTTAAAAAGCTGGCATTTAGTGGTAGTGTCAGACCAACACTACTTTCATCTGCTTCTTTCTCCAACAGTCTCAAAATTTTATTAATACATTAATCTCAGTATTTCCTGCCTGGGTTTTCTTTTTATAGAGACTTCTGTATACCAGGTGGCCAAGGCGAAAGCGTGTAGGCATATGGGAGATAATGTTCCATCTGTAACAAATAATAATTTGTGCGTTTTTAAATTATGGCTGTAATTCTTCACAGTTACTTCTCAGACATAATAGAAAAATAATATATAACAACAGATGCTGCTGGCTTCTTTTTATGTTTCTGGTGAAATTCAGCGTGTGTATATTGCATATGCACATACATGACTAGAGCAGCCAACTTATTTACTTTTTTAAGAAATGAATAAATAAGTTGCATTTTTCTTGGTTTGTAGGGTTTGACGTTTAGGTTTTAAGCTAAGCTGGGCAATTCTAGTCCACGCCATGATGACTCCATCCTAGACAGGAGAGGACATTCCTATTAATAATCTAATAGATGTTGTTTTTTAATTTTAACTGTCGAAGGCTTGGCCGTGGCGGTGGCCACGTGATGGCGCTGTGCACACAGCAGCAAACCCGTCCCTTGCGTTATAAAATAAAAATTACCTGCCCTTCTTTCTGAAAGGGGCTCTAACTGCAAGCTTGAAAACAGCTGGCTCGAATATTGGAAGGAGTTTGGTTTTCAATGCGTGAAGAATTCTACTTGCATTTTTATTTCGTTTCATCTCCTGCAGGCCAAATGACATAGGATGAAGGCTGTTCGTAATTTGCTGATTTACATATTTTCCACCTATCTACTGGTTATGTTTGGATTTAATGCTGCCCAAGACTTCTGGTGTTCCACGTTGGTGAAGGGGGTCATTTATGGATCATATTCTGTAAGTGAAATGTTTCCTAAAAACTTCACAAACTGCACTTGGACACTGGAAAATCCAGATCCGACCAAATATAGTATTTACCTGAAATTTTCCAAAAAGGACTTCAGCTGCTCCAACTTTTCCCTCTTGGCTTATCAGTTTGATCATTTTTCTCATGAAAAAATAAAGGATCTTTTAAAAAATAACCATTCTATAATGCAGCTCTGCGATTCCAAGAATGCTTTTGTATTTCTGCAGTATGATAAGAATTTTATTCAGATACGCCGTGTCTACCCTATCGATTTCCCAGGATTACACAAAAAAGAAGACGACCAAAAATCCTTCTTTGAGTTTTTGGTGTTGAACAAGGTGAGCCCAAGCCAGTTTGGGTGCCATGTGTTATGCACTTGGTTGGAGAGCTGCTTGAAATCCGAGAATGGGAGAACCGAGTCCTGTGGGATCATGTATACAAAATGCACCTGCCCTCAGCATTTGGGAGAATGGGGAATAGATGACCAGTCCCTGGTATTGCTCAATAACGTGGTGCTGCCCCTCAACGAGCAGACGGAGGGCTGCCTGACCCAGGAGCTGCAAACCACCCAGGTCTGCAACCTCACCAGAGAAGCCAAACGGCCGCCAAAAGAAGGTAGGTGCTTCTTGGAGGGGGGGCTGAATCTCACACCGATGTGTGTAGGTCCTGCTACCGGCTCTCCTTGATACTCATGTTCATTTGATTTGCTCTCCACTCCAGCTCAGCCGTAGATGAGGTAAAAGGGCTGGAGAAGATGCACACTCCCTCAAGGCAGGGAGGGCTGCATTTCCATTTCTAAATTGTCGTTGCTTCAGCATGTAGTTCTGCTGAGCACTGTTACAACTCCTCATAAGTAGCATCTATCTGTTTTCAGTCCCCTCTTACAGTAATGCCCACAGGTAGCAAGTCAGGAATCTCTCCCCTTCTCCACCTATTTACTGCAACCACCCAACTACAAAATCTTGGCTCTCTTGATATGATCTCTTGACTTTGCAAGGAAAACGTTTCCAAAGGCATGCAGGCAACCTGACTGAAAGGCAAGGGGATCTGTCTTGGTCAGGACACTTGGTTCCAACTGGGCCAGACCTCAACAAGCTGAAAACAAACCAAAAGCAGAAGCGATGCTTGAGGGTGAAAGCTCTGCCTGCGATGCCTGAAGATGCAAGGCACCACGTAGTTTTGACCTGCTGGGAGCTGTGCAAAGGGGCCACAGGCTGCTGCTGTTCTCCTTCTCCAGGCGAGGAAGGCTCTGACTCTCATAGCGATGGTGTGGGAGAGGGGGAAGGTTGACATGATAGTCCTGGAAGCAGCTTTGTGTCCCTGCTGGAAAAGTGTGGGGGGGGAGGGTGTGGAGTGTGTGCGGGGGTGGGAAGACTGAGGTCCAGCAATGTGAGTGGCAGCCCTCTGCATCTCCCCTTTGCTTTCTACGTCCTGTTTTGCCCTCCTGTCATTTTGAGGAGGTCGGGAGGATGATTTTGGGAAGCAGTTTGGGGGGATGAGAGGCAGAGAATGAGGGGGTTGTCTGGCTGCAATCTAAGGGCGAAGGGGTCCTTCAGAACAGCCGTGCGGGGACGGGGGAAGGGGGAATCTGCCCCTGCGGCAAGGAATAAATCATCAAGCCCAGGGTTTTGCATTTTAATGCAGGAAATGTTCCTTCTCTTCTTGTCTTCTGCATCGCCACAAAGCTCTCAGTCTGCGGCGAGGCAGCGCCAGAGCTCCCAGCCCCCCTCATAGAAGTCGCTTTGTGGAGGAATGTAACATTGACACGTTGTTAGGAGAGGATTTTCTTTAAGGGCAGCCAGAGCCCCAGTGCTGTGGGAGAGGAAAAGCTGAACTTGGTCCAGCTGGGGCAGCGCCGGGAGGAGGGGAGGGATGAAGGACCCTTGGCGTCCCGCAGCTCAGCAAACGGCGATTTTAAACGACGGGAAAGGTGGTCTCCTGTTAAAACAAAACAAAACAAAACACTCCCAGAGAATCGTATGCAGGGGCAGGGATGGTTTTTCACCGTTTTATAGCTAATGAGTGCCCTGGGGGGCGCAGGCAGCGCTGCGCTGGGGCGCAGAGGCTCCCACCGCCCGGTCCCAGCTCCGCGAGAATCGAGCATCCCTCCCTCCCCCCTCCCCAGCCCCGATTCCCACCCTGGGAGAGGGAGTGCGAGCCCAGAGGGGTGCGCAGGTCCTTGGTACCCCTCGCAAAAAGAGGCTGGAGTCCAGGGGGATACGTTGTCTCCCAGCGAAAACACCCGTTTCTGAAACGTGCTGAGTGGAAAGGACAGAGGAAGCTTAGAGCAAACATTTTTTTTTTTTCTTAAAATTTGAAACATATTTTGCCTCTGCTGTCAGTCCTGTTATAATTTCTGCCCCTACTTGAGGGTTTTCCTGTATATGATCTTGAGAAACGGCATAATTAGAGAGAGTAGCAATTTTATTTGGTGGGCAGGAGGTTTCCTTCACTTGTTTTTCACTGTACTTATTGGGGTTTTTTGGTTGTTGCTGAGAATTTTAACTATAATACAATTATTTCAATGTTTTATTTAATTGCCTTACTGCACTTTGAAATTTTTCATCAGATCATTACTAAAAGTTATACTGCGTTAGCAAATTAAGCTTCACAGTACTTCTCAGTAGTGGTGTATTCCTTATCTTCCACTCAGCATACTCCCCCTTTCCTCAGAGGTATAAAAATCTGAGAGAGAGGTGTGTTGAGTCATTGTGTTGTGGAGATAGGGTCTTATTCATCAAGCACATCAGTCAGTTTATTTGTATATATAAAGCTGGTTTGTAGTTCAGTTGGAGGGAGTAAAATGTAGAATATTCCTGCCACAAAAATAATGGAATTCATCACTTATGTCAGCAAACATTTAGGCAAGAAAAGCAAATTTTGTTTTCATAGGCTATATGGTTCAAGTTAAATCAGCACAGGTAGCAAAACTGAGGCAGACCAGTGACTAAGAGAATGATTTCTTGTTGTTGGAGTTCATAGTGGCAACTAAAGTACAGTTTTGTTAGTGTAAGTTGAGTTTTTAAGGGAAATAAGAGTTTGCCTAACACTGTGAGAGTGCTCCTGACTCGGTAAGATTGTATTTTATGAATTCATAAATGTGTTACTTCAAGGTTTGGTACTGACATTGCCTAGCAATGACTTTTAGAAAGGAGTTACAATGGCCTGGTAGCCTTCTACAAGATTATGCATACCCTCCTATCATTCAGATTTGCTTTCATCAAGCTTGACTTTATGAAGTACAAGATCTTTTCCCAAATCTATTTCCAGTCACATTTTAGAGCCATAATATAAATAGAGAGCATTTAGATTAAAGCCTCCTGTTTCTTTTTTGAACCTCTGAAGATTTTTACCATTTTGAATATGACAAATGACTTAGGAAAATGGATGAAGAAAGTATTTTTCCTTTTTAAAGAAGTATTGTGTTTTACAAAAGATGTTACAGGTGTATAATGGATGATTGTGTTTCTAAAAGTACAGAAGTGTTGAACAATAAAAGGAACTAAGTCAGAAAAAGAAACTGTAACTATTATTTTTCTAATAAAATGGTTTGGAAATACATGATTTAGTCAGCAGTTCATCTGTAGGCAGATGATCTTTGGTGTCACTGATTAAAGCAATATCGAGGGTCATCACATTTTCACTAATACTCAGTTTCATTGTATCTTGATCCTTTTCCACAGCCTTACATCTGAGGTGCTTACCCTGGATCAAAGCACTAGCAAATAGATCTCACTGAACACTCTGGCTGGGTCTTGAATTTAAGAGCTATAGGGAATTTGTCCTCTTGATCTTCAGTGCTGTAACTTATGTTACAGTGTGAAGATCTCATGAAGTTTCTGTCAATAAGACAGGGCTCCGTTCCCACTTCAGTGGACCTGTCAAGCCTTTGCATGTAGTCATTCCATGCAGTTTTCTGAATGATGACAATACGAATGCAAAAATAACTTTTCTTATTTGACTGTTACAAAGCCATAACATTGTTGTGGAGACCCATAACAGTTACTTAGACAGAAACTAAGACAAATGTTTCCCCTGTGTTTTATTGCCATATCTGAAAGGGGCTCTCATAAAACAATGAAAATCATAATTTTGTCCTCTTAATTTCATCCAAGAGAAGAAAAGAAGAGAGAGGATATTCACATTAATTAAATCATGGCGTTTGGGGTTCCAGACTTAATCTTGTGTATCTTGTTCAGCCAGTCTAGAATAATTTTAGTAGGGATTTTTTAGTATGCTAGAAATGTAGCACTGGTCTGCTTTGTCACAGCATCTCAATATTCAGCAACTGATTTATTTATTTTTTCCTCATTTCAGATCTGAAAACAACAGGGATATCTTAACAGATGATATAACGTAATAGATGTCTCTTTAATACAATAATTTATGACACATTATTGACTAAACAGTAAGTTATAGGATGCAGATAGTTCTATGAAGCTTTCATGGTATATATATTTAATTATATATCATTCCATGAATGCCCACGTCCTGTTGCATGCATTTAAAATTAATTTAGAATATTCATCACATACACAGAGGTCTGACAGAGTAGGCTGGACATCCCAAATCATAAAGTTATAGGCAGTAATAACATGCCACGGCATAGCTTCATCAGAGGATTTAAACTGTTAAATCAGGGCAGGATTTGTCTAAGAAGATAAAAAAATACAAAATGGAGTCTAACAGCCTTTCACTTCTGCAGGGATATTTAATATTTATCGTGCAACAAATAAAGCAAAATTTAGAAAGTTCAAAATAAGTAAAACTTTTGTCCAGAACCTTGAATGAGCACAGTAACCTATTTGGAAGATTCCAAATATTTTTTATATCTTAATACTCTCAGTGGTTCTTTTATCCATGAGTTCAAGAGGACAAAGAAAGAAGAGCACTAATGGAAGAACAGGCTTTTTGATTTTGTGTGGAAGGTATTTCTCATTATGACGTACAAAATGCAGTTTAAAAGCTTAAAGCTGATATACTAAAATAATGTGTTACTGTGCAAGCAGTGAGCAGCTATGAGTAATTTGTTTACATTTTGTGATGAACAGTATGATCTCATTGAAAATATAGAATGCAAAGAAAACTAATTTCATATTTTGTATGAATATTATTCCTCCTAAGACATTCGTGGCCAAAATACACCATGGAAACTTTCATAAAATCAGAGACATTGCGTTTATTCATTATGGGACTGGTTCCCAGTTGAAGGAAATGTTTAAAAATCTATAAATTCCAGTGTGCTTCATATAACACTCTTTTTTACTTACTTTGCTAAAAGAAAACAATAACTCTAAACATTTATATTCTTATTATGTATTTGGGTCACTATGGACCATTCCTAATAGAATGCTTTATCAGTGCCATGAAAGTTTGATTTCAGATTCCTTTTTTTAAGTGATGCACTGTAGAAAAAGCATTGATGATCAGAATCTCTTTTAATCAATAAGCCCTACATTTGTTTTCAAGGATTGTATCCTGTTATCACTAATGATTGTACTTCAGTTTCTGCTGCATTGATCATTTCCACCTGATTTACTTCAGTAAACTATGAAACTTACTGTTTTGATGCAAAGTTTAGAAGTTTTTGTGCAAGCGTAATCAGCACTTCACCTGCTTATACTGATTTTGGTGAGATTTTCATCAATCCATAACTGAATTTTCTGATATTTTCGAAAAGGAAAATACCCAGGCAATTTCCTTTACTGTAGGGAAAGCCTATTTAAATGGCTCTGCTTCCTGTTTTTAAAGGCTACATTAGTAAATACGCTTGCTGCATATATGTTTCTAAGTGGTAATTTCTTTTCTATTGCAGGATTCTATCAGTGTTTTGTTCAGCACTTCTCACACTAACAAGATGGTGTATTAGTTATTTTGTGAGAAAAGTCAGCCTACTTCAGTCGAGTGCTTACCTTCCCTTCAGTGAGATCAAATATTAGTTTTTCATTAACCCATTCCTTGCTTAAAATTTTCATGGCTTCAGTGAAACATTATGTTAGGCAATGTGTTATAACCAAACCAGGATTTTGATTCCCTAGTCTGTTGGTTTTTGCTCGAATTAAATCTCTATTTATGTACATTATTATACATCAGACATCATGGAGACCTGCTGTCAGCTGGGGACATGCTGCTCTAGTCCTTCCCTTTAAAGAACATAGAATTTAAATAGGAACCAGTGATAAAGAATAGGGGAAGTAGGTAAAGAAACTTCATTTTGAAGTCTAAGCATGTCCAAATAAGGAACAGAATTCTGACTCTTTCAATACTGACTCCAGTAAAGAGCTGTTTGTTAATGCTTAGTCCTGTACCACCAAGGATTTCAGACCAGTCATGCCTTCCTTATTTGCCTGTCTCATACCCCAGTGAGCTGTGCTTTTTCTTTGCGAATAATTCTATTTCAGTTTATCTGGGAAGGCAGAGTATACAATATCTATACTGTATTTTCGACCTTGTCCTCTGATTTGCTTGTGCTTTTGAAGAATGTGGAAGTGTTCATATGTAGAACAGCCATTAACAGAAGTTAATGGTGATTCTGTTTATATAGTGGGATTTCAGTTATTAGGTATCGGAGACTTTACATGCAAGTATATTATGACACAATGCAGGTGCCACATTTCTTACAGTTATGCAGCATTTTAGGTCTACGTGTATATATATAAGATTTATATAATACAGCGGTTATATAACTTATTATATTTAATATGTTCTCCTGTGCTCTTTTTAAACCAATTTATCTTCTGTTCAAATATATCTATATTGCTGTTATGTTTAGTTTTCTATTTGCAAATCATGGAAAAATCTGCTTTGTGTGTTAGTATACACATGAATTTTCAGAGACTTTCTTTCCTTAGGGAATTAATTTTATGAAGTTTCTTCAGTTGCATTTTACTAAAGGACTCCAACTTGAAGTTGTTGTAGTTCTCAAATTGAAGTTTAGCTTTTCATTTATAAATATGCAGTAATTGTAATAAAACAAAGGTCACCACAGAATTCCATTGAGCATTATTTGCATTCACTGTTAACAAGAAATATAAAATGTTCTTTAGGACAGAGAAAGTTGTACATGATATAAAGTACAAATTTACAAATTATACTTCACTGATTTATGAATATTTCAGAGTTTGAGCACTTTCTGATGCTAGTTAAATCTCAAGAAGATAGAATTTTCAAAGTCATCTTCATTTTTTTAATCCCTTAGAGAAGTTATAAGTAAAGTTTTTATCAAATTACTGACACATTTTTTTCTGATGGAATATCCACCATCAGAATTAATAAAAAAAATCTATAATAACAGTGTATAAGACAAATGTTGTTATTTTACTCTGCAAAGGCCAAATGATTGCCCTTACTTAAGGCAAATTCCCCATGCTATCAATATAATTTAGTCTAAATGAAGATTAGATTAGAGCCCACAGAAGAGAGATGAAACAGTGATAGCATGTGTTCCTTCTAGCAAAAGGAAATTATTTCATATTTTTTATTAATTCTATCCTTTCAAATTTCTTAATTTTTTTCTCTGTAGTTTTTCTTCTGAAACCACCCTTGACATTCAGTAGTGTGAAGGAGATGCACTTAAAAAAAGTGATTATTTAACTGCTTGTTCAATTTTTTTCTCTTTTGGCTGATTAGCCTTTCCCTTTATATGCTTTACTTTAGCTTCTGTTTTTTGATATTCTTCATTATCTAAGGGAAACAAGGAATATGACATACTCAAATTAGTATATCTTTGATGGTTCGGAAAACTTGTGCCAGTAAAATTTTGAAGCAAGCTACTTTCAATTATTCAGTTCAAATTTTATTTATATCTCTTTAAAATAGCAAAAACACACAAAAAATGCAAACTTTGAGTAACATCCATTTTTAGATTGCTTGATAGGACATTGTTGATCATGGGGAGAACAATGTGTGCCCTTTGGGGCAGTTTTTTGCAGACCTTCTCTCTTTTATTCTTCAGATGTAAAACACTTGGAGAGTAGACATTGGTTCCTATTGTTGTTCTTCTTATCCTACTTGCTCATGCGTCAGTTATGCAGATATACCACTTGTTTATAACGTGGTTGACAACTTTCAGTCATAGCTGGAAGTTGTGCACTATTGAACAGCTTTGCTGAGGGATGATTGAGGGGATGAAGGATCATCATAGCACTTTTCTGACTTAGCTGTGGAAAATCATTAACACGACTTCCAAAGTTACCACTTCTAAATAGCACTGGAAATTATTATGTTAAGTGGGAATTGTCATCATGTTGCTTGTTCAAATCTGAGATCGCATGGTTGCCGAGACGGCTCTGGCTTTACTCCTTTCCCTTTGCTGAGGTGTGACAGCACACTAGCCAAGCAGAAAACTATTCACCTTCATTTTTGCAGTTGTGTGATCTTAATGTTGCATGAGTGTTCTATGATGGTCCAACTAAGACTCCATCAGGACCAAAAAGTAGCACAGGAAAGAGATGGAAAGGAACAGTGATTCTGGTTCAGCCAGGTTTAGATTTGCTTTGGGAAAAAAAAAAAAAAAAGTCTTACCAAAAGTTGCCAACGTGTTGCTTTCACCTGCTCTTTTGCATTTGTTATCAGCCAATTATATCATATTTTGTTTCTAGAGAGCTATACCAGGTTTGGTTACAGTATTACTGATGGATCTTTCAAAATAGAGTCCAAGATGTATGTTTATCAAAGGCTTCCTGCTGACTGAGTGGTGCATCTGCTGTGAAAGTGTGCACATAGTGCTCAGGGATGAGTTTGCAAAGCTCTTTGAATTCATTCCTGCAGTGCAGCTAGAAGGGGTTTAAATTACAGATTAGAAAATTAGAGATTAGAAAATCAGTGGATTCAATTAATGCTGTTTATTGGTTATGAGGAATAATATTGTACATGCCTCATGCAAGAACACTTTTTCCTGAAAGGGTTTTGGAAAATATGAAGAGTTATAGTGGAATATTTCTTTGAATCCTAAACAATTGTCTTTTTCTTACACATTGTTTCTCTATCCCATGAATACATAGCATCCTCTGCAGTCCCTTCTGTAGTGTATACATAGAAATTGACAGCTGTCTTCAAAGTTGGGCACTTCATCTTGAACAATAACGAGTTATATTTTTATCCTAGGAAGTATTTGTTTGTTCGGTGGCATCGGCTGATATCTGCAGTGACTGGCACACATACAGATGCTGCTAGGTCTGGAGGCTGATAGATGTGCTTCATACTGACAAAGGAGAAGAGGAAAAATGTTCAGCACTGCAGGTGTAACAGAAGTACAGAGTAGATTCCAGCTGGTCCCATCTGCACCAAATGTCTAGGAAGTCACTAATAATGCAGAGGGTATCATGAAGGTTTGCTCTCCTTGGAGGGGAGGAGGGTAGCAAAGCTGGGATATTAGGCAATTCCAACACCTGGTAAAGTCATGGGAGTTATGTATAGAGCCATAGGGCTTCATCTGCTCATGGTATTATTTGGGTTCATAGGAGCCTCCTTTCTTGAAGCAGAATTATGACCACAAAAGTTACTAGTTATTGCCCGAGGACAATGCAGTATACTTAAAAATCATTGGAACTGGGCCTGGAACCTGTGTTTCCTGTCTTGTAAATGGATGTTCAGATTATTACATATTCTTTCTCTGTAGTCCACTGAATTTTTAATTTATCCACAAAAATAGCAGCATCTTGAAATTTGGGAAAAATAAAGAATATTCCTCTGCCTTGCCCTGACAGAAGCCACTGAGACCAAATTGCTCCTGGTGCTGCAGCTGTTTACAGAGTGTTCTGGTCTGGGCTAATGGCATTCTGGCTTGTATCAGAAACGGCGTGACCAGCAGGTCCAGGGAGGTTATTCTCCCTCTGTACTCGGCACTGGTGAGACCACTCCTTGAATCCTGTGTTCAGTTCTGGGCCCCTCACCACAAGAAGGATGTTGAGGCTCTGGAGCGAGTCCAGAGAAGAGCAACGAAGCTGGTGAAGGGGCTGGAGAACAGGCCTTATGAGGAGCGGCTGAGAGAGCTGGGGGTGTTTAGCCTGGAGAAGAGGAGGCTGAGGGGAGACCTCATTGCTCTCTATAACTACCTGAAAGGAGGTTGTAGAGAGGAGGGTGCTGGCCTCTTCTCCCAAGTGACAGGGGACAGAACGAGAGGGAATGGCCTCAAGCTCCACCAGGGGAGATTTAGGCTGAACATTAAGGAAAAACAATTTCACAGAAAGGGTCATTGGGCACTAGCAGAGGCTGCTCAGGGAGGTGGTTGATTCACCTTCCCTGGAGGTGTTTAAGGGATGGGTGGATGAGGCGCTGAGGGACATGGTTTAGTGTTTGATAGGAATGGTTGGACTCGATGATCCGATGGGTCTCTTCCAACGTGGTGATTCTATGATTCTATGAAAAAGAGGATACTTTCCCTGGCAGTGGTTTGTACAAAGCTGGTTAAGCAGGTGTGATCTAAGGCCATCCCTTGGATTCAGCCCTACTGGCAAACAGGTTTGAATAACTCTTAGGAGTCTACTACTTCTCACAACTAAGACAATGTCCAGGTCCTTGTGTGCAGCGTCTGTGTGTTGCTCATGGCTCTTAAACACCAGCACATGTGGGCTGCCCTGGGATGAACATTTTGGAGCTGCCCATTTTTGATGTAGGCCTTGGAAGTGATGATGTGGCATGCAAATTTATTTGATTTCTTTTGTAAAGTTTTCTTTAGTTTCTGTGCATCGCTTCCTTTCCCTGGGGTATTGTTATAGAAGTACAGCCTTGCCTTCTGGTGATATCATGAGGATAAATACATCAAAGTTTATAGGTTGCTTGATAATCAGTATTATACAGGAGCTTAAAATACGTAGATTATGCCATCACTGCTAAACATGAAATGTTTCTGTCCCCCTCATAGTTTTGATGAAAATCAAATCTGTATTGACTTTAGGTATTTTTTGTTGGTTGAGGTAAAAATGTGATTTTATTGGCTGTTGTACAGATGAAATATATGAAGGGAATGAAGGACTCTTACATTTATCTCATATTCCATGCTTTAAGGTTTTGGATAGTGGATTTTTGTTCTCATGAAATCTTACGTGTTGCAAAAAATAGATTTTAGTTTCATAACATAACATGTATAGTAACTTTACAATAAAAGAAATTGTGTTGTAAATAAGACAGAAAGGAGAACCTAAACATGACAGGATATAGCTTTTAAATATTTTTCAGACGTGACTAGATTTCGGCTTTTGTGTACACTTGCACATAATTAATCTTGTAGAATCAGCAGGATTATTCGTGTAAATAGGATTCAATTAAAAGCAGTTTTTACCAGTAAATACTCTCAGTTGAAAATGCAGGTACCTTAGATATATCTATTTGATATTAGTACAAGAAACCATTAGTTTATTATTTAAAAAGTAAACCTCTAAGTAGTAAATAAATTTCTTATAACACTATATTATGATAGATTACTATCAAAATTAAATTTTAATAATTATTAATAATTCACTAATTACAAATTTACTACATATGGACTGTCTTATATGAGTTGGATAAATATTCTTTGTTATTGTTGTTGACCTAAAACCTCATTTTGTCCAGTTTCCAGGTCTGCACTGTTTTAACTCATCATCAGCGTATTCTTCATTCACTCTGGGGATCCCCAGTGCCATCCCTGCCCCCCCTAACCTGTGCTACCCTGCACTGCGTCGGTGTCTCCTGTTTGGACACCTCTGCTCTCACATCATTCTCTCATTGCCTTTTCTACATTGCAGTGTTATGGTGTTGTAATAAATGTGTCATTACATACAGTAAAACTGCTTATTGCTACCATGTCTAAAAAGGATATGATTCCATAAAGATAGGCAAAAGCTAAGCAAATCTGGCAATAGCTGGCTGATCATTAAAAAAGATAAACAAAACTCCAGGAAGAACAGCACAAATTCAGGCAATACTTAGCATGTCCTCAGGTTTTTTGATGAAAACAGCAGTGCTATATTTATTGGAATAAAGGGCTATGCTAAAGAACATTTAGAATTAACCAGTAAATATGGCTCTGGTTATCTTCATTGTACTTTTTTTTTTATTTGTCTGATGAATATGTCCAGGAGCTACCATGGCGTTTGTTACAATATTTTAGCATTCTTTTTTTCTAAGTCAGCATCTTTTTTTTATTAGATGAATGAAAAAGTATCATTTATTTATATTGGACAAACAGTATCACAGTAGAATGATCTGGATAAAACGAAGATTTGCTTTAGGAGCAGTTGGCTGATGTTTGGCTGTGACTGACAAAACTCCTGTAGCAATATCTGCTTCTTAATTCATGTTTTTCTGTTCATTCTGGTTTGTATTTGTCTCTAAATTTTTCCCTTCAACGAACATTTTAAATGTTACATGTGTTTGAACACAAAGTTCACAGGCGTTTAAGATGACAGCCACTGTCAAGGAGTTTCTTTCTTAGAAGGAGAATGCATTGAATTATCAAGTATTGAAAGAAAATATTTATTGTACTATGAGCTGTGGTAGAATATGTGGCCCCAAAGTATGTGATATATGTATAGTAGACATTACAAAAGAAAACGTCGAAAAATTCATTGTAACAACAGCAATGATAAGTTGCTTAAATAGAGTGAGGGGAGAACTGCAGAAACAAGTGTGTGGTATGTTTTTGTGATCTACTAAAACACTGTCCAGCAATTATTAGATTTCAGAAGTTGGTAATTGCTTCTTTTTTACATTTCTGAGGTCTGTTTTCTATCGCACATGTACTTCAACCACAATATTTCACTTCAAAAAGTTTGTTACGGAAGATAGTAGAAAATAATTACATATTAAAACCTTTTCAGTGATCCAGTGCCTATTTTTTTGGCTGAGAGAGATCTCAATTAAAAAATAGAAGTTATTTCTATGGCATAAATTGAGAATGGCATTGCCCTATTGATATGGACGTTAGTAACATACCAGATTCCAACCAAGGATGTAAAGTCTTTTCCAGTCAGCCTTTGAGCTTATGTCTCATGGTGGCTTAAGATATTTATATATTTTAAGGCTATATACTTAAAACTGTTCTTTTTGGCCAGTTAAGGAAAACAGCTGTGGTATTCTGAAGAGAAGCCTAAGTGGACCTTTACACAGGGAGAAAATTGGATCCCAAATCAGCTGACAAAGTGAAATATTAGAATATTAGTGTCTAATATGTGGATTAGTTCAAAATGCATGAGTAGATAAAACAGTGGAGACTAGGTATAGGGTACTCTGGAGATTTCCTGAGTTAAAAATACTGGGGTTGCCAAGTTTCTTCTAGTGAAGGGTATTATTGCGATATGACACCGAAGTGGTGTGTGTTACTGTGATATGTCCAGAATCCTGCCATTTTAGGACAGGCATCTGTTTGGCATGCTGGCAAAAAGACTGCTGTTATTCTCCTTTGTTCCTTTGGCAGACACATGGTGTTCATGGTAGTAGTGATGCACTGGCAAAGACAGAAAGTGCTGCATTGATCAGGGAATACATTATGTGCATGCTAACTTGAAGGATGATCACAGATTGTTCCTCTCATAAGACAGGCCCTGAGGCCACAAAGTCCATTTCAGTGTATTTGGTATTTGTAACTTGTAGCTCTTGGTTAGAAATTGTCACGTTGCCCTGATGGTGCTCAGAGCTAAATGCTAAGCAGGCTTCTTGGTTTGCAGCTCATAACAGAAGGTTTATACATACTTAAGCTTCCCTTGAAATTATCCTGTCTCTAAGCATGTTTTTTGTTTGTCTGTTTTTGTGGGGTTTTTTCGTTTGTTTTGGTTTTTTTTTTTCCCCATAGTCTCCCTGCACTTTGTGTCATCTCTAGGTTGTTACCTTTTTACATTGCTCTTTCAACTAAACCCTCAGATTTCCCAGAAGCTTTCACTTTCACAGAACTCCAGTCGTCTTAGTGCTCTAAGCTTACAATTTATCCCTTTTGGAGCATAAAATAGGTGAGGCAAAAAACACAGAAGCTTTGTAGGAATTAAAAATAAAAAAAAAAAAAAACACAACAAAACAAGGAAAAAAAAAGAAGAAAATATTTATTCCATCCAGCCAAGAAATGCACAGGCTTGGACAAAGAAATAGAATCCCTATATTTAATTCCCTCATTTAATTCCTCATCACTCCAGACGCACAAGTAGAGGAAGGTCTGTGAAGAGTCCAATATTCCCAGCTTTACACTCTACTTTGCACGTCATTTCTCGGTGTTATGAATTCTCTTCAAATCTGTTTCTCTTCTCCCTTTGCTCTGTGCCATCAGCTTCTACTGTTTTTCCCCACTGGTTTTATGCATAAACCAGGTGTCTCTCTCACAAGGCAGGATATGTCTTCCAGCCCATGCCCCATTCATTTCTGCAAGTCCTGTTACTTCTGTGATGATAGAATGTAGGCAGGCAACCAACTTGCTGTATGTTAAGCTAGGCTGTGAACTGAACATATATACTGCCTAAAGCCTAATCTTTCTTCAATCAGTAAGCATTTAACGACCAGTACAAGATGACTTTTCCTCTTAGTTTATTCTGTTGACTCCATAAATCTAGTTTGTTTGGTTGTTTTTTAATATATTTTTTTATTTGTAGCAGTGCTGTAGTTTCAGAGGATTATCAGAACATACCAACACTTAATGTAAGCCCTTTAGCTACTAGTGAGAGCAGCAAGAAAGAGAAAATATGGGCTAAGGTTTCCTCAGGATGACCAAGAACATGTATCTTCTCCTCCTTAAACTTACTTTAAGTAGCACGTTTGCATGTGAAAGGCATATTCCATCTTTTTCAGTAGTTGGTATTTTCTAATAAAAGTGAGCAAATAGTCTTTGGGTTCAACTCAGTACTCTCTCTGATAAAGCATTGCCCAGGAACACATCAAGGTTTGGTCATCAACAGGTTAGACGCCTTTTCTGCCTCACAGAAAATTTACATTGTCACCTAGGCCCCTGACCAGACTCACCAAGGGAACAAAACACAGTCTATAGTCCTGGAAGGCTTCATTTAGCCCTGTTGGGAACAGAAATGTCCTCGTGTAAGCACTTCAGGAGCTAATTCCAGGCCATCTGCACAACTTGCTTGAAATGAAGCTTCCAGTACTGCTCAGTTCCATTTTAGACACCAAAGCATGTATCTATATCATGTACAAATATTGTGAGTTAATGTATTTGCAGTAACCTTGAAGATATTCATGAAGCTGCTTGTCAAGCTTTGCTTGTGTTAGTGTTTTAATTCCCACTGATGTCAGTAGGAGTGAAAGGGAGAAGGTAAGCCAGGGAGTCTTTCACGCTTTCTGGGTTTTGGGTTCTTGTGAGTTCATGCAAAAAAACTACTGAAAAGAGCCGCACACACTCTTAAAAATTAAATTCTCAGTGAAATGTCAAGATTTTATTTATAGCAAACTTTCTTTTTGTCTGTTTATATAAAAGCTCTGTTACAAGTTAGTTACTTATAAGAAAGACAAAGGCACAGGTGTTATATAACCAAGATTTTATTTTTCTTATTGCAGTAGTTTCACTGTCAGAAATGATTATTACATTTTTAATAGAACTACCATGTGTAAATGCACTGAAGTCTACTCAAATGTGACAATGACTTAATCTAAACTACATAAGAAGTCTTTGAAATCACATGAATTATAAACAACATTGAAATACTCCCAGTTATGATTACAAACGTGTAACAAATGGAATGATTAAGTTCTATATATGTTGCACATTTTCTTGTTTAAGTTATTTATAATAAACCACGCTATAAGCTCAGAGGAATGGAAATAATTGTCTATATGGAGACAATTGAGTCTAATGATACCATAAATAATCTACACTTTTATTTGGAGGATCTAACTTATCAGAAACTATTAAAATCAATTCTTTTTACCATAGAAATATGGCTGTATTCCTTCTAGCCCACTGTGTCTGCAATAGCATAGAAGAGCTTTAGATTGCCCCTGGATTTTTATGGGATTGTATCTGTCTGGTTTGAGGATTATGGAATGTTAAATACTGTTAGAAGAGAGTAATCCATGTGGGCTGGTTGTCACCTCTGCCAAAGAAACAGATGGACTGATGACCTTTTCAGGGCAACGTTAGATCTATGTGCTTTTGAGTGGCAATGGTGCTGGGAGCACTCCTGCTCTCCGAGCTGTCTTTATTCAGTTAATCTTCATTTGTATCACTGAATAGCTTTAATGACCAATCACAGCATTATTTTACTGTTTGGTTTGGGTTTGGGTTTTTTGGTTTTGGTTTTTTTTTTTTTTTTTGTACTCAAGAAAATGATATATATTATGCCTGCCTTCCCCTTTTTTCAGTCACACTGTCTCTGGCACATTTACCACAGCTGAATTTGTCCTAGTTCTCCCAGGTGAACATTTAGTAACATGAATTTTGAACTCTGGCCAGATACCATGCATAAATGTCTTTGTCCACAGAGGTGTCCTCTACAGCCTTTCAGTGCACATTTCTATCTTCCAAGAAGTTTCATTTTTGTGTACACCACTCATTAGTTACATGATAAGCACACAGTACTCACTGTTATACTACTAATAATTTTGTGTTCCTTCATGTACAAATCCATGGCAATCTGGAACAAATCAGTGCTATCTCACTGATAAATATGCAATTATAGTGTTGAAACAAATTTCCTAATAGCATTAAACAGTATTTTCTGATTTTTTTTTTAATAGTAAATTTTCATAGCTGTTGTCTTTTTTATTCTTTGGTATGGCCATTAAATTACTTCCTGTATTTTTGTGGAAGTTGTTGATGTACAGCTATCAAAAAAAAGGAATTTATGCCTCGACCAGCACGTCTGGAAGTTTATGAGAACAAGATCATAGTTTGTGAAGCTATGCTTAACTATTTAAACACTAATCCTCTCCCTGCCCATGGCAGGGGGGTGGAACTAGATGATCTTTAGGGTCCCTTCCAACCTTAACTATTCTAAGATTCTATGATTCTAATAAAATAAATGAACAATTTACTGGTGTTCTTTGTTGCAGTCCTATTTTTTCCATTTAGAAAAAAAATACTTAAAAACATATAAGCTTTATATTTTTATGTAGATTCTGCTCTGAATGAATAGAAAATATTTGGAAAGTTAGAATCAGGAAACCTCTGGAAAACATTGGTAAGTAGAGTTGGAAACTTGAATGGTTTATAACATCAGCTGGGTGAGAACAGTTAGCTGCATGACTAATTTGTTGCGAGTTAGCTTCTAGAGCTGATGGTGGTCCCTGGAAGGTCACTTAAATTAGGAGGCTGTAGTCATGGTTTAGTTGTATTTCACCGTCTCCTGGTGTGAAGTGGTGTGAAGGATTCAGATGTCGAGCAGTCCCAGGACAGAACACTAGAGCTCAACCTTTCCAACTTAGCATATGAATGAAATAAATAAAGAAAATTTTATATGTGTAAATGCATATTAAGATTTTGGGGTTCTTTAATATTTGAGAGTAGTTAATTGTATCCATGTAACCACATGTCATAATAAGTTCAAGAAATTTAAAATGTGGTGCCTTAAAACTAACCTTTTACTTTCAGACATTTTTTTTTTGTGAATAGATTCCAAAATACTTTTAAATTTAATTAAAATAGACTCTTACATACATTTATAGGTTTGATGCGACTCCTGAAGGTCATAGAGTCCAATCCTTTGCTCAGGGTAAAACTAATTGAGTTGCATATTATATTCAGTCTTCTGTTTGGTTCATAGTGAGGGTTTCTTGATCCCTAAAATATTCTGTATATGTCAATATTCAGCAAATAGCTAGACCCATAACTGGAGCTAGTGTGTATCTTCTCAGTGAGGTTCATTATTCCTGTCAGTCACTATAATGCTCAACGTTTTTTTTAGTTATTCTTTAGAATGCTTCAGGTTGTGTTATTCTAATGAGGAGTAAAATTGTCTAGAACAGACTAACAGTGCACAGAATGGCCAAAATAGTTTATCTGAAGAGTGGCTAATAAATTATTCTAGAGATTTTTAAAAAATAATTATAGTTTTATTAGCCTTAGTCTACAGAATTTTGAAACCGTTTGTTATTTAGCAAGTCAGGTCCAGTGTTACCAAGACCTTGTATTAAAAAAAAATATGTATAATTTCTTACAGTATTTTACATCACTCACCTACAAAAAGAGAGAATGTATTTGTATGCCTTCCCTTTTTCTTGTGATATGTCACAGATGTACCATGCTGTTGGTAGCTTCTGGCATTGAAAGACAAGATAAGGAATCACTATTGAATAGTGTTCTGGAAAGAGGAAAGAGGAGAGGCAGCCAGACAAGAATATTCGAAGTTAAAGCTTGTAGGGGAAAGATAAGACGGTATAAAAAGAGAAATAGATTAATGCTAGCCAAAGGGGTTAAGATAATAAGGATTTTCTTACAACATCATAGGGAAAAAAACAAATGCTGGAAAGACTGAAGGGGATGATATTAATCTTATTCAAAATAGCTGAGTTATAAAGCTTCTTTTTAGGAATAAGAAATTAAGGGGCAATTTTGGAACAATTAAAAAGTAAGAATAACTTGACAAACCAGAAATAAGGTCATACATGGGAAGTCTTGAGTGTGCAGGAATTCAGTAGTACAGGGAATAGGCACTTTAGACTATTTTTAACTATGTAAATAACACAGGATTGAGCATTCATTTTTTAAATTGAAAAATGAAGTAGTTAACTCTAGTGTTTTAAGAATCTAATTTCTAAACTGGTAAAGCTATGAAAAGCTGAAAGCATATCACTCTGGAAATAGCAAAATGTTAATAATTATCATAACTTTCTATATTATGAAATACATTCTAATAGTATAATGTTATTCAGCCTTGATTTTGGAATTGTAAAATGGGGGAATGATAGAAGAGTGTAAAATGAGAGTGTATGTGCATATATATGGATTTTATTTAGACTTCTATTATGTTCCTTCAAAACTTAATTTAGATTTGCTTATTTTTTTCTCACAATTTGTAAGAGTGGGCTGTGAGCTACACAAAACACCATAAACTAATAGCAATGAGGTCCTGACATCTGCATGAATTCACATTTGTACTTACATTTTCATTAGTGATTTATCAAAGAAAATAATCTACTTGATGAAACATACACTCCGACAATAAATAAGGAGAAAATGCAAGTGCTAATGGGGACTGAGAGAAAATAAGAAGGCTAATATCAGTTAGAAACATGTGGCAAGGACATAAGATAATGGACTTAAGAATACTATAGACTAATGTGCTGTCTTGAGAATAAATTAAAATGAAACGGGAAGGGGAAATCCTGAAAACAATAAGAAGAAGGATATTAAATTAGAATCATAGAATTATGTAATACATGGTTAAGTTTCAGGCAGCACCTCTTTTTCCCCCTAGTCTGTTTTACAAAGGCGTCATTGTTACACCTTCCTCTCTACTCAGCAAAGATATTACAATGAATTGCATTATATATCTTACAGGCCATAATTTGTATCTATTATATATACACACACATATCTGTGTACTTACTGTGCTTTTTTCCGTTCAAAACACTATAATCTGATAGTAAAGGATTTGTATATTCTCATTGAAACGAATATTAATAAAAGATAGGAAGCTTTTGTCATCCTGAATGTGAAATAATTAAGATATGGTAGACAAAGTAGGCTAATTTCACTCCTAAATTAATTTTGTATTTTTAATGACATATGGATGATCCATGAATGGTAGAAGAACCACTGTGCATGAATGACATAACCTAAGTGTGGGTAGGAAGGCTTAATAGCTCGTGGGATAGCAAACTGGATGAGTGACCACCATTGCTTCAGGGTGAGTCTACCTGTTCATTGAGGTTTTTGAGTATTAAGCTGTCATTTGTTTCAGAATAGAAAAGCACCTCAAGAATTATATACATTACTGCTTACGGCAAGATTGAAATGGAACCTAACTAGTGCATAGTACTTTTCCTGATTCTCTTGTAAGGTCAAAGCTGTCCTAAGTATCCCCAGAAAGCATTTTGGACCTAGCCTTTCCAGGGATCGCTGTTTTCTCATTTGAAAAGCAGGCTTACTTCACCCTGGAGGGGCTTTTAAGGGGTCACAGGATATACACAAATCCAGTTTTCTTTTGCAGGAGTTTTGTCTCTGCTATTAAGGTAAAGGCAGTCTTTCAGTCAGCCTCCAGCACTTTTTCTTGTTTGTCTTCTCAATTTCTCATTGCAGGATTGATTCCTTCAAGACTAGAGAAGAATATACTCTGGGGAAAGCCTGCAATGATTTCCTGTGTCACCCCTAGATTGTCTTAGGGCATGTCACACCAAGGCAAAGAATTAATTCACTGAGATCAAGATCTTGGTAAAAAGGATTAGACAGCAATAGGAATAAAGGAGAACAACCCCAGTCATACAAGAGAGAGGAGTTTAATTCTTTTCTTACAGCACACAATAATTACTTTTTAGATGCTTGGAAAAAGCCTCTCTATTTTGGATTTCTTCTACTGTCATCAGGTTTATCTTAGTTTTAAAAGTGTGTTTAGGAGGTATATTTTTATACATTCAAAAAATCTCATTAAGAAACTTTGGATCCTGACATATGTCAGTTGAGTTGTATTGAGCTCTAGAAGGCTTGCTGTCCTAGCATATAGGAAGTTCAAAAACTGTAATGCATGCTTTATTAGTTTGGAGCCACATAACCTATTTTAAGAACTAGTCAAGAGCCTTCTACTAAGACGATACTAAATTAGTTATATCCTTGTTAGATATATGGTGTTTCTTACACTTCTATGAACAGATGCATAGTGAGGCTGTATTCGAAGAAAGAAGAAATCGTTATTGTAAAATACATTACGAAAGATTAAGGTCAGGTATTTGTTCACAAATATGTGGCTTTAGAAAGTATACATATTTTTGCCCCCAAGGGAATGTGAAACACTGTTTATAAGGACACAATGGCCTCTGAAATGAAAGGGACATAAAAGATGGAAGGATGAATGCTGGAAATAATCTACTTTGATATTGTAAGCACACAGAGAGCTATTTTCTGTAGAGAATTTTAACTTTTCTGTTATTTTTACAGTACATCATTCAAAGAACCTGCATATTTTTCAGCTTTTCTCATACACAATAAATAAACAATACTGCTTTTTTTTTCAAAAAGAAAAAAAAAAGCTGGAGTCTTTTGCACAGTAGTTTGCTGGGGAGACATAAAAATAAACTTTGTGCCTGAAGGAATGTGTGAGAGTTTGCAAAATGTCAAGGAAATTTCTTTTAATTTTTTTTCAGCATGCTGTGTTCTGTACAGAAGAATCATATAGAAATTTCTTAAGAGAAAATAGATCTTTCTGAAGTCTTTGCAACAGATACATTCTAGATCTCATCTTTTAGCAGATGTCATTGCAAAACTCTTTCCAAAGAGAATTATACCTTAAATTCAGTACCTCATTTACATATATGAATAATTAGACCAGCAGAGAAGCTTTGAAACAACATTTTGTATATATTCTTAGTTCTTACAAGACAATTTACCTTTCATTGTCCTTTTTTTTTATTCTTCTGTAGCTCCAGAATATAGAAAGTACAACAACAAAAAAAAATCTGTGAATGTTAATGCAAAACATAGGTGCATGGACAGAAATAAAACAAAATTCAACAGTATCTTTGAGTAAAAGCAATAAATATGTTCTTCCCAAACTTCTGTATCATTCAATAAAAGGTTCTTTTTTCCTACATATTTTGGTGATAATTCATAACTAGAATGCTGCCTCTGCACTGTAAATGTATTCTCAGATATATCCTAATTTGGGCTTTTGAGGGAAAAGTATGAATTACATTTCTTCAGCGATTTATCTGCAGTAAAATTCTGCCTTTCACTCAAGACTGTATCCGATCCACAAACCCACTAGAATAACAGACACCTGTATCTGAACATTCTCAAGGCTTTATGTCAGATAGTATCCTAGATATATTTAACTCCATTTCATCTGAAAATATCACTAAATTTATTAATTTTTGATGGCAGTTTCAGCCTCTAGAATGTAAAACTCATATAAAAAGTTCTGTTTCAATCTATGCTACCATTCATGATACTCAGTCGAAGAGAAGCAGGCTTTAACACAGGACAGAAATGTGACATTAGGCATTTCTACAAGAGTATAGATGGATTTCTTAACCTTTTTATTGAAGAACTTATATTAAAAACAGTAATTAAAGTTAATCATTGGACTTGTGCACAAACTCTAATCTTACAGAATATTAAGTCTGCTGGCATATTTTATTTCTGGATAGAGGTTTTATCATAACCATTGCTAAACAAGCATTTTATGCCATCCTTTGATTCATGAACAACTTATGGTAAAATTCTCAGCAATTTATGAATCAAATTTATTTATTCTGAAATGTTTTGCAACCTCCAGAAGTATTATATAATCCTATTTTTTAATAAATCCCAGTCCTGTTGTAAACTGCTCATTCCTCTTTTTCTGTGCAGTGAAGACAGTGATAGTGGGATTTGACACAATGATGTACAAATACAATAATTTTATCTCTTACAGATAATATTTATTAGCACAACCCACAGTATCTTCCTTAATAGCAAATTAATAGACAAGTTTAACCCATACTTTTCAAAGCAAATTTGTGACCCAGAGTTTTAATTATTTTCTTCTGTAAATGTTTCATTATTATTTTTCTTATTTTTTAACCTGTAATTTCAGCCATTTGCCCATTAGTGAATGCTTACATAACTGACAGGTCATTTCTTCTGTTCCTTGCCTGAAAGAATTTAAAAACAGTTAAAAAAATGAAATCAAGTCAGTTCAACCAAATCCTTTAAAACCCAAGCCCAAGAATGTGTGAATCACAGCGACAAGTGTGTTTTCATCTCACAATCTATATCTTCATTTCTGTGTTTGTGCAACTATGTCCTGAGACATATGAATTTTCATGCCTGTCATTCTATGTATCTGGCTCTGACTTCTAAATGAGAAGTAGTAGAACAATATATTCAGCCTAAGCTATATCTAGTAGAAGCAAGTTGCACTATGCCTTACTTCTGCAAAATCCCACTCCTTTAAACTTGCAGTACATAGAGCTTTATATCTGTATCAAAAAGTTATTGTAAGAAAATTTGCTGACCTTAGTATCTCCTCTTGCACTTAAGCAATTTCCCATGGTCATTCCATGCATAGTGACATTTTTCTGTGTTCAACAGATCTCTAATTTGCAGATTTTTAGAAAAAATATATGAATCTATTTTTGGATCAAAATTTATAATTTTTTTTTACATGCCTATCCCTTCTCTTTTAACAACAAAGGTGTTTATCTCAAGGAGCTTCTCACTAGAATTGTTAGAGATTTTTCAGTAAAATATTTCCGTGAAAAATTTTGTTTTATTTAAACAGGAAGTTTTGGGGACTGTGTAAATTTCCATCGTAAGGGTTTGTCTTCTTGTTGGAACTGGACAGAGAAAATGAGATGCACTAAGCAGTCAGGAAGTGCCATTGAGATTTGGGAGACCAATATTCAAGGACATGAGCTTTAATATGCCCTCTCCAAAATGCACTAGAATTCTGGTAAATTCTTTTCAATTTTTTCTGTTACAACTATTTCCTTCTATGAAGAGAGATTATTCGTAGAGGAAAGACAATAGCCCTGTAGTCAAATAATCAGGTGACATGATGAGAAGTATTAGCAATTTAGGGATGTGAATGTGGTCATTCGTATTGCCCAGGAATACAACAACCAAATGTAGCAAATTCTATATTGTCTGTCTTTTATAGAAATCTGGGACTGTTTAGGTCTGCGTTGCTCTCATGTACAAGTTGGAAAAAATATATTAAAAATTTAGTGTTGGTTCCTCATCTACGCAATGCTTTGAATTCAGATTATGTTGTCATTATATTGACTGATATTTCTCATAGAATCAATCAATTGATTGTTCAGGATATCTTGGATACAGTTTATAGACCACAGAGTAAGAGTAGAAAATAGTAGGTGTATTACAATGTTTCTGTTCTGAATTCCTGGTTTTATGTATTAGTTTCTAAACAGTATATCCAGGCATGTTATGGGATGAAAAATTTTACCCTCTCTATCCTAATTAATACTAATATTTCATAGAAGTTGCAGAAGAGAGGTGCTCATGGCATATCAGAACAAACTACTGATTTCCTTCAAATGGTCATATTTGTAATTCTGACTTGTGTTTTTAAGGTCTGGCTCCACTACAGGGCAATATACTTTTTACGTTTAACTAACTTTGAATGGAATAAGTACTAGAAGAAGCATGTCTGCAGTTGTTTATATTTTTAAAGAAGTTAGAATGTCTTCTACATCTTATCCTTAGTATTTCATATTGTAATACTTGGAGTGCTTTCACTATCTGAGTGAGTTGGTTTAAACTGCATTGTTTAAAGCTGTTTTTTATTAATAAAAGAGCTTGAGAGATCACTGTATATTTCTTCCTTCCCCTGCAAAAATACTGGTCTATATATAAATCATTCCTAGGAGACATACATCTGACCCATTCTTAGACACTGACAGGAATTCAGAATTGCCAGCCAACCAAGACTAACTGGTTTATTAGATGTTTTTAATAAAAGTTTTGTTTTGTTTTGTTATTTCCAATACATGTTTCTTGCTAACCAGTTCTTTTATTAATCATTGTGGACTGTGATCACCCTGGACAGAACCCTTCAAAAACCTGTTTAGTAAATCATTCCATCTGTAACTCTTCCTTTCTCTAGGCTGATTATCTCCAATTTCTTAAGCATTTCCATGTAGATCACTTGCTATAGCTTTATAATTCCCATTTTACTCTTCTGGATTGCCTCCAAGTGAACACCTTCTGCAAGAGTAATTCTCAAAGCGACATGCAGAATTTAAACCAGCTGTTAGTTCAAACAGATTACTCCTTATGTCTCAGAGATAACATGTATGACAGGTATAACATTTAGCTTTCTGAGAACTACTGGCTATTGCTAAGTCTGGTTTAGTTATGATTCCAACATGATCTCCAGATTCCTCCCGCATAACTATTACTTAGTAAGTTGTTTCTCTGGTGTCTGAGTAGCTGTTGCTTAAATGAAAACTGTACTTGCTCTTACTCACCTTAAACAAAAAGTGGATTCTCATTGTTTTCTACCAGCTTAGAATTTTTGCATGTAATCTTTAGAGTATTTTTATCCAGTGTTATTAAAATTATGAATAGAACCAGAGACTAGACAGGACCCTGCAGAATTCTGTTTAATGAATCCTTCTATTCTGAAAATGATCCTCTAATCCTCTTGAGTAATTTTCCCATTAAGTTTTGCATGTATTTTACCATATGCTAGTTTTATCTGGACCTTCTTCTTTCTCCAGCTAATTTCTAAAACCATAGAATTAAAGAATCATAAAATGATTTTGGATGGAAGGAACCTTCAAAGGTCATCTAGTCCATCCTCCCCTGCTGTGGACAGGGACATCTTTCAGTATATCAGTTCGATCAAAGTCCCATCCAAACTGACCTTGAATGCTTCCACTGATGGGTCATCCAGAACTTTTCTGGAGAACCTGTTCCAATGTCTCACAACCCTCATCGTAAAAAATGTCTTCCTTATGCCCAGTCTAAATCTACTCTCTTTAATTTTAAAACCATTGCCTCTTCTCCTGTCACTACAGGCCCTAGTAAAAAAAAAAAAAAAAATCTCTGTCTTTCTTTTATGCTTCATATAAGCATAGAAAGGCCATAATAAGGTATCCCCAGAGCCTTCTCTTCTCCAGGCTGAATGAAACCAATTCTCTCAGCCTTCCTTCATAGGAGAGGTGTCCAAGTCCTCTGATCATTTTTATGGCTCTCCTCTTGACTTGCTAACAAGTCCATGTCTTTCTTGTACTGGGGCCCCAGAGCTGGATGCTGTAGTTCATGTGGGCTCTGGAGAGCAGAGGGAGGCAATCACCTCCTTGAAACTGCTGGTCATGCATCATTTTATGTCACCCAGGGTACAATTGGTTTTCTGGGCTGCAAGTGCTCATTGCCAGCTTACATCTAACTTTTGATCCAGCAATATTACAAAGTCCTTCTTAGCAGAACTGCTGTCAGTCCATTCATTCCCTAGTCTCTATTAATATTGGGGATTGCCTTGACCCAGGCACAGGACCTTGCACTTGGCCTTGTTGAACTTCATGGAGTTTCACATGGGCTTACTTCTCTAGCCTGTCAGGATCCCCTTGAATAGCATCGCTTACCTTAAGTTAATCAACTGTACCACTGGGCTTGGTTTCATCCACAAACTTGCTGGGAGTGCACTATCTAAGCAACTGTCTTAGAAAACAGTATGTAATTTTCTACCAAGTACTGTAGTTGTCCTACTGATATCACTTGCCCAGTTCCTAGCTTTCTCCTTCTTTCAGCTTAGGGTACTTAACCAGCATACAGAGAAGTGGCTAATATTTGACATTCCTAGCTGACAAACTCTGGAAGATACTAAATTTCCTTATTCTTACAGTTAGTGTGATGAAATAAACTGCATTTAGACTAGAATACAAATAATAATAAAAACTTTAACAGCCTATAATTTAATAATATAGTTTGAACTTTAAGCATGGAGCAATATTCCTATCAGTTTTATAGTTCTGTTTTCATGTAATAGGTATCCATTTGTCATGGTATCCCTGTTAATAAGTAATAATTAATATATGATTGATGAAGTAAGCTATACAGCCCAGAATGTACTGCAATTTATGTGTTGGTTAAGCTTTTAAAGTTAATTCCTATTTTCAATGAAGAAAATCATACCATAATTTAGGAGCTGTTAGTATATAGGATGTGTACTGGCCACCTGCACTAGAGTTTTGTTGTACCCTGGTTGCCCTCCTATGAAAAACATTGTAGTTGTACTGTCAAAGAGCAGGAACAATGCCATATGACTTCAGGCACATCCGCATGAGTGGGTGTGGAAGGACCTGCACTCCTCTGCTTACACTGTGAGCTCTCTGGATATGGACCAGATCTGATGCAAAAATGATGTAAGCATATTAGTGATTTTCTGTGCCTTTTGGCAAAACCCCTTGGCTTGAATACGGCCCTTTTCTAATGTGACTAAATTACTTCTGGCCCAAAATATGCTCATTCCTGACTATATGGAATGTCAATGGTTGCTCTCTGCATCCATCCATCCAGATAAGTCCTTAGGTAACCAACCACATACATCAAGTTGCAAATGGGGAGCAGAGCAAATCATTTTCAGAACCTATTAATCTCCTGGGTGGAAAACTGGTTGGCTGGCCGGGCCCAGAGAATGGTGGTAAATGGTGTTAAATCCAGCTGGAGGCCAGTGACAAGTGGGGTTCCCCAGGGCTCAGTGCTGGGTCCAGCCCTGTTCAATGTCTTTAGCAACGACCTGGATGAAGGCATCGAGTGCTCCCTTAGCAAGTTTGCAGACGACACTAAGCTGGGAGGAAGTGTGGATCTGCTGGAGGGTCGGGAGGCTCTGCAAAGGGATCTGAACAGGCTGGACTGCTGGGCAGAGTCCAATGGCATGAGGTTTAACACGGCCAAACGCCGGGTTCTGCATTTGGGGCACAACAACCCTGTGCAGCTACAAAATAGGAGAAGCCTGGCTGGAAAGCTGCCTGGAGGAGAAGGACCTGGGGGTGTTGGTTGACAGCAACTGAACATGAGCCAGCAGTGGCCCAGGTGGCCAAGAAGGCCAATGGCATCTTGGCTTGTATCAGAAACGGCATGACCAGCAGGTCCAGGGAGGTTATTCTCCCTCTGTACTCGGCACTGGTGATACCGCACCTCGAATCCTGTGTTCAGTTCTGGGCCCCTCACCACAAGAAGGATGTTGAGGCTCTGGAGCAAGTCCAGAGAAGAGCAACAAATCTGATGAAGGGGTTGGAGAACAAATCTTACAAGGAGTGGCTGAGGGAACTGGGGTTGTTTAGCCTGGAGAAGAGGAGGCTGAGAGGAGACCTCATTGCTCTCTACAACTACCTGAAAGGAGGTTTTGGAGAGGAGGGTGCTGGCTTCTTCTGCCAAGTGACAGGAAACAGGACAAGAGGGAATGGCCTCAAGCTCCACCAGGGGAGATTTAGGCTGGATGTTAGGAAAAAAATTTTCAGAGAAAGGGTCATTGGGCATTGGAACAGTCTGCCCAGGGAGGTGGTTGATTCACCTTCCCTGGAGGTGTTTAAGGCACGGGTGGACCAGGTGTTAAGGAGTATGATTTAGTGTTTGATAGGAATGGTTGGACTCGATGATCCGGTGGGTCTCTTCCAACCTGGTTATTTTATGATTCTATGAATGCAACAAGAATAAAAGAGTTAATTAATTCCTATGAACAAAAGTGAAGGTTGAAAACAAAGTGTGATGGTTTTCCATTCCCACTCACATAATACTTTTTTTCTTATATTTTTCACAAAAGCTTCTTTTGGCAAATTGCATAGATATTCAGAATATAATTGAACATGATTGTTGCTCCATTGATATTCCTGGGCATCATTATGATGAGGCTTTGACTTTGCTTGTTTATTTGAGCAAGCTGTTTGGGTTTGATTTTCTATGCATAGGAAGAGCTGAACTAGAGTAGTGGAAGAAGGGGAAAATATTGGTATTTTTAACGGTTCCTGCTTGGAATACCAAATACAAAGCAATTTCTGTAACTTACAGTCTTAATCACCACCGTGTTTCTTTTTAGGAAGGATAGTTAACAACAATGACAATTGAAATACTTAACCTGAGTTACAAAATTAGTAACTTACAGAAATATCTAAGGCCTTTTGAAGGCACCTTTGGATTTGTTTGCCCCTAATCCCCTAGACTTTCTAGAGAGACAATAAGCCGTACTATATTTGTTATAGTTTGATTTGATATTTATTGATCTGATTGTATGTATATACAAAAAAGACTCTGAGTCAATTCTTATTACTACATCTGTCAAAAGCCCTACCATGAGATACACTGAGCCCTTTACATATGAGTGAAACCTCAACGTATGCAGCCGAGCTACTCTTTAAATAGCTTGATGAGTGGAGCTGTTCTTAGCGGAGCTTTTTACTTTTCATTGCCCTCACTTCGGTCTCCATCATGGCCCCCTGATTCTAAGGCAGATTATCCCTGCTCCTCGCTCCTGAATTTCATTTCTGAGAAACTAGGAGCACTTTAGACAAGGGCTGTTTAAAACACTTTGTGTATTTTCCGGGGATAAATATTAAAATTGGCAGGTATACACTGGCGTTATCTTACAGGATGATCCAGACAGCTGAGTGGTCACTTAAGGATCTGAATGGCAGCTGGGGACAGCTTAATGGATGTTGATGTTACTGCTTCTAGGTTTTTTCACCACCTGCACTGTACAGATATTGGACTGCCTGTCAGTCAGCTGGTAAACTGTCACAGTTTCCATCACAGTATTTTGCACTGAACCACAGCTGTAAACCACTGGGGTTCAGGATGTGACTCTTGAAAAACTCAGAGACCTGGAGGAAATGCAGGTTGAAATTTCACCAGTCACTGCAAGTTTGACTGTCCTTAATTGTCACTCAGTCCTCAATCCTGGTCATCAGAGAAAATAGTTATTCTAGAATGAGAAGGATGTTTTGGAGGACAAATAGGTATTCCTGCCTTGCTTGTTCATGAGGCAATAGAAACAAACAGGGTGATTTTCACAGGAGCCATTTTACCTCTTAAGAAGCTTTTAACTCATGCAAAATGGAAATCAGAAATTAAACTAATGCCAGACTTTAATGTGCATTTAGAAACTTCACTGATAAACCTATAAATTATGAGAAAGTATAATAACAAATTGTACATAGATTTTAGAGTACTGTGAAATGTTTTAGCTACTATATTTAATAAGTTTTTATAAATTGCAGGGTACTCAGATTAAAACATCTGCAGTAGGGAGGTTTCAGTGCAGTTTAATTTCCTCTAAAAGCACCAGAGTCAATAGCAAAATTGCACTGTCAGTAAATTTTACTTGAAAATCCTTTCAGGAGATAAAAGGATTGTAAAGAAACTAGGCAAAACTAGTGGCAGATTTGGGGAGGGTTAAGAATGTGACCTAATTTGGCGAGGTACAATCATACAAAGAAAATACTGAATAAAGAAATGCATTGTTTTAAGTATTCAGTCTGTTCTAAGATTAACTTGGATGGTTTCAGTAATTTACATTCACCAAAGAAAACAAGTCAGTCTCACAGAGACTAAGCTTTAAGGTAAGCACGATTCTTTAGCTTCTCTAAAAATTAGGCCCCTTTCTATTAAAAAAAAAAAAAGAGGTGGCAGTAATAGATGGTGTAATGGCTAGAAGAAGCTGACTTTTTAATAAGAATAAAATGTGATTATATGAAAGATTTTAACCTTTTTTTTACTCTTGTTTTCTTCCCTTTATCAGCGCTAGACAACCCATAGGCTGTTCCAGGATAATTTTTAATCCTCTATTTTTCTCTTGTGGAAGAGCAGTGCAGCAGTTAATAATACTGTGGCCTTAATTAGGAAGCTGTGTTTAATTGGGGGACTTTTTATCCCTATTAAAAGCAGTGACAGAGTAGCAGGAGGTGGTATTTTAATATTAGTATTTTTGTAGAGGTAACTGCTGAGTTGCAAAGTTGTCTCAATTTTTGTAGAAGTGCAAATGGATCTATGGAAAAGACTTGAACCCATGCCAGAAATCTAGTGGCTTTTGTGATATTCCTGGCAGAAAGTCCTAGTGTGTGGCTGCTAGCTTTGAACAAGAAAAAAGGAACAGACCATGGTTAGGTGATTGATACAGTTTTAGATTTTATCACAACAACAGACGCTTCTATGAAAGAAGTAAATAGTCAGGAAGGGCATGAGAAGAAAAAAAAAAGAAAACCAAACCAGAAGCAGTAACTTAGCACTATGATTTTACAGACAGTCTCTATTAATTGAGGTTACTATTTCTTTAGAAGGGACACTGTTTATAATCAGATTTGCATCTTTTCACTGAGAGAAATCCCAGCTAAAAGGCTCTCATAACTAAACCCCTAAATCCTAAGGAAGGTAAAATCCTTCTGTTACCTTTGATGGCAGTTGCACATTCTCCCATCTCTTCAGAAGGACAGGATAATTCATCATTTACTTTCTTCCCCTCTGAATTCTGCTGTCTGAGTAGGTACAGTGTTTTATTTGGGAGTGAGATTGATCATACTCTTAGAAAACTGAGAAAATCAATTTGTATTAAGGTTGATCTACAAGGTAATTACTGTGCCTAAAGCAAATCAGGATATACAGTAAATTTAATCTCAAAATATATTGTGCTTATTTTTTTTCAAAAAACCAAAGAATTCTTGGCATTATGAAATTTGTAATAGGTAGTGATGTCTCTAATCCTAAATACCTGTTATGCTTAGAAGGTTATCTTTTAAAACACATGAAGTTTTAAGGCTTTCCTGAAGAGCTGAGAGAAAGCTAATTGTCTCTTTATAAGAAGAAACAAAGGATAGTTCCATTAAGGTATCCAGTGGTCCTGCAAGCTATGCTCTCTGGATTTTAGAATAAAATTGGAGAAACAAGAAGTATATTTTCTCCATTAATAAACATGGGACTTTCTTATTTTTGTGCACTACATAGGAACTGTAGGATTTCAGCTTCCCTAATATGAGGTTAGAGGCAAAGACCAATCAACTGAAAAGTAGGTAAACAGGAAAAGGGAGGATTAAGAAGGAAAAGAGAACAGGGGGCTTTATAATTCTTTGAATAATAAGTTGTTTCCAGGAGACTTCCAGCTTTGGGTTCCTGAATGAACATGGGAAGCTTAAAGATGCTATAAAAGATAGACAGAAGGCATAGTATCAAAAATGAGACATTTTCTTGTTCCTTTCTTACTCTAAGTTGTAAATCCTAACTTATCAGCTGTCGAACCACAATGAAGAATACAGACAAGACTAATTTATTATGGAACTAGTCAGTATAGGAAAAAGAAGGATGACCTAAGTACACCCTCCAGGCAGGAGAGAGTGAGCACCTATACTAGTTATTGTAATTTGCAACAAGGACTCCTTGTGTTATCTGGAATGAGAAAATCAGTTTATCCAGATAGGCACCATTTACAATATTTGACCTGCTGGAACTTTCTTGCTATAAATTGCCTTTGACTGCTTATATGGCCAGAGCAAGTAATTGTTTGTGAGCCATGAAGCCTGTGAGTGTAGAAACCTTTGTCCTTCTGCCAGAGCTTGGGGGAAGATACTACTGTACTGGGAGATGGGGTATGAAATGGTTTAGTAAAAGGTCAGTGGGAAAGTTTGGAAGTAATTGCTATTGAGAGAGGAAAAGCACTGTGCAGGCATGAGGGTGATGGTGTGTTTGAACTACAGAATTTTTTTGAATTTAAGAAATAAAAAAGAGGGAATTACTGGTTTTGGGAAGCAAAAAAGCAATAATCTTTAAGAATATGCTTTTTAGTTAAAAATGCAGACATATTCTATGTAATGTAAGATTTGATAAAGAAGAATGTTATTCTCTGTCAAGCAACTTGTGAAAATGTTTAGATTGTACTTGAAGAAGGCCTGAACTCTGATAATCAAGGCCTTACATATATAACAGATTTTTATCAGCCCTTCAAATGATGCCATTATGTCAGAGATGCAGTGCCTTTCCAGGCAGTGGTGATGCAGTAGCTTGGCTTAGTCAGGAAGAGGGAATAGTGAGAAATTTCAGTGGGAAACAAAACTGGTTGAATAAGTATTTTGACAGTTAGTTGATGGTGCTGTTTATAGATGCATTCTAATGAATGTTGGGAGGAGTAATTTGAAATGCTGTTTTAGTTCGTTGCATTCTAAATGGAATGTATCTGCTCAGAATACAGAAAATAAACCCCACAACTGTAGCTCATAGTAGGGGTTACTTCTGAAAGAAATGAGGGGTTTCAGAGTTGTGTTAAGCTGAAAGAAAAAGTGAGATGTAAGCTTTTATGCTTTAGTACTTCAGATAACTGCTGGCTGGCTACAGGGGACCAGGAATATGCGAGTGCTGGGACCTTCTGACATTTTCATTCTGATGTACAGACTAGAAGATTGGACTGAAGGGTTGCTTATCTGTATCTCAGAAAGTTTACCCTACTCCGCGATAGCTGTTAGGCATGTTGTGATCCATTTTTGGCAGATGATCTTGCATCACTTTCAAAGTGGTGGATGTGCTTTCCCTACTTCTCCCTTGATCCCTTCAGTTTCTGAGAACTGTTTTTCTAAGGCAGAGCAGGCCACTGTCCATTCACAAAAGTAAGCAGACAGAAGGATATTTCCTGCCATGTTATCATCTTCCTCTCTTTGCCAGTGCCCCACAGATGAGCAGTGTGATGTGTTTTAAGGTGCTTAACATGCCATATGCATGCAAGCTCCCGACTCATGCAGCCACATGTTCCTGTTTTGGGTCCTTTGCAGAGGCTCATCCCTCTCGCTACTATCATTTCACGCTCCTGATATGACAGACAGTGATGGTGTGAGGCTGTAGAGAGAATGTTTTTTCCTGCTTCTGTATTTGTTCCTCTCAAATGCTCTAAGTAGTTGGGGGTGAAGTAGGATATGAAACATGAGGAGATGTTGTACTGCCATGAGTCTCCAGACAGTGGGGGAACTGGAGAAGTACAAGGCAGCATGTTTGTGATTTACAATAGGAGGCTACATCTTGTCTTTTGATGATCATCTTCAGGAAAAAAAAAATAAATTTAAGATAAGGGCTCTCTCTGGTTGGCCACTGCAGCTCAGTGGCAGGCAGGGACAGAAACCTGCACCTTCCAGAATAAGAAAAACCTTTCATAGACTTACACAGTTTGCATTCACCGAGGTACTCCAAAATTCACAAGTTGTTTGCATTAGCTGTACTTTTGTCTTTATATTTAGTGTTTGGATAACAAATACATGTGAAATGGTTACATCAGAATTTATTTAATGTTGTAAAATTAGATATATCTTTTAACTGATTAGCTTCTAGGAAAGTGTATGATTAAGTGGTACTTCAAATACATTTCAGTTTCCACATTGCATCTGATATTTGAACATCACATTTGTACTGTACACTGATTTTTTTTTCTTTATTTAAGAGCTTCCATTATCTTCAACAGTGTAGGAATTTACAAAGCCTTTTCTCCTCAGGGAAATATTGTGTTGCACTTATTAATGAGTCCTGTTTACAAGAGGTTGGTGGTTTTTTGAAAGGATAATTTTGAACATTTGCCAACCAATATAAGGGGACCTCCTCAACTAGTAATTAAAATTATTATTTTGTTATGCAGTCATTAAAAATGTGTGCTCTCCAGGGGTATTCTAATTTTGTTTGTGACAGATTTTCATGTTTCTGTTCAAATTACTTTTGATTGCATTTGTTTGTTCTTAGCATTTTGTGTGTTTACTTTTCTAGTTTCTAATTATTTCCATCTATATTTTTTTTCAGTGTGGCCTACATATGTTTCTTTTTCTTACTTTAATCTTTTTCTATTTGATGAGTTGCAACATCTAGCATTACTTAAAAGTTATATTATTAACATATGATAAAAGCTTATGTGATGAAAGAATATAAAAAATTAATCCTTGATCTTCCTGATTAAAAATAACTTCAGTTGTATGGATGATAAAATCTTATACACTTGCAAATTATATACTGAGGTAAAATAGTATCCTGTCAAACCTTTATTCTATTATTAATTGAAGTTTTCTGACCTCCAAATTCTAGTACGATATGTCTCATGCAAAGTAGCCAAACATATTAAACCTGTAACAGTAAATAGAAATTTTTATACAATTCATAATACTGGTGGCTGAGGATGTGAAATAAATCCTGACAATGTAAAACCTATGAAATATAGTTTTGCAGCTGTTAATATAAATATAATATATTCATAAAAATTTACTTAATGAAGAACGCTGGACCTAACCTCTTGAAACAAGTTTATTGCCCAAAAAATTACAAACATGTTTGAAATAGCTGGCTGAGCTTATGCTCGCTCAGTGCCTAGCAACACTGTTGATCCTGTGCAAGAAATTCTAACGCCAAATTTGCCATTTCAACTACTTTTTCAAACTAGTGATGCTGCTGTTTAATTTTATACATTTTAATGTTTCTGTAATGCATACATATTTTAAAAAGCCCTCTTAATGCCAATTTTTAGTTTGAAGGAGACAAAGTATCTCTGCTTTTAAAGCACAGAGATAAAGATACTCAGTGTATACATTTCTAATTACCTAGGCTCACATGTCATAAATTCGGACGAAGGAACTACAGTGAATACTATACTTCTGAGGTTTGCCCTTAGAAGCTTTTGAAAGTTTTTCCCAACATAAAACCATTGGGTTTTTTTGGAAGGACACATATAAATCATTATGAGCTAAATTTACAGTGCTGCTCCTGTTGCAGTACTAGAAGGCATTTTGCCTGGTAGCAGTGTGACATCCTTCGAAAGGGGAAGCATGTACCAGTGATCTCCAGCACAGCAGGCCAGTGGCTATAAGCACAAGGGCACGGGAGAGCTATTGTTCCATGTTTCTGTATTGTTCCTGGTTTGTATGTTGCTCTTGAGTAGAGAACTTGGCAGCAATCCATTTACTCCCTTGAGTGCTGGCTAGGACTGCGGCAATTCTGCATTGCGTTTGCAGAGGCCTTGGAAAAAGAGGAGACTCCTTATTCCCTTCTCACTTGCAGTTGCTTGAGGATTGGCTGGACTCCAGATGCACAAAATTAGTAGTGGTTATTGTTCAACTTTGACCAGACATCTTATAACACTTCACATGTGTTTATGGTTTGGTATAATGTTTGAAATCATCTTGACTGCAACACAATAAAAATGCTAAGCAATTTTTCTTAAAATTCAGAATAAATATTTTCTTCATCCAAGTTAAAGACCAGGACTGAGATGAATTGGGACTATTACGTCTCAAGAGGTAGTACCAAAAGTGTTCCAAACCCAAAATGTCACATCGTTGCCTGATATAAAATTGGTAGGGTAAGACCCCTGCCAACACACCATTGATAAGCCTTTATACGAGTTAGAACTTGCTGCAGTTTTTAGAACTGGGTTTTGCATGTTTCGGTTCATACGGAAATAGAACATATTAATGCAGAAAATCTGAACAAAGTAAAGAATTTCTTTGTCCAAAAAGGAGCTTTGTCCCCAGATCTGTTTGTCTTCCAATACCTTTATGTCTTCTTATGCGTAGGTCCTTTTGGAGTATTCAAAAACAACCAAATGAAGTGAACTGTTGAATGTAGAAAAAACCTATTTTTTTTTCTAAGTGAGTCTGATTAGTTCTGTTTCTGATTTGCTCCGCTTTTGACTTCTGCTTTACATTTTATGAAAGATACAGTCTGTCTCCTTTTCATGATTTTTAGTTTCTTTATAAATGTTTCAGTTTCAAGTGTAGCAGATATTTTGATGAAAGTATAAAAAGATTTTAATTGACTCCATTTCAGCACCGTCCAGAATTATTGTGCAGTGATTGAAAGTAAAAGAGGAGTTCTTTTCCTGACCATTTGAGAAGTAAAAACTAACATTGCTGATCCTAACTTTGTTGATCCATGTTATAGCATTTGGCCAGGTTGCTTTTTTGCTCCAGATACATTTAAGCATTTCCTTGTGTTTCAAATTCTGGTGCAACTTTGTTAGATACGTGTTCATTGTCAGACTTCTGCAAACACTTGGTACCTCTCCCACTCTATATATTCTATCTATACCACATGCAAAGAGGATTGTTTAAACAAAAATTCTATTATTTGTTGTCCATTATTAATTTGTAATGCTTAGGATGACTTAGTGTCAAAACATACAACTGCAGATATCTCAGAGGGGCATATAAAAATCATTGTGTAGTTGTGTGACATGTTTATAATTCTGTATTTCACTGACTAAAGACTGAATTTAGGACTATTTTTAGTACTAGAAGTAGTAGTGTATAGCTTGTGCTGAGACTGGGATAAAAGGATAAAAACTTTTAAGGATAAAAATTTCACCTTGGAAGCCTGGTCACAAGTTTTAAAACATGTCATTTTATGAGCACTAAATATTGTCCATTTCTGGACAATTTTCGTGGTGGGTTTTTTGCATTTATTTCGATTGCATATTTGAGGGTTGGCTTTCCAGGCTTGGGAAAAAAAAAAAAAAAGAAGAAGAAAACACATGTCAGTGCAACCCTAAAAGACTGTATTTTCAAGACTTGCCCAGATGATTAGAATAACAGACACCATCCCTACAGGCAGCAGACAGACTTCAGATAAGATAGCCAAGGATGACTGGAGAAATGATCTGTGGAAATACCATGTGCGTTACATGATGCGTGTATAGACTATAATTTTTGTGTTAGCTGATAAGAACCTCAGCTATAATATGTAACAGGTAGTTTTCTATCCCATTGTAGTGTGTGTGTCACAGACTGATATGGCAATCCAGTAAATATTTGAATTGAAAAGTATTAAAGCTCAGAGATGACAAGTCACCTCATTTAAAACTGTAGGTAGAACATACAAGGAAAATTACATCTAACCTTAGGCTTTCTTCCCAAGTTTTATTTTGGGTTCACTGGATTTTTCCATAAAAGACATATCCGAATTACATAGTCATTATATCTTAGCTTTTCACAGTAGATACCTGTAGCGTGAGTGGTAAAAGTCTCCCACAGCATGTTCATTTTTAATGAGAACAGAGCACTTACATTGTGTATCACAATCAAATCACTTGTCATTCTGTAATAGGACAACTGCCAACTGAGCCTCAGAATGCCTCTTTGCTTCAGGCTAAGAGGTAATACGTGAAAAATCACTCATCAGGTGTTGGTTATGCCCTGTGTACAAACCGTAGGTCTAGGGAAAAAGCTATGCTGTGAAGCGGGTGTTCTCTTTGTGTATTACTTAAGATTGTCTAAAGAGAAATTAAGGTTCTTATGCCAGTTTTGAGGCATTGATCATGTCTTAGTTTCTCTTTTATGTATGGATTGTTACTGAGTTCTTATTAGGATTGGTATTAGCTCATGCTTTAATTGTACAGTCAGGGACAGCCATTCACTGGTATAAATTAGTATAGTTCTCTTGAGGTAGTAGAGCAAGTTTGTATCAGCTGAAAACACTGAATTTAAACTATTTTGTAAGGATGCAGAACCTCAAAGGGATGAGACACAACTGCATAGTACTGTAGCACCTAACTTGTAACCTGCTGACATCAGAATCTATGTTATTAAAATAAAAAGACTTCTTGTACAATTTGTATCAGAGTTACACATCTCAGAAAAGGGTTTAGAAAAAGAAGCATGCTGAGCAGATTCTGAATTAGCCAGTAGGAAATGCTGAACACAGATATACATCTTATATTATGTATTTCTTTGAGATTTACACACCTTACTCAGCACTACTGGGAAGCATTACCATCCTCTTGGGATTTCAGTCTTGAGACATTTCCTGACCAAAGTATTTCCTTAGTAGATGAAGTGAATACATAAATAAATAGCTAGATAAATTAATGGACTTAACACACTCTTTCAGGGAATCACCCTCATACCTTCCCATCTTTCTGCAGTAGCCATATGTTTAGTTTGTTCAGATGTCAGAGGGTTTCAAGCCCATGTTCCTATTTTCCAGGAGAAAAGCCTAATGATCAGGCAGTAGATTTGTTTGGGATAGGGCTGAATTGTGTATTTGGTACCCCTGCTGATGAAGCTTTTGCATTCATGTGACGAATTGAAGATCTGTTGGCCAAAAGAAAACTGCTGGGGCATTTAGTAGGGGTGTCGAAAATTGCAGTCTGAGAAGATCTTTCAGTCATCTGCATGAACTAGAGTTTCATTACTTTAGGTTTAAAACTCTTAAGATTAAATTATTGCATTGAATAAACTATACTCGCAATGCCAGTGTTTTTCAATCTGCTTTTACTCTTTCTATAATAAAATCAGTATAATACCTACAGAAGGAAAATCTCCTATAATGTTTCTAAACTCATTTTATATTCTCTTTTCTCTTTTTTAATCAATGCAATGCAAATCCTTGTACTATAGGCTTTGGAAAACCCCTTTTCATCTCTTGCATCCCAAGTACGTAGAATTGTTCTGTGCATCTTGTTTTCTAATGTAATGTACAGCAGCAGGTAATTAATTTTTTTTCAGTCATCTACTTAGCTGCACTTTGATTTACTCATGGAAATAAGTTTACAAAACGACCACAGAAAAGCAGTTTTCTGCTGAAGGCAAAAGAGCAAGAGCTATTAGATGTGTCACAGAAATGCTATGTAAAGGCATATTGAATACTTTTTTTACTTGGTATCCTGACTACAAAATGACATGTTTGCTGAAAACCTGTGACAATGAATGTTTAGACAGTTAAGGAAGAGCTGTCTCCTCAGGAGGTCACAATGTCTAGGTCACCCACGCAGAGAGATATTACAAAGAAAGTCCCAAAAAATCTCATTATTATATATAAGACTTTCTTACATGGCTTCTAATATATATTCCACCATTAATATAATTCTTCCATTCTTCTATGTTCTGGAAATAAAAAGATTTTAAAAATTAAAATTCTGAAGATTATTAACATACAAGAAGAGTTCAGCAGCAATTTACATAATGAATGGTGACTTATTTTCAAGAGAGCTGTGCTGCATTATTTTGTCACCTGGCTGGTTGTAATGGTCATACCAAGGTCATTGATATATCTTGTTTTGGATGAGCTGGTATTTTCCTAGAGTTTCTTTAGACAAGGAGAACTTAGAGCTGATACTTTGCTATGGCAGTGTTATCTAGAGAACCCATGATTTGCTTATGATCAAAGACATCATAAAAGCAAGCTTAAAACCAGAATTATCTGCCACCATGTTTTGTTTTTCTTTTTCCTGTTGGTCAAAGTGTTGTTTTGAAGATGCAGCATTTATGACAGTTATAATATACAAGGGAAGATATTTTCAACCATTTAGGAGTGAGAACTCAAACTAAATTATTACAATTTTCTGAGTCATTACATTCTCACTTATCAAATGGTGCATATTACACTAATGCCAGAATCTTGAGGCTCCTTAGCCAGGCAAAATTCCATTAAATTTAGTGGAAGTTTTTCTGTGTAAGAAGAGAACAACTTTTATAGGATATAGAATCATAGAATCATAGAATCATAGAATCATAGAATAACCAGGTTGGAAGAGACCCACCGGATCATCGAGTCCAACCATTCCTGTCAATCACTAACCATGCCCCTCAGCACCTCATCCACCCATCCCTTAAACACCTCCAGGGAAGGTGAATCAACCACCTCTCTGGGCAGCCTCTGCCAGTGCCCAATGACTCTTTCTGTGAAAAATTTTTTCCTAATGTCCAGCCTAAATCTCCCCTGGCGGAGCTTGAGGCCATTCCCTCTTGTCCTGTCCCCTGTCACTTGGGAGAAGAGGCCAGCTCCCTCCTCTCCAAAACCTCCTTTCAGGTAGTTATAGAGAGCAATGAGGTCTCCTCTCAGCCTCCTCTTCTCCAGGCTAAACAACCCCAGCTCTCTCAGCCGCTCCTCACAAGGCCTGTTCTCCAGCCCCTTCACCAGCTTTGTTGCTCTTCTCTGGACTCGCTCCAGAGCCTCAACATCCTTCTTGTGGTGAGGGGCCCAGAACTGAACACAGGATTCGAGGTGCGGTCTCACCAGTGCCGAGTACAGAGGGAGAATAACCTCCCTGGACCTGCTGGTCACGCCGTTTCTGATACAAGCCAAGAAGCCATTGGCCTTCTTGGCCACCTGGGCCACTGCTGGATTATGTTCAGTCGGCTGTCAACCAACACCCCCATGTCCTTCTCCTCCAGGCAGCTTTCCAGCCAGGCTTCTCCTAGTCTGTAGCTGCACAGGGTTGTTGTGCCCCAAGTACAGGACCCGGCATTTGGCCGTATTAAACCTCATGCCATTGGACTCTGCCCAGCAGTCCAGCCTGTTCAGATCTCTTTGGAGCCTCCTGACCCTCCAGCAGATCCACACTTCCACCCAGTTTAGTGGCATCTGCAAACTTGCTAAGGGAGCACTCGATGCCTTCATCCAGGTCGTTGCTAAAGACATTGAACAGGGCTGGACCCAGCACTGAGCCCTGGGGAACCCCACTTGTCACTGGCCTCCAGCTGGATTTAACTCCATTTCCCACCACTCTCTGGGCCCGGCCAGCCAACCAGTTTTCCACCCAGGAGAGTGTGCGCCTGTCCAGGCCAGAGGCTGACAGTTCCCGTAGCAGAATGCTGTGAGAAACGTCCAGAGCCTTTCCCTGGTCCTGCAGCCGAGTCACTTTGTCATAGAAAGCGATCAGGTTAGTTTGGCAAGAACTCAAATGCAAACCCATTTGTTAGACCTTGAACCACTACTCGTTGAACAAAACTATAACACGGGTTTTCAAAAATACCATTTTGCAAAGCTTTTTTTTTAAGAGCAGATGAGTTTCAGTAATTAACTATTGTAATTAATGTTAAAGTAGTAGTTCCTTTATCATGGTGTCAATTATAATTGTGTATCAGAACATGATTTTTTTATTCAAAGTATTCTTACTTTTGCTCAATGTGTTACTAATTTAATGATATACTTTTTTTTGGTATTGCTTATTCTCATCATGATGTTTGAGCAACATAATAGCTCAATAAGTGGGATGAGGCTAGAACCAGGTAGACCATTTGCTTAGTAAAGCAAATGAAAGAAATGCTGGAGAAAAATATGACAATTGATATCTTGCTGCATATTTTCCCAATAAAATTCAGTTCAAGACATTTTAGTAGATTGTATCTACTAATATTTTTACATTAATTTTAATTTTACACAGATGGTTAATTTCTTACATGTACAAAAATACAGTAATCTTTGATATGTTAATATAAGAAATAATATGTTTATTCTTGAATTATAATATTATTATTTATAATAATAACATATTGACATAAAAGTAAATAATATTTATTCAGGAGATGCATGCATTTTGCATAGATTTACAGGTTAAAAAGCAGTTACTGACTGCAACTAATTGAAAATCTATTATTGCAAGTTCATCTACAAATTATAATGAGTTTTGAAAAGGTCATGAGGCATTTTGACTTGTAAAGAAATATCTTTACTTATAAGAAGTGTTTTAGCATATCTTACAGTAACAACCAGGATTCAGCCAGCAAATGAGATGGCGTTTATAGACCTCTCAAAGTATGAATAGCTTTCTGTCATCTTTTTAGTTCAGAGTGTGGTTTTGCTTTGAAAAGTTAATACTATATCTTTAGCTTCACAAAGTACCCCTAGTTCTGTGTTCTGATGAAATAGCCATCTTATAACATGAAAATAATTTCTTTCAAATAGCTTCTTTTCTTTTTGTCCTTGTTAGTGAGTAGTCTTGGGAAAAAAATGTCTGCTGGGGTCACTGTCTCAAAGTATGGAAGATTTCTTTCAGAAGAAGTAATAGAACTCTTGAATTACATTTCTCTCTGAGTAGAGAAACTTCATTATGAAAGTGGTAGTCAGGTTAAACCTCTTTTGTCATCCTGTCTGTCATTAAGACATACAGTGCTTTCAAAACCAGCTGAACTAAACCAGTCACTGATTCCTTATGCATGTGAAGGCTGTGGAAAATCAGTGAAAGTGACACTGATTATATTCTGCCAAATTAAAAGAAAAATAACAATAAGTGTTAGATTATTGATATATGTTTTATTTGTTTTTGATTTCTTGATGTATAAACTAACTGGGGAATTGGTTCTGTCATGAATACCTCATCTACATTTCTTTTGTTCTATAGAAACTTCATAAATACAGAGCATTTGTAAAAGGTGTACTTAAACATTGTTTCTTTTAATGAGCTTTTCATGGCTTGCACTTTTTTCTGTTTTTTATGGTATTCCCAGATAAGAATTTAACTTCTAGAACCGATGGTACTTGTGACAACAGCAACATTTAGAAAGCGTATTTCAATTTAATTTTGCTAGACTCAGAAGTAAATTTTAGCCCTATATATTTGTTAATTGGATTGTTTCCCCACTGCTTACCAAAGAAAGTCAAGACTCACTTCTTTCTTAATCTGCCCCTTTTTGAAAGAAATACAATACAATTTCAATAGCAATACATCATTGACATCTTAAATTTTCAATTCGATGCTTAGTTGTTTGCAGGGTTTGAAAACCTCCCTGCCCTACCTTCCTGTTCTGGTGCAGTAGATACTCTGAGCCAGCATCAGGTTAAGATTGTTTCTGAGAAGTATTAAGCAGGGCTGAGGTGGTGTCTTGCCTCCTGCAAGCACTATAGCAAGAGCAACCTTCATGCATGATTTGTGGAGTTCTGCCTCACAGGTTATAGAATGACCATCCCTCTCATGAGGACTGGGAGGAAAGAGCAGCTGTTGAAAATCAGGCAGCTTCCTGCTTAGTCTTGACTTCCCAGCTGGAAGTTACACTGGAGTATTACTGGTTTAGAAAAAGAAGAGGGCAAATAGCAAATATTCTTCTTGTTCTCAGTCACAATGAGCTAGATCTTCTCTAGATCTAGATGTAGGGTGAATTACTTACCTAGAACAGAAACCCCACAGTTCACGTAAGATAACCAAGGCTACTTTCTGTTTGTGTAGTTCAAATGTTTCCATCATTATTTTCTTTGAAAAACTAGTGAGAAGTATAAGGATCTCTTTCCTTCTGCTTTTATTTATTGTAGGATGAAACAATAAACAAGCTGTGCCTGAGTCGTAATCAAGGGCTGGTTCCTCAGCCCTGGTGAATGCTGTAAGTGGGAACGGGTGGCAGAATACTCCAGGATATTCCCTGGAATGTGTAGAGGGAGGGAGGGGTGGAGGAAGGAAGAAGTGGGTTTGCCATAATAAAAATGGAGGTGCCGTGTTGAGTTTTGAGTTATCCATGCCATAGGACACATTTGCCACTTGTGGACCTACAAGTGTGTTTAGCAGCAGCCAGGATACCACTGCCCAAGTTCTTCACAGCCAGTAGCTATAGCATTTTGATTTCTGCCAGTCTGAAACGTTGCAGAGCTGTATGGCATATTTGTGCAAGAAAAACAAAAAGAAAGCAGAACCCTGAGCAGCAGAATTACTACGTGTGATTGCATTTCTCTTTGGGAGGCACCGTTTTGACCACTGTTGATCTCACTGAAGCAGTAATAAGTTTCCATTGCAGTTAATACATTTAAAAATCTGATACAAAGACTTTAAAAAGGCCACAATACTTCTGTAGAAATTATGCTCCTGCTTGGTACATTTGAAGGTTTTGTTTGTTTTTTTATTCTATGTTCTTTTCCTTAGGAAGCCATTACCGAGATGATTTGGTGCTTTGATTCCTGCATAGCTGCATCATTCAGAACTAAGAGCCTATTTAGATTTGCATTAATCGCATAAATAGTGTTACACTCAAAATCTTGTCTTGCACAAAAGGAAATACATCATAAATTTCTGGAGACAAGGATTTATTGATAGCCTAACTGAAACCTGAACAATCACATTGACAAATGCCAAATAGTTGTTTTTTACAACTATAATAATGCAGATGTTTTTAGTCCCAAAGTAATGCCTCATCAGGAATAAAACCCTCAAAATTATTTCATAGTAGGATTTATGAACATTTACCCTTTTCTTAATGCTGCTTGCTGTGCTGGTCCTTCTCAAGTCCCCATGGCTGCCAAAGTCAGAAGCATCAGTTGCTGGAGGGGTTTGCTGGGGCATCTCAGGGAGCTGAGTCTTCTGCAGGAGGAGCTGAGCAGCTGCTTCCCTTCCAGCTTTGTATTCACCTGCAGCTATTTTGATGTTTCCTTGTCACAACCTGCTCGCACAAATGGCTGTTGCTTGTCAGGCAATGAATATCGGGGGAGTGAGGAGACAACCTTCTTCCTAGGACCTCCAGGAACTACTGTGATGGAAAGAAGGTATAAGTATATATGGGTAGTCTGACAGAATTGGCAGCTTTTATTCAGGTGAGGACTACTGCTAGAGAGCTGTAAATCAAAAGCATGAGATATAGGCAGAGAAATAGAGAAATGAATATGGCATCCCTTTGCAATTCTGACATTCATTCAGATTTACCCTGTCCTCATCCTATTATCCTGGACAATTCAGGCTTGCATTCGGAGGATATGGAGGTAGCTGATCCATTACATTGCTTCTACTTGCTAAACAAATCAAAGATATTCACATAATCTACTCTTTTATAAGTCTGGTATAGATATTCTGAATCACTGTCCTACAGGCACAGTCCTGCTGCATGAGGGTGCAGGGAATTTAAATTCCTAATTTCCCTTAATACAGTCTGCAGTGAGCCACATGAATGCCCCTTCTCTCTCCTCCTATGTGTGATTCATGCTTTTGATAGAAGTTGCTGAGTTAACATTGCTAACACCTTATCAGTTTTGTCAAAGAATTTTTCCATAATTCATTCCTTACATGACCATCCTCTATAATTTTAAAACATGATATTGCAGTCTGAAACAGTGTAATAGTCCTGTGCATTTCTGCAGAGGTTCAGTGACTTCAGAATGAATTGGGTAGAGTACAAATGAATAAAAGGCCATCTTCATAGATCCAACTGGAAAACTGGAAGGAAATGACTTAAATATTGATTATTTTCAATTCCTTATGAACCTGGAACTCAGAAATGGTGTTATTAACCTGGGAAAGAATATGGTTGCATAGGACATCTCAGTATTTTGAATTCTACCAAAGTAAAAATGTAGTTAAGTTTTTAGTATTACAGAGAAGCCTGTTTTTTAAGCAAAATATTGTAATACAACCTTGAAAAAAAAAAGGATTAATTAGTTGAAATGTGAAGAATTTGTTTCTTGATGAGTCAGAATCAGAAGCTCTATGAAATCTTGCTGCAACAAGTAGCAGAAGGGGCCAACAATTGCCTCAAATATATGCTTAAAATAAATACTCTGAAAGGAAAGGGGAAAAAAAATGAAAGATAACCATGTTTCTGACAACGTGAAAAAGATAATACTTCTTGTATTGATGTCACCTTTGGTGAATCAATGCATCAATATACAATGTCTAACAAACTCTGGAGGAGAAACTCATCCAAGAGAAATGTCGTGCCCAGAGCTGCTGAAGTTCTGACAGGCTGAGTGAAACACTGTAAATCAGACAGGGGTGCTCACTAGTATGGACCAAGAAACTTTTTTCCTTTTTAGCTTCTCTTCTTTATATCAATTATACAGTATTAAAAATATGTAAATATTTAGGGTATTTTCATTTTATTCATAATTTTTAGTGCAAGTTATAGCTGGAAGTGAAGATATTTAAATAACTGAGATTAAATTGTTGTCTTCTGATAGATTAAAGCTGTTCATGAAGGAAAATGAAATTCTGCTTTAGGCAGGCAGAAAAAAGGTGTATGAGCATTTTTTTTAAGTCAAGCCATGTGTTTTTACTGAAAGCCACATCAAAAAGTTTGTAATGTGAACAGTGAGTCTGCACAATGGAGTTGTTTTGCTGTAACAACTACATTCAGCTATTCACAAAACAAACTTTTTTGACAGTTTTTTTTCTCAAAAGAGTTTTGAAAAGGTCAAAGCTTTTTGACCTTTTCAGAATGAAAGACCTCACTTTTTTTCACCAGCAAATGACATTTTGAAAAATAAGCTAATCCTAGTGAAACAATTGTCTTAAAGGTCATAAACAAATGACCTAGATGAAATTTTAGAAAATACTTTGTGAAATTTTAAGTATTTTTTCTTTTACATTCTGTTAAAAGATAGGAAAAATATTTGAGATTTTTGAAGCATTCATAGGATGACAGAAGAATTCCTTTTCCAGCTGCACAGTAACCTGTTTAAGATTAACCCCACCTGTGGCAGTGAGGTTGGACTAGATGGTTTTTGAAGTCCCCGTCCAACCTGAATCATTTGAGGATAGGTGATTCTGTGTTGCAGCCTGTTACCTCTTATCATACTGCTGTCCACTTCTAACTCTGTATCTGTCTTTGTTGTAACCTGTAAACTTTTGACAAGTGACTTTTGACCCATGATTTATGTTCTTAAAAATGGCTTTAATTACTTCGGATCCTACTGTCAATCCCGGGGATTCCTCAAGTTAGCCAGCTGACCTTTGTGCTGCTAATTGGAACACTCTGAGGTCAACGTTCCAGCCAGTTTTCTGCCCACATTTTCATCCACTTATCCAGTCTATATTTCATATTTTCTCTGCAGGGATGTTACGGGAGAAGGTGTAAAATGGCGCCTTGTTTACAACAAGACATGGGACACGCACTCTCCTCCTGTTCAGCTATTGTCTAAAACTGTATCATGTATGATATGATACAGTCTTTTTTCAGAAGTGTGATAGAATATTATCTGTTACAGTAGTTTTGAATGCATAGTGCTGCACCAGAACAATTTGGTGAAAAGCAATAGAAGTTTTTTCTATGTAAATCTTTATAACTCATTTCAGCTCTCTAAAATATATTTTTTTGATACAATCCGTTTAAAATGGGACCTCAGAGAAACAATCTTTCAATATTTAATTAAGCAGCTTCAGAGAACAAATGAGCATTGGAATTATAATGAAAGTTTGTAGATTTGTGAGATAAGTATCAGTGTTATAACTGACTTTTAGAAGAAGGATAGCAAAATTTATTTCTACTGGAATGAGAACTATGATAGTACTAGAATTGTTGCGAAAGTTTTAGTGTTCATGGCAGTTTTAACTCCAAGTCTATATGACTTTTGTTGTAGACCCACTGGTAGCAGCGTTTCCTATGATCACAGTAACAAATGAACTTAAACTTCTTAAGGTACTGCTGAGACTACCATGTATTGGAGCTAACAGAAAAATGAAAACAGGGATAGGTAATTTCACGGAGCTTCAGATGTGAGAATCCCAAGCTGTGTGGTGTCAAGAGATGCACTTCCAGTCAGGGCACAACACACAGTGCAGACCCTGTCTGTGGAGAGGTTTGACAGCGTTGTGGTCTTCAGAGTTTTTCTGGTATATTCTTGGAGGAAAACAACTCTATTCATAATTTCTGCTCTTAAAAAAATGTTTGAATAAGAACTTCCTGCTTCACTTTAAGGCAACGACAAGGACACACAGGTGGTGTAAACACAGGTACTGAGTGTGAGCTGCTTGCAGACTCTTCCATTACAATTACCATCTAAGTTTATTCTACAGCCAAGGTCTAAGTGCAACACGAACCTTAAATCCATGTTGTGTATGCAGTATTGTACAGGATAGCACAGGATTGTGACTACTTATGTACTGCATTGAAACAGATGCCCTTCTTGCAACTGGAGACCAACATGAGAAGCACAAAATGCAACTGAAGTACTTCGACAATTTGTACTCTTTAGCCCTCTCTTTACAGAATGTTCTCACGTAATCTTTGCTGTGTCTTGTCTTTGTGTGAAAAGCTAAATAGGTATCTGTAATCTGGAACAGGGTGAGTTTTATCTGTATGAAGTAGAAATGAACACCAAAGAAATGCCACAACTGGCTTTGGCACTCCATTGCACATTGGATGGCTTCTCTAAATAATCAACATTGAAATGAGAAAAAAAGAATTACGAAAGTTGTGTCATTTTCTAATCTGCAGTACTAGGGTAGTTACCAAGAACTCCAATAAAATGACACAGGTGGAATTCAATAAGGTAGGAAAAGTGTGAGCTAAATTTTTATTATTCTTGGATTACTGTGAATCTATTCCTGTCAGATTGGTCACTGTAATTTACACACTACAGGGAATAAAAGGAATAGTTGGAACCAAGTTTAGTTGGTAGCAGGTTTATTGGTCTACCTTCTCTTTTTGCTCCTTCCAATAGACTCTTTACTTTCCTAGTAATTAACTTCCATGGGTATTAATTTAATTCACTCAGCATCAGCCTTTCTAGATTATTGTTTTTCCAATATTTATTCCCTGTAAGATGGCAGTCCTGGCTTGTTCAATTATCCTTAAGGGTTTGGGGTTTTTTTAGTTTTTCTTACCTTTTTTGTAATGCTTTACAGCCAAGTACTACAAGTTTGATTAAAGTGGTAGTTTGGTCCGACTCACTTATGAGCTTTATGTGACTTTTGCTCCAAGTGCTCCAAGTGAAAGCTCTTTATGGTGGGCAGAAGAGGAGAGGAGAGAGGAATTGTCTATTTATTTTAAAATGTAAGGATTAAATTTAGCCTTGATGCAAACAAACTTTAGTAGAGATTCATAAGGAAAAATTGCAGTATTTGTCTCCAAATTAATGTATTTTTCATGTTTGTGTTATCATTACCTACTAAGAACAGTAAAATAAAGTTTGCTGCAAAAGAAAACTGTGTAAAATATTTGATCTTCTATCCTTATTGGTTTGATACTTTATGATGCCATAAATTCCTGTCAGAGTTACCTAGCAGGGAGAAATGCAGAATAACCAGTTTGGAAGAGACCCACCTGATCGTCGAGTCCAGCCATTCCCACCAATCCCTAAACCATGCCCCTAAGTACCTCATCCACCCTCATCTTAAACAGGTGAGGAATTGTTCTGGAACAGTAGCAAGTAGCTGCGGAAACAACAGCAAGGCAAAGGCCAGCATGAGATTCAGCAGATCACGACCTCTCCTCAGCTCTTTTTGGTGACAGATACCCTGCATTGTTCATACTTGAGTGAAAGCTATCCCTTTCCATACAATAGGCCTATGGGAAGCCATCTGAAAAAAAGGTGAATTGTTAATAGATCTCTGCACTAGATCTTCTTAATTATGATCTTTCTACTCCAATGAGAGAAAAAGTCTTCAATTCTCATTTTAGCACTATAAAATGATGAATTATTCTGAAGAAGGAATGGGAAGTTCAGAAAAGTCTGTAAGAAAACAGAAGAATTTTAGCTATTTAACTTCTAATATATGTATTTATTTAAAGATTAATCTTATCTTTGACTTGTCATGTACTTCCACTTTTATATGTTCAATTCTTATATATTATTGACAAGTTTTTTTAATATGTTTGTGAATTTCTGGTTTTTATTTTCTTTCTTAAAAGCCTGTCTGTTGTGTAATAAATACGGAGAATAGTCTCATTCTTAATGTCTGAAAAATGCTACTTAGTTTGTGAAGGAACAAAGTCACATTTGCATGTGGAGTCCAGAGGCTTAATATAATGACTTAGCATTTGGTTGATTGGTGGACAAATGTTGAATGACTTAATCATTACCCCTTAAGTTAAATACAGAAAGACTGCAGATGTAGCTTTTGCCAGTTATGACTTTCAGATATTCCTTCTCCTGTGCCTTAAAATGCAATTGTCAACTGACCCAGAAATACCATGGCTGTTTATGTAATTAGGCAGTTCACTCATGATGATATAACTGCCATCCAATACAACAGAGCATAGAATGATTTTGTTTAGTGTGTAGTTTTAGCAAGGGATCATTTGAGTAGCAAATAGGAGTTAGGGACATTTTAACTTAAACAGATTTTTGGTTTTTTTTTCATTACAGATCCTCTTACACAACATGTATGAGCCTTGTGATATTTTGGACGGACCTTAAGTCAGAGCTTTTTGGAGAATAAAAGTTAAATGCTATGAAGTTTCTCATGAAAAATATACAGTTTGCTTTAAATCACAGAGATACCTGCCCTCCCCCCCCCCGTTTTCTATGAAAAAAATACAAAACAAATCTTTTGACTGTTTTAGATGTTTAGATGTAATTATTAAAAATGTCAGCAGAAAGTAATTAAAATAAAATTGAAACTCCTGATTTAAAAAATGACTTCAAAAAGAATGTTTAAGTATTGTTGCTTTGCCTCTCATTCTGAAGTATAGTGCAGCGACATTGCAAATCACAACTATTGTGAAGAGAATTGCTTATTATCAGCTGCAATGCTGACTTCCTTATGAATAAAAAATAGGTAAAGAAAATGTTATAGAAGTTTTTGTAAATGTGGCTTATTTACCCATGGTGGAAAATATAAATAATATAAAGCAAAATGCGTAGAGGAGTGTGTGAGACACTAAAGAAAGCTGAAGAAGCAATTCCTGTAAAGGATAGGCAAGATCATTTATATTGAAGTGCTTCATCAAATATAGAACATCAGTCTTAAAAGTGTATGTGAAAAGCAGCCAGACATAACATCTGAGCTAGGTGTGATCTACAACTTAAGTCATACGTTCAAGCCACTCCAACATTACCCGTGGGATGGTCCATCATCAGAATATGTATGTGTAATTACCAAAAATGTTATTGATGAGCTGTACTCTCAAACCAGACAGTACTGAAGAAATATCTGTGTCAGGTGGACTTGGAAGGTAAACTAAGATACCTTGGAAGTACTTGAGACTTCTGTGACCACATCGTATTGCAAAATTGAAGCCTGTGGGGTCAAGGAGGACCAGCAATGGTAGTTGTACTTAACAATATTTGAAAACTGTCCTGAAGCCGATGATATGTCTTTAGGTACTGACTATATCTTTTTACTACTTAAATTTTACACTGTATATTTTTCATATTTTCATGTTGTTTTCCTTACAAAACAGTAGTTTTGGTTTGGTTTTTGTTGCAGAGTGTTATAAGATCTTGATGGGCTTAAGAGAATACAAGAAATGGAGCTTTAAAGAAGAAAATACTATGTGAGACTCCCTGTAAGAGTTTGGAAAACAGCAGGATTAATGAATAGCCTAATTCAAATTTCTGATGGCAGGATCTATCAAAATGAATAGCACTTTTATATCTGCTAGGGGATTTTCTGGGCTAAAGAGAATATGTTACGGAATTACTGATGCGGATTTTTCAAAATGATGATCAACGGGATAGCAGTAGAGCCTGAACTTGCTCTCCAGGCTCTTCTGGCTGTATTAGCTTCCCAAGGGCTATAAGCAGAGTTTAGATGCGTTAGTTGAAAGTAGGCAGTTATATTTGCATATCCTAATTTGGAGCTGAGCCCTACACAAAGTGTTCAGAAATCCTAACTGCTTTTTTTTCTTCATGTTACAACATGTGTGACATGTTAAACTGTGATGTTTTGTACAAAATAGAGCCTTTTAAGGAGCTTGTCTCTATTTTTGACTGAGGTGTAGTAATCAAATCTACATACCAAGAATGAGTGGTCAGCCTGTGAGATACTATTTAAGGGTCAAGAAAATTGAACTGAGTTCCATATAACATGTGCCTTTTTCTCTCATTTTGTCATCTTGCTGTCTCATCTTCAGTATGCTCAGGTTTTTTTAGAAGATGAAATGTGTTGGAGCAATGGAATAGCTCTACATATGTTTGGCATTTTAGTTTGTGTTATCTCATCATTTTTATTGGATCCTGCACTTATACTACCCATCCTGCAAGTCATGAAATATACTGATCTAATTGCAAACTTGAACTGTAACCAAAAAAAAGAAATAAGTTCACCTTGTTGACATAGGAATTGGAGTGTCTGCTTCACAGAAACTTATTTGGTTTGCGTTTACATTTTAGGCACATGCATCATACTTAGAATTTTATAATCTTTCTGTCATTTTTATTAGGATAATATTTTTTATGTATAGAAAGATTTATTTTTTATTTATCTGTAGTTACAGCATGGGTGATAACTGTGTTAATGGCATCAGCCAAAGCATAACAGACTTAATCAGCAGGTGGTTGTAGTATACTACAGAATGAACTGATCTGTCTCAATATCACACCTGACCCAAAGATTTCCACCCAGACAACTGCACGTGGACTGTAGCACTGAACAGGACAAGTTTGCAGGATCCACCTTGGTATTAGATGCAGACAGCAGACAAAACAGCTGCCAGGAACTGGACATGCACCAACAGGTGCACATTTTTGGCAGGAAAATAAGGGACAGAGTTAGTTAAATGAGCCTGTTAGAAAGGCATGGCCCTGAGCATATAAAGGGATGAAACAAGAGTAAGATTTGGAGAACATTCTCCCATCAAACTGAGCATTGGACTGATGGGGTGCGTGGTGCTGTGGGGGTAGCTATCTTTATCTCTCTCTCCCTTTTTCTTTCTTTCCTATTTTCCTGCATGCCTCATTACCAAATAAACAATGGGATAAGACCTCATTTGAGTCTTAATTCTGTGTCTGAGTATCTGAGCTAAACGTACCCATATATTTACGGAAGATATTAGTAGCGAGCAGAAATTGTTTGAATTAATTAGGAAATAGTTATCTAACCCTGGTGATGCTGCCATTTTTGCTGGCTGCAGCATCCTACCTGTGTGTTTTCTGCTGCTGTATCTCAGAAGTAGGAGGGAAAGGCACATGCTGTGGATCTTCACATGGCGTTTTGATGATAATTTATTGAAATCTCCTACGAAAAACAGTTTATGTTGGCTAACATCATGATGAGTAGCAATGGCCTGTTAAGTGTCCCAAAATGCTTCTAAAATTGCAAATTGCATTCTGTTACTAGAATACATACAATATCTAAAAAAGGAAATATTAAAATTTCTGGAATAGTCAAATTTCATCTGAGAATACTCCAGGCTTACTGCACTTGGAATTATGTTTGCCTAAAAAAAAGAAATATCTTAAGAAAGAAATTACTAGTGTATATCCTATCAAAGGAGCCCCTCTGAGCCTGATGGAAGAAACTGCATTTCAGTGACCCTCAGAATGTTACCAAGGTCATCTAGTCATCCAGTTCTTTGCTTCTGTGCTGCAGCCATTCGTGCAAATTAAAGCTGCCTGCAGGCCTGCAGCAACTTGCAATATGCACCCAGCTCTTCAAAGATTTCTAAATATCTGCAAGTAGATTATTTGGGTTAACTTTCTTTTACAGTTCTTCCTTTATTTGTCAGCTTACGATTCACATTCCCTCTACCCTTCTTCATCTCATACCGTACATCCAATTTGCACATTCTTCAAGAAGGAATGACTTTTTTTGATGTAAAGTGAGATGTGGTCAAAGGGAAAAATTATATCAAGGGAGGAAGAAAGCCCAGAGAAAGCAGTAGGAAGTGTCCACCACGAAAAATGAGTATGTATTCTAGTTTGTTTGCTTGAACAGTTTCAGGGTTTGTTGTTTCTCTCCTAATTTTGTTAGCAGTGCAAGCAGCAAAGTAAGTAGCATTTTGAATTTCACTTCATATAAGCTATTTTAGAATTGTGCTGTTCGTTTGTGATTACATGGTGACTGAAACAGATGTGGCTTTTTGGGGTTAGCAGTGCTCAGGGGCTTGTGTATTTGGGACTGCTTAAGGGGCTGATGGTTTCAGAGGAGATGGCTCAGTGTTAGAGCAAAAAGACTTAAGAGTGAGGCAAAGAAAGAACAATATAGCTCTGAGTTCTGAGGCTATCTGCTTATACTCTATTTATTTCCCTATGTCCTTATGGAGTGGCATGCAGCAGAAGAAATCATAATAGAGCTGTGTTCTACAACACAGCTCAGCTTCTTGTGCTGTTTCCTGATGCTTTGGGGGCTACTTGTCAATGAGTTAATCAAATCTTACCTGCCAGTGAGAGTATGGTAACCTTAGGGGCACTCTGTTCTTTTTTATAGGCAAACAAGCATTCATTTTTGGGTAAATCATACAGTTTTGAAAACTTACAAAGCAAAAGGCACTCTCCTGTCGTCTTCCCATTTTCCCTTTTTTTAAAAGCTGGGAAACTAAACAGTATGAAAGAAAATTAATATCCAGGAGTGGCTAAAATCAGATACAACTATTTAAAAAATAGACTGTTGGATGGAGGCAGGGTTAGACAACCTTAACTCTCTTGAGAGAGGAGAGGATTAAATTGTTTCTGATGGGACATTTGCTTTGATCTTTCTCTGTGGCTTATCCATCTAGACATAGTATCTCAGGGCATGGTAAGATGGAGTCATCTTATGTTTATATTTGAAACCATGATAAAAGTACTACTTGAATCCCTGTTTCCTTCAGAGTCCTCTTCCTGCAGAGAGCGTCTTGTAACCAATGCAAAGGCCTTTCTGAAAACATTATAAGCTCTGCTTGTGGTGCTTTGTCCAAGTAATTTCCAGTGAATCTAGGCATATCTCTATGTAAAGTGAATACTGCTTATACACATAGTCAAGAAAATGCCAGCATAACTTCACAAGCTGAGCATAGCCTTTTGGGGGTTTTGTCAGTATTTTGGAAACAAGCTCTCTTGCCTTTGCCAGGCAAAAATGTAGCTCCTGCAGCCTGGGAACACGTGCCTACTTCTCTGCCTGCTCCCCTTCTTGGAACTTGAGATTCCAGGTAGCCTCCTGTCCTCAGATTTTGCCAAAAGTAAACTTGGATTCTGACCACTTGCAATATAAACTGTAGCAGATAAAGAGGCTGGAAGAAAGTGTACCCTTGTTGCTTGGCAGTATTGCTGTTTTCTTTTCAAGTCTGAGGAATGTCAATCTCTGAAATTGTTAAGAATTTTATGTATAGTTTTTAAAAGCAGAAAGTTGAGCTTAGGCAAAACTATGTTTTCCAGTGGAAAAAAAAAAGATTAAAAAAAAATTAAAAACATAGTTGCAGTAAGATGGAAGGCAATGTAAGTGTTTTGACTTAGTGTATCAAACTGAAATGTTTTGCTTCGGATCAGTTGATCAGTTTTTTATTTGTATTTGAACAAGTACTTCAGGAGAGTCTTCAGTCTCTGGACTTTAGCTGTCAAAATCCATTGTAGATTTTGAGCTGGTTGTATCAAGTCTATGCATTAGGGGCAGGCTGCGTTGTTTCCAAATGTGCTGAGATTAGAAGCGTAAAAGATTCTCAGATTGCTTCAGTATCATTGTTTGTAACTCTCTAGTTCCTCTTGTTTGTTGTACGAAGTCCAGAGACCATTAGTGACATGAAAGTAATCTAAGTGGTTTGAGAATTTTGTCTGTTGGAGGGAATAGAAGCATAAAAGAGCGATGGTAATTGGGACTGACTTGAACCTATACCCATTTAAATGAAACATTTTAAATTAGAAAAGAAATAATTTTGATAAAAATGTCATAGTGGGATACTTTGTCATATCCATACTGTCATAAAAAAATAAAATAAGTTTTAGATTAAATAAAATGTTCAATTACCAGGTTTTCCTACAGGACGGCAGCTGTTACTCTTCAGAGATTCCAGTGGCATACTTCAGCTCAGCTTGCTGATATTAAAGGAATCCGATCTTGGGTGTAACAGTCGATTACTAAGAACTTAATTATTGTCACTGGTGTAGGCTGTTTTGGTCAGATGGTTTCATAGATGACATTTTAAATTATTTCAGAAAATATTTAAATCCGCTATAGCTTACATTTGCTATTGTTGCATGACATCAAAGTTACTGCAGATTGAAACAACTCACAAAACTACATCTATCAAAAGGGGTTTTAAACTTTGTGATTTATTTTTAATTTTTGTGTGCATATTATTGATCTCCCTGCCTTGGAGAGCATCTTTAGCTAACCAAGAGGAGCTAGTATTTGCTCGCATTCCTAGTCCCTAAAATACAACAGACTGAGTTTGCATTACTGTTGTATTACGGCTAGTCTGTACAAAAAATATAGGTGTTATGGAAGACACTGCCTTCTCTTAAAAAAAAAAAAAAAAATGATTTGACTGTTTAAATTTTCAGGTTCTTCTTGAGAGAGTAATTTGCTGTAAGGAGTGCACAACCTTCCAACTTACCTATTTGCTGTCCAGTTTTTAGAGGAGTATGATTTCATGATTTGTACCAGGGCAAGATGGAGAGATGCTCATTTGTCCTGGCCTGATAGGAAGTGTTAAGCTAATGAAATTTAGCAACTTTATTTGTGTTTTGTTAATGTAATTCTAAAGTCAAGCTAATATAAACAATCTGTTTAAAATAAATGTAACATTCCATTTTTGTTTAAATGACGATTTTATACATTTAGGGTATAAATTTTATCTTTCAAAATTTAAAACTTCCTTATAAAGCCTTAAGATAAAATGTACCTGCTTTGCAGACTTAGGTACATCAGTCTTTGTGCTACTTCATCATCCTCTGTAATATAGCACCCTTCCCAGACCTGTACTTGCATCACAAGTGATGTTTTGTTCACGAAATTTAATGGAGCTTTCCTATTAAAGTATAAAAAATTTATAGATTTTTTTTTATTCTACACTCACACTGCCAGCTCAAGCACAATACACCCACAACCTTTCTACACAGGAGAATTTGGCTTAACATGAAAAGCAGAAAAAAAAACCCACAAAGACAGAGCAGTGCAGTGAGGGGGAGTGTTGGAGTTGTCCGGAAGAGAACTCCAGCAAATAAGTGCTTCCCACGCTCAGTCTGCTGCACCCCTTCTGCTCACCCCACTGGGCAGAGGCAGTGATGGGACAGCTACAGCCGGGAAGGGAAATGGCAATCTAGAAAAAAAATGATCTTACTATGGTATCACAGAAGAAGAAAAGATAACTAAAATCCTTTATTTTAAATGTTAAATAGTGTCCAAAATAAAGTAGTAGATGAAAAACCATGAACTCTACCTGTTTCTCAGATTCTAAATAAACATGCATTCCTTCTCTGATGACACCCCATTTCATACATAAGTACGCTTGTGCCAGAGTTATCTAGTGGTGCTTTACAGCTTTACCCAGTTTGCCTAAGTCGTGTAGAAGTTTTCTTTGCTGTTTCATTGAGCTTCTTTTGTGAGGAGAAACTGCCCATACTCCACAAGGCAACAAACAATGTTTTTACCCATTCAGGACGAAAAAGAAGGGGAAAGAGGCTTGATGTAAAGGAAGTAAAAACAAAGCTGGTGAAGGAGCTGAAGAACAAATCTTATGAGGAGCGGCTGAGAGAGCTGGGGTTGTTCAGCCTGGAGAAGAGGAGGCTGAGAGGAGACCTTATTACTCTCTAAAACTACCTGAATGGAAGTTGTGGAGAGGAGGGAGCTGGCCTCTTCTCCCAAGTGACCGGGGACAGGACAAGAGGGAATGGCCTCAAGCTCTGCCAGGGGAGATTTAGGCTTGAGATTAGGAAAAAGTTCTTCACGGAGAGGGTGGTTAGGCATTGGAACGGTCTGCCAAGGGAGTGGTTGAGTCACCATCCCTGGAGGTGTTTAAGGTGAGGGTAGACGAGGTGCTTAGGAGCATGATTTAGGGATTGGTGGGAATGGTTGGACTCGATGATCCGGTGGGTCTCTTCCAACCTGGTGATTCTGTGATTCTGTGATTCTGTGATTCTGTGAAATGACGTGGACTGTGTCTGCCCGCTAATTTGAAGCTGTTAGGAAAAAACCAACAAAACAAACAGGACTGCGATGTAGCCAGTGACAATCAGCAGTCTTTTCAACAAAATTACCATGCACTTATTAACCTGCAGGCTTATTATTGTCACAGTTCCAGTTAAGAAAATTTTCACTTTATGGTCATGTTTCTAATATAGGAAGCCGTAAACTAACTAGATAGAGGACAGTGAGCATAAGTAGCTGGTTCCCATTTTCCTTAGTTGCATGGTTGAATAAGCAGGCATACATTTAGCACATAACAGTGCTGGAGCCACGAGGGTCTAAGGGTAGCAGGGTTAGAAGATTTGTAGGAAAAGTTTATGTCTTTTATTGTACAAGTTGAGGGGACCAGGGTGGGTGGGGAAGATAGAGCTGATCTTTCCCGCATACAGCAGACCTAAGTGAAGATGGGAATTGTTGCTGTAAGCTCAGTTTAGTTAGATTTATTATCAAGGCAAGTTAGTGTGTGTTTATGTTGTCATTTTAGTGCAGACTGAGTGTTCATTTTTGAATAAGATCTCTCGATCATCTCCACTTACTGTGCTTGATACATGGCAAGGGACAACCTCAGAATTCATGCCAGGTATTCTTACAAAGTAAAAGAAAACCAGAAGATGAGCTCAAAGAGTGCAGCTTAATACTTTGAGCCTTCAGTTTTCTTAATCATACTAAAGCTAATTCAAAGTAGTCCCTTAAAATGCACATAGTATGGACACTGAGTCCATTAAACTAATTATTTTTTCAATAGATCTGCTTCTACTAAATTACTTTTTAAGTAATTGAAGATTTTTTTTAAGATTGATATAAATTGAAGATACTTTTTAAGACTGATATAAACTTACTGTTTAAGTGGTTACTCACAGCATATATTTCAATTTTGAGCTTGCTGCTGGTGCTTCCAGACAAGGCTTATGTGCCTGAAAATGTAAAGTTAGGGAAAAAACAGATCAGTTTGAATAATCATCATCATCTTCATAATAATAATGTCTGCTTAAAAACTTACTCTTGTATATCTGACTGCTTAAAAGGCACTCTTTCAAATGCTCATGAAAAGCTGTGGTGGAGGGGTTAAATATGTACAAAACAAAACACATTGACATTCCTCATTGTCTGTTTGAGATATGCCAAGCTAAAGAAATGTGTGAATTATCTTTCACTAGTGTGAAACTAGCAAGAAAAAAAGAAGAGAATATGTTAAAAAAAATGAATTTAACAAGATTTGGAATCACAAGCTTTGAAAATCTTAAAAGAAATCAAATGGTTTCTTTGTGGTGTTACTACAGGACAAGAATTCAGGTTGCATGGGGATTATGCTGTGTGTTTCTTAACATACTTGATTTTTTTCCCATTTAACCTTCACATTGACTTTTGGGGATATTGAAACAATTGTAGTTTTTCTATGATGTGCTTTATCCTAAGTTTCTGATATGCACTCTCAGATGTAACTGACTTTTTTTTTTTGCTTTTTATTTCTGAGGGAAAGATAACGAAGGTTATAGTAGAACTGAAAAAAAGAACAGTTTTCAGGAAGGACATATATTATTGTGGACTAAGGGCATAATTGAAGTTGGTTTTGATGTAGTTGGAAACAGCAGAGTCTGAGCATGCTGTATGCACATGAAAGCTCTGTTTCTTACAGTTGTGCTTACTGCAGCACTATTCATTGCAGCACTGAACTACTGAGATGTCTGAATTTTACAGCAGAGAGAGAAACCAGAATGGAGATTTAGTGGACACGGGAGCCTGAGGTTATAGATCTCACTGTGCAAAAAACGTTGACTGTAAGGGGAAAGTGTTCGTTTCTCTTAAAGTTTGCCTTTGCTTCAATTTTGTGAATCAGGAACATAAAGTACTTATACAGATTGTTAAAGGAAACCAATGCAGGTATGAAGGAACAGAACTTCTGTACATTGTGAATAGTTTTTGTCACATAATATAGGCATGTTAAGGAAGCTGGTATAGGGGACACCATTCAAATGATCATCTGGTCTGAATGAGGAATTTAATGTTAAATCAGTTTTAACATACACATATGTAGAAAGAGAAAAAAGAAAATCCTAGGAAGAGTAACCAAGTCTAGTCAGGTGTTAACAGCAGAGGGAACTGAGGCTGTTTAGTCTGGAGAAGAGGAGGCTGAGGGGAGATGTTATTATTCTCTATGACTACCTGAAATGATGATGTAGTTAAGCAGATATTGGTCTGTTCTCCCAAGAAACAAGTGATAGGATGAAAGGAAATGTCCTCCGGTTGCAAGGGAAGGTTTATACTAGATATTAGGAAAAATGTCTTTGCTAAAAGGGTTGTTAAGCATTGGAACAGACTGCCTAAGGAAGTAGTGGAGTCACCATCCCTGAAGGTGTTCAAAAAACATGTAGACGCAGCACATGGTTTAGTAGGCAGGGTGGTATTGGGCTGACAGTTGTACTTGATCATCTTAGAGGCTTTTTCCAACCATAATGATTCTGTGATTCTCTCCCAGTATGTACAAATGACAGTCAGGAGCGCATGCTTGCAGAAGTTATGTTTACCAAGACAGATGGTGTGAAAGCATGGAAGCATCTTGTTGCAGCAAGACCTTTGTTAGACTCAGATGTAATAGAGACAAGCCAGGGAATGATTTTGCCCAAATTTTATGTGGAAAGAGTGAGGAATCAGAGAATGGCCTCAGTCCTACAGCATAAAAAGATTAAATACTCTGGAGAGGAAAAGATCTGGATACTATGACACAATTAAAGCAGGAGCAATAACACACTATTGGTTTATGCTTCAACAAGAAAATCTAGTGTGATTCCCTAAGGATGAGTTGGAGCCATAAACAGTTATTGTAAAAGTGCTGTAAATCCAAGAAAAAGAAAAGGAGGAAGAGTAAAAGGGGAAAAGGAAAAGGAGAAAAAGGAAAACAAGGGAGACAACTTATGATTTTGATATGCCAAGTGAAATCAGCTCTATACAACCACGAATGAGAAACCATTTCTGAAGGATGTTGCTCCTTCATGGCAAAGCTGTGAGTTGAGGTCTATCAAAGACCATTACTGTAGAATCAGAAGATAATGTTACTGCATATTGACTAATCATTATGGTGATTGTAAAACAACTGCACAGCAAATTATAGATATACAAACAACTGAAGGTACTGAAATGGACACTGTTGTCACTGTCTGCTTCATATATTGATGATAATCTTGCATGACCTTTCCAGAGAGGGAATATTTATATCCTGTGGAGTCATAAATCTGGCACCTGACATTTGACTTTTGCACATATTGCTAGATGAAATGTTCAGTACACTGATGACTTTTGCAATGCTATTTTGTCACTACAGATGGCTCTGCACAAGCACAGAGGGAAAGAAAAATCCTGGTGTGTTTATGAGAATATCCACATCCAGGCAGGAGAGTCTCAGTGGGATGAAAATGTTGTAACTGACATCCTCCCCGCACACAGCTTAAACTGTGACAGTGAGGCAAAAACCAGAAAAGGACAGTAATGCTTAGAAAGAGGCAAGGACAAAACCCTAAAATTAGAGAACTCTTCTTCTTAAGATACTAGGATTTTGTAGCCTGTTAATCAGAATGAAGGAAGTGAAGATGGATTCTAGTGGGTTAGGACAGATAAAAAATAATGCCTGCCCTAGAAGTGCAAGTGGAGAGCAATAGTATAGAGATACTATAACAGCTGTCTAAATTTTTGGCTCATTTGTAGGCAGAAGAATGTAGACCAATTTTGGGTCAAAAATAAAGAATTAAAGACCCCAGCAGTAAAGCATGGAGCATTTGAAACTGCAAAATATGTTACTGATCCCATGGTATTCGTGCTCTGAACTCGTGGACAGGTGAAGACATGGAAAGAAGTAATAGAGATGGCAGAAATGTAAAGGAATAGACAGATGTTTATGGAAGTGTACTATTTAATAGGATTTAATGCCTCTGTGGCTGTACTCAAATAGAGAAAGAGCTTTTAGCATAACCATTTGACATGAAGTAGTACTACCACCTTTGCAGTGGTTATCCTGCTGTCAAAACTGAACCTTTGAATTACAAATGTTTGCTAACGACGACTATCGGTGAGGTCTCCAAAGCAATGACATGGTATATTAGTATATCTCAGCGCAGGGAGATCTGGATAAGATGATTCCCTGTGCCTTTATCATAGTTGCTCCACAGTCTGAATGTTTCTGGATAATGGTAAGTTGCTAAAAAGGTTTCTCTGCATCATCCTAATTGAATCAATTTTTCAGTTTTAAAAAATAAGCAATAAGAACTCAAAACAGCTATTGAGCGGCATGACTGATTATCACAGCAGGCATGAGTCATGTAGAGCAGAATATGGAAAAAAGTAGTATATTTTCTGAATGCAGAGCTGTAACTCTGGGACATCTTAATCAGGAGGTACTGCAAAGGCGTATGTGTTCCACTGGGACTTGCAGCTGCTGGTAACAGATTCAAGAGGGTTAGCATGAGTGCATGTATAGTTTTTGATAGGTTGTTTAAAAGAAAAAAAACAAGTGTTTAAAAGAAAAAAAACAAGTGTTTAAAAGAAAAAAAAACAAGTAGTCAAGTTGGAGCAGGGAAGGACAAATATGTTAGAGAATTGGAAGGGATCTGTTATAGCTATATTCTTTAGGAAACTGCAAATCAGATTAGCCAATAATCAGCTGAAACACAGAAGTAATTCGAAGCAGCCTACCAACATTATGTTGTGTTAGGGTCAGAGAAAGACAGAATTTTGAATAAAAAAAAAATTGGGGACTATATTGCAGTATTGACATATTAGGTGTGTACAAAATATTCTACGTGAATCCTTCTCCATTTTGCTCCTCTCTTCATAGATTAGTTTTGATGCAAATTCTTCAATTTTGGGAGAGAGTAAAATGTTACCAGATAGTGATGTTTGATGCTGTGAGAAAGAATGAAGCTGAAGTTGACTGTAAAGTAAACTGAAGTATAAGAAAGTTTCATTCTGAAAAGCTTTCTCTGGCCTGTAATCACATTGTTGTATTGAAATAAAACATAGAGAAGGGATGAGAGTGATAAACACAGAGGATAAACTCTCAAGTTTCAGAAAGGAAAGTATTTGGAGCAAGGTCAAAAGTCAACGCAGAGTAGAAGAAAAATAATGTAATCATTTAATGGCAATCTCACCTTATTTTGTGAAAGATTTGTCTTTAAGCCATCTGCTTGTGACTGCTCCCTGGTGTTCAGCGAAGAAAGCACTTTTGCCTTAGTCCTGAGTTGTCTTACACCCTATGTGTCAAATATATGATGTTACATCTGATTAAAAAAAAAAGAAGACTTTAAGAATTTTAAATGTAGACACTTTCTAATGGCTAAATAGAAACTGTCAGCTTGAAAAACACCGCGTGTTTCAGGCTTTTACAGGCAGCAGAAATGGCTTAGCAAATGGTACCGATCAGTTTCAATGTCTCAAAGTAATCCTTAGGGAAATACCTAGAGTAGGCTGAGGTGCTTATAACAGATTACTTAATAATGACAAAATATTGTCAATGACATAAAAAAAATTAATTTACTTTCTTAGGGAACATCTTGTCCTGGGTTGTGGTTATGGGTGTTTCAGGGCTGTAACACAGTTGTGCAGGAACATCTCCTTGGGCTTTGCAGGATTTTAAAATTGTGAATAATAATATTAATAATTTATTTTAAAGTTTCCAGAGAATATTTTATAATTAAAATAAATTATAAACCTTTTTAAGAATATGACATTTTAAATAATATATATCGAAGGCTTATAATCTAATAGATATTAGTTCGGAAATAAAATGTTGATGTTTGTACGCAGCATTATTGAAGGATTTTTTTCCCATCTAGAAAAATTATAAATAGACCAGAGTATTGTTATTAATGCACAATAGAACTGAAAGCTTGCTGTGACAGACTTCTTCCTTCTTTGTCTTCAAATTAAACGAACATTTACATTTTGAATCATGGCCTGTTACAGTCTCAATGGCCAAACACAGCAGAAGAACTCTTTAATTAATGCCTGCGTTTATTACTGATTTCTAACTTAAAGCCACTGTAAGTTGTAAAATCATTGTAAGTCACTTGAGTGAATACTCTGCATTTGGCAGAATGAAAATGCATTTTGCTTTCAGTGATAATCAATTTTTGAAATAGTTTGTTCTACTTTAAAGCCCAATGCTATGGACATTTTCAACCTATTGCCTCATTAACTGCTTTCATATTAAAATACCACTCAATTTAAATGAGAAGATAATTATAATACCTTGAAGCAAATGAGATGTTATTGCAATGATTAAAACTGAAATGAGATGCGGATAGTTTGGACCTGCTGCTTTCCTAGCTATTTAGTACGGAATACCATTTCCATTGGTCACACTGAATTAAAATATTGCATACTAATAACAGTGTAATACCTGTTAGATTAGAATTGCTGCTGGAGACTGCAGGATGAGAATTTATTGGTCTCTTAATATTTTTTTAACCGTTTACCATACATTCCTTTTTCCCTATATAGATTTTTCAGTGTTATGCTCCCTTTCTGTATAGAAAAGGGAGAAGAGGCAGGATGGTGAAAAGTTCATCCTCTTCCTTTCATTCATTTCTAGAGTCGTGGTTATGCACCTGTGTCTTGAATGCTAAGGGTGAGAATGTAGGAAGAGTCAAGGAAAAAGCCACTTTCTATAGGTTGTTCCCACAGCATTGTTTCCAAGCAGAATATACTAATCATGTCTAGTTCAGGCAGTGTATTTTCCTGCATTTTTTCCCAGCTCTTAGACACAGCAAAGTGGGGTTCAAAGTCAGGGCCGTCTCTGTGGAAGAACAGTGATCCACACATTTCTGCAGTCAATTGATCTCATATACCATACATTTGGCAGTTCCTTTTGTCCATATTCTATCTGTAAATAGCTCCTGCCTTCAGGAGAGGAAGCAACAGAAGATATTTTTACAACTGAACATGGAGAAAGGAATTTGTCATAAGTAAAGCCTGCAGTGACCTTTCTTCTTATGCTCTTTCTTATGCAGCATACAGTTATACTAAAAGGTACAGAGGGGTAAGTTATCTTATATACTTTAGTTGCTGACTGTAATTCTAATGCTATTGATCAGCATTGCTTAAAGATGCTACCAGGTAATTTTGCGGTCTTGTTGCACGCATATCCTTATAAATGTTTATAAATCAAAATTCTATCAGATTATAACACCAAACATTACAGTAGCTTGCAATAGATAATCACAATCTGATTTTTTTAATATGAATGGTTGTTTAACTTGTACCACATATAGGGCAGACACATCAGGTGGGAAAAAAAAAAACCCACAGTATTACATGTTTCTTATTTTGTGTATATCTTATTGCCAGATATCTGTTTTTGATGCTCGGAGCATTGTTTAGCATGAAAGGTAAAAAAAAATCCGAACCCACAAAAAATTACAAGCTGAGATTAAATGGACAACACAGAAGGGGATTTTCAGCAACGTAATTTCCATTTGGCAGAAGGCTATTGCCTTAACAAAAGAGGTGATTTTCCCCAGAGGCACTCTGCCATAAAATCAATGTTTGTAAAAGTTTTATCATTTTCCAGTCCATGGCAGAACTGTGAATATGCAGGAAGTATATAAACTGCACGTACTACATCTATATTGCTTTAACTAATAGGCAATCCGGTAACTATCAAAGGAGAATTCATATCGGGTAGGTAAGTGCAGCACGTCTGAGTTCCCTGGTGGCACAGCATAAATGGCACACTCAGATGTCACAGAGAATTAGTTTCCAAGTTAGAAGTCAGTTACTCTAGGATTAAGGCTGTATGTAGGCAATCCAAACACCCCTAGCTCAGTAGCTGCCTATCCTGGGAAGGGTTTGAAACTTACTATGGGAATTTATTGTTGGTATTAGAATTCCCTAGCAGTCAGTCTGCAGCTGTGCTCTGCTCCCCAGCCAAAAAGCATCATCAGGCATAGCCAGGCATTCTCCTGCTGCCCAAGTTTCACTGGGGTCCATAGCATTTGCTAATATAGCTGTTGCTCCTTTGCCTCCCAACAAGATGTGACTGCTCTTAAAATTCATCTGCAGCGGGTTTCATATTGCAAAAAGATTCAAGGATGAAGGAAACTTTACTATGCCCATGCTGGAATAAAAATCACAGTGACCGAAGGGCTGCAAGGCCAAGGGGAGCTTTGAGTGGGGCTGAAGACACATCCTGGAGGAAAGATGGTCATGGCAGCATGGAGAATGGTGTGCTGTGTGTTTCCTCTCATCCTGGGGTACAAGGGTACTTCCCAGGGTGTCTGTTGCATTCCCGGAAGCACGAGCCTAGAACAAAAGGTTCAACCTTCATGCCTGTTGGTTCAGGACATGTTCAAAAATATCCACAGACCATTTTGTCTTCTGCTGCTTTTGTTGACTGGAGAGAATTTGTTTTGGAGATCCAACTTTTTTTTTCCATGTACACATCAATAATTGAAATAATTCTAGTCAAAGTCAAGAGCAGGCAGTGACGTGCACCATTTACATGGAAATATGTGATTCAATGTCATTTGTTTTATTATTTGTAGTAATTTTATGGAGTCTCTTCTGTTTTCTTTTTCACTAATGGCACATGCGTAACAGATTTCATGGTACTGCACAAGGCTACAGACTTTGTTTCCTTGTCTACCTTTTTTTCTTCCACAAATATCACATTCCTTTCACCATGTTGCTACAGCTTTAACAGAAAAAGAAAACAAAAGAATGCTCTCCTATGCCTAAAGCCTTAGAATCACTTGGTGGAAAATCAATGCAATAGATTTACTCTTGAGTGGACACAGGCACCTGTCCTCAGCACTGGGTCAGGCACCCAGGTGAGGAGGAGCATAAGTAGGAGATCAGAAACACACACAGCTGGAATTTTTTTGCTGGCTGGTGGAGGAGGGTCCTCTCTGCTGTTTCATTTGATAACATCTTCTGAAGTTGTTAGGTCTTCCCTACCACTTGTGAAGAAGCTCAGCAGGAAGCTCAAATTCACTTCACAGTTTCAGTTTCTGAATGATTTTATGGTTTCAGACATGCAGGAAACCTTTCGTTAGATCTATCTGTGTATCTAAAGACAGGGTCAACATAAAGATTTCTTTTATCTACCAGAGAGCTTAATTGGATAATACTTTAATGATGAACTATAATACATAACAGACTAAGAGGGCTGTCACGAGCCAACTGTCATTATTTTATCCTGTGCTATGGAGTGAGGATTAAAATTGCAGATTTTAGGGTGCAGTTAACATTACAGGACTGTTTCAGAGAGCCTGTACTCCTTTATTTACAAGTAACTTGCGCTGGTTGGAAGGGGATGGTAGAAAACCTCTACATGTTGCCTTTTGGCTTAGATATCTTTGAAACTGCTTCTTCTTGGACCTTAAAGATCTCAAAGCCTCGAACTCTGAGGCCTGCAACCTTTGATTTTTGATGTGAATAAAATCAATGTCTTTTGAACACAGGGCTATGTAAATGCATTTGTAGTGAACAATTAAACTCCAAGTTGCTTTTAATACTTCTATCTCCAAATTAATTTTTAAAGTTTTTAAAAAGTACAGTGTTAGTCCACTGAAAAACGATGAAGATACTTGCAATATTTGTAAGAAACAAATTCAAATGGGAATGCTTAGAATTGTTTTACAATTGTAATGGAAGCCCTGTCAGGCAGTTCTTTCTAAAAGAGAAAATTTTGAAAATCACCTTTTCTGACTTTTTTTTCTTAGAGGTTTTTCTTTGACTGAAACATACAAGGTCAGACAGTCGCATATAAAGGAAGGAAAATACACTTTCCTAAAGTATAGAACTAATAACAACATATTAAAAGCTTGACGTACAGAAATATACCTCTTACATTATACTTTTGATAATGTCAGTCTAGCATGTAGTAGGAAAATGAAGATCATAACTGAGCTCATAAAGGAGTTCTGGGTGTGATAATTGGTCTTTTAGTGAGAAATGGTTATGAGAATAAGGCATCTTGCATTTATTTTGATGTGTCACGCATGGTAATTCATATATCTGTTTATGCTATTTCTTCTACTCACAGTTGGCTCATCTGAGTATTTCTAGAATTTATATCTTAAACAGCTCATGAAATTAGAATCTCTGAACATTCCCTCAGTGAAAAATAAAGTGTAAATGATTATTACTTTTTAAAGTAAGATTTACGTCTGTTTTGATAAGCCTGATACCCTCAGAAAATAACCATAGGAGGGGCCTGTTAACTGTAAACCAGCCTCTCCTGTTCCCCTTTCCTCCTCACATTCATTCTAGCATCCTTATCTTATTCAGCAAGCACAACAATAAAATGAGATTTCAAACCTAGTTATGTTAGGACTGAAACACATTAGTTGTTGATGCCAGGAAGGGTTCTTGGACTGAATTATATGTTGTAGCTTGTATCTGTATTGTATGTTGGTCTGGACTCTGGCATGGACTCCTGGCACCCAGGCTTCTCCATAGAAAATATTTTTGCCCACTCAGAATATCCAGTCAAACAAGAAGCCATGTAAAATGAGCAATAGCAGCATTAAAACCCCAGTGCAGAAGCATAAGGACTAACTTCACAGTATGGAAGCACGTAACGAAAACTTGCTGAGTCATTTATTAGATCTACAGAGGCTCAGTAAGTGTTTTATTTTTATTATGTGTTCACAATGTCAATTTTTATTTTAATGACTTTTAAAGCTTTTGGAAATTAATAATTAATCACAGTTTACTTGCTGTGATGTTTAAATGAATAGAATTATTTTCCTTCGGGCTCTAAATATCAGCTGGAGCTTTGTGGCTGCAAAAAAATGTTAGCAATACTACTCAGAACTTTGTGTCTTGGGATACCACGTGAAGTAAGAAGTAACCTAATTTTTGCTTATAGGTTTGAAAGATAGCCTATTTCCTATTTCCCATCTTTACCTTTTGTAGACTACCTTGTATAAAGTAGCTGCCCTTTATATCAAATTAGATATTCCATACTGGGTTTTTCTCCTGGGATTTTTTTTTCTTTTTTGTAATATTTTTTCCCTTTAAATTGAAATTAATACTTCAGATATAAAAGTATATACCCTTGCTGTGTATATATGGCAAAAAAAAAAAAAAGAAAAAGAAAGTCCAGCTTCTTTTCACTTATCAAATGCCCCTTGGCCATTGATAATTGATTATTTTATTCCACTTTCAGTTCTTTCTACTCAAGTCTGCTTTCACTAGCTATTTCAACTGGTTTTTTACTATCACTTTTCAGCAACTTTATTTTTTGCAGCTGAATCTCTTACTGTTCAGGATATAGCTGCTTTCTTGCTTGTTTGTTTTTATTTCTGGGACTGATACAAGCATATTAAGGTTAATGAATGCAAAAATTCTCCGCCACTTTTCAGAAATGAGAATGTCAGAGGCTCAAATTCAGGAAGCTCCCTCATAACAGAGGCATAATAAACAAAGTTCAGAATAATATAATCTGAGGTTGAAGTTGGTGATGATAAATTCATTGCAGTGCCTTAAAGTGTAATCTTTGTCTTTCCACTAGCCTGGATTTCTTTCTTTTCTCTGTCCTATTTGCAGTTATTTGTACTTCACAGTTCATTACAAAATTGTGACAGTGCCAGTTGTTATTGTTAACTTTGTATTAATGTGATTTTCGTGAGCCATGATCATCACTGAACAGATTGTTCTGGATCCTTATAACAGCAAAATACTGAAACCCTGATGGCCATATCCACATTTTGGGTATATCAGATTAGACCAGCTCCCTGACTGGCTCATGTTTCTGTGGCCTCTGCATACAAACATACAGTCACATGGGTTATTTTGAATAACATAAAGTAGTAGTGATTAGTTCTGGGAGGGTCCTCTGAAGCAATGCGGTAGCAATGCAGTTTTGTGGAATACATATCGATGTGTTAAGATCTGATTTAGTTAAAAACGTCATTTAAAAACAAAAGCTTCCTTCATTGTCTAAGAGCATATACCCTGTTTTCTGTCTTTATATATGTTTGATGCCATTATCCCTGCTTTTCCTGCCCTAATATTTAATAGTTAATATTGCTCTATTTTCAGAAATGTAGAGATCTAATTAAAATTAGAAACTAGTAAATTAACAGTTCAGGAAAGTGGGAATCAGAGGGGATGATTTAGATGTCTTTATGCACTTTTCTGTCCTGCTAGTGATGGGCTGCTGATAAAATTGTAGCAATTTAAAACTAATTTAGAAAACTCAGAAGGGTTTACGAAATAAAACTAGTGAAGACTCCCTACCTACCATATTACCCCTAGCACCACATAGCTACAGCTTTACCTCTGGCATGCTTTTTCTTTTATTTTGTTGTAACCTTTGAGTCTGTTCATCACAGTTTTCAATGTGGAATTCACAAGCCTCTTTATGTCTGTGTAAGCTTTTTAACTAATATATGTCTGCTGGAACAGGAGTGAAAATGTTAATGCGTATGTCAGTATAACCCACGACAAAAGCGTTTTCCTAAGTGTACAGTACATTACACTTATAGCCAAGCTGGAAATAACAAGAATTAAGGCTCTCTTCTCATCCTATGACATATCAGAAGATCTCTTTGAAGGCTAAGATGAAATTAAAACTAAAATATATTACTGTGCACAGTGAAACAGTCATAGGTCTCCATTTAAAAAAGAAAATTATTGATTTTGTTTTAAGCAAAGATTTTGACATATGAAAATAAAGGCTTAGATTTACTGATTTTATTTGTCTCTTGCCTTACTGTTAACAGCACTGTACCTTTTTTTGTTTGTTTGTTTTAGAATACACGTGCTGTGAAGATATATGTCTCACAGTAAAGATCTGTCATTAGTTGTCTAATTTCAGTCATGTTCATATATCCCAGTTAAACAAATGATACATGGAAGGATTTTTCTTTCATTTTACTTTCATGATACTCCTATTATGGATGATAGGAGATGCATTACACGTGGTCTACTTGTCGTCCAGGCTGACAGCATTATCTAAGTTTCTAATGAACTTCTTTTTCTAGATATCTAATAATTCATTTCAGTATATACAGGTTTAATTGTTAGAGACGTAATGGATGGATGTTAAAAAATATTTTTGAAGAAGGCATTAGAGCCCTAATAGTTTAAACCAGGAAAGAAAAATGTAGTTTTTGATGTTTTTATTTTCTTTAAAATGAAGATTAGCAAAGTCATCTTGTTATGACAAAGTCTGTTCTTCATCTCAGGCATTTTCAAGATATGCCAGTTCAGGTATTCCTCATCCATTGTGACTCAAGTATGACTTAATTCTGTATCAAAGCATATGCATTGATCCAGAAGCAGGTTAATGCCAGATCAGCTCTCCACCTCTTTATGTCCTGTAGTCAAAGAAAAAGCATGCCTAACTTCGAAAGGTTGTTGAATTCACTAGACATGTATGTGCCAGTCTTTGGGTCTTTTACTGCAGTGCCAGTAACTGTCAAATACAGTTGTTTGAAGTAAGAAGAAAAAACAAAATGTCTTACTGTGTTTTGTCAATGCAATTTAATGGAAAAGATTACTTTCGTCTGGTTGAGAGGCACACCTGAATAGCCAGAGTTAGATTTATTTGATTTAGCTTTTTTGTGTTATTGTGTAGCACTGTGACAGCTGTGTGTCAGTCTACCCTGACAAGCACATGAGGCTTCAAGAATTCAAGAGATGTAATAAAGTTCTCAGTGATGCCTCAAAAATAAGTGTTAGCTGTGGCTGTAAAAGCCATTTTTTAAAAAAAAAATACTTTTTAACCCACCATTCAAGGTAAGACTGAATGGGGTTCTGAGCAACCCAATCGATTTGAAGATGTCCTTGCTTATTGCAGGGGGATTCAATTAGATGACCTTTGAAGGTCCCTTCCAACCCATATTATGATTCCGTGATTCTGCATTATGTTTCTTGTTAAGCATTTTTTTCATTGGACATAGCAACAACTTGGAGGACTCCAGTGAGAGGAATTTACATCAAACTGATGCAGTTTTTTTACTCTGAGATGGTCACGTTATTGGCAGGCTCTTGCACTCCTTCCAAAGAAAATAATGAAGATAAAACAGACCACCAAGAGCTCTGAGTATTTAAATAGCATCATTGGTTTTAACTCTTTATAACACTTCAGGCAAAGGTCAAGGGAGGTATGAACTGCAAAATCTTTAAACTGTCCCATTTATAGATTTTTTTAAAATAAAAATTACACATATTCAAAAAAAAAGAAATATTTCATAATAGCGTTAGTCAGTGTTCATGACAATAATACCCACAATATTCCCAGTACCTTTTAAATTAATGAAAGATTTTTCCTTTTAATAATATAAGGAGGCAACATATTTTTTAATAAAATACATGTAATTTAATATGAAATACAAGTAAGAAATTATCTCAGAGACTGTCTTGTAGTTCCTGCATAGCGTTATGACTCAGGATAAAAACCATTTCAATCTTTCACATGCATTTCTGTATCATGATGTGTTTAGATTTCTGTAAATGTAGTCATTATTCTTCTTTGTAATAGTATTGGGATAATTACAGTAATTAGTAAATAATCTCTAATTAGCAAACAATCAGTAATTTACATTGGAAAAGACGCTTAAGATCATGGAGTCCAACAGTGAACCTAACATTACCAAGTTCACCACTAAAACATGACCCTAAGTACAACATCTACACATCTTTTAATTATCTCCAAAGATGGTGACTCCACTACTTCCTTGCGTAGCCTGTTCCAGTGTTTGACAACTCTTTCTGTGAAGAAATTTTTCCAAGTATCAAATCTAAACCTCGCCTGGCACAATTTGAGACCATTTGTTCTCACCTTATCACTTTTTACCTGGGAAGAGAGAATGAAATCCATCTCACTGTGGCCTCCTTTCAGGTAGCTGTAGAGAGCCGTAAGGCCTCCCCTCAACCTCCTTTTCTCCAGGTTAAAATAACCCTGTTCCCTCAACCACTCCATACAAGACTCGTTCTCTAGACCCTTCACCAGCTTCATTGCCCTTCTTCTCACATGTTCCTGCACCTCAGTTTTTCTTGCAGGAAGAGGCCTAAAAATAACAGTATTTGAGGTGCGGCCTCTCCAGCGCCCAGTACAGGGAGACAATAACTTCCCTAGTCCTGGTGTTCACAGTGTTACTGATGCAAGCCAGGTTGCTGTTAGCCTTCATGGCCAGCTCAGCAAACTGCTGAGAGAAAACCATCTGCTCATCATCATATTTTCACCAAAATTATGATGTATTAGTTTGGACATATATAAGGAGGCATTTTAGAGCAGGGCTACTTTTAAATATTTGAGGTAATGTCTAAAAGAAAGCACGTAGAAGAATTTGCCTCTTAGATGGTATGTAGGTGTGCAGGATGAGACTAAGCTTTTGAGTTTGAAGATCTGACTTGATTTTCTGCATCCCTTTTATTCTCAGTGCCTTACAGAAGAGTAAATGTATAGAATCATAGACAACAGCCCAGGTTGGAAGGCATCTTGAAAGGTCATCCGGTGTAACCTTTAATTTCAAAGTACAGTTCTTCCAAATCAGGCAGGTAAAGTATTTAAAGTGAAATGCACTTTAGAACAACCTATTTCTTCTCGTCCTTGATTGTAAAGGGAAAAGAGATGCAGCTATCTACAGTGTAAGCATTTAAAGTTAGATGACATGAATCCTGTTCTTAGTGATACAGAGCAAAGACCAAGGGATGCTGAGCCTAGCTCATGTGGTTTGATGATAAATTAAATAGATTTAGAAAGAGGCTATATGGATTTAGAAAGAGACTATTCTAAAATGTGTTTTCCTGTTTCTTTCTTCATTCCTTGAAGATTCCTGATTTTTTTTTCAGCTAGCATCTACCACATTCTCTTAATGTAAAATTCAGTGCCACAGGAAAGGATAACTTTTGCTTTTGCTTTATAAAGAACTCAATGCATTGCTAGTATTTAATAATTTATACAATTAATGAAAAATATAGTTCCTCCCATTCAAGTATACAGAAAAGTAACTATTAAAGTGGAACTAACAAGCCAAGTGACATCATAATAAAACAAAAGGAGGTTGCCATCTCATTCAGAGTACTTCAGGTGTCATTTAATTTGATGTATCACAGCTACAGGGTTGATGGTTCCCATCAGTTGTGCCAATAGACAGAGATTTAAAGAACAGCATTACAGATACTACTTTGGAGCAGGAAGTTTAAAGAGGAAAACAAATTCAGTGGAATAAGTGAAAAAAACCCCAAACTTAAACTAAAGAACAGTCAACAAGCATAGAGAATAATATTTTAACCATCTCAAAGAACTTTTTTTGTGAAAGCAATTAAATAGAATAAATAAATGTCTAATATGAAGGATAAGGGAATAAGGAAAATTTGGCAAATTGCTGTCACTCCAAAGTTAATCAAGATGCTACAAAAGAGGCTAATTAATCTGAAGCATAAGTTCAGATGTTTGCTGTTGAAAATGCTTAAACAGTAGGGGAAGAAATCCATCTGAGCCTCTGATGTTAAAAGTTCATTGATTGATTGGATTTATCTACAAATTAAGCTATGAGATTGATTTACAGAAGTAGATTTAAAGCAATAACTACTCAGCTTTTTTAGCTTAACTGCAAATACAAAAACCCAAAGAATACACGTATATGTCATTGCAATGTTACTTATACTTTGATAAGTCTACATAGATATTTTTATGTGTTTATTTATAAATGTATTTTTGAAATCACCCTCACATTTAAAATGAATTGATATCTAAACATAGAAGAAAATAAAGATTTAAATCACAATGATTTCAATAGTTTTGTTTCATGACTTTTTTTTTTAAATGGAATACTTTATAGGATTTTAAGAGAACTAAAAACCAAAATACATAAAGAGTGGAGTGGTAGTTAAGATTTCTTCAATAAAAAGTGATTTTTTTCCTTATAATATTATCTTTTGATTTAAAATTTCTATTTGATAATAATTTCAACCTAAATGCATGCTAAGCGTCCAGAAGAAACAGAGCTGGCATTCTGCTGCAGTGCTTTTCAGCTCAACTGTGATGTCATCACAGACATTGAACAGACCATGGCTATGCCAAATTATCCTGCTTAACACAGGCTGCTTGACTTACAATTTTTCATTAAACTTCTATGGCTATCTGAGGTTCTTTTGATAATTATTATAGCATGACGGATGGAGACTGATGCTTTTTCTTTTCTATACTGCATATATATCACATATATATGAATTCAGCACTTTATGCGCTTTGTGCAACTTAAAGATAACTGCTGAAGCATTGGAGAGTTTATCAGGGCTTTTGCTGTATCTTAAGACTGAAGTTACCAAGGTCATGGTAATAGATGTAGGGGACACTATACTAGCAATACATCATGCTTCTTACTTGTTCATCTTTATAAAACAAGTGCTCCAACAAGTGCTATGAGCTGTGAGGGAAAAATTCTCTGTAGGGCTCTATCTGTACCCCAAGTGGAGCAAGACCTGTTCTCCAACCCCAAGGCTAATGTAGGTAAGTCTCTTACTCTGCAAAACATGGTGTATCATCACTCTGCAATGAGAATGTCTTCTGACCCAAGACAGGCCACTCTTTGGGTTGAACCAAAACAGTACCAGGCTTGGTGCTGTCAGTATGACAGTACAGTTCCTCTTCCCAGTCAAAGTTAAGAGAAGTCATTGCTACTGGCAGCATTAAACCAAAGCAACAAGCTCAAAAGCACAGATTTTCTTTCTCCTACTCAGTCAGGCTCACAACTTACTTTTGTTGCCATGAGCTCAGACTGAATAAAGGAAGTAATGAATATGGATTCATGTCAACATAAGCTAGATCATGTCAACTAGGTAAGCTCCTACTTTAAATCACATGGAAAAAAACCGCTGTTAGCATGCGTCATTAACCAGATTCCTAATTGAGGAATGACTGTACATTGTGTTTTTAATTGGTACAAATACAAAATGACTTGTTTACGTAGTTGCCTTTAATATTATTTTCTTACACCATTAGATTTATATTTTTCCTCTTAAAAATTGTTTAGGTTTTCCCTATTATACATAATGAAAATTAAGACTTCTTGCAAAGCTATGCTAAATTAAATTCCGTTTCTGTTACACTTACCAAAATACTTTTTCTAAATTTTATCCCACTAGTGAGATTGATCACAAACGTAGATTATCACTGCTATATGGGTATTAAATTAGATCCTTACTCGTTCTTTCATGCTTTAGTGGTATATACTAACTATCAGGTGCAGAAAATAAAGACATTAATATCCTTTTTCATGATTACATATACTGATGCATATATATAGTTTTCTGGCTCAAAAAAGGGGCATTACTTATGAATGAAGGTCAACAATTACTTCCCTCACTAATCTCCTTCTCTGTGACCTGAAATATAAACCCATTCCCCTGTTCTTTTGACTTTCTAATCAACTAATGATATGGTATTACTCTCTAATCCTTTCTATTATCCTTATCTCCATTCTTCCATCAGATTCCCTTTGGGCTTCATGTAAGCTTTTTTTTCAATTGCTCATAACAGAGAAGATAGAACCTTTGTTTCAGTATTTTTTTTAACAACAAAAAAATGTGATAATAATATGAGTATATGATCTTGATATACAGTTCTGCCCTTCAGCTTGTGTTGGCATTAGCTGGCATACCATCTACCCAAACCCTGCTGGCAAAAAAATCCAAGATATCAGCATATCTGCCCAGTTATCAAGGCTGTGAATTGCATGTATGCCTAGAATTGAGGATTGATTGATGCATCTCTACTCTGGGAAAAATGCGTCTCCTGTTTTTGTTTGTTTGTCTGTTTTGTATTTAATTCTGTGAAATATGTAACCTTTTGGAATAGAAAAGACCTGAACATATGTGCTCCCTTGGCGGTATACCACTATATTAAGATGCAGGCTAGCTTGTGGCATGCTTTTTCTGGACCTAGGATTCCTCTGTTCTCAGCTGCACATGGCTTTAGTTTCCACAAGAAAAAGGAGAGAGCGAGCTGTAATGAAGGATTCCCATGGGCTTGTGTTTAGGTACTTAAGAAAAATGGAAGACGGCATCCCACGCCTTTGGTCAGGCTAGGATCAGACAGACAGAATTTCTAGAGGCTGGAAAACCTGTTGACTATGTGTTCTTATGCTTGAGTAAAATCACTTTAGTGGGCTGGGCTTACCTGTGGCTATATCTGAATAGTACTTGAACCTTACACTGACAATTATAAGTTTTCTGAGCTTCTCGTCTGACTGCCTAGAGAAGTAGACCATTGGATGAGGCAAATGGAACACACCCTGTTATACCCCTAAGTCAAATAATTTAAGCTATAGATGAAGTGCCTGCTAAATTTGATACTGATTAGTTTCTTTTGAAAAGTTTTGAAACAAGAACACATGATTTGATTCATAAGATTGATGTTGCTATTCTAAAACAAGCACTTTTTTTCCCCAAAATAATGAAATAAATGTTGTTTGGTGTGAAAGTAATAAATAATTCAGTTTCTTCTGTATAAAAAATGGTGAGAAACACAGTTTTTGCCTGACTGAGCATTAGTTCAAGAAATAATTGTAAAGGGAATGCCTAGGTGACAATTCCATTTGGCCTGTATTGCTTTACCTTTAAATTACCTTAAAATTCAGCAATTAAGGAAAGTTTTAATATCTGCAGTGGTCTACACTGCAGTGCTGTCTGGCACCTTTGGTAGGAATAGCTGAGTTAATGAGATTTAGGGAGATAGAAATCACTTGCTTTGAGCGACTCTTCCTTTTTCCTTCCTCTAAAGAATCATACTAACTGACTCAATAGGTCAACTTGATGTGGAACTAGCGTTTTACTAAAGGTCTGAAAATCCCATAAATATGGGGATAGATTGGATCTCAAGCTATGATTGCCTGCAATTCTTAAAATATACTTAGCCATACAGCTGCACAGGAGGAATATCAGTAGAAGTTATGGTGTAATGACAATGGTTTATAAATTATACAAATGTATTTTTTAAAGGGAAGAAGGCTTTTTAGGCTGATATGAATGTATCTCAGTAAATGAAATCCACTGACTGAAAATAATGAATGAAAGCAGTGAATCACATAGAGCAGTCCTCTCCTCTGAGTCAAGCTATTGGTCTTTCTGAGAATATTACAGGTAATAATTTTAAACTAGACAAGAGATATATATTCAAGACATCATCTGAGAATTATTTAAAACATATATAAAGCAACTCATAGGCTTGAACATGAAGTTCATATGCCACGATTTTGCATTATTACAGGGTAAAAGAAAAATGTTTGCATTTTTACAGATCCATTTCCATTCTTGTTTGCAGAATAAAAAAGCCATGTGCAACATGCAGGTTTCTCCTGTGATTTATTACATATGGGTCAGATTCCAGTGGCCATTAATTAATAGGACCAGTAAATTATCCCATTTTTCATTAATTACTACATGCCACAAATAGTCAAAGCCTTTTCTCAGATCACAAGATTTCAAGTAAATAGGAAGTTAAACATCAACATAACCAGATAACTATTTGTAAGCTTCACTAGCAATGATATATTGTGTAGTAGTTTTCCAGTATAAAGATGTTTCTATGGGTTATGAGTACTCTACATAAATTTTAATTTTTTTATTTAGTGGAATGGGGAGGAGGAAAACTGCCTCTCTATAGAGGAAATCTTTATAGTCATCTAGGTTTTTCTCAGTTGTCAGTGTTGAAAATGTGGATTAACCTGTAAATCTTCTGCCATGAAGTTGAATATGCTAAATAATAAGAAGGCAAGGCCCTTCCTTTCTCTGATTCTTTCAGACTAGTTTTGTTTTGGTTTGTTTTTTTAAAGACAATTATATTGATTCATTTTCAATGGTCTGTACACTGACTCCTCTATTCCTTTCTCTCTCCTTTTAATTACCATTGATGGCATACACTTTTATTTCAAAATGAATTGAAACTACTTTATTTCAAGTAGCTTTTCAAGATCAAAGCATCTTTAAAAGTTTTCAATCCCTGAACTATTCAGCTTTGGTAACATATATATGCCATTTTCTTTAAGGCACATATTTTGCTTTTGTACTTACAGTGTTTATTTTTTTCTGTCTGAAATAAACAAATCCAAAGCCAAAAACAAACAAACCCCAGAAAACACTACCCCAGAGTTCTAAACTTCTGTTTCCAGATTTGTTTTACATCTATGATTTCAGCCCATGTTTTCCAAAACCTTTTCAAAATGAAACATAAATAAATATGAATTGTGGTCTTAAACATTTCAGACATGTAAGTTTAGGAAACTATGGGCAAAACCAGCAAAAGACTGAGCAGTGTGCACAGTGAGATTGTGCACAGAACTTTCCAACCACCCTCTTCCATGCATCACTTTTGGAAACAGATCACTGGAATATTCAGAAGTGTAAAATCTGTCTCCTGTCTCTTAAGTATTTGTGTTACGATGGCACTGTGAAGACTGACTAGCTGAACAGAAGTAGATTAACTATCATTTCTTGAATGGGAGTATGCAGCTATCTATTCCTCAGCTGGGATAAACAGCAGTATTTATGGATCTTGGATATGTCATGACATTTCAGTAACCTTTCTAATCTGTGGTTCAAAAATAATACGTATGTGATTGTGACATTAGATTGTTGAGTAGTTCAGCATCACCAAAGGAAGCAGATCTGGCCACATCACAAATATGCAGCTGTACATAGCCCAGAATTGCATGGATCAAGATGAGAAAAATACTAACTAGGGAAAGTCAAGTTATCACATACTAGAGAAAAATTAAAAAGATACTTAGCAAGAGATAAAGTTGCATCCTCAGACAGTCTGAAGAATATAATTTGTGTTACCAATTTTAGCATTGAATCACTAACCTTAACCTAGGTAATCTCATGAGGTCTTGAGTGTCATGTCAAGAACTCATTTGAATAACATTCAAACCATTAAATATTTCATGTCATCCTGAAACTGTGGAGAAAAGAATCTGCAAACAACAGTAATCACATCAGTGAGAGAAGAATTCCCTGAAGACACTGAGGACTCGAGAGACAAAGAAATTCAAGGTGAAGAGCAAGTTTGAAGAGAGACTCTACTAACAAAAGCAGGTACTGAAAGAACTACTATACACATCTTGGAGATCATTGATGTCATCAAGCTATTACCTTTTTATTCTTTCACCTTGAACATAACTATTCCGTGCCGACAAGCTATTCATTCTGATTTAAGTGACTGTTACTCCAAACCAGCTCCTCCTTTCATAGTCGAGATTTCCTTCTTTCCTTCCTCATTCCTTTTATCTTCCTTTTTGGAGTCTTTCAGAAACTCATAGAATTATTTAGGTTAAAAGGCATCTGTGAAGGTCATCCATTACACACACTCTCCACTCAGAGAAAGACTAAGATCAAAGTTAAATCAATAAGCTCCAATACAACTTTTAATTTATTCTGTCCTTTAAAATGAACTTTAATAGAGACTCCGCATCTAGTGACAGTAGCAATGCCCTCAGCTTTCCTGATGTGTAGGAAATCGCTTTATTATATTCAAAATGCAGGAGTATTCATGTGGCAATGTCCTACTTGTGTTTCTTTTGCTTCTTATCTTTTCATATAACATTTATTAGACAATTTTCTCAAATTTGTCAGTGAAAGATATATTCAATAGAAGACAGTTTGAATGATCTAAATAAATGCATTCAATGGAAGGCAGTTTGAATAGTCTAAATGCCAAAGATTTTGTCATATTTTTGAAAGCCTATAAAATCTAAAAAGGTCAATATTTGCTAAAAGACTTGCCAAAAGCTACAGTGACAATTTGAACACTTGAGGTTTTTGATGCCATTTTGTAAAAATTACATTTTCCAGTTTTATATTTTTAGTGGTGCTCTTGTGCCCACATTTGCGGGTAACTGTAGGGCTGGATTAGTCTTTTAAAACAAACACATGATATAGTTTGAAAGAATGTCTGTTTGGCCAACTGAGCTGTGATAGTCAAGGAGAAGCAGTAGTACCATGGAAGTATCTTAATTCACTGTAACATAATCCTTGCAAGAAATTAACATTGCCCTTTGTAGAGGCTTCTGTGTGCATTACAGAAATAGCATGTTGAAGCTTGAGCAAAAATTATTTGAAAAGTAATAAAGTATATAACTTTAAGGATCATGAGTAAACATAACAGTATAAGGTTGAATGGAGTATCAGCTTAGCTTGTTACATGTTACATACAATGATGTCACTGCAGATGCAAAGTTAATATGTGCATACACCATTTATAATGACTGAAACCCAGGATGTTCATCCACTGATCAAGCTAGCAGTAAGCTCCAGGAGGAATTCCCAGAGAGTACTCACCAACAGGAATGAGGGATAGCCATCTACCTGCACAGCTGCAGAAAAGAATATTTTGCAATTCCTGTTCCTCCTACTAAAAATTATATATATGCTGTTCAGTCAGGTTTGTATTTTTATATATTTAAAGCTGGCCCTAGTGTTTGTATGTTCCTGCTACAGAAAATAGATAGAGTCTTTGAAGAGGTTCATCTTTTGCCTGTGTAATTGCTGCTGTGATATTATCTGTCCCTATCAGCACAGAACTGAGATTAGAGGAAAGACTCAGTAGTGGCAAGTTAATTCTAGGCTGGCCTCCTCTGTCATTAACAGAAGACATGAGAGGCAGGAAACTGCCTATTTTAAGAAAATACAGGAAGATGAATTAATAACTGGAGTTAAAATATTCATATCAACAGCAGTTTCTTCACCTGTGTCAGCTGGAGAGAAGGAAAGGGAGAGAGAGAGAGCGGTAATGATCTCCTGCATAACAGAAGGAAGAGAATACAAGCTCTTCTGACAGTCCAGGTGCTACATTTGTCTTCAGAACTGTGTAAGAAAAAAAGTGGTATTTCTCTCAAACAGGGAAGCAGATATGGCTGGGTTAACCATGTGAAAAACTGAGGGACTGATGAAATCAGCTAGGTGAATGGATAATTCTATCCAATAGTAGCTGTCTTGTGCACTGGCTAGATCAGGTTCCACCTTGATCACTTGATGCTGGACTTAGGGAAAAGGAGCACTTTCCAGTCACTGCAGATTTTCTGTCTAATGAAGAGGATACTCCCTGTGAGCCGTCATGGAAAGTGAGAGCAAGAGAGCCCACCACAGCCTTGTGGTGGTTCACGGGCTGATGACAGCCTGACAGCCTCTAATGGAGAGGATTGATGATTCGCACCGTACTAGTTATTGCTTGCTAACCCGTAGATGAATTAAGTTAATAAGGTTGTGAACTTGGCTACACCACATCTGTATACGATGCCTGTACTTTGTGTGTGAGGCTCAATGATTAACTTGCCTCCAGCATTTTGTGGATTTAGATAGCCTTTCATTTTCAGCTGCTCTGTTTCCTATCATCTTCTACACAGTGACAGGTCTCAACATGCAACATGCAGTGTGCAGTGTAATTAGTGAATGCATGGTAACCCTGTATTTATTACTGTGGTGCGTAAGTAAAAGATTAATGAGTGAAATTCAGTGGTGATGCAAAGACTACTGTGCCAGGCCTTTGTCCCAGTTAGATCTATGGCATATACAGAGCTTCCTGCTGATCTTGATCTGCAGAGAAGTTTCTGTGCTATTGGTATGGAAATTAAGATGTTAAAATGCTCAGTTATCCGTTTTTGTCAAGCATAGTGACTATTCCCCATCATGAATGATGAGCATTACATATTTATAATCTTTCACTGTTTGAAAATATGTAAAATCACTATGAAAAGGATTTCAGAGTTCAGAACAATATTGTTTAAATAAATTTCAGTTATTTTCATACTGAATTTCTGCATTTACAGAATCACTAGGTTGGAAAAGACCCACAGGATCATCGAGTCCAACCATTCCTATCAAACACTAAACCATGCCCCTTAGCACCTCGTTTACCCATCCCTTAAACACCTCCAGGGAAGGTGAATCAACCACTTCCCTGAGTAGCCTGTTCCAGTGCTCAGTGACCCTTTCCATGATTTTTTTTTTCCCTGATGTCCAGCCTGAACCTCCTCTGGCAAAGCTTGAGGCCATTCCCTCTTGTCTGGTCCCCTAACACTTGGGAGAAGAGGCCAGCTCCCTCCTCTCTGCAACCTCCTTTCAGATAATTATAGAGAGCAATGAGGTCTCCCTCAGCCTCCTCTTCTCCAGGCTAAACAACTCCAGTTCCCTCAGCCACTCCTTGTAAGACTTGTTCTCCAGCCCCTTCATCAGATTTGTTGCTCTTCTCTGGACTCGCTCCAGAGCCTCAACATCCTTCTTGTGGTGAGGGGCCCAGAACTGAACACAGTACTCGAGGTGTGGTCTCACCAGTGCCGAGTACAGAGGGAGAACAACCTCCCTGGACCTGCTGGTCACGCCGTTTCTGATACAAGCCAAGATGCCATTGGCCTTCTTGGCCACCTGGGCCACTGCTGGCTCATGTTCAGTTGCTGTCAACCAACACCCCCAGGTCCTTCTCCTCCAGGCAGTTTTCTAGCCAGGCTTCTCATGGTCTGTAGCTGCTTAGGGTTGTTGTGCCCCAAGTGCAGGACCCGGCATTTGGCTGTGTTAAACCTCATGCCATTGGACTCTGCCCAGTGATCCAGCCTGTTCAGACCCCTTTGCAGAGTCTCCTTAGTGTCGTCTGCAAACTTGCTAAGGGGGCACTCAATGCCTTTTTCCAGGTCATTGATAAAGACATTGAACAGGGCTGGACCCAGCACTGAGCCCTGGGGAACATGGTTTAGCACCGCTCTCTGGGCCCGGCCATCCAACTAGTTTTCCACCCAGGAGGGCGTTCACCTGTCCAGTCCAGAGGCTGAGAGTTTCCTAAGCAGAATGCTATGAGAAACTGTGTCAAAGGCTTAAAACATTTAAAATGTTCTAATAATGTGCATTCATACATGTGTAAATTTTCAGTGTCTGGGACACTAATTTCTTTTTTGCTTCTCTTTCTTGATAAAAAGAAATGAACCATATGCAACTTGTGTTAGTGTAAGGAAATGTCTCCTTGCACTTTGAAAACTGACCAACATATGCATTTATAGCTTTATCAGTTTAACATAGATATTCACTCAACTATAGCTCCTCGGATGTCTTCCCATTCTAAAAGATCATACATCTGATGGCAGCTATGCCTGTGTACTCAATAGAACAATGTCAGACAAACGTGTGAGAAACTGCCCACTGTAGACCTCCCACACCAGCCCCAGAGAATCAGGCCTTATCCCCCATCCCTGCAGGAGATACATAAGGGACTGGCAAACAGCTCCTGAAATATATACTGAATGCAAAATTTTGTGAATCAACAAAGAAATCAAATCCTGAAAGTGAAGAACCAGCAGGAATAACATTCTACTTGCAGCACCCTCCCAACAGAGCCAAAGGACTTGGGGGGTTGTGCATCTCAGACTTGGTGCTGATACTAAGCTCTATTTCGACAGCATCCTGTGATGTGCCAGTGAAAATCTTCCTGTAGTTCATTCCTGAGCTACTGCTGCAGTTCATAGTGAAATGGCTGTTCTTTCTGTTTACTTATTCCCATGTAGTAGTTCATAATTTTTATTCAAATTTATATTTATTTAAAGCACTGCCAAAACAGATAAAAAGCTTTTGTAACCTGTACTCCTGCAGTTCCCTTATAAAGTAGTTGCTAGCAACGTGTTTGTTTGTACTGTGCACAAAAAATAATTATAGCTCATATGGATATTTCTTAATATTCATCCACATAAAAAAAGAACTATGATTACCACATCAAAAAAAGAAATTATATTTTCTATTCCATATAATATCATGACTGTTGCTATTGTTAAATAAAATATGTATTAAAAAATGCTCTAATTCACCTTTTCTTCCCTTCGTACTCCAGTGTATCAGGCTGTCAGGTGGATGGCAATTTGGCCTTATTAATTTTTTACAGTATCTTAACATATTATAGAAATCTCTCAAAGCTTATATAGTGTGTCGTGTCACTAGTTATAAATACTTCAGCACTCATTACACCATCAAAGTTGAGGGGATAAGCCAAGACACACATATTAAGTTTCCTTGACTCTTTTATAAAGCTGCTTGTTTAACGTGAAAATCTCAAGGACATGCATCCCCAGGGGTGATTGTCTTATGCTCCAGTAATGGAGATTAAATTTGTGGTAGTTAGCTAGCTAGCTCTTTTTCTAACAGGGAAACTAAAATTCATTAAAAACTAATTAGGAATGTATAGGAGGTTAATACTCCATGTTAAGCCTTATTAATGTGAGATAAGTAATTCATAAAGTATCAAAGGACTGCAATGGACAGAATTAAGAAGAATTATACCACCAAAAACTACATTAAAGTAACATTAAGGGTCTTGTTTAAGCCTGAAAAAGCCAGGAAATTCAGAGTTAAAGCTAAATCCCTGTCGTTAGCTCACTTTTTTATGCTGGGGTAATGCACAAGATGGTTCTCCATTAAGAAGACTCAGAGTATGTCTTTAGGTGTTCTTTTCTACAACTGAAGCTTCAGTATTAATTAAAAGAGAAATAAATCTGAAAGAATATGGATTATTGACCAAATGGTTTCACATTCTTAGGGTGTTTAACATGCAAATTTTTTGGCTAGATCTGAGAAATGTATCTTCAGATCATGCTGTTACAAATGCTTTCTGAGCCATGGTGACTTGCAGGTTTAGCAGTCAAAAAAGCTATTAAGGCTGTAATATTCTTTTCTGAAGCATAGTCTTTTGAATCTCAATAAATTTCTGAATTAAATAATTAATTATAATTATTTGGTTTGGGTTTTTTTTTGTTTAATAATAAGCTTCTTTCAGTCTGACTTCACTGAATAATTCAAAGGAAACAATATTCCTCAAAATCATACAATCATGTCGGCCCCTACCCAGCCCCAACTGCATCTTCAACCCCACAGCTGTAGTGAGGGTACATATGCTAACAGTACTATTCCCAAGTCTCCCACCCACCAAACACTTCTGCCCTCTTCAAAATCAGAGAAGGTGCTGACATAAACGTTAGCCACAGTCCCATCACACTGAAGCACTTAACAAGTCTTATACGAGCTTTCTTCAGCAATGCAAGAATTACTGAAATGGCACTTGGGTGAAGGATTAGAAAATGACATTTGTGGCATCCTATATTTGGTGAAACCTTGCAGAGTGGGAGGAGATTGAGGAGGAACAGGGGAAAGAAAGTGTGTACATAATGAACCCTTGCATATGTTCATTATCATTCTGGTAGCAAATCCTGAAGAAGAAAAACAGACAAAACCAAATGTTTATTTGACCCCGGCAAAAGGATGTTTAGATCATAAGTCAGTCAAAAGAAATATTACTCCTGCACATAGTTAGAAATGCCAAGGAAAGCGGGTCCACCACTGCATATTTCATGGGTAAGATTCAAGGGGATTTTCTAACCAAGCATCTGCTCCTATTAAAAATGATGTGTAGACAGTAGAATTTTAATCAAAATGAATTAATGTTCGTGGGTTTTACTTAAAAAGTGAATTTTGAAATTGATTTGAGTGATAAGAAAGTAAGCAGATTTGACAACTTAAACACATGAGAAAAAGTAATACTTTACATTTTTAAGTGCTTTTTATCCTCAAGGAACCCTAAGTGCTTTATAAGCTACACAGATGAATTATTTCATGCATCACTGAAATGCAGCTACCTCTCTCAGTAGAAAACAAGAGTGGATCTACAGCACACAGCATTATGATGCAGTTTTGCTAAACAGGTGAAGGAAGAAGCTCTAATACTTGTGAATTATTTCAGCTTTCCTCTGTCTACTCAGACAAGAACATCTTTCACATCTCTGTTTTTGTTTCCATCTCCTAAACAGTAGGAGTCCAAGGCATTTTTATTGATACCAATAGATGAGCATGTGCCTTAGAGAAAATTCAGAACTGTGTTCTGTCAAGAACCTGAGTGACAGCTGCTTGTGAAGGTGTGGATTTTTTACCAGAAAGTGTACATGAACTTTTGTAGATGAACAAAAGCCTTGGGTATAGACAGTCCTGCCCTGAAAAATCTTTCGAATCTAAAGATCCTTGGGAAAGGTGCAGAGAAGGCAGGTGAGATAAGATGTGAGGAGTTTCTTAGGGGGACTTCTCTTCCAAACCTTTTCATTGTACTGTGAAGCATTTTAGCTTTTTATGTACATTGCTTAATTTTACCTGTACAATATTTCAATATATTAATAACATGCTGCATGAAAGGTAGAAATATGAGATGTCTTCAGAGTTATAAGTAAAGAGATCAACATCTAGGTAATTATGGCTTAAAATTAGCATATTTATAGCTATTGTAGCATATAAGTGTTTTATGTATACTAAAGAAAAGAGGGTTTCATTTCACTGAACAGAAAAGTTTAACTTAGTGAATTTGAATTGGCCAAATGTATTCTTCTTTTTTTTTTTTTTCAAAAGGATATAGGAGTGCTGAGTGTCTCTTTTAATTATTACAAGGTAAACAGCATACAATATTATTTCTCTTATTATGAATATATACATCATACTCTGTTAGTTATCCATTGTTGAAATGAATTGCTCCCGGTGCTTAAAAGGAAGCCAGAAAGGGTCCACAGGTTTATTCTGTGTAATGTTTGTAGAGGAAAAGGAATCATATTTATCTATTTCTTCTGCATAGAATCTGATATTTAGCTGTTTAACTACACTGTGTTTAAGAGATAAAAACAACAAAACCTAAGACAAACAAAAACTGCACCATCCTCATTAAAAAAATTCCCCATGATACAGATAAGATAAACTGCAATCTCTGCTCCAGTATACGCTTAATTTCTAGACTAAATTTATATCTCCAGACCTTCTAAGACCAGAGAGACCTCTACTTCATCTTCCTGTAGAGCATGATCAAGTCATCTTTTTAGCTGGCATTCCTTAACATTTTCACCTGATTTTCTTTTTTATAGATCTGAAGTCATTGTTGTGGCATTTCTCTAAACTCTGTCCAATTTTTCAATATTCTCCTATAGATCAGACCTCAGAGCAGCATACAGTGTACCAGTGTACCACACAGCAAGTCTCACTGCTTTAACTCCATCATTTTCCCAGTGTTTTTGAGAAGCCTGGTAAAATCTTTTCCTGTAGACAAGAGCTAATCCCTCAGCAGGGCTGGAGGTGGGACGTGCTCGCTCCATCAAGACACAGATGGGAGAGGGGTGGGAACAGCCACCTCTGCCTTTGCATCAGGGAACTGAGGGGGTGGTTGGCAGGTTTTGCTTTGTTTCTCCTACCTACAGACTTACCTTGTCCACTTGCAGCTGGCCAAACGTATCCCTTGAGTTCATGGATAGAAAAGTCAGGGTGGAAAAGAAGATGTGAACTTGGGCAGAAAATACATGTTCTAAGAAAACCATCACTAATACCCTCAAAGAGGGAATGGCCTCAAGCTCTGCCAGGGGAGGTTTAGGCTGGACGTTAGGGAAAAATATTTCACAGAAAGGGTCATTGGCACTGGTAGAGGCTGCCCAGGGAGGGGGTTGAGTCACCTTCCCTGGAGGGGTTTAAGGGACGGGTGGACGAGGCGCTGAGGGACATGGTTTAGTGATTGATGGGAATGGTTGGACTCGATGATCCGGTGGGTCTCTAACAACCTGGTTATGCTATGCTATGCTATGATTCTAGATCACAGCTTACTAATTACGCGCAAAGTCCTTTCAGCTTCAATGAGATGCATTTTACCCAAATTGACATGCACATAGTACATATGAACACACATTTATTAACAATAGCTACTTTGCTCAATTCAGGGAAATACAGTTATAGAAAATAAAACCAAAGAGCAAATCTTGGTTTTACAAACAAGGAATGCAATTGATTTACAGACTACCTGAACCTATAGGTTTCTCCTGCAGTTCAGATCTTTTCCAGCATATTAAGGATCGCTCAAGGTGACCAAAAGCCAGTATATCCATTTTCCTCAGCTACACATATGGAGACTTATCTTGATGAATGTCTGAAGGGTATATCACTTTAAGAGGCCTCAAAGGATCCACCATTTTAAAACCTATTAGGCATTATTAGTATTAGTAATATTAGTATTATTAGGTATTATTATTAGGTTGTAGAGAGGAGGGAGCTGGCCTCTTCTCCCAAGTGACAGGGGACAGGACAAAGGGGAATGGCCTCAAGCTCCCCCAGGGGAGGTTCAGGCAGGATGTCAGAAAAATATTTTTCACAGAAAGGGTCATTGGGCACTGGAATGGGCTGCCCAGGGAGGTGGTTGAGTCACCTTCCCTGAAGGTGTTTAAAAGATGGGTAGACAAGGTGCTGAGGGATATGGTTTAGGAGTAGGTAGGAATGGTTGGACTCAATGATCCAAGAGGTCTTTTCCAACCTGGTGATTCTATGAATATTAAAAGCTACTCATGGTATATGGTAGGAGTGTCTTTGTGGTAAAGTAAATCAGACCTGGCTACAAAAAGCATTCCTCTTCCAAAGACGACTTTCAAAGATATTTACATTCAAGAGGCAACAAATAGTTGAAGAGTTCATCATACTGAACAAGTCATCATCAATATTCACTAACTATCAAATGAATTATAGAAACACGGTTCCTAATTTTGTAGCTATGGGCATAAAAATTAGAATATTTTAATTTTTATCCTATCCTAAAATTAACACTTCATTCACATATTTTTTTTTATCAGCTTATGTAAATTAAACTTTTTTGTAGAGTATCCAAGTAAAAAATAACAACTATGATTTGCTCATATTGTTTTCATAGGTTTTAACTGTAAAAGTTATAGAAACTCAGCAAAAAGGGACTGAACTCCCAGAAGAACTATGGTAAACACGAGCTGATTTGTTTCCACGGTTTGTGCCATTTGCAAATAGACTCATAAAATATACTGTGGCATAAACATTGTTCATAGCATTGCCTAGCTACCTGAGAAACACATGAAGCAAAATACACATAGAATATGCTTGAAGTATAAAGCAGAGGGCTAGTATACAAAAATGTGAAAGTCAGATGCTTAAGGATGCAAGTAAGCACTTTTCTCAGACATGTTAGAATTGAAGTAGAAACTTAAGGCTGTTCAAGGGCGTTTGTCAATCCCACCATGGCATATCTGCATTTTCACATTTCTCAATAACTTGAAAAACAGCTCCAGAATAAGTAAAGCTCTTGTGTTAATAAAACAGAAATTTAGGAGGATTTCTGCTCCAGACTTTACTAAGTACCCACAAGACACACTCTCATTCAGTCATTGAAATGAAGGATTTTCAGAGGGAGAATAATATGAGAAGAATATTCCAAATAAAATTTAATCTCTCCCTTGGCTCACAGAAAGCAGACAAATCAATATTTATCTCAAATTTATGTAAGGTGTAGACTTCAAATTAGTGTAGACTCACTAGGTCTTTGAAACCCTTGCGAGGAGCAGAAGATGGGATAAATACACTTTCAGAAAAAAAAGATAATTTAAATTTTCCCTTTTTATCATAGAAGCCTTGTCCAAAGTCACAGTCTCAGAAAAGAAATAAGCTGCCACATGAGTTATTGGCTGGATACAAAGTTTGAAATTAATTTTCTGTCATGACATTTGCACAAAGTATTGTGTGGGGGTGAGTGGTTCTTACTGCGAAGGGTGTTGGCAGAGCCTTGACGTTCTCATTTAATTGCCTCTGCATCAAGGACTTCTGGTAACCCTGTCATCAAGTTGCTTTCTATCTTATATGAAATATATCACCATTCAGTGCAACAACTCAAGTTCCAAGTCAAATGTGATTTCTTTGACATCTTTATAACTAAAACTAATTTGCTCAAAATTTGAACAGCACTACAGAATTCCTTAAGTGAATATCTCTAGAAATTATTTTATTTTTTTTATTTTATTTTTTATTAATTTCATACCACAGTAAAGGTATTTTTTTTGTAAGAAAGCAGAAGTCTGATTGGAAGTTAGCCCTTTTTTTTTCTGAATGGAAATCATAGTCTGATTGCATAAGCCTGCCTTAAGGAGTTGAACTGTTAGCCAGAATATTCAGGAGAAAGAAAGCTAATGTGACATGAGGTAAGGCAGTCAAAACAACTCACTTCTGGCAAAAGGAAACTTGTCCTTTTCTCCTAGTTTTTTTCTCTACTCCTGATATGCTCTTGCCATCTCTGAACTCCGTAGCTCATCAGCCCTCTCCTGAGAGCTGATTTCATTCACTGTCCTGGAAGAAAACTAACCTAGCAAGAAAAGAAGGGCATTTTTCCTTTAATTCAGTGAGTTGGAGCGATAACAATGGACTTCAGTGAAAACCAGGGCCAGTATGAAACAAGAGGTCTGGCAATATGGCCAGGGGCAGGGGAGAAGGAATAGGAAGATGAACTGATGTGTATTGGGAACAGCCAAAGTCAGCTGAAGAGACACATTGCTGCCTTTCACAAACTGGCATTTCCGAGTTAGGTCTCCAGCTGCTTGCTTTTCACAGAATCATAGAATTGTTAGGGTTGGAAGGGACCTTAAAAGATCATCTAGTTCCATTCCCCCTGCCATGGGCAGGGGACCTTCCACTACAACGAGTTGCTCAAGCCCTCATCCAGCCTGGTCTTGAACACCTCCAAAGATGGGTCTTCTTCTCTGGGCAACCTGTTTCAGTGCCTCCCCATCCTCACAGTAAAAGATTTCTTCCTAGTATCTAATCTAAATCTACCTTCTTCCAGTTTAAAACTGTTCTTCCTTATCCTGTCCCTGCACTCCCTAGAAAAGAGCCCCTCCCCAGCTTTCCTATTCCTTTTCCATTCAGGTACTAGAAGGCTGCGTTAAGGTCTTCTTAGAGCCTTCTCTTCTCTAGGGTAAGCAATCCCAACTCTCTCAGTTTGTTCTTGTATGGGAGGCACTGCAGCCCTCTAATCATATTTGTGACCTTCTTCTGGTCTCTAACAGATTCATGCCCTTCCTGTGCTGAGGACACCAGAACTGAATGCAGTACTCCAGGTGGAGTCTCACGAGAGCAGAGTAGAGGGGGAGAATCGCCTCCCTCAACCAGCTGGTCACAGTTGATGCAGCCCAGGATACTGTTGGCTTTCTGAGCTGCAGACACACATTGCCAGCTCATGCTGAGCTTCTCATCTAGCAGCACCCACAAGCCTTTCTCTTCAGGGCTACTCTCAGTCCATTCCTTGCCCAGCCTGTAGTGGTTCTTGAGATTGCCCTGAGTCAGGTGCAGGATCCATTGTTAAAACCTGTCCAGCTACTACTTCATGTTTATTTTTCTCTTGAATTACAGCCAAGGAGGAGGATAGAGTAGCTGTGATTTTTGATGCAGTTGGGCAAGTCAAGTTCTTTCACCAGGTACAGGAAAACCTACCTGCACAATCCTGAAAAGTTATAGAGAATAACTAGACTCTCTAGAGAGAAGTACTTCCAGACAGCAACATAGTTTTAACTGCTTGTAATTATGTCAGATAATGTGAGATACCATCAGATTTTGGGTTCCTAAGCAGATTATGCTTTTCCCATCTCCCTTTCTTTTTTTAAGAAATTTTTTTCTAAATATTCCACCTAAATTTCCACTACTTGTTTCTTGTCCTTTGCTCTACTCATAGCTCTCCTGAACTGTAGTGTAACAGAATGTAAGTTAGTCTGCAGAGGCCTTTGGAAGGGGGAAAAGATGGTTCCCTATTTAGAATAGAATCATAGAATCACAAGGTTGGAAAAGACGTCTGGGGTCATCGAGTCCAACCTTTCCCATCAACCTCTTAACCGTGTTCCTGAGCATCTCATCCACCCGTCCTTTAAACACCTCCAGGGAAGGTGACTTAACCACCTCCCTGGGCAGTCTGTTCCAGTGCCCAATGACCCTTCCTATGATTTTTTTTTTTCTAATGTCCAGTCTGAACTTCCCCTGATGGAGCTTGAGGCCGTTCCCTCTCATCCTGTCCCCTGTCACTTGGGAGAAGAGGCCAGCACCTCCTTTCAGACAGTTGTAGAGAGCAATGAGGTCTCCCTTCAGCCTCCTCTTCTCCAGGCTAAACACCCCCAGTTCCCTCAGCCACTACTCATAAGATTTGTTCTCCAGCCCCTACACCACCTTCATTGCTCTTCTCTGGACTTGCTCCAGAACCTCAAGAAGAGCATGCACCTAGCCTAGAGCATGGGGGCTTGTGATAGCAGCTGACTGAGCAGCTCCTGCTTGTTATTTATTTAAATAGCTGCTGAGGGATCTAGTCAGTGGTAACGTAGAATTTTCCTATGTGAGCAAGATTGTGTACTTCAGAATAAAAGGCATTCATATTGCTTGAGTAAAGGAACCTAGAATTTTAGGTGTAGATAGCACAGCCTAGCTTAAAGTGGCAGTAAAGATCTTAGTCATTTGAGATACACTTTATCATAAAGGTGCATATTTCTGTTACTTTATGGAGTTTCTAAACTCATAATTGCTTTTTCTTAGGAAAAAGCAGAAGAAAACAAGGAAGTATCGCAATGTGGTGCTCACAGAGGCACCAGGACAGCCACTGGAGGCCCTGCACAGACCTCTAGAGTTCCCTAGCCCCATCATTTCCAAAAGGGAAAACATTTAGAAAAAAATAAAGTTACTTCTTACCTTGTCAGACACTCTGTATTAAAACCCTCAAGTTAAGCCATAAGGGTAAATTGCTGTTATTTTATAATGATCCAGTATTCTTCATGGTAAGTCCCTGATCAGCTTTCATCAAATGATAACAGGCACCTGCCAAACATCTGTTACCAGGCAACCTCCACACTAATAAACCATCTCTCCTCAGCTGAAGGTTCTTTATTATCTGGGGTGATTATGTTTCAATGGCCTAACAGATAAGTCAATGCCCTTCCTTTGATGGCCTTGTACTGAGGCTGTGTATGAATTTTAGTCCAAAATTGAGAGCAGAGAACACTAGGAAGGACTGATTTTGCAGTCCCAGTGGAGACACCTGTTTGCAACAGGATGGACACCATAGGCTGCTCTTCACAATGGCCAAGGTAATAATAAGTTGAACTAATGTGATTAGTACAAGCTAGTTTTGATGCCAGTTTTGAAGCAGTGATTAAAATTATATGCATTTGCAGACCTGAGCATATGTTTATGCAGTTGACCTCCACATTGTTGCCTTTGGTACCTGGAGCCACTCTTTGCCTGTGGTACTTTTTGCATAGACAGACACAATTATCATATCATTTGGGAGACTCCAGGGATAACCAAAGTTATTTATATTTGGCTAGAGAGCAATTAGAATTAAGAATAATTCATGAAAAAAGCAACAGAATATCTTATTAAAAATCACTTAAATTCCGTGTGATTTATGTTTCTACAGGCATTGTATTTTGTTTAGCTTGATATGGGGGAAAATGCATGGCAGGCTGGGAGCTCATTTTTGGGCTCAGTAGCTCTCTGGCATTCATAAGTGCATGAACTCTGCTCAGGCCTGTATTGCCTCAGCCGGATCATTTCCATATCCATTCAGCCTCTCAAGTGAAAGGAGCTAACAAGTACTACTTGCAAAGGATTTGTGTGTGATTTGTGAAAAATTGTTTCCTTGGGCCTGAGACCACAATCGAAGTTCACAATCTGAACTGCATTCTTATAAGTGATAGTTTTTGGTGATTACTCATTAAACTCCCTGGGGGGGGGAAAAAAGTAACACATAATTGATCCAGTCAAATCTGAGTGAAGCATTGATGTTTTAATTATTTTTTTCAGGCACAAAATTAGACAAACTAATATCATTTAAGTGAAAATGTTAATTATTCAGAAAAGAATACATAAAGACTGAAAAAAATAGTTTAATTAGGGGTTTCTGATGTAAGCGAAGCCTGGGGAGGGCAGAGTAAGTTTCAATTCTTCCTTTCAGCTCTGCTGGAGTAACAAAGACCACTTTATCCAAGGCAGGGCAGGGACTGAGCTTTAGCTGCTGATTTAAAAGATAGCCAACTAAGTCTGAAATTTGTGCCAGCAACCACTTCTTTTTACAAGAAAAGTGGTTTCCTGTATTATATATGCATGTTTGGAAGACTGCCAAAGCATTAGAAGTCTATGAACAGACAATAAAATAGTGCCTGTATACGCTACCAACTGTAGATCTCTTTCTTTCCTGTAACTTTCTCATTGTTCTTTGGTCAGGGTAGAAAAGTAAGCTGTATTGTTCTCACTGCTAGTTATCCACTTTCTCAGCAAGTGCTTTTATTCTCAATAAATACTTGTGCCCTCTTGATTGCAGCCAGATAAAAAGAAAGCTCAGACATGTAGGATGTTGCAAAAATGGAGGGATTGAGTGAGACGGAGAAAGGTAGAGATGGAGGAGTTAGATCACCATCCAAATGGTGACCATTGTATATAAGCAAGGACCAAAAGGAAGCTGGAAAATGTAGTTTCTGTTTTATCAGTCTCATATGTTTGTACCTTAACATGGGAAAGATATTTATGCTTTTTCTTCTCCTTTCGTGGTTATTTTTATGCAAATAGAAGCAGTTCTTGTGAAAATGCCTAAGTGCTTCAGTATGGACAGACTGTATTCCTACAGGTGTTGGATCACTGATTCTGTTACATGTTCTGATGTGAATAAAGTGGTTAATAGATCACTCCACAGACATAAGGCAGTTTCTTCCTAACAACACAAAAAATCTTAAAATGAAAAGTAAATTAGGAAAGCAACATACCATATAAAAAATGCTGATGTGTTGAAATTTCAGTTTATTATTTTGATCAAAACTGAAGGTGTATTTCTAATTTATGTGCTTTTTTTTGGGAAAAAGTTTTAGATGCTTGATATTACTATAGTCTTTCATGCTCTATGCTGTAGTGTAAATACGTCAGATGAAATATCCTGGCTAAGATATCCCTTTTTTATTATAGCCTGCATTTGTATTTAGTTTGTCACAAAGCTTAATACAAATATGTAAAATATGAGGAGTTGTCCAAATTGATGTCTCAGTGTCATTAATTTTGACAATAGCATTGCACTGTGTTGACTTGTTTCCACTGCTGCTTACTTGTTTGTAATGCTATAATTCAGACTTTCATAATGAACAGATTTAATGTGGAAAAATTACCACATGCACCTTTAAACCCTCCTACAAAGATTTCTTATTATTGTATCACTTTATGTTAATCAAGGTAGTGACTATTAGGAAGCTGGACATTAAGAAAAAAATTTTCACAGAAAGGGTCATTGGGCACTGGCAGAGGCTGCTCAGGGAGGTGGTTGAGTCACCTTCCCTGGAGGTGTTTAAGGGACAGGTTGATGAGGTGCTGAGGGGCATGGTTTAGTGATTGATGGGAATGGTTGGACTTGATGATCCCATGGGTCTTTTCCAACCTAGTGATTCTGTGATTATATGATTAGACTTCTGTGTTGCCTAGGCAATTAGATTGTATCTGACATTTGTTTTTCTTGCTTCATCTCTCTTTTAATTTCCATTGTGATTCTAAGAATGAGTACATACATTTATTTACCTTCCTGTACGTTTTCCTTATCTTAAACAATTAGTTTACCATACGACAGTGAAACTCTATAAGCTGCTTGAAGGAGTACTGGGCTTAAAATAAAATATATTTAAAAAACATATATAGGTTACATATGAACTAGTAAACCCAAAGTAAAATAAAAATGCTTCCTCTAGCTTTGTTGTGTGATGCTAGAAAATAGAATGGTTGAGCACATCAGTTGCCTGTCTCTCTCACCAGCCGTCTGCCAGAGCTGAGATAACAAGCTGTAAATTTTCATTAAGTGGAATATGGAAAGTGACCATCTCTAGGTAGAGTGCTTGATTTATTTATTTATCTTTAATATAGCAGAAAACAAAAGAAGAGCTCAAGCTTTGTGGTAAGGCACATATCTGTGTGAGTGAAAACTGAGACAGCTCCTCGCCAAAATAAAATTGAAAAGAAAAAGAAAATAAATTTGAAGTGACATCCACAGTCAGCAAGTGTCTATTTGGTAATGAGGAAAGTCAGTTCACCTTCCTTCCTTATCCTTAGTTAGGTATTTCAACTGGAAAGAAGCTATCAGTAGAAGAGTAAAACCACACCCCTACCAAAAAGGGAAAGCTAAGCATCAGGATTACAGCACCAGGAGGAGAACAGCTGCTGCCTAAAAATGTTTTGTCTGCCTATCTGTTGCCTGGGAATTTTTGTAGTTCTTCTTTTTCTCCACCATATGTAAGATATTACTGAAGGAAACCCAAGAGAGAGTACAGATCTTTTCATTCAAAGTCATAGCAGACAAAGATAATGTTTTTCTTTTGATTAGATAAAGCAAATGCAGAAGAGACAGGTGGACACACAGAAAAAATTACTTCCTATTAGCATGCAAATGTTATGGGTAGGACATCTGTCCAATGTAGGAAACATCCGCATAGCACTTTCTAGCTGCCTTTACAATCATCTTCACAGTTCTCTAAAATGCTTGATTATGTCTGTTTGAAGGTTGCATCCTGAGGTGCTTTCCTCCCCTTTATCCATCATGCCATCAATCCTTGATTTCTATCCAGTTTTCCTTTTAAAAAATGTCAAAATATAAATATATAATATATGACAACATAATGTACAGTTTGTTCTTTTGATTATAAAAAACCTTGAAATATTAAAGCAAAAGGAGAATTTTTTGTTTCAAAGCAGAAGATTAGTGCACATATATATACATAAATGTTTTCTATATTTGAACAACATATTCATGAGTTATCCTGAATATTCATTCTCCAGAAGTCAAAAATCCCTCAAACTCAGACCAAAAGGCCTCCAGCTGAAAAACTTCATAGATTCAAACTGCTAACTAAAACAGGGAACATGAGTTTCTAAATAGTTTTATGCTTGTAAAGAGTATGGGGAATCATTGATTCTATATTTTTCATTATGTCCTTGTTTTACTTCCCTGAAATGTCACTAAAACTTACAAATGTAGTCAATTTTTAGAAGCAGAAAATTAATACTCTTTTAAGTTTTTCTCCAAGAGTACTAGCATGTAAGAAACAAATAGGAGTTTCTTCTCCAGACCAAAACAATAACCCTTGCTTCGTACAATTTTTGAATGTTGAACTGATTGAACTGCTCTACGCCATGAGAAACAATTTGGTTTCTGGTTATAGAAATTCTTTCTACAACTGGAGGAAATCCTAAATTAGAGACTTACATAAGATCCATGGCACAGAACCTACATAAAGTTTCTATTGTGCAATGTAACTGGTCTCTTGCAGGACTCCTAGTATTTATTTTCACTAGAATAAAGAGTACATCCATAAACTGCCCATTTATAATATAATTCTTAGGAACATCACCAAAACTAAAGAAAGTGCAATGTTTCTGTAACTGAGAGTAGGAATTCCATCTGCAATGACTGGGCCTTTCAATCAGTCAGTGGAACTTAACATTATTGCTGGACTGGGATCTTCTGAAGATGTTCTCAGTTACACACCAATAAGTTGGTCTGGCCAATTCTATCCCAGAGAATGAGTGCTGTTATGTAACCCCCAGCTTTGTTACAGATTGAATAGAAAAGGCAGGAATATTAGGTTTTCAAGCAGAAATTCTGTCTAATTTTGGTTTTAACTTACTTTTTTTCTTTTGCAGCTTGAGGCTAGAGATTTCAACACTGATTTATGTGACTTTTAATGCAAACCCTTGAAAAAAGTTAGCTGACACCTTTAGGTTTACACATTATCATTTAGTTGCTGAAGGGTCAAAGAAGACAGCTTGATTTTAACATTCTGTAGTGACTGTATTCCTATCGTGTCATTTATTTTGACATTTTTCTCAATACTTGGTAGAAAGACTTCAAAACAGAATCACAGTGTCAGTTTTTGAAGGCTGAATGGAGGTTATCATAGGGGCTTAGCATGCTTTATAGGTTGCCTTTGCAGTTTAAAAATATCTATGCATGAAGTGAAATGGTTAACAGATCTTGAAGTGATAGTCTCCAATGTATTTTATTGTCACCTTTAGTTTTTCCATAGCATAAGCAATAAATGTTGCTATGCAAAAGGTTTTGTGCTTTTCATCTTTCTCTCCCTCTGTTAATCCTCTAATTTTGAGCAGTTTGAGTAAATATAGTATAACTGTTTGAATTCTGCAGCTTTATGTTGCTTCACCTTGATCACTAGTGCTTATTTCGTCTATAGTCTTGTCTTTGTTATAAGCACAATTTCTGGACTAGATGCTATGCTAGCAGTTTAAGCAGTGACATTTTACTGGCAGGAGTTTGATGTAAGCGATGACACATTATTTAGTGAATAGTTGTTGCTAATACTTTTAAAAAAACATGTAAATTTTCTGTTCTAAAAAATATTATGGTTGAAAACATAATTTTTCCTCCTTTCCTAATGTACTGTTTCTCAGCATTAGTTCAAAAACGTATTCAGATCCATACACATACATACTTTCAGACAATATTGTTGCTTAATTTTAGCCCCACTCTTCTCTTTTCCTCATGCAGCATTACTCTTTAATTTGGTAAATAGCTGAGTCTGCTAGCTTTCTGTTGCTGTCTTATTCTTCAGACACAAAACTCCATGTGTGCATATTGCCTAGGATTAGAAAACTGTTCTCTCAATGCTAATCCAAGAAAGTGCAGTATGCCTTCAGGTACAGTTTCAGGAGAAGTTTGGTCTGCTCTTCTCATAGTGATTTCTTGCTTAATTTTTCATGCATATGCACAAAAATAATTTTATACCACATTTTTTTTAAGTAAGGTAATTGCTACAGTTTTTAACTATGTATAGAAGAGGATACTTTACCTTTAATCTAAAAATTCTTTAGTGTCACTTAAAACTAACATCCTTTGAGTTAAGATTTTACTTCTCCCTGACACAAATTGCATTCTCCATGCAGTTCCTTTTTGAGTGTGAGAGCATTTGTTGGCAACATCACCGGTCTGGAAATAGGAATGTATCCTGTTCTTATTCCTTTATACACTCCGCAGGAAAGAAAAGGTGAATTGTTGCTGGCAGTTGTAATTCCGGGAAGCAGAGGTCTTTGTGAAGCTACATATTTATAATGGTGTGTCAGCTGGAGGAGGGGCCTGTTAGTTGTGTTTGTTCCTGTGGTCTAATCCCACTTTCATGGAAATCTACAGAAAAGCTCATATTAATTGGAGAAGGAGTTAGCTTGCTGCCATAATAACACTGCTGACTAACTGGCCATGGTTTAATTATCAGGAGTAATTGCAAAGAACGAAAAAACCTGGAAAAATGTCATCCAGCGTGGCAGTGAGAGCTCTCCTACAAAGTGTGTACCCCATTTGTAAGTTACACCAGTGGCAGAGCTCTCAGATGTACATTGATTTCCTCATGAATTCTAATAGTTTCTAATCACAAGGAAATTATTCAACTTTCCTGTGCAGCTAACATAAATATGTGAGAATAAGATTAAAGAGCTATATACACAGATACAATTCAGTTGAATTTTTAAATTGCCCTTGGGCCAGTAAAGATATAGTGACCCACTTAAGCAGCTTGTATGAGAAAAAATCCTGCCTAAAGTCAGCAAACCCCCCTTTCTTTGCTGAGATTGTAGTTGTAGTGTGCTAAGCCTGCTTTTTTTTTTCAGCAGCACTGACTTCTGTAAATGCACAGTTTGGCAGCCTGCTGCACAGAAGCCATTGAGTTAGGCTACCTAATTTATCAGCTAAGAAAATATTTCGTTAAAAGATTTGACTAGATTCGGACAGTTCATATTCAAGTGCTGAACAAGTAATATATACAAAAAGTATGATTGTACATGTATCTCAATATACTTCAAAGTGCAAGAGAAATAGATCATGAGCTTCCTGTATTTAGGATGAGTGAGATCTGTGGTTAGTGTAAATCTCAAAGGCAAATACATTTGCATATAAAATTCAATGTTTGCCAATACTTGCTACTTTGTGGCAGCAGACAAATTAGAGCCATGAAAATGTTACATCTGTCATTAATATACTGCAAAAATCCATGATCAGCTGGACTGATGGCTGGGGTCCGAGTATAGCTGTGAAAAATAATTTGATACAGTGTGACAGCTGTGAAAAAAAAAGGCAGAAAAAAAAAAGAGCGTTGCATCATTAAAAAAAAATAGCATTCTAAATAACTACTCTCCTCTTGTAACCAAAGTTTAAGGATGATTGGGATTAATTTCTAAGATTACTTTCTCTGAATATCAAAGCAGCTAAATGTTGTAGTATAGGACTACACATAGACAGATGCTATAAAGGGCCTGAACTTTACGCAGATTCAATGGAGATAGGCACAAAACTCAAAAGCACATGCCAGCTAGTCCAGAATTGCAGTGCAATATTATTAGGACATTAGTCTTGATAGCTGATAGATGAGTGAAGAGAGGCACATTGTGGGTTGTATCCATAGATCACATTAGATGCTACCTCAGTGAATCTAAGAGGGTAACTATCATCTAGCATCTTATCTTTTGAGGAGCATTTGTACAAGGAGGAGGGGAGATGGCCACAAGAAGTTCAGGTGCCTAAAGTAAGCATTGTGGTATCAAAGCTTTCCAGTAAGACAGAATCTCTCCTTTTTTTTAGTACAGTAAAAGTCCACAAAGACCTTTTAGAAGCAGCAGTACTTACCAGATGGTAAATCACAAGCTGAGATGACCCGAGAACTACACAGTACTTTAGAGTGAAATACACATAACTTCATTAAAGTTAATTCAAGTAATAATACATGGGATAAACTGCTGATGATCCTCTCAAAGATTATATCTTGTTCTGCAGTGTGTGATTTGGCAGCACATTCTTTAAACAATATCTTAAGGGTTATATCTTTTACTTGGGACATAGAGAATGGAGCATGAAAATTTCATTAACTATAATAAGAGCTGTGTGTCTAATTCCTCGTTAACAGTTCTGGTTAGTGTATAGCTTTTAATGCTAAGGTATAGGTTAGTGTAACCTCCCTCTCTCTTTAACTGCAAAATGCTCTCCAAATCAATAAAACCTTTACAACCATTAAGTCTCATACTTTTAAAAATAATTCACCTGTAGATAATGTAATTTATAAACTTCTCCTTGACTGGCATTAAATTATAGCATTAGATACTGTAAATGGGTAATGTAAGGACTGATTTAAAAGGTGGCCATGCTGAAAAACTTCAGTTAACTTTATCACATCTTAAGCACAAAATAATTTGTTATAAACTGTTTTCATTTAAGAATTTTCTAAACTTCACTTAGTCATTTAAAATTGTTTCATATTACACAAAGTCTAAAATTTTTGAAGTGCAATTGTAAACCTCTGTGTGTACATAAAGTTATATATGTATTACATCTGTATGCCCTTGCCTTCAGCTATGTGATTGAGAAATATTCATCCCTTCTGGAAAAGGAAGGAGTACTTACAGATCTAATGTAGTCTTTCTTAGTCACCTATTATTTATGAGACTGCTTTAGGGAAGTGTTTTCAGACATAGCTACTTTGCACTAGTCGTATTTTCTAGATATAGGCAACTTGACAGCAGCCTTGCTTTAAAAAACTGACTGCAGTCTCTATTGCACATGTTGCTTTTGATACAAAGAAAAGTAATAATTGCTTTGTCAGAGAACTTCACGCATGGACCTTGGACTTCTAGATCCCAGAGAGCAATTTATATGTTTAAATATGCCTGAAAACTTTACTTTGCTTGTTAAATTCATTCCACAGATTGTTAGAAGCATTTGAAATAGGACTTGCTATTACAAACTACTGTCTACCTTTTTATGTCTGACAATTTTATTTTAATATGGATGTTTGAAATAGTGATGATTATGAAAGGGAGAGCATCCAACTTAATGTTAACCAGTCAATAAAAGTATAAATGATGATACTGAACTTTCCTAAGAGAAGCGGTACATAACACTGCATCATAATGATGCCTTATTTTTATAACATCCACCAATCTTTTCAAATAGGAGACTGAAAAAAGAATTAATGTGTCAAAATACTATATTTTGCAGCCCGTAAAGCAACAAAGCATTTTTTCCAAGGGTCAACCTTATCCTATACTGCAGATAAAATTGCACTGACCTTTTATCTATATTGACAAAGATTTCATTCAACAGAACTGATTTCTGACTTTTATACTTGAAAAAGTTTCATACTTTGACACCAGGGCAATCAGACCTTTTCAGCCCAGACAAAATACACAAGCAGCTGGAGAAGATGTTAGATGCTCTCTTTGAAGATCAACAGCAAAAGGCACTTTAGAATATTGACAGATTTCTAAGCTTTTCATACTGCTGTGGTTTTATTTCAGTTGTTCTCAATCTTTTTTTCTTCATATTTTTTTTCCTTTCTTTTCTTTTTTCTTATTTTTTTTCCTTTCTATCCAAATAGGACATATATACTACACACTAGAGTTATCAGTGTTTAGATACAACTTTGAAATCAGAAGTTGATATGTTTTTTTTTTTTCTTTTTAAGATCTGTATGGTAATGGCTAAATGTTAACATTTCTTATTCCTTAGATTTCTTTCTTGGGTTTTCAGCCATTCGAACTGTATCAAAAGCATAATTAAATTGTGAATCAGAGAACAGACAGATACTATCATCCATCAACTTGTCAGTAGATACCAAACAGAGTTGAAGCATAATCTACTTTACGTGCTGCTAGCTTTTCTGTTGTCAAACCAGTGCCTATGTACCCTATATTGATGAGTCAGATGAAGCCGTTCTTTTTATAATACCCAGAATCTTTATTTGCACTTTCTATATACTTTTAAAATGTATTCTAATAATATGTGAGTTGTTCGGTTTCCTGGAAAACTGTTTGGTACATGTCATCATACGTACTGGATTAATAGCCAGGAAATGGTTTTATTTCTGCCTTCATCACTGATTCACACTGTCACCTTAGATACAGAACTGAAGGACTAGATGTTTTGGTTTCCCATCTTCAAAAAACAATAATCATTTTGAAAAATGTTTGCTGCAGTGATTTAATATCTATAGGTTGGATCTACCATAGAAGTGCTAGATATTAAGCATCGTTAGTGTAGGAGCGCTGCCAAGTATATGGAAGATTAAGTGGGACTAAGATAAAGCATGAAGCTGGTACCAAGCATATTAGAATAAACATTATTAAAAAGACCAGATGTTCTGAACTAAACACACAGGATAACAAATCTTGAATGTGTGAGAAGGCCAGGCTGGAAAAACATGACTGGGAATAAGTGGACTGAAGACATGATTGAAAATAGTGGAATAGACAAAACAAAATATCCTGTTTGTTGTTTTAGTTTGGGAACTGAAAAGCTGTATATATGTGCTTTCTTAATTTGACTTCTGTGTATTGTGCTGATTGAAATGCATATGCTTAGAGAATACTGTGACGTCTGCGTCTCAATCATTGACACAATTAGTTTCACCTCATACGAACGAGTCTGGAACAAATGCTTCTGACAACTGGTATCCCTCAGTGGTCTGTACTGAGACCAGTACTGTTTAATCCCAGGAGGCTCAACAAGGCCAAGTGCAAGGTCCTACACCGGGACTGGGGCAATCCACAGTTTCAATAGAGGATGGAGGGTGACGTGATTGAGAGCAGCCCTGTGGAGAAGGACTCGGGGGTGCTGATTGATGAGAAGCAAAACGTGAGCCAGCAACGTGCGCTTGCAGCCCAGAAGGTCAACTGTATCCAGGGCCGCATCAAAAGAAGCGTGGCTAGCAGTTCAAGGGAGCTAATTCTGCCCCTCTGTTTCTCTCTTCTGAGACTCCGCCTGGAATACTGTGTCTGGTTCTGGAATCCTCAACATAAGAAGGATATGGAAATGATGGAATGGGTCCAGAGGAGGGCTACAAGGATGATCAGAGGGCTAGAGCACCTCCCATACAGGGACAGGCTGAAAGTTGCACTTGTTTAGCTTGGAGAAGAGAAGGCTCCAAGGAGACCTTATAGCAACCTTCCAGTACCTGAAGGGGGTGTATGAGAGAGATGGGGAGGGGCTCTTTACAAAAGTGTAGAGTGATAGGATGAGGGGGAATGGCTATAAATGGGAGAGGGGAAGATTTACACTAGACATAGGAGGAAATTCTTCATAATGTCAGTGGTGAGCCACTGGAACAGGTTGCCAAGGGAAGTTGTGGAAGTGTTCAAGGCCAGGTTGGATAGGACCTTGAGCGGCCTGATCTAGTGGGATGTCCATGCCCATGTCAAGGGGATTGGAAATAGATGACCTTTAAGGTCCCTCCCAACACAAACCATTCTATGATTCGATGAAATACTTAACATGAATATTGTTCTAAGTACGGTGCAATAACAGGCTGCTGAATTGTAAAAATAGATTTGGTCACTTAGGTGGAGATTTTTTCCCCCACTCTGTCTTTCCTTATTCAGTCAAACAATGATTGCTACTAATTTTCTGTAAATTTTAAAGTCAAATCTAATCTGTTCTCCTTTGAAACTCATTTGAAATGTTGACAAATTAATTTTGAAAAAAAAATTTGATTTTATGAACATTTATTATCTCAAATGACAGTAATAATTCTTTAATCGGTCTGGGTTTACAATCTTCTATACCTATGTCCATCGTTACTGATTGATGAGGAATACTCTAGGATGAAACTTAACTTGACATATGCAATGGGAAGTTGTCTTAAAAACAGTATTAAGATAGATCTTTTTTTAGAGTCAGATCCTCAGCCTAAGTATATTATGCAAATCAGGTCAATTCTTTCCAAGCACAGAAATCTAATGTCAGAAAATACATATTTTAGCATAAATTATTTAATGAAAAGTTCAGTTCCTTTATAGCAATGTGCCTGAAGCATTCAAATATGAGCATTTTGTCTGGCCACCCTTAACACATACCATAGGAGATTTCATTTCCTTCAAGACATTAGTTTCAAGACTTTTGCCATTTGACACGGGTTTTGGTTGTTTTGGGGTTTTTTTTTCCTTCTTTGTCAGCATTTATGTATTGTCATCTTGTAACATATATCACCAAGTGTATTGGCAACTGCATTTTAAATCCTCAGACGTTTGAAAGTCTGTTGCAAAACTACTATAAGTGTATCTGGGAGATGAGAGGATAGATACAAGGATCACTGAAGGGCTGCAGGGATAATTTCTGGCCTTTCTGCTGTTTCCAGTAGGAAACAGTCATAGATATATACCAAGTTCTTAGTTTCTAAAAAAATGTTTTAAAAAATTAAAATAATTACATATTTATTTCCTTTGTTAAGCACCTCTTGAATTTCTAAAGTTCTCAGATACTTGTATCTGGGAAGCAATTTTTACTTACAGCTGAAGAATTCAATTGACAATTTAAGCCTACCAGCAAATTCTAAAAATAAAACTTTGAGGAAAAAAATTCCTTAAACCCTTGGGGGTTTAATTCCTGAAGTGGGGGGAAAAGGTTCCCTAAAAGGAAAACGAACAAACCAACATCACATATTCATAATATGAGGGCTAGAATCTGCTATGACTCATGCTTGTCAGGTGTTTTCTTAACCTGTTCTTAATGAAACCACCACTACAATCCTGTTTAAGCATCCATGGGCAATACATTCCGGTGCTTCACTACCCTTGTCATTTGCAAGTTTTTACTAGTTTTTAGCTTGAATCCTTACAGACATTTGATTTATCATTGTAATATCATTATAATATTAGGAAACTGTAAGCCTCTGGTTATGCCTGCTGAGTTGTAGGTACATACTCAGTACAGTGGGGCACCATGGAGCTGTAGAATCACTATGTCATAGAAAAATTGGATGAAAGGGACCTCTAAAGATCATGTAATGTATCCACTAGTTCAAAGCAGGAGCATTCCTGCACCAGCTTACTTATGAGTTCCTCTACCGGAGTCTTGGAAACCACCAAAGGTAGAGGATCCACAGCCTTTCTGTGCTGCACAGATTTTAGTCTGGAGGTTTTTTGCTTTTCCTCCTAGTGTCAAGCTTGAGGCTCTCAGGTTTTAATTTTGGGGCATTGTCCTTGACATGAAAATGAGTTTGGCTCCAGCATCTTTCGTAGTATGATTTCAATTGTCATAGGCAACTGTGTCTGAAAATACTGCTATTTCTACTAGCAGGGAGAACACACTGAAATTACATCAGTCACAGTTCCATACGTTAAAATGGAATTGCATTTTAAAATCCCCTCAATCCACCGTTTATTGTTTAGATGTCCATCCTGTTGTATAAGCTCAAAAGTATTTAATAAACTGGGTAATATTTCTGACCCTTCCTTGACGAGGAGACAATTAAAAACTTCACTGAAAAATAGTAACGTAAAAATAGTTGAAAGTGAAGAAGTGCCACCCTTCACTGAAATAGTATGGTTAACTTTGTGACTTTTTATTTAAAAGCTACTTTATTTTTCTTAAAGCTACAAAAGTCTTTATTTTGAACTTAATTGCTTCCTTTCTGGTGATCAGAGTATCTTTTTAAAAGTAGGAATATGTTAAATCTAATTTTACAAATATATGTGGAAATCTGTCATTATAGCTGTAGCTAAGCTGTAAAAGAACTGAAGTAAAAATAATACAGTACTTAGACCTCTGAAAAATTTTCTGAAATTGTGACAAAAGCATCATAAAATACATTATGATAAACAGCATAGGGGGTTTTACTAGGCTAAAATAGTACAGTATAAAACCGCCTATCTGCAAGGTAGTGATAAAACTGAGCTAAAAATTAAATTCTAAAAATACAGCTAGTAGGATATTAATATTTATATTGAACTTAGTGGCAGAAAGAATGCCCTGAGCAAATTTCCTGCTTAAACTTTTATGTCATAAAATACCTTCAAGGTAGGGTCTCAGACAGTACTTTGAGTCCACACTTAATGATATTAAATGTAACAGAATAAATTATGTACAAATCTGTAAAAATACAGAAATACAGAGCGTAGTGTAGCCAGCTGTCTGATGTAAATCAGAAGGGATTCCACAGACAGTAGCAGTGAAAAGAGAGTGAAGGAAGATCAGAACAATTCTTTCATTTAAGACAATAAGTAATTTTGCTAGACTTAATTTTATATTATATTTCTAGAACTAAGAAAAAGAAAATAATATTCTTAATTGCCACTTACTTTTGTATTTCTCTGAATGTTTCACATACTGCGTGCATAGAAAAGGACCTCTTCACTTAATGTAGATATAAGTGAGTCATGAAGCAAAAGATTTTCAGGAATACACAGCAAGGTGAATTATAAAATATTTAAATTGCATTGTGGAAAAGAATCTATTTTAACTTCATCAAGCTAGTACAAGATCTTAAACCATGGTAAAAAGAAAGTATAGAGCAAATGAAAAATATTGTGAAAAATTACAGTGGATGAGCAGAAGTTTTGATCACGGTAGATGGAGCTACATGAATGAAGCATAAGGTCTAATGTCTGATGATAAAGTTTAAGTGAAGTGAAATTAGTAATAAATCACACCTTCTTAGGGTGAGAGTAATTAATCATTGTAATGGTTTATTGAACAAAGTAGTAAATTCATCACTTGGAGTTTTTTACCTGTAATACAATTTGTTTCTAAAACTATGTCCCAAGATGTTGAGGTTGATAGCATTTACTTACATAGAAGAGTATTTCCCTCCTGTGCAAAACTGATGGACTAGAAATGTGTTCTGTTAGAGGCAAGTCTAAATGACTTTAGGAGATGTCTTTTGCATTTCAATTTTGTTATTTTGAGTGGTTTTGTCCAAGGAGATTAAGATAAAACTAAAAAGCTTGGGCTTTTTAATTTCTCAACTGAGTCTTTCCTTGGGGTTACACTTATTTATGAATATTTTAATATTTTATTGTCTTATGTATTTTATATATGTACTATGTGCATTTGTACAGTATTTTTCCATTATGATATTATTGATCGCTCACATTCTTATGAATGTTTCCCCAAACTGTAAGTCATCTAACTGCTGTACTTACAGTTTCTGTTTCCATATATATTTGAACACGCACAGACACACATACACACACTCTCTATCTATTATAACAGTGACGGGAATAACAGTTACAAGGGCTTATGATTTTTTGCCCCTTTGTTGGGTTCCAGATCAATGATATCTCTGTCTTCCTGACTTAATTAAAATTTGTGCTTTCTGCTGTGTATGACTCAATTCTTTCGTGATTTGTAAATTAGATAAAGGCTTTAATGATTGTACTGGGTTACTATTTACAGTTTGTGCAGGAATTTGGCAACTTACTGTGTGATTTGGAATTAATATTTAAGGTATTGATACTTTACTATGTTTCATTCCATTTATTTTTTCAGTTTAGAGCTGTGAAAAATTCTGTTACTGTTTTGCAGTGAAAATTCACATATATATTCACAGAGAGATTGTTCATTTGCCTTGTCACTCAAACGTAAAATTTTACTTTTTAAGTTTGTGAAATGTGTAGGGGATCCATCAGTTCCTCAAGTGTGCAGCCTGAACAAGGTCAGCAAAGTGCATGGTGTGATGGATCTTATCAGCCACTTAGTTGAGCAAAGTTCTACATGATTTGGGTCCTTATCTGGACTCAAAAATATTTCATGGTGGAGTTGTTTATCCATCTAAAAATTCTTGCTGCAAAGGTCCTTTGCTCTTTTTCCTTCCTTCTTTTGTTTTTCTTTTGGCCCTCTGTTCTTTTTCTTATCCATTACACAGCCTTTTTTGTCCAGGTTTCTCATGTGCAGTATACAGCGTAACATGTCTTCAAACAACAAATTCATAAGAAAAAAATGTAGAGTCATAAAAAATAGCACTTGAAAAAAAACCTGAGTGTTACTTATACCGCAGTGGTCATTCACACCCAAAACAGTGCTGAGAGACTCCATCAGATGTGTTCCTGGCTTTGGGATGAATCGGGCAAGTCTAATTTTTTTGACACCTCTGGGTCTAAAGGCCCTGATCACAATATGTCAGCAAATGGGATTGATGGTCCTGCATAACTGAAAGAATTTTTTTATCTATCTGAGCCTTTGATAATCAATGAGGAGTGAAGTGACTCAGCTTAATTTCCCACACCATCTAATGCAGGCTGCTTTGCTATCCAAATTAATCTTGTTCTATGTCTTGGTACAGATACATGTAGATGGATCTTACTAATGGAGAATATTGATCTCTTGCAGAAAGGTCTCTATTACAGCAAAAGTAGTACATCTACCTGGCTAAATAAGCCTTGTTCTTAACCTTGTCTTTCCACAAACCACTTTCCTGGTGGTATCCTGCATTATCTAGAGCAATATGGATATTATTCACTTTGATTAAGTTCCATATACCCACCTGTCATGAACATTTACTAATAATTTCTACCCTGAAGTCTGAAAGGATATTGGCTAACTTATTATCTCAATAGCAACTGTGTTGTCCTGTGGAATTTGCCCCCCAGATCTCCCTCCTTGGGTTGCCAGCACTTGGTCCTCGTTACTCTTATCACTGAAGATATTTTGGTTGCAGTTACCACTGCCAAAAAGATGACAGAATTATGAATCCTGTGACTGAACCTCACTGAAAACAGTTATTAAGATAGGAAACTCTTAAAATATAATCCAGAATCTTTCATGATGGAGATTTTTGAGTTCCACATTAAACAAGATATCATACCTGTTCTTTTGGTGAAACTTCTGCAGTTAAGACTGTTGTTCAAATCCTTACTATCAAGTGGTTGTTGATTTGTGCATGATATTCGTACACAAGTATGGACTGAAGTCTGTAATGAAATGTATATAATAAGAATATGACAATTAGGTATCTCTTTTTATTTCAAGCTATGTCTATGGCTTTCCTGGGAAGCGTTTTGTATACTGATATTTGTCTAGCAGATATTTGGAGCTCTCTCTATATCTTAACCTTGCATTATGCCTGTCTATGGTATACAGAGCTTATGCAGCACCTGCTAAATTGATCCTGTAGTTGTGACTTACACAAAGAATCAGAAAGTCCATATTATTGAATGTATGGAAAGCACTGCTGGGAATTTCATAGTATAGATTGGAATGATTCTATGTGAATAATGTGCTCCTGAATTCTTCAGATGGTTTTGAAAAATAACATGCATGAATCCTGTTGTATCACTAAAATTTTAAATTTTAAGGCCAGATTCTGCAGTGCTTAATCAAGCAAGCGATCAGCTAGTTCTTGCTGGAATGCAGGATCTGGCCTGAAGTAATAAAATATCTCTATCAAACAATGATACTCTTAACTTAAGAGTTATTAGAAAATATTGCTGAGGATAATAATATCTAATTATATTAAAATGATTCATAATTAACTCCACAGGAGCAAAAGAATAATGCTTGCAGAATTAACTAGGACAATATTAAGTAGAAGACATTCTTCTTTTCTATTTATTTGGTTTAAGTAATCAATATAGTTAGTTCGGAAGGTTTCGATGTTTTTATGTCTTTAAGCTTAACAGACATGCAGGTTTCTTTTCTTCTTGTTTTAACCTACCCATTTTACTTATGCTCCAGACAGGATTTGTTCTTCACCTTAATTAAAGATTCTCCTAGTCCCTCAATAAATGTCCCTTAATTTGCCCTATGTAAGATAATGACCGTTTAGGACCTTGGCAAGCCTAAAGGGTTTTTTGAGCTGTTCTTTTGGGCTGCTTAGCTTGATATAAATGCAGTTAGGCATGACCTCATTTACCTCTTGTGGAAATAGATAATAGCAGCAAGATGTCAGTCCTTTATTTAGCCGTTTTTATGCCAAGTTTTACTTCCCCCCCTTTTGCTGCTGACCTTCAGGATATGCTGCAAAGCCCCACCTGTTCGCCAGGTTTTTCAATAAAGGTTGAAGAGAGAACATTTAAGAAAAGGGTTGGGAAGGTTCTCCATTTCTGTGTATTGTGGAAGGACTTAGTTGGTGTTGTCTCAGCTCCTTAGCTGTAGCTGGAGGGATCACAGCACACAGAAGAGTGTGTGCTGTGAGGTACTTCAAGAGGTACTTCAAGACACCTCTCTGTTTTATTAATCACTTATTAGCTCATAGAATTTTTCTCAGGCCCCATGAGTTTCAAGGGATGTGCACAGGGCACAGATGTCCTGACCATCTTCCAGGGCCACCAACAAAGTGCCCACTTTAGGGCTGCTTAGTTACAGCTGTACATGGAAAGTTGTTGTAGAACGTCCCACGAGCTTTGCCATATGATTAATTTACATACGCTTCATTTTGTAAAATGTTCTAACACCTGTTCATTAACTTAAGTCATTTTGATACAGTGTTTCCTATAAATATGGTTTATCTGTATTGCTGTATAGGGTACAGAGGCCTAATTGTCATGGGGCCTAACTGGAATAAGTTGCTCTACATCCACTGAGTTAGGTGTAATCCTCACATGCAAGATTTCCCTCTCAAATAAACAGCATTTGTATTTAAATATGAATAACATTTCTCATATCTAAGCACGAATACTTTCTATGTTCCTTTACTACTTGGCAGCAGACTTTGTGTTCCCACTTCAGTGCTTAAGAGGTGAACAGATCAGATGGTTTTTTGGGCTCTTCTTTCTTTGATAGGAAAGGGAACAGTTGTTTCCAGGCTCCACAGCTCTGCACTGAGATACAGCTGCCTCAAACTAATTTTAGCCACTTAAAAACACTTTGTCTGGTTTGGTTTTTTTTTCTGAAGGTCCTTGTGATTTAAAACCTACTATCTCCCTAGTCGCAGGCTGTTCATCTCATTTGCTTGTCTAGAAAAGGTAGGCATTAAATCTGGTTTTAATGCAAAGAGCAAGAAGAAGGAAGCCCAGAAAAGTGGAGTAGACCAGATAAAATGTGACTGTTGCATGATGTATTTTCATTGGTTTTTGAAGGTATTTCCTACTTGCTCCTACTTTCCTCTTTTAATGGAGAACTTAATCCTTAGTGCTTATGACAAACTGATTCTAACGTATTTCCATTCTTCTTAAGTGTATTTTAATTCCCAAGCTGATCATGCACCAATTAGGAAATTGCAAAACTGCCTTGAACTGAATGGTAGTAACAGGTAGCAAAGTTGTTTACTTTTGACATCTTTAGTATAACTTTCATCTCAGAATTTGAAGTGTATCTCAAATGAAATGTGGTAATATTTGCCCTTCATAGATGTCATAAGGACTAGTTCGTGTTTTGAAGTGAGTTATGTGTGAATTATCCACAGCAGCCTGTGGCAGAGAGCTCTGAGTACTGTTTCTTCACGTTACCAACTGTATTACTGATTACATGTGCGATAACTAGCACTGTTAATGCCTAATATAACATATTTGTAGTGTTCCTGAAGCTAAAGTTTTCAATTTACTCTTTTTTTTACTTAAAAAGAGTAATTGCATTCCATAATGGAATGCTTATGTATTCCTCTATTAGTAGCATCACTGTTTATGTGACATTGCATTGTCTGTGATATTAACAGGGCGGGAAGTGAGACAGAGATAGGTGTGCACACATATGAATTTGTTGTACACATATATGTGTATGAAAGTTCTCTGTGTGTATGAGGGTAGAAAGTGGGAGTGGAGAGAGAGTAAAAGGTATTCTGAAGTGTTCAATATATAGAGAAAAAGCTTTCTCTTGTCCAGGAAACCCCTATAGAATTGTAGGATCATAGAATATTTAGGGTTGGAAGGGACCTTAAAGATTATATAATTCCAGCCCCCCTGCCATGAGCAGGGACATCCCACTAGATCAGGCTGCCCAAGGCCCCATCCAACCTGGCCTTGAACCAGGGATGGGGCAGCCACAGCTTCCCTGGGCAACCTGTGCCAGTGTCTCACTACAATTCTTCCTTATGTCCACTCTAAATCTGCCCCTCTTCAGTTTATACCCATTCCCACTTGTCCTATCACCAAGTCTTTATGAATAGTCCTTCTCCAGCTTTCTTGTAGTCTGCTTTCAGGTACTGGAAGGTCACTATAAGATTTCCTTGGAGCCTTCTCTTCTCCAGGCTGAACAACCCCAACTCTTTCAGCCTGTCCTCATATGGAAGGTGCTCCAGCCCTCTGATCATCTTTGCAGCCCTCTTGTGGGCCCGTACCAACAGGTCCACATCCTTCTTATGCTCAGGATTCCAGATCTGGACACAGTACTCCAGATGAGGTCTGACAAGAGAGGAATAGAGGGGCAGAATCATTTCTTCTGGTCACGCTTCGTTTGATGCAGCCCAGGATATGGTTGGCTGCCTGGGCTGTGAGCGCACATTGCCAGCTCCTATCAAGCTTCTCATTGACCGGCACCCCCAAGTCCTTCTCTCCAGGGCAGCTTTCAAACCTTGTACTTGGTCTTGTTGAACCTCACGAGGTTCTCGCAGCCCCACTTCTTCAGCCCGTCCAGTGTGGCAACTATACAACTAAGCTTGGTGTTACCTGCAAACATGCTGAGCATGCACTTAATCTCACTGTCACTATCATTGATGAAGATATTAAACATCACCAGTCCCAGTATGGACCCCTGAGGGACACCTCTTGTCACATATCTCCATCTGGACTTTGATCCACTGACCACTGCTCCTTCAATACGACCCTCCAACCAGTTTCTTATCCACCATACCATCCACCCATCAAATCCATATCACTCCAGTTTAGAGAAGAGGATGTTGTGGAGGACTGTGTCAAAGGCTTTACAGAAGTTTAGATAGATCACATCTGTTGGTTTACCCGTGCCCACTGCTGCAGTTAACCCATCACAGAGAGCCACTAAGTTGGTCAGACAGGTTTTGCTCCTGGTGAAGCCGTACTGGCTGCCATTAATCACCTCCCTGTCCTCCATGTGCTTTAGCAGAGCTTCTAGGAGGTTCTGTTCCATGATATTTCCAGGCACGGAAAAATTAAATGAAAAGCTGATTCTTCAGGTATCACTTTTAGTTCAATGCAGTCATGCAGGATACTGCAGCTTATGTGGGTTTTCATTTTTATTTTGTGCAGTTTACTATGTTTTTATATAGTTTACATGTTGCCTCTTAAAGCAAGAAACTCCAGAACTGTTGGTGCCAGCTATAGAGTAGTGATAGGCAAAGTAATCTTTATTAGTTCAAATTCTGGTATTGGTCTCCCTTCTGATCAGGGCACAGTAATTCAGGATAGAGCCTGTATTTCTTTGGCTAGACTGCTTTTGACACTTTGATTATTATGTTGAATGTTGTTTCAAAGATAACTATATTTTGCACTTGACTCTTGACTTAGTGGTGCTGGCATGTGGTATGCTCAGCCACTAATTATTTCTTTTTTTGGTTGATATATAGTATGATATGCCCTTCTGTTTCTCTGGATTGCCTTCATCTTTGTCCTTGCCAAGGTTTGTTATTTCTTTTGCTTACCTTCTCTAAAATGGCTGTAATGTTCCTTGGAATTATTTTACCCTGCAAATCTAAAAATAGTTTGAAAATATTTGGAGGAGTTTTGGGACCTGCAATGAGTAGCAAATTGCAGGATAGATGTTCTGTGGCCTATTTGTAGCTTAAAATGCTATTGAACAATTGCATAACTGAAGCGGTGAACTCAATTTTTTGTCCCGTTGTATCCTCTGGGGCTTGTGCTCATGTAATTGTACAGAAATAAAATGCTCTTATTTAATATTCTAGTAGTATTCATATACTAATAAAATGGATTATGGCAAAAAATTTTGAAATAAAGTTAGGATTAAATTCTAGGTATCATACTTGAGGATTCAGTCAAGAAATTGTTTTGAAAAATATAGAAACTATGTTATTATTCCAGCAGCTGTGAAACTTAACAATTTAAATTTTTTCTCATCTTTCAGTAGCCAAACTGCAATGTTTTATTTGAAATTAAGTAGGCATAATTAATGGAACGCAGGATCAGTTCTTAGTTAAAAGAGGCTAAAACACCACCCTAATGTTAAATGAAAGAAGGAAGTATAGGCAAAATATTTGGAATATATATGTCACTTTTTCAATTCATATAAAACATCTCTTTGCTCTCTAATAATTATCCCCCTTTGAAAAAAATCCTACAATGTTTCCTCTCTTTTCCAGTTCCTTTATTCTGTATGTTTTTCACCAGTTTCACAATTTTTTGAATTGCTTTTTATTTTCCTTAAATGCTTCCACCCTGTCAGCTAGGTCCTCTGTGGATACTTGTCCTCAAATTACGTTGCCTCTTGCCTTCCTCTTTTACTGCTAAAACTCATGCTATGCATAGACTAGTATGTGTTGTTAAGGTTCTCTGTAGGAGTCTTCTTTAATCTTTTGCTAATCAAATGGCCATTCTTCCGATATGCTATTTTTTAAACCAAGATTCAAGTTTTACTGGTAAAAGTGATGCCAAGGGGCACAGGGTGAAGTAAAGGGCTAATGGAGTATTATATTATTTTCTACAGTGTAAAGAGAAGGGTAGGTGCTTTAGAAAAGTGTATAAAATCACAGACTGTTGCTTGTTGCTGCTGGAGATGAGAAAGTTAAATCTGAGGGTGACAGGGAAAGAAAAGTACGATGTTGCTTGCACTATATAAGTGCATTGGTATTTTTCTTCACAGAAAGCTGGAGACAGTCCTCCAAAGGCTTATCTGATAATGGCTACTGTCAGCTACAGACTATCAGTTTACGGGGACCTCTTATCTGGTGTAAGGCAATTCTTAACATTCAAGTTTTTGAGCACTTCATTCTCTGTGTTGCAATTTCTTAGGTGCCAAAATATGAATTATCTGATTCTGGAATTCAAAAAGTGATGGTACCAGAGAAGGAGGAGGAGGAAAGTTAAAACAGGATGCCAATAAATTGTGCATTATATACTATAAACTAGGTCAGATTAATTGACGGTATACTCAGTAAAATCAATAAGGAATTTGGAGGACTTTAGTTTAATAGGTTTCTTATCTATAAGTGTCATTGCTAATATGTAGTAGCTTTCCTGCTCTCCTAGCATGTAAATATATCTCTCTAATCTCTCATGCATTCTTTATTTGAAATGCTTGGTTCATTAAGTGAGTTTCTAAATTTTGAAGCTGATAGGTATTTATTTATGTCACCTTGGACTGCCAGCAATTTGTGAGTTTCTTCTGCTCCCCTAACCTTTCCTTCACGGTCCTCACAGAGCTGACAAAATTGCAGTATTCTCAGGGTTTTTTGTGAAGTTACAGCAATTTACCTCTAACTTAGGAAATAATTCTGGTTGGGGGGCATTGTGACTATTTGCTTGATTTGTATCTTAAAATAATAACAGGAGTAGTTTTGTATCTGTTATGATTTGCTCAGTCATTACAAACAACGCAAATCAGAAACCCCACATTTTTTGAATCAGCAAGAAATTCTAGGTAATTTAAGATCTACATCAAGAAAATAACCAATCATATATATAATTTAAATAGACAACAGGAAATATTTTCTAATGGAGTCTTTCTTAATGGTTGCTAAGTTTGTTGATAGAAGTAACTAGTATGGGAATAGCACTTTTTTAAAGTACTTTAGTTTCCCTGGCTATATCTGTGCTAGTAAAGGAAATAGGCAAGGGACCACTCTCTGGCTGACCAGTAAAGCACAGCTTAAATCTGTACAGTTGGTCTTATCCCACAAAACAGAGCGGTCATACTTAAACTGACAACTGGCAATGGACCCCAGCCTAGGGGAACTCCTAAACTTTGTTCTGGATAGTTGGAAAAGTTATTCTAGTTGACCCAAACCACATCTGTGCCAGAGAACGTGCTAGCAATTTAAAAGCAGGGATAGCTATACAACAAGGCTTGAGTCTTGATTAAGTTATTTGTGTAGACATTGACTCTGTGGCCCTCTAGCTTTCAGCAAAGGTTGGAGAAAACAGATATTTCCCTCCTTTTTTTCAGTACTTTTTATCCTTCCAAACCAGCCTGGCAAAGATATTGAAGCTGTTCCTTTCAGCACCAGTTGTCTCAGTCTTGTTTCTTAAACACTGTGATTACAAATTAATGTTATGAATACCATAAGAAGACTTTATACCTTTCATTTGAAAGGCTATCCTGGTTCTCTTTAAAGTAATACGCATCATTAGTCTGACAGTACAATGCCTAAATGATTATTTCTCACAATACCTTTTTGTGCTTGCTTCTCAGGTACAGATTGCAGATGTAAAATCAGGGCATAGTTTGCCTGGCTAGTATGCAGTATTGTCATTATCAAAATTACTACTGGGATGCAAAGAAGTACTCCTACGATGATATGCTGATTTTTTTCAATACAGTGACTTGCTGAGATAAAACCCAATTTCTTAGGTTTTTGTCCATGTGCCTGAGGACCAACAACTATGCTTAATAGAATTGCTTTCTGGACAGAATGTACAGTCTCAACAGATGCTAGGCACTTCTTGTACTCTTCTTACCTTGCTATTTCTGAACCTTAATACACATTTTCAGAACCATTAGATAAGTTTAGAACTCAGGTCTGCCAGTAGCCAATTGCTTTAACCCCCGTTATTTAAAGTGTGTGTTCACTCAGACATCCTAGATCATAAATCCAAGATGAGTGAGAACCAAAAAAGAAAAGTGGCTGCGCTTGATGGGAGAATGATTACTGTGTGAGCAAAGGGTTGGAAGAAGCCTCTGTAGGTTATGAAATTTAAACACTATCTCTAAACAAAGCCAGTTTCAAAGTTTCATCAGATTATTCAGGTTCTTATCTACTCAACTTTTTTAATTCTCAAAGAAGTGATGTTCCACAGCATCTTTGAGCCGTGTGTTCCCTGTCTTCACTGCTCTCATTGTACAGGGTTTTTCCTTATGTCCAGCCAGAGCTTCATGGGTTGCTGGTGATGACAGCCACTTGTCCTTTCACCATACATCTGCCTCTATCTTTTCTATAAACGCTTTTGAAGTAAGAAAAAAAACTGTTACAGGTTGTAGTTTGCCTCAGCTTTGTCCTGTTTAGGTTAACTGAAAAACTGCAAGTGGAAGGAATTTTTTTTTTAAACGCATTATCAAAAAATGAAAATGTCAAAGCAGCCAGGATATAGAAAACCCCGAAGTATACCCCACTCGGGTATGAAATAATAAAGAACAGGAAGGAATAACCTTAATCATTACAATTTCAGATAAAGAAACTGCATTATTATAGATTGCAAAAGACCTAAGATGCAGTCAAGATTCATTTGCAGTTTTACCAAATGCAAAAATATTTTAATCATAGAGAAAAATAAAATGCCACTTGTTTCAGAATGTTCTGAAATTATAAATTGTTTCAATCTGTAGTCCAGCTGGTTTAGATCAACTGGTAAGTTCTGCATTTTGCAAATGTTTGCCATTCAGGAATTTTCTCATGCTATCTTTATTTTTTCTTTGTGGGTGTACTTCAAACATCAGAATATGGGAGCTGAAGATTTCCTACTATGTCATTAGCGCTATTTTCTTCACCACTTCCCCACAGGCTTTCCTTATGACTTTTACTCAGTTGTTAAAAATTTTCAGTTAATGTCTACACTTGTTTTTCTTTCTTCTTCCTTTTTACAAAGAAAACATAAACATTTTAACAGGGTTTGGTTTTTTTTGTGATAAACTTAGTTTTTTATCCCACTGATATGGCAGTGATACTTATACCTATGAACTAAGATGATCTGCTTTGTATTTATTTGTGTTAGAATGAGGCGCAGATAATTTAGAAAGAAAAGCACTTCTTTCAAAGAAAATGTACTGTGAAATTTCTATTTTGGGATTTTTTTAAGAGAAAGAATAAGAAAAAATATTTTTTTTTTCCTCCTTAACATAAGGTTTATATATCAAGTGGTGATAATGTAGAAAGAGCAGTTATATTTTTAAGGAAGCATTCCAAACTACATTCTAGGCGCAGGCAGTGTCACTCAGGATAGCAATTTCTGTACAAACAAGCTGAAGAAAATTTATGAGAAAATTATTTGCACTTTTAAAAAATTGTAATTTTCAGATACAGCTAAAATTACACTGAACTGTACAGTTTCGTAATAAACTTTCAGTAAAAGTATTTAAGGCATAACATTGTAATTGGATATAACTTTTCTCACTTTTTTTTTTATAAATTGCCGTGCCAGGTGCATCATACTGTTAGCATCTTCCAAAGTGTGCTGAATACATTCTGGTACTTCGTATTTCTGTAGAACTTTTATTTTTATTGTATATGCTATATATGCACATAGAACTGCAATATATAAAATGATTATATTCATACATATATGTGTTAATGTTACAAAGGTGAATTCAGCAGGTCAAAAGGTTGGGTTTTTTATTAATTTGTGGGGGTTTTTTCCTACTTAGAGCAAAAAGTGGAAGGTCAGTTTGTGATGCTCTTTCCTTTCTGTGGGAAGCACCACGTACAATTTTAGGCTGGGGCTTCAAAAAGGCTATATTAGAGCAGGTTTCATGCTGTCATTCCTATTTCATTCATGTGATCAATTTTAACTAGTAGGAGATGAAACAATATTTTAATTTTAAAAAAATACATAATCTCTGAATAAGATTGACTGTATGTGAAGCTGAGGCAAAATTTTGTTGGCATTAGTACTGCTCACTATCTATAATTAGACTGGAATACAGAAGTTCTGTTATACTTTGTCCAAAACATAAAAACACTTGGGAAAAAATTTACCTTGTTGAAGGTCAAGAAATAAGTAGGGCAGTAACTGCCAAGAAGCACACTGAAGAAATAGATGTGGTAAATTGCACTTAAATGTTGACCTTCAGAAAGAATAGTGGCAGATGATGTTTTTATTAAAAACAAAAGGCTTCATCTTTTTATGAATCAGATGCATTATCATAATCACATCAGTTAGCAGACTTCACTGACTAATATTATTTTTGACATTTCTAGACTTAGCCTAGTTTCAGCACATAAAGAAAAGACCTTGCTTTTGCTAGCTTTGGTAAAAACAAAATATCAAAGGAAAAATATGCATGAAAACTTACTTAATAAACAAATGAATTAACTTTGAATGTGCTACCTTTTAAAACTGTGTTATAACATTTGGTATTATAACCACTGCAATTCATACTATTTCTCAGTGTAAAGACCAGATCTGTCAGTACAGGTCTGTAAACTGTCATCACTCAAAATTAACTAGTGGGCTTTAAAAGGCAATTTTTCCCTGCATGGCAAGTTCACATACGTGACCACATGCCATTTTCAAACTGCAGATAATCACTTTAATTTCTAAAAGAGTAATATGTAGTTCTTTAATTTTTTTATCCTCACTGACATTGGGTTTTATACAGGTCACCACAAGTGTGTCTCTTTTTTTAGATTTCCCAGCTCCCAGTTTGTAGTCCAGTCACACTTTTCCCCAATTGGATGACAGTGTTAAAATGCAAAAAGTGAAATACAAAAGTTAGAGTTCAGGTTGTTCTGCCCACTCCAGCAAAAAGACAGTAATGAAAGCTGACGGGTTTGTACCTTTCTTTTTTCATGTAAGGAGTAATTGAGTACCTTAACTGATAAACTGAATAAACTGCTTCTCTGCCTTTTTGTGGCCATTCTCTTAATATAGGTAATTTGTACTTGAAAAGGTGGATGCAGTCTGAGTACTGCAAACTTGTAACCGTTTATAATGGATGTTATAAATTCTTTCTTCCTTCTTTATCTGCTGCTGCTTCTCTATTTCCAAAGCCATAAATGTGAGCAGAATCTTGTACTATATTTGTTCTTGCAGCTCCATTAGCAAATATAGTATGATTGCCAGATTGGTTTGTCAGAGGTGGTTTTGCTGGAATTTTGTAGAGTATATTAAAAGGAAACATCTTTTATCTTTAAGGAGCTGGAAAAGAGCCACAAATACATGTAACAACATTCATAGGTTGATTAACAAATTGTTTCCCTTGCATGTGTGCTACATCCCTGCTAAGTCACTGTACTCTACTGTTGTGACATCAACAAGATGTTTCAGAGAAACAATTATTTCATACTCATTATAGCTCTACAAATTTATTCCTTCATCTGTTAGCTTCCTTCGTATGACTTTTTTCAGGTAGCCCTTGACTTTCAGTGAAGAAGGGAAGTGAAAAATGTACACCTATGGGAAAAGCTGTATTGGAAATTGAATGGGGAATCAGCTAAATTCTAGCTAAGAAATCTCTGCCATGCTGCTTAACAGATCCTGTAGAAGCAAAGACATATCTTTCTCTTCTCTCATGGTAAACGCTTTATCATAATGAGTAGGACTCTTCACAGCAGTGAATAACAACTTCAGTTCCCATTTCCTTTCTATTTTGCATGATGACATTACACAAAAATAATAGTAAGGCCTGTGTACAATATAACATCACTCAAATATCTCTTGCCTATTTCTAAAGGGAAAAAGAAAAGTATAATTGGACAAAAGCTGCTGTGAAGAATTCCCTCTCCAAACTAAGTTGATTTTAGCCTGTATCATTTTAGTGATGTAGATTATGACACAGCTCCAGAAGCAACTGTACAAACATGGAAGAGGAAACTTTAATCACTGGGGCAGGGAAAAGATGAATGAGGCAGGACATAATGCAAAAACATTAATATGTTTGGCCAGCTTCACTGCCAAGTCCAGTGTCTTTTAGCTACGTTCTCAGAGACCTGCAGCATTAAAGACTTCTTCAAATGACTCTTGGGCTTCAAGTGTACCCTCTGACACCTCACTTGGGAAGCTTTTCTGATCTTGAAAAATGAGCTGGTCCAGCCTCAAGGCTGTCTGGTAGCTGGGTATAAACCAGCTGGATAAGGGACCAAGCTTTCTATCAGACTTTAAATGTCTGAGGACAGAACCACTTGTTCTTTCTAGTGCAAAAAAAAAACAGCAGGGAGGAAACAATTACTTCTTTTCTTTTTTCCTAAATTCTCCCACTACATAAGAACATTTAGAGCTGAAATGGTGTATAAGGGACCACCCTTGTCACACGGAGTGACAAGGAGTGACAGAGACTTCACTGCTGGCCTTATGGACTTTGGAGAAGGAATTTTCCCTCTGTGAGGTAGCATGAAATCATCGTCTATTTCAAAGCAAAACATCTGAATTTTCCTCCACATGGCTTGCTGATCAGCAGACTTGCAGAGAGCAGCTTCAAGCCCACAGAAAACAAATCCAGCTAGTAAACATACATTCTTTTCTCAGCCTCTCAGAACTTTCTTTTTAGAAAGATGTTGCTAGTCACTGCTGTTTGTTGTTTTCCCTGTTTCTAGCTGTTCAGCTTGCCAGATGAACATAATTACTGACGAAAATTAAATTTATTTTAAAGTGAAATTGAATTACCCTTACCATTCCCTCCCAGTCTGTGTCTGAAAGGATTAGGAGGGTGTAGATTACAGACCAGTGTACCGTTACTGTAGAAAATCCCATATTTTTCCTTCTTCTACTTCTTCTTGCAGATTCCCCTCTCCAAACATAATAAAGAGTTTCCATTCATTGGCTGGTCAGTCTAGTTATTCCTGAATATAATTATACTACTTTCACTATTCAGGGATGTTATGTTCTTGGCAAACCAAATTTTAGTATCTGCCAAATGTACATTTTGCTTGAAAACCAGCTAGCTACTACTAAGTGCAACACTAACCTACACTGCAAATCTGATGGTGCCACATCTTATTATGCTCTAAATATCTGTCCATAAAGGGCAGAGAATATATAATCACCTGATAAGAATATTCTTTTTTTTGTACTACTTGGTATCAATAGCCTTCTCTATGTAAAAGACATTTTGCAATTCCTGTATCTAAAATCTGATTGTATTTATGTATTGTGTTATCAGGGGATATTTGTATAGATAATGTGCAATCTTGGAATGCAAGCTGATGTGGAAAATTCTTCCAAAATATGAACTGCTTTAACTACAAGATTTTTCTACTGAACATTTGTATCACTTATTCCTATAGTGAAAAATACAAAACATGATTAGTTTTCCTCCATCTATGCAGCAGGGACACAGCTGAAATTTATACACAGTAAATTAGAAGATTAAAAGAAATTACTAAATCTTTTCTCATTGATGTAGAATGATGTAAACCCTTGTTTTTAAGAGAGAGTTAGAAAGATGGCACAACTTAAACAAAATGAAGGTAGTAAAATTGAACATATGTAGCACAGTTCTTTTTCATTTTACAGTCACTCTCAATTTTTGACTAAAGTATGGAGCACCTCCCGTCACTGTTGAGATATGACAGAGTCCTCTTTCTTCATTATAATGTGAACAGGATCTGAACAGGCTGGACCGCTGGGCAGAGTCCAACGGCATGAGGTTTAACACGGCCAAATGCCGGGTCCTGCACTTGGGGCACAACAACCCTAAGCAGCTACAGACTAGGAAACGTCTGGCTGGAAAGCTGCCAGGAGGAGAGGGACCTGGGGGTGTTGGTTGACAGCAACTGAACATGAGCCAGCAGTGGCCCAGGTGGCCAAGAAGGCCAATGGCATCTTGGCTTGTATCAGAAACGGCGTGACCAGCAGGTCCAGGGAGGTTATTCTCCCCCTGTACTCGGCACTGGTGAGACCGCACCTCGAGTACTGTGTTCAGTTCTGGGCCCCTCACCACAAGAAGGATGTTGAGGCTCTAGAGCGAGTCCAGAGAAGAGCAACAAAGCTGGTGAAAGGGCTGGAGAACAGACCTTATGAGGAGCGGCTGAGAGAGCTGGGGGTGTTTAGCCTGGAGAAGAGGAGGCTGAGGGGAGACCTCATTGCTCTCTACAACTACCTGAAAGGAGGTTGTGGAGAGGAGGGAGCTGGCCTCTTCTCCCAAGTGACTGGGGACAGGATGAGAGGGAATGGCCACAAGCTCCGCCAGGGTAGATTTAGGCTGGACATTAGGAAAATATTTTTCACAGAAAGGGTCATTGGGCACTGGAACAGGCTGCCCAGGGAGGTGGTTGATTCACCTTCCGTGGAGGTGTTTAAGGCACGGGTGGATGAGGTGCTAAGGGGTATGGTTTAGTGTTTGATAGGAATCATTGGACTCGATGATCCGGTGGGTTATTCTATGATTCTATAAACACACAGAATGAAACTATAATAAAATGACTGGAGATACTACGAAATAGAAAACATGTGAAAAATATCACTCAAATTCTCGGAATTTGGCTCTGTTGCTTTTATGTCAGTACCCTATAGATAAGCATACAGTCTTAAGAAGTTTTCCTAATACGAAAAGTCTTTATTCCTGAAATTAATTCTGGTCTTTGGCACGCTGCTTAGCACAACTATGACTGCAGTGGAGGTTAGATCCAGAGAACCTCTGTTTTCTAGATTACTAATAAAACCGCAGTATTTTATGTAGGTTACTACACTTTGCTTCAGCTATAAGCTAATGTTTACAGGGCAGGGACATAAGATGGATGCAATTACCAAAACAAGCATTTTGTTCCATTTCTTTGGTGCCATGGCTGGTCTCATACTTTCTTTGCGACCTTACTTACACATGTGCAAATACATGTATAGATATAAAAACAGATATGCAGATACTTATATTGTATATATTTAAATGCGGTCTAAGTATTTCTATGGAATGATAATTCATGTAAACAGTACACAGTGATGTGTTTGTGCGGGCAATGGCTATAGAGTCATTGAGTTGGATGTTCCTGGTGCTAGTTACACAAATATATAGATCACTGGGTTTTGTATGATAATGTCAACTTTGGTATTGTTATAGACATTACTTTTTTCCAGTTTCAATTTTTGAACACAGTTTGCGTGAATAAAGAAATATATTTATTTATTTTTAAATAAAATCCTCTTCAAGAATTAACACAGTAGGCAATGTGTACGAGTACAGAGCCAATGTGGAGGCACTACTAAACAAAGACAAACAGTAGAACAGCAGGTTCCTTTTGTAATCATAAGCAAAGGGCTACACTGATATTCTAAAGAAAGTGTTTCATGCTGAACACCTATAAATCTGAGAATTGACAACAAATGGAGATTTCCTTATACCTTATTGTTGAACCCAATATTGAAAGCCTCTTTTTGCATTTTTTTATCACAGAATCCTCAGTGTGTAGCTCTTAGAAAGCAGAGGAAGATAAAGGCTTTCTTGCTTTATCTACTCACATCAGTATCAACATCATCCTCTTTTTACTGTCTTCACCCTACTCCTCCCAGAAAACTTATAAAATATTGCTATATTCATGCTTTCCATTGCTAGACTCAGGTTCTCATGCTGCTGCTTTCCTAGGAAAGCTTTGAAGGATTCTGAAGTTCCCAAAAGGTTCTTGCTCTCGAAAGGTTTTCATAAGCCAAACAAGTTTCTAATGCAATGGTTCCCATGGAAGTTCTCTAATGCACAGTATGGCCGAGATTCCCTTTCATCTCTGTTAGGGTTTTGGACCAAGTCCTGTTACAGGCAGGGGCGATGGTACTTGGATTTTCTACCCTGCAATTTCCAAAATATTTAAGTTCACAGTTCTGGATCTTAAACATCTTTACTTTGATACAGAACAAACAGGAATATGGACCTTCAGCTAAAAAGTTCTCTATCAAACTAATTTCAAGTGTTTATACTTGGAAACAGAAGAACAAAGATATTGTTTCAGACATGTCATGAAAGACTAAACCCTAGAGAAAACTGTTAGGTCAGCCACCATTACCAGAGTTTGCTTCTTGTTAGGGTATAGACAATGGAAAGATGCCATACTCTGAGAAGCCTTTAATCTTATTTTGATTATGTGTTAAATTAAGGGGTTAAGAAGGTAAACTTTTTACTTTGGATTGATTTTTTTTTTTTCCCCCTCCTTTTCAGAAATTAATTTTTCACTTTAGAAATTATTCATTCATGGGTCCAGGGCAAAGCCTAATCTTTCAAATATTTTAAAGTAATTAGATTTACAGAAGTAATCTCACTATATTCTTTAGATAAGTTATTTGCATTCTTGAAATGGCAGGAGGAAAAATCACTTTTTCAGAACAACAGCATCTCAGCTTGGAAAACATTAAAACATGGACTTGTGGTTCTCCATACTTGACACCTGAGTGAGGCTGCTCACACTCCTGGGCTCAAGCAGAGGTGTGATTGCAGGATTAGGACCTATGAATATACCTTGACCAGGAAAACAATGACTGAAAACAATGACCCTTTAAGATTAAGACCTTATTGAATAAGGATACTTCTATTTGTAGAGGCTATTCAATATAAAGCATATTGTATGTGTTCAAAATAAGAACACAATAGCTACAACAGCATACCTGTAGTGTTTTTTTTTTAATTATATTTGCCGATATTGCAGCATTCAATTAAAATTAAAATCCGCTTCTGAAAATGAGTGGACCATTTTTTTTCCAAAGTAGTTATCAAAAGATGGTGCAATGTAGTAGTTAAAAATATTAACTGAACGTTAATGTGTTTATCTTAAGAACATCACAGTACAGCAATAATTTAAGTGATACTATGATTAGACTTCTTTCTACTGAAAATAAATAAATGGAGGACATATTAAACAAAAATAGCCATTAGCAAAGCTAGGGGAGAGGCCATGATGTGAGATAACAGTGTGGTTAATCAAAAGAGTATAGGATTATGCAGTTTAGATGAGTAAGGTAAAAACATTGCCAAAGCGTGAATTTCTAAGTTATAAAGCTGTATAACAAGTAAAATGAGTGAGACTGGGTGATTCTACAAAAGGAATATGCACAGAAGGAAAAGTCCATCTTGAAGCAATCAAAGATTGCACCCACAAGATTTAATTTACTCTTGTTGACATCACTCTTTATAAAGTTTTTCTCTCCTTTCTTACAATGGAAAGCTACCATACTCTGAGAAGTATTTAATCTTGTTTTGATTACATGTCAAATGAAGGAATTAAGAAGGTAAACCTTTCTAATTTGGATTGACTTTTTTCCCCTTTTCTGAAATTAAGTTTTCACATTAAAAATTATTCATTCATGGGTCCAAGGGAAAGCAAACATAAATGCCTTGGAGCCAAGATAATGAGTTAAAGAAATCCCTATAAAAATGACCATGTGTTACAAGAAGTTAAGTTACTGTAAATTATGGTAATGACCTGCCTTTTATTTCTACTGCTTAGAATATTATGGTACCATCGCTATGGAATAGGAAGTGCTTATGTTTAGATTAAGCATGGTGCACATTCCCTGTAACAGAAGAAAAATACCTTCCCTGCATAGATTTTTGCAGAAGTTGATAAATTTGCTGAAGTGAACACATTCAATACTTGAATACGTGAATAAATTATTTGAATTCTGACTGTTTTCAATTCTTAGATAATCGGTAGAGCTAATAAACATCAAATGATCTTTTGAAATATCAGGCAGAGCTGAAGTGTTTGGGTCAAGATTTACCTGTACAGGGCATTGCCTTTATACATTTTGAAGTGGTATTTGTCATCTATTTTTCATCAAGGTCTATTTATTTCTGTTTTGCTGATAGTATTTTTCTGGAAGGGCTAGAGGAAAAAAAACTAACGTTGCTGATTTGGTACTTAAATACTGCAACAACTGTGGAGTCAATGTAGTTGGTCTGCTAGAGCTATGTGCCAATGCTTTCTAGTCCATTCGATCACAGGTTTCAGTTATATTATTGGTTTAATCACATAAACTCTTTATGTTGAGTCTTTAAGATTTTGCTTTAAAAAATTACATAAATGAAAACTTCATGTAAGTGAAAGTACTTAACTGGATTATTTGTGCTTCACTCTCCATATTTAAAATGTGAAAATGAAGTTTGCAGGTAATCTAGGAGCCCTGGTTTGTCTATATTTATAAGATGTTTAGCAATCTGGGGCATTTAGTTTCACTAAGTCTGTATTATTAAGAATAGAAATTTTATTTTCTTCAGCGTATCTGTAGGCCTCCAACACTAAAAGGTAACAGTCTGTATAACATAGGAACATATTTGATGTAGGAGGAGCAGAAGTGTGAACACTGACTGATTTAGCAAAGTAAACTTACTACTGTGTATAGACTAGGATTATAACTGTTGTTAAATGAAATAGATAATTTATTTTAGGAGTAATTCACATCATATCTGTAAGTAATATTGTAGTACTGTTGGCAAAGTCACTCTATTCAACATCATCCTTTTCATTACAGTCTGCAGTCTTGACATATGAGGGAGTAGGCTTAACTGAGAGCAGTGAATGTTTAGAGAATGTAGCTATTGTAAGAATGATTTTTTCAAAAGAAATTGCATAATTCTAAATTATTACATAATTCTACATAATTCTAAATTATTTTCTATCTTCCTAATTTGAATTTTGCTTCTGGAATATGAAATGTTTTCCAAAAGATATTTTTAAATTTTATATCATGGTCATGTATCTTCAAAGACCTAAGTAGAAACTTTCCTGAAACTACAACTGACAGATAGAAATTACCATAAATAATGCAATGTGTGCTTATTGACAAAATTATCACAATCCTCAGTGCTGCATTTTGAAATGAAAAGTAAGCATTTAATATATATATATACAGAGAGAGAGAGGAGGCACATGATAGTTAAGAATGCTGATACAGAAAAAAACAAAAACCTTTTCATGATTTTCTTTCAAAACAGTCAAGACTAAGTGCAATGAGTAATTTTCCACCTACTGATACAAGATGTATCTTGTCTGTGTTACAACACGATACAGAGGAGCAATAACTGGCTAAATATTCGAGCCCAGGTCTCGGATTCCTCTCCCGAGGAAAGGAGAAAGGCATCATTGAAACCTGTGGGGAATCTGAAAAGAAAATACTATGGATTTCTGCCTAACGTTATTGATGAAAGTTAAATGTACCCTCAGAACCATAATCAAGCTCAGGAGGCAATAAAATATTTGTGTGAGCTGTTTAAGTAGAAGTGAAGTGCAAAGGAACAAGAAGGAACCATGTTGTGAAAAAAATCAGGCTCTTTGGATGTTTGGATCTGACAAATAACCTGGCTCCCGAGTAGAGAAAAGACAGACTGAAATAATTAAATGCTTTAAATAAATTAATTCTTTGCAGCAGGGATGTCTTGTAATATTTTTTCTCCCCTCTATGTATCTTGCATCACTTGTAAAGGTTTTTAACTCAGGATTCAAGAAACTAGATATGATAATGAACCTATCCTTGGAAATACAGTTGTGTTTTTCAACTTTAGTAGTTTCAACAGTATTTCCAGTAGGCCACAATGTAATACTCTTTTTGTTTGTTTGTTTTTAGTATCAGTCTTTCATTTTGAATAGTTAAATCCTTAACATCATATTTTTTTTTGCTTCTCAGGGGTGTCTTCATTACAGAACAGATTAGAATTATATGTTCTTTACTGATTTTTTCATTTTTAAGCTGATGGTTCACTTTCAGCGAGATGGGACTGTCTTTCCTCCCATGACTGAGCCAGATGTTGATTTGCATTAAGTTTCTGTCAGAGAGTTCATATTAGCTTTGTACTGACTGATTCATCTGCATAGAAGCCTCATAAATAATGTATGGCCTCACTGCAGTGAATAACCATGAACATCTCTTCTGTATAATCACATAGTCTTGGCACTGCCCTCTGTCAGGGCATTGACACCTACAGGTATACCAAGCAGTAATGTCACTTGTGATCTGCTAAAATCAGAATAAAAGAGTGTTTAATTAGTTTAGTTAAGTCTTTATAAACTAAAATCCAGAGTATCCTGATTAAAAAGAAAACATGCACCTGCATGAGATATGTCTATCACTGGGAACAGAGGAACCCAGGGCCTGAATTATATGACTTAGACAGAAAGGAAGAAAATCAGCTGCATGGTGTATTTTAAGTTGTAATTTTTCCGCTCTGGTATTCTCCCAAGACAAATATGGAAAGGCATGTTTTTAGTGGAGTTCTTCTGAAGCCTTGAGAAGAAATGGCAGTGTTCCCTAGGCTGAAAGTTCATTATGAATCAGGTAGGGATTATAGGTAGACCACAGTTCATGATTGCTATTACCTCCAGGCTTTCAAGTCATCTACTGGGCATCAAATATCATGAACTTGGCCTGAAAGTTGTGCATTTTGTTTTGGTTGCTTTTTAAAATGATACAGTTGGTATTTTGCTTCTGCATTTTGAAATTCAGAGTGTGCAGCTAGTTTTCAGGTTTTCTTCTGGATCAGTGAGGGCTAAACATTTAATCCTTTTAATGATAACTAAGATTTTGACAGAGGCTTAAGTGTCCAGAAGCTGTAATTTAAAAAAACTCCCAAGTACAGTCATACACAAAATAAAAATAAAAGCTGTTGATAATGCTGCTAGGGAAGATGAGCTGGAATATACTCAGATCTTGAAAGGTTCAGTTAGCCCATTAACTGACCTTATACATGTATTACAGTTTTTGAAGACTGAGATCTGGCTTGGGAGCTTGCACGAGGTTTATACTATGTCAAAAAATGATAGATTTTTTTTTAAAATAAAAAAAAATAGGACTTTTTAATTTTATCTGAGACCTATTTTATTATGTTTCATAATACTTGGAAATTAAACAGGTTCAGTTCTTTGTAGACTGCAGTTGTTGACATGATTTTAAATAATGCATTTATCTCCCTGATATCATCTATGGATGTGCCCCAATTTTAGGGAAGACATGGCATCTAGAGTCCTGAGCTCTTGCTTGTTCAGATCAGGAAATGCTTGTAATTTTCTTTCAGGTTGGGTTTCCATTCCTCCATCCTGGGAAAGTCTAGGAGAGTAGGGGGATTGGTGCATACTGATGTCGTGTTCCATCATTCAGTTTGGAACATGGCTAATGAAGTCTGAGACCTGGGCAGTACACATACAATGTGTCTGTCTATAATCAATAGGCTCTTATCATTAGTTCAACTGGAAATGAGCCTTGCAAAAGTTTAGGGCTTGCAACATGCCTTCACAATCAATTACTCCAAAACTGGAAGCCTGTCATAGGAAGCCTGGAAGTTTCTGTCATAGTGGTATTGACTGTATTACAGATGAACCTGACACATACAGCTCACAGGAAAGATACTGCCCATGAAACCCAACCACAGGACCCATATCCATTAAAAAATTAAATGGAAGGTTAACATAGGGTTTTGTCTACAGCGTGTGTGGATGAGCTGCCCATGAGCTAGCCAGGATGACAACTGGCGCTGTAACAGGATGTAGTTTTCTGCATTTTGAGGAGTAATAAGTGTTGTTTTTTCTTTCCACAGTATTGGTTCTCATGCACATACAGTTCAGATTTAACTTTTCTTCTGACATGATTCCAGCAATATCCTTTTAATGAAGGGTTATAACTAGCAGCTTTTGTATCATTTGAGAGATTGGAAGGTCAGTTTTTAATTGCATTAGTGCTGTATTGCTATTAAAATGTTCTACAGCTTCAGATGAGTATATTAACCCATTGCTTCAGTTTCCATAGCTAAACACTGGACTAGTAACTTCACAGGAATGTTTAGAGATCTAATTAATTAGCTGACACTGAAGTGTAAGCATGAATTCTCCTGTGCCCATCTACAACAGCTGAATAATTCCTTCAGAGAAATAAAAATTCCACTATGTAAGTTACAGGACAAAGATTTGCAATTATTGTTGTATTAGAATTTAGTCTAGATACTATGAATAACCCTTCTGATTCTGTGAAAAGTATGTATAGTGTTATAATAAAGGACTTTTATTTTCTTATAACTTGTCTTCATTTCACATAACATACACATTTCTCATATGATATACAATTCTGGCCTATCAGTGTATTTTTTAATATGAATCTACAGATAAAAATAAGGACACTTTTCTTTTACTTCATATCCTAGCACGAAAGTTGCGTTGTTTATAACACATTATGTGAAACCAAGATAAAAGCAATTTCTATAAATTCTTTAGATTTATTTAGATTTCATAGGGAACTTTTCTTCAGATAGGGATCGTTTCTTTAATAAGTTCTTGTGTCTCTATTTTTTCTGCTGAATTGTCTGAAATTTAAGAGAATGAAGTGTAGTAAGATCTGTAGGCCTTTTTGGTTTGGGGATATTTTGTTGTGTTGGTTGTTGGGGTTTTTTGTTGGTGTGGTTATGTTATTTTGGGCTTTTTTTAAAGTGACTAACCTGTTTGGTAAGTTCTTCCTGTTAATAACTGTATCTTCTATTGGGAGCACTATAATTTTACTTTTCAGAAAGCCTTATTTGTTCAACTCAGGAAGGTATTGCTAAATTTATTAAACTGCTAACCTTACAGTTGATATTTTTATAGTGCACCCACTAGCTGCAATTTTCTTCCTATTGTAGAAAGTTTTTGAGAAATAGCTGAGGAGGCAAACCAGCAGTGAAGGCCTCTTAACTGATGTTTAAAAAAAATATATATCTTATTTATGCAAAATGCATAACAGTCATATTTATATGAGAGATAAAATAATCATATAATTTGTTTTCATTATTTTAGTCCTTCATTTAAGCAATGAACATGAGAAAACTTGAAAGTGATGTAGAAAAATATTTAGTAAAAATGAAGCAAATTATATTTGCATTATATTGGAGGAAAGGTATAAATCATGCAGGAGGAAAGCTATACATGGAACTTTAGTTATGAGAAGTGATGAAATTAGTATTCATTTTCAGATATGGTCTCTGTGTTCATTGTTTCTTAAGTTTTGATGTAGTTCGGTGTAATGTTTTAAGAGAGAAAAAAATTGTTATATGGTTGCCAAAAGAATCCCAGAATAGATATCAGGAATTGCACTTCAATTGAATTAAATAAATACATTTAAGCCTCCCTTATTACTGAGTGGTATGGATTTTTTCATTTAATAAAATTTGAAATGTAGATATGATCCACTTCTACTAGGGCCAATGCCAGAAGAAGGAACTATGACATCTTTTTAAAAGTACCCTGCTTTGCCCATAATGCTGTTTATGCATATTTCAATAGTAAAAAAATCTCCCCTTCTTCTCCCTGTCTTTTTTTTTGAGAGTTCTTTTGCCTGCAGCATTGCACACAGAAACAATACTAGCTGTCAAACACTGGATAACCAGTAAGCTTGGAAAATGAATTAATACTTTCCTCATCTGACATTAATTTTGTTGGAATTGTGTCTCAAGTGGAAAATGTTGGCTTCAAGTACAGAATAATAACAGTTCCTTCTATAGATTCAACAGGCTGAAGTGCCAGGAATGGGAAGCCGTGTTCCCAGTGTGACTGGAATATCAAGTGACAACATTGGTGAGGTGTTCTACTCGCACCATTGAGTCCTGTGTGGGAAAAAATGAACAAACTCATCAGGATACAATTTTGTGGTGTATTAACAAAATCTAATGATGAAGGAATCCATATTTCCATGTATTTGCATGCTGCTTCATAGAACCTAGGACATACTCACTAGACTGTCACTAATATTTTGTGGTAGGTCTCCAATTTGCATGACAACATTTCTTATTCATGAACGGGTAGTTACTACTAACTCTATAATGCTGCAGCTTGGCTAGTCTGTAATTGGTCTATTTTGTGCTGACCATTGTCCTGTGAACAGTGCAGCAACAGTGAGCGTGGGACAGTTTTTCTCTACTGTATATACTTCTGCTGGTGAGATATTAGTTTATGACTGGGCATGTGTATTTGCATCATCATTTATTACGCATTTTCATCTGCAAAAATGTTCTACATATTTTTCAATTTAGTCCTTGAAATATCATTACCTTTTTCAATGCCAAATGCTCTTCCAGTTTTTATCGTCACATTGTTTTTTTTTAAATACTAGCAATATTTCTGGTGCTACTTAGCAACATGAAAGAATACTTCAGAAGCTGGGCAAAAAGTAAAGCTTCATGTAGCAAAAAGAAATGAAGAAAGAACTTCAAATTTTTGTTTTTAACATCATCTGACTCTTAATATGTAGACAAAGGATAACTGAGATTCTAGTTGAAAAACTCAGTTCTTCAGAGTATTTATTCTGAATGCAATATTTTTCTTTCAACTTCGTTTGCTAATGGCTGTGCTCCTCCAGCACATTGGGGCAGCCAGCAGGGTCAGTGAGGCTGGGTGTCAGAGGAGAACTGAAGGAATTTGGGGTCTCATTTGTGTGGGCCAGCTAGCTCAGGGTGTAAGTAAGAGAATAACTAGAAGTTTCTCTGAAAAAAATCTTGCAATACTATTAATGTTTTGTCTTAATATTGTCATTAAATTGTAGTATTATAATTCTTTTGATGACTTGTATCATGACATCAGTTAAGAAAATTTCTAGGGATTTTTAAAATGATAGTGTGTAGTTTCATAGAGTGATTTTCTCCAGGTGTCTTAGAGTGCTGTATAATTGCAGAACTTTTAAAAATAGTTTTGGACAAAATGGTAATTAAGTTGTAGCAGATTCAGTTTGACTTATGTAAGAATAAACTAATGCCTTGATTTTTTTTTCTAATAGTTTATGTGAAAAATTTCTAGTTCATAGTAATCTGTAAACTACAAATGATTCACAGATTTCCAAGAAAAAAAAAAGGTATCCAAGTCAATGAAGAGGTTGGTGTTCCTCTTCTTACTAAATAGCTTATAGATTAGAAAAGTTATTCCTTCCTTGTTAATGGTTTTAACCTACCTTATTTTTTATAGAATTGCAGTAACAGAGCACAAGAAGCTGTGTTATACTCTAAATGTTATTACAGTCTAATAGGCTTTAAGAAAAACAGTGACATATACATCTATGTAAACATAATAATCTATAACATATGTAAGTTGTCAATGTGCTAGAATTTAGATTTACACTTAAGGCATCCAGCAGGTTTTTCTGATGATATGTGGTTTCCTTCCCTCAACATAAAATGAATCACAAGATGAATCAGGTGCAAAAATATCTGTTACTCTTTATTGATTATAAAATGAGTCTAGTGGTCTAGCTCATTTATAGATATCTACTTTATATTTGTAATTCACATTTAATCAGATGAGTGTTACTCTTGTTTCAAGATCAAAAATAATACATTATATAGTACATTTAGGTTAAAGCGTCCACATACTCAATTTGCTGATCAGGTATTTTTCCAACACTGGGATGTTGTCTCAGCAAATTACTTCAGAATTAAAAAGGTCGTGCAACTGAAAAATAGTTCAAATCCATTTAAACAGTCTAGATGCTTGCATTTATGCCACTATCACTTTCTTGTGTTGTTGTTTCTCACTGTTCCTTCTTGCTTTCTGCAAAAACTCAGGGACAATAAGTGACTTGTTTTTTTGTTTTTTTTTTTTTTAAGTGTAGCCAAGTAAAAAAAGATGCAGTATGAAACATTACTTTCAGTAGAACTTATTATTTCTTAGAAACTGAACTGTCTCCTTTATTAAAATTAATTTCACCTTACAACATACTACTGCAAATACAATGTCTGATATTGTATTTGCAACAGCAGCGCATTATAATTGGAAGAAATGAACCAAAACAGCTATTCTTAGCTCTTCAAAATGACATAGTCAGATATTTGTTTAGAAATTGGGGGAGAGGGGGTGGGGGATGGGTTTATTTTTCATTCATAATAGTCCTCAGTGTCAACAAGGAAAAAAAAAGTCCTTAGTATTTGAAGGCATGATTTTTTCCAAGTGTGTTTAGCATCAAAACAAGATGGGAGATGGAGACCACTGGAAATAGAAGATATGTTGTATTTATCCCTGCAACATACTGCATAGTATTGCAAATAATGCTGAACTTCCTTAATACAGAATCTTAGCTTTGCCCTTGAAAGATTTTAATGTAGGAGAAAATAATTGTCTTTTCCAATTGAAACATTAGACCTTTTAGAGGAGTGGCGGTTTAAATGTGTTTTTACTGACCTGGTCATAACATAATTTCAGATGATACCATGACCTATCCAGAAACATGCTTAAATAATGTACTTTATCTCACTCCTAGATGTTTCAACCCCAGATGTTTCAATCCTAGACTCTTTTCACTGGAAGTATTCATACGCTTGAATATTTTAGTTAAATGAGATTTTCTCATTACTGACCTCAGCTAGTCATTACTCAGGGATCTAAAATAGGGAAGATGCCCTCTCACCTGGTCCTTGCCCACTGTTGCATAACACAGTCTGTACTTCTGTTATCTCTGCTGGGAACTGGGTGAGCACAACTGAAGGTGAAAGCACAAGGAAAACGAGGACAAGAAGTGGACCATTTTCATAACATTTAACCATTTTTTTAATTATTATCTTCCCCACTCTCCAGATTGCTTAAAACCATTGCTTTTGCCTTAGCGGATACCATGTTCTTTCACTATAGGAAGCCGTGAAGTTCATACTTAGAGTACTCATATTTTTTTAATGGTTATTAAACTATTGCTTGAAAAAAAACCTGTAATTGTAAAATAGCCTTTGCAAACAAAGCTGAACATAGTTGGTTTCCCTGGTGTATAGAGATCTAGTGGTTGTAGGTTAGTTTGGGAGGCAGGGGAGCCTTGCTTCCCTTATCTCATAAATATTTTGACATTTTGGGGGAAACATTATTTAAGCCAGTGTTTAATACTCATGGTCACACTTGTGTGTTCCCTTCTGGCCTCACAAATTGCTGTATTCAAAGTAGAATAGCCTAGCCTCAGCAATTAAGGAATGCTTCTTCCTTTATTTTTCCTTTTCCCCTCCTATTAATATATAACTACTGTGTAAAATACTTAAATATGAGATAAGAGTTCAAAGTCCTTCTGGCATGTTTAGAAAGGAAAGTTTCTGAATACTCTGTTGTGACTGAATGCTTTAACCCTTCAAATCCCACTTCTTATAGTCAGCTGCTGCCACAATAGGTGGTAGGGCTTAACAGATTAAGTCCTTTCTACAAATACAATACATAAAACTGTAGTTTGTGAAGCCTGATGGGTCTTAGTCTAAGATCAGTCCTTCACCCGTTAGCAAATCCCAAAGTAGAACTTTACTATGAGAGCCTTAATTTTGGAAACTTAGTGCTCTACAGACTTCATGTATGAATAGGCAGCAGCAAAGCAGATATTTCAAGGATCTGTATTATGTATTTCAGCTCCTAAATCCTGGTGATGTCCTACTTTAGATACCTATGCCCTTTTTACAATGTCATCTATGAAACCCAGATCTCAAAGGTATTGCTCTGTGGAAGTATTGGTCTCTCACTGGGTTCAATAGAAATTTTCTATCTATTTCTTTGAGTACCACAGTTTTAGGATGTTAAATTTTATTGAAAAGCATGAGATTTAAAGTTTAATTGTGCAAGAAATTTGGGGTAATTTTACATTTCTAGGTATCCCACTGGCTAGCCGAATCAAATCATTAGAACTGAATTATATGCCCAGAGTCCCTGGACAATGCCTCACAGGAGAGAGGCATCCAAGGGAAAGATATGTCTATATTATGTTTGAGTGCTACAGAGATTTCCAGTGTAGAAATACCTAGGTTAGGTACTGAAACAGTCCTCTGTTCAGCATGTTGTGCAGACTAACGTACCTTGAGAATATAGGCTCCCTGCAGTAGGAAACTAGATCATTTAAAGTGGACTTTGATATCTTTCCACAGCACTGTTAGACTCTGCAGTGAAGCCAGAAACTGAAAATGGGCCTGACAAAACTCAACATGGTTCTGAGGAAAGCGCTGATTAAACTGCTTTATAGAAAACACCATGAAGGGAAGTGGGCTAGACTCAATCCCTTGAAAGTCAGAGTAAGGCATGTGTCCTGCTCAGCCTTTTGGATTACGTGTGAAAGCCAGATCAGGTCTTTCCTGATAAAAAGGTAGTTCCTACCTGTTGTACCCAGTGGTAAAACATGTTGGTTTACAAATCCTTCATTGACCTGTTTTCAAACAGAGTTGCCGCCACTATTCGCTTCCATGGTCATCTTTTCTCAGTCTATTTCATTCTTATTGCTGTTACTTCTTGAAAAAAATAAGTATTCATTGAAGAAAAACTTTGATTCTGATTTTCGTTCCCTCCCAGCTGTGTGGTTAAACTGGTGGAATAGAGTCAGGCAGTAGCAAGGTATTAAAATTTCTGTAGAGGGCAATGTGGTTTAGAAAGTTATTGCAACTCACCTCTTTAGCTGTGTTTTCTCACCAGGTGTTCTATTTTGCCCCCTCTCAGTTCTGTCTTTGCAATTCTTGGCATGGCTGTGCTGCCAACAGGAGCAGTGGAGCATTCCAAAATCCAGCACTTTTAACTCCTGGAATTTAGCACTGATATACTTTATGATGTCATCTCAGAAAAAGTTACATTAGGGTAAAGGCGGGTGGCAAACCATAAGGAAGTGAAAAGCAGGGCTGATCCAAAGCTAAGAGGCAGGGGAATGGAAATCCCTTAAACTGGATTGACCACAAAAAAACATGTAGGACTAAATCAAGACTATCCCTGCTACCTTGCCTTTCAGTTTGATAAAATGAAAAAATACATAAGTGAATTTGCACTAAGAAGCTGCAACAGTTCAACTGCATCAGTAAAGTCAAAATGATACAAGATTTCTGTGTATACCTGCCCTGAAAATTTATAGGCTTGTTCATTTAACAAGGTCCTTACAGAACTGCTGCCCATATTCCAGAATCTTTGCTGTAGGCAGTATTGGCAGACTGACCAAAAGTTGAGTGGATATGGAACATGAATTGACTCAATAAAAGGAGTGGTTTTTCAAGATCTGAAGTACATTAGTGGAGAAGTGTGTGCTCCCACTACACAGTCAGGAATTTTCTGCTGATGAATAAGAAGACTTTGTTGCCCAAGGCTGCCAGTTCAACAATTTTGCATGAAGTAAAAAGGAAAACCCCCTCAACACTAAGCTTTCTAATATCAATGGTGTTTAAAGAATGATGAATTTATGTTGCTATCAGCATAAGTAATGGAATTTCATGTTAACATCTTTTATAAATTTTTGTTAATTGCTCCACAAGGAGTGACTACAGTCACCAAAATCACTAGTATGTACTTCTTGTGAATGAGTTTTTTTAAATGAAATGAATGCATTTTATCAAAGAGGAATATGAAATTCTGCATATAGGCAGGACACATTGGCTATTTAGTGCAAGAAAGTAAATAACCAAGCAGATAAAAGTTCTGCAGAAGAAGATCTCAGATTTGGAGAGGATGGCAAATTATGCATGAGTTAATGTTATTAAGATGCTGAAAACAAGACAAATATCCTACTGGTATATGTCAACAGGAATATAACCTGTAGGAGTAATCCCTCCATTCTGCTTAATGCAGGTAAGGCTTCAACTCAAGTACTCTGTCAAACTTCAAGAAAGACGTAAAGCAATTACACGGAGCCCAGAGAAAAGCAACGAAATGGGTCAGAGAAAATATGGCCTCTGAGGAAGGTATTTGAGGTTGTTGAGTCTTGGAAAAAAATGGAGAAGGTATTATAGTAGTCTTTGAATAAGTAAATAGATGCTATGAAGAGAAAGGTGATATACCATTCACAAATAACAGGCTTCAAGGGCAGAATGGGATATTGGAAAAAGCATTCTAAAACAAAAAATGATTTGGTGTTTGAGTGGAGTGCAGTGATGTAGAATTTCTGTTACTGGATGTTTTTAAGAAAAGGTTAGACAAATACCTGTCAGGAATTATTTAGGCCACTAGGGTAGACAAAAGAATGACTTTTTCAGTCACTTTTTATAACTGATCTATATTTCTCTAAGTAGATGTGTGACTTCTGTTATTCACACAATAGATTCTTTTAGTATGCACCTCAAAAATAAAATAAAATATTACAATTTCTGCACTGGGAACAAATACAACTATTTGTCGGAGTCAGTTCTTTATATATCTAAAATCTAAACTTAATTGCATTGCGTTAAATCTGTAGGAGAATTTTCTATTGCATGGGTTCAATGAAATCAGTTTTCTAATAAAGAAAAATTAAGAAGATAAGTAAAAAGAACCAAAGTTGAAAGTGTGATACAGTTATAAACAAAGACTTTGCAATTAATCTATAATGAGATAAGAACAATTATTTACTACTTCTATAAAAAATCTTTGGAAAAAGCTTAACAGGGTGGTACAGTCCCCAGAGAAGTAAAATAAATAAAAAAAAAAAATTAGGTGGATTCAAATCATTTTACTGAAATAGTCTAGGACATGAGGACCAAGGCCTAGTACTGTGCAATGCAGGAGATTCAGTGAATGGGTGATTATGTGTAGCAATACATTCTTAAGTACTATCAGCCATACGACTAGGAGAAGAATTGTATTTCGTAATTTGTAGTCTAGAACCGTTTACTGAAATACCTAGGCATTTTGTTTGTTAAGCCTGAAAAACTGATCTTTTAAATTTTAATTTTGGGAAAAAATAAATACAGCTCATCATTATGAAACCGAACATCACCGCAGGGTATAACCTTCTGCAGCTTGATTATATCCTGCTGTATTTGGTCTCACATCGTTTTGTACTGAAATAAAAATCAGAATGAGTTATAAAGGAAACACTGAAAAATAAACAAAAATCTATTTAAATTTTAATTTATTCAGAGCGATGAGGTAGTGTGTATGAAGGAGGGTTTAAAATGTAAAGCTGCATATGACAGAGCAGTCCATGCCATCTGAACAGCCAATTTCATATATGTGTCAAACAAAAGAAGCAAGCAAGAAGAATTCTAATGTCATACTTCCAAAGTCAGTAGGTTGGTTGCCAGACAGCTGCCTGGGATGGTTGTTTTCTTGGTCAGTGCCTGGCTGTCTCAAAACTTAATAAATGTTTTCAAGATTCTTCTATGTAATATGCATATTTCCATCTATATGCAAGTATATATTTTTGTTGCAATGACTTAACTCCTCAAGCATGCCTGGAAGTGGGAAAATGCTCATGTTTTAAGCACATAACATAATTTTTCAGCTAACATAAATTTATGTAGAGATTGATTTTAGAGTATCCAAGTCAAAGTATTAAAATATATTAGACAGACGCCATGACTATCTGAACCAGTAAACTCTAAAAATCAGGGTCTGCCCTGGCCCTGAAGGAAAGTGGCCTGGGAGTTTTAAACCATTTAGCTAAATGCTCTTCCCTTCAAAACTGGCACCAATGAAAACAGCGGTGGGAAAACCATCTGGGCACCAGGCTGCTGGTGAGCTAGAGGAGTTTATGGCCCTGCTCAGGTGTCTGTATGAGAGGCACTGACCACTGCACTGGGGAGTCATGCTACACCACAGGGGTACACTGTAGGTGACCTACAGCGGGACGGGCACATTAGGGAGGAAGCATCAGGAAATCATGAAGTGCAGAGCAGCACACAGAGCAACAAAAAAACTATTATTCATATGTCACCTCACCCATGCCCTCCTCTGTGAAATTTTTGAGGACTGAGCAGAACTGGTGGGGAAAATATAGAAAGCTGAGGTTGTGGATGGATGAGGAGAGATGTTCATGTGCTTGTTTTGTTTTTTGTCTTCTTCTTATACCTAAAAGGGTCATCAGGAGCTTCTGTTGGTTAGCAATTGATTAACTTGAGTAAAATTCTCCAGCTGAACCTGTTTCCCATTGATACCCGTGTTATTATTATGCCATGCTCAGGAAGCAGTAGGGATAGCATCGTTTAGATCTGGCCAAAAATGTGTCAAGTACTGACTGTATAGTATGATGTGTTTAATAGGAATGGTTGCACTCAATGATACGGTGGGTCTCTTCCAACCTGGTTATTCTGTGGTTTGATAGGAATGGTCAGACTCGATGATCCGATGGGTCTCTTCCAACCTGGTTATTCTATGGTTATTCTGTGAATATGCTTAGGACAGTACTTGATCCTGTGCTTTGGCCCTTTTTTAGAATACCATCCAATTAATCCTGACAGCTGCAAGTGCAAACGTAGTACTAACAGTTGTGTTTTGGTAGTACCTTTATGTCTTGCACACCTTTGCTGAAATTGAATATTTGTTTTCCTTGCAATTGGCCCTTGCCTTCACTGATTCAGACATAGGTTTATCCAAGAAACTAAGCAGTGAAAAATGAGAGTCACAGCCCTATCTTAGAGCAAACACCTCAGACTTAGTGAGTAGCGTGGCAGACAGAGCTATTTGCGGTATGCAAATTCCCAATTCCCAACAGGCAAAAGAAGAACTGGGGGTTGAATTTTCTACAACTGCTGAAAATCTATAGAAGACAGTGTCTACTTCACTTCTGTCCCTTGAGGACATGACTAAGAGATTCATTTTAATTTACGATTCCAGTATGCTTTGCTTTTTCTCAGGACAAGCTATAACTATAGCTCAGTGGTGACTTAGGTTAGATATTCTTTTAAACAGGAAATGTTTAAAATCTCCTAAACCATAACAATGCAAGCATTTTAATCATCATATTTTAGTTGCTTTCAAGATCATGCCTTAAGTATTCCCCTCATGCAGTCCTTCTTTCTTTACCACTAGTGTATTGCTAACTTTTTTTTTTTTAATGTAGACCCTCTAATATTGCGTTTCTTTCTGCATGCCTTCTTTCTTCTCATCACTGCACTGGAATTTCTCATCATTTTTCTATGTGCTCTGTCTTCTGGGACTTCCCTTCTTGCACTTACTTTTGTTGCAACATAATCTAGTTATTGTCTCCCTAGCATTATTACAGTAAAAATAAGATTCTTCTATACAAAGAACAGTAATAATAGTAATAATATAGTTTAAGTTTTAATATACGCTAATCTCAGTTTAAACCCTTTTCCTGGCATTATGCAGATTCATCCATTCTACCTCTGGGTCATAAGGTGGTACCCTCAGCAGGGTGTGTCTGTGTGAAAGGAGTTTTCTGCATGAAACAACATCTGTGACATGGAAAGATAAAGAGAAGGGGGTAAAAAGAAATAGCCATAGCCTCCTGGTCTGCTGGAAATGTTGCTGTAGGCAAAAAAAACCTGCTACAGGCGAGTCAGGAAGAAATCAGAGAGGGCAAGGCCAAGGCAAATTCAGGACAAAACTTTTGGTCACTTACTAGCAATAGCAATACTGTTTTTAAGGGCTACAAGATAACAGTAGCATCCAATTTATAAATCCTGTTCTGTTCTGTGTCTTTATCTTAAGTGCAGTTTTGGTTTTTTTCCCTTGTACATGCTACTGAAAGTATTCTCACCAGAAATGCCTAATTGTCTATCCTAGAAAAAATATCAGACTGTGACGTGTTTTCTTTTCTACTCACCCAGGCTCCATTTCAACACATACGTTGTACTGATTTTCATCAGTTGTTGCTTTTCCAGCTCCACTATTGCTTAATTTGTCCCCAGCTCTGAAAATTCTTTTCCATTTAAGAAAATCTCAAATTAAAAAAAAAGCAAACATAAACCAACCCCAAATCACAAAGCAAAAAATAGAGCTCTTCCGTTCTATCTTAGCCAAGTGCACTTAAAAACTGAAAATAGGTATCTTCCCTTATCAATTTTAAATAAAATTTTGTTCCAGGCAACCATATTCATGCAGCAAATGAGTTTAAAGTAATATTTCTCATGAACGTGTTAAAATAAACTGTTGCATTAGTAGATTTTATTTCTAAAATACATTATTAGAACACAGCACCTGAAAGGCAGTTTGGGTTTGCAGATTTTATCACAGGAGCAGTATTAAACTGTTTATCCAGCAGTTGTACCATGCAACCATGTCTGTGGTCATACTTTTAAGTTATCTTTTTTTCATAACTCCTACATAAAATCTTGCAAGGGTTTTAGAGACAGGGGACAGTATAAATTAACAAACCCTTTTGTAAGTACTAAGGACTACATTTAATTGGGAATATCCTTTCAGTAACCTTTGTAAACGTCAGCTGTCAAGCTATTAACACTTTGAAAGTTAACGAAGTATTAAATTAATCGTGGACCCAATTCTACAGGAAGGGCACCGCCCGGAGCCTCCGCACAGAACTGGATCTTTACCAGGGCTGCTGTCACTCAAACTGAAGTTGTGGAGCACGGAGATACTTTAAAAGTGAAGCAAGGCTAGGAAGAGAAACATCTAGAAATCAGCAGAGCACGCTGAATTAGAAATAACCGTATTGGCTCATATTAAAAAATAAAATAAAAGAATAAAAATGCAATTGTGATTTTTTTTTTTCAGGCCGTAATTATGGCACAGCAGATGGTATTTGTCTCTGCAGCGGTTCCAGCTCCAAAAGGAGTGGGAAGGAGGGATGCTCTCCCGGGTGCCCCGCGTGGTCTGCAGGCTCCCACTAGCGGCTCCTGGTTCTGAGGAGCCGAGCTCTGAACCCTCAGCAAGCTGGGGTTAATCAAATCCTTCTGAATTACCGGGTGGACGGATTGCATAAAGATATTTTAGATTTTGTGCTCACAGCGGTTTAGTTCATGTTATTTATTTGTTAGAGTGATTCCTGTGCATCACGCGATGTAGTTGCTCTGCCTGGTTGATTGGTCTAAGCTTTCCAGCAGAAGAGATATCTTTCTTTTTCTAATTGAACTGAATGTTGTTAACCAGTTGATGAATTTGTCATACAAATAATGAAAGAGCTTTTCAATATGCTAGCGTACTAGTGCGAATACCCTTATATACACTGGTTTACACAGATTTTTGGTACCCATGAATATTCTTTTGAATAAAACTTGTTTACTGAATATTCATGAAGAGCTGGAGGAAAAAAAGAGGTCATGAATATGAACAAGCCTAATTTGGTGGGGTTTCTTCGCAAAGAAAAAGGCAGGCATTCACTTCTGCTGTTGTCATGCAACTACTTTTTCCACTTACGACATTCACATTTAACTCATCAATATATGGTTTACTGGAAATCCGAAACTCAAGTATTTGCCTTTTTAGTAAATTATCAGTTTCTCCACTGAAGACTCAGCATGTATATAACGTTATACTGCCTTTTCAGGGAAGCATGCACAATATTGTCCATACTTCCTTCAATCTACGACTGAGATCAGGTCAGTTATTTAAAAAACAACAACAACAAAAGTTGGACAAAATCACTTAAATGTGTTCACTTTTCTGATGAAAGATATAAGGAGAAATTTTGATCAGGTCTTTGTCCTTTCAGCAGGCAACAGCTGGGGAAATAAAAAGAATTAGAATCTCCATTTGGAGTTTTAATTTCCTAACAGCTAGAGAAAATCGCTTCTGATTTTCTTTTTTCTTTCATTGTGACATTATGATACTCTTCGTGTTGACAGACATCTATGATTCATTATAATTATAGAAAACTTTGAACAACATAAATTCCAACTGATTTAAAATTCAAATACAGTATGTATAAATACTGTGAGAGGAAGGAATGAGTTAAGAGTAATCCATGCATTAGAGAAGGTTATCCCAGACAAACTTAGGCATAACATAATGTGGATGTTTTTAAAACTCTCAAATAAACATATTTTAAACAATAGTGAAGACATCACTATTTACATCACTAAGTCCTACTCACTTTCCATGGCTACTGGATGCCCATGTGTGATTTTTAAAATGTCTGCCAATCGGTTTAATTATTTTTAGCAATTAAGGTTGTAATTTGTGGATGTTGCTTCAGCTTCTTGCCATGTTGACTGATGTCTCAATGTGTACAATCTATGTCATGCCATATGTTCCTTGCTAGCTCCTATTAGACAGAATGATTTTTTTCTTTCTAATCAGCTTTTTGCTGGTACATGTTTCAGGATAAAACAAAAAATCAAAACGTAATGTGTCTGTTTCTCCACTTCTCTGCTCCTTGTTATCTCTTCTCCTAAATGTAGCAAGTGAATACCAGTTGTCAGTGAACAGAGAATTCTTGTTTGCATGTTTTTCTATGCTCTCTTTGTAAGGGTAAACATAATACAGAAAGTGATAAGCCACTGTTAGACCAGTGCTGTGTGGATCTGCTAGATTTGACAGATTACTCCCAAATTAAAAGCACAAATCACTAACTTTACTGCGTCCGCAGAAGAAGTAAGAACATCTTTATGCTTATAATACCCACCTTTTGACAAAACTCAGGTACATTTTTCAAGGTGATATGCAGTCTTTTTTGACTGTAAAATAGAAACAATTGAAGCCACAAGATGCATACCTACCTGCCTGTGCAGTTTGCTGTGGATAAATCAGTGTACTGGAGCAGAAATATGTTAGGGAAAAGGTGGTTTTAGAAAGTTTACAATTCTTTTAGTCCAGGCTTCCTTTTGTCTGTGGAATAAGGTCATTAGGCAATAGAACAGGCTGCCCAGGGAGGTGGTTGACTCGCCTCCCCCAGAGGTGTTTAAGGTGCGGGTGGATGAGTTACTGAGGGGCATGGTTTAGAGATTGGTGGAATGGTTGGACTCCATGATCCGGTGTGTCTCTTCCAACCCGGTGATTCTATGATTCTATAAGTTATCTCGTTCCCATTTTTTGGGATGTTTATATAAGAACATTGAAGGTGAATATAATAACTGCCTGAGAGGTTTTGGTTTTTTATTTCAAGTGAAGACTAACTGTATCTTTACATGTTGATGCAGTATCTGCTACAGATGGTTTCTAAATTCAATTTACTTGATGGGCTGCTGTTTTTATTTGTATAATGGTGCTTTTGATCAAAGATACAAAAAGATAATACACATGATAATTTTGATTGGTGAAATATAGGAGACACTTCTGAACGTTTTTCAAGCACCATTTGAAAAAGAAAAAAAAGCCACAGGCGTATTAGCAGCGCTAATTAATAGTGGGAAACCCTGGATTTTCCAGGGTGGAAAACATTTCTATCATTTATTCAGAAGCTTCAAAGCTCAATTTTAAGTGCTTAACTTATGATGATAGGAACTGAAAGGTGACATTGACAAAGAGTAAACAACATTTGCATACCAAAACCAATATGACAACTAAATTTAAAATATTGCAGATGAGGGGAAAAGTTCCAAAATTTAGTTCTTTTTTCTCCTGGTCTTCTATGAAGGCAACTTTATACTGTCTTTTCATGTGAATATTATTTCATGTGACCTTTATTTGAAAAGCAAGCTTAAGTATTGAATTGTAACAGTAATCCACATTTGGTAACTGTTAGTGCCTAAAGCTGCTAAGGACAAATACATATTCTCAGTTTCACACTACAAATCTTTTTATCATTAGTCCATACCTCTTGAGTATGTTCTACATCTGTACATGCACACCTCCCACAGATTTTGGTCAAAAAAACAGCACTATGTTATCAAAACTGACTAAAAGGCTATAGTGATGACTAAAAAGGGCAACATTGCTATGTTCTAGCTATTACTTCAGGTCATTTAAGGCAGGATAACAGAAGCAGATCAGTTATTTTCTTGTTAATTCAAGTTACTGTTAATTCAACAGTTGTAAGCAGAAAGAAGCTTTACATATTTTTCATAAGTAATTTAAAAATCTCAACTTTAGAGTTATAGATATATTACAATTTGAACAATAAGAGTTATAATAGACGAGCTATAAATTTAAATAATATAAAAATTCCAAGGGATTACACCTGTATTTGATCCAAAACCCAGTTAAGATATTACACAGAATTAGCCTAGAAATCCCCAGCCTAACTAGTCTGGTTTATTAGATCATATTTCCAAACCTATAACTAAGTCAGCCAGACTCAAGACTTTGCTTTGAGACAACACTCACATTGACACATAAAAAAGGCTCTTTATGGCAGCTTTGACAACAACTTCACAGCTGATGATACTTAAAAAGAAGAAATACCAGAGCTGCCTTTCTAGTGTCTCTTGACTCACAGGTATGTTTGATGCCGTCTCAGACAACAACCTACTATTCTTGATCTGCGGGCTGTTTCAGTGGTGTCCTTAGGCTAGCGTGAACTATAATGTTTCTATTTCCAGCGCTGCTCCACTAAATCAAAATTAACTTGGGCAGGCATAAAATGACCCTAACGTGTACTGTGCTAATGATTAACTATTAATCAAGTGGCTTGCTGTAGCACCTAGGGACAGCTGATATTCAAGCCCCATTATGTAAAGCAATGGGCAGTTCTTCTTCCAGAGAAGGATTTTTCCTTTTAAAACCAACTGTGCTGTTAACACATCCAGGCTGGTTCTGCTTCTTACACTTCTATCCAACCTTACAATTCCAGCTGCTTTGGCGCTTGAACTGTGAAGTTTATTTCACGTGGCTCCATCTGATGCCCTGTAAGGAGGGGAAGAAGTGCTATTTCAGGATGCATAGGACTTTAGCCTACATGAGAACAATTAAAACACAAAATTCTGATCTCTTGATATCAGATATTTTCCCTTAGTTGTAAGCAGCCAGCTTCTCTTATGTTACTAAAGTTTTTCAAACAATAAAAAGTTGCAACTTAAAGTCTGCTAGATTTACTCCTTTGTGAAGCATTTTGGTAGCTGCTGTCGCATTCAGCAGGAGGGACGCTTACACAAAAGATATCATGCTCAATACATTTTGTCACAGTCAGGTGGCCATCATGAGTCACTAAGGCACCTGCTGTAAACCAACCTGTTACACTGGCATTCTCAATTGCCTATGAATTCTACACCTCACTTTCTTGTGTTACTGGTTTTTTGGTCAGATAGGTATCAAACAGTGTGATAATCAGTGATAGGGAGCAAGTAGTGATGATGGTGAAAGGCTTTCACAAAGTCCTTAAAAAGACTTCTTTCAAAAAGAGTGAGATATTTTATGGTTAACAGTTGTTTTTTGTTAAAATCAGACTCCTTCCTCCTGCTGTTACCCTTCCCACTCATCCGGAATCTAAAAAATAAGATGAAAACTGCTGGAAGAATACTGACTCTGATGTTATTTTCATGAAATACTGTGGGAACAGTTCCATAATAGAGCAAGTGACAAACAGTCACATTCCAGCTGGCAGGAGGGAAAAAAAAAAGATGGACGAGAAGGGAGGGTGATTGGCTTCAGAAGGAAATGTTAAATGAAGAGGGGAGAGGAGAATAAGAAATTAATAAAGTGTGAAACATCAGAGGGAACCTGAGAAACATAGCGTATTCAGAACAGAGAGAAAAAGCGAAAGGAGAAATGGAGAGAGATGTGAGACAGTTCATGTCAGAGTTTTATGTGATTGTAGTCTAAGAAATTCTACAGAACCTCAGAAGATAAAGCAATATTAGGTGCTCAGAAGTAGAGGGAAATCAGCAAGTATGTTCACACAAAATACTTAAAAATTAAGGAGAAGATGTAAAAGAGCAACAAAAACTTTTGGGAAATCATATCTAAACAGTGTTTGAGTATAATCCATATGTAGGATAAAAATATACTCAGAAATTCATTACACATTTTGGGGAGCTGTCATAATTACTAACTTAAACTAGCATAGCAGACAAGAGAAGCTCTTCAGTTCTTATTCACCACTTTAGAAATGTTTCCCTTCTAAAGAGATCACTCACTGGCGTCTAAGCAGTCACTTTTCATTGCTTGACACCTATATCCCCGGGGAAGGGTTTGATGAACTTGTAAACAAACACTATGCTTTGAAGTTGAGATGAGCATGAGGATAGACAGCAGACATCACATATGTGCACCGACTGTAGGAGTTCATAACAGGACTCCCATCCAAAAATGTGACTGACTTTTTGCAAGGATGTGCCACTTGTACTTTTGCTTTCAACTGCATCAGCTTTTTAAAACAAAAAGCTAAATAAAGCAACCACAGATCTACACTGTGAAGTTGGTCAGAGTTTTGTTTAGCTCCATTTCCTTAGGGAGATGTCAAATGTACATTTCTGACACCTTAATGTGGATCTCTTAGCCAGAAAAGAGAAGTTGTAAGAATTTATTTTCCAAGCCAGAAATGTAAATACAAATCTGCTTTAAATCTTAGTATTGAAAAAGCAAGTATCTGAACTCCCCTGAGAACGTATGGATTCATTCTGATCACATGAATCAGTAGGTGATCATATAGGGGAGACAAAACCTACTCAGCGTGCTTTGGCAGCTTCAGTTACAGAAGGCCCACACGCATTGTTTGTATGAATTAAAAATTTTTGGGATTTTATGAAGGTCAAGCTAAGGTTTTTGGTTTTGAAACCACATTGTAGTGTAATAAGAATAGATTTCTTTGTAAATTTTTCTGTGTTCTCTACAATCAGCATAGTTTCTCTTGTGGGTTTTTTTCTTGCTTTAGGTTATGACTGAAATTATTAAGATAAAGGACAGATGATAATTTTGAAAAGTTAATTGAGGTTTAATGAAATTCAGAAATTTCAAGTTAAGCTGAAATTATATAGAGACTTTTCCAGTTGCTTTGTATTTTCTTTTGAATTGCTTATCATTGAGGAATAGATGAATACCTGAACAAAGTATTTGGGTAATGCCTATAGCATTTCTATCCTCAATTTAGTTGCCGGGGACTGTAAGTCCATGGTGGATGATACAACTGAGTTTCTGGGAGTATGAATGAGAGAGAACGTTACCCCACTCTCTCATTACATAGTAGTTAATACTTACTAAGTTTCCATCTTCCACCAAATACTGAAAGGTGTCTCTCAAAAATTATAACACCTGGTTTTTATGGATAAAGTATATAACTGAGTAAATCTTTGAAGATATCTTATTTTGGAAGATGTCCAGGGCTTTGCTATGAAGGACCAACTCTGGCAGTCTTGTTAATACATGTGATGATGAGACGTGAAATACTAAGGTAAATATATACATTGCTTTGAGAATGGTAAATAAAAAGGAAACATCTTAAAGAAATAAAGAAGCAGGTTTTAAAGGTTTCCAAGTAGCTTTCTTTTGTTTACATGTTTTCATGAAAACTTCACTCTTGAAACATTGTCAAGGGAAATAAGGTGATGTTATAGATGTTGTCAGTAGCATTATGTGGTTTGGTTTCTCACAATGCTGTAACTTGAGAGGAATTAAAGAGTTTCAGTATCGTTCCCAAGATCAATGCTGTTTGGAGTGTTTGGTTGAAAATTTTAATTTTGTTTATGAAAATGCTACAGCTTCTTTCCACACCTACATCTTTGCAGAGCTGCTCTGGAAATTTGAGCACAATTGTATGAGGTTTACACAGAAGAACAAGATTATGCCTATAACTCTTTTTAGTTAATAAATTAAGAAAATCAGCTATGATCACCTTCAAAACAGGTCCCTTCTGAGCTGACACACAGCTGCATATAAGTCTGCCAACTTTCAAAGCAATTCCACAAATCATTTTCTGAAAGGCTGTTGAGGATCTCTGTCGTTTTTGCTTTCACATCTTCTGCTGACAAAAAAGTGGGTTCCCCTGAGCACCGACTGGATCTTTGGAAAGAGGGAGCCAGGTCTGGTGAATATGGGGGGTGCTCAAGCACAGTCACATTGTTATTAGCTAAAAATTGCTTCACAGACAAAGCATTGTGGGCTGACACACACCTACATGTTCTGTCCAAGGGTAAAAAAAAACCATGCTTTCTTGAACACGCGTATTTGAACATGTGTCCACTCACACTAAGTGAAGCAATCAAGTTGAGCCTTTTCTCACTGTGACAGGTTAGAATATGTTCCATAACCATCTCATTGTCTCTCCCTTCCTGCTCCTGCTTCCCAAGCTATAGAGTTAGTCGCAGGTTTTTGCTTCGGAACTCGCATACTACTGGAGTAAAATTCTCTGTCTCAACTCGGATGACATGCAGACAATTTTCTCAGAATTACTTGAGGATGAAATCAGGGAGGCAATTGAAAAATGTCCAAAGCCAATTCCCAAATGATTCTTTCATTAAATTGCACAAGAAGTGGTTTCAACTAAAATACTTTAAAGGATTTTTTATTTTTTTTTCTCAGTGGAGAACTTGGAAATTTGTTGCTTTCCTTTCTGACTTTGATTGAAGTCAGACTTCGAAATCTCCAGAGTAGTACTGTAAGATGAAAAGAAACTTGAAGGAACTGGAAACATTTCCTGGATCATTGAGCCATTGCCCTGTCTTCTCAGGCTGCACATCTGATAATCCTATGTGAAATAAAATTTCCATCCTTCACACAGCTCTGCCCAGGAGCAGTTCTGGGTTCTGGCTCACTTCTAATAAAATGTGGTCAGGAACTATAAGATAGTGATTAATCTATCAGATCCCTGCTTGATACCAAAAAGGCTATAAACTGTGCAGAAATCATAAAAAAGAATGAGTAAAAAGGTGAATAGGCTAATATCATAGTGAGCTATCATTTTTGTGCTGTTAGTTTGGATGAGACATTGGTGTTCTGCTTCTGCTGCAGAGAATATTCTGAATGGTAACGGTTTTGGTCCCGGAGGGACAGAGTAGAGCAGCTGAGACAACATTTAATCCAGCAGATGAAGGTACAGTAAATGCCACAGGCAGTGTTCAATTTTGTGTGTTAGCAGCAAGGGATAGACATTTAAAAAGTGGAGAAATGGCAACCTTGTGTGATGGGATGTGATGGGAAAACGCTGCATTTGTCCTGAATTGGCCTCTTATGCAATTAACTATGTTTTCTTTTGCTACTTCTTTTGTGATGGAAATGGCTAACGAGTAGAAAATATAAATTGACGATGTAAGCATGTTTCCCACAAAACATAATTAGAAGGGTACTGTATGACACTTGAAAAAGATGTATGAAATACATCTCCAGGAATCAGACAGAAGCTCACGTTTAGTGTTAAGGGCCTAAAGGATGCTCCTACTAAGCCAGGAGGAGGGGTGCAGAATACAGCTACTAGAATGCTTATCAGTCTTTCACAGTACATTATAAAAAAAATCAGGGTTTTACAGGAAAGTTTGTGAGACAGCTGTAACTGCAATGTCATAGAGAACACTTACATTTTATTTTAGCTTTGTTTTCTTTAGTCCTCTGTTAGCTTTAGGGACTTGGAACACCTGAAATCTCACAGTGGTTATCACAAGAAGGAATTAAGTCAGAACTATCTCAATTGTACATTCCCTGAAAAGGAGATTAGGCTTTCTTATTCTTTCCATTAAATATGTACAAATACAGCACACATACTGTAATGTACGTTCTGTGATCTATGCTAGTTCCTGTGCTGTGTGCGGAATTGTCCAAACAGTTTTTCCTAAACACTTCCAATATCAAAATTAGTAGAGCAGCATTCATAAAGCTCCCGAACTACTTAGCCTTGCAGAGACAAAATTTATTTACCTACATTCAGACCTACACTAGTGTATCTATAAGCAACTGCACTATATTTGCAGGCTTCCTGAGATGTTTTGCACTTAGATTGAGAATCTATGTGGTGCACACCACTACAGACTGTAGAAATGTCTTGTGCTGCACAGCGTTACTAATTGATTGTTACTGAGAATCTTGAAAGTAATTCTGACCAAATGAAAACAAGAGAAAATAATGTCATTTACAAAAATAATGAGTGTTGTATATAGCCAAAACTTGTTTTTCTTATCTGGATCAACTGCCAAAAAATCCCATGGTCTAAGAAACAGCATACAACATTAATTCTCTGACTAGTAGTTTTTTAAAAAACTTATTGTTTTCCCAAGTTGCCAGAGTAATGAGTCATTTCTGTCCAGACTATTAGAACCTGGGAGCAAATTCCAGTTCCTGTGTCCAGATTTGTCCTCTCTCAACAGCTCAGCCCCACAAGAGAGGGAAACAGAAATACAGGTCAGAGGCAAGTACAGAGATTTTCCAGACAAGAACTGTAAGGGACTGGAACATACCTTGAGTATCCTGCCATACCTACTTTACCATCAGTTATGTCAAAAGCATTGTGGGCCAACCCCATCAGCTACCTGAAATGACAGCATCTAAGCCTACTGTTTTCTTCTGGCTGGGAGTATTAGCTTTGGTAATGCTATAGGAAAGAAAATTGGAACCGAAATAAAAGTATAACACATGTTCCTTGGCAAATGAAGGACACTAGGGTATTCATATACAGAATGGAAGTCCTGCAGAGGCTGCCATCTCAGCAGTGATTTAATATAGATAGTTGTTAGGTAAGGTAAAATACTAACATTTTCTGGCAATTAACAAGATTTTTCATCAGTTTCCATGAAGCTCTTTGCTTTTTGTTGATTGGCTCTATGGCACTTTTTTTTTATGGCATCGCCTGTTGTTTTGATTTAGCAAGTTATTTTCCGTAAATACTTTATAATCAAACCAGCAGGCAATGCCATAAAAAAAAAAGTCATCTAGCCTTTCTTCATACAAATGAAACTGAAATTCTATTATAGCCCACAAGTAAATAAATCTGGATACTATCATTCCCAAACTCATTTTTTACACATTGGAATACTAGCAACTGAAGTGGCAAAATTACATGTATTTGGTAGACTCTTTAATACCGGTGCAACTGAGTAATTGTTGGTCACAATTTTAAAAAATATATATAGGGAATTATTTTGTTTCTCTCTGATTTCATTTTGCCTTGCTTCTAGTCAGGTGTCCCGCTGTAAAATACGAGGATACTGACAAGTAGAGATGCAAGCCAGGATGTGGATGCTACTGCTATGAACATCAAGTATACTTGTCTAAACTGTATTGCCTGCACCAAATGCATCAAGTTCTTATAGAGGAAAGTATCAAATCAACCTATAAAATTGGAGGGAAAAAAAAAGATTTTTAGGGCAAAACCCTAGAATTGTATTATTTTTTTGTAACATCACCAGTTAGTATAATATGAGAAATAGCTTGTATCTGCAGAACTTACTTTGCTTTTATCCTCAAACCATGAGGACTCTACTCTTTCTAGCTTCTTGTCCATTCACTTCTTCCAATCATAGAATCTAGTTTTCCTCCTTTCTTATAAAGTCTAGTGATTATATACTTAGCACCTAAATAGTTAAAGTCTACAAAATATTACATTTGTTGATTATAGGATGCTATTATTTGAGTTTAAGATCATGTAAAGCATTGCAAAGATGGCAGATATAAATTCCTTTAGATGAAAGTTGTCTAGTTATGTTTCCTATGACATAATCCACCTTATATCAAGGTGATGAAAAGATCCATTTAATTTTAATCACTGTTTTAAAACCTATCTCTTAAATACTAGTTTTAATGGAAACCTATGTAGTTGTGACAACCTATGTAGGTTGAACAAAAAAATCTTTAGGCAGGATTTTCAGGTGCTTTATTAGAATTTTTATTACTAAATCTTTAATTTGAAAACATTTAGAGCCAAATCCTCATTTTTTTCCTGCTTATTATATTTGCCTGTGTGTTTAAGAGATAATCAGAATTATAAATGTTCAAGTCTACTATGCATTCTTCTTTTACGGAGTTGACATGAATTACATGTTAAAATTAGAGCAAGTGATTTGTTAAAAGAAAGCAAGTTTGGAGATTTTTAAGTAATGTCATAATTCTGAGTCATTCCACTCATAACTAATTTTGGTTTTACAGTTTATTTTTTGTTTAATTCATTTACAAATGTAATGATGATTCAGTAATATGAGCAGAGGAGACACAAACCTTAATGTTGACCTGTCCTTTGAAAAAACTATAGCGACAAAGTATTTTTGAGCAAGTATCCATACAGGATTAAATGTCTTTCATATGTGATAGCTAAGCAACAACTCTGCGATGTTGTATTTTACTTCCCGCTTTTGCGCAATTGCGAACAATTTCCCATTTGTTCATTTTTGTCAGTTTTTGTTGTATTAATTCATCTCTAGTTGTACTTCGCTTTAGCCTTTAGGTGGCAGCATTTGAGAAGAGTTGTAATTGTGGGCTTGCCACCATCTAGGATGCTACTCATGGACAAGAAAGAACTATAAATAGATCGGACCAGACATATAGGTGCTCCACTCAGTATGCAAGTCACAGAAAGGTTTATTCAGAAGCATTCAAAATGTAAATATATAGGTATACATGACCATTTCCTTCTTAACATTTCTGTTCTCATTTATGTTTTTTTATATAGAATGATGTTTATTTTTGCACAAGGGATGTATATGCATAGTTTTTGAAAATGCTGTGACTCAAGATGTAAACAGCTGTTCTGATTTACTGAATATGAACACTTTATTCCATTTCTACATTCTCTTTTTTTTTTTCTGTATTCCCCCCAACATGCACTTTTTTTCCCCTAAAAGGCAATTTCTGTCTAGCCAAGGGATGAGAAATAAAGAGTCTAGAGTTAGATTTGCCTGTTATCTCTCTTTTTAGTTATCTTTTAATCAGTCTAGGATGCCTACATCTGGATCATCTGAATATGATATAATCAAAAGGAGTGTTTAAAAAATATCCAAAACTTTTCTCAGTTTTAATTCACTGGAAAATAAATGAACAATGTATATCTGATATTGGATGGGATATTCCATAATTCTAGAAACTTCATTTTTAATTTCTCATATGTATTGCATTTCATGGAACTTGGTAAGCCCAACCAATTATGGAGATTGGGATGTCCGTGTTTGGTGTACAGGTGTCATAGAATGGGCTAACCGAACATCAGCACTGCTCCGTTTCATCTTACAAATATACTTCAAAATAAATACCATAGAGTAATTTTGTGTCCACACATTTGTAGAGAAAATATTTCTGATCCAGTATTTACACACCTTCCCAATATTTACCCTAAGTCTGACTTGTTCTAAGCTTAAATCCATCAAATTACTCCTTGTTCAGTTCTTCGTAAACATGCAATTAGCTGACCACTGTCCTCTTTACATGAAGTTTATATACACTTTTGAGGGCAATCAAACCAGACTACAAAAACCCAGTTCTGTTTTGTATGTTTGTTGATTCAAGGACCATGTGATCACAGTCCAGCCATGCACTATTCAAACCAATCATGATGCAAAAATAGCAAGAGAAGCTCTTATTCTAAAGGTTTATTAACACTCAGGGTGTTGTGTTTGTTTTTTTTAAAATCTTGTGGGAAATTCAGTGACTCTACTTCATGATTCTTTTTGATAAATAAGACTGTACTAAATTATGTAGCTAAATGCATCTATACGAGAATTTGCTGACTGAACTGCACAATATAAAAAAAATATCCAAAAAGATTTTGAGGCTCTGCTTCACAATGTGTAGAAGAACATGATTAGTCAAACACTGGAACCTCTCTGAGAATCAAATAGCTGTTCCACATAGGAGCAGGATAGTTAGATCAATTTGTTAAAAAAAGAAAGCCAATGATAAGTTGAGGTATTATTTTTTTTCAGTCTGTTTTATTGATATGCTTTGACTCAAAAGAGAAAGGCTGAAAACAATCCTTCTTTCTTCATAATCTTTGATTTACTAATATTTTCTGTTTTCTTGGCTGTGTTACTTTGTGTCACACGGAAAGGCTGTCACTACTGATGAGCTCCTTTATTTGGATCTTGGAAAAGAAATTTTGTGACCATGACAAAATGACATGATTGATACAGTCAAGGTTTGATGTTCTTCCTTTGCCCTAACACCTACTACCAATTTTATGTGGGAACCAACTGCTGAAAAAAAAGAGCATTTTAAAGATGAGAATTTAGCTCACTGTTCTCTTGAGAACCACGCAGCATCTAGCAGTGGTTTCAGTGCAACAAAACCAGAGGCTGCATGGGAGGCAAAAAAAGGAAACAAGTTGTCAGGTTGCCCGCTAGCTGTTGGATGTCTGTTTTGCAAATTACAGAAATATAAAGTCTGTCATTCAGCTGTCCAATACTTATACATTCAAGAGAAAAGGGAAAACATCAGAAAAAAAACCCCACCAAAATATCTAGTTGGAAGAAATAAGAACTGCATGCAGAGACATAGGGGAACAGATTCTAGGTTTGTCTTTGTGAGAACGCATAGAAAATTCAGAATCAGCAAAAGGTGTGACCCCGAAATAAATTACTTACTCTACTTTGTAGGCAAGTCTCAGTTACAGTTAAAGTGGCTTTAATTCTTTTTAGCTTAATTTACCAAGTAAGCTAAAATAAATTAGGGCCACTTTAATTCTGAATGAATAATTTAGTTCACCAGTCTATGTAAAGTGCTTTGGTAGTTATTCATGAGCTATCCCAAGCCTAGCATCTAGACTGTTTAATGGCTACTGGCTTTAGGTGGCAAGAGACACACTGTACTTGTCCCTTTCATTTGCATGTACAACCACAAAAGCAATCTAAATGAAACTGAAAAGTTATCTCTTCTGAATTATATTATCAACCAGTGGTTAGTATGTGATATTTCAGATAGCTACTTAACTAAGTCTATACCTGCTACTCACAAATGAATAATTAATACGGGTTTAAGAGCCAACATTTTATGTCATTAAGTATAGTACTTCAGATTCTCTCTAATTTCACATTCAGTATCAGCATACATTATTACTACAAGATAACACATAATTATAGATATATACAGAAAGCTGGGGTGAAAAGTCAATGGAGTTCCGAGAAGGAGTAGTGAGAAAAGAGGGATCAGAGCTGCATACACATTAGAATGATAGTATACAACCTTTTTACCCAGTTTGTCACACTGATATGCACACATAAGTATATTAATATGTATATTAGATATTTTCCCTTTAAATTAGATGATAGCTGTTCAGAGAATGAGATTGACATTGATGGCTTCATTGTCACGTAGAATATGAAGTGTCTTGACTTCTCTGACAGACAAACATAGAGTAAAGATGGGAAACTCCCCTATAAAGAGGTAAAGGTTGCTAAAAAAATTTAGCTTCAATATTTACATTTCTCACGATTACTTACATATTTATAACACTGTCAATCAAGCCTGGCATCACTGTAACGAATGTACCTATATTGGCAATTATGATAGAGGGCCATGCAAAACAGGTTAAGAAATAAGCTTATGATTATTATTATGTCTTGTTTTTTATTATTCTTATAGAATGTGTCCTAGAATCTAATTGTTCAAAGCACAGAATTATTCAAAAGGTTTAAGGAATCTGTCCTGAAAACGTATGTGTTTACAGGCAAATATCTACCCATGAGGGCAGGTTTGAGGGAGTGGTTGTGTAAATAAAGCCATGGTTCAACTGTAGGAGGCTTGAGTCTTTTTCTGCTGTGATTTCAGTAGAAGATAAATGAGTGTGAGAGACATCTCTCACACATGAAGAAGAAATCACTAACATATTTTAAAAGCAAGCACAGTTCTGTGCTCATCACATACAGCTGCTGTGCTCTAGTTTTTGTTAATCTAACTGTCAGTTCTGGATCACAATGTGGCATGTATATTTTGAATAGTATTAAATAATTAGTGCAATTATTGATCCATAACATCATGTGAAGCTTTTTTGTAATATAATGTCTTTGTATTACAGGAAGTGCCTCTGAAAGAACAAAACTTCCTATCTCAAAATTTCCTCCATATTGTAATCTTATAAGCATTTTAATTAAAATGATAGTTCTGGTTCTCAAAAATTCAAGTCTTGATTATCTTGTGTTGATATTTTTTTAGTTTATTCCCTGATGTCATGTTAGGCATACTTCCCTGCAATACCAAAAAAAACCAAACTATGGTCATGGAAGAAAGCTAGAGTGAATAAGGCAAAATAAATAAAAACTAATAGAGATACATTCTGGTTTTATGAAACAGGAACAAAATATTTGTAAATCGAAGTTATAAAAAACTGTTTATATCCTTCCCAAATATAAGCACACAATTAGTTTCTATGAAGGAGAGACATGAGGAAAGAAAACGTACATAAAAGGTCATGAAGTAAAAACCTAAAGAACACAAAAATATGTATCATCTTTGTAAACTGACAGGTTTGCTACCATGAGATTGCTCCTTTTCCTTTTAGCCATCTCAGTATAACAATCCTGACCAAGTCAGATTGAAACTGGGCAACAGAAAAAAAGGGCTGAACTGCTATGGAGCTGTCAACATTACATCCCAACCAACTGCATTTATTTGCTTTAAATCGCTTTTTTGGGGGGAAAAATCTCTGCAAATATAACATAAACTGGTTTGCACTGCTTTTAGTGTTCCAAAATGATCTTAGTTGTCCACCCTTTACAGTTCCTTGTGTGCCTCAAATGCACTTCCCGTCTTTCTTGCTCTTCATAGTGGGTTCATATTTTGGAGTAACACAAGAGCAGAGAAGATTCTTCTTCTTCTTCTTTGTTTCACAACTCTACATAGTAATAGAGCAGGAAATATTACACAAATTACATTCTTCCCATTTAAGGAGTGCTTCTATCTTATCGGTTTCCCAATAACTGTACATGCTTCAGTGCGTTTATTTTTTCAGTTGCTGAGTAGCTGATGTGAAGTTACAGCTCTAACTTTCCTATGCTGACAGGTTTCCTATTTCTGCCTGCTCTTCATGCACATTACTGTGTTGAACGTGCAGTATACCAGCTCTATATCGCAAGAAGAAATTATCTAGATGAACTAAGCAGCATTGTTTGATATACGTTAAAACAAAACAAAACAACCAAAATAAAAATAAATCAAATTGATTTCAGAAGAAAAGAAAGAATCTCCAAAATGTGTACTGTAGATATGGGATTTGTTGATATGGGTAGAAACCTAGGGGTGTTTGAAATTATGGATATATGTTTTTCAAAGTTTACAAGAAATGTTTCTTATGACTGAGATCTATGTCATGCATGCTTAACACAAGTGTGGAGCTTTCCTTTACTTTTCTGAAGCTTAATGAACTTAGGTGGAAGAGCAACTGTCAGATGCTTTCGCTGCAAGGAGGTTACAGAAAGCCTTTGTGTACATGGAACTGACAGACCAAGGGTGAAATTTGACTTAATGTCTAATGAGGATGTTTCTTAATTCTTATTTATGGATTGCTAGATGAGAAATACTTAGCTTAAAAATATATATTGAAAATGCTAATGTTGATAGTATTACATTTAGGGAGTAAGTAGTAACTTGGGACTGAATTGCATTTCCTGGGTTTCAAGGATTCTAGCATGGGAGATTTTAATTTTATGTGCAGTAAAAATACTAGACTTTTATATCTTCCTTTTCCCACTTTTTTGATAGTAAACATCCTCTTCTTATGCAGTCTAAGTAGTTAGTAAGTATACAATTGGCCCTTCTCCATTTACTGCTCTATTAGGATGCTATTTCCTATTTGGATAGGCTGTACATTCCAACTAGTTCAATTCAGCATTTTGGCTGTCTTCTTCTAACAGTACCAGTAACACAATAGTATACACTGCTTATGCTGTTTCACACACTGTGCTAATTTATATGTTCAGATTTTGCATCATCATCATCCCTAGCTAAGGTAATGTTGGTAATTTTCACGAGTATTCAATTTCTGTATAAAAAAAAATTCCATCTAGTGCTTTATTCTAATCCTGATAAATGCAAGTGCACTTCCAGTTTAAAACACATTCAATAAAAAAGACTTCTTTTTTTTTAAAAAAAAGACTTTTTCAAAGCAGAATGCAGAATATGTAAGCAATTGAGTACTACAAACGTGTCATTGACGTTAGAGAAAACATTTGGAACAAATCTGATGAAAAAAGGAGTTTTTTATATTACTCTCTTTTTCTTCAAATTTTTCATACTTTATGAATTGAGTTTTGATATAGCAAAGTATCTATCTGAACATATTAAGGAGATCTATATTTCTGAAATACTATATGTGTTTCCCAAGAAAAATATGGAAATAAATACTTCTCTGTGGAGTTTCTAATTCTGTTCTACAGGAATAAAACTAATGCCGTTCACCAAGTAGAATATCAGATGCAAAACCTTTCCTTTTGCTGTTGTCTATCTTGAGTTATTTCATGTGTTGTTAAAGATGAGTGTATAGATATGTTACTGTTAAATGAAACACAGCTTGACCCATCAGCAGATTTTAAAGTAGTATTATTAACAGAGGGTTTTGCTAACAAGTCTGAACCTTTTGAGTATTTTATAAAGAGCAAATATAAAGCCACGGCTGACCAAAACAATTATTAGGGGGTAATCAATTATAAAGATGGGGCAGTCTTGCTGGGTGCCTTCAGTATATTGGTGTACTGTGCTTTACTTTAACAATCCAGAATAAAAATCTACAACCTCTACAACCCCTGCTTTTATTTGTATCCTGAGAATTTAGAGAGATTAATAAATCAATTAATTACATTAATAAATTTAAATTGATTAACATGGATACAATATGATTCTGGTACATAGGGGGTGGAAACAGAATTTAGGTGTACAAATAGCAACTTCAGAAGGGAAGGTAGGAAATCAGTTCTGAAGAACATGAAGTATTTTTGTGGCTGCATGCAGTACTGTAGAAACTATACAGCTCAGAGGTTGTTATGTACCAAAGAAATCTGAAAACGTAAGAGGTTTCAGAGGAAATCCTCTGAAATGAAATGTTTTCAGAAGTTAATAACAATAAAAAAGAAACAAATATCAGTGTATCGGAAAGTAAATTTGAGGAATTCAAACATAAAATTAGGGTTCAAAATGCACCCTGAGTTGGCTGGGCAACAATTTTCCAATGAAACAGTCACATGAATACGTGCACTGCATTTATCGAATGGAAAGATTTCTGAATGACACTAATGAATCTCAAGCACTACCACTGGGATAATTTTCTTCTAAAAGAAAGAATAATAAATATATAACTAGAAGAAAGCAGACCTCCTCTTGTTCTTAAGTAAAAAAATACCACAAAAACCACTGGATCTCTATTTTAAAAACATATCTCTGTTGGTTTTTCTTTTTCTGAAGTCCATCTTCTATGTCACATGCCATATTTCTAATCCAATATTCCCTTGTGTTTGTTGACTTTAGCTGACAGCACAGAGCAACTTTTTATGTTGCTTTTCCTAACATCCCAGGGCCATAGCAATGGCATTTTTCTGAAGATGTTGAGCATCACTGGAGGAGTTTGTTATGCTGGTGCAGAGCTATTCAAGCACCTTCATCTACCAAACTGACTGACCTGAGAAGTGACCACATTGTTCCCATTTCCATAATCAAATCTGCTTCAATAACTATAGTCATCTTGGACAAAATGAAATTGTACTTATTCATGAGGTAGACAGTACTCTCCTCAAGAGACTCGCTGTCTCTAGATTCACCACACTCTTTATAAGCAGGCGCCCTGTTCACGATTTGCGGACTCTGGCTGAAGAAGAAAAGGTCTTGTTATGGTTCTACAGTGATACGTACACATCTCCAGAGCCTTGCTGTGCTGCAATTGATCAGGTTTCGAATAAAATATCCACCACTGACTCTTTAACAAGCACCCCACAGGCCTCATCTGTCACTGCTTATTTATATCAAAGTGACCTCAGAGTGATATACAAGCAGAAGATGCTTAGGGAACATTATATTGATGATCAAGGAAAATGTCTTACCAGGCTGTCAGTGGCCTCAGAACAGGCTCCTTGAGGGCAGCCTGGCACTCAGCCATCAATGTCCCCACGCAGAGAGTCCTGTGGCCCAGCAGGATCACAGGTCAGCTCTCTGCTCAAGTCACCAAATGAAGACAGTGGAGACAAATGGACTATTTGCCCCTTCGATTATAAAGCCATTCCAAGAACAGTATTCCGAGAGATCCCATTAGAAGGGTTATGAAGATGCAAAGCTCCTGTCTAGAAGCAAAAACTAAAGAGCCAGCTTGTTGTTCTGCCCTGGACCACATCAGAAAAAATACACCATATTTAATTTGATAGGTTTTATACTTTAATTAACATATTGAGTGATCATGCTATGTAGTCTAATAGCTCTGCTTTCATGTGGGTTTAAAAACGCAGCTAATATGTCTGCATTTAGTTCATTGCAGCAGTTTTGAACAGTAGCAGAATATTTATGAACTCCTGCAAACCCTACCGTCAGCTGTAACTCCTTTTTCCTAATGAAAACTGCAGCTGACAAGCAGCAGCATCAATAGATTGGACTTGATAAAAATTCACTGCCATGAAGCAGTATGCCAAGTCTGAAGCAGAATAAGATGACTGGTTTTAGGTACTCACTTTCCTGGTCGCTCAGTGTATTCATCCTCCGCACATATAGAAAATATCAGCTACTTTTCCATCAGTTTGTAAGTATATGGAATAGGAAATATGAACAGATACATGGGTTTCAAAGATTATTAACTACTATTTCATATTAGGTATGAATTAAGGAATGTTCGCTTCTTAACAGCCTTATAAGGTGAGATGAACAGGTTTCAGGGTTACTTGTCATTTGGTTATCGCCTTTAGCATTTTTCCCTGTATATGCTCAATGTAATTATGATTCTTGGATTACATCCCATGCAATTACGATTCTTTTATTTCTTTTTCACTAGGTAAAGTTGCTATTATTTTTTTTTTTATGAAGAAGCCTAATGTAGGAAGCAATAATTTACTTTTAATGTAAATCCTACTTCGCTTGAGTAGATGCAATAAAGTTTTTTTAATTTCTATTTTTCCAAATTCATTCACTGATATTATAATAATTTTTTGCTTCATGAGGCAGACAAAAATATTTGGGGATGAATTAAATGTGTAACACAGAAAAAGCTTTTGTCTTACTTCTAGTGATTTGTTTTTCAATTAGAATTCTAACTCAAACTGTAGCTTTAATACACTAAAAAGAAATTAAGCTATTTCAACTTTTACAAAATGCTGTTCTATTTCATTTTTTCTTTTTTGTCTGAAGCTCTTAGCTTAGTTCAGATTAATCAATGAGTTTGGCCTTGAAACAGCTTTTTTTATGAAATAAGTTCTTCATATGAAAAATACCACCTACTGCCCACTGGAATTGACTGGTAAGGCATTAGTACAGCCAGCTCTGAATTAGGTTTAATATGTTTACCCGTTCATCTGTTGCATATTGTTTAAGTGAAGCAATATAATCACCTGCAATTGTTAGTGATGTTTTTTATTCCAATAGAGATTACCCAACATATATGTGATAATAAATGGTGGTGCAAATAAAATTATATATATATATAACATTCTAAAATTTTAGTTCAGCAGATCAGTTAAAAAATAGTACTTCAGCCTATATACCCTGAGGGTGCTCTAAATTAAGTTCAGATACAGCCAATGAAAACAGAAACCCTGATCATTTAATGATCCTCTGTCTTCTGCAACATTATGGAGTCCTCCTGCAGTGAGCACAGCCAGGCCAACCCTGATCAAATATTATGCATATGTGCCTTCTTTCCTTCTAAACAGATGTGTTTTTATTTTCTTCCCCCACCCTTGCCCCCAGCCCCCATATTTTTGTTTGCCCGATGTTCTTCTTTGGATATTACTTATTTAAGGATCAAGATTTGTGCATTTCCTGATGCCATGAAGCTTGTAGTAGTCTCCTTTTGGCTACTCCAAAGTCTGTCCCCTACAACTAACTTCATAAGTTTTCCAAGACATGTGAGAGCATGAGAGGAACCAGAAGGAACTCCTTCCCAACAATTTACTCCTAGAAGCAGTAGTGTTTACACAGGCTTTTAACTCTCCCCAGCTCCTGTGTTTTGACTACCAGAGTTAGGGAGCTAAATGGCCACAGAAATATTGCAACTTTCTCACTATTAGTCCCAATTCTGAATCTACAGCTAGTTTATGGAAACAGTTTTGGAACCACAATTTGCCTCAACTGTATATACTGGCTGTATATACTAGGGTGAGCAAGAATTACCTTATTTAACAATCTGTATCTTATTTATATGCTTCAAATAGCATCTTCTCTTCAGAGTGATACTCATGCATTTCTTGATTGCTACAGGCGTTTGTCCAGAAGAGAACCAGTTGCTGAGTGTAATAATTTTTTCTCTCCACAAGTGCTTTACTAGTTCTAATCAGTTTTTTTAACTAGTTTTTTTAGAAAACTTCCCAGTCCATGCTGCAGACACATAAGAAATGTGTAGTCTCTGACATTCCTAACCTCAGTTTAGCATGTACCCAGAGCATACAACCATAACATTTCACACCAATCACAATGATGGGCCTCGGGGTCACGAGAGAACAGCACAGGGCATCAACAGCAACAACAAAAGATGTTCTCCAACTGGCACTTTTTCTCCTGGATACTGTCCTATTTTTAATATTGGGAATAATTTATTGTCATTACCATTAGAAAGACTTCCACTTAGAAGGAAATCCAAGCTTACCTCTTCATGAATAAGGATTTAGTAAAATCACACTTTATCTAGCTATAATTGTTCCTAGAATCTAAAGAATTAAATTGCATGGATATGCATAAGAATCCACGTGGTCTAGCAGAACATAGAAAAAGAATCTATAATATTATAACTTGTTATTCTAGGTCTTTCACTCTTGTGTGCTGCTCCCAGCTGCAGGGATTAATCCATCTGGAGCCAATTCTGCTCATACAGCAGTTATACACATATTGAATTCCATTATTTCATGACTTTTCAGTAGTGGAGGTAAAAATATAGTCATTTGTAGGTGATGTTACTCTGATGTCCAGTATTAAAAAGCCCAACAGTCGGCAGAATGAGACCTGTCTATTCTTTTGATAGTAAGAAAGAATAATTGAAATGCACTACTAATGTTTTCAGAATTAAATGTAAGAGCTAACTGTGACTACCAATATAGATGGTTGTATATTAGCATTAATAACTAATTAATCTATTACATAAAAAATTGCTTTTTCATGTCTTTTAAAAATATAAATTACATGGAAGTAAGAAATGGGAACATCTGTTCTATGTCCTAAGCTCTATACATGTGCTGTCATGTGGCACCAAGTCCTTTTCCCAGAGGTAGATCTTGTGCACCCAGACTATCCTTTTGAGATGTTTTACATATGTTAGCATGTGGGCATTTGTATAACCATGTCTCGCATCAAAGGATTCTGCAGTTATCCTGGGAAATAAACTTCTCTGACTGTAGTATAGCTACCTCAGGGCTCCCGAGTCAGTTCTGGCACAAAGCACTCCAGTTCAGTCAGGCTTTGCAGACCCATTGCTGCAGCACTTTCAAAACCTTCATTAAAACTAATGGAATGTTACTTTTGAAACCTAGGATTCATTTAATAGACTTCCCTTGAATAGAGTTTGCTACTTATATATCAAGCAAATAAAGACTTTTAAAAATGAGAATGGTAGTCGTAATTGCCAAAAGTTGTTTCTAAGGTCAGAAGATTTTAGTTTCTAGAATTATTTACTCTGAGATGTGATTGAATACCAATATGAAATAACCATTCTGTAGTAATCTTTTTTTTAATTTATTTTTGTAAGAAATTTGATGCTTCTACTTCAGAGCTGAAAGCTTCTGCTCCCAAGTTCTGCCTATTTGTCCCCAGTACTTTAGCTGTTCTAAAAAAATGCATTATTTCCACCCACAAACACCAACTTTGTTCCTCACTACTCACTGTTTTTTATTTTTGGCTTACAATGGATATTGGTTAGCTGTTTTTATAGCTCTGATTCTGGTTCTGGATTTGGACAGTCAGCATATATACTATTAAATTTCTAGTGAGTATAGTTTAATTAATTGATTCAGATTTTGTTTACCATAAATGTTCCATTATGCATGTTTACAGTATAATGTGTTTGCAAACACTTATTTCAGGTGAATAAATCATTAGAATATTTTCAGGAAGCTAACAAATGAGTCAAAAACCAATTTACAGCAAATTCAGTTTTTCTTTTTGAAAATGTCTTGGTACAAAAGGTACTTTTGTAGCTACTTTACTGAGCTCCTTAGTGAACCCATTCTTTTCCAGCCCTTTCTAGGAAGCACTGTAGAGGTAATGGGAGAGATTTATAGGATATCTGCAAGCACATGTGCAAGTAGCTTTGGAGAGAAGCTTTGAAAAGATTCATAGTTAGAATCACAATAATGAGCTTCCAGTCTTAAGCCTGTTCTGGAGCACCATGATACAGATCCCAGTCACAGGTCTCCATCTGTTAAGAGAAAACCTGTTTGAACTGAGTAAAACACCAATAACTGATGCTACCTCTGATATTACCTCTCAGTAAGAGAGATGCTAATTTGTCTGTCTCTATAAGCAAAGGTTATTCTGAGAATGCATTTACATAACTTATAGTCAGAGTTCCCAGCATACTGAGTATCACAGTCTCTGTAGTTATAAGTCTAGAACTAAATAAGTTCAATGAAAAAAAAAATCCATTTGCAGTCTCCAGACATTCATATATGTTGACTGTTGGCACCATTTCCTCAAATAATGGGCCATGGTGAGCTAAGACAGATGTTAGGTAACCATATCACATATTATACTGAGAAGCTGAAATGAGCATGATTTAGGGATTGGTGGGAATGGTTGGACTCGACGATCCAGTGGGTCTCTTCCAACCTGGTTATTCTGTGATTCTGTGATTCTGTGAGTTACATGAGATATACATTGTGCAATCATCAGAGAATAGATACTTTTTAATGATGGTTATTACTGACATCTGTAAGGGAAACGGGCACAGTTCTCCATAGAGTACACTTCCATTAATCATTCTGGAGTTCAAAAGTCATAGGTACTTGCTGTAATATTTGTAGGAGATGCATGAGAACTTAGAAAGAAGTGATTCAAGTTTCTGACATCATGTAGGGATGTAGAAACAGTGTAGTAAAATCAGTTACTTTGATGTTTATTGATGAAAGACAGGCATGCCCTTCTACCTCTGAGGATGTTACCACTTCAGTACTGTCATCCCCATTGTTCTCCCTAAAATGAATATGTTAACTAGATTGTGTTTTATATTGCCTTCTAATCTAATCAGAGAACATGACTGAAATTTGTCATGACTGAGTAGAAATCGCTGTCACTGCTACAGAAAAGCATTCTTTAAAGTTTTTAAAAACATATATATTGCAAACACCAAGTATACTGTGTGTTTCAGAGCAATTAATGTATTTTGAGATCTGTAGAGTGTCATTGTCCTGGTCTCACTAATTCTAATTGATTCATGTTTTCATCCCAATAAAGTGCTGTTGTTCCTTTGTTAAGAATAGTACATTCTGATCAGATAGATTATGCCCATCACAAACATCTGCTCTTGGGTCACTTTTTCTGCTCTAATTTTCTGTACATTGGCATTCGATATTTGATCTGATGTTAAGAAGGAAAGAAATCTTGCAACTTTTTTATTCTTTAATGCAGGCTTTAGCAAGCACTTGCCAAAGAGATGGTGGACAAATGGTCCATTGCTTGGCTCAGATCTGCAGTTGAACACTTCATTTGGTTTTATAGAGGCATTGCATGGACATCATCTGTCAAATAAACCAACCCTATGGTCCTCTCTGACACTATGGGCCACAGAAATGGGAAAGATGTGTTAGCAGAAGAGGTCAGATATTTTTTGTGTGTGGATTATGCAGTAAGAGTGAAGGAGAACACTGCTTTTTAGCCTCAGTGCGATATCTGTGTCCTTAAAGCTGTTAAATGAATTGCTGAGTCTGACTCTGGAATGAGAATCTGAGTGGTTTTATTAAATCAAAAAAACTTTGTTAAATTCAAAAAAACTTGAAAGATACAGATCCAAGTGTTTTTCATTGATAATTTTAGCGTAAATCTCTTATGTGGTTTCCTACTTAAAATCCCATGCGTGTATTTCTGAAGGAAGGATTTAGTTATTGTGAAAATCTGTTCTGAGGTTTAAATTTTGAATGGCTGATATTCCTTTCATTTTTGCTGTGTCTTGCCATTAAGGTAATACTGTTGACTAGAAAATAATTTAAGAGTCACATTGGTTAAAGTCATATGTGTCACTATAAGAGGACAGACTATAAGAATTCAGAGATTCCAGATCCATTCTGGAAACACTGTGCAGCACTCTGTACAATGTCATACACATATCTTCCAGGCTGAACTGGGTGGAATAATTCCCTTCCCTTCCCTTCCCTTCCCTTCCCTTCCCTTCCCTTCCCTTCCCTTCCCTTCCCTTCCCTTCCCTTCCCTTCCCTTCCCTTCCCTTCCCTTCCCTTCCCTTCCCTTCCCTTCCCTTCCCTTCCCTTCCCTTCCCTTCCCTTCCCTTCCCTTCCCTTCCCTTCCCTTCCCTTCCCTTCCCTTCCCTTCCCTTCCCTTCCCTTCCCTTCCCTTCCCTTCCCTTCCCTTCCCTTCCCTTCCCTTCCCTTCCCTTCCCTTCCCTTCCCTTCCCTTCCCTTCCCTTCCCTTCCCTTCCCTTCCCTTCCCTTCCCTTCCCTTCCCTTCCCTTCCCTTCCCTTCCCTTCCCTTCCCTTCCCTTCAACATTCAGCAACCAGCTTTATAGTACCACAAATTATAAAAATGTTACATGCAAAATTCATGTCCACTGACACTTCCTTCATTTTTTATTGTTCTTTTGTCAAAACAGTTTGGGAGACTTAAACAAGGACAAGGAAATGCTCTTAAAAACATATTCATTATCATTTAGCTTCACCTGAAAGCTTTGCCATTCTAAACCCCCTCCCACGTTTAGGTTAACTGTGCTTAGTGAGTAGAATTTGCAGTACTATTATTTAAGGCATTGATTCTTGTTCCTTGACTTCATACAGCTTCAGAATCTTTCACAGACCATAAACTTCCTTGTCATAAGTTCATAGATAATTCATCACAAATTTTAATGAATGCTGCCATCATTTTGAAAAGATTAGGCAACCATCTGCAGGAATGTCTGCAGTAAATAGTTGCAGGGCAAGGAAATAGTGTAGGTTTCCTTGTGAATCCTGCTTTCTACAATTACTTTTGCTTACTTTTCAGTGTTTCTAGAACAGAAAAGAAAGATAATGAAGTTATTGAATTTAGGAATAGCTTAGAAAATTACAGTTTATCCTCAGTCATCTTCTTTTGAGTTGTAAATGTAAAAAGCAATAAAGAGGCACATACTAGACTGTGTATAATATCTAGTTAGCTTGTTGCAGTCTTCAGTAAAAAGAAATTCTTTATATAAAAATGCTACTATTCTAAAATAACTTCTGCACTGGCTAACTTTATCAATAATTCAATTAATTAAATAGATGACAAAAGCAGAATACTTCATGCAGAAGTAAAATAGTATAAAAAGTAAAAAAGTAATGAAGATACCAACATGTTATTATGATACCGAGATTTAAATTTTTAAAGGCTACACATGAATTAGTTGTTATTATAGAAACGTTGAAATGAAGGGAATACTACAAGAGAATGCATTTAAGGTTTTTCATTAAAAAAGAAAAATATAAATAAAAGTAATACCCCACATTTTCATTCTTTCATGTGTTATTACATCCATTAATTTCTTGAGGGAACAATAGGGAATATCGGACAATAATATAGTGCCGAATTTAGAAGATTTTAATGTTAAACCTAATAATGTAAATTTCCTTTAAAGGTTTTATTCTTTTTATTTGAATATTAACATTTTAGCATAGATTGCTAGGGAAATATTTGAATGTGAGCTACAAAGCTCCTCCTGCATGCTGGCCGTGATATTACAAAATATGTCAGATTTAGTATACATATAAATGGGTAAAGCTGCAGTTTGGGCTTTTATTCCTTTTCCTCTTTGCTTAGTTATAAATCTGCAAAGCACATGTTAAAACACTCTACCTACTGTGGTGACATTTTATATTCATTTTGAATGGGTATGAGTCACTTCACTAGATTCACGTGCTCAGTTTCTCCTGCCTAGGTGTAAAAGGATGATCAGTTGGGCTGATGAAGGCAAGTAATATAGATCAAACAGTTTCAACATTTGCACATACAAAGAGAAATCTTTATGACATTCTTCACTGACCAAATCTGTAGCCATGAATAAACAGAATCAGATCTCACCAAAGATAATGACTGGACAAGGAAGTCACTGCAGAGAGATAGCAGATTGCATTGTCATGAGAAAATCTAGCTCATCAGGATTCTTGATATAATTTATTTTTTAAATCAGTAATATTTAATTTCTTCTGTCATTAAAAATAGGAGCAATAGAATCAATTTAACATTATTTCCTATGAGCAAATTAATCTCCTTGGAGACAAACACAAATAATTACCTAGGTGCAAAATATCGACTGTGTAGAATACATAACTATTTTCCCTAATTTTTTGAAAGATGAAAGAGTGCATACATATATCTATTAATATATCTCTGTGTGAGAGAAGGGAAATCTTTAATCTAATTTCCTGCAAATGTTAACCTATCTTTTTCTCTTACTTGATAAAATGCAAGAGTATATTATAATCAAGAAATGACTTTGTTAGTTCAAATATTACGGCCTTTCATATTTCCAGTACTATTTAAATCCTCTCCATGTTTCACTAGTAGTAGGATATCTTTGTTACTGTGTTCTTGTAAACAGCTCAGTTTAGATTTTAATTCACTCTGATGAAAGAATTGAAACTGGCCAAGGTCTTCAACATAGGAAATAGGCAAATACTATTTTAAGAATATTTTCCACATCTCCCAAGAAGCGATTCCCATAACTATGTTACAATTACAGCAATTTACTCATCTGGTGTGTAAATATAATTTTAAGGGGTTTCCATAGAAAGCTATAGCTTAAGTCTGTACTGCAGAGTGATGATACTCACTGATGCCCTGTAGCTCTGTGTCCTGCCAGGGCAGCATTTGGGAACAGGGGCTTCCTTGTGAAGCCTGAGTGCGCTGCTGCAGCGAAGCAGGGCTGGAAACAAGGATAGGAGTGCTTCTGGGATTTTGATCTCTTTTGTCATGGGGTTTACTGTAAGGGGGAAAAACCTGCAGCTTACGTTTGGTTTGGTTGTTTCTTTATTTGCATGTTTTTTAACTCCAGCCTATTGAAGGAGAACTGAAAAAGGCAAATAAAACCCCCTCAGTCTTTTGTATTTGATGGAGGGGGGCCTGTGTTGCTTTTTGCTTTTTTTTTTTTTTTTTCCTAATATGTGGGATAATTTTATAGTGAAAAAACCTCAGAAAGTCCTGGCTTCTCATTTCAATGCAAAATTGTGCTTCTAAGCCAACACACATTCTGCCATCTAGTGACCAGAAGAAATTGTGCTGACCAGCTTCAAGTGTGACGAGACATCCCAAGTACTTCTACTACTGCACACTGCACTCATATCTTTGTGAGTGAAACTGTAGAATAATCTACAAAGCAATTAAATGCGCAGGAAACTTTTTCAGGCTCCTGGAAGTGTGCAGTTAATCAGATCTATTGCAGCCATTAAATAGCTCAATCAAAAAATTAATTGAAATAAATTGGTTCTTTATATACTTCTATAGGCCTCGTTCTTACTTTCCCCCTCTGCACACCCTCCTTCCCCTTCACCTGGGACTTATATCACTATTTTACGTAACTGCTGGGAAAAAAAAAGAAAACATTTGTGTGCTGCCACAGAGAGGACGCCACATTACTGCACATGAGACAGTTTACATTAATACGCATTCTGGCTGCAGGGCCTTTAATATTCATTCCGTAGTCTAGAGTAATTGAAAACACTCATTTGACTATTTACAGTTCAAGAGTGGGTAGGATCGTATGAAGTGCACTGGCGCAGTGCTGTGGGTGAGCGAAGAAAATGACAGTCACTTTGGGAAATCGATTGCATCTGCTCCTTTTTGAGGTTCTGGAAAGCCTTCAGGAAGCTACTCGCCATCTCACCTTCCAGGCAGTTTGGTACAAGCAGAAGACACATAGCAACTCTCAGAGGTTCTTTGACATGCCCTGAAGGGTTAGCCATAAAGATCTCAGAATCACTTTTTCTTTAGTTCAACAGTTCATTCATACAGTCGTCATCAACTGCTTTGCTGGAAAAGGCCTTTTTCTGTTAATGCCAGTGTGTTCTGTGCCATTAATATCACTATTCAAAGTAGATGCTACACCTATAACCAGATCAATACATATACACCATGACATTCCTATGAAATAGGACATGAAAAAAAACATAAGAGCCAAGCCAACATGGTTTATAATGTCATCTGATGACTAGAGTACGTATGTAGAAGGCTTACAAATATTATTAAACAGCCTAGGCATAAAATCTGTTTGGCGTGTACCTTAACTTTAATTATTATCTGCTTGTCAAAAAGCAAAGGCTAGATATTGGTGAGTAGAACCATGCAAAGCTGATTTTTTTTGTATTGCTCAGTCTTCCTATTTTGCATTTTTATACTGTTAACAGATGTTTTTTCTTCTTTGTTCCTACAGAGAGCACATGGCACCTCTCTTCTCTCCTAAAAACGTACACCTACATTGGCTGCAAGATATTAGCTTCTCCTTTAAAAACTAAAAAGGTTACTCAATAGGAATAAAAAATCCCATAACATAACCTAAAAATAAAGGTAAAGCCAATGGGACTACAGATAAAAGTTGTTGTAAATAATACTCAAGTGTAAACTTTGGAATTTCAGAAATCTTTGTGGGTATATTTTTCACTCCTAGAAGGCATGGCACTCTATTACATGCTTCAGAGTTATAAGTAAAGTGAAATGATAAATTACGTCTATTTTAAGATATATGCATTGCTAAAATACTTGCAAGTATTGATCCATTGTGCCCAGCTGAGGAAGGAACGACTATGCATCCAATTGCAGGAAGCTCTTATACTTCCATAGCCACCAACTGAACGCTGACAGCAGGATAGAGTCTTTTGTCAGATAACTAAACTTCAGTTTTTCTGCCACAAATGTTTGGAATGTGCTTTGATTTTTTTATAAATCATGGTCTGGTTAAAATTATCCATTCTAGGTTCCCCATAATGCTGTTATTTACACTTTCAGAGCTCTTTAGGAGTTTTATTCTCATGCAGGTAGATTATAGCCCTAACAATGTAGTAAAAATCATCAAAACCCTTACATATTTCCAGGTCTAACTTAAGGGTCACATTGGCAATTTTTGGATCATGCCATGTACCCATCTGCTGCTTAAAAGAATCATTGTCCCTCTTTATTTAATGAAAGAATCTGATTATTATCAATGCTTGAGGTAGAAGCTAAGAAGGGCTGTCCTGTTCCATCCAAGTGAAAATTAGAACAGGCATCACCAAAAATTCTGTTCATAAACTGATGCCTGCAAAAATACCTTCTTCTGGGTTAGAAAATTTATTTCCAGGAGCCATGTGTAGGTAAGAAGAGTGAGAATGAGTAAAATGCCTTTACTCAGAATTTTATTTCAAACAGACAATGTTATATGCCAGACATCAGGTCTTGAATCATGCCAGCTTGACCTTGCAGGAAACTTTCATGCCAGATGCTGTCTAGAGTAAGATGGTTCCTGTCATCTTTCCCACACAAACAGGTCCTTGAAACTAGTGTGCCATTTATTCATGCTTTAGGCTTACTTGGGTTAAAATGTTCTCCCAGCTCAGAAAGCACATGATAACTTGGTCATTTTCTACATTTGTTATTTTGCCAGCATCTGAAAATGGAGGAAAGCTTTATTCTATTTAGTATTTATTGTAAACTATGACAGTTACTTAAGTAAGATATTTTATTATAAAATGCTTCATAAAAAATTCATTAGTGTTCAGCTTCTTAGGTTAAACAATTTTGAGAGCACTCTTTGTACTTGTACACAGAAACTGGACACATCTGATCCCATTACGAAAATGTACTTGACCCTTATTTTTCTTTTCTTATGAGCCCTGAATTTTAATGAAGCCTTAAACTCCTCACTCATGCCAGGACACTACATTTCCTGTTAACGCTTTTGTTCTCATGCCGCATTTACTTAAATACTTCAGCTAAATATGAAAACGTGAGCACTGCATAAGAGTGGTTGCATCTTTTGACAAAACTTACAAAGAAATATTTTTATCTTTGTTGTGAAACATTTGTATGTATTATATATTTATATATTTACTATATGAAAGCTTAATATATCAAAGGGAGATTGAAAAGTGCATCTCAAAAACCATCAGCAATAGTTGAAGTGAGTTGAATGTATAAATTAAAAATGTGTTATTGCTAAGTGGAAAAATGAAGAACTTGCAGCATGATTAGATACTGCATCAGCAACTTGTATTTTATTTTGCTTGGGGATATTCATGAGTAACTCCATTGTTTTGAATAGACTCACTGTGTACAAACCAGAACCTTAGAAGCTGATCTCCCAGACGTTCTTCTGCCTCTCAACCAGAGGTTCTTGTCCTGTGGGATACTGCATGTGCCTGTGCAAAGCACAGGATGCTGCGGGACTGAGACCGGAGCATTCACCAGCTCCCTGGATGCCTCTGGAAGGCTTCCTCTAGCAAGGGTCTCCCATTGTTGCGTTCTGTTTGTAACTTAAATAAAGTCTTCTGTAAGAATGGTGCCAGGTATTCTAAACTGCCTGACAGGCAGGCAGCAAACTCAGAACAAGCCTTACTTTCACAGCCTTTTCAAGGGAAAAGCTATGTAAAGTCTCTTGTCCTTCACCACGTTGTAAATTATAGTTTAAATGGTCTTCTCTGCTTCACATTGTAAAAATTGCAAAAATATAATTCTAATCCTCATTTGCATTTGAATACTGATTGTAAAACATAAATTGGAGTAAAAGATTTCCCACAGAATAAAAAATTATCTTAAATCAGAGGAGGTGTATTTTGTAGAAATATACTAATAAAATTTTATAACAAGTATAAGAATGTATACATATATGTACATCACATGTATGTATGTATATATATTATTTAATTTTATTTCGTATATATTTCTGGGATGTATTAAATATGTTGAATGTTTAATTCTCAAAATTTATTTAATTAGTTAGATTTTCAGATATTCTCTTTAGAATGCAAAGTTCATTGCTGTTCTCAAATGAATAATTAAATTTATATATTAAATGTTGCCATTAATGAATATTTACGAAAAGAAACACTAATTTGGAGAAATACATTAATAATTTACTAGAAAGGAAAAAAACACCCTCTCTACTGATTGACCCCTTAAAAATATATTTACTTTTCATTATTTATTTATTTTAAATAGAAATTGAAAAATGTTTGCTTTAATGATTTTTCAAAACAATGTATTTGCAAATAACATTTATTAGTAACATTTACATCTTTTAAAATTATTTGCATCTTTCAAGTGAGGATGGTAAGCTTTATTAACTTAAAGACTTTACAGATTGGGGAGAATTTTGCATTTGCAAAGTAACCTTGCAACAAAAAGGTGGTTTTTAATGTTTATAGTCCTAGTGCTTCAGATACCTCTGCCTCATCAGAAACTTCATGTGGTGGACTTGAAGTAGCTTCAATGTCAACCCACATTTCCTCACACAAGCTTCCTAAATTAGAGTCCCAATGGAAGCTGAATATCTAGCACCAAATTTCAGAGGACTGTGTGTGCCTGAGAGGACCAGAGGGAACTGTGCTGAAGAAGCAGCAGTCCTTCCCTAAGTGCAATGGACCCTTCGCATTTCATCACAAAATAAGAAAATGGGCTCTAAGGTAAAAGGCTAGGAAGGCAGGACCAGACAGGGGAAATTACAGCAGAGAAGGGGTAAAAAATGAAGCACCGTCTCCCACATTGTGGGCCTTTATGTCATTGTTTTTTACACAGATTTCCTCATTAAATCAATGGGGACTTCTTTTTAAAACTGAGAGCAAGATATAGCTTATAGGTTTTTTAACTGAGAGGTTTCAGAAAAGAAACAGTCCACAAGCACTTTTTCTCCTGGATTCAGCCTGAAAACTAAGCAGCTCGTTCACTAAATTATTTTCATTTCTCATTGCTACCATTCCCAAAGATGACTCCTTATATCAGTTCATCAGCCTTAAAGATGAGTGAGTAAATTTAAGTCCTCTGGAGGAGCAGCAGGCTGTGCTGTAGAACAGCAATGTCTAACACATTTCCTGGTGTGAGTTGCACTGATTTGAAATATAGGAATGAAGTTTCTGCATTTGAATAATTGGTGTTGTCCCATGTCATACAGATGATTTATAGTGTGTGTCACTACATTGAATGTTGGTTCATACAGAAAATCATGTTTGAAAATCTGCAGACACAAATTCAATTATTTATTAAAAGCTGAGTGTAGCAAAGTTAAGTTGATGTTAACTGCCATGCTCACTTGCCTGACTCTTACCAGCAACTTCCAGGTATGTTTAGGAACATATTGCATGAGACAGTATGTGACTTTTGAGAAATGTCTACACACAAGCTTTCATAAACCTTTATTCTGTCTTTAGAATTTGGAATGATGGGAGATCATACAATTAAAAGTCAGCGACCTCGATCTGTTCATGAGAAAAGGGTCCCTCAGGAACAAGCTGATGCTGCTAAATTTATGGCACAAACTGGTAATACATCAGTTACATTTTTCTATTTACTGTCGTTAATTTTAGCAAAACCACTGCATGTTTCCATAATCTTTTGCTGCATATTTGTCAGTTTTCTAAGCTGATACTTTTTTTGTATCATTTTTTTTTTCCACCAGTTAAAGTCCATAAATAAAGTAGCTGAAAAGTAGGTAGATCATACAAAAACATGCACTGTGAATGTGGGTATTTAATCATTTAGAGTAAGCATGAGTTTCGGTATTAAAGACAGTCTCACACATATAAGACACAGGTCAGCTTGCTGTGACATATTAATTTTTTTCATGTGTTAAGAACATGCATAAAAATTTCTTTATATATAGACAAAGGTCTTACCCCAGCTTTAGGTGTTTATCAAATTAATTAATTTACTTGGATGACTTTAATATGCATGCATTCATTATTTACTATCTTTGGCCCAGCACAACACTCTATTCTTTAGTTTCCAGATTCATAATTACTGAATGAAATTGGCCGTAAGTAGTTTTTAATTGGATGTGCAAATTACCTAACAGTTTTTCATCTAAAACTGTTTGCTAATTCAGTTTGAGCCACTGCATCATCTTTAGATAAAGCTACCAAAAAGATCTTACGAACCTAGAGCTGAAGTAATTAAAAAAAAAAAAAAGCCTGTTTACCAACAGTTGCCACAGCTACCTTTGAGGTCAATGATAAAGTTCTGGTGGTGAATAATTAAATTCTTGTGCACCACGTTTGCTGCCCATTTTGATACTGGTAACAATCTGTGTCTCTGTTGATAAAAATCTAGCTCTCTAACAGTGCCCCACACACTCCATTCCAGCAAGTGACTCTATTGAAAGTCTTGTGCCCCATAAATATTGTATGGATTTGAAAAAACTTACTCTGTATTCCATAATTACTAACCTAGAAACTATGCCTGCATCAGTCACACATAATGCTTCCTATTTTATATTCACTGTAGTAAAAGAGCTATAATTGCTTCTAGTTACGTTGCATGTTGACTTCTTTAGTAGTAGGGTGCTTTAGTGAACAGATTTACAGAAATCAATATATGAAGTAATCTAAAAACACTTACAGCCAATCAGTGTAAATATGTTTGGTAAAGAGTTTAGAACAGGGAAAAAGTCTGTTTCCCTCCTATTAATCTTTAGGACTACTTTTATGGCTAACTCTCAGCTGATACAACTGTAAGCAAATGTAATGGAAGAAGGGAGCCTAGAACCCTCTTGGTCTCCAGGCATTTTTTTTGTTTAGGCAATTAGATCTTATTACTTACATACATAGCTTAGACTTATAATGTTAGTTGCTTACTACATAGAATAACACCTTTGCTTTTATGCTGCTTCTTGAATTCATACAATTAGGCCAAAAAATAAGTAAGATGATCTGTTTTATTTCCTCATATAAATCCTTGTTGATCCATATAAAAAGTTCATATTGTCAGGTAAAACTTGTATTTGATAATTTCTAGTCATACATTGCAGTGCATCTATTAGGAGTGTTAGAGAACTGCATAACAAATGCAACACCTACACCATCACCTTCTCATAGATTGTGTGTGTGGAGTGGGAGATGAACAATCCAGATATTACAGGATTAGTTTTCAAGGTCCTGTTCTGAAAGCATGTGAGATGTATCAGCAGAGCATATAAATTTCCACGCACAACTTTGAGGAAATCCATATTTTACATACTGTAGATTAGAACATTTTAAGTAATATTATGCTCTTTTTGGACATACTTACTAATTTTCATCTCTTCTTCATTTTGATTTTCCTTTGTAGTGATCATTGCATATTTTCTTCACCTCTAATGCATTCATTTTCTTGTGATATATTTGATGTGATATCTTCTTAAACTGATTCATAAAGTTTTTTTCTAACATATCTGTCTTATTACTTGACTTGTGTACTAAGAGGTCTAATAGCCTTTAAAGTAAATGGATACTAAGTTTATGAGTTCTCTTATGTTTTAAGCCTGCTTAATATTTTATTTTGTGTAATAATGAAACAGATGCAAAAGTGCAAAAGAATGTTTGTGTGCTTTTATAAGGCAAAGAGATAGAAACAGAGAATTGTCTAGGTTAAGACTTATGAAGAACATTTAATACTATTAGAATAATGGACCTAATTCACCAAATTTTGTGAATAGAAGAATGTTAACATATGGTATAAAAATATGCATTTTCTTGTTTGTTTATGAGTGATGTGAGGCAGCAATCTTTTTTTTTTTTTTAAAAAAAATATTGTACTAATAATTTATTCTCCTATATTTGTCATTTTATGTGTTTGGACTGATCGTTCCCTTAGGTGTTATGCGATTTAGAGATTATAATACAGGTAAGTGTTACACAGATCAATGAGGCCTTCCATACAGTAAGTTATGTTTCCTCTTACATGTTGAGTGGAAAGGGAGAGGAAGGGCTTGGTAGTTTGCAAATAGTTAATTTGAGATAGTAGTTTTAATATGATAAATCTAAAAATATTAGGATTTCTCAAGTAAATGAAAACTAGAAAAGCAGTCCTTTTGAATTTTTCTTTTCAGAAAAGTAAAAAGTGGAAAAAAAGAGAAAACAATAGAAAATGTATTCACAGATCACATAGACAATCTAAGTTTATCCTATAAAATAAAGAAGACTTTATTTGCTTGAATTAAAAATGGTTGACTGTGGCATAATATATCTGTGAAGGTGTTTCTCTCCTTTGACATAAGCAATAATCATACTGACAGCAGTCAAAATACTCTGAAAAATTAAAAAGTATCAAAAAATCATGATGAATTTTGCAAAAGGAAGCAAAGCAGCTGGTAAGATAATTTTTTTTTCTTTTTTTTCTCTGATTTCACTCTTTTTCCACCATATATCAGATCAATGTCTAAGATTTTGCTCCAGCAAATGTTTAAACCTTCTGTCCTTTGCATAAGCCAAGATATATTGTTAGATTCTGCCTTTTGTGAACAGACAGCACAGATACGCTCAGAAATTTTGATAATTAATTTCAGAATTCACTTAATACAATCATACTTTTTAGTATTATGCTAGTGCTCTTTTTCTTCATATTTCAAGGGTTAAGAGCAGAGCAACATTTTCTCACTTTATGATATTTGAAATTTTAAATTTTTAATACTTGATTTCTGTATTTAATTATATATGCACTGTCACTATGTCTGGGATGGATAATGGATAATTTACACTGAGCATATATGACTGTTTTACATAATGTGAAGCATCTTGAGAAACATAGCTTTGACTTTTTCTGCTCTTTGACATTTCATTTAAACCATTTTAAAAAAAGGCAAAGTCAAATTTTAAACATGCAGCAATAGACAAAAAAATTAGCCTACAAACCCATACTAATACAAGTATTTTTAGGATGTACATAGGGCTTACTGTACATATTGTATATTTGTTACTGTCTACCTAGATATGAGCTGTATTTGCCATATAATGTTGTCTACATGAAGACAAGATGTAACAATCTAATAAAAAAGTTATATTCATATAAAAATTATTAAAAAATAAACAGTGATCAAATGTGTCAGTTTTTAACTTAACAATTAATGATAGTTACCTCAAAAATCACTTTGGTGAACTTTTGTAGTTAAAAAATCTCATCATTATGTCCTTGTCCATAGAAACTGCTAGATTAGACAGATGGTCGCTCCAAAGGCACGGTTTCATGAAACAGTATATAATTTACTGCATTCTTGGAAGATAATGTCAGAGTCTCCTTGGTTTCCAGACATTTCCTGATTGTGACCAATATCAAACTTTTGGAAGACTAGGAATATACTTAGATAACTGAAATTTTAAGCAAGCTATTCAAGACTGAATGTTGCATCAACAGATGATCTCATTTCTCCTTTCAAAAAGGACTTAAATTCAATAATTAAGAATGTCATAGAGCCTTCATCATGTCATTTTATACTGTATTTTAATGGAAAAAGGTGAACATGAGTCCACAATTATTTACTCAGATCTTTCAGTGAGGTATATTCACATTATTTTTTGCATTTGCTTTCTGAGAATACTCAATGAATCTAGTTTTCTGAACATGAATGCCTTTGGGAATGGAACTGCGCTTATGACTGTTCATGTAAACAAAGTTTAAGCATTCTTTCGTAATCATCCGTACAAAAAGACTTCATGCATTATTTGCTTTCAAAAAATATAAATCATATAATAGTAATTAAATATATGCTATTCAAACCTGTGTTATTAATTAATCACATCTGACAATTTTTAATGTAATGGACACAGTGATAAGGTCTAATATGTTCAAGAGTTTAGCACACCTCTACAAAAGCAAGATGCAGATATGTGCAGTAAATGAACTAATTTCCCACTCCACTGTTTAGGTTAAAATTTGATAGGAGAAGTGCTTCTCTTTGCTAGGGAGCTTCTCTCAAAAACTAGATGACTTTCCACTCAAGAAAATATAAGAAATTAGAGGGTTGGTTTGTTGGGTTTTGGGGTTTTTTTAATCAGAATTCCCTTAGTGGCAAAATTCCTTAAATTATTATCTAGCCTTTATTCTGGAGAGATAAGTATGAATATCAAAGATAAATCCTTTGCAATTATGTAAAAAAAGCTGTCTGTGGCCTTCTAGCATCCTAAGGGCAGTATTGCTTCTGAAATGTTAAAGGGCAGTAGTTCACATAAAGTTGTAAATGATGCTTAATGATCAAAGCTTTTCCTTCCGACAGGTGTTTCATGACTGCAGCATTGTAGGTGTCTTTATTTTATTTCTTGCCCTTTTTCACAGTTGCTTTACTCGATGAACTTTTAAATATTTATTTTGGTATAGTACTTTATTCTTTGCTTTATAAGGGCAGATGATAATAAGCTTCAGCAAAAGAAAAAGTCTCGTTAATACTTATGTCTGTATTCATGTTTGTTTGTTGTCTTGAATACAGGTGAATCTGGTGTTGAAGAGTGGGCCCAGTGGAGTACGTGTTCAGTTACTTGTGGTCAAGGGTCGCAGGTGCGAACCAGAACTTGTGTATCACCTTACGGGACACACTGCAGCGGCCCTTTAAGAGAATCAAGGGTTTGCAATAACACTGCCCTCTGTCCAGGTAGTGTTAGCAGCCAATAAATAAAATTGTGGATGTTTTGAACTGTATAATGATAAGAATATGAAGCTATACTTTTTTATTATTATTGTTTTTAATATGAATTTCATAAGGGCATTTCAATTAGAGCAGAAAAGTGTAATTCTAGTCAGCTGTGAAATTTTGTCATGTAGCTTTTTTTTTTTTTTCTTTTGGAACAGTCAATATATGGAACAAAAGTCCCTTTTTTTGACAATTCTGGATTTAAAAAAAAGGTCTATATTCTCTGATTTTCACTCGGAAAAGAGAAATCATAGTGTGAGTACAAAATACAAACTAAGAAAGAAATCCATATCATCAATATGTTAAGAAGCATAGACTGATTAACAGGATGGGTTAAGTTAACATATGTTATTCGACACTGCAATTATGTCACCATTTAGAGTACTGTCTTCTAGGCAATGCGCCAGACAATGCACAGTAATACCTTCAGGGACTTACCTTTAAGTTTTTCTGGTGAGAAAGGGCAACAGCTACCCATCAAAGGAAGAAAGATCAGACAAAAAGTAACTCTCTTACATCTGACACAAGGTAAAGGTCATCAGTATCTTACATTATAATTCTCCTACTCCTTTTGTCTCAGAGATCTGGACATAGTTGGAGTTGAGCAGTAGTTATACACTAAGGATAAGAGATGGGCATGTGTGAGTTAGTTGCTGAAAGGGCACATTTCACTTCTTTAGACTCCACCTGTAGATCTGATTAATCTTGGAGGGGAAGCAAAAGGGAAGGCACATGCAATGAGACTACATTAATTTTCCTCTGCTGTGTCTAAAATGCAAAGAAATTATATGTGGCACTTCACATGCAGAAATTCCTCAGCACTTTGTAACATTTGATCGCAAGAGGCTATTGAGACATCCTCAGGTTCTGGGGAGGCTTACTCCATTTTTGAAGTAAACTAGACTGTTACACAGAGACAGTCCCTTGGAGCTTATCTCCATGAGTAACAGTAATGTGTAAAATCAGAATCTCACATTGTTATTATATGTTGAAAAGTATTCAATGGGAAATGCATATGTGATTCCATCAGAGTTTGTGTATTAGCATTACAAGCATTTAGAGAAGCTCTGTAATGGAAAGCAAATTAAACAATCATATCTAGATAAGCCACCACTGTAATAAGAACTGATGCTAGTACCTAGTACTTTACTGCTATGCTTTAGATAAGAAATTCATGTCAAGTTTTCTAATATTTCATGGTAGAAGCCCCCAGACAGGATTGAAATTGATCTCTTGAAGTGTTTTCCTACAAAAAAAATGGCAGGTAATTCCAAAAGTTTTAGGCTAGCTTACATTCTGCCAGAGGTGGGATACATAGCAAAAGAACTCTGAACTTCAAAGTATAAAAATAAGTGAAAAAAGAGAACTGAAAAAGAAAGGACTAGACCTTAAAAAAATCAAAGATTAAGATTCCTTTGAAACTGTGTGAAGTATAAACATGAAAACATAAAGTCCAGTACTCACAATGAAATGAAGTGCTGCCTGCTTTCTTGCTTATTTTATATTACGTAAGAAGAAGGAAAGCATTTAACTCAACTAATTGTACAGAATTTGATCTTCATTCATCTAGTAAGGAATGAGAACTTTCCATATCAAAGCAAAATGAAAAAAAATCATGTAATATGAAACCAAAAGTAATTAACTGCCAAAACAAATGGGAAAACAAGCTCATTCTTAAAAATCTCATTATCTAGCAAACTTCTAAACAATTCTTACACAAAAGAAAAGACTACTCCATGTTTCTTAGGTCACAAGAAGCTCTTTCCTTACGCATGAGCTCCCACTTCAGGGTACTGCTGTCACTTCCAGATACCCATACAAGCAATGGCTACCAATTCTTACTGGCTGACAGTGACATTGCCAAGAAGTTTTCATTTTCAGGTTATCACAGCTGATTCTGATAATCTTTATGTAGCTTGAGTTACCTTCCTAGGTAATTAGTCTTCTGGGCTTAATCTTGCATGTTATTTCACATAATTGCTATAACCCTATTTATTTATGTGGGTCTCTGTCTGATTGCAGGGTCAATACTCTCTGGCAGTGTGCAAGATTAGCAGTTAAGAAATACACTTTTCCTAGTCACAGCTCCATTATTTTTTCAAACATCCCTTTAATTATTAGCCTAAATATACTCTGTCCTCATTATACCATGTATTCTGTCTCAGAGAGTTGAAGAGTTTGGGATTATCGCTAGTCCATGCATAAGAATGTACATAGTTTATACATTAGTTAATTAAAACATAAGTGTGACAGACCAATCCAAGTGTGTGGATATATAGCTGGGATCTGGCTTGTGCACCCAAACCTGTACCAGTCATTCCATACAATGTGTGGACTCTGTTAACTGAGAAAGATTTTATATCTTACAGTGGAACCTAGAAGCAATAAATAGAAAAACACAACAATGGGCTCTTCTTGTAACTGACAAATACAAATCTACCAGGTCATATTCTTTATATGTTTACATGATTAGTAAAAAAGGGAGTGGTGGGAAAGACTGAGAGCTGGAATATTATTTCCTAATCAAAAAGATGTCCCTTCAAAACAAAATTATGCAGTCTGGCCTACCGGACTACTTTACCATTTATTCACAAGCTTCAGGACAACCTGCTAAACTTGAAAATACTAAAGCGAGATTTCCAAAATATTTTTATTTATTGCCTTCATATACTCCCTTTAATGTCCAAGACTCACACTGGGGTGTTAGGAACTACATCCCTCTGTGTTCTGACGGTTCTGGAAAATTTTGAAAATAACATCTTAAATTTCAAAATAAAGCTCCTGATGATTACAGTAAAAAGCAGGAAATTTGTTCTGGACCAACACTATTTCAGGGACAGGATCCCACTACCTAAATCAGTCAGTGTCTTGGAATCAAAAGCTTTCTGGAAAAGCGCAGCAGAGTAGGCAGCAAAACATAGTTCAGGTAACCACTGTGTTTACTGGTTCTTTTCTGGGCAAGGAAAACTCAGGATCCAATACTGCACTGCTACTGATTCATTTCAGCTTAGAGATAATGTCTAAAACAGTTAAAACTTTAAGGAGAAAGAATGTGGAATTTCCATGTCTGGAGATTGATTAGTTTCTATTTCTACTTCCCCATTGCCTTCAACAACTCTTAGAAAAAAATTAGCTCAAGTTCAGCATTTTCAGACTCTTGTGTAAAGAAAAATATGTCAGGAGCAGGAATGTCCTAAACAGTGTAAAACATTTGTACACTCAACAATGTTGAGTACACCCAACAAAGCATGGCATACTATGACTCCTTTACTATGTCCTTTTTTTTCCTCAGGGCTCATGTCAGTGAAGTTTAGCCATATTGCTGAAATATTGCACGTTTTGAGATACATTGTGCCTGCATGGTACACTAACAAAATCACTACAAAATTAGTACTGTCTTTTTTTAATTCCTGTAGCTTTATTGTTAGTAATCAATGCTGAAGTAGAGTAAATGTAAAGCTTCAATGTGAAGGTTAAAGGGCAGGTGTGTTAGAAGGTCTTCTGAGTTTATATATGAAGGACTTAAGAAAGATTTTTTTAATGGACACTAAAGAAAAATATAGCACTTAAGTGAGTTTAAGTTTGTGCATGCAAACCCCATAATTTCATTTAAAACATTCCTTTAATGCAGCATCTGCGTAGATGCGGTTATTCAGCCATATTAAAATATACTGTTTAGGATGAATCTTCAGTGTCCATAATAGCTTTCTAATATCTGTTCAGTTTAAAGCTGAACAAATGAAAAAACCCAACATATACACTCTAATAGAAATCTCTCAAAATACTCTTGTAGGATGAAGGCCAGCATGGCCTCACGCCTCCTCCCATTTCACAGCAGTTGCATATTGTGAACACTGTGGGTGTTCACTTCAGTGTGATCAGGTTCACAGAGTGGTGGAAAGAAGGGAAAGATGCTTCGCAGCAATCCAAGCTCGTTGTGTTAGCAACTTTTTTGACAGATATGTTGGCAATAATCTGAGTATTTTTGTCCCAAATAATGAGTCTTGCATCTGAAACTGTGTTATAGAAAACAGTAACTCCTCTGTGGGCCAGCTCTCCATCTGGTGTAGTTTGGCATAGCTCATCTGGCTATAATTCGTCAGATGTGATAAGGTTTTTTGCTTTTAGAAAATAATATTAAAACAAAAATGTAAATTAATTATAAAAAATTATTCAAAGGTAAGACATTTGAAATTAAGATGTTATTTTAGAGCTAGTCTAGACAATACTGGACACTTCTGTAACTCACTGAATAGATTAGTTCTCCTTGATATTTCTTTGTTTATTGGTTGCTTTTTTAAGTATTATGCCTTTTCCATCCTTCAATTTCTTAGCTATCTACCAGTTTCAGATCTACAAGTCCGTAAATACAAGAAAGTACAATGAAGTTTTTACTTGGAAGATGATTTTGGACACAGCTTACTTTAAACCTTTAAACCTTTAAACAACAGAGTCTACTGTAAGTTTGTGTCCTTCCAAAATGAAAAATTTGATCTGGCTTATGTTTAGATCCAAACACAAAAATCACAGAAGATATTTTATATGTTGCTGCTGACATGCAATCTTTCTTCCCAGAAGAGATATACAACCTTTTGGCTCAAGACAGTGTCTTTATAGAGCTGCTTAGCACATACTTTTGTCATTTTTAAATGAAGAAAACTAACTTACAAAATCTTGACAGTATTGAATCAAATCTCCAAATTAAACTATAGACTTAAACTCCTAAGTACTCTGAGAAAAACTCAGCCTGTGTCTGTGTAGTGTGAAGACCCTCTAATTTTATTTATTTTTTTAATAGACTAATCATAGACTCATAGAATGGTTTGGATTGGAAGGGACCTTACAGATCATCTAATTCCAGCCCCACTGTTATTACCAGGGACAATTCTCCCTAGACCAGGCTGCTCAAGGCCCCGTCCACCCTGGCCTTGAACACATCTGGGTATGATGTATCCACTTTTACTAGTCCATCTTTTTCTAACTTGGATTACTCTTCTTTTGCTATGTTTTCTACTTTTTGAAGTTCTTGTTGCACCTGAGTAGCTCAGTCATTGTGGTATCAAGACATGAAATTATGTAGTTTTTTATTATTGACTTCTGTTTTTAATCTGATCAGACATATTGGTTTCTCCTTAATTTTTCTCATATGATAAAAATTATGAAGTCTTAGAGGTACGTCTGAATTCAGAATCTAATACTTTGCCAATGAGAAAAAATCTTCAGATAATATGTCTGGGTCAGAGTAAGCTGTCTAAGTACAGTACCTGTTGAGAAAAAAAACAAACGTAGTGGATTATATGCAGACACAGTCATCATTTGACTAGTTTCAGAGGAGTTGTTTCCTGAATTTGCCAAAATTGTCACAGTTAATGAAGGCTTCTAAAATAACTGGACTGAAATCTGTAACTGTAACATTAATTTGGAGTGTTCCTGAGGGGGTGTTTTTCATAATATAATGCATATTGATGTGATATTTAGAATAAAATAATTTTAGTAAAACTAGTCATGCAGGACATGGAATAATTATTGTGCTTTTTGACCATTTATATGTGATAAACTAAAAAAAAACTTCTATCAGTTGAGCTGTTATCCAGTAGATTCAAACCTTCGCTGAATAAAGCTTGACATTTTCTGTCAGGTATGATTTCTCAGAATTCAGCTAACAAGCTCTTTATTTCAATGTAGCACCTGAAATGACAGTTTTCCTTACTTTTAACAAAATGGAATGGAACTTACCTACATGTGAGTTCCCCTTCATCTTTATCATGATTTTATAATAATATGCTGGGGAACTCAATGCTTTTCCACACCCCTGGCAACTGAATTTCACCTCAGGAAATGTTATTCTGATGCCCATAGGAAAAGTTTTATTTGTAGAAACTGGGCAGGTGATACATGGCTTCGGGGCAAAGGAAACCTATATACAAGTTCTTTCACAGTGATCAAAAGAAGTGAGGACAAACCAGAAAATCTATTTCTTGTGTAATATTGTGAATCATTACCAATTATACACTGAGATGTTATACACTACTTCACCCTCCAGACATCCTTCAAACAGACAGGGCTGCAGAAACACAGGGTTATGTGACACCGAGTATGATGCTCAGTCTGGCTACTAAGTCTCTGAATTTTTCTTAAATGCTAGCATTATTATAATCTTTTTCTCAGCCTAATTTAAACCTGTGCAACTGCTTTTATTTAAGCAGAGGAAGAGTAACTAAAGTTTGTTTTGCAGTATTTTTCAATTTTTAAAGAACTGTTTTACCAATGCATGTATGGAATTATTTTACCAGTACATGCTTAACTAATATATTACAGAACTTTCTGAAGATTTAACTCCAATTGTTTCTGTAACAGAATACATATATGTATAAGCCCATGTAGATACTGTATGTTAATTTCTCCTAGAGGGGAAAAAATTAAGGTAGAAAAAGCTGATTCTCAATATTATTTTTCATGAAGTACTTGTAAAAAAAAATATTGGTATGTGTAATTTATGGTATAATCTGAAGGTGTTTGAAGTTTGTTGAGTGAACTTTTGAAGACAGTGATGCATGTATTAACGTGTATGTTAAATCAATTAACATGTTGATGTAAGGAAGTAGTGTGAATTTCTTTTGCTTATGTGATCTTGGAATTATTGAGGAATATAATCAAGCACATGTACCACTGCATTTCCACGAGAATTTTAAATAGCAAAACATTTGTAAGATAAATGCCACAATTTATGATGGTGACAATGTAAGAAAGTATTTTATTTATTCCTGTATTTTAAAAAGAAAGCTTAATTTTGATTGCTTTAAGTGGTTTGAGTTGCCTTGATGCATAAAGCATATGCCTAATTTTAACAAAGACTAATATCCTGAATATCAGGGCTATTATACGTATCTCAAGTCACCAAAGATACCATAACTAACTTTTGAAAAAGTAAGTCATAGTTCTTAAAAGAATGAAAGAAAAGAAAATGTAGTAGTGAGGTCAGTTTAAAGATAAGAGAAAATGTTTCAAAGTGAAATATATATTAGAGAAAATATACTTTTTAAACAGAAACTAACTAAATTTTGCAAAGCATTTGTTTGCCAATGCTAAAGATTACCTGTGTACCATGAAGGTGGCAAAATAATTCCCCTTTAAAGTATTGATCTTCTGTTACTTGTGTGTCTGTTTCTGGTTAAAATCTGTTTGGTTTGTTGCAGTACATGGCGTTTGGGAGGAATGGTCACCTTGGAGTTTGTGTTCATTCACATGTGGTCGAGGCCAAAGAACTAGGACAAGGTCATGCATACCTCCCCAGTATGGGGGAAGATCGTGTGATGGACCTGAAACACAACACAAACCTTGCAATATTGCACTCTGCCCTGGTGAGCTCATATGGCGACTCTCTGCTTTCTTACAATGCATTTGATGTGGGTTGTTTGTGATTTCTTTTATTGCCCTTTGCACATAGAAAAAAAAGGTATGGAAAGAGGGTAGATGGGGTAATATTGTTCATAATTCTTACTGTAGTGATTAAAGGATATAATTAAGATGGTAACTATTTGAGATACTGCACAAGCAAACAATTCTTAATTTCTTCAAGGCACGGTATGTTGTGTGGGAAATCTTGATTGAGGATGGGTCTTGGAGAACCAAAAGTCAAGCAACTTTCTTAATGTGGTTTAAAGTGAGACATCCAGAGACACAGTTTGTGTACACTGTGTGTTTGAATTATGTTTGCTTGGAGGTTGACTTGTTATTTATTCATCATAAAAGAAACATATTTGGGAAACTACAACATTTTAATTATTATTAATTTATTCAAAATGTATAATATTTACATGTGAGCATAAAGAAAGGCTGACATAGGCTAAGGCATTATTTGGATCACAGTTAAGCCCTTATGGTAAGAATTGTGTGCTTTATTTGGGGGAGTTAGTTGCTAGACTACTTTCAAGAGCTACCTCTAACAAAGCAAGCAATGTGTGGGCTTCATGTTAAACCTTCCATACACTGACATTAAAACTAACTGAAAGAAAACCCTATACTTTCAACATAAATAAATAAATATTTTTTTTTGCCCATAGGTTGTGATTAATTTTGACAAAACACTTCAGTATGTGTCTATGTATGTATGTGTAGACATAGATGCACGTGTGCATGTACGTAAATATATATTTAAATGGTACCTAAGTATTACAATGAGTTCAATAACCATAAAGATTATATATATAACTGCTCATTGTAACAGGTAGGTATCAGGTAGCTGTAATGTGAGAAATCTCTTTCATGAGTTCTATCTGACAGTGTGAAGATTGCCCTGGCAGTGAATTTGTGGAATATATGGAGTTCATAATACCGTTGCAAATACATTCTCCATGATTGGAGCTCTTCATGAAAATGGTTGATGGACTTTTCATTAGCAAATGGTTGTTTGATGATTTCTAATCAGAGATGAAGGGAAAAAATGCCTCACTGAATTAAAACTAGATTTCTTAGATTTTTGTTTAGCTTGAACTTTGCTTTTTTTCCTGGTCAACAAAGCATGTCAAACTTTAGGACAAATTTGTGGAAGTTTTAGTCTTGAATGTAGCTGCAAAAATTTTGATTTAATCCCAGTTTTGGGCAAGTTGGCAGCTGTACAATTTTACATGTGCCTACACAAAAGTAATTAACATGATATATGAGCATGAAGCAGAGTTGAAAACAAGAGAAATGCCAAATAAAAATAGCAGTGGAGAAATTAATGCATTCATTTGCTTCAGTATTGTAAAGAAACACAAAAGATATTACACCTAATCTGTCAAAATAAGTAGTTGTTTGAGAATTCTGGATTTTGAAACTCATTTGTATCTAAATGACTTTCACCATAAAAAGTTATATACTGGTTACATTTAAAAGTATCAGCTCAAATCTTTGCTGAATGTCAAGATTTGCTGTAATTCTAATGTTTAATTTTATAAGAGAATCTTTGAGTTGAATTCTTAGGCTTTTAAACATCTTTCCGATTAACATGCTATTTGCTCCTAAAGATAAAGAAGAGATGTATGAAATGTATATGAGAAACCACGGAATGAGTTTTCTCCAAAGACACTATAATAATTGATTGGATATTTCCTATCCTATATAGTATCACGTAGCAATGAATAAAACTGAAGAGGGTGCATTGAAATGTAATTTCCATAATGTTTTCCTCTTCATATAAAGCTTTTATGATTAACAAGTGCAACTAGCTTCCATGGGAAGGATTTCCATTTTCTGCTGAAAAAATTATCAGGGTGCAGCTTTATAGCTTGAGAGGCATCTGCATTGAGAAGTGGTTCACGGTTATGTATTACATAGAGTATTTATTATAGAACTTGGTGAAAAAAAAAGGAAAACTCTCTTCCTTTGATTCACTAGTTGCCAAGATCCTGGGCATTACAGATATGGGTAGTATCTGTGCTATGATCACTATCAGACAACAGTAAAATAATTCACCTCCATATTTCTCTGAACAGTGATGTATCCATACCAACAGAGTATGTTAAATCACTAACTTAAAGACTCTGCTTCCTACTTTAATTATTAACACCACCAACTTAGGAAGCTGCTGTTCCAATCCTCCTTTAGATGGATCCTGAAATCAGGAGCTGGCAAATGCATCAAGTGAAGTTAATAGCTTTCAGCAGCGGTGCTTCTATAGCAATAATAGCTGTAAAATCAGGTTTTCAGAGAAGATTATTAATAAAAATAGTATTACAACCTACATTTTGACACTATCCTTAGTAACTACAGGTGCAATGAGGAACTGATGGTTGTTGAAGTTTGCATGAACATAGGATTCTGAATTATCACAATAACACATTTCATAATATTTATCCATTTTCAAAAATACTATTTATTATAGACCATATAATTGTTCACTTTTACGGGGACATAATTGGCTTCTATTTTATATTATTTGGGTTTTTTAATATTTTGATATACTTCAATGAGCTTTCTGATATACGGAATTAAAAGTGACAGTCCTAAATTCATCTAAACTCAAATGTATGTGCTAATAGAAAATACTAAATACAGGACTGGTTACTATGTCTATATTGTTTAAAAATTCAACTTGACAAATTCAGGAAGAATATTACTCAATATGCAAACACAGAATCACACTTGTGGAGGAAGGCAGCAGTTTCTGTCTTCCTACATTTTGTCTCAAAAGAATATTGAAGAACTGATGATAAAAATATTTTCAGCATTATAGGCTTAGAAAACAGAGACTGTATGTGAGGGAATGTGGTAATTCTTGTTTTCCTTTTACTATTCAACTAGTTTCAACCTAATTTCAGAGGCAGAACCAACAATCTGACCCATGTGAGCAATCGGTGCAGCTACAGTAAATCACTTTGAAGGGCTCAGGGTTGACATGATACAAGATTGGTGTCCACTTCTGCAAAAAAAGACAAGACCAATCTTTTTAAAAAGCCCTTGTTTTTAGTAAAGCCTTTCAAAACATATGGTATGGAAGAAAAATCATAATTTATCCTTTTTTACAACAATGTATAATTAGAGGAGATGAAACACTTTACTTGAAGAAAAAGGAAAACAGTTGTGAACTATTTTGAAGTAGCTCATAATGGTGGTTTCTGCTTTTAATTGCTGTAAGAAGTCAAGGTCCAAGGACCTTAAGCCTGGAGAAGAGAAGGCTGAGGGTAAACCTCATTGTTCTCTACAACTACCTAAAAGGAAGTTGTGGAGAGGAGGGAGCTGGGCTCTTCTCCCAAGTGACAGGGGACAGGACGAGAGGGAATGGCCTCAAGCTTCACGAGGGGAGGTTCAGGCTGGACATTAGGAAAAAATTTTTCTCGGAAAGGGTCATTGGGCAGTGGCAGAGGCTGCCCAGGGAAGGTGGTTGAGTCACCTTCCCTGGAGGTGTTTAAGGGACGGGTGGATGAGGTGCTAAGGGGCATGGTTTAGTGTTTGATAGGAATGGTTGGACTCGATGATGCGGTGGGTCTCTTCCAACCTGGTGATTCTATGATTCTATGATTCTATGACTAAGTTGAAACCCCCTAACCTAGAAGGAAGCTGTGAGTCCCTGTCCAGCTTAGGTGGTAACTCTGCTGTGTCCATCTTTTTTGTGCCCACCACGGCAGTTGACGGACAGTGGCAGGAGTGGAGCTCGTGGAGCCAGTGCTCAGTGACCTGTTCCAACGGCACCCAGCAGCGGAGCAGGCAGTGCACGGCAGCAGCCCACGGTGGCTCCGAGTGCAGGGGTCCCTGGGCTGAGAGCCGGGAATGCTATAACCCTGAGTGCACCGGTGAGTACTCACTCTGCCTCTTCTCTTCAGGACAGACTTGGTACCGGTCTTGCCAGTAGCTCTGAGCTGAGACCTGAGGGTATGCCAGCAGAACCCAGGCTGCCACAAGCCTTAGCAAGATGCAAAGGAGCAGAACAGCCACCTCCAGAAGGAGGGCTGGAGCCTCACTCTGTTTCATTTGATGCAATAAAAAGCTAAAGAATACACCCAGAAAGACTGCATTGCAGGCTGCATAGCAGCTTTTCACTTTTATCACCAATTAAATAACATTCAACAGGTATAGAAAGATATCTTTGAGGCCTAAAAAACTTGATAAAAGCATTTAGCGAACCTATGAAGTGAATGTGTATGAACTGATTCCCTTTTGTACTGAGAATACTTCACAATCCTCTGGTTGTATAAAAGCAGCTTTCCAGGATGGGTAAATTATGTTTATACCTGCTTTTAGCCTCATTTGCACTGTCAGAGAATGTAAAAGTCAAGCTTCTAAAATATCACACACAAAAACGGTTTTATTTAGTTTTTTTAAAGGGTACTTACGCACATTGTAAATGTGTCTCATTACCATACAACAGCACTATACAAGTATATTAAAAAAACCCCAAAAGCAACAATGTCTGTTTTGCAGTCTAAGTGAAAGCAAATGTGTGCCAATTCTTTTCATTTTATCTTAAGATGAAAGTCATTTAGACAACTATCCCAGGAGCCACGCAGAGACTTCATCTTCCATGTGCCTACGTCTACCACTTCATCTACCGCTGTTAGCTGTATCTAGGGATTTTTCTTTTCTTACCCGAGTATGTATCCTCCTTTATGACTGTCATTATGTTGCCACTATAATTATGTTTTTCCAACAGCAAATGGCCAATGGAACCAGTGGGGCTACTGGAGTGGCTGTTCCAAATCCTGCGATGGTGGCTGGGAGAGGCGGATAAGGATCTGTCAAGGTGCTGCTGTGACTGGACAACAGTGTGAAGGAACTGGAGAGGAAGTTAGACGATGCAGTGAGCAGAGGTGTCCCGGTGAGATGCAAATATAATTTGTTTGTTGTCATCTACACTACAGTATGGCTTAATTTACTGGTCATCTTTAGAAGAGACAAGATCAACATCCTTAAAGCAATAGCCGTAAAGAGCCAGATCTGGCCTTGATTTAGACAAAAAATTGCTGATTTTCTTGGTAGGGTTGTGGCTTTGTAGCTAGGTGTAAACTAGGCCTATTGGATATATGAACAGTGTATCATGTTTTAAATAAATCAAAATGCGCCAGTAATGAAAGTTATCAGAAAAATATTCCATTGACTAAGTATACTTACATTATTTAGAGCGCGTTTAATTTGCTACAGAAATTAGCTTTGAATGCACTGTTTCTCAGAATATCAAGGTTGATTTCATGAATCATGGAATTTCTTTTATCCCATGTACAACAGGCGTCTTTGTAATACAGTTGGGTAAATTCCAGTGCAGTAAATATATGGGAAGAAGTGACTCTCACTGTACTCTATAGAATGAATGCATACATATGAAAAATTTTATAAAAAGGAAACTACTAGAAAATGAAAAAGACACATCTTTCCTGTTTTAATATAATGTTTTGATATATTTCTTTGCAGCACTTTTTACATTGCCCTTCCAGCAGGTTTAAGTCTTTCCCATTGAAAACTAATAAAAGTGGACTTTTGAGCTTCTTCAAAAGTGATGAATAAACAAGAACAGCCAAAGAGTCAGATCATATTTGTCTGTAAAGGCACATTGTTTTAAAGTAAAAGAATTCATTGTTGGATAGATGTAAGATAACAAAATAAGGTGTAGGTCATGTAGAACGTCTCAGCTTTTCACTTGGGAAATTATTTGTTCGGTATTTCAAGTCAGGAGGCAGCAAAAATCAATCTAGCGATCCCTTTGAGTTCTGGATGTTTCGATGACTATGTTCTCTGCTAGTAAGAGAAAAGACTTACATGGTAGGGGTGGTTTGGGTCAGGAAATGGGAAATGCATAAGACATGAGTTTTATATTGTCAAGTCACAATTTTCATAGGAAGCATGTTTATCCCTTGACAGCCATCAAAGAACAGTTTTCAATGTATTTGCAGAACAGTAGTACAATTAATCTCATTGCATTTGAAGAACGACAAAAGTACTGTTTGTAGAAGTTACAGTACTACACTGAAGAGGTTAACCAAATTTAACTTACTTCTCAAATGATCTCTTTATTTTAATAAAACATTAATTATTTGAAAAGCACTACAAACAGTATTTGTATTGAATTCCTAAACAAATTATAATTTCCACAGTTAATGCAGACTTCCTCTATGAAAGCACAGCCTGAGAGAAGGTTAATGTGAATCTTCTCTGTAAGCAGACATCCAGATCAATCAGATTCTGTTTATAAAACCATTTTTGAAATAATTTGCATTTCTATATTTAAAAGAAAATACATGCTGCAGCAGTCCAATTTTCAAAGGTTGCCACCTGCTGTTAATAAAATACTTTACAGATGTATTTACAAGTCAAATGCACAGAGAGCTTTACTTGCCATTTGCTTTATTTATTTATTTATTTGATTGATTCCAGATTAGAATCAATGTGCTTACAGAAACCATAACCTAAAGTATCTTTTAATAAGCTATACTTGTGCAGAAGATTGTACTTCAATAACAGATTTATGTGCTTCTAGACTGCCATTTACTGAAGTATCTCAGATTTAAATCTAGACAGCAGATAATTTGCCCAAGTTTTTAAAGTGATATACAGATTTACATTTTATGAACACCAAGCAAAATTGAAAAATATTGTACAGAGATGATCGTTCAGTATATAAGCAAATTTCATTATTGATATGCTTTTCTTCAACAGCCCTTAAGCAGCTCATAAAAGCTATTTTTGTCTCACAGGTTCTTTTTCTGTTTAAGTAATTGAGAAACATGAGAGGCTAAAATGTTAATTTTCTTCTATTTTAGCATTACTTTGCCACTAGTGTAAGACCAGAACTGCATAACATACTTGTAAGGCTGATAATGCTTCACCTGTTTGTATCCTCACGAAGCCTATAAATTTTCAGATAGTTACATTTGAACAGACGTTAAACTGTGGAAGGAAAGGGAGAATAAAACATTTTTTCCATTATGCTGGCAACAGTCAATAAGATACTTTGCAAACAGACCTGTTCACTTGACTGACTAGAAGACTTGAGAGGATGTTAAATAATTTGAGTTCTGCATTATCTGAACACTATACAAGATTTTCTTCATAGTCATTCAGTGATTCTCTTCAAATTTCTTGGGGAGAGGCTGAAATACATCAATCATAGAAGCTGAATATTAGCAGCACTAAGGAAGTCACGCTCAGAAATGTTACCTGAAGTTTGGTTTCTCAAAGAGCTTGGTTTCTGGACAAATATTGAATATCTTTGTGATTTATTTCTATTCACAATTATCAATTTTAAATTTGTTTCTTTCCATTCTGTAATATTCTGAAAAACAAAGATCTGAAGATGTTTTGGCTTCATTCATTGTTCTGTTGTGGCATCCTAAATGTCTAAAGCTAGATGGCTAAGCAGCTAGTCACAAAGGAATCACTGGGAAAAACTTACACAGGATGAGTGAACAACAGGTCTGTCTGTAAAAGAAAAGAAATTGCAAGGGATGGCTGATGGGGAGTTACATGGCAAGCTGAAAATTTTAGAGAAATAAAAGATAACTCCCATAAAACATCTCAGTGAAATCTGAGAGATGTCAGAATGGATAAAGAAGTACAATATTATTCAGGAGAGAAGACTTCTGTAAGTTTATTTTTATAAAAATTGGACCATATTAGTATGGCGGTTTAAATAATGTCTTAGATTCCAATAATATACTATTGGTTTCCAGAGTTACTCAGTTACATAATGGTTAAATCTGTAGTAATTCTGTAAAAATTCCAATATTTTTGCTTTACCTTGTTTTTACTCAAAACAAATCCTCAATGTTTTCATCATAAATTTATCATCAGCAATAGAAAATATAGTATAGGAACTGTTTTGACCCAAATATTACTGCAAACAATGGTAAATCAGCTTGTATTTTAACAAAAAGTTAACAGAACACACAACTACTGCCAAATACTAGCTAATTATTTCTTACTAAAAGAATTTTTTTTCAGGGGCAATGCTAGCTACGTAAGATAGAATATGGGAAGGGGGAAGATTCAAATAATTGTCAACAACTAAATAATAAAATGAATCCATCTCTGTTTACAACAGTATTACAAGATGTTCAAAAGCTTTTTCCTATTGCCTTTGTTTAAGATAATTTTGCCTATAGCACTGAATTAGGATTCAAGACAGGAACTGTCACTCAAGCTTCATTTTTGAGCTACTCTGTGCTGCTGGCTAACTCACATTACCCTCTCATCACCCTTTCCCATATTTGTTAGCTGCCTAGGTAGATTGTAAACTCTGTGAGGTTGTCTCTTGATTTACCAGTGTGTTGTACACAGGTTCCTTTGATCTCAAATGGACTGATTACTTCTTGGAGATGCATGTCCTCACCAGTAGTATTGGAGGAAGGCTGTGTTCTAGGCCACTGATTTTGTTGGGTGTTTGTGCTTAGGTGGGAAGGATTCAGGCCTATCATTACAGGGTAAAATGTGGAAAATTTGAGTACATGCTCTGTGTGGGAAGATATTGTTGAGTCACATCGTCAGTGAAAGAGACATCTGCCTTTTATTGGCCAATTTTAGCAAATTTACCTCAGTATTTGCTTCTATATTTTAGCAATTTTCTATGACTTTGTTCAGCCAAGTCACATTTATCTGTGGGTGTGTTATGAATTAATTGTGCCATAGTTACAGAAATACTTGAACTGATCCTGAGCAGGGCCAGCAGGGCCAGCATGGCTTTTTAACTCAGATATAATACTGCTCTAGCGTGACTGTAATGTCTCCATTGGCAACATGGGTCAGAGACTCACGGGTGCTTTAATGTGGGTGGATGCCTGATTAGTAAGCTCTGCCAGATATACTTTAGCTTTGGGAGGAACTGATTTGTTTTCTCTGTGTAGCATTCCTTCATCCAAGGTATTTATACAATGTATTGAGAGGCACATAGGTGCACTGCAGTCAGCCAGGAACAAGGAAACCTTGATTGCCTCAGCTAAATGATACCTCTTCCAACCTCTGACTTGCTCCTGCACCTCTTCCCTGATAACTCTGGGTCTTGGGAATACGTTTTAGTTTGAACACAACACACCAGTGCACAGATTATCTCTGGCAGTTGGCTAAAGTTAAAATGAAGATGAGTTCTGAAAAGTGTGATACAAAAGCACACAAGGGGATTCCAAATGGATGGGAAATCTCTAATATTACCTGGGTCACGCTAACATAAAAAAGAAAATATTGCGTGTATAAGTATGTATATATATGTGTGTATATATTTTTTTCAGAAAAAAAAACTATTTAACATTCAGTATTTAGAGAGAATTAAGAGTTTTAGTTCTGGGAATCGGCACCTAAGCTGTTGATTAGTGAACACAACACATTTGAAATGGCCACTGCTCTGTGACAAATATACTTCGCAAAGAGCTCTAATCTTTAGCAAATTTAGTTAATTTATATTACCTCCGTGTTATGTTAATTTACGTTTTTCAAATCTGGACATCTAATTTGTTTATAAGGTTATAATAGGATGATAATTGCATTTGCTTATGTCACCAGATGGGTTTTGTTTATCAAAATCTGGCTTTTCCCATTTTATCACTGGCCTGATGCATTCAAGTTTTGCACGTGTCTGAAGCACAGTTAGCATTCAAGATTATGAATATAAACAACCTTTTGGGGGTTTTGCCATTAAGGGATATCCTGCTGTCTTAGAGACACCGTCTTGATTTACGATACAGGAATGCTGATGGTGAAGCAAATTTAGCACGCGAACTGAGCAATCTGTGAGGTATTTTTTGTCTTCCACAGAGAGAGGGTACAGCTTTTTGTGAAAGCCTGCTTAGTTCCCTTACTCACTTCACTCTTCCACCAACAGAAGTACAGAAGATGGACAATTTTATGGGTTAGGTAATAGAATGGACAAAATCAGTAGTCAGCTCCTGCCGCTGCTAGAGATTCCCCATGCAGCCATGGGTGAATCATTGCATTGCTTTCTGCCTTATCAACCCATCTGCTATAGTGATAGAATCTCCTTTCTCTTCATTTTTCTTGTTTTGTAACTACTTTGCTATAATTCAGTGTGGTTACAATTTTCCTGAAATACATACAATAATACTTCTAAACAACTCACAGCTTTTCTATGCTGATATTTGAATGAATTACATTTCAGTAACCGGCATTTGCAGTGCCTCAAGTTGTAAGACTACTTCAGCCAGATGTTTGCTGTGCTAATCTAATTTACTGAAAAATCATAAACTGGGTATCTACAGTAAAAAAAATTACAATGAGTGAAAGGCATCTGTAAGTCATGACCATGTGAAAATAAAATATGAAGTATTTGCAGGAGTTTCTTTTTCTCCAATGCAGTTCTGTAACTACAGAATTATAAAAAATATTTTTCCCTTTAAATGGTAGTGCAATAACCAGTGAAAGGGCTGTCTTTTTAATAGACACTCAGTCCCATGTTATTGATTATACTTGCTTAATTACCAACTTGTACTGAAAGACATTTCAAAGAAATAACCTGGCTTTTGTTTTCAGAAGGTACAGCTCTTGTTTGATACCTTTAGCATGTTTAATGTTTCACCTGTAGTTTCAGAACTTATTCTGTTACATACACTTTAAGTTTTAGAAAAATCTTTAAAAATTTTAGCTTAAGATAAGCATCACAGCTTATAACATTCTAATTATCATCATCTGAGAGATGCTTAATGTTATTGATCAAAACAGAGCAACAAGAAAAGATCCAAACCTATTAACATTGCAGCTACCAGTTAAAGTGTTTGTTTACTGAAGAGAATAAAAGTACAGACTATATGAAATAGACACCATCACAAAGGCAGATACAATATGAAAATTAAAGGGTTTGAACCTTTGTAGTTCATTCTTAAAATTAAAGCAAATTGTGTTAATTTATACATATCAGGAAAAATTAAGACAAGACTGAAGTCTTACTTTTCTGTTATAAAAGACCCATTTCACATTAATATTTCCTTTTAAATTCTCATTTATAAATGGCAGCACCTTACGAAATCTGTCCTGAAGACTATTTGATGTCAATGGTGTGGAAAAGGACCCCAGCTGGGGACATGGCATTCAATCGATGTCCTCTCAATGCCACAGGTACAGTATTACTTTGAAATTATATGATGGTACAGAAGGGGAGAAACTGTGCTCTAGGTGTAATCATTACTAGACTCATACTTGTATGTATATATTTGAATATATCTGTATCAACCCCACATATTTACATACATATATATAGTATACACATGTACATGTGCTCTGCCTTTTATAGCTCACATATAAGCTTAGGCCTGTGTCATATATAAATATGTATAAACATACATATATTCATAATAGCCAGAGAGAAAAAGCTGAGAGAAAATCAATTTGACAGGACATATCGGACAAAGTGATGAAAATGAAGCAAAACAAAAACCTTTTTAATTAAGAAAATACCTAAAACCCCACCAAATGGATACTGAAATGTGTTTCAGAATCTTAGACTATTATGTATATACTAATGATCATTGCATTTAATAGTTTCTCTGTGTGCTTTTAAAATAGCATGGAAAGCTCTCACTTATACAAGTATTTTCCGTCTTCTTTGTGACTTACAGGCACCACTAGCAGACGCTGCTCTCTCAGTGTTCATGGAATGGCCTTCTGGGAACATCCAAGCTTTGCGAGATGCATATCAAATGAGTACAGACACTTGCAGCATTCAGTAGGTGCAAAGCCAGCTTTAGTACTTCAGTACTTGCTCTGTTTATTCATTACTAATCATTGGTGTGAAAAAAAAACCTTGCTTGTTTACTCTTAAGTTAGATTTCTTATAAGAAATGCCAGGTGGAGAATAAACATTAAGAAAGAATAGTTCAAATGAATGTATATTATTCTGATCTTTTATAATGCTGATGTTTGAATGAAAGAAGATTATTCTTAGTTTAGAAATAGAAAAATTAATCAGATTCCCTTTTTTCATGTCCACAGTGTAAGACTTTTATAGAGGAGAAAATCAGTCATATATTTTGGTTTATTAGAAAATGAGATGTGAATAAATGAAGGTTACTGGGAAAGTGACCTACTGAGTGATTTTATAATACCTTGAATTCTTTAACTGCCCACTAGGAAGTCAGAAATGGTATTTATTTTTGCTTTCAAATTTACAACTTTACTTTCAAATGTAGCAATAGGAAATTATTATAGGGTAAAGTTACTACAGAGTTATAGATTCATAGAATGTCTTGGGTTGGAGGGGATCTTAAAAGTTATCTAGTTCCAAACCCCCTGCCATGGACTAGGACACCTTCTACTAGATCAAGTTGCTCCAAATTGCATCCAACATGGCCTTAAATACTTCCAGGGATGGGGCATCCGCAACTTCTCTGGGCAACCTATTCCACTGCCTCACCTCCTTCATACTGTAGAATTTCTTCCTTATATCTCATCTAAATTTACCATCTTCCAGTTTAAAGCCATTGGAAAAGTGAAGTAATTCTAGATGAAGAAATATTGTGGTTTGTTTTTTTTTTTTGCAGTAACAAAACGTTTCTTTGCAAAGCATATGCATTATACATTTATCTGCTGCCTAAATATGTGTATATGCACAGATGTAATCCATTGTATATATTGCATTATAAATATACTGCCATGGTGTATGTTAGGTGTAGCATATTGATTACATTCATGCATATAGCTTGTTGATTACATTCTGTTTCTATAGCCATAGCATTCAGCCACGTTAATAGTATTGTGAGAAGAACTCATTTGGAGATTATCATGGACAACAGGTTTTGCCTGCATGATGTATTTTACTGACATTCTTATTACTCTGCCTTCCTTTCCAAAGGCCGCTGCTCCATTAATCATTCAACAGAGGGTCACTAATACGTCTGTGTGCTTCATAGCTTCAAAACCTCTCAACCAAGTGCATAATTTCTGTAGAATGTTTAAAAATCTTTGGTGGCATGAAAAGTAGTAGCCTGACTGTCATTCCTCAAATCTGCCTTCCAACGTAAAGGAGATTTTGATGCATTCCTTTGAGTTACATTTCTGTTTTGTTAGATTCCAGCTTAATTGAGGTCTGGGATTCAGTTTCAGGGTAAGCCAAAGCAAGCGTTATTTTTAAATTAACACAGAATAAAGCATCAAAGCCATTTTTCCCACTACAGAGAAAATTTCCTATTTTCTACAGCTGTCTTCATGCTGCTCTATCCCAGTAGTGTTCACACTGGAAAAAAAGTGGGCTGTAACTCGTTTGTGTTTTGTATTTTCATTATTTTGTTCTTTTGCAATAGTTTCATGTGGTACATGTCCACGTCCCTTGTGGACATGGACAGCAATATATTGAATATTTAATTTGCTTAGAATCTGTATTTTGGTAACTATCACAATAAAGGAAAAGAGTATAAGTAATATATAAACAGTACTGGTTACTAATAATGTCATATTATGGAACAAAAATTCCCATTGTATGACTGAAAGCATTGAGATATTTCAAAGTATAGAATTTTTTACTTGCTACCTTTGCATTTAAATATCACAATCTTCTGAAATATTTAAAGGATTTTGAAATATTTTAAAGGATTTATTCATCTTGACCTGCCTAATGAGAAGACCATCCCTTTAAATTTTAGTTCCTATGCTCTTACATTTTTACATTTCATGCCAACATTTATTCATAGCATTGATCCTCGTGCCACTGATTCTATAGTAAAACTCAAGCCTTTTCTTTTTACGTTATTGAGATAAGCCACTCATAACCAACTTAAAGAGTGGGAAATGCTCTTTCATGGTATTCAGCATCTCTTGACTTGCCTGGCTAATTTTTGGTGAGGCACTGATATTTTTTTAAGAGTTGTAAGTCTCCCTGGCAGGAAGGGGTCATTGTTGGACAAAAGAAGACATTTCTAACCCAGATCAGATTTATCTGTTCTTCTCTATTTCCTTTTCAAAATACTAAATACGATTAGACTACACTGTGAAGTAATCTTTTGCCAAAGAACATTTTAAAATAGCTAAATCTTCTTTAAAATTACACAAGCATCTAAACATCATCTTATTGGTGCACAAAATATCAGCCTAGTTTATATGCATAAAAATTAAAGAAGAGAAGTGGATTTCTTTTACACTTGGGAGCTATTCACAAAGGAAATCAGATTGTCTTACATCTTACTGCTTCTCAAAGTGAACAACACAGCATATTTAAAGAACTGTAGAAAAGAGAGGTAAAGACCTATAAGGTCAACACCCTGCAAGCGTAGGCTTGTACCCCCACGATACATATGTTAGCTCTATAAATCCCTGAAAATAGGTCTTTATAAGGAAGCTGCTGACAGACGGTGTTGCTATAATAAATATGTGTTCTTATGAAAGCATTTATGAGATGCTTCAGTGTGCTTAACTTACCAATAATGTTATTTTACCGACTCAGACCAGGAGCAGTGGGGGATATCACTCTGTTCTGTAAATGTTCCCATAAAAACTGAGTCTGAGCTGAATCCCTTTAATTTCTTAGCTGGAATACATTTTTTTTAAAATAGGTGTATAAACTTCAAAAATTTGTGAAGTTTATTTAAAGCAGTTCATATAATATACAATATATATACAATATTTAATACATTAAAGGATGCCCGTCTGGAGGAATACAGACAGGTCCCTGAGTGATACAGAACCAGCTCAGAATTCATGTATTTGAATTCACATGGTGCTGTGCCAAGGCAAGTCTTCTCTAAAGAAAAGTGTTTCATGTGTTGGGAGCCAGAGTATACTGCCTCAGCCAAAGACCCTGCTAACCCTGGGTACACAGATTGTGAACTGGAAGGTGACAGTTACATTAGTAGCTAAAATATACAAGATGACTGCTCAAGCTTAAATACTGTCCTTGCAGTCATCTACACTGTTTAATTGTCTATCTGCTAGCCTACTCCCTAACATGATTTGAGACCATGGCAGTGAGCACTGTCCCAAATAGTGCTCTCTCTTCCCCTTTGGTCTGCTTTTATAGTATGACCTCACTAGTAACACAGAGCAGTGTGTTGAGCGATGCACAAGGAGAGAGCAGAAAGAGTTTGCGTTCCCCCTCGCTGCCGTACAAACAGGTTCAGAGCTCTGTGAAGAGCCAGCATCCCCTCTCCCTTTTCCCATTGCTTTGCTGTGTCCATAGCCTCTCAGTTAAGATGGACAGCACTGAAATGCTGGGCTTCTGTCTGGCAGTGTTGCCTGCAGACGGGTACCTGTTTCTGGTTGGCTGCCTGCCCAGCCCAATGGATGTTGTGGCTCTGGAGCGAGTCCAGAGAAGAGCAACGAAGCTGGTGAAGGGGCTGGAGAACAAATCTTATGAGGAGTGACTGGGAGAGCTGGGGTTGTTTAGCCTGGAGAAGAGGAGGCTGAGGGGAGACCTTATTACTCTCTACAACTACCTGAAGGGAGGTTGTGGAGAGGAGGTGCTGGCCTCTTCTCTCAAGTGACAGGGGACAGGATGAGAGGGAATGGCCTCAAGCTACGCCAGGGGAGATTTAGGCTTGAGATTAGGAAAAAATTCTTCACAGAGAGGGTGGTTAGGCATTGGAACGGTCTGCCCAGGGAGGTGGTTGAGTCATCGTCCCTGGAGGTGTTTAAGGTGAGGGTGGATGAGGTACTTAGGAGCATGATTTAGGGATTGGTGGGAATGGTTGGACTCGATGATCCAGTGGGTCTCTTCCAACCTGGTTATTCTGTGATTCTGTGAAACAATGCTTAGCATGTTTTAGAGGATAGCATGGCAGAGAGACCATTCCCAGTAGGCAAAAAAAAACCCAAAACACACACTGGGACAGAGGAGGAAAAGAGAGTTTAGCTGGAGGGATACAAGCTGTCAGTGATCATTGGCCACAGGACTAGATAATATTCCTGTGGGTATTTTATTAACCCATACTTCCTGTTTGTATAGGAAAAACACCTTACATTTGAGCAGGTTGGACTGTGAGTAGAAAAGTTCAGGGCTGCCTGTGTCCATCAGTGAGACTACACCTCAAGTTCTTGGCTCCCCAGTACGAAGGGGATATGATGTTACTTGAGCAAATCCAGCAAAGGTCCACTTGGATGATTAAGGGACAGGAGTATCTCTCCTATGATGAAGGGCTGAGGGAACTGGGGCTGTTGAACCTAGAGAAGGGAAAGCTAAGGAGGGATCTTATCAATGTATATGCACCAGAAGTAGAAGGATGGTGGCTCCAGACTCTTTTCAGTGGTGCCCAGTGAGAGGACCAGAGGCAATGGGCACAGACTGTACACAGGAGGTCCTGTCTGAACATCAGGAAACACTTTTTCACTGTGAGAGTAACTGGGCACTTGCATAGATTGCGTAGGGATGCAGTGCAGCCTTCATTCAGACATGGTCCTGGACAATCTGTTCTAGGTGACCCTGACTGAGTTGGGGTGTTGGACCGGATATCTCCAGAGGTCCCTTCCAGCCTCAACCATTCCATGGTTCTGTGACTCCTATGACTCCAGAAAAACTGGAAATTCACACAAGGCAGAAATCCTGAAAAATTAATTCATAGAATTCCACTGTAATAACAGTATGATTTTTACTTTATTCCTAAGATAATCTTTTCCTATAAATGTTAACACAAGTTTTCAGCAGATGCCTATATTAAGCCAGAATTATATATATAGTGTAGAATTTTGCCACATAACTAGAGGTGATTGACCCCTGAAGACTGCTCCCTTGCTACCTGTAGGTTCGCTGCCTCGTGAACATAGCCTCTTGTATTTTTCCAGTTTTCTCTGTTACTCACCTCAAAGTTACACAGGACAAGTTTCAGTCCTTAATAACCAGTATTAAAGTAACAGAATCCCAGCTAGTGATGCATGTTCTTCAACTTAACTCAAGACTTGTATGAAGACCGATGTAGTAGCTATGTGAATCATGCTAAAATGGTACTACCTTTTCATCTCAAAATCCATTTGGAAGCCTATTTTGAAAAGATGAAGAGTCAATAAAGTTAAAAATACACACACAATGCTAAAGGCAGTATATTTTGCTTAATACTCTGAGCATCATAAATAATATAGCTCTTTTTCCAGCCATCTACAAAATGTGCCAGGCAGAATTACTGTCTCTATTCAAGGTAGGCATGTACTGGCACTTCAGATGCAGGGTACTGGCACCTCAGAAGATATCAGGGTTTTCCATTGATCAAATGGAATTTTCTAAATATGTGGACCACTTATGGATATCTATACCAGTGTTGTACTTAATATTCTATTACAACAGTTCCAGAAGAATTTACAATCTTTAATTAATGTATCTATTCAATGTATGCTTGAGATAAGGCTCTACTACATCTCCAGTTTTTGTTGATGGGAAACAGAGGGAGACCAGCTAAAGACTGAATTAGTGCCTAGCAACTGTTCCTTCCTAATGCTTATACCTCTCCATATGACAGCACAGAAAATCGCTGGCATAGTAGAAATATAATAAATACAGAGACTGATAGGACAAGAGGAAATGGCCAGATATGAAGAAAAATTTCTTCATCATAAGGTTGTCAAGAATTGGAACAGGCTGCCCAGGGAAGTAGTTGAGTCACCATCCCTGGAGGTGTTTAAAAGACATGAAAATGTGGTGCTTAAGGACATAGTTTAGTGGAGAGCTTGTTAGTGTTAGGTTTATAGCTGGACTTGATGATCTTAAAGGTCTTTTCCAACCTATAGTTGTAGAACTAGAGAATAATCATCATAGATTCATAGAATGGTGAGGGTTGGAAAGAATCTTAATGATCATCTAGTTAAAACCACACTGCTTTGGGCTAAGGCAGCCTTCCGCTAGACTAGGTTACTCAAAGTCCCATCAAACCTGGCCTTGAACACTTCCAGGGATGGGGCGTTCATGAGTTCTCTGAGCAGTGCCTCACCACCCTCACACTGTAGTATTTCTTCCTAATATCTAGTCTAAATTTACCCTCTTTCAGCTCAAACCCATAACCCCTCATCCTATCGCTACCTGCCCTTGCAAAAGTCTCTCCCCAGCTTTTCTTGTTGGCCACTTTTAGGTACTGGAAGGCTGCTATAAGGTCTCCCCAGAACCTTCTCTTCTCCAGGATGAACAAACCCAACTCTCTCAGCCTGTCCTCTTATGGGAGATGCTCCAGCCCTCAGATCATCTTCATAGCCATCCTATGGACTCATTCCAACAAATCTATGTCCTTCTTATGTTGGGGGCCCCAGAGCTTGATACAATACTCCAGGTGTGATCTCATGAGAGTGGAGCAGAAGGGGATAATCACCTCCTTCAGCCTGTGGTTCCTGCTTCTTTTGATACAGCCCAGGATATTTTTGCCTTTCTGGGCTGCAAACACACATTGCCAGGTCATGTTGAGTTTCACATCAGTGAACACCCCAAGACCTTTGCAGAGCTGCTGTCAATATATTCTCCAACTAGCCTATACTTCTGGCTGGGATTGCCCTGTCCCACATGCAGGAGCTTGCACCTGGCCTTGTTGAACTTCACAGCGTTCACACAGGGCCACCTTTTAAGTCTGTCAGGGCCCCTCTGGATGGCATCTCTTCCCTCCAGAGTGCTGACCACACCACACAGCTTAGTGTTGTCAGCAAACTTGCTGAGGGTACACTCAATTCCACTGTTTGTGTCATTGACAAAAATGTTAAACAGTGCCAGCCCCTGAAGAACACTACTCATCACTGGTCTCCACTTGCTTTTGACTGCAACTCTTTGGAGTATGACCATCAGGCCAATTCCTTGTCCACCAACCTGTCCATTCATCAAATTCATGTCTTTCCAAGTTAAGAGAAAAGGAAGTCATGCAGGATAGTGTCAAATGCTTTGCACAAGTCCAGGTAGATGACATCATTTGCTTTTCCCTTATTCACGAGTGCTGTAACCACATTATAGAAAGCCACCAACTTTGACAGCACAATTTGCCATTAGTGAAGACGTTGGCTGTCAGGAATCTTAATTTGCTTGTGCCTTAGCAGAGTTTCCAGGAGGATCTTCTCCATGATCTCACTGGGCACAGGGGCTTGAAGTTCCCTGGGTCTTCTTTTTTTAAAAATGGAAGTTACATTTCCCCTTTTCTGGTCAGTTGGAATATCACCGGACTGCCACTTCTCAAATATGACGGATAGTGGCTTAGCAACTTCATCTGCCAGTTCCCTCAGGACCCACAGACACATCTCATCAGGTCCCATGGACTTGTGAACTTTCAGGTTCTTTAGGTGGTCTCAAACTTGATCTTCTCCTGCAGTGGGCAGTTCTTTGATTTCCTAATCCCTGTCTTTGCCTTCTACAACTTGGATGGTGTGCCTGGAGCCCTTGCCAATGAAGACTTAGGCACAAAAATGTCATTGAATACCTCAGCCTTCTCCACACTCCAGGTAACATTAGAATATGATGAAACAGTGAAAGGGAAGGGTTGGCAATCAGTTGCATCTTTCAAGAGCACAGTGTCCTACACGATTCATGTGTAGGAGCTTGAATAAAAGCAGTTAAGAGGATGATGCACTTCAGCTATGCCCCAAAAGTAATACCTGTACTTACATTAGTTTATTTTACCTTGTGCATTATGGAATACAGGTCCCTTTTAAAACAAGAAATGATAATTAGATCTCTTTGAATAACGAAAGCAATTAGTCATGAATAATTTATACAACATTTGGTACAACTCAGTCATCAAATGAATTCAACAAATATTGTTTGACCGGCTTATACCGATGGTTGACTAATATGAAAAACTATTCACTGAAAAATTAAGGGACAAAACTGCCAAAATCCATCAAATAAACCCTTAGGAAATTATTTGTTAGTTCTAATAATGGTACTTAAAGAACCTAATTGAGATTATTCTTACTAAAACACTGTAAGTGGAAAATGCAAAGTGATAAATAGGTATGCTTTGCCTTCTGGGTTCATTGCCTAGGGGATCAAGCAGCAACTTGATGAACAGAAAAAGAAATGTCACAGATTATGTGTCAGATTTGGTCCTGGATTTCCTGTATTACCCTAGAATGTCTGCAGAACCTCCAGTTTTGCATTGATTTTACATTGATATGTATTAATTTTTTAAGTATACTCCAGAGAAAGAGTAGATTACAGCAAAGAAAGTCTTCCAATTATCCGCTTCATTGTGGATGGAGGTGAAGTGAAGTAATACTGTTGAATAAGATCCAGTGGAAGAGGATATCTGTTCTTCAATTCCTTTTGGATAGTTCTTTGTCACATACTGATCACTAGATTTCAGTTAATAGGGAGGAATTTCCTCACTTTCTCCAATTTCAGTTTATATTGTCAGAATTTATCTATCTCTGTGAGATAGACATGTTTTGGGGTTTCAGAACATTTTACCATATCATTTTACTGCTGTAGCAGAAGTTATGGACCTAGTTAAAGCCCATTCTTTCTCTCTAACTTTGATAAATATTTCCATTTTCTGAAAACTCCCTTGGTCTGCCTGGCATAGTTTAATCTTTTTAAAGACTATCTGTTGGTAGCTTAATGGACTGTTATATATAGAAAGGCAGATTAGATGATGATCTAATGACCCAAACTTAGACTGTATAATATTATGAAGTATTGTCCTCAGTGCTTATTATGTTCTTTTGATCTGGAAGCAGAAAATAGTCTGCCTAATTCTTTTATCTGAAGTTATTTATTTGAGCTAGTACTAGGTTTGTTTGGACTAGTATTTTCTGAGATATGTTTTAATAGAAGAAAGATATCTCCACAATATTCTGAATTTTTATTCTGCATACCCGAAATTTTATAAGTAGATCAGACATCACACAGCTCTGCTGACTGAATACACCATCTAGGTATGTTTCGCATCCCCATGAGAGATTGCAAACTGAATCTTATGACACAAAGAAATTAAAGTAAATGACATAACACATGTACCTATTTTGGATGCTGCAGTCAAGCCAGCTAGGCTACTTTACATACTCTTAGAGAGACCAAACTTCAAATTTAGTCTTTCACATTTATTTAATTTCTAGAGTTTCAAGTGTATGCTACTAAGCTATTGATTGTTCTTGCTGCAGCAATTAAGTATATAAGGTGTTATCTGATTTGGTCTTTATTGCTTTCTAGATGATAATCTGGAAAGGGACTGTCATGATTAATTAACACGAGATCCAACATGACTTCTTCTTGAACTAGACTATCTATCATAAGAAGATATCACTGTAAAAAAAAAATAAAATGGAGGATGCATTCTCCAAGACATTTTTTTTTTCAATTTTATGTTCTTGCAAGTTTCAACCAGCACACCTCTGGTGGATTAGATCTGCTGGGAAATTTCATGCTTTTCTCTGATGCATTTGTTTTTTAATTTGTTCATTTGGATTAAAAGGATAAAACCTTTCCTGAGAATAAAAACTTCAACTATATGTACTATGAGTGGATATGAGTTACCACAGGACCAAGAACAGAGTCAGTAGTGAGGAGCACACAGGTCTTCCTCAAATGATGTACAGGAAAAACTAAAAAAAGTCTGAAATGTCTAATACAGGAATTAATTTCATGTTCAGATTCTCTTGAAATCTATTAAATTTCATTTCTGAGTGGCATAGCTAAAGACTTCTTTATTCTTAATCAGAACATATAAATGATAGCCACCTAAATTAGAAAAAAACAGATAAACCAAATCAAACCAAGGGAACCATGCAACCCTTTCTCCATCCCCAGGCTCCCAAAAAAGAAAAACCAAAACCCAAGAAACAAAAGACTTGAATCAGAGCTAATGCAGAAAATGAAAATAATATTGAAATAGTTTGATATGGAAAAGTGATGACTTTTCAGACCTACTGAGATCCTTAGGAAATGAAGAGCCAAAGCCTGTACAACCATTTTTAATGAGAACTATTAATGAGTAAGATCTTACCACAAAGTATTAGAAACTGATTTTGTGTAAATGGAGAAAATACTTCAATATTTAGGGCTGTTTACATTTTCTACTCTGTTATGCATACATTCTGAGTGACAGGATTTATCAAATTAGATAAAAAGATAATTTTATGAAGTCTTTACTTAAAAATATTGCTAATATATCAACAACTCACACATGCTTGAATAGTCCTTTTGCCTAAAGTGAGACTTTCTCTAAATGGCTTTTGCACACTCTAATTTGAAAAAGATTTGTACTATGCACATAAATAATGAAGAAGACTAAAGCCTGTCATCAAGACACTTTATTTCTGAAGGTTTATTGATAAGAAAATCAATACTATTGCAGCACATTTTCTAAACCTATATAGCACAGTTTTCAAACCTGGATCATGAAATTCTACGTTTAGTTGCTTCAATAAAAAATAAGGCACTAGATTGTGCCAATTTGAGTGATGTAACACCTGAATCAAACATGTATTCATGCAAACTGGGCTATCAGAAAGGGGAAGTTGGAAAACTGTAAAACCTCTTAACTCTTCAGAGTTAGGAGGGAAAAATCTGCATATGAAATGTCACACTGGTGTCGAGATATTAGCACTTATGAAGAAGTTAGGGAACACATGCAGGGGAATCTTTGCATATCAAACTGATAATATAGAAATAAAAATGCATTTCTCATGCTTCTAGTTCATACTATAATTTTGTTTCCCCTTTTTCCACAGCAGTGTTATTCACAGTTTTTCAAGTGCTTGGCTAAAATATAATTTGATAAAAAGAACTCTGAGGTGAATAATGATTTGTTCAGCTGCAGCTCATTAGAGATGATTTTGTTTTTCCAAATTATATTACAATGACAGTCTATCAGCCTGTCCATGTACTTCTCAGTGAAATGACTGCTGTACTCTGGGGAATGAAAGGCTTCCTCCTAAAAATTTCCTGCTCCTTTTTTGGGAGTTTAGTGCTTCATTTCTTTTTGTGTAGCTGCAGAGCAAAACAGCCAGGCTTAGTTTTGTAGTTTTGAATGTACGTGTCTCGATAACAACATTTTGCTTCTGCCTCAGTCTATCCTTATATTGGTATATGTCAGGTCTTCATCTTCACCTTCATAGTCTTTGATAGGCAGGGAAATTATACAGGTAAATAATCCCCTTTCTTTATCTTGCCTCTCATGTAAGCTCAGAATCTGAAGGAATTGGCTCTGTTTTGTCACTTCCATATATTTTTAAGAGGGCAGCAAATGGTTTTCTCTCATCAGAAAGCAACTAATCAAGAGATTATGGGAAGTAACAGTTTCCTCTGCCTTTCTAATGTTTTCCCAGTCTGCATGGGAGAAGATAAAAACTTGAAAAATGCTAATGGCTTCAGTATTGCTATTTGCTTGACGGTGGAGGCACTCATTTGGTTGTGAGAAAGCTCTACCTGTTCTGTCCTGCTGAACTCATTACATGGACCGAAATATTGGGGGTTTGAGTGCTTTTATCACCCTGTTATAAAGTTAGTATGGCTTTCTCAGTCTCCTAACAGATCTGCTTCTCTGAAAATAAGTATGTACTTTGCCAAAGAGTGGAGAGCCATTAACTTGCAATATGTAGTCTGGAAGCCAACTGCTCCATCTCAAATGAATTGCTACAGTTTTCATAACTGTGAGTATTACGTTAGGCACCAGAAATTAGCAGCTGAGCATCAAGAGAGTGAAATGTGTTTAAAGCTACTGTGTTATCTTCTTCATTCATGATATCATAGTGCTTGATCTTACCAACGTACACATGCATCCCAGTCTTAGAAATGCTGTGCAGTGGGAGAAAACATTTACCTTGTATTCTGCATAAGGACATCACAAATTAATTCAACTGGATAAGTTGTTTTTCTTCCTTTCTTCATTGGAATATCTGCATTTTGATAGTCAACCAATCTCAGTGGTTAAATTCAAAGATAAATCCCTGCTATCATCTCAGCATCTACAATAATCTTGAATGTCTGATCTGTCCAAAGAGTAATCTGTAATTTAAATGAAATGTGCTCCTGTTGTTTCTGCTGGTTTTTTGTGTGCTGCAGTGGTGAGCAGCAGCTCAGTGGTCCCTGATCACATTGATATTCCAAACCAACCAACACTACAGCCAAAAGGTGAACTCCACTAGGGTATGGCCAGAGGGAAAACAAGAGATGAAGACCATTTAGGAAGACAGTAAAGAAAGAATTCATCTATTTTTCCCCAGAAGTCTATTAGAACTGCAGTAACCTTCACTCCAAAACAGCTGCAGAATGACTGCAGGAATTTGTCTAGACAGCTAGGGGCAAAGAAGTGATCACAGTATCTTACACTTACTGTATCCCCCCTCCTTTTTTTGTCCACCACTTCATTTGCTGGTTTCTCCTAGTTTAAGATGACATTTCTTAAGTATTTGAGGCACTAAGGATTTTTCTCTTGCCCATTACTCAATGCTGTACTACTATGCAGGAATTAGAGCTCCCAAATAATGCTAATTTCCTTGAAGAAACTATTCAGGTTTGTCCTGCAAACTGTATATGAAACACAAAATCCAATAAATATAGAAATTGATTAAAATAAAACAAAATTATACATCCAAGCAGTTAATCATAACTTCTTGTTTTAGCAACACTTACCAGGACGATTATGTACTAGAAAAAAAAAAAAAAAAAAAGAATGACAATTCATTCATACTATGTCCTTTTGTGACTCCCAGCCTCAGCCATTCAGTCAGTTTGAGAGCCAGGAGACTTTACCTCAAGCAATGTTATGTCTGTCATAGAATGAAAACAACCCTCTCAGAACCTTCATTCTGGTTTTCCTCTCAACTCTTGCTCTTGTCATGTTGCATTATACATAGATAACACAAATCTTGAAGACATGCCCTCTGGTTAAAAAAGGAAACAACAGTAACAACAACAAGATCTCTCACACAGCATGCCAACGTGAGCAGGATTTAATGACAGATGTTGGAGCATTTAATAGCAGTACTTAATAATATAATAGGAAACCTAGTCAACAAACAGTGATAAATCTAAGAAGACAAGAAAAACAAACCCAAAAGAAGTTATTTGTTTAATGATTATTAATTTATCATTCCTAGAGCCATTTTTTACTCTGCTGAAGAGCAGTCTTATCTATTCAAAATTCCTATTAAAGTATTGTGCTGAATCCATGTAGAAATCAAAATATTGAAACTTTATAATTACTTTCTCTGTCACCTATTTGGTCTTTATATCTCAAGGAAAGAAGAAGTGACAATATTGATCATGACAAAAAAAAAAAAAAGAAGAATTATGGAATGCTAATGCAGCCAAAAAAAATCCCCAAACCCCACAAATAAAAAAAAAAAACTTTGGGGAAGATAATAGGAGTCTTCTTGTGAAACAAGGCAGAGAAAGAAGGTACAGAAAGAGCCAAGCATCCCCCGATGGTGTTCACATTTTTCATGCTAAGAAATTCATGGATAGTAGATGATATTTTTCAAGATTCCCCAGTACGTCTCACCACATAGAGAACAGTGCACGTAATTTCTCTGGTGTCTGTGCAGAGCATCACTTGGCACAAGATGAATGTCTAGAACAGCACAAGATTCTGTGTGATTAAGCTGGCTCCTTTTCTCTAAAAACAAATTACTCTTTTGAGGAGTATTTTGACTGAGAAAATTTAGAAGAATAAAACAGTGGGATGACTGTATATAGTGAGACAATCTTCATTTTTCTTTTCATCAGTGTAAATTTAGAGTAAGTTCCTTAAGGCACAGAGTTGCAGTGATTCCAGATGATTGCGCAGAGGCAGATTGGGGCACAGTTATCTGCAGAAATGTGGTGCAGTGTATTGCACACCATGACAGTGGATAAACGCAGGAAGGTTTCAGGGCACTCCTTAAATGTTGACCTTTCTGGTCAGGGTAAATTCTACAAGATTTTAGTTTGGGTTTCAGAATATATGCAGGGACCTGTTACAGAATTGTAGAACTGAAAGGAAATTCATGAGATCAGCCAATCCAAAATTCTTTCCCATAAGAATCAGATATACTTGCACTATTTCAGCATTTAATTTTTTTTTTACTGCTCTTAAGTCCTCCAGTATGGAAGACTGCATAATCTGCTCAGGTAAACTATGGCACGTAATGTCCTTTACAGTTGAATTAGACATACATTAATATATATATAACCTTAAACTTCCTTGACATAATGTACACCAATAATTTTTTTCCTTTCATCTTATAAACAAAGGCAATACATTATTATTTTCCTCTCTGTCAAAACTGCATTTATTAGCATGTTAGCATGATCTAGATTGAGATTACTGACTAATTTCAGTGATGACTGAGTGGAAAAAATTTTTGTATTGCTTTAGCAATTTCCTTCATAAAATGTTGAATGTGTAGAAAAGGAAAATTGCTATTATATAGCATTAGGTTATAAATATTTGGATTCATGCCTGAAGACACATAGCTGTATCTTTAGACCCTACTTTATTTCTTTTAAATGACGGATAAAATAACATTCTTGAACACTGAACAAATAAGCAAATAAATCATAAATAATTAATTATATTAAAGAAAAGTAAATAAAACTCCTAGATTCTATGCTAAAATAGTTAAAGGACTGTCTGCTGATAATCAGAAAGAAACACCCTGCAATGGAATTTTTTCTAAAATCTGAAGGGAAGTGCTTTATCACAATGACATCACTTTATAGTTGAAAAAACCCAGCATGCTGCATGAGTTCCCTTCAGTGCAGTATTATACCTATGGGAATATTTCAGCTGCCAAAAAATATATTTTCTGCCTTTTTAATTTATGTGCCTAACTTCAGCATTTTTGTTCCAGCGTTTCTGGACCTCAATGCTGGTAACTGTAAAAGTAATTTTAATGCAGAATGATTAATTCATATTTATTGAGGCGATACTATCAATTCCAACCTCAGGATTAGAAGCCATAGAGGTCAGGTAATGTGATTCAGAGAATATAAAATAAAATTTCAGGTGCTGTAGGTTGTTCTTTAGAGAAACCAACACTCTCAAAACCTTTTAGGTTCCTAATACTGTTGCATAATCAAGTAGCTATTGCAGGTGATGTGAATAATCCTTCTTGTTCTGCATCTTAAAAGCGTTATGAAAAATATTTTACAAAATATTAGTGTTAAGTTGTGGAGGTGCAATGCTAAGTGATTTGCAGATTAGGAACAATTTCAGTGTATATTTTTATTTCAAACTGTCTTTCCTCACTTCTATCTAAGGCTTCCTAATTCAGGTTCTTATAGTCCCACTACCGTAAAATATATTAATGACATCATTAGTAATACCTAGCCATCAATCTAAAGTCATCTTAAGAAATAATGAAAAATGTATAATGTACTTACTCTTCCAATTAAGCATTCTTTTTGATTTTCTACAGGTTTCTTGAGGGTTCATTGTTTTCTGTCCTTTCAAACTATGTCTAGCTGTTAAGTCTGCCGTAGTTGTTACGCACTAATAAATTTGTACTACAATGCCTGAGGCTTAGGAGATCTGACTTTGTAAAGAGGTATTTTTATTATATAATACTTTCTGATAAATTGAGAGGCAAAGGCAATTGGACCCTGAGTCAAAGTCCAGTTAAACATTTCAGTAATTTTTCAAGTATGCAGCCATATAGTGCAGGTGGCTAGAGGTTGATCTGACAACTGAAGTATCACTTTAACAGCTGCTCCGTTTCACTGTCTCTTGGCCCATAAACTTTACTTTAATGAGCCTGCTTGTAAGACCACTAGAAACTGACCTTCACAGAGAACTACAAGGACCTACAATGGTGAACAGAATAGCCTTCGTGCATAGTGCATAGTAACACAGTGACCACAGCTACTGATGAGAATATTTCATATTTGCACACACAAAGATTCATGTGGTAGCTGTGCAAGTAATCCAAGAATATGTATTTTCAACTCATTCTGATCTGGACATCTTCATTGGCTTTAATAGTGTTGTATCAGTTTACATCAACTGAGTGAATGGCCTGTGATTTAAGTCTTGCGTTTAGAAGCTGTAGGCTCTCACAACATAAAAATACATTATGTAAAAAATTGATAATGAGTTTTCCAGTTCTAACCCTATCCTGCATGTTGTTTGCCAGTCTGTAGTCAAAACTTTCCACTAGTTAACTCTTAAGCTTCATCCGCTTTTCCTTACACAAACACATTGCAAGCTTGTGTTTTGTTATGCTGCTTCTAAGGGTCTGCTGCTAGTCTGACTCAAGGCAGCGTGGGCTTGGACAGTTATGTAAGGACCAAGGAAAGGAATTTCTGAGAGGGTGAAAGGAAGGATCTCACCAAGCTTTGTACGAGTGGTGTGGTCCAAGGGTGGAAGCTTACTCGTACTGGGAATCTGAGCTTCCTCGGTATACAATTCTTTTAAAAAAAAGTTCTGAATTGAGCTATAATTTTAATTTTAAAACACATGGACCACAAGCCTGGCTACTTCTGAAGTCCTTGTAGTCATGTAGTCTGATGCCATTGTGGGGACTTGCTAGAACTTTTTCATCACTGTATCCAAAAACAATCAAAAGATCTTACTGAAAGAAATAAGAGGTCTACTACTGCTCCACTTCTGCTGCTAGGAAGATCACAGAATCACAGAATCACAGAATAACCAGGTTGGAAGAGACCCACTGGATCATCGAGTCCAACCATTCCCACCAATCCCTAAATCATGCTCCTAAGTACCTCATCCACCCTCACTTTAAACACCTCCAGGCACGGTGACTCAACCACCTCCCTGGGCAGACCGCTCCAATGCCTAACCACCCTCTCCGTGAAAAATTTTTTCCTAATCTCAAGCCTAAATCTCCCCTGGCGTAGCTTGAGGCCATTCCCTCTCATCCTGTCCCCTGTCACTTGGGAGAAGAGGCCAGCACCCTCCTCTCCACAACGATGTAAAATTTTTCACTGGAAACAGAGTTTTACCTGCTCAAAAGCTTAAAAACTGGTCAAAACTAGGATCGCTTTATCATTTGCATTCCAAAAGCAGCTGAAACCAAGACTTGTGTGTGCTGTACGTGGTCCAAAACCAACAAGTTCCCCCATGCCATCTATAAAATATGAGTTTAAAGTTTAGCAAGAGCATGGAAAAAACAAAATGGAGGAGTTAACATACTGATGGAGCAAAAGGATGCAAAATGATGCAATATAAAATAAGATGCTAAAAATAAATATGTCAGTGTGTTATACAAGCATAAGAGAGCATTTGAGTTTTTATAAGGATTCATCACTTTTCTGTTGTTACTGAAATTAGAAGAACCTCCTTTTTCTTTCTTAAGCTCTGCCTCAAGTTGCATGATGCATTTCTGACAGTACATCCTAAGGCATGTTCAGCTTTATGGAGTGTCTTTTATGTTGTATATCATTTGGGCATGACGAAAGGCACATTGAACATTGTTAATCCTAAAAATGTGGAAATATGTTGTGGGGTCAATGAACAGCTGGACAAGTTCCAGCAAGAGTTCTACTATTCTGTGTTACTGTGACAGCTTGTTCTCTTTTAATTTCTACCCAGACACAGTGTATAAACAGATGAGGCAAATAGCAGCGTTTCACAGGAAGAATCTCAAATCAAGTTCTGTTTGCTTTCACTTTTTTTCCCAAGAAAGTAGTTAATAATGTTATGTATACAATATCACATCCCTGAACTTGCTCAAATGAATCTTCTTCCATTCTCACACCTTTTTCTCTACTATTATTTTTCTACAAAATTGCTTTCAAAGTGTCCTTTTAAAATGAATAGAAGCTACATAAAAGGATTTCTGCAAGCAGACTTTGTTCCTAATTACTTATTACATATTTCTGAAGGCTAGGGGAGATATTTCTGCTGGAAAATTTCTTTAAAAAAACAATTTACTGCCTCAATTCTCCTTACTCCATTTTTTGTCAATACTCTATAATCATACTATAAACTCATTCCCTGTCCTTGATGCAGCAGGCAGGTTTTCTCCCAAGTCTTAAATATTTCTAGGATTTGGACAAGCATATGGTGGTCCATAACAATCACCAGCTGCTATGAAAATTACTTAAGGCCATAGACATAACTTGAAGCAGTCACTTTGCCCAGCCCCAGCTGTTACATATATCCAGTTTATCTCAAGATTGGTTGAGAATGTAGCCAAAGTATGACCAACAACATGAAAAATAATAAATATCTAGATCGTGTATGTCAGAGGATGGTTGCAGTTCTTAATTTTTTTTCTGAAAGTTATTTTGAACCCTTTAATCACCGTACTATTTTTACTACATACTCCTATATTTTTATTTGTTTTCTTTAAATGAAACCACACATATCCACACAAAGTAGCTGGGGAGATCTGGAAGTGGCAGAAGGTATTTTTAAGCTCTTCCTGCCACTTCTCCACCACATTATGTTAGATTAGTCACCTTTCACTCTGTGTTTTAAAATGCCAATAGAGCTTTTGAAGATAGATCTACAGAGGTGGCGTCAGCATTTTGGTTGTCAGTTGCACAGAATTTTCTCTCCAGCCCTCCTGCTTAGAGTGAGGTCTATTTCAGGTCATTTAACTTTTCTTTAATTTAGCTTAAGTTTGGAATAACTTACGTTGTATACATAAATTCATATGCATATTTAAAAACAGAATCTTCAAATCATGCACTCATTTTCAGCTTTGGCTGGCCTTATGACATCTTTGTGATGCACTCTGGGTATTCCTGGGATGCACAGCCAGCTTTAAAATTCAATCAGCTGCAGGAGCGCAGCTTCTTATCAGGAGGATTCTTCTGTCAGCATATGCATTTTGGATTACCTTTATCACTGGCCCTTGGCATATCTGCTGGGAGAGCTACCACTACAGTATGCTCTCTTCATTGATATACAGGAGCAATTCATAATTTAATTTGCATTTCTTGAAAAAACAAATGAGGTGATTGTTCCAAGTTAGCACCTTTGTGTTATGAGTACTACAGAAGAGAGCACCATAATCAGCTCCCGCCTGAACCATCTCTCTTGTATTGACTAGCAAAGCTCGGCCGGCAGAGATGACAAGTATAATTTCCTGTAGTAAACCAGGTTATAACAAAGGACTGCCTGAGCATTTACCCCTTTCAGAGCTCTTAGTTGTTAAATGGATGACAACAGTAGTTGTACAGTTGTTCCTCTGAGGAAGACCAGTTTCATCCTTCATCATAGCAGTAGATTAAAGCCACAGTCCACTCCCTGATGTTCCTTTGAGAACATGGATGTTGAGAATGGATCTGTCCAAAGATATCTAAATGGATGAAGTATGACAGCTTCAGAATCTTTCAGTATATAAATCTATGACTGTCTGATAAACATAATAATTCTTTCATCATAATCTATTATTTTGTCTTCTCTTTTGCAGAATTAACTTTTTTATAGTACCTTTAACATTACAATAATGTTAATATTCAATACTTTGGTTGTATTTAGAATTTATCATGCTTTATTCTCAGTAAAGTAGGTTCTGATATTCGTTTATTCTTCTGGTACAGATTAAAGAACACCTTGCCAAGGGTCAAAGGATGTTGGCTGGTGATGGCATGTCCCAAGTAACAAAGACACTATTGGATTTAACTCAGAGGAAAAACTTTTATGCAGGGGACCTTCTGATTTCTGTGGAAATTCTCAGAAATGTTACAGACACTTTTAAAAGAGCAAGTTATATCCCAGCATCTGATGGGGTGCAGGTAAGAGAAAAATTGTAAGGGTAATGTTACAATTGATGGAGGTTATGTGAGTATACTGCATGTCACATTTTACCACTGAGGAAACTTAATCTTCTAAATGACAGGAATAAACATTTCTCACATAAAACTAAGATACAAGTGTAAAATGGGAAAAGATTCAGCTGCAATTAATGAGACAAATATCCAAAACAATGCAGCAAGTGAAAAAGCATTCTTTCTTTGTAACATTTATTTCAGTAACATTTGTTTACTCTTTCAAAGTTTTGTTTGATTGATAGGAATGTGTTAAGATTTTTTACACTGGTGTTGTTAGTTCTAGTTATTTTCAGTTCAAAATCTATCCACAATGTTTAGTTGTATAATTCTGGCATAGCTGCTTCAGTTCAAATACTTAAAACTTATAAATAGTTGGCATGAGTGATGGATAGTACGTTTGATTTGAATTTTCTATTTCAAGTGTGAGATTAAGTTTTCTTGTGCAAGAGGCAAATTAAAATACTGTCAGACGTAAAAACTCTATAATTATTTCTACATAATGGACTGCACAACAAGTTGTGCAGTATTCTTTAAAATAAATATTTCAGAGGATTTCCAGATCAGGATATTGGCTTCATTTATATCTCAGAATTGTAGACACTTTTAAAAGATTGTAGATGTCCTGAAAAAGAATTTAAAGACATAGATATATTTACTGCTTATGAAAAAGAGAGTTTCATGATCGTTCATAAATTAATATTGAAGGTATTAATACAGGTCATTTGTTTATGTAAATGTAAGCATAGATTATAAATACATTTTGTAATATATGCTTTCAGATAAATTGAGGTATTTCCAAAAGTAATTTTTCAAGAGCTTCATATTATATTTTCAGTGTTCTTATTTTTCTATGCATAAGGGAAAATGAGCTTCCATAATACACCCAACATTTCTTGTTTTGGCCTGTAGCCAGCTGAAAGTAATATTATTTGAAACGTGCTTTTCAAAATGTATTTTAGTTGGACAATTATTTTTTTTTTTATTGTATAACAGTCAATGGCTTTCCTACTTTGATTAAGTTTTACTATTAAGGAGGTTGTTATTTATTGAATGTTTTTCATGTGTTCAGCAATCTGGTAGCTCAATATGACTTCTTCATGGTTTAAAGGCACAACAGAAATCTTTGGTAGAATCACCTTTGAAAAACTGCTTGGCACAAGTGATTTTTTTCCATGGGATTAGCAGATCAGGTCATTTGCAGTTTACATGCATTAGAGAGAATTTGATTCTTGTCCCACTAATGACAGTGTTCCCTTCAGCAATCTAGAGCTGTTTCCAAAATACATTATAGTACTCTGGCAGAACTTGGCAAAATGGTTAGTACTATTTTAATAAAATTTGACTAACCATTCTGAATTGAAGAAATGAGAAAAGACAAAAATCAGTAAACCAGATTATGAAGGAAACAAGGAAGGATTTAGGAGTGATTTCTCAAAACAAATTAATAGCTGTATTTCAGGATTTAGATGCCTAAATATCAAGAGTTCTTCAATCTCATTGGAAAAAAATCACCAAACTACCCTGTAACTCAAAGTAAAAATGGAGTTTAACAAATTAAAAGCTAAGGTAAAATCCAAAACCCGATGCATGGTATTCAGGAAAGTATGTGAAATTAGAATGAAACATGTTTTACACTGGGGCTATATTAAGCAATGTTCCTGTTACTGACTTCTGAAGATATAAAATCAAATCCTGTCTCGGTAACATTAGTTTAAGTTTTACAGACAATTTCTGGTAAACCAGCATTTTCCCGTATCTAAACATATGTCATGTGCTACCATAGTCTGAAGTATTGCATTGAATTTTTATTTTCACTATCACATATTTTCATACTTTCTAGTCTGTCATCAAAGCGACAAAAAGATGAAAATAATATTAATTTTCACAAAAATACTGAGATTCTTCTTTCTGAGGGAGCTCTGTATGATATTCTAATTCCATTCTATTTTTTTTCCATTAGAAAGAGTAGAATTTCTTAGGTGTTAGTTTTTTGTTTTAAAGAAATTCTCAGAGAAGCACAATTGAGTTTTAGACTGCCTGAAAGTCATTTTTTTTTCACGATGTCCAAATAGTTGATTATGAATTATGGGTAATTGTTTTTTTAAAGGTCCATACACTTCTACCTCTATTAAAACTGAAAAAGGGAAAGTGTATATGTCTGAGTATATTTATTCCTAATAAATTCCATCCATCTGGATAGTTCCTCTACTGTCTGCAATCTTTGGCTTATAACCAGAATTAATTAATAGTACAACAGATACGATTTAGAGATGCCATAACAAAAAAGTGAATAGAAAAATTAGACCAAATTTGAAAATTAAGTCTAATTACTCAAAATTCAGATACTAGTTCCTGATACACTGCAAAAAATGCCATTTGTTTAGACAGCAGATACCTAGAGCAAAACAAAGCTTCTAAAGTATGCATGCCTAGGGCTAAAATATTTATTATATGACTGGTTTTGTATACTTGAACATATTTGCAATGATATTTATGTGTACATTGCACAGTGTCAGGAAGAAAAATGTATGAAATAGTTAAACAATATGGAATGTTTCCTGCATCAGTGGCTGAAAAACGTAGTACAGTAGCAGAAGTACTAGGAGACATAAGTCGTGCAATTATTCTAGAAGTGAAATGGAAGTCACTGTGCAGGTATCCTGAGGCTGTGAGATAGCCACTGTGCTACTACTTGTGTAAGAAAGGACGGTGCTTCCTATAAGATAATTAAAATTCCAAATAAGCATATTTTAAGTCACATTTTTCCAGAACGGGTCTGAGTGTTCCCAAGGACAGGATGGCAAAGTGAGTCCCCTGGTCTGGCAACCAACAAGAAACAAGGTTTCTCCCCAGAGAAGTTGGAGCAGCGTAATCCCATTTGTACTAGTCACAGGGACTGTTGCTGTCAGTCAGGGATTAACAGGATTGCCCAATGCTTCCCCCCCACTTTCCTCCTCCCTCCCTCACCCCCCATGCTGAAGTCCAAAAGTGGAGGTGACTTAAGGCTATCCATTAATTCCTCCTAGGAAGGAATTTTTCTCTAGCTGTATAAAAGTATTTATGACAGCTTTATGCCTGCAGAGAGGGTCAAAGAATTTGGACTAGAACAGAGAACAGCAACCATTGTATTACAGAAGAAAAAGATTGAAAGGAAGGAAATTAAATTAGAAAAACGTAATTGTCCAGTCCTGACTGTAACTGACATTATCCCCAGAAAAGCCTGGGCAAAAATAAAGGACTTCAAAATTTGGCTCTGGCTGTCACAACATTTTCTATAGTGGCCAGTTCAGTAATACATAAACCCTGCCATGAAAGGAAGGAGCTTGATTCTAAAAGGAGGTCCAGTGTTCACTGTGGTAATCATCAGATCACATCCATAATGCTTCTAAAATTTAGCCTTCATACCTGTCAATCATTTTGCTAAAGGTCAATGTTGTTCCTTGCAGCATTATTGCAGTGAACAAGAGAATAGTCAAAGTAGGTGAAAGTTTTTTAATCCCTATTCCCCTGTCACATTTTTTGAGTGGATCTCGTATCTTTACATTACTGAAGCAGCAAAGCCATTTTATTGTCTCTCCATCTTATTCACGAAACACCAGTATTGCTGACTGAAAAATCTTCATATATTTCAGCTTCCAGTGCTACTAGAAATATGACATCAACCAGGGATAGAAATAGTGAAAAAAATATCAAAATAGGCAATATATTCTTGTCACTAGGTTCATATATATCATTTATAGTTTATTGGCAAGTACAAAGTATATGTTAAATCAGTTATTGCTCATCTTTTTTTTTTTTTGGTTGAGCCTAGGATTACTATAAGCTGTTAACTGTTGGCCATTTTAATGCTTCCATGTAACTAAAACACAACATTTAATGAAAGCATAACATTATTAGCAAAAACATGTAATTTATCATCTGCAAGAAACATTTATACCTCCTGAGTGTCTTTCAGGCGATCTGGGTTACTTTCAGATAGATCTCATTACATGGTCCTGGATACTTTTGCAACTGAGGCTTAGGTTGTTTCTGCCGGGGAACACTGGCTGCAATGTAGCACCAGACTAGTTTTGAATCCGCACCTTGGTATGGTAAATTATCCCACATTGAACCCCATGCTGCTGCAGCTAAACTGCTTCTGGAACCCTAGCAAGTTAAAGTTAGCTAAAATTTCTGTCCAGTGTATCTCCCTCCACGCTATTACACTGGAAAAGTGCAGAACTCTGATTCTTTTAAAAGTGTATTCGTTAGGCAAAACTCCACTAAGACTGACTCTGCCTTGTAGAACTGTTTGCCAAAATCATACTACCCTACAGTAGATGTGGTTATATTGCCATGAAACTGCTTTGGCCAGTATAGCTTGTTTTACCTGGGAGGAAAATGAAGCTAATTTTTTTCGGTATGCTTTATTTTGCTACTGAATACCTGAAAAATGACGAACTGGATTCTAGTAGCAATATGTACCTACATATTCTCATCTTCAGCTTGACTGGAAATTTCCCTTCTGTATCACTGTAAATTGGATGAAACCATCAGAACATCACTTTCTTTCATGTCCTGTCTTAAATCTCCATTATGTCATCCCAACACGTACTTGTCTTTTTCATAGGAGCTTGCTGAGCCATTTCTTTTTTTTTTTTCATGAAGTTCTGTGTGGCTTAAGCTTATGGATATTTTGCTACTGACTTCATTGAGAGAAGATTTTTGCCATCATTAATATAAAGGATTATTTTGCTTAATTTCACCAATATGTCAGTTACCTCTATAGCAAATTTGCCAAGTTAAAACAATTTTATGCGTGTAAATTTCATTGTTAATGTAGTAAAGTTCCTAATGATGAGGGAAAGATGCAGCCTTTTACTTGTCAAGTAGTTAGTTTTAGGACTAGATTGAGCTGGTTAAAATATTTTTATGCAAAAATAAGTTTTCACGTAGAAACAGTTTTCACAAATTATGGTCAATATTGTATCCTACAAAGTTTTGCTTACATGCTTATGAGATACTTAAAATTTCTGTAGTACCTCAAATTTTGAAATTAATGTCTTTTCAAGCACAAACACATATACAGTATGATATTCATAGTATGCTAAGTTTGGAAGTTATTTCTGCTCTTATTCCGGTCACTGTACAGGTGAGTGATTTGTTTTTAACTTGTAGTTGAATGAATAGGAGAATTAGCTAAAGAAATTAACAGTTTAAGGTCAAACAAATATAAATTAATTACTCCTTTTCTGTTGAAATTACTGAAAGGACAGAAGGAAATGTAACTTTTGGCAAGGAAGAACCTGGTTTCACACAGCATGTATTAATGAAATACCATTGTGCTCACATTTTGAAATTAGGAAATACATGTGGCCTTCTATCAGCCTAAAGTATTATTTTGCTGTCTTATCTCTTGCACTGTCAGAGAATAGGCTGCAGAACTACTTCTGCAATGGAGAATGGAAAAGTTTCTTGATGATGTCAGCAAAAGGATATGATTTTTGTTGTCACTGAAAGTCGTTTTACTTTGTCTTTTATTTAACTGATTTTTCAGAACTTCTTTCAAATCATTAGTAACCTCTTAGATGAAGAAAATAAAGAAAAATGGGAAGATGCACAACAGGTAAGATTTGAATTTTGTAATTTATCAATTTAAAAATTTGGTAACTGTGCATATTATGACATTCACTGTGTCTGAAGTAACACATATTATTTCCATAAGTCATGAAAAATTGGAATGTATGGTTTCAAAATTCAAGTTAAACATACACCCTGATGTAGGTGAAAGGAAATTCTGAGTGAAAGGATCTTTTGGAAATAACCAGTCCTTTTCAAGGAGTAATTCCAGGACTCATTAACAAATTCCTTAGATTAAAATTATATTAAGTATGTAAAGCACTTCTTTCGATGAACATATTTTCATTGTATTCCATGGGATTATTCATTATATCTTTCCTTTTGGTGTTGTAATGAAGTACAGAATCACAGAATGACAGAATCACAGAATAACCAGGTTGGAAGAGACCCACCGGATCATCGAATCCAACCATTTGTACATACAAAAGTTGAAATACGCTATTAAAGGCTGGCTGCAAGGATACTTTTGTTAAACAGAATACATCAGAACTCACTTAAAGAACTCATATGACACCACCAAGGAACTTGAAGAAATTTAAACCATAGACATATTTTAAAAGGTTATATTTAGAAGGACAGTCATGATCCTTAAGACTGGCAAAATTCAGGAATAGTTAGGTGTTATGGTAACACTTTATAAAATAGTAAAGTATAACAAAACACATGAATTTTGTAAAAAAATACTTCAACATTTAAATTAAAACCATTTTTTTGCTTGGGTGTAATTATTTCTACATGCCTATACCAATAACACTATAGGACAATTTAAATATTTATGTTCATTAACATGATTGTAGAACTATCAGACTTATTCTGATACAAATAACTGACAACTGGGATGAATGAAGAAATATGTAAAGAGAAAAAATTTAGAGGTAGTCAAAGTCAGGAAAATGTTTCTGTATAAAGAACGATTTTAAAAAGTAAGAGGTTTCACTGTAGAAGAGAGTTAACTGCACTTACATGCAACAGAAGATTTGAAAATCAGGAGTGGATTGGAGACTGTGATGTGGGAATGATTAATTTATTGATTTGTGCTCTTGTAAAATAACTAAAGAACACCAAATAGTGGCAGATTCAGAATGAATACTAGAAGTAACTTTTTCTACAGAAAGTCAGGTTGGAGAACATCTTGCTGCTGAAAGTACAAAGGTTAAAAAAGTGAAGAGCAAAGTAATGAAAGAAAAGTCCATATAGGACTGTTAATGGAAAGATCTCAGGTTTGCTTAAGGAAGTCCATTGTTTAAAGAAGTGCTAAAGGATGGGTTGTTAACCATTGTCAAAGACAAGAAAATGGCTTACAGAGATCTTAGCTGTGCTCTTGTAAGGTTACTGCCACCGTGTTATCTAAATACTTGAAATGTGTCCACTTTTAATGTGTTTCTTAATAAATCACTAGGTGTTTGAAGGTCTTTGATGTTTTTTAACTTCATTATTGTTCATTATAACTTTTTTATATTACATCTGAGAAAGGGAAGATTAGAATTTTTTCCTACCAATTCAAACCTTGCTGTAGACATATGATGCTGCAGCTGACCTATTGTAATTTAGGCAAGAATCATATTTTCCTTTTGATGTTTTTCTGCTCCTCTGTGTAAAAGCCAGCTACGAAAATAGATGAAGTGTTTGATTTTCCTTAGTGTTGGTAAATGTAAGCAGCAAAATCACATGCATGTGGGCAGTTTACATAAATAGAACTAAGATTAGGGAATCAATATTAAGCAACTGTTTTAGCCCCACTAATGAACAGATACCACTCCTTAAGTTATCAAGCTTTTCTTCTATCTCCACCCTGCCTGCTTAGCCATGCTGTGTTCACCATCTGTCCCACAAAGATCAGAGGATGACAGCACCTAAGAGGAACTTAAGAGAACGTGGAGGTAAAAGAGGGAAAACCAAATCTCCACTTCCCTCACCTGATTGCTGCTGGTAGAAGTAATAGTGTTGAAAAAGAGAGGATGCAAGTTATTTCTGCTTTTACATAGCTCATTCTCTGCCTGGTAATTCATTGACTCACAGATCTAGTAGGCAGGAACCCAAGTGAGTACCTAGATGAGCAGAACACAGGAGTAGCAGGACTATAGCTGCCTGGTGACAAAGATAGGGAATTCCCTAAATCTTGGAATCCTGAGCTATGGCAGCCAAAGGAACCATACCACTGGTCTTATTACTGTTCTTGAGTAGTAACACAAGCTGTCTCAACGAAATTATTGAAGCATGTAGATCTTCATACCAGCTAGGAAGCATGAGCTGGAATCAGAAGTACTCTAAGATTCTTTTTTTCTTTCACTATTAAACAACAAAATAGCTTTCTTATACAATATATTATTTCCTATCATGTTTGGGGTAAAACACTGAAACATTATAGTTAAATAGAATTGGATTTTAAACTAGAATATTATTTCTACAACCTATGTGGAGGCTTTTCTAGTTTTTATTTCACAATCAAGATAGGAATTGAACTTGAAAAGAATGTGAGCAAGTCATTATATACTGTGAGTGCAATCTAGTGGAAACACTATTGACTCATTAAAAAAGAGTAAAGATGATTCTGTTTCCAATTCAGCCACCCAACTGGCTTTAATTTTTTTTTGTTAATGAAACATTACAAGCCAAGGGACAGCCTAAACAAGTTTTTTTTTTTTGCCAGGCTGCATGATTTTCTTGAACACCACAGCTACTGCTCACATGGATCTCTTAACCTGTCTGGGTTGCTTGCTGGGAAGAAAACCTTACTAACTGATAGCAAATTGCTGGCTTTCTATCAAGTATACAGCTGCAATGCTTCCCTCACCCTATGCTTTTTTCTATATTAAATGCCAGCAGTTGATGCCATTAATTACAGGTTATGTAATGTTCAGATAACCAGCACTCATTTTAACATTTATCTTTTATTTAAAGCTAAGGTAAAGCACTGCACACAAGGAGCCACTTCAAGTCCATAATGCATAAGTTTATACTTGTATTTCATAACTTAGGATCTATTTTTCATATTTTTCATCACCATCTGCTGGCATCCTATTGATTAACCTGTACTTTGGATTTATAAAAATGAAAAGCACCTCTACTGTTCATTAGTTTCTGCTGAAGTTATTATTGTAAAATTTTATGTGCAAGAATTAAGGTGAAAAAATGTTTTTACTAACATCTATCCTTAATTCATAATCTGAGAGTGTGTGTGCTCTGGATAAGATGAATGCAAAACCCACACTTACTATCTCAGTAACCCATCATTACAAAATGGCAGTTAAGTCTCCTTAATCTGAAGCAGCACTTGCAACCTGTTAGGAGCATAAATGTCACAACAAATTCTTCATAGAAATGGAACTCCTATCTTACCTTTTAATAAAAGATCCATGTGTAAAACAAAGCACATTTGATAGATGTCACCAAGACAGATAAAACAAGCTGAAGATGGAGTTGTTCTGTGCTCCCCAGTACAAGACACAGAAATAATGGAATGAGCCCAGTGAAGAACCTGGAGGATGTTTAAGGGACTGAAGCATCTGATATGCAAGGAGAAGCTGAAAGAGCTGACACTGTTTTTCTTGGAAAAAGCTCAGTGAGGATTCTGTCAATGTTAATAATTCCTGAACAGAAGAAGTAAAGAAGCCTGTCTGAAACTCCTCTTTGTGGTGTTTGGTGACAGGGCAAGAAGCAAGGGGCAAAAATTAATATACAGTGAATTACATTTAAAAATAAGAAAAACCTTTTTTTTATGGTGAGAGTAATTGAATGGTAGAACATGTTGCACAGACAGGCCCAGGAGTCCCCGTGTTCAAAATCTATCTGTATGTGGTTCTGGGAAGTCTGGTAGAGCTGACCTTGCTCTGAGCAGAGGTTTGAACTTGGTAATCTCCAGAGGCTTCTTCCAACCTCAGTTATTCTGTGATTCTACTACTCCACCTGAGCAATGAAAATAGTATTACCCATAACAATTTATGTAACTTAAATAGTGATTTAAACAACAAAGGTTCATCATGCTGGAGAGGCAATGGTAAGATTTGCATTCAGCTATTTGTGCCATTAGTTCAGAAGGTACTGAAGGTATCTTCCAGAGGAAGGAGAAATTTTATAATTAGAATTACTCTAGAGTATGAAATTCTTCAATCACTAATGAAAGTTGAAAGTGACAGCCAGTCTCTTTTTGGTTTGTATTTTAATTTTTAGGTACAGTGGCTTAGATCAAGCATTCCACAGGGAACTAGTTCCAGTTCACATGAGGGTCTAATACCAAAATGGCTGTTTTATTTTGAAAGAAAATTTTGGGTATTGAAACATGTGAAGAAGAGTTTGACTTTTAAGCAAGTCTCTCATTTCATTTGATGACATTTAGATTTTGTTTGATGGCATTTAGACTTCATTTGAATGTGTTGCTTTGGGTATTTTAATATTATAGTTAATGGCATGTCTGACCTTCCTTTGTTAGATCTATCCAGGTTCAGTGGAGTTAATGCAGGTGATTGAAGATTTTATACACATTGTTGGAATGGGAATGATGGACTTTCAGAATTCATACCTAATGACTGGAAATGTAGGTAAGAAATAGGAATTTCTTCTATCAAATTTATGACCTATTGAAAATCAGAAATTGCAAGTATATACTATAGAGTTGATGATTCTATCACATTACAGACTGGGCTGCGCCTCCTCCTTCAAATTATCTCTGTCGCTTGATTATCTCCTTTCTGGTATAACACACTTGATATGCCTTACACATTGGACTTCTCCATAATCGTATCTCAATATCTAAAATGCAAATTTTCAGAATCTAAATAAAATTCAGAATATATTTATCAGAATACTATGAATTGTAGGTATATATTAGAGCATTTCCAGGATATACAGTGTTTCAAATGGTAATTTAAAAACCATGCTAATTAAGATAATAATGTTAAAATTAATAGCTTGAGAAATGTTATTATTGTTGACATTGTTTTCTTTGCACATAGTATCATAGAATACTTAGGGTTGGACAGGACCTTAAAGATCATCTAGTTCCAACCCTTCTGCCATGGGCAGGGACATCCCACTAGATCAGGCTGCCCAAGCACCATCCAACCTGGCCCTGAACACCTCCAGGGATAGATACAGCAGCCACAGCTTCCCTGGACAACCTGTGCCAGTGCCTCACCACTTTCATCATTAAGAAATTCTTCTTAATGTCTCATCTAAATCTGACCCTCTCCAATTTATATGCATTTCTCCCTTGTCCTATGACCACAAGCCTTTATGAATAGTCCCTCTCCAGCTTTCCTGTCAGCCCCTCTCAGGTACTGGAAGGTTGCTATAAGAACTTCTTGGAGCCTTCTCTTCTCCAGGCTCAACAAGCCCAACTCTCTCAGCCTGTCCTTGTATGGAAGGTGCTCCAGCCCTCTGATCATCTTTGTAGCCCTCCTCTGGACCCATTCCAACAGCTCCATCTCCTTCTTATGTTGAGGATTCCAGAACTGGACACAGTATTCCAGATGAGGTCTCATAAGAGAGGAATAGAGGGGCAGAATCACCAGAATCACCTCCCTTCACCTGCTGGCCACACTTCTTTTGATGCAGCCCACGATACTATTTGCCTTCTGGGCTACGGGCACACATTGCTGCCTCATGTCAAGCTTCTCATAGACCAGCACCCCCAAGTCCTTCTCTGCAGGGCAACTCCCAATCATGTCATCCCCCCATTGCGTGCTGGAATTGGGAATTGCCCCTACCCAGGTGTAGGACCTTGCACTTGGCCTTGTTGAGCCTCATGAGGCTCTCACAGGCAATGTTTTGGTGTGATAATAATCAGCATAAACAAATTAAAAAGAATCTTAAAAAACCTAGTAGTTTCCAAAACAATGTAAGCCTGTGGTTTCTTTTTTATATATATGGCAGTTTCGAAATTTTATTCAGATTTAATTTGCAAACTGTTTTCGGCACTGGAGAGTTGCCAGGCAATGTAGTTAAATAATAGCAAACATGAAATATGAAGATTTTTAACAACTGAGTTCAACTTATTAGTAGCCATAAGTGCTTCTATAATATCACAGAATTTCATTAAAATTTCAACACCAAAAAAAAACCCAAGTTGAAAAGCTATTTTCCAAGCTATTTTCCAAGCATTTTGTCTTCGCTTAGCTTCTTCCTCATTCAATTAACCTTCTATACCTACACTTCTATAATGCTAAGAAAGCTGCATATAATGAAAAAAATTCAAAATATGTATTTCTGTGATAGTAAAAGTTCTAGTGTCAATACATTTTTTAAGATTTTCAGTTAGCATCTTTCTGCATCTAAATGTCAGTTAGATGTAGAGCAAGTCACTAGAACTTGTTAGAAAATATGGCCATTTGGAAATTAGTTGCTGGAATAAAGAAGGGAAATTGTTGGACTATCCCTTTTGAAAATCTGACTTGCTGTGCAAAAATAAATATTTATTAATGTTGTCCTGTTCATCTTTAGATTGACAGTACTGAAAACACTAGCCCCTGTAAGACACAGCCTTGTATTGGAGACATGTCAAAAAACTCACCAAAAAGAACTCTGGCAGCCTAAAAAAGTTTAAAACATTTCAGTAGGCAGTATGGGGAAATTTAGCTTTTAACTGATGATTCATTATTCTTGTTTACTGTTTGCTTTGTAGTACCACTTAAAGTTTCTTCCAGTTATCAGTCCTTCATTATGCTAGACATGCACAAATTTATAAAGAAAAGACAGTATCTTTTTTTGAAATGTTTGTTCCATGGAATTTTTATGACAAAATAAAGAGATGAGCTTATTTAAAGACCACAGCTCATGCTGCTTGGCATGATGTACTGCATTCTGATCTGTTTGTCCTCTGAAAAATGTAAAAGAAAACACGGGAAAATGTTTTAAGAAGATGCATTCAAATAATCTGTCTCTACATATTCATGGCTTCAAAGTGGAAACAGCAACAACTTTCCAATTGAATCAGAAACCGTGCTGTGCACTGGCTAGTCTAGATAACTGCATAATCTTGCAGTCTTTCTTTTGATTATCTTTCTCTTCCCACTTATAAGATAATTTTAGGCACCCAGGAGTAGGACTGTTCTTAACTATATAACCATCAAAGGAATGGAAAGAAATTGAGAAAAGTAAAATGAATTTATAGGTTTATTCTGACTACACATTCTCTCTGCCTTGACATATTGGTAGGAGTTTATCCTCTTTTTACATCATCAGCTGTGAAAAAGGACAGGGTCACTCCTGTGCAACATATTGAGCAGAATACTGGTGCTTAGGTGACATACTGAGATGGGGACTGAATTTTTTTTTCATCAAGGAGTAATTTCTTATTTTCAGAAATAATGAAAGGATGCATCCGGAATAATTCAGTTTTAGTGTAGTTATCCTCCAGGGGGTTGGTGTAACTCTTTCTTACTTGCTGTGTAGTTGGAGCTTGAGGAATGTTTATGTTGATTGCAACTGAGAGGAACAAACAATGCAATTGATGTTATCTTGTCTTAGCATTAGTTCTGCTGTACCAACAGGAGTTTGAAAATATGCAGGGTCTTGTTTATAACTTGTAATAACAGTCTTGTCATTTAAGTCAGCTAACACATTCCATGCAGGAAGCAGATATGTTCAGAAAGGAGGCCCAGTTTTATGTATGCGTCTTTAAGTAAGACTACCCAAGAATTATTCCATACTTATGTACCATAAAACATTTCCTCAGCACCTTAGGTATTTCAGATGCCTTTTGCCATATTTTCATTTCATAATTACTTTACAGTTCAGATAAATGAGAAAAAAAGATTCACTAGTAAAGATCAACTGCGGTTTCTTGTCAGAAAAAAAATCCGGTTATGTAGCAAATTTCATGGTGTTGCATTGAGTTCTTGGTTTCCCTCTATTAATTTCCATTTACAAGTCCATTTTTAATTGAATGGTACAATAACAGTCCAAATACAATTTGAATATTTAGTTGTGTTTGACAGATATGCTAATCTCCTGAGATCCTCCACAGATGTAATTTGATTTTCTCTTTTTTCCAAGGCAGAGGCAGAACATAGGAAGTGATGAAAGTTATCTTAATTATATGGTAGGCTATGCTAGGCCACATTATTACACATTTTGATGTAGCAAGTAGCTAAGAACTCTTGCTATGCCACTCATAAACTTTTCAGTGTGGTGGCTTTTAACTTCAGTTTTTCATTGCTTCTGAAGAAAATACAGGAGATTGGTTCCAAATGTAGATGATCCAGTATCTGTGCTTTGAGGTTTATTTAGTCAAGTCAGTCAAAGCAAATGCATTTCTATTAAAGCAACTCCCATCTCCTTTTAGCTGTTCTTTCAATTATAGAGAATATGAAAATCTTAACAAAATTAAATGTAAAACCAAAAATTTCCTTTGATCATGCATGGCTAGGACAGATGATATTTTTTATATTTATGTGCTCTCAGTTCTATATTATATTCCTTTAAGAATGATTAAGTAAAATAAAATCCTTTGATAGAAGGTGGAAGCCTCCTTCCTCACCCTGCTCCTTCCTTGCTTCTTTCTCTTCCTCCACCCCCTCCTCCTCAGAACCAGCTGAGCAGGCACAGGAAAAGGATAGTGTGAAAAAAACCAAGAGCTTTTGCTACCACTCAGAGTCCCTGAATTAGCTGAAAGCTTAGACCCACCTGCAAAGGTACAACATGCAGTGAGAGAAAAGCTTTTAAACCACAGTGCTGTTCTGTGATAACTACTCACTTTCAGTGTTCTCTGTTATAAAAGGTGAGTTCCTGGTCTTAGGTCAAATAACTAATTTTGGCATTTAACAGCTCTTTGAACTTCATAGCTAGAAGTTACCTGAAAGCTAAAACCTAACTAGATCCATCTCAGGGCTTTGGCTGATTTGGGCTCCCATTGCAGTAAACTATTAGGAATTCTGAAAAAAAAATTACAAAAAGTTAACTGAGCTGCTATCAAGAAATATTCATCCTTTAATTTAAAAAAAAAAAAAAAAATTCCAGACTAGAAGATTCGAGTTCCACAACCACAAAAAATGGTGAAAGGAGACTCTCTTGCCAAAAATCACATGTATACCTCTTTGAAGTTATTAATGACAACACCAAATAGTCTTGAAGTGCAGTGTATTGTCATGGATTTTACTTGTAACTGACAGAAAACAAACAGTATTTTCAGCATGAGAAATGTATTTTTTTTGCTAATGTTAGTTTTGTAAATACTGAGGTCTGAGTGATCAGTAATGCTCTAAAATATGCAGCTGTCACAAAGTCATTTAGTCAAAGCCAAGGAAAACTGAATATCTCCAGGTGTTATAGCAAAATTAAAAGAAAGGGATATACACTCTCAGATGAAATTCAGCACTGAGAAAGCATGTAAGAGCAAGTAGTTCAAACCATACATAATAAAGGAATCTAAAGGAATTCTGTAAAATCCCATGCTCTCTTCAGCAGAGCTCAGAGAAAAGAACAGAATTACTGTGCAAAAGAAGCAATCTAGAGAAAATGCCATTTCTTTTTTAATTGTTGGTAGCCATCACTTGCAATGATCTTGTCAATTCAGATTTTATAGTTAGGATTAATTTCTTGCTTTAAGCATCACAAATTCTGCCAAAGTCACACAGAACTTCCTTTGTAGTCAAAAGAAACTACTGTGCAGGAAAGCAGTTCATACCATCTAAGACATCTAAGGTAAGGGCATGGGTTTCCTTCTGGAAATTCTTCCACTGGGTAAAAAGGCAGCTTATTAACTAGCTTAAGCTTGATTGATTCATGTCATCTGAAGCAGAGAGAAGTGCTGCTTCTTGAGTAAACAAAACCTGTGCACGCAGAGGGGCTCAGAGCTGCATGGTAGAAAAATAAAATTAAAAAAAATAGAAAACTGGAATGATTAGAATAGATATTTGAGAACAGATTGTTAAAAGGAACTAGATGTACACAACTGAAAAGTAAATGAAAAAAAGAAATTAGGCTGATATCTCTGTTTAATCTTGCCCACAGGGGAAAAAAAAAAGATTCTTAACTAAACTGTAAATTAGCATATTTAATTCTGAAGGATTTAAGAAGAATAACATAAAAATAACCAGAATCTATGTGTAATGCTGTTAGCTATGATAGTATATGAAAAAATGCAGAGGTGTAAGTCATGCCTCCATGCATAAATCAGCTTCTAAGCAGCAGTCTGTTACCTCTCTACTTAAAAATGGCTACTGTGGCACTGGTACTCTGATGAGTAATCTGATTCAATATAGTAATTAAGATATAATTTTTCATTTAAGCCTTCATCTTGAACTGCTTAGGTTAGATTTTTAAATATTGGCAGGGAACAATGTCTGATTTCTGCCTTGACAGAAACCATAGGATGCTATAGTGGAGAAAATTATAAAACCACGTCCATTACTTTGTGTATTCGCATATTTTCTTGTTCTCTCTTCAATCTTCTATTTTATGCTCATACCCATGAAATTTGTTAAAAAAAGTTAAATAACCCTGTAGGCTTAAGTGTATCTTAAAATTTTCAGATTCTGGCTAGAAACATGTATAAATGTTAGTAACCACAGAATCTTTCAGAAGAGGTACCTACTCTAGCTATAAGGCACAAGCATTGGTACACCTGCTGAACTTTGGGAATCCTAGAAAATGAGGAAGCTGGATTTCTGTCTGTTTCTGTGCTCATTCACCTTTTTCCAAGGTGAGATTTTTAGGTCTTTAAAACTAGATCCTTTTCATACTCGCTAGAATCCTCTCCACATTATATGGTTTATTTACTTATCCTAATCTCATCTGCCTAGTCAGCTTCTTTCTCATAAATATCATACTGGCCTAACGTAGGCCAAAAGACTGAATTGGTTTTGACATTTGAAAGGTGTTATTGTTTGGGTTTTGGTTTTTTTTTTCCCCAAATACAGTAAAGAAGACAGAAACAAAGCCACACATTGATACTAACTTGTCCAAAGTTGTAAAGAAAATGTCTAAAATTTGCAGTCAAGAAACAACTGGTTTAATAACTACATATGATATAGTCAGGATTCATTTGTAATGAAACTACTGCTCATTCTGTGTAGTGCTATAGAAAAGTATTGTGAATTTTGTGGTTAATAGAAATTCAACTGGTAAAATTTCAACTTTTTCTCCCAATAGAAAGAAAGTAGCACTGTCAGACAAATGAAAATGCAAATTGCATAGAATGGCCCAAAACAGACTTTCGGATCTCTCTCCTTTTTCCTTCAAGTTATTTCAGAGTAATCCATGGTTTCATAAAGCAAAATTCAGGGGTACAGCCTTTAAGGAATGACTGTGTGGATTATACTTATTATTTTTAAGAAGGAGAACAGGAATCATTCCTTGTAGTGTATCATAGTTCACGTGTAAATAACTCTAATGATTACCATAATTATGAGGGGGAGGGGTTGTCAGCAACAAATTTTTGCGAGGGAAAAATCAAGTGAAACTTAAATGGTTTTGCAATAAAATACATTCCTAATAGATAAAGAAATACGAGTTCCCTTCAATTCACAAAGTATTTATATTCTCTTCAGATTTCTATCTTTTTAATAACTAATAAAATAAACAGTAGAGTAAGCAATATTTAGCTAACAATCTTTTCCTTTTTTTGTTATATAATTTTGTTATATAGACTTTTGCCAGTTTCCATAGTTTAATATTCCATTCTTCTCAAAATAACCTAAAAGATTCAGTGCCTGTCATGTTCTCATTTCAGGCCAGGATCCATCTTTTAAAACCATATTTATAAAAATGAATCAAAAAGGACCAAATGCAGGCTTGAGAATTGTTCTACAGTTCTCCATACTTTTTAATTCCTGGCACCTGCCCAGATAATGTCAAGGCATGTTTCAGGAGACAGTCCAGGTGAGAAAACTGCCCTGGTAGGCACAATTAATCCTTTTCTCATTTCACTGTGGTGCGTAGTTAGTTGAACTCTGTTCTTAGATAGTGAACGTGATTGTTAGAGCAGTTATAAGTTTTCATTCACGACTTCAGCCTCTTGTCCTAATCCTCTTTGTTTCTCACTCGGATGTAGCCCACCTGTCTTCCTTACCTCAGAGCTGTACTCTGTCAGCTGAGCAGGTGCTCTGTTACGTGAAGGTGGGCATCTGTAACAGTTCTTTCTTCGCTCTTCAAAAAATCCTTCAACTTCCAAGGTTCATAGACAGTGTCACTCTCCAGTTTCCCTGTATTTCATTTGCTCAAACCATACGTAACAGTCTTCTGGTGGCTAAAGGCTACCAGAACAGATAATTTTCAGAGAAAAATAGACAAAAGAAAAGCAAAACTATGGGAAAAGGCCAGTTGGAAATTGGGTTTTGCCTTTATATACTTCTGCTTCATACCATTTTCTTTGCAGCAGCCTCAGCAAGTCTTTCATCAGATCAATATATATGGGTTTCAGAAGATTCAAGCTTTTTCCACTGATTAAAGGGGAAAAGCTTCGTGCGTACTTTGAAGGTCTAGATCATTGCAGCGACTGACTTAATTCCTGAAATAAATGATCGAGAGCTCAATATCAAAAAAGCTTATTAAATGATTCACATTCCCTGAAAACTTAGCTGTGAACAGTGCATAAAAGAGTAGAATTTTTTTCTGTCTTTTCAAAAACTGCATACTCAGTGATCCTGAGGAAATACTTCCCTCGGTTACTTAAGATTAAAAATGTCTAATATCAAAGGCATATCTATATGAATGTCTATCAAAAAATCTTCCTAATTGTGGATAAAAATCTAATGCAATTCTATGCCTATATTCTAAATAATACTCAAAATTCAATAGTTAATTTTTTGTATATTTTATTAATTATCCTTAAAGGTAAAGCTAAGTAAATTACCAATTCAATATTTTTAAATGGGTGTCATAGGAAACAGGAATAATCTAGGGAGTTTCCCTTTGTTATCTTAAATAAGAAACACTGGAAGAAAAATATTTTAAAGAAATGGAAACTATAAAACATCCAGACATCCAGGCTTCAGTCTAATTTGATAAAATGCCTCTAACTGAAACAGAAAGCGGTGTCAGCAGCCCATTTGTGGAGGTAATTTTTTACAGCATTTATGAATATGTATCTTAAATTTTTGTATTGTTCCTAAATTTCTAATTCTGTAGACTCTTTTCTGAATAATTTTGTTTATAGCCCCCTTTTTACATGAGCAATTACAAGCTGGTGTTTTCTAAAGGAATTATCTGGCCTATGGTGGGCCATTTTTTTAACAGCTGCACTTAAGTTTGCCCTGAGAAATTAAATATATGAGCTTATTTGCTACTTGGACAGCTGCATCTTTGCGTGACTCTCAACAGTTTCCAAGTAGAATGACACTTGAGGGGATTGAAATTAAGAATTTTTGGTGGCAGCTATGATTTAATGTAGTAAAGGCACACCCAGAGGAGTGCTATCATTTCATATAAGGTAGCACCAAAAGGCAAAAATGGAGTATAATCCCAAGATATTCTAGACAATATGGTCCTCCTCTTAGACAGGGGAGGCGCTGGAGTGTCAGAGTTTGATAACAAGATGCAATTCTGCACAGACTGATGACTTGTTCTAGGTTTTTATATTCCTGTAAGAAGAGCATCCAGCTATCATCTGGCAATACATCAGGTAGAGGAGGTTGGCAAGAGGTGGTCTGACTACATACTGTAAATACAAAGTTCACCCTCACTTTTAATGAATTCTGTGGGGTTTTTTTACTCACTCACTGTTAAAAACGAAAGAAGGGAAATCAAACAATTGAAGTAAAAATCCACAAGATATAAATTGGTAAAAATAGGAATAAAACTGAAGACTCATGCTTTCAGCTAGTAAAAACTAGCAAAACTCAGCAGAAATAGATTGATTTCTTATCTGACAATAACAGAAAATATTACTTAACAAAGACTTAAGAGACAGCTATTAACTCTGCAGTGTTACTTGCAGTGTGTTAGAGAGAGAGGTCAGTTACCCAAAAATTAGCTCCATTTTGAATGTGGAGGTAGTATGGTTTATATCAAGCTAAAGACGTGGTATATCAGCAGCCAAAGTATTTTTTTTCAATTTTCTGCCTTCTTTTCAGGAAGAAAAAAACCCCATAAAACAAAACAAACAAGCAAACAAAAACCCCAATAAAAGATAAAAAAACAAACCAAAGCAACAAAAAAAGGAAAAAATCCCCAAACAAGCAAACCAAATTACCAAACCAACTAAGCAAACAAACAAACAAAAATGTTTTTGAAAAAGTATATGATTTCCTTCATTACTACTCTCAGTTTTAGTACCAAATAGCAGTATAGATCTGCCTCCTTGAAACCATATAGTCTGAAAAACAATTGCAGTAACAAACAGGACAAGTATCTTTTGCTTGTCAAGTAAGTTTTGTGGGGGTGTTAGTGCATTAGTAATATCACAGAAAAGTATTTTTTGGCAAATAATTATTTTGATACTGGAATTATTAAGATATTATTGAGGTCAAACTTCAAAGCTATGTAAATATAGGCAGATATAATTCTGAGTAATTATGTTTATGCCTGTGCAATTTTCTTTTTTTAGCATGGACAGTTGGACTTCAGTATGTGGATACTACGTGAATCTGTAATTCTGTTAAGATCAGATTGTATAGTGTTATTACATTAAATAAATCCAGCTGTGAAAGGTGGCTGAGGGATGCCCTCCCATCGAGTTAGAAGGTTCAAGATGGACCACCTTGCTTTCTAGCCTTCCCCACAGAGGAGAGCCTAAGTGCGGCAGGATCTGTCCCTAGTCCCAGACTTGGTTGATAGTTTATGACTAAAGGATTTATGTGGATGTATAACTGTTAGCCAATAGTCAGAATTAGCGTCACCTGTGAGAGTTTCCTCAGAGACTGTCACCCACAGGATTAATATTTCCTGTAAGTGACACCAAGTAGGCTGTCACCAAAGCATTTCAGATGTTTTTGCAGTGACTGTCTTTCTGACAGTCCTGCAGTGCTGAAGCAGTAAGCAATGTAATTAAAGCAACAGGTAAAACAAGTTCTGGATTGCCATAGATAAATTTAGTTACTGCATTAACACTAGATGATTGTAACAACTTAACAATGATTGCATATATACATATGAAGTAAGAATAAAAGCTTGTATTAGTAGTTACTTTCCTGGGGGAATATCTGACAAAGTCAGAGGTGTGCAATTCTTATGCAAAACATGTCACTTAGGGTGAGAGGAGAGGTCCAGGTCCCTCATCATCTCCATCTGGTAAAGTGGTCGTTTTTCCTCCCACAGACAAAGGGTTTTCAAGTACCAATTTTACACTTTTTGAAAACTCTTTGGAGCATTTTGGTGGGATGAGACTAAGTCAATTATTATGAGTTGATTGGTTTTTGGCAAGGCTGCTTTTGTCATCAGAAGATGGGAACTCAGTGGTTTGCCATGCATTCAGGGTGAGGAGCTCAGTACAAGTTTTGAGGGCTGTTTCTGTTCTTAACTGAACCAACATCAGGCTGTGAAGCCTTTGCCTCACTCTGGGTGTCCCACAGCTGATTTGAGATACTATCACCCTATTCATCTTGTCTTGCAAGGTAAAGTTTTTAGTTGTTCAAGTAGAACCACTCCCTTTTGCAAACTGCTCCCTTTTGCCATGACTGCTCTTTGCCACCTGCAAATCAGTTGTACCTGAAGTGGTGACAGAGCTAACAGTGTCAGTAAGTCCAGTTGAAACTGTTCCAAAGGATCCATATGCTGGGTTTGCTAAAATCATAATTGTTTCTGAACACTATGAAGAATCTTGTCATTTCTGAATCTCTAAGTTCAGTCGTTTCATGGGCTTTATTCGTTTCAGTTTGCTTTCCCACGATTGCAGCTTTGAGTTTTAAGATCTTGTTTGCTTCTCTGGCTCAAGGCTGAGATAGAGCTATCTTTGATAGCATGATAGCATGTGTGATATAAATCAGAGCATCATTCTACTGTGGATGAAAATAGTTTTTTCCCACTTTTGAAAATTTTAGGAGGAATTCTGTAAAAGATTTTTTCTTTTCCTTTTCCTTTTCCTTTTCCTTTTCCTTTTCCTTTTCCTTTTCCTTTTCCTTTTCCTTTTCCTTTTCCTTTTCCTTTTCCTTTTCCTTTTCCTTTTCCTTTTCCTTTTCCTTTTCCTTTCTCTTTTCCTTTCTCTTTTCCTTTCTCTTTTCCTTTCTCTTTTCCTTTCTCTTTTCCTTTCTCTTTCTCTTTTCCTTTCTCTTTTCCTTTCTCTTTCTCTTTTCCTTTCTCTTTCTCTTTTTCTTTCTCTTTTTCTTTTTCTCCTTTTCTTTTTCTCCTTTTCTTTTTCTTTCTCTTTCTCTTTTTCTTTCTCTTTCTCTTTCCCATTCCCCTTCCCTCTTCCCTTTCCCCTTCCCTTTTCCTTTTCCTTTTCCTTTTCCTTTTCCTTTTCCTTTTCCTTTTCCTTTTCCTTTTCCTTTTCCTTTTCCTTTTCCTTTTCCTTTCTCCAAGTCTTATTTACATTGGGAAGAAAAAAGTTTTCTCCCTCCAAATATGTGGTATCAATCTGTGGCCTGCAGTGTTTGAACAGTACTGAATGTAAGGAGCACAAATGCTTACATTGCCCTGCAGTAGTGCCAAATAACTTGATATTGTTGTGGTTGCTTCTCTTTTTTTGTTTTAGCAAACTTTCTCTATATGCATAGAGGCATGTAGTCAGCCATAGGCAGCATTCTTATGTAAATCTTTCAAGAAAATATGGTATGAAATGCTCTTATACAAAGGATATTTGATTTCTTTACATGAATGACTTTTCATATAATCTATGGTTTAAAGCTTATGCTATTCTTTAGTGACTGTTATTTTGTGGATTTGTTTTTTCTATAAGGTCTTCCACTTTTGGTGCCAGTTATATCAGTTAATAGTTAGTAGCGGTAGGCATATTTTCTAATACATTGTTATTATGTGCCTCATACTATCTTGCATTACTCAGTAGTTAAGCATCTGGAAAGGAGGCAGATTTCAAGAAAACCTATGGGAAAATAGTATATTAGTATAGTAACTTGTCCAGAAAACCCTGTCTCTGGTCCTGTAGTAGAATAGATCGCTAGAATGTGAGCTAATCTCAAAGGCAAATACTTGGAAACCTATTCAAATGTGTGTAAATGGTGCCCTTCAGTGAAACATATTTCCTCCTATATTGGCACCTAAATCTCATTTCCAATAATGCAGAGGAATGAAAATAGGCTGGCCAGCCCAAGGGGAAGAACCTGTGGGATAGTCATGAGGATGACTGCACCTACAGAGACTGGCAGGCAGGCAGGCTGCTGCATCTGCACATATAAGACTTCTCCCATTTCTGAGGGAAATATTTTTCAAGAATACAGCAAGCTTACCCCCTCCTTTCTCATTCCTACCTCAAGAGGGTACAATGTGCTCATAAAGATTAAAGTGAATGTCTCTTTTTGCCATTAAGTATCTTAGATTGTTCATTGCAGAAGCATAGAAGGAATGTTTTTAATGCTCATTTAGCTTTGAAAATTGCATCACTATCTAGGCAATGAAAAATAATGCTCTCCTTTCACAGTCAACAATGCACAAAGAAAAGTTGATTTCTGCAGAATGACTGTCATTTAACTTTGCCAAATTGAACTTATACCTGTTTTTTTGATGAATAGTTCCACTACTGGAAAACATGTCTGGTGATGTTATCCTGCATCATCTATTTTACATTCCTGGTTGTACTTAGAAATACTTTTAAGATTTTAATACTTTTCAGAAGTTGAAATTGTAGATATTCAAACGTCTCATAAACTGAAACTATAGAGACTGCACATCGATAGAGTAAGACATTCAAATAGAGCACTAGTTCATCTACTTAGAAATGGTATTCAAAAGCAGAGCTCAGAGGAGTATGGACTGTTTATGTTTATAATGTTTATAATTCTTTTTACAAGATATTAAAGACAGTTTGCTGAATACAAGTGTTTGTTCTCTGAATGTACTTGAAGCCTGGATTTGACTGACTTTGTGTGCCCAGACTTGTGTAAGACTTGGGCATGGTCCCACACAATGTTCTTGTCTATAAATTGGAGTGACGTAGGTTTAATGGATGGATCACTTGATGGATAAAGAAATGTGTGGATGGTCACACTCACAGAGTTGTGGTCAGCTGCTCATATGTCTAAGTGGAGACCAGTGATGAGAGGCATTCCACTGGGGTTGGTATTGGAACCAGTGGTGTTTAACATCTTTGTTGGAGTCATGTACAGTGGAACTGCTGGCAAAACCAAGCTGTGTGACACGGTTGACATACTGGAGGGATTAAAAGGTGGGAGTATGTGAACATTATGAGGTTCAACAAGGCCAGGTACAAGGTCTTGCACGTGGATCAGGGCACAAATACAGGCTGAGTGGAGAATGTATAGAGTGTAGCCCTGAAGAGAAGGACTTGGGGGTGCTGGTGGATGAGAAGCTCAACGTGAGCCAACAATGTGTGCTCGCAGCCCAGAAAGCCAACTGCATCTTGGGCTGCATCGTAGGAAGTGTGACCAGCAGGTCAAGAGAGGTGATTCTCCTCCTCTACTCCACTCTCATGAGGCCTCTCTTCTCTAGGATGTACTGTGTTTAGTTCTGGAGTCCTCAGCACAGGAAGGACATGGATCTGTTAGAGTGAGTCCGAGGAGGGCCATGAAGATGGTCAAAGGGCTGCAGCACCTGCCCTATGAGGACAGACTGAGATAGCTGGGCTTGTTGGAGAGAAGGCTCTGGGGAGACCTTATAGGAGCCTTTCAGTACTTAAAGGGGGCCTACAGAGAATCTGGGGAGGGGCTCTTTGCTAGGGAGTGCAGTGATAAGACAAAGGGTAATGGGTTTAAGCTGAATGATGGGAGATATAGATTAAATATTAGGAAAAGTTTTTACTGTGAGGGTGGGGAGGCACTCCAAGAGGTTGTCTGGAGGAGTAGTGGAAGTCCCATTCCTCGAGGTGCTTAAGGCCTGGCTGGATGAGGCTTTGATCCATCTGATCCAGTGGAATATGTCCCTGCCCATGACAGGGGGGTTAGAACTGAAGGATCTTGAAGATTCCTGTCAACCCAAACCATTCATGATTTAGGAGTTTTCCTTTAAAGCTTGCAAAATAAGGAAAGAACTGTGTAGGAGTATGGTCATTTTTTCTTCTTATAGGCATTTATTGGTATATTTTCTTCTGTTCATAATTTTGTTAATCCTTAAATTATGTAGTAGTGTATTTGTTCATGAGCTTTTAATGTATAGCTTGAAGTGGTTTCTGTACAGTGAGTCACATGCCTGCTTTTTATGATTTTTTTTTTTCTTATGGATGTAAATTCTATTGACAACACCAGCTGCTAGATCCAAATTTTTACCTGTCACTCAGCATTTTCTAAACTCACATTAATCTGCACTGTCACTGCTTTTAGCAATATTTAAAGACTCTCATAGCTATAGCTTGGGATGAGATGAGGTTGTTGAACCCGCAAATCTTTTTTTTAAAATTTTTTTTTCTAGGTTGTTTTTTTTTTTTTACATTTAGTGCTTCAGTGGAATAAAGCCAAACCTTCCATTAAAGCAGCTTAAATAAAGCTGTGTTACCTGCTAGCTGTGGTGCACAGTTGTCAAAATTGCCAAAATACTATTTTGTTTCTTCACAGCATTTGAACCTCTTGATGGTACAAAACAATAAGACTCATTGTTTCTATTGCTTTCTTAGTCTTTCATGTTGAGATACTTTCATTTTGTGGAAGTATAGAAATGGGTAGGATTTAAATCAAGAACATAATATATTGGGGTTTGACTAAAGGAGAAGATTATTTTGTAGTTAGTGTTTTCTCAGGAATGTAAAAGAATGTCAAATTACTGCGCCAGTGAGGTTTCTTTGTTCTCAGTTTAATCATTTAGGCCTAGACTGAACTTAATCTGTGACAGGAAGAACTAAAAATGAATAAAATCATAATATAAAAATTCCACAAACATAATCTATATATAGTAGATTATTATTAAAAACCCCAAGGAATTACTTATTAAAACGTACTTGCAGGTTTTGTTTAAAGGCTTCTGTCCTTGTCTTCTGTCTTGTATTAAATTGCCCATCCTGTATGTGTCTATTCAATAATAAAGTCTGCCTATTCTTATTAAAATGATGAAATTATATGTTTCACTTAACTGATTTTACTTCCTGTATTGTGTATGCTAAATTCTTATTAGTTCCATTTTTACTGTTTTTGTGAATGTTAGTTTAAGTTCTCAGAAAAAAGAAATCTTTTATGTCTGATTTATTTCTTGCTCCAAAAAGTGCAACTAGTATGTTGTCTCAGCACATGCACTGAAAGTCTCATTTGCTGACTGATGACCACCTTTTGAAAATGCTTCATTACCATTCAAATGTCTCTTTCCAATAAACATAGCATAACTGTAGAATCCAAATCTTTACATCAAGATTTAATTGATAGCCACAGCTCATATTGAGATAGAATCAGATTATGCTGTCCACATCTGTGCTACTGCAAAAAAAAGTTTCTGCTTTGAAATATTATCAAATAACTGAGCATCCATACACTGACCCTTAACTGTGTTTGGTTTTTACTTCAGTTTAGAAATTTTGTTATGAATGTTTGCCACCAGAGTGCAGTTAGTATGGCTTCCAATAAAAAACCATTTAGATGGTTTGGGATTAGGGACAGAAAACCCATTTAGTATATCAAAAATATTCTATAAAGGCAATAGCACTGTAAAAACTACACAGAACAGAGAGGGGAAAATAACTAAAGGAAAAAAAAAGAAGCAATTTTCTTTCCAGCATCCTGTTTGTTTGATAACAATGCTATAATCATGATATGCTGAGGAAAAAAGATAATACAAAATTACAATATTTGATTTTCTGGTTCTCCAGGGAATTATTTGTTCTAAGAAAGCCACCTTGACTGTGGGTTACAATTTGTAAGTGGTCAAATAATATTGGAAGGCAAGAAATATTTTTTATGGCTATGTCCTAGATCTGACTGTGGAGGTAATGACAGTTGTCCCAAATATGGCATGGCAGTAACAGCAAAACTGGATTCCGCTTAGAATACTTGATGCTGAATGATTATGCATAACTAAAATTATAGATTATTTTCAAACAGAATGTGCAGAATTTTTCAGTAAATTACTAGCTTATCTGGCTATTAAATTGAGTCATTCTGTGTTAGTGTTTTCAGGTACAAGAAATTAATTGAAACAATTGTGTTCTGTGGTTGATCCTAAAAAACTATAGTGCGATAGGAAATAAAAATTCCATCCCTGCTTCTTACTTCCATATTTCACATTCATAATACTCCATTTAAAAAGAATTCACTGTGGCTCTTTATGAATTAACATGAGCAAATTCTGGAGTAAACTCTTCCTTTCCTCTTTATATCAGAGATATAACCGTGTTTTCTGGGGTATTGCACATTGTAGAATCAAATTTTAACTTTATAGGGTTTCTACCTACAGGCAATATATCCGGGAAACAAGGGATTGTTAGCCAAAGCAGTCTAATTTGAATCTGGGGGTCTCTTATTCTCATCATATATTTCATAAACACACTGCAATGAATGTCACTAGAAATTAAAGAAATAACAATAACAATAAAACCAACAGTATTGCAATAACTGTAGCAGAATATAGTTTGCAGATAGGATGTAGTGCCAAGGAAATAGCAGAGTCATATCAAGTATGTATTTTAGTAATTCAGATGTTGCAGAGCCAGGCATGGTGATGACTCCTTTTAAATACATCTATCATGCCTTACAAAAAACAGATTTTTTCATTCATAGTAATTTCTACAGATTAGCTGTTCAAAGTGGTATTAGTCTAGTGCACGTAGAAGCAAAACTGAAAGCACTCTAAGGATATCTGAAGAGTCTGAATCTAAAGAGGCTTTTTAAGAATTAGAAGGCTATTTGCTTCAAGTATAATGCTATGTTATACCTTAATATATTTCTTTTCTTTTACTAGATTCTGTGATTAACTTTGGCACTGATCTCAGACATAATGTGTCTGCATTTTATGTACTCACTCACAGACGAGGGTTAATTGATTACCCTAAAATGCAGTTTAAGCTCACTATGCAATTTATAAAAAATTCAGATTATTTTTTTAAAAAAATATGAGAAGACAACCCAAGCAACCCTAATTAGGCATCACTATCTTTCTCTGTCACCTGTACTCAAAATTAATGAACATATAAGGCACTTAAATTCAGACAAGGGAAAAAATATTGGTATAACATTCTACTTAGTTGACTAGTTGTTTGTTGGTTTTCATTCCTTCTTATCTGCTTGGATTTTTTTGAGTCCTCCTCCCACAGCTTTGATAAACATGAAAAGCCTCTCATTTAGGGGGAGTGGGAGGGAAGAAGCAGGGGATGCTGAGGAGAGGATGACCAGAATTATATAACAAGAGCTAAGCACAAGGTCTGCATGCCTTAGTGATTCATGGGATTGCGTTATAACAGCTCATAATAACCAAGCTCTGGCACTCTTTATAGGCCAAATCTTCTAGTTAGATGTTTTTTAAAGCATCTCCTCATTGTGCAGTTGTTTTATTGAAGAGACCACAATAACTCTGAGATATTTCTCCTGAGTTATTAAAGTTAATTTAGAATTCAACAATGTGAATGAGTAAATCAAACTCAGTCTAATTAGTATTACTTACTACTTATATTGGACAGTGTCTATATGTCCCACTGAGGTACTGAGTTTTCATTGTGCCATGCATGATGTAAACAATCTAAATAAAGCTTGTGTGCATTATCCTGACAATCAGATTTCCCAGTGCCCTGGGACAACTTTCTACAATCCCTTAAGCAAATCTTAATCCACTTTATCTTCTCCATGGAGAACATTCAAGATGAATTAGACATGCCTTCAGAAAACAAAGACCCAGTTATAAATTCCTGTGAAGAAGGTTTGAAGCATGGCTTGAACGTGAAAGTGAGACACAGGAGACCTATTTTTCTGTAACTGTTCTGTTTTAGGTTTTCTGTATGGCTTTGCTCAAGCCTGTCTCGAAGGCATTTACTAGGTAGACATTGCAGCATCTTCTTATCAGATGCTAGGGTTGGGGAGAAGCAAGATTGGACTGCTCAGTAAGGGTAACCAGAAAACAGCAGGACATGCCTTACTGACAAAGGCAAGATCCACAGCACCTAAATAAGAGCAGAGGAGATCTGTGATGGTAGCCAGGCCCAGCTAACATTAGAGATCACCAAAAAAGTCCATAGTAATGAGGCAGACCTGATATCAAGCCAGGAGCTCAAGTCACAGTGTTAGGATCAGGATCAGGATCAGGATCTGGTCAAGTGTTGGTATTCAGTTAACAGTCCAGGGGTCTCCATACAAGCCCATAGTGAAACAGCAGGTCCAAGGTCACTTAACTCTGACATTAAATCTGCAGGTCGAGGTATACATGGTCATGTACAGTCACAGTTCATTCAGCTTAAGTGTAAGTCCCGAGTGAAGGGGCATGGATGTTCATTTTTCACAGCCCTTTTCACAGTAATCTGCTCTAAATTACCGAGTTGCATCATATCAGAGCTGACTTTGAGTATTGGGAGCTACAGCTGTAGATTTGTGTGTGGTGGAGGTGCACTGGCTTATGACAGGTAACTGCAGGGAGCAATAAGATCTCCCCTCAGCCTCCTTTTCTCCAGACTAAACAGCCCAGTTCCCTCAGCTGCTCCTCATAAGACTTCTGCTCCAGACCCTTCACTCACTGTGTTGACCTTCTCTGAACAAGTTCCAGCAACTCAATATCCTTGTAGAAAGAGTCCTAAAACTGAACACAGTATTTGAGGTCTGCCACCCCCAGTACCAAGTACAGGGGCAGAATCACTTCCCCCGTCCTGCTGGCCACACCATTTCTGATACCAATTATGATGCTGTTGGCCTTCTTGGCCATCTGGGCACACTGCTGGCTCATATTCCATCAGCTATCAACCAACACTCCCAAGTCCTTTTCCACCTGAGAGCTTTCCAGACACTCTTTCCCAAACCTTGCATGGGCTTGTGGTGACCCAAGTGAAGAATCTGGCACTTGGCCCTGTTGAACCTCATAAAATTGACCTCAGCCCATCAGTCCAGCCTGCCCAGATTCCTCTGTAGAGTCTTTCTATCCTCAAATAGATGGACACTGCTGGCCAATTTGGTGTCATCTTCAAGCTTTCTGAGGGAGCACTAAAACCTCTCATCCAGATCATTGATAACAATATTAAACAAAACTGGCACTGACACTAAACCCTGGGGAATGCCACTTGTGACTGGCTGCCAATGATGTTTAACTCTATTCACCACAATTCTCTGGGCTCAGCCATCCAGCCAGTTTTTTGCCTAGCAAAAAATACACCTGACTAAGCCTTGAGTAGCTAGCTGCTCTAGGGGATTGCTGTGGGAAACAGTGTCAAAGGCTTTACTAAAGTCCAGGAATATAACATCCCCAGCCTTTCCCTCATCCACTAGGAGGCTCACCTTATCACTGAAGGAGAAGTAGTTGGTCAAGCAGGACCTGCCTTTCATGAACCCATGTTGGCTGGGCCTAATCCTCTCATTGTCCTACACTTGCCTGTTGAGCACACTCAAAATAAATTGTCCCATAATCTTTCCTTGTACTGAGGTCATGCTGACAGGCCCATAGTTCCCTGGATCCTCCTTCTGGCCCTTCTTGTAGATGGGCATCACATGGACAAGCCTCCAGTCATCTGGGACCTCCACTGTTAACCAGAATTGCTGATAAATGATGAGGTAGCCTGGCAGGCTCCTCTGCCAGCTCCCTCAGTACTCTCAGGAGTATCCTATCCATACTCATAGACTTGTGAGTATCCAGGAAGCAGAGCAAGCCATTAATTGCTTCCTTTGGATTATGAGGGATTTGTTCTGCTCTCCATTCTTGTCTTCCAGCTCAGGGAACTGAGTACTCTGGGAATAACTGGACTGAGGCAAAGAAGGCATAAAGCACCTCAGCCTTTTCCTCATCCTCAGTGGCAGTGTTCTCCCCTGCATCCGATAAAGAATGGAGATTCTTCTTGGCTCTCTTTTTATTGTTAAAGTATTTGAAAAAAAAGTTTTTGTTGTCTCTTACGACAGTGGCCAGATTGAGTTCTAGCTGCTAAGCTTGGATGTTAAGCTTATGACTGAATGCTTTCTCTCTCCTAGGTTAGTAGAGTCAAGAATTTAGTAAAGCACTAATTTGAGACATCTCTCAGTTATGTGTGATGAATTAAGCAAACCTGCCTTTTTTCTGTGCCCTTGGTTTGTTTAATATGGATGTTGCAAAATGAGTATTTAAATACAGTTTTGTTCCTCCTTCCCTCCTAGATAGCTCAAGTTTTGATGCAGATAGCCTTGAATACTAATGGATATTCTCATCCAGTTTGAGGAAGGTATGGTTTAAAATTCCTTCAGATAAGTACCCCCTCTTCAAGGAGAGGTGGTATTTGAATGGTAACAGATCTTCCTAATTTTAGTGCTTAAAACATGGTATCAGTAGTCTAACAGGCAGTCTTAAACTAACAGTGTTTTCTCTGACTTGGCCAAGTTTTGAATCATAGAATCATAGAATAACCAGGTTGGAAGAGACCCACCAGATTATCGAGTCCAACCATTCCTATCAAACACTAAACCATGCCCCTCAGCACCTCATCCACCCGTGCCTTAAACACCTCCAGGGAAGGTGAATCAACCACCTCCCTGGGCAGCCTCTGCCAGTGCACAATGACCCTTTCTGTGAAAAATATTTTCCTAATGTCCAGCCTAAATCTCCCCTGGCGGAGCTTGTGACCATTCCCTCTCATCCTGTCCCCTGTCATTTGGGAGAAGAGGCCAGCACCTTCCTCTCTACATCCTCCTTTCAGGTAGTTGTAGAGAGCAATGAGGTCTCCTCTCAGACTCCTCTTCTCCAGGATAAACAACCCCAGCTCTCTCAGCTGCTCCTCATAAGGCCTGTTCTCCAGCCCCTTCACCAGCTTCGTTGCTCTTCTCTGGACTCGCTCCAGAGCCTCAACATCCTTCTTGTGGTGAGGGGCCCAGAAATGAACACAGTACTCGAGGTGCAGTCTCACCAGTGCTGAGTACACGGGGAGAATAACCTCCCTGGACCTGCTGGTCACGCCGTTTCTGATCCAAGCCAAGATGCCATTGGCCACCTGGGCACACTGCTGGCTCATGTTCAGTCGCTGTCAACCAACACTCCCAGGTCCTTCTCCTCCAGGCAGCTTTCCAGCCAGGCTTCTCCTAGTCTGTACCTCTGCTTAGGGTTGTTGTGCCCCAAGTGCAGGACCCGGCATTTGGCCTTGTTAAACCTCATGCCGTTGGACTCAGCCCAGCAGTCCAGCCTGTTCAGGTCCCTTTGCAGAGCCTCCCGACCCTCCAGCAGATCCACACTCCACCCAGCTTAGTGTCTTCTGCAAACTTGCTAAGGGAGCACTTGATGCCTTCATCTAGGTCATTGATAAAGACAATGAACATGGCTGGACCCAGCACTGAGCCCTGGGGAACCCCACCTGTCACTGGCCTCCAGCTGGATTTAACACCATTTCCCACCACTCTCTGGGCCCGGTCATTCAACCAGTTTTCTACCCAGGAGAGTGTGCGCCCGTCCAGGCCAGAGGCTGACAGTTTCCATAGCAGAATGCTGTGAGAAACTTTATCAAAGGCTTTACTGAGGTTCAGGAAGACACATCCACAGCCTTTCCCTCATCCAGCAGCCGAGTCACTCTGTCATAGAAGGCGATCAGGTTAGTTTGGCAAGACCTGCCTTTTGTGAACCCGTGTTGACTGGGCCTGATCATCCAGTTCTCTTGCATGTGCTTCATCACCTGTTCCATGACTTTCCGTGTCACTGAGGTCAGACTGACAGGCCTGTATTTCCCTGGATCCTCCCTGCGACCCTTCTTGTAGATGGGCACAACATCCCCCAGCCTCCAGTCCAGTGGAATTTCCCCAGTCATCCAGGACTGTTGGAAGATGATGGAAAGGGGTTTGGCCAGCACATCCGCCAGCTCCTTCAATACCCTTGGGTGAATCCCATCCTGTCCCATAGCCTTGTGGGTGTCTAGTCGGACTAGCAAGGCTCTGACCAACTCCTCTTGGATCATGGGAGCCTCATTTTGCTCCTCCAGCTCCTGAGTTTGTACAGAAAGGGAACAACTTTCTTTACAATTAAAGACTGAGGCAAAGAAGGCATTAAGTACCTCAGCCTTTTCCTCATCTCCTGTCACTGTTGCTCCTTCTGCATCCAACAAGGACTGTATGGTATCCCTAGTCCTCCTTTTATTATTTATATATTTATTGAAAGATTTTTTTGTTATCATTCACTGACTTTGCTAATCTGATTTCTAGATTTTCTAGCCTTTGCCCTTCTGACTTTTTCTCTACACAATCTCACTTCCCTTCTGTAGTCCACCCAAGAGGCCTCTCTTCCAAAGCGCATAAACATTCCTCTTCTAGCCCATAAACATTCCTCTTCTTGAAAAAGAAAGCAGCTGCAGGTGCATTTGATGAAGGGACCAGTTTGGTCAGTAAACGTAGCTACAGGCTTGAGCTTTTTGAGAATCTTATGGTCTTATTTCTCAGTCTTAATGATGCTGAAGTATGAAGAAAGCACTGAGATGCTCTCGACTGAAACACTTCTGGGAAGGCAGATGGAGAAATTTGTACATGCCTGATGAATTGCTGTAAAAATTAGGGCCATCGGCAAGAATTTCCTCCATATCTGCTGTTCTGAAGGATACAGCTTTTAATCAGACTCTGCTTTTTTTTAGAATTCACTAGCCACTTCTGTACTATTAGTGCTCTGAGGTTTTACCCTGGAGTAATTTACTGTTCTCTCAGTTTTAACTTGCTCATAGTTGTTTCTCAGAGTTCTTAAAGATGCCATTTTGTATGATTAAAAAAGCTGTGGAATAATGAAATATAGTAGAGCTACAAAAAGCTGTGATTAGAAACGTATATTGATCCATGTGCTTTGTATTGTTTCTTTAGTGTGTGGCTTTAATACACCAAATTATCTGTCTCCATGTCTGAAAATTTACTTCTTATATCACCTTTCAGTATTCTGCATATCTTAGTTCATCTCTTTCTAGAGTTCTGAATGATAGGGGTTAGTTGTCATTTCCCTAAAGATAAGACAATGGTGAACTTTGCTTCAGTTTGTTACTTCTGTGAAGCAATCATTCTACTTCTGCTCTACATCTCCCCAAGCAATGTAATGAAAAGATATTTTTATCAATTCCCTCATAATGATTTTCACATCTATTTTCCCCCTAACTGATCTCTTGTCCTTTGTCAAGTCCTCTCTGTCTTTTTAAGAGTTCTTTGCTGATATCTAAACATCAGCAAATCTGATAAGTAAACATATAAATGACCTCTCTCTCTCGCCTTCCTTCATTCTCCCTTTCTCTGATGACAATTTCATTGTCATTTCCGTCTTCTGAGCTCACTACCTTAACATTAACTTAAATCTCATTATTTTTTTCTGTCATTATCACCTAGAATAGGTGATAGATACTTTCTTTTAATTTACCTTAGCGATTTAAAAATGCTTCTTTTCTGCACCTCCCTTGCACAATTGAATAAAATAATGTTACAGGTCGCCTTGCCCTATTACAGTTACCATGGTGTTTACCTTTATGTCTGTAACATTAAAACTCATGCACTTAAATGTCAACTCATTCTATCTCCTGCATCAGCCTCCATCTTCTGTCTTGCATTATGCTAAGTCTTTTTTTTTCCTCAAGAAGTGCTTTCTGGCACGACAAGAATTGCTAAAGGAGAAGTTAATCTTAGTAGCATGAATACACAGTAATACTAAGAGAAATGGGAAAAACTAAAGCTTTTTCAGAAATGCAGCATACCTTGGATGTGGCTGTGGATATCTTTGGCTGTTCATGTCTTCCTCTTAAATATACCTCTCAGAAGATGGAATTGTCTACTAGTTATTGAAGTACAGCTTCCTACTAGCATTTTTCTGAATAACTACATATTTCAGAAAGCATTATGGTTATTATCAGAACACATTTTCTATCAACTGCTCGTTAAAAAATTGTTTACATTCTCACCAGTTCAGTTGTGTTTTCTTCAAACTTGTAATTCAGATTTGGGGATTTTAAACTAGTTTTGTTCTTTATGTTACACATTGGCCAGCTGCTAATAGCCATGTTCATCTTATAGTAAGCACTAATAGTAAGTAAACAGTAACAATGATTAAAAATTAAAATGCTAAGATTCTTACTTTGTTCCTCCAGGGGGGCATGCAGATGTAGCATCTGGAACATAGATAAATTCCATGATACTATGGCCATCTCTATACACTAACTCTTTCCCAGGGAGTGAACTTCAATATCTTCCATAATATTTTTTTTTATAAAAAGTTCTATTGTCCATAACAAGAATTCATAATGCTCTAATTACTGCTTGAGCTTTTAATTTTTATTTTTTATGTTTATTTCCATACCTGGAATAAGGAAATTTTTGGAAAAAGGATAATTGTAATGTTATGCTTCACCTGTTTTAATTTTATCAAGCAAGATTTTAGGCTGAACATTAGGAAAAACATTTTCACAGAAAGGGTCATTGGGTGCTGGAACAGGATGCCCAGGGAGGCAGTTGAGTCACCTTCCTTAGAAGTGTTTAAGGCACGGGTGGACAAGGTGCTAAGGACATGGTTTAGTGTTTGATAGGAATGGTTGGACTCGATGATCCAGTGGGTCTCTTCCAACCTGGTGATTCTATGATTCTATGATTTTTTATTATAACATGTACAATCAAAAACTGCTCAAGAGAATGCATATGCAATATGTTTTATTTCATCACTCTTTGAAATTATTGTATTCCTGAGTTGTTCCTGAAGTACAGAATTTGGTACTGAACAACGAAAGTCCACAAAACCAAAGGGAAATGCTTGCCTGCTGCCTACTAATTTTTATATGTTTATTTTTTAATTTTATAAGTAGTAGGAGAGATCTGAGTGTTTATTAAATGCATCTTCATCATTGCCTGGATCCATACTTTTTATAACTTGCGTATTACTGTACTTGTATTATTAATATTGTACTAGTTATTGACACGGTAATGTATTGCGGGCATTTGTTACAGGCTTTTGGGAGCATGTTCAGACTTCACACAGTTATGTGATTGTTCATGTGTTCACATATTCTTCATATTGTTTAGAGGATGGCAGTGGCTTGAAAGGTCAGATGAGAAATGAGTTCACAAATTCTTTAAGGTGCTTACCATGGATAGTTGCATTATTTTACAACAAAAAGGGTAAAGAGTACCATTCTTACTCGTTGCATTTTCTGTGGAATACAGAAGGGAAGCATTCAGAGATCACTGTTAAAGTAGCTTCTTGATTAGCCTAAGGGATTGTTCTTAAACTTCAAACAACGAGTCCATTTAAGGCACAGTTTGCTTGACCCAAAGGAAGGACTCATGCCCAACTCATACCTGACTATGGAAAATACTTCTGAAATTTCTGTTTCCATTTCTGCCTATACAAGCAGTGTGTCTTGCTACCCAAAGCCTGAATAGTCAGAGGGCAACTGCTATGGACTGATGAGCTCCAAGGATGCAAGTGCACAGCAGGCATCTAGGGACATCCCTTTCTTGACTGCCCATGTAGTAGCAGAGCATAACAAGGTTATAATTTAAGAACACATAATTTCTGTGTTGATAGTCATAAGGGGTACTAGATCTGTTAAGTTATAATTTCGTAGGAGCATTCTTCTGAGTCTTGTTTGGTGTTGGTTCGCGATGGAGAAATTTCATGAGTATTATTTGCAGAAGAAAAATTACCTGGTTGTTCTTCTTACGTTCATATAAGAGGATTTCACTTCGCCACAGTCCCTCTGTTTTATATAATCATGTGGGTGGTAAGAGGTAGATTTTGTACTGAAAGAAGGATTTTGAAGGTCAACAAGCCTGCTCAGATGCAGAATTCTGTAGCAAATATGGAAATCCACAAACTGATCTGCTTGAAAAGGGGATTTCACCATTTCTGTTTGTTGCAGATTGTCTTTAACATGATGGGGGTTAAGTTGAAAGAGCATATCTGTTATAAATATCATCTTCAGTATATCCATCTGGTTCTTTGATGGTGAATCAGGCAAGATTTTGTTCCCCATGTATCCAATATGAGCCTATTTATTTTATTAAAAAAATAAAGATTTTAAATTTAGGGTCAACAGAATAATTCTAGAATATGTAAGTATTATTCTAATAGGGCCTTCCTAGAGGAGATGTTTGCAGAAATACTCAGTATTCTGACTTTTAACACAAAAATCCTTTAATATTCTTTATTCTGAAAAATAGCAGTTCTGTTTGTAACTATTTTACCCAGAAATAAATTTAGCAGTAGGTGTTCCAGAAGGGCAACATAAATGCTCTGTCTGAGAAATCAAAACCTGTGTGTGATGAACTCAAGTTTACTAAATGCTGAAGAATACGCGTCAAGTATAATGTTAATGGACAAGTCAAAGTAGGACGGGAAAAGAGCAAATGAGGTTGCTAACAGCCATTCTCTTGTTGTCTATGACTGAAATTCAGTCAAATTCAGAGTTCTACTTTCTTGCTCTGACAGGGAGGGTTAAGTAGAAGTTGACATCTTATGCTAATCCCATAGATTTCTGTATCTGGTTTTCCAGTTCAATTAAGGCATTGAGGTATTTTAAAGAAATTAATTCCCATTCCTCTGTAATTTAAGTGATTCTAAATTAGAGATCAACATAATTACTGTGCTGTAAAGCACAGCAAACCCAGAGAACATTATCAGTTATGAGAAAGGAGAATCAGTGTTGTGTCCTCTTTTGTAAATACATGAATGTTACAGAGTTCAGGCTCAGATAATGAACATTGTCTCTGAAGTTTTTGGTTAGGTCTTTGATGAGGGTAGAGATCAACTGTTTAATTTGGATTGTGCTGTAATTTTAAAAATTCATCCTCTACTGTGAGAGCTGAAGATATGTTTAGCCCATGAGCAAACATCCAGTCATTTTACTGTCATGCCTTTCAGTGAATCTGATTTCCTGTTCTAAAGTGATTATTTAAGAGGCTGATTCTGAAATCTCAACAGGTTTTGTTCAACACGAGAGGGTGGATAGTAAAAGGAAAGATGATTCATGCTGCTTATTAGGTTTCTTTATCTTTTATTATTTAGCAACACAGATCAGTTAGAGAGCTTCTGGAAGTTTCATTAGGCAGCTTATAACTCATTCAGGACTACAGGGATCATAGCAACGCATTTCAGCTTTTCTATTCTAGGCCATGGTCTACAAGGGCTAGCATACAAGAACAACATAATTTTTATTTTGCTCAGAATTATCTTGACATATTAATTAACCACTTTTGTGCTTCTCAAAGTAAACTGCTTAAATATCATTCAGATATTACTGGGTGTAATGAGCTAATTTGGATAGTAATGGAAAATTCTCCATTCCTCTACATTTGGAGTTAAACAATTCCAAAGATATTTTATTTTACTCAGTACATGCAGTTAGTAGCTGCCGATTCTGAAATGTTCAGTAAAGCATTATTGAACAGGTTGTCTGCAGGTGCAGCAAGAAGATGAAATAAAGGCAAAAGGAGATGTATTTTTAAGGGTATATTAGAATTAATCCATCAGGGGTCAAAACAATCACTAAATTGATTAGACTAGATGAGTTATATAGATTTTTCTGAATTAATAATTATTACAGAATCATCAAATATGTATGTGCTTTTATGTAAATTGAACCACTGTCTCATAGGTTATACCAATGTACATCAAAAGAATGCTCAGAGAATTCTAAGAAGGGCTTTTTCTCCTTTGTTACAGTGTATGGCTAGGTAATAGGCTTGTATGATAATAGAAGAAAAACTTGTCTGAACCATGAATGGGAACATTTACATTTATATTTATATTTATGGTTGGACTCGATGATCCGGTGGGTCTCTTCCTGGTGATTCTATGATTCTATGATTTATATTTATATTTATTGCATATAAGCCATAAGCCAAGTGTTTGGGGTTTATGTCTACGTTTTATACTATTCATCACCTAAATATTAACAAATGTTTTTTGACTATTTGATTCTGAGTAATGCCTAGGTACACTGATAAATGTCTTTCAAATACAGAGGAACACAGAGTCCAGAGAGATAGTCTCCTTATCATTTTTCCAGTCCTAAAGTGTTTCCTGGTTTGCAGAGTGAAATGCCATGAATGACATAAATTTCTTGGGTTTTTTTATAAGGGGACATGACATCCAAAAGGGGAAGGAAATATTAAGGTTCTGCTAGATAATTAGATTGATAAATAGGTAGATACACAGGTTAATACTGTGCAAATAAAAGCCCACAATATTATACGGAATCATAGCATAGAGTCATAGAATAGTTTAGGTTGGGAGAGATCTTAAATATCATCCAGTTCCAGCCCCCTTCCATGGGCAGGACACCTCCCACCAGCCCAGGCTGCCCAAGGCCCCATCCAACCTGGCTTTGAACACCTCCAGAGATGGGGCAGCCACAGCTTCCCTGGGCAACCTGGGCCAGTGTCTCACCACTCCCATTGTGAAGAAATTCTTCCTTATGTCTAGTCTAAATCTGCCCCTCTCCAGTTTCTACCCATTACCCCTAGTCTTATCACATATCTTGTACAGGCTGTTTTTAATTTTGAAAGTAAGTAACTTTGGGTTTAATTTTACTTATGTGGAAAATAAAATTCTTTTTAAATTTAAAGAACTGTCAAAAAATCCATTTTCACAATGTTACTATATTCTGCATAAGCATTGATCGCATGTGAAAGCGCGCCATCTATTTTATGCTCCAGTAATTCTGAAACACCTGAACTCTTCTCCCTCCACATACCTCCTGAAATCCACAAGACTGAGCACTCCTTAGGGCTGGTAATGGATTTACCAATTTCAGCCTGGAGGTTATTGTAACTAGCATTGTAAAGCCCTGATGATAGTGTTATAATGGATAGCCTGAAATAACCTCGAGTACCACCTCACTGATATGATCTTATAATAAATAAACAGTCTAATTTGAAACTTAAGAGTCAGTTATCAAGGAATACATTTGTAGATTTAATGTTGTTAACCTCTTAATTTTCCTCTTCTCTTGGATTTGCATTACAGTTTCCTTTAAAATAAAATCCACTGATGAGACAGCTAATGGATTTCTACTTTACTTTTACTGTTCTGATTGCTTTTACGGCTGTTCTTCATTGTCTTTATATTTAACCCTCTTGCAAAATCCTTATGGTTAAACGGTTATGCAGATCAAAGCATAGTCCTCATGTCTGAACTCTTGCAACTACATTAACCTCTTCTTAAACTGATTAGGAAGAGCATTGCACAGGAAATATCTACATGGTTTGCATTAAGAATGGAGCTAGTGCTCAAAATGTGTTGTTTGTCATCTCTCTGAGTGTACGTAAACACTTGCAGCCCTGTCAGTTTGTTAAAAGTAGTTTGAGTCTTACTAAACACTGACAGTGTTGCCATGGAGTCATACTTGGATTCCACAGCAAAGCAGAAACTGATTTCCAGATAATAGTTGAGTTAGAAAACAGAGAGAAAATGAGAATGAGTAAACAAAATTCCAAACTGCCTGTTGTTAGATTTTATACCTATTTCTTCTATTTGTCTATATCTGTTGCAGATATAATAGTGATGTTGTTTGGAGGACTGGGTTTCTTTAGATGGAAAAATTATAATTAAGAATTCAGAATGTGATTATTCTTTCAAGGAAAAGAAATCAGGTGCAACACCACATTATTCTTATTTGTGTGGAAACAATGAGGTCTTTTAACATGTGAAGCTCCTTAACAGGTCTGTCTTGAAGTTGTGCCTGTATAGGGGATAAAAGCTCTGTTACTGCTTCATTACTTTGCATTTAGCAGTTATGTTTCCCAAAGCAATTTGCAGCATCCTCTTCCTTTCATTGTCACATTTGATCATTTTATAATTTGCTCTGAAGACACAATAATGTCCTTATGTGTGAATTTCAGGCTGTAAACCAGTACATTCAATAATCCCCATGAAGAAACTTAATCAGAATTTATCTGATAAATGATAGAACCAATGCCACACAATTAATCCATAGTAGAACTGCATAATAAACAGTAGATTACACTTTCTGTGCCAGTTAAGGTCCTATAAATTCCTGCTTTACTTTAAATGTATTGTTAAATTTGTTGTTGCTGTACTGTTATCGTCTTATGATGTTTAAAAGTATGAAAAGCAATTTTAATTTGTGATTTCTCTTACTAGTGGCTAGCATTCAGAAGCTTCCTGCTGCATCTGTTTTAACCGACATCAATTTCCCCATGAAAGGACGAAAAGGAATGGTTGACTGGGCACGAAATTCAGAAGACAGGGTTGTCATTCCAAAAAATATCTTCACTCCTATGTCAACAGGTAAACAAGCATATCAGCATGTTAATTTTTTGGTAGCTTTAACAAGGGTACTCAGAATCTTTGCCTGTATGATATAGAAGTGGTTATTTTATCCATCTTCAAAAGAAATCCAGTACAAAAAGTGCTGTGGAAGTCCTAGACATAATTTTCTACACTGGAGAGCAAAAGCTTCATTATTGTGGACAGGATTGTACCTGTGGCTGTATGAGGTGACCTGAGGTGCATTTCTGCTGAACTCCTTGAAGCTGCTCCACTCCAGCAAGCTGTGCTATTCCAACAGGTCACCTGCTTTTACCAAGAGATGCTCAGCAGGCAAATTACCCTCACTTCAGATACAATTTACAAATGTCATCACAGTGCAGATCTCTGATATTGGAGAATTTATTTGCCAGGAGTTAAACTCTAAAGACAGTCTTTGGGAATACTTGATTTTAAAGCTAAATCAACTATAATGGATATATTTTTTAAAAAGTATGATTTTCATTGGTTTAGATCTTTTGATATATTCCTGACAGTGCTGCATCTTTATGACAGACTTCTAGGATGTAATTCAAAATTATGATAGCTTATTTAAAATCAAATTTCTACTAGAAAGATAAGTGCTATTCACAGATTTTTTAAGATGATGAAGTCTTGGGAAAGAGAGTTCAAAAATCTTTTCTTCCTTGCTTTTTTTTTTTTCAGAACTAGATGAATCAACTGTATTTGTACTTGGAGCAGTGCTATACAAAAATTTAGAACTAATTTTGCCCACTTTGAGGTAAGAAATTTCATAAATACGATATGAATTTGACCATTTCAGAATTATAACTACAGACCATATCGCAGACAAAAAGCAGACATACAAGGCTGTTTGCATATTGTTTTTATAGGGGGTGTGTCCTATTAACATATATATGGGTATATTGCTTTTTCCTTCATGCTTAGTCATTTATGTGATGGCAATAGTATTTTTGTCAAATATGCTTTATTTATATTTTATGTAATGTATTAAGCTTAACTACAGGAATGTTTGATTAGAAGTACGCATACTGATGTACATTAATGCTCTGGCCAGTTAATACAAGTGATCTAGTAATAACAGCATAACCTGATGAACTAAGACTGACTGTTCTGCTTCTACAATAGTTTCCAGCAGTAGTTTTCCAAGTATTTTTTCAGTGCAAGCTATATTCAGAAGGAACAGCAGAACTATAACAAAGATCCCCTTTAGAAACAAGATATGCATGTGCCTGAACAGCTGTGCTTTGTCAGTTACCAGGGCCATACACATACATAAGGAAATATGAGGGTCTCTTGATTCACTTTTTCCTTTCTAGACTTGCTAATAGACAATTTGGAAATAAACATTTCACCCTCTCCTCACAAATTACTGGTTGAGACCATTTCATGGTCCATTAACATCATCTTATTTGAAATGATCCTGTACACCACTGGTTACTAATGTCCATTTACAGTAAGAGAAATAGGTGCAGATTGTGTCACTGCTAATGAATTCACAGTGTTTAGAAGGGGTAGTAATTAGAAAGCCACTATATGACATTTCCCTCCTCTATTTAACCAGAACTTCAGGATTTGAAACAAAGGATTGAAAACCAACAGGGTTTTGCCAAAATTAATTTGGAAACAAAAATGTACTTCCCAAAAAAGCTGCAGTGTGCTGTGCAATAAGTACCTGCAATTTTGGGAACAGAAATCTCTCTGAGGTGGAGCATAATTCAAACAGTGATGTCCTGGCAGGACACCTGGAAGCCTGGAGAGCATTGATGAGAACAGTCTATGCTTAAGGCGTGTTATAAATGACAGCTCGTCCACTTCTGAAATGTCACTAAGCACTTTCCATTTGTTGTGCCAGTTCCTGAAATTAGCCAGGAAGGAAGAGATACTTCTGAGAGATATTTTTCCTTCTCTTTCCATTATGCAAAGAAACAGAGCCAAATGGCTCTTGTAGTCAGTCCTTTTTGGCAGACCTTAGAAACAATCTTCCAGTCCTAGGAAAGCATCAAGGTGGCCCTGTATCTTTTAATCCTTTATATTGTAATCTACATTCTTTTATCATGGCTTTTCAGCTCTCATAGGTCAATAGCTTTAATTTACAGAAAAAAAATCATGAATCTTAGATGTTGTGTATTTGATTATATGAAAAGCCTTCCAGGACTTTTATTTCATCCAGTAGAACAGTGAAATTAATAGCCGTACTAGATTTTCCCTAGAATCAATATCATCCCAAGCAACAGAAAAAAGGGAAGAATAGGGACATAAAACTATAACAACTTAAATATAATACTATGAGGAGTGCATCTCAGTTCCCAAAATTTTTGCTTTTATCTATTGTAACTTCAGCTGGTTATTGATTTACACAGCAAATTCAACCATTTCTCTGTGCAATTCAATTTACAGAGAGGTTTTGTGAGCTTCTAAAGCAAAAGGGTCTAATAATCTATGTATATCAATTCATAAATGAAGCCTTTAGAAATTTAAATATGAAGATATCCCACTTTGTCTCTGAATATGTTCAGTACTATTTGAATCCAATTCTCAGCTGCCCAAGAAAAGGAAATGAGAACTATTGCTCTCTTTTATGTATGTGAATAAGGAATAAAAGTCATTATTAATCTGTAATATAAAAATATAACACAGGTACCTCTAGTCTCTTCTTTGTTCAGCTTGCAGAACCTCAGTACTTCCTGCACTCCTTTCTTATTTATAATGAAGCGATATCAAAACTTTTACAGCTTATATCTCTTACTTCATCAGGCAGTACATCATGCTGGATTTCTTTGCCCATGGCAGTCATATTCAAAATTTGATCTTATTACCTTAAAATAGTACTGCAAAAGTGGCACAATTTCAAACTGAACACTCTGGGAAGGGAGAGACCTTCAAAGATCATCTATTCCACCCCCGCTACCATAGGCAGAGACATCTTCCACTAGGTCAAGTTGCTCAAAGCCCCTTCCAACCTGACCTTGAACATTTCCAGTGATGGGGCATCCATAGCTTGTCTGGGCAGCCTGTTCCGGTGTCTTGCTGCCGTCACCATATCAAAAATTCTCTATATGTCTAATGTAAATCCACTCTCTTTCAGTTTGAAATCATTGTGCCTGGTTCTGTCACTACCGGCCTTCGTAAAAAGATTCTGTCTATATTTCTTTTAAGCCCCCTTTAACTACTGAAAGTTTGCATTAAGGTCTTCCCAGAGCCTGCTCTTCTGCAGTCTGAACAACCTCGACTCTCTCAACCTTTCTTCATCAGAGAGATGTTCCATCCTTCTGATCATTTTTGTGGCCATTCACTGGACTTGCTCTAGCAGGTCAATGCCTTTCTTGTACTGGGGAGCCCACAGCTGGACTCAGTACACCAGGTGAGATCTCATAAGAACAGACTAGAGGGGCAGGATTACTTTTCTGGACCTGCTGCCCACACTTCTTTTTATGAAGCCCGGAACAAAGTTGGCTTTCTGGGCTGCAAGCACACATTACTAGCTCATGGGAAGGTTTTCATCCACCAGTATCCTCAAGTCCTTCTCCAGAGGGATTCTTTCAGTCCCTTTATCCCCCAGTCTGCGTTGATATTGGGATTGCTTCAACCCAGGTGCAGGACTTTGCACTTAGCCTTACTGAACTATCTGAGGTTCACATAGACCCACTGAAGCCTATTAAGATCCCTCTGGATGGCATCTCTTCCCTCCAGTGTGTCTACTGCACCACTAAGTTTGGTGTCATCTGCAAACTTGCTGCAGATGCACTTAATGCCACCATCTATACCACTGATGAAGATATAAAGTACTAATGAATAAATTTTGATGCATTCAAGCCATTTTAATGTTTATTCAGATGGAATTCTGAATTGGATAAAAGCTGCAGCTATGGTTAGTGCTGAATTTGTTGAGCTGTTACACTCTGCAAAAAAAATGCAACGCAGATTTTGAAGGAATCTTTTTTATGGAGTGATGTATCTTTTTGCACTCATTCAGATAGATGAAGGAAGTAAAGGTCTCCTAATCCCACTGCATTTGGAAAAGGTTTATGTTTACTTATATTTTATAATTAAAACCTATCATATGATGTGGATCTATATTAATTACTAATGTTATTTAACTTTAAGAAGCATTATCATGATATACATATTAGTGCTGAACATAGTGAAATGCCTTACTACAATAGCATTGTGTATGGTGCAAACACTGTAAAATGTGAAGAGAGGTAACATCATCTAGTTTTCATATGGTAGCTAGAAATGTGGTAGCTACACACAATGTACGAAGTGAAAAAACAATCTGGATAAGCATTTTATGTGATGCTATTCTAAATAAAATGACATTTGACCAAATATGTTAATGGTGGGAATAAAGATTAAAAAAAAAGTATGATAAACCAAGGTAAGATAGTTAAAATAGGCCCATGTTTGAACTCAAAGGCCATACCACTTACATCTTGACAACATGGTAAAAGAGAAGCTTTCTACTGAATGCAGTTAAATATTCAGAAAGCTTTACCACTTCCCATGTGATTTCAGTCCCTGGCTTTACAGGAGTTAAGATGGCAGTAAAGTAATTATTTGATTGTATGATACCTGGGGTTTTATACTTTTCAGAGGAACAAAGATGATGCGCATTGCCATATAGTCCTTAATATCAGCACTAAAATGTATGCAAGATTCTGCATCACTGCATAGAACACCTTTTTAAAAATAAACAACTATATAAACATATATCAGTATCTTCAGGGAAAATCTTTCAGAGCATCTAAGTACAGAATCCCCATCTGGTACATCACAAGCGTTCTGTGAATAAAATGAGAATTTTATTATCTAGGAGAGAGCACAGTCTATACAATATATTGCATGAACTCCCAAATTAGCTGCATTTTACCATGTGCTAATTCATGTTTTTACTGGCATAGAGTCTGTTAAAAATAAGTTTTGTAAATACAGTATGAGATGAGAACTTGGCAATTACATTAATATAAAACCTTTTGGACAATGTATTTAATCGTAGTTGTATACACATTAATCAAAGAATTTGTCAGGACTGTTCAAATGAGACATTAGGGAAAAGAGAAAAGTAATTTTTTTCTTCTTTATAACAATAGAATAACTATTTTTTCATGAACAATTAAATAAAATTAATCTGATTCTATTTCCTCATACGCTTTACTGCATTGCATGGTTCTTTTAATGTCATACAGATTTTTTTTCAATCATATATTGAAATATTGAATACTTTGAGCAATATAGACTGAATATTATTTCCATAACTCTTGCATCCATGAGGACGTTTATGTTATTGTTAGGTTCACAGAAATTGATTCTCAGTGTAATATTCATCAAAAAGATATTGTACATAATCCCTCTCCTGGGCATTGTGAAGGAATACATCGCATATTGCTGTACTGTAAGATAGTTTTTAACTTTTCCTTTTAAAAAAATAGGAACAAATAGAGAATCAATGATTTTGCTATGACAAGCTTTTGTTCCCTGTCACTTAAACAACCACTTTACTTTTCCTGCTGTGATTTCCTGCACTGAAATATTCTCTTTCCCCATTTGAAGCATCATTTCTAACATATATTAAGTGGTGTACAGCCAAAAAGACCATTAAACTTCCTTAGGTCAGCTTTGCTAGACTGAGGATGGAGTATCTCAGACAGACTTTTACTGGATAGCATTATTACTAGAGCATCTGTATTTTTTTCTGTAATATATACAACATTTACACATTGAGCTATAACTTCTTTCATGGTGTCTTGAGATGCCTTATTCATAAGTTCATTTTTCTTGAGCAACATAGAGTCATTCCAAAAAGAAAAGAAAACCTGGATTTCACATCACAATCAATATGTATACCTTTATATTAATAGTCTCAAAATGTGTACCCAGATAGAAAAAGACCTTAGTAGAATAACTCAGTTTCATTAATATTATTATTGATTCAGATTAAAATAAAAACACAAGGACAGCAGCTGTGGAAGTTCTTCTTGAGTCTTTATTCAATCAAACATTGTTATTTTGAATTTAATATACTTCTTGAGTAACTGATTTCAAACTTTGACCATGACATGCATTTTTCTGGTCAGTCAACAGAGCCCCATCCTCTAGAAGATCATTTAAGATAATTTTTAGAATTTTTTTAGTTGAAGGAGGAAGTGGTAACGGTGAAGTCACTCTCCACCTCTCATAAAAGAGGTATAAGATAATGTGCTTCCCCGGGAAGTGTGAGATAGGTCATCTCCATTATATGTAATTCCCAATATGCGAGGGACTGAAATCCACATATTCCACCACCCAAGATACTTTATAAAAGCTGATTACTTAAATTCCTAAAGAAGTGTTCTCAGCACCAAGCTGTTGTTTAAAAAATTATCTTCAACAACGGTATTAATGGCACTGCATCAGTGGTTTTGAGCTAAATTCTTGTGACTACAATGCTTTGAGCTTTACTTCATTGTTATCTTAACATGTTTATGCAGGTTTAGGAAATATATGCCAGATTGCATTCTTCCAGGGGTTACCTAAACAGCTGAATATGAGATATGCAAGTAGGCATTCAGCATAGATAGGATAGCAAAGAGTGATGTATTTTTAATTTCACAGTGATATATCTGGTTACATTTACTTTCCTGGGAAGCAATCTGCTAGGGTCTTTTGAGAACCTAAGTGGATTCGTAGAGTTTTAAAGAGATTGGGGCAAAATTGATGTACCAATATTACAATTTAGGCACATTACATGCTCTTTGGGATCTCACCCTAGAACCATCAGAACTGTATCGAAAGTAGACACAGCAAGGAAATCTCTCTGAATCACAAAGCTGACTTTGATCAAATATTTAAGTATCAATATTTTTATTAGCTTATGTAAATTTCCAAAATGAACAGAATTTTTTAATATCAGTCTGTCATAATCTGCTAGGAAAATCAGGTTTGTATTTATTTGGAGTTTTGTTCTGAGTTTTCTAATGTTGTTGTTGGGGGAGATGCTGTTTTTTGGGTTTTGGTGTTTTCTAAAATTACGCGTTACTTAGGAACATTTACAGATATTCACTTACTGTATGTACAGTAAGGTACCATAATTACTTCCTCTCTACAGAGTGCACTTAAAGTCTGCCAGTCATTAAATATTAGTCTAATAGTCTGATGTTTCTGTAACAATGTGGGAGAATTTAAAGAGTAACCAATGCAAAGAAATAGGAATTAAATAAAATAGAAAGCCACTTCCATTGTATTTCCATTATGTGATTTGGCTGAGTAAAATTGGACTAGAATTCACAACTTGACCCAGAAGACTACTTGTGCTGACTAAAGTGCCTGCTGAGTTACATTTCTATTACTGTAGCCATGGCAATTCCTGTTTCAATGATCCAGCAAAACGGAATCCTCTCCTAAATATCGTTTCTCTAGAGAGAATAAGCAATTAAACAACAGGAACAAAAGAATATTTATAATCTCTATTATAATTATATCTAAACTGCCTAATTTCTACTTTGATAACATCTACCTGTGAACATGTCCTTCCATGAAATTTTATGTTTGTTTGTATGTGATCAGCAAAAGGTGTTGAAAGCAGCATTACATACAGAGCAAATGCTGTATTGATTATCAGAAACAGTCGGGCTGATGACTGATGGTTCTTCTAAGCATGATGCGGTCATAAGAAGCAAGAACCTCAGACATGAACATTATGTCAACATATCTTTTTGCCTCTATTAGCATAACCTTGGCAATACTAAGTCTGTCCTAGAGAGGTAGCTGCAAAATATAGTGGTATGTATTTTACATGAAGAGAGACTTTGCTGATGAATTAGAGAAACTAACAGAAAATTATTATTTTGAATAAGATGATACAGTAATATAAGATCAAATCCTATCTTGGATATATGGGAGAAAAATATTTGGTTTGGCAGGATTTCAGTCAGGGCACAACTATAGATTATATTTTAATAAGGATTTAGATTATGAAGTACCCCACTCATATACCAAATACAACATTTTTTCAAAAACTGGAAATATTTAGGTTGTTTTCATAAGCGCACAATCAACAGAGCTGTAGAATCCCCCATTGAACTCATCCATCTTTACAATTTGACAGTTAACTGTCAGAAAGAAGTCCAACGCAGCACTTAGGAAGAAAAATTACCATCTCTTATAAGGCAAAGCTTGTGTGTCTACATCGAGAGAAGCAAATGGTATGCATTCAAATATTGACAGACTGCTTCTGTCATCAATACACCCTGTAATCAGTAAATCCTACTTTAAGGGATGGCGCTTCTGCCACCGTTGTTCCTCTTCAGTCTTCAATGAGTCATGTGTGGTTGGTAACAAGTGAATATTTTCACCACTTTGAAAACGGTGTATTTTCTCCCTGAATATTTGTTGACTAAAGTGACGGAAAACACCCATGAGATACTTCCTTAAATGTAATATCAGAAGCTTCTTTAACGTCATTCTAAGTTAAATCTTTCATTTTGACATTTTTTTTTTCCAGGAATTTTACTGTTGTTAATTCAAAAATCATCGTTGTTACTATACGACCCGAGCCTAAAACTACAGATTCTTTCCTGGAGATAGAACTGGCCCACCTCTCCAATGTAAGTACAAGTATAGTTATAGAATCACAGATTATATGGTCTTCCAAGAGGATTTATAAAATCACATGAGAGAAAGAAGTGGGGTTGCCTTAAATATCAGGTAATAAAGCCCCATTTAACTGCTAAAACTTCAGCCCAGGAACAGTCTAATATGCTTTGAATAGAATGTGTACTTGTTTCATGCATGTGATGTGCAAAACCTGAAACTAAATTAAAGGGTGTTCCATGTGTTTTGATGTTTCAGTTTAAATAGCAATGATCTTCAAGGTCCATTCCAACCTAAACCATTCTAGGATACTACGATTCTACCAAAAACTCTACATTAACTGCTTTGATGGTACAACTGAAAATGTAGTATTGTGCTGAATGCTTAACCTCTTGCTCCCTGCATAGGTTATAGAGATACATAGTCCTTCACACCTTTTTTTTCTTTTCTTTCATTGTTTTGAACTCAAAAGGCATGGCAAATAAACTCTATGTATGTTACTAAGAGTTAGATTTTACTTGAAATAAAGCCATAAAGAGAGAGTTAGAAGAGAAATAGTTTCTAGTTTTAGTAAATAGTGTTGTTATGTAAAAGACTGTAAAGCTGTGATTTTTTTATTATAAACAGTTGCCCAAGTGGCCATATAGGTACATATCAACTGAAGGAGTTCCAAATGTTTCAGTCAGTAGCAAATTTGAATTAGTGTCTCTAGGCAAGTGTATGAAGAAAACTCTTTGAACTCTAGATCTTTGATTTACATTTCAGTCAAGGTTAGAACAAAATAGTTTGCCATCAATGGTCATTATAGCCCAGTATTCAGTTCCCAGAAAAATTATATTACAAAGAACACCTCAGTGAAATTTGCTTCAAAGTCAATCAAAAAAAAAAAAAAAACAAAACCAAAAAAACCCTGAACAGACTAACATAAACAGAGTTGACTCTTTACCATCCAGTAAGATTGGAAGTTTATTAATGATGAATTGTGGAGATTTTTGTTTTCTCTGTTTCTATTTAATTTTTAGATGTTTTAGAGTTGGTAGGGTTTTTTCCATTGTTTTGTTCTGAGTTTTCTCCAATTTAAGTTATATCATATATATTAAGACAAAATATAAGTCTTTAACATAACTTCTCTTTCCTGACAGAAATGTCACTAAAGATGTAATAGAATATTTGCTGAAGTAGGCCACAAATTAATCCTGTATATCAGGGGAAAAAAACCCACAGGGAAATAAAATACTTCTTTAGATGTCCTAAGGTCATTATTAGGAAAAGTTTATGGTATTTTTCACTACTAGATTTAAATTTCCATTATTTTAACAATGATTGTGATGTTACATAAGTTGGAGATAAAGAATATTGAAGTGACATTTCTATATTTTGAAAAGAGAATTAGTACTTGCAAAAGTGAGGGGTAGTAGATGAGGAAAAAAAGATTATAATTGCTTTGAACAGTTATGTTAGTCATTTAAAAATAATAATAAAAAAAAAAATACTGCTAAGCAATGTGTCATCTTTGTAAAGACTTCTAAGCCAAGCACAAGCTATTAAAACCAGCAGAACACAAGCAAGTCTAGACTAAGGAAAGGTTGAACCACAATTCCCACAAGCTGAAATTCTAGAAGATACTTAAAGGGGGACTTTTTTCATCTTTTTCTTTTTTCTTCTTTATTTAATCCATCCCTGTAAGTAATTTACAAGGCTAATTTTTGCCAAGTTTCAAAATCTTCGAAATGACATAGAACTTCATTTCTTCAAAAAGTTGGATTAAAGACATTGATTGTCACCTTGCTTTGTCAACCTTTTAATAACAGAATATTAATGAGTATTCTATTAGCTCTTTCTTAACAAGGTGAAAAGGTAATAACCTTGCCAATAAATATCAGAGCCATTTTTTTCCCTTTGGCTCTGTTATTCTGTAATTTATTCCAGAAAAGCTTGAAGTGCTTGGAACAAATTTCCAGTCCTTAAATTGGACTTAAATAGCAAATTATTTAGGATCTGGATCCACCTGAATGTTAGTTGGTTTGGCAGATACAATGACAAAATATTGATCAAGAAAATATGAAAATGGAAGCTAGTTTTACAGTCTTAATATTTTTAAATGTTTGATGATTTTCATGTTGAAGGCTTAGTCTCTGTAATGGGGTTTAAAGAACTAAGGCTGTAGATGCATAGAAATAGAAATATTATTTGTGTTTCTTGCCTTCAGACTGAGCTTAATTCTAATCTTCTATGCTGTAATTTCCTCTGTCAAACAAAGAATTTATTTAATTGTACTATATTACTATAGAACAAGCTTTGTGTCACATACAGAAAGATAAAACTAGAGTTATTCAGAAAGATAAAACTAGCGTTATTCTATCTTTAGCATTTGAACATTACATATTAATGGCTTGCAGATTAACCATGATGTCAATTAACTAGATTAATCATTAAACAGAAAATAAAATATACATTCTCTTCCATGTGATTTTTTTGAAATGGCTCTTCTTATATTTATTCTTTTCAAACATTCATTATTCAGAACAGATTGTTTAAAAATTGAGATAATGACTGATTTACAAGCAACTTTTAGTGCATGCATATATATATTTGTTCTTTTACCTCTCCATCCACTGACTGACTTAAATAGATAAGAGATTATGAAAAAAGAAGGGCAAATGTGATCATTTATTAAGAATTAATGTTTACTACCTTAAAGTATACATTTATTTGAAATTTATCATGATTCCCACATGTTCTATCAAAATTATTCAGTTTATTAATAAAACTAGAGGACTGATTTTTGGATGAAAGGCAAAACGTAATTATATGCGTTGTTTGGAATACAGTATAGTGGATGTGATCACATTTTTCCAGTAGTTCTATTAAAGAGAGACCAAAGTAATCTTTTAAAAACTCTACAACTCAAACAAAATCCTATTATTTGCTCCAGAAAAAATATGGACTTTCACCTTCTGACAGCACAGAACTTTACTCCAGAGACACTAAAGTAATGAGCCAGCAGAAGCATAGGACATCGAGCTTTCAATGGGGCTGAAAAACCTGGCTACAAAACGCAGTTGGCACTGTGTTGGGTAGCTGTCAAAGTTGCCAATCACGTCTTGAAAGTTCAGAGTTATATGCCAGGCAGAGAGATACATACATACACATTCACACACATATGTCTATTTTTGAGATATCCAAGTCCTGTAGTGTAGTGCATAAATCAATACTGCAGCAGCCATAAACGTTAATTGGTACAGGAGCTGCTTCCTTAGCTGCAGCTAAGTAATTAACTGGCAGGAGCAGTGATGAAAGATCGTTGCCCTCGCAGAGAGCGATGGCTGTTGGAGGTAGCTCAAGACCAGCACTGTGAGGAGACGTTGCCAGGAGGCAGACTCAGAAAGGCTGTGAAAATGGATGCAACAGGTTAAGGGCAAAGAAGAAAATAGGAACGCAGGATCCTTTTGGTCCTTGCAGCTCTTGAAGGATGTTTGGTCAGGATATCAAATGAGGAAGAATTTCTGAAAGGCTGCTCTGCCCTTGCAAGCTGCTAGACCTGGCAGAGCAAACACTTTCACATGATCTTCTTAAGGAATAGGACCAATATTTGTCCTGCTTTGCACGTTTCTGCCTAATCTCTTACTAGGGACTGCAGCAACCAAACATACTCTCTTTATTTTTTTTTTTTTATTTGAGTACATTTCAAAGAGTCTACAATGTGATCTGGCAGCAGCAGGTTTCTTGTGTTTCACCTCTTTGCAAGGCCTTTATTTCCCACTCCCCACCACTCCATTTTGTAGATTTTTTTTGTAATGCCTTTTTTTACCTGAGAGTGTTTTTTGTATTCTTTGTTCTTGCACTGTGGGAATTCTGAGCATAAACTGTATGATGCCTGGTGCTAGGAAAGACAGGTCAGATTTCAGATTTGCAATATCTTATTACAGTTCAGCTACAGGTATTTTTTAATATGCATATAGCTATATCAGATTGCAATTAGAATTTCTTCACCCAGTCTTAACATGCAAATTAATACTCTTAATAAAATTAATATTTTAAAAAAGTTAATTCTGCACCATCATTCCATTTTTCTTAATTCTTATCCTTCTATATCCTCTTCTGTCAATGTATCTGAAAACTTGTGGCTAATAATGGGAGGCCCAGGGAAGTGGTTGAGTCACTGTCCCTGGAGGTGTTTAAGGTGAGGGTGGATAAGGTACTTAGGGGCAAGATTTAGGGATTGGTGGGAATGGTTGGACTCGACGATCCGGTAGGTCTCTTCCAACCTGGTTATTCTGTTATTCTGTGACCTGGTCTCTGAATCTCAGTGAGCCTGTTATCCAGTGCTTTCTTCTGAGCCCTCTTCCCCTTCCACTTCTTTATATTATAAATACTTCAAGGAATGGAACATCCTTTATTTATGTTTGTACAGTGCTATGTTAATAAAAAGTGTTGTAAGTATACGTTGGTTTTAAATATTTATGCTCTACTCATAAAATTCAATGCAGTCAGCAAAATACTGAAGTAGGGGATCAAATTCTCCCTAAATGCCTCTCTCAGAAGCATCTTCAGAAGAACCTTTTTTGTCTTTGACAAAGAGGTGGATGGAAAAATTTAAATATTTAATAGATTTTTATTTCAAATATTGCCAAGTTTTTTCTATTAATAAAAAATCTCTCAGAATGAAATATTGAGATGTGTTTTGTTTATACAAAGTGTTCTTTATATCTACTGCACCAAAACTGTTCATGAGAGAACTGCACTAACATTAACATAAGAAAATTGCATATTCCACCTGTCTCTTCAAATCCTATGTGATTTTGCTAAAAATATTTTTATTCGGTATTTCATATCTAATTTGTTTATACAGTTCTGGCTTCTGGGACTATCCAATATTTATGATGAACAGAAACAGTTTTTGTGGGATTTAGCCAGCTAAATACTTTAAGTCTGAATTTTGATAAAGGAAGTTGTACAAGATAAGAGACAAAACTTGAACTTTAATTTTGTCTCGGTACTTCCTAGGCAGCAAAATAAACACAAGTAATGACAAAGGTATTTCAGTTTCCCAAAATATTACCCACGGCTTAATGACATGCAATAAACCTAGATTTTCATTCTGTTCTAAAGCAAATCAAAAATCTTCAGCTGACATCAAAGAGAGTGGAGCTGGGATTGAAAAGCTCCAGAAAATAAATATTTTGAGCAAAACTCTCTGCTGATTTAGGACTTAACTGACAAAAGGAGTTGGGTGTTGAATGTGTGGTCATCTGAAATCCCAGCCTTCAGACATTTTACCCAACATGTGCTGAAAATTTTCAAATGCATTACTGGTTTTGTCATCCAAGTTCCCAAGGGGCCTAAACATCTGCTTCTAAACACATGCAGAAATGTTCTGTTAAGTCAAATACATTAACAGATTAACTGTTATCTCATATTTTAGTTCTACTAAGGTATACGAAATAGACAAATTCATGCTTACTTTATCTAAGCAAGAAAGAATACAGCAAAGGCTCTGCTTAGAGGTTCAAGTGCTTTTTGAACACCCTGTAAGATTTAACTTTAAAGCTTTTCCAATTTCAGTGGCATCAGTTAATCAGAGTATATGTATCATCTTGTAGGAAGAGACCCAAATAAATGTTTATGTCAAGCATGACACATTTTGTTTGTCTACCAGTAACTAATAGGTTTGTTTTCTTCGTAGGGTACATTGAACCCCTACTGTGTGCTGTGGGATGATTCAAGAACGTAAGTGACAGATGTTTGCTTCTATTAATATGGTTCAAATATTAGAAAGTATCTAACAGTATTTATTTAAGTAGTTGGTCAGTAAATGGGTTGGTATGAGGGCAGAGAAAATGAACCTTTCACAGCCTGGGTGTATGTGGCTTCCTTTTTGTAGCTATATAAATTGAAAGAATGCAATACCTCACCAGGAACAGATTACTCTCAGTTTTAATCTGTTTTTTCAAGATTAAAATAAGGAGGTCTAAGAACTGTAGTTCCTTGATAGTAGTTGCTGGGCAACAAGTGCATGGGTAAACAATCGGACAGATAACTAAGGCTGGCTCCCATTTCTGTTACTGCAGGGTAGTTGTAGTCATTTTAGTTGGTGCAAATTTTCATTTTAGTCTAGTAAAATAGTATCTGTATACTAAATAGTCAAAATGTGCTAGCAATCTTCTGCTACCTTTTTCAGTGTTTGTTGATTGTGTAGCAAAAGAGAAAATGTCTCTTTAAAGAAGTAAAGCAGTAAAATCAGTGTGATTTAAGAAGACCTAGTTGACACAGCTGCAGTTTGCTGCATTTATCTTTCACAGTAAATCTCCCCTTTTAGTCAAGGTGAACTTTGCCTAAACACAGATTGTTTCAAGAAGGATCCCTATGTGGTTGCCATATTATTTTTTTAAAGATGATATTTTAATTCTTGTCCAGGTACATTGCATATGTCTTATAATACAGACTCATCTACATTGTTAGAAATTGTATGACTGTGATTTTGTGAGTGCTTTTATCCTTGAGCCTGGGTTTACAGCAATACACTAATGACTGAGAATCAACATTGCAGTAGAGAAATGAGAAACTTTGGACATTAAATCATTCCAAATTCAAGTAGCACCATGGCCTATGCCTCTTCAAGCAAATCATTATGCAGTTATTTGCCAGCAACACCACAATGTTCCATTTATGTAAAACGTGTGGAATAAAGTACATGAAAGACTTGATATTATGTGTTATTATGTGCACATGAAATACAAAACATTTCAAACGTTCTTTTTTTCCTCTTCACAATGCCTTGTTTACACAGTAGTGGTAAAGTGCTTTATTTACCATTTTTTACATACACTAACTTCACCATTGTGTATTTAAGGCACATGCTCTGATTTCACTGCTCCAGTCCAGAGTATGAAAGGCATATTTGCATGGAATTACACTACAAAACCCCAAAAAAGCACGCTGTGGATTTAACGATGGGATTAAAAGATTCCATGTGGTCAGGAGGGAAGTGGACAGGATGAGAGGGAATGGCCACAAGCTCCGAAAGGGGAGATTTAGGCTGGACATTAGGAAAATATTTTTCACAGAAAGGGTCATTGGGCACTGGAACAGGCTGCCCAGGGAGGTGGTTGAGTCACCTTCCCTGGAGGTGTTTAAGGGATGGGTGGATGAGGTGCTGAGGGGCATGGTTTAGTGTTTCATAGGAGTGGTTTGACTCGATGACCCGATAGGTCTCTTCCAACCTGGTGATTCTATGATTCTATGAAGATGTTAAAATATTTGAAGATTGCCAGAATTCTTGGAGATTTATCAGTTATGAAAAGTGATATGAGCAATCAGATATTCACAATAATATACGATGTATCAGTAATGTCTGTGTGAACACCATTGTCATTCGTTTTATACTTGTATGTGTGTTATTTTGTAAGAATGTTGCATTATCTCTTACCTGAGTGTCTAATAGCAGGAGCAAAATTCTACTTTTTTTGTCCATCCCTTAGAAAAAGAGGGGTCGAACATTTTATTTGTATTTACTCAGAAATAGTTCAGAATTTGTATTCTGACACAGTGAGTTCTAAATTATTCTGAAAGCTCTGTAGTGCTCAATCAGTTCCTAAAATTTATAAATCTTAATAAATAAATACATATAGGACTATAGAGTTGGTTAGGTGCCCATGATGATGTTGAGTTCTTGTTTCTTTGTTTTTCTCTTATTTTTTCCACTTTTTTCTGAGTCTCAGGAATTAGCCATTCTCAGCAGCAGGTACCTAGATTTGATGTATTAATAGCTTAATCCACACTGCAAAGCCTTCAGAGCTGTGCTGTGCTTATGTCCCTCCAAACTGGGTAATTTTTTCATAACCAGGATTTGGCAAGGATTTTGGAATAAACCCAACAAAAAGTAGTCTGCTTTTAGTTGAAGGTGCTTAACTAATTAGTAGCCTATGGTGAGATGGGTGATTTAAATTAAGTGCTTTTCAGACGAAAACTGTATTTGCCTTTATCATTGGCATAAAGCCTGCAGTAACCTCTAATGTGTTTTGCCACCTTTTTGGCCACTTCTACATCTTTATCTGCATGGATTGCAAGCACACATTTGGAAAATGACACTTCCTCCAAACATCTCATCAGTTTAATACCTCTCCAACAGCAGGGGAATCTTTATCTTTCTGGGCTTTGGGCATGCTTCTCAGTGATCAATAGTTCCCTTTCATCCATCCTTGAAGAAAGTTCTGGATCTGTGAACTGTATTTAATCACACCAAATTATCAAATGTCTCCTACTGCCATTGTTATTTGTGACAACTCAGTCATTCTAACTTTGGCAAATGCATTTTAACCCGTTCTTGCTATGAAATTTGATGGTTCTACGCAGTGATGGTGTTTTATAAGTTTTTTCCATTTATCAATCTGGCAGGGTTGTGCCCTCTGTATAGGCAGCTAGTCAAATGTCTGTTCAATATTGAGATAGTGCAACTAAACAATAAAATATTACATCATGTATTTGAAAGGCCAAGCTCAAATACAATAATTCAGATAAAAATATAGAGCACAAAATACAGAGCAAATCTATCTGTGTTGATTGTTACTAATGAGTTCTGGTCTTTATTTTGGTATCCCCAGCTTCCCTACACAAAGCTGGTAGCATCAATGTAAGTGGTAATTCTTCCCCGCTCAGAAACCTGAGTGTCATCTTCATCCATTCCTTTCAGAAAATATCTTTAGTAAAGTCTTAGGATACTGAGTGCTTTTAATTTCAGTGCATGGAAAATATGTGGAATATTTGAAGTTGACAGTCTGAGGAGAAATAATGTAGTTCCTTAAAGCAACCAAACAAGCATTCGACAAAGAATTGTATCTTTTGCGCTTCGTATTGTCTGGCATTAACAAACCGTTCATGCTGTCAGAAACTGGGTCAAATATTAATTTCAGCATCTTAGTCCAAAAAGATAAAAAGAAATTGGTCATTTACTAGGAGTGACTTTCCTACCAAACAGTAAATTTAAAGATTTTAAGATGAAAACAAACTCTTGAAAACTTTTCTCCAATCCCTCCTACCTTTTTGGAAAGGAAAAGGAGAATGGAGGAAACAGCATAGATAGTCTGTAATCCAATTGTTAGAGCATTTACTTGGGGACCTGAGGTGCCAGCCCTTCAGTTTTTCCTTTACAGAAGTTACTTGAGGAGTTTGAAACACACTTTTCAGCCTCACAGGAGCAGCCCATTCCCGCTAAGCTGTTGGTTCCTCTGGAGTGTGTTACTCACAGCGTGTCCTCCTGGAATTCTGCCATTTTATTGAGGAAAATATTCATGGGTTGGAGAGCTGATTCTCAGCATCTCTATATTTAATTTCAGCACTCTTTCCATGTGTTTGTCACCATGCCACATCTAAATCTCAGCCGTATCCCTGTCAGGGGTTTTTATTCCTAGAGCTGTTTTGCTTTATGTAAGTCTAGGCAAGGCTGTGTAAGCATGGGGGATCAAAGAATCCTTATACGCATGCATACATTTCCATTTTAAAAATGTCATTTACTGTGGCAGTTTGTGGGCTGCCTGAAAAGTTCTCTTGTTTGTTGCCTTCTCTGATGCTTAAATCTGCAATAGGTGCCATAACAGTCTGTATGCAGCTCTAAAATCCATGACGGTCTGTCCTGACAAAGTTTGTCATTCATCTTAGTGGACCTCGCCCCTGTACTTTTGAACTAGGGTGCAGAATTCAACATGCAGTAAGAGGCTGGAAGTTAGGTGCCACAGTACTGGGAGTCACAAGTATCACCTGCACATGCAACCCTTGGCTAACACCATCTCAATGAAGGCATGAAGAATGGGGTGAACACAGTGGGTTACTGGAAGGAGGTTACATCTCATATGAGAGTTTCAGTAGTCACTGACGGATTGACAAAACAATTCATCTGGTGTTTGTTCTTGTGTTGGACATAATGTGGGCACGCGTGCTCTCCACAGGACAGTGTCAGTTGTTGCTGGTGTGCTCCAAACCTGTACGTGGTGCAACGTGACATCTCATAGCACTGGATAAGGAAAGAGCTTTAGCATTCTGGGGCTCTGTTCTGCCAGTTGCTGCAGAAGGGTATTGTAAAGGTATGACAGGCTTTTGTTTGTCCATATGTGTGCTCCTAGCAGTTTGTGTTTGATGGATATACAATTGGCAGAAGTACAATGCAATTAGCTGGAATTTTTTATACTGCATAGATTTTCACCTAGTTCAGTTTTAGTTTAGAACAAGTGGCAGGTCTGCTTTATTTTTTTTTACTATTGCCATACAAATCTACATTGACAGTGGCTTAGATTTTCTACCCTAAAGCTATGTGGAACTATGAATACCTGTATATGAGAAATGAGAAACAGTAAACTTTTATATAACTTCAGGATTTCACTCCAGACACATTACAATATCCTCCATTAAAAAGAGGGTTAAAGAAAAAGTTTATAATTACTTTTTTTCCTTAGTTATCCCCTACAGCTATTATTTTTTTTTCCCCATTGTGCTTGGATACAATTATGGAGAAACAGCATATATATGAATTTCCTCAATGCAAATAAAGAAGATTCTACCAGTTAATTGTGATTTTCTCACAGATTTGCATACAGGGGAGAATGCAACTCAGCTTTAGGATGTCAGCTTGCATGCATATCAGCAAAACAACTTTTGCTATTTGTTGCCTTATGATAAAATTGATAGCAAATACTGATACGCTTTGTCCCTCTCCTCTCCACTTTGTATTTTTTTTAGCTACCGTGATGGACCATTACAGTTATTCTTTGTTTGGCTTAGTCTTGCAGGCCTTTGAAAATAAGTTCAAGACGACTCTTTATAACTGACATCAAAATGTCTCAAGTCAATCATCAAATAATTAGAATATCCTAAATTAGAATATGCTTCTGGGAAATATGAATAGTCACCTCTCTTAACTTTGTGTTACAGTCATACTATTTTTGTCACCAGGAAGATATGGACAAAATAGTTTTTTCTGTAAGTAGAATAAAAATTGAGTGAGAGTAATTCATGTAATATGCTTCAGCAATGTGTGCCTGCTGAAACTTCGCTTGTTCCATCAACTTCAGTAGACTTGGTCCAGCTTTTCAGTCAGACTTAGCATCTTCTGAATTTTTCAAGGCAGAAAATTTGCTTTCCATGTTAGCTTCTGTGCTTCTGTTTGTGCTTTTAATGGAAGAAATAATGAACCTACTGAAAAGCTAAATGACTCCCTACTTTCCATAGGGGAGCCTGTGTAATAGCACTCTCTATAATCTTCTGTTCCTGATAGTCTTGCATAAAGGATTGTAAGGCTCTACAAAATCATACTCTTTCACATTGAAACACTATGGAACGAAAAACTTGATCCAAGCTTCCTTGTAGACAACGAAAAGGCTTCGACCAATTTGCATCAGATCAGATCAACTCACAAACAACTGCTCAAGCTATGCAATATCTAAATTTAAAAAAAATTTAAATTTACAAACTGCTAAGGTTATATTGTAATGCAGGAGTATTTTGTTCTGAAATCCGTAGGTATCGTACAACGTAAAATTGAATGTCTTTATGTTGAAAAAGAGACCAGCTACAATTTTCTTCCCTTAAGTCATACTCAAAATGAATCAGTATATATGGGAGGAATTTATAATTTAGTTCTTTTTTCTAACACTGCTCTTTACTAACACCTACACAGCCATGAACAGAGCTTACATGGCCTGCTGAGATTTATAGCAAGAAAAAGGAAATGAAATTAATTCTTGCTAATAAGTTTACTCTCTTTCTAATTTTTAGTTGTTGATTAATCAACTCCATTTGTTGAGAACTCAGTTGCTATTTATTGCCTTTATTTAAATGTAGATTTTCAGAAACCAAAATAGTGTTTTCCCGTAACATCATAATGTTGAAATGTGAAAAAAAAGAACTAGTGGTTGCATCTTCATAATTCAATATAAAGTTCCGAATTGGACTTCTGACAGACCTTTTAGCACGTGATGAGGACAGATGATAATTAAGCAGTTTGAATAAACTTTAGAATAGAAAACAAATAGTCCATAATTTGGGTTTGTATCTATGTTTCCAGAAAAAATCGTGGATGTTACCAAGTCAAATAAATCATGATTTTTGTTTTCCCTAATGAAACCTCATCAAGTAATGCAGCAGATGGAACCTGTGAATGCAGTATTGTGCTGGACTTGGATTGACTCTTGTAGAGGAAAACTGTTTGCCAAATCCAATACAGCTTCCAAAAGTACAATAAAGAGCAGTTGCAACTGTGAAAGTTTATCAGCCTTTCTTATTTATATCATGTAACTCTCTAAGTGTGTTACACCTCTAAATTTAAAAGCAACTTAACACAGAAGTTGGTTGTTGTCCTCCCTGGTTTACAGGTAGTGAAAACTAAGGCAGAGCGAAAGCAAAGCTGTTTGTCCAAGGTCGCTCACCAGCTCCTAGTAGAGTTAAGAGTTTCAGATTCCTGAGTCCTAATTGAAAATGCTCTCTAGATGTTCTCAAAGCCAATATAATTTCCTGTCATAATGCAGAAATTCTAAAGGTTAAATAGCTTTATGATGATATTTCTGGTTTTTTTCTCATTCATTCTGATGAGCTCTCAACTGTTGCCCATCCTGGAGAATTTAGCTCTGTTTATCCAACAGAACTGGTTCAGCAACACTAAAGGGCATTGTATTAACTCATCCTTAAACAAAAATGAAGCCTACTTGCATTATCCAGAAAGATGAAAACTCAGGAACACTGCTTATCTATGTGAGAAGGAGCTGTGGGAAGTACCCTTCTACCATTCTCTCCTATTCCTTTGACAACTAAGTAATAGATCATATGCATATATTCTTACAAGTAAATTCATACATACAAGTAAATCATGTTGTGTGGGTTTGCAGAGACATATATTTGTTTGTTTTAAACTTATTTGAAGTCAGTACAAAAAGAGACAGAACTGGGACTGATATAAATACACCTACTTTTAGTAATATTATCAGGAGAATGTAATACAAAGCATTTTGGAGCATTTACAGAGTATAGGATTGCTTGAAATTACTTCCAAATGTATGGATCTAAATCTGAGTGAAGTCTCCTGAGTTAATAACTGTTCTCTCTGATAAATCAAACATCATGTAATTCATCAAAGGCTGGTCTGTCTTTCTACAAGAAAGGTGTTTGTACGGTACGATGACCTTAAAAAATGTTTCAGCAGTGTTTTGAAATGCATCTTATAGAGCTCTCCCAGTTGTTCTTGAATTGTCAACACTGAAATTATCTCTGCAAGATAAAACTGTAAAACGTTATAAAAAAGTCAAACACATGTCCAGTTTAAATGTGCCATATTTTATCCAGTGGTGTATAGATTTTTAATTCTATATCAATATCTCTCTGACCTCACAAGCATCTTAACATGTGATTAATCTTTTGATGAATCTTTATGCCATAGGTGAGGGACGTTAGTAGATCTGGTTAAATCTCTTCCTGGACCGGTCACTAGAGGGAAGCAAAGACCTTCACGTGCCTATCCATGACGTCAATCAATGTCTTTATGTCCTCACTAAGAAAATGTAGTTAGCATTTAATCTAAAATTTAGGAAAATGCCTATTTGGTGGAAAGTGACCCTTCAACAAAACAAAACAGAGGATAAAAATATATTTCTGCATGATTGATTCCCAAAGGCCATGGTCATTAAATTAGTTATTTTCATAAATGATGTTTTGTGAATTTGAATATAGACAAGAAGTTCAGGGCAGAGTGTATACAGAAAATGAGTTTAAGAAATTAATTCTTTGAAACATCCTGTTATTCAGAAAAAATGTTTGAAATGTGGATAGCATAGTAGCTATGCACTTGTGTCATTGTTGTGTGGCAAAACCTAGGATAAAATATACCTGTCTCCTTGTTGATATTTTCTTAGTTATCCATGCTTCTAATTCATAGTGTTTTGTCTGCAGTACTGAGAACCTCATCCTTCGTAAACAGTTCTGTGTATACCAGCTAAACAGATCAAGAGAACACCAAGTCATTAAACAAGGACTGGTTCATCATGCACTCCATTTCAGCACAGAGAAAGCATAAATTACATTTATCATCCAATTTATGAGAGGTTATATGTGGGTAGGTTTACCGTATACTATATTTTTACTGCGTTTAATTCAGCCCTGTTCTGTTTCCTGAGAATACTATTCAATTTACTATTCTCTCCTCTAAGCTGCAATGGTTTAATTCTTCTAAAACAGAAACAGGAAAGGCCAACATTATGTTTTCTGACATTTTATTAAATTAATATACCTGCTATGAATTGAATTTGCCATAAAATTGAAATGCACAGAAACAAGGATAAAATACTAAAAATATCTTTTTAGTGTTTAGTAGTTAAAAATGTTTTAGAGATAGTAAGGACAATGTTTATACTACGCACCTCTTAATTTGAAGAGAAGACCTTTTATTAAGCTTAAGTTATGCAGGGTTGCCAGACCTTAATGAGAATAATACAAGCGTCTATCAGAATTTACAAGTTTAAGTGGAACCTAATACACTAGATGAGCAGCTCCAAGCAAAACAATTTCATGAAAAGAAATGTTGTATGGCAGATTGTGGCTGAACAGATTTTTAGCTGAAAGATTGGAGTATTTGTGATGATTTTTTTAATGTTATCGACATCTTCTCTAAAAATGTTGAGAAGAGAAGATATCTTGCATGGCTAGTTAACTAACTGTAATATACATTTGCACTCAAGAGCGTGGGCTGGGGATAACATCCTGCAATCCATGCTATTATTCTAAGCAATCGAGAATATAATATGATTTTTCATTGAACAGGCCATGGCTATGATTCCCAGTGCTACATGTTATCCTAATGATGTAGTTTCTAGTGGTTGCCTCCTCTGTTCCATGTCCCCATAATTCAGTGGAAGTGGAGCAAAGTGTTTGTCTTTTAAATAACAGAAATATCTTTACATATACCAAACATGTGAATTAAAATGCTGTCACAGTACTATCAGTTCATCACTGAACATAAATATGTTCCTGATGTCAAGTTTACCAATAGATAGATCCATTGAAGGCCCAGGCTAAAATGGCATGCTGGATTGGGGTCATAGAAGCAGAATCATTCCACACATATTGGCACTAATCCAGGAGTTATTGCATGAATTTGAATGGCAATAATCAAGGGATAATATATGCTAACACATAGAGAAATACTGAATCAGGAAAAATTAATCGCTCCTTATAATTAATTTTATGTATTTGTGTGCTTAGCCTGTAAGGAGTACGTTATTTTGACCAAACTTGAAATTAAATCCTTTACATTAATACTATTTCATGGTTACAATTCTAACTGTGGTATAGGTCTATTAAATGTTCTTTTTTTAAAATGTCAGTGAGTGCTTTCCTTGATATCTGCTCGGTTTTATATGGTTGTTCACAAAAAAAAAAGATGCTGTGGTTTTATTGTGATATCAAAGAAACTTAAAATGAAAGTATGCCAAATATAAAACAATAACACAAATCAAAAGTATTTATTTTAAAAAAAAGAACAATTTCTAGTACAGGAATTCTAAAATGAGACAGTCACTGGTATTCAGAAAACAGTTCAATCTCTTTTTAAGCAGACTGTACTTCAAAAGTTGAAGAACATACAAGAAGATCAATAATATCTTCTATGCATATTGCCCATATTCAGCCCGTTCTTCCTCTCTCCTCTAATTTTACTGATACGTAGACAGTCAAACATTTGATGCTTCAGGTACTCAAATTGTGTGTTCTCACACGAATACTTCATCATTTCATGTGCACACACAGACTGAAATCTTTGAGAACTGAAGCATGTAAAATATGTTTATCATCAACTCCCCAAGAAATGCAACTGAAAATATGCAACATCATTTTGCACTAGACAGCACAGCTTGTTCTTCATAGTTCAGTATATATTTATTTGATGTCAGCTTCTATATGCTCTTGATGTTATTTATACTAGATAGCATGTATTGATCTTCAAATAACGCACCTTAATGTGAATTACATTGTATATTCATTATAAATAGAGGAGAAAAAATATGCTAAATTAACAAAAAACATGGTTTTATATATGTATTGCTACATGTAACTCCTTGCTTATCCTGTACAATTGTCTGCTGGGAACATGTTTTATTTTTGGTTTTGATCTGACGGAAACCATTCTGTTCTCATACTTCTGTAATTGACTTACATGAGAAAACTCTTTTCCTCTGACGTTTTTCCATTAAACAGAAAAATTTTAATCAGGATTGAGTCAACATACAGCTGTCTAAATATTGTAGTGAGTAAGTGTTTCAGCCAAAATTAGAGCAAAAAGTGCTATTAGGTCCATAACCCCATGACCTAGCCACTAGAATTACCCATCTTTCTTTAGACTAGGTAATGTCTAACACTTGTAAAAAATGAGCCCACGTGGTTCTGGCTTCACTCTCACCTTCCTGCACAAATAGTGACCTCTCCTGTGTGTCATTTTAAGGAATTGCGAATGTGTGATGGTGCATGACTATCTAAGAGTGATGGCAAAAGCTGAAATCCCAGACAAAAACCATCACTATTTCATCACCTAATCTCAGGAGAACAAAGATGCTGCTTGTTCAGACAGCTGTGGAGAAAAAAAACAGGGAGGACTAGGAGTGAGATGAGAAAGTATTTTCTAACACATTCTGCTGTTTATGGAGTTTCTATATATCCTGGGCATGCTATTTTAGAGATGCTCTTCTTTTACAACCTCCTTGTGCTGCTGCCAGCTCAAACCATTACCCAAATTCATGTTATAACCTATACAACTATTTTTCCTTTTAGTTTATCTAGAACTTTACGTTTTCACTTTATTTTGTTTAATGTAATTGTTTCACTTTATTTTTGATTAATGTAATTGTTTCAGAGAAAAACAAGGAACACCCAGTACAGTATTTTGGGGATATGAATAAGGTTTTTGATATTATTTGTATTTGATTTTGTAGTACAGGTCAGTAGTAGCCAAATTTACACCTGGTGCTTTTAATACTTTCCTTTCTGTTTGTTGTAGTAGTTGTTCAGTTTTGTTTAAGAGGACACGTTTTATAAATGCAAGCTGATACAAAGAATATCTTGTTAATATGAGAAAATATTCAAGCACTTTTTTGCCAGATTTACTTCACGATCGATATGTAAATATCTTTGAATAAGTCCTAGAATTAAGGGTTATTATTAAATTCTCGATTTAGACACTTTAATACAAGCGTGTAAACACTTTCAGAATGTATCTATAGAAGACAGGAGAAACCTATACCCTTCAAAGCATCTAAAGTCACAGAAACCATAAGAGATCCCTAGTTGTAATTTATTTAGAAAATTAAATCAATTGTTAACAGCAATCAATTGCTAACTGAAATTAAGAAAAATAAAATTGTAAATATGTATGTCTGCCAGTACCGCAGGTACCGACTACAGCTAAGCTGTCCTATAGAGAGAAATGTCAAGATCTCCATTGAATATAACAGAAGATTAGACACCTTGCATACCTATAGTTACATAAATTTACAAGTTTCAATACCAAATTCAATCCTGTCCTATATATCAATTTTCTCATGAGGATACAGATTGACAAATTATGTCTTTGGGGGAAGCACATGCTAATAAAGAAACAGGGATGACCATCATCTGAAGCTGAGTATGTGCTGATTAATCACACTTCAGACACTTTGGAGTGTCCAGCTTCATGAAACAAGTTGGAGAACAAGTCTATGAGGAGTGGCTGAGGAAACTGGGTCTGTTTAGTCTGGAGAAGAGGAGGCTGAGGGGAGACCTTATTGCTCTCGACAACTGCCTGAAAAGAGGCTGTGCTGGTCTCTTCTGCCAAGTAACAAGTGATAGACAAGAGGAAGTAGCCTCAGGTTGCATCAGGGGAGTTTTAGATTGGACATTAGTAAAAAATTCTTTACTGAAGGAGTGGTGAAGCATTGGAATAGGCTGCCAAGGAAAGTGGTAGAGTCACTGTCCCTCAAAGTGTTCAAAAAATGTGTAGATGTTGCACTTCAGGATATGGTTTAATAGGCATGGTGGTATTTGGCTTACGGTTGGGCTTGAGGGTCTTAGAGGTATTTTCCAACCTTAATGATTCTATGATGCTATGAAAACATGCTATTGAACTCACAGAACTGGATACAGAAGAATAAATTTCAGAAGTAAATCAAGATATAAAGTCTGTAGTTTTTGGAGATGGGCATTTTCCGGCTTTGTGAATTTGTTGTTAATTTCATAGTGACAACCAGTGATTCTGTGGAGAAATATCCCCCAGTGACAACAGACAGGGTATCAGTATCTTGCCAGAGTACAGGAAGTGCATTCAATAAAATTAATGTTGGAAATACAAAATGAAATTGATAGACATTCTTAAATTAAATATAATGAGAAATGAGCCCTCAATGGGACTAACACCTGCTCTGAGACAGATTACTGAGTTTCTATCAAAACCTTTGTAGTGAGAATCAGGGGTTAACAGAGTAATGTTTTACCTTATTGCCACTCTTGAGTAAGATAATAAAAAATAGGTTCTTGTGATCCTAGTAGGTTGATTATATCCCCAAAAGCACTTCTGAGGTATTTTCTGCCCTTGTTACAATTATGCTTATGAAGTTAAAGAACTTTACACTATCAGCCTGCAATTGTGTTACTGTTGTTACAAAGCAGAGATTATAGTGAAGGTAGTTAAGTGGTACACGGTCAATCCATTCTGATAACAGCAGCGGTAATTACACAGAATAGTCTGATACTGTGGTTTTGTGGCATTTTGAAAAGCTTAAACTTGTGAAGGTTTGTGAATGCCATAGTTGGTATTGAACAGAATTTCCAGTGATCTAGATTCTGTATTCTATATCACAAACATGCAAACAGGCCTGTGATTTCTTATATGTGACAACACACTTTCTTCCTTTTAACTGCAGCACGATATTTGTGTGGTTTTAAACAGTTCTGTTTTTCAGATTTCAATTCCTGTCATAAATGCGTGTACCATTCATCAGGCAATCAATCAAGCTAACTCTTCTGGCTATGTGGTTCTTCTGCCATATTTTCTTAATAATGAAGAGGTCTGAAATTTGTGAAGCAGAAAATCTGGTCTCATTCTGCTTAGTGACACAAATAAAGAACACAAACCTTTCATGATTTATTAATACCAATTGTATCTCAGTATTTTTGATTGCCTCTTAGATCAGTTCTTAAAGGCTAACCCCCAGAAGTAACCTTTTCACTTTCTTTCTTAGTTCAAGAGGGTAATGTATTCTAAAATTTAAAAGCTAGAACTCAATGGCTTACACGACACTCTGTTTCTCCCTACCCACTTATCTGGCACCTTTATTTTCTCAAGTATTGAAATTAATTTAACAAGACAGATAGCACCCACACATGCAAAGTAGAACCCATTTAGGTGTAAACATTCTGACTGCAGGGATTATGAGCACCAGCAGACAGGACTACATAGCAAGAAAAGTAATTAACAATAGAACATTATCAGAAGCACTATAATAAAACTTTCAGGAATTGGGCCTTATAAATATTCAAAAACTTGTTTTCTATACTGTGCACTGAATAATTCCACATGGTATCAGGTGTTAGTCTTGCTTGCTCTCAGTTCTCCTTTAAGCCTTATATTTTACCCTCTTCGTTAGTGTGCTGTATAGGACATAAATTCTGATCATCGTTAAATCACATTTTTTTATTACATTTTATGCAGTCTTTCCAGAAGGATGTGTAAAAATAATGAAATTTTAGTCTGAGGGATATTTTGCCCTTTACAATAATGTAATCAGTGAAACGTGTGGAAACTCCCAAGCAGTTACGTGAGTGATACAAAGGCAACGAATAAAATAAGGTTCATATTTATTTCCAGAAAAATTGCTCTGGTTACCAAATAATCCAATATTTACTTATTTTGCTCTTGTCTACACAATCAGTTAACTTAGAAATATCCATTTAAAGTCAATTTTATCTCAGCCTATGTGGGTTTTTTTTTCTCAGTCTGTTAGTATATTTACATACAAAGATAATCTACCTTATGTTTTCTACTTGTAAAAAATATATCAATGATACTTGTGATTTTTTTTCATCATATGTGAGAAGCACAGGTTAGCATCTCTTACTAATTTTCAGTGCAAAAATGTAAAAAACCACACATAATATAGAAAAATGCAATATAGCATGTATTGAACTTGGTTATATAAGTAGGTTCATTATCTTCCATCTATGCAAGTTTAGTTTCATATCTGCACATTGAATGAGTATGTCTGTCAAATTATTGACAGTATTTATCTCTCTAAATTTAAGCTCTTGCGTTCCAAAACTGAAAGTGTCTTTATTATTTATCTGCTGAAAGTAAAATCTAGTAGGTGATTAAAAAGGTCACAATATAAATGTAGCTGGAGTTTAAAAGAAAAATAGATATGTTTAATACCAAAAGAACTCTTGTCTTAAAAAGCATGTCACCAGTAAGGACAACAAACAAGGATGCGATGTAAATGCTTGGGAATCTGAACAGATGCAAACACTCCCATTTATAACCATAAATGGGAGAAAGAGTTTAATTTTTGATATTGTTATAACTGAGATTAAAAAAAAAAAGTATTTCTAATAGTCCTACTGACCATCAAAGTCTTCATTTTCTGTTTTACTTGTACACTTCCTTCCTCAGCAGAACTGCAGAAGAGACATCTCAAAGCCTTTGAACAAAACCTAAATTCATCAACAGACACAGTGGAGAACTTAATACAATGAAACCCTGTGTTCACATAAGGGCAACAGAAGTACAGCACTTTTCTGAAGAGACTGCATCAGAATAGCTTTATGGAGTGTCATATTTTCTCTCAGTGACTTCCATTTAACTTTGGATGGGTTTTATGAGTGAAAACAAACAAACAACAGACAAGCAGCCTATTCCCACTGTAAAAGCTCAGTTAGAGATCTGAGAGTCAAGCAGTGTCCTTTTCCGCCTATCAGTGATTCTTCCTGTTGGAGTGAACTGCCAGTGCTGGTAAAAATACACCAGAGCTGTGTGCCATGAGACAATTCCTTGTGTACTGGTTACACATGTTGTCTAGTTCACTCACCTTAGTTATAAGAGATCCATCTTGTAAAAGTACTGCTGCTACAAAGATGATACCGGAATCTTGGCCCTTGTCACTATACTGTTAAAAAGGAAAATAATAGCCAATAATTACGAGAAATGTGATGCTCAGATATGCTTGTTTGACTTTCACAGTGGTCAAGAAGTAAGGAGAGGGAAGAGGTGGATCTTGAACCCACAACTGATCCATGTGAATTCCCAGGCACTCTTTAGTGCCAAATATATAAGTCCCTGAAAGAGGATTCCCACACCTTCCAGGGAAGAGTTCATCATCATCTAGTTAGAGCCGGTCTACCTGCTTGTTATTTTCTGGCCCTGTGAATTGTATATTTATACATCAACTGTGGCAGGATTGTAAGGAGAGATACTTCCAATATAGAGTTGCCAGTCCTGGAGATAAGATGCTTCTGAATTCCTTCTGGCTGATGAGGACCTAAACTCCAGGAATCCTTCTTTGGGTTAAGCAGTGTATAAGGCAGCACTCCTTCTATCTTTTTGGCAACTTCATTTGAAAGGGAATCAGCCAGTCATCTGTATGACAGTTATCTGTGTATGGCAGGTGGTTTCAGGTGTCAATCCCTATAGATGCCAATGAAGTTAGACATAAAGAAGAATTTCTTCACAATTAGAGTGGTGAGGCACTGGCACAGGTTGCCCAGGGAAGCTGTGGCTGCCCCGTCCCTGGAGGTGTTCAAGGCCGGGTTGGATGGGACCTTGGGCAGCCTGATCTAGTGGGAGGTGTCACTGCCCATGGCAGGAGGGTTGGAACTGGATGGCTTTAAGGTCCCTTCCAACCCTAAGTATTCTATGATTCTAAGGAATGGAATTTTAAAAATTTTATTTACCGGTTTCTATTGATTGTTTTACTTCTGCTTTATTCAAGACTGCTGTGACTACTGTTCTCAAGCACCTAACTCTCCCTATTCAGTGTTCAAAGAAACTTTTTTTTTCCATTCTGTGTGGTTCTTAAAGTAAGGAGGAAAATCCTCCCTTTGAGAGGGGAAAACACTAATATCAAGAGCATCGTGATAATGATATGTAGTTTGGGAGGTGATTTTATCCTCATTTTGAAGTCCTTCTTGGGTGCATAAAACCAGCAACATGTCCACATGACTAATGGCAAGATTTCAGTGTTGTACTTGTGATGAACTGCAAAATAACACCTACCAAAAAGCATCCCACATTTTTCTATTTCTAGTTTCCTTGATTTTCCTATCCAGTGTTCTGTAACATTGATCACAATATTTCACGTATCACTGCAGACACTAGCTATCTTAGAGACATCTATATGCAATGAGAAAAATAACATTGATAAGCTAATTCTACACTTAGTTGCTGCAGTGTACTGTATTGTAGAGTCAATATATCTACATCATCTTCATCTTCCTCGTTTAGACACTGCTAGCAACCTAGCTGTGCTAGAAAAAGCACAGGCAGGATAATTTTCCCTCTATAAATTGGAAAAAATTATTCCAGAAACAGACCAGTCTCTGCTATATCATGGCAAAGGAACAATCTTTCTTAGACTAAAGTAAAAATACTTTTGCAGGGCATGGTTTTTTCTTAGCTATACCTGCATGTGGCATATGTGATTAAGACTGTGATATGTGATTATTTAAATGCACATTCATGTTAATTCATTTCATTCAATATACCAGTACCTGAAGGGGGCCTACATGGAAGCTGTTTATAAAGGTCTGTGGTGAGAGGACTAGGGGCAATAGTTATAAACTGGAGAGGGGCAGATTTAGACTGGACATAGGGAGGAATTTCTTCTCTCTGAGGCTGGTGAGGCACTGGCACAGGTTGCCCAGGGAAGTTGTGGCTGCCTCATCCCTGGGGATGTTCAAGGCCAGGTTGGATGGGACCTTTGGGTAGTCTGGCCTGGTGGGATGTCCCTGCCCATGGCAGAGGGGTTGGAACTGGATGATCTTTAAGATCCCTTCCAACCCAAATTATTCTATGATTCTATAACACTATGAATATTAAAGATTGAAATAATAATAACTTTTGCCTTGGTATGAACTGGTCAAATAAATTACTGCCTGCACAACCTTCACCCTTTTATTAAACATCTAGTATCTGACTACTTGCTTCTTTATTGTGGGGGGATGGCTCCCAGTCAGAAAACCAGTGGTCCTGGTCAGTGTTCACATGCAGAAATGGGACACACAGGTAGACAGTGAAATTGCCTGCCTTCCTTTAGTCCTTGATCCAGAGTAGCAGAAGCAGAAGCACTCTATAAAATGTTGATATGAATTAAGACCCAGAAGTTATAAATGTATTATTCCATAATACTTACCTATCTTCCACTTAAAATCAGCAGGAGTATTGGGCAAATGTTTTCCAGACTATCAACAGTGATTTCAGGGAGAAATTTGGGGGTAAAAAAATTACTTTAAGGTTGTGGTTTATTTCCATGCTTATTTTGTGAGCCTTAAAAAAATCTCTAAGGATAACCATTAGGTGGAATTGGACAGATTAGGTTTTATATAGAGATACTTTCAGGCAAGAAGACATAGAAAACTTCTTGACTCAGCAGTTCTTCAAAAAGTCATCTGTTTCAGTCCACTGCTAGTACAAAATATACATTTGCTTCTTCTGGTCAGCAGATGTTCCTGTAAGCAATATTTTTTCCCAATATTTCAGTTTACGTTGCATTTCTTAAATCTTCCTATATAATTTCAAGAAAATGATGTTATATCTCTGCTATAAAATACACAGATCTTCTCATCTCTCTATATGCATATTTTTACCTCTCATACTCCATCGTTTCGTATAATTGAATTTTACAGATTGATTGAATGTCAGAGCTTATAAAGAAATTATAGCTAGACATATATAGTAAGGAACTTTGTTATAGGCTATCTCTACCCCCTATACTGAATATGAACAGACTAAATCTGCTTCATTTGTTAGGCATATAAAGCATTTGTGTTACTGTATTTTCTAACAGATTATGAAAACACTTATATTTTTGTGTTTGCTGTTTGTTACGTTCTAGAAAGGGCCATTTAAAAATCTGAGCAAAGATTCAAATAACTGTATGTAATTTTCTTTCTCTGTGGAAAGCTCATAGTTCTCATTTTCATAGATTTTTTGTAGCAAATTTTCCTTATATACCTCCACAGCAAATAAGTACTTCTTTTCTTATCTTTGTCTTTTGATGGTAACGCTTTGAGAATTCAAATATATGAATTATAGTTTTTGATCTAGTTTAAGCATACATTAATGTCAGCTAGACAGTGCTAAACATCATTGCCGTGATGCTCAGAACAAATATTCTATACTTCATGTAATTTAAAAAAAAATTAGAATTACTTGATATCTTAAACATTCCTGAAGCTACTGTGAATTCTGTCCATTTTAGTATCGTAGCAAGGCATATCATCCATGTTAATGAGCAACGTATTTATTCAGAATGTCAGTGACTCTAAATGATTCAAATTCCTAAAACAAATAGATTTTTCCTTATAGTTCTAAGTGATTCCAATAGCTGAATGTTTTCTCCTAGCTAGGACTTCTGGGATAGTCAGTCATACTGGAATTTATTATTATTATTATTACTATCACTATTATTATTATTATTGTTATTATTGTTATTATTGTTGTTGTTGTTGTTGTTGTTGTTGTTTTTATTGTTGTTGTTGTTGTTGTTTTTATTGTTGTTATTGGCATTGTGCTATGTGCACACTTAACATAAAAATAGAAAATAACCAGGCAAAATGCTTCATCAGGCAACCTACTGGTGAGTTTTGGGTTCATTATTGAAAGAGAGAGTTGCAGGAGAACCAACTGCAGAAATATCACTGTGAGTTATAAAGTCTTAAGTAGACATTAAATATTAGGACAGAAAGTGTAGAATTCCCAACTGAGCTGAGTGAATTTAAGTAAATATAACTATTTCTATAAATATGGCCTATCCAAGGTACCTAGTGCATATTCTTGAGTCAGGGGAGATTCACCATTTATAAATATAGGACAGAGATATTAAATCAGACACCTATGTATCCATAGCACCGTTTTTCTCCTAATATTCTATATTCCCATCCAGTCACACTCCCCAAATGCCAAAGTCTCAGATATATGGAGGTGACATGCAGGCGTATCTAATACATAACAGGAGGTAAAGCTGGATAAAAAAAAAAATGGGTGGAAGCCACTTTCCTTTAATATGAGCTACTCCAAAAGATTTTCTGCTCTATGTGCTTGAAACTGATAGATGATTATCTGGACTTTTACTATCAAAGTAAGAACAGTTAGCAGAAAAATTCATAGAAACTTTCACATCACATGCGCACACTGGCAAGCTGAAATGATGCTTCCCTGTATGCCATCCCTTCTCCATTACTACCTAGGAGCATATAAAACAATTTTCAAACACATAAATATTTTTTCTATACTTAAAAGGCAACTGAAGGCCGAATCAAGATTTGTCTGCTTTTATCATATGCTGAGGCACTTACAGTTGAGCAGCAAACCTTCATGCTGCTTCTTTCTTCCAAAACCTCTTCCATGTGTACAAATTCACATGCAGAACATGGTTGAAAATTCTTCACCAAAAGGTAATAATTCAAAATATTTCTCTTCTAGCTGTTGTAAAAGCATCTGGTTCTGTGGCTATCTCCTCCTTTCTAAAATAAAGCAGGAGAAAGATGTACTGGAAATTAAAAGTAAAAGTGAGAAGTAAAAGACTATAATTACAAGAAAACGGTATCAACCTTTTTTTTACTCTGTGTTAAGCAGGATTGCACAGGGTCTCCTGCATTGCTGTGTACAGCAACCACATTTTGCAGGCAATCACAACATAAGATTCTGTTATTTAAGGTGCACCACAAAATGTGTTAAACTGTGACTTGTTCATGTGCTGATGTTGTCCAGGTTAAACTCCTCTTGTTCCTCATTATATTCCTGGTAGACATAGCTGCTGATCTCAAATATTTCTCAGTCTTTGTTTTGCTAGATTTAACAATTTAAGGCCTTTTAGACTCCTCTTTCAAAATGGATAGTCAGGGCATAGAAAATACAGTAATCCTTTTTTTGTACCACTTTCAATCTGAATTCATCATTCTTGATCATGAGTGACAAAAGTAGGGCACATAGATGTAATATTGCACATTAATGATGTGGAGGAGGACAAAGAGGTAAGTGGTAATCTATTTGAGTCAAAATCGATTTGAGTAAAGCTGGTAAATTAGCTTCTACTGAAACAGAATTAGATATACTTCTTAAATACAAACTTCAGATTTGACCTTCGATGTGGCTATTTTAAAGTTACTAGGGTGATAAATATGACTTAAAACTGTACTTCACAAATGATAGGATCTAAGTATTTCAGCATACCACAGCTCATAGAAATTTTTATTTTCATGAACTAAATATTATATATTGGAATTTCAGAAGTTGGTTTTGGTAAGTGATAAACACACTGATTGCAAAAGAACTATTTACATAAAATAACATTGGATTTAGTGATCATAAAATGACTCAATAAAATCAAACTAAATAGAGACAAGAGTTCTATTATTTTCTATAAAGTTTCTCCTGATGAAATTGAAAGTATGAAAGATCATTACCTGATCCAAAAGATTATTCACCTGAGCAAATAGTCAGGTTTCAGTGAAGGCACAGGTTTTCTGGGAGAAAACTTACATCACAAACTTTTGGAACAGCTGTTCCACTTCTGCTGAGGGTAAAAACATGAACATGTGAAATGCCAAGTCATAAAAGTATTGATTTATTTCTTGTCCTTCCAGTTGCCACAGGAAATAGCTCTGTAGAAGACTAATAGCTAATAGAAGAGGTATGAAATAACACAAATATGAGAAACTTATGTGTTTTCATGCAGAAATTACTTTTTTTAATATTTATTGACTAGTCTTCAGTAATGATGTTTGCCTTCATGAATTTTAATAAGCATACAGTAACATTCTCAACTGCTTTAATTAAGTGTAGCTTGAAATACGTCAAGCAGCGCCAGACCATATCAGATAAGAATGTGACCTATAATCTTTGTGCTGAATATGTCTGAAGTGAAATCACAAACGTGAACTTCAGCACTGTGCATTATGAGTATTCATCTCCAAGTACATTTGGCATCTCGTAACATGATTGTGTATCATGATATTCGCAAGAGTATTATATTGGTCATGGTATGTGTGGATATTAACACTGGAAAGCAAGGAGTCACAAAATAAGATTAGTGTTTTTCAGAGACTTAAAAAATTAGTCACAGAAATACTATATGATTGTAACATTTTTCTTTCCAGTAGCTCAATCAGAGAATCCAGAGTTCTCTGTAGATACTAGAGAAAAGAAACCCTCAAACGAATCAGTCTGAAAGTGTGTTTTAGCAGATCTTTTCACATACTCGTCTTTGCCTCCTGTGGCAAACTGATCTTTCAGTTTGACCAAACTGACCTCAGGAAATGGGGCTCATGATCACACTGTGTTTTTCTCTTTGTTCAAGTACGTGTGTATCTGGATGTGTCCCCATCTTGAAGTCGTTGGCTTACTTCCCACAAGCTTCATGCAAGTAAGTGACAGGGTTTTCAGAGTGGTGCAACTGCAGGAAAGGCTGCAGCTCAGCTGAGATGTTTCAGGCACAAGAGGATCTGTCTAGAACAAACTGATAAATGTGTTTAACCCAGGAAAAGGTTCAGCAGGATCTGAGAACCAGCCACCAGCACACAAATTCATAAAATTCATGCTTTTTCAGTTCCACGCATTTCATATTCTTTTCCCTGTGGCCCAAGAAGCTGCGACATCTCCCCCCGCTGCCTCATAGTCTGTGTGTACATTGTGATTATTCCTACTGTTGTTGTGCGCCTGTGCCTCTAGGTGGAACTGAAGGAACTGAGAAGACTTTTTGGTGGGACCTGTAGAAACACACATTCAGTTTTTCAGTTAGGGTAGTCTTTGTCTTGAAGAGTTTCTGTCTAAACAGCCAGAATATGTTGTTGAAAGAGAAACAAACAGTAAGTCAAATAGCTTACTCTGAGTAGAAAAGCAGGGATTTATAGACTTCAAGGTGCATTCATTAAGCAATCCTTACTTATTTCTTCAGGACCCACCAGCAGCTCCTCCTGAATATGATGGCACTGTTCTGTATCACTTTCTAGCACTTCTTCGCCTTGATCTGAAGTCCTTCTAAACCTTCAGTATATATGCAAAAATTTTTGAAGGTTAACTTAAACAGATGGGTTTTTTCTGCATAGTTTCCATGATTTAGAGGTGGTAAATGCAATTTTAAATAAATTGCAGGAGAATGGAAAATAATTTTAAAATATGTGGACCGAGAATGACATTTTATCTTTGTCAGTGGATTCCCATTCAATAAGGATTTAATTTTCATGTAGAAATATTGGTATTAGAGTTACCTTTTAACATAAGCAAAGTAAATTGTTTGAGACTTACTAAGAGCATTATTATTATTGTTCCTCATTTCAATCACTGTTAGGAAGTAAACTCAAATATATCCAGATTTAGTGTATTATATTTTTGTGACAGCATTCAGAAAAGGTGAAGATATTGCTTCTTTTGCTATGGTCTGCAAGAGGAATCTAGTGAATTATTTAGCATTGCTGCATAGTTGTCTACAAGAGAGATTTTTATGATCTTTTTCTATTGCATAGTTTGTGTGAGAAAGGGATGGGAAACAAAATGGCTTAACTTTTTCTTCTTTATAGGATACATTTATCTTTCAACATGTCAACATTTTTCATGGAAGTGAAATTCACTTGCTGGCCATTTCTCCTGTGTTTTTTCAGTATTTGTTTCCCACAAAATCGAAGAAAACAAATCTTTGGTGCAGAATTTTGTGTAGCATCCACAACACAAAAAGAACTGTAGATTCATTTATAGTGTCTCTCTTAAGTGTGCTAAAGATGCTCAGGCTAATTCTGCTGCTTAGGCACTGTGATGCTTTACCAATGGTGCTTCTTTAATTTCTGACTGAGTGGGTCATAGAAAAAAATCAACTGTTCCATCATGTGTCTGAGATTTTTCTCATAATATGTCAGGAGTGGGAGGTGAAGAATAGGAGTTGGAGTAGAAGGAAAAAGTCCCTAAGGTTTTTTTTCTGAAATCAGGAGGAGTGTTATTAACTCCAGTGCTTTGAGATCAGGCCCTTACAGCGTCCTTCTTCAGCTCACAGCTATGTGGTACATTTGTCTACATTGTCCTAAAGGTTCTCAGTTGTCAGGTGAGAGCTCTCTGCATTACTCCAGATTTAATTCTTTCTCCTTCATCATTAGCTCAGAAATGTCAGTAATGATCAGTCCTGATGAGATTTAAAACTCCGCTCTCCATTTCTGATTTCTGCAAATGGAAATGGCATTTCTATTCTTCTTTTCACTCTTACTTTATTAAGGGCATTCTTCCAGTGTAATCAGGTACTTGGAAGTGTGACATAGTCCACTCTTAAGAAAAATAGGCTGTGCTGAGGGGAAGGAGTAAATATGTCACTTCCCAGTGGCCCTGGGAGAATGAACTGGGAGAATAGCCTGGCTGTGATAGAAGGCATCACTGTGGGCCACTCTAACTGGCTGGGGTTATTCCTAAGCAGCTGGACCATGCTGACAGCCTTGTTATATTTGTATGTTAGGCTAAGAAAATGAATGTCATGTACTGTTATTTCATAGCTGCAAGGCAGACATATTCTGATGATTCTAAGAGCTTGTTTGGAAACAGTGTTTCATGCTGTGGTTCTAATTTGGTCCTTCTCTGAGAAATGCTCACTACAGATTCAGATCCTCTGTGTCTATAAATGCAATTTGTAGCTTCGTCCCAGTTACTTACACCAGTTAGCACTGAGGCAATAGAATCAGAAAGCTGAATAAAATAGCTGTTCTTCCCTCTTCATTTCCATTTTCTCTAACTCTGCCATAATAACTGTATAAGCTATTGTATATAAGGAAATACAAGGTCTGTCCTCCTTGCTACAAGAAGTAGACACATGCTCTTTGCAGTGATTCAGACTACAAAAAGCTTGGATTTTTTGTATTTTCTTGTATTAAGCATGAAGTCTTGATAACTAACCTTTTTTTTTCAGCTATCAAGACTTTTCAGGAAATAATTTACTGTGTATTCATCATCCTATTATCAGCTTTCTTCCTGAGGGGTCCCTTGCAGCATGACTACCCTCCTTGTCCAGCAAGCAGTAATTATTCTGTGTTACCATTTATAAGATGCTGCTGTGTATCTAGAAGTAAAAGCAGTTAAATTAGATTTATCGATGAATAACAGAGAAATCACAAAAAACCCTTAATATTGCATATTAAATGAAATTACTTGCAAAGTTAGGCTGGAATTAGGAAAAAAGTGTGTTTATGTGATGTGTGGCTGCATTTTACACATTTGATTGAGATCCATAAAACACACATGTAGTTAGAGTGCTTTAAAATTACTTTCTGGGTTTTTTCCCAGAAATACAGATATTAAAAACAACATCAATGATGCATTGCATTGACCTTCTTATTATTTATTATGTTCTATTTATGTCAGGAACAGGAAAATAAGCATCGTGTCCAAGGGCATCATGGTAATTGAAAGAAGCTTTCCAATAACTTCTTGCACTTATGAGTTTCTAATATTTCCCTTTTATCACTGAAGCCTAGTGAACTCATTATTTCTGCATCATTCATACCATTCCTCAGCGCATGAAATGCATGAGGCAGACGGTGTCTTTTTTTTTTCTCTTGTTTTTCTTACCTTTCTGAGAACTTTAAGGCTGTAAAGAAAAGTACTCTTACAAACTTTGGTTTGTTTCCAACAGAATAAAATAAGATTGTCCTCGCTGCTTCCTCAAGTTTCAGATTTCCTTCAGCAAGGTGAAGGGTACAGGCAGCGCTTCTGTACTTGTTATTAAGACACAGCAGGAGTGGTGGCTTAATTAAAAAATAAAAGCACTAACTGGAATCTGTCAACTGACAACTATAATAGGAAAAATAAAGCGCAGTACAAAGGCTATATTTGTTTATAATTATTATAAATCAGAGAGATTGTGGATGAATATTTGTTTTTAGAAAAATATATCCTTTGTGTTCTGTGAATTGAAATCCTTACCCACAGATATATGCTGGAAAAAATGTATATTATGTACACTTGACACTTATCATATATTTTTATCACATAAAGGGAAACTGTGATTTCCTCAATTTGAAGAAAGTACAAAAACAAGTGGTAGCTTTTGTTTTATCTATAAATAAAGCTTGCAAAGGCATCATTCCAGTTTATCAAGAGAAGCGTGTGTGAGCAGGAGGTCCATCGGAGCAGTGGCTGGCAGCCAGGGCGCATCCCACCAGCCTAACCAGAAGCAGGGCAGCTGAAGGCACTAGGACACACCTGGGCATCAGGCACCTCCATGGGGACAGGATGGGCAGCGAAGGGGATCTGGACACTGGCCCTGCTGTGGTGTTAGTGGGGCAGGGACTGCTGGTCCTGGGAGGGCTGACATGGAACACAATGTCCTAGCAGTGCCCCAAGGGCCTTGACTCTTACCACTTTTTGCCTCGGACATGTTTTCTCACCAGATACATTTTATTTCTGGTAAGGAGAGAAGCTAGTCCTTCAGATTTAAGGAAATTGTATCTCAACAAACCAACACTTTTCTGCAGTATCTGAAGGGACTCAGGAGAGAAATGTTTTTAGCGCTGCTGACCTCCAATTCAGCCTCCAGCTCCCTAGAAGTTGCTGGATGTTTGTATATGGACAGGAGGGAAAAGTTGTACAGCAACTTGCAGACATTAACACACTGTGGGAAGAGATAAACGTCCACACATTACAGGGCACAGGTAGCAAAAATCTGATTTTAAATTTGTAGTCTAATTTCTCTTATCAAACCAAGTTTTCATTTGCTTACCACTTTGTCTAAGACTATACTGATTATTGCAGATGCATCAAGTATGGGCCTGAAATGTAAAACAGACAAAATTTCTGCTAAATTAGCAGTCATTTCTTAGTGTAGAAGTTGTGGTTATTATTTTCCTGGTACCTAAAGTTGCCTCTTTAAAAAGATTTAGTTCTCATGCAGGATCTGCATTGGCTTCACTCTCAAATACATGTGTGTAGACCCCTCGGTGAAAAAATTATCCCGTGAACAGCCAAAATAAGAATTTCTGTAAAATCTCAGATTCTCTATATCATGTTAAGTTTTATTAGTGTTTGACTGCTAAACTTTTTGCAGGCTGCTTCTGTCCTAGGCTTTTCAGGTGTCTTTGAAATGATTTCCAATAGCACCAAAATGTCAATGTGGAGCTTTGCTATTGGGAATCAAACCAGGAAAGCTTCTGTGTCTTGATACTCAAGGAAAAAAGCAGCCTAGCTGCAAAGAGTGAAGAGGAAGACTTGGGGGAGTTGTAAAGAGGGAATATTGGCATGATGAGTGGGAGGGAGAGAGATGCTGGCAAGAAAAACCAAGTGGGCAGATTTGAAGCAGGAGGAAGGGAAGGAGTAAGAGGTTTTTAAGGGAAGGAGACTGCAAGAAACGTGGGGAGAGAACAGAAGGGGAAAACATATGCAATGAAAATAAAACAATGTAAAACGAATAGGCTGTGACTATGAGAATACACTCCCTTCATAACCTGAAGGAACAAAAAAAAAGCAAATTCCTAAATTTTAGAGGGTTTTCAGTAAAATATAGTGGAATTTAAAACTAGGAGGCTGAGAAGGAGTCTTACTTGTTTATCTTTTAAATCTAAGAAGCTCCATAAACCCAAAAAGCCCTAGGATAAAAGAATGGTATTATTTCATTTGCTCACTTGAGTTCTAGAAAGCTGGAAAATGCCAAGGCTGATACCATTTGTATAGTCTTAATTCAGTCATTTTGTACAAACGTGCTTTAGTGCAGTTTTAAATTACACAATCTTGTACTTCTTATTTACTGTAAGACACCTACTTCACTGAATGCATAGAGTACATATACTCTGAAAATCAATCCAGAGTTTTAGAACATCACCTCAATTATTCCAGGAACTGGAGGGTGTACATCTACTGGGGCTTTCCCATGAAAAAAAAAAAAATGAAATTCTTCTCACAGGCATCATGAACTCAAATAGCTGTTAGTCCATTTAACTAAAGGGTCCAAAAGTTGACAAAAAGCAAAGAGAAAAAATACAAGAGGCTCCAAGAGAGACATAGAACAGAGTGCTGTTGGTTGTCAGGGGAATCTATAAGTGCTCCTCAGGAGCTGGGTAGTGGCTCTGGACAGAAATATTTTGCATAGAGAAGGGAATGATCATAGGAAATGTGACATGATTTCAGCAGGGGAAAGAATAGCTTCATATCTAAGGGAGTTGAAGGTTGCTATGGAGAACTGGATTCTTATCCTCTTTCTGTCCTCCCTGTGCTGAGCCCTTTCAATCAAAATCTTCATAGCTGGTGTATGGTCCTCAACCATTGCTCAATGTAACTCATCCTCGAGTTATTTCATCTTTGAAATAATTGACTCTTACTTTTGCTTGCCAGTCATGTGTTCCAAAACTCAGCCTATTAGTATGATTAACTATAATTATTAATAAGTATTTATTACAGAAGTTGTTAGAGACTAGTATAGGCTCTATGGCATTAGAAAAAGAGATATGATCTCTACTCCAAGGAGAGATTGTCACTATCTAAATGCATAAGACAGGCAAACCACAGGAGGGGAGGGATCCAGGGCAGGGGGATAGAGAATGATTTACTCAAGGTCACTCAGGAGGCATTTAATGGCAGTGCTGGAATGAGATACTGTTAGAATCACAGGAGTTCTGCTGCTAGGAGTCATTTGTTTAAAAAAATTGCCATGCATTTAAATAAAATGATCTGTAATGGAAGCCTGTCACCTGTGATCTGAGCAAAGTAATTTATTATGCAAGAACCATGCAGATAATTTACAATAGTCTTCTGTGCCTTTAATGTAAAGTAACTGTAATCATGGAATTGCTTCTGAAATCTCTTTTATGCTATTTGGCACTCCATATGGTAGTTGGATACCGCAGGAAAAAATATCCTCCAGGAATCATTGAGCCAGGCTTTAAGCCAGGCAATCTCCTCTAACACTTTCAGAGCAAGCCATACTATAAAAATGTAAATGTGGTAGCAATACTTCTTCTTCATGCCATTTTTCAAAATGTAAACATAAGTGTTGTTCAAACCATGGTACAGCTTGAAAGCATTTGTAAAGAATATAAAAAATCCAAGTTACTCTGCGTAGGTGGCTTTACATACCTGTGACTGTGAAGGCTCTCTGATTCAGACATATATCATCACACATCATCAGTAGAAAGACTTACAGTAAATGCAGCTCCGCACAATTTTCTTTCCTCTTTCTCCTCTCCCCGTACTTCTATTTTAGACATCTTTTGTTGTAAGCACTTAGGCATTCTCTTTTCCTGAAGCATTTGGATAAACATTGCCCATGAAGAGGTGTGGTTTTCTTGTGTGTTCACAGGCATAAATTAAGTGGATTACAAGAAATAAATTACAGATGAGATAACAGAGAGAAGGGGTTGGAGAAAGAGAAGGGAAGGGTACAAATGGGATAAGAGAGTGAGGAAGAAGATATACAAGTACTGGGAAGGAAAAAAATCAAATGACAAGGGTAAAATAAGAAAGAAATTGAGTGAGGGAAATGAGAAAGACATTTAGGAAAAGTCAGCTAGTAATGTGATAAGTATGAAAGAAGATCCAGTCTTAAAGCGGGAAACAAGAACTCCTACTGCAGCTGGGGAGCAACCAGATTGGTACCTCAGATCCCTTTTATAAAAGAAAAAAAAAAACAAACTATAAAAATGTTAAAATTGAACTGTTTGCCACATTTTTCCCCCCTATAATTTACACATGAAGCACTGAGAAGAATCAGTACCTAGTTTTGGACCTTAATGGCTAAATTAAAATGTACATTGCATTGGTCCTACAGCAATAGCATTTTCCCAAGAAAAATACACAAGTTATATTCAGGAGCTGGATCTGGGAAGGTGAAAGCTTAAGGGATCTGCCCCTGCCCTGTGCAATCCCTGATACACTTCCTTCCCTGTCCTTCAAACTCTTTCTGGACTTCTGTGCTCTGAGTTCAACCACTTGCTTGCAAAACATACATACCAAATGAATATGGCCACATTTTTTTATCTCATTCTATGGTTAATTGTTTGTTAATATTATGTAAGAATTTGTGGCATCCATAAGCGTCTTTAAGAGGAATTAAAAGAACCTTTAAAAAAAGAAACACAGAATGATTTACGATCCTAGTAATCAACATAAATACTTCTAAAATGCCCTGTTTATTTCTTTGGAGTCAACCAATCTAATTGTGTTCAATTTCCTAATGGAGGCACATGCCAGGAAAGTTATATGCTTCATATATGCTGTAGTCAGTTTGGGCTAAAATTCAAATTCAAACTCAAATTGACAGAGGTCAGGAAGAAAAATAGGGGGGAGGGGGGAGAGGGGAAAGGGAGCAGATATGCATTTATGAATCTTTTTAACAGCATGGTCTCTGTTGAAACCAAAGGGTTTGAGGAGCACAAACTGTTCTAGTGGTATTGCCCTGCCTAGTTTTTGTTCTGTAGCCAAGGAAACTGTCAAGTAGTAAGACTTATTTAAGTAGAGTTATTCTGCACAGGATTTGTATAAAGCATTTCTTTTGTCCATGGTATGTATAGGTTTCATCAGGCAGTACTAGTTCTGAGTTCCCAGCTGCTTGCAGGAGTTTCTCTCAAGCACGTTTCCAGCTCGTGGCCTGCATCAAGGCCAGATATGGCCATGCACACAACATCTGCACACTCTGCTTCTCACTGTGGAAGCAGCGTGAATTCCAGAAAGGAGCCATAGTGCAAGAAAGAGACCCCTAGTCTGGATCATCAAGTTACCCAGGCACTAGGGTATGCAGAGACTGCATAGGGACTGATTCAGGCACTCGTATACTTTAGCTAGGCGGGATGTGGCGGTTCTGTGCCTTCACCACTGTGATTCTGCCTGGATTTCTAAGTTGAAATGTAATGTGCTGAATCTGTCTCCATATTTCCTTAGTAACTGGTGTGACCTTAAGTTTTCTAATCCTTCCTGCAGAGGCTACTGAATGACTAAATCACTGAAAGACTCCATGTCTTGAGCTCTAAACGTGTTTTGAAAGTTGCAGAGCAGAGATTAAGTGTTGGGAATTCTTTTTCTAGGTGTTGGATACTACAGCAGCAGTTCCTAGTCCTGAGCTCTGGTTTTGCCATGTTTTAAAAAGCTCAGTTACTTTTAAGCTCAAGTTTGCTGTTTGCAAATTCATTTAGTAATTTGCTTCCTTAATTTATTTTGCACTTACATATATGCCTTTTTTTTGAAATATTACCTTCAATGTGAAATATAATCTTTGAAATGTAACTCACAAGATACATTCTTCAGAAATTTTCACTGTAGAAGTCCAATAGAACTCTTATACTGGTAGTTATGCCCAGACTTAATGAATTTTTGTTATTTATAAATTAAGAATTGGAATAGTTGAGAAACATAAAAGCCCATCTGGAAACAGATTAGGTTTGGTATTTTATAAATACCCTGATCCATCTTTGTGCATAATTTTGCTGCTTTCTTGTAATTCTCGTTGTGCTTTTGAAGGAGCATATTTTTTCTACATACAGGTAATGAAAATTAATATATGGAGAAACCCTTCTGTTAGCTACAACTGAAGTAAAATGCACAGTAGTGAAAAAGAATTAAAAGGATTCTGTAGAATAATGTCACAGAGTTCAATTCTGCTGCTAGCAATTCACATCATCTTTGATCAGTCCAAAAGTTCAGTGACTTCTGGTAGCATAAGAGAAGATCCGATAAATGTTCAACTTTGTTCCTTAGAAAGAACCTGCATATTTTCTTTTCCTTTTTAAATATACTTCTACTGATCTTAAAATTTACACAGACTAAACTATGGTATCAGAAATACTTATGTTGTTGTTAAGTTAAAGGTACGTGAAAGTACAACAAATAGAAAAGACTCAGTAATAGGTAGTCAAATACAATACATAAAATTTTTCAGAGTGGCTTTTCAAGACTTGACCATACTTTAAGGATTTTAATCAGTTAATTAATTATTACATTGGGGAAAATATTCAGCTATAGTTTTTTCAGTCTTAGTTCTCTAGGGATGCTACAGAGATCTTCTGTGTCACAACAATACCATTACTCCTTCCTCCTTTCAAAACTTTATTTTCAGTTATTTTCCCATGAATCAAGAGAACACAGATGTAATTGTAATGGGCATGTAATTTTGCTAGAAATAATATTTGGCCTGTAATCAGTGTAATCAAAACACATTTTATTCTTCAAGCAGTATAGGTAACATTTAGGAAACTCTTAGGACTAGCTCTTAATTTCTATATCCAATCAAAGCAGGTTTGATGGCAGGTGTATGTGTGAATGTTAAATGCAAAAATTCTCTACAGATGTAAAAGGGGCTTTATCATATCACTACAGGCCCTGGTAAATAGGCCCTTCCCAGATTTCCTCTATGCCCCCTTCAAGTACTAGAAGACTGCTATAAGGTCTCCTTGGAGCCTTCTCTTCTCTAGGTTACACAAGACCAAATCTCTCAGCCTGCCCTCATATGGGAGATGCTACAGCCCTTTGATCATCTTTGCAGTCCTCCTCTAGACTCACCCAAACAGATCCATGTTTTTCCTGTGCTGAGGACTCTAGAACTAAATGTAGTACTCCAGGTGATGTCTCATGAGAGCAGAGTAGAGGGGAAGAACAGCTTTTCCTTACCTCCTTATCACACTTCTTTTGATGCAGCCTAGGACACAGTTGGCTTTCTGGGCGGCAGGTGCACATTGCTGGCTCATGTTGAGTTTTGACTCCACTGGCACCCCCAAGTCCTTCTCTGAGGGGCTACTCTCAATGCATTCCCTGCCGAGCTGTATTTGTGCTTAGTATTGCCCTGACCCATGTGCAGGACCTTGCACTTGGCCTTGTTGAACTTCATGAGGTTCTGCAGGCCCACCTCTCAAGCCTGTCCAGATCCTTCTGGATGGCATCCCTTCCCTCCAGCATGTAAACCATGTCACAAGGCTTGTAATCATCAGCAAACTTGCTGAGGGTGCCCTCAATCCCACTATCCATGTCTCTGACAAAAACATTAAACAATACTGATCCCAATACTGACCTCTGAGGAATACCACTCATCACCAGTCTCCGCTTGCACATTTGAGCAGTTGACCACAACTCTTTAAGTGTGACCATCCAACCAAGTCCATCAAATCCATGTCTCTGCAATTTAGAGACAAATCCAGTTTACCAGTTTTACATGATCTGGTGGCACACTTAGGCTAGGAACAACTACACGGGACAGTAGAACTTACTAAATTTATGGATTTTTCTTACAAATGCTGCAGAGTGAAGAGACCTAACTTAGTTTCTGTTGAATAAGAGAGTTTAATTGCTTTTCCTATCTACATCTATAATGATCTTGGAAAACAATGAGGCCAGGAGTCTCTCACTTTGGCAAAACAAGATTCTGTACCTGAAAGGTTTTCTTCTAGCTCATTATTTAATTTGTGTATCAGATCATGCTTGATCTCACACCCTAAAGAAAGGATCTAACTGAGCCAGCTATTGATTCAAAGTCATGATCTCAGAATATATAAAGTAGTTAAGTTTATATTTTAGAGACAATTGCATATTCAAATCTAATTTAGTAGACATTAGAACTCTATGTACATAATGATGCACAAAATTAGATGGGAATATAAAATATCAGCAAGTTTCAGTTTACAACATTTGGAAGATGCATACTCAGATTCATGTTGTATTATTTTAGCCTGTGTTCTGAGTGAATTGTCAGTGATTTGAAATTATTAGTAGAGGATTTTCTAAGAGGAAAAGTGGCATTAGAAAAGAGGTAAAATGAATAACATCTTAAAAAAGTGAAACAGCAAGCACCTCTTTGAAAACTTTATCACAGAATATATATATAAATCAAAGCTTAAATGATCTCTCTCACTTTATATTTATAAAGTGGAGTAAATATTAGAAAGGAGTAGCACTGCATGTATGAGTTACACTGACACAAGAGGTGACTATAGGAAGTTCATTAACATTTCAGATTGAATATTAAGCATTACATAAATTTTGATCATAAAATCAGAGAGTCATGTAAGTTGGCAGAGACTTCTGGAGGTCAAAGGGGTCAAATTAAAGCAGTTGCTCAGGTCCACGTACAGTCAGATTTTGAATAGCCTGGAAACTCCATAACCTTTCTTGGCAACCTGGTCCACTCATGTTCTGGAAAAGTGAACAAATGTGAGTGATTGTGTGGTAATTAAGAGTGACAGTTAGCATACTTAGCCTCAAGAGAGTGTTGATATATTTGTAAGCCGCATTAAATGTCCATTGATTGGTGCTCAGAACATACCACCTGATCCTGCATCCTATATATCTATGATAGAAGCCTCTCTAAAAGTTCTGTTCATGATGATGTTAATGATAGACTCCAAATACAGGCATGAATGCCATGCTGTCTTTGAGATCAAAAGAATAACTGACTTCAGTAAACCTGCGGATGCTCATTTCTAAAAAGTTATAGATGAAGGAGAATGTACTAGTTAGACAGAGAAAAATAAATGTGGTACAGATTTCTAGAAATGAAAAGATTGATACTGACAACAATGATGCAATAAATCTATCTGAATGCCTTGTAAAGCAATGAAATGAATATTCCATCATTAATAGCTGGGATAAGAGAGCCATAAACAGTAGGCAGTGAGGCTTTAGAAGAACTGTATTTCATCAGTCAAACTTCATTGCTTGTTTTGATGCAATTACAAAATTAATGGGCAATGGGAATGAAGCAGATCATATATATTTGGATTTTAGTGAACCATTTGATATGGCATCTTAGGAATTTTCAGGTTTAAAATTTGATTCAGTACTGCTTTCAATAAGATCATGACCATGCAGGCTGTAAACTGTTGAAATGAGTACAAAAAAAATAGAAATAACCAACAGCAACGTATTAAGAGAAGGAATTTAAAAGAGTTGGCATTTGTTAGCAAGAAATGGCAAGAGTTAGATTTGTTTAATGTCTGTATTAGTAAGTTGAAAGAAAAAGGGAAGAGCACACTAATGAAATCTCAAGGTAATATTAAATTGGAAGGAGGGTGCATGTCATTAAAGAGAAAGATAAAAGTACAATTTGAAAAATTATAGATGTGGTAGAACTGCAAAATACTATTCATCTTAGAAATGTGAAAGCCTTGTCACCTTGAGGAAATAATCTGAAACACTGGTATATTGGAAGTTACTGCTATTTGTAAGTTATAAGAAAGCAGATAAATTCAGAAGATACCATGAAGTATTACTATTGGTACATATAAAAGTGATTTTATGGGCCAGTAACAACAGTTTCTCCACATGTGCGTGAATGCAAGTTTTGATTCAGGTGATGGAACTAGGCTGGAAGAAATCTACATGCATTCATAGGAAAGGGTAAATAAGGAGACTAAGAGGAATGATGTGCAAGCGGTGACTAAAATGAGTTCAGCTAGTCAGTGAGAAGTCTTAAAATGAAAAGATGATAGAGTATACTTAGGACAAAGTTGCTGCATTTTATATATTTTCCACTGAAGAGAGCATCCCTTGAACAGACATTGGATCCCTTGACTGGACATTGCCTAAGATGTTTTGCAGTTATTGGGATTGTTTCTTTGTTGTTCTTAAAAAACATGGGATCTTACAAAGGCAGATTCAGGAAGAGCAGTTTTGAATCAGGTACCAACCTTGTGCTCTTAGAGCTCAAAAAAAAAAAAAAAAAAGACGAGTGAAATAAAAATAAAATAATAATAATAAAAAAAAAAGGCAAAGGCAAATATTCCATTACAGCAAACTGTAGTTCCTTCTGAATCCCTAGGAACAATTCTTTCTAAAATGTCACCTCAGAGTCTTAACTGTGTGTCTGCTCCTCCTCTTTTCAAGAGTCTTTAAATACTGTTTCACGCTGTCTGCCACACCTTAGAAGATATTTTAGCTATATATGCCCAAATACTGCTGGGCAATAATTGATCATCCTTCTCTTCAGAGACTCTCCTGACACCATAATTGCTAGGACAAAGCGAACAGTCACATTTCCTGCCAGCTAACTTGCCCCATTCTCATGAAGAAACTTTGCATATAATAAGCTGCAAATAAATAAAAATGAAACAAACTCCATTCAATAAAATGATGAGAGTATTCTCACCCGCGTTTCCTACAGTTCTACTGTGCAACTGACTCAGAAGTGTGCATTACCTTCATGCAGTTACTTATAATATTCCCCCTCCCCTTCAAACGCTATTAATATTCTGAAATTTAGTTTGTGGATAATACCAGGAGGGGGCCCTTGGAAACTTTTCCAGTTCCCATTTTGGTATCTATAGTAACGCTTAAAATCTTGTTGTAGGCAAGAGAGAACAAACATAGGTAGAATAAAGGGGTTTTGTTAGTCAAATTGAAATCTTCACAGGCAAATAAAAAGACAAATACCTATTCTTGCTTCCAAGAATCACAAACCAAAAGCTTCATTAATAATACAGGTAAAATTGTTACACAAAAGCTTCGCTCTATCTCCCCTTTTTCTCTGGTATTGCACTCCCTGTACAATATTCCTCTGAGTCCTAAGCTGATGGTGTTGATCTTCCCCAGGCATAATGGAGGGATGGGGATACAGTAAGATTTTCACATCCTGGGGCATCAACAGGAAAGGTTGCAGTGCTCAGGCTGGAGTTGCTGCTTCCTTGGTGTTGAGTATGCTTTGTTTTATTTTTTGTATGTGCTTTGATACAGCCTGCTCTCATGCCCTTTACTTTGTTTCCCAATCAATCAGTTTTCTGTTAGCTCCACAGCTGGTTTTACTTCATTTACAAGGTCACAAGCATGTAGTGACTACTGACTGACTGTGGTTTGTTATGATTATGATTTGCAGTTATATTAACTGCTGTTTGTGTTTCTTGTGTGGGATCTTTAGTGTTATCCTGTGTTTGCACTCTCCTACATTGCATTTTAATCTGCAGGCAGGAAGTTCAGTTCACACACAGAATAACTACTTGTTTTTACTCTAAACTAAAGTTAAACTAAAACACATTTAGGCTGTTCTGTAACTGTCATCACAACTGAAACAAATCAGTCTAGGGAAACAAGTCCCAAGTCCCCACACTGTCACATCAACACAAACCTTGTGGCCTTTACTAGTAATGGCTTATTAAGTGAAAAAATATATTCATCACAAAAAACTATGCCTTCCATATCTCAGCCTAACACACTGCAGCCCAGGTTACCAGGCAGATATTGCTTGTTTGCTCTGCCTGACAAACTAAATGACAGCAGTACTTGGAAAACCTTCTTTGCTTTGCATAAAATGTAGTAACTGATGTTATGCTGTCACTAAGTTCCATAAATATATCTGCTTTATAAAAAAAAAAAAGGTGCTTCGTGAAAGTGTTTTATGAACTCCACATCATAAAAAACAGTAAACTGCCACTTTATTAAGGAAAAGACACTGAAGGCAAAAGAAAAATTGAAACATTACTGGACTGTGAGTGTAGATATGTTTCTATCCATATTATTCGGTCAGTCTAATGCTAGTATCTAAATGGGAAACAACTTTCATGAATTCTGAAGACAATCATGTTATCTCATCTGACTCTCCTAAGTACCATTTATGAGTTGATACTTCATAAGACCTGGCTCTTCACCTCTTTCTTTCAGTTATATGTACTATCTAGTGGACTAGTTGATTCTTCAGATACAAATTGTGAGTTTCAAAAATGAAAGGGGAAGATAAATAACCTGTATATCATCTCATTCTTGTCCATTATACATCTGTAAAATTTGGTTATATTATTTACATTTTAATTACAAGCTCCAAAATGGTCAAAAGGATTATTTCAAAAGTGTTTTTCCTCTTTTAACACTATATTCCTATTGTCTTTCTTGTTAGTCTTGTAAATTACTGACGTGCAGTTGTAAGTGCTAATAGCTAGGAGTAATTTGATGTATAAGTGCAAATGATCATTGTCATCTCTTCACAAGACAATGGGCTTTAGCATAATAAACAGATGTGGTTCCATGTAAATTTTAAATAAAGAAGAATATTCTGCTTTAATTATAAGATAAAAATATTAAAATATTTTTTCAAAGGTAATAATTTTCCTTGTCACATTTATATGGCCAAAGGAAGCTCATTGGTGAAAATCATTACAGTGAACAGAATGCAACCAAAAAAACCAAAACAAAAAAGAAGAAAAATGTGTAAACATCATGCTTTTATGAAGGACCCCTAAGAATCTTAATTTCTTTCTAATATGCACTAATTTTTCTTCCTCCAAGACAATCAGTGTTTGCCTAGGGCCCTTTTTCTAGCTGTAAGTGGTTGAGTTACACGAGAAGCCAGCGTCACTGCAGTCCACTTAGACCTTGTGGGACTTGCTTAGTCAAAATTCAGTGGAACTAAATCAGTCCTTTGATGAATAGACCCAAAACAAATGGAAGGCCCATATTGCCTCTTCCACTTCCTTAGAACACTCTTAGGAGTTTTTTTCTAGGACGGTGTTCTAAAATTTTATAAAATTACTTTTCTTTCTTTTCCTACACGCTTAAATCTTCCAGCTATCAGATACTGGATTGTAATAGTGAAGCATCCAGTGGAGCACTGAACTTTTTGAGCATCTCAATATGATTGAAAGAAGTAGAATTATTGATCATAAAAAAGTAAAATCTTACCCACAAAGACAAAAAAAAAGGCAGTTTGTTTATTTTTAATCTGTATCAGTAAAAGAAACACACATATTTATTTATGTCACCATTTCAAGAGATAAACTTCCAAAACTGTTGAAACCACCAAGGAAACATTAAAAAAAATATTTTCTTTTTTTTTATAAACCATTTTTTGTGCTGCTGGAGAGAATGACATAAATTTAAGACTTCTCTCCGAAAGCTATTTGAAGACTTTATAATTATTGTGTTTCTTTCATTTCTGAACTGTTGTTCTGAAAATACTTTGAAGGAGATGGAGAACACACAACCATCTTTGGAATCAATTTGTTGCTTTCACTGCTGAGAAGAGTGCCATATTATCTGTAACATGTTGTAGGTAAATAACAACCCAGTTTAATATAGACTAATAGTAATTCATCAAGCTTCTTCCCTTCCTGACAGCTGTAGTCTGTATTTGAGAGCTGATGCCATCATCACATGATCGTCAAATAAACCATGATGTCAAAATAACGTTTTATAATTCTTATCTACGGCATCAGTCCATGCATCAGTCTTCAAAATACCAGCTGATAGTGAATCAAGCTTAAGACCACAACAGTGCAGTATTTCTCACTGTTGTACAAAAGTATGCTTTCAATCTGTAGTATATTTGTGTGTGTGTACTTGTGTACATGTGCATATTTCTAAATAAGGTGAACAAATATTATAGTAGTTCTGGCAGGCAATTCAGTCCTCAGAAACAGGGAGCAAAAAGTCGGAGAGATAGGTATAAATCTTTGAAAAATGTCAGTGAACATGCTGTATTCCAGTGTAATAGACTCAAGGTCATATCAAAGAAGAAAATCCTGCAACATGTGGGATTGAATATAATACAGTCCCATGGAACGGCTCCCATGGAGGATCCTTAGACCACAGAAGGTGTATATATTTTTGCCCTCTGCATACTCCATACTGATCAGAACATATAGGCTGTAAAATTAGGTTAACAGATTGTCTGTATCAGTGATGTAGACAGTTGGTTTGAGTTTGAAGTGAGGATTTTATGGCTGACTTGAAAATGTACTGGAGCATCCAAAGCATTTAGACATCATCTTCGCTAGGAACTAATCACTCTAGTGAGTATACTGGACATAAAAAAAAAAAAAGAAAGAAAAATATTAAAGGGCAAGACCTAAAAGTAAATGGTTAACCAAATGTCAGCTGAAGGTGAGAATTTCTTTTCTAACAAGATTTGAAAAGCTCCGGGTTTCATTCACATGATGTAGGAAACCATAATACATGTAGGCAATCATCTCCATTTGCCTTAGGAGTAAATCTAGGAACTGGGAAAACTTTTAGACTGAATCCATCCAAAAGACATGGACTTTACCTAACTCAGAATAGGTTAGGCTACTTACACTTAAAATTCAAACATCTTAGGGAAAGATAAAATATAGGGAAGTTTGTAAGACATAGAACAACATTTATTAAATAATGACACATACCTGAGAAGTGAAGTTAAAGCCTTCTGTTCTAGTAAAAAGAATAGCAATGAACATCAGGGTTCAGTATACCTTAAAATGTAGCATAGGGTGAGTTAAGTTTGCTGTATCAAAATGTAGCATAGAATCTCTATGAAGCTAACTTCATGCCTGAATAGAAAGATTATGCTATTAAAGTTGTGTTGTCAATTAACCAAACGAGATGGTGGTAGTGGCACTGGAGCACTGTGAATAACTAAAAATACTGCAAAGGCAGAAAACATAACAATAATGGAAGATGAGGAGGCACTTAATGAAATTATAAGGTAAGAGGTTTAAAATAAACAAAGCACTTTTTCACTTAGTGTGTAATTAAATTGTGGAGCTGTATGTGCTGGATATTCTGGAAGCCAAAAATGTAAATGAATTCCAAAGCCTCTTAGGCATGTTCACTGATTACAGATCTGTAAGTGCTATTAACTACAGTGCTCCAAAAGCAACCTCTAGGTAAGGAAGTCCCCAAGTCTGTGACACCTCAAAGGATATCCAGGGATATTTCACTGTAGACTTGCCTTTCTCCTTTGCTCTTTTCCACATCAGAGACAATGCTGAGCTAGATTAGACTTTTTTTTTCTGCTTCACTGTGGTTGTGTTATGTTCCTCCAAATGTTGTGTAAGATTCCTTCCAGAGTGGTTCCAATCTGCCGTATTCCATCTTTCTTCTTTCATTTTGAAATTACTTTGTCTTAATAACTAACAAACAAACAGATGGTAGTAGGGGGCGGGGTTCCTCTATAGCAATAGTCACAGTGAACTGTTTCTTATTTGATCCTAATAACATGAAAGTATTGGCAAAAAATGTGATTCTTTGAACTTTTAGTTATAGAGTGAAGTGGTAACATGATTTGGAGGAAGGGAAGCTGGTCTTCAGATTTTTTAACTGTTTTACCCTGTCTGCACAATCAGTCTAGCTGGGTGTCTAGCCTGTTGTATTCACACTGATAGAGTAGTGAGGCCGTTAAGTGTTATCAGGGATTCTCCTTAGTTTTTCCACTGTAAGTACAGCAGTACACTTGTTTCCGTCAGATCCAGGAAACATTGTTGACCTTATGTTCAGGGATGTATGGAAATCACTCTCTTCTCTAGCAGTACTGAATGGTCTCAAAAAGAGACGGCTCTAAATTTTATCTCCTCACAGCCTGTAATAGCAACTGCACTTCTGCTTTGTAGTCCAATGCATCCAATGCTTTTCAGAAAGCGACACATCTTGTAATTACTTCCTCAGTGGAAAGCCTAGTATGAAATAGCTTAGGAAATGCCTAACATGCTCATCTGCTTACAGAAGTGTCATTATTATATGGGGAAAATAACTCTCATGCACATTGATATGGGCAAGTAGGAGACTTCATTCTACTCTGTTAAATTTGTCTGCACAGTTATACTAGATGTACACATCACTAGAGGTTCTTCAGCTGTCAGTGTTTCTTAAGAAGCAATATGGTCAATTCCCTTGAAATCAGATTAGTTTTGGCTGACACTGGTTTGAATTGTTCCAAAGTTACTGAAGGCTAGCATAAAATCAAGATAACACACGCTGAATTCTATCAGTCTTGAAAGTACATCTTCTAGTAAGGTATCAGTTGAGGAACCGATATGAGTATTTATTTAAAGACTTTTTGATAACTAGATGAAAGCAAAAAAAAGGGGGCAACAAAAATAAATGTTTTTGCTGCAGAACTGTTTATAGTGTATCTCAGCATAAGCATTTGAGTGTCTCATGTACAAAGCAGAAGACAGAACGCCTCTTACAGCTATTGTATTACTATGCTCTCCCTCAAACATTTTCATGCAGGTTTCTAAGTAGAAGTTAGAACGGGGGCCTAATCAGTAGCTCCAGCAGAAGGAGATGTCAAAGACCTTCACTTTGCATAGGAGCAGGAAAATAGTCTCAGACTCATGGTTTCTGTTACCTATTTCTTCTGTAACCTTTAATAGGAACATCAGAGAAATTGAATGTATATTTTCATTTTCATGCATTGTCTATTATCTGTTTTATTTGTATCACAGTCTGCTTATAACTAGTAAATTAAGTGCAATCTCGAACATAAGATAGCTCCAGTAAACCAGTTCTGAGCGCAGAAGAAAAAGCAGTCTGAATGCAAGAAAATCTGGATAAAGTAAGAAAAATTCGATAAAGTACTATAGCAGTATCTATAATTAAAGACAGGTTATGTTCATACATTTTTGGTCCAGCCAGGTTTCTGTTACAAAATACCAGAACATGGAAGGACAAAATACAGCTTGTGTGAATTTGCCATTACAAGTTCACTTCTCTAAATATGAGTATCTTTAGACTGTGCAATTCCCCATGGACACAAAGTGAAATAGCTTGCTCTTTTTGCCTTTGTGCAGAGAAAATCTTTGTCCCCTTCTGTAGAGTGTGTATCACTGTCAGAAACTTGGATTCTGCTACACTGAGTCTGCATTTTGTAGATTTCCAAAGCTGGAATGGAATTTAATCAATGGATTAAATTGCAGCCAGTCACGGTAGAATGTTACCCAAATACAGTTTTCTGATAAATGCATCATAATGTTACATAGACATATTGCAAAACTACCATGTATCAGTGCTAGTTTCACTCAGAATTGTTGAACTGTAGCATCAGTATACCAGCCGAGATTATTTTATTATATTGTTTCACTGTGATTCACACAATCTTTCTCATGGAGGCAAAAGATTCACAAATCTCTCCACAGATTAAAATAAAAAAAGAGAAAGTAAAAAAAAGAGAAAGAAAAAAAAAAAAGAGAGAAGACAGTAAATAGAAAAGAGAAAAGCAAAGTCTGCAAATTGCAGACTAGCCGTGGAGTACCATGAAGGAATGCATGCTGCTGAAATGTGACAAGGGCCTTTGTATTTAAAATAACCACACTTTGTGCGTGATCACATAAAAGCCAGCAACTGGCTTCCCAAAACCTCTGTGTTGCAGTTACACAATGGTGAATTGAATTAGGACCGTGAATACAATTTGAGGATGGAGACCAGAGGAGAAATAGTTATATAAATGGGAATGGCAAAAAGAGGTGTTTCAAAATATAAGCAGCTCTTACTGAACTGAATTCATGAAATGGAAGTGGAAGATGAGCTCAGTGTCAATATTGGTACAGCTCCATTTCATACCTATAAGTATTCATCCAAGAATAGATTATAAAAATTTCCCCTTTAACACAGGAAATTACTCACCTCACAACTTATAGGTAGAACGGCTTGCCAAATGGTCCTGTTCTCTGTCTCACTGATTGCTTATGTATTTTGCTTCAGCCTGAGGGGCTAAGAGGTCTTGCTTCATAATTCCTTTTCAGAAAAATAAGGTACTCTGTTGGGAAATAGGGCATACAAGTTCATATTCCTCCAGAAATACGGAGAAACGGGACCCAAGGTCTTCTCTGTCCTATGGGAGTGCTTTGAGAAAAGGGAACTACATCTCTTTACTACCATTTTTGTGAATTTTCCCCCGACTACTTTTTCCAGATAGATCTACTCAGTAAATTCAACCTGCCTTTGCAAATAGTTTCAGGATGCCTTCACTGAATTTACAGCTTAAAAAGAAAGGAAAAATATCTTCATACAAAGCTAAATGTATATCTCCAAGCATCATTTATCTCAATGTACCTCTCTGTTTGACAAAACTGTGCAGGTATTGCATAGAGTGCTTGGTGTTCTAAGCCTTCTACTTTATTAGGTGTAATTTTGGTGAGCTCACTAATGGGAAAATATACTCAAGTTGGAGATGATCCAGAAAACCTCATTATAGTTAATACAAAGACAGAGGGAGTAATATGAAGAAGGTGAGCTGAACATGAACATTTTAACATTTTCCAAACACTCTAAATTCACTATATTTTCATTTTGATTAGATATTTCTATTCCTCAGTCACAATTCTGTTTACATAAATCACTATGCTTCTTTTGTAGGAACCTAGTATATATCAGAGAGAGACAGTATATAGTGATTCTATAGAATTTATCCTTAGAAACAGTTTGAATTTTCCTTTATTATTTTATTTCTTTGACATAATTTATATATCCCCATAAGCATTCAGTTTCCTGGGGCCATTTCTGTTCTACTGCTAGTGCTGAGCTAGTCCAATGACTCCCTCACCTCTAAGCTATTGATCGGTCTGACATCTGATTCAACCTGTTCACAATTGTCTGGAGTGCTTCAAAGGCAGATCAGAAAGATTCATTGCCTGCTTCTCTGACACAAAGTGTCTGGAAGAATAACACTTTTCCCCGGTCAACAGGCAAGTTAATTTTTGGAGAACTGGGGATTTTGGTTTTTAATTATACAAAAAATATTCATCCGAATAGCAAAATGGCAGAAAAATAGTTACAAAAATGAATTATGTAAATAGAACTCTCTATGATGGGTCCATTCTTTCAGAATCATATTTAGATGACCTGGATGTATTAGACTAGTTCCAAGTGGGCAGGAGCACAAAAGAAGTAGTAACCAAATGGGTCTCCAGATGAATTTAAACAGCCAAGTGAAATACAAATTTCAGGTCACTCAAAAGCCAACAGAAGTGGAATTTGTGAAGGTCTAAATACCTAATTCATTGTAGGGATTATCTGGTGGACAAGGGTCTGATTCTGGCATACAAATGTGCCTGTCACTGACTTGAGAGTGGCCAGACCCACATTCTGCCTTTATAGTCAAACTCTCCGTATACTTTTAACATTCACTGAAATTATAATGTTTGGCAAAACTGTACCTACATTTTTGGCTACTACTATTGCATTAGCACCAGATTTTTAATATATATGTGGATCTTCTTAAAGAGATCTTAGCCACGCATAAATTACATGCATGGTAAAGAAAATAAGAGTGGATTTATGTGAGAGTTGAGGAAAAACTATTCAGGGGGAAAAGATGAGTCACCAATATTTAGGTCAGCAGAGAGAAAAGGACAACTCACGATGGCAGACAGACAGGAGAAAAGGAACAGAGAGGATGGATGAGGCTGAGGGTGGATTCAGAGCGAGACAACCGGCTTGAGTTACTCCAGACATATCATGGAAATCACGAGGCATAGCACTGACAAGATGCACCATAATGTGTGCTGGTGTGTTAGAGGTTGCTGAAAACCTGTTTCTGTGGGAAGTGTGTCTTATACTGTAGTTAACCAGGAATTAGTCAGGAAAAAAAGAACATTTAAAGAAGGGTTGAACTTACGTACAAAACAGACTCCACTATCTAGACATCTAAATAAACTAATTCTAAGAAAGTGTAAAACTACATCATATTAAGTACCTTAAGATGTTGACCCAGAGAGGTATCATTTAGTCTCTCTCTTACAGTTTAAGGTTTGTGAAGTGGGATTATTTTACTTTCTCAAGCATCAAGAGTTACTTTTGTAATACATTAAAGAGGTGGTTGAAGTATATGACAGACTTTCCTTCTTAGTATAGAACATACACAGGGTCATAGACAAGGGATGCATAATTTTGAAGTGAAAGTGATTCAAAGTAAGTGAAGAGCCATGTCCGAATTGGTGGGATAGAAGTGAAAGCTTCACCACCTACGTAGAGATGAGCTTCATAGAAGGGAAAGACCTGGAGGAGAAGTGATAATTGAATAAATGGCAGAAAAAGAGAAAAGCAAGTTCAGTTAGCCATTTCAGTTAGAAACTGGAATTAGGAAAGGGAAGAAAAACAGTATATGGTTATGAATTCTGGCCAAATCATGAAGTTGTTGCCATTTGTCAAATGTATTGTAGCACACATAATAAGGGAAATGTAATTTTTTAAAAAATGTGGTTTTCCTCACAGATGCAAAATCAGTAGTTTGTTATACCTATCAAGTCCTTCATTAATATACTCCAGTCCTTTTATGAATGTTTCCCCCAGCATTACAAAAATGAGATCAGTATTACCATTCTGTTTTGTTCTTTCCCTTGAGCACTATTGAGCATCTCGGGAACTCACTGTTGAATGCAGTGAATACTTGTTCAGTGCATGTTATTCAGGTCTCTGCTTCCACTGAAGCCTGTACTTTTGCAGGTAATATTGATAGATTGCTATGAGAGTGGGGAAAACTTGGAGCACAGTTGCCGAGCAAAGAGGTCAATTGGCTGGGAACACACTTTTTATTCCCAGTAATACTGAATGACCCCGGGAAAGTCACTTCTCTTTTCTGTACAAAAGCTTTCCCACCTCTGACACAAAAAAAATGTTGACCTCACTTTCAAAATTCTTTTGAGATACACTGTTGTGCAACTGTGTGTTATTTTCCCTCCTTTTTAGTTACTTCAGTGAGGTGTTGGCTTAAGCTCTCAATTCATTTCAATAGCAACTTATTTAATTAGCTACAAACTGACTCCACTCAGTGATCAATTTCTTCAGGTCAATTTTGTCTGTGGCCCACTTTAACTGCTTTGTCCCCGTTACTTTTTCCAAATCTTTCTTTCACCATCTGTAAAGGGAAAAGAAACTTAGTTGAAAGAGGTGCAAAGTCAGTGTGACCTGAATGAGTGTGGTATTCAGAATTATGAATGCATGCACAACAGAGAAGAGGAAAGCTTTCAAGATTTTCATAATCAATGAGGCAAAGAAAACAGGAACTCCAAAGAAACTGCTGAAAGATCAGTTAGGTGGAGCTTAAAAGAAACGAAAAAGCTGTAGATATTGACCTCCTTCTTGAGATACTCAAGAAGGATCAATAATATTGAGAGCTACACAGAGATCATACATAATGGAAGGGAAAACACCCCAGAAAACTAAAGTCACAGAGTAGATCATAAAAAGCCTGAAAAAGAAATGTTCAGTTCAAAGTAAGGACTGAAACTGAGGCTTCAAAATCATCAAGAATCTGTTGCAAAAGCTAGTCAGAGAACAAGGAAGATAAGGTCATGAGTTTTGCATAACAAAAGGTTAGAGATTATGAGGTCAAACATGTATGGTTTCCAAAACTACGAAAGGAGTGACAGTTCTATATGTAGAGGAAAAGGTCAAGTGCAGGTTAAATGATAGATTAAGAATGACTTGTATGGCTTAGTATGGCAAGATAATAACATGCAAAATAGAATATATAATCATGCTGATTGAAAGACAGTATTTTCCAGCGTAAGTTAACACAGAACTGTTTCCAGCAGACACAGGGCAGGATCAGAGAGATAGAACAGAGCTGTCACTTTGCCAGTGAAGCTAAATCAGATCTCAGACAGCAGTATTGATACCATTTTGTCTTTCTGTTTCCACTATGAGCTGTCTTTGATCCATGATCATGTCACTGAGTTAGTGTCACTCAAATGTGTATAAACTTTTTTCTCATGTCTTGTATTATCGGTGAGGACCAGGACCGCTATACTTTTTTTTGCTCCCAACAGCAAAATAAGAAGTGATTTTGTTCATACCCATGTATGTGGAAATATACAGGTAAAATTAAACACAGATGCATTTTCTTAGAGGAAAAAAAGATGACTGACCAGGCTGATATTCTGAACTGATTGTGTGTATATGTATAATGCAAATAGCAACAAATGAACACATCTATAAATTACTGAAAACTAAGCTATCAGTTTTATTCACAGATGCACAGGGTTTGTGTAGTTTGTGAAATGTTCATGCACTCTTTTGTAATATGCATGTTGCTTATCTCAAATGAGTTCAATGTGTCTTTAGTTTTGCAGAGAAGAAACTCTGACTTGCTTATATTTTTAAGATTGAAGGTCTTCCATAAAAGAAAGTGTAGCACATCAGTGCCTTAGGATTGCTCTACAACATACTTACTGATTTGAAATTATTGCAGCACTTTACTATTTGTTATAAGCGTCTTTCTTTGTAAATGGTGGGGGTTCTGGGCTTACAGTCTATGAAATAATTTAAAATTATTGGTGTGCTTCACATTTTTAGGAGACCTTCATTCTTCAAAATTAGAATTCCAATTTGTGAAGCACTCCAACAACTTTAAATTGCTGTGTACTCTAGATCCAAACCCTAATATTTCCAAAGTGAAGAGCTTATAAAACTTTTGAAACCCTTTAATAATCCTGAACTAGATTACAGATACCTAGCTAGAATTTCAATCTAATTTTCTTTTAAATGCTTAATTAAAAAAGAAAACTAATCTGGACCAACAACATAAATATAAACACATCTTCAGTTTCTGATATTTGCTCTTGAATTTTTAGCAGTATCATTATAAAACATATATGTTTAATTACTGTGAATGACAAAATATTGTTGGGAAAAGCTATGCTTTACTGTATGTCTGTGGTAACTCGTTGAAAGGGAGAGTGTCTTCATTTTGTATCACACACCAAATATGTATAGACCTTGGACTACTTGCAAGTTATTAAGCTTTTCTGTATATGACTCACAAAAAAACCAGCTGTAGTTATCATTGATAGAACCAGCTGATGATCTGCTCTGCTGCCTGGCTGGGAAAGCCAGAGGCAGCAGCTGATCAGCATTTGGAGAGACAGCTGTTTCCCCAGTTCTTCCTCTGATCTTGTACATCAGCAAGAATGTACTTTTCAGGTTTGATTTTAATTCAGGATTTGGTCATTTATGAGCATGATTACTCTTGTCCACCCACAAACTAACCTCAATAATGAAGGCCTAATATGTAGTGTACTTCTGTTTGCACATAAAACAAATATAAAATCACAGAATATAGTTTATCTACTATTCAGATCCAATCTGCTGGATGTTCAGCCCAATTATGCTTATTTTTTTGTACACAACCATTGACCCAAAATCCTCTGGACATTTGAAAAATGAGGGACTGGAACAGCATCCCAACAAAAGCTAAATTTTTAAACATTGCATCTCTCTAATTCCATACCAAACCATCTCAATGCTCTCAAATGTGAGGGGAAAAGAGAGAAATCTGTATGTTTACTTTGTTGAATTGATGTATCGGTGTCTTGATTTGATATATAGACACAAAATTATATATGAAAAAAACATAAATATGTCAAATTGACCAAAATTTCATTCAAATTCAAACATATTTCCATATTCACAGAAAATCACAATCAGATCTGTGAGATTCCTAATGTTTAAAATAAAGAACAACATATTTTTCCTTAGCCTGTGAAAAAGATAGAGGGGAGCTCAACACTTGACATTGATTTTTTAAACAAGGGCCACATTTACTGGTACATTCTCTCCCGTAATGCTCCATTGATGCCAATCGCCTTAATCAGCTGGCTAAACTCAGCTCATGCCTGCTGTGCATAACTGAAGAGGCACAAACAAGCAAAGCAAAGCATGCCAGTAAAACCGGCTCAATATGTTATGAATAAAATTAACAAGCATTGGGTTAAACAGCTAAGCAAATAGAATCAAAAGAGAAGAGATATGCAGGTAGCCTGGTATTGAATACATTTGACCCTTCCTATAAATGGATTTCTATGGGGTTTTTTTTAACACGGAGTACTGGGGAGAAAGAGATTGTTCATTCTTCTGTTAAATCTTCTTTTACATGAATATACTTCCATTACCATTAAAACAAAATGCTCACATAAACCTTAAAAGCTGCTACACACTCAATACAAACTTTTAATATGAGTAACTGATCCAAGTGTGGTGAAATTGTTCCCCAGGGCTCAATGCTGGGCCCAGTCCTGTCCAAGATCTTTATCAATGACCTGGATGAAGGCATCGACTGCACCCTTAGGAAGTTTGCAGACAAAACTCAGCTGGGAGGTAGTGTTGATCTGCTGCAGGGCAGAGAGGCTCTGCAAAGGGATCTGAACATGCTGAGGCCAATGGCATGAGGTTTAACACGGCCAAATGCCGGGTCCTCCACTCGGGGCACAACAATCCTGTGCAGCTACAGACTAGGAGAAGTCTGTCTAGAAAGCTGCCAGGAGGAGAAGGACCTGGGGCTGTTGGTTGACAACCGACTGAACATGAGCCAGCAGTGTGCCCAGCTGGCCAAGAAGGCCAATGGCATCTTGGCTTGGATCAGAAACGGCGTGAGCAGCAGGTCCAGGGAGGTTATTCTCCCTCTGTACTCGGCACTTGTGAGACCACATCTCGAATATTGTGTTCAGTTCTGGGCCCCTCACCACAAGAAGGATGTTGAGGCTCTGGAGAAGAGAAATGAGGCTGAGGGGAGACCTAATTGCTCTCTACAGCTACCTGGAAAAGGAGGTTGTAGAGAGGAGGGTACTGGCCTCTTCTCCCAAGTGCCTGGTGATAGGACATGGAGGAATGGCCCAAGCTGCTCCAGGGGAGGTTCAGACTGGATATCAGAAAAAAAAAATCCACAGAAAGTGTCATTGGGAACTGGCAGAGGCTGCCCAGGGAGGTGGTTGAGTCACCATCCCTGGACGTGTTTAAGGGGCGGGTGGATGCGGTACTCAGGGGCATGGTTTATTGGTGGATAGGAATGGTTGGACTTGATGATCCAAGAGGTCATTTGCAACCTGATGATTCTATGATGACTCCATGAAATATGTCCATTTTGAAGTATGAGGGAAAAGCTCCTTTCTCAGCTCTCTGTCCATCCTGTCATGCCTGAACACTGAGGTAGCTCTGGACTGCCTGTGGCTAACTTAAGACTATGGATGACCGAAAACTAGTGTAAAGACATTTATAAGAAAATAGGATTAGATCTCAGCACTGAGCCCTGGGGAACCGCACCTGTAACTGGCCTCCAGCTGGATTTAGCACCATTTCCCACCACTCTCTGGGCCCGGTCATCCAACCAGTTTTCCACCCAGGAGAGTGTGCGCCTGTCCAGGCCAGAGGCTGACAGTTTCCATAGAAGAATGCTGTGAGAAACTGTGTCAAAGGCTTTACTGAAGTCCAGGAAGATACATCCACAGCCTTTCCCTCGTCCAGCAGCCGAGTCACTCTGTCATAGAAGGCGATCAGGTTAGTTTAGCAAGACCTGCCTTTTGTGAACCCGTGTTGACTGGGCCTGATCACCCGGTTCTCTTGCATGTGGTTCATGGTAGCACTCAAGATCACCTGCTCCATGACTTTCCCTGTTACTGAGGTCAGACTGACAGGCCTGTAGTTCCCTGGATCCTCCCTGCGACCCTTCTTGTAGATGGGCACAACATCCCCCAGCCTCCAGTCCAGTGGAACCTCCCCAGTCATCCAGGACTGTTGGAAGATGATGGAAAGGGGTTTGGCCAGCACAGCCAAGCCACCAGCTCCTTCAATACCCTCGGGTGAATCCCATCCGGCCCCATAGACTTGTGGGTGTCAAGTCAGGCTAGCAAGGCTCTGACCACCTCCTCATGGATCATGGGAGCCTCATTTTGCTCCTCTAGCTCTGGAGTTTGTACACCAGAGGGAACATTTTGATCATATTCAGGAATTTTAGGTCTGAGAGGAAAGGACTGATTTTCCATAAATTCCTGTGATTCAAAATAAGAAAAGAATACCTCAGTCATGCTAACAACAGAGAGGAAATCACCTAATACACTCCGAAAAACGTCTTGTCCAGAAATCCATAAGGGCAATCTTCTTATGTATTCTTGTGTAATTCTTCTTATGCCACATGCGAGGATGCTATTACATGAAAAAACACTGGTTTTGCCCTGACATATGAGATAAGACCCGATAATCAGCTGACCTCTTTTTATCTAGAGCCAAGAGACTGCTTTAATGAATTTTCATATATTGTTTTAGAAATTATTTCACGTGTTAAGAAAGAGAAATCTGGAAATGAAGGCTGTGCAAATGTTCAGCAGACTTTCAGTCTGCCTTGAATTCCAGATCCTACTGACAGAAACATTGATTTTCAAATTTAAATTAGACTAAGATTCTCAGGTTTTTGCTGGTTTTATTTTTTAAATATGAACTGAATTTTGTCTTACCTTGAAAAAGTAGGCCCTGCTCTTTGTCAAGACTAAGTGACTGTTCATTCAAGAAGCCAATCCCAACAGACAGAAGTTCTTACCTTGTGTTTCAGATTCAGATAAAACACGTAACCAAAAAAGATTAGCCTGGCTTCAGGTTTCAGGGTTTTCAAAGAGCTTTACCAGAAATGTATTTGCTCGAGAGACAGTCTTTGTATGTGTTCTGGGATTACATGTGAGTTTGACCCTCATGCCGCTGGCTTCTGTTAATCTACTTGCTGTGTAAGATCATCATAAGAACACTGAAGGTCTCCATGTAATTTTTAAAAAGACACACTTCAAAGTCTCTTTCTGCAATTACATAAAATTAAAAGATACTCTGAAAAGTGTGCCAACGTAGTTCTTGAATTTAAATTCTGTTAACCAGTTCAAAATTGCCAGTGACTATACTGACCACTGCGTATCACACTGGGTTGGAACTCTAGTGCCCTGTGCTTGCCACTAGTTTGTGGTGTATAAAAAAGCACATGTAATTTTAGTACTAGGAGATCTGAAATCTCAGTCTCTGCTATTGCAGAATTCTTTACAGTGAGCCCACGGTGACATATTTACACAAGAACGGTGATTTCAAATGGTGTCTGTTCCCCAGAAGCAATATATATTTTGGAGGCATTAAATTGTGTGAAATTCCTAAACATCTAAACCTTTTCATCAGCTTGGCAAGTAGGCAGCACAGATGTGGCAGAAGGAATAGAAAGGGCTAATTTTATAACATCAATCTGTTTGTCATCAGCATATAAATTAAATTTAAGGCCATGTTGACTGATCATATTACTGAAGAGAAGCAGGTACAGATTAAAAATCAGGAGCTTGAGAAGAGAAACATGTGTGACACCTGCACAGGAAACATTATGGAGCTGATAAAGCCACAGGAGGTAGGCCAATCTCATTTGTATAGAATGAAACAGAACCAAGAAATAACACAACACTTCAGAACACCTCCTACAAAGTATTTGAGGAGAAATGAGTGTCTGCTTATGTCAAAGACAGGTAGAATAGATAGGAGGCTACCTAGAAGAAATTCTGCTTGGATTCACAAGGAATTGCTGATGACTGATGATGAAAGTATGTTACTGTATTGTGGTCTGAAAACAAACTAGTCCTAGAAGACCCCAGTGTTCATCCAAAGGCAGACAGAACAACTATCAGTTAAAGAGAATTAGAAAAAAATAAAAACAAAACAACCAAATAAATAAATCCAGTTCTGAGAGAAATGAAAGTTAAAATTGATTTCAAGGCTCTCTTAAATTTTACACAGGCACCAGCATGACAGAGAATCAGTTTTGGTGAAGCAAAGTTAGGATATTAATAGAGCACATGAAGAATAGATCTAATTATATCGAATTGATAATTGTATGTGAGGAAATTTGACATCATGAATATTTCCTTGGTTTTGAAGTGCTGCTTAGTTTAACTATCAATCAGCTTAAGTCTGAGTACAAGAAACAGGAAAAATAGAAACATATGAAGAGTAATGAGGACATGACCACCTCATTCCCAGACCAAATCTTAGCCAAAAAAAACCCAGGAACATCAGTAAACATGTTACTTAATTACTAAAAGCATCCAAGAGATCTGTCACAGATGGCAAAGAGTACTCCCAGCTTACCTTCATTTTTTTTTATTTTTAGCAGAGGAATCAATCAATCCATGCAAGTGTATGCCCAAAAGTGAAAACATTCTGTCATGCTGTAATTAGTATGATAACAGATAAATATCCAGTGGTAACACATTGATCATAGATAATAAAAGGCTGATTATTGAGCCCTGGGGATCCCTCAAGTCTGACTCTACATGGATGATTAAAAGTCATCCACAGGATGTTAAATCTATTAGAAGCATTCAAGTGTAATACAAGTAATTCCCAGACATGTTTCAGCAGTACAAAGCAAAATTTCATGGTTTGCAATATCAAATGTTGCAGTAAACTCTCAGAGGAAAGAAAGGAATATACTTGCACAGTTTGCCAGGAGACCACTTTTCTTTCTTGAGCTGCTAGAAGGGACTTGAAAGCAAGATTGAAATATTCCTTACCAGCTTTGTTCCAGTTGAGCAAAACCCAAGCAGCAAACTTATCCATGACAACTGTAATGAAAATTAGGGAATTTGAAACTAATTTGTGTTACAACTCCCCTCCTCCCCTCTGTTTCCTAGAGCTGTGGATTAAAGAAAAGGGTGGTTGGTGAGTTTGGGGTGGTTTTTTTGCTTTTCAGAAAAAAGGTAATTGTTACAGCTTTAAAGTACAATTTCAACTGCATGATCTGTGATAGTGAAAGAAGAAAAAATATATGTATTATTTCACAGAATCACAGAATCACAGAATGACCAGGTTGGAAGAGACCCACTGGATCGTCGAGTCCAACCATTCCCACCATTCCCTAAATCATGCTCCTAAGCACCTCATCTACCCTAAACTTAAACACCTCCAGGGATGGTGACTCAACCACCTCCCTGGGCAGACCGTTCCAATGCCTAACCACCCTCTCTCTGAAGAATTTCTTCCTAATCTCAAGCCTAAATCTCCCCTGGCGGAGCTTGAGGCCATTCCCTCTTGTCCTGTCCCCTGTCACTTGGGAGAAGAGGCCAGCACCCTCCTCTCCACAACCTCCCTTCAGGTAGTTGTAGAGAGTAATAAGGTCTCCCCTCAGCCTCCTCTTCTCCAGGCTAAACACCCCCAGCTCTCTCAGCCGCTCCTCATAAGATTTGTTCTCCAGCCCCTTCACCAGCTTTGTTGCTCTTCTCTGGACTCGCTCCAGAGCCTCAGCATCCTTCTTGTGGTGAGGGGCCCAAATATATTCCATTTAAGGAATATTAAGTCTATAAATTAGGAAAACAAGGCAGATGACACTTAACTGTGTGTAATTTTGGATCTGCTTGAGGGAAGGAAGGATTTGTGGAGGGATCTGCACAGGCTGGATCAATAGGCTGAAGGCAACTGTATGGGGTTCAACAACTCCAGATGTGAAGTCCTGCATTTTGGTCACAACAACACCATGAAACAGTTTGAGGGCAAATGGCAGCAAAGCTGCCCAGCAGAAAAGGACCTAGAGGTATCAGTCAATAGGTGACCAAATATGAGCCCACAATGTGCCCAGGTGGCCAAGAAGGCTGATGGCATCCTGGCTTGTATGAGAAACAGCATGGCCAGCAGGACTAGGGAGGTGATCACCCCACTGTACTCAGCGCTGATGAGGCTGCAACTCAAATACTGTGTTCAGTTTTGGGCCCTTCACTACAAAAAGACATTAGATGCTGGAGCATGTGCAAAGAAGGGCAATGAAGGTGGAGAAAGGTCTGGAGAACAAGTCTGTGAGGACCGGCTGAGGAAACTGGGATTGTTTAGTGTGGAGAAGAGGAGGCTGAGAGGAGACTTTATTGCTTTATTGAACCTATCAGTGGGATTGCTTGGAAGTAGGTTTATGATGGAGCCCTGTGTTTGTAGACCTGCCTTAAATCAGCATTCAGGACAGAAGTATAAAACATGAGTGATAAAGAAGATTCTTCTTAGAATGAAGAAAAAGAAACGTTAGTAGTAAAAATACAATGTTTTAAGCTACTCCAGGGCCAGCTTACAAAGTAAGATGCTTTGGGATATTATCATTGTGGTGGTAGTATGTAAAACTGGAAAGCTGTTTCATCAGTTTAGAGTGATGGCATCTTGGTCTGTTGCCTGGCTAAGACTTCAAAGAAAATATGAGTCAAACAGAACTTGAACTTTCCAGTGAGATAGTAGAGAAGTTGTAGTTAATGTAACTATTTAATGGCTATTTATAAGCCATTCTCGCAATACCATAGAAAAAGACACCTCAAGGTCCTTCCCTGCTCAATGTATTGTGCTAAACCACAGTACATTCACTCACTGTACTGATTTTTTCTCAGCTGGTTAATAAGGTTCACAGCCTCTTTAACAAGCTGCTGAAACTTTTGATTACCCTCAGTGGATTGAGACAAAAGCAAGAAAGAATGTCAGTCCAGGGTCCCTGTTGTTAGGCTTGCTCCCCATCCATATGTACTTGAACTATGTTATGGCATCTTGGCATCAGGAAGCTGTAGGAATGGGCAGCTCCACCAGGGAAGGTGAGCTGGGAACTGATGCTGCCAGCAAGACCATAGATGAAAGATGCAGTCATACAGTATGCAAGAAGGGCAGAACAGTTTCAGGGTTAGATGGATCACCAGACAGCCTGTAGTGATATGAAAGGTCTGAGATCAGTCTGGGAAGCGAGGTCAAGAAGACAAGGTCAGGACTGGCATGGTGCAAGGCAAAGCGCAGCATAACTATAGCATCGCACAAACATAAACCAAGGGCAGCGGCCTGAGCTTTAATGAAACTCCCGAGCCACAGGGTGAAGCATGTTTGCATGGAGATAGCAAGTTTTCACACCTTTTTTTCCTTATGGCATGGGTATTTTCACAGCAGGCAGATAAAAAGAGACACAGTGCTGGCAGACCAGAAGTGACCCTGAGGACAGGAATCCAGGCATGTGGGGACGGGTGGGAAAAGAAGTCACAGTGGAAGATTACAGAGAGAGATGGTTATGTATCCTTTCAGGATAATCAGAGCCTGTTGGCAATATCAGAGCCCTGACGCCTGATAAGAAAATACAAATTTTCTAAAAGGTGTCCGTTCTAATTGCCCATCACTTTCACTTTTTTTTTTTTAAATTATTTGCATACATAATACATTATGATCTTAGTATGCACTGTTTTGTCCACAGAGCTTCTGTTTAACTCAACAAGAGTTGTATGCACAGAGCAATGATAATAAAAAAAGAACATAATGCTTTTTTGCAGAATTATAAAATGTACAATATAGGGCCTTATCCACCTCCTGGGAGGTGATATAGGCTGTCAACTCTGAATAACTTCACAGAGAACATTGTGCCCCACAGGAGGCCATTCTGTAAGAAACTCAAGGGTTGAATCACTGACCCACTTCATGATTCAGTTTCTCAGTCCAAGTTTAACTCTGTGGGGGAAAGAACTTTGCAGATATTGCTTGAACTATTTATTATTTGTTTTAAAAAATGTCATTGGTCTCCAATATGATGAATAAAATGCTTAATGGGGAAACTTTTCATAAAAAAAAAAATCAGTTTTCTGCAATATTATTCCATCCCTGTATGGAACAATAAAACACTGAAAAAATTATCAAAGCTATTTCTTATTATCATTGATTTGACTATAGTATGTTTTATAGCTTGGATTTCTCAATGTGTCGACTAATTAGCTTCACAAATTACTAAGAAAATTCCACTGCTTGCAATTGACTGTTATGAACATATAATAGTTTCTGCATCGTCTAAAAATGAAATATGACCTTTTAAATGTTTTAACTTTACTTCTATTTTTTTGTGACTCATGGTACTCTGGTTTATGTTCTGTATTATATTCCTGTTGAAGCACTATTCAGGCACTTAAGACAAGCCAAATGCTTACAAAGATGTTCAATTTGGTTGTAAAGTATGTATTCAGATTATAGTAAGTGTTTCATATAAGCACAGAGATTAAGACTCTTCACTGGCGTATGGGGAGCCTGTCCACCCCAGAGATTAGGCAGTTTCACTTTTCTGGTTTAAACCTATATGCCACAGTAATTTCAGCTCTTAAATTAGGCAGTTTCAGTACACCCCAAGTCAACTACTCAAAGCCAACCTCTCAAAGTCAGGATAAGTGACTGTACAAATGTCTCCTTCCTCCTCTCCCCCAGCACACATACAGATGCACATATGACCTTGCATACGCACACACTCCTGCTCCAGAGTCATCAAAGCCACCTGAAACTCTTCTGCTTACTTCAGCGGGCTTTGGATCTTACATTTGCATTTATATAACAGTTCTACTAAGGACTGAAATCTAATAGGTCACATTGGTACAAACCCTGAAACAAGCATAATCACAATTAAAAAAAAAAATGTCATCCAGCTCTCTAAGCCACACTGCTGAACTACCAAGCATTTACCTTGTCTGGTTCCCAATTTTGTGCACAAATATACAAGATGCAGCACAGTCCTATTACAGTTATTGATGGTGGAAGGCATTTCAACATTTTCAGGAATGTCCAGCAAAAGTAGCTCCTTTTAGAAGAAATCACTGGCTTTTAGTACGTAGTGAAGCAGGTCATTCAACAAATCACTTACCCTGGCCTCTCGCTCATTCCCAGCAGACTGTTCCATAACCTGCTCTTAGAACCTTGAGATGATAGAGATTCCACAGCTCCCTGAGGAAGAAGGATCAAGGTTTTACTGTTCCTACAGCTGGGAACTTTTCTCTAGTAGCCCCTGCTTCAGTCCAAGCTCAGCATTTTTTTTTTTTTTTTTTTTAATGCCTCTGCTGGAAAAGAAGAACAGGACAGTAGTTTCTCCAACTGGTGACTTCTTGTATATGAGGAAAACAGTTGCTGTGTTTCCTCTCAGGTTTTCTTTTCTCTCAATTAAATATGCCAGTTCTTACAGCCTTTCTCACTGGTCAAGTTTTCTGGATCTTTGATCCTCTTTGCTACTGTCTTCTGTATCCTCTCCAATTGCTCTGCTTTTTTTATCAAACATCGTGTGTTTAATTAGACACTGACCTGATGCCTGGTTTCAGTAGGATGGGAGGATTGTACTATCAAAATACTCTCTCAACATAAGTATATTTCTTTTCTTCATTTGGCTTACACAGGAAGGGAATATTATTGAAGACACTAAGTCTAAACATTGGATCACAGAGTTTGTCAACCAAATATCAGCTATTTAGCTAGGTCTGCTTTGGCATCTTAAGTTCCCCAAAACCCAGTTTTGTCTTTCCTTGATTGTCCTTCAAAAGGTAATTTCTATTACATATCCTTCAACCATACTATCTGTTGGATGTTTGATTTTGCACATCTGTCAGTCAGATGAGTTTGTAAACTGTGTAGTTTGCTAGTTTTCATATTAGTCTTGAATTAAAATACCTACTACCTTGTGACAGAGAAGAGAAGATAGGAAGGAAGACATCTTTTCTTAGCATCAAATATTTAAAATACGTTAAAGAAAGTAAGTGCAAAAATGATATTGCTTTCATATGTTGCAGGGCTGACTCATAAACTGATGAAGGTGGTTGCGAAATGTGATCAAACAATGTTTTAGTGACCTATTAACTTAATGAGATTCCAAAGAGGAGCTGCAGAGATGAAAGGTTAGCTGGAAAGATGAGCAATTGTGGTTAATAGTGAATACAGAATGAAATACTGTATGTGGCTGTAACTTCTTAGTTAGAGTCATAAAAATATACATATTCTGTTTGCATGAGCTTTTCATACAATTCTCTGGAGACATAATGAGGAATTTGTTTTTCTAAATGAAAATGTTAGTAATTGTATACACTGTCTCTTCTTTTATGCAACAACCTCCTTCTATTTACCTAAAAGGAAAAAGGGACAGTTAAAACAGTGCTTCTGAACCTCCAGCACACAAATCGTGCATATTCATGAATGGACCCAAAACTGGTAAAAAGAAAAAATGTGGGAGTTGCAAGATAGCTAGAGGCCTCTTACCTTCATTAATATGATGAGTTACCTGAAAGCAGTGTTTACAGTACATTTACATTTACGGCACTGTTTGATATGTTGTCTCATGGACACAGAGGCAACATATCCAGAAACACCTTCACAAAAATTTAATGTGACCTTTGTAGTTTCTGGCAGCAGTTTAATGGAAAATACATAAATCCACTTACAGATAAGGAAGCAGACTTGTGCACTGCCTACATTAACAAATAGTTAGATAAATTTTTATGTAAATTCTATGATGCTATCCACAGGAGTAACAACTTACAAGCCGGTTGCTATTGTTTGTGTTTCAGCTGTCAATACCACAGTTTTATATTATAGTAGCATTAGAACCAGATCCTTCAAGGGCTTATGTATGTAAAGATGGGACTATCTGCATGTATAACATTGTATACACAACTGTTTTAGTGCTCAGAATCTCAGTTTTATGAACAGTAATGTGTCTTGCATATCGAGGTTTCCTTTGCCAGTTTAAGGAACAAAAATATGTAAACTGAGCCCCAGGGCTCAGTGCTGGGTCCAGCCCTGTTCAATGTCTTTATCAATGACCTGGATGAAGGCATCGAGTGCACCCTTAGGAAGTCTGCAAACGACACTAAGCTAGGAGGTAGTGTCAATCTGCTGGAGGGTCGGGAGGCTCTGCAAAGGGATCTGAACAGGCTGGACTGCTGGGCTGAGACCAACGGCATGAGGTTTAACAAGGCCAAATGCCGGGTCCTGCACTTGGGGCACAACAACCCTGTGCAGCTACAGACTAGGAGAAGCCTGGCTGGAAAGCTGCCTGGAGGAGAAGGACCTGGGGTTGTTGGTTGACAGTGACTGAACATGAGCCAGCAGTGGCCCAGGTGGCCAAGAAGGCCAATGGCATCCTGGCTTGGATCAGAAACGGCGTGGCCAGCAGGTCCAGGAAGGTTATTCTCCCTCTGTACTCGGCACTGGTGAGACCGCACCTCGAGTATTGTGTTCGGTTCTGGGCCCCTCACCACAAGAAGGATGTTGAGGCTCTGGAGCGAGTCCAGAGAAGAGCAACGAAGCTGGTGAAGGGGCTGGAGAACAGGCCTTATGAGGAGCGACTGAGAGAGCTGGGGGTGTTTAGCCTGAAGAAGGAGGGGAGACCTCGCTGTTCTCTATATAACTACCTGAAAGGAGGGTGTAGACAGGAGGGTGCTGGCCTTTTCTCCCAAGTGACAGGGGACAGGACAAGAGGGAATGGCCACAAGATCTGCCAGGGGAGATTTAGGCTGGACATTAGGAAAAAATTTTCACAGAAAGGGTCATTGGGCACTGGCAGAGGCTGCCCAGGAAGGTGGTTGAGTCACCTTCCCTGGAGGTGTTTAAGGCACAGGTGGATGAGGTGCTGAGGGGCATGGTTTAGTGTTTGATAGGAATGGTTGGACTTTATGATCTGGTGGGTCTCTTCCAACGTGGTTATTCTATGATTCCATAAAGACTATTTTTTTATGCATGGAAGGAGTCAAATGTTGCAGCTGGTTTGTGAGTCTATGTTTTTTTAGAAAGTTGATTAAAAGTGTACATCAATTTATGTTTAAATCGGGGATTAAGTGTTTTGAGGAAAATATTATCCTTACAAACACACCTGGTTTTGATAATTTGAGATAAATTCCTATTCACATAGTTTTCTTATTTTTCTAATTAACTTTAGAAAAATCTCTTTAAGATTTATTTTTTCTGCTGGAAGAAGTCTACTAAATATATATATAGACACTAGATGGAAAAGACATATATCTCTATAATTTATTCTAGAATTTATTTTACCTTGTGGAGAAGGAACTTCTTGCTGTATGTTTTACTCTGTGTGTGAATACTTTTTTTCTTTTTTTCCAGTGGACTCAATGCTTTTCTTAATTGTTCTTAGGGGAAAAAAATCAAATATGCTAAAATGTTGCATTCACTACTGAAAATGCTAAAATTGGAGGCATCCACAGCTCTTTTAAAAATATTCCCTAATGTAGCAGATGAATCAATATGTCTTTCTGTAAAAGAAGCTTGGAATGCAATTACAAGTAAAAATTAGTATTAACACTATTTATCATTACCCCCTAAATATTTATTCTTTGTCTCCAAGAAAATTTTCCCTCATATTCTTTTCCCAATCCTCAATTTTGCCATCACACTTTGCATATACTATAGTTGCTATAGGCTTGACCAAAACATATATTAATATCATGCAGGTGGTGCTTGATTCACTCTTCATCTGTGGAACAGTCTCCCATGCATCATGGTTAAATAAGGGTAAAATATTTGAAAACCTGTTAATTTGCAGTAGGAGGTACATAAACATGCTGAACACAGAAACCGCAAAAATGTTTTGGGAAAGTTTACAGAACCTTTAATTAAAGTACCATCTGCCTTGTACAGACATAAAAGAATTTGTTGGACAGGATATATACGAAGGCATTATGCAATAAACTTTCTTTTTTCCTGCCTCCCCATTCAAGTACTACAGGGTTTCTTTTCCTCCTGGCTGCTCCAGTAGCCTGGCCACAGTCCTTCTTGAGCAGCATCCCCATCTCGTATCCCCAGCAATGCCTTGTCAGTAAGTCCTCCCTTTCATGCCACACTTTTTGCTTTTACACCAAGAGTAGCACAAGGGCAGCTTCATCAATATTTTCTCTCAAATGTAAGTGTTCATTTCTCTAGTAGCTGCTTGCATGGAATCCCCTTCAGCTGAAGAGTTTCATGTGGGCAGTGAAATGTTTCACGAGTTTCACATGGTTTCTCTCTCAGAAGAATTACAGTATCCAGCTAGAAGATTTTGCAGCATGATCTCTCTTGCAGTCTGTTGACTTCTACCAAGACTTATATATACTGGAATTTCTCCCAATGAACATACCTTTCCCAGTGACATTGAACAGTAATGACTGATGACTAAGTGGGACAATGTTATCATGAACGTTGCTTAACAAAGAAACTTTTTTTTGCAACTACTAGCAAATATTTAATTGCCTATTGATGTTGTCAATAAATAAATAAAGGGGAATCTTTTCCTGGATGTTCAGCACATGTTGTACTCATGACCTTGTATAGGTACTCCAGACTATAAGTTACTTCTCATAGGAACTGTAGCATTTGAGAAACATCAAGCCAAATACTTCAAGATCATGGAAATGACAAGATGTATTATCAGTCATTTTTCTTTTAGAAATTGGAGGGGGGGGTCTGATAAGGAAAAGAAATTATGTGACGTGCAGAGGATCCTTTAAAACTTGAGAGAGAAGTATTTTTTGTGATTATGATTATTATTTGCATTTGATCTGGAATTGATTCCTACTTCTGCTAAAAATTGCAAAAGGGTATTCAATTAAATAAATCTGTTTACAGTTTTTTATTTGATGTAGTATGAATCTAATAATGAATAATAATTTATATTATTAGTACTAATTATACTGGTACTATAATGATCAATTATTTGAATGAGTAATTAATTCAAGAAGAAAGATCTTCCATAGCCTAATTGACAAGGTAATATGCATAGTCTTTACATATTCTAAAGATTGTTATGATTTAAAGGACAGAAGGATCTGCTCTGTTAATTTAGTACAGCAGCATAAATTTTTTCCATCTGGAATATGTAACCAGCAGGCTTTGCTTACCTTAAAAGCCTATTTTGAGGTTTAATTAATTGATATTTTGTGATACTGAGGTGAAAGTGGCTGTGATTTTGCAAGAAAGTTGAGTATTTGACTACCCTTGAATACATGATTAAATCTACTGAAATCACTGGCATGAGAAGCTGCAGACATATTTAAATATTATGCTGAACCGTGTTATTCCACAACCAGTTATTCCAGAGTTAAAATTGCCAAAGCTAAGAACAAACCAAACTTAAGAAGTAGTTCAGTAGAAGTAGAATGAATTCTTTTAAAAATGTATTAATTTTGGTGCTTTTATAGATTTAAGTGAATTCAAAAATGGAAACTTGTGAAGCTTAGAACTGTGGAGCAGTAATATATTTGCAGTTTTAAAAGCAAGTGAACCAATATTTTTTAACATATTTTCAAAGTAATAGTATTGGTATTGTTATAACCCCTTCATAGGAATTTGTAAGAAATTTTTATTGTGCTACATACTGGTATTAATTAACATATCATTGAAAATGAAGGATGGCTTAATTCAACTAATGCTGCAATCATTTTAATTAATTTTAATATGAGATAGCCTGAAAGTTAAAATGACACCAGACATTAAAAGACAACCATATGAAAAGTTGCAGCTAAGGCCATTGCTTCTGTATTCCTGACCTTGAGAGTTTCATTCCTCCATTTTTCTACAACTCCTAACATCTTTGCATGGATTTACATCATATCAACTTTAGAATAAGTGAGGCTTTTTAAAGCATTTACTACTACTGTCTTCATACACATCCACCTGTAAAACTAAATATCTTACTCATTCAAAATACAGGGCAAAAAAAGGAGCAATAAAACTTTATAAAGTAAGCTAAAATGGTTTTCTGTTCCTATAAAATAACTCCTCTGTACATTTTATTTAAAATGTCATGACTTCAAAGTTTGATAGCTGACAGCCCTGCAGGGTTAAAGACAAGGTCTGTGTGTCCAATCGGAAAGCTGAGAATTTTTCCCTTTACAAGTTATTGCCTCTAGCCCTGCAGGATTGCTTGGTATTGGGCTTAAAAGCAATGACATTTTTAAATACAGAATAGATGTTACTGGTTTGGAATTTAAACTTGACCATTCTAAGGGTCAAGAGGCATAATTTTATATAGAGAAAAGCAACATTGTGAAAAAAAGAAGCTAACCTTTTTCGAAGTGCTTAATGGTTAGATCACACACAGAATCAAGTGTGAAGCCATCGTTAGGGTAAACCTAAAACCAGACCTTATGCAGTGTATTAAAATCATGTGAGCTACAATAACAAGTACCACCACTGCAATGTCTATTACCTCTGTCTATAATATACGTATACACACACATATATATTCTGTCTATATTGATAGAATACTACGAAATATTTCAGGATGTCAGTACACTTAAAACATCTTAATTCTACGCTATAAAATGAAGGAAATAATAACTTCTCTCTCATATGAGATAAAGCATTAATGAAAAGCAATAAAGATTTAATTCTGTTCAATGCCCACTTATGTGATGCCAAGAAGTTCAATTTATAAATGTAGGATGTCATAGTACCTCAACATTATATTTAGGCTTAGCTAAGATACTGCTGTCTCAGCACTATAGTTTAAGTTTAATATGCATATGCATGTGAAACAACCAGCAAACTGAAATGTGATTAATTTAAAAGTAAAACCTTTAAACCAGGTATAATAGGGCTGTGCAGGTTAAAGGTTAGTAAACCAGTGTCCTGACAGCCATAGTGGCTGTGAACAGATACTTAGGAGAATGCTTAGGATGAGGTACATATTTAGTAGATATTCCCCTGGTATGCCTTCCAATTTCCAACATGTTTGTACTATACAGCCAGATTTTTTATCTTTGTATGCTATAGCCGTAAAAGATTTTTTTCTGTCTGTGAATTCATCTAATCACTCTTTCAGATCACACATTCTGTCATTTATAACCTCCTGTGGTAATAATGTGCTGTTTAACTATGCCCTGTGAGAAAAAATGCATCCTATTGTTTCTTCTGAATATACAGCCTAATAATTTCATTTAGTGCCTCAGATCTTACATTACAAAGAATAACAAACAATCATTTCTGTTTCATTTTCACCATGGCATTCTTACAAACCTTTATTAGACCTCCCTCAACCACCTCTTACCCAGACTGGAGAAACTTACCTTACAGAAGCTGTCCCGTATCTTCTGTCACCTTGTCCCCTTTCTCTTTAGCTTTCCTAGTTCCACTAGATCTGTTTGATCTAGGGAGAGATCAGGACTGCATACTGCATTCAAAATGTGGGCATACCGCAGACATTTTTAGAGTGGCATAGTCATATTTTCTCTTCTGCTATTTCCAAACCTCTGCTGAAAACTAATATAGATGAAGAACACATCACACACTTGACATTCTCTAGCATCTTTGAATTAAAATATACACATAAGTTTTCTCCAATGCATACTCAATAGAAAGATGTTTGCTTATATGTAATTTTAGATATCATTTAGCTGTCTGAAAGATCAAAATATAGTGCCAGGTTCTGATGTGGATTATACTGAGGATACTCCATTGAAGTTGACAGGTCCAATCAATATACAATATGCACTGACATGAAGGGTAGTCATGACATTCCCCGAATACTATATATGCACAGACAATGACTGCAATTGCATTCATCATTATGTAATTTCTAGGAGATATATTCTAGCTAATAAGCTTCATGTACGTAGCACTCTGTATGTAATTCAGATCAAGTAGTGTAATCTAAATTAATTGTACTCTTTATTTATTACACTTTTAAAACATCAAGTAGCATGAGAAAATAACAAAATGCAATTTTTTTTCAAAACATAACAAGACACTGTAGCAGTTTCTACTTGCAACTCCATGTCTGACTGAGGGGAATGACATTTCAGATTTGGAATTTTCAACTACTGCATGCCGCATCTATGTGACACATCAGAGACAGACAGACAGCTTGTGATATGCCTTTCATGCCAATGAGAGTTGATTTCATCCTGCAAAAACTGCAACATTAACTGAATAATATTAGCATGTATGTTTTAGATACATATACATTTAATATTCTGGATGCTATAATGTTGTAAGCATCAGAAGTAGTGTATGAGTCCTCCATATATTGACAGAAGGAAGAAAGTATAGCACTGTATCTGGCTGCATTTTCTTTTAAGCCTTGAAGTAATTTACCCTCACATTTATATTTTGGACTTGAGTTCTAGGGATGTCTCAATTTTCTTGAGCCTCATGTTGAGATTCACGATAACTCTGCTGGTCTGTGTTTTAAGGCTTTTAGCTGAAGGTTGCTATATAATGTGGGTAGATAGAACATTAGTGTATTAGCACTGATTATTTTGGGACAGTTTTTAAGTCCCTTTCTATCATACCTGAGGGCTGAAGACTATACCAGCTTTGTAAATCGACAAAAGATAAGCCCGTTATTATAACCCTTGTATCTGCAGAGCACTGGGAATTTTTCTCTTACTGTTCCCCACTAGGAAGCTACATGCAAATGGAAGACTATTTTCAGGAGATGGGATAAAGTGGATAGGCTAGTAAGCTTTCCTCATTTGTTCAAATGGCTTTTTTTTTGGCATCTTTTTTTTTTTTTTTAACATACTCCCCAACACCTTTTCTATCCCTTTTTAGACTGTGAAATAAAAGCACTCATCAAACCTCTTAAGCAATTTATATAGGTTTTAATGCCAGCAGTCACATTTGTCTAAACACACAATCTAGCTGACATGTGACTAGCTGAAATGGATTTCCTAGATGACTGAAAGGACTTAAATTTTGTATTGCCAATATTCAGTGCAGTGAATTTTTCTGGGCCTTCCAGATATATGATTGTTACAAAGGCAAATTGTCTGTTGCATTGTGAGTGCATTAGACATATTACAGAATCACAGAATCACGGAATGGTAGGCGTTGGAAGAGACTTCTGTAAATCATCTAGTCCAACTCCTCTACTGAAGTAGGTTCACCTACAGCAGGTTGTACAGGAATGTGTCCTGGCAGGTTTTGAATATATCCAGAGAAGGAGATTTCACAACTCTGGGCAGCCTATTCCAGTGCTCAATAACCCTCACAGTAAAGAAGTTTTTCCCTGTGTTCTGATAGAACTTTCTGTTTTGTGCCTTTGTCCTGTCACTGGGGACCACTGAGAAAAGTCTGGCATCATCCTCCTGACACCTGCCCTTTAGATAATTATAAGCATTGATAAGATTCGCGCTCAGTCTTCTCCAGGATTAACAGACCCAAATCTTACAGCCTTTCCTCATCAGAGACATGCTCCAATCCCCTGATATATTTGTGGCCTTCTGCTGGACTCTTTCCAGTAGTTCCTTGTCTTTCTCAATCCGGGAAGCTTAAATTGGACACAGTACTCCAGACGTGGCCACACTAGGGCAGAGTAGAGGGGGACGATAATCTCCTTCAGCCTGCTTGCTATGCCTCTCTTGATGCACCCCATGGTGGCCTTCTTGGCCATGAAGGCACATTGCTGGCTTGTGCAGCATGTGCAGATGAAGCTCAGAGCATCATGCACAGAATCCACTGAACCTTGTGCATCACAGTGGCCTCCTCTGAAACATGTACCCTTATGTACTATTGATTCAGCACTATCCCTGGTAAATAAAAGGATATCACATGGCACGGTGCAGAACCTCATCTTTTCCCAGCATTTTCCAGATGAAATATGGAAGCATCTATCTTCCTGTGTTCTGTTGCAGTGTGATGCACACCTCATTCTATCCTCTGTACTAGGCACTCCTGGCACAAACCACAGTGGAACAGTTTAAATGTTAGCTCTGAAGATTATAATTATGAGCTAACTTGGTTTTAGGGAACATGGTATTAATGGTATTTGACAGGTATGAAGTGGTATGAAAAAGCATGTTAGTTAGATGTAGCTTACTTTAGTGTCCAGTTGGTCAATAAATACATCCCTCTGTACTCGGCACTGGTGAGACCGCAGTTTGAATCCTGTGTTCAGTTCTGGGCCCCTCACCGCAAGAAGGATGTTGTGGCTCTGGAGTGAGTCCAGAGAAGAGCAACGAATCTGGTGAAGGGGCTGGAGAACAGGCCTTATGAGGAATGGCTGAGAGAGCTGGGGGTGTTTAGCCTGGAGAAGAGAAGGCTGAGGGGAGACCTCATTGTTCTCTACAACTACCTGAAAGGATGTTGTAGAGTTGTTAGTTAGGTGTAGCTTACTTTAGTGTCCAGTTGGTCAAAAAATACATCCCCTCAAGAAGATTCATATGAGCAATAGCTCACATAACTGCTCTTCAGAGTGGCTAGATTCAAACCATTTTGAGTCTGGAAGCTGAACAGATACTTTAATAAAATCCTAAGGTATGAAGACTTATTGAAAGGCAAGATCATCAAGCTAAGACTGGCTTGGAAGAATCTAAAGTTAAGTAGGTTGAGGAGGTGTCTCTTACATCTTCTTTTTCTTTTAACAGAAGAGCCTCCATTTCCTAAATCTATAGTTGATTTTATTTGACTCTATTCACAATGGTTATCCCACATCTTTAAAAAAAAAAGTGAAAATTACTGACATACATAAAGGTGCATTACTTTATAATATCATAGACGTTAGCTCTGTGAATTCTAGAGTTTTCAATGTACAGCTTGCATCTATCAGCTTTAACTACATCTGGGTTGTTTAGTTTTGATTTTTTTAATCAGATTGTAAACAACACTGTAAGAAAGGTTTGTGTTTAGCTATGTTGCATTCCATTTGCTGTCAGACAGGCACATACAAAGTAATTGCATCTCAACTGCTTGCATGGATTTGTTGCATTGCCCCATCTTATAAAGTCTCAATCATTGTGTGAGATAGTCAGATTCCTGCCACTTAAGTACTACAGTCTCTAATGAACTTTGTCAGACCTCCTTTCCAGTCACCGTACAGTTCTGGAGAACCCTCAATCCAGAGGTTCTTATGGATTAGAAAATTTACTCAGGACAAAAGAGACTTACCAAAGGCGAAGTCTCATCTGTGCTTGCAAAATTCAGAACCTTTTCAGAAGGAATGACCAAATGTCCGATTTCTAGGGCATTTCAGAGTAAGGAAGCTTCTCTAATTCCCTGTGCTCAGCATTACTGATATTCTTCCATATTATAACCAAATATTGACTGTGAGAAAGGGAAAGACTACTCACTTTTACAGTCTGTGGTTTAGGTTTTCACTGAAGAAAAGATATCTAATTGAAGACGTTAAGCATCAGATCACTACAAACCCTTGTCATCTCAAACTGGCTAATTGCTATGTGTCTGATCTCAGTCAAAAGGCAATAGAAGCTATACAACTTTCTCTGATTTAGGTATTTGTAATAAATGTGTTTTTAATGTGCAGCCTGAGAAGCAGTAAAAAATTCAGTACAGGTTCACTCAGGATGCACTCTGACTCACCAAAGAGAGAATAGGGAGATAAGCATTACTCAAGGAGTTGTTAATTGGCCAGTTAGGTACACAAGATAACATCTGATCTAACAAAGAGACATCTCTAAGGAAGAAAAAAAATAATTCTTTTAATTAAGAAGGATGGTCAGATTATCTCCCAAATAAGAAAAAAAAAATCAATTTGAGGAAAAACAGATTAGCTCTGTTTAGACTCCTGGGGAGGACTCACAAAAAAGCATTGGTTACAGAAAGCAAATGTCTTACACAAGAAAAGGAACATAACCTGAGGCCTAACATATATAGAAAATAGAACTCTCTATAAATTGAATATTTAGGAAATCCTGCAGAGTAACAGCTGGATGAAAGAGGAGACGTACTACTGACATAAGCCTTGTGTCAGTAAAGTAAATGTCAGTTTTATTTATTTATGTATGTATGTATGTCCTATAAACATTTGTAACTGTGTCCTATTTTGGTTGGTTGTATTATTTCAGCCTGGCTTGATTTAAGTTTGTTTTCAAAGAGTAAGTGGACAGGAAAGGGTCTTTATTTCTTTCCTTAAAATTAGACACTGAGACAACTCAGGTCCACTTGCCAAAGCTCTGCAGCGTGTTCTTCAAAGAACCCACAGGTGACAGAGCTGTAGGATACACAGCAGGCTTGTGTAGGAGCAGCAGGTGCGATCACAAGATCCAGGGGAGGAGACGCTGACAAGCAGGAGAGTTCTTACGCAGCTAAGATACGATGAAACATGTATGAAACATGAGGATCTTCAGAGAACATGCACCACTGCTGTATGAATGCTCAGTCTGCTAAATAAGTAATACTGAGTGGAGTAGGAAATGAAATGCAGGTCCCAATCCCTGTCTTCCTGCAGTATGGCTGCAAAGTACCACGCTTTGCTTCACCTTCTGGCCTAATGCATAGTTCTGGTCACTGAGGACCTGCTTCAATAAGAAGAGGTGAGGTTACACTCACCCCAGAATATACTGTAAATTGAGGTTAGGTCCTCTGCAAATTATCTATTTAACACCCCCATGTAGAGAAGGAAAATGAGCTCACCTATCTCACCACCACTGAGTTGCTAGATAAAAGGGGGAAACTTTCCATTGTTCATCTTTGAAGTGAACCTTACTTCAGGTTTTGAAAGACAGCATGTACACATCCAGCTCCAAAAGCAAGCTCAGCTCTCTTTGGCATCATCAGAGCAATAAGCATTATTTCAGTGCCTGACCACTTTACATTCTTGCTTCTGATATTCTCATTTTGTGGTTTAACTTCCTTCCTACCTTATGGTTGGCATCTCTGGAGTCTAATTCAAAGCAGTCTGTGAGGAGACTGGACATGTACTCTTTATAGTTTTATCTGGCCACTCAATCTGGAATAGCATAGATTGTTATAACGATAACCTTGATGGATGCCTAGCCTCTGTTCTTCCCTTTCGCAATCATCAATTCCCTTTCACACTTGTTCTTCTTCCTGCTGGTCTTAGCTGGCCTTGAAACTTGAACTAATGACACTATGCTTTATTGCTAATCTTGTCGTTTGGAAGAAACATTAACAACAGCTACAACCCTAATCCAAGCTTTGACACTCTTAATTTCCAGGATAAACTTATGAGCCCCTAATCTTTTAAGCCCCTGACTATATACAATTTACAAGGATTTTTTTTTTTTCTAGGAGTCCCTGCGAATAGTAGTGCAGTGTGAAATATTTCACAAGTTGATCAATGGGAAAAGACTATATGGCAATCTTTCCTTAGTCACCATAAATCTACAAAAATATTTATACAGTCTGAACAAATGAATATGAAATATTTTACTGATTTCTTGAGGAATGAAATATTTGTGGAAATCCATCTCTTCTTTTTTTCTACAAAATATCTGCTAATGTTATTATATAAAATGAGCCTAGTTGAAACTGAGCAATTTTATACATATCCAAAATTCTACTAAACTTACTACTGCAAACTTTGAAAACATACATTTGATCGTAGCAAGTCTCTTTATGACTTTACCCCAAGAAACCAAATGCATGATACAGCAACTTAAATGATGAGTGCAAACTCTAAATGTACCCACAGCTGAGTAATACATGCTTGCAAAATGTAACGTGATCCTCTGTTGTCTTGGTCATTCAGCATTACCAGGTGTATCTCCCTTTCTCAGTGAACAAACTTATCAAAACTGTATTGAAATGAAACACAAAATTAGAATACAGACTGAGACCTCATCCAGAAGGGAGATAATTCACCGTAGAATCCATAGTAGAGTTGACCAATTTGCTTCAATTATTGCTCCTCAGAGTCTTCTCTTCTTCAGGCTGAGCAAGCCTAGCTCTCTCAGCCTGTCCTCTCATGGAAGGTGCACCAGCCCTCTAATCATCCTTGTAGCCCTCTCTGGACCAATTCCAGCAGCTCCATATCCTTCTTACATTGAGGATTCCAGAACTGGACACAATACTCCAGATGAGGTCTCACAAGAGAGGAATAGAGGGGCAGAATTGCTTCCCTCAACCTGCTGACCACAATTCTTTTGATGCAGCCCAGGATATGGTTGGTCTTCCGGGCTGCAAGCACACATTGCCAGCTCACGTCAAGCTTCTCATCAACCAGCACCCCCAAATCCTTCTCTGCAGGGCAGTTGTCAATCATATCATCCCCCATCGTGTACTGAAAACGGGGATTGCCCCAACCCGGGTATAGGATCTTGCACTTAGCCTTGTTGAACCTCATGAGATTCTCACAGCCCCACTTCTCCAGCCTGTCCAGGTCCCTCTGGATGACATCCCGTCCTTCCAGTGCATCAAGTACACCACTCAGCTTGGTGTAATTTGCAAACTTGCTGAGGGTGCACTCAATCTCGCTGTCAATATCATTGATAAAGATATTAAACAGCACTGGTTCCAGCACAGACCCCCAAGGGACAGGATTTACCCCTGGTGAAGCCGTGCTGGCTGCCATTAATCACCTCCATGTCCTCCATGTGCCTTAGAAGAGCTTCATGCTGTTTCATGCTGTTCTGTAGCATTCTGCTACGGAAACTGTCACCTCTGGCCTGGACAGGCGCATACTCTCCTGGGTGGAAAACTGGTTGGATGGTGGGAAATAGTGTTAAATCCAGCTGGAGGCCAGTGACAAGTGGGGTTCCCCAGGACTCAGTGCTGGGTCCAGCCCTGTTCAATGTCTTTATCAATCTGGATGAAGGCATCGAGTGCACCCTTAGCAAGTTTGCAGACCACACTAAGCTTGGTGGAAGTGTCGAACTGCTGGAGGGTAGGGAGACTCTGCAAAGGGATCTGAACAGGCTGGACCGCTGGGCAGAGTCCAATGGCATGAGGTTTAACACAGCCAAATGCCGGGTCCTGCACTTGGGGCACACCAACCCTAAGCAGTGCTACAGATTAGAAGTCTGTCTAGAAATCTGCCTGGAGGAGAAGGACCTGGGGGTGTTGGTTGACAGCAACTGAACATGAGCCAGCAGTGTGCCCAGGTGGCTTGGATCAGAAATGGCGTGACCAGAAGGTCCAGGGAGGTTATTCTCCCTCTGTACTCGGCACTGGTGAGACCACAGCTTGAATCCTGTGTTCAGTTCTGGGCCCCTCACCACAAGAAGGATGTTGAGGCTCTGGAGCGAGTCCAGAGAAGATCAACGAAGCTGGTGAAGGGGCTGGAGAACAGGCCTTATGAGGAGCGGCTGAGAGAGCTGGGGATGTTTAGCCTGGAGAAGAGGAGGCTGAGGGAAGACCTCATTGCTCTCTATAACGACCTGAAAAGAGGTTGTAGAGAGGAGAGTGCTGGCCTCTTCTCCCAAGTGACAGGGGACAGGATGAGGGGGAATGGCCACAAGCTCTGCCAGGGGAGATTTAGGCTGGACATTAGGAAAAAAATTTTCACAGAAAGGGTCATTGGGCACTGGAACAGGCTGCCCAGGGAAGTGGTTGATTCACATTCCCTGGAGGTGTTTAAGGGATGGGTGGACGACGTGCTAAAGGGCATGGTTTAGGGTTTGATAGGAATGGTTGGACTCCATGATCTGGTGGGTCTCTTCCAACCTGGTGATTCTATGATTCTATGGTCTTCCCAGGCATAGAAATGAGGCTGACAGGTGGGTAGTTCCCAGCATTGTCTTTTCTACCCTTTTTAAAAATGGGCACAACGTCACCTTTTTTCCTGTCACCAGGGACTTCCCCTTACTGCCATGACTTTTGAAATATCATAGAGAGTGGCTTGACAACCACATCTGCCAATTCCCTCTGGAGAATGCATCTCATCTGGTCCCACAGACGTTATATATGTTCAGGTTCCTCAGGTGGTCACAAACCTGATCCTCCTCTACAGTGGGGGAGGGTTTACCCCCCTGGTCACCATCTTGTCCCATCTCCTCACAGGGGTGAGGAGAGCGGTTATTTGTGAAGACAGAGGCAAAAGAGTTGTTAAGTATCTCAGTCTTCTACTTGTCTGTTGATACATGATCATCATTTCCAGTCATCAGTGGAGGTATGTTCTCTTTGACCTTCCTGTTTTGATTGACGTACCTGTAGAAGCCCTTCTTGTTAGTCTTAACTTCCCCTTCCAAGTTAGCTCCAGCTGCGCCTTGCCCTTCCTGACCTCATCCCTACACATCCGGGCAGCATCCCTAGACATATCCCAGGTTACCCATCCCTGCTTGCACTGCATGTGCACTTCCCTCTTCTTCTTTAGTTTAACCAGCAGGTCTCATCTCAGCCACTCTGATCTCTTCTCTTCCCTGCCTGGTTTTCTACATACGGGGACCGAGTGCTCTTGTGCTTTATGGAAAGCATCCTTGAATATTTTTGAGCTCTGTTCCGCTCCCTTGTCTCGGACGACCATGTCTCAGGGGGTCCTACTGAATAATTCCTTGAAGAGCTGGAATTCTGCTTTCCTGTCATGTAGGGTCCTGACTATACTCCTCACCTGTCCCAAATCTTTCTGGACCTTGAACTCCACCAATGCATGATCACTGCAGCCTAGGCTGCCTCCAGTCCTAATATCACTAATGAGTTCGCTTGTATTGGTGACCATAAGGTCCTCAGGTGGGGGTCTAGATCAGCTGAACCTCATTTTATGAAAATAAGAAATATGCCTCTGTTGCTTCCTGTAGTTTCTATGAAATCATCATCTTGAGACAAGATATTCTGGAAGGGAAGTGTGACCTCTTGTTTGCTCTCTTCATTCTAGATGTCCATGAGGAAAGAAGTCCTAGTTCTCATAAATCCTCAGCAGACACTGCATCCTTTGGCAGTGTGTACATAGTAGGAGCACCCTGTACTCACCTCTATGCTACTTTCTCTGAGAGCCTCTACAGGGTCAAGATGAGGTCAAGCTATCCAAAGACATTGGTTTCCCTCTATTTTTTGATGCATCAATACTCATCTTCTTAGGAAATTTTCTGCTTAATCTTGGGAAAGGAGGGAGAATGCTCTTTCCAAATGTCCATCCATTGGGCTCTTTAGGATATAGTAATAGAGCACAATGACTCTAGTTCGTCTGATGTTCAAAAACATGAGTGGATCCTGTAAGTCTAATAATGATAATTCAGAGTTACAATAGTAGTACACAGCACCAGTAATCAAGAACTATGCAGTAGAAGAAAGGAAACTCCTAGTATTTGTCTCATCCCATATTCCTTTAGAAATTCTTTTCCTTTTCCACTTTGATACACATGCAATATGCTAATGACATGACAACTATTAATTACAGCATAGTTAATTCATACTGTGTTTAGATCACACTCTAAACTGCATGGACAGGGAAGTTATGAAGAGTAATAAAATATTCCCGCGAGCATTAATACTCACTTCCATAACTCGCTTTTTGATGAATCATTTGTATATACGTATATAGTAATCAAACTTAAAACCAAGGCAATTTTTGATCTTCCCTCAGACTTTTCTATGAGTTGTATATTATTAGAAAGTTAATGTAATAACGTATGCTTATAAATAGAATGGCTGTGTTATAAACCCTACTTTTTAGGTCTCAATATCTCATCTGGTTTAAATTGCATTGGAATAAAAATTGATTTCCAGCCCAGATGCACATTTATTTTACAAAAAAAAAAATTGTAAAAATATTTTACATTTATTCAAATAAGACTTATGTTTGATATAAAAATCAGCAAAAAAAAGTAATTTTTCAAGGATTTCTACTTTCTTTGTCAAAAAAAAAAATCCAAGTATGTCACTGAGGAAAAACAAATAATGCAATGCCTGAAATGGTCTTATTCTTTTGGAAAATGAACTCCCTATAGTAGTCTGGCTGGCAATCCAATTACATGATATACATCATCCACGTTTTTCTTCTTATACCACAGAAATTCAGACATTCTTTTTGGGACATTCGTGATGTTTTAGATATGTAGTAATAACACAGTTATTTTTTTATGTTTTATTTCTTTTAATTTCCACAATTACATGCATTAGTTTTTCTAAATTGTGTGAAGGACAAAAAAGCCTTAAGTCATAATGACAAAATGCTAATCCTGTTAAGAATTTCAGGATAAACAATGCTTTGTTAAACTGCAGTTTTATCTGTGACATTATTAAGCAAAGACTGTTTGCATACACCTTTCCTTTGTGTTTTCTTGGGGTTTTTTCTTTCTTTCTTCCCTTTTTTTTTATACTTCAGGAAAAAATATGGAGCTAAACCAGATGTTGCTGTATACTGCTGGTAGGAATAAGATTAATCACAGTAGAAATTATGCATACTAAGAGTTAAGTCATGTATCGAACATATGGACATGCACAACTGAAAGGAGACTTCCCATAGTTGAGACTTCCCTATGGCTTCCCTGGGATTTTAGGTCCAGGTGTAAAGAACCAAGCAGGTGTTGGAAGGACTTTGTATTCACTAATGTGCCAGCCAGCACATCTGAACAGGCACTATGATGTATATAATCTGCTGCTCATAAGGGCCATGAGCTTCCTTCCTATCTTTTGTTAAGCTAAGAAATTCTTATGTCTGCATTTTCCCAGTGCTTCTCATCATTACATGCTACTCTTTACTAAGAATAGAGTTGGAATACCAAAGTCAGTCCTAATGGAAACATAGCACCTTATTGAACAGAAAGAACACATAATAATTTACACACATAAGAGGTGGGGAGAATTAAAATTTTCTCAGGAGAGATAATATTGTAATTTCTTGAATCCAATGTAGTTTTCTTTCTACAAAGCTGGTTTTAAATACTCAAATAACTGCTTCTTGCTGCTACTTTAGTCATGTAACTTAATGTTTGAAAAGGTTTCTCATCATACTTTAAGAACAGTGATCAATCATCAAAGAAATAACTAAAGGAAGCATATGTGTAGCCAAGAGGTTAAGTCTTCATTACGATGATCAAAATCCCAGCAACTACTTGGTTTCCTAGTTGCCATTATAGAAAAAAATAGTTAACAATATTGTTAACTTCATTTTTCTCTGTCTCACAGTATCTCCCTCAAGAAAAATAATCTTGCATTTGAAAATAACTTATTTTAAATAAATTAATAAGGTAGACAGTGTACATTATGAGGTGAAGTCCTTTACTGGATGATTTTGACAGCCGTGTCATAGCCGATTTTTATTTGTCGATATGTTGAAGCAGACCAAACAATGCAATTAGTAAGACATGTATATTATTAATTTTAACAAAATGTGATAATAGTAACTGGTAAATCATGTCATGAGGCCAAGAAAACTACTGCAAAATTAGAGAAATATAGCTGCTGGCATATCAAATGTGGCTTGATCATCTGTCTGTGTCACATTTGCTGTTGTGTTTGTGAATGAATATTTTATTCTACAAAAATACTCCTATTCTATAAACTGCATTTCCATGTCAATATCTGAGACAGTTATATCATTGTTTTCAGTAGTTAGCATCACTTATATATCATGCAATGTTGCATAATACATTATTAAACAGTAAAAATCACATTATTTCTTCTATATCATACATGATTAAAATACTTTCCTGTGAGTTATTCAACCATCATTTTCATTACACAATTTGTTCCCAAAGTCTTGATTAGAATTAAGAAGTTTACACGGAACTCTGAAAGGGTTTTGAAAAGAAATTCCACCATTCCTCTAACTGTAAGCATACTCTCAGAAGAAAACACTCAGAGGGAAATGTTGGAGTTGAGGTTTTTTTGTGCTCGTGTCATATTAGCCATCCATCTGGCAGCCCAACTTACATCTTATTCAAACCTTTCCCTCTTCTTCAGCTGCATGATGACACAGGATCTGCAGTGGTGAATTTTTACTTCTTGGGAATTCCTTTGCTAATGTTATGGGAGTTCTGCCAGGTTGATTAAATCAACTGCAGCTCACTGGAACAGTACAAAATTGCCAATAATGGGCATGAACCTGCATCTATATTTGCTACATATTTTCAGTTTGATAATTTTGCTTGATATAAATAGAACATGTGTTAATAGTACCTGTCACTCCTTTATGGCTTTCTGCATAACAAGAAAGATCCACAGGAAAAATAGGTGCCCTCTTGCATATTCATATGATAACCCAAAAAGTTAGACATACAGTTAAAGAAAATCACACCAAAAAGGAATGAAACTTTCAAATATGAGAGAGATTCTGATTGGCCTCAGCAAAGTTGCATTGTAAGAGGGACAAGTCATAGATGAAGGACTTCATAAAAAGTGTAGCACTGAGATGGACTAAATATAATACTTGTGTTTCAAATCCATATTCCTGTTCCTTATTTTCTTTATACCTGAAATCAAATACTGATTTTATTTCAGCAAGTCAAAATGTCCAGCATCATCCAGTGAATTAGTAATTGTACATTTACTGTTCTGCAGACATGAACATCATGCAACAAATTGCAGTCACATTTTTCTTCTGGATTCTGCTCATTATTCTAACTCCTTCATGGACTTAGTATACATTCTGCACAGCTTCTGTCAGCCATCATTTCAACAGGCTACAAATATATTTATTAATGAGGCTTTTTTTTTATATCTGCATTGGTTAAAAAAGAGAGAGGCCATATTTAATCACTGAATTTTCATCTGTTACATATTCAAGTATAATGCTACTAGACGAGAAATGAAGGCGTATCACTGAAAAAATGAACAATGAAATGTTAAAAGTGTCCATGTTAGACTGGCTCTGCCCCTGCTGTGTCAATGCGTGTCTTATTTTTAAATTCAATTGAATTAGAGCGTTTTCATAATTTATGGTGCTTTTGGAAATACCACTAAAATTTGCAGTAGTATTCAAGAAGCTTTGCAAAATATGCAGTGTATATGTAATAACTGGTGATATAGAACAACAATGAAGCACTCAGCTAGTGTATGACTGGAATTTTGATTTTGCACAAGTGACTGGAAGAACAGAATAAGCCACCCTAAATCTGGTGGACTGACCATGATTTATAGTAATTTAAACAATTATAATTGTAACATATGTTTTGTTTTAAATCAAGCTGCTCTGTTGCTGTCTACCTTTTATAACTAGAACTTGTCTAACTCTATGCATTGGACATAATCGGCAAGGATTTAGTGCCAACTGTATGTACTGTGCACCCAGTGTGTTTCAGCATAGGGTAAATTCAGTACATTAAATTTTGGTCTCAGGATGAATAATAACATCCTTTTGTTTCAAAACATGTCAATTTCTCTTAAGCTATCATTGATTAATATTTAATCAACACAGATAAGTGCATTTCATTTGGCCTTAACTATGTGTTGCAATAAGATAAGAAACAGGAAAGCTCATAAAATAAATTGGTTAAGTTATTCAGCAGATAGTGCATAAGAATTTGGAATATGTAACTCTATTCTTCAAAGTGGATGTTGATTTAGCCTGTGGGTCTCTGAAAGACACAATTTGTGAGGGAAAGCTAATGGACAGTTTTAGTCACTTGAACAATTGGTGATTTTCCCTCAATTGTTTCCCTCAGTTGCTGTTTGTTTTGTTTATTACAGGATACTGTTCTAAAGACAATAATGTGTAAGGGTTGTGTCTGGTGTGTGTTCAAAAACTAGTGGTGCAAAATGCTGAGGCGGGCTAGGGTGAACTGCACCCTCAGAGCAGGCTTGGGATAACAAATTACCTTTGCATGAGGGCCCTGGCATATAGAATCACTCACAAAGGTGGGTTGTTGAGGCAGAAGAGGTGAAATAAGGGTGATCACAGGGACGGAAAATTATTATTCCCCCATATTTTTTCTTCCACCTTCGTTTTTCTTTTCTCAAGTCATTTAGTGACCTGAGGTGAAAAGGACAGGAATTGACAGTGCACATGCTGCTGCTGGCAGCAGAGTCGCTGCAGTTGCTCCCTGAACATGAAAGGAGAGGAGAAAAGAAGAAAGAAGTCCAATCGTTGTTCTCTAAACATAACATATGTAAAGATAATAGGTTTGCTTTAGTTGAAACCACCCCCATTTTGCTGTAGAAATTATTTCCCCCCCTCCACTGCAGTTCAGGAAAAAGGAAAGATGATTTTTCATCTCTCCCTCTTCTTGCCCGCACAAAGAAAACGTGGGTTGATACCATTTTTATTGTTCTGCTGGGGTGGGTTTCAGACTTTGCATTAGCATATTGAATGTCTAATTGAATTCGGGGGCTGTGTTAATCATCTTGTTTTGTTTATGGGTGGTTGGTGAAAGGTGCCAGCAAATGATCGCTTTGGTTTGGGGTTAACATGGTGCTGCCCCCCCACAAAGAAAAAGAAATAGAGAAGGGGAGGGAGCTAGGGAAAGGCGAGTTGACTGAGCGATGTCTGGAGGGCGAACTCATGTGTCTCTTTGGTGATGTTGTGTGCTGCTGTACTGAAATCCACCCCTCTGCTGGAGCTAAGGCAGGAGTCAGAGGCATCTGATGCTGCTGTTTCCAGGGTGAAATTTCTAAGGCTGATCACTAAAAAATGACAACCAAAAACCCCCAAAATCCTCAGCAAAAAATAACCATCAGAACAGAAGATCCAGCATCTCCCTGTCCAACTGGCATAACGCAGACGGACGTTTGAGAACCATCTGCCTTGAAATTAGCCACACACAGACACGGGGAGAAGGCGGTGGGGGGAAGACACTACGACTACGACCATCACACTTTTTACACGAGGGCCAGAAACGGAGCTGGTAGGAAAAGGAAAGAAAAAAAAAAAAGAGAGAGAGGGAGAGAGAGAGAGAGAAAAAGCCTCCCCCTCTTCTCCCGATGAGTTTTTCGCAGTGCTCTGGTGAGGCTCGGAGGTGGCTGGCAGCGCAGGGGGCGGCTGCTGCCGCGCGGCGCTCCGGGCTTTCAGCACCAGGGCGCCGGACAGCTCCCCACAACAAGTCCCTCTCGGCGCTCCCCGCCGCCCCCCACCCGCAGGTCATCCTCACCCAATTGCCCCCCAGGCGTAATTATCACCCTTTCCCCCCCTCCTCCCCCTTTTCCCCCTCTTCCTTTCCCTTCCCTTCCTCCCCTCTCCCCCCCCCCCCCGCCCTTTCTCTCTCTCATTTGCAGGAACGACTCTTTGGGAACCTGGTCCACCCAGGGATGTAAAACTGTGCTTACCGATGCATCCCATACGAAATGCTTATGTGATCGTCTCTCTACCTTCGCCATTTTGGCTCAGCAACCTAGAGAAATAGTAAGTAACAAAGAGCGGTGTGGTGGAAAATCCAGTTTTAATGCAAAAGGCAGTAGTGGGGAGGGGGGGGGCCGCTGCGGGGAGGGGGAGAGCCGGTCGAGCTCTCCTCTCAAGTATATTTCAGACGTTGCGTTGAGGACTCATTTAATATTGCAGGTAGGCAAATGTTAGTCTCCTGGTGTTTACAGTGTCTCAGGGAAATTAATTCCAGATTCTGTGATACAACTAGATCCTGGTGAAATGTGTGTGTTCTTGAACTCTGAATTTTTTTCAGAGAAAGCCTTCTAATTGTGATGCAAATTTGCTGCAAACTTTTGTGTTGAACAATTATCAACTTAACAAGCTTTTTAAAGGTTGCAAGCCTTTCCAAGAGAATGTACAGGGCTTTATTATTGCTCGTGGTAGGAAAACCCTAGATACTGTAGTTAAAACAGATTGCAGATCTGCATTGGACATTTTCAGCACAGATTTTCCTTGTAGTCTGTTGATATGATGTAAAAAAATAATTAAGTTTTCATGAAAGAGAGAACATTAAGTGTGTAAGTAGGCACTCTGGTATTACTGAATGCAAAAATATCTAAAAAGCAAATATTAGTGAAGTTTTCCTGCTAAGGCATGATTTCATTTTCCTGGTTTTGGAAGCATATGATCTGACTCTTTTTAATAGCAAAGTAGATCAGTTTGGAACAACGTGGTTGACATAAAATGTTACTTTCTGCCTGAGATATGGCCTGAAAGTACATCAGTCTTATCTCCTATTTAGGTGGCAAAAGATATCTTGATAAACGGAATTTACTATACACCCCTGAGGCTTTAAAAAGGATTTTGGCGAACCAGACATGGTGTCCCTTCAAACTTTTAGGTCTAGATTTTTTCCATTTGTATTAGCAAAGATTGTATCTATTTGAGAATGTGAGCACATACACACTTACCTGATATCTGATGATAATAGTTTCTTTTACAGCAGGGAAATCTAGTTTATTTTCAAGGTCATTTATTTATTTTCATTTTTTATTAATGCACAGAGTAAAAATGTAATAATTCTAAATCTGCAGCTCTTTATGAAAGGCTTATGAAATTGTTGCCATAGATATCTTGCCATTCCTTCTAGACAATCAGAGGCCCATGGAAATTAAGTGTGTGAGAATAGGGGGTCGAAGTCAAAGTTATTAAAAGTCAGAAAGTTTGGTAATTCCACAACAAGAATGAATAATGTTCTGGGACAAATTACTGGATGATCTTTAATGTAATACAGTGAAAAAAACCTGTTTCTTTAATACACAATTCTAACTATTTTTAATTATGGAGTAGTTTAAACCTGTGCTAACATCATAGTCTTCTATTAATTACATGGTAATATTACTACTGTCCTTATTTTTCAAAACACCATGCACATGTTATGAGGCATTTTAAAGCTCAAAGGCCTCTGAGGAATGTATCAATAATTAAATAGATCTCGGAGTTATGATCAGTTTTGGAATTAAGTTGTTTTCTGCTTCAGAAGTAGTATTACCAAAGGTATCTGTGACAGCGTGGCTGCTTTTATCATTTTGCTTTTGGTGCTCTTTTTCTTTTAACTTGTTGTTTCAATTGCTGGAGGATGGTTTTTCTTCATGGTTGTCTGTTGTGACTTGCAGATCATGGAATCATCTGGTACACCCTCAGTGACCTTAATAGTAGGCAGTGGTCTTTCATGCTTGGCCTTGATCACCCTAGCGGTTGTCTATGCAGCACTATGGAGGTACGTAATGGATCGACAAAGCTGAATGTGAATAGATAGCTATATTTAGTTGAATTAAAATTTAAAGAGAGCATTAGGTGCAGCATCTATTATTTGGGAAAGAAAAAAATACCAAAAAAAAAAACCCCAGTGCATGTTTTGAAGCCTAATCTTGTTTATTTGATTGATTAGTTTTACTTTCTCAGTCTTTTGGTGATGGTATTGCCCACTCTTCTCTTTTTCCCTCTCTAGTGTGAATAGTATTGCTCCTTCAGTGGGGTAGTCAGAGTCCCAATTATCATTTTACAGGATTTTTCTGTGTGATATATTTCATGTAAGGATTCTGGCCTATACCATTGACTATTTTTCCATTTATATTTTAAAACACAACTTCTGTGTGATAAAAATGACATAATGAAGTGCCATATCAGATATCGCAGACCTAGGGAGGTTCCATCAAGTGGTGTTGAGTTTATCCACTTTGGTTATAAGTTTCAAAATTAAGTAGTCTCAAATAGTGTGGTGGTACATTCTAGTAAGAGATACACTTCAGTGTTGAATTTACTATATTAAAATATTTTAATGACTTAAAAGTGAAATAGATACTTATGGAGTAAATTAACTTGAGAAGTGATGAGAAATAGCATGATGTCTTACTGTAGAAGAAATAGAAGACTAAGAGAACAAGTAATACAAAGTAATAAATAATTTTTAAAAGTGAACAGGTTTTTTCATTTAACTTTTTTCCATACTAAAAGATAAAATAAGTTCTAATGCAAGTAAGAAGAAACAAAGGGAGAAAATTGTAATTTTTAGAGTAATGTAAAGTCAGCCAATAGAATTTTTCTTTCAGAAGCATATTGATAACTTTACACCTTTTTCTCTTTCACTCTTTTTGTAGCTAGATCTCACAGGATTAGACATATACATAATAAATATAGCATATCGAGTTATATAAGTTATATTAAAATTATCAGTTCTTGTCTGTCAAACCTAGGAATGAGAGTATTTCAGGATATAATTCCCATCTGAGGAATTATAGTGTTATTTTTGCACTCCTTACTATATTTAGCACTTGGATGCAAATACAGTCATGCTCAGTGGAACTGGCCTTCTCCATTACTTAGATTAGATATAAGGATGAAATTTTTTATGATGAGGATGGTGAGGCACTGGAACAGGTTTCCCAGAGAAGTTTTGGGTGCCTTGAAGTGTTCAAGGTCAGACTGAATGGGACTCTAAACAACCTGATCTATTGGAAGGTGTCCCTACCCACTGCAGGGGCATTGGAGCTAGATGATCTTTAAAGGTCCCTTCCAATCAAAACCAGTCTATAATACTATGATTCTAAAATTATGGGTACTTGCAAGTGGAGAAAAAGAAATGTGTGTGATGTGTTATGGACCTAGTATGGGTTCTGCGTTCAGCTGTTGAAAATGTAACTGATACAGATCTTGGTGTCACTGAGATATTTTGAAAATATTATGATGATGGACTGGCCTGCCATTTGAATCATTAAAATTGGCTTCAATGTGTTTCTGAAACAACCAGCTATAAGGAGAATATAGACACTGAAACTTGTATGTATATAAGCGTTAGTTTGAATAAATCTAGTGGTAGGGAGAAATGTGATATTTTGAACCTATGTCTGTATCTGTATTTTGGAACACCCACATTCCCTTTGAACAGCAGGGTGTATTGAGAAATGATATGAGGTAGAGATATTCTGATGTGAAGAAGGCCTGTGTGAGCGTTCTTTTATGGTTGATTGATTTGACCCACTCAACTGAAAATTCAAACTGAAAAATAAATTCAGAATCAGTCAAATATTCACCTTCCCTTCCTTTCCCTTCACTTCCCTTCATCAATAGTGGACTAGCAGGAAAACTAAAACCTTCCTAACTTAAGTCAATGCTGTGATCTCCTGCTGGCACTGAAATCCTTTGTGGTCCAGAGATACTCAGTGTTGTGCACCAGCCCAGGTGAATCAATAGTTAACAACTTAGCAGCATGCTGACTGCATAGACAAAGCACTAGACTTTCTGTATTTGTTTGCAAAGACATAGAAAAAGCAATAACAACACTGTTAGATTTTGAGGAAAAATGTGGATTGTGGTATCAAGGTTGTACTGTCTTAACTAAAAAAATGGAATACTCTGTCACTTAATTGATAACTGAGCGATAAAAACAGTAATTCATTTCATGTCCAAGCTCAGCATCCTTTGCTATGACCTACTCAGTGTCAGCTATGGGTGTATAGCTCAGGAGGAGATAGCAATATTAAATAAGCTCCAGTGAGAAGCATGTAACATAGATTACAGAATATGTAGACCTATTGTATGGTCTTCAGAGGAACTGAGCACTCTTAACTTTCATGTAGTTTTGTAGTCCATGTTTACTTTTGTTAGCAGCTCTGAAAGTCAGGTCAGTAATGTACTTCACTTGAAACAGTAAACATTTTCTTTCTGTCCTGTAGCATATAAAGGGCAGTATATGGAAAAATAAGAATATTTGTGACTTGTAAGGAAATAGGTGATAATAGTATTTGACTTTTTCACCTTAAATAGACTTGTAAAATGCATGTGATAAGTTTGCAAGAGAGGCTATATGATGCTTACTGCTATAATTTAATCTTTCTATAAAAAAATAAGTTATTTTTTAGCATTAGGTATTACAGTATTATTGCTTCTTCATACAAATTATTTTGTAAATGCGGTGGAACTTCAAGATTAATGTCATTGTTATCCTGATAATGTGTTTCAAAATGCACTGCCATAGTATCATCAACCAACCTGCATCTTAATTATGCATTGTGGCCCAGATCTTCTGTTTATGTAAATTACCATAATTTTGCTGAAGTTAGTTATTGTGACTGATCTATGCCAGCTGTAGAAATTCCCAGGGATGAACAGAGAGCATAAGACGTTCCTGACAGGAATGCATGTAAGCCTGTTATTATCAGTATGGTGTTAGAATAGTGTTGACAGCAGATTTTATAAGAAGTATTGATAGATTATTTTTAAATATATCAGTATACTAGGAGGGAATTGCAGAACATCGATCAGAATAACATAGTTGCTATGTTTGTGATGTGATAACCCCCAAAACTCTTTTTGAACACTTGAAAGTGAGCACTTACTTTTCCGAGTATCTCCAATATTTAATGCAGGAAATGCACCAAAGCTTTTTTATGACTTTTTGTGACTTTTTATGACTAGTTAATTCCCTTTTAGAAAAGTTGTTCTCTCTCTTTGTTTATTTGCACAGGTACATCAGATCTGAGAGGTCAATAATTCTAATCAATTTCTGCCTGTCTATTATCTCATCAAATATCCTTATACTGGTTGGACAAACTCAGACACATAATAAGGTAAGATGATGGATTGTGTTTAATTTGCTCTTGAACATTGATACTTTTTTTATTTGTGTTCATCTTAAAATGATTACATCTACTTAGTCCTATACTCGTAGGACTTGGCATTTTTGGTAAAATATTAACAGATGAGAAAATATTTACTGTCTTTCGTAGTCTTTTTTTCTCCCAAAAAAATCCCTTTTGGTATTTGTCCCCCTGGATAGGCTGTGTTCTCTGTGGAAGACTTATGTGTTTTATAACTAAATTTCAAAGCAAAAAAGTTCAAAGTCTCAACATCAAAAGCACAAATTCTGGTTCATTATAATAGTTGTAATAGGATTGTGCTACAGTGTTTTTTGTCTTCTTATTAACATGCTGGTACTCGAAAGGGAAGTAGAAGTTGCTTAGAAGTTAGAGTACTACTCTTGAAAATGTGCAGAAACAGACATCATAACAAGCTATAGAACTATTAAATCTCTGATGTTGCTATAAGAAAGTAATAACTCTGCCTACCTTACTTAGTAATGCATTGCTGATTTATTACTTATCTATTCTCAGAGTCTTTCTGAACATAGTCATCTTTGTCCTTCTCCTTAGAGCAGGGCTGTGTCAGTGTTTTGAGGCATCACTCAGTGTTTAGTGATGCTAGAAAACTTTCAGAAGTGACCATAAGTGGTTGATAAAAATTAAGTATAGCTACATGGTAGCTTGGCATGGGGTATAAGATACAATTGGTGAGTAGGGCAGTATGTGATAGAACACTGTTAAGTTTTGGAGTGAGCAAGTATCTGTATAGTAATTCTTTCTCCCACTGTGTTAAACTACTTAATCTGCTGCTCATCTTAATTTTTCCAATCTTTAATGAAATATATTCATCATCTGCTATAGGATAACTATATTCCTACAACATATCTATAACTAATCATTTATTATCTTCAAATGAATGCTTAGAAATTTAGGTGGCAGAAGTCTCATAAATTCAGTGTGAGTCACATAGCTGTACTTTCTAAAACATACTCAAAACATAGTCATTTCCAACATATAATTTAACAAAATTACTAAAACTAATATATTAGTATGCTTTAAAGTTTTGAAAGTGTGTAGAGGTATTAATGAACAAAATGTGGATTTGCAGAAGGAATCTGTGTGTCACACGTATTTTATTTAGGGGGAAAAAAGTCAGAAATGCACAAGCAACTTCAGAGTGCCAGAGCGCAGAAGAAGGATTAAGCCTCTCCAGCACTAATTTCAGCCCTATTATGCATAGCTATATATACTATTTTATTATGTATTTCAAGAAGAAATATTGTTCAGCAACTGAAAGTGCCTGTGTATATTGTCACTATGGAATCAGGGTTTGAGGGCACCAGAATGACTGTGTTTCATAACATGCTCTCTAGGTACACTGGCAGTGTTTCTTTGATGCTTTACTTGGAGAACTCTGAACCAAAATATACCCGTAATCCAGTTCCTTTCTTTTAATCTTAATCTCCTTCAGCTCCCTCACTTCTGCTTCCTGAACTCCTGAAAGTACAGATATATATTGACTTATTTCTAAGAACAGCAGATCTTAATATTGGAGATGTTCAGAGGAAATAATTTACAGAAAAAGCAACACATAACAAACTTTGCATTTTGAATATATGGCCTGAAAAATGACTTTAAAATATTACTTTTTCTACCCTTGTCTTCTTTTTGAGTCCACATCTTGCTTTTGATGTATGTACCACATGGGATCTTGTAGCCAGGGAGCACCTCTAATGGATCAAAGGCAGAATACATTTTTTATACCCAGGAAGATATTCCTTGTTACAGACCAAAAATCTTTTTATCACTATGTTCACTGATATGTGAATATACAGTAGCTCCAAGAGGCTAGCCCATAAATTCCCCATCAACAAAATGGCCAGCAAAAATTATTGTTTAGCAAAAACTTATTCAAGTTAAAGTGATCAAATCCAGGCGTGACTTCAGTATGTTTGGAAGCAGGGATGTGTATTGACATCAGTTGTGTCTGAATAAAAGCTCTGATGTGTTTTTATTTTATTTTAAAAGTTTATGTATGACCAGAAGAAGCCAGTGTTTGATTTTTAATTTACAGATGTAGATTACAATACAATTTGTAGGAAAATAAAAAAGAAATTTTACATTTTGCTGAGCTAGAAAATGTGTAAATGGAAATTTCAGAAAAAATCAGGTCCTTACTCATGGTTTAAGATGAAAAATATTTTATATTTTGTATATGAGATTTTGTTACTTACTAGAAATAAAACTATCTGGGTTCTTTGTGTTTGTTTGAAAATTTTAGGAGAAATCTTGTGGATATTTTATCAAGAGAGTAATATTGAAACCAGCAGATATTGTTTCCTAAATAAGTCTTAGGTGGTGTTTTATGACAAGAAAGTGATCTCAGTTTTTTAATATATTGGAAAAATTTGGGAACTATAATATATAAAGTTCAAGAGTTTACTTACTCTGTTCCATGTTCATACTATTCTCATATTATTGTGGCGGCTAGTTAATGTCCATATGATCTCTCTGATATTCACAAAGCTGAAGAATACTTTTTTCCATGCTTTTGTTTGGCATTGCTTCTAAGTTTAAATTGTCTCCAGCTCTATATTTGTGTATGTTTCCTTTAAAAATAGATGCTTGTCAAATCTGACTTCCAGTTTAAAGTTGAACAGTGTGTAAATTAAGGATACTGACAATGTATTTAGAACAAACAGCATATTGTCAGTCTGTTTGCAGTTTGGGGTTTTCTCTATCTGGATTAAACACCACACCATCTACTTTTATTCAGTCTCCAGGAAATTTCTGAGGTTCATTTTAGTACACCCATTGACATCTGTGACAAAGAAAAAATAAAAACAGTCTCTTTTTCTGTATAAATGCAGGTTTTCTGTTATTTTATTTCTATTTTATGTAAATCATAGACACTTAGCATGATAGGTTTAGCTTTACTCTTTGAAGGCTGAGTATATCTTTCATGTTTTTATAAAAGCTCCTTTTAGTGAAGACTAAATGAGTTTGAGTATTGCACTCTAATTTCATCAAAAAAAGATAATGGTATCTCCCAGAGGTAGGAATGAATGAAGTATTTACATAGGGCATATAGAAATAGTTTAAATTAATTCAAGCTAACATAGGTTTTCCATTTGTAATATACCCTGTCTAAAAGTAACATTAGACCATGGAGTTTTTAAATTGTTTTGGAATAGTTCATGATGAGGGAAGTATGGTTTCTCCTGGTAAATTTGAACTGAGATAGCAAGAAAGCTTTTTGTCAATAGAAAAGCCTTGTTCCTTCTTAGCCAAATGTGTGATGCATTTTATTGAAGGATAGAGCTGAAAAATGGGGTTTCAAAACACCTTCTTAAAGTTTCAGACTGTGTAAGAGATTTCTGTTTTGTCAGATCCTGTTTCAAAATACAGGTCATTGAAGGCTGAATTTACAAGGGTATTATGAAATTAATTATGTAGCTTGTTTAAATATACTCAGTGATATACTAGATACGAGATGCATATTAATCTACTTTAGTATTTCTTTCTGTCTCTATTTTCTTTTCAGTGTTAAATGTTAGCCACATAATTATATTTAAATTTGAGGATATGTAATTGATACACTGGTGATAGCCCTTAACAGCTGAATTTAGTTGTAACACTGAAATTAATTCTTCTGACCTGAGGAAGGGTAACACTTTTTATGTGTAACTTAACTGGTCAAATATTTGTTATTTTATAAATACTATGAGATGTCTCTGACATCTTCAAAAGTGTAATATATTTGTTTTAAAGAGATTGACAGTTTACTTTGAGGAAATACCTATCAGTGATTTGTAGTTTTCTCTATAACTCTTGCTATATTATGTTTCCTAACATTCTTCTTGCCATCAAGAAAAATGGTTGTATTTTTCTATATGTGGTCCTTTAACTTTTAAGCTATAAATCTTGACTCCATTTCTGATCCCATTCAATGAGTAGATTATCTACCCCCAATAAGTTATTGATTAATATTATGTGGATTTTTTCATAAATTCTCTTTCTTTTTCCATACATGCAGAAAATACCTTGGCTTTTTTCACAGTTCTGCCTAAACAAAAACACATTATCTGTTTGATGTAAACAATTGTTTAATCTTTTTTTCCTGTGTAGAAAAAAAAAGATAAATACAATTTAAAATAAGACATGGAGTTCATTATATATATAGGCAAAAGTTAATTGTTTTCTGTATTACCTGTTTCAGCTTACTTGAGAGTTTGTTGTTGGAGTTTGTGTCACTTCTGATAAACAGGCGTGTTTTTAGAAATGTTGTAAGTCTTGCCTTTTGTTAGCCATAGTCAGATTTATGTATGCCTACCAATGAAAGAACAGAGAAAATGTTAATGCACAAGGCTGCACAAGCAGCCCTGATGTTTTTTTAAAACAGAGGTTCTAGGCTGAAAGAAGCAAATAGAAATGGAAAGAGTTGAGAAGCCACAGCATCCCATTCCCGTAGCACTCTGAATCAGCTGACTGTGTAACTAGGGCTTCCTCAGGTTTCAAGAAATGGTGGGTGGCAGAATCCCCTGGGAAACCTACAAATGTTCAGGTAGTACAAATGCTGCCTCTGACCATGTGGTTCTTGCCCCGTATCTGCCACTGCCTTACAGATGCAGGCATTGTGGCGATATATCTCCTAGGAAACAGCGGGGAGACCTAACAGCAGATGGAATGAACAGAGAAACGATGCTAACACAGCATTAAGGTTGTGTTAGAAAATCAATGAGGAAGTAGGGAATTTAGTATCTTAGGCTGTAGCACTCCTTATTTTAGGTCTTGCACAGAGAACTTCAGGGAAATACCCTCCATCTAAACATCTGAAGCTTGGGCAAAAATTCCTTCCAGTTATACCAATATCCATCTTCCATATTAACACTTACTCTGCTGATTACCATCTTTTTATTTGTGTAATAGCTTTTTAAACAGCTAAGCCACAGAGTCTCTGGTATTGGTCAGCCACCACAGAAACACCCCAATAAACAGGTCAGCAGTAAGAGTGCAATGCACCACACACATCTACTTGCTATATATTCAGGATCTCAGAAACAATTAACTGGAGAAAAGCCCACTTAACTGAATAACTATTACAGGAGTAGGTCTGTTTAAGCATCACATTTTTACCATGCCGAATTCTGACAAAACCCGTTAACATCAGCCGAATTAACTATCTGCTTTTAGATTCTCAAGAGAATCTTTGGGAGCAGATCTGTCTTACCCGAGATCAGCAAACATTGTCATTCATGCTACTGTTACCTGCCTCAGAGGAGATGGCAACGTTCTTTTCAAAAGTGCCTGCCAGTGTGTTTCTCAAAATACATCAACTTTATCATTCAGTTTGCTATTTCTAAACAAAACAGACATTTTGATTGCAAGAGGGTTACTGGGAAGAAATTGGGTAGGTATTGGCAACATGCATTCTCTGCCTTAAATTCCCAGAACCTTAAGAGCCCTGTGAGCTATTTTAGAATAACAGAATTGTTCAGAAGATCACCAGGTCAAACTTCACTCTCAAGGCAGGGTCAGCTGTAGGATTAGAACAAGTTGCTCAGAACTTTATATAGTCCAGTCATGAGAATCTCCAGGTGTGGGAACTTTTGCCACTATTTGAATATCCTCATGATTTGAAAGTTTTGCCGTATAGCTGGTATGCTTCAGTCTATGTCCATTTTCCTTATCATACCACCATACACCACTGTGAAGAGCCTAGCTTCATCGTCTTGATGACCTCTCCCTGGGCACTGACATGTTGCTGTTAGGTGCCTCTGAAGCCGTGTCTTCTCCAGGCTGAACAAGCCCACCTTTCTTAGCCTCTGTTCACAAGGCAAGTGGTCCAGCCTCCAAGCATCTTGGTGGCATATGCTAAACTCAGTCTAGTTTATAAATTCTTCTGTGCTTTAGGCAACTCAATTGTATTGAACACAGTATTCTAGACATGGTCTAGTGAGTTTTGAGCAGAGGAGGAAAATGCATCCCTCAGCCTACCAGCTGAGCTTCTCTTGATGCAGTCCAGATGCTGTCAGTGATCTGTGCTGCCAGAAGACTCTACTGACTCATATACAGCTCACTGCACATGCCTGTGTCTCTGGGTAGCAGTCATGCCCTTGAGCGTACAGAGTGGTGCTACCAGTTTGTTGTTATCTACAAACTATGCGAACAAGCATTCCACTGCCCATCCCAGCTCAGTGACATTAAACATAGGTCCCTGGATAGACTGATGTGGCTATTCTGCTTGCTGTCTGCTTGCAGGTAAATCACAACCCATTAATCATTACACTTTAAGCCAACTATCCCAACTAGTTTTTGTTCATCTGCTTGTGCAGCCATCTGACTGTAACCACCTAGCCTGGTTACAAAAATACTGTGAGATACTTCCATAGCACCATAGAGTCATGGAATCCTGGAATGACAGAATCATAGAATGGTTTGGGAGTGGAGTAGAGGGCCAAAATCACCTGCTAGCAATGCTTCTTCTGATGTAGCCCAGGATGTGGTTTGTCTTCTGGGCTGTGAGCATGCATTGCCAGATCATTTTGAGCTTCTCATGAATGAGAAGCCCAAGTCCTTCTCCTTAGGGCTGCTCTCAATCACATCATTCTCATCCTGCATTGAAACTGTGGATTGTGACTTGCTTTGTTGGAGCTCATTTTAATGAACTTTAGTGTGAAAAACAAAGTTGATTTTGATTTGGAAATCTTAAATTTAGCAGATTTACCTGTGGAAGACTTAGATTGTGTCTGACCCATGACACACAATGGCGCCACCTCTAGTGTCTTTCAGCTTGTGAGGATCTTCTGCTCATTCATACCACCACACATTGCACATATGTGAAAACAATATTGCACACCTGTAGTCTGCTCCTCCCCTGTTGTGATGCTGGACTTGGTGCTGACATGTGTCCTGCTTCAGTGCAACAACAAAAAAAAAAGATATCTCAGGCTTTCCCGAAGTAAGGGTCTGCTGTCCTACTCTTCCCAAAATGGTGGAGGTTTTCCTCTTTGTTCTTCAGGATCTTTTTAGATTAGTTTTTTTCTCTCCTAGACTTCACCCCCACAGCCCTGAGAAAAATAGTTCATTCTCTCACAAACACCTGTTTGAATCATTTCAGACAATCTGGTGATGACTCAAGCACTATTTTGGTCTTTACACCTTTTTTTTAATACTTGTCTTTTGCTTATTTATTGAATTTCAGTGGAAATAGAAACACAGTCAATGGGAAGTAGATCAACTGACAAACAGTTAAATGTTCATGTCTTTCATTTACATAATTTTAGTTTTAAGAAAGAGGAAACCATAAACACTTCTAGGGACAATGGTAAAAAGGATTTTTAAATTAAGATACGAAATGAATAGACTTCATAAGAATAAAAATTTTAAGTAATAATGATAAAGAGAGCAACACCAAAAAATCAGCTTTCAGCTATTTGGTTATTTTCATTCCAGTATGAAAGTTCAATTTCCTAGATGGATTTTCCTTTCTGGATTACCATTTATATGAATGTAGGCATAGAATCCATTTGTCATATAATCCAAGACAGATAAAGAAACAGAAGATATTTTGATACAGATATCTGGTGAAATAACACACTAAAAATACAGCTTTGGGATAACTGCAATGTAAATCTTGTGCCCTACAACAGTAATTATTGTATCATTACTCTTTCTGTATAGCAAAAGAAAACATGTTAGAAAACACTAATTCTTTTAAATACAATTGTTTAAGACATAATAGTGTAAATTTTGTGCAAAAGATTATCTACCTATTGTACTAGATCTTATTAATAGTTCCTTACAACTTCCTGTTGTATCTGTGTGTTTTCAGGAATATATGGTATGGTTTAACCTTGACATGCGCTGTGAAGCTGATTTGTACAGGTTGTTTTTTTTGTTTTTCTCAGAAGTTTAAGATCCTTATATTTTACAGTCAAGTCAATGAGAACATTATAAAGAAAATGACTATTAGATTGTTTTGATTCTCAGATTGGTCTCATCAGAAGCTGTAAAATGAGCATTCTTTCCCTAAAATGACATACTCCTTTCTGTAAAAGCTATGGGCTCGGTCCTGTGATCCTAATACATGAAAGTATTCTCAAGCCCTGTGTTTACTTTTACTTTAGAGTTTTATAAAAATTATCACATAGAAGTTGGAAAAATCAGGCTCAGAACTGATTTAAGAGTTAGTAAGAAAAAAGTTGTGGGGTTTGTGTTTGTTACTTGTGACTGAAGTGCACTCATTTTTGAAAACAAAGCAGCTTGCTGGTGGATCAGTTCACTTTTTATGCTGGAGTCCTCCTGCTTTTGCAGCAAAAGGAAAAAAAAAGAGTGAATGATGCTTTGCTAGATTAAATCAAACTCCTCCAGGATGCTGTTTGAAAAGTAGCCAAAAACCGATGCTCCAAAAGTATAAGAGGCTCTGCCTTGAGCTATTGTGAGTTAACCTACACTGTACCTTACTGGGTTGTTTAATTTGTGATTGATCTTAAATCATGGTCAAAATAAACTTCGCATAAGATGATAATTATTCTTAGGTGCCAGGATTAAGATCTGTGTCCCAGTGCCTAGGTCCAGAATCATTTGTTTATTTATTTTATCGCAGAACATTAGAATGGTTTGGGTTGGAAGGGACCTTGGAGAAAAGAAAAAAATGTGGGATAAGACTGAATCTCTTCCTTCCTTCCTTCCTTCCTTCCTTCCTTCCTTCCTTCCTTCCTTCCTTCCTTCCTTCCTTCCTTCCTTCCTTCCTTCCTTCCTTCCTTCCTTCCTTCCTTCCTTCCTTCCTTCCTTCCTTCCTTCCTTCCTTCCTTCCTTCCTTCCCCTATGAATCTTGTTCCTCTGGCTACAAGTAGCCAGTTTTCAAAGGGAAAAACATAACAGTGTCTTTCCCATTCTCACCTTTTATCTCTTCTGCTGGGTGACTGTAGGTGAAATGTCAAAAAGTTGGACGAGCAGGATGTGAATCTCTGTTCTAGAGAAAGAGACCAACAACTGGATGGAAAGTTGTTACATCATGGGAAAAAACAATTTTGTTAGAAGCTTTATGTCAGAGCAGGATTTTTTGATGACAGCGATGGTCAGCTTGTCAAATAAAGCGACTGCTGGGTAAGGTTAGGGACCCAAAGTTATGTGTCCAGAGATCCTCTTGGCGCTAGTGTAAAATGCCTGTAATGCCTCTCATTGTAGAGCACTGCTGAAACACGACCTTTTTAAATTTGTTTTCGTGGACATACATGCTTATTGTGTTGAGTCTCAGTGAGTCACACCATAGATATCAAACCTGGTACTGAACAATCTTACAGTAACTCTGTTTTTCTCTTTTGGTGGTTTTGTCAAAATTTATATAAAGCTGACGTTATGAATGAATAAGTAGGTATTTTGTGGAATTTAATAGAAAATTACACTTAGAATAGCTGTTGAAAGAAAATTGTAAAGGTAAATTCACAAATCTTGCATTTGGCTATAATCATGGACATTTTTAATGAATGTAATTGTGAGATTTCCAGAACCCTGCAGGGAAATGTACATGTTTGTAATAAAATGGCCTCAAGCTGTTAAAACTGATAGTTATTATGAAATGTCAAGAAAGTTCAGTTTACACTAGACTTCTAGATTTAAAAACAGGATGGAAAACATGTTAGTATCTCTCTCTTCTGAAGAAAACTGAAATATATCTGGCACAAGGAGTCCAGCAGTTGGAAGGAAGTATGAATAAGGTTGGCACAAAATGTTGTTCCATTAGTAAGTGATTACATATCTGTCTTTAATTAGTAGCATGGCATATAATTTGTGGTTTATGCTCTTTATTTTGTTAAAAAGTCACATCTTCAACCTATCCTGTATTTGCTAAATAATTTCTTTAAGCTAAGAAATCTAAAAGGGTTTATTATTCTTTAAATACCACTTAAAGTTAGGCAAAGGCTTAGAATGAGAATGGCTTCCTTAGCAAGCTTAGCTGAACCATACAGGACAACAAAGCCCAATGTGTCAGAACCTAGAGCTATTAAAACTTGGGTTTTAAAAAGAAGGGATTAATTGTAAAGCTGTTGTTATTTGCATTGAAATTTTACAGTTTTTATATTTAAGAGGGCTTTCAAGTCCCTGTCTTTTATTGTATATCCTCTTATGTCAAGTCAATCAGAATTCCGGCTTAAGTTTAGCAGTTTAATTACTGCTATAAAAAACTTTCATTTTGGCACTGCTTCTCTTTTAACGTAAATACGGAATAGTAATAATGTTTCATTGAACTGAGTGATACCACAAGGCATTGCACTTTTGCTATGAATCAGTCAGACCTCAGTATCAAGGCAACTTTAATGGAGGACAAGAACTACTGCTAAACTCAGTTTCTCTTGTAACTATTCTTAAACCTCATCCCATAAAATCTCCCCAGAAACGAATTTATAAGAGTTTAAACCTGATGAAGTGTCTATTCCCATTCATTTCTGAAGGGTTCCTTTTAGAAAGGAGATTCAACAATAGTGTCTAACACCAGTAAAAGATATATTCTAGTCAGAGTTTTAAAACTTAGAAGACTCAATCACTTTCCATAAACACCTGAAGAACGTATCTCTCCTAGTTAAACATTAGTCACTAAATAATCAAGTCTGTATTTTGGAAATGGTCTGTCAGTTACAGATAGGAAGCTTTCAAAATGTTGAATTGTGGTATTAATTCTTGTGCACACATTTTGCCAGTAGCAAATTCAAAGCCTGAAATGAATCAGAACTAAGCCAAATTGTGTTACCTTGCAGCTGGCATGACTAGGAGCATGCACACGAGTTATTGATATAGCCCAGCTGACACTTGTTATGCCTTGATGACTTGATTGTGTGTTTGAGCCCCTGGAGGTCTCAGTTCCTTCAAGTTTCAGTGCTTCAGTGAATAGGTATGACAAGAAAAGCAGAGCCAAGAAGCATTTGGAGGTTTCTTTGTCAAAGCAGCACTTTGCAGGATTTCCATTTAGGTTATGTGTATGCTGCACCCAGAACAACAGGACCTTGGGATCTCTCAGTGTTGCACACTATTAGTATTAAATATCATGAATTCACATGGGCTTTGCTAATCCGATGGTCCTTCTGTTCTCTGTATTTAAACCTATCATCATGTGTCAGCTAGAATGACTCGTTTGGGTCACTTGGATTCACTTGTCCCCTCTAGAAACTGGTGAACAGAAATTTTCTAGTGCACTAAGAAAGCTTACACTTCTGGAAAGAATTTTCCTAAGTGGTGATGAAAAAAAAACCAAAAATAAAAAACCTCATGTCTTCTGGCCTCTGGAAAGGAAGATTTCTACGCCACATGATCTACACCATCAGCACAATAGATTTAGAGATTCTGCTGCATGTTCAGAGGATGGCGCTCATTTCAGTGGTAGGCTCTGCAGGCAAAGTTATCTCATCTGTGCAGGCCACAGGGCATCTACTAAGGGAATTCCCAGCAGAGGAACAGAGAATATACACATAAACTTTCCAAAAGTAATTTGACAATATAATGTCATCCAGGGCATGATGGATATGGATATGGATATAACCTGGGAGACTTTGTAGGAGGAGACATTCATGCTAAGTATATAATTTAAAACTTAACATTTTATACTGCTAATTTTATCTTCCAAGATGCATCTGAGAGGCACTTATCATTAATTATTAATTAATGTTGTTGTTGATAAAAATAAGCCTATCATTAAGGCTCTGGGAGTATTTCCAACACCAACAAATTTTCAGTTTGAATTCTTAATATTTTTTTTTTATTTTATTATTTCCACCTCCAGTCAGATCCTCAACTTATTTCATACTTGCCCTTCACATAAGGAAAAGCTTGGTTAAATGTATCAGCCTTGTGCTCTGTTGTCAATGTCAGCACATTGAGATCTGTCAACTTTTCTGTAAAAGCTTGGGAGGGAAGGAAAGAGATGAGGACACCTTTAGCTGTAGTGAGACTCTTCAGCCTCCATTCCTGAGCATTTTAACCTTAGATATGTTAATTGGCATGCAGAAGCAGGGGATGTTATGAGGAAGACCAGATGTGAAACTCTGTTAGGTAAAAAGGAGCAAAAAAGATGCTCTCTTTCCACCCAGCAGCAAAAGTGAGGGTAGTATAGCCTACAGGGAAAAGTTATACTGAAAGCAGCAGTGCTGTGAAGGGGACAAACTTTTCTTCTATTGATTACAGTCACACATGACTGGAACCAAAGAATTAATTTATTTTTTGCATTAACAGAAGTTTCCGACTGGTCCAGAAGGGTCACCCACTGAGCACTCCACATGTTGAGCAGATTAGAGCAGTTAAATATGTATACCTCAAAAGCTGATTTACTAGTTGAACAGATACCAGAAAAGAAAGGTCAACACTTGTACCCCATATACAGACAGGTATAACTAACAGGATTATGATAAAAGCCAACAGCTGGAAATTCAAGGACTTCGACACAGGTCATTTTCAAATAGAGAAGACAGCTTACAGGATGCAAGCTTTCCTTTCCAGTCATTTAGGTTTTCTTCAGTACTTCAATTTCACTGGCAAACAATTTTCTGGTGGTGGCACAGCACTGGAACTGATAAGACACAGAGGCAACACCTGACTATATTATTCAAACCTTTAGTGGCTCTGGCCAATCAGACTGGTTTTATTTCAAGGTCATCTCTTACATAGGAGCCCATCATATTCCTTGTCCATTGGAGGGTTTATCCACTGCTCCAATGTGGAATCTGACAGAAGCAACTTCCTTGAGGATTTATGAGTTAGAAGTTGCAAGTTAGAAAGCCATGTGTGGTCACATGGGTTGGGGTGCAGTTCTTGCTTTCCCTAAGATATTTGCTGCTCTGAGTTAGATTTAACTGATTTTAGTACAATTCACACAGACAGCTCTAAGCTACATAAAAAAAAATCTCCTCCCACTGAAATACTATTTTTTATGCCTATAGTCTCTTAGTACATATTGTTTTACAAGGGAACTGTTTGCATCCCATATATGTTGACTTTTTAATAAGAAGACTCAGTGAGGAATAGATCCTGGGGTTGATCATGTGGTTAGCCATGTGGTTAATGATTTCAAATAACTGAAGAGATTTTATTTCCATTAAAATGCTACTAATGCATTATTTAATAAGTCATAATTTGTATGTAATAAAATTCCTAAGCTTATACAATGATAATTATGTTACTTAGGAACAATTTGAAGTCACGCACACCGAAAAAAGTACAGTAGCATTTGCTTTCAGTCTGACACTGTGTGGTAAACATCTATGTCTCTTTGAGCTTTATGTGCAATGTAGCATTTTGCTTAATATTTTTATGGTTATTTACTTCTCAAAATAACCAAATCTAAATTGGAACAGAGCTCAAAGCGCTTGAGCAAAAGAAGGTTTAAATATGCTAATGATTTGTAATTAGGAAGTAAAAAATTGCTAAAACCTAAGAGAATGTGCTACTAGCAATACAGTCACTCTGTCCTTAATTATATGCAGTGCCTTCCAGGCCACAGACAGTTTGAGTGGAAAACAGCAGACCAACATGTTCAGTGGGTAGGACAGCTACTCATTCTTCTCCTCTTGAACACCACGTCTCAGTGCAAGGAAAATCCTCCTTGTGAAAATAGAGTTGCAGTACTGCTGACTTTATGGAGAAGAAGGTCACAGTAAAATTATTTCACTTCCTAATCACTGTGAAAAATACAGGCCACTTCTTAGGCAGGAGCTAGGTGTTTCTTGAGCTCCATGGCCATAATGTCTGTTACTGACTGTCAGAAAGGAGGAAAGAAGGAGAATCTTCCAGCTAGGCTGTCTTTAGGTAGGAGCTAAGAACCACTTTACACTGGTCCTAGTTTTCCTTTGCTATCTACTTCTTGCAAAAAGCATTTATGGTGAGTGGAGATTTCCCCTTCAGGCCTTTATGTGGAAAAATTAATCTGTTCTAAAATTAAAGATTAAGAAAGTAGAATGATCATTGCATAGTGTCTTCTTTCATCAATTTCCCTTTCTTCTTCTTTTCTTCCTTCCATTTCTTTCATCTTTTATCTTTTTACTTCATTTGTTTCTTGCCTTCCTTTATGATTTCTGATTTTCTGCTTTTGTTCTGGTTTTACTCACCCATTCCCTGGTATTTTTTCCTTGTTCCTTTGTCATCCAACATTATGATAAAACCCAACATTTGTGAATTCAGGGACTTTGACACAGTTCTTCTCTATTTTCTGACAGAGAAGTCAAACTATAGGATGCAGACTTTACTTCCTGATCATGTAGGTTTCCTTTAGTATTTGAATTTCAGTGAAGAACAATTTTCTGATGATGGTAAGGCACTGATAACTCATAAGAAAGAGAGGCAGCATCCAACTACAGTATTTGAATCTTTAGTGGCTCTGACCAGTTGGACAGATTTTGTTTCCAGGTCGTTTCTTACATAGGAGCCCACCATGTTTCTAGATTTGTTGGAAGGTTCGCCCAGTGCTTTAGCCTGGAATCTGACAGTAACAAATTCTTCATGTATTTACATATTAGAAGGAAAGGTCCTCCTCTGTTCTATTTTTCCCCTCTTTCTTCTACCTCTTTTTCATTTCCTGAGAGGAAGAGATCTCCATGCTTGCTTTGTCCCTCTACACTTCTTGTCCGCTTTTTCACTCTGTTGAAGTCCTCTGCCTTGACTGTCAAGCTTCTCAAGAGATAATCTCTTTACGGCAATGGCTATCCTCTCTTCTGTTGTTGCCTTCAAATTATCAAAATCCCTTTCCAAGGGAGGATAAGCTGAACATTTCAAGCTCAGTTATAACACTTGAATGCAGTAGCTCTGCCTCATAGATAGAAAAATGAGAAATAAATGAAAGTGTGGTTATGAGATGTGATAGCTCAGTAAGACTCTCATCATGTACCAGTGGGACATACATTGTGTGCAAACAGTTCTCCATTGCTGCGCTTCTCAATAACAAATGTTTTGTGTTTCTTTTTATTATTGAACTATAGTTTAAAAGCCAGTGGGGAGCAGAAAATATATTACTATATATTTATTATAGAATTATATGGTGCAATGATGCTGTATGTCATATTTTTTACATATTGTGGAATAATTATTAAAGAGACTTCCACACAAAGTTCAGTAGCCCTAGCTAGGGGATTATATCCAAAATAGACAGCAATCTAGTGGCGCATTGACAGCCCCATGGCAGAGAGCAGGACCAAGAAACTGCCTCATGCATGGGTGCAAGAAATCCCAATGATCTAAAGGCTTGCTCTGAAGTCCATTCACCAAATCACCTGTTCTGTCATGTGGTTGCCCCATTCCTGTGTAGCTTTATGCTATTATTGGAAATCACATTATGTAGCTTTCTCTTTTCCTTTAGCAAGCTGAATATGACTATCTCCTGTGCTATACTCATATCTTGAGCTAGTCTGTCATCTTTTAAAGTAGGCCAAGTATTTTTTGATTTATTTATGACTTATATTACCTTTTAAAAATCAAATCTACCCTTATAAAATTGTTATTTTTATCCATTAAAATAGAAATATTAAACTTTTTAAACAGAGAAAATCAAATTCAGTAACTAAATAAACAGATTGTTTATTACACACACACTTTCCAGGCTGATCTTAGCCCTTTTTTTATCTCTGTGCTGTCAGAGATTGAGAACACTAGATTGATGCTCAGAACATCATGTCACTTCCCTATATCTGACACTGTATCTATGTTTAGTAAAATCTGCTTTTTAAAATCCTTGTTAAACTATGGACTGGGTGAAAAACATCAAATAGAGCTGGGTTATCAATCAGATATCAGACTGGATATCAGGAAAAAAAAACATTTTCACAGAAAGGGCCATCGGACACTGGCAAAAGCTGCCGAGGGAGATGGTTGAGTCATCATCCCTGGAGGTATTTAAAAGATGAGTAGACAAGGTGCTCAGGGACATGGTGTAGTGGCAGGTAGGAGTGGTTGGACTCAATGATCTCCAAGGTCTTTTCCAAACTAGTGATTCTATGATTCTATGAAATGGCAGGTATGGTGTAACAGCAGAACTGCTTGAAAATTGTCACACTCAGCACACACAAGTATGAGTCACTTAGTAAAGTTAAAAACAGTGAAAATAAAGCCTGAAGTCTAATTCATCTCCTTTGCATTCCTTTCAAAATACAAACAGTCCATAAACCATCTGCTGCCTACTTAAGTTTACAATTGCTTTGAATCAGTGCTCAGCTTGATACAGTAGCTTGAATATACTAGCAAATGTATCCATCTTCATTTATCCCAGCCCTTTGTCAAAGAGTAATAGAATGGGTGCTGTTCTTTTGGTTTCTTTAATTCCAAATATGGGATTTATTCCTTCCCAGCTCTCATTTAGGGGCATATTTTCCATACAGTGCTTTCTAAGCTGCACAATGCCCCCAGATTGCAAGAGGGGCTGTGCAGCATAAAATCCTACATGGCTTTGAAATTAAGCTTAAAAGCCTGCAGTGCTTTGGAAATGATGGATTTTTATTCATCTGTTGTCAGTAGAATGGAGAAAGGCCCAGGAAGTTTCATAGATATTGCTGGGACATGTCTAAAGCACTTCACGTAGGACCTGTCAAAAGAATACTATTTTATATTGACTATGGCTGCAATAAAACCAACATAACAAACACTTGACATACCTTTAGATATCATTATGAAAGACTAATTCTGGAAGGTCGAATACTGAAGCAAAATTTCTGCTTGTTATAGTGTTAAACTACTTATTTTTCGGATGCCCTCCTTTACCTTACATATAGTGATCCCTATCATTTTTATTATTATTATTTTTAAGCCATCTTTTCTGATGAGATAGTTTTTCAGGTATTGAGCTGCAGAGTGGATTTGAAATGAAAAGATCTAACCATTTGTTACACAGCTATAGTAAGCAGAACATTTAATCAACAGGGTTTGATAGATGATAATGCCTGCAACTGAATTAGACCCTACTTCTGAAGTCAATTTTTTGGAGCCCCACCAAGGCTCTGGCACCTGTGCAACAATTCCCTTTGAGACAGGCCTTTTGTGGTAAAGATCATGGCATTTATAAAAGCTAAAGTAACTATTATCACCCAGCTCTGTGGACCAGTTAGTTTTTAAACTATTGTTTCTCAAAAAATAAGTCATGGTTCACATACTTAACACTCTTATGGGAAGCCCATTATATTTCATTAAAATTATAAGTGTTCTGTATTTCCATTATTATTGAATAAAACATATACTTTTGTTTTAGATTTTTTTGAGAATAATATCTGCTTTTCTTGAAAGTATGTAATTCCAGAGCAGTTTACAATAAATACTATAGAACTCCATTATGTCCTACGGGATGGGTTTTTTGTGCAGGTAAGTGTGAGAGTGTGCATGCCTCTGGGTGTGTATGCTGATAAGTGCCCAATTTTCCAAACAGAAATCGGTCGTATGTTAATTTTGACTTTCAAATACACAACTTCCTTTGATTATGATGGGATCTATGAGTATGCGTGAGAGGAGAATACAGTCCATTAGTGATTAAATCTACCAGCTTCAGAACCCTGAAGTCAAAATGCAACGTCTTATTGATGCGTATCCAACATGAGTAAACACTGAAAACAGAAGCAATGTGATAGATACCTAGATAATGAAATTCAGAAAAATATCAGAATTCAAAGACATGAGGAACCCGCTATATATGCTACCGAATCAATAGGAAATATGCTATTTTTGATTTTTTTTCTTTATTTGAAGATGTCTGAAAAAAACATTCAAAATCTTTTTTTTATATATTACATTATTCTAATACATATCAATATGATACATAACATCATTTACATATTCCCTGTTTGTGGTAAGTTAATATTTATTGGTTTGAACAATTTAATTAATAATAAGCCTTCCTTACTTCATAACTATTTCAGAGTTCAAAATAATGCTTAGCCTTTAACAAGGCTGACAGTGATAGGTAGTAGTTACTGTAAAAGCACATTGGATATTTTTCTGCATATTTGGCATCTTGTTCTTTATGTCATGTGATTTCCTGTGTCACTTGTCTCACATTTGTGACATTTTAGTTTTTGTTAGAAGTAAGTGTCAACAGTTTAAGTGGCAGTAAGAAGCTGTGAACGTGTTATGGGTTCATGAGCAAGCTGCTTGAATTGGATCTTATTTTGCACAATGATAATTACTTTTCAGTGAGTTGAGAATCAAGTCATGTCTTGTGTTAAGTAGTCATGACATTATATCCAGCTGAATTTTTTACTCTTTCTATTAAGTTTCTCTGTGAGCAATTGCAATACTGACAAGGCTGCCATGTTAACATTTTTAAGTAGCTAGTGGGGTTGATTTACCTACAGGCTCCCAGGGGACAGTGGGTGTTCCAATCATTTTACAAAAAGAAGTGACAGGTTGTGCTTTCTCGAGAGACTGTACCACTTTCTTTATGCCTCTGGATCCTTCCATCTCAGCAGGAAACTGAATATTTGATCAGAAACATTAGTGTAGATTTGCGATGTAATATTAAACTGATTTAAGCTTAACTTTGCAGCTCTTCAGATCTACTGATCTTGCTGTGTATAAGCACAAGTTCATGTGACATAATGGACTTTACTTAGCCTGATTTGCAGTATCTTTTCTCCCTTTAGGGTAGAAGGAATTGATTTTATTTCTACATCTGTGGAGTTTAGGAGGGTATTTAACAAGGTACCTTATTAATAAGGCAGCAGTAATAACTTACCCTATTCTTGAAAACACTAGTATACAAGCACATTAGTCATCACCTTCACTTACTTGTAGCAGCTTAACTTAAAGTGGTTGAAGAAACTACAGATGCATAGACTATTTGCTTTAAAATTGCTTATATTTTAAGCAGTAAGCACATTTCCATGGGGTATCTCTCTGATGATATGTGAAATATACTTTAAAATGGAATATTCTAGACTTAATGAAGTCAATGAGAATTCTGTGTGAACTTTACTAGCTTCGTGGTTTTGCTCTTTGTGGAAGGACTCAAGCACTTGCAGTTACTTCAGTGTATTCAGAAATGAAATGCAGATAACTTTAGGGTATATTTTTTTAAAAAAAAAGATTTTTTTCAGTCTTGAGACCTCCAGAATACAATTCAAACTTGCTGCAAAATGCATCTCTGGAGCTAAAATGCTCAGCATGTGACTTGCCTTCAAACCTGCGTATGATACAGAAACTAGTACCCACCAAGTACCAGCTCTGAAGGGCCTAATCTATTCTGTGTTCTGTGAGCACATCTAACCTACAGTGACAGAGCCAGCCTCCTAACAAAAAATACCTAACACTGCATATCTTCCACCTCTGGGAACCAGGCTCTGGGTGAAGAAGGGATGAATTAATGAGTTCCCACTGTTAAGTTTTGTACTACAGGTCTTCAGGTTAAAATTTGGTAAGGAGCCTTCTGCTTTTCTGAAACCACTGGGAAGTACAATGCAGGACTAATTTATACAAAGCAACATCTGTGGAATTCAAATACTGTCTTGAGATAATTTAAATTTTTAAAAATGTTTTCCTTTTCTGATCCTGTGTGAAACCAAACTCCCTGTAAGTAACACCTTCTTAAACAAAGATTATAACATGACAAGCATTTGTGCATGGAAGTGTTGATATTATTTATCATTCCAAAATGGGAATGTGCTGTTGATTGTAATAGGATGTAATCATATGTTTAGAGAATTTTAAACCCTTACCTAAACATCCATCAGCTACACTCCTTCCGCAGTGGCGAGGCTGGTCCTTGGTCAAAGACTTCAGCAGATGGTGGGAGTGGGGTGCTCACACTGCCCTACACTTCCCAGTGATGGGGTGGTGCATCCAGGGATACCTTGGGGTCAATGCACAGCATTACTCCCTGCCACAGAGGAACTAACTGTAGGTGCATCTTTTTTCTTACTGACTAGTCTAATTGCTTGTCTTAAGAGGACTATTTTCTAACATAGGTCCCCACTCTAATACACATTTCATAACAAAATACGTTCTCTGAGATAATGCGTTTAATATATATGTCAGATTTGCTTGAATTCTTAACCTGAATGTCAAATTTCATTCAAATGAAAAAGAAGATGTCAAACTGATGTAGCTGTCTACATTCAGATGCTTGCTAATTTTTTTGTCATTATGCTGTTTCCCTTGTGATGTACTTACAGAATACTGGAAGGTGAAGAAATGTACTTAGAAAATGTGAACTTTCAGAGTTGCATTTTAAGCCAGAGGTCTTATAGATTTCCAGTCACTTAAATAGTTGAACAGTATAATTTAATTCACAGAAAGATAAAGCTTGGCTATAGACTATACAATTAAGCAGATGAAAGCAGTTAGCCTTATTAAGCCCCATCTTCGTATATCACATAGCTTGAAAGGCAACTTTTTTTTTTTCATTTTTGTATGGTCTCACACTTATTCCAGAATTATGGGCAAGATTATAGCAGATTTTGAAGAGTTTATGATGGATTTATTGTATTTAATGAGCATGCAATATATGGCTCCTCAGACTCGGCTGACATTTTGAAATTAGCCTTCCAGCAGTGAAATCTTGTCAGAGATGGGTTTTAGATTACTCAAGCTTTCATGATTAGAGCTTTTTGTACATAATGTCAAGTACAATCGTCAGTTAAATGCTAAATGAGCATACCATTGTTAATGCAGTAGCAGCACAGAGAATAGACTCCAGAGACTTTGATTTTTTGCTGACTTGGAACTTAACTTTTTTATGAACTTTATTCATAGTTCTGTTCTTGAGTGTATGTGGAGATACAGAGAGGAAAGCTCTTAGAGCATTTAAAAGTGTATTTCAAACTGTTTAAATTTATATGATATTAGAACAAGTTTTTTAATAGAGTTGTCAAGAATAAATACTACATGTTAATTTTTGCCAGATTATTCAACATGTGCCTTCTGTATGGTGTGTGTGTATATATCTGTTTGTACATAAGTGAATAGTATCTACTGTAGTCTTTCTAAAAATATGATCTTTTAATATTTCTGTCTTGCACAGAGAATTTACGGTTAAGACCAACCTGAAAAAATACTATATATTTTAGAGTAACAGACATACACAGACAAATGAAATTACATGTGCTTAACATGTTTTCTCATGTTATGCACATTAATTTGTACTGAATTAATTCAATGGTTGTCTAAAATGCCAGATGAATTTTTTATATGGATAAAGCAGTGTTTGAGCCAGCTACATTACCTCAGGCCCAGATCCACAGTAATTTAGGTGTTAACTCAGTAATACTGAAGGTTTTACTCAGAAAATAAAACGTAATGCCATCTGTGCCCTTACATAAGATGGCTAGACTCCGCTGTTCAAAGTTTAGGAAAAGTTAAGAAACCTGAAAAACAATGTGCACAGATCATGAGTGTGCTGAGTCAGCAATGACTACACTGAAAATGAGAAAACACTGAGAGGTTTACAGCTGACCATTGCAAGCTCAGCACTTCTAACTGCTTGAAAATCACAATCAGAGAGCCCTCTCCAAGCTCAGATCAGTCCTCCCCCTTTTTGACATGATGTCTGGGAGTTAAAGATGTGTAGAATGATTCATGTCCTGCCACCTCTCAGTTAGGAGCAAGAAACACATATTCATCTGCCAAGGAGTGAGCGAACAGGGGTTTTTTTGGTATTTGGTATTTATTGGTATTTTGCAAGGATTACTGTAGAAAACTCCCTTTATGTAAAATAATTAAATATTAGTTGGAATGGAAGCTAGAGACCAGATTCTCAAGTGTAAGTATCTTATTAACAAGTTTAGAATCATTCTCCTTGCCTTCCTTCAGTATCAAACTAAAAACTTCCTTTTTTGTCTCATTGAATGATTATCATTGTTAACACAGGAAAAGTTTCCATAGGAAAAGGAAAAGAAGAAAAGTCTTTACTAAGTCTGGCATTTACTCATATAGTAGTATCTCCCCACTGGGATAACAACTTTTCTCTGGCAGTGCTAGGATGTTGGGCAAGCCCAGTGTACAATCTACAAGGCTTATTACAAAATTTTAGGAAAAAGAACATCAAATTTATGAAGTCTTCTATTCAAGTTGTAGCCAATGTCAGAACTTACAAGATTCTGTACATTCCTTCTGGCAGAAATCAGTGTGCCTTGAGAACTATCTTGGTAGAAAATAAGTCCCTTCCAAATTAGGCATCAGCAAAGCGGGGACTGTGAAGATCTGCAGTTTGGCATCTGAAGTGATAGAGACCTAAATACCTTTGTAAATATGAATATAGTCTGCCCATATTGTGAGATAAATTCATATCTATGAAATGCCTTTAAGATTTACCCAACAGATATTAAAATGAGATCTGTCTAAGATAATTTCATGTGATTTTTCCTTGGATGCACTGTACAAATGAAAAGTTAGATCTAGGTAATTTATATACTTGACTGCGTTAGTCATGGCACATGTGAACAGAAAGAGTAAGGCTGGATGCATAGACAAACTAATACGGTTTTCTATATTGTACTGCAAACCAGAAAGCTCCTGCCATTTATGGAAGGAACGGAAGGAAAGAACAAGACTTTAGAAATGTGTTAGTTTTAAGCTGATTTGGGGTTTTTTTTCACAAGTTACAAACTGCTCTTTTCTGTCCCTGGCTCTCGTCTTGCCTTGCCATCACTGTAAGCAAGATTTGAGTTCCAATCAGGCAAAATGTGATTTTTCAACTAAAAGATTGGTCTTTTGTTTTAACTGTTACAACTCCACCATTCCAGCATTGGTTTTGTTTCTTTTTTAATATATTAATTCCTCAGTACACTAGAAACTAATTAATGACATAATTATTTTTCTACTCTTGACTGTTTCTTATTTTGAAGGCAAATATCCACAGAATTTATGTATCAATGGGAGACAATTATCCTGTGGTAATATTTTAATCCATTGATATTTTCTCTTAATCGCCTTGAACCTTAATGTGTATTTGATTTTACCAAGTATGACTGACCAGTGTAAATATTTTTCTGTTATGTTTTCTGTGCCATTTGATGACAACATGTTTTCAGTAATGTTTATTTTCTACTTTTTATATGACCACTGTTCCTTAAAATGTAGCAATTTTTAGTGTTATGAGTACCCTGTGTGTCAAGACCACAAGGCACTTAGCCAAGTAGATTACTGGAATAAGCAAGCCAACTTCCATTGACTTTGCCAGGATTGGGACAATTTATACCAGTGTCAGATTTGGTTTATCTCATTTCATCTGACAAAGAGCATCCCATCAGTCTAAATACTTTACTTTGATTTAACAATTTTAGATTAGTAACTGACTGTGGCAGCTCATGTTTTTTTCTCTGAAATGGTGCAGTCCCCTAGTGTCAAGCTGCAGAGATAAAATGGCCAGAAGACTATTTCAAGTAGCCTTTGGAGAACCATTTCAATATCATCTTCTCAGCCTAGTATAGCAGTATCGCAGTGAAATAAGACAAATCTCAGAGCCAACAACCAGACTGGCTGAGAATATAGAAACAAAAATCCAGAAGGAGACATTGTTCTGCAATACTCCCTTCCTCCTCCAGTAGTGACCAAGGGGTCTATGTGGGACCCATTGCAGCCCTGTTTGACATAAACCAGTTCCCAAGATATTCCAACAACAGCCACATGCAGACCAGCACCAAACTTATTACAATGAAAAGATTGACGTATGTGTGTGTCTCCTGCATACCGCTTCTTGAATTGTGCTCTATACACTGTAACCCCACACAAAGATATTTGAGATTTACTAAACTAGATGCAGAATAAAGTAAAGGTCACTAAATATTTGCAGGAGCCTAATGACCAGGGGAATTAAAACATAGTCTAGAGTTTCACCTTGTGTGAAATAAGCTGACTCCATTGACTTGAAGTCAGTTACACAGGCTGAGACCAGGCTTGTTCTTCTTAAAGCAAGACAGAATAATGAAAAAAATAGAAAACACATTCATGAAAGAGTGCAGACAAATATTTGCAAAGCCTGTAGGTATGTAAAGGTGCAGACAGCATGCATTGTTAGGGCACCGTGTTAGCAAAAATCTTAAATTATCATTCATATTTTGATAATATAGTGACAAGCAGAGAAATGTAAATGTGCAGGTACAACCAGCATGCAATACGTTAATATGTCAGGGCATTTTCATCATCTTATTTTGAGTTTTGAATAAATTATGTTGGGTTTTAGGCTAATAAGTGACTTTACAGTGCCTTTTACAACTGATGGAAACTGCACCATTAAAACCTTAGAGAACACAATTAACCTAATAGGATAATAAAATTTAAATCTTTAAAAATTAAAAATTATACTAAAGTTAGTGATAACTTAAGATTCTGAACTGGTGGTCCTCAAAATGTCAGCATGGACTGCTCTGGGTCAGAATTCGTCCATTGCTGGAAACTTGTATTAGCAGGAAGTTAAACAGAAATGAACGATGAACTCTGGGTCATTCTATCTGCCTTTGTTTGGCTACATTCTCAGAGTTTGGAAAAAAACTATCTTTCTTCTTATGAAGAAAGCTAACAAGTTCCTCACCAAGGCAAGCCAGTGAGGCTCAGTTAGTATCTCAGTTTGTCTCCCAAGAGTCATAGCAGGATGAAACAGTCATCTCCTTACAAGAGCAATTAATGAGAAAAGTTGTGTTAAAATTTTATTTTATATCATTAAATTTGTTGAGAGAGAAGTAAAACTAGAAATCCATCTTGCAGGAAGTATGATATTGTAACTCCTGTTTTATATTTCTAGGTCAATTTCAAGATTCAGTGCACTCTAAGTTGATCCGTAAAAATATCAATCATGATGTTCTCTGAGGTTACCAATATCTCTTCCAGGTATAAAAATAATGAAGACTAAAACATTCTGACATTCAAAGGGCGGGGGGGAAACCTGAAAGGGTGCCTTTCTCAACATCAAAATTATTCAGTTGCTGCCTGAATATTTTCCATACATGTCAAGCTTATTCTCAATTTATCTTGAAGACAAGTGTGAGCATAAACTATTGAAACTGTAGGAAGAATATTGCTTTTACTGCAAATCTTCCCAGCCATTTATGACTACATCAGATCAACAGCAATACGTTCCCTTCAGGACAGTCTCCAGAACACTCTGCATGTCTTTAAAGCTTTCTTGAGTCTCCAGCAATTAACTGAGATTATACCATTGCATTTATTTGCATTCATCCCGTCCAACATACAGGCTAACACAGTGACAGACAGAAGTTATGAATGTTTTACGCAACTGAGAAAAATGAAAGATCTGAACACAGCAATGTCAGAACCAGATACTATAACATTTCAGAATGAAATTGTGTAATGACAGTTTTCACTATCTCCTTCCATCCAGGCAGAAATCCTTCTGTCTTTGCTTAGTTCAGTATTACAATGGCAGGAAATACCTTTCTCTTCTACCCCATCTAAATACAATTAGAATATCATGAAACTAGCATGATTTTAGTACATCACTAGTTTCTCTTGCTCATTTTTTTTCCTGCCTTCAATCTTTGTCAAGTCAAGCTGAGGAAACTCCTGTTGTGACCTGTCCTGACGAGTATAGACACACCGTACACAGATTTGTGAAAATACCTATTTTGGGATTGATTTACAGATTTATTGCCAGTATATATCCAACTATCCTGCTGTAGTAGAGTATATTTTAAAGCTACATTTCAAAAATACCACTTTTCAATCTTTCCCATTGAAAGAAGACTCTGTGTGAAATATTCAATGCAGACACATAGCTGCAGGCTGTGGATAAGGACATATCCCTGACAAGGAGGAGGAGTATTTCTTTAACAATCTGCCCCATGGAGCATCCCCAAATCCAAATGCAATCAGAGTGCCCAAAGCTCCTGGGTAAGCCAACCAGTAAATTACATTTTGAAACTCCTCCCTGTTACGCCTGAACCATTAGCAGTTTCTTGGTTTAAGAGAAGAATGCATAGCAAGCTACTGGTAGTCTATCAGCTACGCTTGATTACACTCCATCAACTGCTGGCAAGTTTTTTTACAACTGTAGTCTCTTTCTCAATTTTCTCTTTGATCGACCGGCAAAGAAGACTTGTAATAGAAGAGAGCTCCCATGCATGCGAGTCTTGTAGAGGAATTCCTCTGTAGCAAGTCTCTTTGAACTACCTCCAGGCACTGGCAATTTCTTAAAGCACTAACAGTTTCTTTTTAAATCAAAATTATCTTATTTATGCATTATATGCTTTAGTGATGAGAGCCTGCTATCAGATATGCTGTGTTTCTTTCGCATACCAAAGTCACCCTTTCCAAAGCAGAGGATGACAGCTGATTTTCATATGCTTACAGAGTTAATGACAGCCACTCAGAGAGTAGCATCTGAGAATATTGAGTTCTCTCTCATACCTATAAATCCCTGCTTATAACACTCTTTGTTCTTATCTTGACAATAAAGGACCAGCTTTTCTATTTGATGATTCAGACATTCAGTTTTCTGCTTGTCCACTTATGCTATACAAGTAATATGCCTTGTATTTCTGTCATTATTAAAAAATCACATCACTAACATAATTAACATCTAAGTCAAAACTGGTAAACTCAATACTTGAAATATGGACTTTCAGAAATTATGACAGTAAAAGATTTCCCAGGCTGGTCTTCCTAGCTCAGGTTACACCTAGCTGGTGAGGGAAAAGTATACCTCGTAATTAGTAATTTAGAGGACTAAGCATTAAATGTGGGTTTTCTTTTGAGGAGTTGGCAATTTTTTTGTTCTATACACTTCCAAAAGACATAATCAGTTAATATTTGCATGACTTGATCATACTTGCCTCTGAAATTTTACCACATTAAGTACGATTCTTTAGAGTCATCAGTTGAATCATAGGAGTAACTGTAGTACCCTACAACAACAAAGCTAAAATTTAACAGATGTTATCAGTATGAAATAATATGTACCTTTTTTGCACAGGTCACTCCCAAACACTATTTGCACACCTTACTGTGTACAAAGCAAAAGGAGAGTCTGCTGTCTGTCCACATTTGCTTGGTTAAATTACTATGTACAGAACATGATATAATGAATTACATTTTTTCACTTCTCATTTGCCCATTTATCTTACAGCACATGAGTTACATGATTTCCTAAAGAGGTAATTAGAAAGGCACAGACTCATTGTTTAATAAAAAGGACTGTTCTGATCAATAAGGAAGTTTAAGGGTTTTTAACTTTTTGAAGAGGTAAGATATAAATACATTTCATTTTTTAGACCAAAAAGCTCTTTTTGCATTCCATTATAATGTTATACATTTAGACAGTTCTACAAGGAAATATTTTTTTTGGAGAAATAAAAAAGTCTGTTTCTGACATGTGTGTATATTTACCATTTAACCTGCCCAAATGGAGTGAGGAACAACTTAATCTCAGAATTGATTAGTAATGGATTAGACAAAAGTCCAACTTATCCTGTGCAGTTTTCTAATATATTATGTAAGATTTCTAAGATCATGACACCATCATGCTTTCTCCCTATTTTTGGAAGAACATTGCTCTTACTGACATTTAAAAGGCAGGATAAGCCAAGACTTAGGAAACAACCAAACCCATATGTAGAAGCAGCCAAAGCTCCTAAGTAGCAGCGTAATCATCGTAATTGAAAGAATGTTGACAGCAGTATTCCCCGAGAACAGGAGAGAGAAATTCAAGAGTTTCAAGTGAAAGCAGGGAAGAGAATGTAAAGTAAAACAGGTGGTGTATTAAAACAAAGAGTCCCAACACACTAACTAGCTGACTTGGCACCCAGTGCAATGCTGTATCATCCATCATTCATGAAACCTGGTTTCTGGAGCAACTACAACAATATGCATAGAACAAGCAGTGACTGGTAGCAGAATATGCAAGCCTTACACTTTTTGAACGGAATATTAGAGTGACAGTGTATTGCCCTTCTTTAATGATTACAGGACTGGATTGTTATGGTCTTATCTCCTGCATGGTAAAAGATTAGTTCTTTGTCTTTAGATAAAAATCCAAATACACTCTTTCTTTGCTATTTCCCTCACTGATTAAGGATCTTTGAGTTCCTTGGTGCATGTTAAGGTTGGTTTTGTATCACAGATGCCTGGGGCAAAAGAGGCTAAAAGAATAATACAGAAAAAAATGGAGAGTGGCAATACTGATGAATCTATGCAGAGGAGATTGATAGCTGTAACAGAAATAAAGGAAAGACTGCAACAATAAAGGTTAAATAAAACCTAGAAAGATTAAAGGAAAGATAATTTAAAATATAGAAAAAAGCATAAAATTAAATTAGAAAAATAATTTTGATGTAAAGATCCCATAGAATTATATTAGTTCTTTAAACTGTTATTAAACCCCTGTGAAGATTTTGGTATCAAAAGTCCAAAAACCAAGACATAATTTTTATTGTCTTCAAGGCAAGCCTATATTTTTCTATATGCAGTGGAGAATAAGGAATATAAAATCCTACGCATGAGATAGAATTGTTAGGTAAAGTAGCAGTGGAACTATATTTACTGATTATGCTAAAAGTAACACCTATGTGTAGGCACACACACCCCTAGAAAGAAGCAGATTTACATGTGTTTCAGGAGGGACAGCAGAATTTTTGAAGTCACCACCAAGTTATTAAAGGTGCTTAGGCATCTACAGGTGCAGAGTATCAGTGAAAAGTTCAGCCTGTAGGTGCAGACTTGGTCTTCTCATCTCTACTTTGACATCCATTTCAGATACAGAGAACAGCTTTCAAACGAGGAGAATACAGCAGATGGATCTAAGATGGATCTACATGCAATTTGATGTATAAAGACTTTAATAATACTACAATTTTTGGTTTGACATCTTCTTATCCATCACATTGCACCTGGAATGACTTTATTAGTCCCGAATCATCACCTGTAGAAACAATGTCTGGGTTTGAATATTGGTGCTGCTGTAATTGCCATTGGAATGTGTTACATTACAAAAAGCTTTTTCCTATTAGATGTCCTATTTTTTTTCCTGCTTTCATATAAGTTTTTTTGTTCTATCTGCAGTGGATAAAGCGAATAATTGATCCCTGATATTTTAATAGGAAAGGTCAAAGTATTTTTGCATAATATCCCAGTTTAATTGCTTCCGTACCAGTATTTTAATATATTTTGTGTAGTGTCAGCAGTTATGAAGAGTAATAAACTGCAAGAATTCATACTATAAGCTTTGCTATATTCCCAACCCCTATTTAATTCTGCAGTAATCTCACACAATGGCGCAGGGGTGGAAAAAAGTCTTTTTAAGCTATGGGGACCTGCCAAATACAGTACAGGGGTGGACATTTTAGCTGAAATTACTGCACTGTGAATAATTTGGCAAAGAGTTATTTGGAAGCCTTAAATTAAAGGCTTGACTCTCTGTTGCCAAAGACTCCACATAACCATTTATTCCTGCACAAAGAGGGTCTAAGTGCCATAAACTTAGAACCCACTTTGCACTTCTATAAGCAAGTGTAAATATATATATATATATATATGCAAAGGCACTTAGTGCTTATTCCTCAAGTGAATTGATAAGTACTACAGCATGCAAGGTCCAAAGAGATTCATATAGTAGAAAATATTAAAAGATTCCAGTTTTAGTTGAAACACGCACCAGTAATACAAAGTCAAGTTAAGAGAAGAAGTAGAAATGTTAATATTCCTCCATCTGTAAAACTGAAAGAGAATCTGAGTCTTTTACTGTAAAAACTATTTATTATATTAGGTAAATGTAAACTGTCGATAGATTATTTCATCACAACTTCTCTGTGGAAGAAGACAAAGCAAGCTGTCTGTTTTTATAACATTTTCCATGAAGATACTAGTGTTAATTAAAAATTCATTTAATTTGGTCTTTGTCTTAAAATTCAGTGTAATTCTCAGACAATCAAAGGTATGTGTGATTCTCATAATTCAGTGTCTGGGAGTTTCACATTCACCACTGCATTTGTCCTGGCAGTGCTTCTGGAAGGAAGTATTAGTTTTCCTGCTTCACAAATAGGGCAGGGAGTGTGAGGGACCACCAATACTATTTTGTATAGTAGGTACTCAGGTATGTTTGAGCAAAAAGAAGTTATAGAAGCCTTTCAGCAGTTTTTGATTTCCAAATTTAGTTTTGAGGCAGTAAGAGAATCATTTATCAGAATGTTTTCAGAGAGCGAGAAAGTAAGTTCTGTGTTTTGTTACAAGGATTTCAGAAACTCAGCGGTTGCATCTATACATCTATAATGAATTAAAGGGAAAAGTTCTCTAGCCCTGAAGACAGTTGGTGTTGTGCAGCTTATCCATAGAAACTCCTGAAGAAGAGACAGGCTGCTTCCTTGCTGCCTGTTGGCCTTTGCTGTCCCATGGAGCATGATGAGTATTATGCAGGCAAGTGTTAATTGGCAGAGACCACATCAGGGGTCATGCCAGCAGTTCAGCAGTATCGCTAGCACGTGCCAGGTGCTTCTCCCCATAAGCCAGACCTGCCTATTTTTCTAGTATAGATATTGCCTGTGTTTTCCAAATATTGACATGGTTTTGGTATAATATAGTGTGATGAGGTCTTGAAACTATAATCAAATTGATATAGCTAGCAAGGTCACTGCTACAGGAATTTCCATATGTTCTTTTTAGGGAAAAAAAAACAACAAACACAACCTTCCCCATCCAAGCCCTAAAACAAAGTCAAACATAACACCAAAACCACTACATGCCACTTGTTAAAGAGTTTTCGAGAATCTTGTAAGGTATATGTTTTATTTGTTTACATTCATCACCTTGTTCTACCATCTAAACTCTTTGATCAGAGTAAACCACCAAGAAGGTTTTTGTTCTTGGTGCACTGACTTTGCTTGTATCTCGCTGTCACTCAAAATTTGGAAGAGATCTCTGCCTGAAGTAGAAATGGATTAGACAGTGCTGTCTCTTCAAAATCTGGCCATCACTTAAGTGCTAATCAATTCAGTCCTTCCAATACAATAGTAAGTTTGCTAGATGCTGACTGCGCTGATACCTTCCACTTTGGCACAGTTGGACAGGTTTCTGGCAAGTCTAATCCATTAGTTATTCATCTCTAATTTGTTGAAATTCACTGTCAGATGCTGGGATTGTTGCCAGCACAAGGTCAATATAGGCTTGAAAATCTTTCTTTAAAGCCTACTATTCTTTTGTTGGTAGCTGCTTAATTTAAACAGTGGATAGTGGCCACTGCCTTATGTGCTTTTGCCTTGGCGTTCAGTGCTGAAAAAATTATGAGTCAAAATCTTGAAACAAAATAAGGAATGTCATGCAAGACTTTTGAACTCAAGAATTCCACCAGTTCCTTAGGGTTTTTCAATGTTTTTCAAAATGCAAGATAAAAAAACCCAATCAACAGCTAATCTCTCCTTGTCCACTTGAGATGATCAATCAAGTTCCACAAAGGCTTTTCATGCATCTATAACTGTCGCCTGGACTTCTTCAAATTGTTGTTTGCCCATGGCATGCTGACCACAAGAAGCTATGCCCCACGTTGCTGTTATGCTGTTATAGAATGAATCTAAAAATCCATAAAGAGTTTCAGAATGATTCATTTATTTTTTATTTTCCTGTGGCTTTTTTATAGTTATGTATGTTAATCCAAATTAAAATTAAATGTCCATAAAACTTTCTCCATTTATTTGTCATAGCCAGGTATCATCTCAAGTTTGAAACACCCTGGATAATAGAGGTTTGTCTAAAGCTGGCTGAATTTCCTGTTCATTACGAATTTTGCAATTCATAATTCTCATTTAGAGAAATATCAGCTTGCTGGACCTCAAAACTGTGTTTATTCATCTATCATACTTGTTAACATCGCTGCTGTAAATGTACACATCCTGGTCGTATATTTAGATATTTAGAACTCCAGAGGAAATCATCTCTAAACCAGTGGTCAGGTGATGAAGATTCACAATCAACATCCATTAGATGCACAGTTTCCTCACACAGGCTTTAATGCAGGTGTGCAATGAAACAGGTTAGCTAGATGGATTTGCCAGGAACCTACACTAATATCTGACTGTGATAATGCATTGGCCAGTGGAATTCAAATTAATGCCCAGTGAGCTGCAAACAACACGTGTTCTTCTCTGCACATCCTTACAAATGCACAGCTTCCCTGACGGGCTTCAGTTAATTCTTTCACAGTTGTGACTTTCTCTTTCCCTCAACATTGCCTGATAAAATCTCTCTCATGCTGCTATCATATAAACTTTGTTGCTATTTTTTAAGTCTTCGTGAGACCTCACATTTCCTAGTGTGAAATCTGGGTCTAAATAAAGCTGTGCTGGCAAACTAGTATCTCTGATGCTATCAGCTATCTTGTCTTTTATTACTGTCTGCTTTTAGCATTCTGTATTTGCAGGGTTCAGCAAAACTGACCTGCAGCAGCTAAAAGCTGCTTTTTTTTCTGTTGGGTTTCTTTCTTTTCTTCCTATTGCTCCTGGAACCTTCCAATAAATTTGACCTTATATCTAACATTCTTTCTGCCTGGCCCATTAATATGAAAAGTGCCTTGTATATTGTATCTTTTTCTTCCATTGTCACTCTGGAAAGAAGCACAGGGTCTTTTCTGCAATGCCACCTGTGGCATACATCAGAACACTTGCCTGATATTGCTAGCTATATTACAAGCAAATGATGATGCTGAAGTCTCTAGAAGGAGCCAGATCCTGACAATGGCCTTTAGCAAACAGCAGTTTGTAATCTTGCCTTCATTACTGCAGAGAACTGGAGCCAAATTTCCTTTAGAAGTTTTCTCTTTCCCCATTAATTTACCCCTGCAAAAGTGTTGCAAGGTTTCCTTTTCTTTATTCCTCTGTTAGATACCATCATTCTTTCTGCTCGTTTTGTCTCTGTGGGTGACCATGTGGGGAAAGATGCTTAATACTTGAGATTCAGCTGAAAAATTACTTAATGAGGACATTCTTTCTACTTTTTGTCCTCACTCTTATGCAGTTTAGGGTCCTTTCCTCTGACTGCTGCTCAACCCACCCCTTCAGCTATGGCTATAAAAACACAGCTCATTTCTGGTGATCAGACTGATATTTCCCAACTCCAGAAATATCCATCAAAACAAACATATTGACCAGAGTAAGCAGACAAAAACTGCTAATCAGGTGAGCTTTGCCCTCAAAGCCATCTGTAACAAATAGGAAGCTCTAACCCAAGCCCCGTTGCAAGGGGCTTACGGGTCTTACAAACCTAACATGAGCAAATATCAACACTACAGAAAAAGAGGATAGGATAGGATAGGATAGGATAGGATAGGATAGGATAGGATAGGATAGGATAGGATAGAATAGAATAGAATAGAATAGAATAGAATAGAATAGAATAGAATAGAATAGAATAGAATAGAATAGAATAGAATAGAATAGAATAGAATAGAATAGAATAGAATAGAATAGAATAGAATAGAATAGAATAGAATAGAATAGAATAGAATACTAAGCCATGCCCCTCAGCACCTCGTCCACCCATGCCTTAAACACCTCCAGGGAAGGTGACTCAACCACCTCCCCGGGCAGCCTCTTCCAGTGCCCAATGACCCTTTCCGTGAAAAATTTTTTCCTAATGTCCAGCCTAAATCTCCCCTGGAGGAGCTTGAGGCCATTCCCTCTCATCCTGTCCCCTGTCACCTGGGAGATGAGGCCAGTACCCTCCTCTCCACAACCTCCTTTCAGGTAGTTGTAGAGAGCAACGAGGTCTCCCCTCAGCCTCCTGTCTGTCAAGATTATAGCTTTAGAATTTCCTATGGCAAATTACTCCCTTGCCAACATAATACAGGCAGACAGAGAACAAAGATCTAGCCCATTCAGTTCCAGTTGCACTAGGAAGCTCATTTCATTAAAATTTATTGTCATGCTTTGGATAGATATAATTCTAGCTGCTTTGCTAACATAACAAAATAAATGTCTCAAATCCCTCATCCTTGGAATAAGTGATGTATAAGTATACTTGTCATATCAATTTCAAACCAAGGACTGGAAAAATAGGATTAGAACAAGGTGAATCAGTCCAATGGCTAGGATAAACTAAACAACTCTAAGGCTCCCATAGTCGTGTTTAATGGGTTTAAGCCACAAGAAGAGTGGGAAACACTGCAGCAATTAGTCTCAGTTGTGTCTTTTAATTACAGACATATATATCTGCACTCCTTTTTATTTGTATTAGGATTGGTTTTCTGAAGATGTTTATTTTGGTGACTGAAGCATTCCTTTCCCCAAAACTTCTTATTTTACAAATTAAGTAAGCAGAAATATAGAATTTAAAGTAGATTTCTGAGAAATTTGTCTAGCACATACAAGAAAAGCTGGCAATTATTTTTGTATAAACTCAATATACCCATTAAGAGAAAATTAATCCTGAATTAATGTCCTATTCTTCAATTTGTCAAAGTCCTGTTGCTATACCACCATCCCTTCTGCCCCTACCCCTGTCAAAAAAAAAAAAAAAAACATAAAAAAACTCTGGATAACTGTCATTGGCTATGATATGTAATAGGACTATAAAAAATATGTATATCCCACCAGCAATTTCAAGAATGTTACTTATTTTCTCAACTCATACATTAAAAAATAAATCTGTAAGCACATACACAAAACTAATTTAAAACAAGAGCACAGCAACTTTGTCCCTAAAAAAGACTCCAGTGTTTAAGAAAGAACAGAAAAGGGGTTTTACTGGTTTTATTTTTCATTTTGAAAGAAGATAATTTATATAATTGTCAGGAAACTGCTACACAAAATCCAGCTGTAAAGAACCAAATGTCTTGGCCTGGCTTCCAGGAGCTGAGTTACTGGATTTAAAATCAAGTAATTTAACCCAAATTTGCAGATAGCCAAGATAACCTGCCATATCCTCCATGGACTTGCTTCCTTGCTTTTGATGACTCTGGGCATCTTGCTGAGGCTGTCCTCTGCAACCAGGTAGAATACCAGGAAGAAAAAATAATGATATCAACAATACATAGAGCTATTTTTATGGTGTCTGAATCAGTCTCTATGGCAACAGTTTTTTAGCCTATTTAGATTTTTTCTCAATCTCTGTCTTCCTCTCCCCCTTCTTGCATTATTCTGTTGAGTGACAGATATTGATAGAAAGATAAAACATAATGTCCACATACAAACATCTATTGAGTTTGGAAGAGTAGGCGGTTGTTTGCTTTATATTTGACCTTTCCCTTTAACAGATATTTCAAAGTCATTCCACTAAACTTCTTTCCTTTTCTTTGAGAAAAAGTTACTAAGTAAAAAGAAAGATACATTCCACTTGAAATCCAATTATTCGAATATATATATAAATATAATTTTTCCTTTTTAAGTCCTAGTGTTTTATGAGAGTAGTCTATGTGTCATCATTACTGTTTTATACATGGGGAGAGGCAAGTACAGCCAGGAAAAGAAGAAACATTATCCAGGTCAGCCAGCCAGCTAACAGTTTCACTGACTGTAGTAATAGATTTACAAATTTTTAGTACCTTACAAGTACATTGTACTTACAGTACAAAGACTTACACTTTATACCTGAGCTCTCCTTATTTGGAAGGTTTATATTTCTGGCTTCTTATATCCTTTCCCATCTCTTCTGTTGCTGTATGAATAAAGCTCGTAAAAATGCAGAAAAAAAAAAAAAAGACTATACCCTGAGAATTGCAAACCCACCTGCCTAAAATGTCCATTAAATTCACAGAGAAAAAGAAACCTGTATGAAAGCAGAGGAAATTTGTTTTTTAGAAAATCCTATTCAGTTATATTAAATCAAAGTATTTCATGTAAGAAGAGTAGGTGTGAAACTTGTCTTCTTTATTGGAGGGCAAAAAAGATAAGGCTGATGGCTATAATGAAGTGGGGATGATATTTCCGGGCAGTATAGGATGGAAAGCAGCTGGTGCTGGTTTGGGCTACCAACACAGAAGAGTTTTACTGAGGATCTTGGACCTTTGTGTAAACAGACCAGTACAGGAGGGCTTGTTCTTCTTCACAGATAAGTAGATGAAAGGGATCTTTTTCACACTGGCAGAATTCTTATCCCTTGTGATTTGACCCGATTTTTTAATGTATCTGATATAATTCTGCTACCTTCCAGCTTTGGAATATAAGAACAATAGTGTTGGATCAACTCAGTCATCTTTTTTATTTACTGTGTATAGGAAAGAGTGTAGGAACAGGGAATTGATGATCCTATCTCTAATATGCCTGCTTGAGTTTTTGCTGTCAGCAATTTAAAGATTTTCTGGGCCAGGACTGCAAAGTATCCTATTCTCTAATCCATTTTAAACTAGCTTACCTCTTTGGGTACCTTCAAATCCTAAAGCAATGAGTTCCACATTTCAGTTTTGTGATGCATCAGTGACATAAAAATAAAGTAATATGTAGAGCATCCTAGTTCTAACACTTAACATTTTGTTTCAGTGCAGATCACATTATTTGTATCCTGAGCAGAGTTGTTTGTCATTACAGTTCCTCACAATAACTGGAAGTAAATTTTAAAAAGCACCACAGATGAGACTGATTCATGTGTATCCAACACTCAGACAAAATTGCAGATGATCGGCTGCATCCTGTTGGCTGTTATGTTCTGTGCAAAAAACCAGAGTACTGTGATACAAGCCAAAGTGTCATGATTTCAGCTTCATCAGATTGTACTTATATTTTTAAGCACCAGCAATTTTCTTACAAATATTATAAACTCTGCATTTTATTTAATTGAAAATATATTAGATGGTTTGTGAATTAGAATAAGATACTGTAAGAGGAAGTTTTGAAACATATGTTGTGATAGTTTATTGAGATCAATTGAGTAATCAGAATGAGTCTTCTCATCAGAAAAGTTTAAAAAAAATCATTAATATCAACCAATGCTTTTGTGCCTCATGTAGGCAGAAAGCCATCTTACAATTGGCCAATGAAATTTAATATAAAATAGTCAAAAATATTCTTTAAAATGGCTGAAAATAGCAAGGTTATTTGCAGGAGAGGGAGAAAGAGGAAAAAAACCCCACAAAATATTCACCTCATCTGATTGAAGTTGATTCAACAGTAGTTGTAAAGTAATTAGTAGCAAGCACTTACCATAAAGCCGTCACAGCATTACCACCTTCAAGGGCTGAAAACAATTTATCTTTAGAAACTATGTGTGCAGTGTGGATTGAGAAGGTAATATTAATGAAGGAAAGAACTGGGAAATAGCAGCGCGCTTAAAGCTGACTAAAGCTAAAATTGATGACAAGAGGCTGTCAGAAACACATGAGTAATTTATTAAGCAATGATAGATTTGGGTAAGTAGCACAGCAAAATCAGTCCTTCTTCTGATATGTGTGGTGAAGATAAATTAGCAGTTTTGTAAACGGAGCAGTGCTGTTTGCCCTTTGACTAATATATAAAACAAGCCTTCAAGAAATGCATTTGCTCTTTTCCTACCTGGCTTTCACTGCTGTACTTATCCCCAAAACTATATTAAATCTCTAGGGGTAAAGACACTTCTAGAATTAAACTTCTGTCAAGGCATCACCCTGAGTGATTATGTTATTAACAATCATGTTTATCAGGTGTCCTGGAGTACTTGGCTCTGTACCAACATTGAGGGAGAGCACCAGGGGCTCCACTTTCAAGGAGAGTGCAGTCTGAGTCAGGAACAGAGCATATACAATTCAAAACATTGAATTCAAAGAGATAAAGATGACGTTTTATTTAAGTCCATCCTCGTCAGTAAAATATATGTTCATTCATACAATAATCTCATATGTTTTATTAAGGAATATAGGCTGGCTGATGTTGTGCCCATCTACAAGAAGGCTTGCAGGGAGGATCCAGGGAACTACAGGCCTGTCAGTCTGACCTCAGTGCCAGGGAAAGTCATGGAACAGGTGATCTTGAGTGCGATCATGAAGCACATGCAAGAGAACCGGGTGATCAGACCCAGTCAACACGGGTTCACAAAAGGCAGGTCTTGCTAAACTAACCTGATTGCCTTCCATGATCAAGTGACTAGACTCTTGGATGAGGAAAAGGCTGTGGATGTGGTCTTCTTAGACTTTACTAAAGCCTTTGACACAGTTTCTCACAGCATTCTGCTTCGGAAACTATCGGCCTCTGGCCTGGACAGGCGCACACTCTCCTGAGTGGAAAACTGGTTGAATGACCGGGCCCAGAGAGTGGTGGGAAATGGAGTTAAATCCAGCTGGAGGCCAGTGACAAGTGGGGTTCCCCAGGGCTCAGTGCTGGGTCCAGTCCTCTTCAATGTCTTTATCAACGACCTGGATGAAGGCATCGAGTGCTCCCTTAGCAAGTTTGCAGATGACACCAAGCTGGGTGTAAGTGTGGATCTGCTGGAGGGTCAGGAGGCTCTGCAAAGGGACCTGAACAGGCTGGAGGTGTTTAAGGCATGGGTGGATGAGATGCTAACGGTCATGGTTTATTGTTTGATGGGAATGGTTGGACTTGATGATCCGGTGGGTCTTTTCCAGCCTGGTTATTCTATGATTCAATGATGCTATGAATCATTAATATCCAAGTAGCCACTGTTCTGTTATGAGTGGAGCAGAAGATTAAAGAGACCAAATAAATATGGGAACTTCAGACTACCTTCTTTCATAGGAAAATTATACAGGTAGAGGAATAAAGTTCTTTTTAAACAAGTGTTCATAATGGGGCCTTTTACAATGCCTGCTTCCTTTTGTTGCTCTTTACATGTCCACAGCTTGGAAACTGATGTGAGCTTCTTCAAACTGATTGTGTACATTTTCTAGTTCCCTTCTTCCCCATAAAATAGCAGACTTCGAGACATTATAACTCCTCTAATGCTGTAGGCATCTTTAATGGAAAGCTCTTTAAATTCTTTCGCAAGCGTCATCTAAGAGCATAGCTAAAGCCCACCTGGAGAAAGCTATCATGTTGCTAGGCACTTGTTCTCACTGCAGCTTATTTTGCTGAAACCTCTGTTCAATCTTTCCAGCGTCCCTCCACAAAATTCTTCCTTCCTCATTTGGAATCCACATTTTTCTCCAACTGGAGGCTCACATTCTTAGAATTCCTAGGAGTTAAGAAGGGTGAAGCCACTAGACATGAGGCCTTGTAAACAGCATTGGAATCCTCACAAGACTCCTTATAATGACTCCAGAGGAAGAATATATTTAGAACAAATAAGAAGAAGGGCTGTGCTTGCTGGTATCTGTGAGGAATCAGTAGTATCCAAATAGCAATGTTGTCCCAGCACCTCCTCCAGATTGTGTTGATACGAGTGGATTCAACTCACCTTACATCTGAAGTATGGACTCACTTAGCTAAATATTTTCTATGGCTCCATGGTAAGAGGGAAGTGGAATAAAGGCAAGAAAGCCAGGGTGAATAAAAATACTCCTGTTCTCCTTAGCCAAGAAATCTGGCTTGAAGTAATATGACAGAGGACCTTCTACTAGTTATAACTTTTCCTGCTGCATTTCAGTAAAACCATTGAAACTTCAGTAAAGACTTTCACAGTTTCTCACAGCATTCTGCTTCAGAAGCTGTCAGCCTCTGGCCTGGACAGGCGCACACTCTCCTGGGTGGAAAACTGGTTGGATGGCCGGGCCCAGAGAGTGGTGGGAAATGGTGTTAAATCCAGCTGGAGGCCAGTGACAAGTGGGGTTCAGCAGGGCTCAGTGCTGGGTCCAGCCCTGTTCAGTGTCTTTATCAATGACCTGGATGGAGGCATCGAGTGCACCCTTAGCAAGTTTGCAGAAGAAACTAAGCTAGGAGGTAGTGTGGATCTTCTGGAGAGTCGGGAGGCTCTGCAAAGGGATCTGAACAGGCTGGACTGCTGGGCAGAGTCCAATGGCATGAGGTTTAACACGGCCAAATGCCGGGTCCTGCACTTGGGGCACAACAACCCTAAGCAGAGGTACAGACTAGGAGAAGTCTGTCTAGAAAGCTGCCTGGAGGAGAAGGACCTGGGGGTGTTGGTTGACAGCAACTGAACATGAGCCAGCAGTGGCCCAGGTGGCCAAGAAGGCCAATGGCTTCTTGGCTTGTATCAGAAGCAGCGTGACCAGCAGGTCCAGGGAGGTTATTCTCCCTCTGTACTCGGCACTGGTGAGACCGCACCTCGAATCCTGTGTTCATTTCTGGGCCCCTCACCACAAGAAGGATGTTGAGGCTCTGGAGCGAGTCCAGAGAAGAGCAACGAAGCTGGTGAAGGGGCTGGAGAACAGGCCTTATGAGGAGCGACTGAGAGAGCTGGGGGTGTTTGGCCTGGAGAAAAGGAGGCTGAGAGGAGACCTCATTGCTCTCTATAACTACCTGAAAGGAGGTTTTGTAGAGGAGGGAGCTGGCCTCTTCTCCCAAGTGACAGGGGACAGGACGAGAGGGAATGGCCTCAAGCTCCTCCAGGGGAGGTTCAGACTGGATATCAGAAATATTTCACATAAGGGGTCTTTGGGCACTGGCAGAGGCTGCCCAGGGAGGTGGTTGAGTCACCATCCCTGGAGATGTTTAAAATATGGGTAGACAAAGCGATAAGGGGAATGGTTTAGTGGTGGATAGGGATGGTTGGACTCAATGATCTCATTGATTTACAACCTGGTGATTCTATGATTCTATGTTTCTATGATTTGATCCTTCTACAAAACCATTTCATTCTTTGTTCCTTTAAAACACATAGGTTGTTACAATGTTCCTCTTGAATAATTAGAATTTTAGAAATTTTTATAATCTTGCTAAAGGAATTATTGTGAAGTATTCTAAACTGCTTTGTTATAAATATTATTTTGTCTACCACAAATCTTTTATCTTACCGGTTTGACATAGCAGATAAAGAGAACTGAGTGAATGTGATACCTCACAGAATTTCCTCCTAGCTGGACAGCAGTGCAAAGATATAGGCAGCATAAGTGGCTTCACCTATTGAAAAAAAAAACAAACTCTTGACATTTTGCTTTCCTGTGTAAGCAACGAATAGAAGCAAATGTCAAAATATTAACTGAGTGGAGAAGTTGGCTTTACCTATTGTTCTCCTTCTCATTCTCTAGTCTGTCTTCCATATACATGTGTGGGTCACAACATCTTGTCTTGACTGTGGGTAATGTTGCTTTTTCCTTTCAACTTCCATAAATTATCTAATTACATGTCATGTCAGTAGCCATGATATACAATGACCAGAACTAATGGTCACACTGAGGTGCAAAGTATCACAAGGAAGTGCCTCCTTTGATTTCCTCAGTGTTCACATGCATCCATTGCTATATAATCTTTCGTCTGTGTGAAAACTGCTTAAATTTCATTAATATCATTAGAAACCCATAATGACTCAGGGTTTTCCCTCTCCTGTAGTTAGAGGGACTCTATTTGGTTTTAGCCATGTTTTCAATAAAACAGAGATGTCTATCAGGAATTTCTTTCTTCCAGCTGAACTTTCATCCTGTAGATTAGGCAGCTTCATTGCCAATACAGGGATCTCTGCAAGAAGTGAAGGAGATTGATGGCCTTTGAAACAACCCATGACTAATGCATTAAAGGGATTGCAAATTAATATCATGACCATAATAGGAATTAATGTGATTCATGATGCTGTTGTATTGTAAGTTTGTATTGACTGTGTTGTACATGAACTAGTGCAATGTCAGTTGCCCGAACTGGAGGATCTGTTTTTGACTCGGTCACTCTACATTCATTCTCAGTTACAGAGGTTGACATGATCTTATTCAGAGATGTAAAGCAATCTTCTCTGCATCCTATCTGCTGATAATGTTACTTTGCAATGCCCAAACCATCCAAGGTTCTTTCTACCTCCTCTTGTTTTTCTAGTGTGACAATGTGTTTTGATTCCAAGACTACAGGAGAAGAGTACATATTTCTAAAAAAAATAAAAAAATTAAAAAATCAGGTTTTCAATTAAATGAAACAGTAAAAACTGGTAAATCACATACATACACATATGTATCCCATTAACAACTTTTAGATGCATTTACATAAATCTTTTCAAATGTGCTTGTATGTGTGTGTATGTCTATACGTTACCTGAGCACTACTTGATTCAAAAGCTTTTGTTCTCACCTGTTCATAGGCACACATGGAGACACACGTACACAGAGACATACGCTTTCTACTTGGGTTCAGTGTCAGGTTCCTGTACTGTATCTGCCTGGGATGGAGTTTGTTTTCTTCACAGGAGCCTGCATGTTGCTGTGGTTCAGATTTCTGACTGAAAGAGTGTTGCTAGCACACTGATGTTTTAGCTATTGCTGAGCAGTGCTTACACAGCATCAAGACCTTCTTTGTATCTCAGCTGCCCCACCAGTGAGTAAGCTGGGGGGTAGGGAAGGTGTTGGAGGGAGACACAGCTGAGACAGCTGATACTATTTGACAATATGCTCAGCAATATAAGTGATGGTCTTTCAAAAGGAGACTGGTGTGGCAACAGTCTGCTGGGGGGAGGTGGCGAGTGATTGCCTTTGCATCACTTGGTGCGGTTTTTTTTTTCCTTCACTTATTAGACTTATTATCTCGACCCACAAGTTTTTTTCTCACTTTTGCTTCTCTGGTTCTCTCCCCCATCTTGCTGGAGGAGTGGGCGAGTGACTGGGTGGGTGCTAAGCTACTGGCCGAGGTCAGCCCACCACATTTGCTCAAACCTACCACATGTTTTCTTGGATAAAAGAACAAATCCAAAGTGTCCCACATGCCTTTGTAGGTGGGCATGACCCCAAGCTTTGGCATGAAGTCATCCATACTCTGAAAGCGTTAGCACGCCTCCTGGCACAATTTTGTCCCACACAAATTACCATTAGCCCAGTCAATTCCCTGAGTTCAGGATAGTTAGAATTGGCAAGAGAACAGTGACAGCAGGCTGTTTGGATGTGGTCACCTTATTCTGGAGTACAAAGAAATTTACTAATAAAGACATTTGCTGTATCATTCCAGTTGGCTGCAGGATGACTGAATGCTTTCTAAGTGATTTCATTTGCAAGTACAAATAGATGTTGTTATAATATATCTGCAAAATTTTACTTTATCAGATTTTTTTTTTTTGAAAAAAAAACCCAAACCCCTGAAGTTATGTGATATGAGAAGACTGTGGATGACCACTGTAATAGAGTAATCTCCCTTTCCTGGATTGTTTCTATTTTGGCCTTAAACTACTTCTCTCAAAAGTGGTCATTTCTCACTGTTTCCATACTGCTAATTCTGAAAGACACTGTCTTTTGAGGAAAACTAGACATACTTGAAACTGAAAATGCTCTTAGTGGCAAAATCATCATTTTCCTGTTATCATGATTTTTATAAAAATACTTCTAAGACATATGTATATAACTATTGAAAAATAAACATAAAAATAATAAAGGCAAGTGTCATGGCAATCAGGATTACAAAGCTGCTTCAGTCAATCATGTGAAGGGATGGAACTCTTAGTTATGCAGAGAAGGAATATTTGCTGACATCAGTATCCCAGACAAGAAGATGGACTGCTTTCCTGTGGCAGGATCATAATCACAGTCAGACTAAATGAAAGGCAACTGCAGACTTTGTTGTTGAACTTCTCATTCTAGTAATAATTTTGATTGCTGTGGAAACTCCCTGAAATTACAGCAATGTTATTGTTAGCAAATGAGATCAAAATTTAAAATAGACCAAATATGATTTGATTTAAGAGTGTAGATACTGAAATGACAATCATATTTTCCTAAAAGAAAAAACTGTTTGACAAGTTCTTACCTATGTGGCATTGAGGGAGGGGAGAAAAAAAAAAAAAAGCATTATTTTCTATCTACCTAGTGAAGGTTTTTCCTTCTACTTGGATCATTCAACAGGAATTGAAGGCTCACATTATCTCTCAGTATCCATTGTTACCCTCTTATGTTATGCCATCTCTTTATGGAAACTCCTTCAATTCCTTGCCTTTGTCAGTACCTGGACTCCTCCTCCTCTTTTTCTCAGAACTCCATAGGGAGCTCCCTCTCTACTGTGCTCTGAACTACTCTTTTCTTTAGCTGCAGTCATTGCTGACTCATGTGTAACCCTTGTGCTTAGCTCAGCCACCCCTTCATTATCAATCCTGGTGCATTGCTCCTAGCTGCTCTCACAGCCTCCACAGAGAACTTTTAAATAAATTAAAGTTAGGAAGACTCAGGACCCTTGGAACACTCTAGCATGGATTGCCCATCACTCTAATTGACTGTTGGCTCTTGTATCATTCATTATTTTCCAAAAAGGTATAGCTATTTGTATGTTTATGCAACCAAATGTTTCTACTTGCAACAACCCAAAGAAAGATCTGAAAATCTGGTTGTCTTTATGTAATAATTTGAAAAGAACATACCGCACATTGTTGTATGTTACAGCCAAACAGCTTTTCCTTCATTGTTAATGCAATTGTCTCATTACTATATATGTCTTCAAACCTGCCAAGAGCGTTCATCTTCATATGAGAGAGCACACTGCACATTCTGTATTTTAAAATTAAATCAATATGGAATTTTCAGAGTCTAAAAACAATTCCTGAGAAGTAACTGTCCTGAAAACCAAAGGGTAATAACATCAGTAAAGCCTGTTTATTTCTCCATAATCTCCACCTTAGTTTGCATAGTTCCTAAGTATATAAAATTGTTTCTGTCATACCAGTATAACCACTCTGACAGCAAGCATGCATTCTCTTTTTTCTTATGAGCCACAGGCAGTTGCATAGACTTTTCAGGCCAAATTGCATTTTCATCAATATCAATACAGTCCCTTATGTTCACACTGCACCTGCAGTTCTACTTCTATAATACTGTTACCCTCAACAATGTGCAAGAACATAGGAACTTCAATACTTCAATGGTTTTCTGAGGCCAAATTGATTTTGCTTGCCCACTAATTAAAAAACCCAAATATATGTATTATTCATAAATATATATTTTATCTGTCCTTAAATAAGGAAACTTTCAGACCTGGTAATGCAAAACCTCAAAAAGCTAATTTTATAGAGTAGTTTTTCAAGATAACATGAACTTCAAGTTAATTTTTTAATTGTCATTCCTCAATAGCTCAGTAGTGAAGAAATTATTTTAACAGAGCATACCTGTGATTTTCACTTATTTTTTACCTGAGCTGAACATGATCACTTTACACTCAAAAGGACTGATTTTTCAAGAAAAAAGAAACCCAAAACCAAAAAAAATCCCCAGCCCCCTCCCAAGCAAACCACCTCCTCTCCAAAAAACAAACCCCAAAACAAACACAAGAAAAAGAAGATAAATAGGAAAGGGGTGTCTGTGGCACAGTGAAACGTCACTATTAAAACACAGTGATAGTAATTTGGGTTTAATTAGTCAAGAAGATGTTGAAAAACTTGTGTTTAAATTGGTCTTTTGCTTCAGAGTTGTAAAGAGTTTCTGATTTTCTTTTATGTCAGCCTCAAAACCTGCTGTTCTGAGCTTCATAAACTTCACAACACATTCATGTGAAGACATAGTTAAAATAATAAGTTATTTTCTCCTGACAGAGTTGACATTTACCTTGTTTAAAGTGTTTAACATCAAAGCCAACACAAGAAATTCATGATGTGAAGTAGGCCATGTTCATTTACTGTAAAAATATTCATCCAGTACTTTGTAAACATTTAAAACACTTAGGATAAGAAACAACATCAGAAGCCTCTGCTCATGCACCTTTCATCCCTGATTCTATAGGTGTCAGCACCCAATATAAAGCCCACTTGAATTAATGGGAGTCTTTCCACTGTCTTTTGAATTAATCCTGTAAACAATTACAGGATCCACTTCCTTCATTTCCTGCCTGCCTAGAAAAATACACGTTTGCAGCACAAAGGCAAAAAGGAAAGAGCTTCCCTTGCCAGCTTTTGTAATCGAAGAAATTAAATTGCCTCTGAGTAACCTGCTCTATGATACTGCTTCTGCTGCACTCATTTGCTTGCATAAACCTAGCAATAACAATCCAAACCAGGAGGAAGACTAAAATGAGTACAAGCCTATGGAAACTGTATGATAACTATCTTCCAACTGGTTTTCAATTTACAGTAGGCATGGCACCAAGAAAACAATTCTGACTGAACACATTACAAACCTGCACACTGCACTGACAATCTCCAGAAAATGCTACAAACAACATGGAATGAATTTTAGTGTCTCATATGTTAGTAATAGCTGAGCATATTATGAATTATCCAGCTGGACTTCTTGCCACTAACGCAACTAGTAACCAAAATGAGCCACAAATATTTCTATAGCCCTGGAACAAATTAACAACCACAATGTGGCTTGCAACCATTACAAGCAAAGCCCTCCAGGGCAGGCGGAGAGTTGTGTGCAAGCTGACTGTCAGGCAGGGTTCCTGGCCAAGGATCTCATTCAGACTGTGTGAGGTCCTGGGCTGGAAGAGCATATTTCGACCCAGTCAAAACTGTGCCAAGGAACTCACTAACAATTTTGCAGTATGGATCACACACCAGGGCATAAAGGATGCAGAGACTGTTACTAACACAGACAGGTTGTGCCATACACAGAGTGTGAAAGGTTTGAATAGCCAGGACGTAACTTGCATAAATTCTTTTTCATCCCAAAACCACACAGCCTCACCCTTCACATTTAACTTATAGAATGATGCATGTGCATTCTAAGGTCTGGAGAAGAATAGTAACTAGCAGAGGAATTAGTTTGCATAAAATCCAGTAGTTCTCTATGGATAGAATTGAGGGATGCCAAAGTAGAGCTATGTGGTATCAAATTTAAATTCAGACATTATTGATATGAGTGATAGAGGTGACAGCTATCGAAGGAGAACTTTGAAGAAAAGTAATTACAAAGGGCAGAAGCTAAAAAAGCAGGCTCCATGTTCTTTTAGTGGATCATATATGAATAACATTTCTATTGCTGGACTGTGCATCTGGGATTAAATGGGAGACATTCTGACTGATCTTCATGTGACAGTAAAGGTTGCAAATGCTTCACTTACAAAGAAGTAATTTTCAGAAATACCTTTGAGGGAAATATGGAAAAAGAGGAGCAGGAATTGGATCTGATGGTGTATCATCTAGAAAAACTTTAGATATTTAAAACATTTCTGGGCAGTATGAATGCAGAGAAAACTTACATTTTTAAGCATAAGTTTTCTTTCCATCACACTTGTGGAGGAGATCACACAACTACTCAAAATCCACTGCTGTTGCACAAAAGAATTAGCTTGCTCTGAAAGTCCAAGTAATGGCTACCATTCACATTGTGTTGTACCATATATAGAACCCTGCAGTAAAATAATTAATTGTGCATATCTTTTCACATAAATGCTCATTAAGTCAAATGCTTTTTCGGGTTATCATGTCACATATCAGAACACGATGTAATGAAGTTAAACCACCTGAGACTTCAACTTTTAAGGACACCGGAGAAGACTTCTAGAAGATTTAAAAGTTTGTCTATAAGTTAATTAAAGTAAATAGTTTCATAGCTCTTGGTTTATTATATGAAAAACATTGGTTTAGTACACTTTTTTCCCTTATAGTGCTATTTTTCAATATGAGTATCAGATTTCCTAAATTATTTGCTTGAACAAGTGGTTTTAGTAGTACTTGAGCTTGAGAAAGAGAAAGCATGGGATTTTTTAACTGAAATGGTACATTCAAAGGTTTATATTGCCATTAATATTAATGATACTGGAAGAGAAACACGAAAGTCCACAGCTACGATTTCTCAGGCATTTAAGATCTTAACAGTTTCAAATATGTTTGCAACTGAAGAGACAGCCTTACTTGCCATATTTTTTTGTCATTGAAAATCCATTCCCCTTCCAGAAAAACACTGCTGAGATGTAAGCCCTTACTTCTTTGTCCCACAGCCTCTGAAAGTCCATCTACTATTTCTTGGCAGTTTACTCTAGAGATTAGTATTTAGTCTAAAATTCAGTATTATCTTGATGTCCAGAAGGAGATCCATGAGAAACGGTGTCCCTTGTGGATTCGTACTGGGGCCAGTGTTGTTTTATTTCTTCATCAATGATATAGGCAGTGAGATCAAGTGCACCCTCAGCAAGTTTGCAGGTGACAACAAGCTGAGTGGTGCAGTTGTCACACTAGAAGTATAGAGTGTCATCCACAGAGGCTGGAGAAGTGGGGCTGTGAGAACCTCGTGAGGGTCAACAAGGCCAAATGCAAGGTTCTACAACTGGGTCAGGGCAATCTGTGGTTTCAGTACAGGATGGGGAATAACGTGATGGAGAGCAGCCCTGCAGAGAAGGACTTGAGGATGTTTATTGATGAGAAGCTCAACATGAGCTGGCAATGTGTGCTAAGAGCCCAGAAGGCAAATAGTATCCTGGGCTGCATTAAAAGAAGCATGGACAGCAGGGCAAGGGAGGTGATTTGGCCCCTCTACTGTGCTTTCATGAGACCCCACCTGGAGTATTATGTCCAGTTCTGGAATCCTCAATATAAGAGGGATGTGAAACTGTTTGAATGAGTCCAGAGAAGGGCTACAAAGATGATCAGAGGGATGGAGCACCTCTTCTATGAGGGCAGGCTGAGAGAGTTGAGGTTGTTAATCCTGGAGAAGAGAGTTGAGGTTGTTAATCCTGGAGAAGATAAGGTTCTGGGGAGACCTTATAGTGACCTTCCAGTACTTGAAGGGGTCTACAAGAAAGCTGGGGAGGGATACAAGGGTGTGGAGTGATAGGGCAAGTGGGAGCAGCTATAAATGGGAGGAGGGAAGATTTAGGCTATACACTAAGAAAAATTTTTTCACAATGAGGGTGGTGAGGCACTGGAACAGATTTCCCAGGGGACTTGTGGATGCCTCCTCCCTCGAAGTGTTCAAGGCCAGGTTGGATGGGGCCTTGGGCAGCCTGAGCCAGTGGGAGGTGTCCCTGCCCATTGCAGGGGGGTTGGAACTGGATGATCTTTATGTTCCCTTCCAACCCCGAACATTCTATGATTCTATGATTCTATGATTCTATGATTCCATGTTTATCTGACCAGTATATTGTATCCCTGTATTCTGACAGTCTGCCAGTATTGAGACAAAGATATTGTATTGCGCAAATCAATTTCTTCTTTTTGTTTGTTCTTTGTTTCACGTATTCTTTGTTGTAATCTTTAAGTGTACTTTATTTGTGTATTCAGTGCATGGTCAGAACTTCATAAGAATAAAATTATCACCCATTTAATTTATTTCCTTTGATTTATCTCCTCAGAGCTAAATCAAGGGCAAGATTTTTTTTTTAATCTCCAAGAAATTTTATTACTTAAATGATTTTCTACTAGCTTTCATTTCTACTTCGTGACATAACCCTGCTGAGTGAATTTTAGCCCCATTCAATTTGCTGTCACCAATGCAGATTTCATTTTCCATGTTCATTTTCCAGTAGCTTTGATTCATATTCTATGTATCAGAACTTGGAGACAGTCAAATAGTTTGTAGAAGAAAAAGGAACCTGTTTCAGGGCAGGAAAACAAATCAGATGTACTTGCTTAACTCTATTTGTCTCTGTGTGGAAGATCTTTTCACATTGCTATTATAAAATAGTTCTATTAAAAAAAAAAACACAACAAAAAAAAAAGCAGCCCCAACATGCTCAAAAATAATTATAAATTATTATTTTGAACTGTCATTTATGACCTATGTTTTGTAGGTCAAAAGAACTGATAAATATTCTCTATGTTATTCATCATCATTACATAAAAATATTAATTACTGGAAGAGGTAGATTTGAATTTGCACTGTTTTTTACAACTTCTCTGCTGTGCTCCAGTATTCTCATTCAGAGTGGGTGTCTTACATGAGTGAAAGAAGGAAATAATTTGATACCTGATGTGAGCTCTGCTCTCAAAAGTATATTGTTTATTAAAAAGGAATGAATGGTCTTACTTAGATATTCAAGGTAGCTAAACACTTGAGGCTTAATTAGAGCTTATTAAATGTACATTCTGAGGACAGAAAAGCTCCCTTCCCCCACTTGTAATTGGAATTAAATATGGGGAGCTGAGAACAACAGCAATGGGAGGAAGAGGAGGTTAAAGTAACAGGGTTGAGTTAATTTCACAAGCCTGAAGGAATAGTGAATAAATTAGGCTGTTAAAATTCATTTTATTGCGAGGTAATAGGTGCTCAGTACAGGTAATTAATTCAGTGAGTTTTAATAAACAAGAATTAGAAACAAATAAGAAACATATCCTTCCAAAGGAATGAGGAAGACGTGTAGCAGTATCTCTTGATGCAGATAGGTTGACACACTGGAGGAGAGGAGAGGAGGAGAGAGGAGGGGAGAGGAGGGGAAAAGAGGGGAGAGGAGAGGAGGGGAGGGGAGGAGAGGGGGGGAGGGGGAGAGGGAGAGGGAGAGGGAGAGGGAGAGGGAGAGGGAGAGGGAGAGGGAGAGGGAGAGGGAGAGGGAGAGGGAGAGGGAGAGGGAGAGGGAGAGGGAGAGGGAGAGGGAGAGGGAGAGGGAGAGATTTGGGGTAGTCCTTCACATAGTAAGAAAGAAAAATATACTGATAACGTATTAGCTAAAATTATGGCTCCCTGGCTTGTGATAATCAATTCACCATTTAATAACAGCCTTTGGTGAAAAATTAATTTTTGCTTGGTTTTGGAAATAGATTTCCCAAATATAGCATTTCCCAGACAGCATTGTCTGTTTATTTGTTTATCGAAGGGGAAAAATACAGAAGTACAAAAAAAGCCAGATTTCCACGGAGCATTGGTCAACCATACTGAGCTCACAGCTATACCAGAGAGATGAGAGTTTCATTTGCCAGCGCAAATTCTGTCAGAGCAATCCCGTAGTGGTTGTTAGGTGATGTTTAGAGGTTGTTTTGCATCTTTCTGATCGTGTATGATACAAATACACGGTTATATCAGTGTCACAGTCTTGACATCCGTGTTCATTAATGACCCCTGTCTGCCATTCAGTACAGTTTGATATAATCAGCAGTCATATACTCCAGCCAGAACACAGAATGCTTCTAATAAAACTTGCTTCTGTCTTCTTATTTTATAATTAACATGATCATTAACATTTCCATCACAGTTCTTTCTTCCACAACAACCATGTCCACATTTGTATTAGATTATCATCATCTATCTTTCTTTCAATACAGGTGATAAATTATGAACTAAATCCTACAGTGTACACTCCATCATCCATAAGAGTTAGTAATGATTTCACCAAAAATATCAGGATTTGTTTGTATTTTCATTACCTATAAGGGAAATAGTATATTGCCCTGTTTCATCATAATACTCTTTCATCTATGTGGTTTCCCTCTTAAAGATTCTCTACTATTTCTCCAAAGTAATTTTATTGTCAAATTCTCATTCCGATAGAACATGCTAACTTTTACAAAAGCATATATAAGAAAGCAAATTAACGTTGCATATTGGGAATTCATGACATCTGAGCCAGCTAGTAAAAGAAAGAGCATTTCCATATGTTCTATCATATTTGTTGTGTGTTTCACTGAACAGCTTTCCTTTTAAATAAGTATTTATTTTTCATATACAGGAAATATTGCTATCAGTCAGGCTTTAACAGGATAGATTTTATGATTCCACATACCTAGGGACATCTAAACATTAGAATTAATGAAAAAATCTCAGGTGGAATGGTAGATCTGCCATCTTTTTTCCAGTTTACATTCTCTGCTTTTTAAAAATAAACAACAGTTCTCTTGCATATAATTATGTAGAACCCCTTTCCCCTAGATTTAAACAGACAATTTGACCCAGGATTAGAAGGCAAGGTATTTGTCACATTTGTTAATTCTCAGCAGGAAATCAATAGGTTTTGGCTCAAGTCCGTAACTTTTTGAAAGTTCAGAGGTTGATATCAGCTGTCAGCTATATATTTGACATAACTGTTGGAGTGAACCAGCACAACTGATTTCGGATAAGAATCTAGGAAAATGAATGCAATAGAAAATTCAAGACAAAAGGACATGGAAGTAATTGGGAAGATAAAATGAACTAAAAAGCATGTGCAGTGTCACATCCTTCCAAAATTTTTGTAGATATCAGCCCTGATTCAAGAATATATGCAAGCAACTATATATAAGTAGTTGCTTGCATATATTCTCCCTAAACAGTTTGCCAAATTTGAGGTTTTGTAAAAAAAAAATTAATTAGTATTTTTTACATATATGTAAGGTGGTTATTAGATGTGTGTGCTGAACAAAGAAATAATCATAAAATAATATAGGCATTTCTCAGCTACAATTGTACGTTGTTAATATTGGATGTGTGAAATGGAGTAGTAAGCTTTGTATAGTTTTGACACTTCAAATTGTGATAAGGATATTCTCAGTATTACTGATAAGGTTCTGGTACTGGGGTACAATACACACTACATTTTATAGTCTGCAACTAGCATTTTAAGCAACAAAGTGGAGGGTCGATCACTGTTTATGCCAAGAAGTTCATTTATATTAGCTAGAATGTCAAATTTAATTAAGGTCTACAATGAAAAAAACAAGCCAATTGCATGTGCTCAAAATACTTCTCAGATGACAAATGACTGACATCCATAAAAACAAAACCCAGGGTAATTGTTAAGGTTATGATATTTAAAGCTGACTTAAAAGATCTTAGAAACTATATTACAACAGGTTAATATTCAATAAGATTTAAATTTTTTAAAAAATCAAATAAATCAAACAATCTATTGCCTTCAATTCAGGTTTACAGTCAGGGTCTTTCTGCATAGAGGAAAAAGAAAATACATGGCAGTTAGGAGCATTAGGAGCATTTTCCCCGTATATTTTCTGTATTCAACTCTGACAGATTTTATAAGCACTTATGTTTATAACCTGCTTACCACAATGGCTTTATGATGATCCCTGCTCCAAGTAAATATGTTGAGAAAAATCTGGTGACATGGTTTATTTAGTGTTCTTTGTCCCTGCTCTGCACACTCAATGTTTGGGAAAACACTCAAAACCTCTTCTGCCTTAGCCTCATCAACAAGTTTCTTTCTTTCTCTCTGGCAACCACAACCTAAAAGGCAAGTTGACACTAAGAATAAGGGTCAAGATGATAGAATATGACAACTCTTTGAATTGAAAAGAGAAACGAGTGTCCCTAAGTATTCAGCATGAGCTTCTCTTTGCTCCCTGCAGGGCATCTGCACCACAACCACCGCATTTTTACACTTCTTCTTCTTAGCTTCATTCTGTTGGGTTTTGACAGAAGCGTGGCAGTCATATATGGCTGTTACTGGAAAAATTAGGACACGGCTTATAAGGAAACGTTTCCTGTGCCTTGGATGGGGTAAGTCCATAAATTCATTTCCTTAGAATCATTGGAATGAAATGTTTAATGCACTGACAATGTCAACAATATAATAATTATCTTCAGTAAACCTGGAATATAGAAGACAGCATGGTACTAAAATGAAAACTAGGTTAGGAGTCTTTCCACTTTACCTAAAGATCAAGCTATGCTGATGTATATTTTAGCATTCTTTTATAAATATGTTTTAACAACATTTTAGAAGATTTTCAGCAAAGTAGTGTAATATCAAGGAATCAAAATAAAACAAGAAAAAACATTCATTGAATATTCATGAAGCCTCTTCCTATTTCACTTTAAGACCTGTCAGTTGTACCAGTAATTTAGCTACATCAAAGTCGTACACCGTGGGCTGAAAACAGTGTCCTCCTCCCTGCCAGTGCATCAGCAAAGCAAATCCTGCAGTAGCACTGTGCTTCATTAAATGATTCATTCCATGTAAAATTGGCCATTTTGCAGTAGCTTGCCCTGTCATTTTTTTGTCCAGGCAGAAGAGCAATATTTTCCTCAGTACCTAGTAGTTATTACTGGTTTTGGTTTTTTTCAGGTTTACCAGCATTGGTGGTTGCAATATCAATAGGCTTCACCAAGACAAAAGGATATGGAACAGCCCACTAGTAAGTCAATCTGAAATGATAAATTGTGTTTTTAATTAACATGCGTGTTACACCCATCAGGAATTACATAGCTTAGACAAAAGACCCTACAGGTATCCAGTTACACTTGGAACAGCCCTAAGAGTCACTGAGAAGTCCATAAAATAACAAAAAGAAAACCATATGCTAGTCTTGGACGGAAATCAGCCAAGTGCTGGGGATCCCGGATTTCTTGTGAGGAGCTGAAGCAGCAGGCCTTTTGGAAACACTGAGATTCAGGTCCACTTAGCCACCTAAGACTTATATGCATTTATCAAAGAGAGCATTAAGTGTTGTGGTTAGATTTTGCCAAACTCTAAACCTGTTTAAAAATGTACTAGCAAGAGTTTCTTTAGCACCCAGCTTTCTGCCCATCTAGCATGTACTTCAGTTTTGATGCCTCTAAGCTGCTTGGAGCCAAAGCCTCCCAGGAACCTTAAAACAGTTCTCCCATCCATCCCCTCTCTCCTGGAGTGCTTGATCCAGCCCATTTCCTGGATGGGGCTGTACTTGAGATACACAGTGAGCAGGAGATAAGTGTACCTTATTTACATTTTATAAATACATTTGGCTGGTTACAGTGCGTAATTAAGCACCGTGGAAAATTCTCTCCTTTGCAAGATTGCCCTTCAGTTGTCTCCTGTTGAAGAAGGAGCTTGGACTAAGCTGCCCTCCTATCAGCAGACTACTCCAACCACTGAAATGTTATGTATGTGAGAGTGCTTTTCCTGCAGTCATCTTGTTAGGAGCTTCTCTCACGTCGCCTGAGAAATTAAGTATGCATCTGGACAGAAAGAGAGGAAATATGACTCTGTAGACTGGTAATGAGAGCATTCATCAGAGATGAGGATGAGTTAGGTCAAGTCCTTGCTTCAATGAATATTTAATTATTCTCCTTCGCATCATCACTGAGTGAGATCAGGATTCCCCCTCCCTGCCCTGCCTCTTGGCACATGCCATGGGAGGCTTCAAGCCCTTGTTCCAGCTCTGGGTGCATGCGGATTCAAACCCAAATCTCCTCCTGAATATCAGCTCTAACCACTGAGCTGTTTAGTTTTAAATTGTGACAATAGGCGTCTTGCATTTTTTAATGAGAAATAGCTTACCTCACTGAAGTGATTAACTATGGGACAGTACTAGCAATCATTAGCAAAACAGTCATAACCACTTTGAGGGAGTTATATTAAGGATTTGCTCCTCTGACTTTTTTTCTAACTAATATAAGCTCATCTTGCTGGCATTTTTATTACTTAGTCCTTGAACCAGAACTGGAATATCTTTCAGGCTGTGAGAATTACATATCACAGGATTACAATGTCCAGATCCCATTGGCAGATGTAGGTCTGTCCCTTGTAGGATCCATCCCATTGCATTTATTCTACTGAAATTATTCATGTATGACTACTTGCTCTAGTTAGTGTTGCTTCCTGCTTCCTAGTTCCTCCGTGGGCTGAATGCATTTTTAAAAGAGGATATACTGAAATATTCAGACAAAGCAACAAATCATTCATTAAGGGCAACCTGGAAAGTGAAAAAGAGCAGGTCTCTGTAAATGAACAGCTCTTCCCCCAGGATCCAAATTCCCTGACATGATACCATAGGACAAAATCACAAAAGGTCATATACGTGGTAGAAATAGAACCATAATGCAGCATTCTCATCTTATTTGCAAATACTTTTTCTTTTTTGATATCAGAATTATGTATGGAAAACAAGGAATGGCTGTCCTACTCTAGAAGCTAGCAAAGAATTGTGTCCCATAGCAACTGCTGGGCAGTGTAAAAATAGAGCTCCTGTCCTGCTCTCCTCCAATAACTAAAGTATTTGTGTAAGTTTTTTAACTGATTACACTATATTTGGCCTGTTTGGCTGCAATCAATTGCACACAAGCTGCCATCAGAAATGAGCCCTGCTGCAATGTATTCCTGCTGTAAGATGCTATTTTTGAAAATGGCAGTTTCAAATAGGGAAAATTAAGAGTGAAAATGAAGGAATTTATTCCAGGCCCATAGTCCCACACATAACGAGACTGATGGAAAGGGAGAAGGCCCAAGGATTTTTGAAGCAGATCTCAGTTTTACATGGTATATGACTCATTGGGCTGGCTTGAATTGTTCACATTCAAAGAAGTTCTGTGATCAACAATCCCTGATTTCTGTCTTTTTCTTTCAGTCTTATTTATTAGAGAATTACATTACTGCACATTTAAAACTACATATGAAAAATATTTCACATAGACTCTTATACTGATATAGATAGAGCATGAAAACAGATTTCCATAAAACAATAAAATTCCACAATGACAAATTTTTAGGTATTTCAGGATATCTGAAAAACATTTGTGTATCTGAAAGCTTGATTGTTTCTTCCAACTATTTGTGTGAGTTCAAGGAAGTACTGTTCAGACGATCAGTGCTGTGAAATCACCACTACTAGAAGTTACAATTAGTAAACCTGAGTGACCTACTCATTGACCATACTGACCAGTGCAGAAAACTTCCAGAAATTTGTTACATTAGAAAAAAAATTAAATACTGACTTAGTCCTGCTCTCCTAAGAGCAGGAGCCATTCTCCTGGAGAGCATGAAACAACTCACAAAATGTAAAGGACGCAGAAGCAAGTCTATAGATACTTCATCACTCACCAGTATTTTGTGACCATGTAGCATAGTCCCATAAAACCACCATTGGATCCACTTAACACTATTATATGACTTTCGGCTATGTGGAGATCAGGGATAAAGAAGTCAGAGTAAGAATATAAAATAAAATGAACTATAAAGCATAGAAACTTCTATTAGAGCAAAGAAAATAAAAAGAGGGAGGAAAAAGTAGTTTAATCTTTACAATTTTTATTATGGTTTAAGAAGGTGCCTGAGAATCTGTCATCAGAAAGTCTTCAACAGAAATAATTGGAAAAAATGCATATTTCAGAGTTATCAACTAGCAGATATCAAATACACTGCAATAATCACATCACACACTATTGAAAATCTAGATTACTGAAAATTCAAATTGTGTAAAGAAAAAAGGACAACTTCTACATTTTTCCCAACCCTTCCTCTAAGTGGAAGTTGCTTTTTTAAACAGCTCTTTGACTTCAGGACATTGGAAAGGGTGGGAACAGTTGTCCCTTGATCTTAAAGATTTTTGTGGTAGAATGTTTTTTTTTTATTATTTAAAAGAAAATGTGTTGACCCTTTTGTTCAGCACAGGTAACTGAAAATATGTTTCAACTACAATATGTCAAAATATTTTATGATCAGTAAACATGAAAATTTTAATTGCATGTCATAGTTATGCAGAATGGTTGTCTTCACTAAGTTTAAAAGTTCATATTGGTATCGAATGCACTGTAAATACATTCCTCCCTCTCAGAAGCCCATGTTCTTGGTCTCTTACAATTAATATGCTAACTTTCGGAAAAACAGCAAGAAAAAATGCAGAAAATTTTGAAATAAATTGAATATTATTGGGGTTCTTTTTGAAGCAGAATAGCCTGCATGTATGACTCTTTTATCAGTGAAGCTTTTTGCATCAATTTATCATTCCAGAAACTGGCACACTGATGCAATTAGGTTCATGTACCAGGCTTCATGTACCTTCATTACAACAGGAAACACTTTTATTCTTTGCAGTTAGAATTCCAGCAGTAAGAGACTGTTAGTATTATGATGTACTTGCATTTAATATTCTTGGTTTTCAAAATTACAAAAACAGTACTTGAAAATAAAGAAAATACATGATTCTGATGTGAGTGTTTCTGGGTGCAAGATCCAAGTCAATTATTTGAATGCATATACTTGAATTTTCTTATATGTAGGTGTGATCATGCATTGAAATAAACATGCGGTTCTTTGAATGTCTAATCACTAGGAAAATAGCACACAGCTGCGTTTACTTTAGTGTGTGAAGCTCCTCATCTTCTGCAGATATGGCAAGCTTTGCATCATGGTGTATCAAATATTTATAATTTGATTCTGTAAGTGCCCTGTGTTGGAAATCTGATGATTTTCAGCGAAAGCCCTGGTGCAGTATGAAAAACTCTACAAGAAACCTACAGAAAATACAGATTTCAGATGTTTTAAAATATGCATTTAAATAGTTTGCTTGTGGAGTATTCCAGAGAATAGAGACAGTTGGATCATATATGATTTTACTTTAATAGGAACATTGTCTGTAAGACCTAGTTCTAATAGCAATTGCTAAATGACACAATAGAAGATATGTAGAAACCTATTTTTTTCTGAAATGCTTACAAGTACTTGATCTTTCATTGCCTTAGGTATAGACCCTGTAGCCTGTAAATATTTCCAGATACCTACCTGGCAAGTCCTGTTCATCATACATGGTTAGAGAGGAGTCAATACAGATTAGCAAACTTATTTTCCATTGTGTTCATAATACATTTTAGGCATTTTGGTACATGTATAATTCATATTAAACCTTTTGAAATATTAACAACTGGTAAAGGAAATAACTTTCAACTCTCTACATCATCATATCAGCAAAGTAATTCTATTTATGTGCATATAAATCACTATATGTAGGGTTGAACATGCATGGGAAGAATCTCATGCTGTAATAATTATTAATGCTTTCTTAGCAACGTGTTATACTTATTTTTAATTTGTGTTAGTTCTTCTCTCCTGTTCTTTCTAGCTGTTGGCTGTCTCTTGAAGGAGGGCTACTTTATGCTTTCGTTGGACCTGCAGCTGCTGTTGTCTTGGTAAACATTAATAGAGTTTCCATTCTTTTCACATTAAATGATAAAATGTACTTTTAAATTATAAATGCTTAGCTATACAGTAGCATTACATTTTGCTGTAAATACTGAGCTTAGTATTGTTTGACATATCTTCGGTATTTTGAATGCATGATTCATTTAATTGTATCGCTTCTTTATACCATATCTCTTTCCATGTTCACACAGAAAGCTGTGAAAAATTAATACACTGATTAATGACACAGAAAACTCATTACAGGCATCACTGAGTTATTATCAGTAGCATCTACACAATTGTCACTGCCTTGTGAAGTTCAGTGACAGTCTGATAGTGCTGTTTGGCAGCACACTGCTGTGCCAGCAAAAGCAGCTTGAGGAGTGGAATGAGCCTACAGGTTCTCCAAGGCAACTCCCTTTGCAGGCAAAGAAAAATATCACCATAGCACGGAAATGTTACTGATTTGTGTATTAATTGCTGATATCTCTGTAAATGCATTTAGGTGTAGGATTCACTTTGCCTAATTGTAGACATCCACAATGTAGAATTCTGCATCTAAGCTAGTTTTTCAGCTATATTTCTTTGTCAGTGGAGAAAAATATGCTCTTTTGGGACTCAAATCATAGGAAGTATTTCAGGTGCCTACTTTAGGGTTAGACAAATTGCACCCTACATGTGCCATCAGCTCTGCATTTTCAATTTCAGTTTTTTACAATAATTTGTTTAGCATTTTTTCCCTCACAGATTTTGAATCTAATTCTTCTTTCCACTCCACCAATTTTATACTAGAATAGCTCTATCAACACTGGTTATTTCTGATTTTCCCTTGCAAAAGGAATCTGTCTTAGCAGTCATCAAAGATACAGCCATTTAGCTCCACAGATTTTCCTGAAATGGATGTTTACTACTCCCTTCGAGTTTGTCTCATCATTGCCTGGAGTCAAGCCAGGATCCTTTTGTACAATGCACAGTCCCTGTCATGATAGAGAAGCCAAGGATGTTTACAAAAAGCCAGTCATAATTTTCACATGGAACTGTATGTTCTCTGTGTAATTGGCAAGCTTTGTTCAGAGATGTTTGAAGTTCACAGTTGCAGCTTGCCCTACCATTAGCTAGTAGTTCTGGAAGGAGCTGTTCCATGCAGCCACTTAAGCCTAAGTATACAAAGCAAAAGAATTATATAACATTAGCTGAAAAATGTAAATGCTGAAAATAAAGTTATAATAAGTAAAGCTGGAAAAGAGTTGTGGGACAGACTGGCAACGATTAGGTATTTTGGCAAAGGTCTTGAAAAATCTGTTTGAAAGGAAAAAAAAGATTACCCTTTTCTAATTAAGAAAAAATAAGCAACATTTATTTAATAGATTCAGAAATTGGTGTTACCCCTTTGCATGCCATGCAGAGACAGGTCCATAGAGTTCAGTTCAATAATATGAATGCATAATAACAGTCATTAAGTTGTCCATTAAATGCCATTAGTATGTCCATGGAGTGCCAAAGTCAGACTGCTGAAACACTTGAATTTTTTTTAGGTTAGGTCTTCAACCCATGTATGTGATCATAACACCATTTACTTTAATGGAGCTAAACAGACTTACCACAGGCATTCATCTCAACCACAAAAGAAAGGAAACTGCAGTCAAACAAGGCTCGAGACTGGCATTTTGCTGAATGACAAAGACAATGACTAATGTGCAGGAGGATATGGAAATCCACAGGCTGGTTCTGTATAAGTAGGAACACCCATATGGGCCTTAAATGCTTAAAAAAGAACAGAGTTACGGTCATCGTGTGCTCTGACTAGCTCTTCCCTGTGCCCACAACTCAAATGCAGTGCTGTTCCTGGAATAGAATGTGTCATTGCAATTAAAACTGAGGAAAGATTATAGCTCTTTTACTCAAGCTTCTGGACACCAGATATGTACACATATAACTTGATACCAGGCATAATTCAAATTTCAGAAATGAGCCTCTGGTAGTGTGTGTACATGTTACCCATTGGAGAATGCACACTTTTGGTGTGTTCAGGGACAGTTTTCACAGAATCACAGAATAACCAGGTTGGAAGAGACCCACAGGATCGAGTCCAACCATTCCTATCAAACACTAAACCATTCCCCTCAGCACCTCATCCACCTTACTCCTTAAACACCTCCAGGGAAGGTGAATCAACCACCTCCCTGGGCAGCCTCTGCCAGTGCCCAATGACCCTTTCTGTGAATTTTTTTTTCCTAATGTCCAGCCTAAATCTCCCTTGGTGGAGCTTGAGGCCATTTCCTCTTGTTCTGTCCCCTGCCACTTGGAAGAAGAGGCCATCACCTTCCTCTCTACAACCTTCTTTCAGGTAGTTATAGGGAGCAATGAGGTCTCCTCTCAGCCTCCTCTTCTCCAGGCTAAACACCCCCAGCTCTCTCAGCCACTCCTCATAAGGCCTGTTCTCCAGCCCCTTCACCAGCTTCGTTGCTCTTCTCTGGACTCGCTCCAGAGCCTCAACATCCTTCTTGTGGTGAGGGGCCCAGAACTGAACACAGGGTTAGAGGTGCATTCTCACCAGTGCTGAGTACAGAGGGAGAATAACCTCCCTGGACCTGCTGATCATGCTGTTTCTGATCCAAGCCAAGATGCCATTGGCCTTCTTGGCCACCTGGGCACACTGCTGGCTCCTGTTAAGTCGCTGTCAACCAACACCCCCAAGTCCCTCTCCTCCAGGCAGCTTTCTAGACAGACTTCTCCCAGTCTGTAGCTGCACAGGGTTGTTGTGTCCCAAGTGCAGGACCTGGCATTTGGCCGTGTTAAACCTCATGCCATTGGACTCTGTCCAGCCGTCCAGCCTGTTCAGATCCCTTTGGAGCCGCCCTACCCTCCAGCAGATCCACACTTCCACTCAGCTTAGTGTTATCCGCAAACTTGCTAAGGGAGCACTCGATGCCTTCATCCAGGTCATTGATGAAGACATTGATCACAGCTGGACCCAGCACTGAGCCATTTAACTCCATTTCCCACCACTCTCTGGGCCCAGTTTTCCACCCAGGAGAGTGTGCGCCTGTCCAGGCCAGAGGCTGACAATTTCCTAAGCAGAATGCTGTAAGAAACTGTGTCAAAGGCTTTACTGAGGTCCAAGAAGATACATCCACTGCCTTTCCCTCATCCTGGAGCCGAGTCACTTTGTCATAGAAGGCGATCAGGTTAGTTTGGCAAAACCTGCCTTTTGTAAAACCGTGTTGACCGGGCCTGATCACCCGGTTCTCTTGCATGTGCTTCATGATCGCACTCAAGATCACCTGTTCAATGACTTTCCCTGGCACTGAGGTCAGACTGACAGGCCTGTATTTCCCTGGATCCTCCTTGCGACCCTTCTTGTAGATGGGCACAACATCCTCCAGTCTATAGTCCAGTGGAACTTCCCCAGTCTTCCATGACTGTTGGAAGATGATGGAAAGAATTTTGCACAATATCTAATGAAATACACAGAAATGCAACTAGATGCATTTTTCAGGCCTGTAAGAGCATTTTTCTGAAGTAACAGGACAAAGTTTTTTCTTTCAAGCACCAAAAAATCATCTGTTTGTTTTCTGTTCAACAGGTCAACATGGTGATTGGCATTTTGGTATTTAATAAACTTGTTTCCAGAGATGGAATCCTAGATAAAAAGCTCAAACACAGAGCGGGGTAAGCAACAATTGGGTTATTAAAATTGTATCACCGATTTTCAATTACAGATATTCACCAAAAGTTCTTTTGATTGTGCTTTGACCTTTTATATCAGTTTAACAGTGTGTCTAACAGATTCCATCCATCTCAATAGCTGCTGTTGCATTACCCTGAGGGAATGCGACTAAACAAAGTACACATAATAAAACACAAGTACCACAGTATTAAGGTTAAAATAATGAGGATTAAACAAATCTGAACAGAGGTTTCACAAGAATGTCACACATGGAAAATTGTTGCGCTCCAGAAAACAGCTTTACGAACTGTGTGAACTAAAAGAAACAATTATTTTTGTATGGCTGTCAACTTTAGTTGTTATGGTGGGAAATATTACTTATTAGTGTAAACTGTTACAAAATATATTTTACAGCAATATATGCCTTAATGAGATCAATCGTACTCTGCCATCTTGACTCTATGAAGAATTTGCCTTTGTTCTTATATCCATATATACAAAGATGTATTGTCTAAATTAGTGCAAGAGGATTTCAAAGTACAACACTATGTTTTAAAAGGAAAAAAAAGGAAAAAGATAAATGGAATTTTTTTTGTAGTGATTACTTGTATTTACATGCAAATACCATTTGTTATTATGAGAAGAAATAATTATGACAGTGGTGGTATCAGAAATTGTTTCTCAGTGGATGACTATACTTTGAAGTACTGCAGAAGAAAAACTGGATTTATTCCATATTGGAGAAAAATATTTTACAAATGCATCATCATCATCCCAGTGCTTATGAAACTTCATATACTTGGTTTTTACAACTACATGTTCTACTCTTGTCTTTTGAGCCAGCTTGTAGTTATTACCACCAATATCTGCATTTCTAGCAATGATAAGTAATGGTATCCGGACTTTACTGTGTATTAGTGTTATGGGTAAATTTATTACAGCTTCACTTTCAATCATTCTACTGTTTCACTAACAGTAGCATTCCTAGTAAGTTCGATTCATTGATTAGGTTAGAAAATTATAAATAATTCAGTTGCTGTAATTTGTATTTAATATTAATTCAGTTAGATCTTTATGGTTTTCAGCTCTTTCACCATTAGTTTGACAAATATGTACCAAAAACTTTCATTTTGTTTCTTCTCTTTAATTCTTTTTTCATTAGAATGTATTAAGTTCTTATCCTTTCTTTTGTCTGCATTGCTCGATCAACATTCTTAATATGTAATAACACTGATGAAATCTAGAAAACTACAAAACTACACAAATTACCTCCACAGTAGTAATAACTTATAACCAATTCAAATTCATATCTGCTTTCATTCCAGTGAGGAACTGAAGCAGCCATGGGTTTCACTTTGTACATTTTCTAAGGATATCCAAGCCTAGATTTAGAATCACAGAATAGTTTTGGTTAGAAGGGACCTTAAAGATCATCCAGTTCCAACCGCCCTGCCATGGGCAGGGACATCCCACTAGATCAGGCTGCCCAAAGCCCCATCTAACCTGGCCTTGAACACCTCCCTTCTCTGGACCCATTCCAAAGCTCCATATCCTTCTTATGTTGAGGATTCCAGAACTGGACACAGGACTCCAGGTGGGGTCTCATGAGAGCAGAGTAGAGGGGCCAAATCACCTCCCTTTACCTCCTGTCCGCTCTTCTTTTGATGCAGCCCAGGCCTTCTGGGCTGTGAGTGCACATTGCCAGCTCATGTTGAGCTTCTCATCAATGACCACCCCCAAGTCCTTCTCTGCAGGGCAGCTCTCCATCACATCATCCCCCATCCTGTATTGAAGCCACAGATTGCCCTGACCCAGATATAGGGCCTGTCATTTGGCCGTGTTGAACCTCATGAGGTTCTCAGAGGCCCACTCTGAGAGGCCTGTCCAAGTCCCTCTGGATAACATCCAATCCTTCTGGTGTGGCAACTGCACTACTCAGCTTGGTGTCATCTGCAAACTTGCTGAGGGTGCACTCGATCTTGCTGTCAATATCATTGATGCAGCACTGGTCCCAGTACGGGCCGTGAGGGACACCACTTGTCATGTATCTCCATCTGCACTTTGAGCCACTGACCACTACTCTCTGAATACAACCATCTAGCCAGTTTCTTATCCACTGAACTATCCATCTATCAATCCGTGTCTCTCCAGTTTAGAGAGAAGGATGTTATGGGGGACCGTGTCAAAGGCTTTACAGAAGTCTAGACAGATCACATCCATCGGTTAACTGTGTTGACTGCTGTGGTCACCCCATCATAGAAAGCCACTTAGTTGGTCATACACGTTTGGCCCCTGGTGAAGCCGTGCTGGCTGCGATTAATCACCTCCCTGTCCTCCATGTGCTTTGGCAGAGCTTCTAGAAGGATCTGTTCCATGATTTTCCCAGGCATAGAGGTGAGGCTGACAGGTCGATAGTTCCCAGCATTGTCTTTTCTACCTTTTTTAAAAATGGACACAACGTTACTGTTCTTCCAGTCACCAGGGACAAATAGCTTAACTTTTGTTTCCAGCTACTTAATCACTGGCTATAGAAATCTATTTGTTTATAGTATCAATGAAAAAATAACTAGCTTTCTAACAGTGTGCAACTTAGTAGAGAGTTATTTTATTTCAAAATAGGCGGATAAAGAACTAGAAATTATTCTGTCAGAAACAATCCAGCTGTTCTGGGAAAGCAGGTAGATGCCTTAATCAAGAAACAATTTGACTTGCGTGACAGTATGATATGGTGGCTTGGCAACAGCCTGCCTTGATACTAGTTGGCAGATGAAGAGTCTTGGGTCGTTTTCTGGGGCATCGAATTTGATGCAGAATTTGACCTCCAGTACAAAGTCACTTATTTCTTCAATATCTCTTGCCAGCCGTGCTCGAAAAGGCAACTTCATTCTTCCCAGGGAACTTTGGACTTATATCTCTCAAAAGTTTAATGAAACATTTAGCTGTAGAAATCATTTATGTAGGATTTAAAGCACAGAATATGTCAAATATGTTAACTCCATATGCGTTTTTTTCCCACTTAATTAAGCATATGGAGAATCAACAAGTGTCGTGATAAATATCAAACATTTCCCTGGCATAAGGGGTAGCACAAATATACAGCAAGCCAGAAAGATTATATTTGGTCTACACAGACATGAAGTTCTATCACTTGCAAGATCTAGAATGAGTCTATAGAGACAACGAGAATAATCCATTCTTATAACATTGAAGTATTGCCAAGGAAAGACAGAAAGTATTTTTCCAAGCTTAGTTCAAGCTTATCCAAGGAATTTTTCTAGTTCATTCACTAACACAGATCTTTAATTGTTGTAAACTGAATGCAAAGTCACTGAGCTCTTTTCACACCCCACAATAACTTTATACAAGGTAATTGTTCTCACTGTTTTTTTTATGGAAAATATACTGCACTGCTTATACAGAAAGTCATCATCTGGTTATCAAAATGGAAACCACTGGAAGTTCAATGTTGTTTGGGGGAATGTGTTAAAAATCTTGTGAATGCTGGGTTTGGCAATAAAAAAAGAGTTCCATTGGTTGAAATAACTTGGGAGAAAAAATGAAATGTTACCTGTATTCACTATGTTGACTACTTTCTAGCTGAGAATAGGTAAAGCAGCCTTCCTGTTGCACCTAAGTCAGCTATGGTTATTACTGGTTTGGGTAACAGAAAGAGCAGGAATAGCAAACGTCTTTTTTTTTAATTGACTAAGGAATTTGAACGCATGCTGTATGTAAAGAAAATTTAAATTTCAGGTTTTATGCTTTAACTCTTCTGACAGGTGCTGAGGTACAATTGTCTATATAAAATGCTTTGAGCTTAATGCTTGTGTACTGTGTTTTATTAAAATGCAAAACAGGTCACCCATTTTTTAGTACCAACTGATATTTATTTCATCAGATTCCATACATTTCAAGCCCTGTATTCAGACCTTTGTATGGTATGAATAAAACCATTCCAGATGTTGGTGGGCCATTCAGATCACTAGTACAAATCTGACTATACAGTACGCCCTTACTGATTTGATGCTTGGATACATTTTGCAGGTTTCTTTCCCTATCAATGCTCTGTAATTGCACATACTTCATACTCCTCCTTTAAGTGCCTTACACTCTTTCTCAAGCACATTTGGATACAAAAGCCTTTTAACAGGTCTGAATAGAGGGATTTCACTTTGTGTGTCTATTCCAGCACGTGCTTATGTTTACTTCAGTGTACTGAGCAGTTTTGATCACTGGAAATTTGGGGCCTTTTTTAGCTTAAATGGAAGAAACAGAGTCTGCATGAAATGAAGCCCCATTAGCATTAACATTTAAAGCTAACAGTAATGTAAAGTACAAAGTATGGGTTTGCAACAACATACAGCATTCATCCTGAATAAATCTACTTACTTTTCTCTGCATGACATCATATTTAAAAGCTAAATTTCAGTAGCAACGTTTTTTGGTGACAATTCAATATTTTGTTCTTTTTGTGGGTGTTCTGTTTGTTTGCAGTCAGATGAGTGAGCCTCATAGCGGTTTGACGCTCAAATGTGCCAAGTGTGGAGTAGTTTCAACAACAGCTTTGTCAGCCACCACCGCCAGTAATGCCATGTTAGTCCTGATCATTTACATCTTCTTGTTACAAAACTTATACAGTGCATGTGAGACAATAGTCTGATATGACAACTGTGTTTGCTAACACTGTATAAAGTGCTGAGCACTTTTAAATAATTTTAACAAAAACAAAAAAGAAATACAACTGTGTTTATTAACTGAATACAGGATTTTCCTTTGAACATAAAGTACCAAGATTCTTTTCTGTGATTTTCAAGTTAACTTGATTAAGTGTCATCCTTAAATATGTTTTATTTTAATAGTGAGCTTTTAACTTTTTTTTTTTTTTTTAATAATAATACAGTGCTGCTTTTCTCTTTCTTTCAACAGGGCATCCCTTTGGAGTTCCTGTGTGGTGTTGCCACTTCTAGCACTGACTTGGATGTCTGCAGTTCTGGCCATGACAGACAAAAGATCAATATTATTTCAGATACTTTTTGCAGTATTTGATTCATTACAAGGCTTTGTTATTGTCATGGTCCATTGTATTCTCCGAAGGGAGGTGAGGAATGACTTCCCCATTTTCTAAAGGGCTGTGATTCTGTTAATCATTCAATTGCTATTTAATATTATATACAGCTTTCGCTGTGGAGATATATTTCATAGAAAGAGAAAAATATTTTATTGTGAGATATAGAGGAATAAGTGAAAGAGAAAAAAGATCAGTTAATTCCAGGTGCAGAGTATCCTTTTCAGTATAAAACTGTATCCATTTAATTAAAGCTGGCTTTTAATTTATCCCAAGCTCAGTTTATTTTTAAGTATCCCAATATTGTAAGCATAGGGAAATATTTACATGAATGCCCTTTCCTGAAGACCAAAAACTATAGATTTTTAGTCTCTAAAACTGATTTAAATACAAATTTGTTTCTGCTTATACTGCCCAGTGGAAGAGAATAGGTGTCATGTTGATGAAGACCTGCCCTTTCAGTTTTACAAGCACAGGTACATACATAAGGTAACATACTTAAGCTGTGGTGACAGTGAGGATGAAAACAGATTAAGGTTTTGAGAACACCAAGGAAAATCTAGTACCCCAGCCTGGTAACAGCTCGATGTCATCCACTGCAGAATTCATCAGCCCTGGAATCTTATGTCAAACTATGGCACAAGTGCTCCTTAACCTGGTTCTGGTGACACCGCCTCTGCCCTATCTAACCTGCTAACTAACACTACATTCTTATGGAGATAGGTTTAAGAGTAACACAACTACATTTGTGGCAGATCTGTAGCAGTGGGACCATATATCAAAAAGGAATGGGTGGAGCCGGACTGGAGGGCAGTTATCAGATCCATTGGTGTGCGTATGCATTAGCTGTTTATCAACTGCAAGATGTTTACCACACCAATAAATAAAATTACATGGTCTAGCACAGTTCCTTGTGATTGGCAAGCTATTCAGAAGCACTTCAGGAGAAAAAATACAGGAAGATGTTTCAGGAAAGGTTTATTGTCGGCGCCGAGTGAGGAATCTCATACAGTGATTTCCCTTTCCAACATTCGCACTCTTTAAATATTGAAACTCACTATATTCATGAAGAGAATTATGAGTGACAGAATTTATTTCAGTCTTTCAGTAGTGTATCATTTTGCATGAACTTTATATCACATTATTAGCTTATCAAAGAATTAAGTTTCAGATTTTTAAGGTAAAAGCTTATCAATATCTTGCAGAAAATAGCACCTACCCTTGTGGTGAATCCATCCTGTTTTATTCAAGCTGTTAGATGTTATGAACTTGCATTTTTCTTAGTTTGTCAGCTTTCATAGTGAAAGGGGCTTACCTCCTTTAATAACTTTTTTCTTTTCTATTTTTTTTTGTTCAGCATAAAAATATGTGCAGAATAAGAAACAATGTTCAAGACAAATCTATTTTATGTAGAGCTGTCTTGCTATCCCCACACTATCTACAGCATTTCCTTTCCCTGTATGATTTACATCTGAAAGGATATTCTTGTCTGAAGAACTGAAAGCCATCATTTCACATATTCTTTTAGTAAAAAAAGTAAGACATTACCACTATTTTTACTTAAATTCTTCAATAGTAAGAACTTCAGTTCCATAATGGTTTTTCTGTCTATGAAAATTATATTGCCATCGGGACATATTATTTAGCCTGGAAAGGGCATACCACCGCCCACTTACTGCCCTGAGGAATCATTTTCATTTTAAAATATATGTCTTTAGCTCAAGGTGGCAGATGAAACCTTCAAAGACAAAGCTGTATAAACAATGTTATCTTTCATAGAAACATAGAATCATAGACTATCTAGAGCTGAAAGGAACCCATAAGAATCACCAAATCCAGCTCCCTGCTTCTCACATGGCTAAACCTAATCTATCTGCCTACATAGTAGTTTTAAAAATGAGCTCATGAGATTCCCCAGTGAGGCCCAAAAAGCACCTAGGTTTGATAAGGTTGTCCCTTATCAGAAAGGGGAAGAGGTTTTTCTTCAGTCATGACAATTTAAGCCGAAGTAAATATGCAGAGACAAGTTATTAATTAATCGGTAGATTATCTCCAGTCAAGATGGTGGTGGTGGTGGAAGACAAGGAAGCCTAGGCATATTGCTTTTGAACTTTATTTGACAGAACATATTGCTCTGGATTTAAATTATAAACTAGGCAAAACACTTGAGGAACTAATTAAAGTAATTTTTTCCCATCTGGGAAAAGAAAATTAATATAAAGTTCTACGGCAAAGAAGTAAAAGTTGATGCACTTGGAACAGCTTTTGTTTCAAAAATATATATGGTCTGCACTTACGTGGACCAGTTTGCAGCAGCAAAGACTTAACTGTTTACTGCAACAAGTTCCTACACAAAAGGAGATGTAACTCCAGTAAGTTCTGTTTCAGTCTGGCTCTAAAGATTCTGGCTTTCTGTCTCCAGAAACCCTTAGGTGAGTACATGCCAAGGTAATGGCCACCATGCACCTTGTGCAATGCAGTCTTTGAACTCCACAGGGCATCTCCCAGCCGAAAGAATAATCTGTAACTTTCTGTTGTCTACAAAAGCATTTTGCTCTGCCAGTGCTTGTCAGGGAAACCCTGCCAACATATTTGTCACTCTTGATGACAGCAATCTCAGTTATAGCCTATAGGATTGATCTAATATTTATAGCTTGCCAGCACAGGCAAAACAATAATTCTGACTGTCAGAAAAAAAATATGAGGCTGAATGTATCATCACAAAATTTAAACGAAGAGAACAGCCCTGCTTTGCTATGCCTTTAATGTTGTTACATTAGAAAAAACACAGACTTTTACAATTATATATATAAAATCCCTATTTTTCCTCTTAGTTATAATATATTGATATAAACATAAATGATGGAAACATTCGTTACTTTCTCTAGTATGTTGCACTGAAGATCTTGTTTGACAAGGGATTAGGAAGCCGGGAACATGTCCTGAGTAAGACATACAACTAGAAGAGAACTAAGTGGTGTGTTGCACCTATTTCTAACCTCCATCAATTCAGAGTCTTTTGGAAAAACATTAAATTTTTCTATGCTTTTGTTTCCTAACTTCTGAGATAAACATAATACTTCGTAATCATGAGACCACTTATACACTATTTTGGAAAATGGGAATGTAAAATGCAAAGAAAGACTTAGGTACTATTGCTTTAGCCCAAAAAGCCTTGTATTATTCTTTTTCTCCCTCTTCTTGCTGTTTAAATACCTAACTTGGCACTGGAAGATGGTGAGCTGTGTCACAGAACAAAGAATGATAGGAGAGGTTACTGCTGAAGCTTCTCCATCAGACCAAAATGGTTTGTCTGACCTGCTTGAACATGAGATGCTCTAAGCTAATATGAATCACAAAGAGTAACTCCTGTTAATGCTGGTGATGACAGGAAGCCACATGTATTTTCTTCTTTTGATGTGCTCTGCTGACTAGAGAGCATTTGGATAAATGCATCGTTGGCGTCTGAAGCCCACTTTTCTGTATTGAAGGAGAAAAATAAAGAGTACATGGGTAGGGAGAGGGTAACTTATAAAAGCTTGGAACTGGTTACTGTTGCTAAGGAAACCACTTCCCTGGTATCTGCACATTCATCACATCTGTCTCTCCTGTTCTGCCTGGCTCTAAGAAAATCTCGTAACTTGATGTTGAAAGGCGGGGGGGGAAACAAGATTATATTTCAAAGTAAAATGTAAAGACAGCACAGTCTACATACTCGACAAGTCTGGACAAGCAGTGTAGAAAAATAAGCTGATATTTTGAAATTTCAACCTTTCTGTTTCTGGCTTGTGTAAGGACACCTAGAGGTTGCAACATATGCCGATATGATGGATTCAGCTCCATTTGACATTCTGATAACACGTTCAAATCATATGCTGCCTGCACTTCAGAAATGCTCTAAGAAACATGCACATTTAAGAGGATCCTAACATCAAGATTTATCACTGTAATATAGAAGGTAGTGAAAGTAGGACATGAGATTCTTGAGTTCTCTGGAGCTGTCTGACTGGGAAAGCTTCATGAACACAGACACCTGAAAATAACAAGGCCTACAGCACAGGGTGGGATCACACGGTGGGTTCTGAAGTAACAATGCTTTGGGATCAAGCATCGTGAGTCTTGACATGAGATTCAAGAGCAGCTGGAGATGCTTTGCAGGGAGGGAATTTTTATTTTATTTTTTTTGTCAAATCACTGTGCCAGTGCTGATCCAAGAACATAAAACTAAAGTATGACCTGACTTCAGCACTGATAAATTGAGAGAAGGTTTGTATTAAATTTCCAACTGGGAGATGCCAAATGAAATTAATGTCAAACACATGGAAAACTAGAGCAATTGTAGTGCGTAGAATCAGAATCTGAGTCACAATACAAGTCAAGCACACTTTAAGTTACCATATAGGGGGATTTTCAATGTTTTGAAATAACTTCAAACCTTCCCACCTTGCTTCATTCCTCTTTCTGCTCTGCATTAGCTTTCCTTCATATTCAGCAGTCAGTTATGGAACTCAGGAACACGCTTACTCATTTAAGAATTGCAGACATTGGAATAATGCTTTCTAATTGCAAAAATAAATATTTTTTTCCTATTTAATTTTCCCTTTTATGAAAACTCTTAAACAGCTTGCAGTAGAATACAGTATATTGAAAGGGCTCATCTTTTCATCAGCAATAATTAATGAATTATCCTCTTTACTGTTCACAAAATGTCCATAAGTAGAATAGGATTTTCTCCCTTTTAATTATTCTGAATATGACATGAAGTAATTTCTACAGGTAATAAATGGAAAGTCAATATTTGTAGGTATTTCACTGTGAATAGTTTCATATGATACTAGATTGTTTTTCTTGGAGGTCACCCAACTAAGGTCCTGTCTTCTAAGTCACATCTCGCAATCAGATTTCTAACATGGACACTCGCATTTTGAGAACTAAAATTCACATTTTAAAACGTCCCATTCCAAAAGTTGCCTTGCCATCCTTACTGTAAAAAGCAGGAGTATGTGTTTGCATTCTACTGTCAGAAAATAGGGACTGCTTTTTTCTTTTGAATGCACCTCTCTGTCAAATCACACCTTTCTGCCAGAGCGTTGCATAATAATATTTCTTTAGATGTACTTTCTGTCCAAAATCAAAGTAAACATAGTCTTTCATATGAAAAGATAATTCCTCAAATATACCTCTGTTCTAGGTACAAGTCTTCAAGTTTACTTTATGGATCATCGTAATAAACTGTAATTTCTGTGAAGTTCCTTTTTCTTTAGTTTCACGAAACGACACTGTGCAAACTGTCCACTTTTCTCTTGTGCTCACACTCAAGATATTTACTGTATCAGAAGTGTTTTACTCCTAGAAGAGATGCATAGAGATCATGAACGGAATCAGTAATGTGTTTCAAACTGACATATCCCTTAAAGTATAATTAGGAGAGCACTACTTATCTGACTATAGTAACTGTTAAGAACTGTCTTTTAAGAATCATACTTTTATCAAGCAGAAGATTTTATTTTACAATGTTATCTATTAATCCTGTAATTAGACCTGAACTGAACTGAATGAGAAGGCAAAGCCAAATACCCAAAAGCTCAAGGCAGATTTGGCTTGAATACCAGATTATCGCTACTATTAGTTAATTCTGTCCGTAGACATCTAATTTTGTGGTCTTGATGTGATAGACTGACAGACTTTGCAACAGCCACAAAATATAGAATATTTATGAAATGGCAGAAATAAGCATTTACATTTGTTGCTTATAATTTATAATTTATGTTATAGAAAAGTCTTGCATTGTATTCTGTACAGTTCAATTTAATCTTTAATAGAATCAGAGTGTATGATGTTGCAAAAGAATCAGTATAAGATATTGTTTCCACAGGTTCAAGATGCATTCAGATGTCGACTCAGAAATTGCCAGGATCCAATCAATGCAGATTCTTCAAGTTCTTTTCCTAACGGACATGCTCAGATCATGGTTAGCTTCTATTTTTTTCTTTAACTATTAAGTTAGTGTTCCTATCCAAAAGAAAAACTTAGAGTTGTACATGGCAAATGTGGCCAGATGAAATACAAACACCATTTTTAAGTGTATGTCTGCTGAGATCATTACATGCTTGCTTAAATCTTTTAGCAAGTTTTAAACTATAGATGTGGTCATTTAGTGAAGCATAGTGAATTAGTATCTTCCAACAGTGTTCTTTATGGTAAAAGATTCTTATATAAGAGAAGGAAATGTAATCTAATAATATATTGTGACTTTTTCTGCCTTTGGTGTAAAAAGCATTGATACATTTGAGAGTCTTCAATTCATGAAGCCTTGAAAATGTTCCTCTCAAACTAAGTCAGACAAGGAGAAACTGCTAGAGATTCTAGAGTTGGAATTAAGTGGCTCGAATTAAGGAGATAATGTATGGCTCAGTATGCCAGTTTGGATTCATTAATATTGTTAGATAGTATATTAAGACAAAATATTGGTCCCTTCACTTTCAGTGACCGTTTGTCATTGACTGTTATGGGGACAGGATCAGCCAGTAAAAATATGCAAGGCTTAGCAAGTAAATGCCCTTCAAAGATGATAAGTCAAAAAGAATCCAATGTTTGGACTTCACAAGAAAGATGGAGATTAGGTTTATTAAACATTATTCATGTAATAAACTTTTGTGGAAATAAAAACATAGTTAAAAATTACTTGAATTCTCTAACAAGATGAATAGTTTTGTTTAACTGGGAAAATTGTGCTTGGATTTTCAACTGTTAAAATTTATTCTTGGTTCTTACAATTCATTTTTGCCCAATTAAATAAATAATACTTGTTTTCAAGAAGTACAAAGTTTATGTCATTACATCATAAGCAAGGATAGAATGTTCAATAACAAATAGCCACTCCATAAAAAAATAATAAAGTTTCAGATGGGATGGACTAATTGGATTACACTCACTCACAGTAATTTGTATTGTAGGCTATTTTCCATATTTCTGCTTATAAAATTACTATGAAAATCTTCTTTAAAGATGATCCTTTGATGAGATGTAGAAGTTACTCTTCCATTTACATAAAAAGCTATACACTGTATCGTCTTATTAAAAACTATATACTCTACTTCCACCTATTTTATTTTATTTTTTCTGGTCAGGCAGCATACTTTGAAAACCACCCAGTTATACTTTAGGAAACTTTGTAAAGCTCTGCTGTTGTAAAACAATACACTTCACCTTCTCAGCAACAAGAAACCACTTTTAAGAGACTATGACTCTGTAAGTAGGACATTTTGGAAGCGCTAGTTGGAAAAAAGGTATTGTGCTTCAGTTTTCAGTTAATAATTGTTCTGTTCCATTGTTTCTTGTTACAGACTGATTTTGAAAAGGATGTGGACATTGCTTGTCGGTCAGGTAAGAACACTGAAAGAATATTTAGCAAACGAAAGTCTTGTACTAGTCCCTTGTGAAATGAAAACCAGAAATAGACTTGTGTATCAGGGTTTAATTGTTTATAGCACATATTTGTAAACAAAAAGTAATGCCACTGTATGAATGCATTTATTTTGCTTTCTTACAATAGCTTTTTACTAGGATTCAGCAGTTGGGAAGTAGCCAAAGGAGTGATTATGTACTGAAAGGCAAGTGGTTTTGGAAAGATCAGTCTTAACACAAAAAACTTTCCTTGCATTGGTAGACAAGCAGATGTGAAACAGCAGATTTTGCTGTTAAAAATAAATTGAATATAGTGTGTGTGTCTTAACAGCTGTGTATTTGAGGGATGCATCAATTGGTGTTAGTTTTAAAAAGGGAAATTTTTAGGACTCTCAAGTGAAATCAACAGTAGTTTAAGGAACATGGTATCAGGAAAAAGAAATTTGATTCCACTTTACTGGAGCAAGTTGAGAGTTTTTAAAGACATTTCAGTAGTGCCTGCCTAGACACCCTCTTTTTTCAGTCAAGGGAGAAAGGAAGAGTCAGAGTGGCAGCCAAAGGACACTGTCTCTCTTCGCTGACTATATATGGAGCCAAGAAGAATGGTCTTATTAAAGTAAAGTTTGAATTTCCAGTCACCCACCATTAAAAAACTGCCAGTTCAGTTTCTTGCAATATGGTAATAGTTCTTCCATATAGGTTAGTATTAGTATGCACATGTACTTTGAAGAAACAAGAACAGTGCCCTGTAACATAATGCATGGCTATCACCATCCAACACAAACAGAAATCCAGCATTGATCCATGTAGCTTCTGCTTCTTACCTTTGACAACATAGCTCTGCAGTATGGAGAGTCTCGTCAGGGTCATCCTTAAGGGGATAGACTTTGAAAACAGTTATGAAAAGCCTTTACTAGATAAACATTTAAACTCAATTTTTTTTTTGATGTAAGATTTAAGAAGAGGTCACAGGTTGAAATGCCGTAACAAAGTGTGACTGGGAACATTGAAGCAGCCACACTGAAGTCAGGTATTTGTGCACTGTTGTTTAGAGGCAAAGTATTATTTTAATAATGGAAAAATGAGAGGCAGTTTTTTGTGAGGCAGGAGAGTGGGAAGCTTTATGAGCTGTTTGCTAAGGAACATGGCAATGAACTAGGTTACTGGAGGATCTGGGTCATCGGAGCCCTCAGACTACCAAAGGGGGTGTGTATGTAACACCTAAGATACTTCAAGTCATCTTACTTTCTCAGCCCATAAGCTGGATTTTATTGTGCAAACTATCACCAGTGTGGATTAAAATGTTTTCAACTGGGACAAGAAAACCCTTGCACCTGTCTGGAATAAGTCCAGAAGTTGGTGACTTTTTTTTTTTTAATTCTTCTATCTATTCTTTCTCTTTCACAGTGAATGTTGAATTATAGGTGTATATTTGGTTTTAAGATCAATAATAGTGATTGAATAGATGCTTTGCTTTTGAGTGCACCCCTCAGTGCTCATGGAATTTTGTGTTCCATGACAGGATTAATAACTTTTACATGTGGATTTTACCCCATCAAAATGCTGGATGTTGCTACAAATTTGATCAGGGACATCTAGGCCAGCCCCAAAAGTGGATTGTGATTGCTCTATGAGACATGTCTATATTCCTTAGAACCTTTTCTGATGCAGTAAAATACATCTTTCTGATACCAATGGAAACTTTTCTCAATGTGGTTACTGTTTTGTCACTTGCATTTTAAAATGTTTTTAACAGAGAAGAGTTTGAAATGATCAGTGAAAAGGAATATTTAGGAGCTCAGAAACGTGGTCATAATTATAATCGTGTGTTAGGTCATTACAATGGACTGACAAACTGATTCTGCCTTACAATCTGTTTGGCATTTTCCAGGAGGTTATGTGGAGTTAATAATGATAATACAGATGCCATAGTGTACTCTTTTGGAGAACCCATACTGGAGATCCGCGTGTAGGCTTTTGCTTAAGCTGTATGTCAGCTAAGATCTATGTAAGGCAGCGTTTTTAATTTATATAAATGAGGAAGAGGTGCCGATTTAAAAACAAACAAACAAACAAACAAACAAACAAACAAACAAACAAACAAAAATACCCCTCTCCAAAAAGATACCTTCCCAAAACAATATCTAAAGAATAAATTTTATTAAATGGATAGAACAAGAGGCAAGAAGATGCACTGGTAAAGGGAGCGCTGCTAAGTAGAGCCACAAGAAAAAGCAATGTAAGGCATGTATGATTTCACAGAGTAAGAATTTTGTTCTCTGACCCACAGTTCTGCATAAAGACATTGGACCTTGCAGAGCAGCTACTATAACAGGAACGCTTTCTAGAATTTCGCTAAACGATGAAGAGGAGGAGAAAGGACCAAACCCTGAAGGAATGAGCTATTCTACCCTGCCCGGAAATATAATCTCCAAAGTCATCATCCAGCAACCGACAGGTCTCCACATGCCAATGAGTATGAGTGAACTAACCAATCAGTGCTTGAAAAAAGACAACAGTGAATTGCGGAGGACTGTTTATTTATGCACTGATGACAATTTGAGAGGTGCAGATATGGACATAGTCCATCCTCAAGAACGTATGATAGAAAGTGACTATATAGTTATGCCCCGGGGCTCAGTAAATAGCCAGCCATCATTGAAAGATGAGAGCAAAATGAATATAGGCATGGATACGTTGCCTCATGAAAGGCTGTTGCACTACAAAGTTAATCCAGAGTTCAATATGAATCCCTCTGTAATGGACCAGTTTAATATCAATTTAGACCAGCATCTTCCCACCCAAGAACATATGCAGAGTTTGCCATTTGAGCCCCGTACAGCAGTGAAGAATTTCATTGCCTCCGAGCTGGATGACAATGCAGGATTATCAAGAAGTGAAACTGGATCCACAATATCAATGAGCTCTTTAGAGGTCAGTGGTGCGTAAACAAATTGCTTGCTTTGTTGTGCTAATTATATGATAAGACAACAAATTGTGTCTTTGGCCAAGGGGTGAAGCTAATGTTTTAATTCAGTATCAATTACAGTTTGGGATCATACACTGATGCATATTTCTCTTATATGAGTAGTGTTTATACCTAGAAAACAAAATAAAAGTTTCAGAGCTGGTCTATAGGAAACCATATTTCTGAAGATTTAACATTCCACAGGACTACAAAGAATTTCATGACCTACCAGGTGAAGTCCACTGGAAAATACTGTGTTGCTGTGAGAAGAAAAAAATTTGTGCGATATACAAATGGTAATCATTGGCCATACCTGCAAGCACATGCAGTTGGAAATATTTGCCATTTTTATTGCTAACAATCATATCTGTCTCAGGTATGATTATAGGTCTGATTCTGCTTTCATCAGTGTAAATCTTCAAGTCTTCTGTCCAGTAGTTCACCATTTACTGATTTAGTTCTGTCTGCATGTGTGTGCAGGCATTGTTATAACTGGTATGTGCAATAGGTCCAGGTAGACTTCATGTGGAGTATCCTAGCTCCTAGTCAGATTGCAAGAGGGAACTGAAAAGCCTTTGAAAGTGATTGACTTCATTACTACAATGTGTCTGTGGGATTTAAACACTGTAAAAGTGAAAACTCTTTACACCATTTTTTTAAAACCTTTTGTCAAATACTACCATACCTATTAAGTTAATTTCGTACTTCAGCCCCCTTATGAACTGGAAATACATTTCAGCAGCATTCGAATGTAATGAAATGCAGTATTTGGTGTGAAAGAAAAAGACAAATGAGAAAAAATGGTACTTGCTTATTTTCTGAAAGAAGTTACAGATGCAAAAGAAATTCTACTGTATGTGTAAACTTGTAGCCATTAACTATTATTCTAAAATGGTTGGAGCCGTCTGATTTTTAAGTTGTTAGTAGGGGATATTTATTTTAAAACGGATTTGAAGTTTTATGTGTGTATTGACTGGAGAGTTTGGGCCAAGGAACAGAACTTACTTCATTTTCAAGAGATGCCTTTACAAGCTTTGAAAGTGAAATATTTCCCTAGATGTTTATATTGTGTGTGTGCTATCATAAGTTTTTGCAAAATATAATTAACTGTAAAAAAAAAACTTGAAAAATTAAGTGCGGAACTTTGCAAGTTATCACAGCATCTGCTTTTCGTTTGTTGTGAGAGTTAATATGTATAATCTTGGGACAAATTTTCAAACGTATTTATAAAAGGTTGCTTAAGTGTTTACCCACTTAATGCTCAGACAGACAGACTCTTTAGAAGCTAGTTTGCATAGTTAAAGGAGTTGCTGCCCTCAGATCTGGTATATTGCTTGACTGACCGTATGTGGTACATTGAGGTTCTTCTCCAATTTAATGCAACCCCAGAAACAGGATAGCTAAAGCCACCCTCCAGTAGTGTCTTCTCCTAACTATCTACAATACTGGCTTTCAGGTACTTTAAATCAAATATAGAGGCTCAAATCTAGCCCAGTTAATATTAGACATATGGGTGAGATATCTAGGGACGGTTCACAATTCTTTGAGAAACTAGACGTACTTGTCACCATACCGTCCACTCCACCTGAAGTCTAAATTGCTCTCTGGTGGTGCCTCTTCTTTTCAATTGGTGAGAAAGGCCATCTAGGAGACCTAAAATAAGACCTCAGTTAAGTTGTAAAATCTGGGACAATCATTACTTTATCTTACACAGTATTCCCATTCCAAAAGCCACTTCTGAAAATTAGCGTGAATATCTATGAGTATAATGTATTGGTCCTTTAGAGTTATTTTTTTTAACAGTATTTGTATCATATTTTAAGCTTACCTCTAAGAGGGGATATAGATATCAATTCTGAATCACAATTTTGTACCATTTTTATGCTCAGAAGAGACTAATAAGTATGTAGCAAAAAATATAGTCAAAAATAATAAAACATGGCAGTAAATATTTAGTCTCTTCTAAATTGGTAAACATATTAGCTTTAGAAAGCTGTATTTTGTTCCTGAACTCTGTAAACTGCTACATTGTTTGGTCGCCCAAGGAAGTTGTGGACATCCCATCCCTGGAGGGGTTCAAGGCCAGGTTGGATGGGGCCTTGGGCAGCCTGGGCTGGAGGGATGTCCCTGCCCATGGCATGGGGATTGGAACTAGCTTTAAGGTCCCTTCCAACCCTAAATATTCTATGATCCTATGATTTTATGATTATTAAACATTACCACACCCAGGAAGGTAACTGGCTTTTGTGTCTGCCTTTGTGGTTCTCAACACTACTGGATTATGTAGCATTGCTTCATCTTTTGATAAGGATGTGCTACAATGAATTGAAGATTAGAACATGAAAAAGTTAGTACATAGTTGAAAAGTAGAGTCTCAAGCAGATTCAGATAAGCAGATCCAGCCAGATTAAAAAAAAATGCGACTAGGATTTTATATATGCTATATGTAAGAAGACGAGGTTGAGGTAAAGCCTCGAAATGCTATTAGCTCAATCCACCTGGCTGTATTTACTTTTATTGCTACCATAAAGAAAATAGAGAAGGAAGGCAAGGTTCCATATAATTAATTTTTCCAAAATAATTTTGATGTCTGTTGCAACATGATTTTAGAAGATTTTAAGTTCTTTGAATACAAGGCTTTGCCAGACACTATGGAGCAGCAAAACCTACAGCACAACATTTAAGATCATTCTGCCCGTGTTTTCCCAGATAGAGCATGTCTAGACCACTTCTAAAGGAAACTAATCTGAGCAGCAGGAAGCTTCCCCCTCCTGTTGACTCATACTGCTGTCCCACCTAAAGTCCAACATAAAAGTATGAGGATTTTTTTTTCTATAGGGGAAGTTTCTCTTTCATTTATCTGAAGGAGCAGAGGTGTCCCAAGACAGGTGGGGAGGACCTGTAACCAGGAAGCTGGGTTCTTCCACTGTTTTCTTCTTTAAATTTCTAGGTGCTTTCTCTGGTATTAGCATACTACTGTTATTTTTATCATGTAATTATACACTGATTATAAAGTACCATGTAAGTAAAATGTACTTAGGCAGCTGTGTGTCAACACGAGTCTTCCTTTTCTTTTTATTTTTTTTTTAAATTTGAGGTCTGTAATTATTAAGAACATAATAATGGGACTAGCATATGCAGCAGTTAGAGAATTTATCGTCTTATCAGAATGCCTTTAGTTATCATGTGATATATTTTCAGCCAAGATGAACCCAGCTTCTGATTTTAGAAGCATAATTATTGACCCACGGGCACCTCAAGCCACGAAATTACTGCAGGTGTAACAGCAACTGGACACCCAGTAAAATACTGAGATACTTAAAATAATTCTTATTTTTCCACGCTTTTTATTGTAGATGTTAGTTTTTGTGGCCGTCAAATTGAACCAGATGAATTAGAGCATACTTTGGAAAATATAAAATCTTAAGTATTTTCAGATTCTAAAATAAAATTATTTCTTTTAAATTTCATTTCCATCTTACTATTGAAACACTGGAGTATGGTATTTCAAGGAAGTAGTTTGAAGAAACATGTGCATTATTATTCAAAGAATTCAGTACCTTTGGAAAATCTAGCTTTTTATTAACATCTTTACCCTCCTAAGTTCATAAGATCAATTATTTTCTGTATTCTGCAGATCCCAAGAGATGATCAGCCCTTAGAACAGCATGTGTCTATTCAAATAATTTAAAAGTGTGTATAGAAACAAGCATATAGCCAAACCCATTATTAGTTAAAAGTGAAGGCTGAAACATCATGTCTTTCTTGTGTTCTCTTTTATATAGACTTTGTACTCACTGTGATCATTGGAGATGGACATTTTGGAACACAACTGTAGTATCAGCACAAAGACATATGTTCTGACTTCTAATTTTGCAGGGAGGATCCATCATGCCTACCATTAGATATCTAAATGTAGGCATTCACCTTCTGATATGGAAAAAAGCTTTTCACTTTTGGCTTCCTTTTAGAGTCAGTGGGGAGAAATAGGCATTTTTAGGCCATTTTTAGACATCTGCTCCAGGATGAACTGAATCACATGCTCTCAGTGCAGGTGTTTCTCTTCAGGTGCCACAGAGGAAGCTGGAATGAGTAATTCAGACATAAACATCAAAAATGTTGATATCTTAAATTTAGTCAGATGAATCTTACAGTGTGTCACAAATCTACATTTTTTTTTCCCAAGAAAATGCTTCATTGGGAACAATAAAATGCTTTACTATATACAGAAGATTTTCAATTTTCAAAACATAGACTGAGAATGCCTTAATATTTACATACAAGTGTTTCCCAGATAAGTATAAATTTAAGGATCTGCAGATTCCCAATGTGCAAGTCAATGACTTTTTATTTCATTTGATATGTACCAAACAGTACTCATGCGATTATAGGCACAGGCAGGTATATTAGTACATCATGGAGCTTAGGAGGGGTAATTGAACATCTGGCTAATCTCTTGCACATCCTTCACATGCATGGATTAAAACTCGTTTTGCTACCTTGGCATCAAAGTGGCTTGGAGTGTGCTCTTTCAGTTCAAAGTGTTTTGATTTTAATGAAGAAAGTACTCTCAAAACAGTCTTTTGGAATGTTTTTTGTTTTGCAAATGTACACTCAGAGTGGTGTGCTCATTAAAATGAATTTATTTTGAAATGAAGTAGCACATTCCCAGCCACTTAGATGCAAGGAAAGGTTATGTGGTTTAAATGCAGTGGAAGAAGTTGATCTGTGCAGCGTATTTCCAGGATAAGTAAGTCTTTTCTTATTATTGTGCAAAAATAATACCAAAGAAAGTAGATACAAGCTTCTTGACTGTGAGGAGGCTTGCATTGTTGCCTTTGTAAAAGAATTATGGGTTCTTGCAAGGGAACTGTGGTTAGCGTAGTGTGAGCAGCAATGGGAAAGACCTAAAGGAACGCAAATACTTAACTATTCTAAGAGGAAGGGCATGCAAGGAAGGCAACAGAAACATGTATTAAAGGGGGGAAAAAAGAGCTTCTGCTTTTTAAGAACAGGAAGAAAAGCACTTCATGAAATGTTTGGCATGTAAGGGACTGGAATTCTCTTTTCAGCCTCTCATCTTCCTTTTTTATTTTTCTCTCTCAGCTTCTGCTATGAGATCTTTATGTGGAGAAAGACATAAAGTGCTTAGATGGGAGGTTGATTGTGTGGCCAAAATAATCCTTCTGTATTCATTCATGAGAGCTCTTAATACACTCAAAGAAAAGTCATGTCCAGAATTCCTTGGCCAAATCACTGATGTGGGAAAAAACTGTTACAGCTCAGAAAATAAAAGGATATAGTAAAGACAGTGAAGTGCAAGGAAAAATTGAATGTCTAGATAAAGAGGAGAGAAAAGAGACACAGACATGCCAAAAAATAAGAATGAAAAGAAAGATGGCAGAAATGGAGAAGCAGCTTAAAATGGAAGTGTTTGGAAGAATGAAATAAAAGCATCAGAGAAGGAGCAAGGTCTAAGATAAAAAAAAAGAGTGAACACAAAAGGAGAGAAGAAATAGGCAGTGAAAACAGTCAATCTTGTCAATAAAGTGCTGGAAAATGAGGCAGAACAAAAGCAAATTCTGTGGAGTCATTTTGATTTATGATATGAGGAGAAAAAATAAAAGAAAGAGAGAAAGAGAATAAAAATAGAGAGGTGAGCACCTCAGGAATTTTCTCTTTATCATGTTTCCACATTGCATTTATTTTCATGCATTCTGTATCTCAGATTTCTTTCCTTCCAATTCCTCATTTCATTCTTCAATAAGTTGTGGAGACACCTCTTGCCAATTTAGTGAGTCTTGGTGAAATGAAGTCTAGAAACAACTGTTTCTTTCTGTCACTTGAGTAGGTCTCAGACTCCTCTGACTTCAGAAATTGTCAGGAGTAGTAGTAGAATCAGGCAGAGTTAATTCTAGTAACTGAAGATATAAAGAACCAAGAATTTAATCAGTATTATGAAGTATAACTTATATCTCAGACTTAATATTATAAGCAGCTATCTTAACTACATATGATCCTTAAGAAACATATTTTCAATTGCTTATCAATTTAGGAAATGCTTTGTTCTCCTCCCCCCCCAAAGCCTTCAGAAACACAAAGCAAGTGGGTTTTGTTGATTGAGTAAATACATATGCAGGTTACCCTATAAAAAAAGGGAGCAGGAAACCAGAGTAGCTTTAAAATGAGATCTCTGATGTTATATTTGTGCTGTGTGTTGATGCACTAAATTTGTGAGAATATTTTAAAGACTTAATATCCCCACATTAAAGAACTAATCCACTTTTTCATGAAAATCTACTTGCTCTGTGTGTAGCTCATGTTATGAACTAATAGCCAACATAAGCTTCTATTCAGAACCTAAGGGGTTGGTTTTTTCAGTTATATACAGACAAAAGGCATTTTAAATAAAAACTGCCTGTTCCTATTCCACTTTTATATCTCTGAGGACCAAATAAGGTTTTCCTTTAATTTTGTTCAGGGAAAAAGTCCTCCCCAGGCTAAGATCTTGTATGTCAAATCTAATCTCAGAGTGAATTATAAACTGCTGATAATATGGCTTTATATTAATGGAAGCACAGTTATAGCCCTCACTGTAATATGGTATCTCTGGTTTCAATTATACTTTGTACAATGCAATATATCTTCAGGAGTATATCATGTAATTAATCAGGTAGTGGTGTAATGCAAACTAGAATAAGGAGAAAACCAGACATTTGTCGTTTTATAAAGATGGAGAGGGTTTTTATTAGTCATTTAGCTAGAGCAGCTCTTTCTTGGTGCCAGCAGATTAGTGCATGCTGGTGTATGAAAATTATTCTTCAGTATTCTATTTTTGTCCCTCAATGAGCAGAGCTTAAAGATGCTCTGGAATTACACAGAGAAGCTATACATGATTAGCACAAAGTAAAATTGATTTAAAATAAATTACTACTGCAGATCTTTTCACAGAGTTTCACTTTGGTCCTGGCATGGGAGTGGTGGGTGTGCACGCTGTAAAATAGATTTTATCAATTAAAATCAAAGAGCTGTACAAATCAGAGAGGGAAATATCTTGCTGGGTCACTTCTTCACATTTTCTGCAGCATATTTCTCTAATGTGTAGTCGGACTTCACTTTCTAGACAGAAGTGAAGGGCTTCCACTCTTCTCCTTAGTGGATTATTTCATAGTTACATAAACTTTCTTTATTCCTGACAACATGCCTGAAACTTCCTTTTTTTCTTCCTATTTTTTCTAAATGACAGCTTTTCAGATTTTTCTCACACCAGCTTTGTTTACCAATGTTTACATCCTTCTAAGGTTTCTGAAAAAGCTTCTGAGTGTGCTTCTTCCTGAGCCAACGTTTAAACAAGCTGCATCACACTTTTATGCTTTCCTCTTGATTCAGTGTTATTAATGCTTTAAAGGTACTTTCTGCTGCTCTCCTCTGAAATTCCTCCAGTTTACACTCATGATTTGGCTTCTGTCAGATTAGAGCATCAATGGAGAACTCTCACTGGAGTTGTTCCAAAAGGGCTATTCACACTCTTGCCCGGTTAAACGGAGGCTTGACCTTTTTTTTTTGTAGCATGTGTAACTGTGCCTGGATTTTTCACTACTTACCATAGCCCTCAGCTCTTTCAGGATTATCCCAGGTAACTCCCTGATGCTGAATAATGGTGTGTATATTCAGCTTTTGATGCAGTCCCTTTATTACCTTCCCTTGCAGGTGTCCAGCATGAGGGCTCTTCAGCTTGGAGAACAGATGACAGAGTAGTGAATAGGGAGCAATTATTCATATTTCCTATAATCTAAAAATCAGAAACATCAAATGAAATGGCAAAGGGATAAAAAAAATATGTCCTCTGTCACGTTATATATATTTAAATTGTGGAATTCACTACCTCAGCACATTTTGGATACCAAAATTAGGAAAAATTATAAAACGTGACTAGACTAATGGAATAATGTAAAAAAGTGTTATGAAGCTCAACAGAGTAAACTACTGCAAGGAGATTCCTGAACAACTGAAGAACTAGGGAGTGTATTCCAGCAGAAATGTTAATTTATGCTTGCCCCTTTCTATAATATTTCTGAAGTATCACCGCAGAACCTGGTCAAACACAAAACATTAAATAAGGCAAAACACAGATATAATTCCTTGTGGTCATTTATTATTATATTCTACATGCATTAATACTCAAGCAGATCTCCAGCTGGTCCTTGAAAAAACACTATCTTCCATTCTAATTTTTATGTTGGCTAAAATTACTCTAAGTTTTCCAAGTGAGTAAAAGGAACAGCTTTTTTAAAAGAATCAGGCTACTGTGACCAGTTCAGCAGCTCATTTGATGCAAAAGATGTTTTCTTCCCTTCCTCCACTTCACTCAAGTGCTGACTTTCATTAATTTAAATTGAAGAATGAGCCAGATGGTTGATTTCTCAAAGCATGTAACTATGTGTGGAAAACTCCATTTCTCTCAGCCAAAAGAGACATAACAAGTAAACTTCATTTAAGAAAATATATATATACACACACACAATCACAATTAAAGTGTTGATTTGCATGTTTTGAACTTGTTGTATATCATACAGAAACTAGGAGAAAAAATTAGTAAAATGACAGCTTCCAACACTGCAGTCATTTCAAGGCAGTGATGTAGTAGCCAGGTGTTCACCTAGTGGTGTCAGTCATAATACTGCAGGTTACTTTCAGTTCAGGATCAAATTCGTACCCATGTCCTTTTTTTTCTTCAGAAAGTCACAGAACTGCTTCTTCAGAAACTCACAAACTGCTCCTGTTTGCACCTGTGGCAGTTACATGAGTTCTATGTCTTAGGAGATCAGATTCTGACAACATTGTGCTGTTATTCACTGTGTGCTGTCATGAAAAAAATGAAATACTAGCACCTAACGCATGATTTTTACTATATAAGTTTAAAAAATATGTATGCGATGGATTCTTGTTAATCCCTCACTTAAGAAAAATCCTCACTGAGGTAAACCTGTAGTATATCCTGTTGAGCCATAACTGGGGAGGTCTAACAGCAAAATTTCAATAGTTACCTCTTTCTGACAATAGTACTGTTAAATATGTTGCAGTCTGTTAGATATGTCTTTTTACTGTATAAACAGTGACAGAGTTGTCTGGCTTCAGCCCCTGATAGTCCAGCTGTACCAGGAATATTTTCACCATGGTCTCACAAACTTAAATACAAGCGCTCCAATTTTATAAATCACAGTATCTTGTGAACTACACATTTCTTCCTAAATATTCAATGTTTTTATTTAAGGATCTCAGTCAGACAGTTCAATGATATCAGGTTTATTTATGAATTGTAGCTTAAAAATAGTTTTTCCAAGCATTTTTCAAAGCTGCTTCTGTAAACTTCACCTCATTATCTACTTCACATGTTTCTTCTTATGGTTGGACTCGATGATCCAGTGGGTCTCTTCCAACCTGGTTATTCTGTGATTCTGTGATTCTTTTGTAACCACTGAGCCTTTATAGTGCTAGATGCACTCAATTGCACCTTGAAAAGAGATTCTCCCTTGTTAGAAACATGTAGGTTTCTTGAGGTGCCAATTTATTGTGGAATGATGAAGACTTATGTCAAAGATACACTTGCAGCATTGCCCCTGTGATATCAGTAAGAAGTAAGAATTTAGCTATTTTAAGAATTCAAGCATAATGTCCTTATATTTTTCTTACCTCCCAGACCTTTGTTGTTTCCATGTTTTCATGCTATTTATTTTTGCAGAATCATTTAAATTATTTTTAAATAATCTCTTTAAGTATGCTTGGTTTAATCAAGCCTTGCTGACTAAAGATAGCTTCTCCAGAGCTTGTTGTTGGTGGTTTGTTTAATTGTTTCATAGGGAGGTTTTTTTATACTGCCTCCCAGCTCTTTAAGCATCAGTGTGTTGACAGTGCTACAGTGATCTGTTTCATATTATTGAGGATTAGAGCACCACAATTTTTCTGCAAAAACAAACCGTATGTCACAAAGCAGCATTATCAGGGGCTAAGAGAAACCAAACATTTTCCACTTTCTACAACTGAAAGACTTGTAAAATTATTTCTTTCAACTGCAAAACCAAACCAAAACAAAACACAACATCTTGCTTTAACCTGCATGTTTGTTAAACCAAATAAAATCAAAGTCTAATGAATTCAGTAACATATTTCATCTTGATTTAATAGGTTTGATTTGTATCACACTGCAGAAATTAAGTGCAGTTTGAAGAGGCTCATTCACCATGACTTCCTATGCTACCACGAAAATCAGGGTTAAATTGTAGCAGCAAGCCTTTTTTTTTTTTTCCTTTGGACTACTTTTTCTTTCCTTTGGCACTCCTTCTTGAAGGAGAATGTATCTTTTCTTTCCATTCACATGTTCTTTGCACTCTTTTTTTCAGCTCTTCCAACTGCTGTTTCTACATCTCTTTAGTCTACTGCAAGCCATTCAGTTTACAACCTTAGGAGAAAAAAAAAAGACATTTTTATCTCTTCTTTACAACATTTCTGCTTCCTTCTGATATAATTTGAATTTATAATTGGTTTCTTTTAGAATCTCTAAAAAATTCTGTGCTAAATTATTTGTGATATGTCTAAGCAATCATATTCTGTTACATAGTATATAAGTGGTTACTTCACTAGTAAATCACTCTTGCTTTGTATCAGATGCTTTGAACCAGGTTTGTCATAAGTTTAAAACAAAATCATTGCTTTCTCCATCCAGAATGTCATTGCAAACAAGCTGAAGCTATGGAAAGTATAGATGGCTTCGGCTTGATCTTGCTATCATTTATTCCATTAAAATCAATGGAGTTGTACCAATGTAAGCTTGACGTAGTAAAGAATCAATTTCTGCATACCTGTACAAATCTAAATCATAGCTACATATAGATAGCTGTGCAAAAAGTATAAATATTATTATAATTTGAAAACATCACATAAAATATAGAAACAGATGTATTTTATACACCAACATGTTCAATTGCATGCAAATAACATGCACGTATATATCCCGGTGAAATGCAGTCTGGTTTATTTCAGGGAAAATAATGTAATACTGGTCTAAAAAACTGTATCCAAAGTCATGCATTAATCCTAAATTACCAAGACAAAATCTACAGCCTCTCACAGAACACCCAATATATATCTGATAGGAAAACAAGAATGTTATTTAGACTCATTAATATGATTTGGTGAACAGTCCCCTTGTTAATAAAACCTCTTTTTTCTTTCTTTTTCTACTGCTTAATAGAGAAGAAAATCACGTTATTCGGACCTTGACTTTGAAGTAAGTTTTACTGAATTATTCCTGATTATTAAAAGTATTTTCCTAAACATAGATGTGTTCATTTTAGCAGATTTTAGCCTTTTGACATAGCACATGTCATAGGGGTTTTCAATTGGTACCGTACAGAACATGACGAGCAATTCATTGAAACTACTTTGGTGCAACTTGTTTGTAAAATATTCTGAGATCAAACTGTCATATTGCAATATTAACAATCATGGTTTCAGTTTTTAAATTCTCTGCCTCTTCATTTTCATCTGGTTTTCTTTTTTTTTTTTTTTTTTTTTTGTTTGCTGGCTATCTATTAAAAAGTTGTGACACTTCTGTAGAACAGTCCATGGTGTTGCAGAAGATGGCTTTTTTCAAAAGATGTTCAATCATTTGTTCTATTTCTCTTTCTTCAATACAAATTTACTGGCATACGAGTAAATAGCGATTATGAATGTGTCAGATTTTGAATGATGAAATGCTGCAGTTTTCAAAGCTTATGCGTGACATGCTATGCTAAAAACCAAGTTTATGTAAAGTTCTCCAGTTTGAGTATCCACAATTTCAGACTTACAACCCATTGAGTGAGAACATTTGGGTGTGATAGTTAATGGCCATTTTGTTCTATCTCAGTCAGTACAATTGAGTCTCTTAGAACTTCATTTATTTGAGGTTTTTTCCCTCTACTTTCTACCAGAAGCAACATAGCAGTTAGTTTTCAAGCAGATGGTAATAATTTATGCATTTAGGGTTTTACATAGGTTGTCTGTTCATGCGTGTTAGTAGTTTGATATAGTTTGTTATCCAGAGAAGTTGAACAATTGTCATATTTCTGGGTTAAACTTTAGCATTCAGTGATAAGCATATATCAACCATAAGATTATAAATTAGCCTCTCTGTGGCATATACAAATAAAAGCATTTTTTTATTCTTGGAGCTGAAAGCACAGCGCATGTACTTTCAGGTTTCAGGTTCTAGTCCATAAAGAAGAATAAGGCAGAACTAGCAAAATGCAGCAGTGATCACAAAAACATTGCAATAAGAGAAGGGTTTGCTTCAGTGACCTTCTTTTCCTGAAATGCTGACCTTCTGTGTCTGTTTGTGGTTTCTTGGTAGTTTAACATCATGCCTTAATCTCCTGTGTCATTTTCCCTCAGAGAATGTAGTTACCTTAAGCAATTATGTAATGTCTCAAATAACGTACCAGACGAAGATTCCCACAGTAAGTTTAAGGAAAATAAAACTAAATTAAGAACCTAAATATGCTCTAGATTAAATGCCTAGAAAGGAGGAAGAAGAACATGAATCAACAATAAAATTTTGATGAACACACAATTCTAAAATTAAGTGCAAGTGATACGAATGGAAGTTTTCTAATTATAATATTACAAAGAATTTGAAATTTTACTTTTCTGTGTTGGAAGGTAGGAATATCATGTTATTTGCAATGAGAATATTTCTGTGACAACAGATGCTAAAACATCCTTCCTGTCACTTAGGAGAACATAATCCAAAACCAAATAAATACCACCAATGCTATACACATTCTGCTTTCAAGAACCAGGCTTCTTATTACCTATTTTCTTTTGACTCACATAGTGTATTTAAGATGCTTACACCTTTCCTTGTCTTGTATACAACATTGTGGCTCCATGGCCTAATATTTTTACATGTATGATTATAATACAGGGAAATACATTTGTTTGTAAAAAGGCAAGGATGGGACCACTGGGAGTTGCTGCTGAGGAAGGGAGAGCAGCAATGATACTGTTCCAGTTGCTGCTGTGTTTTGAAAATACTGACTCAGACTAACCCCACCTCTCCACCTTGTTTTATGATTCCTCTGATTAAATGTGTGAACTTTCCAGTGCTCTTATATCTAGCATATCTGTCTGTCTGAGGTAAAGAAAAAATAAAAAAGCCACGAAACGTTCAAATAACCACTCAGATTCCTTTGCTCAGCAAGGGATACTGAGGGAATTGAGATGGTGTTATATGGCCAAAACACTGCTAATCCGATACTGCAAAGGAGCTTGACTATAAAATAGAATAGAGCCTGGAGGTGAGGTCGAGCTAGAATGATTGGCCATCCTACTGAAACGTTGAGCGTCTTGTCTGTTTTGTACATGACCTGTGTCAGATGGCACACTCTGAGACAATCTCCTTCCACAGTTCTGAGGATAACAGATGCTATGGATGTGGTTCTGAGGATAACAAATGCTAAACATGTGGTATGGACAAGGCTGTGTCAAGCTTGGCTGCCTCCATCCTTTTCTTTTTAATACCCTCTCAGTAGTCTCTAAACCCTCCCAGTAGTCTCTCTATATCCACACAAGACATCAGGATATGCCTATATTACTAAAGACATTTGGGGGAATATTTCTGGGAGACAAAAAAATAGATTTTGGGTGGATGAATTTTCAGAATTATCTTTACTATTTTAGTCTAGACAACTCTTTTTCTCTCCAAAGAGTTGCTCAAGTGCCCTTAGGGAACTAGTGCAACCTAGGTACCACTCACAATAGGCAATTTGGCTGTAGACTGCTTATTTTGGAGACTAAGATAATTTTACAGCATTCATGGGCAACATTCCATGCTAGATGGTGCCAGAGCATGGTCTTTGACATGTTTGTCTTACACACAGTGGTGTCATTTCATCGGTTTTTTGGTTGTTGTGTTGGGTTTTTTTTAAAAAAAAAGAGACTGTGGTAGTGGGCTGCCATGCACCACCTTAACATGGATAATTTGAAGTAAAAACAAACTCATGAAGAGCTATTTTTTTTCCTGAGGGCACCAGCTGGACTCAAAACCAGCTTCTATACAGTGTGAACATAGGCAGACCATGACTGTACTCAATGCAATAAATAGTCTCTATCCCTGTTATCTCAAAAATATGTAGAAATACAGGTACAGTTTTAAGGGGCCTTGCAATGGACTGTAAATAATAAAAGTCCTGTGACTCAGCTGGGTAGTGTTATAGAAAGCTTATGTCTCGATTCAAAGGAAAGGGAGAGAGAAAAACAGGACATCCAAACTGGCCAGCCCTATCATAAGTTTTAGAGAGGAGTCTCATTAACTGGGCCACCTACACCTTGTTTTCTCTTTTTAAATAGTTTACCATTATGTTCTTAAATGATCCCTTTATGTACAAAAAAAAAGACAGACTGTAACACACAGGGTTTAATCTGTGGGCAGAAACTGTTATGGCTAAATACTTTACTGTCCACTATTAGGTTTTGAAAAACATTATCTCTTTTAACTTTGATGCTTGCTAAAATGAACAGTCAATATGCAATAGCTTTATAGCTCTTTTCTTCCTATTACCATGGATTAGTATAGACTCATTCATGCAGTCCAGTATCCAAAACACAACCAAAATTCATAGGTCTGTGCATTTTGGGTTCCTGCTGCTGCTGCCTGTGGTAACCCCAGTTAAGCACCTTCCAACCCTAGTCATCATGTTCCATTTTTCCCTAAAGCTGGACAGGTAGAATTTTCGTGAAGGTCCAGTAGTAATACTTAGCTGTCAGATCAAATAAAATTCATACTAATTATGTTGAACAGAAATACAGATGCTGTAGAAATTCCCAGGAGAACTTTATAATAGGTGTATGTTGGCACTTACAAAAACATTCAAGAGAGTTAAGCAGTATTATTGACAGATATTTTAGGATTTAAAATTACAGTTACTTTTAAATTCCGTGAAAGGGTCTGACTCCTGGATTTCCCATTATCCACCCTACTCTGCCCTTTTTTTGTGGCATTCACTTGATCTACTCTGTTAATAACACTTATGCCAAATAATTCAGGAGGGTGCCTTTTTACCCTGCTTCCCAGGATTCAGGTAATCTCTGGCTCTTCATACTCCATCCATGAGGAAGAGCAAGGATGCACAGGACAAGTGTGAATACCAGAATGTCTTATTGCCTTTCCAAAGAGCAGTACACTCTCATTGGCAATAATGCTAAATTGAGCGTTAGCTGCTGGAGCTGCACACTTTCAGAATTCCATCTGCAATAGTTTTTGTGACAACATTACAAACTCACACAAAAGTTTAAAATCATTCTCTTAATAACATTAAGACATCTCTCAAAAACAAAGGTGAAAAAAATATGCCCTCAGGGAAAAATACTTTCCCATTCCTAAGTCTGGCAACTGATCATATCTCTAACATCTTGAAAACACAGCATGATTCCATTGTAGGGCTGGGAAGGCATTCCCCCATCTGTTCTTTTTGCTTAGCTATTTCATACAATATTTGAGAGGGAACATTTTTTACCTTTGACAACACAGAAAATGTTCAAGGCAAATTGAATGCCATTATCATCATTATTATTATTATTACTAGTACTGTTACAATTATACGTAAGACTGATCACAAATCTTCATTGGAATAGCTGTGCTTAAGCTGGAGTTCAGCTAAAACCCTGTCATAAATTAAAAAAAGATGCTGGGTACAGACATGTTTAAAGACCTTCCCATCTTGACCATAGTCGTCCACACTCTGAGCCCTTTTCTAAGACCAGGTGCTTATTAGAGTAACATTTAATCTTTTCAAAAAAAACCCGCAAACCACACACTCAGTGTTACTTCAGTCTTGACTCCCTTCACAGTTACAAAGCCTGCAGGAAAGACCACAAGAAGATGTATGTCTGTAGCCTGGTGGGTAACGCAGGTGCTTCTGGAAGTAATGTGGCATTAATGGGCAAATGCCCAGCTGTACCTAAGGATGATGTGCTTTCAAAGGACAGCATGAGAGCTCCTTTTCCATCCTGTTCATGTCCTGATACTGCTACAATCTTCCTAGTACATATTTTTCAAAATCTCCAGCTCTGTATTGGTAAAACTTATGCATTTCTAAGACTGTTAAAGCTGTATTTTCCACATTGCCCATTTAATAGAGAAAAAAGATTAAACTCCTAAAAAAACTTTGAGAGTTACTTTCTCATAAAAAAGAAAGAGATACCCAATAGAGCATATTTTCTAGAAAGGAGATGAGATGGTGCTTTCTAACAAGGAATCTAAAATAGTCTAGAAAAGAAGAGCTAAAGTTGGAAATTTAAGTTCCTACATCTTCAGTTCAGATTGTTCTTTATCAGCTGTGGGGAGGGGCAGTTGTCAGTGGGTAGAAAGTATGGGATGGAAGCCAGGAAAACACAAAGCAACCGAAAGATCCATAGGTACAAGTGCATACCAGCTATTCTGATATTAAGAACATAATTTAAAGCCCTTTTTTCAGCAGACTTCCCACTGAAAGTGTTTAATTTCTCCTCCCACCTGCTTCTCCTCAGGAATACTGTAATGAACTGAGACATTTGCATTATTCATATTTTCTGTTTAATAAATTTTGGGGTACACAATTCAGAGAAATATCAGAAAGTAGCATTTGCTATATTACTAGCCTTTTATTTAAAAAGTTTCAACTGGTGATACAGTCATATTCTGTTTCCTGCTTTTAGAGCCAATATTTTAACTCACTAAATCTGTTTAATTCCTTTCAGCGTGTCTCCTTATTTCAGCCAATGATAATATTTGAGGCAAAAGCTTTCTTTTCTTAAACTCTGTGTATATGAAATCTGCTACACATCCCTGTCTACTATAACAGCAATGGCTTAAAAGAATCCCTAAGGAGTTACTTAAGTGAAGCGTCCATCATAACTTTAGATCAGCCATCTCTACTTAAATTACATTTTGTAAGGATGTCCTCACCAAATCCTCCAAAATTGAGTCTCTTATTCACCCCACAACTCACGTTAATAGGTCTTCAATTTCTTGCAGTATCTCTTGTCTCTTTTTTGAAAAATGTGGCCAATTTCCTGTTCTCAGAAGTGAAACAAGTTCTCAAGCTGTGGTGTAGCTTAATTAAGGATGAGGTGGCTGTTGCAGCATAGTGGTAGAAATGCATGGCCAAGAAAGCAGCCACATTTCTTGAAAATCATAAACACAGAGTACAAATGAAAAATTGGTATCAGTAAAGCATCATTTGAGGTTCTGTTACTGTCACTTCATTTCAAAAGGTAATAACCCAGACTTGGCAGAAGCTTTGCGTGCTGGGAAAGGTCACATTCAGGCACCACATAGATAACTTTGCAGGGGTTGTCACATACAATGCCAGGGAAAATCAGGCTTGACAGTTAGTGAATGTGAATGGAGGCTGATGTCCTGTACCTTTTCTATCAACATTCCTGGCTGATGCCATGGCTCTAACTCAAGTTCAAGTGGTTACAAAAGCTTAAGAAAAGCCAAGCTGAGCCCATCTGTTGTTGGAGTGAGGTGAAGCATCCTCAGTTCTCCCCATCCCCTGATGACCCAGACCACAGAACCATGAGATTGCTTGAGCAGTAAAGGGCCTTTGGCTTTGCTCAAGAGGCCAGGCTGAATCCACACCTGAGCATGAATTTGTTTGAAAACAATGCCGATGATAGTCTTGACAGTATAGGCTTGAAAGCACGGTTCACTCTGACAAGGCAGATACATGACCCAGTGTCTCCTCCAACTGTGGGAGCCATTCGAGGTCTCGACCTCTTGCACAGGAGTTCCATGTAGTTACTTTTTGTGGAAGAGTGCCCTGTGCAGGAGCTAGAGGGAGAGTGGTTTCCAATTGCCCAGCCAATGAAATAAGAAAGTAATTAAAATTTAAAAACTATGCCTACTTTCCTTAATATGAATGCCATTTCAACTGTATTTTATGATGACTGGAATAACAAGAAGCTGTCTAATTAAAAAGACTTAACGTTTGGGGCCTTTCTACTTGGGACTAGGCTTTCTAAGTTCAGTGTTCTCATAAAAATTATTCCTATGAGCACGATTACAAACTGCTGTTGCATTCCAATAGACATTAAAATATTAGCATGTATGCTTATTACAGAAATTCTAGAAAATCTTCTTAATGTGCAAGAGAAATAGCCTTCTGAGAAACTGCCATCACTTTCAAAATACTTCTGGGCTAGCAAAACATCAGCATCCCTTGATTTCAGCAACTCAATAAACATGAGATAGAAAAGGTCTCTTGTACACAGGAAGAACATTAAACAGGGCAGAGAGAAGACTGAGTACAATTCACTTCCATTGTTTGAGTCTATAGGGAAAAGATGGTCCTGCCAAATTCAATTTACTTTACTATGTTTGGGGAAAATAATACTTCTCTTAAAGAAGCCTAGATTCAATTATGAATATAAGCAATTATGTTCCATTTTGCAGAAGGTCATGCATACAAGAAAGAGGCACATGGAATTGTTTCAGGAGTTAAATCAGAAATTTCAGACACTGGACAGATTTCGGGATGTACCAAAATCAGGCAGTATGGTAAGTTTTCCTTCTTAGGTATCTAAAATATGATAGATCCTTCCTTTGAATTGAGTGTTATTTCCTCAGAAAACTTTACTCCACACTACCTTTAAATACCCTCAGAAATTAGAACAATAGTTGTTTTCGGTAATCTAACCTATGATGATACTTATTATGTTTTACAAGTAGACCAAAACCAACTCACTGATATCATTGAAGATGACAAGTATTTGAACTGCAGGGACAGATTTCTAAAGGACTTTATACAGAGAAAGCAGCTCACTAACATAATTTGGCCAATAGGGCTTTTCCTGTAGTTAGGCAAGCAGATATTAAATTAGTTACTACAAACAAGTTCAGCTAGGTTCACCTATACATGAGAAGGTCCAGAAAGCACAGAGGGTCTCTGTAATGCCTCATATTTTCCATAATAGGTTTATAAATATTTACCATGGGAAAAGCAAAAATTAAATCATCCTAGGTTGACTCTGCTATCATCATAATTCAAATTTATACATATATGCAGACACACACACACACCTGCATAACACCCTGACTACTTCTTATAATGAGAGCAAGGAAATAGTTGGTTCTGGCTAATCAAAACAGCTAATTTAGCATGACATATTTGTTAACAGTAATATTATTGTTAGTACTAGTTTTATATATAATTTTATAATGTGAAGATTGTTTATTAAATGGGACTGAGTTAGAATCACTGTGTTCTATAACTTTTTCAGAAGAGCTACTTTCAGATATGAAGAAGAGGTATTAAGCACATATGAGGCCAATGGATTTACATCATCTAAATCCAGCAGAAATTTGGCCCTGATTCTTTGATGAAACTTTAGCTGTGATATGTGTTATTTTGCACCCAGTTCTCACTCACTCCCCCTTCTGAGATTTGCTGATATGTAAGGTTTGCATTCACACTCCCTATTTGAGATTTGCTGTCCATGTAGAGCTTGAATTAATTCAAAATCTCAAAGGGAATCTCAGTGAAGAGTTATGTTTACTCTGTTCCGCATTGGCACTATGTTTTTGAAAAGTCTGCTAATAAAGGCTGCCTAGAGGAATGGGCTCTCTGTAAGACAGTGGCAGAGTGATCCAGATACCTGAATATAGGCATTTCAGGCTATTTTAGACAGCCTCAGGTGTCTGAGTCTACACAGTACAGGGAATGATGACACATGTCTCCAGGGAGACCTGCACCTCTCCTGAAAGATAGTTTGAGATCAGACACAAAATCCAAAGGCATCTATAGCAGTGCAAATATGTTAGGTTTTGGCAATCATGTCCTATCCATGTTACAGAAGAAATCATATATAAATTGGTATTAGTCCATTATTGTCTTTTACCCTGTAAAATTTAGCATGAAAAAAATATATATAGTTCAGTAGAAAATTACCAGCTATCAGCATGTTAATTCCACTATGCATGGGCTCATCAGGCTATAAAGCAAGGTGGTTCTCACAGTATTTTCAAGGAGTAGGCTTCTTCAGTATTGTCATGCTCCTGCCCCAATTTGAAATCCAGCTACCAATCTCTGTTTCAAACTACTCCATATTTCAGGCTCCAAGCATTACTCAATTACCTTCCCTTCTCCTGCTTTTCTACGCAACTGCTATTAAAAAGATGGCTATTGGTACTGGATCACTCAGCCATTCCTCATGTACATTGGTTCTTGTGAAAGAAATGGCCTGGCTAGCAGCTCAGGTGAGGAGCCTGCCAAAGTATTGGATTGTTCAGAGAGAACAAGTCTCAATGGTGCTTAACACCCACAAGCCTGGCTCCCTGCAAAGCCATTAGCCCCTGTCTGGCTTCTGTGTCTCATGAGAGCACGCTAGCAACCAGCCTTATAAATGGAAAACACATTATTTCATTCTTGGTTTTAATTCTTCTTTCTTTGGTCTTCAGGAGAACTCAGGACCAAGCAAGGCTCCATGGGACAGTTTCAAAACCACAGGCGACTACCAACACTATACAACGATAAATGTATTAGACACAGAGGCAAAAGATGCTTTAGAACTCAGACCAGCAGAATGGGAGAAGTGTCTGAACTTGCCTTTAGATGTACAAGAAGGTGACTTTCAAACAGAAGTTTAACAAAAATTAAAACAAACTGAGCAAAATGAAAATACTTCATTGCACTGACAATAAAGAGACTTTGGGAATCCTGACACTCCTGTCTGAACATTGTGACTACTTTATGTCAGGCTCTTCCTTTGCCAAATGTCAGTGGGTTTTTTTCGTACAGTTTATTCCCACTAGTGCAGCTAGTGGAGAACCAGGTGTACAATTCTTACCATCGTGTGTTGTAAGTACCCGTGGAATGGATTTGTAAGGTAATCTTTATAGATAAACCTCAAGCAACGATTCATGTTGTAACAGCTTCATTTGGTTTAGTTTTCAAAAAACTTCACCATGAAGCACAATGTATATATTTATGCAGTTTTTAAAGTTTATAACAGTCTGTTTGGCCATTACTACACTTTTTACTTTATAATATAAAAGCAAAGTTTTTGTCATTAAATGAATGTCTGTTGAGCTACATTCTTCATTGCTTTAAATGCAATAAAGTAATAATCTCACTTTTATATGAATAATATATTTCACATCTTTATTATTGCAGTTTTCTCTGGAAAGCTCAGAGAAGCTTTCTCTGCTGCAGCTGTGTATAAAATATTTAAAATGTTGTATGGTGTAAATAAACCTTTGTCTACATATGAGTTTCTTAGTGCATTTTATTCTGTATTTGTTTATCTTAAATTTGCATATTTATAAAACTTTCTTTAAAAACAGGCATATTGAATATGTATTTGGAGTTTTAATAGTATGTTGTTCTATCTCCTGCAAAGAGTTTCTAAAGCAGATTAGTAGGTTTGAAGAGCCAGTCTGCTTTTTCTTTTGTGACAATGTACCATACAACTTGGACTTGTCAGAATACTATTACAACTGTTTGTTTTAAAAGAATTTTTGTCTTGTTGCAGAACAATGAACAGTGGAAAATTAGTTTCAATGCACAGCACCCAAAGAAAATGTTGATTCAGAATCCTTTAATCTTGTGCATGGTCTTGTTGCTGTGTAACAACAAGAAAGACTTTAAAGATAAAAAATTCTGAAGTATTTTAGACAAAAAATTGAGTGTGTTTCATATTATAAATCAAGAGAAAAGCTGATTTATGTTGAAAACACAGACAATTAGGAATAGAAAGACCAAATCCCCATTTTCCATGCTTAGAATCAAAATCAAATCTTCAAGATCTCTCCTTATCTACACCATAGCCGGTGGGCAGGGAAAATTAAAGAGGAGGATTTCTCAAATCTCCACATGCCGTATTTCTAGGAAAAAAGTTCCTAAAACTATTTTAGTTCCTGCTGCATGGAACTGAATATGTTGCGGCATATTAGCGGAAAAGCTCTTGGAGAGGAAGAAGGCATGACTACCAATCTGCTTAGGAAGAAAAAGCATAGAATAGAGGCTTGGAAGTGAGAACTTAACTTAAAGCATTGATAGAAGGAGATAGTCATTCATTTGCTGAGAGAAGTACTTAGGATCAATATTCAGGAAAGTGTTTCAGTTCTTAAATCCTTTCTCCAGGCCAGAATAAGGCACTGAAGTAGTGAAAAGGAGCCTGACACCTGCTACTTTGACTGAGCATCTCCATGTAGATTGTGGACTTCTCTAATATAATGCCTCAGGACAAATACAAAATTACTAGCTACCAGCCTAGTATCAAGTCCATAACTAGTTTAGCTCCCTAGAAGTTAGATGACACAGTACTCAATATCACAGTACAGCAATCAATCAGAACTGGCCCTTTATCAATAGTCTGATGCAGACGGAGGCAGCTGGCAAAGCTGGCTATGCACGCTACTGACATCACACATCCAAGACCAGACAGAGCACCAAAAACTTCTCTCTCTTGTTTTATATAATTTTCTAACCAAAAAGGAGATTATTTTTCCTTTAGATAAGGTATAAAAGAAACTATACATTTTTTAAGGATTTCAACCAATATGGTAGGCATCTCTCAAGTGGAGCAGGTTTTACAAAATTTCTAAATTTTGAGAACAAATCAAGAAGCTTAGGCCCCTGAATCCAGATATATACTTTAGAATCATAGAATCATAGAATCATAGAACAGTTTGTGTTGGAAGGGACCTTAAAGGTCATCCAGTTCCAAGCCCCCTGCCATGGGCAGGGACAGCCCACTAGATCAGGCTGCCAACGGCCCCATCCAACCTGGCCTTGACCACCTCCAGGGATGGGGCAGCCACAGCTTCCCTGGGCAACCTGTGCAGTGTTTCTCCACTCTCATGGTGAAGAAATTCTTCCTTATGTCTAATCTAAATCTGCCCCCTCCAGTTTATACCATTCCCCCTCATCCTATAAACACAAGCCTTTATGAATTGTCCCTGTCTAGCTTTCTTGTAGGCTCCTTTCAGGTACTGGAAGGTCACTATAAGATCTTCTCTGAGCCTTCTCTTCTCCAGGATGAACAAGCCCAACTCTCTCAGCCTGTCCTCGCATGGAAGGTGCTCCAGCCCTTGGATCATCCTTGTAGCCTCCTCTGGACCCATTCCAACAGTTCCATCTCCTTCTTATGTTGGTGATTCTGGACACATTACTCCAGATGAGGACTCAGAAGAGAGGAGTAGAGGGGCAGAATCACCTCCCTCGTCCTGCTGGACACACTTCTTCTGATGCAGCCCAGGATACTGTTTGCCTTCTGGGCTGCGAGCGCACATTGCTGGCTCGTGTCGAGCTTTTCATCAATGAACACCACTAAGTCCTTCTCTGTAGGGCAGCTCTCATCACATCATCCGCCATCATGTACTAGAACTGGGGATTTCCCCGAACCAGGTGTAGGACTTTGCACTTGGCCTTTATCATCCCTCTTGATCCATCTAAACGTAATACAAATCTAGAGTGTCTAGATTTCAATGACCGTAGTGCAGAGGTTATTTGCATAAGCTTTATATCACCTAACTCCTGTTCAATAGTGGTCTGGTTACAACTGCAGAAAGCTTTGGGTAGGCTGCAAACTTACCCAGGAAACATGATGAATCATTCTACTCTCAATACGCTGCTGACCCACTTGTGCTATTATTAATGATCCAGTTGATTCAGGTTTAGCATTAGCCCGGGTTTTTATGTATCACACAGCAGTCACAGATGCACTTTCAGTGTACGAGCAGTAATGTTCAGTGCCTCTATATTTAGAACTTGTGCTGCCCTGCCCAGAAAGAGCTAGACATTTTTATTTTCCTATATATTTCAGATTTAGAAATATTGAGAAAATTCTCAAATCCAATATATTTGCCTACTGATTTGACATTGCACATCCTTACAGTTCATAGAATCATAGAATCATGGAATAACCAGGTTGGAAGAGACCCACCGGATCATCGAGTCCAACCATTCCTATCAATCACTAAACCGTGCCCCTTAGCACTTCGTCCACCTGTCCCTTAAACACCTCCAGGGAAGGTGAATCAACCACCTCCCTGGGCAGCCTGTTTGCTGCTCAATTTCTCTGAAATGGTGCAAGTCAGACTGAACCCAGCAGGACAGTACAAAGTTGTATGTTCTAGCTTAAAATTTGGTAGAGCACTGACTATGTGTTTGGCATTATATTATATGCAAAATAGAAATTGAGTCAGAACTTCCTGCATTATAGTAGATGCAGAAATGATAGGGGGCTCTGCATTTCACTGCCAGGTCAGGCTGGTGCTACTGTGCTGTCTCACCTTTCCTTCAGCTGCAGTTACAGAAGTGTTCATGTATTTGAGAGCTCAGCTAACCAACATTGCTGCAGCTAGCACTAGAATATACTGAGGCAGTTGAGCTTTGCCAAGAGTTTGTTTTAATGTAATTTAAAATACATATCCCTTAGATGTATATAGAAAAAAGTAAATACATTTTTGGGAAAGGCCTCATTTTCTTAACAGTTTAAATACACATTAGTAATCATGTAAGATTGCATGCAATTCTTCTATCTCTGTCTTACAGGGAAGGATTTTTTCTGCAAGTCAACACTAAACAAAATATGGCCTTGACTTTTCAGTATAAGAAACTAGTGCATACAGGAAATATAGCTGAGCAGCCATAGATCACTCAGCCGTTCAAGATATCCGTGATTTCATGTGCAGACTGTGTAAGGTGTCTGGTGTTGCTGGCATAAAAATGTTAACAAAGTTATTTGCTACGTGGACTCCTGCCAGTGTGATGTTATTTAACCCAGAATCTTCCAGGGATGCAATTATTGAATTAGTCATTATTGAACTTCAGCTCATACTCAGCAATATCTCTTGAAAAGAAGAAGAAAGAAAGAGACTAAGTGCTGCTACAAGGAATAAGAGAGAGAACAGCAATGCTGCCATGGTGATCCACCTTTGAGTGATATGAGCTTAATGTTCTCACATATTTAATTTTAGTGACTTCTTATGATGAAGATTTAGGCCAAAGGTTTAACAAAAGACAAAAACAGATAACAGTGCTCTCATTTCATTCACTACTGGTTCTGAATTGCTTCATAATCAGTAAAACAGTGCTTTTCTGAGGTTAATCTTGCCCTGATGCCCCTCCTGTAAGAGCATCATTTATCTCTGCGATGATAAGACATAAATCACGTAATATTGTTTTACACAGGATCAAACTGGGGTATTTTCTTCTACAAACAAACAAAATCCCAACAAAACAGGAAACCCCAAGCCCAGAGCTGCACCAGTTGAGATATTCTTTGATGCTTTGGCTTGTCTCTGTTTCCCACAGTTGCTAGGCAATTCTGTACTTGGAGACCAGATTTAACAAAAGGTCTGCTTCCTGCTTGGAAACAGGCATCCTTCTGTCACAGCATCAGCAGTGTGGTTTCCATAGGCTTATGCAAAAGAATATGGAAATCTCTGTAAGCAATCAGCAGATGGAGACATTGTGTATTATAGTAGACTTTCAGCTCCTCAGGCATAGCTTGAGGCTGTGCTGTGTCTCTGGATAAGCCACAATAAGCAGTTTGTATAAGCAAACATTATTTCTCTCTCTTGAAAAGTGTTTTAGGGCTCTCTTGTGCAATCAAGCCCATTCTCATGTGCTGAGGGAAGTAAACAGAGAGATACTCAGTTGAATATATGTTTGGGGAGCTGCGATTCAAGTCAAGTCTCAACTAGTGTAATGTAATATTTTCTACTTACTTTTCTAGAAACATCTTCCTTTGCAAGGAAAGGAAAAGAGGGTTCACTAAGAAAAATTCAGTTGTTGATAAGATAGGCTTGACTACTAACCATAGCACTTTCACTGAAATGTTCTATCCAGTAATGACAATTGTAAGGTAAAGAAATAGCCTTTTATCTGGGCTTGACAAAATTAATAGATTGCATTAGATCGCCCAATAGCAATGACTATTCAGATTAACTACACTATAGTACTGCTTTTCTTGTCTGTCCTGAACTAGTTTTGCTTTATATCTCATTATTTCTTACAGTTTTTTGCCAGTTCAACTTCCTCTCTTGGTTACGCAGGTTTCCACTACAGGACCCACAACTACCCTTTTTCAGGTTTACGCACCCATGCCCAATTAGTCTTCCTGTGGAAGGGCTTCCCTGATTTCTACCATCGTTGTCTGTTTGCAGCTTTTTCAGGTCTCCTAAATCTCTTAAATAATTCTCAATAAATCCTGAACTCATCAGAGCTTTCTGTTTGATCCCTGCAGATCCCTGCAACAAAGCTTCTAAAATGCCTTTTAATTCACTAGGGGCAAAAAAAAAAGAAAAGCCCATAAATACCTGAATTTTAACTTTTTTTATCTAAGCATTTAATAGAAAATACATGACAATCTCTTTGAGCAAGAAATGGGCACCAGGCAACTTCTCTTAAATAGTTGCCTTGATGAGTGGGCTTCAGTAAATTAATTTCTACTGCTCCTTCTCTCTGCTGCTTCTCTCTGTTGTGTTATTACACAACACTCCTGCAACAAGACTGGTACTTATTTACAGCTTAGTGAGTTTAGAAATAGATAACTGGGTTTTACAGTCAGAAAGCGAGGAAGGACTATGTGAATCCATTCAGAAGGAATAGCCATTGTTTCCTGCATCCTGAAAGTGTGTTGAATTCTATGCTTTTTGCTCTAATTTTTTTGTAACCACCCTTCCCCCAGTTGTGTGTTCAAAGAGTGACTTCCACTCAGTTGCTTAGTGTCTTCTTTGAAATTTGGAATGGGCACCTGAGTCAGGGAAGGGGTTGGGAACTGCTGCTCATCATCCTTCATACCTGTGACTAAGAATTAAGCACCTGTACCGCAGGAAAGGGGGGATTTAAGAAACACTCTCAGTGTTTGCTTGTTGGTTAGCTTAAGCATGTCTTGGGAAGCCCAGCTGGAGGTGTCTACTTCTTTGCATGAATTGTATAAGCAGATGCCTTTATTCAATATATATAGTCAACCTAAGTAAATGGGGATCTAAATCTTACATGATGCAATACTGACCATCAATAAACCTATGTCCTTTCGTGGATCAATCCCTTAGAAGTTGAAATACTTTTTAAAGTCTCATTCTCAGAATCCAATTTTAAGAAAAGCAACAAGCTAGTGTTTCTCCCATCATCAATTCAATGATTTATTGTATCATGTCCCTAGGCTGTTGACTCAGGAAATTGCAAAAGGTGATGCCTGAAGGACCTCATAGTATAAAAAAGAAACTGGAATTGATTACTATGTATGTTCAATTTCTTATTCGGTGTCTCCTTGGACATAACCATTTTATTTCCTGCTCTTCTCAAGAACTGTTTATTAGGAAAAGATTTTCAGAGCACTGTTTTTAGTAATTAGGTTCTTAAATCAAGCAAGAATTAGCTATGGTTTCTAAAGACGGATAGGTAGAATCCATTCTATGTAATTTAGAATTCTAATTAAAACACTGTCTTGCCAATATTTGAAGCACAGAACTCTGCAGGGCAGTCTAATCTAGTCTGCCTATCATAGTTGCCTAGGTTCTCTCTGTAACCTAAAGAAAAAGGGAGGTGCCTCTGAAACCCAGATAGACCCATCCCATTCTCTAAGTACTAGCATCTTTCCATTGATTTTGTGGAGAATTTAAAAGCCTCTGAGGGCAGTAAGATTCTTCTAGATTAAGCACCAGATTTAGCTAGATTTAGACACCAACATGTGAATTCCCATGATAATCAGTGGAGAAGAGGTCAATACAGTCAATAGAGACTAAGGGCCAATTCAGCTTACCCGCTGCTAGAGGCAGGATGTGGTTAATGTGAGATGCCCTATAGCTTTTGCAACATTTGTGTGGGAGTTGCAGACATGAATGACACCTTAAGGGAATCCTACAGCCTTCTGATCCAAGCAATACCCCACATCACACCTAAAATGATACTAGGCACTTGTATTTTGTCAGGTGATTCCAGCTCCAGATGAAGATTTTCCAGGACTTTCTGGGATATCCAGCCTCCAGATATCACTCCAGAGCATTATGTGTTTAAAGGTCTTATGTCAGGTTTGCAACTTGATATGAATATCATAGGTATCCTCACTAACGCACGTTCCTTACTCAGAAACCACCTTGCCTGATCTTTTTCTGAACAGATATGTCTGTTCAAGTAGAAGATTCATCTTGTCCATAATTTTATTGTTTAAACTCTAAATTCTAGATGAGGTTTTTCTAGGTTCTCACCCTCCTAAGAGGTAAAGGACACACAGCCCAGGACAATCTATTCTGCCAAGTATCAATAGACTGTAAAAAGCACATTCTGAAAGATCATACTGGTTCAGCCAGGCATGCAAGAGTCATGGAGCCAGGAAAATAACAGTGTTATGATTTGAGCTGGTATTAGATTTCAGCCACAAATATTTAATGTAGAATACGAATGCTTGCCATGGTGACCTAGCACTACAGTCTTGCTTTCTCACTCAAAGGGTTTCTCCTAGCTATTGAGCAGTAGTCAAGCTACTTCTTTTGTGATCTTCTGGCTTTCATTATTCTGGTGTCAAAAAGGACAAACTTGAAGTGAAAAGATGACAAGTGTGTTTACCAGAAATTATTCTGTCTGATCCCTGAACTTCCAGACTTTTCTTGAAAGTCAGAATGTGGTGGTTCAAACGTAAGATGACTAAGACAGGGAACTTTGCAGCTTCTTCGTGCTGGCTTTTGACCAGCAGATAATTATATAAAGAAGAAAAGACAGTCCCACCCTCAGAGCAACTAAAATCAGTAAGAGTCTGTGGGTAGTCTTAGACTGGGCTTTCTGAGAACAAATACACACTGTATTTTTGCCACAAAAACATGAGAATGGTCTCTCAACAACTCCCTTAATAAATCAATTTGGGCTTGAGATGCCACAAAAAATAAAATTGATCAATTTCCAAGGGAGATTTGCCTGAAGTAGAAAAGATAGCCTGTTACACCATTAAAAAAACACAAATAAACAAGAACACAAAAGGAGGGAAAAGACTTCTGTTGTATCGCCTAATCTTAACTGTGTTATAAGTGGTGGCCTGCAAGTACCATATAGAAAACTATGTAAAAAAAATAATTTCATTATCTCATAACTAAGAAAAAGAGAGAAAAATATAAATATTTATTAGCATTCTAAAAGGGGATACATGTTATTCTCTGTTAGGCCTACAAAGCCAAATACGAGCAATATTTAATTCTTAGTTCAAAATAACTCTATGTAATTCCACCATCCATAGTTTCCAAAAAATGTAGGGTCCAAATTGTCTACTTCAGCACCATCCTTTGCTTATAACCTGATGATTGCCTTGGGGAGAATTAGCCAACTGATTAAAGCTAATTATAACATTTACGCATATTCAAAGTGAAAAGAGAATATTTAACTTTGACCTCTAAATTTGTATGGAAATTTCATTTTCTGAAAAAGCTTATTACAAAGATATATGTATTTCATTAAAAAATAGATTTAAAATAGATTTTTTTTCCTTAAATTACTGTTGCCACTTAAGACCTTATGTTCCTCTAAAACTGGAACAGCTATAAAGAAAGTGATTAATTTTCGTAGGGGAAAGCAAGACCATCATCTTCCCAGCAGTTAATGTTTGCATAGCAAGAGGTACCCTATTTTAATAAAAAACCTATCTGAGGATGGCAACCTTTGTAGCATGCATCAGAACTTCAGTTCTTAAGAGTTCAGTGTAACAGACCTCCAAAAGCTATAAAGAAAATGTCCTGTCTTCATCACAGAACAAATTCCAAAGGCAGCGTCCAAAACCCTGGTTTCTTAGGTGGTTTTCAATGTTTTTACTGTTTTGTATGTTCAAGTCCACAGCATTTACTTCCAGCCTTGGCCAGCTATGTGCCACAGCTACTGCATCAGCAAGCAAAGACTTGATAGAGGCATATTTTCCTTAAGCTAGTCCTTAGGTTTGGGGTTTTTTTTTATCTCAAGATATGTTATCCAACAAATTTGGAATAATTAGGATAAAAACTATCAACTAAAGGTTACTATTTAAAAGAAAGGAGAGAAGGAGGGGAAGAGTGATACGTTTTACAAGAAGCTCAAGAAAACAAATTGCTACTGGGAAGCTTGCTATCTGTCTTTCCTTTTGTTCTCTTCTGAAAAATAAAGCTAAACGAGCAAATCTAACTGATTAACCAGTCATAAAATCATAGAAAGATCCAGGCTGGAATTACCTGGAGTGGCTGTTAGGTGCATCCTGTGCCCAAGTCACCTCTTCAGGCTGAACAAACCCAGTTTCTTCATTCGTCCTGTCCCTAGAGCACTTGTTCCAGACCACAACTGTCTTGGCAAATATACCCTGTTGCTCAGTTGAGTTTATCAGTGCTGGTGAACCCCAAAAATGGGCATAGTATCTTAAATGTAATCTAAGAATTACCCTTGCCTCAATCTCCTGGCTGTATCAGGAGCATAGGCCAAGTTGGACATCTCTCCTGTCTCTCTACATGCAGTGCTGCTTGGACATACCAACTTCTTGCCCCAGTTTGGTGTCATCTGCAAACCTCATGAGGATATACCACCTTGCCTCTTTGACGATTTTATTTATTATTTGCCTCTAAATCCACAACCCCTCTGAGCCCAACCACTCAAACATATATTTACCCACCTGGTCGTCCATACATCCATTGTCATCCCATTAGCATCCCAGCTTGGTTAAACTCCTTCTAACAAGACCAAAAAACATCAGCTTCTGCAGCTGTCACGCCTTCAAAAGACTTCAGTTGTACAAGGATGAAACAGAGCAAATATTTAGAATTTAACAGGCTTCATCTTTCACACTGTTTGAAGACTTCTTCCATGGAACAGCAGAAATATAGAGCAAGCAAGATTATTTGAGGAAACCTGTCAAATGCAGGGATGTATTTGGGGTGATTAAGCAGCTATTGCCATACCAGCTGCTGTATCAGGAAATGCTTGTTAGCTTGTGTACACATTTGACTTCATCACACAGACCAAAGACAACTTACACTGTAAAAAAGATATCTTTCTTAGTCAATAATTTAATGAATTCTAAAAGCAATCATCTAGCTAAAAGTGACAAAACTTATGCAGAAAGGCAGCCTGGAAGTTTGATCAAAGAGAAATATTTATTTTTCTTTAATGACTGTGTTTTGACTACTTGTGACCTATGCTGTGACTTTAGTATTGATTTTAATATTTCATAGGGTAAATATTGATACAGTTACAATTTTTATCAAAAAAGTTGCTGGCCTGCTGCCTTAGGAGATATACTGAGAAGATTGAGGGGACTCTAAGAGAAAACAGAGAGTCTAAAATAGATTGAAAAGAGATAGGAAGACTTAAGTAAGGCTACTAAAATTGCCTTTTAGTCTAGAAAGCCTCTAGAGAAAACCTTCAGCCTCTCCAGAAAACCTCAAGTCATCACTCAAGTCATCAAAGGAATTTCACAGTGATCAGAAACCAAATTATTACAATTCATTGATTTGCCAGCTCAAGAAACAACTATTGTAAAATTTATTACCAGCTGAAAGGTATGCCGGATCTCAGAAGCCGATTTCTGTGTCCCAGATACCAATCTGCCCTCTCTGTGAACTGGGAGACTGTGGTAGCTAGTTAGTCCCAGCTCCACATCAAAGCCACTAAAATCAAAGAACAGTTGTCTCCAGGTTGTGAATGTTTTATGAAACACCAGTCACCAACCTTGACTGACAACGTGCAGCATCTCTTTGTGAAGCCAGCAGGATTTTAACTTCATGCTACACATCGACAGTATCAGAGTAAAACCTCATGAGAACTGAATTAACCTGGATGATAAAAAGACAAGCCTGTGAGTCCTCCCTGTAACAGGGATATTTCAGATTTATTGTAGCTATGTTGTGATCTGTGTCACCATAGATGGACACAAACCAGAAAAATGCATCTCCTGTTGCCTAAAGAATTCTGGACAGGCAGAAAGGCTAGCGGGGAATATATTTTGTTGACAGCTGGAGGGGCCTGGAAGGCTGTCAGCTTTAATATAGTCAGGCTGAGGATTGATTCCCATATGCAAGATGCAGGTATAGGCATACAAAATTTGGCACCCACTCAATTAGGGGAGCAGTAGCATTTGCTCTGGTCAGCAGGGGACGTGACATTTGCTACTGTACTCTCTGAAATACACTGATCTGAGGATTATACTTCAGTAGAGTGTTCTTGCAAACATGCATAAACCAGCAGTTTCAAGTTCCCAGGTAGTGGAAAATCCTTCTCTCTTACATGTGAACAATATAGATTTACTCCCAAATAAAAAAGAAAGATTACAAATGAAATTACATTAAGTGTAAGTAAATCACATTACTTGAAGAACTAAGCAACCGAGGCCAGATTTTGCTCTTTCTTTTACCACCATAAATCTGGAATAAATCCATGGGCCTCATCAGAGCTCTCTCTTGTTCATAACAACATAAGTAAAGCAAAATAAGTCTAGACAGGTTTTTCCTCATGCTGGTGTAAACATAGATTTACACATCTGATGAGTATGTAAAGTGACTGAATTTATTCTGTCATTCTGTATATGCGTATAGTTCTCTCACATAAATCAGGAAAGCACATATATGCATTTGTTATCTTTTCCTCGTTTACAGGTTGCTGGCAAGAGATAGAAGCTGATCTCCAGCTATAGTTATCAATGTGCTTAATATTTTACAAAATTTTCTAGAAACACTGAGCATTTCAGCCACTTTTGGAACTTTTCTAAAAGCTGCCCTTTCAGGCAACGTCAAAAAAATCATTTATTTTACCTGTAGTTAGGGCTTAATTCCTCATACTTATTAAGAAGAATACATTTTAACAATTAGTCATAATATTGTTGTAATTGCAGTGCTTCCTAGATAGGTTATGTCACAGTTACACACCTAATCTTGTATTATATGAATTCAGTCTATCTGTAAAAGCCAGACAATGGAAAAATAATGCTTCCTGTGCAGCAAAGCTGTTATTTTGAGCAGCAAGCATTAGGATTCTCACAACTTGTGAACCAGCACTATGTATGAAAAACGATTATGTGGGGAATCTGATCCTGAATACAATTACTCAGCCCTCAACTGGTTCAGTTTTCAAGAGCTTGAGCAAAGAGAGACAAAAATGTTTTTTTCACCTGAACTTCTGTACATTTGAGTTATCTTAATTTGAATCAAAACTTGCTATTTGCCAGGTTGAGATGACTCTAGCTCAATCTGAGGTTCTCCTTGAGAAGCTGGATCAGTGCATGTATCATCTGAAAAGTCCAAAGGGAATATATAATGGATCAGAGAGCAGAATTTAACACAACATACATCCAGAACACTGATACTGCAGATATGAGATGCTCTGAGGCAGGGGAAGTTTCACTAGTATTCTGTTCCTTGCTTCATACCAGTCTTTGCAGGTTCTTTAATTTCCTAAGGCAAGTCTGATCAATTTAAAGCTATGCCATCCTAAGAGTTGGTACATGAATGAGGACACGAGACAATGTACAAAAGGTGTATGAAATGTGGCATTCCCCAGGTAAGCTATGAAATTATGCTCTGTCTGTAGCTTCCATAACTCTTGCAGACAGGGTAAGTGCTTGGGAACAGCAGTAAATTAAAAAAAAAAAAAAAAGACAATGAAGCAAAGAAAATTAACTTCCACAGTTGCCTGAGGCTTGGCTCTGACCTTTATATGTGTGTATGTTTGTGTGTCTTTGCAGAAAGATATTAGGGAGGAAACTAAATATGCTTTCTTAGTCCTTCCTTATCTGACAGCAATGCCGTTAATTTTGTGTGAAAAGCTGTTCCATACCCTTTGTAAGCTCTTGAATGAAGAACAGATGCATTAATTATAAGTGGGGTTTTCAATGACTAAGCAATAAATCATTTTTCTTCTGTAAATTCAAATATCACATATGTCCATACCAAGTGACTCAGTCTTTCTAAAGAAATTTGCTACTGTGTGGTCAATAGGAGAAAAGAAGACACGCATCTTTATAAGGGAAAAATTTTGCTCCACATGTAGCTCCAGAAAGCCGGATTCTGGTATGCTCTTGCTGGCACTCTTCATCACAGTCAAATTACAAATAAAGAGCATCAGGCATTCCATAGCCAGCCACTCCTAGACTGCTGCAAGCAAAACTGTGAACACCAGGCTGGACAGAATTCTTCCTGCCACTATGCAAGATACTACTGCTCAAATTCTCCTATGTTATTCTTTCCCTACCAGTAAAACATCAGGGTGCTTTTAGCAATAAATACAGAATCAAAGAATTTAGATTGGAAAATACCTTCAAGATCACTGAGTGCAACTGTAAACCTAACACTTCTGAGTCCACCACAATGTCTCAAAGTACCACATCTAAACATCTCTTAAATACCTTCAGGGATGGTGACTCAACCACCTCCCTGGGCAGCCTGTTCCAGTGTTTACTTTCAACATTGTCATTAAAAGGTATTTTTGTTGTGTTTTCATTTGTCTTTCATTGTCTTTGACCATGTTTTTTTTTCCAACTAAAATAGACATAGGTGAAATTGAAGACCTCAAGAAATCTGAATTATATAATGAAAAAGAGGGAAAAATGCGACTAGGTGAAGATGAATATAATAAGGTCTAGGCTGAGAATAGCACATACATACAAGAAAATGAATGGTTCTGGTTCTGCCAAGGATACTCAACAGAAAACAAAAAGAGGATAGTCCCTTGCCAGATACTCTGCAAAACGACATGATAAAAGCTATAGCAGGTGAGGTACATGAAGGAGCAAGATGTAGATGTGAAAAAATGGATAGGTGAGGTAGGAGAAGCACGGGGATAACGAGTCATACATAGGCCTGCAAAGAACCAGGATACTGCAGAATTGACAAGGTGTGCTTGAATTCCATTGGTTTCTGTTGCAAACTCATACCTGACATGTCCATGACTTATATTTTAATAAAATATTTCATTTAAAATATATGAACAATAAAATAAAAATATTTTCTTTATATAAATCATGAAACTTGCTTTATAGCAAGAAATGATTAGGGATGACCTAATGTTTACACTGAGGGATCCACAGCCTGAAGCCCAAAATCTCAGAGTACAAAGGAACTCTCCATTCATTCAGCATTCAATTATTATAAATATATATATTGCCTGCAGCCTGAGTATATACAGAAATTTCTTCCTACTGTTAACACCACACTAGAGATTAACTCTAAGTAAGCTAATGTAAAAAGGATTCACACACTCACAGTAAGAACTAGATCCTATGGGCCTGCTATTACTCTGTCATCTGTTACTACATTCACTTTCGTTAGGCATAAAGACTTAAGAATGTTCAAGTCTGCACGCAAAGACTTCAGTTTATAAAATCATTGCAGTCTTATGTGCTCACCCTGGTAACTGTGAATACACTGTTTGTAAGTTCAGTTACAGCTAATTGGTCATGTTCTTTTCAACATCCAGCCTTCATCCAGTGATGGTTAGGCACAAGTCTCCTGCAAAAATAGTGGCCTGCCCCCAGCAGTTTAAAAAAACAGTCACATTCTGCTGGGGTGGTCAGGAAATTACTTGCTGCTGTGCAAGTGAGGAAGCTGAAAGCTAAAGATGGAGCAAATAGAGCTCAAAGTGAGATCTTTTAAAAACTTATGAAGGTCTTGACCTACCTCCCAAACACAAAGCAATAGGAATGTATAGTCACGAGGCCATAGAAATACTGGTCCAGCTCAAAATTTCTCAGAAGAAAGTCTGGAGTAGTCATGAGGCAAAAAGAAAATCATAACTTGAAGTTAAGAAAATTCAATACCAACCTCGAAGAATATTTCTGTCACACTTTGGACCTCAGACCTGCTAATAATCAGTGTGGAGAGTACACATTAATCATAGCTGCAGTGGTAATGATTATTGCCAGATAGGTACTATTACATGGCATTCATTTTGAACTCGAGGGTATCAAAACTAGGCACCTGAGACTTAGTACAACAGAATATGACATAGTAATTATTATTTTTCAGCAAAACATCTTTCTGTGGTCTCTTAAAGCTACTACTCATGACACATGAATTCTTGTTGGATTATTTTGGATGACCTTGACTACCCTCTTTTACCAAGGGAGTTAAAAGGCTGACAATCATCGATCTGAAAGGTGTTACTCAGCTCTTCTCTCCACAGGTGCAGGTCTGTAGAACAAGGCACTTTTAGTAAGCTTAAAGGAAGACAATACTGTTTACCAAATCTGCTGGGACTAGAATGTTTAACAACATTTAACAATTCTAGATGTGCTGATCTACACACAATTTGTGAGGGACGTGATTTCTGGCAGCTATGATTATAAGTGTCCCTGAATGCTTTGAGAACACAAGTCAAGATAATGGGCTGATATTCTTGAATATAGTGTTTAAAATATGGGACTGAATTTGCTGCTGAGTAGTGCAAATGAAGGAAGTAGTCTATATGAAATTAAAGAAAAGAAACCTCAGCCTCAGGTGTAATAACTCTACATGTACAGACTGTAGAGAAAGAAGCATCACTTCAAATAAACTGTCTTCAACATTTTTTCCCAGTTCTACCACAGAATGCAGGCTGAATTCTTGAGTACATCACGCAGTAATTATCAAATCTATTTACCATGTGATCACTTGTCCTTTTTTGAGTTTGAGTACCAAAACCATGTAAAACTGTTCTGAAAGCCTTTGCAAAAAGGTGAGCAGGAGAATATTCCCAAAGATAGATTTTAATGTTTTCAAACGTGTGTCCCTCTTTCCTCTACAAACATGGAATGTGAATTAGATTCTTCAAGGGGCAATTCAAAACCTCTGTATTGTTATCTGGCTCCAAGCCATCTTTTAGGACTGAAAACAGGCTTGAGCTATGAAAGGAACCTAGATAGCTTAGACTCAGTAGGTGATAATCAACCTCTATAACATATCCTTGATTGCATTAAGAAATGCTATTTGTTTTGTGACTTACTGGCACTCTTTTTATCCTTCCCCACCATTTTCCCCTCCTGTATCAAAAGAGAGTCAGCCTAAATTTTCCTGTGATGTAACGATCAGGTATCCAAGTACTACTTCACGGAGACTTATACCTTTCCACAAGATTTGGCTCTATTTCCATCTGAGAAAACAACAGACTTATTCTGTTGTTTCTCTGAAAAAGCACCTAATTCTTCCTATTTTCCTGCAAGACTACTCTGTTTCTGTCTTTTTTTTTCTCCAGCTCCCACAGAGTTAATAAATTATATGTAAAACCAATCATTTGTAGGATGATAATCTCTAATGACAAACTCTTCTACCCTGGTATTGAAGGCCAGAGGCACTGTTATCAGTTCATCTAACTGCTTTTATAATGCTGGACACAGAATTTCAGCCAGCAATTCCTTCATGCATTTTATGACTTCTGGCTGACATAGGGTAATACAAGCTATCCAAGTCCACTGCAAAAATTTCAAGCAATAAAAAACTCAGACTATCCACACGTAAAATATAATTTTCTGCCTTCATGGTATAAGTATTGAAACATAAAAATGCAATCACTCTATTTTTTTTCTATGTTTTCAAACATATAATCAGCATTTCAGCGCCTTTTCACCCATTGAAAAGAAGTCCTCAAAAAGAAATTGCAAATGGGGTCTACTGAAAAAAAGTAGTATTAAGCTCAGAGCTGGAGAGACTGAAGACACAACTGAGGAAGAAGAAATAGATTTGATGGGTGGGGTATCAGGGGCAGAGGGGTATTGTTTATGAGCACTTCCCTTGGGTATTATCCTGCTGAAAAGTTCCTGGAGGCTACTGTGGGTACCAAGGTGAAAAGCATGCTCTCCTAACAAATACAGTAATTCATATAGGAGATTGGATTAGGAGGAGCATGGCTAGCAGATCAGGGTAAGCTATTGTCCATCTACTCAGCACTGGTGAGAGGCATCTGCAATAGCTTCTATTGCCTAGTTTTGGTACCTCTCGTTCAAGAAGGATGCCAACAAAGTGGGGATAGTCCAGCAAAGGACCTCCAAGAAAGTCAGGAGTCCAGGGCACGTGACCTACCTCTAGCCAGGGGTGCTGAACTCCTGAGATCCTTTCCTATCAACCTTCCCTCTCAACCTTATGCAAGTACAGTCCATGCTGCTTCTGAATCATGAAAGGGTGAGAAAATTGTGGAGCTGTAGGGCAGAGGGTGTTCTTTTATTTTTTTGACAGATAAACCAAGTTTTATAAAGATGAGAGTGTGGTAAATGTGGGACAGAGTCAAAAGATGCTTCAAAAGTCATTTGGGAATAAAGCTTTAACTCTTAGATGTTTCTAAAAAGGGTCACTACTATCAAAAGTAAAACACATACTAGGAATAAGAATAATGCACAGCTGTCAGGAAACAGATGAAAATCATTCCAGGAGTAATCAAAGAAAGCTAAAGAGTGAGAGGAGTTCATTACAAAGAGTTACAAGAAATAATACAACTGTGTTCTGTAAATATAAAGGTAAATAAGGAGCTGGAGTTTGAAATGGAAAGAAGTGGTAGCAGAAAGAGTAATACATTTCATCATAACAGAACCTTTGACCAAAATTCAAATTGGTAGTGAAAACGCTTTCTTTATTCCACACAGGCTTGAAGCCTCAGCTTTTTTATCCAAAATGTGACTCTGGACATTTATATTATTGAAATTTTTTCTATCGACTAGTTCAAAAATCAATGTTACATTTCTGGTTTTAGGCACCTGTTTACCTCTGGTCTAAGCAAAGGGGCAAGGAGTGATGAGATGCCACACCTGAACAAAATATGATCATTTTTTCTACATTCCCCTGAGTTTTTAAATGTTTTTAAGAATCATAGAAGACATCTGTAATCCATACAGGGAGATAGGCTATACTACAGAATGATTTGATGAAGTAAGCATGGCAAATACTTCTAAGTGCATGTATCGAACCAATGAGTCCTTGACAAGTCCCAGATATCTGATACATCCAACTATTGCAGCTCCACACATATAAAATACATTTTATAATGTTTAAGGACATAAGAGAATCCATGGATGTGCATTTCCCATTTCTTCCTGAAGTCATTAACAGAAAATTTTCTTATTTTTCCCAAATCAGAGTATTTTCCTAGAAGAGACACAATCTGGAAAATATTTTCCAGTTTTCATTTTCTACTGGATAGGTGTATGAGAGTTTGACTAGGAACAAAAGTATTTCTGTATGAAAGGAAATCAGAACTGTGATTACAAATTTGTAGTAGCATATCTCATATAGATTATACCAAGAATATTGCCATTTTCTTGTGACAGCTGTAAAAAAATATTTGAAATACAGGAAATCCAACAGCCGTGAAATAAAATTCACACTAATCCATCTACCAATATAATTTTGGATAGTTTTCTTTGGGCAAAGAGGGTATCTTCCATATTAAAACTTTACAAGCCATAAGTGATATGAAGCTTATTGAGTTATTCCATCAAAATGAGAAGAACAACTTGATCTCTTTAAAAGCAAGGAAAGCACTTTCATAGAAGAGATTTATTGTTTAATCTTCAGCTGGAAACACAGAAGTGCATATATTGACCAGTAGTATCAAAATAATAAGAGACATATCACCTTCAGTTGCAAACTTTTCCATGTCAGATACTGTGAATGACCTTTGAAAATGTTATCTTGCCATCTAATCTCAAATCTATTGAAATAATGTCAATTTGCTTGGTGCAGAAAGAGAATGCAGCTCTTCTATGCATCCTAGACCTGCTCAGGATTTCTCTAAAGATTTGCAGATACAATGTAATGGAATAAATACTATGCTGAAATGTTCTTTAAATCCACACAGCAGAAGAGACTTGGCACTTGACTCCACTTTGAAAAACAGGAATTAAATGACATCAGACTGCACTGGTATTTGAATAGTGTGACAGTAACTGTTGTTGTTGTGGACTCAGGTAAATATGAATAGAAATGTATTGTCATAATTAGTTTAGTTTGCAGGTATTTTCTGTACTATAGTGTCACAGCAAGACTATTTAAACACAGGATGGTTTAGTTCCAGCATGCATTTTCTCATCAAATGAAAACAGGTATTGGGAAATGGATGAATATCTCATCCACTTTACTACAGTTCAGCTATTGGCTTGACAAGCAACTTTTCAAGAAATTTTATGTAAAACAGCATACTTTTAAATTACTTCTATTTGAAGAAGGTGTAGCACTCCCTACCATTGAATGATAGGGGACATTTAGGAAACAAGCATTGGGCACTTGTTAATGTTGGGCAAGAATGACTGACAGTTAAGTCACATTTAAATGACTGTCTGGGGGAGTTAATGGTCTGAGGCAATGTTCTCTGCTCAGACAGTCATTACGTATAAGAATCCACCTGACCTGGAGGTCATTAGTGTTTATGTTAATTACTGCAATGACGAATACTGCATGAGACATTCTACCACATCTCCCTAAAGCCATTTCTTCATCAAAACCTCCCTCAGATCCCAGATCTGTGGTGATATCTGGCAGTCTGGAACAGCACACATGAATGTATTGATTTTATCAAAGTTAAAGCACCGATTTTTTGAGCTGATTGGAACCACCAAGTAGTTGGCTGGCTCAGCCTGTAATTTTATCATGACCCTAAACATCTCTTCCCACATGGTCACTAATTATTAGCTATAGATTTCCTATACTTATCTTTTCAGGAAGTATTGTGCATGCCTAAGCCTTTGTACTTGCCCAGTGTAAATATTTTTTGAACCAGACGTAGTACTCTTAGGAGCTACATTAAATAGATTAAGATGAAATGGCTCAGTGCTTACTTAAAATGAAGTACTTCAGGAATAACTTTAATTACTATTGTTTATCTGACAATAGAAGCTGTATCTGCAACTCAGATATCTGCAATAATTTTGCCTCGTAAGAGTTCTCTGGTCTAAAAAGATTTGAATCCTCGTAGGTAACACAAGCAAAGGATGGCAGTAAAACAAGGTCACCGCTCAAATGCCTTTAAAAAAGAAGCTAACCTAAAGAGACACACTCAGTATGAAATCTAAGGTGAGGGAGACCTGAAACCCATGTAACCTCCAGGGACTTACTTAGTAGCTCATACTGCTGTTGCAGTCATAGTGGACTTACAGCATTCTAAAAATATGTCATGAAACACCACAAACGTGGTCAGGAGACTTTCTCACAGCTGGAACTCTCCAGCTGGCCCTTATTTAATGTTTGTATTGTATTTGGTATTGTTTATGGTATTATTTCTCAGATAAGCCTAAAGTTTATGACTTCATGTCCTTAGTCCCTTGTGGGGACCAGCTATTTGCTTATTACCACCATCTGAAGTCAGAGAGTGTACTCCAGTGAGAAGCTGCTCCCCAGTAATACAGAAGAGTTGATAGCCTGACACTAACTGGTAGACTTCTGAGCCCTTCACAATAATGACCTGGATGAAGGCATCAAGTGCACCCTTAGAAAGTTTGCAGATGACACCAAGCTGGGTGGAAGTGTCGATCTGCTGGAGGGTCGGGAGGCTCTGCAAAGGGACCTGAACAGGCTGGACTGCTGGGCTGAGACCAACGGCATGAGGTTTAACAAGGCCAAATGCCGGGTCCTGCACTTGGGGCACAACAACCCTAAGCAGAGGTACAGACTAGGAGAAGTCTGTCTAGAAAGCTGCCAGGAGGAGAAGGACCTAGGGGTGTTGGTTGACAGCAACTGAACATGAGCCAGCAGTGGCCCAGGTGGCCAAGGAGGCCAATGGCATCTTGGCTTGTATCAGGAACAGCTTGACCAGCAGGTCCAGGGAGGTTATTCTCCCCCTGTACTCGGCAGTGGTGAGACTGCTCCTCGAATCCTGTGTTCAGTTCTGGGCCCCTCACCACAAGAAGGATGTTGAGGCTCTGGAGCGAGTCCAGAGAAGAGCAACAAAGCTGGGGAAGGGGCTGGAGAACAAATCTTATGAGGAGCGACTGAGAGAGCTGGGGGTGTTTAGTCTGGAGAAGAGGAGGCTGAGGGGAGACCTTATTATTCTCTACAACTACCTGAAGGGAGGTTGTGGAGAGGAGGGAGCTGGCCTCTTCTCCCAAGTGACAGGGGACAGGACGAGAGGGAATGGCCTCAAGCTCCGCCAGGGGAGATTTAGGCTTGAGATTAGGAAAAAATTCTTCATGGAGAGGGTGGTTAGGCATTGGAACGGTCTGCCAAGGGAGGTGGTTGATTCACCGTCCCTGGAGGTGTTTAAGGTTAGGGTGGATGAGGTACTTAGGGGCATGATTTAGGGATCGGTGGGAATGGTTGGACTCGACGATCCGGTGGGTGTTTTCCAACCTGGTTATTCTGTGATTCTGTAATTTGCTTCTAGTTTATAATGGAATGAATTGTAATACTACTATATAAAACAAAAATAATCAGTTGTATCTTTGCATTACGGCACACAAGAACTAAAAGAAGAGTGTAAAGAAAACCATTACCTATATATATTTTTTGATATCTTTCAGTATCTGTTTCCACGACTGTTGATGTCAATGCAAACAAGGTCTTTTTATTGGAGATAATAGATCAATTGGACAGTTTCTGCAAGAAAATACATGGAAGAATGTAAAAACCTCTCTAGAGGATCATTAATAAAATCTGAATATTCTATCAAAATATTCGTGTTTTTATAGTAGCTTTATGCACTGCTTACTACATGTACCTCTATGTAAAATCTCTAATACAAGGTCTCTCTATTGTTTATGTATTTTCTCTTATAAATGATTATACACATCTCCAGAGCTGTCAAGAAGATTGTGAGCTGCTTTCCAGAGGTATTAACTGTAGGCATTCAAAAAGTGCTAGATGATTTCAGGGCTTGACTTTGTTAAGACCGTGGTGACTTTTACAGGAATACAACAAGGTGTTATATTACTGTACTTTTGAATAGTTAGTTATTCAACAACAAGAGTTTGCACTGGCTGGCTGTATAGCCCCAGGAAATTACTGGGGATTTAAAAGGCAAAAAGTGGAATGGTACAAAATACAAAATCCTAAAGGGAATTCTCTTTCTAAATTTGTAGTAATAACTTCTAATATGTTTTGAAGGGAAGAGTATCTAATATTTTGCAGATCATTAGTTATACATTATCTCTGGTTTCTTGCGAACAAAATAAGCAACACCTTTTGGTCAGTCCATGTTTTCATGCTTTTCCCACAGTCAGGAGCAGCTTCAGCTATTTGAAAACCCCTAGACTCATCATTCGTAGGCAAGGTAGAAAGATGAAGATAAGCAAGATTTTTTTATCTTGAACTTTCTATTTTAATATATGAATGTAAATGACAATGTGAATTTACATTTTAAATGAGGGGGAAACTGGGATCAGTTTAAGAAACATATGCTCTTGAATCTGAATATATGATTTTTTCTTAAATTATTTGTTTTTATGAGAAAGTCAGCTGTCAGATAGGCAAAGTGTAGCTTCAGTACACAGTGCTTTTTTTGGAGGTAGAAAATTAAGGTATGCCAGTATAAACCTCTAGCAGGTAGGTCCAAGTATAAAAAATAGTCTTTCATGCACAGAAAGAAGTAATTAAGGTGAGGTGAAAATGAAATGACAGAGCTAGGAATCTAAAACTGCACTCTGGTTTTAGGGACTTGAAACCATGTCATATTTGATAGTATCAAAAGTCATACAAAATGCCTGGAGGATGAGAATAAAAGAGTCAAGGTTAGACAAGGAAAGATTGTCCCTTTCAAATTGTGTAGAAGCAGTAGGAGAACCAAAGCCTGGCTAGAAACTAAAGGGTGAGGTGAAGCAGGGATTACATATGTTTAACTGACTCTTCCGAAGTTGTTGTGCTAGACGCCTGGGTGAGAGACATTATAGCAAATGGAAAAACAAAAGATTGCCTAGAAAGGAATTCCTGAAAGACAGACTGTAGCAAAAAATCTTAAAATCTTCTTGAATCAGGCCAAAGAACAAGTAAGGAGTGTGTTTCAGAGCTTTGTCACAGATCAGTCTTAAACTCAGCAACACGATTGAGATAAATGCAACAAGAAGTCCATTTGTTTTGCTCCACAAAGGTATTTTAAATGTCACATACATTGGAGACTTACTTGACTTGTAACAGGAAAAACTATAGCCTTTCAGAACACTAATCCTTTCCCAGCTAGAGACGTATTCTGTGTGAATTTTCCTGTATCTTCATGCCTGTCTGAATTATATGAATACAACACCCATTAGAATCGAATATTAAGATGTATATTATTAAGGTCTTTTAAATCTTATTCAAGTTCAAAGAGCTTTAGACTTTATCATCATAAATATTTCATGTTACTTTTAAATTAAAAGTATTTTTAAAAAGTATAAGCCATGTATAGGGGCAAAGATAATTGTATTATTTTAAAAAGATTTCACAATAAGATGCTGTTTCACAGTTATGGAAAGTAGTATTTTTTCTTCATTGTTTGTAATATATTTCTGTGTTATGCTTTTATTTAGAAAAGGGTATTATGTATGTCTATACGGGATGATAATAGCTGCTGGATTCTGGGTCAGGTAAAATGTTCTGTGGAGGGAGGGATATTTAGCTTGGACTCTCAGAAAAATGTGACATCTCAGCAAAGAAGGGGCTTGCAAAAGAAGTCAAAACCAGCAGACTGCTAAGAAAGGCAAAGAACAGACACATGAAATTCAGAGTGGACTGTCAGAAATTCGCTGTAAGGCTGTTGCCCTCAGAGAATGCCCAAAGACCCAAACCTGTCTTTTTGTGTGCAGGGGTCTTCTTTCTGAGACACTTAATTTCTTTTCTTTCTTACCCCACATTTTCACATTTCTGATAAAACTTAGTTCCAGAGATTCAAATCCTACTGATATTTTCAGAGGAAACACATTAAGAAATAAATCTTCCTCCATACAGTAGCTAGCTTAGGCTCCATGCTCATAAATGCAGTTTAAATCCTTTAGTTAAACTTGAAATTCCAGAGGAATTACTTTCAATAATAGGTTACCTGACTGAGGAAGACATTTAATTTTATAGGCACATTTCATATCCTTTCACAAGAATGTTTAGAATTTGAGATAAAATCCTTTTTATCTCATCTTTATATGCCCAGTTTTCATCATGCGAGATAGATCTGCGTGCTTGCAATGTCTCACAGTGGTTCAATAAACAGACACTTTACGCTAGCAAAATCAGGACAAACGCCTTAAACCCACTCCATGCTATTTCACTTTAAAGCAAATAATGGGTTTTTAAGCAGCTTGTCTGAGAGAGGAATAAATCATTATGGATAAGTCTCTCATACAGCCCTCACTCTTCCACTAGACCTCTCTTCTGGTTGCCACTTCATTCCCCTTACTAGGGTGCTACCTAATTCTTAACATTACTGCTCAGACTCTTCATTAACCATTAAGTGCTTCCCTGTTTTTTTGGTAGTTCATGCCTAACAAGGCCATCTCTCAGTTCTTAACAGGGTTCTTTGTAAGGTCAATGAGAGCACTGGTCATCTCTGGTGAGTCAGGAAGACATGGGAGATGGTGCACTGACGTGTTAATTAAGTGGCTGCTTTGCCTGTCATCTTCCTATTGCTCACCTCCTGCTGTTAAGAGCTGAGAAATAAAATAAGGGGTTAATGAGAGATAAACTTGTCCAGGTAGTCAAAACTTCATTGCAGCTCCTGAACTATAAGTACCATCTCAACAGTCAAGAACAAAAGGGATGGAAGTGACCACCATCACTGCACAACAACCCTACACAGTGCTACAGACTAGGAGAAGTCTGTCTAGAAAGCTGCCTGGAGGAGAAGGACCTGGGGGTGTTGGTTGACAGCGACTGAACATGAGCCAGCAGTGGCCCAGGTGGCCAAGAAGGCCAATGGCATCCTTGCTTGTATCAGAATCTGTGTGACCAGCAGGTCCAGGGAGGTTATTCTCCCTCTGTACTCAGCACTGGTGAGACCGCACCTCGAGTACTGTGTTCAAGTGAAGGCCCCTCACCACAAGAAGGATGTTGTGGCTCTGGAGCGAGTCCAGAGAAGAGCAACGAAGCTCATGAAGGGGCTGGAGAACAAATCTTATGAGGAGTGGCTGAGAGAGCTGAGGTTGTTTAGCCTGGAGAAGTGGAGGCTGAGGGGAGACCTCATTGCTCTCTATAACTACCTGAGGGGAGGTTGTAGAGAGGAGGGTGCTGGCCTCTTCTCCCAAGTGACAGGGGACAGGACAAGAGGGAATGGCCTCAAGCTCTGCCAAGGGAGATTTAGGCTGGACATTAGGAAAAAATTTTACACCCACCTTGTATCTGTTTCTCTGTTCTTATGCTGAATACTGGCTGGACCAGCTATTATTGCTTTGTTCTGCATTTGAAGAGTGCTTGGAGTTGATGTAGGTTTCTGGTTAATGATTATAGTTCCCAGATCCTATTGCAATATAAAAAAAAATTAACAAAGTCAATGATAACCTTAGTCATTTCTTTCTAGAAGTTGAACAATACCCAAAGAATTTACAGTAACACTGCATTATTTCTTTTTTTTTCTGGGCATACTTGTAGGGATAAAGATTTGAAATGTTAAAAATCTGAGCCTGAATATGATATAGTCCTTATCCATCTAGTTTTTGTTTCATAAGCAGTTAAACCGGAGCCAAAGCTATATGCTTCACTCTTCAATCTGGTAAGTAGAAGCCTGCCTAGGAGTCAATAAGAAACAGGTAAAGATTACGTTATACACTAAAAGAATCTTCCAGGAGCCTGGGTGATTTTGGAAAACTCTCTAATTTCCTATCTCTTTCTTTTGGCTCCTAAATTCCTTGTAAAATATGACTAATAACTATCTTGCTTGACTTATACTCAATCTTTGTGTTTGGATCAGATTTTAAAAGATATTAAGATACACAAGGGCAGCAGATAAATCCAGTGTTGAGAAACTGGAGAGGATCCAGTAAGAGGCTACTGAGATAGACAAAGGCCAATGGCCTGCAAGGAGAGGTGGAAGGAGTTGGGCTGGCTTAATTTTTTGGATAAGAGGGTAAGGGGTGAGTTAATTTACCTGCCTATAGTTCTTTGAAACAATTACAGATATTACAGATTTAAGCCTTACTAGGAAGTAGCAAGTGACATAAAAATTTGCAGCTACTACAGGTTATAGGTTAGGAAGGTCAAATTGAATAGCAGAGGGGAATAAAATCATGAGAAGGTCAGTGCAGCACTGACTCAGGTTACCTGGATTGGTCATGAAGTCTCTATGCTTGCAGCTTTTCAGAACTTGATTGGATAAAGCTATGGATGGCCTGTTCTGGTACTGGCAATATTCATGCTTCAGGCAAGGGGTTGGACGTAAAAGGTCTCTCCCAGATAACGTTTCATAGTTCTACAATTTGATAACACAACTTTTTGAAAGCATCAAGACATTGGACATTTTAGAAATGACAATGTCTTTCTAAAACATCTCTCTGTCTTTTAGTTGATCATCCGTAAAATTAATACCATACCTCCCTACTTACCAAGGAGACTATTTAGATTAATCAGTTAATTAATTACATGAGGAAGCCAGTTTGGCAAGACCTGCCTTTTGTGAACCCATGTTGACTGGGCCTGATCACCTGGTTCTCTTGCATGTGCTTCATGATCGCACTCAAGATCCCCTGTTCCATGACTTTCCCTGGCACTGAGGCCAGACTGACAGGCCTGCAGTTCCCTGATGTTGTGCCCATCTACAAGAAGGGTCGCAGGGAGGATCCAGGGAACTACAGTTATGAATGCCAAAGTGAAGAAAAAAAAGAAATCCCCAAACCCAAACCAACCTACATAGAAATGTCAGACAAAATCCTCCACTTCCTCAGGTCTACGTTGTTATAGCTCTAGTGGCTGAAATAAAATTACACTTATTTACTCCAGCTGAGCTACCAGCTAATGTTGTTTATTCATCCAAATGACCAATTGTTAAGTTGAATGCTGCTCAGTATGAATTATTAAAGGAAGGAAATTTTGCACTTTAAATATTGGCTCTCTAAAAAGTGATGTTTGCCTCAATTTAGTATCACCATTGGGGAAACTTCAGAAAGTTGTGAAGGACTCCAGAAAGAACTATTTCCAAAGGACTATACTTACTGAAGACTAGGTATGGTAATGGACTGCTAAGGACTAAATAAACATGCATAACATGCAGAAAGAGTGACTGTTTATCACATTCCGTGAAACGCTTAGCAAATATTAATAACCTGAAAATTCTGACCTTTATATTCCTTTATATTCCTTTAAAACGATTTCTATTTTGAAACTGCAATCTCCTATGCAAATCTGAAGGACAAAGGAAGGACCCTTACCATATGTAATTGGCCTCTGTTTGTATGAGAAAACATTGCACAGTCAAGTACAGCACCATAAATTTAAAGAGTTTTCAAACACACCTCCCGGGAGACAGAAGAAAAGTTCATGAAAAGGTCGGGACGGCAGTCATCAAAGTAGCAGAATCAGTGCCTGAGGAAAGGACCATCATTTATAGGGAATGGAAGGGTGCCAGATAAAGATGCTGCTACCCAGACTTCTTCAATCCTTCTTTAAGAGGAAGGCTAATTTCCTAGGGAGTCATTAGAGAATTATGCTGTCTCCTTGAAAATGGGGCATCACTCAAGAAATCACTTCCAAGGAAAGTGGAAGTCTTTTCTGTGAAGCCAGGTCAACCTCACAGAGAGTCTTGGTATGGAGATTGAATGTGATAAGCATTGTAAAAGGGGCTAGATTAAGTTAAGTAATTCTTTATTGCTATAGAAAGCCAGCTGAGCTTTAAAGAAAGAGCAGGTAATTAATTTAATAGCATAAAAGATACTGCTAGGACTGGTCAGTAATTAATTAAATTGGACACCAGTGCTCAGGTAAAAGACTGAGCAAAATCCAGTAGACTTAAGAGCATATACCAGCAATTTAGCCACTGGCAGTTTGAACGGACTTCCATACTGTCACGTATAAAACCCATTTACTAGATGATCATTGCATGCTGGTACAGTCCAAGTAGCAGGAGGCGACAGTGCTTTTGTCCATAAGGACTTGTCGTTTGGAGTCCTCTGAAAGAAAATACTGGAAATAGAGCCTCTTCTTTAATAGCAATAAACTACGTTCATAGCATAAGAATTATAGGATAATTGCACAATTAATGCAGAGAGGATGCACAAATAGAAGCCTCTATGTCAACTGTAACTCTTTTTCATAGGAGACTATCTAAGGCAACACAACCTCCTTCTCTGCAGACCACATGACACTGCCCTCTTGATTCCCCAGCAAGAAGAAGGAAAAGCAGAAGGGAGCACTAGCAGAGTGTGGCTGTGCTGTCAAAATGACAAGCCCACACTGACAACTTCCTTCAAAGCTCCTATGAATGTTCCTACAGGGACAGCTACTGTCATTCTCACATTCACGTTGCCCTTGTAATTCAGTGCTGAGTCCAAACCACAGCTATCCTTAGGGCTTACTGTCCAGGGAACACTCCTGCATCCAGGTGGGCATGCAGCTTCCAGCTCCTGCATCTGGCCTGTTTGGATACCAGTAAACTAAATAGACCAGGGTCTACACACATGAGTATATAACCTCTTACTCTGAGTTTTCATAATCTTCCCTACACAAGTCTAACAAAACAACATTTTCAGTTGGTTTCCTGTACATCCAGCAAAAACAACTGATGTGCTTGGACTGTAGTAGAAGCTGTTAACTAGCAGATACTGTGATAGCTGTCCAGATATTTAGAAACCAAGGCTATCTACTGTATGCACAGAGTGAGGCAAGTGTCCTGGCAATCCTGGAAAAAACAGCATTGGATTTTGTGGTTGAAGACTATCCTAATGTAGAATCAGAGGTTCTTGAGTACTTTCAATTTTTCTGAGAGCTTGATTTTGCAGCCTTGGTAATGCTCTTATAACATTATTTCTTATCTTTTCTTGAGAACTATGCTCTGTGATATAATTTGAACTAGCACATGAGTCAGGAGGAGAACTATTATGTATTGAAAATAAAACACATGCAGCTTGAACTGGATAACTGATAGCAGTAGAAAATTAGCATCATTGAAGCTTGTGTCCATAGTAGTAAAATGAAGCGTTACAGGACATGTACCATGACCCTGAAACTTGTTTATCTGTACTTTATACTTAAAAATTGTTAGAATAGCTCCTGCCATGTTTTGGTCTAGGCCAGCTTGCCCTCTCCCAGATCACAGAATCACAGAATAACCAGGTTGGAAGAGACCCACCGGATCGTCGAGTCCAACCATTCCCACCAATCTCTAAACCATGCCCCTAAGTACCTCATCCACCCTAACCTTAAACACCTCCAGGGAAGGTGACTCAACCACCTCCCTGGGCAGACCGTTCCAATGCCTAACCACCCTCTCCATGAAGAATTTTTTCCTTATCTCAAGCCTAAATGTCCCCTGGCGGAGCTTGAGGCCATTCCCTCTCGTCCTGTCCCCTGTCACTTGGCAGAAGAGGCCAGCAACCTCCTCTCCACAACCTCCTTTCAGGTAGTTGTAGAGAGTCATAAGGTCTCCCCTCAGCCTCCTCTTCTCCAGGCTGAACAACCCCAGCTCTCCCAGTCGCTCCTTATAAGATTTGTTCTCCAGCCCCTTCCCCAGCTTTGTTGCTCTTCTTGTGGTCAGGGGCCCAGAACTGAACACAGTACTCAAGGAGAGGTCTCACCAGTGCCGAGTACAGGGGGAGAATAATCTCCCTGGACCTGCTGGTCACGCCGTTCCTGATACAAGCCAAGATGCCATTGGCCTTCTTGGCCACCTGGGCACACTGCTGGCTCATGTTCAGTCACTGTCAACCAGCACCCCCAGGTCCTTCTCCTCCTGGCAGCTTTCCAGCCAGGCTTCTCCCAGTTTGTACCTCTGCTTAGGGTTGTTGTGCCCCAAGTGCAGGACCCGGCACTTGGCCTTGTTAAACCAGATCAGCTGTTAGAAAGGGTCATGAGTAGTCAGAGATAGGCAACAACCAATTTGATCACAGCTACTGTGTTCTAACTCATGAAGCATCTTTCTCCTCTTTGCTCCAGTTCCACTAGGTTTCCCAACCCAATTCCCCAGTTCAGTTTGAATTTCTCTTCCTACCCATTCACCACCAAGTTCACAATCCAGATTCTCTACAGTGTCAATGTCCCAGCTGATAACAGCTGGCAACGCAAGGCTAGAAGGGAGTACGAAAGGTGTAAGCACTTCAAGTGCAGCATGAAAAACTCTTGAAACCCAGACAGGAATGCTGCCCACAGCAGACAACTCAGTCTACATCATACACCAGACCACAACATTTTCACTTACCATATATCAGCATTGCAAAAACTTCCTTTGGCAACTGCAACAGCTGCTGTAGCTCTAACAGTCTTCAAATCATGACTCAGAATGAACCAGCTTCTTAACAAATTATTTATTGAGTGGCCAGCAGACCAAGCATGATTTGTTGCAGAAAGTCAGGAATAAATGCACATTTACAAATGTGAGTGTTTTCAGTTCTTGACAACACAGGTTTTCAAATCAAAATGGGGAAAAAACACAGAATACATTGCAAAGGTTTCATTCAGGGCTTCTATAATATTGAGAATACCTTCCTAGTTTGTGCTGAAGCTGCTTTCATTAACAAATAAACAGTTAGTGAAGCCAAACTGCTCACAGACCTGTATTTGCTCTGTTGTGGAAGGCAGGGCCACAGTTCTCATATGATTCATTGATCCCATGCACATATGAGCTCCTGTGAATGACAGCTCGGCACTAATCAGTATTATGATAGCTTGATGTATTTGCACACAGGCTGATGAAAATGTTATGTGCTATAACCTGAAAATAATTAAAAATATAAGATCATTTAATTGTCTCTGTCTACCCCTGGTTTTTAATCTAGAGTTAAACAGAGAGATCTGTACTTATCTACCTGTTTCGTAATGTGTTAAACATTTCTTGACAGGCTTTTCAGTAGTTCTCATTTAATATATGAAAGCTTAATAAATGGATAAACAGTAAAATAAGAGTTAAATTTCATAGCAAATACAAATTTTTTTTCAGTAGTATTGCTTAAAGGTATTGGGATAGCATCTTTGGATGAAAGAATTCCTTTTGGTTCTGTTTTTGGGTTACAAGAGGATCTAGTAATAGATATAACATTTCTCTGGGTACAGAAGGCAGTAAAGAAATATCTCTATCTACTCCTAGAGAAGAACAATATTACAAGGAGTAGTTGATGTGTCACAGTGGGGACAAAAAGGAATAACTATATAAAACTGCGTAACTATAAATGTAATTTCCAATAAAGACTAGATGGGTTATGAGGAGTGCTGTCTTCACCTCAAACGCATTCATAGGAGTATGTCAAGTATCAGCATTGTAAATGCCTCTTTGTGCAACTGCAATAGATACTGTAGCTCTGGCAGTAACTTACATGAAGTTTTAGGCTTTAAAGTCACTTTTATTGGCAGATGGATCTTGAGTGATATCAAGAAGAAGAGGAATGTTTATGGGCTCTGGAAGAGAGGACAGGCCTCTTGGGTGGACTACAGGAGGGAAGTGAGATTGTGTAGAGAAAAAATCAGAAGGGCAAAGGCTTAACTAGAAATCAGATTGGCAAAGTCCGTGAAAGATAAAAAAAAATCTTTCTATAAATATATAAATAAAAGGAGGACTAGGGAGACCATACAGTCCCTATTGGACGCAGAAGGAACAACAGTGACAGGAGATGAGGAAAAGGCTGAGGTACTTAACGCCTTCGTTGCCTCAGTCTTTAATTGTAAAGAAAGTTGTTCCCTCTGTGTACAAACCCAGGAGCTAGAGGAGCAGAACAAAGCTCCCATGATCCAAGAGGAGGTGGTCAGAGCCTTGCTAGCCTGACTAGACACAAACAAGTCTATGGGGGTGGATGGGATTCACCTGAGGGTATTGAGGGAACTGGCGGATGTGCTGGCCAAACCCCTTTCCATCATCTTCCAGCAGTCCTGGAAGACTGGGGAAGTTCCACTGGACTGGAGGCTGGGGGATGTTGTGCCCATCTACAAGAAGGGTCGCAGGGAGGATCCAGGGAACTACAGGCCTGTCAGTCTGACCTCAGTGCCAAGGAAAGTCATGGAATGGGTAATCTTGAGTGCTATCATGAAGCACATGCAAGAGAACTGGGTGATCAGGCCCAGTCAACACGGGTTCACAAAAGGCAGGTCTTGCCAAACTGACCTGATCGCCTTCTATGACAAAGCGACTCGGCTGCTGGACGAGGGAAAGGCTGTGGATGTGTCTTCCTGGACTTCAGTAAAGCCTTTGACACAGTTTCTCACGGCATTCTGCTACGGAAACTGTCGGCCTCTGGCCTGGACGGGCACACACTCTCCTGGGTAGAAAACTGGTTGGATGGCCGGGCCCAGAGAGTGGTGGGAAATGGTGTTAAATCCAGCTGGAGGCCAGTGACAAGTGGGGTTCCCCAGGGGTCAGTGCTGGGTCCAGTCCTGTTCAATGTCTTTATCAATGACCTGGATGAAGGCATCAAGTGCTCCCTTAGCAAGTTTGCAGACGACACTAAGCTGGGTGGAAGTGTGGATCTGCTGGAGGGCAGAGAGGCTCCAAAAGGATCTGAACAGCCTGGACCGCTGGGCAGAGTCCAGTGGCATGAGGTTTAACAAGGCCAAGTGCCGGGTCCTGCACTTGGGCCACAACAACCCTATGCAGTGCTACAGACTAGGGTTGTTCTATGATTCTATGGAGAACAGGCCAGGAAAGCTGTATTTTCCTCTTGTCTATTCACAAAGCTCTAAGGGATCTTTGAATTTCCACTTGAATAACCACTAGAAACAGGCACAAATCTGGATTTGGCTTTTATTCTTATGCCTTTTTTAAGTAGGTCATTTTCTCAGATAGCTTTTGAAAACTGTTATCTATTTGAAGCACGTCCAGATAAAGCTGCTGCCAAATTACACACTCTTTGCCCCCTCCTCAGCTATACTGTTCATTTACTAATTTGTTCCAAAATGGCTAGTACATTGTGCCCTTAACATCTGAGAGCTGCAGCAGTCTGTAAACTGCTGAATATTATATTCCGTTCCCTTCAAGAACCCCTTTTTCACCTGAGGCACCATCTGGGCCACCCACCATACCAGGGCTCTCCCTCAAGACCAAGAACACAGTATTTCTAAAAAAAGAGATAACAGCTGAGTTAAAAACAATAACAACAACCACCAATAAGCATCTACACAAGTACCTCAATTTATTTCTCTTAAAGACTTGAGGGAAATAAACATAGTGCATGCAACAGGTAAAGAAGACAGATTTGGGCAGTGACATCCCTAATTGCTAGAGAGTGTCAGACCAACACACACAGTAACACTAGGCTGCAGCATTCAAAGAGAAAGGCACTGTGTTTGGCACTTAAATTAACATAACAAGGGGGAAAGAAGACAGATCGCAAGAGGGAAGGACATTCTATTACCTCAACTCTTCAAAACTGACTAGAAATGAAATAAAATCTGAAATAAAACATTTTAGCTAGCATGAGATGACAGCTGCCAATCTTTAAAAACTGCTAGGTAAAATGACCATAGACATTATATCTCACAAGCTGTTTCTAAGTTAGAGAACAAAAGTTATCCCACAGTACATCATCAGTCTCAAAGATGTGAGAAGGGAAACCAGCCCCAACAGTTTTGCACACTAGCAGGAACCAGCCATGCTTGATGCACTTGAGCTGCCTCTGAGCAGTGACTGTTCATTCCAAAGAAATTCCTGTCCTATTCATCCCATTCCAGTATCTCATAACCATCTACCAGTGCAGGATGTGATATGAATGATTTTGATCAAGTTTGAAGCTTTTACTCCCTTGATTTCTCTGAAGAGGGAGACTTTTACAGCAAAATAAACTTCCAGATTGCCAAATTTTGGAAGTTTGTTTTGTTGAGAAATACACTTGCAGGTACATATTCTGGAAAACTGAGTGCATTAAAGCAGGATCTATAAACTTGATTCCTTGTTGCTAATGCATCTTGTTCCAAACAACTTCCAAGAAACTCACTACAGGAAAGCTGGGAAGGGGCTATTTATCAGGGAGTGCAGTGATGGGATGAGGGGTAACAGTTTAAAGTTAAAACAGGGGATATTTAAATTAGCTGTTATGAAGAAATTGTTTTACTGGGACTGTGGTGAGGCACTGGAACAGGTTTTCCAGAGAAGTCATGGGTGCCCCATCCCTGGAGGTGTTCAAGGTCAGGTTGGATAAGGCTTTGAGCAACCTGATCCAGTGGAAGGTGTCCCAGCCAATGGCAGCAGGTGTGTAACTAGATGATTTTTAAGGTCCCTTCTGACCCAGACCATTCTATGATTCTATGAAAACACTGTGTACTTAACAGATGGGTTACTGAGTTCACTTATCTCTAAGGAAGGGTACTAGTAATTTGGTTTTCACAGGCGATCCATTAGGCTATGCCTCTTTGGAGCTAAACAGTGAGGAGCTAATACGAATCCATGCCAGGATATGCACCCATGCTGGTGTCCTGAAATCTGTCATCTTGGACATTCTGTCATGTCACCTCTATTTTCCAGCTGTCTGCTATTTTTATTGGTGCAAGCTGTGGAACCACTGTGCTGAGTTCTGCTATGCAACACTGACATATCCTTAGATCCTCTGAATTAATACCCACAAGGTAAGTGGGAATCAGAATATTGAACATGACTTAATATTACGAGAAGTCAACATTTATAACACACGTTACTGGCACCACAATGTTCCATATCAAAAGGAAGTTCCAAAATGCTGATGATAAATATATTGTATCCCCTTGGGTCATATTCAGTAAAGAACAAAAGATGGTATTAGAAGACCTGCTCACCTCCTCCCAGAAGGGACAGATGGTTCCAGTCACCCATGCACAGCAGGAAGCATTAATCACAGACAGAAACATCATGACCAAAGTCTATCAGGAGAGAATAGTCAGAAGAGGAAACAAATGGGCTGTGACATTCGTATGTTATATCCAACATGTGACAGAAAAGAAAGCAAAATTACTTGTGGACCCACTGTTTCACAGGCTGAAGTTCGATTAACCAGCAGAGCAATTGATAAGTCTATCTTCTCTTCCTGTTTCTTGAGACCAGTACTGTAGGTATTTTCCCTTCGTACTCTGTGGACTGTATTCAATAACATCTGCTCATATTTCAGGAAATTCTTTAGAAATCACAGGCAAGACTCATGTACGTTAAGATAACTAATGGAACATGGCATTGACCTAGAGGTATTTAGTGCTTTTGAAAGGAAAACACCTGTTTTTTTCACTTCTTATGTATTTATATGATAGCTAGTAACACAAATGTAAGGAGACTTGGTACTCTCCCTCAAATAGAGTGAAGACTAACACCACGGAAACATGCAAATTTATGTCAGTACGTAAATAATGAATCATGTCAAAATACTAAATCAGTTTCTGTTCTTATAAATGATAACAGATGTGATTTTAAATGGCTCTCCCTGGAAGTACTAAAGGGCCTGCTATAATTAATCATTTTAAATCAAATACATAATTTGTAAACTTTTTGAAATTGGACAACCCAATGCAGAGTTTTTCTGAACCATTCCCAAAGGATTATAACCTATTTTAAATAGGTACACTGATTTCATTAAAGACTCCAGAGATTATAATCTTTCAGGGAAGAGTGTGAAGCCATTACTATGTGTTGTTTGTTGCACATCCAAAGCTCCTGCTGCAGGCACCGAAGCTTACATTCTGCATTCCGATGCACTGCTGTAAATCCAGCACCACCGCTAAAAATTCATGCAGTTGTTAGGAATTGGCATTAACGTAAGCAGAATGTGGTCACAGTGCATATTCCCTTTCATTGAAACTCTAAAGTGTTTTGAAAGTCTTCAGGTAAGAAGCACTGAAAGAAATGGGAAGTATATTAACAGTTCTTGATGTGCACACTTTCATACGTAGGAATTCGGAGCATAGCTGCATAGGATTATGGAAAGGAAGTTTGGAGCCTCTGGGAGACATAGCACTGCTCAGTTCAAATAGGAACAAAACCACTTTCTGTATTCCCACACCTGCTCTGACATACATTGTGTGCTTGGCCCAGCTCTGACTCCCTCAGTGACCCTGTACATCTAGACTGGAGTGGAAAATTTGTTAGTCCTGTACCAGTTTAAAGCATACAATGACTGACTTGTGATTTCAGTGCTGTGCACATTCACAGCTACTAATATGGCCTCTGTTTTCATGTTTATTCAAATGAACATGAATATTCAAGAGCATCAAGTTTCAGAGCATAGAGGAACGTTCTCTAAATTGTTTTGCCCTTCTCATTCTGGTCCCATCCAAGAGTAGTGGAGCTAGGATACAGGTCACAAAATTATGTCCAGCTCACGGCTGGATGTCTGCTCCACAGATGTGACTCCCAGCTCCCAGATAACTCTCAGGTTTACACTAGAGTGTGAGCAAACAAGTGCAGGGATAACTTTGGACTTGGCAAATACACACAACCCAATCTTTCCTATTCCTGTCACTTCACATCTATCACAAACAATTGTTTCCTGTAATTGCTTAGGGATGAACATTAATCATATTTTCTGGCCAGAGTAATTGTTTGAACAGTCCTAATAATCCTTTTTAATTTTTTTTCCTATCTTGTTTTTCCTTTTACTTCTGTTTCTTACCTTTTACTATTTCTTTTCTTTTGTGGGAGTCCACCATCCATCACATCATAAAAATCATCCTGCTCTCTCTGTCTGTAATTTTGGGGTTTTGTGATTCCTTTTTTTCAAGCTGTTTGCCAGGACTGCAAGCTAGGGTGGCTCTGTGATGTATCTGCAGATCACTCGTCATTTCAAATGGACTCCAGCAGTCACTTTAGCTCTCTGTGTCAAGTTACTAAGCAACATGCTTATCAGAAGGGTTTTATTACTACTACTAATAATAATTATTAATATGATACACAATTATATAATTATTAACTATATTATTACCATTAGACAATTATTATTAATATTATTATTATTTGGAGAGGTAATTATTTTTTTTACATTGCAACCATTTTAAACATACTTTCATTATGTAATTCCCTTCAGTTCAAAATACAGCAAAACATTGCTCAGAGGAGTGAAGGAGCAAAGCAAATGAAACCTGCTGTGGCGCAGAGATAATGTGACATTTGTCTGCATGGATACTGTCATATAAAAAAAATTGACAGGTATAACAACACAGCCTTATGTTTTGTGACTCAGACAGTTTTGCATACAGAGCTTCATCCTGATACTGAGTCTTCGCATTCTTCGCCAAGTGACTACAGGGGGAAGAATTAAAATTAGTCTTAGTTAGAAACTAAAGAAACACTGGGAATATTAATGGTCTAATTAAAAGGGAGGAATCTTGTATGCCCAGTTAAGCCTCTCAGTAGACCAAATCCTTGAAAACAGAATAAAAGAATTTGCAATGGACGGGTACTAAAGAGAATCCTTTTTTTTTTATATTTTTCTAATGGTATTTGAGCAAGGCAGTAACTCCATTTTAAAGAAGGTAATTTAACTGTAAGCAGTTACTTATTTGGGGGAAGGCTAGCAAGACAAAGGACTGTGAGTTAGGAGCCTATTTTTTTCATCCTGGTCCTTCACAGAGACTTTCTGTGTAACCTTAGATAAGCCATCATCTGGGCTTGATGGTCCAAACATAAATTTAGGTGTTTTCTTTCCACATCCTAGTATTCACCACAGGGGAGTCAATTAACTCTTCTGCAATATTTGGAGATCTTTTGGTGGGAGATGCTCCATAAACACAAAGTAATATTTTAAAGGGACTAGAATTTTCCACAAAAATATTATTCTCTGGCTTATACAAGGTGCTTAGGCTTACCATTTGAGAGATTTTTTTATTTTTTTTTTACCATTTCTTCCTTCCCCCCAGGTGTATGACTGAAATATTCAAAATATGTACATGAATTTTGAGTTTATAGGAGATGCTAACTTGAAAGGAACAAAGATGGAAACAATCTAACCATAGGGGAGATCCAAAGTTACTGTTAAAAAGGCACAAAGTCAGTTATTATGCCTAACAGACAATACCATTCCTAATCTTGCCACAGTAGTTTTTCTCCCAGTTCTTGTATAGTTATCTTTATTAATCCAGACATTTATACACCGGCCTCATTTGAAGGGAAATAGTCTTATGTATCTCTAAGGGACTCTTTTTCTCCTTAGATTTAGGCATGTAAAAAGGAGGGAAGATAAAGAGTACTGCAGTCTGCTAAACAGGATTTACTTCATCTATAAGTAAAATACATCTCCACAAATACTGAAGAAAGTCCCTTGCTCTAAAAAGTTAGAGAACCAATAAAAAGTGCAATAACAAGTGATGCAAAAAAATTGTTTATATTCTGGGCTTCACTCCTCCCCAGATTAGTTTACTGAGGCTTAAGAAAATTAAATTTAACCATTAGCAGGAAAGTAAGCCAAAAAAAAAAAAAGAAAGAGGTTCAATATTAGTAAATTAATGTATTCAGTTCAGCGGGGTCTTATGACTTTCACTATACACACTAGGGAAAAAGAACTAGGACAAACCATTTTTACCCCTTTGGGCATTCTCAGAAATCTATCGAGTTTCAACCAGAAAACTTCCAAATGACTGGAAAAGAGAATTTTTTTTAAAAAAAGAGGGATGGGGCTGTAGGGGAGGGATCCAGAGAATTACACAGCAGTTGACTTCAATTCCCAGAAAGATTCTGGAACAAAGTTTTAAACAATCAACTCAAAAGCAGCAGAAGATGGTAAGATGATAAAAGCAGCCCACTCGAGTGTGTTAATAACTGATGATGTCAATCCAATCTAATGTCCTTCTCTGCCAATATAATTGGCTTAATGGATTAAAGGCAGGCAGTAGATATAATGTATCTTGCCTCAGCAAGGATTCAGAAACTCCCTTCAGACACATTCTTCCAAAATGCTGAAGAAATATTACCTAGATCAATTTTTCCTATGCCATAAATACAAATACAAGCAGTGCTACATGAACCACTTCAAAGTGATATGCAGCAACAGCTGCTTCTGTGCCAAAAGCAGTAGGTGCGAGACATGCACTTCAGGCTTAGCTGCAAGATCAGGGTGAGACAGCAGATGTGACTGTAGAGGTCAGATGGGTTTAAGTGAGTGAAAGAAAGGGAAATGCAAAGTAAAGTGTGATAAAAGGAAACAGGGGAAGTTAAAATTACTGGTAGGATCCTGGTTCAAGTACTTAAAGCATACCCAGAGGAGCAAGGCAGGTAAGGGGTATTAAGTTTGAGTCACAGAGATAGTCAGTGGATTATAGGTTATAAAACCCAAACTGGTAAATTAGAGGGTACATGGACATAATTTTGTTTGGGCAGTAGACTCAACACAGTGGACTGTGTATCCATTGTAACATTGATCAGCGCCTATATTTTGAAGAGGTGTAGAATCTAGCAACTGATCTGTGTTGGACTTAGTGCACTATTGCTCTGTCAGAGTTGCCCACAGTCTGGAAAACCTGGACAAGCGTATAAATATACTAAATTTCAAAACTGAAAAATAGCCTGACTTTTATGACAAAGACTTTAATGGACACAAAGAAGTGAAATGCCACCTAGGAAAGCTGTAAAAAACACTTTCCATCAAGGCTTTAGATGACTGTAATATTCATCTGTGAATGAATCTTTATGCTGCTTCTGAAGAGAAGATCATACTGGATAATCCTGTGAGGTCTTCTCTGGCTCTGTATTTCCATGGGGACATTCTTTTATTGGCAGTTTAAAGACCAAAGTGTCACTACGCTCTCTGGACAAGGTCCAGTGAAAAAAAAAGGAAAATTCTGCCACCAAAGCCCAGATTTGCAGGAGACAGACCCACTGAAAAAGCTGACCTTTGCTCCTCAGAGCCTCACCTGACAATTAAGCTAGCAGGAAATCTGCCTATTATCTGCCCTCTTTTGTTATTTTCAGAAATTGTGTTAAGAGCAAAAGGTAACACCGTATATATGAGGAGCTAAAATTCACTGCCAAGCTGGTGAGTTTTTTAACAGTCAAATAAAAATATAACTACTACTGTTAGCCCTTTTGTGGAATACCAACACTCATTCTCCAAACTGATTTTTTTAAAAAGCCTGCGCAATACTCTTGAAATTATTATACGAGAAATTCTACAAATGTGAATCTCTTTTCTTGGATGTCATGCGTTTTCTTTCAACATAGCTTGGACAATTCAAGCTGCCAGCTTCCTGCTCTTTAAGCAGTAGAGGCAGGAGGAGTTACGACAAACCATCGTCATCCTGTGCGATGTGCATAATGCTCACGATGGGTCTTTCTTCTCCCCGTCATGGGATTGTGCATTTTTCTTTTCCAGGGCTGCCAGGTGCAGCCTAGCAGTAGTCCCAGCCCTAAAGGTGATGATTTCTCAGGCAGTGATGGAGGATGAAGAGAGGAGAGGACGTGGCGGTGGGAAGTGTGTCTTTCCTTCCCCAGCAGGGCCACCTGAGGGCTGAAGCAGGAATGGAGAAGGCAGCAGTTGCTGGCCCTAGTGAAGGGGTTAAACCAGTGACACCCAGCTCAGGCCACAAAAAGCCTGAGGCACTGCACTGCTGACACAGCACACAGGCAGGGAAAACAGTCTAAACCCACAGAATTTTACTTTACTTAGTTTAGCAACAATTTATGTAAACTTTTAACTAGTGATCCAGACATTCAGAAATAAAGAAAAGACAATGCATCAGCAGAACTAATTTTCTTCTTTTTTCACCAGGCCCAGCTCTGGCCCAAAAGACCTCTCCCTGCAGTGCCTCTCCTCCACCCTTCTTCATCCCATGTCCCTTGTTTTCAATGTGCATTACACTCAGGCCCTCCGAAACCCTTGAGTGGAGCAATGGGTTGTGCTGGAGGTTAGAGTCTGGCTGTAACGATTTCTTTCTGCCACTTCCACTGCTCCTTCTTTGTTCCTTCCCCTCTGCTCACTCAGGGGCCCCAGGCCTTTGGGGATGGTCTGTCTCAGTGTGGGCTACCCACGGCTGCAGTCCCTCAAGAGTGTCTGTTCTCTGGCATGCGTCATCCATGGACCACAGTCCCCCTCAGAGGTGCTCTTGTTCTCACAGAGACCATCTCTTTCCAAGAGCGCATTACCAGCTGTGTCCCCAGCAGCCTCCCCTTCCACGTCTCCTTCAGTGACTCCTTAGGTGAGTCCACTTGCCTCCTGTCTCTGGCAGCTTCCACCCTTCCTTAAAAACATCCGAGGACCATGCACTCCTCTGAGTGGCTGGAGTTTTGGAGTACGAGGTGGTGTTTCCATGTGCTGCCAAGACTTCTGGAATTGGCCATGACCTCCTCAGGCAGTTCCTTCCTCCTCCTACACAGGTCACCCTGTGCCATAGCTGCAAACTCCCTACCATGTATGTCTAAGGAAATCTTTAATAGGAAAATTAATATTCGAGACAAGCCTCTATGTCCTAAGACAAAGAAATGGGCTTCAGAAGACATTGTGGTCTGGGAATTATCTTCAAAACAGGAAAAGGGTCCTTTTTGTGGGCCTTCTGAGCCCACTCTGAACATAGAAATCAAACAGGTCCCAGACAAAAATTACATAGGATTTCAGCTGTTCAGATAAAGGACCAAGGTTGGTTAGGAATGATAGACCAAAGTTCCTCTAGCAACCTGGGATTTATATTTTTTTACTCTTCTTTAAAGCTTTGGGAGACATCCCACTGTTACAGTAAACGCATTGTAAATTCCTTCTTTGTATGTTACAAACATTTTGTATGACAAAATTAATTACTCAGTCTTTTTAGACTGAGCAGTACATCCATTTGAAACTGGCAACAGCGTAGCTTATTATTGAAAAAATATATCTAATGTCCATGTACGTTCTTTAAAAATAGATTAATACTTTAGAAAAGTAAAAGTCTATATAATTAGGGTTAATGGAATCTAATTAAGAGGAAAAAAACAAGGAATCAGCAAATATCCCTGACACTGACATCTATTTGGCTAGGGAATGGAATGTCAAAGAAAATGTTGTGCACTCCATCTTTTGTCCAGTCCACATTTAAATGCCCAGAACATCAACAAATGTTCAATACAAAGTAACCCTGCATTAAGAGTGTATGAGTTACAGCCTTACTTCATCTGACATCTGGTTTTATATTATATTTCTTAAATTCAAAAAAGATAGGTTTTCACATAAACTATACAAGCCATTATTTATACTCTCAATATAGATTAGACTACAGTCAGAAAGAAATAGTTTTAGATATTTACAGCAATTTAGGGCCTTTTTGCATTGATTTATTGATGGCTACTCCAGATTTCAGCTGCACTAAAAAATGCAAATTTCCACCTGAGGTTGCAGTCGTTGCTTTCAAATCACCAAGTATGTTCTATCAATATTTATGGATATTGCCTCCAGAAGAATAAAAAAATACAATGTATGCATCAAATGGGTCCAAATCCAAAGCTGTATTAGAATATACTTTCCTTTTGGCATACACTGAAGTAATCATTTGTTGTTGCTATAAATTAAAACTGTGTCAGTCAATCAATTTCTTCAACGACTGCGTCTAACTTGTTGATGATTTTTTAGAAACCAGTGTCTTCATCTGCTCACAAGGGACAATAAATGCTCAGTATCTCACCAATTTATTTTTACTTATAGCCAATGAGGCGAGTGGTTTTCCTGCTGGATTAATGACCTCTTATTGTGCTGTTCCTACAGTTTCACTGTCCTGGCCTCACAACATGCACTGGTCCAATGCAGATGCTGCCAAAGTAAGGAATTCAAGTTAAGGTCAGCATTTGTTTTGGTGAAAAAAAAGGGGGATATTTTAAAGGGGAATAATAGGAAGAACTCACTTAAAGTGTTGTTGAAGAAAAGAGTATTTTTTAAAATTATCTTAAAACACAAGATGGTCTTCAAATGTCAAGTCTTCCTGCACTAAATAAGTAAGATGGAGAGTAGCAGCCCAGAACACTCTGCAGGCTGGCAGTGGGTTCCCTCTCTCTGACCCTGCTTTGCTTCTGTACAGACCTATATCTCTGCAGGGACAAGGATTTCACCATAAAGTAAAGGAAAAAAATAAATCAATATAAGGAAAAGAAAAAAAAGTAAAAAGAAGGGGAAAAAAAAGAACCTATATCATTAATCAATTAGTCCAGTAAAATTAAATACCGAACTTCAGATTTTATAGCCATTTTATATTTCCCATAGCCTCATCTGAGCAGAGGAAAGCCATTTTGGTTGAAAGCTCATGGAGAAGGACAAAGTTATTTGAAAGTCATTGATCAGCAGTAAGGCCTTTCTTAGTCTGAAAATGAGGATTTATTTCCAGTCAGAAAATCCAAAGATTAAGCTTAGTACTTTCACACCTTAGTTCAATAACCAGTTCCACAAACTAGCTTGAAACACCTCCAAAAATACGCAATACACATCAAATGGCAGTAGAAATAATGGTCTGTTTATCTACAGAAAATGCGGTGGTTCCTTGGGACTTATTGAGCACTTCAGAAAAACAGAAGAGACTGTTTCTATACAACTACAGTAGATTATCAGTCTTTATTATTCCACCAGCATTTCCCTCCTTTACCTGGTCTTAATCCTGCCACTGTATTAATTAATCACCATTATATAAAGCTTAAATCACACTGCAGGGTACTTAGGATTCAGCCCATTGGTTAGTAATTAACCTACCTTGCCTTTAGTCATAAACCTTTACTTTGCAGCCCTGCTTTCAGTCATAAACCTTTACATCGCAGCTCTGCTTTTGATATATGAATCAACAAGTCTGAAAGACTAGAAGTCAGTTCAGATAAATAGCTGACCAAATAGAAGACAGGGGTTTGCATTTTGCCCTTGCTATTTGACCCTTCTGGCTTTCTCAAAGGCAGGCTAACACGACACAAAACTGTGACTCAATGCACCATGAAATTTAAGGTGCCACATACAAACAAGAGTGATAAAATTCCTATTGATTTGCCACCTCTTGCAAGTGGTATGTTACGTATATTCCTGCTAGGAAAGCTCTGCGGGTTTATGCTGATCTGTTAGGGTAACTCAAGGCAACCATCTGCATCCCTTATTTGCCTGTCACTTTAAGAAAGAAAGGAGCACTGAGCATGTGTATCACATCCTTTCAGGTAAACAGGGGACTCATGTTCTACTCATGACATGTTCCAACAATCCTTCTGGAATGTAAACATCTTTGGGCTTGCAGGGTAGAGGTACTAGTGAGACCTATGCCAAGTAAGATTTAGATTGAATCATTTCCATTTTACCTTGCCACATAGCTACTAACTGCATTTGCACTGTCTCCTGAATTTAGGACAGAGCTGGGTGGATGCTCCTACCATGCTATTGCTTCTTACTTCCTTTCCAGAAACCTCTCCCTTCTGGTAGAACAAGAAGTTCTTCTTTGCTTCCTTGCTTATTAACATGAAGCTAACCTTTCCCTAGACGGGCTGAGCCATTTCATTATTTCCATTTTTTTGGACTGGGCAATGTGCAAGCAGTACCTGGCAGATTTTAGTAAGGCAGTGGTGGGACCAGACAAAGCTGCATATGGAACTACTAGCAACCAATATAAGGAATAATCATTCACTTTTATGCAGTATGGACCAGGTCTGTATTGGAAACAATTCTTTTCTCTAGGCCAACTCCGTTTGCTCCTTCCCTTTGCTACAGAATAGTATTCCGGGAAACACTGAATAAACAAGAGGGTAGAAAACCTAAAGGAATATGGAAAAGAGAGAGAGGAAGGGTATTTAAGAAAAGAAGTGGAGCTTCAGCTAAAAATATTTATTAGATGTCACTATAGCAAGCCTTAAACAAGTCAAAATCAAAGTGTAACCAATAGTACTTTAATTATATTTCTGAAACTAGAAATTCTGGGGACCTAACTGGATCTGGATGAAACATTTGTCTCCTTCTTGATTAGTCAAACCTCAGAAGGAGATCTGAGGGCCATTTAAATTACTAATATCAGAATTACATTTAATTCCCTGTTGACTACAAGCAATTGATTTAGTTTCATCTGAATAAAATTAGTAGGATTACTTAAAAAAAAAAAAAAAAAAAGACTATGCCACAATTTCTTGCTCTTCCACAGGCTTTGGGCAGAAAATAAGGGCATAACAGCCCATGAGCAGTTACTATCTATTAGATTTCTCCTAAGGTGAAATATTTTGAGAAAAAAAAAAATGCTTGTACAACTAGGAACATATCCACAAGATCAGAAGGAGTTTAAAACAGGATCCTGTCTAAGATCATTTATTTGACTATGTCCCTTTAAGAGGAAAAGAAAATTAATGGTATAAAATAGAAGCTCATTATATCATTGCTTAGATCAGCTTGTTTGGACTTTTTATTGATATTTTTCACCTCCTACAACCTCATTATCAGACTGGCAACGTTCTTGCTTACTTTTTCTCATTCCTTATGGAATATATAGATTTCAGATCATTTTTATCCTGTACTTAACTTTCTTCCCAGGCTGGAATTACTCAATTCTTTTGCACACCACTTGAAAAACTAGAAAAATGCAGCACCTCAGGTTTACCCATTTAAAGTAATTACCTCTAGTATGATTAATGAATGCGTACATTACAGACAGGTGGAGGTGGTTTTGTTTATTCTTTGTTCTTTACCTGACCAGCAGTAGCATAATAACAGGAATATTGAAAAGCAACAGGGAACGAACATCACCCTACTTTTGCAAGGGAAGCAAGTGTTCTTATGGAAAAAAGAGGAAACTCTCCCTGGAGGAAAATCTTATGGCTGCAAGACATTGAGCTGTGACTCAGGGTATCAAAAGTCACTTTCCTGTTCTGCCAAAGATTTCCTCTGTTGCCTTGTACCACACTGCTTAGGCTGCATGCCTAAGCAAAAGATAAAAATATCTTCCTTTCTTTGACTGCTGTCATGACTATTTATCATATAGTCTTCAAGGAAAAAAAGTATTTCATCTCTGTATGCATGTCTGTAAAGGGAGGGACTGAGCTGCCAAGCAGTCAGGGACAGCCTATAGTTCTCCCTTGGCTTATCACAAGGGGAACACAAGATCCAAAATTCACTGCTCAGCTAAGTCACAATCGGTAAGCCTTAGCCAGCCTCCCAGAATTTTTGAGCAGACCCAGTAGATGCCCACAGAGTACCCACGGCAGTGTGTTATGTTAGATTTTGGAGATTTCATGCAGATTTCTGCCATTTGGAATACCTAACCTACAAACTGATAATTCTCTTAAATAAGTTCTTTTTCTCTATATTGACACAATTAAGCCTAATATAATATTTTTTCCAAAATACCACAAGAAAAAATAACAGTTATTAATTTTTAGTAAGCCATGTATTTTACCATGTCTAATTAAATATAGCTACAGGCATGCTTCTCAAATACAGGCTTACTGCTGCTGTTAATTTTACAAGTTGAATCCTTACTTGCTCTAATACTTAAGCTTAAATTCAGCATTTTCTAATTTATATTATACTTGAGCTAAAGAATACACATGCAGACTTCAGCAATTAGTCAGAAATGTTACTTTTGGGTGGTCCTCTTATGGTGCCCACTAAAGAGTAAAGATGTCCTTAGAGAATGCATGGAATTTCTCATGGCACTGGTATTCTAAACTTGGAACGGAAAAATAAGCTTTGGGAAAATAGCTGTAGTTGAAGTAACTTTCCTTTCTTTTTTTTTTTTTTTTTTTGCTAGGAGTCAACCTTTGCTGATTCTAACAACATCAGAATACAATCCAGAAAGGAAAAGTGGGATTCGGCTCCAGAATAAGACTTACCTTTAGATGCACACGAGTGTGTCTGCAGGTGTAGTAAGTGTCAAAGTTCCTACTACAATCAATTAAAACCTACCCAGTATGGTCAGTGGTGACTGAGGATCAGTTCAAGTCACTTAAAGTGGACATCTGAATTTGGCTAATTAAGCTGCATTTTAAACTGTGTTAGCTGTATTGATTAGGTTTCCAATAATCTGGGCTGAATCCCGTTTTTTTCATCTCCAGTTGACTACTCCCACACAGTTTGTGTTCTGTTAGTTAAAATGCACCACAAGTTTCTGCTTCATGTATGGGGTCCACCTGTCATAGTTTGTGTTTTGAACAAGTTACACTTGTAGATACGCCTCTAAGGCTAATGAAGCCCAGAAATGGTAGATTCACAGGTCATGGGGCAAGCTCTACACACAAGAACTACTCCATTGCCTATAAAATCTTGCCTGGAATGCTGCAAAACAATTGCCTAAGAGAAAACAAGGATTCAATATCACAGCCAGATGCAACATCAAATCTTGATCAAAAAGTGTTATGAGTCTCATTTCAGCCTATGCTCCCTGCCTGATGCTTTTTCCAACTTATTAGCATCCACACAGTATAGTCCCTAACCGCTTAGCTGTCAAATGTATCTTGGTTATCCCTGGACATTGGCCTAAGTATTTCTTTTTGTAGGGCAATATGTTGATAGAAAGCTGGGTGGCAATAGAACAGTATAAACACCACAGTCTTTTCCACATTGTTACCCTCTCTTGTGGCCCAATACAGAAATGGGATGTTAAACACACACCTTGATACAAATTGGGCAAAATACAAGTGAAACCGTTGGCAATATTCATAAGCTGCACCAATCATTTTTAGTATTTGATAGGAATGGTTGGACTTGATGATCCAATGGGTCTTTTCCAACCTGGTGATTCTATGATTCTATGTAAATGATGTTAACACTGTCAATAATGGTCCATTAAGTTCAAGGATTCCAAATAAAACATCTTCAGCCATTCTCAAAAAAATATGACATAAAGCTGACATCTTTTAAGGTGATGCAGGAAATTGAGAGGTTCTGCTCATTCTGAAGTGAGTTTTGCCACTGCTTTTAGTGGAAGGCAAAATGACCAGGTGGACACGAAGGAAGGTATCAAACAGCAAGTTTGGGGACTGAAGAGTCTAGGAGACCATAATCTCAACAATTATTTCTTCCAACTTGGTGTTTTCTTTGACATACTTACAGAATTTCTGTGGTCTCCTACTGAACACTCAAAGCTGGAGAACTCCCCATCTGTTGCTGTTAGCTGTGGTCCCAACTGTTCACGTTTTCAGAAGTGTGCCAAAGCACTGAGTCATTTATTATCTACAGCATATTCTTTTCAAAAGCATTTAGGAAGCTCAGTCTCACAAAGCCATTGCTGAGGCAAAATCTTCATACCTGTAAGGACATTAAAAGGGAATTTTAGGGTTTGGTGGGTTTTTTTGTGGTTGTTAATAATCTTCGTAGGAGGCAATAGAACTATTTCTAAGTCAGGTTCATCCTTTATAATCAATTTATTTTATCTTGCCAAGTAAATCATCTGGAACTTGTATTTTCATTTTAGTTACTTGTCCTCAGCAAACGATCTTATAGGATTATAATTTAATATCATGAATTGCAATTTACATTAATTACATGTTTATGACATTGCCAATAGATGCAAAGTACAAGACACTATGCAAACAAATGCGAGATACAACACCAAAAGGTTGCAAACTAGACCATTGATTTGCTGTTTGTTTTTCAATACATTATTCATCCTCTTACAGCAGTTTTTGGTGTCTTTATTACAGCTTTCCTAAAAGTCTGGCTTCTTTAAACTCAGCACATAGTGGCAGGTCGCTGACCTAAAGTGTGCACTGCATCTCACAAAAGTACCTGCAAGATCCAATATCCTTACAAAATAAGGAAGCCTATAATCCAAGGAGACTTGTAAACATATGTTTTTAAAATTCAAATTCACTCATATAGCCAGCTACCAATAACTCAAAAGTAATTTGAATAAAAATTATGTGTACATCACAGGATAAAACAACCAGCAGCTTTCAAGAGTCTTTCTTCATTTCAGAAGAGAATAGAATCTATTCCCTTCTAATTCAGTTCAGGCTAACACTAACTCAATACATAGATATACAGAAAAATTTCACTTGCTTTCATCTGTGAAGGCTGGTGCAAAGGAAGGCTGTGGCAAGGAAGACCAAGGCTTTCAGTCTATAAGGCATCATTCAAATACAATATGGACATCCAACCAAGATATGAAACCAGAATATGCCATCTGATACTTCATCCAAAGCAACAGGTCGTCTCAGCTTGAAAGTGCATTGTGCTAAAAGGAAATACGGAGCTTCTAGATCTTGGCTGGCTCATGCAGGGCCAATATGCATTTGCCATTCCTGCACTTCGAAGGTCATTGTATACACATGACCTTGGGTAGCAAGATGGGAATACCTTACCTTAACAATATTTATGTCTTATTACCATAGTATGTGCAGACTTCAGTCTTCAAGTAAGCAAATACTTTTGTGCTTCTCTGTAACCGAAAAACAAAGGCGCTGAGTGGTTCTGTGACTTGGCTTAAGTCCAGTAGGTTTGAAGTCAGTATAGAACATCAGCTACTGGCCTATCTTATCACTTCTCCCTCTACACCTATACAAGAAAAAATCAGATTTATATGACAAGATCGAGTATTCCAGGTAGTGTGAGAAAGCCTAGCTGATAAGATTTCTTTTGCCTATGGAAATTTTCCCATCACTATAGTCAAAGGAACCATGTTATCCATGTAACAAGAGTAAGAGCATTGAAGGCAATAAAAATATGCCGTTATGCACATCTGCAGGATTTGTCATGACCTCTACAAGACATGAATCTTACTTCTCAAAAATATTCCATTGGCAATCACAATTAGTGCTAACAGAATCACATCACAGACCTGCCTGGGTCCCTTGCCACAGACACAATGCTTCATGTCCTTGTCTGACAAGGTACTGGTCTAAATTACATGCTTGTGGTCTCTCTGTCTCCCGCTTACATCAGGATATATCTGGACCATATGGTTCATGAACAGTCACTTGAGGGGGAAAAAAAAGTCAAAACAGGACTATAACAATGAAGCCCAAACAATATCATGAGCATGGATACAGTGGGCATGTATTCTAAATCAGTTATTGTCATAGCATGAAGTGAACAGCTTGTGGAACATGCAACGTTTGGATAAAATTAACACCTATCCCCCTGTTCAATGGCAGCTCAAAGGCTGCTTCTATAAGTTGCAAGTAAAAGAATGATTTAACATATTGCCATTACCATATTTATTTCACATCACTACCCCATTAGCTGAAGTTGCATGCAGTCAACTGATGGAGCTGCAAAAATAAAGCATCATCCTGAATAACATGCTATAGTTTTGGTACTGCCTGCTACTGCCCAATGCAAAACAAACCAAAAAAAATCTATATTACCTTAGTTACTTATATTACCTTATTTTTCCAAATAAAGTAATAAATAATGTCCCTCCATAGATTCATTATTATTTCTAGGTAGAATATATTTCTGTGCATGATTCAAAACTGGAAGAGATAAGTCCTTTACTCTAAACTCAAACTGTGCTTCTCTGTAGTCAATGGAGGATATTGCCTTTGTTCCAGGACAAATACAGGCCTGGATGCAGAAGCCCCCATAGCAGGGCTTGTATTGTAATCTGAACTAGTTTCCTATATTTTTTGGTTTGAGAGGTCACATATAATTGCCAGCCTGATGTGCATGAAAGGAAGAGAATATTAAGTTATAATCGGCATAAATAATTACAAGTACATAAAAAGGCAAAACCAACATTTCAGAAGAAAGCACTTCTTGTGCCATGTGTTTCAAAATGATTTTTGGTTCACACAACCTCTTTCATTTCTCCAGTTACCAACCTCAGCTTAATTTGGAGGAAATATACACAGCAGGCAAAGACGAGAAAAGGGTACTTGCTTCTGACAAATATTGTGAATCACCCTTTTTTTTTAATACTGAACCATAATCTGCACAGATGATTGGGTAATTAAAGCATAATGGAATGCAGGGTAAATTACAATGACTGGTATGTTTTAGGAAAAAGAGGCTTTGGAGTAGTGTCTTAATGCCCAAGAACAAGAGACAGTTATAATGCTTTACTGGGCTACTGACAGATGGCTACAAATTATAAACTATTAAAGTATTTTAAAACTGAATTGAGCATAGTAATCTTCATAAAAGAACTGCCAAGAAAATTATTTATCCTAATCAAAACAAAGGCAGACCTGTGCCTCAGTCTGCAAGATGTAAGTGTCTAGTCATGGGGAAAAATGCATTATTCATCTTCTATCAAGGCACTGAATCCTTTCGTGAACATGATTCTTTATATACCGAAGAAAATACCAGTTGCTTTAGGTTAATCCCTGTCATGATGGCCATTAAATTTCAGATTAGTCTTAAACAGCCTTCCTTTTTCTCAACCATACAATGATCCGGAGCAAATAGCCTGTGACAAACCCAACACGGCACAAGACAAAACAGGGCAGCCAATGTATGTATATTAGCATTGTTGTTGCAGTCTCAAGCCTTTGTGGAGACTGAGAAGTGATCACATCAAACTCTGAATCCATCCTCTGAAAGGAGGATTTTAGAATAAGCACAGAAGATTTTGGTTTAGTGAACCTAATGGTGAAATAAAGGCTTGGGAAGCAGACAGTGTTAATGCATCTGTCCATTCTCACTCATTTAAAAGCTACGGCTAAATGAAGAGCTCCGCAAAACAGTTTCAGATACGCATAATTGAATCTAATAAATGCTTTACTGTTTTAATAATTCTTAGAGTAGGACCTCACTGCAATCTAATACTACTAAGAATTTTTATTATAGAATCTCAGTCAAATTTAGCTGACAATCGTATCTCATTTCTTCCTTTGGCACCTTGTTTAGATTTCTATCTTAATTAGGCCTTTGTGATCCACTTTGGCAGAAAGCTTCTCTGCATAGAATATCCCATTTTAAAATTAATATCTTGCTGCCTCTGCTAATCAAAACTCGAAGAGTTTACATTAGTGTTTTAAGAGCAGAGTGCATGGTTCATTAAAATCCAGCTTCACTGGATTTAAATCAGAAGTGAATGCAAATGAGTGCAAGGGAGACTAAGTGGCTATTACTTTTATTTCTTTCCTACTCCCACAGAAGCTGATTCGTATACATTGCAACCTTTACACACGACCTTTGTAATTTGTCCCACTACATGTAAGAACCCAGCAATCTCTGTTGTTATATATATATATATATTATCCCATGATAAAGGAGAAAACCCAAGGATAATTCTTCTAAATTAACACAATTCAACTTTGACTATCACATACCATTTTGACAGACCCTGAACAAGTAAATTCTACAACCCTAGTGTAAGCACAGTGAACCGATTTCAAGCACACCCAAGGTTTTAATGTACACAGTCTAAGAGATGCAGATTATACACTGGAGACTGTTACGAAGATGTGAATTCCTCTACTTGAACTTCAACAGATTGTCTCTGAATTTTGCTTATGAGTTCAAAAAACCATTCTCATAATGTATAGATATACCATACTACATTGATGACTGCAGGTTATCATAATTCTTATTCCTCGTATTCTTAACTCACTGTGTGAAACTCCAGTCTATGTGCATTAAAGCCAAAATTCTTCACAAGTATGATGTTGACATCAACAAACGGCTCAGCTAAACTATCCAGGTATGTCCTCTGAAAAAAAGAAACTGGTCAAACCACGACTATTTTGGGCTCTAATTTACCCCTGTGAATACTGTTATTTACCATAGAGTCCTTGTCCATCCTGCAAGCATTCCAACTCCCTAAAGCAGAATTCAATTTCCTAAACAAGGGTCTCAGATCAAGTCACCGCACATTCTTCAGCACCTCCAAGCCGCCTCCACACGCAATCTGTCACGCTCTATCTGTCAGTTCTGCAGACTGATTTATGAAACTCCTTCAGAAAAGGAGAAGACTCCCTCAAAAGAGAGGAACCTCTTCTTCTGCCGTCGTCCAACTAGAATGAGATTAGACAGGGCTCACGCAACATCTGTTACACCAGATGGATTTGTCACTGATCAGGCAGAATAAAGTTATTGCAAACACTGCAGGAATCAAGTAGCACATTTAATACTCAGAGGTTAGACCTGGCTTCGCAGTTTACCTTGACATGTCCCAGGAGACAGAATTCATGAGGTCCAAGATAAACTCCTTAAAACCAGCTTACTTTGGATAGGTTTTCATCTAAATTTGTCTACTGAAAGTGTTAATTTTCTAAACAACTCTTCATTCTATTAGTTAATTCATTGATTCTGATTGAAATGATTGAACAATTATATGAATAATTATGGAAATTGTCTTCACCAAGATAATGTCAACATTTTAACTTGTTGCGATGTCAATATTCACCTTGCAATTTTGCATATGCAAACAATTCTAACACAAATCAAACACAAATATATTGTCTTTTATTTGTCTTTAACAAAGGCTGCTACCTTATTCTAGAAGGCAAGGTCAATTCTGTGTCAGCATACCTTGTATGAAACTCATTTACATCAGGAGTGTTTCTTAAGTTAACATTTTTCCTGAATGCATTTCTGTAAAGTTGAGATGAGTTTGTTTACACTCCCTGATTCAATCGGACAGATTGTGGTATAGAAAGACACTTTGCCAGGTGAACATTCAATGCTTTTGGTAGCCAGCACAAACAAAAACATTTTATTGCTCCAAAAGCAAAACAATATCTTGCCTAAAATGTTCCAAACCTTACATAACTGAACTGCAAAGAGGGTCTATTCCATCTGTGGCTGGTCAAGAATTCTCTCTCCAGTGGAACCAGCCTGCTTTGAAAGCTCAAAAAGCTTTGATCCTCTTCCTTTCCATATAAAATTGTCCAAGAGTTGTGCTGCCATCTAGGGAGTACTTGACAGGATGGACAAATGGGTTTACAGGAATCTTATGAAGATCAACAAAGGGAAGTACAAAGTCCTGAACCTGGGGAGAAACAAGCCCAGGAACCATTACATGCTGGGGGACACCCAACTGGAAAGCAGCTTAGCAGAAAAAGAACCTGAGAGGCATGGTGGCACTATGCTGAACTCAAGCCAGCACTGTTTGCTTGCAGCTAAAGCTAATGGTATTCTGGGCTCCATTTGGATGAGTGTTATTAGAAAGTCTTTGGAGGTGATCCTTCCCCTCAACTCAGCACTGGTGAGGCCACATCCGTGTCCAGTCCTGGGGTCCTCAGTGCAAGAGCGACATGGACATGCAAGATACAGTCCAGCAAAGGGTGACAAAGATGATGAAGGGACTGGAGTATCTCTCCTAAAGGAAAAGCTGAGAGCGCTGGCACTGTTCATCCTGGAGAAGGGAAACCACGGGGGGATCTTATCAAAGTATAGAAAGAGGTGAAGGGAGAGTGCACAGATGATGGGTCCAGGCTTTTTTCAGGCAACAAAGCACCTACTTAAACACAGCAGGTTCCATTTCATAAAACACTTCTCCTGCGAGGGTGACAAAGCACTGGCACAGGTTGCCCAGAGAGATTGTGTAGTATTCCACTTTGGAGATATTCAAAAGCTGTTTGCATGTGGACCTGGGAAACTGGCTTTTGGTGGCCTTGTTTCAGCAGGGCTGTAGGACCAGGTACCTCTAGAGGTGTCCTTCCAACCACAATCATAGTATGAGTCTATGAAAAAAAAGTGTCAATAACAGCTACCCTCGTTTCTCAGACTTCAAATTTGATTTCAAAATTGGAAATCAAAGGATTAACAACCTTTTTCCACAACAGCAAGTCCAATTGCCAGCTACTAAAAGCAAGAAAATGTTATTAAAGGAAACTATGAGACAAGTCTGTGTAGTGGGTCAGCCAGATTACCTCCCGGCTGCTCACTCTGGCCCTTACCCCTCTATGAGTTTTGGGGTTTTTTCCCCAAAAGACAGAATTCCAGGGCTCTGAGCCTTCTACCAGTTACAGAAATACTTAATCTGCTTTAGCAAGACTAACAGTGAAGAGAAATTAGTAAATTAATTGGTCTCTTTTCCCTTCAATGACAAAGCGTCCAGGATAGAAATTTGAGCTCTTTTTCCTCCATATCATTAATCCCCAAACAGTTTGGTGGTGAGATGTTCTCTACAAAGATGCAACTGGGAAAGCATGGGATTGAAACCCTTTTAGTTGAGAAAGAGAAATGAAACAGAGAACTCCTACATCTTGGCTAAGTGCCTTAAATGCAAAGCTGAACTACACAAGAGAGGAAACCTAGCTAGGTCCTTCCAGTCATGAAACAAACAAACAAGTGGTCCTGCTTCCATTATTTGGAAAAAACCAATTAACTACCTATTTTAGGACCCAATTTCCAAGTCACTGGAGTTTACATGAGAGTGTAATTAAAGATGCTTGTTGTTATACTAAAAATCTTCTGGAGGGTAGAAGAACACACTATATACATGGAGCTAAGAGAGGAGGATCAAACAAAGACATCATTTTGAATTTATCACAATATAAAGGGCAATGTCTACCCTGTTGTGGAAAACAGGTAAAAAGGTGAGCTCAGGTGACAGCATTTGCTGGGAAGAGCACTCTTCGAGCCACTTGATCGTGTCCCTGGTATTACTGCTTGGGGTGGTACCCTCAGGAACCGGCTGAAGCTTCTCCTCAGGCCCAGTGTTCTCAGCAGTGTCTTAGTCTCATCTTCCCATACTGTGACAACAAAGCTCAAAGATAACCAGGGCCTTTCCCTTGCACATGACCAGATGCAAGAGCAGGTAAGACTTTTAGGCTCTACAGCTGTTTTAGTGGCCTGGTATCCAGCCTGACTCCCCATAATGCAGCCAACTACCAAACAAAAGCTTCCTGAATCATTTTGGATTCCACAAAATTTTTCCTTAGAGGAAAGATATAATCACTACCTGTAAGCAACTCTTATTTTGGGGGTAACAGGAACTAAATTGTTCATGTCAGAAACATGACCTTTATGTTTTATGTTACAGAAATCACCTATTGTGTATTGTGAACTAAACAAGAAATGCTAATGTTTCTTGGCCAAGTCTTGACAACATTTCAATCAGATGATGAAATAAACACTGCTACTGCCGAACTGGAGACTGACCAGAAGCATAGATCAGTAAAACCTGAATTAATATAAAAGCTGTGGCTCAGAATGATATCGACTACTGCAAGGTTAACTAGAGAACAACATAAAAGGAAGAAGAACCTGAGTTGGGTGTTGCTGATTTAACCCTTGTGCTGATGCCACTGACTGCTCTGTCCTCTGGTCCAGCTTCAGCTCTGGGGGTGGCCCCACTAGGGAGGGGGTAAAACAACCCCCCCGACAATCACTGCTTGACAAACTATCACCCTTTGTGTGTTTGGGGATGGGAGCTCCTGCCAGGCTACATTTGGCAGCCCAAGAGAAGGAACAGACTGTGGAGAAGAAAGTCCCACCATGAGTATCACTCTCCTCCTGCTGAGGACCTCAAGATACTGATGGTTTTTCATAACATCTTCTACTTCTCTGCCCCAGGAACCAGGAAGCTGTCAGCTTGCATTGTCCAAGCTACATTGGAAGGATAAGCCTAACATTCAAGAAAAAAATGTCCATAGTTGACTTGAGTAAGAGTATTACAGAGGCATTTCTTTTTATCAGAGCATAATAATGGATAATGAGTGCTGGTATTCCTGCAAATGGAATAACAATCAATGTTTGCTGTATTTTCGTGCACGCGCGTATTAAAATTCCTTTTTGGCCATTTTCTTATGTGGAAGAGATTTGTATCAGCTTTTCAGCCATAAGGGAGTTTATTTCAGCCTTCTGACTGCTACTGCGATGCACACCTTCATGAGGGCAGTGGTCTGCCACTATGATGAGACACAAAAACCTAAGCCTAAATAAATTACCTGTAACTGCTTGGAAAGGGTCCAAAAGAAGCAGGAATTAAACTGAGATCATGTCTGCACTCAACATAAATTCACCCAAACTGTCAGAGTAGTACTTCTGCATGGTACTTTTCATCCCTAGGGCTTCCAAGGCACTTGACCTATGAAATTTCTGTTTTAATAATTCATTACATTCTTAGTTCATCTTCCTGATCTTTGAAACCCATAGTTATTCTACAGGAAACAGCAACAGCCAACAGACAGAGTGGGTAGAGAAGTAAATTGTTAATTATATGAAAAGTTAATCATAAGGCAGAGCACATTTACAGGGATGAAGGTACTTCCTAGCTGGAACCTAGAACCTTTAGAAACATAACACCTATGAAACTGTCCTGTGTGTTACTTTGTTAATAAAAAATCTGTCCTGGGGAATTACTGACATTTTCTCCTGCACACTGTACTTGATGGTTATAAAGCTCTTACGGGGCATGACCTAGCAGTAAAACCCTTGCAACGAAAATAGTCTTTCCATTAGATTAATTCATAATGAAACTCTTCTATTTTTAAGTCATTTTGATACCTGGAATTGGGAACTGACTGAAACTTTCTCAGAGGCCACAAATTTCCATTAGAAAGACAAATTTTCAAGAATGGCTAAGAGTCCTTGGTATCTAGTGCAACAGTACTTTAGTATGATTGAACATGCCCTGGGAGAAGAAAAATATCATTTACCCCTCCATAGCTGAAAGAAAAATAACTAAGGAGAAGCTGTAAAAGAAGTCACAGTGCCAGCTTTGTCAGGGAAAATTTACATCTCTACAGTTTTAACACAAAAGGCTCCCTGCATTCTTCCATTTGCAGATTTGGAAGTCTGAGATTGCAATTTGCCTGAAGGGCTGATCCTCCTACAGAACTATTGTCAGGGAGGTCAGCTGTAAACTTCAGGTGGTGCAGGACACAAGGGAAACATTGTCAGGAATATTTTGGTGCAGCTTGGCATCAAATATAAACACTGGATGTATGGCTTAGGCATAAATCTTCAAATAACAATTCACCATGGAAATTGTTAATATTGAATGTTCACTATAGCCTGCTACTTAGGTATAAATTCTACACTGACAGCTGCTTTTCTCTGCTACTTTGCCACACTTACTGAAGTCAATGAACTTCAAAAAGAGGAAAAAATGTTATTTTGTTACAGATAGTAAACCCCAAGGATTACTGTGATAATCATTTGCTAAGCAGTCAATTAAGAGAAACTATGATTATAGACATAAGAATTATATGTACATCCATATAAATAATAGCTAAAAGAAGAGTAAATGACAATATTTGCATCCAATTTTTTGTGTTGCCAGCTCATAAATTTTAATCATGGGCCTTTATCTTAAAAAAGATAGATGTGATATTGTCTGAATACACTAGAATATTACTACCATTTTAGATTAATTTTTAAAAGCAAAGCTAGAAAACAGTCAGAAAAAAACAAAAACCAAAACACTTGATATTCCTAAGCCTTCTGGTTACAAGAAAAAGCTTGAAACTGGGCCACAAAGCCAGAAGGGTCAAAAGGGTATTGTCACAATGCATTTATGCAAATGTGTTATGACACATCTAAGAGTATCCATCGTAACTCCTATACCAAACTCGTGTGATGGTTTTCTGAGTCCTGACTCACAGCTGCTAAGACCTTGAAGGAGCAGATTGGAAATTTCAGTCCTCACAAGGCTTGGCAGTACCCAGCCCTAAAACATTCTTGCAGGCACAACCTTTCATGTCAGCTTACAAAGTGCAGCCTTAGTCAAGCTGAGATATGGAGGCAAATTGAGAAAAGACAGCATTTCCTCTAAAATCCTGCTTCATTGAAAACATCCTCCCAGAGTTCCTGCTTTCCTTTAAAGGTTGGAAGCAGCTTTCAAAATTCAAAAGTGAGATTAGAGGGGTGGGAAGTATAAAAGGCAAGAGTGAAGGCCATTGCAAGGGTAGGAGTAGCTGCTGCCATCTCCCTCAGCAATCAAGCCTGTCACCTCTGTGCATCTCAAGATTCCATTTGATAGCAATTAAAGACAATACAAGCTCTGCTGAACTTGTGCTAATGTATTGATGCCTTGTATTCTGGAGTGCACAAAACTGCCCATATTATTTCTGCTGGAGGGTAGGGAGGCTCCAAAGCGATATGACCAGGCTGGACTGCTGGGCTGAGACCAGTGGCATGAGGTTTAACATGGCCAAGTGTTGGGTCCTGCACTTGAGGCACAACAACCCTGTGCAGTGCTACAGACTAGAAGTCTGGCTGGAGAGATGCCTGGAGGAGAAAGACCTGGGGGTGTTGGTTGACAGCGGCTGAATATGAACCAGCAGTGTGCCCAGGTGGCCAAGAAGGCCAATGGCATCTTAGCTTGTGCCAGAAACAGCGTGACCAGCAGGTCTAGGGAGGTTATTCTCCCTCTGTACTCGGCACTGGTGAGATCGCATTGAATCCCTCTATACTCAGCACTGGTGAGATCGATTGAATGTTGTGTTCAGTTCTGGGCCCCTCACCACAAGAAGGATGTTGAGGCTCTGAAGCAAGTCCAGAGAAGAGCAATGAAGATGGTGAGGGGCCTGGAGGACAGCTGAGGGAGGTGGGGTTGTTTAGCCTGGAGAAGAGGAGGCTGAGGGGAGACCTCATTGCTCTCTGTAACTACCTGAAAGGAGGTTGTGGAGAGGAGGGAGCTGGCCTCTTCTCCCAAGTGACAGGGGACAGGACAAGAGGGAATTGGCATCAAGCTGCACCAGGGGAGGTTCAGACTGGACATCAGGAAAAAATTTTCATGGAAAGGGTCATTGGGCACTGGCAGAGGCTGCCCAGGGAGGTGGTGGAGTCACCATCCTTAGAGGTATTTAAAAGATGGGTAGATGAGGTGCTAAGAGACATGGCTTAGTGGTGGGTAGGAATAGTTGGATTTGATGATCCTGGAGGTCATTTCCAACCTGGTGATTCTATGAAATGTGATATAACAAGCACCATGTAGAGGAAGAAAATGCACCACTTTACCTATTGTATGTGATTCTACAGATACAATGCCAGATGCTGCTGGCCCTCATCGCTGCTAGGACCACTGCTGGCTCATGCCCCATTCAGTGCCCATCAACACCCTCAGACCCTTTCCTGCACGGCCACTCCCCAGCCAGGCAGCAAGGGGCACTTCCTTCTCAAGTGCAAGACTCAGCATTTATCCTTGCTGAATTTCTTAAATCACTGTTGTCTCTTTCTTCTAGCTTGTCCATATCCCTCTGGATGGCGGCCATGTACTTGAGCATATCAGCTGGTGCCTCCCAGTGAAAAGAATCTCAGAACCAAGTTCACATAAGGTCTGAATGTGAGTGACTGGAAATTCTCATAGTTCTCACAAGGGTTCTTATGTTGTACAGCTATCTTCAGCCTTGTGCTGACAGATCCAAGGCTTATGTTAACAGGATGAGCCAAACTGGTTTCACTGATTTACCACTTAAGAAAAATATAACTTCTGTGGTTCATTCTGTCTTCTCAGTATAGAACTCTTGTCTTGCAGTGTGATTTGAGCATTCAGGAAACACAAACTGAAAGAGAAAGGTGTTTGCTATTGCATTAAAAGGTCTTTTACATCCTTCTCTGTTGCTCTTTAAAAAAATGATGAGCTATTGTTGGATATATACAAGAGCTAGGACAAAAGCTCAAACACAGTTTCCCTACGCCGACAAAGGATGGGCTATCCAGACAAGGTAGAAAAAAAGAGGTATCTTCTTTAAGGATTATCTTCATCCTTTAGGAACTGGGACATGGATGGGACTTTGCAGTGTTGGGCTAGGATCTTCAGGGGGCCAAAATCTTGAAGTGAAATTATGCCTCTTATGCCAATGTGTACTAGCTGTACGATACACAAGAGCTTATTAGGACACAATTATGATAAATCATATAACTATTAAATATGAAACATTCATCTACAGAGGGAAAAAAAAATATTTTCTTAATTCTGTTAACTAGCACATTCCCTGCCAACAACATTTTTACATGGAGAACATGAACTGTGGGTTCCAATCATAGTCTCTCCCAGCCCATCCCATTCCTTGGGAACACGTGGCCCAAGCTGTTGTGGGAAGGGCACATTCTGCTTCTTTTCCTCTTTTTAGGGTTCCCATTTGAAGCAGACTGCAGCAGCAAAATGTCTTTTTCTTCCCTAGCAACATCAACTTTTATAATTCTCTTTAAACAAAAAAACCCAAACAAACAAACAAAGAAACAAACAACAAGAAAACTGAAATCCAAAACACAAACAAATCCCACCAAATTAAACAAACATATGGAAAGGGAAAGAGCTGGCATCTCTCACACCATGAGGAGCTGAGGGGAGAGAGAGAGAAGTCCCAAATAAATACAGTTCCATAATGGTTCCCAACCTCAGGACACTTTTTAAGCAGAGCAAGAGTCCATTTTTTAGAGTAACAATTTCTAACAGATTTCTAGTTAGAACATTGCCATATCATAGAATCATAGAATAACCAGGTTGGAAGAGACCCACTGGATCATCGAGTCAAACCATTCCTATCAAAATATGTAGCACTTAAATTAGGATCTAGAAATAAATTATATAGTTTAATCCTTCGCATAATTCATGAGAAATCACTGTAAAGCTATCAGAAAGCGGGGAAATTTTTGAAGCATGGTTTACCTTGGTAAAGAAATAATGCTTAAATTGGGTTTTTTTCTGCTAGTGGTCTCAATTGTTTAAGACGTGCTAATAAAGATCACTTCAGTCATCTCAATAATAACCTAATAAATCAGTTAAAGGACCAGTTTAGCACAGTGCCATCTTGCCACTTGGCCAATAGTCAAGGGGAGACAAAAAAAAGTTAGTGAATAAAAGGAAAGATCTACGGTGTCAATTCCTTTTTGTTTCCTTCACAACACTATAAATAAGACCATGCATTTTTTAAATAAAATTAACTTTAAACTCTTTTCTCTCTTCTCTTTAAGTGTTAAGTGGTTGCAATGAGGTTTGCTTATTAAACTTCTAACAGAGTATGCAGGCAGACAGGGATTCACAGGTTGTGATTTACTGGTAATGAGCCATCTGAAATAAGTTAGCTTGAACAAAATACGATTTGCAGAAGGGATTCAAGCCTACTATGTTCATTCCTCTTTCAATAGTAAGTAAACATATAAGAAAAAGAGATCTAGCAGGCTGTATCTACATTGAAAAGAAGTGCTGCAAAACAGGAGAGATTCGCAGAGTGAAATGCTTGGTGCTGAGAACATTTTATGCATCCATAGTATTTGCATTTTGAAGGTTTTAATTCAGACTACATCTTGCTGCATCCAATAGACTGAACAAACTCTAGTGGCTGGACAAAATTAAATTTACTCTTTGAGTATACCTAAGGTTTCATTTCAGCTCACAGAGTCAGACTTCTCCACAGGGCAACTCAAAGCATGGTAAGTAGCAACAATCAGAAGATTCACATCAAAGACATGTTCCTGATTTGAACTTAAGCATTCAAAAAAGTGCTACTGTAGAGTCTGTAAACCAAGAAGTTCTGGCATGCAAGACAATTCTTTCAGTGACATAACCAATGCTACTTTCTCTTTGGGAACTAGGCCTCCTATTCTGTTGTGATTAATCAATACTTGCGAAGACCAAAGGTAGGTTTCTGCATCTGTGCAACAGGTTATTTTTATCAAAGAGAGATGTTAAAACCAGAGCTGTAGTATTGCAACGGACGGGTCTGCAAAAATGTGAAACAGAGGTACGCAAAAGCAATCTTGCATCCTGTGTAAGACTGGACTGGTGGAATTTAAACCATTTAAACCAGTTCAACTGTTGTGGCTGAAGCAAGTCAACATCAGAATATCAGTTCTGGAATATACTGCAACAGCTGTCTCTGACACAGAGGATAGGAGAGCTGAGGAAACCCAAATAAAACTGTTGAAAAAGCAAAGAATTGGGCTTGCTGGCAAAAGTATCCCCAATATTCAGACTGGTTCACCTCCACTCTTGAGTCCGACTTCAAAAGCCATCATAATGTTTGTGAAGTGCATCATTTACCTATTGAGCTCATAGATTAAACTAGATATTCACAGGACACGTTATCCTTGTTTATTTTGCACTGCTGACTTTATAGAATAGTTGTACGCAGTGTTCTGGAAATCTAGAATAATATTTTAAAAGTGTAAGTAAATTGAAATATTTAAATGAACAATATTTAAAGGTCTTGTACTTTTACTGCTTTTAGGAAAAGATAAGTTACAAAGTTATGGGGTTGCAGATATAGGTAAAAAGTTTAGCTATAATGTAGCCTAAATAAACTATTTGTGTATAAATACAATTTTAATATTTTTAAATATAAGAAAACATAAAAGCAGATACTTTAAAAATTAAGTGAAATATTCAGAAGTTGGAAAAATTGCATGTAACCTGTAGTGCTTCTAAGGTCTATTCTGAAAAAAAAAGTAGGCATTTTTAAATGCCACCTTAGGAAGGACTTGCAAGCTGCTTTTATTAAACTTTCTAAGATAACAGGAAGAAAAAGGCTGCCTCAAAACAGGGACATAAGCATAAGACATCTCTTTTTAGACCTGTGTACTGGTCCTTTCTCTGAAACACAGGTGGACTTTCATTTTTGCCTGAAACACTTCTTTTCTGTCCTGAAGCTCAGGTTTAGCATTCAGAGCCAGATCACTTAATCACAATAACTTAATTAAATACTTCTACTTCTGCAGTTTTACACTGCCTCTCATTTCCTGCCCACACAACTCCCCTCCTACATGCTGCACATATTGCTTTTGAATCTCCCTATAAATCTCCAATTAATTTATTCATTGTTAATAGAACCGTGTATGTCCTCAGGTTTAAAATGCACTTAAGACATAGACTTTAATTTGATTTTTTTCTTAATCTTGTCATCTGCGGGTCTTAGAACCAATCCACAGAATAAAGACATAACCTAATTTTCTCTAGCTTGGCATAATAGGGAAGACTCCTACACCTGTGTCTGCAGGTGAAGCTCTTTCTTCCTTTCTTTTCTCCTCACTGCTGTCCCCAAAATAATAGTGTGTCTGAGAACCTCTTTTCTTGCACAGTTGCTACAGACGTGGGGTCCTATAGGAATAGCATATGGTGCAGAAGTGCATCATCAGTTTACCTTACACAACATATATGGATATATAAAAAGTATAAATTTGAGGTTACCACTTTCACATTTTAACCCTTTGCATCCACTTCCTCCATTTCTTTTTGATCCATAAGAAACTGTGGAGTTCTGACCTCTGAAGGTCATCAGGAATGGAAAAAGCAACACCCCTAAGAAACAACCTTAAACACCTGCAAGAAATAATCTAACTGACCTATGAAGCAGAGGATAGATAAGGTGACCCATCAAGTTTCCTTACATGCTATAGTCATTTTTTTGCACTGAATACTCAGTTCTGGAAAAATTGCCATCAATGTCATCTTATCAATAATTGTCCAAGGCGAGTTCAGTTATTACTCAATAACAAGCAATATGTGTCCTACACAGTTGGAGAGAGGGAAGCCAGAATTCCTTTTGTTCATTAGAAGGTATATGGAAGAGGGAGCCAAAACCATCACATTAATACCTTTTATTGTTTCGCGTATTTCAGCACTCTTCATAGTTATATTGCCCAGATTTATAGTTTAAAAGAGAGGTATTTACAAGTACAAAGAAAGATACATCTGCAAATATTTCTTCCTAACAACACTGACATAGCATTTCACTCGGGATTTGTGAACAATTTATATATCAATTTTTTTGTTCATATAAAGGATTTAGAAAAGCCCTGAAGTATACACTTGCTCATTAAAAGAATAAAAGGGTAAAAGAACAAAGCTATATTAAAAAAATCCTTATCACCATGGTAACTAAACACAGTCTAATTTTGTAACCAAGTTTTACTGGGGGAACAAAAATAGATCATTACCTGTAGGTCACCTGACCAAACATTAAAAAACTCTCAAAAAATAATAATTAATTTCTCAATAAACATGAGAATACAGAATTCCTTAAAACATCATGAAAAGCCATAATTTCAAATATGTTCATATGATATGAAACCTTTTCAGACAAGCACTTTTGTTTTACACCTTTCAGAGGCTATTTATAAGCAAGAAAAAAGGGAAGTTAATTATTACATTACTTTCAGATAACAGTGAATATCTAAAGACTAACTACTTGTTCCATATAAAAGAGTCTCCTAGAATTGTTTATAAAATATCAAAATTGTAATCAGTATTTTGCACTAAGAAAGCAGATGTGTTTGATTGGCAGAGCTGCATGAGTGATTAGCTGCTCACCTCACCTACGCACCACCTACCAATGCTCCAAACATAGGACAAGTTACAGTGGATGTGAATTTTCTTAAATGCCGCAGAGTGCAAATGCCTCTAATCAGTAAAGGGGGAAAGAGATCCATCAGACTAATTACTAGCAACAGGCAGGAAAGAGATGCTCGTTTAATTTCTTTGTCCATTTAGGGTTTGACCTTTCAGCTGAAGCTACCAACAAAGGCTTCCATCTAATGGCAGTTTTGGTGGCAGTTTGTGACATGCCCATCTGTCTCTGGCCCTCTAGCACTTTTATGTTCCCAGTAACTGAACACTCGCTTTATTATTAGGACCTGGATTGAGCTAAGCAACATATTTTCATGAGTTACTACCTATCCAGCACTCACAGAAAGCCTGAGCTTCTCTACTTCATTGAAATATATCACCTGTTGTCCTGTTTGCATCAAAATATTAACGTGTAGTATAACAATTTCCCTACAAAAATAAATGGGTTTGGTGCTCATCACTTCATGGTATACTGAAAATGCCATTATTTCTTCCAGAAAAGATGACAATTAGGTGCTATTTAGAATGCAGAGTCTCTATTTTTTAGTTCTGGTACTGACCAAGGTGTTATGAATGAAAAAACTATTTTACTTTTTGGTACAGTCACACCAAGCTTCATAGAATGAGAATAAGTTATACATGTTGAATTATAGCAAATGTGTATTATTTTAAATGCCTAATAAAAGCTCAGAAAGATACTTCTCAACAGTACACATTGTGTCAGAGGTTGGACTTTTTTTCCTCAGACTCATTGTAGGATTGCCTTCATTTTAACTTAATGCAACTTAAGATGTTACTTCTTATGTGGTCAGATGTTGTTTCCCCTCACCAATGAATATTTCAGTATTTCGTATTAAGTATTCATTGCAGCAGGAAATAAAATTATGGTGTTTTGCTTCCCTAGTGGGTGTCTTAACTGCTAGCAAGTATAGCCCCAGTCTGTTCTGCTTTCTGTCTCTCACTCAATGAATACTTAAGCAGTGTGTATAAAGTGGATTTATTACGAGACAATAAAACTTAAGGACAAGTGGAAAAAAATCACACTCCCCAATTCCTAAATCAATGTTCTCTGAAAGAGGAAGGGGAGAGAAGACATCTGCTTAATCATGTTAGATGGCATCTAAATAAGCATCAGAACCTCTCTCGTGCAAAAGCAAGTGCCTGGTTTGTCGGTTCTGACGGTACTTTTGTATAAGATGGGAACAGAGTGACTTGAAACTACTAGAATTTCGGCATTGATTTGTAAAATTTAGTTGCAGAGTCAGCTTAAGTGACTGCAAGTCTAATGGATATTCTGTGAACATTAGCAGGAGCCAAATGTTATACTGAGGCACTTAGAGAAGCATATATGAGTACATTTTCTTTTTGATGTATCCACAACAGAGTATCTATACTCAACAGGATTTATTGGATTGCTACGTAGAGAGCAAACAGATTTCCATTTCTTAATGATCTTCAGTATAAATGTCATCCTCAGGAGCTCTGTGGAATTAATTTTCGCATTTCACTCATTCTTTTATGGGTGATTTCTAACTTCAGATTAAGTCCAAGTGAGTGAGGGCTAAGGAAACTCTCCGGTTTTAACAATTTCTAGACTAGATGACAAAAATAATGTCAAGTGAAGCATTCAAAATCATTAAACCAGAGTGTGCTATCATAATTCAAATCCACACTATCCACGAAACAAAGCCAAGCATAATCTCAAACCACAAGAGCAAGCTATTTTAGCACAGCATTTCAGAGGTTCTTTTACAACCTTCAGTAAATATCTTGAAGTCAATTTCACTAAGATTTTTCTTTTTAAAAAGGCACAGGAAATAAAGCTTTGAGAAGACAGGCCCACTGAGGTACTTAAGACATGAAGAAAATGAAGATCTGAATTTGTTCTGCCACAGCAGCCTCTCCTCACTGGATAACTGTAAAGTACCACTGTCAGGGTAGGGAATGCTCTGCTTGCTTCAGCGCACAAGTGAAATGTAGGGCTGGGAGACAGACAGTACAGAGTTAAAACTACTCTGTATATGATAAGGAGACAGTAAGGCAGATGAAGTAACTTGGTTTTACAGGCTCAGACTCTTCTGAGAAAGATGAAGCACCTATGGAATTAATGTGTAAATCTACGGAAGCCTGACATGGGACAGAGTAACTGCTAGCTGTACCAAAAGCCTACTTAGAATCATAGAATCATAGAATAACCAGGTTGGAAGAGACCCACTGGCTCATTGAGTCCAACCATTCCTATCAAACACTAAGCCATGCCCCTCAGCACCTCGTCCACCCGTGCCTTAAACACCTCCAGAGAAGGTGAGTCAACCACCTCCCTGGGCAGATCGTTCCAGTGCCCAATGATCCTTTCCATGAAAAATTTTTTCCTAATGTCCAGCCTAAACCTTCCCTGTTGGAGCTTGAGGCCATTCCCTCTTGTCCTGTCCCCTGTCACTTGGGAGAAGAGGCCAGCTCCCTCCTCTCCACAACCTCCTTTCAGGTAGTTATAGAGAGCAATGAGGTCTCCCCTCAGCCTCCTCTTCTCCAGGCTAAACACCCCCAGCTCTCTCAGCCGTTCCTCATAAGGCCTGTTCTCCAGCCCCTTCACCAGCTTTGTTGCTCTTCTCTGGACTCGCTCCAGAGCCTCAACATCCTTCTTGTGGTGAGGGGCCCAGAACTGAACACAGTACTCGAGGTGCGGTCTCACCATTGCCGAGTACAGAGGGAGAATAACCTCCCTGGACCTGCTGCTCACGCCGTTTCTGATACAAGCCAAGATGCCATTGTCCTTCTTGGCCACCTGGGCCACTGCTGGCTCATGTTCAGTCGGTTGTCGACCAGCACCTCCAGGTCCTTCTCCTCCGGGCAGCTTTCCAGCCAGACTTCTCCTAGTCTGTAGCTGCCATAAGGAGCGTACAATGATGTACAAGCCAGTCTTGATAGACAGAAGATCATAGAAAAGCCTTCACATCTTTGAAAAGACAGTTCTGCAAGAAGATAGTCCTGCTCAGTATCAATTTTACTACGAGAAATTACTCTGTGAATCACCACCATCAATAGCCTAGAGGTAGACCTCTCAAGACGCAGAAGATAACAAACACCTTATTGACTAAAGAGAGCCACAGAGAGCACTCGCTCAGTGAGTAAACAACTTATTAAAAATTGACCTTTTCCTGATTGAACAATAGATAAGATATGAATATGCATTCCAAATGCAGATATTTAGCATTCTAAAACCAATTGCTTTTATGAGGAAAAGGAAGAAAAGACAACTTGAAATAGCTTTTTCTCCCTAAAAATCAAAAGAACCAAGTCTAAAAAGGAAGCTCCAGGTCTAAGCAATTATGAGGGAAGAGAAAGAGTTGGCCAACAGGCAAATTCAGTTCTGCACTGCTGTGAAAGGAGAAGAATAAATGGTGTCTCATCAACTCAGAGCACCCATGCCTGGAATGCCTGATTAACCTGGCTGGAACAAACAGCATCTACAAAGAAAAGTAATGGGGAAGGAGACTTGCAGAGAAGAACTAGAACATCGTACCCTCTGTTCTTCCTTTCCTTTGACATAAGAGGAAAACTGACCCTGTGAGGAATATGTCAAAATATAAAGTGCAATCTCTCCAAAAGTTAGGTTAAAAAAAAGAGAAAGGTTAGTTGTACCATGAATTCCTCTACTCCTGACAGTCAGGGACTAGAAAGATTCTCCTGGACCTATACCAGGTTTCTACTCCACCTTTTGCCTAGCTGCGAGAATATAGACCTTGTTTTAGAACAATACATATTTTAATTTTGATAACCACTTATGAATTTTTCCTGCTGTATTAGACTGAAGACATTAGATGGATCATAAAGTTACCACCGCAATTGATCTGCTCATACAGATTACTTTTTAAAAGGTATAATCACCTTCTAAAGTATTCAGACAATTAATGTCTTTATTTACTGGTCTTTAATAAGTTTCATAATTGGAATAAAAAGCTAAATTATTTGTCCAAGTCTCAGCCATTTAAATATTCCTGAATAAATTTCAGGTTTTGTATGTCTGAAAGACATTTCTCATTCCCTTTCCCACTCAGGTATCTCTAAAAGAGCACTAATATAAGAAATCAAAACAGTTCTTACAGAAAAATGTACATATGATAGCTTTCCTTAGATTTCTACACAGACAGGAAAAAATCATATCCTGGTTTTCAAAAACATGCATAATTGAAAGGAATTTTCTTTCTGGCACCTTCCTTATCTGGACTATCCAAGTACATCTAGAAGTGTAAATACATACAGACAATCAAAGAAATGTTTTTTCTTTTGAATGCCATTAAGAGAAACAGAAGACAAAGCAGGGAGATGAAAAAGGAATTATGATGTAAGACAAAAGGATGAAAACACTCCTCAAATCTTTCTGGGTTTGTACTAATAAATAGGAATTACTCCTACAAATACTGCAGTTAATACAGGGCTTTATGCTGATAAGATTAGAGGGCAAATGGAAGATATTTGAAGGTTGATAGAGTCTGTAGTGGATGTGGTACCTGTGGTACCAAGGATAGCTTGTAACATGTGCCAGGGCTTGAATCTTCCCTCTAATTACTTGCTGACCCAGTGAACTAAACACATTGGTCACCCATCCAATTCTTACACATAATGATTTACTCTGCTCTGGAGCACTACACCAGGCCATTAGACAAATCATCCATTGCACACTTTAAGACTATGGGTCAATTAGTTGGATTACTGCCGATTCAGAAAAGTCCTGCTAATACTAGCTGTTGAAAGTTACTCAGTGTGAGCTCCAGAGGACCAGAATTCAAAAGGTTCCACTTAATTTATAATGGTCCTTGGTATACTTTTTAAAAACAAAACAAAAAAATATCAAGCTATTTAAATAACCAATTGCAAAGACATTTATAAGAAATGTTTGCTGTGTGTAAGGAATATCCCTTTTCATGGCAGAAGTCACCATTTTTACTCACAAACAGGACTATCTAGACATTAATACCAGCCAAAAAATGATAGTTTAGCTCTTTGGAGAGTTTATCTTAAAGTTTTATTATATTTTACTTATTTTTAAGAGTTTAACATTCTGTAATGTGTCCAAATTAAAAATTTGATACTTCAAAGTACAAAATACGTTATTGTTTCCACAGGAGTTAGAGAATCTAACTCCTTTTGCATATACACATGCTGATAGAGATCCCTATGTGTCAGCCAGCCAATTAAAAAACCCTAACAATCGTCATCACTGGGAAACGGTCAAAGAAACACACTGAACTGTACTGATTTTTCTTTAAGATGCAACCTTCAGCTGTGACCTCATACACTGTAATATGAATTTTCTAGGCTGTGTCAGTCTCGTGTTGCTGGGGTGAGTAGGTGCAGTAGTTCCATTCAGGATATACAAGATTCACAAATTTTGCAGATCCTTGAACTGGTAGCCTTGAACAACATGAAGGTTTATCCAGCACTAAAAAACCAATCAAAGAAGATGTAGGTTGTAGAAAATAATGCTACAGATATTACTCTGTTTCTCAGAAAATATAGCTTCCTCAAAGGTCATTAGAAAAAAAAAAGTAGCAGTCAGGTTAAATTTTGAGAAGAGAACTTTAAAAAAGAATTTTTTTTTTCTCTGAACAAGTAAATATTTCACCTTCCACACTGAACAGTAACTTTTAATACAAAACGTAAGCCAGGGAGCTGAGTACCATATTAGAACTCACAAGCATATTGTGTCCAGAATTGGAACAGCTGAAGAATAAGCAATTGTCTTCCTAAATACATAGCTAATTTAATATGTAATTACCATACCAGTATTATTTTAATTTCAATTCTTGCTGGCCTCATATTTATACTTTTATTTCTCAATCAGGACATAACAGAAGGCTGATGAAACTCTTCAATTTTTGGCCTGTTTTATTGCTATTGAAGCAGGGAAGGAGACAACTTAGATGTACTTGCACAAACTAAACCTATAAAAGGAAATCTTGGATTATTTAATGTGTTCTTATCATTACAAGAGCTCAAATAGCATTTTCAGAAGAAAAATGTTGCATTTACTGAATACCTAGCACTTAGTTGAATAAAAAAAAATCCAGAACTTTTAAAATTTCCAGTGGTATCAGTGCCAGATCCTGCACTTGGGGCACAACAACCCTATGCAGTACTACAGACTAAGAGAAGTCTGTCTAGAAAGCTGCCTGGAGGAGAAAGAGCTGGGGGTGTTGGTTGACAGAGACTGAACATGAGCCAGCAGTGTGCCCAAGTGGCCAAGAAGGCCAATGGCATCTTGGCTTGTATCAGAAATGGCATGACCAGTAGGTCCAGGGAGGTTCTTCTCCCTCTGTACTCAGCACTGGTGAGACCGCACCTCGAGTACTGTGTTCAGTTCTGGGTCCCTCACCACAAGAAGGATGTTGAGGCTCTGGAGCGAGTCCAGAGAAGAGCAACGAAGCTGGTGAAGGGGCTGGAGAACAGGCCTTATGAGGAGCAGCTGAGAGAGCTGGGGGTGTTCAGCCTGGAGAAGAGGAGGCTGAGAGGAGACCTCATTGCTCTCTACAACTACCTGAAAGGAGGTTGTGGAGAGGAGGGAACTGGCCTCTTCTCCCAAGTGACAGGGGACAGGACGAGAGGGAATGGCCTCAAGCTCCACCAGAGGACGTTCAGGCTTGACATAAGGAAACAATTCTTCACTGAAATGGTCATTAGGCAATGGAACCGTCTGCCCAGGGAGATGGTTGATTGACCTTCCCTGGAGGTGTTTAAGGGGCGGGTGGATGAGGTACTGAGGGGCATGGTTGGAGTCAATGATCTGGTGGGTCTCTTCAAACCTGGTGGTGATTCTATGTTTTTCTTACTATGACTATTATTTCATTAAAGCTGTTTTAGTGTTTAGTCTCTGTTTGTTGCCTTTCCCTTTTCCTTGAGGAATGGAGAATTGGGTCTATAACTGCTTCCATTGGCTCTGAATCAGGCTGAACTAGGGCTAAACCATGTCATGAGTGAAGTGATGAAGTTAAGCCTTGTCTTACTGTGACAGGTTAGAAAATGTTCTATAACCGTCTCTTTGTTTCTCCTCTCCGACTCTTTGTTCCTGAGCTACAGGGTTAGTCTTGGGTTTTTGCGTTGGATCTCATATAACTGGACAATAGCACAGCCATTTAACTGGCAAAAAAGTTTCAAGCATCAAAAAAGGAGAAAGAGAAAAATTTCAGTACTCGAAAAAGAGGACAAGAAAGTTTTAAAATAAACAGTAATGATTGAGGTGGCTACATGGCTGAAGGGTCATGAGGATAATTAAGGGAATGGAGTGGCTTTCATGTAAGGAAAGGCTGAGAGAAATGGCACTCTTTAGTTTGGAGAAAAGGAGATTTGGGTCTCGTTAGTGTATAGAAATACCTGAAGATGAGGTGTAAAAATGATGGAGCCAGTCTCTTTTCAGTGGTACCCAATGATGGGACCAGGACAATGGGTACAAAGTGAATCATAGAATAACCAGGTTGGAAGAGACCCACTGGATCATTGATTCCAACCATTTCTATCAAACACTAAACTATGCCCCTCAGCACCTCCACTCGTGCCTTAAACACCTCCAGGGAAGGTAAATCAATCACCTCCCTGGGCAGCCTCTGCCAGTGCCCAATAAACCTTTCTGTGAAAAATTTTTTCCTAATGTCCAGCCAAAATCTCCCCTGGCAGAGCTTGAGGCCATTCCCTCTCATCCTGTCCCCTGTCACTTGGGAGAAGAGGCCAGCACCCTCCTCTCCACAACCTCCTTTCAGGTAGTTATAGAGAGTAATGAGGTCTCCTCTCAGACTCCTCTTCTCCAGGCTAAACAACTCCAGCTCTCTCAGCCGCTCCTCATAAGGCCTGTTCTCCAGCCCCTTCACCAGCTTTGTTGCTCTTCTCTGGACTCGCTCCAGAACCTCAACATCCTTCTTGTGGTGAGGGGCCCAGAACTGAACACAGGATTCAAGGTGCAGTGTCACCAGTACTGAGTACAGAGGGAGAATAACCTCCCTGGACCTGCTGGTCACACCATTTCTGATCCAAGCCAAGATGCTATTGGCCTTCTTGGCCACCTGGGCCACTGCTGGCTCATGTTCAGTCTCTGTCAACCAACACCCCCAGGTCCTTCTCCTGGCAGCTTTCTAGACAGACTTCTCCCAGTCTGTAGCACTGTTTAGTGTTGTATTGCTCCAAGTGCAGGACCTGGCATTTGGCCTTGTTAAACCTCTGCATGAAACACAGGAGGTCCTTTCTGAACATCAGGGAATGCTTTTGCACTGTGAGGGTGACCAAAAACTGGCACAGTTCACACAGGGAGGTTGTGGAGTCTTCCTCCTTGGAGATAGTAAAGGGTCATCTGGACATAGTTGTGGGCAGCTGGCTCTAGATGACCCTGCTTGAGAAGGAGGTTGGACCAAGTGACCTCCAGAGGTCTCTTTCTACCTCAGTTTTTCTGTGAAAATCAGTTCACAATTGCTATTTTCCATGAAGATATTTCACAGAAAATGAGGGTTACTTTCCTATGTCCCTATGTTTTCTGCTTAGTGGTAAGGCTTTTTGAAAAATACTCCTGTCTTTTGTCTGCTGACATTCTCTGTCAATTTTCACTTTAGGCTTGATTCATCATCTGATTGGTCTCATGTTTTATCCTCTACTTGAGATAAATGTTCTCCTCAGGTGCTAATGTCTTCATGCTCAATGTCAGTCTTGCCTTAGCGACCTTGGTGAAATAAGTGAAGAACCCATGGCTTGTCAAGTGCTCATGACAAGTGCCTTTATGCTTATGTGTATAATCATTTATATGTACAGGCACACGTACATGTTCTCCTTTATATGTTAGTTGTTACAAATGCTTACCTGCTGGCCCAAATATCCCCCCAGCCTGCCTGTCCCCATCTCATTTTAAATTTGTACTCTTCATCTGTAACTAGATTTACTTGATAGTTGACTGTAAGTGCTGGAAATGAGAGCTCTCTTTTAATGGCTTTGTGAAATGTCAGCAATAATGGAATCCAGTCATGATCTACATCTCTTAGGATTCCTGTAGCACAGACATATGGTTTCTGCTCCTATATTACTCTGTCCGATAGTGCAGTGACTTTTATTATTTTCAAGCAGAAACTAAGCCAAAGTTTGCTTATTTGCTCACTATTAAGTAAATGACACATTTGTTATTTAAACTTCTTTTTTTCTTAACTTCTCCACATCCTTCATTGTTATGACTTATCAAAGGCTTTAGATTAAGGTTTTAATGGTACAATGAGGTTTTCAAGGTATTCACCAGAAGTGATAAAAAAATGTGATTCTTTGCAAAAATCTATTTGTAACGGCTCCTTAGAAGCTGTGTTTGAGAGGACTATTGCCATGCTGAAGGATTCGACCTGAATACTGATTTAAAGAATACTCCCCAGTGCTTCTTTATCTGTTGATAGTACAGTTTCAGTCTAAACCACCACTCATATATATAAAAAAGTGAATAGCCTGGCTCTGTTTCTCTATCACAGGTTTGGCTTTTTGTGCCTTCAGCCATATTTTATGACTCAATTATTGCACCAGAACTTTGGGGTGTTAGTGAGTGTATCGACTCTCTGAGGAATTAATACCTTTCATAGAATCATAGAATCACCAGGTTGGAAGAGACCCACTGGATCATTGAGTCCAACCATTCCCACCAGTCTCTAAACCATGCCCCTCAGTACCTCATCCACCCACCCCTTAAACACCTCCAGGGAAGGTCAATCAACCATCTCCCTGGGCAGACGGTTCCATTGCCTAATGACCATTTCAGTGAAGAATTGTTTCCTTATGTCAAGCCTGAACGTCCTCTGGTGGAGCTTGAGGCCATTCCCTCTCGTCCTGTCCCCTGTCACTTGGGAGAAGAGGCCAGCACCCTCCTCTCCACAACCTCCTTTCAGGTAGTTGTAGAGAGCAATGAGGTCTCCTCTCAGCCTCCTCTTCTCCAGGCTGAACACCCCCAGCTCTCTCAGCTGCTCCTCATAAGGCCTGTTCTCCAGCCCCTTCACCAGCTTCGTTGCTCTTCTCTGGACTCGCTCCAGAGCCTCAACATCCCTCTTGTGGTGAGGGGCACAGAACTGAACACAGGATTCAAGGTGCGTTCTCACCAGTGCTGAGTACAGAGGGAGAATAACCTCCCTGGATCTGCTGGTCACGCTGTTTCTGATCCAAGCCAAGATGCCATTGGCCTTCTTGGCCACCTGGGCCACTGCTGGCTCATGTTCAGTCTCTGTCAATCAACACCCCCAGGTTCTTCTCCTCCAGGCAGCTTTCCAGCCAGGCTTCTCCCAGTCTGTAGCACTGTTTAGTTTTGTATTCCTCCAAGTGCAGGACCCAGCCTTTGGCCTTGTTAAACCTCATGCCATTGGACTCTGCCCAGCAGTCCAGCCTGTTCAGATCCTTTGCAGAGCCTCCCGACCCTCCAGCAGATCCACACTTCCACCCAGCTTGGTGTCATCTGCAAACTTGCTAAGAGAACACTTGATGCCTTCATCCAGGTCATGGATGAAGACATTGAACAGGGCTGGACCCAGCACTGAGCCCTGGGGAACCCCACTTGTCACTGGTCTCCAGCTGGAGTAAACTCCATTTCCCACCACTCTCTGGGCCCGGCCATCCAGCCAGTTTTCCACCCAGGAGAGTGTGCGCCTGCCCAGGCCAGAGGCTGACAGTTTCCGAAGCAGATTGCTGTGAGAAACTGTGTCAAAGGCTTTACTAAAGTCCAAGAAGATACATCCACAGCCTTTCCCTCATCCACGAGTCTAGCCACTTGGTCATAGAAGGCGATCAGGTTAGTTTGGCAAGACCTGCCTTTTGTGAACCCATGTTGACTGGGCCTGATCACCTGGTTCTCTTGCATGTGCTTCATGGTAGCTCTCAAGATCACCTGTTCCATGACTTTTCCTGGTACTGAGGTCAGACTGACAGGCCTGTTGTTCCCCGGATCCTCCTTGTGCCCCTTCTTATAGATGGGCATGACATCCCCCAGCCTCCAGTCATCCAGGACTGTTGGAAGATGATGGAAAGGGGTTTGGCCAGCACATCCGCCAGTTCCCTCAAAAAACTCTTGGGTGGACTCCATCCAGCCCCATAGACTTGTGAGCATCTAGGCGGGCAAGCAAGTCTCTAACCACCTCCTCTTGGATCGATGGAACCTCGTTCTGCTCCTTCAACCCTTGGGGTTGTGCACAGAGGGAACAACTTTCCTTACTATTAAAGACTGAGGCAAAGTAGGCATTGAGTACGTCACCCTTGTCTTCATCCCCTGTTACTGTTGTTCCCTCTGCATCTGGTAGGCACTGGAGATTCTCCCTAGCCCTCCTTTTACTGTTGATGTACTTGTAGAAAGACTTTTTGTTGTCTTTCACAGACTTGGCCAATCGCATTTCTAGTTGGGCCTTAGCCCTCCTGACTTTTTCCCTGCACGTTCTCGCTTCCTCCCTATAGTTCACCCGGGATGCCTGCCCCTTCCTCCAGAGGTCGTAGACCCTCCTCTTCCTATTGATGTCTCTCAGGACCTCCCTACTCAACCACGCTGGTTTCTTACCCCGCCGGCTACTTTTCCAGAACTTGGGGACGGCTTTCTCCTGAGCTGCTAGGAGTTCCTTCTTGAAGAGCGCCCAGCCCTCATGGACACCTTTGCCCTCAAGGAGCGCCTCCCATGGGACTTTTCCGACCAGCCTTCTGAACAGCCCAAAGTCTGCTCTCTAAAAGTTGAGGGCGACTGTTCTTCTAACCTCCTTCTTCATTTTACCCCTCACTGAGAACTCTATCATCTCATGATCGCTTTGCCCCAAGCGTCCTCCAACCTTCACATCCCCCACCAGTCCTTCTCTGTTCACCAACAGCAGGTCCAGGAGGGCACCGTCCCTTGTCGGTTCGCTCACCAGCTGTGTGAGGAAGTTGTCTTCCACACACTCCAGGAACCTCTGGGACTGCTTCCTTTCTGCTGTATTATACTCCCAGCCGATATCCGGGAAACTGAAGTCTCCCACGAGGACTAGAGGTAGCGATTTTGAGACTGCACTCAGTTATTTGTAGAAGAGCTCCTCAGCTGCTTCTTCTTGGCTGGGTGGTCTATAGCAGACTCCCATCACTATTAATAAGAAAATAATACATATGCAGCTATATGAAATCCCCACAATGACTACATCACCACACGTGCTGCAGAGCACGCACAGAGAAAAGGCCTTGAGATGGACTCAAGAATGCAAGATCAGGGACAAGACAGAAAAGGTCTGTCTATATTGGATGCTGGCCATCAAAGAAGAGAGCTTGACATTCATGATCCCTCAATTCTATAGTGAACACTGCATATATGGGATAGAATAATCCACTGGCCAGTTTTGGGTCACTTGTCCTATCTGCAACCCATTTCCACTCCCTGCACTTAAAGCATTCCACTAACTCAAGGACAGTCTTGGTTTCTATAGGAATAAATAAAAGTAATGGCCTTTCTGCATACCAATTCCCAATGTTATTACTTCTAGAGAAAAGCCCTGTCTGAAAAACATGCAGTTAATTTGCAGAAAACAAAGTTACTTAGACAAAACTTAGCTGAAAAGTTAGAAAACTTATTGTACTTAGCTCAAACAAAAACAACTCATATAAGTGGATGTATGAATGTTTATATATAGACTTTTTTTACCCTTTGGCAGCAAACATTGGTTTGCAGCTGTTAAGAGCAAGTAAACATCAAGACAATGTGCCAGCCCACAACTCTTTGTCTGTGAAGTAGTTTTTAGCTAACAACATTACTGTGCTTGAGCACCCACCCTGTTCACCAAACCCGACTCCCTCTTCCCAAATAGCTAATCAATACTCAAAGCAACCCATTTTTAGTCTGTAGAGATCCTCTATAGCCTTTCAGAAAATGATCTGCAGAGTTGCTTTGAATATTAGCAGCATGATATGCAGCTGTGTGTCAACTCAGAAAGGAACTATTTTGTAGATGATCGTAGCTGATTTTCTTAGTTTGTTAAATAGTTACAGACACAGGGGGTTTTTTTGTGTTGGACCCTATATAATCAAGGAAAACTATTTTAAAGTACAGGCATTGTAATGATTTGTTGTCTTGTGATATACAGCATACTTTCCCAAAGTGATTGGAAATTGACTATGAAATAAAATATTCCACAGTTTCCTACTTCAAAGCCCCACCCAAAAACTCGTGTATATATGAGTTCAAGTATATGTTATTTCCAAATTCCATGAGAAGGAGCTGGGATTTACTTTTGCATTTATAAAATAGAGCAGAATCAGCTGACGGGGGTTGCATTTCATTAGCAGCAGGCTTCTGCACGAGCTCTGTATAGAATAATGCTGCGTGACATTTTAAGATTGCTGTGAATCTTTGAATCAGACCAGAGTCTTCAGGAAAAGGACCAAGACTTGGGACAGAAAAGCCAGGCTTACTTTTTCTTCCCATAGTGATAATTTTGTATTGTCATTACCAGGTCTGTTGTCCCGACTCTTCAGTCAATATTTCTGGAATCAAAACACCATCTTGCTACCTATTTCAATAAAATGGGATACCAAGAAGTGGTGAAAGTTAGTTAAAAAAGTAAAATAATCTTTTTCTGCTCATGAATTTCTATGGCAACAGGAATTAAGCATGTTTGACAGTTTTTCATTTTACTTGAGTACAAAAATTTTAGCTGTAACACCCATTCAAACAAAGCAAATAGCACTAGTCCCGAGAATGAGTCTTCACATAGCAAAAAATATTTAATGAGAGTGTTCTTAGTCATCCTGCACAAACAATTCAAAAGGTTCCAGGAACAGAACTCAAAGGAAGCGCTGTGTTTAAGCCATACATTTGAAATGAACAGTCAGATCTTCACTTGCAGCGATGAAATCAGATACAAATAGAAGAAGGTATGATAACTAACATTTTTCATCCTTTATAGTTTCAGCAACTCAGAATAAAGACTTAAATAGCTCTGCAGCATCCAGCAGCACTAGAGAGATGGGAATGGTCAGGCTCCCATGACAAAACAGGCTGTATTTTTTCTGGTATTTAATTTCTGCATTGTTGATCCTGACCCTCCAGTAAATGATGCTCTGCCATTAGACTGCTGGGAGTGCAAAACAAAAGGATGCAGCCACTCACCTGTTTCTTCACAAACTAGTAAAATTGTTAATGGTGCATTCCAGAGATTTAAGTCATGATATTCAAGAATTAAAGCATCAGGTGAAAGGTGTGGCTTTACGTGAGATTAAATTACACAGTTCAGCTCCTTGCAAAGCAAATTGGGACAGCAGCTTAAGAATAGGACATGTAGCTGCCTGCTTTTTGACTATGGTCAAAGAAGGCATCACTGTGAAGCACCGAAGTCATACACAACATATCATTTCTTCCTGAAAACTACGAGTACCCATGGGAAGCAGTTTCAGAACCGGACACAGAAAAACATTTTTAGCCACGTACAACCTATTACCAAAGAGAAAGTATTTGCATCACCATCGCAAAGTAATAAATAAATTGAGGCAGGATACAGCAGACGAGGGGTCAGTTCTTTCCTTGGCCCAAGGGCTTACCCCAACATACGACTTTCTAAACTCGGCACTACAGCGTAACCGATGATGTCCAAAGAGAGAAGTACTTTCTGTCCCTCCTGTTGGGAGTAAGACATCATGCAGCAAAAAGTTAAGTATAGAAAGCTGAAAAATGGCTAAAGGGTGCTCTATAGGTTCTTGGACTCTGACCCCAGAATGGTTCTGAACGGGTCAAACACCAACTGTTTCACCCCACAGGTCAAATGGCCAAGGGATGTTTTATTGCCAGCACAAGTTTTATCAAGTGATTGCACAGTATGTTCTTTTACCAGTCGGGTCACTATGTTTGCACCAACACTAGCACTTTTAGGTCCTTCACAGGTATCAGACCTCTTAGAAATGAACAATTCATTTTTATCATTGATTCCAAGGACAAAGGAGACAAATAGACTACTACTCCATTTTGGATCTGAAGTACATTTCTCGACCATACAATTTACTGTGCTTTGCTTCACACTGCAGCACAGTCTTAGTATGTATAAACAGAGATATTTTTCTGAATTCAAAAAAAAACAGAAGGTGCACATCCAGAATGAATCTCATGAACTCCAAACACAAACAGTCTGCAGGATCAGAACTACCTCAAATAAACCTTTCCAAATTGCACTTAGCATCAACACAAGGCTCTTCACACACACCAAGTGATGTATTTCATAGATATATTCTTAAATGAATCACAGTACCCACTAGTGCAGACAGTCAAAAGAGGTCAACTCAGTTTCAGTTCACGAATCAAAACAGAGTTAGTCTTGCTACAGGAGATTCTGATCTGAAGTCCTTCTTTCACCAAGTTCAGTAAAAATTAGATCGGAACAGAAAATTCAAGGATGTGCTTGTGAATCTTGGAGGGAATTTGATGCTGCCCAAAACTGGGAAGAAAATGTGGTCAAAGCCTGAACTGAAGTAATAGAAAAGATTTCCTTTATAGCTCCACTTTTGTTTAAGGAAGGTAATACACAATATTTTTAGGTAATTAGGCACTTAGAGGAATCTTCAGTTAACAAAATGCCCGTTGTCTCCACACAAAACATGCACAGAAACCAGCATGTGTGAGAAATTTACAGGCAACAATGAGCTACACGGAGCTAAAATAGACAGAAACTAAGAGCAAAGGAAAGATCTATTTAAGCATCAGTGTACTAATTCTGTCTAGGATAGAGTTAACTTCCTTCACAGCAGACAGTATGATACTGTGTTTTGTACTCGTGACTAAAACAGCACTAAGAACACTCCAGTGTTTTGTCTGCTTCTGTGCAGTCGACTCCTTGCACAGCATCAAGGCCATTCTGTCTCCCACAATGCTCCCCAGCGAGTAGGAAGGGGGTAGGCAAGAATGCGGGAGGGGACAGCCAGGACAGCTGAACCAAACAGACCAAAGGCATATCCCATACCATATGACATGGTTAATAAAAACCTGGGGAGAGGAGGAGGTAGGAAGGACATTCAGAGTTACGGCATATGTCTTCCCAAGTAACCGTTACACATGATGAAGCTCTGCACTCCAAGAAGCAAAGCAGCTGAACATCTGCCTGCTGATGGGAAGTAATGAATAAATTCCTTATTTTGCTTTGCCTGGGTGCACAGATTTGTTTCACCAATTTAACTCTTTATCTCAAGCCACAAGTTTTCTTGTTTTTGCTTTTTCGATTCTCTCCTTCACCCTGCTGCAGGGGTCGGGGGAGAGTGGCAAGTCAGCAGCTAGATGGATGCTTAGTTGCAGGCCACGGTCAATCCTCCACAGCTAGGCTAGAAAGAATGGTATTCATTATATCATACATAATATCATATATACACATCATATATACACATATATATATATATATCTTATATAATATCATATACATAGTGCCAACAGCACTACTAAAAGAAGCAAGTGCAAACCTCTTTTTACTAACTATTTTAATACACTAGAACAACTTCAGATAGCAGGGATTACAGCCCTGGTTAAGACTGCCACCAGCCTGAAAGACAAACCATGCAACATGGATATCTGAGGACAAGACTATAGTTTAAATAAGACCAAAACGAAATCCAAACCCAAACCTTCCAGGTGAGAACTTCACCTACAATCATGCCCAATCCACATCCCCACATGCCTCTTTATCCAAATACCTTTACCTACATCTAAGCTTCAGATGAGGTTGCAGCACTCCTCTGCCTAGGCTGTAAACCAGTCAAATACCATACAGCTACATCAGCCTGGCATTGTGAACAAGACAATAAAACCAGGGGATGAGAAGGGTTAAAAAACAACAAAAAAAAACCCCAAACCCTTAATGGCTTAAGGACTAATTTGGAGCACCAAACCAGGCAGATGAGAGGAATAAGGATTTTTTTTTTTTTAATACCTATAAAAATATTGTGAAGTGCTTGACGTAGTGACTGTTTAAGACCTAGACTTCCATTGTGGCAGCCAATACAATGGAATAAAGATTCTTCATCAATAACTTACAGTAAAAAATGGTAGATCACCTCTCCTAACTTGGAGGAAACAAGAAGAGGAAGATTTTCCTGTAGTTCATTCACTTAAATTGGAAAATAAATTATTTGAAAAAGCAACAGTAAGGGATTATGGGATTACAGAAGGGATTACAGAATGGTACAGCTAACACATCTTTAATTTAGGAACAACAGAAGAGCACAGATTTCAAGAATGTAGTTTTCAAACCATATTTGCTAGCTAGGATAACCAGGAAATAAGATGTTATTGGGGAGAGGAAATATTTTTCCAGTTCTTAAAGAATGATAGTAAAAGTACAGACAAAAAGAATACTTGAACTGATACAGGACAAGAACCCATGAGCTGTTCAGCAGCTTAAAATTTGAAAAAATGCAGCACGTGAAATGAAAATGTGTTCTAGTTACTAAGTGTAGATGTCAAGTAAGAAATTCCAGGGCAAAATTAGATAGATGTTCCTCGCTAATAATCAGAAAAATATTTCCATACATATGACAGTCACAAGTGGAAGTGCAAACAAAGTGAAAGGAAAAACATGGCGATAATTCTGCCTGAAAACAGAGAGAAAAAACAAGACCTAAATGAACCACTAGATATTGAGACGATAGTTTAGAAAGCATCATTAGGTATTTTCCATAATTTTATCTCCTTCCTTGAGCTTTCAGGATCCTAGATTAGACAGGTGTTTGGTCTGACCCACACCAGAGCTATCCTCGAGTTCTTTATCTATTCTTATATATTAGAACTCATGAAGATCAGGGCCTTGAAGAGAAAAAAATTCCAGAAAAGATGAAAAAGGTCATTGTATGCCTTTCACAGGGATACAATAAGGAGTCAAAAAATCATTAAATAGGTTACATTCATTTTCCAAGGAAAGACTTAAATGTATCAGCAAGCTTATTTGTAAGCAGCGCACAGACATCTAAGATGAATGTTTAACTTGTCAAGAGTAAGTCATAAAATCAGTTGCATTTTCTTCAACATTTTTCTACCTTTTTTCAACACTTTCCTCTATGGAAAACATTTCTCGCTATACTTAACTGAACAGTTCTCATTATCAGTGTCCCACTGTGAAAACAGGAACACAAGTGCTCTTTGACAGGGGGATGGGGAGGGAGAGGAGAATGTATATCACTTAAGTGCAGCATATTATCACATTTTGATTTTCTCTAAACGATTTGCTTAACTTTCAGAAATTCTGTCACAAATCAGCCTGTTTCCATTAGCGATTTTATGTCACTAAAATTGATTTGCAGCTCTACAGAGATCAATTTTTGTCCCAATTTATCTTGATTGCTCTGCAGTCACCAGCAGTGGATATTCAGCCTTGGTCTTCCCTCTTAAAGAGATACCAGCTGAAGTTAGAATTGCAATTTCTTCTTCATCTGCTCCTTGAAAATACTTAAAACCAAAAAGTTAACTACTTGTTGTACAGACCACTACTATGGGGAATTAACTTCAGATGGGCCACTGCTTTCAATAGGGTGAACTCAGCCTCTGGAACACCCATAACACAAGAGCTATACCAATATGCTACAAAATATAGTCGAACACTCCTCCTCTAATCCCATTCTCACTCTAATCTCTACTTCTCACCTGTGGGAAGTAGAAGATACACTACCAGAAAATCTTGAAGAGCAAGTTAGAAAAGTTTTCCACCAAGAAGAGGCTTCCACGAGACAAATTGCAAGTATAGGCTCTAATACGTACTGGTTAGCATGACTGCAAACCTTTCTTTAACAGCTTAAACCTTTGGAAGCATAATGCAGGATCATGTAGATCCTTGACACATTAAAGACAGGCACTTTCTTTCAAACAATGCTAAGAACTGGCTAGACATAGATCTTCCATTAGGAACTCCGTAGGTTTTCCTAAAAAAAAAGTTCCAGTACTTGACCATTATTGCTATTAGAACAGGTTTCCCAGGAGTTCATCCAGCCTATTCCTTTAAGTTCTATTTTGACATCAAATCATTCTTGTTACCCTCACAAAAATTTTCTTCTGTTTGGTCACATGCTTTGCAAATGCAGTACCCAGAGCAGCAGAAATATTGCATGTCAAGCCTGAAGGTTGAGTAGAACAAAGATTTCACAGTTCTTGCAAGTCAGCTACTCATGTATGTGTTCCTATCAATCTGTTAAGGGATGAAAAAGCCACAAGTTCTTCTTGTTTAGCTTGTAATGTACAGTAATTTCCAGAGCCTTTTCTACACTAAAAGGCACTGCATTTTGTCTTTCTTTCTGGTCACATTACCCATTCCTGCATCGGTCAGAACATTTTAAATTTGTTTTGTTCTACAGTGCTTGCACTCTTCCCCTGACTTAAACTATTTCTAAGTTTATTAAATCTACCCTGAATTCCATCATCCATCCATAATGTTAGTATTGTAGAACACCAGATACAAGAGAGACAGCAATACCCAACTTGACACATTTTTCCTAGTTTATAAATAATCAGTTATTATATTCTAAGTGCAGTTTTCCAGTCACTTTTGCATTTATCCACTAGTAGGTTTCCTGATATCATTCATCCGAATGCCATCAGGACTGTCAAAATGCTTTCTAAAGCTAGAACTTTCTTCCCTGACCACAATACCCATACCTTTCTCACAGTATTAAACTAATTTCAATAAAACTCTATCAATTATTACTTATCTGCTGTCAAGCTTCCAGGTACTTACCAATTGGTTCAACTATTTTTCTTGGAAGCTGACTAGGGTAGACTTCTCAGACTACTACTTTCAGGTCCCCAAGTGAAAGAAACACTAGACTTGCTTTTTCACTGTTCTGACACATCATAGCTGAACTCACACAAAAAACTGAATTATCAGTCTTTTTTTTTGAGGGGCTGGGGTGGGGGACAATGGGCAGGCAGAAGCAGGAGAGAGTGTTCTATTAGGATAAAGTTTAACAGGTTTAATCCATATCTCACTGAAGTATCCTATTCATTTGCCCTATGTATATTTAAAGCTATGTTTTAACATTTCATTACTGGGTTAAATCTTTCAGCCACCAGCACAAGAGTCAACCACATGACCTTTTCAGTGATGATAGGCACAACAAAAATGCAGTAAATCCTCCGATAGTCTTAGCAGTGCACCTTGAGAGCCACTCTGAGTCAGAGTTGTCCTTCCCAGTATTCTTACTGATGTTTACAGGATTATCTTTCACTGTAACGAAAGCTCTTCCCCTTCACCTTTGCCTCAGAGATGATTCTGGGCTCCTCCTTGAGGCATGAAATTCAGCCTGGCTTACTCCACAGCTAGCTGCAAGCCCACCTGCTCAAGCAGTGCAAATGCACTTGCCTGCCAAGGAACAGACAGGTGATGATGAGCCAGCTCAGCTTTGATCAGTTCCTTGTGGATTGTCAAAGACCAAGGGCAGACTGCAATGTCTCATCACAGCCCAGGAGCTCCCTTGTGACGACTTGTCAAAAAAGTTTGACTTCTCTTCCATTGTCCAGAACAAGAGTAATTTTAATACTTTGCAATGATAGTTTTGACCTTAGAAACTTCTAAAAATCAAATTTACATCATAGTTATAAAAGAGCATTTATAAAAACTAAGAATTAATCATATGAACATAAGATTTTTACAATATGACTCATAACTAACTCTCGTGAGACTAACACAACAACAAACAAACAACTAGAAGTGTTTTAGGGATAGTTAAAAAAACCTGGATATGGCTTCATAGAATCACCAGGTTGGAAAAGACCAATCAGATCATCGAGTCCAACCATTCCTATCAATCACTAAACCATGTCCCTCCGCACCTCTTCCACCCGTCCCTTAAACACCTCCATGGAAAGTAAATCAACCACCTCCCTGGGCAGCCTCTGCCAGTGCCCAGTGACCCTTTCTGTGAAAATTTTTTTTCCTAATGTTCAGCCTAAACCTCCCCTGGTGGAGCTTGAGGCCATTCCCTCTCGTCCTGTCCCTTGTCACTTGGGAGAAGAGGCCAGCTCCCTCCTCTCCACAACCTCCTTTCAGGTAGTTGTAGAGAGCAATGAGGTCTCACTGGGCAACTTCAGACATCCCCTGCCAGCCTCCCCCATCCAGTGAGGCATATTAGAGGCTTTTTTCCTTTATATTGATGACAGCCACTATCCATGTGTACAGAGCAGGATCATTTTCAGAACAGCAGGGGAAAAAAAACCTAGCTGAATCCATTACAGTACAGAGAAGAGCTCTCATCCAGCATGCAATCTGAAAGTCAAATGCAATACATAAAGTTTTGTACCTGCGATTGCTCACACAGGAGCTTTGCAGATTTGGGAGTGCTGGCATATTTCAAAAATAATGATGCTGTATGAGCTGTGATAAAATGTAAGGGAAATAAAAAAGTACATCTGCCAACTAGCAGCATAATCTTTGCAGTTAAAGAGCTGAGGATTTGCAAAAGAATCACTGAGAACAGTTTTGGAAAAAGTCCAAACAATACACCTGTCTCAGAGAGCAGCAACGGGGCACTTGGTACAGCCAGAGCTTCTACCTTCTTGTATCCATGACAGGAGAACAAGTTAGAACTCAGCTAAGCAACCAGATTACTTAAATGCAACTCCCTTGCTCCTTGAGGATAAATGTTACAACTTAATGTAACAAAAGTGGTTTGAGGAATCCCTTTGGAAATCACAGAGTCACAGAATAACCAAGTTGGAAGAGACCCACTGGATCGTCGAGTCCAACCATTCCCACCATTCCCTAAATCATGCCCCTAAGTACCTCATCCACCCTCACCTTAAACACCTCCAGGGATGGTGACTCAACCACCTCCCTGGGCAGGCCGTTCCAATGCCGAACCACCCTCTCTGTGAAGAATTTCTTCCTAATCTCAAGCCTAAATCTCCCCTGGCGGAGCTTGAGGCCATTCCCTCTCGTCTTGTCCCCTGTCACTTGGGAGAAGAGGCCAGCACCCTCCTCTCCACAACCTCCCTTCAGGTAGTTGTAGAGAGTAATAAGGTCTCCCCTCAGCCTCCTCTTCTCCAGGCTAAACACCCCCAGCTCTCTCAGCCGTTCCTCATAAGGCCTGTTCTCCAGCCCCTTCACCAGCTTTGTTGCTCTTCTCTGGACTCGCTCCAGAGCCTCAACATCCTTCTTGTGGTGAGGGGCCCAGAACTGAACACAGTACTTGAGGTGCGGTCTCACCATTGCCGAGTACAGGGGGAGAATAACCTCCCTGGACCTGCGGGTCACGCCGTTCCTGATACAAGCCAAGATGCCATTGGCCTTTTTGGCCCTGGGCACACTGCTGGCTCATGTTCAGCCGGTTGTCAACCAACACCCCCAGGTCCCTCTCCTCCTGGCAGCTTTCCAGCCAGGCTTCTCCTAGTTTGTACCTCTGCTTAGGGTTGTTGTGCCCCAAGTGCAGGACCCGGCATTTGGCCGTGTTAAACCTCATGCTGTTGGTCTCAGCCCAGCAGTCCAGCCTGTTCAGGTCCCTTTGCAGAGCCTCCCAACCCTCCAGCAGATCCACACTTCCACCCAGCTTGGTGTCATCTGCAAACTTGCTAAGGGAGCACTTGATGCCTTCATCCAGGTCATTGATAAAGACATTGAACAGGACTGGACCCAGCACTGACCCCTGGGGAACCCCACTTGTCACTGGCCTCCAGCTGGATTTAACTCCATTTCCCACCACCCTCTGGGCCCGGTCATTCAACCAGTTTCTCACCCAGGAGAGTGTGCACCCGGCCAGGCCAGAGGCCGACAGTTTCCGAAGCAGAATGCTGTGAGAAACTGTATCAAAGGCTTTACTGAAGTCCAGGAAAACCACATCCACAGCCTTTCCCTCGTCCAAGAGTTTAGTCACTTGGTCATAGAAGGTGATCAGATTACTCTGGCAAGACCTGCCTTTCATGAGCCCGTGTTGACTGGGCCTGATCACCCGGTTCTCTTGCAAGTGCTTCATGATCACACTCAAGATCACCTGCTCCATGACTTTCCCCGGTACCGAGGTCAGACTGACAGGCCTGTAGTTCCCTGGATCCTCCCTGCGCCCCTTCTTATAGATGGGCACGACATCAGCCAGCCTCCAGTCCAGCGGAACCTCCCCAGTCATCCAGGACTGTTGGAAGATGATGGAAAGGGGTTTGGCCAGCACATCCGCCAGTTCCCTCAAAACTCTTGGGTGGACTCCATCCAGCCCCATAGACTTGTGAGCATCTAGGCGGGCAAGCAAGTCTCTAACCACCTCCTCTTGGACCTTGGGAATCTCATACTTCTCTTCCAACCCTTGGGGTTATGCACAGAGGGAGCAATTATCCTTACTGTTAAAGACTGAGGCAAAGTAGGCATTGAGCACTTCAGCCTTGTCTTCATCCCCTGTTACTGTTGTTCCCTCTGCATCTGGTAGGGACTGGAGATTCTCCCTAGCCCTCCTTTTGCTGTTGATATACTTGTAGAAAGACTTTTTGTTGTCTTTCACAGTCTTGGCCAATCGCATTTCTAGTTGGGCCTTAGCCCTCCTGACTTTTTCCCTGCACGTTCTCGCTTCCTCCCTATAGTCCCCCCAGGATGCCTGCCCCTTCCTCCAGAGGTCGTAGACCCTCCTCTTCCTATTGATGTCTCTCAGGACCTCCCTACTCAACCACGCTGGTTTCTTACCCCGCCGGCTACTTTTCCAGAACTTGGGGACGGCTTTCTCCTGAGCTGCTAGGAGTTCCTTCTTGAAGAGCGCCCTGCCCTCATGGACACCTTTGCCTTCAAGGAGCGCCTCCCACGGGACTTTTCCGACCAGCCTTCTGAACAGCCCAAAGTCTGCTCTCTGAAAGTTGAGGGCAACTGTTCTGCTAACCTCCTTCTTCATTTTACCCCTCACTGAGAACTCTATCATCTCATGATCGCTTTGCCCCAAGCGTCCTCCAACCTTCACATCCCCCACCAGTCCTTCTCTGTTCACCAACAGCAGGTCCAGGAGGGCACCGTCCCTTGTCGGTTCGCTCACCAGCTGTGTGAGGAAATTGTCTTCAACACACACTCCAGGAACCTCCGGGACTGCTTTTCTGCTGTATTATATTCCCAGCCTATATCTGGGAAATTGAAGTCTCCCACAAGGACTAGAGGTAGCGACTTTGAAACTACTCTCAGTTGTTTGTAGAAGAGCTCATCAGCTGCTTTTTCTTGGCTGGGTGGTCTATAGCAGACTCCCATCACAATCCCTGCCTGCCCATGGGCCTCTCTGATTTTCACCCACAGGCACTCAGTCCCATCCTGACCGTAGTCCAGTTCGAGGGTATCAAAGCCCTCTCTAACATAGAGGGCTACCCCACCTCCTCTTCTGCCCTTCCTGTCCTTCCTGAAGAGTTTATACCCCACCATAGGTAAGCTCCAGTTGTATGAGTCATCCCACCACGTCTCCGCAATGGCAACGACATCGTAGTCTCCCTGCCCTACCCCAGCTTCCAGCTCCTCCTTCTTATTTCCCATGCTGCGTGCATTGGTGTAAATGCACTTCAGCTGGGCAGTCGTAGCTTCAGCCTTTGTAATAGGGCTTCTCCCCAACTGAGCGGTCCTTGACTTAACTAAGGCCACAGTGCCAGTTTGCTGCCTACCATCCCCAGCTGCACTCACCCCCTCTTGCTTAGTGGTGATATACCGGCAGGCGTTGCCAGCACACCACCCCTTTGCCACTGAAGTCTCACCTCCAGGCTCACTCCCATCCTGCCTGGCCTAAATCATGTGCCTCCCGGACTGGATGACAATCCTGAAAAAGCATTTGAAAAATTAAGTTGAAAAACAAAGGCAAAATCAAAAAATCCTGTTCTCTAACGACAATAAGTCCTATGTTAAATTTAAAATGAATAGGTGAATCAACGTAAGGTTCTTCAGAAACAGATCAAGTAAGATTAAAGACAACACTATCAGGACTTGATATGCTAGTACTTTTATCAGATGATAAAGACATCCTCATCTTATCAGACAACTGAGTTGCTGCTACAGAGATTTGTAGGGTTCTAATATGAAAACATTTCTATTTAGAGTATATTCCTTAAGACAGAAATTCACATACATGAAAGCAGCCCAATCATAGATTTGCCAAGTCTGAATGACGTGCTTATCCCTGTGCCTTTGGCAAGGGACCTGAGAGCCTTACTGGGAACTGTGAAGACACATCCAGCAAGCCTGTCAAAACAGGGAATGTTCACACATAGCTAAGAGGATGAGACAGAATCATCCTCACATGACTACAGCAGTTGCAGCGGAAATCTGTGGAAACTGTTGAAAGGCATTAAAACAGCCTCTTTCTCCGTTGGAGGAGGATGCCAGCTTGTCAGGATGCCAATCATGAGCTTTTTCTAAAACAAAAAGTAGATGTGCTTCATCTCTGAAAGAAGGCAGCATTCCTGTTGTTGGAATGTAGATTTCTACAGTTACTATTTTGAGCTGGTACCATTTGTCTTCTCAGCAAGTCCTGCACATCAAAGCTGGTTGCACACATATCACATGTAGTGCTGGATCCACACCTGATAAATCCTTTGTTCAGCAGGGCAACATGGCAAGATGAGGGATAAATGAGTGCTCTTTTTCATGTTTATGTTATGATGCAGTGTTTTTTCAAGCCTGTAGGATTAATCTAGCAACCCTTGGAATACCTCCAAGATCACAAAAATTATAATTTGCTGGAGCCATGTGCACCACCTTCTCTAGTCAGAACACCATCAGCACTCTTGGCTTGTGGACACCATTGCAGAGCAATTGACTATAGAAGCTTGTCTTCCTGCTTTTCCCCTCTTTGATAGGATCATAGCATAATCAGGGTTGGAAGGGACCTTAAAGTTCATCCAGTTCTAATCCCCCTGCAGTGACACCTCCCACCAGCCCAGGGCTCCATCCAACCTGGCCTTGAATACCTCCAGGGATGGGGCAGCCACAGCTTCCCCGGGAACCTCTGCCAGCGCCTCATCACTCTCATGAAGAAATTCTTCCTTATATCAAGCCTAAATCTGTCCCCCTCAAGTTTATACTCATTGACCCTTGTTCTATTACTACAAGCCTTTTTAAACAGTCCTTCCCCAGCTTTCTTTTAGCCCCCTTCACGTACTGAAGGGTCGCTGTAAGGTCTCCTCGGAGCCTTCTCTTCTCCAGGCTGAACAACCCCAACTCTCTCAGTGTGTCCTCATAGCAGAGCTGCTCCAGCCCTCTGACCATCTTCGTAGCCTCCTCTGGACCCATCCTAAAATAATCCTCCTATCCACGTCTGCATGACTTAACAGGCAAATTATTTTTTTGACAACAATACCTGAAAAATATAAAGTACCTGTTTTACAGCCAGGAAAATAAGGAATCCTCTGGAGTTCATATTTTGCCATAACATTTTTTTTCTTCTCTGTGCACTAAAAAAATACATCCACTGTTAACAATTTACTTTCAGGTTCAAAGAAGCAGCTGTTCTACATTCAGGACTAGGAACCTCAAAACAGAAGAACACACTTTTCTTCACAGTAAGTGTAAGTTTCCTTCACTGGACCATTCCAAAAGAATATGCTGTACCAATCGGATACACCTGCTATCAGCATTTCGACAATCTCTACTTGAAAAGGATGTAAAGTCAGCAGCCAATAAGAACAGATTTGCCCTGTTCTGACTTAAAGTTTTAAAAAAGAACAAGCACAACTCTGACAAGTATAAAGATGCATAAATGTGGTGCTTGGGGATATAGTTTAGTGGTGGACTTGACAGCTTTAGGTTTATGGTTGAACTCAAAGGTCTTTTCCAATCTAAACGATCTTGTAACTCTAAGTTTAGGTGGTAAGTAGCACCTGCAAATTACACATTAAATGTCAGAATCAAACATTTCAGTCCCAGGACATTCCTTTAAGTACCTAATATAGTAATAAGACCATAGGTTGCAAGGTGCGTATGTGGGGAAAATATCATAGATGTTCACGTTATTAGAAGTGCTTTTTGCTCCCTCAACTCTGGAGTACTCAGTTGAAGTGATCCATGTGGGAGAACTTTCAAACTCTATATAGCTCACACTCGCAGCATGATTTATATTTAAGGATCTCAGCAAAAGCAGACTATTAAGCTAGTCTGTATTTTACTTCCTCATACGAAGTTCAATACATTTTGGCAAAAAGCCCCATATCTAGACTTGAATTTCAGTAGGAACTACACATGTGCACATCTCCACATTTGCTAGAATATCCTCAGTCTTTACCTTTATGCACAGTATTTGGATTCTCACAATAAGGATTTGGACATCAGTAGGGATAATACAAAAGGAAATGGCCTCAAGTTACACCACAGGAGTTTTAGCATGTATATTATGAAAAGTTTCTTCACAAAAGGGTTGGCAAGCACTGGAACAGGCTGCCCAGGGAAGTAGTTGAGTCACTAGAGAACCACAGAACAGTTCGGATGAGAAGGGACCTTTAAAGATCTTCTAGATCCAACCCCCTGCCATGGACAGGGACATCTCACTAGATCAGGTGCCCAAGGCCCCATCCAGCCTGGCCTTGAACACCTCCAGGGATGGGGCAGCCACAGCTTCCCTGGGTAATCTGTGCCAGTGCCTCATCACTCTTACAGTGAAGAAATTCTTCCTAATGTCTAAATCTGCCCTTCTCCAGTTTATACCTGTTCCCCCTCATCCTATCACCACCAGCCTTTATGAACAGTCCCTCCTCAGCTTTCTTGTAGGACCCTTTCATGCACTGGAAGGTCACTATAAGATCTCCTCGGAGCCTTCTCTTCTCCGGGCTGAACAAGCCCAACTCTCTCAGCCTGTCCTCATATGGAAGGTGCTCCAGTAATCTGATCACCCTTGTAGCCCTCCCCTGGACACATTCCAACAGCTCCACATCCTTCTTATGCTGAACGTTCCAAAACTAGATACAGTACTCCAGATGAAGTCTCTGAAGGGAAGAATAAAGGGGCAGAATCCCTCCTCGACCTCCTGGCCACACTTCTTTCAATGCTGCCCACATGCATATGTGACACCTGGGACATGGTTTAGTGATGAACTTGGCAGTGTTAGGTTTATAGTTTGACTTTATGATCTTAAAGCTCCTCTTCAACCTAAATGATTGTGTTCGTGATCAGTCTTCAAAATCAGACAGGCAAAAAAAAAAAAGTTGTATCGTAGAATCATCAGGTTGGAAAAGACTCACTAGATCGTTCAGTCCAACCACTCCACTCAAACACTAAACCATGCCCCTCAGTGCCCTGTCCACATTGTTTGCCCACATTGTATTGTGTATGTTTCACAAGCCATCTGCTTATTCTCTCTGGGGAAAAAAGCAAATAATTGTGACAAGGAAATTTAAGACGCAATCAGCTGTTAGAAGGAAAGGCCCCACATATCCTCATGGGTGGTGAAGAGAGGAAGATCAGGAAATTCTGTGTGGCTTAGCTCCAAGATAGGCTCTCCAGAAACCAAAATTCTTCTCTAACCCCCTGAATGCATCAGTGCTTTCCTAGGGGGAAATCTGGACAAAAGCTATAATATGGCTGTTAAATGTGCTTAAATTATGTGTTTATTTCAAAATAGTAATCCTCTTTATAGCACTTCAATCAAATTTATAGCTATCTTCGTCATGCAATCTCTCTGACTAGAATATTAATATTAGTCCAACTTCCAGATAATTTCTGTAACAACCTCATCTCACTAAAGCTGGTCAAGACCACTGGAATTTGATTAATTATCCAGAATTGGCAAGTATCTTAATTCAGAAGCAGGATTTGTTTTAAAATTAGAACCGTTGACAGAAAAAGATATCTTGCCACAAACAAAAAAAAGGCTTGTACTTAGAGAGGTATAGTCAAAATACATATTTACAGGAAGAAAAAAAAAAGATTGCCAGCCTCACCTTTGCCTGCAAGCAAGGTGACTTTGCAGAAGGTAGCAAGAGAACAGATCTACACTAATGTAAGTATGTGAATATGCACTGTAATCCCCAACCTAAAAGCCTGGAAAATGTTACAACATGAGTATTTCAAATTATTTTCAATAATTTTAGAAAGGGATGGATCTTCTTCCTTTGCTTAATCTCACAAGCAATGCTTTATTTCCCTGTCCATACCCAGAACTGTTTCAGTGTCGCCATAATGGGCTGAATATCTACTTACTTACATGGAGATGACTCACCTTCTACACTCAGCCAGATTTTCTTTAACGCTTCAATGTAACTCTGCTATGCACACCAGCAGTTGCCAGTATTATATGATAACCTCTTGCTGAAATTGTGGTTTAATGTTTTTCAAAAAGCTGGTTTAGGCCAGTGCCCAACTGAGGAGCTCATGTTAAAAAGGTCAAGTAACAGAAGAGTTGTGACCCAAGAAATAAAACATCGCAGTAAACAACATCTCAAAGAATCTGTAGAATTATGTCTACACTTATTATTCAGAAGCAAAATAATCAGCATTGAAAGAGTTCATTAGTTTTTAGCATAAACTGTCTCATTACCTGAGCATGAAATTACCATTCTATGTGGCATGACTCTGGTACAGGTACTCTCTACCTAAAAGCAGATTACTATTTTCAGTGTAACATCTCAAATCCACTCTGAAATCTTTCCCTGAAGTCAAAGGAGAAAACCACAAAGAAATAACAGATGTTTCTTTGCACTCTTTACTGGGAAAGGCTTTCACTCATTTCTGACAATCAGCGGAAATCTGCAAGATACCATCAGATTTCAGGTAAGAAGCTAAACGGACTATTACAGGCTTTATTGTATTTATGACGTCTAACTAGAGATAAACAACCAATCACTACTGAATAAGCAGCAAGATGAAGACCTATTTGGCACATATTGCTGCTGAAGTCTATTAAACATATTCCCAGTGACCACAGTTTATTTTTCATGTGTCAGCAAGTTATATTACTCACTAGTTTCTAAATATTCATGAGCCAACAATACAGTAATAGACGACTAGAAATGTACAAAGCCAAAAAAACCTAACTTAAGTCAGATCTGATGATAGCACTACAGTTGTGAAAGCTCACAATACAGACTTATTTGGAACACCAATCAAAACAGCAAAATACTTATGATGCCTTAAGAGATTTTAGTCCAGAAAACCGAGATCTCTGAAAACTTGGTTGAAGATGTTAGAAGTTGCTTACAGGGCAGAATACTGTATTGTAACATGACTGGAAAACTCAAATTTGCTCCAAAATCTGTAGAAAGCTTCATATCCAACAGCTAAATGAGCGAACTATTTCAGTCATACTATAAGCAGTGCCACAAGTAGGGATAATCCATAGTTTTACTTGCAATAGTACAAGAGAGAAACAGGAAATAATATACTTGAAGTTGTTTCTTAAAGTTCCAGGACTTATTGATCAAACTAAAGATTTTAAGGTATGGCTATTGTAAATTTCTAGTTCTCTTCAGTGGGCGATACTGGATGTACAAATCCAGTTGGTGAGTTGACAAACTTCAAGAACACCTCTAGTTCATCTTAAAGGCACCATACTGGTAAAAGTGCCCTTTCCATCACATGAAGCGTTGATTAGAGATGAATTCTTGAATGTATATTCATTACAATTACACTGGTGCATACAAAATCTTTTAAAAGCTTGTCAGTCAAATGGCTCATTGAACTCCTGAGAAACTTCAGTGAGGATGTGGCAGGTGAAGAATAACTCTCATTATAAACGCTGACAGTTACTTACTGCTTGTACATCAGAGTGACAGCAAGTGCCTGAAACGACTTTTGAACTCTGCAGAAGCTTGCTTCTCACTAGATGCAGCTAGTATTGGTCTGGTTATAAATCTGGTTAACATCTGAATTGACAAGTGGTAACTACCAAATCCTCCCATTAAAGAGACAAAGCCACCAATTCAAAAGCAGATAAATGCATTAGGGCATGTAGATTATTTAGACAGGAAACAAAACTGCACTGGAAGTACTTTAAAGTGAAGAAAAGCCTGGAAACAGGAGAGAATTTTAGCAACATATACCTAGGGACAGGCCAGGTACCTTGCCCAGTTACCCCTAAGCCTGCATGCAAATGCAAGCAGCTACATGGCATGAAAGCACCTTCCTGTCAGTCTTCCCCAGACAAGCAAACATCTCCCTAACGAGAAATTAAGATGGAATAGATAAAACACCTCAAAGTCGGGTACTGCAGCTCAATCTTGCACCCAAAAGATTAACAAATCATTTAATGATATAGCCAAAGAAGGAAGTAACACTATTATTGGATCAAGCAAGATTAAATATAAACATAACCCACAAAAAAAAAAGAATACCTCAACAGTTAGCTTTATTTAAGTTCACTCATATAATTTTTTTCACCAGGTCATCCACAAAGAAGTATTATCAACTTATTGATATCTTCTGGATGCAGCTTCCATATGGTCAACGTCAGGTCCTACCTTCCATTTGAGTTACTTGAACTTCTTATAAATAATTCCTTGCAAGTTTCTCCAACGGTCACGTTTAAATAGTGTTCAGCTAATTTTAGCTTAGCTCAGACTGCCTAGTCCAGTTCCATTACCTACTGACAGCGTTTGATTACATTTCTTTCCTTTCAAACACATCACCAGTAGCAAACAGATTGATTGCTATTGGTTCAGCTGACCTGACTGCATATTTGCAGCTTATGGTCAAGCTACAGGAGCAGACATTCTTCCAAGCTGCCAAACTAACATGCATATTATTGAAGCACTTCACACAGAAAGCTTGTTAATATTTCAGTTTTGTTTGTTTCTGCAAGAGTCCAAATATGAGTTCCCAATGCTCACGCATTAACTAAGAAACTCACCTAAGACTTCTTGATATGCTGGAACTAAAAATCAGAATTCAGAAGCTCCTGAGAGCCTATTGTTCCAAAACACTGTGAGAAGCAAGCGACTGTTTTTGAAACAACTGAACAGAAATCTGTCAGTTTTAAGAGTATGTAAACAGGATAATATAGAAATGAGGGAATTTATTAATAATTATTTAACAGTCTTATAAAATGATTACCTAAGTTACCTTTCCATGTGCTTGCATGTACTGTAACTTTCCTCAGACAGCATTAGAAGTTTAAAAGCCTGTATTTGCAAAGACACAAAGGATGTCAAAGGATAGCTAAAGATACTCTTCAGCCTCAGAAATATAGCTCAGTAACTATATAGGTAAAATAACATAACTTTGCAAAGACAACAAGAATGACAAAAATAGTTATGAACTGTATTTATATAAAGATACTGGCTTGTTAAACAACTTGACAACATTTACACTAAACTTTGAAAGAAAACAAGACAATTTGCAACAAAGACAAAAACAAGTTAAAAATCAATCACATCTTAATTCCATTTGTTATTACTAAGTCAGGCACCTGTAGGTTGAGAACTGAACTGTAGTAAAACATGGCAACAATGCAGAGTAGAGTCATTTACACCAATGATTTCCTTTGAAAGGGCAAAAGCCACCTCATAGTTACCTGAGAAGTCCCACGGTAACTCAGCGGGGATAAAAGTATGAAAATTACTTATTTTTCACAGACCAGGAACTCACCGCTTCATTGGATGATTTTGGCATACTTTAAAGGACAGTCTCTTGCTGGCTATAGTTTTATATGGGAATTCCAGAAATGCCAGCAAAACTAATGCAGGTCATGTGATTCTGAAAGTGTAAACCTCATCCAAATCTACCTAGCAATGTTTGCACCAGCTGTTTTAAGAGCTTTTAGCTAGTTTTATTTAGGTGCTTGAATAAAAAGTTCTATAAGTTAGGCATGAAAGTATTTAAGAAAATGTAAGTTAACAGTAAAGCATCATCAATTATGAAATAGTGACAATAGTTCATCAAATTATACATCAGAAAGTTACATGTATGTTTATTCACAAAACAATATTTTCTTCATATGATTCAGCCCTGGCTTCAATAGTTGTTCAGATATAACAGTGATTACTCAGTGATATTCATTTTTTTATCCCTTTCAGTGAGCACACTTATTTCCTCTATTTTTACAGGTGCAAAGACGCTTATTTGGATACAAATTCCACATAATTATGACTTTCAACATAACTTTAAATTACATTTTTCCATTCTGAAGTCAACAGACTACCGAGGGTAATAAACAGAGAGTTCATCATCACTCAAGTCTGAATCATCTTCATCCACTTCACCTTCGATGACTGATTTCTTGCCTTTGCAGCATGAAACAATTAATCCAATTAAGAAGACCTGTAAATTTAAGATAAGTAGTAAAAGTTACTGTTATTCAATTAAGGGGCATACAAGGGCAATAAACATAACACAAAATGGCAGTAGTGATGCAAATGAGTCAAAGGCTACAAATATAAATTATTCAACTCAAATTGGTGATCTTTATAATCAAAGTACTCACTGCAATGAATGCCCAGTTCCCAAAGTAATAGGCAGCACTGAAGAACCAAAATTTATGAAGAAAGAGGTATGTCCGAGTAACAGTACACTGATCTAAAAGGAAAGTAAATAGTACTGATGAACACAGAACAAAGAATCGGTTAATTTTAATCTGCAGGATCATAATTATTGTGTTTTCAGCTAAATTAGAGTCAATTTTGTAACTAATTCAGTTGCTGTAAGTAACTTCATTCTCTGAAAGCTAACCACATGTGTTTGAGACAGTGTTCCTCTCAAAAAGTAGAGCATTGGTATCCAAAAGGGTAAATGTTAATGGTTATTCCTACTGCGACCAAGACCATCTTTGAGCTGGCAGGAAGGGGGCTCCATCTGCAAGGAGGAGGCAAACAGGACAGGTGACCCTAAACTGACCAGCAGAGCATTCCATCCCACAGTCACACACTGTACAAAATGAGAGACCACGAGGGTCTCGGCACTCTTCTGCAATAGCCAACCTCCAGTGAGGACTTTGTCTGTCCAACTGCCCCTGATCCTGGATCTGTGCATTCCTGGATCCATTTCCTGAGCTCAGCTCCCTCCTAGCTGCAGACTCATAACCTTGTGTCTACTCTACAGTGCTTGTGGTGACATCGAGCCAGACAGGTGGGGGGCATGATCTCATATTTGTATATATTTTATTACTTTCTAATAATTTTCATTATCATTATTATTGTCATTTAATTAAAGTTGTAGTTTTAGTTTCCAGTTGGCAAGTCTTTTTCATCTCATTTTCCTTTCCCTGGTGGCACGGGGAGGATTTGGGAGTCAAACTGCATGCTGCTGCTGAAATTCACTGGGTCAGGGCTAAACCATAACAATAATTCAACAGTTGAGAGTATTCAGATCTGAAGAACAATTACACTCCACTAAATAAAATGTACCTTCCTCTTCCAAGAGAGTATACAACAGGGATATTTGTTATTACAGAGAGTGAATGTGAAAACAGGTAACACTACACTCACGCAAGTAATCCCATTATTCTTGGATGCAATTACTCCTACAGGTGTACCAACTGTTGCCTGTTCTGATAGATCCTAGTTACTCACTTCCCATTTTAGATAGACTGTAGCCAGAAGGAGATACAAAGCAGATTCTGTATTAAAACCATATTTCAATACTTAGAAAAAAATGTCTCTCTACCAAGACTGCACAAGTTTTGTAGAAGTCAAAGTCTACTACAATGTTGAGTCATGTAGGCAAAAAGCCCTCCACCACACAGCGAGCCTTCTGTGAATCAGACAGCAAAGAGCTTACTTGTATCCAAAGCACAATTGTACTGGTTTGTCCCTTATTCCTTACAGCCTCATCTAAAAAAACTAAAGTATTCTTCTCCGTTATGCAATGGCAGACTTTCAGCAGAATTAAGAATCAAAATTGTCAAGGTATTTTAAGGCTGCAGACAGGCTTGTACAGGACACTTAGAGGTTATGTCAGAAGGCAGTCAGTGGGACAAGATGCAAGTTAACAAATCTCCGCAGTGCAAGAAGGAGTGCACCAAATTCATGCTAAGGTATAACCTGATCTCCCATTTTTCTTATTTACTATGCTTCAAATCCCATCTAAAGCCCATGTCAAAGCAGAAACTCTTATCTAAACAATTTGAACACTAGAGAAAGAACACAACCTAGAATTTGCTTGTTTCATCCCTCAGTTCTGACCCCAGGTTTGGAAATACCCACTAGGTGCAGTTGAAGTATAGCCTTCCCACCTGCTAAAGCTGCAAGTGATATGCTGCTGCTTACACAGTTTAACTATCAGGAGGTATTTAACAAGCTAGCAAGCTGACAATCATCAGTTTCTGAATATAAACATTTTAAGGTTCAACTTCCACATTAGATAACAAGCTGTTCTAACAATACCACATACTACAGCTCACTATTTCCTAGGAAGAAAGGAGCTAGGAGTTAAGGATGGTCTTTTTCAGGAAGGTCTGCGGCTTGACCTCACCAAGACAATCCCCACCAAAACAAATCCCTACGGGGTCTAGGAGGATTGTATCTAAATATAGAAACGACTCTAGTCCTTCAACAGCTCTCCAGTGACTTATACTTCATAAAACTAATAGAGTAATTTAAAACACTGAAACACTACTTTATGCAGCAGGCTGATTTCTGGAATTTATTACACAGAACCAGCAGACAAAAAGGAAGTTGAACCAGGAACTCGCAACTACCAGACCGAAGCCACACACAAGAAGGCACTTTCTGGAGATAATTAAAGCACAAAACAGCTTAATTAGAGAAAGCATGTTTTTCCACTATATATACAGAGTGAAAGCACAAGTACAGAAGTTGGCTGAACTAATCCTTTCTCACTTTCCAGGCTAGACCTCAGTTACACAGAAAACTGATGTCGCCCTGGCCTTACCCTGTTACCACCAGTCAATGGTACTTACCCTAAAAGAGCAGACACAAGATTGAAGGAGCACACCACCCAGCATCCCATTATTTGCTAGCATGCCATGTCCACAGAAAAGGTGAATTTTCTGACAAAGTAAGAAATGCCAGTAAAGTGAAGATACTTCATAATTGCAGATAGTATTGTCAACACCATCTGTGGCTCTCCAGCTGGTTACTTGAATTAAACGACAGCTAAAAGACTTTCAGATGGCTCTCTACAGTAATTGGATTAAACAGATGATGGCAAATATTTTAGAACAGTTTGACCTTGAGAAACCATTTCCCTGGAATGCATCGCAAGCTCAGCTAACTGAATTCTAGCTATTCTTCCTGAATTAAGCTATTACTGAACAGGCTAACGCAACGTGACACATTCAATCAACTTACTTGTCCATATGACATGAATTTAGACAAAGTTATAATGAATAACCTGAATTAAGATAACTACTTGTTATCCAGAATGATCATTGTGAATACTACTGACGTATCTTGATCATTTGGAACAAAAGTATATGTGGAAAGCCACTTCAAGAATACAGGTAGTACAAGAAGAATACAAGGTAGTGCTGACCAAATAACAAAGCCAAACCAGCCAGTATTGAAGACAAAACAAATACTAAACAAAGGATAAATGCTAATAACCACAACTGCCTGAAGAGTCAACCATCTGAAGAGTCAACTATATTTTACTTCAGGTCCACTGATGAAGTCTTTCATTCTGGTGAATTAAAAACCCCTTAGACTTAAGGTACTAATGATTTAAAACAAAGGCTTCTTCTGAGAAGTGAATTAGCTAGTTTAAGATTATTTACAAGGCTAAATGAATCTGTTGATAAACAAATCCTAAACTCTTAAAAAGAAATTCATATATTTACAAAAAAAGAAATTCACGTACTGAAAACTCAAGTTACAACAACTTATTTGCAGATAATGAAGTGTGTCTTTTCCGTATCAAAATTACAGTGACCTTTCACAAAAGTACATAGAAGGAAAGAATTTCTTACAGAAGAGTTACAAAGTGTTGTGAACAACATAGTTTAAAAACACTGGCATTCCTTGTGAGTCAATACTAAGGTGCACACTTGTTTTACCTGTTCATTACTCAACTGGGCCATGAAAAAGATTATATCCTCTGTAAATACACAGCTCAAACTAAGGAGAAGTGGGGAGCAGGAGTTCAACACACTAGACAGTAGGATTCAGAGGGAACCTACTTTTCCAGCTGCTTTAAACAGTCCTCAGTAACAGAGACAGAAGTCCTACACCTGGAACAAAGTCACACAGTGCAGGCTGAGGAGCTGATGAGATACTATGCAACTTATCAGAAATTGACTGCATGTTCCAGTAGACATAGAATATGTATTTACAAGTGTTCATCTGCAACTCAAAAATGTAACCAAATAACAGGTTCCACTAATAGGAGTACAACCAGCAGGTCCAGGGAAATGAACATTTCCTTCTGTTCTGACTTGAACTGCATCTGCAACAGTGCCATTTAGGTTCCACTAATAGGAGTACAATCAGCAGGTCCAGGGAAATGTTCAGGACAACAGTTGACACTTGCAGAAAGAAATATTCCTTCTGGATAATAGGAGAAGCTTCAAAGTTAACATTGAAGCAGGCTACCCAAATAAATATTTCAGAATCTTCATATGTGTAGACATTCAAAACTGGATGGACGTGAGCAAGCTGCTCTCCTTGAGCCTGCTGGGTGGTTGCATGAGACTATCTCTTGAGATCCTGTATGCGCTCAAAAATCATATAATTCACATATCATGAAGGTAGATATGCAGACAATATTGATAAACCTAACACTAAAATAGTATTTTAGATGGTAAATACAAACTGAGAATTAAAATGTAATCCAAACCATAGATGTTTACATGGCCAGTTTGTAGTAGGAACCAGTTATCCCTCAACTACACTCAATTTCCAAAGGAAAACCTGCAGCTTCATTGTATTAGAATGCATAACCATCACATATTCCAAATCCTAAAAGCGTTGAAGGCATGGCTTCAGAGATCTAAGAACACTTGTTTCATACAGCCCTGCTGCCAATCATTCAAAAGCTGCTTTGCAAAAAACAGCTGCTGTTTCCAGTCCAACTTGCAACCTGAACTTCAATAAAGCACTTGATGCGTTCTCAAATCTAAATTAAAAGTACTTTCCAAAAGGTTTGATATTTTATCTGGGAAAGTGTCATTAACGGGAAACTAATTTCTTCCTTACAGCACTTCTGGTCCTGCATCTTGTCTCACAATTGAATCTAGTTTGGACAGGAACACTTAAACAGGATGATAGGTAATACACATCACTGGTACTTCAAATGCAGTAGCACGTAAATAGCTGTGACATCTTAACCACATTCTTTCTAGAATACTCTGAAATCAACAAAACTATTTCTCATCATGCTACTGAGACACCATGACATCTATTTTCCTACTTACTGCCATTCCTGTATGACTCATTTTGATTACAGGGCTCAAGACAAACAGTATCTTATATCACAAAACCAACAATCCTACAAGTCAGTTCTACATTACGATAAAATATGTCAACTGACTAAATAGTTTTTAAAGTTACTCAGATTTTCTTATTACAGTTTCCCTGCAAAGCTAAAACACTTTTTGAAAATAGAATAAAGAACTAGAAAAAGAGTCGTTGGCTTTGGATGCTTTAACTCCTGAAACACAGCTGAATTGATTACACCTTCTTAGATGTTACCCGTCACCTACAAGTAATATCAATAACAGTGTTTTCCTTTGCCAGTGTATCAGGATTTTCAACACTGAGAAAAACACCAGGACGCCTATGAAGGGAGCAGGTACAGGGCAAAGATCTTAGGCTTGAAAACAGCCTCCGAGAAACATGCCTTTACTTACCAGAAATTAAACAACAGCAGAAGTAACACCCTTTGGATTATTGTTCTTGGAAGATAATAGAATCAGAATAACAGAATTGTTTAAGTTGGAGAATACCTTTAAGATCACCTGTAAAATGTGGGGATTATTACAGCAAGTTACATAGTGGTATCCTTTAGGGAGAAGATACTGGTCAGAACTGACTGATAAAACTCCTATATTAATTAGCCCTTCACTTGTCATAAAATAAAGCATCCTTTCAATTTCTTGTACAGCGAATACAAACAAGCCCCAAACAATGATGAGATGGGTATTTTTGAGGGGCAAGACCCTCCTTGCAGTTTGCATACCTAGAAAGATCTATGATGGCAGATGTTTTACTGCATGGTAGAATGACTCCCAAAGAAATATGCCTCTTACAAAACTCAGTAATGGAAGCAAAGGGCTCTGAGAAAACCCTGTTATTTTTATAATGGCAGCACTTTCTTTGCAGTAATATATGTAATGCTTCCTCAAACTTCAAAATAAAATTTCTTAATTGAATACATCATCTTGGACAAGTGTGTTGTAACTCAGACCACTTAAAGACTATGAAATGCACAAGACATCGGATTTTCCATATGTAACTATAGAGGGCAGGGAGGATGAGTCCTATTTTAATTTTGTCTTGCAATTCAACATTTCACTAGGGAAATCATGCAAAGAGTTACAGTCAATTTATAGTAATCAAACTGACCAAAAGTAAAGTAACTTTGCCTGTAAGAAAAACTGCACAAAGAAGTTAGTCCCACAAAAATACACGATATTTCAACTAGGTAAGAAACCAAGCAACATCTAATGGTGTAAGACCTATGTAGTCTTAGTCCATATTCATCACTGCCCTATGTACAATTAATTTTTCTCTCAAGCAGCAAGGACAGTTCTACTTCTAGCATAAATACTTGTTCAATCATCAGAATCCCTTTTGACCACTGAGGGGAAGGAGTGCAAGAGTACTGTAAGCAATTCTGCAGATTGTTTTTCCATTTAACAAAACCAAATTCAAACACAAAATAATGGAAATAAGCAGCAAGTAATAAAATAAATGAGGAAATACTCTGCTAAATATTGAAATATCAAGAGGTTTTTGTTCTGGCTCTGATCACAGACCAATCTGCTCGGATGGGACAAGACAAAGTAAACTTTGAGCCTTCATATATTAGCAGGTATTGTATTGTACTTAAAGTATTTGTTCTTTGTTCTTGTACCTATAATGTCAGTTTAACATCTTCATCCATACTTTCCTGCATTTTAAGGTTACACAAATCTTAAGTTTAAGACTATTTCATGTATTGCATTCACAGGTTTCTTTGGAAACAGATTATTGGAACAGCAGTAGCAGCTGCCTCCAGCCACAAATGCAATATTTCTTTTTCGTGTTGGCTTAACAGGAGAAAAGAAAAAAGTTCTTAATTGCCAGTTATTAAGCAGTTGCTGCAAAAGTGGTTTTTCACATATTATATTTGAGCACTATTTTATATGTATATGTGTATATATACACACACCTATCTCGCAGTAGAGGATAGTATCTACATATACATATACACACACAAAACTAATACTGGCTTCATTCAGCTGTTGAGCCCGTCTTTGCAGTTCACAAACTGGCCCCTCTGCTCCTGCTTCTCTGGTTTCACTAGCTAAAATCAATCTGCTATATAAAGCTTTTACAATCTCTAGTTTGTGATATCCCATACCAGTTAAATCTCTTTCCCTCATCTAACTTTTCCCAGAAATTGCTTAAACCTTCAGGACGTTGCTCTTTCAGCTTTCATGACACTAGAAGCATTAGAGCTTCAGCACATGAAAATCTCTGATCCCTTTCCTGACTGAAAAGCATGTTGGAAAACATACTACTGGAATTGGTTCATTCACATACGGAAAGGATCTGAAAATGCTTCCCTACTAGTTGCCCATTTGAAGAGATGGGAACCACTACCCTTCCAACATTTGAAGCTGACAGCACTCTGAAGTACTACAGTGTATTACAGAAGCATGAGTAGAAAAATCACTTGGTCGCCAAACAATAGTTTACAGCTATCTGCAAAATTTTAAATATGGGTCTAACATGCAAACAAACATCAGCTTTCTCCTTCTGCCCAGTTGTTTAGGTTTTCTTTTTGCTTAGCTGGAAGTGGTACTGAGATGACACCTGAAGTCCTGTAGAAACCAGAAATCTAGCTGGATAAAGTGTAGTCCAAAAACTTACGTTATTCAACAAGAGCTGCTCAGTAGGTTTGGAATCAAATCCTGACAGAAGTAAAAGATTTAACAGGCTAAGGACCAGCTAGGAACTTGCAAACCATGGATTAATGAGGAACCTGGAAAAACTACTTGGGAGATGCTATCATTTACAAGTAAAACATTGCTTTTTTCAGTGATCATAGCTACAGATAAATCACATCCAGTATCTCATACTGTATATCTGCTAACCAAACCTAACCCTGATATAAAGCTAGACAGACAAAAAATTATGTGATCAACATGCATCAGTCTAGTTTTACAGCAAACAGTCAGATCTTGTTTTGTGACAAAAGTTCGAAGGCTGGATAACCAATAGCTATTTGCAGTTACTTAGCAGTACATTAATTATTGCAACAGTCATAAAAGTTATTGATGATAATTACATACTATGAATGTTTATATTAAATGGATCAAGAACCTGCAAGTCCCATCAGTGCTAGCAGGATGTCAGGGCATAAGGAGGATTCCAGTAAGATCCTCCAAGATTTTCAGCTGAAAGGAGAATTAAAAATATCACCAATTAAAGCTACTGAATGTTAAATAATGAGAGTAAAATCCTATTGAGCAATCTGGGTCACAATCATTTTTTTTTTCCAAGAGTCAAATTTAAACAAAGTGCCATGCATGAACAGGAAACGGAAGATTTAATTGCAGAAAGATCTTAAAAATAAGCAAGCACAAACAAGCTTTTAGCTAAACATAGGCAAAAGTTCTCACCACTTCCCTCTATGCATTTAAAGAGCCTATCAGTCCTCTTTTTGCCATTTTAGATTTGGAGCTCGTCCTAGCACAACCATGGCATCACAATGGAAAAAATCGCACCCAACTATAGGGTTTCTATTTTAGCCCAGTTACAGAGAAACTGTGAGGGTGCCAAGATTTGCATATATTAACAGACTAGAGGAAAACTAATGAGATTCAAAGAGCTAAACCTGTTAATCTCATTTTATGTAAGTTTAAAGTATGGTTTGATTTTAATATTTGTTAAGCACCTTCAAGTGAAGAAAATACTAATGCTATAAAGGCCATGTGTGAGCAAGAAAGAGCATTAACCAATGACTAAAATCTGAAGCCATGTTAATTCCAAACAGAGATGACATCTTTTTTTCTACAGGGAAGCAAGAAACCATTGCAACAGCCTGCAGAAGGAGAGTGTTCCGTGTTTCTGTTGAAACGATATACCTTTGGAACACCACGTACAATTTAGGTTAATAACAAACACTGGCCAGATGAGTTTGGACAAAAGCCATACAACTGCTATTTTGAAGTAACTAGAGGTAAACAAATCTTATTTTAAGGACACAGCAGTTGAAAAACCCCAAAGGCAATATCCTAGAGATGAACAGGGATGCAGGGCTACAGGAAGCAAGCAATGGACAGCCTCACCCATTATTAAAGTGAAACACAGTTTCCATTGGCCACCCACCACATTTTCCAGTACCCAGCCTGGTACAAGATCAAACTTGCACTACTTCAGATTTCCCTTGAAAGTACATAACACTACTTGATCTTGAATGTTAACCTCATTTTTGTTATGTCCTTTCTACTTGCCTCATACTGTCTTTAGCTGATCATTTAAGAAGGATGTCTGTCCTATGTGAGAAGGATTTCACTGTTCTCCCCACCCTGAGATCATACTACATGGAAAAGAATTTGGAGTATGGGGAGAAATGATATTTTAATAGATCAACCTTGACCTCTTTGTATTGTTACATAGAGTACCTTATACTCTGTCCATAGACAGAAGTATTTATAGTCAGCTAACACTCAAAGAGGAATTTGACAAAGTAGGGCAGCTTCAGTGCTGGAACATCTTGCTTATTCTCTAGGGAACAAAACTAGTTTTGACTGTCATTTAAGAGTTGAACTTAAAGGTCTCTGTGCCAAATTCATTTAAAAAAAGAAGTTGGATATCAATTAGTGATTTTCTCATTAACAACGCTCTGAAAACAACGGTTTCCTTCCCATCTTCTGCCTCCTTCAGACATTTAATTTCTGATACGCTTGACTAATACAGTCAAGTTTCTCACAGTTCAGAAAGGATTTGCCCAGTTCAATGTCATTCATTCAACGTAGTTGCAGAACATCTCAGAGAGTGAAAGAGTAGCTTCATTAATTGAATGTAAAGAGTATTGCCTTGAGTAAAACAATCATTTTGTAAACAAAGTGCTGGTAGGTTTCTTCCTCAAAGGGGTTCTTATACTAGGTTCATTAACTCCTCTTAAGAACGGGTGCACATCCCTTAATCCTTTGTAAGGAGCTTCAACACCTGTTCCAAAGTACCAATGATATCAGAGCATCACACTTAACCATTAGGCTTAAATCCAACATTCAACAGAACTAGGATGATAATCCAAGAAGATAATATATCATTGCTTTATCATTAAACTTCTTTTAATTTCAGACTATTGACAAAAGTCACAGAATGTCCTGAGTTGGAAGGGACTTGCAAGTATCACAGTCCAACTCCTGTCCCTGCCTAGGACAATCCCATTCAGCAAATACAGCCTCTTCCCTTTCTGGTTATGGGTTACGGGCTATGGTCTCTTGGAGGGAGAACAGGGGCAGCTCAGAGCAGCTCATATCTGTCCACAATGGTGGAGTGCAGAAAAAAATTAGGAATTGATGTTTCTACTACAACTGTGTGTCCACAAACCAAGTACAGGGAAAAAAATAAATAAAAAAAAAGATATACAGCATTCATAGCCACCCACACTTTTACAACTGTCAAACAAGGCTTTCTGCATTCAAACACGCACCACTGTGCTTATTTATATTGAGTTCTCATGATTATAAAGGGCTTCAATAGTTTTTGGTGTAAGCAGAGATTCAAGATAAAGTACCAGGTAGGTCATGTAGTAAAGCAAAATGAATAGTGTCATTGCTAAAATCCTCTCTTACTTTTTTTGTGATGCACTTCACGACTTTCCAAATTACTTCATTTCACACAGCCATTTGGAAATGGTAATCCCTGGTCATAAGATATTTAATACAAAATTACTAGCATCGAAGGTTCTGAGCAACTTGCTTGTGCTTTCACTTTGCATGCCTCCTGGATTTCTCTGTATAAGAAAAATATGGCCTGGTTTTGGCATTAATATTTGGGGTTTCTTTCCAGCTTGAGCAATACCTCCATCTAGTCTTTATTCTGGCTAAAATAAAGCCTGGGGTCTTGCAGTTGCTTGACTTCCAGCTGACAAGACAGCCCTATAAGAAGGCATAGATCTAATTAGGACATTAAGTCTTCTGTTCTAAGCTCAAAGGCTTAGAAGTGGAGATAAACTTTTTTTTTCTCGCTACTGAAGACAGCACAGGTCTATGCAAAAGTCCCAGAAGACAGACTATAGCCAGCATTCAGGAGGCCTCACGTAAGGCTCATTTCCCCATTTAAGGAAAGTAGAGAAACCAAGGAGATTCATAGCATGTTATGCATCTAAAGCCAATGATGCCCAAAAAACCAATCTTCGTGTTTTTCTGGTCTAAAAAGAGGCAGATAGTATTATCAGATATCACAGCTACAGTTGAGAAAAGACAGGCTTGCAGCTGAGTCATTGCTTATTTATAATAAATGTCATTAACTTGGTTAGCTAAACATATATGAAGTTTTCATTGCATTAGTCCAGCTGAAAGTGTAAATCACATAACTGAACTCCTTATGCCCAAATGAGCTGTGGATCCAACAATTCAGCTGACAATACTCCTTAAAAACAACAACCAAACAAGGTTTTAGCCCAACAGCATCAAACACTGAAAACTAATTCTTGTTTTGCCTATAACATATATATTACATTGGCTGCTCCAAAAGACTATTTTAAAAGCCTATAAAAGGTCCGCATTAACAACAAAACAAGCCTTTTGTGCAAGATGTTTAAATGTAACTAAAGAAAGGTACTTGGAGTTATGAAGATGTAGCCTGATCCACTACTATTTTGGCTTTTGTTGTCTGTTTCGCATAGTCATTGTATTATGGCCTCTGGCATTCAGTGTAAAGCAGGTGCACCTCCTGCATACTAGGAGTAAATAGCAACAAGCTTAGCTGCACAAAAGCAGGTGATATAATGCTAAAACTCCATAAATTATATATTTAACCATAAATAATTTAGAGGATAGGTTTTATAAGTTTTTAACTACCTTATTTCTCCAGAAAGTGCAACTGAAGTTTGAGAGAATTACTTGCTACAAGATCAGATCAGGTCTTTTCTACTTTGTCAGAAAAAAAAAAAAAAAAACACAAACCAAACCCACTTAGTTACAGTAAGCAAACATCACCTCTACTACATCTGACTATTCGATAACACAGAGCAGATGGCTATAGTCTTACATATCAGCACAACCACAGGTCATATGTTGTTTTACATCTGAGTAAGAACAACTGTTTGAATTATTTCAGTTTAAAACAATGCCAAAAATAGTGCTGAGAAGACAAATCAATATTTGTATTTAGTTCCAGTTCAGTGGTTTACATAAGATAAAAACCCAGCACCAGAGAAATCAATAAAAACAAGTGCTTGGCCAACCTCTAAATTAGTTGCATGCATTTTCACTCTGTGTCTAAAATCCTTAAAACCAAGATAAATTGTATTTTTAAAAAACCAACTAGTTTCTACACGTGTAATAAGTTTCACTTGCCACAATATTGTATCTGATCACAGAGCATAACAGTTTTTTATTAGTTTTCGTTATCAGATAATAAAATGGCAGGTATTCCAAAGCAAGCATCACATTTCCACTTTCTAAAATTGATTGACTGAAACAGTGAATAAACGTTTTTCTAATGCAACCATTTTTAAATTAGAGCATTAGAAAAGAAACTTTTCTTTCACTTATAAAACACTTCAATGGCCTGACCGTATCTGTACGTAACAGACCTCCGCTACAGGCTTTTGATAGCATTAACACTCCCATTTAAGAAATATCCATCCATCTAGTTACACTAGGCTAGACTAGCACAGCACACCAATACCTTCTCTACCCATTCCCTATTAAGAAATGAGAACATGACTCAAAGATACCCTGTGCAACAACAGATGTTAACGATGGCAAATCAGTGTCATCATTTACAGCAGCAAACTTACGTCTAGCATATCATAAAACTAGTTTTAAGCATCAGTTGCATTGCTTCCAGTGATCCAAGCAAGTTCAGGGAAAAACAAAAAATCATGCAAAGTATTCCAAAAATATAATCAAGCATAGGTGGAATTTAGGAAATGTGTTTCAGTCCAAACCCAGTTGCTACAATTAAGCAAAGTCTGAGGAAATCTGAGCATTACAATTTCTCCCAGGAAAGTAAAGACTCCTGGCTTACCATGCCAATGAGTATATTCTTCTCCCAGTAAATATTAGCCAAGCAGAGGAGTTGTTCACAACAAATAAAAGAACACTACAACCTGATCAAAGTGATTTTGTTTTGAAAGATGACAGATTCTGCTCTTTTAAACTCCGCCACGAAAGAGTTTCTATTTTTAATCACGAAAATATGGCAGCTTAAACATGAATTTAACAATCACATTTGAAAAAAAAATTAACACACTTAAAACTGCCTTAAGTCTAAAAACAGCCATTAAAAAATACAAGTGAAAAACTTTTCTCCTCTGTCCTTTATTACAAATAAATCAGTCCTGGGAAATAGTACAAACCATCAGGAATAAGACTAATACATCTAAATACCAAATTCAAAGAGGAGTTTAAATGCTAAGGAAGCGCCTTGAGAAGAGACCACAGCATGACAGACTGGGAACAAAGAACTAATGGTCCAGTTATCTCTAATTTTAAACCAGTTTTGTACTACTAAAGATTATCTTTCCCAATAACACAAGCAGGAACAAAAACAAAGGAGCTGCTAAGATCTTCTAGAAGCACAGTCAAAATTCAGTAGTTACAGGACAATTATGTATCTTTTCTATGTTAACACTGCCAAGCCTTTTCGTAAGTACATTAATGCACACGTAATTCAACTCCTCTTTATACAGAGGAGCTGAAAGTTTGTCAGTGAGAACAACAGAGCTTCAGCATGGAAGCATCTGGACCATTTTGAAGGCCATAAATCTTACTGAGATGAATTTTTAAACAAGAGACCAGAACAATCTGTAAAACTGATGGTGGCCTTAATCTGGCATATCAGTACTGCAATGGCTAGTGCAATTCGAACTACGCAAAACTTAGAATCATAGAATAACCAGGTTGGAAGAGACCCACCGGTTCGAGTCCAACCATTCCTATCAAACACTAAACCATGTCCCCCAGCATCTCCTCCACTCATGCCTTAAATACCTCCAGGGAAGGTGAATCAACCACCTCCCACTTGTATATATGCAGGGGAGAAGAAAGGGGAAAAGCAACACTACGAAAAACCAACCCAGCATGATTTCAGTTAGCTTTTTTTTTATGAAACCAGGACAAAACTCATTCTCAGCTCTAGCCAAATTTCACAGAAAAATAAAGACTAAGATGTCACCGCTTCCTCAAAGAATAATTAAAAAAAAAATTAACATTAAGGCCTGCATAGATGGAAAGTCATCTGCTTGCTAGTCACTTCTCGCAGCTCCTGAATATCCACAACATATCTACCCAAAAACCTCGTCAAAAAGGGATGGTTAATGACAGATGAGCAAGAGTTACACTGGATACCATAGGGAATGATAGAATTAAAGTACGAGAATTACACAAAATTAGCCTAAGACATCCAGTTCCACTGGTATTGTTGCTCATGGAACAGCCCATATTTACCTCTTAATTGTAACTGTACAACTGTCGCACCTTAAGTTGCACTGAAGTTCAAATCTTAGTTTTCCTGAGCACGTTTTGAAACGTATTAAAATACTAGCCTGCAGGTTTGAATGATGAACATACACTAAGGTGACACTTCTGAGGCCAAACAATTCACCAGCTAGGCCTCAATTTTAAGGTCTTCCAATATGCATGTTAAAGCAAATGGGAAATCTTGAAACTAAATGGAATGCATTGTTGCACATGGTTTCCACTAAAACGAGTCGTTTTTTCAAATGAATTAAACTAGCTGTAAGCAAGCTATTTTCTGAACATAGCTATACCTGAAATCTTCATGTTAGTGTACAGTAAATTAAAGCCATGATGAGACTGAATTGCTTCTTACAGCTGAACACACACATATAAAATAGGAAATACTAGAAACTGATTTATCTTACCTTCAGGTGCATCTGCATCACAGTCTTTAGATACAAATGTCACATTCTGTGGCTGGCCATCAGTTGTCTTATTACTCTGTATTATAAATAAGGAAAATTAGTATACCATTCTAGCAGCAATGTTCTTCCATACAAAAACAGTCCCTGAAACAAATGCATCTCCCAATAAATTATTAAGTTTATAAAAAGGTTTTGACAAATCTTTTAGAATATTAAAAGGATCAGAGATGTTTTTTAACAATACATGCAGAGTAAGCTGTAAGTGGTACAACATGAGCATTTCTATATACACTTTAGTTTAGGAAAAAGTAGTAGTTTAAGTTCTTCTTGAAGACTTGTGAAAAACAAAAACTTCATCTCTGAAATTAAATCTTTTAACTGTGCATAAAACGTATCTGCAATTCAATTTTGGTGATGATGACACCATGGAAGTGTTAGCCTTGCATAATGATACCTAATACAGCTTACTCCTGGTCTAAAAGCCAGATGATTATACTTGAACAGCCCAGAGTGGAGGAATAAAAATTCTGCTGAACTACTGAAATCCCAACTGTTCCTGGTTAATGTCTCTGATCTTTGGAAAACAGACCCTTTCAGAGACTACATAACCTCTATGTACCACACTCACTTTTGAATAATCAAGGAATAATTTTAGAAGAATCAAATACAAATCCTTCACACTGAAGTGAATTAGCGTATGAAGAAAAAAGGTCACTTATCTACTGTACTTTCACTCTCATGATTCCTAAACAGAAAGCCCTCTAAAGAAATCTGAAAAGGTCAACACCTTTTTTCCTTCATGCTGAAGAAAACATGCCCCTAAAAACCTACCAGAAATCAGTACAAGCTGGCACATAAAACTAAATGTTTCTCTGAGAATTTAATTGAGAAAGTTTATCAATATTAACAAAATTCAGCTTTCACTCTGGACATTCAAGAGAAATAACCAAGTGTCTGACTTAAAAAGCAGTTTGTATGAGCAGTTAACTTCATTTCATAGAAACACTTGGAAGTATGGAGACTACTACTGCCTTAGAAGAAACTGATCCAAAACTAACATGATTAGGCACAGGAATCGGGAACTAAAATGGAACAAGAAGTAAGAGGACAATGTGTAGATCAAAACAATATGATAAGAATGGAAGAAATGAATTTTCAATTATTCAGCACACATTAAGCAGTGGTCCATCTCCAGGAGGTATTCCAGCTGCTGTAACCATTACAGCTTACACTGCTTAGAGTGTGCATTATACATTGTACAACTACACAGGGGCATACAAAAAGCACAAGAATCATAATTTTATTGTTTCAAAGTTTCTTCTCCCTTAACCTTCTTGACTTTAATTTTTAAATAGTAGGAACTCAATATACATCACGTATCGATAAGCAGACTTGCACGTTTCCTTTGCTAACATCCATGCATTTTTTTCTAGGGCTGATATTCTTGTTCTCCATGAACACTCCTGTAATTTAAGGCTTCTGCCATATCTGGATTCAGCTCCAAATGTTTTACACAAGCTCATGGGACTGGAGTACAACCTGAAACCATGAAGCCAGCCTCTATTTCCTTAGCATTCCTTTCCTCTCTCCTACATATGGCAAAACCTTGTAAAGGTCCATTGAAAGTTTTCTACTTTTCACAAGATAGACATAAAAAGAAAAATGGAACATATCTCTGTTTTGGAACATAGGAAGTAAAGCATTTCACAGTATTAATCTTTCCTAATAAAAATTATGTATCACTTCTGCCATACTAAGAGGAACAGTAATTTCATTAACTCAGAGCTGAGCACGACTTTCATTTTAATCCAGCCAGAATTTCTGACATCCAAAAATAATATTCGTAAGTAGCAGTACTACTACTACTACATAAAGCAAACTACAGAAGTATTAAATAAAACAAAATATGCTGACACAAAAGCTAACTCATCCAGTAAAGAAATAAATGGGAAGTTATTACTTAAAAAGTTACCTAGAAACTAACAGTATGTATAGTTAAGACTCAGGATTTCAGCATCAGTTCATCCAGTGAAAGAAAGTAGAGTAAAAAAAAAATTTAAAAAAAAAAAAAAAAATCACACCTCTGCCAGCACAGAATTGGTTTCTACGTGCTGAACTCTTTTGAGCAGGTCTCTGAACAGGTCAAAATTTTCTCTCTTGAATCCAGGGTTGCAATCCTACTATTTGCCCTCTGGATTCTGATATTTAACCATTTCATGCTCACTGCAGCCAAGACTGTCCTTTGTCATTGTTGTCAGCACCAGTTCCAAGACAGCGTCGTCCTATTTCAGCCCCCTAACTGCCCGTGGAAGTTGTCAGTGCAGTCCAGAAGACTCCTGGATTGCTTCTGCTCAACTGTGGCTTGACTGTGAACATGAAGTTACAGCTGTCTTAAAGGATCATCTCCTACTTTATCCTGATCAAGCAGCTTGTAGCAGACAGTATCACTTATGCCAATTTGTCTTCTAATCCTAACCCATAAGCACTTGGCTGGTTTATCCATCCAAAGGCAAGACTCCACTGCTCTGTAACAAAGGTCAACTCCCCCTATCTCTCTCTTAGCCCATCTTTCTTAGATCCCACACCCTACCTATGGCAGCACTTCAGCTGTATGAGCTATTTTGTGACATCTGATCCAAGTAAGACTGTGGACCTGCAACTGCACAAAAACTTCTAACTCCTCCTTTCTCTCCTCTGCTGCAGGCATTAGCTCTCAGGCACTTCAGAGGCGCTTTTTCCCAGAAAAGTTGCGAGCTTAGCTATTAATGCTGTTATCTCAGCACTTTTGTACTAGCATACATATACCTGAGGTAGAGCCCCTGTGGCCCCGTCAGGACACAGAAAATGAATGGACATGGAAAACATGCATAAGGGACATAAGAGATGTGCCTACAGAACAACTCCTCAAAGTAACTTACTTAGCATTACACAGCAGAGCACTCAAATCTCAGACATTTTTATTATGAGTATTGTCAGAGTAAGCCTCTAGTGCTCCAGTTATCACATCCAGTAGAGAGTTGAAAGCAGGATGCCTCAAGGACAAGTAAGAGAAATAAACAGGTAGAGTAACTGTGTGTGCATGTGTTCAATTACAGCCTGTTGCACTTACGTAAGTTGTTCCCATTTATGTTCGGGATCAAGAACTTAAAGAGATACATTTGCACACTTGGCCATCTAAGGGATAATTCTGGGATACTGCTGATGACAATGGAGATAGCATCCCGCAGGTTGGTTCCACTCCTCTGAATTATCTATGTGAAGGCTGAGGAAAGAAAGCAACTGACTGCTGCTCTTGCCTTCCAGTGAGGATAAATATCGGTGCAGCTTATGGCAAACACTGACCATTTAATACCTGTCTGGGCCTGTCAAGTCTTACAGGTCCACCAAGTAGAAACATCAGCAAGTAAACTGTTAAATATACAAGCCAGACTGGCAGTACTATATTGTCAAAAGACCTAGTAGTGGTTAAAAAAAAAAGCTACAAAAAAAAGTGTCTTGAAAACTGAGAATAGTCCTGGCTTTAAAAGTCACTGTAAAGAGTACATTTTTGATACAGAAAACGATTTAAAAAAAAAAAAAGTACTATATCTCACCTGTACCAGGTATTTTTGACTTCCATACATTACATACTGAGGGGCGAGACTGTAGATCATGTAACTTGTATGAAGAACTATCAACAGAAGTATCATACAGAGAAACAAGAGTGCTTGAGGTCGAGTTTTCCCTCGTCTGATTTTATAAAGCTAAAACCAGAAAACACAGCTATTAAAATAACGAAAATTATATTTTTCCCTGAAGACATTTTAAATCCTCTTTAATTCAAGTAACTGTTTTAATTCTACCACAGAAGTGGGAGGTTGCTAAGACTATCCTCTGGCAATTTAATTCTAAGGAGTCAAAGTAGGTTTTCAGGTGTATTACCCTGAACTTGAAAGCACAGCTATTTGTTCAATTCAGTTGTTTACATTAATGACACAGAACACTTATAAACAGCAGTCATAAGCAAGATTTAAATCATGTTGCCTGTCACTGATAAACTGTGCCTTGGTTTGCCAAAGATTGAGTCCTTTGGTCAAAGTGAGCTGTCATCTGTCACTACGCCTCTGATCAGATACAGAATCCCTTGTTCTTACCCTGTAGATATCACTATTCTGTAATCCCCAAAAGCTCAACCAAAGTTCCATATTAGGGTTAGGAAGCTGGCAACTGAGGAGTAAAAGATGGGTAATCAAACCAAACAGCCAGCATCACAATTCAGCAGAAGGACTGTCACTGTCCACAATTTTGAGGTGTCACCACATAGAAGGGTGACAGCATTAAAGCAAAAGTAGGCACAAGAACAGGGAAATATTGAACCAAGCATCATAGGCATGAGTGGCTCACTGTTAAACGTTAAGCTGCTTTTTCATATACAGTAATGAATTATTTATATCATATTTAGATATGGCACACCGCCACAGTACTATTTTATCTCTTATCAAGGTAAATCAGGTTGCTTGTCACCTAAGAAGCAGTCCAGCACTACTGACTGCATGCGTATTTCAGATTTTGACCATAAAATTCACTAGTAGTTTCATTACACCAGAATTATAAAGCTTTAACTTAAGTCAGAAGCCAAAGTGCCACTGAATAAACACTTGAAACAGTCAGCTGACTGTATCACTTATCAAACTAAAGAAACAGCTTTGGCCTGATAACATAGCAAAAAAGGAACACCTTGCAAAAGCAGTGAAAATTGTACAACAGGCTTTTGATACTCATTAGCAATATAGACAATTTTATTTGCAACAGAGGGTATTTATGAAGTAGGTACATAAATAGTATTAAATATGTTCAATATCACATATTTGTTAAGCATCTTACTGAGTACTACGAATTAAACTCTCAAGTCATATTTACCCTTATCCAGAAGAACCATATACCCATATTTCGAATCCCTGCCATTGAAGTGAAGATAAAATACATAACAATAGTTGTAATAAGAATATAATCGAGTGGAAAAACCTAAAACAAGAACACAGACAGTTAAAAAGGCAAGAAAACATTCATACTAGAGAACAAGCTTCCCCCCACACTTAAAGCTAATAAAGTAGTTTCTACTTATAGCATCTGAGGTAGTACAAGTCCTTCCACTTAGAAGTTTTACATAGCTGGCTCCAAATACAGCTAATATAGCTAATCGAACTTAAGCAATTAGTTTGGGGAAACAATGGAGCATTTTTCTTAATTTAAAACTAGCTTTAATTTTGAAGTGTTATACTTTTTTACACAAAGAAATACTTAAAACCTTTATGAGAACACACTTAAAAGCCCACAGTGGCAACAAGTCATTTTAGGGCTGTAGAGGCATTCTATTCATGAATATTTCTGAACATATTTGCATACAAATCTTGGGTTTTGTATTTACACTAATAACAGCTTGAAATAACACTGCTCCTGAACACTACTTTTCTCAGTAAGCTGCAATCTTAATTTCTCAATAGTTTTAGAAACCATGGGGAAGCAACACATTGTATCAACCCATTATACTACATTAATAAGAAAAGAAGCCAACTACAGCTGAGTAAAGCACTAGTTTATATTAAGGCTTTCCACTTTCTTCACTTATCCTTGACTCCTTTCCAAGTTTGTATGGGACCTTGTTGCCTTACAAGCCTACTAAAGTTAAGATGTTTGTTCTTCTGCAGGGTTTGTTTCAACAACTAAAGCATTACCACAACATACATAACCACACAGAATGTTCTATCTTTTTCAAGGAGCAATAAGTACACTGCAAGTGAAAAGGTGCATATACTTCACCTAAGTGGGCTAAACAATCAAGTACACAAGAGTGTAGGTAGGGCACAGCACAAAGTAGCTTTTATTCTATGAGTGATAACTAGGAGTCACTTTATTCTTCATTGGCACTACGTTCTCACTCAATGAAAGTTACTTTGAAGTACTACATTCCTCCAAGAACTGGCTTCTATTCACCCAAGATTTTCATATCAGTATCCATTAACCAAAATATTGTTCATAAGGCAGTTGTCTTACTTTCACATAACTCATGTCTAGATAGTTTTGTTTGAAGAATTGCTTAGGGAGAAGTGCATATTACACCTTTTGACAGCTCACCAGGAAACAGAGGACCATCCTTACACACACCTCACCAATTTTTTACTTACTGTTTGAAGAACAGGTAACAGCATATTTAATGGATTGGTCAGATTAGTTCCTAAAATTATAAATCCTGAGTCGAAGCCAGCTGAATGCAGAGCTTTGTCCAAACTGCAGTAATTAAGAAAAATGGGGTAAGTAAATACAGCTCTCCTATAGCTGTGCCTCCAGTTTAATTTTAAAGGGCAACTCAAAAAAAGTTGAAGTGAGCCTACAGACTGACACCTTTATATCTACATAGACACAGGCTTTGTTTTACCACTCACTGCACTGGTCCTGTGAAAAGGTATATTGATTTCTACATCTCCTTGGCACTTTACCTGTCTCAATTTGCCCAGTCTGAAAAATTAAAAATGCCAACATTTGAAACCTCTAGGTGGTGTCAATCTTGATTGACATGCATCAGATTTACAGCCATCAATATAGTTTTCAATGTCATGGAGCAATTACAGTGTAATGCACATCATAACTGATTACACATGTCAATTACTGTAAGAATTTAAGCACCTGTTACACAGTCCAAGTATCACCCAACATGCATTAAGATTCACTCAAGCAATCAGAATACTTCTGCAGTCTGAATTAAACTTCCTCTATATGCTTAATTTCATTGCTGAACCATGACTGTTCACAGCAGAGTACAGTCAAGCCAAAATATGTCATTTCTTGAATTTGGTTAGCACATTTTGCTCAGTTTCAATATATACTATTATAACATGAAATGCAGCTCTAGTTACAGAAAATAGCATAAAAAGTGGGCTAACTCTTGAAACAAACCACAGAGCAAAAGTGGTTAAAAAAATGCTGAAACGTACTTACTTTGACAAGAACAGAGAGATAGTGAAGAGCAGTGCCACAATGATGAAGAACACTCCCCACACAATCTAGAAGTAAAAAATTATTACAATTGAATTGAAAGTGCTTGCAGTTGATACAAGGAGCAAAGACTTGTCTAAGTTTCAATAATGGACTAATGATCTCTGAGCACCTCAGAGCTCAAAAATCCTCAAAATGACTTTTTCTGTAAATACTTGAGAGAAGTGGTAACAACATGTTTACTGTGCTAAACAGTATTTATGTCAAGCATTTAAAAGGTTGATCATCTAATATAAGAACTACCACTTTGACTGGTAGATAGCCTTAAGGCAGAATCAAACATTAAAGTATATCACATGCTGCAAGTGCAATACTGAATTCTATTCATAAATAAAATGCATCATTAAGAATATAGATGGGATGAAGGATACCCCTGGTATTAACACAGGCTGAGGGATGAAGGAATTGAGAGCAGCCCTGCCTAGAAGGACTTGGGGTACTGGTGGATCAAAAAAACAGACACAAGCCAGCAAAGTGCTTGAGTCACCACACCTGAAAGTATTTAACAGGCATGTAGATGTGGCACTTAGTGGTTGAGTGGTGGACTTGGCAGTTAGGTTTACAGTTGGACTCTATGATCTTAAAGGTCTTTTCCAACCTAAAAAATTCTGTGATACTGTAATGTGCGTTTGCAGCCCAGAAGGCTGGCCTTGTCCTGAACTGCATCAAAAGAAGCATGGGCAGTAGGTCAAGGAAGGTGATCCTGCCTCTCTGCTCCAAGGAGACTCTGAGTACTGCATCCTGCTCTGGAGCCCTCAGTACAGGAAAGATACGGAACCACTTAAACAAGTCCAGAGGAAGGTCACAAAAAATTAGAAGCATGGAACCCCTCTCCAATGAAGACAACCTGAAAGAGTTGGGGTTGTTCAGCCTGGAGAAAAGAAGGTTTTGGGGAGACCTTATTGCAGCCTTTATTACTTAAGGGGTGGGGGGCTTACAAGAAGGATAGGGACAAACATTTTAGCAGGGCCTGTTGCAATAACAAGACAAACGGTAGTGATTTTAAACTAGAAGAGATGAGGAAGACAAGAAGAAACTGTTTACAAGGGTAGTGAAACACTTCAACAGGTTGCCCAGAGAGGTGGTAGAAACCCTGTTCCTGTGAACAGTCAAGGTGAGGTTGGATGGGCCCTAAGCAGCCTAATCTAGTTGAAGGTGTCCCTGCCCATGGCAGGGGCATTGGACTAGATGAATTGTAAAGGTCCCTTCCAACACAAACCATTCTGTGTTCAGCTTCAGAGCAAAGAACAGCACTTAATCAAAAACTTTTGTTCTCATAGCAGGACTATTAATCAACTGATGCTGAAAAGCTTTTAGTACCCGAACAGGTGAAAACAAAGAGCCTGGGTTTCAGCCAAACACAGCAGTTTAGTAAGGTCATTAAAAAAAAAAAAGCAACCCTTATTCAATATTAAGAAAAGTCTAACTTCTAATGCAAGGCAATCCTATTTCCTACTCCCTAGTCCTTTTGAAAGCATGACCTCAATGCAACCTTACTTCAGGCTATGTTGCCTCCTCCACCACATCAGTCTGAACTGCTTCATTGCCAGGCCACTTCCTCACATCCCTCAGCTATATAACAGAGACTATACCCAGCTATACTTGATCATTTGCCACATAATAGTCTTTAGAGCTACTGTTGCACGTTTAGACCATATACATCACCTTTAAGTGTCTGCCTGGGTCTTCTATTCTACAAACTGTTGCACAAGCTAGTACACCCACAAGTAAATAGCAAAAAAATTGTGAAATGTTTCTATAGGAGAGTGCAGATATTACAAAAACAATTACTTGAAATAATGCCTAATAATACGATATATGCTGCTGCTTGACATATGTTCCTTTAACATCTTCACAGAAAGCATCTACACAAGTAAGAAGGCATCTAAAGCACATGACCTTAAGAACTAGTTTACTTAAATCTTATTTTTACCCTTGAACATGTCCAATCAAGATATCATTAAGCAACAATCAGGACAAAAGCATCAGTATAGGCATTTTTCAACAGTAAAAATGGAAGCATGCTACTTCTAGGTCACCACAGCAAGTTGAATTACACTTCAGTTTAATAAGCCAGGACAAATAACTTCAAAATAACCAATTGATTAGGGTCTGCTTCCACTGTTCCTGCACATAAGTCACAAGCTAAGTATTTGCTGACATTTCCATTCTTTTTATATCTCATACCGTGGTACCATCCTTTAATTCCCTAAACATTCCCTCAACTCCTCCATCATCTTTGTTTGAGTTATTCAGAGCTCTTAGCCTCCTATCTCTGCTCCCTCATCTCAACCTAAGTTGTTTCATATACGGATAATTCCAAAGTGTTAAGATAATCATGGAATTTAGGACTTAACTTATTCTGAGCAGGAATGACCACATGATCCACAAACTTAGGTGGTACTTCCAAGAATCCCAAGTTAACTTCCAAAAATTAGGAAAACGCAGCTGTTAATGTGGAAGAACCTGTCAGCTTAGCCACACCACCTCTTTGAGATGACTAAACTGACTCTTGACAGCACTTAGTCTACACTAATGCTGTGTCAGCATCCCTGTTATCCAAGCAATTGACTAGTTTCCCCTCTGTCTCCAGGTTGGGGTATGAGTATATGTAGAAATCTAAATCCTATCCAATAAAAGGAGTACCCTAGTTCTCCATCCTTAAGGTAGCATTAACAGTACCCACACTGCTCAAGGCCTCCAGCAGCAGGCAGAGACTAACACACCTACGCAAAGCCCTCATTATCCTTAGTATTAGATAGGGGAACAGTTTCTTTCCCTTGCTGGCACGTACCACTGTATTTATCAAGAGAACACAGTTCCTCAAGCAGCCTCCATGCACTTGGACTGACCTCAACACCTGTAACTCCCTGCCTAAGCTAAGCCAACTGAGCATGCTCTGGTCACAGAGGTCTCAGTCTTCAAAGAGCAGCACTTAATTCTCTTATATGCACTACTTTTAGGCATCTCTTCAGTATGTTCACAACTGTTTTGAAGTGCCCTACTAAAAACTGATGCAATACTACCAACTTACCATTGTAGGGTAGACTTCATGTTTCATAACTTAGTTTTGAACATAAACAGAGCAAAGAGTTATGTGCTCTGAAGGTTTTCCCCAAGCAGTTTTTACACCTATCCCTGGAGTGTAACATATTTCTTACTGCCAAGTGTATCAGAAAGTGTGAAAAAACATTATCAAGAAATGAGCAGTGTTATTTGCTACCTACACAAAAGATTACTCTTTGTAGAAATAAATTAGACTAGTTTGACATTGACAACCCCATGCTGACCATTATTCACTTCCTTGAGATCTTCCCAATATATAGTTTTTGATTAAAATGAAAAAATTACTGGCTTCCCCTTTGAGTTTGATTTAGCTTTCAGTAAAACAATTGTTCAAGATTTACTTTACTCCATGGGAAAGGAAGCTTACCTCTTCAGAGAGCACAGGTTTGTGTTTATGAAATCACATGCTAATAGACATTTAGCAGTAATGAAATAACAATTAAACCAAAAATGTAAAAGAACACTACGCAAAGACAAAATGATTAGAGAAATCTGAATGTAAACACTAGGTTAAAACTGGAAAAGACCTCAAAGACTAAAAGCTACTCCTGAACACTTGATACTGTTTAGTCAGTTCCAGTAAGAACATGCAACTTCTTTAAACCTGAACATCTCAAACACAAAGAGCATTCCTCATATCTAGTACTTGACTGACAACAAATGGAATTTCTCTGCAAGTCTGAGAAGTGGCCACATACTTGAACAGTAATATGCAAGCTGCACTAATGACAGACAGTGTAAAACAACAAGCAAAGCTCCAAAACACTTTCTGCACTTCTACATTGATCAGAAGTACTACATATGGCTATTAAAAGTTTCCTTCTTTCCATGAAAGCCACCAACTGAACGATTGACAAGTTGCAAACGTGCAAAGACAACTCAAATGCTATTAAAGTAGAACAGCCCTACAAAAGTTCAGATGTTAAGTGATGGACACAATCACTTTCACAGGATGGCTCAAGGAAAAGTCAAAGTTTGTAACACGCTTCATAGCGCAACCCTATTCTAAGTGAAAATCTGTCAGGAAAAATTATTCACCTGCAACTCCCCTTTAGTTTTCAGTTCTTAAGTCAACAATTTAAAGTGACTGCCACAGTTACTGAGAGAATAAATATTCAAACTACAAGAAGAGACACCAGAATAACATCCCAACCATAAGCAATAATCTGTGAGCAACTAATGATGTTGTACAGTCTAAGAACACAATGAACTGTTAAAAATCCTACAGACAGTCTAGAGACAACTGGCCAACATATTTCTCAAATTTAAGGTTAATGTGAAAAGTTAAAGAAACTACAAGCCATTTTGAATCAAAGGATGCACCCAGACTATTAAAGTGAATAGTTAGGGATATTTGTGCTTTAAACAAAAGGGCTAACTCTAGATTTCTAATACGTAATAAAAAGAATGCCACTGCAAAGTGAAACCTTTTGTTCAACTGCAATTTCAGCCCATTTCAATTGGTACTCAACATCAATAGTAGCAATGATAGCAGAAAAAATTGCTTACACCCCCTCCTGATTTTCAGAGCACAGCCTACAGTTTAAAGTAACACTAACATATCTTCACACATCTAGTTGGCAAAAAATATTTGATATGGCAATGCTATTCCATACAATGACTGTTTTTTAAAACCAGATATCTACCAAAATCAAAGCTCAAAAAGAGGCTAAGATCAAAGCTTTGTTGTGGTAATAGTCTCCTTTGCTCTGTTTAAGTATCAAGTAATAAGTTCCTGTAGCTAACTTACTACTGATAAGTTAACTACTGATAAGTAACAGCTTGGCAAAATGCTCATGCCAAATGCATATATTATCACAAAGTATCTCTCACTTGTGCTGGCCACATGTAATACAGATTGACCTAAGCTACCCAAGAGCTACAGACTTCTTCCTTCTCTACTTTCTGTTTTCACTTGTGTGAGAAAAGATACTCCGAATTTCTATGGCAGTGGCACTCTAGTGGACCAGCTAGGACTTGTTCTTTTGCAATCTTAATCACATTTTAGACAAAGTAGGTTTTCCAGCAATCAAACACAATTTGCTAGGGAGATGCTATTGTGTAGTCCAATAGTAATGAAAAAAATAAGCAGCTGATATTCAGGATGGTATTTGATAAACTTGACCTATGATTTATATGGGAAGAAGAAAGTTAGAAGTTACTGCAATTTAGATCTCCTAAAGTGGCAAGTATTACCTTTAGAGGTCGGATAGCTTCACAGAACTTTGTCCACCAGCTTTTCTCAATAGACTCTAGATGTCTGTCTCTCCTTCGAAGCGTCCTTAGTCTCTCTTCTAGTTGTTGCACAGTCCGTCGATCTCGTGATGACAGAGGCCGACCATCTCTGCACTGATGACGAAGAAATAGTGAAAGAGATCAGGGAACACAATAAAGAAAGTAGACTTGACATGTAGTTTAATGAGATTCAACGACTCTGAAGACTTTGTAGTGCATAATTCACGCTGTTCCTATGCATAGCAAGGGAATTAAGAGCAAAATGCACAAGCTGCAAGAATGGGAATTGCTATCAAGTGGTAGACAACACTCCACAACGAGGACATTAAATTAGCACAGTGGGCAGTCTCCACAACAAGAGACGCTTAGAACACCAAGATGTGACCTGAACTACCTGATTTAACCTGAAAGGGGTCCTCGCATTGCATAGAAGGCTGACCCTGATGACTTCTGGACGTCCCTTTCAGTCATATTCCACGACTAGGCCAATCTATTAAGTTTGGCACCAACATTTTTATTCCAGCATTCACTACAGATAGTCAGCTACTTTTCTTGTACTTGCAAAAGCAAGACGACTCGCTGTTCCAAAAATTAACCTTACAGAAATCTAAACAAGAGGCACCATTACTCCAATAATTTGTTGAGTACACCAGACAAACACAGTCAAACAATTGAGAAAGTACTTCAATTCTGAGCCTCTAAAAGCTGAGCAGGCACCACCGCAGTCTGCTCAAAACAGAATATCACTTACTTAAATCTCTATTTCACACTAATAAGCAAAAGCAACCAAACAGGCATTAGATAGTTGATCCAAAATTGCTTCTAATATTGATGCTGTGTAACAAACTGATTCTTAAATAAAGATGGTACTTAACAATTATAGCATATGACCTACTACATACTTGGAAATTTTGAAGTAATACCTTACTGATTTTTTTTCCTCTTATTTTAAAAGAGCTTTCCCGCAAATGGCAAAACATTTCACACCTGCTAAAGTTAAAGCAGACCTATTTTAGATAAATTTCTCAAAAGCATTACAAGACTAAGACCACATTCTAGGCACAACACACTTGGAGATCACATTGTACTTCTAACAGGAACACATTCTCCAAAGCCTGTACACCACCTCAGTGACTAGAAAAAACACTTCCTGAAAACAGCCCAAGCTCCCAAGCTGCAAGTCCAAGCTTCTGTTATGACTGATGAAATAACACTAGCAACTGTACGATACCAGAAGACCATACTACATACTGATTCTTTGTACTAGATGCTGAATCATTGCACTAGATTAAGTAGCCTACTTTCATACTTACTGTTTTCCGTGTACATTACTCTCAGTAACATTCCCTTTCTTCATGACTTCATGCAAATGTAACTGAAGAACTAAGATTTCAGTTACAGAATGAGGCAGAATCCTGATCACAAGTCATTAACAATGGAAAATTAGTTTGTTCTAATGCTCATGTTAAAATACAGACAAATTAAAAACTCTCTACTTTCTGATCCTCTTTGGTAGCTCAATGAAACAAGAACAGGCGCTTGCAAACTCTCATAATTCAGTCCTCCGTAGTAAGTAATGCTCCGTTTTCCCGGGGCTTCTCATTTTTCTCATTTACTTCAGTAATAAAGATGCCTTTGTTGCAGTAGTAGTCTGTACAAAATGAAAGCTTTACAACTTACTGGGAGGAACCACTTCAGGTTTCATTATACAACAAGATTTCTGGAACACTGAAGGTGCCCACACTGTGTAGAGCTAGCCAAGTAACAAGGGAAGACTGTTGAAACTGTTCCAACACAGCTGAGGTCTCCTACCAGAAAGGACACAACAACACAGATGGACTGCCAGGACAAGTGATGCACCTCAATGCCCCTTTTCCTTCTCCCAGCTGTAAAAACACTGGCCAACAATTGTCTGAAATGGGTTGGGAAAAGGATGTCAGATTATCCCTAACATTTTGTATTTCAAGTACAAATCCTACCCTCCTCATGCTCTTAGGTTGCTAAAAAAGAGTCTTGCTTACTTTAGGCACAATATTTCAGTGAGCTGAAAAGCCATTATGGTTTACAAACCGTGATAATGTCCTAGGGACATTTAAGATTCGGAACAGAGACTTCCATATGTAGACTTTTCATGAAGAAATTATTTGTAACGACAAGGTACATGAACTGGAAAGCAAGAATATCTGGGGCTGTTATTTATTCATAAAGATGATTAATAGTTCCATGAATCTAACACATGACAGCTCCATGTGGCAAATATCCAGTGCTGATGACTATATAGAGTAAGCATCAACAAATTGGATACCATATCTGGTAGCATACTAAATGAGGTTAATATTCTTAACTTCTACAGAGCATGCCTTCCATATAATCAAGCAGGACTAGAAGTTTGACTTCAATTCATTAACTAGGCAGAAATAACTACTGCTGCACAACCGATAAAGAAAACCTGACTGCTACTACAGAAATCACCACATTTGTTTCCAAATAACACAAATAACTGCAAGGTAGTCACTTCTGAATTGTTATTCTTTCTGAAAGAAAATCTCTACAGTACATAGACTAGTAAGCAAACAAGAAAAGATATTAATTAATAAATTCAAAAGAGTGAAGACCATACCTTTGATTTAATCCTTAATAAATGTTGTTCCACTTCTTCAATATCTTCAGTGTTCTCTAAACGTTCATAAGCTGCACTAGTAGTTCCCTTAATCAAGTTTAGAGGCAAGGCTGACATACCATAAGCCTAAAATAAAAAAGAAAAACATGCAAATTTTCTACCATACATGTTCATCAGATCAGGCTGTTAAATATTGCAGCTATAAGGTATCACTGCTGGTCTTTCTTCCACCATCCCTCTTTCAACAGACTAAGGCAAAAAAAAAATCTTACCCTTTTTGGGCAATAACAAACATGCTACACAAATTCCAGCACCCTGCATTGCGCCAGTGATACTTAAGTATCTCATTATGAGACATGGCATGGGTTGAGACATCATGTAAGCTCAGCCCATTGAAGATGTATCAAGCTGACCCTTGGGTTCCTCTGTCAAATCATTTAGCTTCCCAAAACCTTAACTCTCCCACTTTAGATCATAGTCAAAGCATTGAGTAATACAGGAACTTCTAGATACTAAACAGCTTTTGAAGCAAAGTATACACCATTTCTTCCTAGTCAGTAGTCTTCAACTCACCTATAATTACGCAGAAGATACCTGATTTATTAAAATTCTGTAGTAGGATGACCAAGCAGAAGCTAGGTGAACATCTCGGTTACATTCCAAGACTGCTTAGATACACATTCACACTGAAATTTTGTGAGCATTTACTCCTAGTTACAGCCTTCAAAGTGTTTACAAGCCTCTACATCAACTCTATGCCCAGATTTTTCCAGTGCAAGGTCTGTAAGCTTTCCACTAACTTAAGAACAAACAGATATGAAGCATGGTAAACAACCAGGAAACAGCAGTATTGCCTCCCTGCTACCCTATGAGTCTTAAAGACACAGGTCAAGCTCCGAATCTCCTCCAAACAGTTTAAAGACATTAGCCATAGGCTTTTAATTTGTTTTAGTTTTGGGTGGGAGGCTGTTTGCAACAGGTTGTTCTTGGTGCAGAGCACAGCAGGAAGGTTTTTTTTCCTCTTAATCACAATTAACACATGCAGATTTACTAGAGCACTTGGTGTCTGAACATTTGCTAACTTCAAAAATGAGCAGCTCCCTACATTTTCGCAGGAATACCACTCTCTTCTTCAAGCACAGCTTTACATTTCATACTGAGAAAAGATTTAACAAAAAAAGCTAGCGTGTTAAAAAATGTCACCATATATGCTATCAGATCACATGAGCTTTCTCTATGCAACACTTGATTTGACCTGCTTAAGAACCTCCTTAGATACAGTAATATCTCACGCATGGTACTCCAAGCAAGACGCTGTACATTCTTTGGTGTATTTTTCAACATGTCATATAAACTGCCACTAACACCAATTTCTAAGCTCCTTTAACTAAGGGCTCTTATTTACGATTAAAACATGAACTATTTAAATTAATACTCTTTCAATATAAAAAAACCTAACACCAAGCCCAAACTTGAGTTTCACTCTGCAAGCAATAACATCCCACATCTTCAAGAAACGTTCCTCCAAGCATTAGGCTATGAAAGTATGAAACAGAAGGTCAGCACTCTGACAGCCTTGTTCATTTGCTCTGAAACTTGGTTTTCCATGTTCAGAGTGACAAGTTCAACAATTTACTAGTAATTAACTGACACTGTTCCAACAAGCAGAAAACGTGTGTCTCAATAGGCTTGAATCACAAGGAAACAGTGGTACCTGTTACATCTCTTGAAAGCATTTAAGTAAGTGTAGGACAAGAGTATTTCCCCTAAAATGTCTTTTGAAGTACATATTAGCAAAGAACACATTCAGCTAGATCTGACAACTTACACTACATGACTTCTTATGCATAGCTATAATGTGTTAGGTTTTAAGATACACTCCTAGAGGATAAGATAGGTTATTAGCTATCTAGCCAGCATTTCATGACTTCACAGCTGACACTGCCTTGTTTCTCACTTTTTATTTCTCTCTGTTTTGGGATATTTGCAGGACTGCTTACAGACTGTTGCACATAAAGTTAAACTCCTCTTTTAAGCTCCAAAAGGTAACTGGCAATATCAGAACCTATGCTAGACCTTTCTGCTGTGAAAGCTATTCAAGGGAAAGACATGTTTTAGCACAGGCTAGTGAGAGCAATGAAACTGAATGCTTTCCAAGACTCTCTAGAAGTTCTGGTTTGAACACAGCTACACAACCACAGAAAGACCTACTTGCAAGATGACGTATTTCAGTTAAGAACAAAAAAATAACTTAGACAGGACTTCACAATCCTGTCCACAAACGTGGCTCAGTTTCCCCTCTTAGAGTATTTCATTTGAGAGCACTAAAGTTGCATAACTATCTACAGGATCTAAAAAATCTCCACTGATCCTCCTCTTGTCTAGGCTGACAAGAGAAGTCCTTCAATCTTTCATTATGGGTTGCATTCTCCAGCTCTCTAATCACTTTCACAAACCTCCAGTAGAGCCTCTAAAGTTTTCCAGTTTCTTCAACTGTGGTACTAAAATCAGGCACACTATGCCTAGATGTGGCTTTGGAAGTGCCAAGTACAGTGCAGTAATCGCATCCTCTGATCTACTGGCTACACGCTCGCTGATCAAACTCCAGGATATTGTCAGCCATTCTGCTGAAGGGAACGTTGCTGGCTCATGCCCACCCTGCTGTCCACTAGGACTTCCAAGTCATTTTCAGCAGAGCCATTCCCCAGTTGATCAGCCCCCAAAACATAAATTACTTGACACATGGAATTAATCCATCCCATAAGATGTTAACATTACCTAAACCTGATGCCATTCTTGTTAGCCCAATCTTCCCACTTGTCAATATCTCTATATGGTTCTTCACTCTGTTCTATTTCTCTCAGTTCAATATCATTCTCAAACTTGATAACGATATACTTAAGCCCATCATCCAGAGCATTTATGAAGTCTGAATGGTACTGGGCCCACACTGACCCTGAAAAGCTCAGTGGCTGCTGGTAGCATAACTATACAAGTTAGGTGAAAGTATAAACACCTTTCAATTTCATAACTAGAATGCAGGCTGCAATCTAACCAAAGTCCCTCAGTGGAACCCAAAACATTTCCAGCCACAGCCAAGACATTAAATATATAGAAACATTAAATGTGAGACTGCTGTGACAGCAGGCCCACACAACCTTTACAAACCTAAGGTTAGAAGCATTTAGATTTCATCATTAATTAGATACTTTCAACCGTTCAAACAGCTATCATCAACTAACAGACATCAAGTATTTGCTCTACAAACCTAGTTAAGGAAGAAAATTCAGAGTTCTAAACCTTCTAAACCTAAGCTCCCACAAAACGAATCGCAACTCAAAGTGATGCATTGTTTTGCTGGTTTTGCAGATGTGAATTATATACTTGAATGTCAAGCTCAATCTAGCAATAAAGGCAGTCTAAGTTCTTTCCTTGAATATAAAATATGCCGATAGTGAGACGATTATACAACGAAGCCTCCTATCATTAATGTGGGAAAAAGCCACACTAGTCCTTCAAGACAGCAATACACAGAATGAAGGACAGACAGATGAGTCATCTCATGTGATGTGTCACAGGTCTGAAGAGAAGCTCAGTTTCAGGGCTGTGTTTCCCTTCAGGCTGATGAAGTTGAAAGCTGCTCTGAATAAAGTTTTAATCCCCTGAGTGAATACAAGTGTTAAGTTATTCATGGGCAATTATTCTGGGCATCTGTAACTAAAGCAAGCAACAAATCAAAGATGTGAAAACTTACGCCGTACACTAAAGAAGATTTAGTCCTGAAACAAACTGTTGCTTCCAAGTTTGGAATATGAATAAAAAGATCAGAAGAGCCTTTGGACTAGTTCACACACATTAATTTATATTAAAAAAAACTGCATTATAAATATTCACACCACTCAAACAATGGTTTCCAGGTCTTAGTTTTAGACACTGTTTGCCTAGAAGTGTTACATCAGATAAAAGGTGTTGCACTGAAGATTAAAAAAAATGATCCATATGTAACATGCAATTGCAGCATACATGGTCACTTCTTCTACAGAGGTTCTTCAAAAAGAACTGTATCTAGTACTAAACACTAACTGTTCAGGCTGGTATCTGATAATACATGCTGCAAAGTTAGGTCTTTGAAGACTTAGGATGCAATCTCTGCTGTTCCTAAATACCGGATCAGCTTTGTTGAAATCCCATTTCATAGTAGGAAAAAAAAGTCTAAATTTTTAATTAAAACAACTCACTACCGAGTACAGGTTAGAGGCATCATCTGTGAGCAGCTGTCTTATTCTTATTTGAGAGTCTGCCCACAGGCAATACAGGTAATATCTCTGGGTGGATTAAGTTCATATTTATACTTGACAGATTTCTTGAAGTAGGTGGCCTTCCACTCTAAAGGATAAGAGGAAAAAAAAACAAAAAAAAAAAACAAAACAAGAACAACTTAAGCACAGCAACAGAAAAAACCCCAGCTTAGATATCCTACAAAAAGAACAGTCAAAACAACGCCCTTCAGACTTCTTTATCTGGTATTCACAGAAACAGTAGCTAGGCCTGAGACAGGAATTCACAAAGAAATCTGTCATCAGCAAAGGAGGAGCCTGTAACTCACATGAAAGCAACAATTAGCTCAATACCATTTATGTAGTATCTATAAGCACTGAGGAACAGCGAGAACCATACTCTAGCTGTTGTCTCAACACAATACTGAACCATTTACTCCATGTTCCAGGCAGAGCACTAAGATATCTCAATAGAAATTACAAGGAGCATTGCTTTCAGTTTGCTTAATCTTCACTTCTCCTGTGCACCTTTCCTTCCCACCCTGTCTGCAGCAGACCAAGCTATTCTCTTGTTATTCCACAGTTAAGATTTAGAAGGAAGAGTTGCTGTTCCGATTCTAGGGCCTCTTGCAAATTCAGTATTTCACAATACTTTAGACTTGTCAAACTCACACAGCCCATGGCTAGATAAGTGAATAGTCTTTATGAGTTGCCTGGTATGTTAACAGTCACTCAGAAACAGAAGACAGAAAACCAATGAAGCTGAAGCAAGATGCAAAAAATCACATTTCACAATAATTGCAGCAATCAACTATGTCAAGGATAAACCCCCTTGAGTATTAAAAGTATCCAGAAAGATTTTCCACTAGGAAGCACAACAGCCAGTTTAGCAGTTTTAAATTGCACAAGCTACCAAAGCTTTCCACTCAGAAGTGTGTATTATTAGGTGTTCTCACCTTAATAATCAACCAGATAAGCACACACATTGATCACTAGAAACACAGAAAGAACACTAAAATTAACATAGCAAATGCCTTTAGAAAAGAGTTAAATGAGTGAAAGTTAACTTTGAACACCTACTGCAAAAAGCCTGAAGCCATTAGGCATTATTGTTTAATTAGAAGTTGAATACGTTTCACTTCCTACATCTGGTATGTTCAGCTAATACAACATGGCCTAATGATTAATTTGTGGCTCAAATAGCATAATCTCTCCTTGTTAGGGATCAAGCAGAATAGGTAAGTTGTTTCTGATCAGTTTTGTACACACACAGAACAACAGTCAAAGCTAGTTTACCGAAGTTTTCTGGTTAAAGATATCTTTATGGAAGTATTACTTCACCAAAGGGGTTATCAAGATTACAATGAGGCTCACTGGGGAAGTGATTGAGTCACCATCCCTAGAGATATTTAAATGACATGCAGATGTGGTGCTTAGGGAAGTGTTTTAGTGGTGGACTCGGCAGCACTTGGTTTAGAGTTAGACTTCATATTCCTAAAGGTCCTTTCCAACCTAAAATGACTCTAATTCTGTTAAGAATTCAACTTGCAATTTCAAGAAATAATCAGAAAGTACTAGTGTAGCACAGCAGAAAGACTCCCCATTCCATTTATTTTTAAAGGTCCATATATCAAGCAGATGTGGCTTTTAATTCTATTGCTGAGGTGTTTTAGAAGGTGTATATATAATCTTGTGCAAGAAGTGTAGAAATTAATACCAAGCATTTCTTGCATAGCACTGCCCTCTAGCGAAGTCACATGAAACAGCCAAATAAAATGTAACTCCATTAAGCACTGTATCAGAGGCCCAAGAAGAAATGATATCTTTAAATACACAAATACTCAATTTTTTTCTTCTTACAACAGCTTTCAAGACTTCACCTGAAAGTCTGACTAGGAAAGACGGCGTTCAAATCTACCAGCTAGACAATGATCAAAGATGCATCTAATCAAGCTAAAAGCAGTTGAACTTCAGGATGTTCAGGACTTTAAAGAACTACAAGTCAAGTACACATTACTGTTTAAATATCGATGTCCCACAAAACCCTTCATTTGAAGGATATTTTGATCTAGAAGAGATTTTCCATATTCATAATCTAAAAATCTTTTTGAATTGCATTAAGCATGAGGGAAGTCACATAACACCATTTGTCTTTCGTAGCAATTTGCATAGTTCAGTTGCCTAGAGCAAATGCTATTCCACATGGATACAACCTTTCTTGTCAACACTGTTTCTGATGGAGCAGATAAGCTAGTTCAATTATCCTCAAGTGTGGTGCACTTTCATATGTCATCTCAATACAGGCAACACTTCTAAGCTTGTGTAAGAGGAAGTAGGACTCCACCTTTCTTGAAATTGTACCTTTCTTCTCTGCGCACGTAAACTTCAGCAGCCTTGAAAAGTAATCTGACTCTGCAAGTAATGGTCATCTACTTCCTTCCATTAAAGAAATCTGTCTCCACCTCCGACTATCAACACAACACCATTCTAAAGATCAAAATTGGAATTCAAGGATCTTATGTTCAGAACACCATTAACGATGGCAAACTAGTAGTGGTTCACACATTTTACCTAAATTGTCAAGAGCAACAAAGGAAGACTCCTAACTGCATATGAAGATGGCAGATCATGTCACAGGAAGTTGGGGGCTTTTACTTTTGGTAAAGTTCATACCTAATTAGCGTGGCAAATCAGTATGTTAACTAGTAAAAAACTCAATCTTCAGTTCCTGTTAAGAACACAGAAATATGAATAACACAGCTATAAAAAAACCCATCTCTAGCATAGAGCAGACTGGCCAAACTGAACTGCTATGTTCATTATGGCATTTCTTGTGCCATCTGTTGTGCACAACATGAACAGTGCATACAGTACTTGTTTATTCATTTCTCCAGCATTCAATCACTACAATATCTTGCAGCACACTGACATTCATTTTTCTTATTCATGTTTTGTCTGCACCAGACATACTCAAATCTACTCTCACTTATTTGTCAGTGCTTAACTGGACAAAAAAAGCAGTCAAGGTTCACAAAACAAAAACCATGTACAACAGCCTCTCAACTACAACTGTTCAACTGCACACACTGAGCTTGTGCTGTAAAAAGTTAACTCTAACTCAGCTGTAGTATTGAACATAACTATTTTGCCCTGTTGCCAACTTCTGCCCTGTTCCATCAGGCTTAGAAGAACGTTAACATCAAAACAAAAGCTTAACCTCCTTTCAGGGTACAACTTAAAAATATCTAAACACAAAACTGTCATCGATCCAGCAACTTAATATTCACAGATCTCCAAGACTGTAGTAGGAATTGGGCTGTTAAAACACCAAAATAGGTCCGCTATTTCTATTATTTACTGCTTTGTGGGGAAGTGAAAATAATCAAATAGCTACATTTCTTTTATAATTAAGAATTGACATTGAAGTGATTAAGTGATAATGACGATGACTGCTACTAAATTCCAACAACTTTTCTCAACAACTGTTAGATGCCTTCTTAAAAGAAAATAAATAGTAAATGAGTGCTTTTAAGGTTAGACAGGTTATACAAGCCTTTAAGCTTTTTTGGCTGTTAATAAAAACAAGTCAACTGTAAGAAAAGTAAATCATACTCTGGACAAAAACTAGGTGTGAAAGGTCATTAAATTTGTCAGAAGATAAATGAGCTTTGTTAGATCTTTTTCCAGATGGAGGAAAAAGGATGACTTGACAATTTAAGAAATCAAATAATGCTTATTAAATATTTTTGAAAAGCTAGAGAATTATAATCATCCTTTAAGGACATGCTAAACGAGATGCACAAGATAACTCAAAAATTAATCTGCCTATCACTGCGTCAGTAATACATTATTCTGCCTTGAATTCAAATAGCAATCTGGAGCCTACAAGAACTATTGTATTAATACCTAAGGCAGTGTAAAACCATTTCAATGTAAAACACATTAATGAAAGAATAGATGCAAACTACATCATGCGTGAAACTATTTGAAACAAAGCGCTGCAACCCTTATTTATCATTTTCTTGTTATATTCCAAGCTTATAGACACTGAAAGCTGTCAGTATAAATCATTAAGGTCATGGATTTTCAGAGCCCCCCCAAGGATCACTTGTTCCCATTTCCTACAAAACCATTTTCAATATCAGGCTCTGTACTTGAGTATTTCGCATTACATAATACCAAATAGTGGACTTGGTCCTAAGGCTTTAAAACACAAAAGCAATTACCAATTCAAGATTATGTTTAAAATTGAGCCATAACAAGAAATAAGTTTGAACAATGTTACACACTTAAACATTACATCTACTTGAGAAGAAAAACACCTATATTTATGCTTTTGTCAGTAATATCAATCATATGTAAACTTCAGCTATGCTTTTGATAAAACCACATTTAATTATCACAGAATCACTAGGCTGAAGAGATCCCCAGCATCAGAGTCCAACCATTCCTATGAACCACTAAACCATGCCCCTGAGCACCCCATCCACTGGTCTTTTAAGACACCTCAAGGAAAGGTGACTCAACCACCTCCCTGGGCAACCTCTGCCAGTGCCCAATGACCCTCTCCATGAAAAAATCTTTCTGAAGTCAGGTCTGAACTTCCCCTGGTGCAGCTTGAGGCCCTTCCCACTTGTCCTGTCCCCTGTCACTCGGGAAAAGAGGCCAGCTCCCTCCTCTCTACAACCTCCTTTCAGGTAGTTTTAGAGAGCAATAAGGTCTCCCCTCAGCCTCCTATTCTCCAGGTTAAACAACCAACAACCCCAGCTCCCTCCAGCCCCACCACCAGCTTTGTTGCTCTTCTCTGGACTTGCTCCAGAGCCTCAACATCCTTCTTGTGGTGAGAAGCCCAGAACTGAATGCAGTATTCAAGGTGCGGTCTCACCAGTGCAGGGGCACTGGTAGACTATGATCCTGCAGGTATTTTCCAACCTAGTGATTCTGTGAAATACTGCCTTTCCCCCCTGAAACTATGAGAAAAACTCTGTGTATCACTAGGTCAAATTTAGTGACCTGATAAAACATGAAAAACAATAAGCTAATATAACGACAACCACATCAAACTAGCATTATCTACCTTTCTATCAAACTCATTAATGTAACTCCCCGGTTGTTAGCATATATAGGCCAGTACGATACTTCAATTTGTATCATCCCCCATCTACATCCTCTGCCCTGCCCCCCCATCCACCCCCAAAAAACCCCCCACAAATCAAAATGTTACAATATTCTGTAGTCTGATAAAAGTCTGGGTTTTGTTGCATAAATAGCTCACCATGTACTTAACAGTAATATATTAAATCAACCTGGGTCTTAATAAAGTCTCAGAACACTCAATCGATTGTCATGGTACTCCTTAAAAAATAGATTTTAACTAGTTGAGTCACTTGGGTACATTTGTTAGTTCTGTAATTTAATCTGTAGCCATTTACAATATAAAGAACACCACCACCCACCATCCCTCCTCCTGCCAAAATAGCAGAATATGCTTTCTTAGAGAAAGCTAGAAGCATACACATGCAGAACTGAGATTTTGCTCTCAGTACCTACTAAAATACAAGGCTGCCTGTTGCCAGTGCCAAAAATCTTTTTTCCTCAACTTCTCACAGTGTTTTATATAACCATAATGCAGAAGTGCAAATATGAGGATACGGAAGAACAGATCCATCTGGTTCTTACCTTCCCTTCAACAATAAAATTACAACACTAGCAATGGAACATATTGACAATATTCAGGACTCAGGGGAACAAAAAATAACACAAAAATGAGTTACATCTGTACTCTAAATCCTTAACTCTTAACTAGTACAAACCAATGATCTGATATTCCCTCTGCTTAGAGGCTAGGGAAATCAGGTAGACTGTGCCCCTACCCTTTCCACTCCCCCGCCGCCATCATTTGCTTAGAATTTGTGGAAAGTTTTGAAGTAGGCATCTTTGTTCTTCTATTCACCCTTATACAAACATATTCTCTTTTCATGCTTAAAAAAAGAAATCTAGCACCGATTATCAAATGGCTTGATGACTAATCACAAAGACCTTCCACCTTTAGAAACTGGGACAAACAACTTGATAAACATGCAGATGCTGGTTGAAAAGTACAAAAGTTTAGCTACTCATCAGATGATTGAAGTCAGAGGCAAGCCTTAGTGGTCTACACACTTCTATGCACACTAATGCCGTTGTCTTTTATCTAGAGGTGATTTTTTTCATTTAAGATGAACACAGAAAAAAGAAAAATCTACAAAGAAGTGGGAAGTTATAGGAAAAACTGCCCCAAGAAGAGGTGCTGAAATAACCCAAACCAGTGGAGACTGAGAGGCAGTGCTCTGGGCCAGTATCTCCCTGAGGCTCAGGGAAATGCAACAGACAAGGAACTTGTCACTACTGAAGTAACTTTTGCATTAAGTCATAGCACTGGGAAAAGTCCAGCCCACAATATAAACTGTAATGTGTGTATATTCGTGGAATGTAGTTAAAGTTGAGAGTTGAGGTTGTTCAGCTTGGAGAGGAGAAGGCTCTGGGGAGACCTTGTTGTGGCCTTTCAATAAAGAGGTCTGATAAGAAAGATGGAGAAAAACCTTTTAGCAGAGCCAGTAGACATTATGAAGAAATCTTTCCCACTGAGGGTGGAAAAATGCTGGAATAGGTTGCCCAGAGAAGTGGTAAGATATCCCAATCCCTGAACTGGACAGGGCTGAGCAACATGATCTAGTGGAAGATGTCCCTGGTCCCTGCAGGGGGGTTGGACTGGATGACCTTGGTCCCTTCACAACCCAAACCACTATACAATTTTGATGCATTCTCATGCTGGCACAGTCAAACTTGCAATTGACTCTTCAGACCACAAGAGCAGCACTGGTCATGCTGTTACAGGTGGAAATTGCTTATGTATGGAAGCCTGCCCATCAGCAGCAGTGGGCAATGAGATATAAAAGCACCAAAGCATTAAAAGAATATATTCCTGCTCCAACTTTGAGAACACAGTTGTTCTAAGACGCAGCTTTCACTGTTCATGACACACCTGTACCTCAGTCTACCATGTATCAAAGCAAACTCACTGCTTCAGCATAGGATTCTACAATCACCTGCAAATCATGACAGAAAGCACTTGTATCAGAGATGGACACCAATCACCTCCCTTAAACATCTGTGAAATAGCTCCTCTGTTTATCCCACTCTGCCTTAACACATACTGTAAAACAGAAGGGAGTTTCAGAAGGATCAAAAATAGCAGTTTTATAGCAAAAACTAATTCTAGACTCCAGGCATTTGCAGGGACAGCTCTGTTGAAGTTGTCAAAGCAACAAATTAGTCTGAGGCATTCAGAAAAGACCATTTCAGTTCTCATGCTTGATGCTGCACCTCATTTACCACCCAGTATTTGTACAAGTTCTAAACACAAAGACTAAGACAACAACACTGAGGACAAAGATAGTGTCTTCACCTGAGGAACCACACAGGCAGCAAATGAAAGTTATTGAAGTTGCATATTTCCAGGTTCAGCTAGGTTAGAGGGCAGAAGCATGTTGTAATAACTCAGCTGAACGGTGCCTACAACCAACTCTCTGCTCAAAAATAAATAGGGAAGTAACACCACAAATAGGGAATGTTAGCAATAAATTTCAAAAATTGCAAATGCCACTTTTAGAAACATTGTTTATGTTTCAGTGAGCAATGAATTTGTACAAAATATTCTTGCATTTCAGATGCTTATATATGTTTATTAACAGTTATAAAAGTGATACATGGGTAGCTGTTTTAAAAATACAGGATTTTCTCCCAGCTAATTAGTTTGTTCCTAATGTTAGTCTCACAGAGCCTAAAAAACACTACATGTAGTAATGTAATCAAACAAGAAATTAATCTTTTCTTCCATAACTAAGAGAGGCAAAATTTAAAAGCTTACATATTACAGGCTATCCAAAGGTCTGGATCCTTCCTGACCAGCACATAATCTACATGTCATAAATACTGCTTAACCTATCTAGTGACCCATGTCATTTAGAAGCAGCTTAGTGTTCAAGATTTGGGTCAAGATAATGCACTTAGCCGATGGGGCTGAGAATAATTCCACTAACTTAAAAAACCAACACCAGCTGATCCACCAAATTGCTCTTCTACCTACTGCAGAGCCTGGTGCACACCAAGCTGTCAGTGATCTGACACATCGAACAATCTCCCATAATCCTGCTGTAACTTAGACCAGCTGAAGTCACTAGAATAAAGAGACAGAAAATCATTAGCTATGCTTGTTAGTCAATATTTGTTTAAGAGACTAAAGGCAGTATTTGGCAGTTACTTTATACCCTTACCCTGTTACAGCTAACACTTCCTTCTTTATTATATCTTTGTTCTAAGGTAGTTCTACCCATTTATCCTTTACCTGACAACAAGCTATCACAAATTATCATCTTGTCTAGCAATGCTTCAAACTATCTTCATGCATGAGCTATGGTTACAGAGACACTTAGAATTCACTAGCAGAGCTATGTGGGAACAACTTTATGTTAGAGCCAGGCAGCAATGGAAAATAAAGTTATTTTAGCAAGGACCTGAACTTAAAGATCATAACCTATCAGTAAACCCTGACTTCTGAGAAGTTTAAAAGCTTAGAATGTAGTTATCTTAAGCTTTAAAGCTTAATCTTTGCAAAATTTTATCATGATGACAAGTTAATAGATGTACCATTACAAACAAGCTGATTATTCAGTGACTGAAAAAGAAGACAAACTGGAAAAGCAAAAGACCACATGAACATCAGATGTTAGTCAAAGGTACTAAGTTAAAATGGTTTCTTTCTTTTGCACATAAAAGCAAGTGTCAAGCAGTTGAACTAACACAGCCTTAACCATGTGATTTACAGTAGGTCACAAGAGAAATACTTCCAAATCCTTCTAAGCTACAGGAAACAGCAGCAGTTTAGCTGCATGCCTAGGACTAACAAGACTATTTACAGGGTTTTAGAAAGCAAGTCTCTGACCAGTTCCCAAACTCTTGAAAAATTTTCCCTAGAACATGATTTTGCCAGGAAACATTTGGACCAGTTGATTCTCAAGGACCCTATCAGCCCAATATTCTATGATTCCATTTGTTTTTAACTTTTTGGCTATTCTTGATTTACGGCACACATCACAGAAAACGCTGCATCCGTCATACACAAAACTGAATCCTGACATGCATGGATATTTACCCTTAAACTCTAGAAACACAGAGCTGTGAAGTGGTGCTCTGCTAAAGACACTGATTTTCCATTTATTGATTAAAAAACAGCCTTTTACAAAGACAGTTATGATGCAACTCCTTACATACTTCTTTACAAATCAAGTTATTTTGCCAGACTTTACAATGGAAAGCTCTGCAGAGATAACATCTACAGAGATAAGTTATGATAAAGGTCTGGTTAGTATATAATACAGACTATAACCAAGTCTAGGTTCTGTGATGGTTCAATCAATAGAAAAAGCAATATCTACTTTCCCACTGCTGGACGGAGAAAAGAGATAGAGGCTTAAAAACAGGAGGAGACAGTGAATGTGTTACAAGCCACAAAAAATTACATGATCTGCCCTTGCAGAAACACACAAACTAAGTATGATCTGTGCTGAAACAGTGGATCGCTTGTTCTTTAACTTGAAGTAAAAAAAGTCATTCCTTTCATTCCAAGAACTTCAAAGCAGTGCTTCCAGTCATGAAAATCCAGAGCTAGAAGACACTGTTGAAGATGTTTAGCATGACAGTTTTTTGTACAGGTATAGACAGTGAAAACTGGAAGTATCATTAATGTAAAGAGGTGAAACACTTGTATGACAACTTACTGTGTAAGTGATAGCTGCCAACATTCCAATCACTGTCAAGGAACTAATGGAAAATGAAAGGGCAGTTAAGCCATCTGCAAAAAAGAAAAAAAGCCTTTTAAATTATTACAATAGAGGAATAAGAACATTTCTTCCTGAATTGTTTTCCTCAAGACACTGAAAGTTCATTAGAGGAATGAAAAAGTTATCAGCCATAACTCAGATAAAAATCTAACATAGCTTTTTGTCAGCAGTAGATGCTCCTCCAGTACTACAAGAAGCAATTCAAATGGCTGAAGAGCCACTAATCAACTTACTTCCATAGCTGTCTAATGCCTCTTCAAGACTTATTTCTGGTCTCCAAAGAGTGTTGCGGCAATTTTGACACTAATTCTGGATGGTTCATCTTTTTTTTTTTGTTATTACCAGATTTCTCAAATGAAAGCACTATGCAGCAAATCAGGCAAGCATGGATCCTTCAAACAAACCAAGCCAGGCTGGAGGCCTCGGTTTCACTCAGACCATGTACATCCTGAAGTACAAACTAAAAAAAGGTTAGGAGACTAAGAAGTTACTGTAGCCTTACTATGACTAGAAATGAAAACCAATAGTAGGAAAGTACTACCAAACTCATTCTCAAAGGCTTTAAACTCCCTGAATCCTCCTGCATAACTTCTCTCAACAGTCTTGTCCCCAGACTCACTGTGCAGGACATACAGCAAGCTTTTTTAGTTAAATAATAGCATAGAAACTTGTAGTAGCTATTATAGAAATCAACTAAACAACCAATTTCATGTTCACATTTAGTCTTAACTCAGCTACAATTTAGTGTTTCCCCCCATGTTCTCCCCTCTAGTCAATTAAAGCATTTAGAGGACAATAACTTTTATTCCTACTCGCACAGAATTCTTCGCCAGCTTCCATTCATTAGCATCATGTACCACAAACTGAGAAATCCTGCTAGTTATCCTCTATGAGAAGCTGTATCCTCCTTCTGACCAACACAACAGGCCTCCTTGCAAAATCACCAAAAAGCAATAAAACAGCACAACCAAACATAACTTCATAGCACAAAGATTTCCATCAATATTTTTACTATCTAACGCCAAACAACTTCCCCAAAGCTAACAGCGCCATGTTCTTAAGTTTCAGAAACTACAGCTATGTTTGAAACTGAAAAATAGCCACCCCAGCACTATTCCTCCTTTCATACTTCTGAAAATGTTAGCTACGTTCTGAACTCTAGGGGGAAAAATTCCATGCAGAAGTGGCCCCTATTTCTAACATATCACACAATATACGTGAACACTGTATATATGACCATTCTGTATATATATTGGAAACAAACTTGAATATCCACTTAAAATCTTTGAAGGACCTTCAATGGCACATTGAAAAATTAACTAGCTAATAAATTGGTAATCATATACCAGAAGTAAATTATCAGGCTCTGCCTCAGTTTGCCTGCCTTTTATAATCCCACTACAAACTGAATAGGCATAGAACAAATACCCAAAATTAAGAATTTGGCATCTTTTGTGTTAACTACAAAAATACAATGGAAAAGGATAAAGTAATTTTATATTACAGGATAACAAGCACAAGTGAAGACCACAGGCAAGAGTTTTGTCCTTATTCCTCCAGCATCTGGAACATAAAAGATCTTCTTGCAATAATACTGACCAGCTACTTAGTGTTTGTGGAGTAGCTCTATAAAAACACTGTGGCCTTTTGGCAGACAACAAGCTGAAGATAAGCCAGTGTGTCCAGGCAGCACAGAAGTCCAGCAGCATCCTGGATCATATCAACAGGGACATGCCCATCTACTAAGACAAGGGACCACGCAGGGAATACCCTAACTAGTTTTGAGGCCCTCACTACAGGTAAGACGAATAAATTTGAGCAAAGGGAGAGATAAGAGATAGTCAGAGGTTGGAGCATACGCTGTGAAGAGAAGTTGATGGAGTCACAATTATTCAGTTGGGAACAGAGACAGCTTTGGGGAGACCCAATATAACACATCTGCTTATCAAAGAGGTGGAGGCTAGCCTCTTCAGTGGTGCATCATAGTCGAGTGTGAGACAATGGGTGACAGTATGTATACCCTCACTTGATATGAAGAGATTTTTTTATTCAGCATGGGAGGTGGTTGAGTCACCGTCCCTGGAGGTGTTTAAGGTGAGGGTGGATGAGGTACTTAGGGGCATGATTTAGGCATTGGTGGGAATGGTTGGACTCGACGATCCAGTGGGTCTCTTCCAACCTGGTTATTCTGCGATTCTGTGATTTTTCAAGATCTGGCTGATCAAGCCTTGAACAACCAGGTATGGCCTTACAGTTCCCTTCTTTCTGCAGGAGACTGAACTAAGAGACCTGAGATTTCTTCAGTCTCAATTATCTTCTGTAACTCCAAGTCACAAGGGAAAGCTGGTAGAGTAAGAAATCAAAATCAGACTTCTACATCGAAGCCCAGTATCTTCATAGGTATAGAAATAAACGCTAGCTATACTGTACTTTCATAGATAGGACATGTACAGAGTTGAATACTGAACAGTCATACATATCAAAACTGCCTAGAAAAATTAGCTTATGCCTCAGCTCAACTACTGTAACTATCTGCATGAACAGTCTAAGCAGTATTTTATACTATCCTGTCAATTAGAATCTTTGTGAATTGAGAAAAAACAGCAGATAGCCAAAATAGAAAATGCTATGGACTTGTCCTCCCTATCTCCTATGCTTGCAAGCACAACTTACAGCAAAGTGTATTATGATGAATTACTCTGCAATTATATCAAAAGCAAGAAAGGCTTCAAGTATATAAGTAGTAAAATGAAGATGAAGCAATGTGTGGACCTCGTCCCAAGTGATGCAGGGTGCTTGACGATACAAGACATGGAAAAATCTAATATACTGTGTGCTTTCTTTGTTAGAGCCTTCCCTAGCAAGACCAGACTTCGTGAAACCCAGGCTCAAAAGACCAGGGGAAAAGTCTGGAAGGAAGATATATCCTTGGAGGAAGGGCATCAGATCACAGAATACTTAAGCAAACTGAACATACAAGGTTGATGGGCACTGAAGGGATACACCAAGTGCTAACATCTGGCAGGAGTCATCACAGGGAACTTATAGTCAGCAGAAAATTCTTAAAATAATGTCAAAATATTACTTGACCAAGGCTCATAGCATTATATTCCAAAACATTCAGGCAGAAGCCAGTACTTTGATACATAGCAAGAAAAAGGCATAAATATTAGAGCAGTTATCCACTTGCATTAATGTTTCTTAGATAACTTTTAGCTCCCATTTTTCTGAATGTATTTGGTAAAGTGACACAAAGCCTGTCTTACCTCACTTAAAATACTTTCTGCACACCTTTGCTCTGAAAGCACATCCTAGCTAAATACATGAACTGCATAAGGTAAAGGTTAAATACAACCTCATGGCATTTGGCCTTCACAACAGCTCTTTATAACTCTGTCATATACATGTAAAAAAAAGGCAAACAGAACAATTTCAAAAGAGGTCAATACTAGGAGAACAAAGGGAAAAAATCATAACACACATAGGATTTTCCTGTCTGAACAGATAAAGCCACTTATGAAATAGTCTCATTCTTAAACTGAACAGTAATATCGTATTTAATTAGATAAGCACTCGAACTGTCGTACAAGATGACACACTCACCATATTTGAGTTCGCCAGCTTTAGGGTATCCAAATAAAAGCTGTACTAAGAGAAGACATCATAGAAGAAAACACCATTCCCCTTTCCCTCATTAATACCACAGGAACCCTTGCTCTCAAATGGAATCAGTACTGAAAGCAGACACTGCCAGTGTCTCCCCTCTGTACTTCAAAGACACTTCTGATTTTTCTTCTTCGATCTGAATGGAAAAAAATTTGATTGCAAATATTGAATGTAGGTGTGCAGTTAGCCTCAAGTTAGAAGGCAATCACCAAGACAGTTGGTTTTCTTGTTCTGTGAGTTACAAGTATGCCAAAATAAGACAGTAGTTACACAAAGCTCAGAACATATCAAACTTACGACTACTTCCAAATTCTTCAAACAGGAGCTTTACTTTCTCCCACTCTGTGGAATTCTTCTTGTCAGGAATATCCAAAGGAACAAAAGCACTGTAAGAAAGCAAAGAAGTCATCTCATGTCCCCTAATTAGTTGAGGATGAAAAGAATTTTACCTTAAAGTTAAGAAAACAGAAATCCACTTTTCCTTGAAGAAAAATTGTGTGACCTCAGCTTTTAAAAATTCTGAGGGCAACGTTCCATTTTATTTACATTCTCCTCAACTGCTGTATTTATCACCAGAGTATGCGTATGAGTTTGGAGAGGCAGGTCTGAGGTCAGTGACTAAGTAACTTTCTATTTAACAACCTTAAAAGAAGTAAAAAATATACACTCTAGCACGATTAAAAGGTTTTAACCTGATTTACTAGGCTGGTTTGACTTGTGTGCAGAGCTCAGACTTGAAGAATCAGTCAAGAAAAGTTCTCCTAAAAATCCACACCTCAGGAAACTACAATAACACAATGATTCCAACATCAAGTATGCATTAAAAAGACATGCTTATCTTCTACTATTACAACTAAAATAATAACACATTTGCAGAATTCATAGAACCATAGAATAGTTCGGGTTGGAAGGGACCTTAAAGATCATCTAGTTCCAAGCCTCCTGCCATGGGCAGGGACATCCCACTAGATCAGGTTACCCAAGGTCCCATCCAACCTGGCCTTGATCACCTCCAGGGATGCGGCAGCCACAGCTTCCCTGGGCAACCTGTTCCAATGTCTCACCTCTCTCATGGTGAAGAAATTCTTCCTAATGCCTAATCTAAATCTGCCCCTCTCCCGTTTATACCCTCATCCTATCACCACAAGCCTTTATGAACAGGCCCTCCCCAGCCTTCTTGTAGGCTCCTTTCAGGTACTGGAAGATCACTATAAGATCTCCTTGGAGCCTTCTCTTCTCCAGGCTGAACAACCCCAACTCTCTCAGCCTGCCCTCATGTAGAAGGTGCTCCAGCTCTCTGATCATCTTTGTAGCCCTCCTCCGGATCCATTCCAACAGTTCCCTATCCTCCTTACGCTGAGATTTCTAGAACTGCACACAGTACCCCAGGTGGGGTCTCATTAGAGCAGAGTAGAGTTGCAGAATCACCTCTCTCAACCTGCTGGCCACGCTTCTTTTGATGCAGCCCAGGATACTGTTTACCTTCTGGGTTGCAAGTGCACATGGCCAGCTCATGTCAAGCTTCTCATCAACCAGCACCCATAAGTCCCTCTCTGCAGGGCAGCTCTCAATCACATTATCCCCCACTGTGTACTGGAATCAGAGGCTGCCCCAGCCCAGATGTAGGACCTAGCACTTGGCCTTGTTGAACCTCATGAGGTTCTCACCTCGTTCTCTTCCTTGTTCTGCACCTGACCCAGCAAACTAAACTGGAGAGAAGTTAATTAAATATTTTTGGCCTTCCAATAAGCAGAGACTAGAAAATAGTGCTCAGAACAACGTCAGGTAGAACAGTCCCCGAGCTGAAAGCTTCCTCCTGTAGCCTCCCCAGCTTAAGTCCAATAATAAGAGCAACTCTTCAGCATCTCCACAGACAAAACAGCCAGTTCTGTAATAGCTGGAAAACCAGTACTTCCATACCAATCCAAAACCACAGCTTCCTGACATAAAACAGAAAGCCTACAAGTCACAAGAAAGTCAGATTTGAAGTGAAACTCAGGTAAAGAACGCGAGAACCTAAAGTAGACAAAGAATGCTTACAAGTATCTTCTAGACTTTTTTAAGAATAGAGTACTTATTTAGATCCCTGTCTCAGTTCCCACTAAACAAATGAGTAACAAATACACATCTTCCAGAAGCATGTCTAAAACTTCAAGTACACAGCTTAAACGTGTGTTTCAAAAGGTTACTGTTAAACTGTGCACTTGTATCAAAAACAAATAGGTCCTCTGCAGAGTTAAAATCTTAAAATTCAAGAAGTCTTAACTTCTAAAAAATGCTTGACTTTTAGCTTCTTAACTACACAATACGTAAATTAAGGCTAGCATTCAGATTTTGTCCTTGTATTTGCCTCTCGTAGTTATTCTTTCTATGAAATAACATAGAGGCAAAATCAAGACATAAGGTTAATAGGTAAAATTTCTACTTAACAGAAATAGAAATATAAATAACTGCAGCTATATTTGCTAAAAAGGGTTAACATAGGAGACTTTGGGAAAACTAAGTGACCTCAAGTCCTTTTACTTTAGCATCACTGAATTTGTCTGTGGACCACATGCAGAGAAGAAATGAAATGGCAGAACACCTTAGGCTATTTATAACTTGCTTGCTTTCCCCATCTCACCCCCCTCCAAGAGCAATATGATTTGGGGTTTTTTTTTGAGACTACCTACAAACAGCATGTCAAAGGTCACTAATTTGAGCACAAGATACAGTAGTCATTCCTCACACTTCAACTGGTACTCCAATAAATCTTGACTGAATGAAATGAGAAGGAGCAGAATCAGGTGCCCAACTCTACTGTTCCAAGCGCCTCAGAATGGCATGCAAGAGCTACAAATTCACACACTTCAGTCCCGAGCAAGCAGGAATCTTATTTCCCCTCTTTTACAGGGTACCCCAGCTAGAAGCAAGCTAGCCAGAAAGCTAACTGGCCCACTTGAACACATTTTTGACCTTTAGTTTAACAGGCTACAAGAACAACAAAACAGAGCCCACACGCCTAGCAATTCAGTCCACACTCCTAAAGGACTTGTAAAAAATAGCCCACCCCTTATACCAGCACAGCACTCAGCAGTTTGGGCCTATTGATGCACACTAAGCAAGAAGAAATTTGACCAAGGTCTGGGCTATTTTGCTGTGTTAACTAAATGGTCAACGCAGCCTGAGGGCCATAGCAGCCCTCAACAAAAGCTGAAGTTGCCATGATAAATAACTCAATCTGTCATTACTGTGGTGCAATAAAAGTCAGGCCATTGACAGCAAACAAAAGGAGTGCAAGTGCAGGGTTTTACAGGTCTAGTTGAGAACTCGGTTCATGCAAGCAGAAAGAGCAACTCAACTCTGATGCGATGTCTTGCAAATGAGTTGTGGACAAATGGAATTATAAACTGCAGTAATTTTAAGAATAGAAGCAAACTGCTGCTGTTTAAAATGCATTCTGGGAATATTATAATCAAGATCTAGATCAATATCTAAGCTGCAGAACAAGGAAAGGAAATGCAGGACAAGCAGTTTAAAACTATTAACTTGTAACAGAGCTAGTAACAGGTGCAGATGGGTCAAGTTGAATTCTTAAATCAAAAAGTGCCATTAACTGTCATCCCTTGTAGAATACCAACACATTAGATTTAAACGCATCTCCATTAAGTGAATTCTGCTATAATGTAATTTGCATAATTATTTATAGACTAATTAGACATATTCATAGCTTAAGCTGCTAATGGTTCTAGAAAGTTTGAGGTAACTTAATTCCAAACACTGACAGTCAGGGCAACATTCCTTTTGCAGTCATACACTCATTAGCTTCAAAAGCAAATACTTTAGCTCAAACCAGACTGCTGTGTAAGGGTACCTTAACATAGACTGTAGTATCTCAAGCCCCTTTGCTCCAGCACATGACATTTAAAAGTAAATAAACTCTGTTCAAGGAAAACAGAATTTCTAAGAAAGGGAAAGCATTACAAGAAAGTATTAGTTGAGTACCCCAGTATAAATACTTCCTATACTTGGCTTTTAATGGTATTCTTCAAGTTACTTTTACGCAAAGCATTTAGGCACTATTACGGACATGCACATTTTTGCCACAGCCTAGAGTATGTGCCTACAGTAAGTCCTTGTAACAGCCTATAGCAAGAGCTGTGAGCGTTACTCCAACTAACTGTCCAGGCAATGGAATAGTGCTCATGGAGCTTTGCCATCAGCTTTAAAAAAACCTCCAAGATCATCTGGTACCAAACAGACATTACATTTCCAAAACCAGTCACGTGGTTCCCCAATGGGGCAAAACAAACGTCCCGGTAAGAATAAGATTTTCTTAGACTTCAAGTTTTGTCCAGCTTTTATGATGTCTTCAACGACTGCTGACTATGAAAGCTGTAGGGTTTCTTGTGTAGACCTGTTTTCCAAGGAACCAAACTTTTTATTGACCTGTTTTAATTACACAGATTGATTTAGCAATAATCAGAACTGAAGTTTTCATGGCGAGAAACAGCACTCATGCAAGCACAAGACGACAGACTGTTTGCTAGGCATTTAACAAGAAATACTCTAAGCCCTCTTGCTCTTGCAAACTGTGTGCATGAGTATTCTAGTGCATTAAGCCTAGTCTCCAAAAATTTAATCCAGTACATAAAACTCCAGTCTGTTTCAATGTAGCTCTGATCCTGACTACCAGCACAAATCTGCTATGGCCAAGTATAGGCAGTACAGCAAGATTTGTTTCCACTAACACATCTCACTTGAGTCTCTCACGTAGAAGCTTCAAGAGCCACACTTCTCCTTCCTATCAAACAGACTTCTGAGGCTCTTTGTTCTTAATGTGCTGATGAACTGGGACAGATAACTTGTGTAACAAGCATGTACCTAAACACTGAGATATCTGCTACTTTATATATATATAGTTTTTTATTATACAGATAGCTACATTAGAATCAGAGTTCACATTTTTCTCTGGCACAGACACTTTACTTGCTTCCTGAACTGAGCTGTTCAGTTTTGCCATTTCCCTTTAAGAAGGCAGAAAAATTCTGTCCTGAAGCAGCATTTGAAGTAGCAAAGATGAATTTTCCATTCTGAGGGCATTAGGATGATGCTACTACTTACTCATTACAATCTTTATAAAAAAAAAAAAGCAACCTCATACATACAATAGCTGAAAAATGTTCTAATTAGAATCCAGAAATACTGAAACCCCTGTAAGTCTCTAAAGGAGTCATGTCTCCTTGCAGCATGTATTCTTGCAGTGTAGATCAGTGGGTTTCAAGTCTGTCCCTATTCAAAAGCACTGTTCCCGAAACTTAGTCCTATCCTTACTACACCTCTCTGCTTTGCAACTCAACCCACGCAATTTCAGAGAAGACTGCAGAAGCCACTGTAATTGACAAGTTGTGAAGACTTACAAGTCTAAAAACAAAGGACAATTAGCAAGTCAAGAACCAAGTTCTATCTTACTAGAAGAGATGAGCATGTTTACAGCTAGCTACTGAGGATTCAGCTAACACCTACTAGAGATACTGCAACATTTTCCAAATTGGATATATTATACAGCACATATATGCATGCCTGTGATGGGAGCCAGCAGTCACAAAAGCTCCCAACAGAAGTTTTAGTACTATTTCTAGACCATGATTATGCTAACTCCTTTAGTCTCTCATAATAGCAAATAAAGAACCATAGAATCGTAGAAAAACCAGGTTGGAAGAGACCCACTGGATCATCAAGTCCAACCATTCCCATCACACACTAAACCACAGCCCTTAACACCTCGTCCACCTGTGCCTTAAACACCTCCAGGGAAGGTGGTGTTACTTGTTATTGTAATGTTACTTGTAATTGCAAGAACAATAGACTTCCTAAACATGTACCTTAAATCTTCATCAAAACTAACCCAATATTCCATGACAAGATGGTATACAGTTAGAAGCAATAATTTCAGTCTGGTTTCTCCTTTACACTCCAGCACTTCGATACGGATCATTTTAGCTTCCTTTTAGTAAATTTTACCAGCTTTATTGCTGCAGTCAAAATGCTAAAAAGCTTACAGCACAGCATACATTAGTAACATGCAATATTGGCATGCATGTCATGTTTAATGGTGATCTTAAATCAAGTTTGTAATTCTGCTAGGACTTTTAGAATAACAGCATTTCCTGCAAGTTACCCATTTAAGTAATGTCTGCCTTTCAAACACTCAGTGGAACCTTTATTGGACAAGGCACGAGTATGTCAAGTATAGCCCTACACTATAATATGTCCTTCACAGAACGCTTCCATGTAGGAAAGTACTAAGCAAGTAACACCTACTCATATTTCTCAAAGCTGTTTTGGGATATCCATGAAAACATGTGATAGAGGCAGAACACAGGAGGAACACAAATATTTCACTCCTTGTACTCCAAGATATCAATGCAGTTGTAAATGTGATAGTCTCACAAGTCCTTAGTGGACGTTCACACTGCACAACAAAGCAGAAGCTGAAAGCACAAGTACGTACACAATCAAGACAACTATTTTAGCTTCATTTAAACTCTTATTTTCATGTACCTAATTCTCAGGATTATTTAAGCCCTGTCAGAGATTAAGCTAGTTATTCTTTATATGAACTGAGCGCACCATAACCAACGTTTTTCATCTTGCATAGAACAAAGTTCTGTTTGGGGTTGTATTTAACACATCCCCTGTCAACACTGAATACAGATACTTACCCAATTAACAAGAGAACTGCACACACTGTCATGAATCCCAGAGTATATTTGAACGCAGTTTTAACGTGCTGTATATTAAAGAGAAAGTTAATAGATTAACATAAAATAAAAAGGGATTTGTCCAGGTTATGGCAAAGCATACTCGGTGTAACAGTTTTATAAAAGTACTTCCACAAAAAACATGAGCAGTTTTAGAAACAACTCAAATATATACATTTTTAAGGACTCTCACAGCTTGAGAGCTGGCATGCACTTATTGTAGTCGCTGGAAGATCAAGCATGTCAAAAAACTTCAGTGCATTACAAAAATAATCAAGATTTAGTTTCAAGTAGATTACTACTGCCTGCTTCAAGAGAAAAGAAACACTACAAGAAGAAGGTACTCAAATTTAGTGTGTATCCCAGAATCAGTACAGTATTTGTCTCCTGCTTTAAAATCTGTTTTCTGTTCTAAGAAAAACCTTAAGTTTTAGCTTCCTCTATGAAGTACAGCTCAAAGGCACTTGTAGGAAGATTCATAGAAAAACAGATTTTAATTATTGATCTCACTAAGGTTTCTTTTCATGTGAGGCCACAGTGCTTAGAATACACTATATCAGATCTGGTGTTATTAAAAGCTGCTTTAGTATTTTTAAAACATTTAGTAAAGAGATGCTATTAACACTGTAGTATTGAAGTTAAACTATCATTCTTGCTTTCATTTTTTTACATTTATTTGTCTTTTCGCTGCTTAGTGCATTTGCTAGAGTGAACTTACCAAGCATGTGTTGCCATCATCTTCTTCCTTCTCCTCGTAATAGAAATAGACAAAGGGAATCCACATGAAGACGCAGAACAGTATGATCGAGTACAAAGCTACAAGGAAGAAATTAAGTCAAGAGACAGTTACATTAGCACTTCATTTACTGCATAGTAATTCAAAGGAAAGAATGAGTTTCCTCTCCTCCTAGCTGTTGCTAATTTCAAGCACTGACAAGTTAATAAAACTTACTAGCCAACATAGGAACTATTACTGGTTTGTTAACTCCAAAACACTTTTAGAATTGATCCTCTCAAACCAACAATTTCAGATACACCTCCAACATGGCAATGATAAAAAGACTAAAAGTAATAAACTGCATGCAGGTGATATATAGGATTAGCACACTGGGAGACATAGCATAAAGGATGGTGAATAAAAGCAAGCTACATCACCTAAAACAGCAGTTGTTCATAGAAAGGGTACATACAAAAATACAATGCATTTCAAGTTACTTTAAGCACTGGACTTCATTTCAGAGGATGCTCTACTATTAATTTAAGTACATTATAGATGGAAAGCAAGGTTGTTATTGACAACCTCAATTCACAGAACAAGTCATTGCAACATAGTAATATAGCATCATCACTTAGCCTCCTTTCTTTAAAGAAGGAACTAACTGAAGAATGCAACAGACATTTATCCAAATAGTCTCTGAATCAAAACAGTCACACTGTCTTATTACTTTTATGCACAGGTGATCTTAAGAGACTTTAAGCCACTCAGTTTAATACAGGTAAAGGGTTAAGCTAACACAAGTCTTCATGAACACTAATTGGTAAGTTTAACACATTAAGAAAGACAACATTCAGATTAAGAATATCAAGTTTTTATCTTCATCTCCTTGCATTAGAAGTTACATGGTTTTTAGGACACCATTATTTAGCAAAATCCTTCATCACTTCTGAATACCTTAAAATGTTTCAGAAGTCTATTAGGAAACCAAAAGGTGTCAAGTGGTACCCTACAGTAATTGCAACCAACAAGGAACATTTCCATAGCATAGCTAACGAGGCCGTCAAACAAGCACAAAACCCAACCATTTGAGTGGGTAAATAGAGGATTTAATGTGGTCCTGGATATCTGATCTCTGGGTATTTTTAATCTTTGCCTTATTTTGCATAACTGATCAGTGCCTTCCCACCACTAACCAGTATAAATCATCCTTATGTTAGTTTTGTGTCTTCATGTATTGCCTAGTTCAATTCTTGGAGTATCCACATGCTTCAAAGAAATCTACCTCATCATTTTAGAGTAAAGATACCAATTAACCTAGAACCTAAATAGGATTAAGGAGTTATTTCTAATCAGAACTCATTCTTCCGAAAAATACTTAAAAGTAGTAGAGGCATCTACTGGTTAGAATGCTAAGCTAGCACACCAGTGTAATAAACAGAACAATTTCTTGGTTAGTTCAGAAGCACTCACTTTGTCAAGAGCACAGAATTCAGGGCTCCAAGACACCTTAAAACTTCAAACCGTGAAACACAGCATTCTTACATCGTCTACAGCATTTCTCAAATATTGTGAATGTCTTCAGAAATCAAATCTCTCCAACCTAAAATCCACTTTTTAAGACTCGTCTTAAATCGACACTGCACCGTGCCATTAAATTAGTCAAGTTACACGCATCATTAATCACAGATCAGAATAATCAGCCCATAGAGGTCACTGCAAGCACAGAAAATAGCCTTACTTCTAAGTTTTACTATCTCAGATTCAGCACATCTTGTTTACATGTAGCTCTTCATCTAATGGGATTGATGCATGCTTCTTCCAAGAGGATAAAGGAAGTGACTTGAATCCAAGAGAATAGGCTTATTTCATAAAGTTCCTAGATATCATTTACTACTACATCAAAACATTGGTACTACCTAAATGCTCTTGATGCAGTAACTTAATTCAATTTTAAGAGAACAGCTGAGGCCTTTAACACTAAACTCAGGGTTCTTTTTTTTTTAATTACTTAAGCCATTCATGTCCAGTTACTGAATACACAACTCATCTGTATTTGGAAATTGTTTTACATAGTTTTATAACATGATGATAAAACACACTATAAATCCTTTCCTTTCTGAAAACTGTTTTCTGACTCATTCCTGTAATTCTTCATGCTAATGTTCAGTTTGCTAACTTTCTCATTTGCTACAATGTATTGGCAGAGGACTATTCTCAATGGCTACTGCCAGTCAGCTACACTTTTCAACCAAGCTTTGCTTAATTGTCTTAGTTAACTTTATGGAGGCTGTTAAATTGATGCATAGTTTTTCCATACTTCACCAGGTTTTGAAAATGCCTTCTTAAAAAAGACCATACTGGCTACTAAACCAGTGGAAGAATCTAAGGAGGTATTAGACTATCTAGCTCATCTTAATTATGAGAAAGTTACACCTGGCAGCAATCTTGAAGTTGAAACCAATCGTCCCTTCATGTTTTCATCCGGCCTCTTTATTCTAGTACTACGCAAGAGCAACTAGAAACAAAGAAAAGCAAAATGCAGTAGGTGCAAGAAATCAAAATACTTCAGGAACTGGGAAGATGTCAAACAGGATCCGAGTTCAATATAGTCCCTCAAATCCGTTTGAGGAAGTGGAAGAATATTATAGGATCAGAAGCCTTTGCCACCACACAACTCTTGCTCTTCCAGATAGTATCACGTACTAATGCACTGCCTAACTTCAGTACTACCAATTTGCTTAAACCAATGCTTTGCTGTATACCCTCTCACTTCTTTGCAGAGGTCACAAGCTATGTCAGAAAACCTAAGATGAATGTTTTTGCTCAAATACATTATTCTCGCATAAAAAAAAAAAAAATCTCTTACAACTTTTTTCCCCACCTATTTTTATGGCTGCAATAACTTTCCCTTGGGCAAACAAGATGTTAAGGAATATAAAACAGTAATGAATTTCAAGTCACACACCTGTTGGAAGTCGGATAATTTTAGCACTTCACCACAGTAGGTGTCAATACTGTAACAGACTTTCAATTTTTGTTCTGCCAGATTGCTTCTCAAAATCACACTCATTAGGAGAGTGTTTCTATAGATGTAACTCCTCGATATTTGTCAAGTACAGCTACACAAGACTTCCACAATATTTAGCATGTCTTCTCTTAGGACCAGACCATGAAAACATGTAGCTACATTTGACTTCTAACAACTTCTACAAGCACAGGTGTTTGCATCAATGACTCAGTATTAAACACTTGCAGTAAGCAAACAAAACTCCATGCAAAAATCATCCCAGTTATACCAAGTATTACCCTGGATAAATTTCTACTCAAGAACTTCAGCCTAGGAATCACTATACAGTAACCAGTGTCGACTTAAGACATAAATCCATTTAAGAAAAAAAAGGAAATGAAAAATTTGAGATTCAGCATAGACTTTAAGGCATGCCCAAAGGGATGGCCATAAAATTTATCAGACACTCCTTGCCACACTACAGTTGGCAAACACTTAACCCACGTAGGTCAAGAGATTTTTAGGCTACCTCACAGAAAGAATAGGATCTACCAATGGCATCCTTTCACCATTCACAAAAATCTTAACCAAAGGCACTGAACATCAAGCTGACTCCAGTAGGTAGGATTTACTTGCTTGAGGAAACAGACCTACAGAATACAGATCCAGGTTACCATTAATTGTTTCAGCCTGGTTCTCCATGGTACAAAGGAAATTGCAGCTGGATGGTTTCCAGTTCTAACCCTTTCTGAAAAAGGCTTTTCTTCCAAACACAAGCTGACATGCTGTTTTAGAGCATCTGCCAACCACTGATCATTCTTCAACCACTCAAGTACTGCCAGACATTCTATTATAGTTGGGTTTACGATAATTAATACTAAGCCCCTATGGCTTCAAAGCAATCAGACTGGTTTCCTAAGTAAAGCTCTTAGGCCACTCAAGTCCCACTTCAAATTACAGGTGTTTCAAGCCTCATTCTTCAAAGTTACCTCATTTATCATTCTACCAGTACAAAGCCATTCTACTTTTGTATTAGTCTAGCCAAGAAATCAGCTGGGTGTAAGAGATAAAACATTGTTTGTGGGGACCAAGGACTTTATTAACAAAGTAGGTTTTTCTGCATTCAGCGAGTTTCCTCAATAAACCACAATACGGGTACTAAAGTAAACCTTAATATTCTAAAACCTCAAGCCACAGTCTCAAAATTCTTGCCACAGTTAGAAGCAACTTGGACTGAAGGGCAGTGGCCTGCATACCAATTATTCACATTATAGGTTTCCACACAGCTACAGGAGGCAAGATAGTTTTCACTGCATTTTCAGGACAGATTAGAAAGTACTGGTATTCATATACTTACGTATAAAAGGAGATTTCAGATCTACTCATCCTGTTTAAAGAAAAACATGCCTAGACCAAATACATTTAAAAGATACAAGTAGGAAAAACATGGAACAGCATACAAGACTGGAAGAGTTGTCTAACTTATTCCTTCTCAGCTTTCATTTCACTGTACGTGAAACAGCAGCAGGGGACTAGACCTAATGATGCAGGAGAGGCATTAGAATGTTTTTATATAGGAATAATGGAGACATCTGAAAAATAAGTTACCTATTACTGTTCACTTCAATGTAGCTCTAGTTAAAGCAAAATGGGCATCGAGCCTTCACATTAAAAATCACACAAGAAAAATACTTTTAAAACCATCTTTAAATCTCTACCACCATCTGGAGGATATGCTATGAAAAACATTAGTCCTACAATATTTCAAGCAGACCTGTCCAGAGAGGCCAAAACCAAAAGCAGTTTCAAGTTTCAACTACTCCAAAAATTAGTTCAGGATTTACGAAGAGATATCTTACTTTAAAAAGAGACTCAATTAGCCCAAAACACCTCACAGAAATTTACCAAGCAGTCTCAAAAATATATATATATTCAAAACAGCTAACCCATAGTCTAGGACAAAAAACATCAAGACTTACCAAAGTAGAAAACTACCTCCAAGTTCGTATCATAGACCAAGGTAGGTTTTTCACTCAAACAATAAGCATCACTTGTCTGTAGCTACCTCCCAGATACATTCATTAGCAGTAGAACTTCTAATAAGGAAAGTACAATCAACTGTTCTAAAACTATGTAGAGGTTTGGTGAAGAGTTACTTTATAAGACTTTATTTCAATCAATTTTTCACTTCAGTTTTGTTTAGGATTAGCACTCTGGATGCTCCTTTACAGTAGCTTTTACTTTGAATATGTTAGTTGCTGAATCTGTTAATGCACAAACACTACACTAACCATTTCAAGAATTCAACACAGGTTAAGCAAATTTCACTGTTACACGTTAAGCACCATAAAAGTTACAGCAAAACCATGTGTTTCTCTTTATAGACCTATAGCCACATACAGAGGAAACAAGTTGACAGCAGATTATATAACAGAAGCCATTATTTTTTCCACGGTTTGGCCTTTGGTACATTTGCATTTTTAGGTGGCTCTTGAAGGTAAAAAAAGTCAATAAAAGGCACCAAGAGTAAGACTAAAGTTCAACGAAAAAGGAATAACTCAGTATGACCCCTAAAAACTCCATGCCTTAACTTAAATGTCCAATTAATTTAAAAAGTCATAAGTTAATACTTACTGTAATACCCATAAAGTACGGTGTCTTCAATTTGTCTTGTAACATTAGCATCAGCCCAGTCCTAGTTATAAAGGATAGAAGCATTTAATACCAAATTAAAATAAAAGAACACTTCATTCAATAGAAATCCTACACAAATGAAGAAGCTGCTATCATGTGCTTAAGGAAAAGTATAAATCACTCAGTTTTCCCATTTTAAGTGCTGGAATTTAACTTAAACCTAGCTTCCTTAACAGACTATTAAGGAAGATGCATTTTGAGGGACTGCAGTAGTATCCACACTGCTTATACTCACTTTTGCTGTTCATCTCATGCTTCAAGCTGTGGGGTTTGGGTTTTTTCAGATTATGAATCCTTAGCTAGCATACGTTGTATCATCAACACACAACTGAAAAAATTATTACTGAATGCCATTTTTAGCAGATAATTTAGTACATACGCTTTTATTCTATACTTAGTATTTAAACAACACTCTAAATACATATTTTTATGAAACTGATTCTAGTTTCCCACATATTAGACAAGGCAACTGTTGAGTCTGAAGCTCAACCTGAACAGCTTTCTGAGTGTTCTGTAAAAAAAGCAAATTCAGGCATGATTATTTCCAGTTCTAGCCATTCTCTCTGGAGTCTGAGCACTGCAGTGAGCACTAAGCTTCAAAGTCAAGTCCTTGCAGGGACAAAGCTGTCCTCAGGATGACTTTTCCACAAAACCAACCCTGGAAGCAGAATGGTACATTAGAAAAGACTGCACAGACATCCAAACTGTATGAATTGCCCAGACCAGTAGATAGATGCAATGGACTTAACTTTATAATCAACACATTTACATCTGCTTTAATTTTTTTCAGAATACATGCACATGCAAAGCATAAATGGAAGGACCCAATCTAGTCAAGAATCCATTCATTTTGGAATCAGTATCTCAATCAAAAAAGCATCAGTTTATCAGGAAGGCTAACACTAGCAACTGCTTAAAGAGCAGCCCCAAAATCCCACTTCATATAACCAATATCCACACAATGAGATTTCAGTCACAGAAACAGCATCACAATCTAGAGTTTAGGAAAGATGGAAGTGAAAATACAATTCTAGCTAGGCTGGTAAGTGCACACAGCCAGAAAGCCAAGTTCTTGTCCCATCTGTTTTTTCTTCTCCTCTAGAACCACCACTGACTTAAGGAAATTAAATGTTTTGTAGCATAATCATTGCAAGCTAAACTCAGGGACTGAATACAAAGGTCCGAGTCTGCCTACACAGCTTTAACACATTCCAGAACCGTTCAACTCTTGTGGCATCCACTCCATGTGCAGTCAAGATCAATAAAGTAGAAGCAAGAACTCTTCATAACTTAGTGATTTGGGAGACACAGCAACGGAATAGTATTGGTGAGAAGAGATTCAGTACTGTCAAAACTCTTTTTGGTTTCTTTGTGTAGACTTTTTTTCAACTGGTAAGCTCAAGCCCTTTCAGCTGTTGTAAGGGACACATCCATTAATAGAGAGCACATGAAAAACACAAGCAAGCTTACTCCTTAAGGAATGCATGTGACTAACACTTAGTTTATCAGTTCTCAGAACTGCCTAAAATTCTCACGGAACATGGGCTTGATAACATACCATAAACACTTAATTACCCTATTATCTCAGAAAATCAGCACCATCTTTCTTCAAATTACTACATAAAGGCCTCCAGTAGGCCACTTCACATGAAGCTTTTCAAGTTCACTGTCTGAAATAAATTACATTATCATCAAGCTGGAATTTGATTAGAAAAGCATACATGCATTTTGTCATCTAATCAGTGAAAGAAAAGGATGGAAAATATTTTAGTGGAAGGGACAGAAGCAACACCTTAAGTTAAATGTCTGTCATGTACACAATAACTTAATCTTTGAAGACTGTCAGGCTCAAGCCCAACAGCCTTTCAACTGAAAAAATTCAAAAGAATTTGATTGTAACAGTATTAAATACACAGCATATTAAAGTGTGTAAAGTTGCCAAGTGTTAAAAGTTAAGGAAATGCATCACTTTAATCGCTTTTTCCTAAGGGAAAGGCAAGACTGAAGTAAGCAGGTGGTACTGTTTGCTTCCAAGTAAATATTCGATAAAATTTTCTTCTATGAGCAACTGAGACACTCAAAACACACCAGCCAAGAAAAAGCATGAAAAACAGTAAAAACTGAAGTTCAAGTGCCATAGCCACTTTCAAGGAAGAGGTAGACAGTCATTGAAATATGACAGGTCTTAAGAGCCAAAAAGACTGCTTCTCCAACTCCAGAAAAGCATTAACATGGCAGGAGGGTTGGAACTAGGTGATCTTTAAGATCCCTTCCAACCCAAACTATTCCATGACTACGATACAGACGCAGCATTTGAAAACACTGTTTTTCAATTTGTTGTTGACATTAAGGTGTGTACAGGATTAGAGTAACATACCTTATGGCATATTAAAATAGAGAGATATTATCGTACAGTAAAAGATGTAAAGATGCACACAACGGCAAAATGCACACATGCCTGAGCTAACAAACTTTCCATCACTCTGCACAAGAATAATATGTGATGCAAGCTAACTTAACAGTATATCAAATCTATGCGGTCAGCTTTCTGTCAGCTGCTGAAGCCCCACATATAAACAAACTAAAGAGGCAAAAATTCTTCTTGCAGGCAAATTATCTGTATGTATATATCCTCAGCAACTCAAAAGCCGTAACCAGTTCAACTGAGCTGTTTCAAAAAGTACTGACAGCAGCAGTGTCTTGTCAAAAGCAAAAAGCACTGCTACCTGGTGACTGTCAGAGCTCTGACACTCTCAGCAGCAATGTTACTATATCAGGTTGATAGGTATATGAATTTACTGGACAAGCACGCTGGGGACTCACTTGAGAACTCATCTGGAGAGCCTCTAGATCTAGAGAGTTTTCTTCTCCATCCATTACGGCCCAAGCTTGTGCTACATATAACAACAACCTTAGAAGCACAATAGCACAATAGCTTAGCAAGGTGACAATTAAATTGCTGTTGAAGGCAGTGATGAAGATATGAAAACGCAACCACAAATTCTCTTATGATCCAAAGAATTCAGGCATTCCACACTGTTCTGCTGTACTTCATTCTGTTCCATGCAGGTTAGCAAGAATACATCCTATCACCTTTAAAATACTTGTAACAATGTTTTGTTTTGATAGATAAGGGGATCAAACTGCAAGGATACCTGCAATGACTATGATGGCCTACATAAGTACTCCTTAAGAGTCATAACTTTAATAGAAGCAATGTTGAAGAATTTAGGAGATGTAAATACAGCAGTAAGTGTAAAAAGTAAATAGATTAGGAAAATGTTACTACACAAAGATATAGAAAGGCAGTTTAAGATACTTCAATTTCTCCCAAAGCTAAAACTAAAGCAGCACTCCCTCAAAAGATGAATTTTATTATTACATACATAGAAAATCGGTTATGAAGAACACTTGCTTCCCCAAGCAAGCATATAGTGGGGTCTTCCTTCTAGCAACTCTGTCACATTAACCTATTTCAACAGAACCATAATATTCAAACTGCACAGGTAACTTCCCCAAGTACAAGCTTATCTGACATTTTTGACCTTCCTCACTCTTTGGTGGGGGAATGACTATGAATTTCATCCTTCTGCCCCTTGTTAAAGGTGATATTCCTACTGTCATTGCTGGACTCTGCAGGAATATCACAAGTACTGAGTGAAGCTCCTAGTCTCTGCAATGATACCTTAAAAGAGCTTGAAGGGGCGCAACATTATAGATTTGAGTACTTCTGATGTTTCAAAAGCAGACAAAGCTGCCATTCTGCCAATTAGCCTCCCCCAAAGCTTAGCCAATGAAAAAGAAGATACAACACCAAAGACTGAAGAGTGGGCCATAACATGGTTAGATTTAAAGAAATTTTGTATCTGGGATCCTGATCTTCCAGCCTGTTGCTTCCAAAAATGGGACAAACAGGATTTTGACTGCTAGATGGAGTGTAACACACAAACATGCATGTGTCAGCCACATCTGCCTACCATGAATATTTTGGCCAATTATTACTTAAGTAGTAGTAATTCCTCCTCAGAACAGGAAGCATGGTCTCAGTTTATAATGATGTCTCAGATAACACCTTTGGAGAAAAAAAAAGAAATCTGACATTGCCAGTGGTTCTGTATTCTAAGCAGCTACATAATGAGTTTCTCTAATGATACAAAAGAAATCTTAATAGAATGGTCTGCAAAAATCATCTCCCATTAAACAGATGCTACTCATTGAATCATTATGAAGACAACTTGCTTTTAACAGCTTAGGCAGACACCCACAGTTTGTGAGATATTCCATCTAACTAGCCTGAAAGAAATGTCACTGACTTTTAACTTCATATAGCAGCAAGACTCCTTCCATTTCAAAAACTAACAGTTCTTATCACATCCCCTGTCTTCTGCCGCCTCAACAACAGAATAAAAAAAGGACTGTGATGGTAACATACTTGTTTCAAGCAGTCTTCCTGCTGCAAGACAGTATCAGCTACATTTAAAATATTTATGAGACTTGTAGGTCAGGAGCAGAGGTCCTGGGTTCCAGGATCAATCTTAAGTCTTTAAGCTAGGTTTTCTGTGCCTAAGCACTTGTTATAAATCAAACAAGCTTTCAGATCAAACAGATCAGATCCAACTGGATGTATTTGAACTCCACTGCACAAACTAAAGTATTGTCAATGCAAACACAGCTAAAACCTTCAAGATAAAAGTGGTGCTGGTGAATAGTATCAGGCCTTCGCTTACAAGGTAATACACAGGTTCTTTTGATTAGTACTATAACCAAAAACTTGCTTTCCTTCTTAACAGCACTATGATCAAAACTTCTAGAAAAGGTGTTCTGGCAATGAGTTCTACTGCACAAAGGAATAATGACCAAATCTATGCACCACTGTTCTTTCCTTCAAGGGCTACACAACTACTTTGCAAAAAATCATGCCAAAACACCTCTGTTCATTAATTGTAAAAGCTTCATGGTAATATTTTATAAATCACTCAAAAAATGTTAAGACACACTAACAGGTACCAAATGCCACAAGCCCCTTCTTTATCATGAAGAATAACATGGCTTAACTGAAAGACATATAAAGAGTAACTTAAATTTGAATCTTGCCAAAACGTACAAAACCACAGTTAAACGCGGACCAAGGTACAGTACATGACTTGTGACAAGGAAGACTCCTCAGAACAAGGACTACATAACACCATTTTAAATTAATTCTTCCAGAAATCATCATCATTTTCACAAACTTCAGAAAACGATCATCTGCCTGGTTACTACACTTCAAACAATTAAGTCAATCCCTGTAGCCAGGGCACAACATTCACTTGTCACCAAACACACAATTCACAATGAGAACACAGCATCATCAGACTATGCCTCTGCTATTAGTCTAATATTCTTTTTGACTTCGCTACAAGTTTGGTCACAGGAAAACCTCAAGGATAGCTACAAGTTGACAGTATGGTCAGACGCATTAAAAGAAAAAGAATTCAAAGTCCAAATATAGTATCTTTTCCTTTTAGGTTGCGCATCCTTGACTTTCTCAACTCTCTAGCATCAACACCAGGAATTACAGTTGAGAGGTAGAAGAAAAGAGTACATACAGAAAAAAATTGTTTACCTAGTATCTGGATAACTTTCACTGGTCTTATGGCAAAAGCGTGGGGACCATCCAGTTGAAAGGGGGTTTTGTGAACAAGCAATTTTTTTTTTTTACATAGAAGGTTACCCACACCTGCTACTTGGATCTGCCTTCAAAATTTACCACATAGAAAAATCTAGTGAAGACTTAACTCCCTCTAGCTATCCAAAAGAAAGTATTCTTGCCAGAGCCACAGCACTGCAGACCTCAGCGCCACATCTTGCCCTTGGAGCTGCAGGGTTTGAAACAATATTCCAAGGGAAGGGCAGTAGACCCCTGGAAATACCCTGAGCCCAATCCAGTCTGTCCTACTTGCGAAGCAGTAGCAGAAAAGTAATATGTTACCCATAAGAGTGTTAAAAGCCTTAGTTAGGATGTAGCATCCTAACTAAGGCTTTTAACACTCTTATGGGTAACATATTACTTTTTAGATGCTGTCAGCATCCTAACTAGATATTACTCCTAATCTGAAATTACCAAATCAATAAAGCTGCGTGTTTATGTGCAGGTTCGTATATCTGACTCCACGTCAACACTACAATATCAGTAGGGCTATGCTAAAACAACGCAATTTCAACACCTGGGTTGGACCAAATGTTTTAGATTCAGAAGATCTCAAGCTGTTGCTGCAAAGCTAGAAACTTATTCAGCCAAACCTTTAAAGAGAAGGAAACACTCTTCTGCAAGGCAGTATCAAGAAATTTTATTTCAAAAGGCCATCAGCAGCACCTACAAACATTAAGAACTAAGCAGTACCAAGAAGCCCTAGAAGCATAGGCAAAGGTAGTTTAAAGAAACAGAAGTTTTACCCACAAGCATGAAGGCTTGCTTTTGGTACAATTTTCAAACAGAAACTACCTACTTCACCACATCACAGCACATGGCCACTTACAAATAAATCCATCTCAAGAAAAAAACAGTATTTTAAGTACACAAGTCTTGCTTCCTCAAATGTTTGTAGTGGCTGCATGACTACAATTGACCTATTCTCCTCACACTTCTCAAATCAGGAAGGCATACATTAACAAGATAAGCCTCCTTTGCAGCAGGAAATTCTGCTTAGCTCCCAGTGTTCCATATGGGCCTAGTTATATCACTTGTTACTTCTCCAGTCAAGTTAATATATTTCTTAATACTCAGTATTATCTTCATTGAGTTGCTAGTATTATTATATAAGAAATGTCTTCTCTATCTTTTATACCCTTCTTCATCCTGAATAAACAAGGTCTGAAGACAAACTTTTAACCATAACACTGAACAGTTTAATATATTCTGTATTACCACCAAGAGACAGACATCACAAAAAACATGTGACAGCTCAATTCTAAAAGCTTCTTGTGACTTATATTTACAGCAGCACCAGCAAAAAGGCACTCTATCAGGTGCAAGCTAGTTATGAAGTGTTATCAGGGAGCTGGTAGGACCTAGGTTTTCCTTTGGTAGCAGGGCTGAAAGGGGATACAGTCATCGAGCCATGTGTAGGCACTGACCATCTGCCTACTCTCTCATTTGTATCAGGATGTTCTCTTTTACTGTAGACCCAGGTAAGCTCCAAACCAAACTAAGCCGTTTTTCAAATTATTAACACGCTCCAGTTCAGCCTGGTTTTAACGGTGGTGTCCTGACAAGGACACTGGGCCACTGCCTTTGAGAACCATCCTTGAAAATTAAAAAGGCCAATGCTTTAAGCATTGGGAAGACCTCTTATATAAAGTAATGCTTAGAACAGACTACAGTAAGTACCCATCCCATGAAAAACTCATTTCACCCAACAGCTCCCTACAGTTTAAGTCTATAAAAATAGTAGTTCAGTTAAGGCAGTACCAACGAAGAAGAGATACTACTGTAGTCTCCTTGTGCCCTCCCCCATGAGTTTTTCCAGCTTTCCCTCTCAAAAAAAAAATAAAGTACTTATTAACACAGGCTCTACAGTAGACTAGTAGGTAGACTAACACAGTAAATATTTATAAGCCTTAATGTTTCAGTACCAGAGTAACAACACATTTGAAAAAAAAAAAAAAAACCAAATAATCTTAGACTGCAAATGGACAATAACAGCATGTCTTTGAACATAGAAGCAACAAATTCCATTCTACAACACCTTATTATGATATACTAAAGTAATATGTATGCCATTTATTTATACATTCAGGATGGCATACTCAGCCCTTTTAGCACAACAGAAGGAATGAGCATTCGAAAATGAGTAGAACACTAAAAATGAATACTACAAGTGAAAACTTCAATGGAGTTCAAATAGAGCTCTGTGTTGTATTTACAGTATTAGTACTCAGCTTCCCAAGAAACTCAGTCAGTAGAACAGTTATTAACACTCTGCCAGCCAAACAACATCCTCTTTCAACATGTTTCCTTTGAAAAGGCAGTTAAAATTTGATAAAGTCCCTACCTTAAATGTACCATTTGGATTTTTCATGTACGAAACCAAGAAGATGTCCACTGGTAGCAGCGCTGATGAGATGAGAGCAACTGCCAGCGCAAAGATCGCCGTTACAGTAGAAATCACTTCGCTTTCCCGACGACTCTGATACTTGCGCACGTAAATCCAGGAGAAAATTAGAATAGCCTAGAAGACACAGAGAAAAACAGGTATGAGTTGCATAATAAGGATGTCAGAAAGTAGAGACGGAAGTTACACCCTGTGTTTCGGTATTTATGACTGGTACGGTATCAACACACTTCTCACACCAACCTCAGGGATCAATGGTACATTCCCCACTGCAGCTCCCTCTGTACTTTTGATACAAGAAGTATTTACTATTACAAGAAGCGGAATGTTTTGATTTAAGCTAAACTAAAGTGTCATCTAAGTAATGGTATTTTGTCCAAGTCAAACAGAACATCCCTCTGGTAGCGTGGGGTTTGTTTGGTTTGTGGTTTTGTGTTTTGTTTTTGGTTTGTTTGTTTTTTGGGGTTTTTTTTCAAACAGCGTTTTGTCCAGACACTGTTTATTCTTTGCAGATGGCAACGTCTTGTGCTCAGTGTGGTCTGTGCTGATCAGATGTGCCTCCTACCATCGCCTGTTTACAGCCTTTCCCTGTCTCAAACGCCGGGTCAGAGTTAGAGCCAAAGCTCCAAGTTAACAAGAGATGTGACGGTTGTGAAGTTCACAACGACACTGAAATTAGTCCTTGTGGAGTTACAGACTGCTCCTAAGATCTGAGGGACGCTGTCCCCGCGTGTTCCGAGCCGAAGGGACCCCGAGACCCTCGGGTCCCTCTCTGCCCCCGCCCCCAGCGCTGGGGACACCCGCGGTCCCGGCTCCGGCCGGCCGGGGATCCCTGCAGCAGCCGAGCCCCCGGCGGGCTCGGGAAGGGCCGCACTCACCAGCAGCGCCAGGCCGAAGAGGCACCAGCCCGTCAGCAGCTCGGACGCCGCCGCCATCTTGGCTTCCGCCGGCGCGCGCAGGCACGCCTGCCCCCGCCCCCCCGCGGGTTTAAAGAGAGGCGCCGCCCCCCGGGAGGGGGTTGCGGGGGCGGGAGGGTGAGAGGCTGCTGGCAGGGGCGAGTCACACAGCGGCCGATAGAAAATGCAGCGTTTAAATAGAACCATAGAATGACAGAATGGTTTGGGGTGGAAGGGACCTTAAATCCTGCATCCTGTGATTGTCCTAGAAGCTGTGCTAGAGCACATGGAGGTGATTAATGGCAGCCAGTACGGCTTCACCGGGGCAAATCCTGTATGACCAACTTAGTGGCTTTCTATGCTGGGTTAACCGCAGCGGTGGACACAGGTAAACTGATGGATGTGATCTATCTAGACTTCTGTAAAGCCTTTGACACGGTCCCCCCCAACATCCTTCTCTCTAAATGGCAGAGATATGGATTTGATGAGTGAATGCTACGATGGCTAAGAAACTGATTGGATGGTCGTATTGAAAGAGTCAATGGCTCAAAGTGCAGATGGAGATCCGTGACAAGAGGTGTCCCTCAGGGGTCCGAACTGGGACCGGTGCTGTTTAATATCTCCATGATACCGACAGCGAGAATGAGTGCACCCTCAGCAAGTTTGCAGATGACACCAAGCTGAGCAGTGCAGTTGCCACACTGGAAGGACGGGATGTCATCCAGAGGGACCTGGACAGGCTGGAGAAGAGGGGCTGTGAGAGCCTCATGAGGTTCAGCAAGGCCAATTATTCAAATGCATTTAGAGTTCATCTCTAAATCAGCAGCTAGAATCTATAATTGTTAGAGCAGAGAAACATAGTAAAGAAGATACTTAATCATAAAACTTTTGTTAGGAAGATGACCTTAAGCCAAAAATACAGATATCATGAAAGCAACATCTCAACAATATAGTTACCAGTCTGTATTCAGAGAAGAATAGAAACCTAGGTCCTGCTTGTGCATGAGGGGGAAGGCCTCATGGAGATAAAAGATTTTGTGTAATGAAATTGTGTTCCTCCAAATCATCTTGGTGCCAGAGAAGGCCATGGAGCACGTCACCTTGAGTGCTGTCACACAGCACAGTCAAGCAGCCAGGTGATCAGGCCCTGATAACATGGGGTTATGAAAGGCAGGCCCTGCCAAACTAACCTGATCTCCTTCTATGACAAGGTGACTCACTTAATGAGTGAGGGAAAGACTGTGGATGTAGTATACCAGGACACTGATTATTTTAACTGAATATTTAACTTAATCTTGCCAATTAAGCAGTGAGTAATTTTGATGGAACCAACTACATTCTAATAACTTAAAGTGGGACCCTGCAACTATTTAGTGAGGCTGTATTTTCACATGCAATGCGTGGGAGGGACACGGTGCAAGAAGTGGTTGCTGTTGCAAAAAGTGGGAAGTTTTTTATTTAAGCTAAAGTAGAGTCAGGCTTCATCTAAGCAATTGCATTTTTTGAAAAGTTAGAATGTCCTAATACAAAAAATGCCTGCAAATAAACTCTCTAAGACATGTTTTGGAGTTTAAGAAAGCAGGCATCCTTTATCAGGCTTGAGCAACACGAGGGAACAATCTCCATTGATCCTGACAGACAAGAGCTAGGGACAAAAAGTGTTTCCCACTTTTGTCTGCAGAGACAGGAGTGGGACTCGAGGATCCTTGTGGGTCCCTTCCGACTCAGGTCACTCTGAAATTTTCCCAGAAATATTATGCATGTTCTGTTACTTTCCAAGGACTAATGTTGATGTTATGATGAAATTCACAACAGTCAAATCTCTTGCAAATTTGGAGCTTTTGCTCCAGCTCTGTCTGATCTTGCATTTGAGACAGGGAACGGCTGCAAACAGAGGTGATTACAGAAGAAGACACATCTGTTCAGCACAGATATACTGAACATAAGACGTTATCATCTCCAAAGAATGAACAGTGTCTGGGAAAACACTGTTTGAAAAAAGAAACAAACAAACCCCATGTTATCAGAGGGACATTCTGTCTGACTTCAAAAAAAATACCATTGCTTCTATGAAACTACTACTTTATCTTAAATCAAAACATTCTGCTTCTTGTAATAGTACCTATTTCTTTTATCAGTATTAATATCTGCGGTGTGTGTGGTTCAACAGCTTTACCATGAAGTGTCTGAGATCTTAGCTGGGCTCCAGTCTGCTTCAAAAGTGTTGTGACTGCACTCACAAGCTCTGCGTGGGGTGGTTGCGGGTGACAGGTAGATACCTGCAGAGGATGTGTTGGTTCAAGGAGGGGAATGTTGTTTGCAGGGGGAAATACCTATACCATGTATTAATTTACTATGAGAATGGTGCAGGTGGAAGTAGAGTGCAGTGATTATTTGCATGCTGCTTGGGTGGTTGGTCATAAGTTAAGTTATCAGGTGATTTTAGGGCCTCTCAAGAAAGCACCTGCTGCTGGAGAAGTAGTATTGTCTGGGAAGCTCATACTGGAGTGGCAGGTACTTATACTGGGTTTTCATTTGATGTGAGGACACAGGCATGAGGTAGGTAGATGTGCAGTAGTGGTAATGCTCATGAGCCAAGTGAAGGACAACAGTTCATAGCAACCTAAATGGGCTCATAGCCTTGTAAGAAGGGCAGCAGAGGGGTTGAGCTGTGCCAAGAAGAGGCTGTCACCTGTGCCTGGTTTTCACTTATGTTAAGGGTACATACAGGCAGCAGCAGCTTATGACAGTGCTCATGAGCTGAGCCATAGACAGATGAGGCATTTGGATTGGGCTTTTTACAAAGGGGGAAGGGGAGGGAGTGAGCCTTGGAGCAGCAGATACTGGTGCTTGTTATCTGTTTGCTGCAAGGGTTTCTGAGTGATGGCACTCGGGAGCCAAGTAATGAGGTGATGGAGAAATGAGTTTTCAGGTGACCAAACAGCAGTTTACCACTGCCTGCACGGAGGCCATGGGAAAGATGGAGGCAGGTACTTCATGATGGGAGGAGGGACTGAAACAAAAGCATATTAGACTTGGTCTAAGAGAACATTGTGTAGACAGTTCAGCAGTGGAACAGGTTGCCTGGTGAGGTTTGTGTGTTCTTGGATGTTTTCAAACTCAATGGGGTAACGATGCCCTGAGCAACCTGGTTTCAAGTGATAGTTGACCGTGCTTTGAACTATATGGTTTTTCTGGGGCCCTTTCCAGCCTGAATTAGTCTACAGTTCAGTGATACATTATTTGAAAATTGAATTCAGAACCCAAGAACTCTCTGTAGTGGAAATGGAGAAATTTCAAAAAGAGTTGTAATGAGTGAATACGCAAGTCCTGGGTAGTTTTTCTCTGCTAATATACATAGGTTTGTTGTTTTTTTTTTTAAACAGAGACCTTTTAGGATGAAAGGAATTAAAGGCAGAAGGGTATTTGCCCTTCTCTTTATGCACATATTCTGAGTGTCATGGAAGTGGAAGGTGATGCAGTCTTGCAGGTACTAACAGGCTAAATAACTCCTGTTTGAGCCTTTAGGCTTATGAACTGTCTGTGTACATCATGCAGCATTATTCTTAAAGAATATCTAGCTACTACCAAATAACAGTGAAATACTTGACTTGTGAATAATGGAAATATGGTTTAAAGAAGTGATGTTTTCTTGAAGTAGCAAATCAATCCTCTGTCCTTTTCAACTGTGAAACAACCATCCTGAATAATGTTTTACTGCCTGTTTATGATTAAATGGTAACTATATTGTATATATCCTCCTAAGTTTGGGGGGTTTTCTCCTATATTACTATTAATGTGTATGTATTATTTCTACCACAGAAAATATACTATTAAATATGTATGTTAAAATGCCCAAGAACCCATAAAGAATTAACAACTTAAAGAACAGCATTAAAAATAAATTATTCACAAGTGAGAGGGGACGTAATTTGCCTTTGGAGTATATAGAGATTTTGTTTTGTACAGCACTGCATACCTTTATCAATAAAATATTGAAATTAGAGACATCAGAGACCCATAACAAGTTAAGAATTAAGGCTGCATATAAAAAAAAAAGGAGAAATGCTGTAGTTATCCCTTACCACAGATCTTTTTGTTTTGACTGAAATAGCTACATAACTATTTAACTTGCTTTAGTGAATAAGGCATGATCATTAGTAACTTCAGCATGATCAAAATATCTTTGCATTTCTAAACAGTTAAGAGTTTATGTAGTTTAGCAAACAGTTAAATAAAATATCCAAAATAATATATTTCTCCCAATCAGAAAAATAAAATCTATCTTTGAGTCTTTTGTTAAAATCCTCCTATATTTTTGCAGTAAATCATAATTTTGAAGAAACTAGTTTTGCTCTTTCAGATTCATGCATGTTTGGTAAGTATGGTTGCTATCCTAGTCTTAATTGTGTGACAGGCAAGGTTTTCAAGGTTTCAGTGGAGTAGGTATTTTTTTTATATCCCTGTTTTAAAACAATTATGTAGTTTAAAGGCAGAGCATAAGTTTTTATTGGAATAAAAGTCATGCTTTTATGGACAGTGTAGGCAAAAGGGAGCTCAGTGCCATGTTGCCATTAGCTATTGTCATGGAGGCACCCACAAAACACACAACCAGTCACTCAAAATGAAGATTTATTCACAGAATCACAGAATAACCAGGCTGGAAAAGACCCACCAGATCATCAAGTCCAACCATTCCTATCAAACACTAAACCATGCCCCTCAGCGCCTCGTCCATCCGAGCCTTAAACACCTCCAGGGAAGGTGAATCAACCACCTCCTGGGCAGCCTCTGCCAGTGCCCAATGACCCTTTCTGTGAAAAATTTTTTCCTAATGTCCAGCCTAAATCTCCCCTGGCAGAGCTTGAGGCCATTCCCTCTCGTCCTGTCCCCTGTCACTTGGGAGAAGAGGCCATTACCCTCCTCTCTACAACCTCCCCCCATGTAGTTAGAGAGAGCAATGAGGTACTGAGGTTCACGTGGTACTAAAATACACATATTTAAGACAGAAGCTCTTTTAGTTGCTGTCAGCCATTGACATCAGTTAATTTGTTTTTATAGCATCTTTTTCATTAGACCTTTTTCAAGTCACAGAATCGAGCTAATAGTGCTCATCAAAAGGTCCAGTCAAAATTACCTAGCGCTCCGACAAACCAAAATAAACCACAAATTCGGATGTCAGGTGAGAATATGACTACAAAACTGTAAAGACTGACTTCTTTACCTCTAATGTTGTGTCTTAAATATTGTCTGAGTGCAGGCTGCATGTGTCTGAGGTGCTTTTCTGTGGCTCCTGGTTAACAATGAGAAGGGGTGGTGTAGAAGCAGGCACTGCCCACCCTCAGACCCCCACCTGCTGATGGATACGTGTGTCCCCCAACCCGACTGTGCACGAAGGGTTCACACAGAAGTAATTCTGGCAAGGTGCTGTGGAACTCCATGTGACCCTGGAGACCCTAACCCCTACCTAGAACCTTCCTGAAGATGCTTCTGCACATGCCCCGATTGAAGAACTTTCACAGCAAGCCCACCCCTGATGTGCTCATGGGGGCATGGACTTGCCCTTTAAATAGAGCCTGCCCCGAAGTCATGGTGCATGCACCCACTACCCCAACAGAATCAGCCTGAGGAAGGACCACCCTGAAGAACTACTGGACCATGTGTTACTGAAGAATTGCTGCGCGATGGATTTTCCAGAGGAACTACTGTGCCCCGTTGGAGTAGTGACTATTTTTCTTTTTTCCCTGCTATTTCTTTCTTTCTCCTTCTCTAATTTATCTTACTGTACAACCTTTTTCTGAATCTGAGTTGTGTTGTGGTTTGTTTAGCTACCTTGTTTGTGTTCTGGGTATCAGATTGGGATCTATTTTTGCAGCTTTGAGAATCTGCAACTTGCAGTCCACATGACTATCTGGTTTGTTATCTTGGTTGTGTCCAAAATAAATACTGTATTTGACTTTACCCTGGGAGATTTGTTGGTCTCCAGTTTTCTGTGCAGATATTAAAAGACCCTCCCTCTTCGACCATACAGGTTGGGAGCCTTAACAACAACTGACTTAAGAATTCTTCAGTTTTGCGAACAATCCTGTAGAAGGATGACTCAAAATGTGCGTAATCACTCACCCTTAAGATCAGGGCTCTCACTCCAAGGGAAGTTACTTTGAGCAGCATCCCAATCCATGCAAAGAGGTGTGGCTGCAGACCCACTGCTCTGAAGAGAATCAACTAAAATCTGCTCTCTGGTGGGGCTCTGTTTGTACCCTAGTTGAGTCTGATCTGTGATGAGTTGTAATTGGCTGGGGGTCCCCTCTTCTGTGGACTGTGTGCCTGGCAACCATGAGCATATAAAAAAGGCAAGGTAAGCATGTGAAAAAGTAATCCATATCCAACAACTGTGAAGCCCCAGTCTTTGTGAGGTCTTTTTCAGGTGGATGTATCTGCCACAGCTATCTGACTGTTTCTTTCAGAGTTTATAAATTCAAAACATTTTGTCCCTTATTTTAATAAAATCAGTAGAACTTTATCTGAAAAATAATCTACAAAGAGAATTCAGAGAAACAACTTCATTTTTTTTGCTATTGGTTCAGACACTGCAGGTGTAAAGTACATGCAAATAAGTGGAAACCCCCACAGTCTAATAGCAAAAATAGTATTTTTTTTTTTAATTATTCCAATAATGGCCTTTCTCTCGTGCTGTGTGCCAATGTCCTATCATCTTCAGTTATAAAATTGGTATTCAGTTGGCATGTTGACTTTTTTAATATCTTTTAGAGACAAGAATTTCTACTCGTTTAGTATTACTGAGGAACTTGAGATTAGCATTCTTCATTGCTGTGTTCTCACAGCTCTGTAAGAGAGTGCTCATGGATAAATTTCAGGTTAGGTTTCAGAGTACTCATGGCGTCCATTGACAGGACGACCCTTGAGAATAAGTTGCTTGGATGTTTCCTGGCATAGCAGGCCTGTTTGTCTTTCACAGTCACTGTAGACAACTACTAGGACAGCTGTTATTTGTCACGCTTGAAGTCTACCTGCACTTTGCTCCAGGAGTCTGCACATCAGTCTTTACCACTATACCCTTCTGCTGTGCTGCTGCATTGATAGATAGGATGCTTATGTACACATAGCACTTTGATTTTATTGTGTCTTGTCTCCTAGGCTGACACAAACCTAATCAGAGTAGCAACCTGTCAGGTAGCCCACAGGACTCAAAACCTGAAAATAAGCAGTGAGGACATGACTGTAGATTTATTTCGCTGATGTGCCTGGTTTTGTGAGACTGAAACAGAAAATAGCTTGGATTTTTTTTTAACTTCTTCATTTTGCTGATTACAAGTTTGTAGAACCCAGCTAGGATAAGGTGCATGTTAATTTGTTTTCCACTGAATACAACTAAATAAGAAAGATTATCCAAGAATACTAGCTTTCTCCTTTACTAATTTCTCTCCCCAGATTGCCCATTCAGTTCTGCAGATGAAGCTGTTTCGAGGGCTATGCTTAGAATGTTGCCAGCAAAGACTGGAAAATTCAACTGTGGTGTTGTGGCATGGGATGAAAGTGAGCAACCATAGAACAAAATTCCAGAAGGCACATTGGGCTTTAAGACCTACTAATGAGAGTCTGTGGGTCAAAAAGTGAGAGATGAGGCAATTGGTCACCAGTGCAGAAGAAATATCTCCACTCTGCACAACTAGAAAAGGAGGCCAGAAGAACAGGTGTGGTTTTTGCAGAGTTACTGTTTGAGATAAGGTAGGAATTTGTGGTGTAGTCCAGCCAGTGCAGTGGCCTCACAGCTGCAAGGTAGTGTGGTGCTGCATGAGGACCTGGAATCTCATAATCAGTAGATCTAGTCTTGGCTGCAGTGTACATGGATGCTGTTTCCAATAGCCAGTGAGCTAGCATAGTTTATATGATAAGCCTAGTACTTGCTCTGTGGTGCTGCTCTCCTCTACACTGTAGTAATGGATGTGCCTCTTTTCCTGCCTCTTGTCCTCTTTCACCCTTCCTTGCTTCTGCAAGTAAAAACTTGTCATCAAGGTGCATGATGTGCAGGAATCATAGAATCATAGAATAACCAGGTTGGAAGAGATCCACCAGATCATCGAGTCCAACCATTCCTATCAAACACTAAACCATGACCCTTAGCACCTCGTCCACCCATCCCTTAAACACCTCCAGGGAAGGTGAATCAACCACCTCCCTGGGTAGCCTCTGCCAGTGCCCAATGACCCTTTCCGTGAAAAGTTTTTTCCTAATGTTCAGCCTAAATCTCCCCTGGCAGAGCTTGAGGCCATTCCCTCTCGTCCTGTCCCCTGTCACTTGGGAGAAGAGGCCAGCACCCTCCTCTCCGCAACCTCCTTTCAGGTAGTTGTAGAGAGCAATGAGGTCTCCCCTCAGCCTCCTCCAGGCTAAACAACCCCAGCTCTCTCAGCCGCTCCTCATAAGGCTGTAGAAGATCAGTGGATGCACTAAATGCAGCAATGGAAAGAAGCACTATATGGGCAGACTATATGGGGTCATAGGGAGAGAATAGTACAAAACCTGAGCCTGTACAAAAAGGGAAATGATGTCTGAAAAGATTTTGTTGAATATGTTCTAGCTAGGGTTGATAAGACCATGTGGGCTTTCCACCCTAACTGCAGGCTAATAATTAACTGACTATAAATGCTTATTGTATGTGCTCTTAAAATAAATGGGTTTTTTTTTACAGATCATTGAGAGAATATGTGAATGAAAATAGAATGAGTGAGTCTGAAAAGAATGTTGTTACTATATTCTTCAAAAAAAACTGACATGCATTGTGGCAGTGGCAGTCATAGTGTGGAAAAATAAAGAATTATATAAGTGGCCTTTCCTAAATACCATCCTTACTTTCACAGACAAGACATTTGCTCAGTGCCAAGAAAAAGGACTGCAAAAATTTTGCCTTATAAAGAAAATAAAATTTTAAATAGATTTATTTTAAAAATAAATTTTACATTTACACTCTTCATAAAATAAAATCTTGATTCCTGTGTATAGTTAGAAATCAGTACAAACAATGAAAAAAAATATCTCACATGCTCCTTAAAAGTGAATTCCACAAGTTTCTTTTTAGCAAAGTGTTTGTGTGGTAAAAAGGCAGAGAAAGAAGGGGAGTGATATTGTAGAAATTGAAGAATATGAAACAAGATACAGTCTTCATTTTGACCAGGACAAGGGATTAGTATCATACTTGAACTGGATAGTGTACATACCAACAGCGAGCAGGTGCACCTTCTCGCTTGACTGAGCTGCTCATCTTGCCACTTGATAATCCCGCAAGTTTTAAGGGAGCTGAAAGCATGTGGGCAATGCCATTCCATGTATTTTTTTTCTCATGTTAGAAGAGAAAATAGTAAAACTGAGTTTCGCAGTATTTGACAGAATGTATCATGGCTTTATAATTCAGAATGTAGTTACTCTTCATGTTATGTGTCTTAGAATCCAGTAAAACCTCTTAAGTCCTATGGCACAGAACACACTGGACCTGGCACTTTGCAAGGACATGCAATTAGCCATTGGCAGTAATAACTATGGGGTTTGTGTCTTAAAACTTGTGTGAAGAAAAATGACTGTAACACCTTGAAATTTCTTCTATTTGATTTAATGCTGTAGTTAATTTACTATTACTACAGACTAAACTAGGCTTCTGAGTTTTTGTCATACTGTGTTATGTCATCGCAGGCATCTTTACTTTCATCGGTGTACTTGAGTGCTTACTTAGCCTTATTTAACTAGTAGCACAGCTTTGCTTAAACACTACTAGTAGTTAATTTTCATTACATGAATAAAACTTTCCATTGGAAAGTGCATGGGCAAAGAAAAAAAGGGCAAAATTGGAATCTGACAGTCTGCATGACAATTAACAAATAGTTTAGAAGGCGTTCACTAAGCTAACTTGGACTTTATTTATCATTAGGTTAATGGAGAACATCATGATGTGTTCTTTATGTCTTTGCTTCTTGTATCATTTCCTCCTGCTAAAATGTTACCTTGTTTCAAGCTCCTCAGTTATGCCGATTTCTTCCATGGCTTTAGTGCAGTCTATCATTTATTTTCACTGAGAGAAACCTCATTTTCCCTGTAAATGTTATCCAGCATCAATAGTTTGTACTGTTGTATCAGTGGCTCAACATTTAGGTGAAAAACAGGGACAAGGCATAGTTCTATGAACCTCACAAAAATTCAGTTTTGACCTTTACGTTAGTTTAAGTCAGCTCAGTTCTTATTTTGGGTAAGAGCAGGGAAGAGAACAGTTGTCAAAAGAAGTAATGATGTCATAATGACATCATTATGGTTATACTGGTCTAGGAAAAAGGTATTTTCTATATCTTGTGGAATTGAGGGAAAAACATATAAAGCAGGTAAGCATACACTGGTGCTCCTCCCAGCATATCCATCAGCACTGGCAGGCTGTTCTTCAGGGAACCCAAATCAAAAGCTTAAAGGCTTCATTATTGGTTTTGGAGGCTAAATATAGGCTTTCTGTCCCATCAGTTTGTTCAGTCACTTTTTGTGTCTACTTATCATGTCATTCTTAACAATACTTTTATATTAAATTCCACAAAATAATTTATATAAAGCAAGTAGTGTAAACAATAGCCGTAATAACTGATGTACTTAAAATGGATCCTTGTCGTAAGCAAAGCCCAGTCCCTGGAACATGAGAGTTTCTAACATGCAAAGAAAAACCTGGTATATCTGGAACTAGCAAATTCTCTTTAAAGCATAGAACTGCGACAGGGTGGAGAGCAACAGCTAATCTATGCATTAAGATGTGCCTTTTATCATTGTGGTAGTACTGAAGTAGGGGAAGAGTTCTTCATTGTTGTTGGCATTTTTAATTTGGAACAGAGATCATCTTCTAAAAGGTTACAAAATGCTAACTAAAAATGAATAGCTGAGTTAGAAATTTAGTTCATGTATGGAACGATTTAGAGTGGTTGTTCTTTTAACGTATTGCAAACAACTGCGTAATAATGTTTATTGAGGTTCTTTTGTGTTCCTTGGTTTTACTTCGATGAAAACAGAATTTTATAAAACAAGTCTGAGGGCAGAAGAGGTGATTGATTTCTCCAAGAGACAGAGTGTAGGTCAGTAACATTTTGTTTAATGAAGGCTGTAAAAATTATTAGGAGCCTTCAAGGTAAATTTATTTCTGAAATTTTTTTTAGGAGCCTAGTAATTAAAAGGTATTCTGTATGCAAATTACAGTTCTGTATGAGCTGATAAGAACGAAAATGACAGAGATGTGTGAAGGTCCCCATAGCAAATATGAGTATGAAGCTCTGTATTCCCCTGAAAATTTCTGCCTGATGTTTTCAGTCAGAATCAAAAGAGGTCTCCCCAGTGTTTTTCTCATGGAACTAATCAAATAATTAACAGAATGTATAATCATATTAGAACATACAAACTACTGTTTTCTTCATATTTTTCCTAAATTATGAGATACTTCTACTCTGAACTACATGGGAAAAACACAACTAAGGCATAAACTCATAAAGAATATTTTTGGAGATTTTTCCAGGATGGACTGAGGAAACTAGATGGGAAAGTAAACAAAACAATGGAGTAGATTCTGACACCCTCCATTTAATGGCAATGCTATCATTAAGTTTACCTTTTGAAAAAAATAAAGTCAGCAAAGAAAATAACTATAGTAATTGGAAAGGGATAGACAACCAAGTCATCATTACAATTCATGAACATTGAGTTTGATGCTCATGCCAAAAAAAGAAGATACAGAATTTGAGATATTAACAGTTTAGAGGAGGACAAGCATGAACTAAGCAAAGAACATCTTCTGTGCACAGAAAAAAGTAAATTATTTGGAATCTCCATCTTGGAAAAGATGCTAATCAAGGAGAAATTACAGAAATTTTAAAAGTTCTGACTGGCACAACAAACAGTGAATACAGAACAGTTGTGCTAATGTCTAGAAAACCGGTTACAAAATAGATTAACAAACAGGAGACTTAGAAAGGAACTGCTTCGTACAATGGGAAAACTAGATGTCTTTATCTTAGGATGATTTGCATGCCAGGAGTATGCATGTGTTAAAAATTAATAGAGAAATTCATGGATGAAAGGTCTGTCAAGCAGTATTAAGCACTCTGATAGAAAAGCAACCTCCAGCTCAGAAGGTCCCTAAGCAGGAGAGTGCTACAAACAGGCAGGATTTGCAAGGAAAGCTTCTTCAGCTTTCCCTGCTTTCCGAAGGGTTTGCTTTTGGCACTGAAAGGTCAATATAGGAAGCTGCACACTCTTTCAGTCATTCCAATTATTACCTTTCAGTTAGTCAAGCTCTGTATACCTGTTCTTAGGACTTCAACAAAGGTTAGGGATTTGATCATTTGATACTTTTAGAGGATAATCTTCGTGATAAAGGTGAATTTCTTCTGGCTCAGAAGACTGATTCAAAGCCCTTTACATTATTAAAACCTAGCATATGGACTGCATAAAGAATCCTGAACATTAAGAGCTGTCTAGCAGCACAGGAGAGGTGATTTTATATTCTAGCGAACAGATTTTAAACCATACCCAGGAAGTATAGAAGTTCCCTTTTGTTTCAAAAATGAGGGGGGGGAAAGGCAGGCTTAGTGCTTTCACACAGAAAGAAAGAGCTGATGAATCTAGTTTCCTCAGTTCAAGAAATGCATTGGTATATAGGAATGAGTTGAAGGGATGGCTGTGTCTGGACCATTTGCTTTGGGCGGGGGGCTAGGCTCGTTCAGCCTGGGGAAGAGGTGGCTCTGAGAGCTCTAACAGCAGGCTGTCAGGGCTTGCAAGGATGTTTTCTGGGTGGTGGAGTCAGGAGGAGGAGAGGCAGCAGACATAAATTGAAATAGGAGGAGCAAAATGGATGAATGGAAGGAAAAAATGTGTAAGGATAATTAAGCAGATAGCCCAGAGAGGATCTGTAAGCTCCATTCTTGGAGTTTTACAAACCTTAACTGGTAAAATTATGAGCAACCTGGTCTGGATTCATTGTGACCCTGCTTTGAGCATGAGGTTGGACAGGAAGGGTCCCAAGGGTTGCTTCCTACCTGAAGGAGTCAGTGATAAATGCCGCTCGCATGCCAACTCTATTTAAACAGAAGGTAACATTTTGGAGAATGCCAAGGAAATTGATATTCTCAGCAACTGCACTAGGAATTGAATAGTGGGGCAGTAGCAGAATGTGATGTCACAGAAAGGAGAAATAGCCTGATATTATGTCTGCTGACTTCATCATTTAGGGCTTTTTGATCACAACAGCAAATCATTCTGTTTTCTGCTATTTCTTTCTTAAATATATGATCGTAAACTATGAGGATCATGTATCACTTGGTTATCAGTGAGTATGGATACCACCAAATACCAATCTCTTTGCAAGCCAGACTTATGTATGTACATAATGAAAATAATCTCAGAATCTTTATCCAGTAGTGCAAGTTTCAGTGTGTATAATGTTTATTTTACAAGACCAAAAGGAATACTAAGGCTTCAAGCTACTACTAAGACATAATGTTCCCTGTCTCCAGTAGGAGAAACAGCAGAGATGGATACATGATATAATAACATGCTTTCTTCTATGTTGTTAACAAGGGAAGAATATGTTCAACTAAATCCATTTAACTTACTTTTTGCGATTTAGCTGCTTTTCTCTGTGGGTTGCAACTGAATACACAGAGTAGTTGGGAGGAGGAACGCAGAGGGTGATCACAGAGGAGTGATTTGGAAAGTCAACATTTGGTGAACTGCAATCTTGAACGTGAAAATCCAGTTTAAGTGGCAGGAGTCTTTCCCGGTGATGGGCGTTTGGGGGCATTTTCCTCCTGGACCCACCAGAGGGCTCCCATAGCGTAGTTCTCCGAAGTCGTTCCCACGTCTGATGCTTCGGAAGGAGGTTTGCCAGAGATTTCAGTAGAGGCCAAATTTAAAGTCCTTACTCTGAGAAATTTATCGTTTCCACAGAAGTTTTAGCATAGCAAGAACTTGATTTTTTTTTGTAGTGAAGTATATATCAACTTTGAAGTAAAACCAGTTTTTGAAAACTAAAATGTTTTTTTCCCCAATCTGACACTATTGATGATTCCACTGACTTCCAAAGCATTCAAGCCATCATAAAAATTTCTATTTCTGTAGATATGCACAAGAGCATACCTCAATCTTGCTATTTCATCACTATTAAATTCAAGAATTAATCTTTTCTATTATTGTATCTAAAATGTTCTTTCCTGTATTTGCAACCACAGCATTTCCATTCTGAACTCTGTGACTCAAAGAGAGGTGGAAAAACATATTAAATCTGATCATGTTGATCTTTTTGCCTTCATCATCCAATCTCTTTTGGTCTCTTAGTTTTTTCATGACAGACAAGTGAGAGTTTGTACACTCCTGTCTCTCGTGTATGGACAGACCTCAGTGTCCTCATTCCTTTATCCCAGCAATCATTGTCATTGTAGCGGTCAGTTAATTTGCCAGAATCTGTCTCCTTTTTTGACATGTTGTTGCTAGCTATTTTCTCCTTCACCTCGAGGGCTCTCTAGATATATCTATACTGATTTTTGAGGGCCTCCATGTGACTGTCATTAGAATTGGACTGTTTCTGTGCATAAAACAGGACTGCAAGTATGCCTTGGTATGCCTTCCAGAGTGAGGGCAAGCAGATCTGAATGATACTAATGACTGATCAAATACTTTTGGAAATATAAACAGCTACAAGTTAGGCGAGCCATTGCTAAGCAACTGCAAAACTCGTTTCAGTCCTATTTTTCCCATTCTAGTTTTCCAGTTTTCAAAAAATAATGTTCTTGCTTGCTTAGAACATTCCCCTAAAATTTGGAGGTTGCTCAGCTGGCTTGCCGCAATGCTATCTCATTACTTACAGAAAAGCATCATTAAACTGAGCATCGGGCTTTGCTTTATTTGGTTAGAAAACACCAAGTAACTTGCTGTTGACATGCAAATAATTGAGTAGGAAATAATTCTGTCCATTTTTTAGGGCAATTTAGATTACCAGTGAAAAAAGTGATACAGTGAAATCAAACCTAAGGTTACATTTGCAGGAGCAGATACTGCAGGGCTAAGCCCACTGAGTGGTATACAGTGTTTTTGAAAGCTGTGACTTTTCAGGGTAGGTAATGATAGCTTCACGCACACTGATGGCTTACAAACCATGGAGCTCAGCTGAAAGAAATACTAGTAGCAGTAATGTAGCCATGTTACTCCTTTATATGGTATTGGTGGTATAACTGGCATCATGTAAGCTTTTAGCATCCAAGCAATCTGCTTTCTGATTGATGTCTGTGAGCACGAATGGTTTCAGAAAAAAAGACTCAAACAATCCAACCCACCACCAACCACACTGTTTTGTGGTTGCTTACCTTTAGCCCCTATCTGGAGCGAAATAGGCAATTGTTCTATCACTCAATGACCCCTCCCCACTCAAGCAGGGGAATTGAGAAAAGAAGACCTGTGGGTTGAAATAGAAACAGTTTTAATAAAACAATAGAAACTATTACTGCCACTACTAAAAACCATATAAACAAAGCTCTGCTCAGTCTCTGTAGTGGTCATGGACTGCCTGGCAAGTGGCAGCCACAGTAAGCACAGCAGTTCTGGCAAAATACGGTGTTATAACACATAGGAAAACAGGCACCAAGAGGAAAGAGATGAACAGGACCCCCAGGGATGATGGCTATTGGGAAGGAGATCAGTCACCAGCAAACTTCCTGCTTATATATTGAGTGTGATGTTCATGGTATAGAACAGTTCTGTTGGCCAGCTTGGGTCCACTGTTCTGGCTCTGCTCCTCCCAGCTTTATACACCTGCTCACTTGTAAAATATGGGAAACTGAGAAAAGTCCTCAGGTTCCATGGAAATGGCATTCCATGGCTGACCACAAAACTAAAATAGATTGCCTTATCACCCACCCTAAAATTAATATTGAAGCTACTTAGAAATGCAGTTACTTAGAAATGTAAATTTCTGAAAAAACTGATTCTGCCCCAGCCAAGACCAGGTCAGTAGCAAAAAACAGACTAAGAAAACCCACATAACAAAAGTTCCTTGATCCATCTTTGTTATTTAAGACTTGAGGATAGCCTAAATTTGTACATGGAAAATAAGATGTCTGATACCATAAGGATGTTTAACAGATAAAGGCGTATCGTAATCCAAAGGCTGAAGCCTGAAATTAGGTAAATTGAGAAAATCAAAGCACATGGCAGGGAAAAAACCAAAACGTGCTGAGGCACTGGAACAGGTTGACCGAGGAAGCTGTGGCTGCCCCATCCCTGGAGTGTCCAAGGCCAGGTTAGATGGGGCTTTGGGCAGCCTGATCTAGTGGGATGTCCCTGCCCATGGCAGGGCGTTTGGAACTGGATGATCTTTAAGGTCCCTTCCAACCCAAACTATTCTATGTTTCTATGTAAATATGGTTATATATGCAACTATTAGCCTAGGTCTGTGATAGAATTTTTATAATTTCATATATTTAAAACTTGATCATATATTTTTCAAAAAGAGGAGGTATAGCACTCCTACAAATGAGAAATTTGTCAGAATTTACAAGGAAGACAAGAAGCTGCCAAGACGGGACCCTCTGCTCTTCCTTAAGGGAGGACAGAATTTTCTCTGGAAGTAGCTTATTGGGCCTTGGTGGAAAATATCTCCTCTTGACATGAGACTCCTGCTTGAGCATAGAGGTAAGACCAGATGTTGTCCAGAGCTTCCTTCCAATCTCAACCATTCTATGAGCAGCTTCTAAGTGAGTCAGGCTGGATCAGGGAGGGAAAAATGAGCTATAAGCATGAAGCAATAGTAAAGGAAAGTTTCTTACAGCAGAGACCTGGTGGACTCTGAAACATAAGTAACAACTTAAAGCTGCAAGATTTTCAGGAGAATAGGATGAAAAGACCTGTCCTTCAAAGGTACAGTGGATGGTGAGTAGATATGTTTCCAAACCTTTTTATATAAACTACTTCATCTAATAGAGCTGAGCTACTTCTATTTAAATAATTACTTCATTAAAAGTCTGCTTTTAGATATTAGAAACCTTTTAATTTGATAAATTCCAGAATATGTGGGTAGCTTGACTGCAAGAACTTGGCTAACGTAGTCAGACGCAGAGGTTATGGCCTTGAAAAGACATTGAAAATAGCAACCCCTGATTCAAACTGTGCTTTAAAAAAAGGATGAGGGTTTCCTCTTGTTGATTTGGTTTTTGGGTTTTTTTATGTCATTTAGCTGTTTTTCCATTGCAGCTGGAAAAAAGGTGTCATTTAACCTGTAGGTAGCTGACAAGTGGTCCAGATGTTCCAGTTCAGGAACTCCAGCAACCACTGCAGGAGAGGGGAAAACAAGGAATCTATACACAATGGGAGCTGGAAAGAGATGAGAAAGCAAAGCAGAGGGAAGAGCCTGTTGCAGCCCCTGGACAGTCCAGTTTGGGTCAAAACAGTATCTCAACCATGCTAAGAAAAAACCCACTGTATTATCTGCAGCGTACCACTGTGGGCTCTATTATAATCCAGATGAGAAGCTAGTGAAATCTCAGCTTCCAAATAATAATTTTTCTGGTCTCTGGGTCACAAAGATTTGTTGTCTTTATTAAAGTAATGCTTTTATCACTAAATACAGCAGAACCTAGGCTCCACAAAAGCCTTTATGGCAAAGACTAGTCGTGTGGTATATCTTTTTCCCTAAGGATGACAGGAAATGTGGGTAATACTTTCTGCTTAGAGTGAAATTTTGGCTTGATTGAAGACTCTGATACTCCTAGCTCACAGCAACTGAAGGGAGGTCACAGAAACCAGGTGTGAAATTCTGGCCCAGCTGAAGTTTATAGCAAACCATACACTGACTTAAGTGAAGCCAAATTTCCACTCTAAATAAAATAACTTACTAACATTTCCTGTGATCTGCAGAAAGGCAGAAACATTTTACTTGCCCTAAATTTCTAGTTATCTTTTGCTCATTATTTCCAATGGGAGTCTAGAATGGAGTTATATGGTAGTGGTATCCCACAGGGGAGAGAAAAGCCCTGTGTTAAGAAAGTAAATCTGAAAGCAGAGGGCAGGGTCATTAATGGAACTCTTATCAGTACTGCAGGAGAAAGTTTATTTGGGATGAAACAATAAGAAAAGGAGTGACAAAAAATCATTTCTAGATAAGGTTTATTGAAAGTGTTTAAAAATGTTTCAGTTTTCAAGTTAACCATAGTGATTTGTTTTCAGGGTTACTTAATTAGAAATTAAGTTCAAGTTACTTTCAGAGGGTTTTTTTCCATTTTATTATTTTCATAGGGAACTGTGTTTATTGTCACTTTTTCCTGTGTTGTGGCATTCTTAATTCAGATAGGTTTGCAGTAAATCTTTGTTAAAGGCACTTCTCAGCTGTCTTAAATCTATGAATACATTTTATGGCTTGATTATATATTTCTCAGACATCACAAGGACACCCCTTGGCTACACCAGAAAACTAAGATCAAATTCTTAATTCAGTCAAATACATAGTCTTTGTTTAATGTTCATGCCCACTTACACATGTGGAATTAACCATGTAATGATATCTCACTGTTATCTCAATTTATGGTTAAACAGAAAAACTTACAGGACTCTAAAATTGATGATATCTAAAAAAGATATCTGCACTCTGCCAAATAAGATTAAGTGCATCTGATTTCATCAGGATCAGCCTGTAATTCTTTAACAAAGAGATGAAAAGGAATCCAGCTCCATCCATTTAGCGACTCTACGTCAAAGGATACTGTAGTATCTTAATTTTAGCTTGTATTTCTTTAATTTTATCTTATTGCCTAAGATTCTGTCATACCAATAAGCAGCTTAGAGATAAAGTAGAAATAAATCATTAAATTAATCCAGTGTTTTATTTTATAGGCTATTTTAGCTTCATATTAAATTATATTAACAAACCTGATGAGGAGCTGGTGAGGGAACTGGAATTGTTTAGCCTGGAGAAAAGGAAGCTGAAGGCAGACCTTCTCACTGTCTACAACTACCTGAAAGGAGGTTATAGCGAGGTGGGTGTTGTTCTCTTCTGCCAAGTAATCAGTGACGGGAAGAGAGGGAATGGTCTAATGTTGTACCAGGAGAGATTCAGACTGGATGTTAGGTGAAATTTCTTCACTGAAAGGGTTGTCAGGCGCTGGCAGAGGCTGCCCAGGGAGGTGGTTAAGTCACCATCCCTGGAGGTGTTTAAGAGATGGGTAGATAAGCTGCCTAGGGATATGATTTAGTAGTGGACAGGTATGGCCGGGCTTGATGATTCCAAAGGTCTTTTCCAACTTAGGGATTCTATGATTAATTCTGTGGTCTTCATGCTGTGGAAACTCACCAAATCAAGTGAGCATGCATAGTCCTTTGTCCTCCCATAACTGCAGGAATGTGCTTGGACATAGAGAGCTTCTTCTGCAGTGCATTGGGAACAGTCGTTTGCCATGCTGTGCCACAGGCAGCCATTGGATACACTCAAGTGTCCTGGTGATTTATGTAGTAAAGCTTAGTACCAGGGAGGACTCTGAAAAAGACTTGCCAGCTTCATTATTTGAAACTAGCCTAGTCTAATTTGGCATTCAAACCGAGGTCCTGATTGTGAGAAATACTTCTGTGGAGAAGATAAACCCTGTGTGAAGACAAATGTGTGCCTGAGGCATGTTTTCTGTTATGTTTTTCTTCTATTTACAGGCATTCTTTGGTTAGAGTAGTCTTTTTTTTTTTTTTAACTCCTAGCAACAGCCTTAGTTTTTTCAGTTTCAGCCTTTTTTCCTAATTCTATTCTCCAGGAGTCAGATCCTCTGTTGAAGTAAATTTTCTGAAGATCAGTTATGTATTTGGAACATACGAGTAGCTCCTTCAGGAGATAACCTCTATTCTGAGTTCTGTGAAATGGAACAATAGTGCAATAGGAAAGACAAGCTAGTGTTGCTGATGAATGCCTGAGCAGGTTGGTCCTAAAACAGTGAGAGATGTAACATTTTTTTTTAAGAATCTAGCCTTGTAGTTTTAATACATGAACCAAAGCTACTTCTTCCCAAATAGGTCTGAAGGCACTTCATAATACTATAATTATTTATACTGGAAAAGATTTCATAGAATCATAGAATCTCTTGGTTGGAAAAGACCATTGTGACTGAGTCCAAGAGTATCTGTCCTCTACTAAACCATATCCCTGAGTACTTCATCTATTCATCTTTTAAATACCTCCAGGGATGGTGACTCAACCACCTCCCTGTACAGCCTCTGCCAGTGCCTGATAACACTTCTGGTGCAGGATTTTTTCCTAGTGTCTAATCTGAACCTCCTCTGGTGCAGTTTGAGGCCATTTCTTCTCGTCCTATTGCCTTTCACTTGACAGAAGAGACCAACATCCACCTTGCTACAATCTCCTTTCAGGTAGATGTAGACAGTGATAAGGTCTCCCCTCAGTCTCCTTTTCTCTAGGCTAAAAAAACACGGTTCCCTCAGGTTACTCCTCGTAAGACTTGTTCTCCAGCCCCTTCACCAGCTTCATTGCCCTTCTCTGGACATGTTCAGCACCTCAATGTCTTTCTTGTAGTGAGAGGCCCATAACTGAATGCAGTACTCATGGTGCAGTCGCACCATTACTGAGTACAGGGGCAGAATCCCTTCCCTGGTCCTGCTGGCCACATTGTTTCACAGAATCACAGAATAACCAGGTTGGAAGAGACCCACCGGATCGTCGAGTCCAACTATTCCCACCAATCCCTAAATCATGCTCCTAAGTACCTCATCCACCCTCACCTTAAACAACTCCAGGGACGGTGACTCAACCACCTCCCTTGGCAGACCATTCCAATGCCTAACCACCCTTTCCGTGAAGAATTTTTTCCTTATCTCAAGCCTAAATCTCCCCTGGCGGAGCTTGAGGCCATTCCCTCTCGTCCTGTCCCCTGTCACTTGGGAGAAGAGGCCAGCTCCCTCCTCTCCACAGCCTCCCTTCAGGTAGTTGTAGAGAGTAATAAGGTCTCCCCTCAGCCTCCTCTTCTCCAGGCTAAACAACCCCAGCTCTCTCAGTCGCTCCTCATAAGATTTGTTCTCCAGCCCCTTCACCAGCTTCTGATACAAGCCAAGATGCCATTGACCTTCTTGGCCACCTGGGCACACTGCTGGCTCATGTTCATTACACAAAATCTTCTATCTCCATGAAAATGCCTTCGCCCTCATGCACAAGCAGGACCTAAGTTTCTATTCTTCTCTGAGTACAGGCTGGTAACTATATTGTCAAGATGTTGCTTTCATAATATTTGTATTTTTGGCTTAAGGTCATCTTCCTAACAAAAGTTTTATGATTAAGTGCCTTCTTTACTATGTTTCTATGCTCTAACAATTACAGATTCTAGCTGCTGATTTAGAGATGAACTCTAAATGCATTTGAATAATTTTGCATGTGAAAATACAGCCTCACTAAATACTTGCAGGATGCCACTTTAAGTTGTTAGAATGTAGTTGGTTCCAGCAAAATTACTCACTGTTTAATTGTCAAGATTAAGTTAAGTACTCAGTTAAAATAACCAACAGGATATATCTGGATTCCCGTTCTCAGGAAGGGGAAGAAACCAGAGCAATTCCTAGCTACTCCAGGCTTCATCAAAATGGCACATTCATGCTAAATTGCTTGGCCTTACTCCAAAATTAAATTCATCCATTGTGTCCAAACCACGTATGACGTGCCAAAAATAAACAATTTAGAGATTGATGCAAATGTTATGCTTGGTACACTACACAGCTCCGTTTGTTTCAAGAACCTTCCATGTATTTAAACGCTGGCCTTTCTAGGAGCTGGTGTTAAATTTTGCCCTCTTAGTAAACAGTAAAATTTATTTGAATTGCAGTGCAGAAGTATACAAATAGCCATGCAAACATAATCTGATAGAGTCGTCCTTTCAACTCCCACTTTGTGTTAGAGCACAAATTCTTCAGCCCTCCAGAATACATTTATACATGGCATGGCATTAGATATTGACTTGGAGTACGTATAGGTTAATAGGCTGCTTCAAAGGGCATGTAACAGCTTGATTACTGTTTTTTTGCATTTATTTCTGTCTCATTTCTAACTGCAGCATACTACTGAATTCAGAGTTCTTTCACATCTGAGATCACAACTAGATAGCTCCAGGCAGACTTCAAGCCTAAATAAATCTATAAAATTACTGACTTAAAGCCTAACACTGGTTAACTCCTGAAAATATTTACTTCTAGATGGAAGACATGTAGATGCAGAATACAGATTAAATACACATTTAATTTAACTTCCAAGAGGATTGTGCCTATTTTTTCAGCAATAAGTATGAGTAAAATACTTGTCATTTTATTTCAGTTTTATGTTACTTTTCAGTATTGAAATTGAGCATAAAAACAACAACAGTAAATAGCTCTGCATATAGTCAGAATCCTAGATGTGTTAATATAATTGTAGCTACTATGTTGATAAAACTGATGGTCACATATATCAGTTATTCTTGCACAGATAAACATATAGAAGTTACTTTCTGAGAATTTGAAACTATTCTGAATTGGACCTAGAAGTGGATTTGTTTTTATTATAGTACTCTTTTTTTTAAAATAAAATTTGGGCAATTTAGCTGGATAGAAAGGATACAACAGTAAGAAACACTGGCTATTACTGAGACTTGTGAATTCTTAGACATATTTGTTAGAATTTAAAATGAAATTTTAACTGACATTTATTGGATTATCTGTGGTTTTTCTTCCTGAAGTTTAAAAACAAACATAAAATATCCAGCATTTTGATCTAAAATAGATGAACTTGAGTGCCATCACATGGCATGTACCAGACAACCAGGTGATCAGGCCCAGGCAGCATGGGTTTAGGAAAGGCAGGTCCTGCTTGAGTCAACCCAGTCTTCTTCTGTGACAAGGTGACGTCTTAGATGATTAGGGAAAGCCTATGGATATTGTCTATCTGGACGTCAGTAAGGCTTTTTGACACCATTTCCCATAAAATTCTCCTGGAGAAACTGTCTGTGTATAGTACGGACAGGCATACTCTTCACTGGGTAAAAAAACAGCTGGATGGCTGAGCCCAATGAATCATGTTGAATGGAGTTAAATCCAATTGGCAGCCGGTCACAAGTGGTGTCCCCCAAGGCTCAGTGTGGGGCCTGATTCTGTTCAACACCTTTATCAATGGTCTGGACAAGGGAATCGAGTGCACCCTCAGTAAGTTGGCAGGTGACACCAGGTTGTGCAGGAGTGTTGATTTGCAAGAGGGAAGGAAGGCTCTGCAGAGGGATCTGAACAAGCTGGATGACCTGGACAGGCTGGATCGATGGGCCGGGGCCAGTTTTATGTTTGGCAAGGCTAAGGATTGTGTCCTGCACTTGGGCCACGATAACCCCAGGCAAAGCTACAAACCTGGGGAAGAGCGGCTGGAAAGCTGCCCTGCAGAAAAGGACCTGGGGGTGTTGGTTGACAGCCAACTGAATACGAGCCAGGAGTGCGCCCAGGTAGCCAGGAAGGCCAACAGCATCTCGGCTTGTTTCAGCAACAGCGTGGCCAGCAAGACCAGGGAAGTGATCGTCCCCCTGTACTCAGCACTGGTGAGGCAGCACCTTGAACACTGTGTTCAGGTTTTGGCCCCTCACTACAAGGAGGGCATTGAGGTCCTGGAGCACGTCCAGAGAAGGGCAACAAAGCTGGTGAAGGGTCAGGAGCACAAATTTTATGAGGACCACCCTGAGGGAACCAGGGACGAGGAGGCTGAGGGGAGACTTTATCCCTGTCTGCAACTACCTGAAAGGAAGTTGTAGCAAGGTGGGTGTTGGTCTCTTCCATCAAGTAAAAAGTGAAAAAGTGACAAGAGGAAATGGCCTCAAGCTGCATCCGGGGAAGTTTAGACTAGATAGTAGGAAATATTTCAGCAAAAAGGCTGCCAAGCACAGGAACAGGTTGCCCAGGAAAATGGCTCAGTCAGCATCCCTGGAGGTATTTAAAAGATGGGTAGATGTGGTGCTTAGGTACATGGCTCAGTGGTGGACTCTGCAGTGTTAGGCTAACCACTGGACTTCGTGATCTTGAACATCTTTTTCAACATAAATGATTCTGTGATTCCATAAAGTTGCCCTTTAAGGCTGAATGGCTTATACAGCCCAGTCAATTTGTAGGATCTTAAACTTTGCTGATACTTTTCCTTTCCTCTTTACTTCCTTTTTCTAATATTTGCATTATAAAAATTTTAAATTAACACATCTTACTGCTTTATATATGTTTTCAGATGGCATACAGGATTTTAGAGTATTCATATAGAATTATAGGTCAAACACCTGTAATTCCCAGCCCAACTGCCTAAAACCTGGCTTTCATCTTTTTATTATGTGTAATGACTTTCCAAAAATATATGGGTACTTTAGTCTAAAACAAGCCAGATGATGTGGTTTGACATGGTTTGGAAAATCACCTTTCAGCTTTTCTTATCCCTAATCATGTGTTTGACCACAGACTTTTTTCTTGTACAACATGAAAGCCATCAAAAGGCACAAATTTCCTGCATTAGAGGTAGGATGGATTCCATGTGAAAGAAAGAAAAACAGTGGTAAAGGTTCAGAATTTTTTCTTTGTTGTGTATTTCTTCATGTGGTTCATGAAACAACAGAATGTATGGCAAGATGTTTGTAGCATGGTTATTTACATGCATTTATTTATCCATAAAAAACAAAGTCAGGTATGCCTTTAATAGAATCAGGACATAAACATTTTGATACTATTAATCTTAGCATTGTTTCTCTAAGCCTGGATTTGACTGATGTTTTACTGAATTGTACAAATCCAACACTTTCAGGTTTGAATAACTTAACTAAATTTATATATTTCAAGGTGTAGTATATGCACAGAAATGCATTTTTCTGGAATGGCAGTGGATATTTTACAAGACATGAGACACATGTTTGCAACTGATAAATAGAAGCAACAGATCAAGACACATTTTTACTTGAAATATACCTATTTGGAGTTAAAATGTCATTTATTGAAAATATGAAACATGTTGGGACAGGGTAGCACTAAACATTACGAGTGATATAACTCCATGTTATTTTTGTCAAGAATGACATTATCAGTGGCATTGGAATAGAAGATGAATTATGGACTTTGTTGTTGTTACTCTACTATTATATTTTAAGACATCTTATGAAGTGTTAAAGAGCAGAGTCAGGACAACCAGAAGTATAGCAATAAGTATTCTCTCTGCATCTTTTTTAACAGTTACTTTGGCCTCTTTACTGAAAACATTAGTGCTTTCTAAGTATACAGAAAAAGTTGGGTTTCCCCTCCCTCCCCCTTATCTTCTACTGTAGAAAAAATGAAGGGCATCCAGCTTTCCTGTTGGCTTTGCTGCTTAGGAGTTCTTAATGCATGTGCACAGGCACATAAATAATTCCTTTTTGATGTAATTTTTGTCAAAGTTCCTTCATCTGAGTGACATTTTTGCCCCTTGTACATTAATGTTTAAATTTCCATTAATTTCCCCAATGCTGAAATTCCACCTGTTTTGTTTAAGTTCATTGCAGCTCAGTCTAATGTATTTTAAAGCATTTATAGTTTAATTGCTTCAGTGGAAAGCAGTTGTCATGACCAGCAAATCTTGCAGAGGGCAGAAAGGATCATCTAGCAAGGAACAATCCCTCATAAGGGCTTATACAGTGGAACAGAAATTCTGAGCTCTACATTCAGTGAGAAATTGCGTGGTAAAGGGTATTTCAAATTAATATTTTTAAAAAAAAAAATCAAGTATAATACTGCTGCTGTTGAAGAGTTTTGTCAAATGTACAGCTTCATTCCTGCATATGCGTTGTCATAAGCAACACCAGTTAAAAATGTAGGTCTAACGAGATGGAGACGAATCTGTTAGCACCGCACAGACAAGAGTGAATTATGCTGCTTGGCTGGTTTGGGTATCTAATTGTGCTGGAAAGGAAGAAAAAAAAAGTTGGAAGTGATTGTTAGCAATAAAGAAAATTTTTTTATAGAAAATAAGTCTGTCTCTTTGTCCCCTGATCCATTCATCTTTCCCCTCCTCTCCTACCTTTAGCCTACAACTGCAATTGTAGTAAAAGCTGTTCAGTGGAGCCATTCACCTTGGCACAGGAGTGCTCTTAGTGTCTGTGCTAAGCACAGTTTCCAACTTAACAGTCTCTCTTTTCTGCTTCTTGGTGTGTTTACCTTGGCTCTTACCTGAAGCCAGGTCCAATCCTGGTTTTTGTGGGCAAGTAGTTGCTTTAGCTAAAGCTAAATAGCTGGAAAGCTGTGTTACTGCAAAGATAATATAGGATATAATCCGTTTGCTGCAGGTGTGTCAGCTCATATCATCAGTTTTTTCCAGTACTTCCTTGATACAAAGGAGATAAGACGATGTAAAGACAGCGTTTAATCTGGAGTGCACCAGGAACTACTTTAGGTGAACAAGAGTGCAAGTGGTTGGCATTTCAAAGCTGTTCATGATAACAGAGGTGTTTTGCCAGTTGTGGCTTTGCTTCTTATATTCCAGGAGGCAGAGAGAGAAGCCAGTTTTTTTGGCTACAACAGAAGCTTGTAAATAGCAAGGTTTTCCTTCTTCCCAATTTACATGTCACTAGACATTTAAGACCATATTCATGAACGTGAACAGTGTTGTCCATAAATATGTGTGTTGAGGTCCTCAACTGGTATAAATCTACATTATTCCTTTGATTTATGTGAACTGGCATAGTCGTCTTTAGTTGAAGATCTGGGCCAGAGTATGGGAAACGTGTCAGCCAAGGAAGACTGTAGTAGGTTCTAATTCTTCTGCTTACTGCTTTCATATGGACATGGAGTGTTTTGAAGCTGACATGATCCAAATTAGGAATTCTTAATTTTCTATTTGCAGTGTCAACATGATCCAAATTAGGAATTCTTAATTTTCTATTTGCAGTGTCAACATGATCCAAATTAGGAATTCTTAATTTTCTATTTGCAGTGTCAATATCATGGCAAGTTGAACAGCATCCTCGATTTAGGGGTTATGTTTCATTATTGCTTCATAGGAAATTAAGACCCAGTTTCCATCTGGACTGTTGAGCAATCCTGAAACTTTGAGGGATAGAAGTATTTCTTTAAAGGGTAAACTGACTATGCACAGTGTTATGCAGTTAAAATGTTTAGCTAATTTAGAACTTATATTCATTTAAATTAATCAAACTGAATATATCCACTTGATACAGCTGAATCCAGATATTTAGGGTATATAAAATAAAGTAAAACAAAGACTTAAAATATTTTGTCACTCAAGAGAGATGAAAGATGCAGTCTTTTTCAAATAAAAAATGATAATGCCTTTCACTGGGCACAGGGCTTTTACAAAGGGTCTTTCAGCTGAGGATCTCGCAGCTCTTGAAACACTGAATTAGGGCTCAACACTGAAGCCTTTATCAAATGAACAGTCTGAAGGGACAATTTGTCAGCCATAGGACTGAGCTCTTGTGCCTCGCTGTGCGAGGTGAGGCAGCTTTACTTTAGATAATTTACAGACTGAGCAAGCGGGATGTGCGACTTGCCTAAGTTACACCACAACTACGTGGCTAAGTTGTGGAATAAAACACCCTCGCAGGCTTGTGTGAGTTGCAATTTCAGCTTTCTCTCATGGTTCTAAGTTGGGAAGAACAACAACTGTTTTGAAATTTAAACCACAAAGATAACCTACAAATCACATGGAAAAACATGATTATCCTTGGTTGAAATTAGTGCCATTTTTTGAAATTTTAGGGGTGGGGAGTGTCAGGGAAGCAAAAACCTAACCCTGTAAATATTCTGACCTGAAGACTAGTTGAGCTAAATTGGTTGTAAGTTAGTAAGTTTTCATATAATAGTCACCACCTTCCTTCCCCTCCATCCCTTCAGAACGATTCTACCAGAAAAAGATGAAACATGTGTTGGATATATATAAATGAGTTATGTTTAGTTAGAGCCCTACTCTCCCTGTCCTCTGTGCATCTTTTTCTAGTCATTTTACTGTTCTTTGTCCTTCTGTCTGGTTTATATCTTTAAAATGCAATAAGGAAAACTGCCACAAGCACACTTGGAGAACCTAAGAAAAGCGCAGTTTTGCACATTCAGATGAAAGCCAGTGGCAGTGCTCAATCTCACCATTTCATCACAGTCAGATGATTCTACAAAGCAAGAACACCCAGGTTTGTAAATGATAGATTTTAAAAGGTAAAGCAAATGTCAGTGATCTGCTGTGCTTTGCAGCATAACTTCCATAAATAGGCGCACTCTCTTGTTTACTTGGATGACTCATTTTTAAGTCTACGATAAAATACATAAAATTAATGATAGGCGCTTACACTTAACTGATAGAAGCCAGTTTCTGCCATTGTGCTAATGTATGTAATTGTTTCTTGACAACTAGAAATCAGATACTTTTTCACTCCTGTAGATTTACTCTGGCAGTTTAATTTATGGAACTGAAGTTTTTGGGGTAAGGGAGAGAAAAAGACGGTTCTTACGTTGTTACTGGACTTGGGATGAACAAGTACAGTTATGTAAAATCCGTGCCTGGGTGGCTGTTTGTCCTTCCTTGCAGAGTATTCTGTGCTCACTGAGTGGGAGGGTCACACTGTGAGACTAATAAGGACAGAGCTGCATCCCCCTCTACCACTCTCTGGAGACTCACTCCAGCAACTCCCTGGAGCTACAGTAGCAGCTCCGTACGGGCGTTTTCGGTGCTTCTGGGGGATGTACTAACATAAAAAAAAACTAAAGGTAAGCAACTCATTATTTGTAGTCAGCTTTTCAAACATCTCCCATGCACATACACACACTGCAACATTCCTGGGGTTTGTGGTGGGGCGATTTTCTGTTTTTAAAATTGCCATTTAAGTTTATCACTGGGTTTTGCCAATATTAACTAGGAGAGAACGTACACAGCTCGTAAGGTGCTGTAATCAGCCTGTGCTATAGGATTCTGCTCAGGGTCGTGTAACTGCGCTGTATCTGATTATTGCTACGATGCGCTAATGAAGCTAAATTTGCAGTAGTTCACAAACCGATTAAACTGCTGCAAATTGCCACCGTGCTCATTAATTGCATGCCCGGATTTACGTTTAGAAGCCTATCTAGGAGCGCGTATCCTTCCCAGTTGGCTCGCACCCAGCGAGTCGAACCCTCCTAGGGAGCCGCGGGGAAGGGGAACCCTCGCCGTTCCGCAGCTCCCGGGGGATGCGGAGGCGGGGGACGGTCCCGGCGGGCTGGCGCCAGCGCTGCCGTGTGTCCGAGCCCTTCTCCCATCCTTCCATCCATCCTTCCATCCATCCATCCATCCATCCATCCATCCATCCTTCCATCCATCCATCCGCGCTTCAACTCACCTGCTCGCCCCGCGCAGGTGCGGCTGCTCGGATCCTGCTCCCGGGGAGCTCAGGGGGTGCGGGCAGGGCTGGGGGTGGGGGAGGCGGTGGGAGCTCAGGGGGTGCGGGCAGGGCTGGGGGAGGCGGTGGGAGCTCAGGGGGTGCGGGCAGAGTCGGGAGAGGCGGTGGGAGCTCAGGGGGTGCGGGCAGAGTCGGGAGAGGCGGTGGGAGCTCAGGGGGTGCGGGCAGAGTCGGGAGAGGCGGTGGGAGCTCAGGTCAGGGGTGCGGGCAGGGCTGGGGAGGCGGTGGGAGTTCAGGGGGTGCGGGCAGGGCTGGGGGAGGCGGTGGGAGCTCAGGGGTTGCGGGCAGGGCTGGGGAGGCGGTGGGAGTTCAGGGGGTGCGGGCAGGGCTGGGGGAGGCGGTGGGAGCTCAGGGGGTGCGGGCAGGGCTGGGGGAGGCGGTGGGAGCTCAGGGGGTGCGGGCAGGGCTGGGGGAGGCGGTGGGAGCTCAGGGGGTGCGGGCAGGGCTGGGGGAGGCGGTGGGAGCTCAGGGGGTGCGGGCAGGGCTGGGGGAGGCGGTGGGAGCTCAGGGGGTGCGGGCAGGGCTGGGGAGGCGGTGGGAGCTCAGGGGGTGCGGGCAGGGCTGGGGAGGCGGTGGGAGCTCAGGGGGTGCGGGCAGGGCTGGGGGAGGCGGTGGGAGCTCAGGGGGTGCGGGCAGGGCTGGGGAGGCGGTGGGAGCTCAGGGGGTGCGGGCAGGGCTGGGGGAGGCGGTGGGAGCTCAGGGGGTGCGGGCAGGGCTGGGGGAGGCGGTGGGAGTTCAGGGGGTGCGGGCAGGGCTGGGGAGGCGGTGGGAGCTCAGGGGGTGCGGGCAGGGCTGGGGAGGCGGTGGGAGCTCCGGAGCGAGCAGTAATCCCCGTGCCACGCTGCTCCTCGCCCAGCCCCGCCGTGTTTAAACTCGGCCTCCGGCAAGCCTGGCTCGATCCTAGGAAATCGAAGCGCTCCGGTGTTGCTGTCTGGGCCGTGGGCAGCTCGGGGCGCTCCCGGCGCTGGAAGGAGCGGAGGCTCCCGGAGCAGCCGCGGGAGGGACCCGGGGGTGGCGGTGGCCGAGGGGCGAGAGCCCAGCCCATAATCGCTGGTTCTTGCTCGTAAAGCGGGTGCAAGGGATGAAAAAATAACCGTGATTTGGCCGGGTGTTCCCTTTGCTGCCCTTGGGGAGGCTGGAAAAGTTACTGATGGCGTAGTTGCTGTCGGTGCGGGACAGCGGCGGGAGAGCTTGGGTGATAAATGAGGTGCCCCGTGAGACTAATTGCATCTTACAGAGAGAAATTATAGGTAAAACTCGATTAAAATAGATTAAAAATTACATAGGCTTAGATTTATGATGAAAACTAATTTCTGAGATAGTAAGACTTAAAATTTATTTATTTATTTATTTAAGATCCTAAAACAACTTTTTTTTTTCCTAAAAAAAAAAAAAAAGGCAGATTTTAACTGGATAGAAGGAAGGCATTTTTTACAATGAGGGTGGTGAAAGTGGAACAGGTTGCCCAGATTGGTGGTGGATTCCCCATCTAGACTGGAAACAGTCAAGGTCAGGTTGGTCGGGTCTCCAGGCGACCTGATTTAGTTGTAGATATACCTGTTTACTGCAGGGAGATGGGACTAAGTATCTTTAAGGATCCCTTCCGACTCAATCTATTCTATTCTTTAAAAATTATATATTAGAGATGCGATTTGTTTTTCTCACAGAAAATGTGATTGGAAAAATATTTATAATTTTCTGGTTTTCGTTACATTCACGTGTGTTCATGTTGCTGTTGGCTTAGAAGAAAAGCTGATGGTGTCTTCAGAGGGCAATAGATAAATTGTTGAAGCCAAACTTTAGACTGTAAACTCAATATAGGCTGCTCTAGGTGCTTGTGTATTTTGCCAGGCTGAAAAATGTCATTGTTTATTTTCTTCTGCACTTAAACTGAAACTTTATGTTGTCCTTCTTTCAATTCGAGGACTGCTTCAGCAGTCACTGGCAGTGCTGTGACACCAAACAGTTCGACTAATGCATTTAAAATTGAAAATCTGAGATAAAAATAAAATAAAATGAGTCATTACTACAGAAGTGAAAATGTAATGCCTTTACAGCTAATATCTTTGAGTTAATACTTCTGATGTTTTATTGCTGAGCTTAATATAAAGAACTAAAGGAGTGTATTTGTCATTTATTTTTAAGTCCACATGTCTCTCTGTAGCGCCTTACAACAGATAAATGGTACACTTTGTGTGTGACTAGCGACTTCTTCTTTACTTTACACTTAAAAAATTTCCTTTTTTTATGGGGTGAAGGGGAAAACAATAAGAGAGTGTTCTGAATATGGTTATTTTCTGTTTCAGATTTGTAGCTGATTGTTCACATGTGTCCAGGGAGAGATGAAGTACACTGGATCCTGCATGGTTTGGCTCTGTATGGCCGTCTTCTTCCTCCTTCATGTTTCTACTTCTGTGGCTGTCAGTGACCAGATAGGTATTTCCATTTTTGTTGCCCATCACAGACAAAAGGCACAAATATCATTACTGAAGAAATTTGAACACATAATGATGGTACATGGTAAATAAGCAGTATGAGCAGATAAAATTGCACAAGATGTTTTGAATCTCTTCTTTTAAAAAGCCTTGAGTTTGAAGCGGTTCCGAAGCAGCCTTTCTATTTTCTATGCTTGAAAGATATATGTTTGGAAGTAGTTGTAGTTCCTAGGAGTTTTGATTTGTACTTTTGAAATTACTGTACACAACAAGATTCTGAGTCAGAGCTTGAAAAACTTATTTGGACAAAATAATGGCTTTATTATTGTGGACAACATAGTGGTTTTATAAGTGATCACATTGACCTAAACAACCTAATGCTCATGTTAAGTTCACCTGAATTTAATCCCGAGACCAGTTCGTATGTGTCACAGATGTAGAGTCAGACAAAACCTTGTGCCTAAGAAGACAGGGGAAAGGAATATAGCGATATTGTTAAACCTAACAGCTGTTACCTGTCTTCTGCTAATTTTCTCATACTTCACTGTATTCCTCTCTTGCTGTCCACAGGCCGTTTTACTCTCTTGCTTAAACTGTGCACTGGCTTGCCAGAGTGTGGTAATTTCTATTTTAAAGTCATATCACTTGTGGTTGTAGAATAAGAAATTGTAAAGTTTTCTGGAACTGCTCAGCCTCAGCATCTACCTCAACTTTCTAGAATTTTCCTACAATCATTAGCAAAGAGAACGTGCTTGTTGCTATTTCAGTAGAAATACAGAGGCTTGTGACTTGTTTTCAGTTTCCTTTTTGTTACAAAATGAAACTTATTTTTAGTAATGCTGTTTTCTCTGAAACCTAATGAAAGGTAATAGAAGCTATAAACATGTAACTACTTTGAAACTCCATTATGCATCTGAAATTCAGACCCAAGAAATGGAAAGCATCAATGACTAGGGTAATAATGTTCTTAATACTCCTGAAAAAATAAATAGTAATATTTAAGTGTCATGTATGAGCTTTAGAGTGAGAATAACGTGCTATGAAGACTCTGAATTTAAGTCCTTTATATTTTTAAGTCGCAAGGCTAAGTGCTCTACTGATGAATTATTCTTAACCCCTGGGAGAGTGTAAGCCTACGTCGTAGCTGTGCAATCTTTTTCTTCATCTGCCTGAAAGAAGCAAAACAGGTTGTCTTCTCTGTCATTGCCAGCTGCTGTATTGTAGAAGGGAAGTTTTAAAAGTGCTATAAGGGTGAGAGTACAGAAGATTCCTAAATAATATAAATTAATAATTTTAAAAATATTTAAAACAAAATGCTAGGAAGCATTGCCTTTTTTCGTTTGTATTCTTATATTTTCTTCGGGGGGAGAAGAAGCCTTAGTAAAAAGTGGACCAGTCATAGAAGGTGTGACAGATACACTGAATTGCTAGTAAGAGTATCATAACTGTTTACGTTCTTTTAGAAGTTTGTGGCCAGACAGCCCGCAGGCAAATTGCAGTTTTCCTTAACTTGATTGCCACAAATGAAACAAATATGGGTCAGATTGAACCGCTGGAAAGAAGAGGAGAGATTGAACCTCTCCTGAGAATAACTGACGGTGTGCAATTGGGAGAGACTTCTGCAGTTTGGGGTGATAGAGGCAGATGGTGAGGAATAACAAGTAGAGAGCTGCCAGCTTCAACAGCCCTGTCAACAGCAGGGAACAGGCCCTGAGTGAAGCCTCAGGTTGGTAACGGGAAAGAGACCAAAGGGATAGTTACTGTCCAAATAATAAATACAATTTATAGGGCAGAAAGCAGGAGCTGAGAAAGAATGGACTCGGTGACAGTGCAGCAGTAAGGGGTACAAGTGTGTCTGCAAGCCTGTGTTGATCTGCCCTGTTCAGCTGAACGGAGTATGCTCTGTTGCAAAGTTGTCTTGTTCTAATTTGATAATTTGTATGCAAGTGAATCCATTACAAATTGGAAATAGGGTCACTTCAAAAAGGAAGAAATGTGTGATCTCATCTTTGTGTTTTGTTTTGGGTGGTGTTTGTTCTTTTTTTTTTTTCCTTTCTTTCATTAACTGGCTCTTTCTTGGGCCTTTGCTCTCTCCCATACACTAACTTTGTTTCCATCAGCATCTGTCCTTCAGGATCTGCCGAGGCAATCCTTTTGGTTTTCTTTATTAATAATATACGCATAGCATTTATTTCTCACTGTATGAACAAAGAAGCTTTACCGGCAAAGCTCATTTAGATAGCATTTTGGATTATTGCATTTACATCCTGAAATTTCTCACCCGATCTGCTTGTGTCTAAAGGACAGGCCTTCAAATGCAGGGAGAAGTTTAAATTAAAGTTAACTTGTGGGTGGAGTTGGTGAAAGAAGTGAGTCAGGGGAAGGAAATTTTGTGTGAAAGGGAAAGGATTGACTTGTGTGCATATATTGGGGAGACCTTGCTGAGCTGGCATTCTGAATCTTCTTTGGAACTTACTCATTGGGTCAATATTATAAATAAATACCGTTATTGGGAAAGAATGTCAGAGTGACAATATGCGAGATCTTCCTAAAGCAGTCCTCCTTAGGCTCGGAATGCGTGCCAGCAACCATTAGATTCACATCAAGGATTATTTTCAATTCTCACTTGTCCAGAAGTTTTGATGTGCTGATCAATCATCAGAAGAAAACACTCACTTTTGATGACAGAATACAGCAGAACTGAAGGAGAGGGGTCAGGAGTTCATCACAATCATGATTTTGATCTGACTTAAAAAATATTTTCAAGTTTGTAAAGTTTTTTGTTGTATTTTTTGAATTTTTTTGTTGTTGTTTTTGGGAATGTGGTTTTTGGAGTGGGGACCTGAGGTCTTTCTGTACTGATGCAAGTTCTAATTCGATTGTTCTCGAATGCTTTCTATTAAGAATATTAAGATTTTGTCTCATTCTCAGATCATTACTCCTTTTCAAGCTTTTCTTTTTTTTTTACAGTTACTGTTTTTCAATGTCACTTACTAACCCATGAAAAATGTAGGATAAACAAAGTCCCAGGACTGCAAGGCATGGTGAATTTCCATTGCCTTTTGACGTGGAATGTGTTGTGAAAAGTATTGGCTCTAGATCATAATTTTAGATAGGCACTTTAACCCAAATACAGGGAGTAGTTTCAAGCATGTAAATCAGTTGGGCTTTTGGGTTTCATGTTTTAGTACAGCTACATAGTTCTAAAAATCAAGATAATGCCTCTACAGTAACTCATACAGTGTAGTGATTTTTTAGTACTTAAATTATGAATATTTAAAGTTGGATCCACAAACTGTTGTTAGCGGTGAACGTGCCACCCTTGGATTACTTGGCTTGTAGTTGAATACCAAGGTTTCTTGAAAGCCTAGATACTATGGAAAAGCCTGACATAGGATGTGGGTGTATGTTACATGGAGCTTCACTGTTTGGTCACATTCAATTGACCATTCACGCTTACTAATAGAGTCTTCAGTGCCCTTGCAATATGCACATCTGTGGTGTTAGAGGGCAGCTTAAAACTTCATCTGAACATAAAGTTTAATTATTAAGTTGCAGATAGTTAACCTCTAAGGTGAATCTGGCCATTACAAATTACGCTTGATCTAGAGGAGCCAAGAGTGCTTATTGGAGGCCACAATTCCCAGTCAGGAAGTCTACACAAGAGGTGTCTTTAAGAGTGAGACTGAAGCATGTATCAGAGTCTCCTCTGTCCTCGTTTGCACGGAAAGTAAAACTGGGCATGGGGCCTAGATGGAAGCTGCAGTGTGCTTCAACAGGTGCCTTGATCATTCCAGGAATTCAGAACATGCCATTGCATGTCGCCGCAGTTAAAGTAATGGTGTTGCATCTATGCTTCTTCTTGTGTGTAATGCTGTTAGAAAGCAAAACAAAAATAAAACTTAATAGCATCTTATTGGAGAAACAGAAAACCAGTTATCTCTGATATACCTGTTTGATTTGTGTAAGTACGTGTTTTAGAAATTATTAGGTTGATTTATAATAAGGAGCTCCTATGTAGAGCTCATTGATTTCTAAAGGTTAAGGTCTGTAATTTGTCTAATGGATAAGTGATCTTATGAATTTATAGGTATGTCACCTTTAGCTTTCACATCACGATTTTAATATATATTGTGGACATCAAAGCAAACAGACCCAGTTTTATTACATGCAGAGCAATCTAGTGTATAAATGTAAGCACAGTCTTTTTACTGATTCATTAGTTTTATAGTGATGAATGACAACAGGACAAGTAGGTAGGTGGATGGTTTCTATGTCTGGATTAGTGGTAAGGGTTTGTCTTGTTCTTTTTCTTCCCTGAATGTCTCCATGTACATCTAGTTCAGTCAACCACAGGCTGAGTGGGTAAACTGTGTTTTTTGTCTTGGGCTGAAAGAAATCTAAAAACCTATGAGCAGCATTAAAAATCTTGGAAGAGGCAAACTCTTTCACTGTAAAATCTGTAACTGTAGAAACAATTTTCATCAATCTGTAGCAATGAAAGTTGACAGTCCTGGTATGGAGAAGTTTAAGTTTAAATATTTTAGAGTTTTGTCTTAGCTCTATGTTCAAAAGAATAACATTGGCCTAAAGGAGTGCATCAGCAGCGCAAGATAGCAAAGACTCATAGCAACCCTTTCAGTTCTTCTGGAAATATGGAATACAACCAAATAAGTAACATTTACATGGCCCGTCTATGCTGTGACTGTTACGCCACTGATAAAAATAGGTCCACAGTCCAATCTGTGGCATGTGAGGAATTGTTGCTATCATATGGATAACACAGAAATTAAGGATTGAGTCTGTATTTGGACTTTAAAGAAAATGGCTAGGGGAATAAGCTAAAGCTTCTTAGTCTTTTGCCACTTTGCTCTCATGTAAGCTAATGCTGAAAGAAAAAAAGCACAGTTGCGTCCCAGATGCTCTAGAGCTTGCTACGAGAGTACAAGGTAAAATCGGCAAAACTCATATCTGGCTGCTTTTATTATAAATACTGTAAAGTAATCTAACCAAAAGGGAATCTGCCCTGTAGCATTCATATATGTGTAAATATCTATATAAAAATATAGATATAAACCCCCCTTCTTTAGAAAACACGTAGATTTAAGGTAAACTTTTGTCAGTGTTTGTGAGGTGCTGTTGTAGTTCCAGCTGTAAAAGGCTTCATCTTTTCCAACATATTTCTTTTAGCTATACCAGTGTAAATCTACCATAAGTACATTCATTGTTTTAGAGTAGCTCTAGATGATCCTCAGGGGTCTGTTCTGGGACTGGTGCTGTTTACTGTTTGCATAAATAATATAGACAGCAAGACTGAGTGACCGCTTGGCACATCTGCAGGTGACACCAAGCTGAGTGGTGCAGTTGTCATTCCACAGGGATGGGATGTCATACGGAGGGACCTGGACAAGCTGGAGAAGTGGGCCCATGTGAATCTCATGAGGTTCAGCAAGGCCAAGTGCAAGGTCCTACACCTGATTCAGGACAATCTGAAATTTCAATACATGATGGGGGAATGAAATGATTGAGAGCAGCTCTGTGGAGAGGGACCTGGGATGTGCTGATTGATGAGAAGCTCAAAATGAGCTGGCAATGTGTGCTCACAGCCCAGAAGATCAACCTTATCATGGACCGCACCAAAAGAAGCATGGCCAGCAGGTCAACAGGAGTGATTCTTCCGCTCTCTGCTCTGCTTTGGTGAGACCCCATCTGGAGTATAGTGTTCAGTTCTGGAATCCCCGACATAAAAAACATATGGAACTGTTGGAATCAGTCCAGTGGAGGCCACCAAGATGATCAGAGGGCTGGAGTGCCTCCCATACAAGAACAGTCTGAGAGAGCTGGGTTGTTCAGCCTGGAGAAGAAGAGGCTCCGAGGAGACCTTATAGCAGCTTTCCAGCATCTGAAGGGTGTCTACAAGAAAGCTGGGGAGGGATTTTTTACAAGGACGTGGAGTGGTAGGATGAGGGAAAATAGCTTTAAATTGGAGAGAGGAGGATCTAGACTAGACATTAGGAAGAAATCCTTCACGATGAGAGCGGTGAGGCACTGGCACGGATTGCCCAGGGAAGCTGTGGCTGCCCCATCCCTGGAGGGGTTCAAGGCCAGGTTGGATGGGTCCTTGAGCAGCCTGATCTGGTGGGAGGTGTCCCTGCCCGTGGCAGGGGGGTGGAACTGTATGGGCTTTAAGTTCCCTTCCAACCCAATACATTATACGATTCAGTGACTTTATATCCATAGTTTAATAATATGTATAAGTGCTTGAAGACAGGGGTTTGTAGATTAAAGGGTATCTAAGGTGAGCCTGTTTCTGTCCTATACTGTGTGCTTGCACAACAAATGGTGCATTGAAAATGCTATGTCAGTATGTAATTTCAGTGAATTTCACTGCTTTTCACACTGCATAAAACTCTGCAAAATGAAAGATATATAAGATTTAATTTTGGTTTCAGAGATTTCAGCGTAGATATTCTTAACACTTCTGTGTCTTTACTGGGGAAAGGGAATTTATAGTGAGAATTGCTGTTGGGTTTAAGGCATATGTTTCATAAATTTACAATTGATGGTTATTTGCAATTGTAGATTGCAATGTAGATGTAATGGGCATATAATATGATGAATCTTACAAAAATGTCTTCCACCAAGTCTATTTAAATATTTGACATAGTATTCATTAACTATGTTGTCAGGAGGCATCTTTATATCTGTATTACACGTAACTTGGTTTCACTTTTACTGGTTGTTTCCAATTAGCCATTCTTAAGCCAGATCGAACATTGTAACACGTTTAATAGAATTTAAGATTTTTGAAGAATAATAGGTTTTCTACATCACTACAGAATGAATGAATGACAGATTTCACATGCGTTAAGGTTATGAATATAGCTGTTTTGAATGCCAGCTTTCCATCTGGATGCTCTTAGCAATCTTTAAATATAGATGATTTCCAGGTTAATGGTAGGACATTCCTCCTTACTTTTTTCATTGAACTGACACTTCAGAAAACCCCTTGACCTTCACTGTTCAGCAGCTTCAGATATACTTTGGCCCTGTTTTGGGTTGTGTCAGCTCAACGTGGACCTCTGTGCTCGATAAGTGCACAGGCCAAATCCTGCTTGTCATCTTCCATTTGACAGTTTTATTAGGTTTAGTGGAACTACTTGCACAGTTTGTTGCAGAAAGAGCCCTGGCTCTAAACCATGCTCAGAAGTGATGTTTTTCTGTATTTGCTTCTTAAAAGTGGGTATTACTGTGGATATTTAAAAAAGAGATGAAAGGGCTTCAAGTAATATACTGCATATTAATAATACAATGTTTGATCTAGGTGTACAACTAGATTTAACATTAGAATTTACCATTTTCCAGATTTTAGAACATTCTGCTTATCTACCTAAATACTTTGGGTCAGATTTAATTCCTTGTAAAGCTACTTTAATTTTCAACCTTTTTTTTCAAAATACAAGTATTGCTTCCATTGTTTATTATACAATATGATTATATCCTTGTTCATCCACATTTTGAAGTTATTGTTCACGGAAGTAACAATAGATTATTGTAATGGTGATCACACATTTGTGCTTTATTTTTTGATGTATGTTAATGAGAAGATATTTTCTAATAATATAGACAGAAATACAAAAAATACCCCAAACTTGCAGCAGACGTTATTGCTTTATAGAGTATTGTAGATGGAAAGAGCTAGGTAAGAATTCATTGTTTTCTTTCTGGTTGGATTTTTTATGTGTACTTCAATCATATAGGCTGAAATAAAATGTGATAAAATCTCTATCTGCTTATATTACTAGAACTGCATCATGAAATCTGAAATATCATTGGTTTAACTTAGATGTTGTAATTTGGTTCATTGCTATTTTTCATATCCCAAAGAAACGAAATGAAACATTCCTGTTAATATTATCACTGTCATGATAGTTTGTTCAAACATATTTTTATTTGATTGACTTTTATGATAGACGCTAAACTGTATTCTCTTGAAGGTGCTGTATGTCCTTTAATGAAAACAGTTGTCCATCATCTCAAACAAATCAACCGAGACAGTCTTGGTGTTTCAGGTAAATGACTGTTGATAAATTAAGTGGCTAATAGTGGATGTATTATAAATTATATATTATAAATATTATATAATATAATCATATAATATATAATATAATTATATAATTATATAATATAAATATTATAAATTATATTATTATATTATATATAAATTATATATAAATTATATATTATATATAATATATATAAATATATATTATATAAATATATATATTATACATATATAAATTATATATATTATAAATATATATAAATTATATATAAAAATTATATTATTATAAATTATAGTCCTGCTGAAGCTGGCTTTAAAACTGAAAGGGCAGTACAAGACTGCCACCCCCATGTCCCAAAAGCTGTTGTTATTTTTAGGAAGGTGGGGTTAAAATCAGAACATATTGTTCTTGGAAAGTGTTGGTTCAAGTTCTGCAGCCACACTAATTTCCACTGTTTTTCCCCAACATCCTTCTTTTGTTATCAGTGCAGATGATAAAAGGAAATAACAAATGCATTTCTTAGGTTGCAGAGTCACCTACTGAATGAATTTTGTACTGATAGTTTCTTTGTCGATAAAATTAATTTTGGAAGTTTCTCTGACTTAAAGTACTGGTTTTCAAAACAGCTTGTGCTATAGAAAGTCTCTCAGCATGCTAAAAGTCAGTATTGATCTCCATTTTAAAAATTGCATTAAATAAACTAATTATTGTATCCTGTTTCACAGGCTTTGATTTGGCAGAAAGTTTTTCTTTGAGGCAAGCATCTTGTGGAGGGAAAAGAATGTGTTTTAAACTGGGAAGTGCACCTCTCATCAGAGACACAAAGTAAGTGAGATACTACTTTTATCTTAAGTCTTTAAAAGACTCAGCTCTGACTAAGTGCCACTAATGAATTGAAACATGGGGCAGTGTATCCAGAGGGTGCCACAGAAATGCAATTGCATCTATTTTCATGCATTTTCATCTGTAATAGTACGGTTTTATTCAGGAAATGTTTCGATTCAGGTGTTTTTCTTTTGGAATCTGGAAGTATCCAGGTAAGATGTTAATTCTGAATATTTTTCTCAAATCCTGTTTCTGATACTGAAGACGAATGTACTGTTTATTCAGAAATATTTATAAAGCGAAGAACTTTAATGGCATAACAAGAGATGAATCTTGCCTCAGTGAAATTTGCTATCTTCTCTTTCATTACAGCTGGCAGGATTAAAGAGAGTCACCATGTCTTGAAGTGCTGTATTTTTGTGATTATTTGGTTTTTTTTCAGTGGAATTGACGTCTTGCGTTTGAGCAGAAATAGAATGGTGGGTACTTAGTGTAGAGGTGAAACTAGGCAGCATCCTGTTCTGACCCAGGGTGTGGTAAAACGCAGAAACTGAATGAAAAATCAAAAAGAAGGTGAAAAAGAGTAAGTCAGAATGGGATTGGATGGGTTTGAGTTTGCGTGGGGACAAGGAAATGGCGAGAAGCAGTTAGGAATGTAGTTTCAAGTTCCTCATGCTTAGTAGAGAGAGAGAGAGAAGATCATTTCAGAGCTTCTTGGTTGAGATGTGTTCCCAGTCATGAGGCTGTGGTTTCTGTACAGCATGTTCCTGTGATGACGAGGGAAGCAACTGTATTCCTGTGTCTTCAAGTTGGGTATTTTGTGTTGCAAGAGGTCTGGCTCCAGCTTGCCTAGGGAAAAATACACCCAGCCCTTGGACTTCCCCTCTCCTTGGATCCTGGGCAAAGCAAAGAGGGACTGTGGGTAGCATGATGCTAGGGGAGAGGGAGAAGAGAGCAATCAAAGAAAGTCATCTCTGGGAGAGAAGAACGATTAAATAAACATGTCCTACATCTTCTAGGTTATTGGATAGATTCTAACTATGTGCAACTCTGCAAGGTTAATGTAATCACTGTCTTTTTCTTCTAAATACCTTGAAGTTTTGCTGTTGAGGCAAAAATGACTAGATAAAATTACTTGACACAGAGAGCACTGTACTCTTACTAGAGCCTTCCCAATGTTACCCAAATTGTCTTTAGAAAAGGAACAGGCAAGCTTAGGTGCTGCCCATATATGTCATTACTAAAAATATTTTGAAAGTTTGTTAGTAAGAGAACTTTATTTTAAGTCCAGTATTCATTTTACAGATTTTTTTTTTTTGAGTAGATGGGAATTTGAGGGTGATGTGAGACTATAGCAAGAGTGGAAAATCAAGCCATAACATACTCTGGGGCAGTTTTACTTTTAGGAATAGGAAGCTAAGTAATCCTTTATAAACTGTGAAACACATATTGCAAACTGACTTATTCTGAAACTGTAGGAAAATCAGCGTCAAAAATGTAGTAAGTAGAGCTAGGAATTGGAAAAGGGTGATTTATTCACAATTCACATTGCTTTGAGGGAAAATTCATTATTCTAAAGAATCGATTTCTAAGAATTCGATATTTTTGGAAGGGATCTTAGAGGTGATGTGGCAGTTGAAATATGTCAAGCCTTTTTCCTAGCTTTTATTAATAGGCCTGAATGTTTATGTCTATGCTTTATTTTCTTCTTTTAAAAACTGTTTATTAGCAAAGGCAGTGAAAATGGGGAAATCGTGCATGGCTGATAGCTTTGTCTTAGAAAACCCATAACTCTTAGCGGTTACAAGGAAAATACTCTAGAAAGACAGAATCCTTTTTTATTTTTTTTTACTTTATGGGGTGAGAAAGAAATCCAACAGATTTCCCTTTTTTTTCTCTCTCTCTGTATTTTATCTGTTCAGGGAAGATGAATCTTTGAGGCAAAAATGGGTAGTTTTTCTTCATTTTCAGTGTAACTTGAGCAAGGGGATAAATAATTTCAGTGAAGGATAAACTGGAAGGCAGGTGGTGTGGTTTTAATGATCTCTTGCTTCTCACATTCCTCTCCTTCCCTGTTGTTTTGTTCTGTGTATCCTCATTAACTAAAGATAAAATCTTTCCAGTTTCTCTTCAAAACATGTGTATCTAATGGATGAAAACTTTAACTGGATGAAGCAACTGAGATGATTATTAATAAAACATGTAACACTGCTAATCTATGAATAAAGTTAGGCTGAAAATTAAAATCATGTTATTGATGTTAATAAGATAAAAGATAAGATTTTCTGTCAGCTTGCTGTGGAAGTAAATAGTACCTCTTACATATATCTCCCCAAATAAAAAAAGGGTTAAAAGTATTTTCAGTAATTTTAGGCATTAGATAATTTCCATTAAATCCTATTTTTCATGGCAATAACTTTGCTAGTGCTCTTAGACCTTTCTTCACAGAGAAACGTATGTCGTAACTAAGAACAGAATTTACTTCTTTTGTTCAGTATGTTGAATATAGACTAACTTTCTATTCTTAAGACTTTAGACAAGATTTAAAAAAATTATTTATTTAAAGTATATTTGATAGTCTGATGGTCTGAGTTGGTTTTTGAAAACAAGCCCAGGGCAGTCAGGAGCACAAAGTAGAGCTCTGACATGGTAGGGTTACAATGAAGGATAGGCAGGAACTCAGATATCTGTCATCATAACCTTATAACTTAGTTATCTCAGTTATCACCGTATGATATATTACCTTTATTTAAATCTCCTTCTCTTACATTATGTCAGATTGTGTGGTTCCAGCCACCTTGCATAATTAGAAACAGAGTTTTTTTAGGATCATTCTGCCTCAGAAAGTATGTTATTAGACATGGCGTGCAGTAAGCAGCACAGCAGTGTTTGTTACCCATCCTGCAGGAAACTGAGAGTATCTGATTAAGCTGACTAGCAAGTATCGAGTAACTTGGCACATCTCATGTTGCATTTCATTCATTCAGTCGTAGTGCGGGTAATAGAAAGCTATGCTGTGCCATTTTTCTTGTGTGATGCCATTTTGTTTTTCTTTTTTTTTTTCAATGAACATGGAGTAGTGTTGCATCTATTTATGTGTTGTAAATAATTTACAATGCAGTGTCAGCTTGGGAAATCGATTATGTCTGTGTTGAATTTTAGTTATATTTCTTGTCTTTTATTACGATGGAGCTTTGTATGTATTTTTGTCTTGTGATAGGAGATGGAGAGCTTTACTTATGCTCTATGTAAATGGCTATTAAATATTAATTCAATTCTAATAATATTTTTCAAGATTGAAAAGTGATTTTTAAATTAAAATACTGAGTAACTACAATTCTTACGTGGACATTAATAGAAGCTATTCCTGACTAAAGTAGTATAACTGAGCCTTTGAATAATATAGAAATTCACAGTAAAATACTGTTATGCATGCAATCTAATTATATAGTTATTATACAGTTACTGCTATTATGACTATTTTAGTTCTGTTTCAAGAAATACGTTATAGAGTCGCATTTTGTTATTAAGTTCAACATGTACTGCCTGTGCAATGTCTTCCAGTTTGGCATAGGGCTTGCTGACAAAAACAGCACAAGGCTCTGTGCTGATAGCAGCTCCTTTGGGTCTGCCAGCAGTATCCAACACTTGTGGATATTAGGCCTTTTAGGCTAATCTTTTTCTTACTTGCCTTAGAGTAAATAGCAGCATGCTGAAATAATTTCACTGTCCTTTTTTAAAGACGGATTGTATGTCAGTTGCTCCTTGTTCTCACTTCTCTGGATTGCTGGCTTTGTTGGTTTGTTTGGGTTTTTTTTTCCCTTTTGAAAGCACCAATAAAGGAAATTTTAAGTTGATTGTGACAGAGTTTCAGAATGCTTTTGAAGTGGATGTTTATGATTATCAAATCTTAATGGCACAGTCATGGCTTTCTTATTTTGTAGTTTGTTTGGCTTGACAGACTATATTAATTTACCGAAGAGATTTTTGTAGCTGTCTGTTAAATGATCTCAGTTACAGCGGTTGGGATTATTCTCATGATTTTTCTGGGAGTTCTTCCCCTTTCAGTGTAGGATCCTGCAAAAGAGCTTGGATTTTGACTGTATTTGGACTACTGAGCTCCGTCAGAAATGTTGACACACACTGCTGCCAGAAGAGCTGTGGCTTGGGCCATATTTCAGAGAAAGTGTTTCACCTCCATGTGATATCTAGTTACTGGATGCAGAAATACTCCTCCCGCTTCTGTTGTTATCTTCGAGGCTGGAGGATTCTTTCTGCGAAGAACAGAAGTTGATGAGGAAAAAATATTTACATGGGGTTTTATGTTTGTTTTTTACTGCTGACCTTTTCAAGAGCAAAATGTGCATAGGGAGTTGCATTCCCTTGAGCACAGCAGATATCAAGTGAGGCAGTTTGCGTGCACAGCCTCTTCATCGCTAGCATTTTGCTCCCTGAAGACTTCTGTCTCTGGGTGCCTTTAACCTTATGGTCTCTGGTTGTGTCTGCTGAGACTTCACTTTCTTCACCAAAGCCACGAATACAGAGGTGCTTGCACATGGCTACAGCTGCCAGTGATTGTCTACATGGGGATGACTTCTGATTAGTTTTGCCCATGGCATGTGTTTTGGACAGTGAAGACAGGTTCTGCAGTCTTCTTGAAAAATATTATTAAGATATGTATTGAGAAGTCCTATTTCCCTTTCTTAAATATAGTATAGACTTCATAGATTTGAAATTCTTTCATTGAAACAGTTTCAAAAAAAATTAATCAAAAACTTTTCAAATAATTAAACATCTACTGAAAAAGGCAATATGGTGGCAATAGTTACTTTTAGCTAACAAGCTTTTGTCTGTGCTTACAGAAAGTCCTGTTAGCCTTTGTTCTATTAAAATATTAGATAATTATGTAAGAAACCACCTCTCCCTTCCTATATCGTGTATTTATTTGAGGTCATTTGAGCTTGCTGGAACCAACTATGCCAGGACTGAAATGTCTGGTATTTTGGTTGCATGGTATTTTCTAGAAAAGAGCCTTGTCTCTGGAATTTGCTTCCAGAATGTGAGACCCTGAACTCAGTGCAAATCCTGATGCTTCCTTCAGGTCTTTCCAAGTAGTGGGGTCAGAAGCTGCAGTGATACAATCTTTCTTTTCTGATCTGGTTGAAAGATACTGAAATCACGTACTTTTTATTTATTTCCAGAAACCTGTAAACTTACTGTATTTTATAAATTAAAAGGAAGGATAGTACAGGATTATTGTTTAAAGAACGAACTGGAGCTGTGCCTACCTTCAAAATACTACTTACTTCACTTCATAAGTAAAAAAATAAAAAGAACACTGGGGCTGCTTGCCTTGAAAAATGATAGGACAATGCTTCTTTTAAAGTATGAACACATGAATGTCTCTTTCTGCATATTTGGGCTTGTTTCTACCTGACAATTAACAAGAAACATGCCAAGATTTCTTGGTAAAATTTAAAATTCAGGCATTAACAGATTTTAATTGCTATATTGGGCTATAATTTAAGATGGAATTAACCATTCAGAAAGGCTTGGGAAAGTAAAAGTAATGACTAAAGTGGCAGAGGGGAAGAGTATGGAAAAGTATAGTCCTTATATCGAAAACAGATTGAAGGAACAGAGAGAGGAAAAACTGTTTTAATTACGCCTCTGGCTATAGCAGGTCTGAATTCTTTGATCTTTAATATGTTCTCCAGACAGAAGAGCACTTAGTGCAGCAGCGTCATACTGGTTGAATTGGTAAGATAAAGTGGGATGAAGTAGACTGTTCTTTTCTGTTTGTTTTTTGTTCCCCAGCAATGTTGTTCTTTCCATAAAATACGTGCAGATAAAGGGAAGGAGTTTTTGGGATGTGTAGTTTAAGGCCACTGGCCCACAACTAAAGCATGAAGCAGACCAGCAGTGTTCGCGTGCATTTCCCTATATTCATCGTGGTTCAGGATGAAACTTCAGGCAGCCAATAAGCGAGTCACAGAAGCACTGGATGAACAAATAGTAAAGACAGTTTACTTCCATTACTTAAAAAGCTTTCCTTAATTTGAAAAACACATATTTCTGCTCAGATTTGTGTTATTTTTTTCCTGCTTGCTTTGTTTTAAAGGAGAAATCTATCCAGCCCAAGTTATTATTTGGAAGGAAAAATCAATTGAGAACGTCACCTTCACAGCATTCTTCTCCAGCTCCCAACCTTACCTCATTTACTTAGCATCAGCCCCTCCAGTCAGTGAGGCTGGCAGCTGATCCTCATGGCTGTGTGGTATCCAGCAGGGAAGGAACAAGAATGTGCTGCTGGGGCTGGGGGCAGCGGGCAGCCTGCCTTTAGCTTAAGCAAATCTAGAAATTGCACCTGCAATTTAATTTTTTAACCTGCTCTGTGGAGAACATTTCTCTTGTTCTGGTAAAAGCAACAGCATATGTCGTATCTAAGCAACTTCAATTTTGCTATATACTCCGGTAGAGAATTTTTCTTTATTTTCAGCTGTTGCAGATGCCTGAACTAGTTTTCAGTTTTCTTATTGGCTAAGATAGCAAAACTTAAAATATACTGCAATTGCTAGACAAAGTTATTGTGTTATTAGATTTCTAGATTCAGTACAAGTGCTGTACCTGGATGCTTCCCTGTGGCCCTTGTTCAAAACACTGGATGCAGATTCTGCCATCGGTTGTTCACTTTCTGGTATGTTAGTTGAGGAGAGCCTTAAGTGTTGCCAGACCGTGAGAAACTTTCACAAGAGTTTAGATGATTCTTATTCCCTGCCAAACATGATGACTTTTAAAGTCTTTGTAATGTTGTCTTGAGTTTTCTTGGCCATCTTTTTTGAAGAAAAAAAGTCTGCCAAAAGTTGCGTAGAAGATAGTGCTATAAATCAATAGAGAGGATGCAGATCTAAATCTGTCCTAAGACCTGTGTTTGAAAAGAACACTAGTCAGAATAGTCTTAGGACAAAGATACACTTGTGACATTAATACAGTTGAAGTTTCTTAGGAATGCAGAGTAAATATTGATATATACATCAGTGCTGTATGCAGCCACACAGAATTCAATAAAATGTACTGCATATAATGCATGCAGATCAAGATAGACTGTAGCCCCTGTATGTTGTAGTATAAATTAGAGACTACAAGATCGTTTATCAGTTTTGCTGACTGGGCTGAGAGGATTCAAGTGTCTTCACAAAACACATATGACTTCTTCAGCTGAAGCAGTGGTGTTTCAGAAGGCCATTTATCAAGAAAGACTTAAAAAAAAAAAAACCCAAAAAAACCCAACTGAACAAAATACCCGGTGTAATAAATCAGGATAAGTTTTCCTGACTTTTAACTGTTCATTAAAGGTAGTTTGCATTAGCTATGCTGTCAGGCTTTCCTCCTCCTGTTTAACTAAATTTTACCTACAAAAGATGTTTGTGCTGGTACCTCTGTCTACAGTGGGGTTTTGTTGTTTAAAGGTGTCATGGAAGTATCATTCCCTTCCCCAACCTTGCCTCGAGTTTTCAGTTTTTCTGTCTACAAATAATTCATGAGTGCTCTTACAGTGAAACTACCTGGCGCTTTTTTCATTACACTGATTTTTATTTATTTTCAGTTGGTTGTGAAAGATTTTTGGCCCTTAGCATTTCTCTAGTTAGCTTTTTGTGGTTTTTCTCGTCATACCATGAAAGATTTTTTTTTTTTTTTTTTGGGAATAAATTGCAGATTTTTAAAAATGCTTCTTTAATTTTGCATGAACAGTAGTGTCCGTGCCCTCAAGTTTTCACTTGGGTGTCTGGGTATCAACTTGATTTCAGTTACAAGTGTACAGAGTTTGCTGATTGTAACTTTGTCTCAAGTGAATATTTATCATGTCACAAACTCATTTCAAAACTTGGAATGATTTCATGAACTTCAACATGAAGAACAGTCTGTAATTTCTAGAAATGAAGTCCTGATGTACAGATATTGGTGTATTAACAGAACCATGTGCAAGAGATCATGTTATTTTTGGATTTAGTTGATGTGACTAGCTGCAGAATCTCAGAATTTTATTTAAAAAAAATAAAATCCTAAAAATACTCTGGGACTGAGCATGACAATACAGGCCTCGACTAATCTGTTGCTGGTTCCTAATATGGCATTAGGCTTTTAATATTCATATTGTTATGATGAGGCACTTCAACCAGCCCAACATCTGCTGGGAAAGTAGCATAGTGAGTTGTAGGCAATCCAGAAGACTTCTGGAATGCATTTAGGATAACTTCTTAAACCAGGTAGTAGACAGCCTTACCAGAGGGGATGTGACACTGAACCTAAGGGTCACCAGTACAAGTGATCTAATCAGGATTGGAGGCAGCCTTGGCTGCAGTGATCATGCACTGTTGAAAAGCACTATTGGAATTACCCCTGAGGAATATGGGTAAGGCAAAGACTAAAATCAGGACCCTGAATTTTAAGAAAGCAAACTTGCAGATGTTCAGTGAAGTCAATAGGACCACCTGGGAAACTGCTGTCAGTGACAAGAGAGCAGAAAAAAAGCAGATGTTTAAGGGTACTTTCCATGCTCTCCAGTTGTGTAGGCATGTGGTCAGGAAAGCCAAGTCGTGGCTGGAGCTGAACTCGGCTGTGAATGTAAATAATAATAATATAATAATAAGGGCTTCTGTAGGATTGTCAACCAGGAAAGGAAGGTTAAAGAAGTACCTGAAAGGGGCATAGAGAGCTGAGGAAGGACTTTTTACAAAGGACTGTAGTGATAGGATGAGGGGGTACGGCTTTGAATTGGAAGGGGGAAGATTTAGACTAGACATTAGGAACAAATCCTTCCCGATGAGGGTAGTGATGCACTGGCACAGGTTACCGCGGGAAGTTGTGGCTGTCCCATCCCTGTAGGTGTTTAAGGCCAGGTTTGATGGGGCCTTGGGCATCCTGGTCTGATGAGAGGTGTCCCTGCACATGGCAAGGGGTTTGGAACTTGATGAGCTTTAAGGTCGATTCCAACCCAAACCGTTCTATGATTCTATATTGATAGTGCTAATTGGTCCTTAAGAAGAGCAATGCAACAAGATTATGTTATAGCTCTTCAGTCTTTCAAAAACTCTACCCTGTTAATGAGTCATGACTTTCCTTTCCATGAAATCATATCAGCTATTTTGAATCACAAAGTGTTTTGGTTTTTTTTAATGCTCCTAACACTTTCACAACAAACCAGTCTTAAGCTTATGTAATTTCCTGGTAGCATAGCATAGTTGTTTCCACATACCAGCAGTAATACAATCATTTATTTCTTCCTAAACTTAAAGAAAGTCCCATGGAAAGGAAAGTAACCTATTAAAAAAATCATTTCAATGTCTGTGCTCCTTTTTCAGTAAACACAGACAGCATTTCTTGGCATATAACATTTTCAGGTATTCAAGTCACCATATAAAGTTTCATTTCTAAATTACTGCTGCAACTTATTTTCTATGTTTGGTCTTGCTGTGGTATGTTGTCTTCCAATGTCTCTGTCTATATGATTACTCTTACAAGTTACTGTCTATACCACATCTTATCCACAGTTCATATAAGAAGGAAACATCCCATGTTAAACATTTTCAGTGACTTAATTTCATAATTTTTAAAAAACCAACCTGCTGCTCTAGAAGCCTGACCTCATAAAGCACCTTGTTTCCAAATAACATCTTTACCTCTAAAATGAATGAGAGTTATCTACTAATTCTGCTACTAGATATCAATCCTGAGCAACAGCAATAATTTAATGCTGAGCAGGGAGAATCCTGAGTGTAAGAACTGGACCTGCAAATGCATTTCTTTCCCTCAGGTCCTGGCAAACTGTTCCTGTTATGGTATGTGCTCCTGGTGAATACTATTCTCTGTTGTGGTTAGTTTAACAGATTGATTTAAATTGCCAGTCACCTAGAGTTATGACTTGCTCACTTAGAAATAAATTGTTTAAGTTAAAAAATAAGGTATGTGGAGTAACAGCCTCTTGGTGATGCTATTATCTGTGGTTACTTTTCAGGCAGGGTCCACAGAAAACCTGATGTTCCTTAGCTATAAAATAGCTGTTTCTACAGCAGCATATAGATGTATATTCAACTGCATTGGAGTAATCAACACTGCACACCATAGATTATGGACTTAGACATTTCTTACTAATCTCTCAGCAGAGTCAACAGAGAAAACAGTAAAAGATAAATTTCAATTTATCAAGGAGTTCAGCATTAACACTGCTCCTACAGGTGTAGCGATGAGCAGCAGTCTGATCTCTGTAATAAGAGATATGTACCTTGTCATAGAATCATAGAACAGTTATGGTTGAAAGGAAGCTTAAATGTCATCAAATCTAACCTCCCTGCAGTGAGCAGGGACATCTTCCACTAGATCAGGTTGTTTAGAGATCCCTCCCACTTGACACTGAATATTTCCAGGAATGGGACATCTACCACCTCTCTGGGCAACCTGTTCCAGTGTTTCACCACCCTCACTGTAAAGAGTTTCTTCCTAATCCCTGGTCTGAATCTGTCCCCTGCTAGTTTAAAACCATTACTCCTTGTTTTTTCACTACAGATTCTGCTAAAAAGTCTGTCCCTATCTTTCTTATAGACCCCCTTTAAGTACTGAAATATCAAAAGATCTCCCCAGAGCCTTCACTTCTCCAGACTAAACAACCCCAACTCCCTCAACTTATCTTTTTAGGAGAGGTGTTCCAGCCCTCTGATCATTTTTCTGGCTCTCCTGTGGACCTGCTTCAACAGGTCCATGAATGCCTTGTGGTGAGGGCTGAAGTGCTGGATGTGGTAATCCAGGGCGGGGCTCACAAGAGCAGAACAGAAGGTCAGAATCACCTCCCTTGTCCTGCTGGCCACACTTCTTTTGATGCAGCCCTGGACAGGGTCGGCCTTCTGGACTGTGAGCACATGTTGCCAATTTATGCCCATCTTTTCATCCAGCAGTACCCCCTAAATCCTCCTTTGCAGGGCTCCTCTCAATCCCTTAATTCCCCCAGTCTGTACTGATACCAGGGGTTGCCCTGATCCCGATGCAGGGCCTTGCATCTGGCCTTGTTGATCCTCACAATGTCCACGTGTGCTCACTTCTTGAGTTTGTCCAGGTCCCTCTACATGGCATCTTGTCTGTCAGGAGTGTCAACCACAGCAGTCAGCTTGGTATCATCTGCAGAGTTTCTGAGGGTACACTTAATCCCACTGTCCATGTAATTGATGGAGATATTTAACAGTACTTGACCCAATGCAGATCCTTGATGGACAGCACTTGTCAACAATCTCTACCTGAACACTGAGCTGTTGATCACTATGCTCTGGATAATAATATCCACCAAACAGTCCACCTATGAAATCCATACCTCTTCCCTTGTCCAGTGCTGTAGTCACTCTATCACAGATGGTCCCTGGGTTGGTCAGGCAGGACTTGCCGTTGCTGCAGCCATGCTGGCTGTATCAAATCACCTCCCTGTTCTCTATGTGCTTTAGTATAAGTTCTAGGAGGATCTGTTCCATGATCTTGCCAGGCACAGAGGCGAGCTGAATAGCTCAGTAACGTTCTTCTTTCTACCCTTTTTAAAATGGGTGCAATGTTTCCCTTTTTCCAGTCACCAGAGAGTTCCCTTGACTGCCATGAATTTTCAGATATCATGGAGAGAAACTTGGCAACCACGTCAGCCAATTCCCTCAGGACTGAGATGCATCTCATCAGATCCCATAGAGATATATATATATATGTTCAGGTTCCTTAGGTAGTAATGAACATGATCTTCCCTGCAGTGGGAGATGCTATACCCTCCTGGTCCCCTTCCTGTTGTCCGTTGACCCAGGATAGGTAAGGAGAGTGGTTGCCAGTGAAGACTGATTTAAAAAAGTTGCTGAGTACCTCAGCCATCTTCTCCTTTGTTGATACGAGGTCATCTTCTTTGTTCATCAGTTGAGGCTCGCTTTCTTTAACCTTCCTTTTCTGTTTGACACACCTGTAGAAGCCCTTCTTGTTATTCGTTGCTTCCCTTGCCAAGTTCAGCTTCAGCTGCCCACTGACCTTCCTGACCCCATCCCTGCACAACTGAGCAGTGTCCCTATGCTCTTCTCAGCTTGTGTGTCCCTGCTTGTACCGCACCAGCAGTTCCCTCTTGCTTTTCAGTTTGTCCAGCAGGTCTCAACTCAGCCACGCTGATCTCTTACCTTCCCTGCCTGATTTCCTACATCTGGGGACTGAGCGCTCTTGTGCTCCGTGGAAAGGATCCTTAAATATATTAATCCATATTATGCATGAGATTATATTTCTTACAACATCTTAACTTTTGTTCTCACAATTGAATGTCCTCTCTTTAAACAGCTTATATTGGATTGATTTTGTTCTCATACACGAATAAATGTGTACTGCTATCCAGCTGGCTCTAAGTGGGCTTGCCTGAACAAGGGGAGTTAGAATAGATGACTTCCAGAGGTCCCTTCCAACCTCCACCATTCTGGTGTTCTGTTGTAGGCTATCCTTTTAATGGATTTTCTTCCTTAAGAATACAGATTCCTTTAATATTGAGTGCTTAATTCCATTGTCAAACAAGTCATTTATGGAGTAAGAGAAAATTCATCAAAATATTTTGTCATAGAACTCAGGGGGAACAAAGTATTTGCTTTATAGAAGTCCAACACACCTCCTAGGTAATATTGCATGCTTAAAAATTACAAGATTATACAAAGCAAAATATTGGTGATATTAGCGATATTTTCTCTATGCCTCCACACTTCATCTACTAGGCTGAGGTTCATAGCAGGTAATACAATGTTTTTAGAATTTTCAGCAGCAGCCAACATTTCAATTTTAGCCTTACCGTTGAAAAATAAGACAATTGTTCATTCTAGTTCTTTTATTTCCACATAGATGTTATATGCGTAGTTCTACCTCAAATTAAGTTATAGTCGATGCATTGTTTTCATGCAAAGTTTTTATACTGTGGAATCTTCAGTCTTCTAAGAAAAGTTTGTAAATTCCTGGCGTATCAAGCTTCCTTGCTTAGATACAAGGCATCTGGCCTGTTTTCCTAGCCTGAGGAGAACTCCTGGTAATATCCAGCATTCTTTCAAATCTGATTTGGTGGATTCTTTTGATGTGAAACTTCGGAAAATAAAATGTTCATTGATTGTGCAAAGCTACCACTATTTGAAGCCTTCTTCCTCTGTCTGGGGCCAAAGGCAAGATCCCGTCTTTCTTTATGAGGCTTTCTTTATATCTTTTATAGACTTTTAAAGGGAATACTTAGCCATTTCCCAGCTAGGTCTGATAGTAACAGGGTTCACAAGCCCCAGGTCCTGGGCCCATCCTGCTTAACATAGTTATGACTCAGAAGGTAGCAATGCAATAGTGATGTTCTTGAGCTTGATATATTTTAAGTGTGTTTAATCTATAACTCAACAAAAATCTTTTTTATTAAATAAAGTGAGAGAGATGCAGGCTAAGCTTGATGTGCTCTTCTTTTATTTTTAACTTGACTTTAATTAGGCAGCTCATTTCTAAGTCCTGAGACTTCAGAAAAGTGATAATTTCCAGTTCCTAAAAATGTTACTATGTCTTTCTGCTTGATGCAGATGAATTTTTTTATCTTATATTTTCCATATTAATTCACTTAGAAGCCATGAATATTAACAGTTTTTACAACTATAAAAGAGCACATTATTTATCTAATTATCCTTCAAACTGCAAGCAGAACACGAGGCTTAAATATTCATACACTAGTCATGCTGTGTGTAGGGGGTGTTAAAGCAAAAGTATGTTCTTTCTCTGTAGCTTCACTCTTGCAGCTGACAGAGCTACTTATTTCAGGTCAGACCCTGGTGTCCGGTATCATTAACCTTCTTTCCTACTTCACTCTCTTCTGTTGGTAACTTAACCTTCCCCACTTACACCTTCTTTTTTGGGCGCGATCAGCTGAAACCAAGATAGGTAGGTAAGTCCTTCTACAATAGTGTTGTAGGCTGTAGCACCTTTACTCTTGCCTGTGCCTTTTTTCTCAAGCACTTCTTGGCGTGGCCCGCTTGTGGCTTTAGTCTGGAATGAGTTTATTTATAGTCCTACATGCTGAAGAGGAGGCAGCTAGTTATCCAGGCAGTAGGAAGAAAGTATCCCTTAGTTTTGTTCAGCTGTACTCCATACAGCAGTCCTCCTAACTCTCCCTTTCCGCTGCCAGCCATGAAATTATGTTCACTATGAGCATTCAGCACTTTCATAAGAGGGATGCTGATTTGCGAGATGATTTGCCTTTTACCTTCAGCCAGGGTTGTCCAAGAACTGGCAGAATGAACCCTGGAAGGAAGGGTGGAGCCTCTTCCAAGCGTAATCAGTGGTTCACTTGCTAGTTCTTGTTCCATTGATTCATTCTAAAAAGCCACCAAAGGTTTGGGGTGGGAGTGATGGGGAGACTAAACAGGAAGAATTTGGGTGTTCTAAGGGAAAAAACATTTAGGTTGTGTAGCACAATGTCATGCATAATACACAAAGTAGCTCTCACAAGACCAGCGTGAGAAGTAGGAGGTTGCAAGTCTCTCAGTGTGCAGCTCTGGTGGAGCTGACTAGCCCTCGTGTACCAAACTAAAAAGGCTATTCTGTTTCTGGAATCAGCTGATATCTCTGCATACCTGTACAAATGTCTGTACAGTGCTGGTAAATTGTCTCTGAAAACCTCCGAGGAGAGGTGGATACTTGGAATTCTTCCTCCTTTAGGGAAGTTTATATGGTTATGTAGCAAATAAAAAGGAAAAATCAAACAGCTTGCTGTAGAATATAGATTATCTGAATCAACTGAGTCTATACCAATGCAGATGTGGGAGAATCCTTTGGAGTATAAGATTACTTTGACTTAAATTTTAGTTTGCTGAGGTAGTTAAGCTCTGGCTTTGTCCTCTTCCCTGACTTATCTTCCTTCACAATGTTCTCTGATAGTGTGGCTTTTCTTTGCTGCCCCATGTGCCTCTACATGGAAAGATGTTTACTATCGATTAGAGCAGTTTAATTTACTATACAACATTCAGGGTAAGTTGTGGGATTTCTGAAGGAGAAACATGCTGTTTGACTGTAGTATTTTATAAGGTGATACTTTTTCTAGTTTCTGAACCTGTTTTCTGATTTTTATTTTACTTTTCAAAATACATTTATTTTTAGTATGAGGTGAGATAGAGTGAATGACTCTGCCCAAATCACACACTGTTGCTTTTGGAAGCCTTCAGTCTTTGCTAGGGTGATTTTTATTTTCCAGACACAGGGAAAGTTCACCGATTGCTCTGAAATCTATTTGGTTTATAAAGCAAATATCTGAGTAGAGTGAAGCAAGGGTATAAATATCAGATATGCTGAATATTACCTTCCACAAAATAAGACTCCAAAAGCCTAAATGTTGACCTGATTTTTCTCAAAACTTTATCAGGCTGCAGAAATTTGCTTAGGAAAATGAGGAAAAGAATGGTTGAATTTCCAACATCTGTTACTATATGTTACTAATCTGAGGTCTGTTGTGCTTATTGCTGCTGACTGATATCTTTTTTTTTCAGAAAAATTAAAATGCTCAGAAATTGGCCAAACTCGAAAAGCAGATGTAGTTTAGTTAACTTGACCTCTTTCAAATCAATGGAAGACTGGCCTTTGACTTCATTAGGACTGGGAGTTCACCAATAATTCCTGTAAATAAGGGTACAGAATGCTGCTGCAAATCCTAGGGGAAAAGTGCTCTGCACAGGCATAACAGTTTTGGTAATTCTATTTCTTTTTCAAAACAGTCTTTTTTAAAAGCAATTACATTGCATTTTTCTTAGTAATAACATTGACTTTCAAAAAAAATTGTTTCTAAACCACCTGTATATTAAAAGTGACAGCTGATCTGTACTTGTTCAGTAAATGAAAGCAGAGGCATGCTGAATTACATGAACTAAGTAAATCCTTTTTTTTCAACTTTAGAATAATTTACAGCTTTACTTTTAGTGGTGCATTTTCTGAGCAGGTTCAGCTCTCCCTGAGTAATTAATAACTCTTAAGCTGTCTGAATAGTTTCCCTTGAGTTGCATCCTATAATGTGTCATATGAAAACAACTTGAGGCCTAATGTAACGTGAAACTCTATAGTGCATCTTAATGTGATTTGAGGAAGATGGATGGGAAGGAAATTATTTCTTATTCTGAATAGCAAACAGCTGTTCTTAACTTTTATTTGAAAAGAATGTAAAACACACTTTCTAGACAGAGATTGGTAAATCGTTCTAGTTAGTTGTTTCCCCTTCTCCCATTTTACCAGTCAAGTTAGGCAGAAATACTGAGAATCAAAAGTATAGTAGCGTGATGTAGAAATATTGAGAGTAATGTGGAGATTTTTTTGTATTTGGTCACCTAAACTTTACTTCTTTTATTCATGATGAATCTCTGTTTAAATCCCTTGGCAAACATGAAAAGGTTAAGATTTCACTGTCTCTGTCAATGTAGTACTAAATAAATCATGACCCACCATAGGAAAGTTGTTTAAACTAACTCCTTGAGCTCTAGTCACCAAAGTATTGTAACATTGTCATGTTACAAGTGACATATACCAGGTAATGGTATATGTCAGCTGGAGAAGATATGTCTTGCCATAACCTCTAAGTATCTCTCACTTCACTCTCAGGAAATGTAAGTTGGCTCATCTTTCACTTCTTGGAAGATATTCAGCAAGCCGAAGGCTTCATTGATACTTGTAAATACGGAAGTTTATCGTATACTGTAGTGTATTCTCATTCGATATGGAACAATTAGTGTTCATAAGTTTTAAAAATAGATGCTGCTTTTCCATTAGTGCTTTTTTTTAAAAATAAAAACAAAAGGTAAATAAAGGATTGCCTTACTAAATTTGATATGGGTAACTCAATGCTGCTTTGCAAAGATAGAACTAAAACTGTTTATAGCACAGTAAATACACAGTTAATTCATTCATAATTACTTCTTTTAGCATTGTAGCACTAGGAAAACCAGCTGGTATCTGCATTTCAGAAATTTTAAGGACTTACAAGGAAACAAATGAATAAGCAAATATTTTGCCAGAAGTCAGTCTGTACTTGATCACGGGAAGCAGTGGAAGGTGTTTTAAATTCCTTTGATTGCTCTTCTAGCAAGCTCATAATGTACAGTGCTTGGGCCACATCACCTCATTTTTAGAAATTGTTTAGAAACGATTGTGGTTACATTTGATTTGGTAAAAAAGGAGAATGCAACAGAAGCCTTTGCAACTCTAAGTATACATGTGCTTTGATTGAGTGGCGCATAGCTGTTGCAGGAACGTTAGTGTGTATTTATTAACATTCTGGATGCATCTGCTTGATGCTCCAACCTGTGGAACATAAAGAAATACCTGAATGTCTGGATTTGTATGGTATAGATGCAAGATCTAAAAACTGCTATTGTTAGGGATTTCCCTGCTTATTATCTTTGGTCTATTTAATCTGCCAGCTGAGGCCTCTAATTTACAGTACACCTCTATCCAGCAGGCTAGGGTTCTGTAAATTCAAGCCTGTGCATTTAGTTCATGTGCTCCAATTCCTGTTATTGTTCTCAGCAGTTTCCATCAAGGGCGTGTTTCACTTTAAGAACACAGTGCTCCATTCATCAACTTTCATTTTTTATTATATACTACTCACAACATGGGCAGGGGGAGAAAATAGAACTGTCTAAATCCCGCCTAAAGTACAATTTAGTATAATTTAATCAGACTTTGGGCGTCTCAGTCTCAGAGAATGACTCAAATGGCCTTCTCGCAAGCACCACCTAACCCCTGGTGGCACCTAAAATGAATAACTTTGGACAACAGATTTCCCCTGGCATCTAGGCATAAATTCTAGGGTAGCTCAGAAGAACCAAGGCTTAAGTGGCCTGGCATGTAACTCCCACCCAGGTTTCTTCATGACTCTGAGATGCGTGTAGGGATGCCTGAATGCTGCCTGTGTCCCAGAGGTGCCTAAACCATTTACAATGCTTAAATCACATGTAATGAGTTTGAATAGCATTGAATTCAACACAGTTCACAGAATTCATGAGCACTCTTGTTGTAAAAGTGAGAGAGGACATTGTCAACAGCCTTAAAGGTTAGAGCAGTCATCAAGGAAGGATATCAGGTTTGGATTTTCTGAAGCTAAGGAAGCTCAAGAGGAATGGGAGAACTTGACTGTTGTGCCACTGTTAAGGATGTTTACTGGAAGACGAAAATCCCGGATTCACGTTTTTACTCCCCAATCTGATTATGTATTTTGGTTCAGACACTTTTCTCCAAGAAACTATAAGCATCCCTTGGTTCAGAGACCATATGCTAAGGAGGCCATATTCACTTGCTTGTCTGTTTTAATTTTCAAGTTCTTTCTTATTGTCTTTATAGATGAATTTGCACACTTATTAATTGCTACCTATATTTCTGTAATATTAGGGCTTTCTTAAGATGTGTAATCTCTTTTACTACTTTTGGCTTGGATAGCATGATGTACTAACATATGTTAATGTTCTCTGTATTTGAGTTCTACATCTGTGACTTTGATGTGAGTTTGGCACAGGTTGCCTTCATCCTTATTCTTTCTCCTTTTCCTCTTGTTCTTTGTCTGTGCTGCATAGAAAGGTTGAATATTCTGTGAGGAAGTACTTGTTGAGCTGTGGACATGTGGAATAACTTGCTTTTGTGTTTTTCATTAATGCTGTTTTTCCAATGTTTTCAGCCTGCACATGATGCTTTCTTAGTTTTCTCATTAGTTTTTATATGTGTGTGAATACAATCAGGCTAAATGGTATATTAAATATTCAAAGAACTTCTGCACTTCAAATGTGGTATTTGACAAAATTTTGGTTTGGCTTTTCTTGTGTTTGTCCACCCTCCCTCCAGGGTTGTCAGTATATTTTTATTATTTAAAACACATATATGTTTTCCCGGTTTCTGAGTAGTTTTTAACTAAGTTTTGCAGAGTAGAGGGTATAATGGTAGTAATACTTAATTTTTGTTGGAGTTTCTAACCAACTCTCTGTACTTAAGTCACTTCAATGCTAGATGCATGTTTTTTATTCTATTATTAATTTATTCTGTCATTTATTCTGTTATTTAGGGAGCAAGACCATAACAAAATTGTGCATAATAGTAGATAGTGTGTGGATGTTCTGGGTATCTTATCCCTTCATTTTTTTCTTTTAGTATTCACTATCTGACTGGAAGACTTGACTATTATATGTATATATTAAAGCATCTGCTAATGACTTTTTGGTTACCAAGGACTGTTCATATAGTTACACAATGAGAACTTTTCTCAGAATAAAGATACTGCTTCTGTTAAATTGTGTGTTTGGTGTTCAGTAGTTATATACCAATTTGTGATGTTTATTGGCAAGACACTGGAACCCAGAAGGCTGTGAAGTAATCTCCATCCTTTTGCAGACTTTCAAAACTCAGCCGGCAGGACTTAGAGTAACCTGATATAATTTTGAGGTTGTCTCTGCTTTGAGCAGGAGTCTAGCTCCATTGGTCTCCAGGGGTATCTTCCAAACCTAATTTATTTGTGAATCTAACTGAATTTTCCTTGGTCCATATCTACTGAAATATTAACTCACTAATATCAGCATAGTTCCCCATGGAATTAATTGGACCTTGTCTGCTTTTCTTATTTCTCCCAATAGCTTTCTCTGTCAGTGCAAAGGCAAGAGAAGCTAAGGTGAACTCCTGTCCTTTTTCATAACACTGGCCAATTCCTTAACTCTTGTCCTGTTTCCCAAGTGATTTGATAAACACTTAAGGAAGATAATTTTACATTATGTGTATTCATACACAAACCCTCTTTTTCAATTTTTTTTTTTTTGAGAAAATCCTGAAACAAACGCTTCAAATTTTAGAGTAATACTGTTATTCATTTGGATAGCTCTTAAGGTGTCATGGAGGCTTACAGTAAAAAGCAGTGATGATGGTGGGGGCAGGGAGGTGCTCCATATTTTCTAGAATACCTACTATGTCCAGAAACTACTTTCATTTCTTTTGCAGACTTACCATACAAACATGGTTTCCCCTTTTTTCTTTTGATGAAGACTTCTATTATTTCCCTTTTCTGGTTGTCTGCTTTTTGCACAGTAGTGCGAACTCCTCTGTCTCTCCCAATATTCAACTTGGCAGGGAAGTTAATTGATTTTGGAGAGCTAATTAGGTGCTCCAACAACCAGATATTCTGTCTGGTTTACAGCTGTAGACCTGAGTTTCGATCCTCTTAGCTTGCCTGGGGTTGATCACTCATGTACTACTGATGCCCAATGAAGGTATGTTCTTTATAAGTCATAAACCTATTCTTTGTGCTACAATTAAAAAAGGGTAATATGAAATCTACATCTAAGTCTTGCAAAGCCTAATCACTTTCGCCTTGCGTTTTGACATTGAAACATCTGTAGCTGTACAATAGAGTATATGGGTCCACTAACAATGTGGGAGAGCAGCCAATTTGGTCCTGGGATAAAACAGGAATCAGCTGTGGGAAATCAGCCAAAGAAGTGTGATTCCCACATAAGGGACTTAAATAGGTGTTAGTCCATAAAGAGGCTTGTTGGCAGGAATTGGAGCAGCCTTCTCTACAGAGAAGGCGTTTTTCCTGAGATCCTAAGTGAACTGAAGTACGCTGATTTCCAGGAGGGTTGTGGGGTTATCATCTTCTCAGCTGGTGTTTCCTCTCTTCTTTTCCCCCATGTGTTATGTTTTGGGGTTTTTTGTTTTTGTGGTTTTTTTTTTAATAAAGCCTTTATAGTGCATTACTGTGTAATTATAATCCCATTTGTAGTTTTTTAGAACTAAGCTATTTACCTCACATGATTGTTGGAAGAAAAATGGAGGAAATTTTTCTGCTACCTCTGACTTTCAAATTTCCTCCACTCTGATCCAGGGAGTGCCCTTTGCAATGTGGCTGGTTGGGCAATCCTGACAGTTTTGAGCAAACAGCAATATTTAAATTTTAGCTACTCATGCGCTTGTTGTGTTTGCATCTGTGGTTTTCATTTGTCTCACTTCTGTCTTAGAAAAGAATTAATTTGAAATGCAGGAGCTTGAAAAGAAGAAAGTTGATTTCACCATCCTAATTTTAGTACACAGTTAGTTCCTATTTAATGATTACTGAAGTCTCAAATTTTGTAGAGTTAACTTCCAGGCTAATTCTTCTTCTTGTTGTTGTTGTGCAGCATCCTATGAGGTAGGTAGCAAGTCAGACTTTTTTTAGAGGTGTCAACATAGCTACGAAAGGAATAACAAAATTGTACAACAGCAAGTCATTAAGTCAGAAATTAATTCCCTATTTTTGTTTAAGCCTCTTAAACGCTAGCTGCTCTTATACTAAAGATGTCTAAGTTATTGCTCATGGAGGTCATGAAAACCCTGGTCAAAGTAGGACCGACTTAAATGTTAGATCAGGTTATTATGAGCCTTATCCAGCTGCGTTTTGAAAGTCTCCAAGGATGTGGATTATTCCACAAATCCTTTAGGAAACTTATTCCGCTATTCCAAGCATTAAATTTGTAAAATCAGTATTTTAATGTGTGGCATTCACTTTGCAGCAGTTCTTTTAGACTCCTATATATAGTAATAACATTTTTTTAGAAGATCAGACACAAAATTCATTAGCAAAATTTTCAGCCAATTATTCTTATAAATAGACTGAATAGTACTTTTGAGAAGAGTTACTTCTGAATACTGAAGCCTGTGACTTTGTATGAGTGTGAGTGAGCATTTGGCTCCTTGTTTTTACCAAGTATTATTTCTGTTCATTCCTCTTAAGAAGTTTTTTTGTGTATAAGAATAACAAAAAAGAAACTTTTTTTCCTTCTTCCTATTACAGGCAAGTATTTCCAAATGGGCTTCCTCAAGAATACTCTCTGGTTGCTACGTTTCGTTTACGGAGAAATACCAAGAAAGAGCGTTGGTATATATGGCAAGTTTTAAATCAGTATGACACACCTGAGGTTAGAGTTGTCTTTGATTTATTTTTTTCATTAAGTTTCTTTTTTTCTCCCCATACAGTATGACAAATGTATCTTAGTGGATATTTCACCACTGGATGTAGCTACAGCTTATATGGAATAGACAGACTGCTCTGAAATAATTGATGATTTATCATAGGAATGACAGAAATTTAACAAAATTTATTGAGTTAAGACTGCAGACTAGAATAAGGCAGCATGTTATGATTTATACCTCATCTGTGTTACATAAAAGTTATGTAGAAGAATGCTTCAGAATGAAATTCTTGCCTAGCTTATGTAGTTGAAGTATTTTTATTATATATAGTTTTGTTTAATTCTTACACTCTAACATTTAAATGATGACTTCTTTTATTTTGTTTTTCTTTTAGATCTCTGTTCTTCTGGATGGTACAAAAAAGGTTGTGGAGTATATGACCAAATCTGCTCAGGGAAATATACTGCACTACACTTTCAAGAGTCGAGAAATTTATCCATTATTTGATCGACAGTGGCATAAGCTTGGTATTAGCGTACAGTCAGGGATAATTTCCCTTTATTTGGATTGTAATTTAATTGAGAGAAAGCAGACTGATGAAAAATTCACCATTGACTTACAGGGAAGGACTCTGATTGCTTCTCGTGCAGCAGATGATAAGCCTGTAGATGTGAGTAGTATGAAGGGAAAACCAGATACCTTGAAAGAGTGTTTTAGCTGTACTTTTACTAATACCACTGTAAGCAATTATGTAGATAAAAGATTCAAAACTGGTTATTCATTTTGAATATGCATTCTTAATTTGAAATCCTTAGGTCTTTTTCTCTAAACAACAGAGCGAATCTTCTGTTACCAAAGTAACTGCAAAAACTCAGTCTTGATTTCAGGAGTCTATTTTTCTATATTCAGTTTGGAGTAAGAGCCATGTAGTTACTGTAAACATGTTGCTGCTACATTTACAGATAACTTCCAGTGGGTTTTTTTCTCCAGTTTTTATGAGATTTGTTTATAAGTTTGTGTCAGTCATGGGCTGATTTGTCTCTCTGTGATAAAGAGGAGACAAAAAAATCAAGGATTTTTTTCCTCTGTATCAAGATTGTACCACAATTCAGGGCAATTCAGCTTTGGAGAAATAAGGCTGCACATTGCTCATAGTTGTTGCTTCTTCCTCGAAATGGAAGGGATTAGGAAATATTTGGAGATTTGTTTCCTGCAGCCTTTGATGCAAGAAATACCAAAAGCAACTGATAATATTGTGGTCAGTGTTCTGGAGATGCTCTCCTCTGTTCCCTTGTGCAGCGAGCTCACAGTAAGTAATTTGAAAGCTCCAGGAGATGTCAGTTTGCTTTAAGGACACTGACATCCAGTTACCAGCTTTAAAGTGTCTGGCTTGGAGACTATAGCGACCATCTGAAGGTTTCAGCTATATTATGTACATTATACAGTTTCAGATGAAAATAGCACATTGTAACTGTAAGCTAGCATTGTGGGAGGAATCAGTTCTGTAAGGCACTATAAACTTTGGCTTGGACTCAGCTTTTATTTTATGGAGCCAAGGTCATGCTTTATTTAAATTTCTAAGACTGTCTTCAACTTTATTTGAAATGTGTTTACCATCTTCTCATTTCAAAGCAGCATGCAGGAGAAGGTGAAAATTCTCCCTCTCTTTTGTTGGTTGTGTGGCATGGGTTGAATAATTCTGAGTGGAAGTTGTCAATTGGAATTTCCACAGTTGCAGGAAAACATTATGAGCATAAAGCTGTTGAAGGTGGCAGAGCAAATCCTGTACTGAAACTCTCTCTTCTAAATACCAAGTGAAAGGAGAGAATAAGAGGATTCAAAGCAGATGCAGAAAGAGGCATACAAAGGCAAGATTAGCTAGTTAAAATTAACTGATTAGATGCTGTTCATTTTACCAATCCCCTCAAAATCTATGTAAGAGAAGCATTCTTTACAGAATTTGTGATTTTTGCTCTTTAAATGATTTAGTGGCAAGGTCCAGGCACATAGCTGTTCAAAGGGGTGGAGGGTATATGTGAGATAGAGCTTATTAAACCTTTACTCTAGTTCACTGCAGGAGAAAATTATGTTCCTGAAAAAAAGGTCTTGGAGGATGTCTGGAGGGCTAAAATGCGTATGTAGCATAGCGAGAGCTATACAGAGGGATGCAACTTACATGAAGATAAATTAAATCTAAAATGTGATTTACATCAAGGTAATTTTGTTCTTTAAGTGATGAACTGTGTAATTGCTTTGGATTTGTCTCTTTTTTCCAGCGTTTCAGAAATATGCAGTGTTTTGGAGAGAAAGTTTATTAGGCCATAATAAGAAAATCCATGCTATAAGATATAGTATTAGAGATCTCATATTGATCTCTCTTCTATTTCTTAATAGATTGAACTTCACCATGTAGCAGTTTATTGTAACCCAAAACTTGCAACAGAAGAAACATGTTGTGAAATATCTGCAGATCTGGTAAGTTAATTGTTAAAAGGCAAATGTTAATACAAAAGTAATTGCTTCATTGTTTATTGCTTGAGAGTTGTAAAGACATTTCAATAGGAGTGTTAGATTAATTATCTCCTAAAAATTAATCCTGTATCTGGAGTCATGGTACGTTGTTTCTTGCTGCCTAACTAAATGACACAGTAGACCTTCAGTAAAAGGCACTAGATGCTGCTGGTACTTTTTTAATGCGTTGCTTAACATTGATTAATATCTAATTAGTAACTGAGGAAGTCTCAAGAAAGTAAGAAAAAAATCACCGCAATGACCTGAGAATGGCTTCAAATAGCAAAGGCAATTTTAGTAACATTTACATCTAGTGAAGCATTACAGATGATAAGCAAAGCCCATGAAAGCGTCTGCATGACAGCAGAAGGGAAGAAAAACAGCACAATGTTGAGGGTGTTTCCTTTATTTCAATACGCTGATGTGGAGGGAAGAGCGTTTCATAACTAGCAAATACCCTCTTCTTTATAATGCACATGCTGATATATATATATTTAACGTAAGGGAAAACGTGATTTGAGTTTAGAGGGTTCGCTTTTCCCTTTTGTTTTCATAGAAAGAATCAGCATAAACTGGAAGACACTAACTATAGAAATGCATGAAATTGCAGATGTGATTGTTTTGCTAAGTGAAGTCTACTTGAAGGAGAAAAAAAATTAGAAAAAAAACCCTCAGAAAACATTTAAAATATTGGTCTGGCAGTTATGAATAGTCTTTAAGAGCGGGCTCCTCTGAGATAGCAGGTGTACTACCACCACTCAGACTGTAGTCAAAAACCCCCTCACAGTATGCAGAAGAACTAATTGATTCCATCTACAAAGAAATTAAAGTAAAAGGTGCCTAGACTGGAGGGATTAAGCTGCCCAAGAAACAGAGGAGCAGAAGACTTCATGGGATTTTACAACTGACAGGAGCTCAGAAGGATGGAAGAGGCTGATTCTAATTTACCAAGGGAAGTTTCAATTTGAAATAATAATTTGTTGCTCAAATATATTTCATAATTTATTCCTGATAAATAGCGCAGGCTTTCTCTTGAATGTATACACTCATGAATAAGTGAAATGAATGATTTTTTGTGTGTGTGTGTGTGTGTAGGTTCCACTTTGTGCATGCAAATAAGTTTTATTTAGCAGTTACAACACAGTAGCAAAAAAGTGAAAACAAACCCTAAATAAGACCACAGAAAGGTCAAGGATAGGCTTTTAAACCTATTGACATCTTAAACTTCCATTCAGGTATATAGCTAAAATCACTATCAGTTGCATTTGCATGTCTTATATTAAAGATTTTAACAATTGTGTACTCCTGTTGATGGCTTTCATATTGAACTCAGAATTACTTTTTCTGATTTATTTTTTCATTACTTCCTTACTGCTTATAAGGGCTACATTTTCAGTAATTTAAGGGAATGAATTTATCCTTGGATACAAATTTATACACCAAGCCATAAATTCTCTAGGAACTTCTTTGACAAAAGGCTCGCAGGAGAACTCATTAGATCTTCATGAGAACTTCAGAAATTCATCGGTTCTGTTGATTTGTCCTGTAGTATATCTTCACACAGGTTCAGCTGTCATGAGTTACAGACAGGTGAATATTGGCTCCAAGGCTTTTTGTTTGTGGTTTGTGTCCAAACTGTGCATGCCCAAAGTGTTTAATTACAAAAAAAATGACAGAATTTTCCCTTATACCTCACTCTGACATTTTGCATTTCAGGGCATGGAGTAGAGGATTAGATGAGATGAAGAATTACTTTTTCTGTTTGATAATTCTAATTTTATGAGACCTTACTCATCGGTCCAGGCTATTTTGGAGGAAAGAAATGGGACAGTCAGATGAGTTTTAACGGGCATTGATTTTAATACAGATGGATCGCAATGTTTAGTCCTCATTTTACAACAGCTTTTGCCTCTATTGGGCACTTGTGGCTTCTCTGTAATGTGGTGTGTACGGAAGTATTAAACCAGGAAGTAACTTGAAAATAGTACTTGGATGGTGTTTATCTATCAACCAAAGTTGACCACAGATCAAAGTATCTTGTTTTTATTTCAGTGTTCACATGAAGAGAGGTTACTTGCTACAACTTCGTCACCAGTTACTGTTCATGCCAGCAAAATATACACATTTCCAGGAGCGCAGCAGGAATCTCAGGAGAAATGCCACTGCTTTCCAAATAAAGTATGAAGTTTTCCTGTTGCTTTTTAGTGCATCATTTTGCTTAATTCCACTAGGTATTAAAAAGAAAAAGGTTGATTTTTTTTTTGAGTTATGAAAAATACCTTAGTCTTTTGATGTGTTGTAATGGACCTACATTGTATTTCCTAGGTAAGAAACAGTACATTTTATATTTAGTTAATTTAAAGTTAGAGTTGCAGAGGCCTGTAAGGCTTGGCTAGTTTTTTGAACACACACTCCCCCAAAAAAGTGGTAAAAATGAGAATTATATTTAGTGTAAATGTTTTCACTTGAGAATAAATTATTTTCTACATAACACTTCTTTTTTCTCCTTAAATCCTACTGATTAATTTGCTTTGTTAGGCTTTTGTGATTGAGACAAGGAAACCAGACCAAATATTTACTTTATACCTGCTGCTTTGTTAATTTTTTTATTTCTTTTAAAATCAGGGAGAAGCAGGATTGCCAGGAGTAGCTGGTTTGCCTGGCCAGAAAGGAGATAAAGGTGAAAAGGTAAAATATCAATTATATTCTCTCTTTCAGACTTTTATCTTTGGCTTATCTGTCTTAAACAGAAATTTTATGGATTCTGCTATTCCTTAAAGAAATTTCCCTGTACACATGTTAAATCCTTCATCAGTCAGCTACTCGTTCCACTTGTGAGCTTTCTGACAGACAGCGAACAACTGTCTTACTTTGGGGTCACCTCATCAATTCCATGGAACACAGTTCACCTGCCTGGGAAGCACTTGCCTGGCCAACCCTGTCAGCATCTCCTATTGCCTGTTCACCTTATCCAAAAAACCAGAAGCTGTGTGTGTTGTCTGTGACAAGGATTTTCCCATATCATGCATGTATGTTACTGCTGATGGGCAGAACCCTGTGCGGTGGATTCATCCCTGCAGTCATCAGTAGGAGGATATAAATTCACTTGAATGACTTCAGCGTGCATTCTTTAGCATTGCTCTTACCTGAAACTTTCTTAATCGGGAAGAGAGAGAGGGCCTGACATGGACAAGCCCCAAGACAGGCCAGTTCATGCTTCTTCCCTCGGGCCTATTCTGTAGTTTTGTTCTGTAATGCTTACCAGGAAATTTCTGTATTATTTAGCTCGGGGTTTTTCTAATAATGAAGGTCAGCATATGAGAGGTGTTTCTTTCACACTCTAGTCCCTAAACCTGATTGGAGGATGCTGGGTGAGAAATTATTTTCATGTGCTAACGGAGTGGACAACTTAAACATATTGCAAATCAGCCAGAAAGAGAGTGGATAGAAATTTTGAATTTGAGGACTGCAGTGTGAGTAGAAGCTACCTGGAATGTCCTAATGTAGAAGTAAGGATGGAGGTGACCTAACCCAGCACCCTCCCCTACACTTTAATATGTGACCTGAAATAGTTTGTGAAGACAGCCAGCGCTGTTCCTAGGACCGTAGTACGTGACTGAAATGGACCCAGTTCTGAGAGGGCTTATCCACAGTCAGTTGAAATTAAGTAAATTCCTTGATAGTGTCTTCCCTCCCAACTCCTCCCCTCCAATATATATTTCACTTTTGATACTACCTGTATCTTTTTCCTAGGGAGAAAAAGAAGTTCAACCATGGTAGCTTCCATAGATTAGCTGAACCTAGAGGGTTCGCTGCAGTTTCCAAATTAAAACATGAATTTTTGTTGACCGTAGGACTGAGTATATAGTGCAATTGTCATTGTTACAGTTAGCCTATATTACCAATATAGAAACTTTCCTCGCATTTATTTAGGAAACTCTTCTTCTCTCCTGTCATGACCCACTTAGACTATTATTGCTACCAATGAGAAAGAAGTCTTCAGAAGCCTAATTTTTTTTTAACATTGTTTCTTTCAGCCATTTAGCAGTATTTACCATGCAAAGCATAATATGTATTTATAAATAAAGCATGTGGGTGCTTGTGGTCACTTCCAGGTCTGTTCTTCTATTCATTTTACAAGGAAACCCTAATTGCATTAATTAAAAAACATCTGACAGTGAACAAACCATTTCAACTTCTGTGCATCACTGATAGCAAATTGCATGAGGCCATGTCTGATTTGGCTGGTAATTATGAAATACAGATATTTTTGGTTATGTGTGAAACTTTAAGTTGTTAATGTTTGTTTTTCATGAAAAATAAATCTTTCAAGATAAAAAGACTTTTTTTTTTCGTAGTGACCTACTACCTTCAAGTCCAATCTTAATCTGTTTATTACTAGCCATTCCGATACTTAACTGAATATTTAGAGCCTGAGCAGGTTTATGTGCATCCAGCTTAGCCTAATGGTAGTAAATTGGCATTTGTGAAGGTTAGTTCAAAAAATCCAATGAACCAGCAAGTTAAAGTCAAGTAGTAATAGTTGAGCAAACAGCTAGAAAGCTGCTTGATTTCTACCTTCCTTGTAGGTGACCAGTACTTGATACTGTCTAGCTTTGGGGTCTAGTTATTTTTATTTTTGCTTAAGGGTGAGTGTAGGGCACATTACTACTGAGATTAAAAGAATAATTTCACTATTGACCTTCGGGAGCAAATGAACACTCCCTTGAATAGTGTCTACCATGATGGAGTTGAATGCCATATTCTCTGAGGCTTTAGTACCATTTTTTCTTGGTCTATGCATTTATGGAAATTTTCAGTAGCACTTGCTCCCACTGATTGCCTTTGTTACATCAATAATTAGAGGTGGAGAGGTAGCAAGAGCCCAGATCATTTCAGATATGTAGGATACGTGATTTATTGCCAGATTATGTAGAGCAACAGACTGTGGTTGGATGTTTTATAATATATTATATATGACATAGTCAGCTTCTTGATGACTTTGCTGGCCAATCACAAAAACCCAGGATTTCTAGAAGTAGTTTGATGGTTCCTTAGCCTGTGTTTCCCACTTTGTGCTCCCCTCTTGATTTTATTGTTTTCTTTCACTTCTAAATCATATTATTATTAGCATCCAGGTAGCTGTATATGAATGTACTTGCCATGGCAGCATCCAAGTGAGAACAAGTTGATGCTAATTTTTTAGCTTCTCTCCAAGGAAATTTCTGTATCCATTGTGCTTATCTCTTGTTCAGCACAACATTCCTTATCCTTTTATTTCACATTGTTGCATTCCTATGTGTGACTGAATTTACATGAATTTTTGTTGCTATGGGATTGGCAAGAAAGTCTCCACATACACAAATTGATGTTAGGCTATATTCAAGCCCCCCAGAATTGCCCTTCCCTTCAAACATAATTGTTCCCTAAGATCAGATTCTGCTTTTTCTCTTTAGGAATATCGAATGTACCACCAGTACAAAGCATGATACTGGATAAGCCATATTAGGCGTTTTGAATTTAATTAGTAGCCTGTTTCCACTTCATTCCTCTACGCTTGGCAGTACTCTTGGCAGCCCTTTACTCTTGGCTTATTTTAGTACCTCCAAACGGATCTGAGCCAAAGTTGAAAACGTATTGTAGGCCCAAATGACTGAAGTGCTATATTTTCGCTGGAACAAGCATTCATGCAAACATTGATGCGTGTCTGGCAAGTTGTCCATCTGAATGTACAGGAGCATCACTGATCAAAATTACTCCATTTGTGTGAATGACCTTCCTATTTGTAAGCCTGGCCTTCCGTTATGGCTTTGTTGAGAACATTGTAAGGACAGTTCTTCACTCATCAATAGAAGCATTATCTCTGCTGCTTCAGGGGGAAAGAAGCTGCTCAGTTTCAATACCGTCTCCCTTCTTGAATGACCAGACTGTTCAGTTTGGTACCACACACTCTTTACACTGTGTAGCAAAAACTGCCTGAAGGGCAATAGTCCCAGTCTCTTTGGTTTCCTGTGCAAGCTTGGATCCAGGGATGTTAGCTCTGCATGATTTTATCTGGCGAGATCAGCTTCTGCGGCTGTCTACAGCACGGGACAACCTCCTGATCTTTAATGTCCAAGTAATTAATACTCAAAAAGTCACCAGGACCAACTTTGCTGCTTACCAGGCTCTGCGCTTGAAACATATGTTTTGGACTCTCTGATAGTTTTTTCCTGTTTGATAAAGCTGTGAGGCAGCAGAAGTCAAATGAACAATTTAGATTATCCCTTAATTAAATACCGTGGTACTCTCACAGTAGCTTGATACTTAGCAAACTGTATTTTACAAGTTTCAAGTGGTCACAGATCAGGTGGAAGTCTCCTGTGATTTAACACATTTTGATACCAGTCCTGTAGAGCTACATTTCCTCCTCTGCTGTGCTGAGTGAGAAATTTACTCTGTTTTCTGTTTTGGAAGCGATTTCGACTACTTCAGTGTGGTATATAGCTACTGACACTCTTACAAATATATTCATTATTAGTGAATGCCTTTTGATAACAATGTGAAGGTCCTGTTTTGTCCTTAGTATGTAGAAATTCTTCAGAAATCAGAATATAGAGCAAATATTATGATATGCTGAATATACAAACTTTTTTTTCTATCAAAGAGATTAAAAAAAAGTAATTGTATGTTAACCATTTTATCTTTATTACTTTTAAGCAAACTTAGTGCCTATACAGGATTTTAAATATAAATCCAAACAAAATGATATATTTTGATATCCTGTTAAGCCATCCCACGCTGTGTTAATAGGTCATTGGTTAATGCTGTAAGTACAGAAAGGAGCAAAAAGCCAGAGGCATAGTGCTTTCAAAAATTAAAGTGCCTGTTGATGCATGTCATGGAGAAATTTATTACTATTCATGTAATCTTCATTAATTTAAATTTAACTTAATGAAAAGGACATATAAAAGACTATTTTAGGATTGGTAGAGATCGGTTTATGCAATATATCACTGCAGTAGGAAAATATTTGTAATAGAATGATAAGAAAAAAGAACTCATGGTGAACAAATGAGGTGTCTGGCTGTTCTTTCTGCCTATATACCTTGCTAGTCTTCCTTTCCTCCTTCTCTGTCATTCCTCTTATAACCCAGATCCACCTGATTCCACCTGTGACATACCTACTGTGTTATGCGATCTTGAGAATCATTCCTTTCTGATCCCATTTTTGTTGCAGAGCTTATTGATATGGACCTAGAAGCTGGAATATATTAAAAAGAAAAAATTGGGGCAAAATATGGCTTGTTGTCAGGAATTGCCACTGCACTTAGTAAATTAAAATCTTGTAATGGGCAGGTGGGAAAACTCGGTGTCTGTGGGGCTAAGAGTTTATTGGTAGTCCTACTTAACGTTTTAACCGTCTAACAGTCCAAGTTATCAAATTAATAAGGAGAAACATCATTAGTAATACAGTTTAATTAGTTTTCTTTTAAAAGTCTTAAATATATACTTCTTTTATATGTTTACCATATTCATTTCTCCAGTAGTCACCTCAGTCCTGAGGATGGCAGCTTAAGTCCTTCTCATGAGGGAGTGGAGAGGGTCGCAGCGAGTCCTCAGCACTTTGAGGTGCTCAGAGGGTTGGCAGTGTTGCCCCTGCTGCCCCTGGAGCGAAGCTGGAGTAGGGGAGGCAGCAATCACTGGCCCTGGTGTAGGGGTGAAGCCAGTGATACCCGGCTCAGGCCATGGTGAGGGTGAGCCCTGCACTGCCCACTCAGCACACAGCAGGGGATTCTGCTGGGGGTAACAGAGATGGTAGCTCCTGAGCTATATACTCCCTTCTTCTCCCCCAGTGCTGGAGTGATGCAGCCTTAGGGTGAGTTTTCTTTCTCACCCTTGTCCAGTTCCCCAAATTTGAATTTATTGTCTTCATCAACTAACAGTTCTTAATAAGTTGGGTTTTTTTTTTCCATGTCTAAATATTTCTATCACTATTTTATAATCGTGACAGCTGTTTACCTATTTGTACGTCTAAGTTTTGAATTTTAGCTTACATAATCTCTTACAGGGCCTGTCTCTGACATTAATCGTACAGATGTCAGATGTAGTATAAGGATACGCTCTCCTCTTCCACCGTCAACTTCATCACTTCTAGAAACCCTGTCTGCCAAGAGCAACTCAGTTCAGAGTGTGCTGGTATTTTGTTCTTGATAATAATATACTTTTTTCTTACCATTTGTGATGCTATCGGCACACAAAATTATACAGAGATGAAAGCTGAGAAAACAGATTTAATAAATCAAATCTTAGAAAACTAAAACCGATGTTGGTTAAGGAGTATTTGAAAAAACTGATGCAGGTTACTCATTTTATCTGAACTTATATGTCTCCATTGTAGAAAAGAGCAATGTTGTCATGTAATATTCTAGCAGTGTATGTTCTGGGCCATGTTAATGTCATTATTTATATTTATTAAGTTCATTTGATTTATCTTAGTATTAAAATCCTTATCGGTACCTGGTTAGTACAGAACCCTGCTGAGAATATTTTTCTCCTCTCAAAATTCTTTGTAGACTTTGTTTTCTAGAGTAAACATTAATGTGTTAAGTTAATCCTACTTTATATTACAATGTAAATATGTTTTAAATAAGTTTGCAATTTAAATTATAAAATAATATGTTTGAATTAAATGTTTTCTTAAAAGAAATTTTTTGGTGTTTATATGGATAGGGACTGTAAGTTGTTAATTTAAATAATTGCTGCTTTTTCATCCTCTTTATAATCACATTTGGATTTAGGCTATTTTTGCCATACATGATAGTTCAATAGTAATATGGGATAGAGGAATCAACGTTCCGTATGTTGTGTTTGCTACTAGCATATCATTTCTAGTTCTAAAACAGGTGCATTAAGGTTGCAAGATGCAATGATACAAAGGTCAAGTGCTTTTGAAACTCTCTGAATGATTAATATAAAAAATGATCACAAATGTAATACTGCAGGTGGTCTCAGATGTGCAAAATTGTTTCCATTCAGACCCAAGGCTGATTATCCCCTTCAAAAGAAGCATATTTGCTATCTGCAATCTCTTTTTAAGAATTTAGTTTAGCTTGGCTTTTAGAATGTTGACAGAAGCTTTTCTTTTTTTTTTTTTTATCGCCCTTCTGAGTTTCCACCCTGTCTGCTTATGAGTTTACCAAACATAAAACCAGTAGCAAAAATACAGTAGCCATACTATTGTTAGCAAGAGATACCCTTCTGAAAAAATGTGCAATGGCTTAATATTTTATTCAATAAGTATCTTGTGCTCAATTGAAAAATTATTTGCACTGCTACCTTTTGTTAAAAATCCTTACAGTAACCTTAAATATCATAGTATTACTTCCTTTGAATGTCATTACACTGAGTGTACCTTATAACCTGTAAATTCTGGCATTGTACTGCTGGTGCTTACCAGCCTATGAAATTATTCTTCTGGCAGGACATATTTCTGTTGGCTTTAGTAGTTCTAAGCAAATGCAATTGTTTATTCTCATTCTTAATAATTTGGTTACATAAACTTAAAAAGTTTAGTTGCAGTGTTGGGAGTTAAAATACTCTTGTTAAGGCTTAAAAGATATGATGTAGATGTAGGTCTTCTGGTCAAGATGTTGTTGCTTCTGGTTTTATATTTTCGGTATCTAGTATGTAAGAAAGACAAGAGGATACTTGTTCACTTTTGTGAAGGAGTTTTCCTTTGCCTCTGCAGATCTCAAATGTCATTATGCCAAAAAAGAGGCAACACCCCTTTTAAAAATGCGCTTAACCAATGTGTTTTTTTTTTTCCTTTTTATTCTGTCACACTGCCTGTGTGAATACTGTTATTTGTTGTGCAATATCTAGTGTCTGATCTTTAAACTCATTGAATAAAAGCAGGAAAAACTAGGCTCTTTCAGACTGTGGTTATTGAAATCACAATTACAAGATAGAAGCATAACTAATTTGCAGTAGACTTGTCTTCATATTGGGGTGTCTGTCTGTGGTTAGTGGAACAGGAGTGTAAACATACCTTAGTTAACTGTCTAGTATGTCATACATGCTAAAGCCTTCCTGGCGAGTAGCAGGCTGTGTAACTTTAGACTACATAGGATATAAAAATACACTGCTGAATATAATACAGTGCTCCTGGTCTGTTAAAACATTGGCAAGTAGCATAAGGGAACAGAGCGTGCATAGATAAGAGAGTCACTCTGTGGGTGATTTGATAAGGTAACCAGGGGCCAGTCGTGCTTGTTCATCTCCAAGCGCCAGTGGGTTCGTGCTGTTCAGGCACACAGGATTTTGGTCTACCTCTGCCATTGAGATGACAGTACAATTCCAATATTTGAACAGAAAGGATATAGGAGACGGCTTATAAGCTCTTCCAGAACATTACTGCTTCTGGGCAGTGGTTTAAACTTATGGCTGCGATGGTGCTGTGCACCCAGGACTCACTCATTTTGATTTATTTGCTTAGCTCACATGTTATTAAAAAAGGAGTTTTGAGGCAGGCTGCACACAAGCAGTTATTTCATGATTTCTGCAAATAGTTGTAAAGGAATTAAAATGGGGAGCAAGGAAGGCAGGTAGTTTTTATGGTAGGTGAGAAGCAACAACAAAAGTATTAGGGTATGACAGCTTACTTCAAAATTATGTTGCCAGTCATTAGGATACATGGTTCTGCTTTTACAAGAGGATAACAAGGAAAGCTTACCTGTAGCACTTTCATTTGCAGGTAGGGGAGGGTGGATTTATTTCTTCCTTTTATCTACAGATGAAAATATTGAATTCTCAGGACTCAATTAAGACTGGTATTCAGGGCCCTGGATTTGATCTATAGGATCTCTGGGTAGACCATAAAGAGAGTTAAGCACCTTGGAGTATAGTGCGCTGACTCAGTAGATACTGTGGTCCAGAGTTAAAGGGAATGCTGAGGAGAAGCATATACTGTAAATCCTGCCTTTACCAAGGATTAAATGTTTTTAAATGGCTGCTCTGGGATATAGAAAATACTGTTGTTATGTACTACTTCTTGCCAACCTTACTGTTCCTTCCTTAACTTCAGAAAGGTTAATAACTTCTTTTCAGAGCAGAAGTATTAAGTTTACACTGGAAAGAGCAAGGTACTACAGTATTCTGCCTATAAAGATCTTTCATGTTTTTGGTTTTAGTGGGTTTGTTTTGTGTTGTTTTATTTTTTTTTTTTTGAGGAGTGGCTGTTTTTTTGTTTAGTTTTAAAACAGATTTACACCCATGTTTGTATTCTGATACTGAGTTCTGGGATACTTAGCTGATGATACTATACCACAACTATGTTAATTAAAAATCACTTTAAACCTGATGGAGAGAAATAGATTATAATTTAAGAAATTATTATGCATTTTACCTGGGGACAGTTTCACATAAAATGCAGGAAGGGTCATCTGGATAGAAACCTGGTCTCCTTGCTCTCAAGAAAGGACGAGGCTGCTGATATGCTGCTCAATTGCGCAGTTTCTAATGTTCTTCTTGTGAACTTTAGAACAACTTTAGATCCCATGACCACTAGTGTACTGGAAGGCGACAGTGGCCCAGGGGTACAGGCTGGTAGTGCTCACATGCTGTGGAGGGCGCGTAACATGTACATTCTGAGGCCTTCACAAAGCCTTTCTGCTATTCTGTGCAGAAGAAAAGGAAGTCCCTGCAGCACCGTGTGTGTATCCCATTTGGGAAGATCGTGAGAAACTGAATTGTTTCTGCAGGGTGTGTTTATTGACTACACTGATGAACTTTGCCTAGTGCTGAGACGTTTCTGTGTGTGCTGAATATCAGAACTGTGGGTTTCTAGGATCCAGCTAGTTAAAAAGTTATGCACTTAGTGAGTTTAGAGGTCTTGGGCACTAATCTGTCAGCAGAAGCTTTTGAGCTTACAGTTTTAAATTTGGGCTGCAAACCTAGGTTTACAATCTATTTTAGGAGCCAATTATTTGTGTCAGTGTGGTGCTTCTGCTTCATAGTGCTTACTCTCCAAAAGCAATTTAATCGTTAATTCTTTTCAAACCGGGGAAGTTTTCTTCATAAAGAATTGGATTACTCCAATAAACTTTGTCGCATTTTCTGATTGCTGGAGAATGTTCTCTTCTTAGTACAAGTAGACAAACCTAATGTTTTGGTTTGCTTGTAAATGAAGGCTATAACATGGTTTCAATCTTTTCACTATGTTCCTCTAGCATCCACCTAATTTTTATTTTAAACTTTGTAAACCTCATATATGATATTATTAAGCAAAATTTCTATTTTCTTCCATAACCTTTAAGATATATAGTCCAATTTGCAGCTGCTGACATCTTCTATATCTCTCCTAATCACTTGGTCATTTGTCTATTAAAACTAAAATTTTCTTATTGATTGCATATGGTTTAGAGTTTGGTTTCTCTGACAGGGTGAACAAGGAGGAAGAGAGGACCTGATTTGAATACTGTCCTTTAAAAGTACTGTTGGCACATAACTTTTAGACCGAGGAAACCTGTATTACATGTTGAGTTTCTCAGCATGGAACATGCTCCACCCAGTGAAAACAGACCCACTTGGAATCACAGTGAATTCCCTTAAAATCAGCAGTCCTGCTTTTTATGGGAATGTGCAAGAATTTCTCAGATGAAGGTCTTAATTGACCAAAGTGACATTAGGTGTTTCAAAATGTATTTATCTTTGTCTGGTTTTAGTGTTTTGTGTATAGCATTCTCTTACACTCTGGCTACATTGCTAAGCATGGCAAAAGCGTCATAGAAGATACTTTTTTGTTAAATCAGGTATGACCTGAGTAGCTGTTAACCTTAGAAGTCTTTAAATCTTCTGACTGAATAATTTGTTTTGTAGGGTGAAATGGGTGTGAAAGGACAGGATGGTGTTCCTGGGCTTCCTGGAGAAAAGGTATGTTTGTGTATATTGATATATATATATATAAATAGTTTGACTACAGGAAGCATTCATTATGTCAGTGGCTTAACTGTAACTAAGCACGGAAATTGGAGGATAGAATGCTTCTGTTAGAAAATGAACTTCTCTTACCTGCACTGATGTGGTTTATGCTGAAAAAGCCACTCAGACCAATAATATCACAGAATCACAGAATAACCAGGTTGGAAGAGACCCACTGGATCATTGAGTCCAACCATTCCCACCAATCCCTAAATCATGCTCCTAAGTACCTCATCCACCTCCCCTTAAACACCTCCAGGGACGGCAACTCAACCACCTTCCTTGGCAGACCGTTCCAATGCCTAACCACCCTCTCCGTGAAGAATTTTTTTCTAATCTCAAGCCTAAATCTCCCCTGGCGGAGCTTGAGGCCATTCCCTCTCGTCCTGTCCCCTGTCACTTGGGAGAAGAGGCCAGCACCCTCCTCTCCACAACCTCCCTTCAGGTAGTTGTAGAGAGTAATAAGGTCTCCCCTCAGCCTCCTCTTCTCCAGGCTGAACACCCCCAGCTCTCTCAGTCGCTCCTCATAAGATTTGTTCTCCAGCCCCTTCACCAGCTTTGTTGCTCTTCTCTGGACTCGCTCCAGAGAATATCTAGCATAGGTGTGTTTCTTTGTTGTTTGGATGTTGTTTGGTTGTGGTTTTTTTTCCCGGGGGAGATGCTATACAGAGCCAAAGGAAGCCACTTTGTTCCACTGTGCAGTTTGTGGTCTACAAGCCTAGAAAAGAGCTCATACATAATCAAGAGGCCACTTGGTAGAGCTCCAAGGTAAACGCCACTGACCTATAAACACGGATTTGGGACTAGCCATGCCTAAGAAAGCATATCAGCCTACCTGTGTATTCAAGAGGAGGTTTCACTTAATTTCAGAATCTTAGAACGTGAATTAAGGCAGTTGTACAAGTTTATTGAGTTCAGACCTAGTTAAGAAGGATTTCTTCACCGTGAGGGTGGTGAGACACTGGCCCAGGTTGCCCAGGGAAGCTGTGGCTGCCCCATCCCTGGAGGTGTTCAAGGCCAGGTTGGATGGGGCCTTGGGCAGACTGGGCTGGTGGGAGGTGTCCCTGCCATAGCAGGGAGATTGGAACCAGATGATCTTTAAGGTCTCTTCCAACCCAAACTATTCTATGATTATCTGACTCTATGGTAACTGTTTTAGAAAAAGTCCACCAATCTAAATTCCAACAGGTTCAGTATAGAAAATACTGAGGAAAAGCCATTTCTCTGGAGTTTCCAATAATTTGGGCTCTTGTAGTATTTTCTGTTTCATAGTAAGACTTGACAGAAGTAGTGGATTTTCTGCATATACATAGAAGCCAGTTAATATGTGTATGAGTGAAGCTCTTGAGGTACATGTGGTAGTGAACTTTGCTGTTTGGTTGGTTGGTATTTTTTGTTTCCACTGGTATCTTTAGCATCGCTATTTCAATCTTCAACTCTCAATTCTGTCAATTTAGGTTCTTTTTCATCATGTACTTCAATTTTATGTTCTTTCGGTACTGTAAATAAGTATGCATTTGAAAGACTGTGTTAGAGGCTCAGAACTTCATTACTATACTTTATTGGTTGACATGCTGCTTTCACATATACGCAACTGCTTAATATCACAGAGGGTTTATTTTGTGATTCTCCAGATTTCTAAGTACTGAAAGAAGCTGAGTTTCACTCCAGTTTAACATCTGTAACTAACCAGATATAGAATTATGAATCTATTCTTTATTTTTACTTACTGCTTCTCTCCCTAATTGTGTTTCGTTAAAAGCAAAGAAATAAGGTAAAATAACACTATTTGCTGCTGCTCCTGCTGCTATGTGTGGTAGAAAAATAGAGAGCAAGCTGCAAAGATGTTCAAAGGACTTTGCAGTGCCAAGGGACAGAATCATTAAGTGACATGTAAAACTCAGAGAAAGTAATAGTAAAGTGAGGCAGATGAAGAGGAAAATCAAAGCAAACACTGTGTATTTCATGGACTCTGGCTATTACTGTTCAGGTAAGGGATCTTTGAGTTACAGATCAATGAAAATATGCACTAGTTCTAGTCTAAATAATCAAGTGGAATTTAGGAATGATTAGGAAGAAAATGGGAAACAAAGCAAAAGCACCTTATTGTCACTATTATTAATGAAATTATACTGTGCAACATCTTGAATGATGTATATAGTTCTGGTTCCCACACCTCAAAATGGATCTGATAGTACTGGAAAAGGTTCAGAGGAGATGTCAAGAGTGATCATAAGCATTGAGCATCTTCCAATTAAGGTGTGTCAATGTGGACTTCAATTTGAAAAAGGCACAACTGAGACAAAATATGTCCTATTCTGTGCTCTTTGCAGTCGTGAGAGGAACAGAAAAGATTAGTAGAGATTTACTTATTTATTTTGCTCTCCTTTTATGTATGGGAACTAGGGCATCAAGCCTATGTGATAGGAATTTTGAGAAGGATAGAAAGGGCTTACTCTTCCCATTACATGATTACAGTTTGAACAGTTCTGCCACAGGATTTAAGCAGTCTGAAAATTTATAAGATTGGTGGGAAAAAAATCCGTGGAGTACATCAGACTGATACTGCTACTTGTCTGAAAGTTTTTGAACTCCAAGATTCTGAAATCTGGGAAACCCACTGAAAAAGTCTTGCCTTATGGTTGCCCTGTTGTATACTTCTCTGAAGGCATCTGTTCTTGCCATAATTGTGGTCGTACACTTGGCTAGAGAAAACTCTGATTTGATTCAGCTAGACAGCTTTTACTTTACTGTGCTCCCAGATGTGAGTTAATGGAAAGAGTTATTGTAAAACATTGTAGACTGAATTACATTGATCTAGAATGAAGCTGTGTTTTCCCTCGTCTCTTCCTGTAGCTCCTTTTTTGATGTTATCTTTCCTTAAAATTACCAAGCCACATTGCTTTCCCAGTACAAGTTATTGTTACGGTTTCCATGGTTAATACTGTTTGGGTTTTTTCTGCTTAGCGCCTTGCAAATTCACTGTCAGGCTAAATCCCAAAGTTCCTGTTAGTTTATGTAAGGCTTAACAGTCAGATCATATTTAATATCCAGACACTGTACTTTTCCTGAACATTATAACTCTCTTAATTCAGACTACATAAAAGCCGTATTGTTGTTGCAAATTAAAAGGAACTACTGTGGAATCTGAAACTGGCAAAACCAAAAGCTGTTTTAAAAAAAGGCAAACAGTAGTTTGTACATTCGTGGCTCAAAGAAGCAGCTCACATCCAGCTACTCAGCTTCTTCTAGCTGGCTTTGTCATGTCTTTATAGAGTAGTACAGTGCTGTGTGGAATTATTAGCTCCTTTCTGGAGGTAGAATCACTTTATTTCCCATGTGTATTTAATGGTGTTAACATGTTGTTTCTCTCAGTTGATGCATTGAGAGCTGTGTGAATTTGTGCGCTCTTTTATTTTGTGCTCCTTTTCCTGCAATGTTCTGGATGCTAAAAAAGTAAATAGATTATTCTTTTGCTTTGTTAAGTCATCTTGGAATACAAGCACTACTATATACAAAGGCATCTCCTACATTCCAAGAAATTGAGGTGCAGGCTGCAATGCTGGGAGAGCATTCTCAGCAGCTACTGGTATTTGTTGATCCTCTTAAAACCTTCAATACACATTATCTTTTGTTGGAGATATTATATGCGTTTGACTAGTAAGGCTATTCTTGGTTTCCTGCTCTGTATTTTTCAGAGCTTTGTGTGGGTGTGCCCCCTGAGTCACTAATTAGAAATAGAAAAAAGAAATAATAACATTATTTTTTATGTAAATGCAGTTTGAGGCTTCTGAGAGCAGAGAGGCTCTTTCTCATACACCCCAAACCTATCCACTGCAATACTCCATTGTTCCTACTTCTTCCCCTGGGGAAGGTTCAGAGAAAAAAACGCGTCAGATCTTACTCATGTTGCTATGAGTAAGAAACTATCAATTCATTTGGCCTATTTTAGAAGTTTACCTTAGGATGGGTAAAACTTGGCTATCAGAAAGCCTGTTTCTGTACAGTTGATTAGCTTAAACACACTTGACATTGTAGTGAAAAACTAAAGTTATAATAATATACTGCATATACTGTCTTTTCTGAAAGAAGCTTACCAGGAGAGTCTCCTAGGAAAATGGTTCATGGTTGAATACTTAATTTTCAAGATCTCTGTAAATGATGGGAAGTCCAAGGTTTCATATATGGTCTTGACTTTCAGGGATCTACAGTGTGAAAATCAATTGTGTACCTCACATGTTACATTTGAAGACAGATTGAAGTTTGGCCTTTTGTCATTTGGAATACAACATAATTTGCCCTTGACTAAATGCTGCAAAGGATTTGCAACACTTGCACTGTCTAATAGATGCAGATCCAAGGGATGTAGACCTTTAGGAAGTTCTTGCCATTTGAGAGGCTGGGACTGTTGTGGGATAATGTCTTGATGACTCTAGGAAGACATAAGAATAGCTGTATCACCAAAAATAAAACAGATGAATGTTCAGGGCATTGTTTTGCAGTTTTGCTGATTTTTCTACTGCGGTTCTTGTAAGCTGCCAAAGTGAAAAATGTTTCCACTGACCGGCAACCCACCAGAACATGCCGATCATCTCATCTGCCTTCAGGGCAAAAGCAGCCAATATGACAGTGCTGATGACCAATCTAGAAAGTCAAGAATCAAATGCAGTCCCTGTGCAGCTCTACCTAAGGCCTCTGAAGTCACAACACAGTAGATCACGGACACCCTCACATCTGTCACTATCTATTTGATGTCTAACTACTCGGTTCCTTCATCCCTGTCCTTTTTCAGGGAACCACCTTAAGAGATGTTTTTTAGATAATGGATCCTACTTAGGGCAACAGAAGAAATTCTTGAGAGTGTCAGAGGTGAGAGCTCTGTGGTGTTAGTTCATAGTTCTAAAAAGAAACCAAGAGGATAGTAGCCCTCCCTTGGAAGTACACTCTGAGAAGATATGGAATACATTGCTATGATCCCCTTCCTGCAGTCAGGACTGTCTATAGCTTACCATTCTGAGGATGCTTCTTCAAGATACTGTCACATCATGATACAAGAAGAACTGGAATGTTGTGGTAAGTCAGAATCACTATGGATGTGAGACTTTATGCCTTGGCCTTCTGGAGGTGTTCAGTGAAATCTGTGAAGACGGAAGAAACACATGTCAAGGGAAGCACCATGTTAGCCTGCTTTTTGGTGATTTACAAAGAAAATTATCTCTGGATACACATACGAAGCTATTTAGTATAATTGGATTGCAGCTGGAGTGCTGGCTCTATGGCCTGAGAAATTAAATCTGTCCCTGAAGCAGAGGTTTGAGGTGACTGAAGTGAAACTCTAAGGTGTATGATGGCAGTTGCCTATTGGCTGCAAATCAGGCCTCACAAATTAAGTGACCTAGTTGTTAGAGTAACCGCGTTATGAGAACAAGAACTGAGTGTTATGCCATTAAGAATGATCTTCACCCACCATTGCTGTGTGCAGGGTCATACCACTGGTGTCATCTGAGCATGGTTGATAGACTGCTGGAAAGTATTCCTATTTTAAAAGGTTGGTTGTTTTCCTAGTGTTCTTGTCATACTGAAATGGTGAAAGGACCAAAGGCTTCTCCTTTTCTGAAGTCACAGTGTCTTGCTACTTCCATATACACTGCATGTGCAGGTCCCTTCCATAGCACCTACTGATGGGATTGATACAGATAAGTATGGTCAACTTCACTGCTGTGTATTTTGTGTCAGGGGAGAATAGGGTTAGTCTTTCTTCTCCTCCAGCCCAGGAAAAAGACGTTGCATGAAGCATGTTGTGTGTTGGATCCTCCTTTTATAGTGTACTTCTAGGCCTTCCAAACAGCCTGACAGCTTAAGGAGGTTTGCTTTTTGAACCATGACTAGAAGATCAAGTGTTCCAGCCTTAAAAATGATGTGTTCTTAGATGTTTTCTGAGGAGAAGAGGAAAAAAAAAACACCAGATATTTTTATTCTCATTTACAGAGAGTTCATTCTGTCCTTTTCCCTTCCTGAGCTTTTTGTAAACTCAAACAAGCTGGGGTCGATTTGCCTCTGTGTAGTTTTCTGTGTCCTGCACTTCCAAGAAGTGAAGGGACTTGAGCTGAAGGTGGGTAATTGGCTTTGTTTGGCCATTCCATATTTGTCTCTTTTTCCTATTATGAAAATACTTTTTCTTCTTTATTGGTCATTATGTTCTGAAAAATAAAACTGATATAGACATAAATTTAATCCAGAAGACATACCAAACTAAACTGGTTTTATCGGTTCATAGTATACAATTCATAGTGGTGGAGGTAATGCATCTGTTTCTTAAACTACATTTTGTGAAATACTTGTGACACCATCCACTTTAGTGCTTGACTTTCAAATCACGTAGCTTTGGTGTTGTAGTTTTTTGCATTATTTTTTGCAATCTAGGTTATGAACTGACATCCAAAAATATTAAATATACTGAGTAAGCCTTTAAAAATAGCTGTATTTGCATAGTAAGTCTGAAGAAGCAGTGAAATATTCAGTATGCTGTGGATTTGCTACTGCACTGTATGGGTGCTCCCACTGTGTATTAATAAATTAAACAATTTAGACATACCGAAAAGAGAAAGAAATGATTATATGAATAAAAGCAGTGTTTATCACTACACAGCTTAGGTTTATATTCAAAGTCAGACTAGAGAAAAAAACTGAGTGTACATTTCAAGAGCTCTACCAGCTCTACGAGTGCTATTTGTACTTCAAGAGCCATGAAAATGACACTTTTACATGAAACTGCAGTAGTAATCTGTAAAGGGATTGTTCCTTATTTTGTTCACTTACATGTATTTGTGACAATGGCCCAATGGAGTGTCCGTGAATTCACATATTTTGTGAACTAGAACACAGCAGGACTAGAATACATAATGCTGTTTGTGGTGGTCTTTCTCATTTGACAGTGTGAGATGGTTACATGTAACTTCAGTTTTCTCAAGTCCGTTATCAGTGCGCAGGCTTCAGTTTTAACTGGCTCTGAAACATAACATTGATGATTTTATTCTTGTTAAATTTTATTACCATTTTGTAACAGAGTTCTCTTTATAGTTGGTAGAGGTAAGGCAATTATTAGTAAAAAGGTTTTCAAAACATGAAATAGATACCATTTGTGTTATGCATGCTGCATCAAAAGGCCATGTTAACTCTTCCTGAACAGCCTGCTTTATGTTGCCTGGCGGGAGTTCCTGTTTCCCTTAGTGGTGCCTGAGAAAGAGTTTGAAAACTGCTGCATTCTGAGATTTTATTTATTTAGTAGAAGAAATCTAATTTAGAAGCTCAACATGAAACATGACACAGAAATGTCCAGGTACTTTTTTTCCGCAACATGATTCAAATATATATACATTCATTTAAAATTCTGGGGAAAAAGAATACAAATTATATGCCAGTATACCGTGTGACTTGAAATTAATTTCAGAAGTTATTTTAATGCCCATCTCTATACCGAGTTACTTCAGGGCCAGCTATGTCATAAAATCCACAATGAGAAATCTGTTAAATGTGCGTCTGAGTCAAACGGTGTCATCATGACAATCCCTGTGACCATTGACCTGCATTCTCCATTGCTCCAGCTAGACTGTGGAAACAGTCTAGAATTTCCCTAGGTGTATTTCTCTTTGCAGAAAAGTCTGGATATATGGCCAGTTCAGCATATGCTCCTGGAGTATCAGTCACTCATGCAAATATACAAATCTGAGGAGACATTGGCATTGAGCTTCCAGTATTGCATTCTTTTCCTTGCATCTGTCTTGAAAGATCTCTGGACACAGTGCCTACCACATTTCATGTTCTGTACAGATCCTTGACAGGGGTCAGGATATTTCCAAAGTAGCTCATCAGCATGTCTGAGAAAGCTTCCAAAAAATGTGGAGCACTGCTTTAAGCCATCTTAGTTTGTCTTTCGTTCAGTGCCACCCAATTTCTGAGCTCCTGTCATTGCTAAGCAGTTACATTTCCATATTTTTAGATGAGATATGGATATAAATTTTGCAAGTTATGCAGCTTTTGAAACATCTTTCTATTGATTTCCTCTAGAGTCTCCCAACAGAGATAAAAAGACTGTAATCACTACCAGGAATAGGTATTTGACATCAGAAACCTTTTCGAAGTATGACAATTGTGAGCTGTAAAATATAAAGCCAAATCAACATTTTAATAAGAAATACAGTGCAAATTTTCAAAAACTACACTTTTAAGGGTAAGCAAGTGAATAGCCTCGAAAAAGACAGTGGCTTTTTAGGTGGAAACTTCATTATCATCAAGTTTAAAGCCTTGAGTTTGAGAAATGCTGACCATTGGATATCAGGCAGTTGGACATTGTCTGTTACAGCAACAGATTTTGTGTGAGTTTTGTGTTCTTTTTGTGTTTTCATTGATATTGTTTTGCATAATTAACACACATCTGATTTTAAGATGGATGGATATAAAAAAGTAACTCTTAGTAGCTTTCTGATGCATAAGTAAGTTTTCTAAAAATTTCACTGGTCAAATACATTTTAAACCATTATGTTTTCCAAAACTGGTTTCATTGCTTCAGCATGTATGGTTCTTGCTTGCTTTTGCTCTCCTCTTAGTGTTATGAGGAAGTATTTTGAATAGCCTTTGATCATAAATTTGATTCCACAAAGCTGTCTGCTGTGCTGACTTATTTTTGCCTTATTAGGTGATTTTTGCAGTTCAGAACTAGAGGAACTGCTGAGCTCCCTGGTTTTTCAGTTCCTAAAGCTAAACGACAGCAGTTCGGTTTGGTTCTTGATAGAAAGCTTCGTGGAATCAAATTACCTGGCGTGCAGTGACAGTGCTTGGATGTTATTTCCATTCTGGAGGCAGCAGTGCTCATGACTGTTGTAGGTTGTGTACTGTTGATGAGCAGAGACTTCATTGTTAATTAAGGAATTGTTGCTTTTTGAGGGGAAAAAAAAATATGCTTCAGTCTGTCAGCTAACCCATTTGAGGAAAGTCATGGCATTGTCTTCTATCCTCTTGTGGTTTCCCTCAAAATCAGATTAATACGTCTCAATAGAACAGAAGTGCAAATGTGTTTAGGGAGGCGGACGCTAATGCTTGTATTGCTCGGCATCAAAGCCATGGGCTCCTTCAGGCGAGTGACACTGGTGAGATAAGAGTACAGGGTGGAAGGTTATACCCTCTGGTATTTGCAGTGAAACTGTAATAACCAGCAGAACGTGGGCAACCCCAGGGGCTGGCGTGCAGCAGCTGCTATTGTGATGTGAGGTGTGGCCAAAGAAACCAGAGGTCACGGTCCATTTTATAGGGGTCTGGGCTGCTGGGAACAAAATTGAGGGTGGCATGCTGCCACGCAGGACAGGCTTTTGTTAGTGTGTTATGTAACATGGAAGTAAAAAAGAATGCGGTTGTTAAATAATGCAGTCATTAAATGCAGATCTTTGTTCCTTAATCAGAGAGTCATGAATACTCTAGCTGTGAGCCTGCCTGGCTCTGGGATTCTTAACTGTGTTAGAAAAGCCTCAGTCAGGACCTTACAGACTTTGAAAGGGCAGGGGGAGGCTTGAGGGAGTTTTCTTCAATTGTTCTTAAATTACATTTCTTGGGCTCTTTCTGTGAGGTTTGTGTGGCCCGTGGAATGCTGGGTTCTCTCAACTGCAGGTTTTGAAACTAATATTCTCAGGTTTTCACATTGCATCAGAAAATAGGGCTTGAAGAGAAATACCCGTTAATTGCAAGACTTAGCATTGTAAAAGTTGGCAGCAGTGTTTTGCAGGAGTTGGACTAATTGGGGAAGAAGCAATACTGCACTGCACTGGACTGCAGCATTTTGCAACTTGTCTGACACATTTTGCTTAAGTTTGTTTATCTGCTTTTGAGTAACATTTATTGGACATCACCAAATACAAACTTTTGATCTGATGAATCATTGATCTCTATTAGGATAATTATGGATAACTTAGGTTACTGTACTTCACTTAATGTGTATATAACATTATTTTCTCTCCAGCTAACAAGTTCTGTTACAAGTAGTGCATGAGATTTGACCAGAAATATTGTTAGCTTCATGCAGTGGAAAATTTAGACATGGTACAAATTGTACAGAGTTTATAGATAATACTCTTGGCTGCTGTGGCTTGTGACCTTTTAACTATTTATTAACTCTCCTTTGCCCTTTTTTTGATGGTTGAGTTGCATTAGTCATATAATTATTCAAATAAATGCAGATCTGATGTATATTTTTAATGTCAGTCAATCTACTTCTCCCCCACAAAAATACTTAAAAAATTTTAATGTAGACTTTATATTCCAAATTCCAAGTAAATTGTTTTTTTAAATTCACAGATACTTGGTTGTTAGGTATAAAAACTGCTTTTTGTTTGTATAGTAAAATCATTCATAGGTATTGCAAACCAGAATGTAGTTCTTTTTAATTCTGACTGCTAGCCAGTATTTATCAACACCTAGGATTAATACTGCATGTTTCTAGTCTGAATCGATTAAATCAATGTGACATGCTGAGGCTGGGCCAAGTCTTGTCTAATCAGCAGTCAGCACTGTTGCTCTGGCACGAAGCTCCCAAAAATAGAAACAGGAGAAGTCAAACAAGTAAGTGGAAGGGCACTAACAGAAAAAGTGCTGCTAATTCCACTGTTGACTTTCTGTCTAATGGATTCTTGTTCCCAGGCCATGCTAAGTAAAGCAACTGGCGTGGGGTGTGTTTCTGCAGATGGCTCAGCAGTGACACACGCAGCCCAGCTGGTTGACAGGTGTTTGATTTGTATTTAACAAGTACCTCACACAAGCCAGATTTATTTTTTTTACAGATACTGAGAAGCGAGTCAGCTGATGCTTTTTCTTCACTACACTCCCTTTTTGTTGTGAATGGCAACTCTCCTGATTTTCCCTTACAAATGAAGATAACGTCATTTTAGTTTGTAATAAGACACTAAATAAGTGAAATTCATCCATACTTAACTTCAATAGATGTAACCCGTTACTTTTACACATGAAAGGTACACAACATTTTACTTATAGCAATTGATAATAAGATCTCAATAAATATTTATTTAGCTATCCACTTCTTAGAATGAAAATATCCTTAAAGAGTGGAAGGAGAATGTCAGACTTTGAGGGTGTAATTGTTACACTGTGTTTGTGTGTCTTCCCATAACAAAAGGCCCTGGGACTTTCTTGTACAGTGTAGTGCAAGTCTGGAGTAAATAAAATTCCCTCCCCTGAGGAGCATACGGTATTGCTAGAGATGCATCTGAAGCTATGAGGGAAGAGGGAAGGTGGGAAGCTACTCAACAGATGAGAATAAATAATGTACAGTGCTGTTCCTTACTGATTTTGTTGTAAGCTATGTAACAGCACACTGCGCAATCAGAGAGAGATTGTCAGTGGTAGCCTGTTTATTTAATTACACTTTGGGGATTATGTTTTATTTTAAGGACTGTAAGTGAAAGAAATTATGATTGTGGCATTTGTTAGTGTGCTGGGACAGCACTTTTGCTGGCAAAACCAGCAGTGGAAGTAGAATATCAGGATACTCTTAGAAATGATATGTGATTAATGTGAACTCTCAGGATGTGTAATGTAATACTAACTATGGCCAGGTCGTCCCCACACCTCCCCTCACCCCATTTCTTCATACTTTAGTCTGAGCATTTTTCTTTTCTGGTATCAAATCCATGAGGTGGAAGATGATGAGACTTCAGGAGCTGTTAATAAAAATGCATGACTCTTTGCAGAGACAGAGTTATAATGCCAGTGTTTTGGGATAGCCAGAAGAAATACCACCCTGTCGAATACAGTGTACTGGCTGTACTTCTGCTGAACCTCAGAAGAATGAGAAAGGAATGCAGCCGGAGAAATGGCTGTCAGAGTAGTGTCAATTCTCTAAATAAACATTGAGTGAGAAGATGATTAAAAACTCATGGAGCCAATCCTGTGTCCCTTGGACAGTGGACTAGCTTCTTTCTCTCAGGCATCCTAGATGTGGCATATGAAGTAGGCTAATAAGCTTCAATGAGGTTGAGAAAAGGGCCTGAAAGGAAAAGTTACAACTCAACTAGGCTGAGATGTTGCTGTTCCTCATGAAGTTTCTTAGAACTTAAAGTACTTGAGTGTACCTGGAGACTTACCTTTAGGGAGCAGTTCCCAGGGCTCCTTTGCTGAGAGTAAATCTGTTCATCCCAGGTTCACAGGTGGAGAAACTCTGTTGGTGTCCTAGAAACGTGGTCAGTATATCCTCTTCATCTAGTTATTGGCCCATCTCTGAAATGCATCAAATATCAAGAGGCATTGTTTTTGGAGCGAGGAGGTATATTTCTTGGGAAAGTCTTAAACTTCTGAGTGTAAATGGAGACATGGAAACTGTATTTTGAACTGCTTTGTTTATCAGTAGTGGGTAGGAGGTTTGCAGTGACAGAAGCACACCAACAATATGGTATTTCAGAGAGAGTACTCCACTATGTGAATTCCTTGATTAGAAATTCCAGGCAATATGTGCTCTATTTATTTTTTATTAACCTTAGATCCTTAGTTTTGCTATTGCTTTTCTGCATTCAATATCTATACCATTAGACATTACACTTAATGGTGTTTCATGGTCAGTGGGACAGATCTTTGTTAGTGCAAACTACCATTTGTACCAGCTGCAAATCTGCTTCCTGAATATTCAGGTTATGGAAATGGATGATGATAATAATTCCTGCAGTAAAGAGTAGCTTCTGACATCTAAGAGGTTGACCAATGCTGTTGACCCTCCTAATATAAACTTGGGGCTTCAATTGATATGGTGAATATAATAGTCATAGCATATTTTATTCTTTTGAAAATACCCGGACATTTCATAAGTATTGGATAATACTTTTTAACTTCTATTTAACTTTAGTGAATTTCAAATATTATTTTAGTAAGGTAAATTACATGAGTTTCCAGTTCTGTTGAAATTTAAATAGAGTTTACATTTGCTTTAATGACCTGCTATGGCTAGGTTAACAATAAATCAGTTGATGGTGTGTAAATCAGGCAATTTTTCTTTTGACAAATTTACTGTAAGGGAAAAAACATAGTTAAAAAAAAAAATCTGTCTGTTGTCCCTGAGTATAACATTGCTTTCTACTGTCTTGTTTCAGATGATAAAACTATCCAGCTGGGTAGTCTTAATTTTCTGAACTCTTTATCCATAAGGCATTATGAGTCTTTGAGAAACTATGTAGTCAGAAGCCGGTTTGCTTATTTCTCAGTACTCTATAGGAAGTGTTCTAACTGGTTTTGTTTGCATTTTCTTTATGTTCTGTGTATATTGTTGTAGATCAACTAAACTGGATTGTTTTCAGGCTCATATTCAGTTCATGCCTGCACTGCATTTTCAAATAGCCATCTAAAAGAAAATTAATGTTATCCACTTTGTAGTTAAGTATAGTGTGTCTCTTACCTCTCTAACCTAAGGAATGTGGCTTGGTGGCGGACCATTAAAATAGCTGTTAGTTGAGTCATCTTACTGAATCTGAAAAGTTGAGGGAAAAAAATTGTAAAGGTCCTTCAGGCTTTAGGACACAGTGGGACAAAATGAGCAGAAGCTGTGCTGTTCCACTGCTCTTTACCCTGGCTTAAAAGGCTCTATCACTACAGCCTCTGTAGGGTCCACAGAGGCTAATGAGTTTCCTGTCAAAACTGAGGAACTAAACCCAAACTATCCAAAGTCCCGGTTATGTTCTGATAATTCACTCCACTTTCATTTATCTCCTCTAGAAGCTGTTTAGCTCCTTGTAGTCCAGTTCTGTCCTATTTGAAATCAGAGGCACTTGAGTTGTTACTGGAAAATGGGCCTTCTGGACTGAGTAGTTACTTCTTGATGAAGAAGGTCAAGAAGGCAGCAGTTGTCACTTCAAGGATGTGTGACAGCAGTGAATACCACTTGTATTTGCCAAAACCAGAAAGCACACCTACTGCCACCAGAGGCTTTGCTTCTGCCGGTACTTGTTTTGACAGTATAAAAACTCCTTGACGTCTATCACAAAGGCTTCAGTCAGTTTGTTATCAGTTTAAATAAATTGAGTGATTTTTTCATCTTGAGTTTTTCAGAACAGCTTCTCTTCTCATGTTGTGTCAAAATAATTTTGGAGGGCAAAATATAGAAAAAACTTTTGACTTACGCACTTTCTTTGTGAAATGTTTGCTTTAAGTGCTTGAATAAAGAAATTTTGAGAGTTGCGTGCTTTTTCAGACCTGCTAATAGCAAAAGGAAACAAGGGCAACTTAAGAAAGTACAGTCCGGAGTAAAGAGCTCTGTGGCCATGTTCTCTGAAGCTCTGAGCTGCCTCTTGCTGCTGATTCATTAGTTCACATGCAAAGCATCAAAACCTATGTTTTCAAGTATTGTTTAATTTGGAGTGTATTAATGTCTAGTTGCCTCAATGGATAGGCAAGTCGAATGTGTCCAAAGATGGGTATCAGGAATGAGGAAAAAATTATGCCTCCTGGACTCAGATTATTTTATGAGGTGCAAATGAGAACAGCAGGACATTCTCATTTGCCTGTCTCTTAAGCAGCTGTATAAAAAAGCCACAGGAGCCCTGATCGCTAGGACACGAAGACACAAGAGTGTTCTAGGTAGCTCTGTCTCCCTTGGCCAGACCATGGGGTATCTGCTCTGCTGGGACTGCTGTGGAAGCAGGACAGAGCAGAAGAAACAAATTATTTTCCTGTTAAATGCCCTTCTTCATCAGGTTACTTTAAGGGAAAATCTTATGCTTCCTCTTATGGGTCAAGTTCGCGTGAAGGGCAATAGTGAGCAAGTGCTGAGTGCTGGTAGTTCTACAGTAACCAAGCGAGAACAGAAGGATCAGTAGATGCAGCAAAAACCAAAATGTCTTAATATTTAGCAGAAACTTCCTGACATCACTAATCCAGGACATGCAAGAGACAAGTCTTAGAAAATATCAGCTGAATATATTTTTTTGTAATTAGTATTCTATCAGGTGATCCTAACCATTAGCAGGAGCCTATTCAAAGAAACAAGGAAATACTTCAAGGAGTATAATTGGTGTGGGATTTTTATTTGTTAAAGGTGAAGCTCTGCCCTTGCTGGTGGCTCTGGTCTGGCTCAGTACGTGCTCCACGGGGGAGGATGCTGCTTGAGCCCTCTGACAGTACTTTGTTGAACATTCCGCTCCATTTCTGCATTGCTAAAAATAGTTGTCCTCATTTTAAAACACTGGGCTATTGGAATATTCCAAGGATCTGGCATTCTCAGGGTAATGGAAGGCTCATATCCATAAATTTTCAAAACAGTAAGTAGTGGTTGACCATGCTGATTTTACTTCTATTAAGATGCTAATAACCTTGAAGTACCAAGCCTGCTCCTTACTTCAAGCTCCCAGCAGTGCAGCCGTAAACTTAAAAATCAAAGTAAAATATTTGGGTTTCGTATTGAGGTTGGAGAAACATCTGACTGCTCCATGGTGACTTTGTTTAAAAAAAAAAAAATTCACGGAATTGTATCCACAAAATGCTTACAGCTTTTTAGAGTAATTGTTTCTCTTTCCTAGCCTTGAAAAGAATCTCATGAAGTCCCAACATGTTTGCCATTATAAATCATATTAATGCCTAAAATGTTCCAAATAGCAAAATGCATTCCAAGTGATTGATACTATTTTCTTTCAACTTTTTTTCTTTTAGTGATTGGATAGTGCAATAGCTAATTCATTTTGGGCACCATATTGTTCAGCAATGCAAGCAGCCAATGCACTTCACATTCCTGTATGTTAATATAGCCTCTCCATTTATTTTTTTTAATCTTTTTTAAATTTGAAGGTCTCATCCTTAGGGAGAAAAAAATAACTAAGTATGGAACTCGAGGTATAAAAATTAAGTTAAATATAGTCTAAGAAAGTTGCTAATTATAGAGATGTAAAGCATCTAGCTGTATCTTGAAAACCTTTCTAAAATCTATGATTTTAAAGGGTCTTGCAGTGCAATTACAAACTGCAAAATCAATAAATTATAAATGCATTAAGAACCATGATTATAAATATACCACACATTTCTGAAATAAAGCAACCACAACATTAATCAGAAACAGTATTGATGTAGGAGGTTATTTTTGTGTTGCTGTTGTGTTGAAGGGATAATCATTTGTAGAACACTGATTAAGCAGTATGAGGCAAAACATTTATGGCTTGTCTCCACAAGAAAAAACAAAACCTAAACCAGTGAATGCGGGTTGTTTTCTAGTTTACAGTGATCCAATATGGCATGGAGGATGAGATATTATCTGGTAACTATTACACTCTGAAGAATTCTTCAGAATTCACACTATAAAACTGGAGAAAATAAAGAGCTAAGGTTTACTTAGAGTGATTAATTAGGATTTTTCCCCAGCACACTAGTATCTATTTTTACAGAGAGGAGCTGGAAGGAAGATGTTGGAAACTGTGCCATGAGTGAAGTTACAAAAATGCTATTTTAACAACATATTTTAAGCTGTATTTTAATTGTTGTATATCATGAGTGCTTTGTATTTATTTGCTAAATTACTTGTATCATTTTGATGAGTAATTATTGTTTTATTGGCTCTTTCTGCTGTTAAGAGGGATTGGAGTATTTCCTTTGTTATGTTATTTTTTGTGTGTGTGTGTCTGTGAGGCATTTTTCTTCTGCTTGGCTTGGAATCAAATGAGTGAACTTCCAAGGCTTCTTTTGTTGCTGAATTCTAGCTTGGCTATAAAACTGAATTGGATGGTGTGCAAGTTACTAGGGCAAAATTCTGTCAAGGAATTATAACCCATGAATGGAATGGAGAAAGCATTTGATTTTAGATTCTTTTAATAAGCCTTCTAATCTCTCACTTGAAGTCTTTGAGCATGGATGAACTCTTCTACCAGAACGTAACTCAGTAACTTTAGACTTATTGAGACAAAAAGTAATGTACTTCACAGTGGCATATTTTGTGAATCTGTTAATGGAAGGTGATTCTGAGGTTTGAGGGGCAGAGCCTGGTTCTCCTTAGGCTTGTAATTTTTTAACATGCTTTTATAGGAAGGAATGTAAAAGAACACCACTCCAATATTTTATATTTTAATTCTAAATGAGAGATTACTAGTTTATTTAACTATACTTTGTAATTGAGAAGGCCTCTATTAAATGCAGAATGGACTGTCTTTACATGTTTTTTAAACTTTTTGTTTGTTTTGCTCAACTATCCCTTATTCACATATTGAAGATTAAGTTTACTTAAGGCTCTTAGTAATAGGACTAGAGGCAATGGGGATAAACTGGAGAGGGGCATATTCAGGCTAGTCATAAGGAAGAATTTCTTCTCAATGAGGGCGGTGAGGCACTGGCCCAGGTTGCCCAGGGAAGCTGTGGCTGCCCCATCCCTGGAGGTGTCCAAGGCCAGGTTGGATGGGGCCTTGGGCAGCCTGGGCTGGTGGGGGGTGTCCCTTTAAGGTCCTTTCCAACCCAAACTATCCTATGATACTCGGATTGGATAGTTGCCTTTTAGGAACATTTTTTAGGTGCTTTAGGAACATTTTTTAAGGTGCTTGTTTGTACTTATGATTAGTTACTCAGCATGACTTTTCCTCCTCTTCGTGAGTAGGTTGGGCACTCCCCTAGAGGTGGGCAAAACACCCCAAACTCCCCTTTGAGCCTTGAAGCCAGCAGTCAGCTTCATGTGCACAGCTCCCTGTGGGACCTACCAGTTCAAGCTTTAGATCACTATGGGCTGAAGCACCTAATAGGCACTAGAAAGAGAGTGGAAGCTGTGACAACCTTGTTGGGATTTTAGGTACCTGGGTAACATGCAAGTGTCTTCATAAGTATTTTTTTTCTGAAGCAGAGCCTGAAATAAACCTTACAAAAGATTTTTCACGTGATTTAAACTGCAGTCGTTTGTGTTCAGTTGTCTAAAGCAATCTACAGCTACATCTGCTGCATAGTAAGATCTGCCGTAATTGTTAATTGCCTAATAATTTGGAAGTGAAATTTATTGTAACCAAATACAAGTCAACAGGCATAAACAACCCTAGAAATCCATTCAGCTGTTTTGTTGAAGAGGAATGAGAAGCAATACATGTCCAGATGTCTTTAAATTTAGCTCAGTCATGAGTTAGGTCAGTAAAATGATGGCTATGTACGTTTTGTTTCAGGGAGAAGCTGGTTTAGTAGGTGCTCCTGGCATACCTGGTCCTACTGGTTCCAAGGTAAAAAAGAAGTCCCATTTTATGCAGTTTCACTCTCAACATACTTTCTTGCCAGCTGTCCAGTCTCTATAAATTCTGTTGAAATCACATACCCGGTTTCTGAGTTGTATAATGTGACAGAGGAACTCTACTGTCAGCATCTCTTTCAAAAGCGACAGAGCATGTGGTGTGGTGGCACAAACTTGCCCCTCAGTATTTCTTTGCTTTAAGTGCTTTTCAGAACTGTGCAGGTCTTTCCAGGCACAAGAGAGCAGATTCAAAAATATAGAGCTCAAGAGCCTCGTTATTACAGCAAAATGAAGTTAGGGATGGCGCTGCTTCTCCTGCTTTTCCATTTTAATCTTTTCCTCTTCTTCAGTGGTGGAATAAGTTAGGAAGGCCAGAACTTGCAAAAAGAGACATCTGTGTTATAGACCAGGCTAATAATATTTGTTGAAATTGCCTGCCTCTTTTCATGGTCAGGTTTTGTTTTCTGTTGATTGCAGCTGTGTTTAACCATAAGTATTTGGAATGAAATCTCAATGTCACATGCATCTGTCCAGCTAATTCCTTTTTAAAAAATTGTCAGGGAAATAGTTCTGCTGCTTCCACAAATTAAAGGACTACACACAAACCCCCCATTATTTTGTTCATATTAAAATTTCAATAAAGTGTTCTGCAGTGTGACCTTGCTGCAAAGGGCTGATTTGTGTATCTTTAAGGCAGATACTTCCTGTAACATAGCTCAAAGGGAAGGAAGAAACTTATTTTCTGCAGATGAGGTAGCCAGTGTTGAGTTCTGAAAAAGGCTTACCTCAGTCTATCAATTTATATGTTCAAAGCCAAGATCTCATTGAGTTGTACTCGAGGCTTATTTAAAACACTGAGAATAAGATCAGCAAGCCTGCTGTGAGTATTCGGACCAGTAATCAGTGATTGTCCGTGGAAAAACTTGTGTGAAGCTAATATGAAAATTCTGCTACAGAAAGGAGAATAGAAGGTGTTCATAAATCTGTTACTTTGAAGCTTTCTCATTTTTGTTTCTCCAACATTTGGATTCTTTGCAGTAACTTTTGAGTGGATAATATTGTTATATTTGAATTCTGTCAAGTGGAAATTGCATGAACTTCTTGTTCTCTGCTTTCTGTTGACTGTATTTCTTATCTTTGCTAATTGGAAATAATTCTTTTAATAGCAAATATGTGCAAAAAATCCAGACACTTAGACTGTACTTCTGAAAAATCAGGAATTAATCACCCCAGAGAACTGGTTGAGCTGCTGCTGTAAAGGGTGGACAGGAAGCTGAATTATGAGCTAACAATGTTGTCCTATTGGGAATGATGCAAACCATATATTGGACTGTTAGTAAAATTGCAGCTGACAGACCAAGGAAGGATATTTTCCCCCCTTTGCTTGGTGGTGCTGTATCTGGTGCTCTGTCATGTTTGGGGATGCCTTCCACCCTCAGTTACTTCAAGAGCTGTGGAGAAACCAGAGAGGGTCAGCAGGGAGCAAGTGTATGTTCAGGGACCTAGAAACAAGACCTTTGAGGAGAGTTGCCAGGGCAGCCTGATTTAATAAGAGGTGTCCCTGCCTATCACAGGGAGGTTGGAACTAGATGATCTTTAAGGTCCCTTCCAACCCAAACTATTCTATGATTCTAATCAAGTTTGAGTCTCACAAAGAGGCCAAGAAGCAAACGAGACTGTCCTGCAGGTCTACAGAGCTCAGCTGGTTGAACATAAAGGACACCTTCCTGAAGTCCCAGGAACAGTCCATGCTGATGTGCAGGGAGTTGAGTGAGTGTATGCCAAAAGGCCAGCACGAATGAACAAGGAGGTCCTGACTGAGCTCAGACACAAGAAGGAAATAAGCAGTGGAAGCAGGGATGAACTACCCACGAATATTGAAGCAGGGATGAACTACCCAGTATGAATATAGAAGCACTAGCAGAGCATGTGGTGATGCTGTTAGGAAAACAAAAACTCATCGGGAATTGAAACTAATGAAGGATATGAAGTGCTTCTGTTTAATTGCATTCGTAGCAAAACCAAGAAACTTGTTGACCCACTGCCTAAGGTGAAGGACATAGAAAAAGCTGAGAATACCCAATTTTTTTTTGCCTTGGTTTTCACTAACAAAGTTTGTTTTCAGGCCTCCCAGGTTACTTAAGCCTCCTTAGCAGAGTGTATGAGGATGAACCACTGCCCACTGGAGGGGAAGAGAGTCTTAAGGAGCACTTAAGCTACATGGGCATTTGCAAGATACCAAGCAGCTTGCATCCAGTGTTGCTGAGGAAGCTGACTGATGTCACTGCAAGGCTGCCCTCTATCATTATCAAAAATATCATGATGATTAGGGGAGATCTCTAATGGATGTTAGATTTGCCTGTTTCCAGTCATCTTCAAGAAGGATCCAGGAAGCTGCAGACCAGTCAGCCTTAACTCTGTATGTGGAAAAATTATATAGCAAATCCTGCATGACATTTCTAAACACATGAAGGACTAGAAGGTGAATGGAAACAGCCGGTATGGGATCAGCAACATGAACATGTTTGCCTTGTTTGATAAGATTACTCTGTGTGGATTAGAGGAGAGCAGTGGATTTTTTATACCTTGACTTCATCCAGGATTTTGGCACAGTGTCCAGTTATGTCATTGTAGTCAAATCTTGAGGTAGTATTATTTAGTGTCTTATTAATAAACGTGGATGATACCATTTTCAACAAGTTAATGGATGTTACCAAATGTGAGAAAGTAGTCAGTGCATTGGAAAAGTAGGGCAAAAATTATATTCAGTGGAAGAATTATATTCATGCTGGAGAAATGAGTTTATGCAGAACTCATGAAACTAGGTAAAGGCCAATTTGAGGCTCTGCCTCTGCGAGGGAACAGCTTCGTGCAACACAAGCTAGGTGCCAAATTACTTGAAAGTAGCTCTACTGAAAAGAAGTTGGGCGTCCTGCTGGATCTCATTGTGGTGGAGAAGGCCAACTGCATCTTGGATTGCTTTAGCAAGAGCACGGCCTGCAGATCAGGAGGAAGAGTGATAGGCTCTTGTGAGACTGCATTTGGAGTTTAGTGTCCAGTTTGAAGCTTCATATGAGAGACTTAGAGTGGCTCGCTGGGGGTGAGCCCAGCAGAGGCCTATGAAGATGTCCAGGTGCTCAGAGCCCTCAAAGTATAAGGGGAGGCTGAGGCAGCTTGGCTTGTTCAGCCTTAAGATGAGATGATTTGGAAAACGGGAGGGTGGAGTGCAAACTCTCTGCTCTCTGTAAGTACTGGGAAAGTGTGGAGAAACTAGAGCCAGCCACTTGTCAGAGGTGCACTGTGAAAGGACAAGAGACAGTGAACACAAGATACAACCAGAGAAATTTTTACTCTAAGCATAAGTTCTATATAATGAATTGGGATATGTAGTCTCACAAATGGGAAAGCTAAATGAAGAAAAGACTTCTAGGAATTTGTCAAAAGCAAATAAGCATTATTTGTATTGTATGTCCAGCAGCTGGAGAAGAATGGTAATTATAGAAAATCCTAGGTTGAAAGGGACCTTGAAAGGTCATCTGGTCCAGCCTTTCATGAGAAGGGGAAACTAGATAAGCAGAATAGAAATTGCATACATTTGGAAATTATTTCAGTAATTAAGCACTCATTTTTAGGTGAGGGCATGCAGAAGGTTATTTCACTAGATTCCATTCTGTCTTGAACATGTTTCTAAATTTAACCCTTAAGCTGTTAATTGCATGAGCAACCCTAGCCAAAAGACATAAACAAAAGGCAGCCACTGTAGGTGGTTGATGAAAAGTCAGGAACTGATTGATAATCTATATGTCTGCATATCTCCAAAGGTCTGGATTTAATTCTCAGATGTGTAGTGAGTGATGCTACACTAGCTGAAAGATTTGACAGCATGCCGCTAGAAATTTTGCAAGTTGTAGCCAGTTGTTATAGTTAACCTCACTTAAACCTTAGACTTCCATATGAGGAAAATACACTCTGAAGGGTGAAAGGACACATTGAGATTCTCATTCTGATTTTCTGAATGTAATTTAGAAAACACCTTATGCTTTACTCTGGAAATTTTCCAGTCTTTTCATCTTCAGACAAGTAAAAGTCATGTGCATTGCACTGAGGCAGTGAGGCAGTCCTAGAGACTGGCAAAGAAGTGCAAACCATCTCCTGCTAGGTGATTTGAGGGAGAAAATTTATGTTTGGGGTTTTTTTTATTAGGTATTTTTTGTGCTTCAAGTAAATCGTTTTGGCTGTGTGTCTGCTTTGTGTCTCACAAAACTTACAAGTAGGCATCAAGATCTCAAGCAGATGTTATTCTTGTTATAATATAGCCAGGCTGCAGACTATTTGATGAAGATGTTAACATAATAAGAAGGTACATTAAGAAGGTTCTCTGAGCTAAAAGGCATCACATTAGAGCTGCAAGGGCATTATACCTGCTCCTTTTATTGAAAAAGAATAAAATAAATAATCGAGTCTGCTGAAATAAGCTGAGCTTGAGTTGCTGTTTCAAAACTCACTCTTTCTGTGTCGTTTTTTAACCCTGGCATTCTGGTATGTTTTTTGAAGTGAAATTAATTAGTTTTCTTTCAGTAAATTGTATCTATATTTTTCTCAAGTGTTTTGGGTTTTAGAGGCCTTCACATCTGACTACATATATTTAACAATTAAAATGAAGGTATTAATAGGAAGAAATTTATTAAAAATGGCTTTGCAGAAGAGTAGCAGAACTGTAATAACTTTGTTTAGGATCAGCAAATAGTTCAGGATTTCTAAAGCTAAGAAGACTTCTTATGCTGAAGGGGAAAATGATTGACTGCTGTTAATCAACAAAACTGTGGAAAGCTGTGTCATTTTTTGTGGTGGTTTCATACTACTTTTAATGGGAGGTAATCAATATCTAAATATTTCTTCTGTTTTAATCCCATAATAAAAGTTCAGTGCAAAAAAAAAGTATTTTAAAGAATGAAATTATTTGAAGACTGTTTATGTTTAAACTCTTTATTTCCTTTTCTTTTATTGCTTTTCATTGTTTTGTGTTCCAGGGTGAACGTGGCTTGGAAGGTAGTAAAGGTGAAGAAGGTGAAAAGGTAAATTATTCTGTCAATGTTATTTAATTTTTCAGTTTAACATTTTGATATGTGACCAATTTTGTTCTAAAAGTCTCCCTTAACTCTTTCATGAATACAATTCTTATTTTTTTAGGGTGTAAATCATTCCTGAAATGCTTAAGAACAAAGAACTTTAGATATGTGTTAATCAGCATCATCAGTTATTCTTGTGGAAACAATTTTTTTTAATTAATAAAGGACACAATAATGAAGCCTAACAGAACCATAACCACTGGAATCTAGTATTGTTTACTGCTATCTTATTTCTATGGTAACTAGTAAATATTTATTAATACAATATGAAGTGTATGATGAGATGGTGTGTAGGTATTTATAGCCCTTATTTATTGGTTTTATACATTATAAATGCACTTTTATTGTAACTACTAAATGTTTTACATGCTTTATTCCTAAGAACATTTAAGGTAATTTAACATTTGCTATATCATAACTGACTGCTAATTTTAAAAGGTCAATTTTCATTTATATACTTCTGTGTGCTTACACAGTAGGTTAACATGAGATTTGTCTCCTGCACGCATCTGACTGAACTGACTTAAATGGTAGTGGCCAAGCTGAACGCAGGTGCATTTCTCTCTCCCAAGACTGCAAGTTCAGTCTCTGCGTGACAGACTAACTTGTGCCCGGTGGACACTGTTAGTCTCCTAACAGCCATCAAATAGTTTTGAATGTAAAGTCTAGGGTGTGCCTTTGCTTGCTCTTCACCAGTGGGTATCAGAAATGGAACTTGACACAGTTTGTCCTGATTGCAGATGCTCTGCAGTGGGCAGAAGTAGTTCAGAAGTGTATTAAAATGAGAATGAAACTGGTCCAGTGGAGGGCTGTCTTGACTGACAGAATGCCAGTCTGGGTCACTCTAGATGATGCGACCTATCTTCTTATATGGCTTCAGACAAGTAGGTCTTCACAGGTTATTGAAGGCAAGCCTATGTTAAGGGACAAGTGGAAGGAAGAGGTTGTTCTTAGCTTGCCTAACAGAAATTAAAGAAATAATGGTGATAGTTTATCATAGAAACTTCAGATCCTAACCGTGTTACTGCCTAGTTATTGCTTTTTCATCGGTTTTTGTTGATATTGATAAGGCAACCTGTGTTAAGAAACTTCCCTTGGATCATAGATAATTTATCTGTGCTTCAGCTCACAGTCTGAAAAAAGGTGCAGAAAAGCATTTTTGCTGAATTTATAAATCATAAAGATGAAGAATGACAGACACTGCTATTCTGGCAATATTCAGACTGAAGAAAATGGAGATTAGGTGGCAGCTTCTGAATTTTGAAAAGTGCAATATATTTGTGAGTTAGGGTGCTTTGAACATGAGTATACTCACTCACCCACCATACTTCTTCAGAAGTGTCAGCCAGCTTGTTTTCATGTTTCAAAGAAAACATGATATGGATTAACAGAATTTAAGCAGTTTTAAAATTGTGGAGGGTTTTTTTAGTAGGAAATATTCCAGTAACCACGAAGGAAGAAGTATCGGAAGTAAAATCAGCATCCAGTAGCAACTAACTTCTATATTGTGAATTCAGCCTCTTAAAAAAACCTACTTGTTAAGCTTGAGTGTTTCTAACTCCACTGACAGATCTGATTTCTTTGGTGGCATTGTTATTCATCATCTCTGAAGGGCTTATGGATTTCTTTTTTTCATCTTTTTTTCCTTTTTTCCATAATTGCTCTGCAGCTGTGCTGTGCTTTTCTTGAGTTTTAGGAAAAAATTGTGTTTGGACTCATCAGGGGGTTCCAACTGTTGCTGCCACGCTCTTTGCTTGATTTCCTTATGCTAAGACTGAGATACAATGACCTAAGCACTGGTAATCACATTTTTCTTATTTGGAAACTGAGTCAGCACATTAGACCTCTTTTTTTTTTTTTTTTTTTTTTGTCCTGTAACTTTCCTCTAAAAGTCATTTCCAGTGTAACTAGTAAGAATGTATTAGACCTGTTCTTCAAATTAAAAGAAAGATTCTAGTAGAAGGACCTTTATTTACCAGTGATCACTCAAAAATCATTTGTGACAGTCTCATCAGAAGCTACATATTGTGTTTTTTTGAGGAAAGAGTGTGCTTTAAGAATATGGGGAGTGGGTCTCAGCCTGGACTTGAATAATTACTCAATTTAGCCTTCATTCAAGTAATTTTTGAAGAACAGCAATGCTGCATTTCCATTTACTGAAGTCCAGATAGGGGAGGCGGCTGTAATTTAAACTACTGAGAGAGATTATTTTATACCATTTAAGGATTTCTTTGCCACACTTGGTTCTCCTTGAGGAATCCAGAGCTCTTGGTCTGCATCCATCCTTTTTTTTGATCTTGGATGAACTTGGTTCTGTCTTAGAGAAGTCAGTGGTGGTAAGAGAAGATACAGACCGTGTCTGCAGGTGTTATGAAGCAAGGTTTCCCCTCTATGGGAAATACACTGTTACTCTAAATTAATTGTAATTCTTTGTGGTTTATTTTCTTTGTGTTACTTAGATAATGGCCTTGGCTTATGTGATAGTCCTAAAGCTGCTACAAAATCATCGGGCTGCCATTCTATAGAATGACTGGAATGGTTGGACTCGATGATCCTGTGGGTCTTTTCCAACCTAGTGATTCTGTGACTGAAAAAGTATATGCTGAGAGCAGTTTTAATTGGTTTGCTGACAGGAGGGCAAACTATAGTGTGTGGATCCATCCTTGTTTGAATACCGTTCAGAATTGTAATTTTACGTTATAGGGTAAAAAGTATGAGTATTACACATTATAATGATATCAAGTCAGGAAGGACTAATAATAACTAGAAAAAAGCATCAAAATCCAGAATGTTCATAAATGTAGCCTGAAAAAAAACAGGATCCAATGCAGAAGGAACAAGTGGAAGGAACTATCTGCAGGGAAGAATAAGTCTGAGCTGTGAAAACCAAAATCAAATGATATCCACTCAGCAATTAAAATCTGATGATAATTTGGATTGGAAACTGGGCACAGGTGAATGAAATTAGGCAGTTGCAAATGAAAGACACTAAGATGTTTTAAAGTGGAATATTGTCTGCAACACTAAATACTTCTGTGCTATTTGATATTGGTGAGACTTTACCTTAAAGGATTTTGAAAGGAGGGCACTGAGAATGATTGGTGCTCAGCAACATGGAACCTTTCGGGAAGGACTGCATGAATGAAGATGACCTAGAGTAAAGTAAGCTGAAAAGAAGCATGTAAACAGTCTTTAAATGCATAGCACTGCCAAAAAAAAAGAAGGGAATGGTATATTTGCTGTGTCTGTAGTGCATGTCAAGTTATGGGCTGAAAGTGCAGTTGAGAAAGATGCTGTGTAGCCATTAGGAAAGGGGGTTGAATTTTAACTGTACTGTTTATTATGGAAGCAATTTCCTCTTCCAGTGGTCTTCTCTTTTTATTCTGGTTACAAAAAAGGGAATAAACTCAAGAAAGGCTTCAAGAAAATACAGGAAATCAGATTATCTTAAATGACTTTACCATTTTCTGTTAATATCAAAATTATGTGGTGTCGCTAACACTGATTTCTAATTTGATAAGCACAGAGTTTCTCTTTCAGTGTATATCCTTGTTTGTTTTTAATAATTAGTTAATACTTTCCTGTGATAAGACAGTAAAGCTCTGGAAAAGGTTGTCCAAAGTGATTGTGCAGGCTCTTTTCCTTGAGGCTTTCAAGACCAGTCCTGAACAGCCTGGCTTGACCTCATAACTGAACCCTGTTTTGAGTAGAAGGTTGGAATAGGGATCTCCTGAAATGAGGAGGTCCTCAACTCCTCACTTCCAGCCTCCATTGTCCTATGATTTTATGAACAGTGAACATAAATGTCATATTTTTCTGGTTTGGCAGAATACAGAAGATTTTTTTATAATATCTGTATATACATTCACGCACCGTTTTTGAGCATTATGTCTAGGGGTTGCCAGTGCCTTTGCTTAAATATCCAATCACCTGCCATCTGGTGCAGTCTTCCTCATAGAAGCTGTCATGGGAAGCTTATAAGAGTGGTATTGTACATGGTTGCTTGGATGATGTGCATGCATTCTCTGGGATGTTTTTAGCTTGGGTTTACTGAAACCCTATGAAAAAAAATTGCAAAATAAATAAGTTACAAAATATTTTTTCAATGTGAATTAAATCTAAAAGTGTCTTCAGAATTTATTAAGTACCAAAAAAATGGGACATGGTTTAGTGGTGGACTTGACATTGTTAGGTTTATGGTTGTACTTAATGGTCATAAAGGTCTTTTCCAACATAAATACTTCTGTGATTTTCTGAAAAAGGGGAGAATGTTAAAATTTATTAGTATGAAAACTGCCATGCAGCTGTTGGATTGTTTGATCACAGCTCCTTTCACTTGAGCTGTGGCAATTGCCATGGTTCAACTTCTGTCCCTGCATTTTCAGATACAGTTTAATTTACAAGGTGAATCCTCTTGTTTCATTTTTACAATCTTTTATCTGTTGCTCTTCTCTCATGTTTGTTTGGGGTTTTTTTACTGCATTCTTCCAGTATCCCAATATAAACCAATTTCTTTCTGAAAAATAAAATCCTTATCACTCTGAGAATTCAGAGGATGAAGGAGAGCCAGGCACTGTAATCAGTGACACATCAAATAAAAACTGCTTTTCTGATTAGTTTGTAGGTGGAGTTTCTGAGACAGAGAGTTTACAACCAGAGATCTCTGATCCTGATTTTGATACCTGAAAGAATTACTATAAGTAAAAAAATGGTAAATAAAAATGAATAAAATATGAAATAGATTGCTACAGAGGATTACATTCAGAGAATTGCTGTGTAGTGCAGCAACAAAAACTTTAGCCATATAAAAGTCACGATGCAGTGAAGTTACATATGTGTGTTCTTGCTTCGAGCATGTCATAAGCCTGCAGATTGGAACAAAGAGCACAGAACCTCCAAAATAACAGATTGTAAAACCAGGGAAACCCTGAGAACAAAATAGTCCACAAAATGGGTCCCCATTCTAACACCAGAGTTATAAGCAACAGGTTTGCTTAAAACATGCTTAAAGCTATGACACAGTTAGATGCATCATTAAATGACTGTTTACTCTAAATGGAGAAAACCAAAATCCACCCAACAAAATCAAAGGAGTCTTAGCTCAAGCGCCAGTTGACTTGAGTTGTTTAAATGCAGCCATAGTGAAGGACATAAGTTATCACGTTATACCTTGTCATTAGCAATTTTAAAAGAAATAATTTCATGAATCTCCATACCTAATTATAAACCTTTTATTTGTCTTAAGTAACCCTTGCCTCTCCTCTCTTTGTAGCTTCTTATTTTGCAGAGGCAAGATGTTTAAATCTTTGAGTTCAGATGAGTGGGCACAATGTTTTGAGCTTGGCAGCTGTTACAAACCTAACCAAGAAATGGACTCAAAGCTAGGTCTGAGTTCTTGAAACTTACAGAGGTTGTAATCTTATTGCTATTTATTTTGGTACTTGAAGTATGTGCATTGCTTGGGAGTTGGCACTGGCCCAAAGCCTGTTAGTTAATCAGACAAATAACATCTTAGATGCCTTTTTTTCGTTTGTTAAATCCGTAATTCATTCTTTTTATCTGCTGGCTGCTGCTTCCTTTGGCCACTCCAACTAGTACTCGTTACTCAAGTCCCCCACTTGTCTGTCTTCCTGTCTTATCTTCTTAGTTAGAATATGTGTTTGCTGTAGTGTACTTCACAGATGCAGTTCTTTCTGTAACTGACTTAGAACAATGAGAATTCAGTTCTGTGGGACATGTAGGACCTGAGCATTGCATAAATTCCTTTATCTTTTGGCAGCATATATGAAACAGACATATATTTGATTTGGTATAATGGTGATAGAAAAGTGAGTGCTTTTAAATGTGAATTATAGCTGGGCAAACATGACTGGATTTTTGCTAATAGTGATTTCACAAAGCTGGGAAAACTAAATTCCTTGCCTTGCTTAGCTGCTTCAGAATACTAGTGTGAAATCCTTGGTTTTTTCTTAACTCACAGAAGCATGTAAGGTATGCTGTTATATAGGCTAAATAACAGTACCAGCTGATGTCCCAGAAGACTCAGAATTTATGACTGACAGTTAGAATGATGGCAGTGCTCTGGAGAGTTTCCCTTGACTGATTGTTGGAATAAAGCAGATTCCCTTCCTATCTCACACTTGAAATAGAGGATTTTAAGACTGAATGTCATTGGAGCTGATCTTTGTAGACACATAGGTGCTGTGGTATGCATTTGTAAACACTTGATCTTTGGTAAACTTACAGTTTTACAGTAATTCTTTGATTGATATTTCTCAATAAAATGGTGTAATTAAAAAAGCTACATGTATTTGACTATGTAAGACTTTGAAAGTAAAACAGTAATGATAGTCATCCATTATTTCCGAAGTGTTACCCTTTTAATACTTTTTGTGTGTTTTGGTTGTGCTTTTGCCTGTGTATACATGTGAGAAGAGAGGAGGAGTCTGGGGCTTATCCAGCCTAAATGTAGAAAAAATTCTCATCTGCTTCATTTTCTTCTAAAAGCAGGATGTTCTTTGTATATATTTACTATTTTGTGAAGTACAATTTGAATTATCCCAGGAAACAGGGCTTCCTCTATTTCCTTTAGAAGAAAATTCCTAATAGATCTTAGTGTCAAGAAGATTTCCTGGAGGTTCAATGTTTTTTGCTTCATCCTATAACACCTAATAAAATATTCCACTGTCTATCTTCCATCTATTCATAGAATCATAGAATAACCAGGTTGGAAGAGACCCACCGGATCATCAAGTCCAACCATTCCTATCAAACACTAAACCATGTCCCTTAGTACCTCATCCACCCGTGCCTTAAACCCCTCCAGGGAAGGTGAATCAACCACCTCCCTGGGCAGCCTCTGCCAGTGCCCAATGACCCTTTCTGTGAAAATTTTTTTCCTAATGTCCAGCCTGAATCTCCCCTGGCAGAGCTTGAGGCCATTCCCTCTCGTCCTGTCCCCTGTCACTTGGGAGAAGAGGCCAGCTCCCTCCTCTCTACAACCTCCTTTCAGGTAGTTATACAGAGCAATGAAGTCTGTATATTCAGGACACACAAGGCTATAAACTTGCAGTTTGTTCCCAGGTGTAGTCTTCTTGTAGTCTTCTTTTAGTCTTCAATATGCTTTTCTTAAGAGTAAGTAAATGAAGCAGGAATCATATTTCCTTTCTAAGATGTTAGTTGAAGTTAGTATTTTATCTAGTCTTTCTAATATTTTGGTGTCTGTACCACGAATCTCTGATTAAACAGGTCCACATAAAACAGCTCAAGTACTGGGGAAGCTTCCAGTCTACTTGAAAAATAGAAGCTGTTACTCATGGAGAGAAAGACAATCATGAACCTCAAAGATCTATAATTAAAAGTACTAAAAATTACAATTAAGAGAAGCAGTTAGTAACTTGCCTTGGTGTTAGTACAGCGGTTCTATTTGTAGCACTGTAGATTCTGCTAGAAATGCTTCAGTCAGAACAAAAGATTAGAAAAGTATATTCAGTAAGCTGGAAGTCTTAATGTTACCTTGGCTGCTGCATATACAGACCTGTTAGTCTGATTTTATTATTTTTTTTTTTGAGTAATTGAAGAACCTGCTTTCTGAATTGTAGGCTAAGGGTACATTTCTCTAGTTAGTTCGGATGGTGATGGCATGTCAGTCAGTGCCACTGTGGTAAAAATGTGGCTCTTCACCTTTGCTAACTATCAATAGAAATACTTTCTGGGAGCAGGAGGAAGATTTTCTGAAATCTGTTAAGTCTTATTTCATGTAGTCAAGACTGGGTGCTTTGCCAGCTGAATGTAAATGTGAAGTGAGTTTTTTGCATACTTATCTCCTAATGCTGATTAGGGAAGTATTAGAGTTTTCTCTTTCTCATCTTGTAATTATTTAATCACCTATTTGCACCTTGTAAGCTTGGGGGTTGAAGGCGATGTTTTTTCTTTGCTTTTGCTTGTATGATTGTTCTGCTTTGACATTGTGGGTAGCATTCTGGAATTGTTTTCATTAAGTATGAGGTTAAATGTTATTTGCAAGACAACCATCCCAATGAATAGACCTGCAAGCATTTTATTTGCCAGGATTTTTTTTTTAATTACCAAGCAGATCATATATATATATATGATCGCAAAGACAGACATCTATACAGAGATATTCTATGGGAAAAGGAAAAGCATATTGTTAATTCTACATGAGGTCTCTACTTGTAGTAAGTGTTGGCATTTATCCCAGCAAGTGAAACATTTAGCAGAGTTTATCCCATAGTTCTTTTGTATTTGGCTTGATCTGTCCACCTTCATCATGATGCCTCTTGCCCATTGAAACAGGCTTAATAAAAACTGTCTGTTTGGAATAGTCCCTAGCCTACTGTAACTTTTGAACTGTGCCTGGGACTTACATGGGAAATGTTAATCAGACTCATTGAAATGTCTGCAAGAGGCCTTCATAGCTGAGGTCTATAAATTTAATAATGCAGATGAACAAGTTCCAGGTCTCAAGCCGTATCACTGTTTAATTTACAGACACTTACCTGTTGAGTCAGATGAAAAGTTCATCAAGCTCAACATAATCATAGCCAGAAGTGATGCTCAGGGAAAAGCATAAGGACAAAGTAAGCAAGTACAATGCTTCTCCCTATGTCCTCTTCCGGCCTCCAGTTATTTGAGACTGCGATCTTAGCCTGTGTGTTTTTAGTGAACTTAGTAGCCTTCAATCAGCTTCTCTCCTGTCAGTGAGTGCAGTTTTCCCTGGAATTCACGTAAACTTTGTGCATCTGCAATATCCTGTGGTAAGGAATTATACCATTTATCTTTGTATTTCAAGAACCACTTCCCTTTGTTTATTTGGAACCTGCTTCCACTTAGTGTAGTTTGGTGTCCTCCAGTATTTATTTTGGAAAATTCTTGTTCTGTTTTTCAGTATCAATCAAGAATCAATAAGTATCTGCTATGCATTCCTGACCTGTCTTCCAAATTGAAGAATTCCAGCCTATATAAGATCTCCTACCATGAAAAATGTTCTGTATTAGATTGTTCTTAGTAGACACTTCGGGATGTTTTTGATCTCTGTTGCGATGTTTAATGATGGTAGAAGCAAGAACTTCAGCACACATCGTATCAGAGGGAAATTGTTTCTTTTTTTGTGCCTTTGTAATGTCTCCTTACCTTGTACTTTGGTTTGAACCCTCTGTTTAGCTTTGAGTCTGGCCTCAAGATTTTGCTCTTGGTCCTTCTGAATTGAGTGTTACCAGTCACTGCATTTAGGAAACTGTCATTCTGTTCACAAATGTTATGGCTACTTATGGGAAAGAAGGATTTTACCATCTTTATAATTTTGAATGTATCATCTACACCAAACTTCACTTGTCCTTCCTTTGCCCTGACATTTCATCTCATCATGCCTATATTGAGTTTTTCATTTTTGTCTGTTTTATCCTGTATAATTTAATATCATCACCAAATTTAGTCATGTACCTCAAAATGTTTTTCTTTGAGGGTTGAGTGTAAACAATTCATGTCTTGTTGAGAACAAGATTAGAGAACAAAAGACTTTGCCAATACCTAAACACTACTGTGAATTCTCAAGCTGTCTAGGATTGCAAATATAGTATTTGAAAAGAGGATTTTTTTGGCATTAGGAAAGTATCTTTTTCAGTCTGACTTCACCAAGATTTGGTCTAATCTTAAGCTCTGTCCACTTGCATGTATTGAGTACAGTCTACTTCAGTCTACTAAGCTGTCAGACTTTCAATTCATCCGACAATGTAGGAAGTCTATTGCATGGTAAGTCCAGATGTGGAGGTCTGGGTGAGAAAGCACATGTGATGCTCTGCAGAAACTGCCAAGCCTGTTCCGAACGAGGTATCATGGGGTATCAGAAACATTGCAGCTTCATTAGTGGGCACTAGGAGATATACGGTTTAATAGCATGAGCAGAGTGACAGGTCATTTGGATGTATTGCTTCCAGTAATGGTTGCTTCTGTGCCACCTTGGAGATCTCTGTGAAGATGTGTAGAGATGGATGATTGTGTACCACTATAGCTATGGATGCTTTTTTTAATGGATTACCTTTTGAATGGTAATTTTGATAAATGGTAATTAATTTTAAATTAATGTAACAGTTCTTGCTTTAAGGAGTGCTGCACATTTAGCATCTGAGAAAACGTTCTGGATGAGCAAAGAAATATCAGCTGGCAGTAGCAGAGTGCCCAGCATCATCCTCTTTCTACATAAACATATTGAGGTCTCAGTTCACATTTACAACTCTTGAGGGCTGTGTAGCACTGGTGGAGTCAATGCTGGGGCTTGGGTCAGGGCACCTGTGCATAGGAGAGAGGATGGAGAATGGGCATGGACCTTGAGTGGGCTGCTTGGGAAAAACAAGAAGGCTGGGTGGCATGTGTATGTGTACTTCTGAGAGAGATGGAAGAAACGGAGAGTAATTGAAATCCAGAATGGGGTACATCAATACTTATGAGAGAATGAAATGAAGATTCCTAGAGTTTCCTACTCCTTCCATTTGCCTGCACTGCCTTCCAAAATGTATGTGGTCTAGATGTCATCTGTAAGTAGTAAATTCTACTCCTAGTAGTGGCTGGTGGGTTGTATTCTGAGATGAGTGGAAGGTCTCCACACTTGGCCTGTGCTTTTGGTTCACCAGAAGAGAGGAGTTATGCTCTGCTGCAGCTACCTTGTCTTTTAGGTCAAGTGATAAAGCTTATTGCTGTGAATTAAATATTCTCTCTTCTGACTCCACAGATGATCTTGGTGAAAGGCTTTATAATTCATTATGACAAATGATTTCTGTTGTTTACCACATGTTAATCTGGAAAGACTGAATTAAAAAAGATGATTGCTGAGTCAAAAGATAATGAATGCCAGAATAGAATTAATTTCCAAACTAAATGTGACCTCAATTGGATTAGAGAGGGGCCTGGAAATAGCCCATCATATGAATGTTCCCACAAGATAATCTCAGAGAAATAGCTCTGTCTGCAGTTCAACATGAAGTTCTTTTTGTTTAAACCTTTTTTCTTATCACTGTTTCTGGATTTTTTTTTTGATCTTCTTGCTATTTTTGTGGCTTATTCTTGATTTTCTGTGCCTTTCCTCATCTCTTTTTCGGGCTCATAATTTACCTTTCTTCTTGTGCACTCACCCACCTATATAGATGTTTGTCCATTCTTTCTCCTTTTTTTACTTTTCTAAAAGAAGTTTACATTTCACCAACACCTTTGCATAATATCTTTGAAGGAAGTGATGTCTTTAAGTGGAAGCATTCTAGGTACAGTGTATGATAACATGAGTTGTTCAGGTGCTTACCAGTCTCCTTGGTTCTGGATAACTTCAGTAGTATCATTAAGCTGGTCTTACAGTTAGTCAGGACAAAAAATTAAAGTAGTTTCATATGACTGTAACTCTCAGTATCTTCTGATAGTGTAATCTAGGTGGAATACCTTTTCTTGATCTGAGATGTAGTGATAAATTTTACTATGAGTGAGTGTATTTCCTCAGTTTTCTGTTTAAAGTACACTATATGCTTGTATGTTTACGTACATATTTATATGTGTACTAGAATAAGTCATCCCCTTCCAGGAAACATAATACAAACCCAAAAGTATTTAGAAACTTATCAAGCATTAGTTTTTTAAATTTAATCATTTCTGACTTAATTATTTTGATTTACTGTGATGCAGTTAATAAACAAAAACTTCCTTTACGAAGAAGTTTAAGCCAAAAAGGAGGCTCTTGTGGAAGAATTACAGCACTTGAGAGTAAGCACAACTCAATCCTTGCTGGCAGGTGCAGTGTGTTCCTTTAACATAGCAAACTGAATAGGGCTCCTGGCACATGAGTCTCCAGACTTTTAAATGGGAGGCAGTTCTTGGGAGTTGATGAGCAAATACATGCTGTAAGAGGACTATTCTTTATGAAAAAAGAGAGTACTGCCAGCTATCTAATGAGAAGAGGTAACAGGATAATCTAATGAAACAGTATTGATGCTGCAATATTAGAAAACATTTAGCATAAACTGCATATATGCTTATGCAGCCTTGTTAATTTTTCCAGTTTAGCCTTGTATTGTGAGACCTTTTTCAAAAATCTTTTATATGATATTTCTATAATAGCCACACATGCAAAGAAGCAAATTTGCAATTGAAATACTTGTGTTGAAATCAATGGGCTCTCTACATGTGCTTATGCAATTTTGAGTGAGAGTTTCTTGCGGTTAGGATAAGGATCAGAATTCATGGACAGAGTGTGATGAAAGAAGATATGACAAAACAGATACTCACATTGGTCACTGTAGAATAGGAGATGATGAACTTTTTTCATGAATATGCCACAAATAAAACTCTGTGTGTACGTGTGAGTGAAGCTTTCCACAGCCTATGAAGTCAGATGTGGATGATAGTACTGAAAAGCCAGCAACATACGTGTTTAGGTGTATTTAAGTCTCCAAAGTACTTCTCTTTTTTCTCCACTTAGCAGTAGTTGATGTTTGCTAAAATATTACTGTCAGTGCTAAAAGCAGACTTGCTACCTCATCTTCTTCCTATCCCCAGAATCCCTGTCCATGACTATTGCAACTGTTCGTGTGCTGTCTAGTAAGCTAAAGAAATCAGGGAACTGTTTTGACCAAAAAAAAGCCTCTGTTTACTAGGTTATATCCCAGCAGATTCTGTTTCTCCAGACCACTTTCTGTCTTTTCTTCAGTAACTAAGGTGTTCCAGAACAATAGGCATATTTTAAGACTAGAATGTCCTGCAGTCCTATACAGATGACTTTTGGGGCTGGAGAAGAATGGTATGATTGCTTTTGGACCAAGCTAAACTGAAAGATGTACTCCAGGAACAAGCTTAAGGTGCTGCAATTGTTAGTGGCTCTTGAGTTCATGAAAACAGACTAAAGCTGTACAAGGTAGGTTTGGAATAGCTACAACAAAATATGTAGAGTGTGAACATCTAGTATGCTGCATTATTTGCTCCACAGATCTTCTGTTGTGCCACAGTGTTTGCTGAAGTAGATGTATGTGGAAAATACTTTCAAGAGGATCTGTCACAGTAGGCACGCAAGGCAATAGTATTAAGACTGTTATCAAAGATATGCCGAAAAGTTAAAGAATGGTAAATTGTAAAGAATGTGTAATGTAGCTAAGCCACCAGCAGCTTTATAGCACTACTTTGTACAGGGTACTCATTGGCTATGTTTATGTATTCTCAAATTGTAATGTAAGAAACAAAAGATGCTACCTTAGAGCAGGTAATTTACAACAGAAGTTCAGAGTTTCTGTGACAGTGGAGACTGAGTTGTTTTACCTGTTTCCATGGAGCATGTCATTGATCTTCCTTCAGTGATGAGGCCAATGTATATTAGAGTCATAGAATCATAGAATAGTTAGGGTTGGAAGGGGCCTTAAAGATCATCCAGTTCCAACCCCCCTGCCATGGGCAGGGACATCCTACTAGATCAGGCTGCCCAAGGTCCCGTCCTACCTGGCCTTGAACACCTCCAGGGATGGGGCAGCCAAAGCTTCCCTGGGTAACCTGTTCCAGTATCTCACCGCGCTCATGGTGAAGAAATTCTTCCTAATGTCTAGTGTAAATCTGCCCCTCTCCAGTTTATACCCGTTCCCCCTCATCCTATCACCACAAGCCTTTATGAACAGTCCATCCTCAGCTTTCTTGTAGGCCCCTTTCAGGTACTGGAAGGTCACTATAAGATCTCCTCTGAGCCTTCTCTTCTCCAGGCTGAAGAAGCCCAACTCTCTTAGACTGTCCTCATATGGAAGGTGCTCCAGCCCTCTGATCATTTTTGCAGCCCTCCTCTGGGCCTGTTCCAAGAGTTCCATATCCTTCTTATGTTGAGGATTTGAGAACTGGACACAGTACTCCAGATGAAGTCTCACAAGAGAGGAATAGAGGGGCAGAATCGCCTCCCTCAACCTGCTGCTCACGCTTCTTTTGATGCAGCTCAGGACACGGTTGGCCTTCTGGGCTGCGAGTGCACACTGCTGGCTCGTGTGGAGCTTCTCATCGGCCAGCACCCCCAAGTCCTTCTCTACAGGGCAGCTCTCAATCACATCATCACCCATCGTGTACTGGAATCGGGGATTGCCCTGACCCAGATGTAGGACCTTGCACTTGGTCTTGTTGAACCTCATGAGGCTCTCACAGCCCCACTTCTCCAGCCTGTCCAGGTCCCTCTGGATGATATCCCATCCTTCCGGTGTGACAACTGCACCACTCAGCTTGGTGTCATCTGCAAACTTGCCAAGGTTGCACAGATAAAAAAAAATTTCCCCTGTATCTTTTTATGAGTTTTATGCACTTATTGAAGGCCAGTTAACTTAAACTTGCTTCTGTTGTCAATAGCCACACAGTAGATAGAGCACAAATTTCCCAGGATGCTTTCTAAAGATGCTTCCTTCCCTTTAACAGGCTGCAGAACATTCTTGCACCTATTTATTCTAATACATTGATTTTTCACACTTTACTGCAGAGTGCTCCAGCTAGAACAGAAATATGACAGTTGTTTTCAAGCATGGTGCCCCATGAGCTCGACAGTGCCTCTCAAAAGAGAGAAAACTTCCTGCATTAAATCTACAATTGCCATGCCACAGGCAGTCATTTCCTACTTTCCTAGCTGTGTTTTTTGTTGGCCTTAGTGTAGTCTGACAGAGTAAGGCGTGCTTATTTTGAATACAGATCAAGCCTCCCCTTGAGATAAATATCCATCAGAAGACTGAACATGTCAGACTTTTAGATTGTACCAGGGTCCATGAGAGCTTTGTTGAAACCCCAATTTCTACATTTCTACTATCTAATAAACTGTTTACTGTAGTGTAAGGAAATAAAGGTAACTGATACTGCTGTCTGTGCCTATTGAACCAAATTAATAGTCACAGCTAGAGAAAGTACCATTATTTTGATTGTCAGAAATTGTTTGAGTGGCAGAAATAAAGCTAGAGGTGCAGTCTTTTCAGAAAAGACATAGCAGTCCATCTGTTTGTGCAAACACTTGATGTTTCTTTAACCATCTGCAGAATGTCTTTTAGAGTCTAAATAACAATAGCAATAGCCTGCCAAAATCATGAAAGCATGGGTGTCTAAAAAAATACTATGTTCTGTGAAAGCAGTACTATTTGTCAACTGCTGACAAGAATAGATTGGCTTTAGGTTGCCTTAGGAGACCAGCCTTGAAAAGAAACTAGTTTATTCTTCCTACGGAAAAATCTTCATTCAACCTGACACTAAGCCAGTATAAACAGAAACCTCCCACAAAAAGAGACAGATAGAATTTTAAACAACTGTAGCTGAAAGTCAAATCCATTTGCAGTATTTACTTAAGAAAGGGTAAAATAAAGTGCTCATTAAATGAGACAGCTTTTTCTTTTTAGGTTTTAAGCTATTGATAGGTACTGAAGATTCTTAAGTTCAAAATTACTGTGGAGTCTGACACTGAAAACTTTGAACCAAATTCAACTTTTAGTTTTGTGAGTGATGTAAGAGCAACATTTCCTAAAAGCTCAAGTATTTGTTCAAGTCAAAACATGTGTTATGGTTCCCATGTGTCAGGCACAGTACAAAGACAGAGCAAACAATTTCTCTCATCACACAGATATTAAAATACAAGTTTTAAGATGGAAGCAACCAGTCTTGCTTGGCTAATTAAAAATAGATAATATGGAAGGTGGTGCTTACCTGTTGTGTAGATTTTGTGTTCATCACACCAAAGGAGAATTGGGCAGGGGAGAGGTTATTGAAAGGGGAGAAAGGGTATGACTTTGTGTAAGCGTTTCAATGCCAAGTTGGGCACTGAGTTTATTACTTTAGTTTCTCAATCTTTAAATATGCATGCATGAGAAACAGCAAAGGAGAAGATAAATGATGGAAAGAGTTTTAGCGATGACATTCCTAATGTCTGAGTGAGAGCAGGATGAGGAAGCTTTGTGAAGATAGTGTGATCAAGTCCGGATGAAAGTGGTAGCTCAGTAGACAGCCGAAAAAGGTTATGTCTATGGTCTGGATGTGGTTTGTATCTAAGAGACTCAATTAAAGATTATTCCAGTTCTTGATGAGCAATGGAATCCATTTATTTTCAGAGAAAATAAAAAAGCTTTGTCCACAAAAAAAAAATTATGAAGGAAACATTCAAAACTAATTCAGATGTTTAGATAACAGCAAGAAGGTACTAGAAAGTTAAGATATTTGCTTGGACAGGAGGCAAGTCTGGAGTAGAAGTGTAAGTGATGATTCATGGAAATACTTGTATATTTTATATTTGCAGATGAGATTAGCCAGAGACAGTGTAGAAGGAGAGGCAAGCTGGACCATGAATATACCCTGTATAGCTTTTTCATGGAAAATTGCATGTATGAGTTGTCCAGCTAAATTCATGAGTCTTTATATTTCAAAAGCCTTTTGCCTTTGGATTATGTGGAAAAGTATAGCACAATCAATGATGCACAATACACCAGTTTTTAAACTGAAATGATGGACCTTGTATAGAATGTATTGTAGACTTATACAGATGGAGTGTGTGAAGAATAGGATATCTATTACTATTCATGGTGTGGGTTTAGAGTCTTTAAAATATATTCTATAATTTCTTTCTGCAGATGCAAATTCGTGAAATAAACATCATATTGATTTTTTGGGAGAAGCTTTGAATTACTTTAAAAAGCTATTTACATCCACTAAAGTCTCTGCACATAAATACCAAGTAGTAATTGCAAATGAAAATCACCATGAGAAAGCTTAGTGACTTCTCCCTATAAACACACTTTATCTGACTGCTTGTACTTTCTCTGAAGAGAGTGGATGCTAAGAATAAGTATTACCTAGGAGACTGAAATTTTGCTTTCATATAGCTCATGCTTTAGGTAGTAGTATTTTTCTTATTTTTATTTTCATGAATAAAACTTTAATCTTGGGTTCAGAATTTTTATTTCAAGTGAACCCTGGGAATTTATGACCAAATAATTATCAAAAAGAGTTGGGGTTTGATTGTTGATTTTGTTTGTTTTTTTCTCCTTGATACTGAAAGGGAAAAAAAAGGTAAATGATGATGACCAGGCAAACCATGACAGGATACCATACAGCACAGAGTTTGCAAACTGCAACATCTCAGTTTCGTGTAGCAAAAACATAAAGCCAGTGTGAGCATCTTAAGCCTGAGTACATTAATTTAGGGCATTTATTACTGAATAATAATAAATGATTTGATTTGGCTTAATCTTGTGTAAATTGTAGCAAGCAAGGGTTATCCAAAATCTCAATATTTTTTCTTCTTGTGCTGGCTAACATATGTCATCCAAAAGGATAAAGTTGCATCCTTATACTTCTTTTACCCTAACAAGACTCTTAGAAAAAAATGTGGGCTATGTATTGTTCTACATAGACTACTTTTTTTTCTCCTTATCACAGTATTATTTATTTCCTTTTAGTATTTCATTAATGGTCTTAACTACTAGATCTAGTGGCTGTCAGGGAATGTTAGGCAGTCTGTTAGATTTTCACAAGAAAGGGCTACATTGAAGGTAACAACCAAAGTGAGCTTCAGAGATCTGTAAAGAACACGTTAGGAGATCAAAGGATTGTTCACTTGAGTTTTCAAGACAGCATTTCTGGTAACCTTGCTGTGGCATTTTCTAGATGTGAATGAGCAGAATTTGAGTTCTCTGAAAGCATCGGTCTCAAATATGTAGTAGTTCTGCAGGCTATGTAAGAAAAAGTTTCAATAAGGCAATGACTGGGTACACTTTATAGCGTGCCAGGGGCTAGGGAATTGGTAGACTATTTTAGAAACTGGTGTTGATAGCTGTTGCAATATGCGTGTTTGGCTTTCATGAAGAATATAAAAGTAGACCTAAAGCTGTGACTTGATCAAATGTGGATACAGCCCTTCAATCTAAAGAGGTTGGTATTTTTTCGGAATACATTTATCTGCCCATTCCTGTTTCATCTATGTTACGTGGTTTGATTTTTACTTTGTTCTTCTTTATCTCTGAACTGATATTATGCTTGGTGATAACGGCACAGTAACAGTGCCAACAGCTGAGTCCCGTTGTTATCCTGTATATTACTGGCATTTGAATTAATGTTTATCTGGCTTTCGGTGTTTTCCTCAAAAAAAAAAAAGTTTATTTAATAAATGAAAGAATTTTGATGTGTACCTCCTGCAAACACTGTAACCAAGGAGCAGTCTAGAGAAAATGTTGCCCTGGAAGAGTGTACAGGGTTGTATCAGCCTCACCCCTACCAAGACATGCATACGATCAATATGAAGTCTCTCTAGAGCATTCTCAAGAAAAATCTATGGTTAAGGCAATTTCACTCTATTCTTGGATAAATCATTACATGACTTCTCTGTGTTCTTAACCCCAGTTCCCCTCCCCATCCAACCATAAATTCTTTTGGCTACAAATTAAACCCAGTATTTGTATTATTAGTGTGAAAAGCATATTGTCCTATTTATGACATTCTTTCCCATATTTGAGATTCATCAGCGTGTCCTATGTTAACCCTTTCCTCCTAACTTTTCTTTCTTTTCTAAACTTTATATTGTTCTGGTTCGCAGAACAGCACATACTTACAAGTTGATAAAGTTCCATGAAAAATACTATGCTCTGAACTAGACATTGTTTTACACTTTTCCCATCAGTGTCAATAAACTTGAATAACTGTTTGGTTGGGGTTTTTTTTCAGTTTACATTTGGCAAATGCAGAATGGAGTTTAACTTTTTAAAAATAGCTTTGTATTACAGATTCATGGTCACTATGTGATCCATGATAATCCCCAGATCCTTTTCTGCACTATTGCCAGAGGGATTATTCCTTGCTTGTTATTTGTGCATTTGATTTCTCCATTTGGAGAGCACTACACTGTAACATTTATTGGACTTATTTTTTTTATCACTGTTCTGATGATCAAAGTCATTTGCAATTTAAGATTTTTCTGCAGAGAATAAAAACGGATGGGTGCCTCATTCCTGCTGACAGGAAGATTTAATTAATCAGTGCAGTATTGGAGCCACGGGTTGGCCTGGCTTCAGATCATTCTGTGCCTAAGATTTTGGATTCAATTGAAGCAGTAGTTTGCCTTTATATAGCCTCTCTGACTTATAAGTGGTTAGAGCTTGCTTAGAAATGTTTGACGCTAAGCAGTAATTAGCGGATATGAACATCTTCTGTATGCCCCAGTCTATGGAAATGAAGCAGGAAAGAAAGATCTTTGTCCTGACATGTTATCTGGCTTGGTAAGGCATGACGCCTGCTGCCTAGGGCTGTTTCACAAGGTGGTGATGGCACAGTTGGGAATCAGAAGCATTTTAATCATGGTTTGTTGATAAATGTATCTACTGAGCTCTCTGGAGTGCTGATGCCTATGAAGCTTTGTGGTTACCTACTTTCTTGCTGAGTCTGATTATCCTAAATAGGTGGATTTGGGAAGACTCAGGCTTCATGGTGACATCCTGCCAGGTCATAACTGTTGATTTTAGTTAACTAGAAATAGAAGTGTTGTTTCTGCAATGTCTCATGAGGTCTCCTTCTGACTCTGCTAGGTAGTGGTCTTATGAGGGTTGCAGACTGTTTTTAAATAAGCTTCTTGTGTCACACTTTTGTTTCCTTGAATATTTTCTCCTAGTTTGAACTGAGACGAGATTAGTAGTCTGCCTTGATTTCCACTCCTTTTAATTCATCTACTGTTTCAGCAGTCCTGAGGTGCTTCAGCCTGAGGGTTGCCCCTTTCCTGGAGTACTATTATCCTGCTTTCTTCCAGAAAGGTTATATTATTGTTGTTGGGATAGAGCCTTCATAACCCCAGTTCTCTAGACATCTGTCAGCAAAACCAGAATGAGCCATAGGGATTTTTTTCTGAACTTAAGATGCTGATTTTTAAAATTTACAACTTTTTTAGGAATAATTGATAAGCAATCAGGTTGAGGTTATGAATAGCTATGGAGTCACCAGAAAATTCACCTAGAGCAATCTGCTGAGATGGAGCAGTAGAAAAATGCAGCAGAGTATTAAAAAAACCACCCACCAATCCCCAAGCTGTGACTGTCTGAAAGCTATGTAGGGTAAAACCAGAGTTTCAGAGGTTAAAAGTTATAAAATATCCACACTGAGTTAGTGACACAGTATAGATTGTGTACTTTGGAGAGTATTTCAGCTGTTGTTAACAATGGTACTTGAAAATGCTCGGAGCAAAAGATATCAGAAATTCCTGATTCGTATCATTAACGAGGCAGCACTGCAAAAGAAATTTTACCTTTTTAGGTAAATTTTAAGGTATGAATGTATTTTATTTCAAAATGCATTACTTTGCTGTTGTAATAAGGAGGAAATAATATGCCAGGAAAATGAGGCAGCCCTAAAGATAACAAAAGAGCTGAAGGCTGGTACTCTAGTCTTGCAGAGGCCATGCATGAACCCCTGGCTTTAATTAAAGAATGCTGCCACCGAGTTCAGTGCATCTGCTATACCACACAGCAGAATGAATCCCTCCCAGCACTTATACTGGAACAACCCAACCAGCTCGTTCTGTTGGGGTAACTCAGAGCAGAATGCACCCAAAGAAATACAAATATTTCAGTGTTACATTGGATTAGTTTTAGCTAGCTGATAAACAAAGCATGGCATTTTCAGACTTTTGTCGTCCTGTGTTTGCAATTTAATTTTCTTCAATTTTCTTCTTTAATTTTCTTCATTTTAATGTAGTGTAAGCAGATAGGAACATTAGATATAAAATGGTGTTAACACATTTTTCTCTCCTTTTTGTTAATCTATGAGGTAAGCCATGATGTTGATTATCAACAGCCTCCTCTACACTGTTGAGTTACTCCAGCAATTCTGAGAATTGGCTAGATTTGAAGCTGTTAATTATGCAGTATAGAGCGCTCCATAAAAGCAGAAATAAGTGTGACTTGGCTCAGTTCTCATGAGAATAAATTGTAATAATTGGACCTCTGATTTGAATTCTGGCTTCACAGAGGACATGGGCATTCCATAAGATGAGCTTGGCAAGGACAAATGATTTACTCCATTAAAAAATCAGAAGAGGTTCATAGTAAAATCACATGCCTGGCACAAAGCCCGTGGCTTTTGGGACTCTGCAGCAGTCCCGGCTCATTAATGGGGGGGTGGCTTTTCATCATTCTGCCTGAGACTGACAAACAGCTTAAATCCGCACATCTTGTAACTCATAAGCAAGAGAGTTTTTCTTTCTCTACTGCATTCACCAACCACGCTTGTATGTGTCTAGAACTGCCCACTAGCATTTTAAAGTTACCACCTGCCTACAGTGGAGAAAAAAGGCATGGTCTTCAACATGCACTGTTCATCTAAGATCAAGGCAAATGATAGGCAGGGTTGAGGAGAAAGTAATCTTTTTGTTTAGATGCTCTGTTTAGGTTTATATGTAAATGTAGACGTTGCCTAACAAATTATGACAAGATCTTTCTACCTTAGGTTTCCACCTGTACATCAAGGAAATTACAGGTTACTACTGCTTCTGAAGCATATTTGTACACCTTTATATAATTTTTTCTTAAAGTATGAAAGCAGGTAAATCATAGAAGAAAAACCATCTCCATAAATGGGAATGATTTTTAAATCTAGTAATATATTAGGATAAGGTGGTACTATGTCAAATATACGACTGTACCTTTGTAGCTGTTGCAGGGCTGTAGCAGTGTAACTGATAACTCGTTGAAAGATCCTGAAAGCAGTCTTTGATGTCCAGTGTGTCACAGTGATGAAAAGTAAAATGCCATTTTTTTCAGTTTCTCCTAAAGATTTTAAGTGAGGTATTTCAAGAAGAATAGTAAGTCTGGAACTTCTACTGTTACTTTTCTCAACTGCCAGTGAAAGAAAATTACTATTTCATCTGCTGTGTTAATCCACAGAACAAAGAGACCTTTAGAAATCAAACATACTAAACTAACGGGTGTAAAATTCCTACAACTGTTTAGTGTCATTTAAACTTTTACTATAAATGCATAGATTTACCTGGGGTTTTGGGGTTTTTTTGTTTTTTGGGTTTTTTTCTACAAGAAAATAAGGCAATACTTGTGGAGAAACCTTAACAGTGTGAATCAGGCTAATGTGTAGCGTTACGTTTGTTTTCAACAAGTTATATTAAAATAGAAACAATGAACTATCAAAGCCATTTTGTGCATGGGATTATTAAATTCACAGTTTGCCGTTGCTAATTTGTTAGTAGGCTTAAGTTGTTTGAGAAAGCTCATATGAACTCATTTTGAAAAACTGATTATTAGATGAAATGCCCTCTGTCATTGCCACTGGAGGAATAGCTCTGAGTCAGGGCTGTGTCACAAATGGAGTTAGCTGAATGATCTCAGCTCAATACCATTTACCTAACAGAATTATGAAGATGATGTTGACATAATGAATAGGTTCTGCTTAGACGAATGTAGTCCCCTGGAGATAATTGAAATTCTCTTTCTTTGGTTCATGTGAAGAGCTTGGACTGCAGTAAAGCTAGTTCTTATGCTTTTATCAGAATTATGTTAGTTTTATGATGTGACAGAGTTTGGTCTAGTGAGAGAGCTGCAATTATATAACTGTTTAGACTTGTTTGTTCTGGAAGGCATTCTCTCCTATATTATGTTCTTTAAGCAGATGTATTGTGTTCACTTTGATGTAATATGTGTTAACTAGAATAGCATGGTAGTTAGAGATAATGTGGAACTGAATCCTTTCATGTATCCTACAAAGAATATTGTGTTTTTTAATTAGTGTTTCATAAGCAAAAATGGGAACCAGCTTGTATGTATAGTTGACTCTGAAGGATGCTTCCCACCATTTTTTTGTCACAATGGTGTTCATGTTCATACTTATGAGAAAAATTTCAGAACAAAAAGTAGTTTCAGTTTTTCAAATGCAGTCAGTGGACTATATGTCAGTATGAACCAAAGCCAAATGATAATATTGACAGTTCTGTTATCAGGTATTTAAAACAAGGATTGTTTATTTTAGAACAGTGTCAGAATGAAAGCAATTAATTTAATGTCAATGTTTAGATATTTGAAAGGAAAACTGTTCCCCAGTGTTAATTTCTGTCTCACTAGCTTGTTCTCAGAGCACTGAGAACCAAGAATATTTTTTCTGTGGCGAGTCTTTATGGCTGTTCAGTGGGACTGTGAAGTACAGAGAACTATAGCTCTTGGAGTGCTAGACATTTTTCAGAGGCGTTTATTTGGAAAGAATTGCTGTTGGAATGAAAGAAATAATTTTGCTTGTGCAGCCAGCAGTGTATATGTAGCACTTCATGTTGAACAGACTAGAACCTTAAAATATTTTTCCTATTAAATTGTGTCATGGGTTACTATTTGTCTTGTATATGTAATAAAATAAATATTCATTCTTTTAGGGTGAAAAGGGAGATAAAGGAGAACCAGGACCTGAAGGCATTCATGGAAGAGAGGTAAGCTGAATGATAATGAAACAGTCAAGTTACAGTTTTTAGGGAGGATAGTTAAGCAATGAAATTCAGAGTTTATGTAAGGAAGAGCAATGGATTTAGAAAATGTGTGTTCTTAGATAGTTAACATCTGCAGGATGATTGGGCAAGAGAGTAGCATTCATTTGAAATATAAGTTCTTAGGGCTTCAGGCTAGACAGGAGAGCTGTGGGAAAGGATATAGTAGATTCCATGATATGTCTGATGATGGCTCATGAGATAAACTTAAACAAGCACGGGGATTAAAGCAACACAGTATAGATGAGAATCATTGCTGGGTGTGCAATCTGCTGGAACAGAGAGCATTTCTGGAGACAAGGTAAAGGTGCATCTGGAGTCTTGGTTTCTGAAAAAGAAAATACACAGGCTGTTAGGCATTCCATCTGAGCCATGGGTCAATCACTGTGCTATGTGTCTCATATGGTAGAGAATTTAAGTTAAAATTTAACTTTTTTCTCTGCTGGATTTCACTGCCTATTAGCTAAGTGGTCCGGTCCATATTTGAGGTAGACTGTGTATCTGTATCAGAAAATACTACATAATCTTGGTCATTGAGTTCACAGTCAAGGTTGAACTTGAGATAATGATAAAGACACATCTAGTAATAAAGCATACTTTTGCCTGGTTTGTTTTTAAATTTAAATTTATTTTTGCATATATTAAATGAAGATGAGGGGGCTGAAAATCAGATTTTTTTTTTTCAATGCAGTACTAAAAAAGCCAACTAGTGTGATTTGAACAGAAGATTAAAAAAAAATAGATAAAATCAAGCCAACTGTTTTCTTTAACCTCCTCCCCACCTTTCTCTCTCTTTCCTGACCAAGCTGGGGATCAGCCTGGGTTTAGTTCGTAATGCAGGATAGTGTTGGCTCTCCAGTTGCAAAGCATTACAGTTGAAGACAGAGAGCATCTCGCAGAGGGATCTGAACTTGACTGTCCGAAGTCTGTGCAGAATGACTGGCATTAGAATGACTGGAACTCAGATATAGGATTTTGAAAAAAATCCTATATAGCTTATTAAAATACTTTACCAAAAGACTAATGGGGTCAACATTTGACACACAAAAAAAAACTAGCTGGTCTACTGAAAATGCAGTAAAACAGGCTATGTAATTATGGCGCTTTTTTTATGTCATCTGGCTTTCTACACACACTGTAACCATAAGAATATTTTTCCTATTTTAGGTTATATTGATTCAATGCCAGATAAATGAGGCTATTTTTGACTAATAGTGGATGTCCTCCATGTGAAAACGTATACTATGTACTGAGCTGAGGATACGTTTAGGTATTCAAGGAGGTATTCTGTTGTAGCCTGCCTGTCCGTAAAGGTGAACTGTATACTTCTGTCATGCATGCATATATGCTGACAGCATGGAAAAAACACATCTGTGTTTCTTTCCATAGCTCTGGGGACATTTCTGTGTTGGCCTTACACGATCTCCTTTGCTACATGGGATCTTGTTCCATAAACCTTTTAGGAAGAGTAAGGTATACCAAGTATCTGATGAACTCTAGAACGTGCTTTACATTGCAGCACCGTGGAAGCGTAAAATATCGAACCTTTATATTCTGAAATATTTACTGAGCTGTTGCAATGTGTCAAGAAACAGTGCACGATAATCACGGGAAGTAAATATTTTGGAAGTAAAATTGCACAAGGCAATGTAACATTAATTGTTTGAATCCACATATAATTCCTTTTTAATAACACTTCTATAAAATGCTTTGGATTCAGTTATCCACAAAGATGCCAGTCATTAAGTTTAAATTTAAGGGGATGAGTGTCATTAACTCTTGGTTGCTATCAGTGTCTCTCAAACTCTTTCCGCATGCAGAAATATACCATCTGAAATTTCTGAAATAATCAAGTTAGTCTGCTTACAATGTTGTAATCTGCAGCACTGTAGAAAGAAAACCTTGGAATACTTAAAGCTAGAGGTACCGGCTGCTGGCAGCTGTTCTCTCTGCCTGGAGGACGGAGGGTTTCCTTACTTGCAAATGAGGAACTTGAAAATGATGACTGAACATTGTGTCTTGCACAAGTGGTAGAAACATATTTGAATTTATTTTAGTTCAAATCAGGAAAGTAGATGTCAGAGAGCAGTTTTCTTTGCTGTTAGTATTTGTGTTTTCTTACCTTGCTAGAACCAAGTAGCATGACAATGGAAGCCAGACTTGATTTGGAAAGTGGGCTTTCTATAATGATTAAGAGATACCTAGAAAGTTTAATTCCCTCATCCCTCACTCTTGTGCTAAGTGGGTCACTTAATCTCACTGAGAACCAGGTCTGGATGCAGGAACTGTGAATATATTTAACTGCTCTGCACATCTCTCAGTTCATATCACACCAGGAGTCTGAGCCAAGATCTACAATGCTGTGGCCCAGTCTGGGAGATTATTCAAGATCCATCTGACAGCATGACTACTTACTATAAATACTAGTAATGCAGTTGCCATTGGTTTTAGCTTCTTAAGGAGTAGTTATAAATAACTTAATATATTACTAATGTAGTCCTCCTGTGGCATGTGTTCACGTTACATCTGTAAGCAGGTATTTACCTGTATAATATGAGCGACCAGTTTGAGTAGTATCTTTGTAGTAGTATTTTTGTAGTATCTTTTTTATCCACTTGACATTAATAATACTATCATCTGTATCACTAATGAGTGGACCTTCATAGGCACGCTGTCTGAAAGAAATCCTGATAAATACAATTTCTTCTCCATCACACTTGTATATCACGAGACAGACTTGTCGTAAAATATCCCTAAAACTGTCTGTGGAGTAAGATCTATGTTGTATTCATGTGCTCGTGAGTTGAACTGAAATGGAAAGAAAATCTTTATCATTGAAACTTTCAGACTCTCTTTGAAGTCATGTCATTTTCTTGATCAGTTATGCAGGTAGGAATACCACGAGATACTGCCAATTAATGTTTTGCAGACATAAAGTAAATCCTTCAGCAAAAGTAAGTGAAAACAGAAATCTGTTTCTTATCTACCAGCCAGTGTCATGCATAGGAGGAAGGTGTAAAAGTGTGAAAGTACAGTCTGGTATACACAGATAAATATATAGATATTACTGGCCTTTACGTACCTGATGTCAAAGGATGGATGACTGAAGTACAGTGAGCAGTGAAAAAAAATCCACGGTTTTCCATCTTTGATAAGATGGAAAACGTGTCTGACCTTGTTATTTTTATGCTTGTGGGAAAAGGCAAACAGAACTATGAATATTTTTAAAGGGATACAGTGTCTTGATATGATAGCAACATTCATTTAGCTTCACACCCTCATGGCTTCGCTCTATAATCTTGAACTCTCTTAGTATTAGCATTATAAGAAAATATTTGTATAGGAAAGGAAGACTCTTGTTGCCTGGAAGTATGGAGTTAGTAATGATACTTAATTGTATCTAGAGTTTGAAGATTCTGTTAGGAAAAGTATCAAGAGACAGTAGGTGTTGCTTAGAATCCAGGAAATTCTGTTAGTGTAGCAGTGTGAAGTTTTTGAATGATGTTAATGAGAAAAGAGCAATGACAATATTTAAAAGTACGTGAAACATAAATTGAAAAACAATATGTGTTTTGGAGGTTGGAAATGCTATCCCAACATATACAGCTTGCAGATCTTTCTATTTTTGTTGTTGTTGGGAATTACACTTATTGTCAACTGCTACATTTTACCTGTTTCATCTGTTTCTGTGATGATGCATAAGCACTCACTGTCTTTCTCTCTCTGTCTCTCAGCAGATTTATAGAGCATGATATGGTTTTCTCAGGCCTCAGCGAACCTGCTAAAGCATGTTAAGTCAGAATTCATCAAGTAAAGTATTAGGGTACAAAAAAAACATGTTTTACTTGGAAAGAGCACTTAACACAACAGTTTTCTTAATGTTCCTGTGCTCTAGAAAGAGTTTTCTTATAATTTGATGCAAAGTTCAGTTATTTAGATTCTCTTTTTCAGACTTCAAATTCATGTCAAATTCATGTTAAACACTTTGTGTCAAGGTGAGAGGTTAATGCACTATTAGGATATTTTCCAGCTGTGGATAATTAAGTAACTGATGGCAGCTGAGAAAATTCCGTGGGCCCTGTCTTCTAACACTACTGGTGAGATTTGTGTTGCAGCTGATGTCTGTCTCTTTGTCTTAGTAGTTTGTCTTCAAGAAGTTGTTAAACAGGATCCTGGCTCTTGATGCCCTTTGTTCCAATGGTCTCCAGTCCATATGGAAACCCTTCAGTCCAGTTGCCTTCTGTCAGGCAGCGTAAGCGTTAGAAACCCTGGCAGCTCTCTGCAAGATCTTTCCAGTAAGCTTCCTCTCCTTACTCTAGCCTTCTTGAGGTTTCTGTACTTGCTTCCAGATCAGCTCATTGTCGGTTTGCTGCTGAAAGTCTTTTTCAAACCTCCCTGCCCTGTCATTCTAATCCCGTTGTTTGGGCTGCAGAGTTTTTTTCACTGAGATTGCCAGCTATTCCGTCTCAGTCGGAGAGGTGTCTGCTCATTACACCCTTACAAATTCCTTGTGTGACTTTTAAACCCAGCTGAACACCACAAGGTTAAAAGCAATAGATGAGTCTGCAAGAAAATCTAATGTACAGAACCAGAGTCCTTTAAATTACACGATGCTTTCCCCCATCCTGTGCAAGCACAAACAAGTTTCCCTTTTATTGCAACCCCTGTAGGTTATATGGGAGTATTCACAGAAGGTATGTACTTGTTCAACTTTTAGTGGGCAGGTTAGATGATACCACAGTGGGCTGGACTCCTTTGTCAAGGTAGTTCCTCAGACACCACAGGCATAAGGGATATGATTTCCCAGCACAAGCAGCAAGCTATGAATCCCCCTTTCTCTTCTATCTGATTTGCTAGTAATGATAGTAACAGTTTGTATATCATGATGTTGACCCAAAATAATTGGCTTAGGGGAAAATATTGTTGAGTTCCCTTTTCTTGCAAAGTCTTTGGCTGTTCTGATCTTACCCAAATGACTGAAACCATAGGCAGTGTTTAGTTTTCTAGTTCTGGTTGTACCTGGGTCTTCTTTTAAATGAATAAAATGGTCTCAGACTCGGCAAGGAGCATATATATTCCATCACCAAGTAAAGTTACCTTTTCTTCACTGTGGAACTGCAGAGCACAGCAGGCATTGAATGAGATTGTTGCTGGTTTAAAAGGAAAATTCAAATAGAAAAACTGTCACCTTTTATACCAGTAGTGTCGAGACACCATTAAAAAATCTAATCTTTAAGTATTTGTGAAACCAAGGCCCTTTTTAGAGTTTAAAGCACTGTAACTGGTTTTTAATTGTTTTCTTCTCCTAATCTGGTTAGTTTTGTAGGTTGGCTAAGACTCCAGTAAACTAAAAAAAATTGTCAAAGATAGTGTCAACAAGTAGGGTAACATCCCTTTTAAATTTCTTCCACCAGAAGAGATACTATCATCATTCTTTTCCAAGCAAAAAGCCTGCCTGTAGTTTAATCTTTCCCCATCTGGCCACGATTTTGCAGACTTTTCACTCTTATTGGTATTTGCGACACACTTGTTCCAGTAATTTCTCCCTTGGTCGGCAATTGTGTTACAGTAATACCTCTCTTGTTATATATATATATGTATCATTTCTACTTTCTCATGTTGTTACCTTGTTAGCCTTGAGTTGGCGTTTTGCTTGAGTATACTAATGCTTTATATTTTGGCATCCATAGAGGAACTGTAAAATAAGTTACTTCTGACTTCTAGAAGGACCTAGCTGTAGTCCTTACAGAGGAGGACAAGTAGCAGCTGAAAACTCTTCATGAACTCACAAACATGTATTATTATATTGGTCCCAAAGAGCTAGAATTAGATTGGGGTAGAAGTCTCCAATTCATTTACCCTCTGTTATGAGAGCTGCAGGAATTTTTATTCAATTCTTCAATTTCTCACAAATCTGACAACAGACTCCTTACATCAATAGAAATCAGTTTGTTGCTTTTAAAGCTGACCTTGTTCTCCCAAAGTATTGCAGAAAACGAGCTTTTCTAATTTCCAGCTTGATAAAAATTCATCCAAATTATATCTGTTTAGATAGCCATATCCCTTTGACTGAATCATACTGTTCTGGTCTGTGCCAGAGACAGGATACTGTACTCTGCAGTGCTACAGGGGGCTACAGATTTGACTTAGCACAGGAATCCCTATTTCTTAGGTAATTTCAGAGACTGTCAGTAGCAGCTAAACCTCTCAGCAACTTGAAATGGGTGGCTGAGGGAAGAATAGGTATAGTAAAGTTCCGTGTGTGTTTTTCCAAGCATTCACTGTCTCTCAAACTTATTAAGATAGAATTTTTAAAAGATATATAATGTGTAGAAGAATAAGAAATACTTCTAATGTGTAACCATTTAAGCTTTTTTTTTTTTCTGATGGTAGTTTTCTTTCTTGGGGCTGTAAACCACAAAGGAAAGCTTAATTCAAGTCAGAAATCCTAACGCGTCAAGGCTTGTTGTCAAATATGTAGTTTCCGTTTGTCCTTTTTATGTAGGATTGACCTCTGTGGTCATCATCTCTACAGTAGCTTTCAAACTGCATACCTCATAGAGGTGCACTGCAAGAACACTACTAAAAGCTTCAAACACACCAATTAGGAAAAAATTAGTTTGACATGACCTAGGTTCAATATCTTTGACCTGCAATGGTATTTTCTGTTCAGTAGAGAGACACGAAGAAATAAATAATATATACTGCCGCCTGTGAGCTGCAGAAGTTTTTTAAGTTTGTCTTTTCTCTTAGGTAAATATACAGCCTAAGAGCTGATTTTAAACTCCAACCTATTGTTCCACAGCTCATTCGCTAATATTGATTCTGAACTAGGTCCATACAATTAACATACCTGAAAAATCCCTAAAATGCCTTTTTTAGGTTATGGAGCAATTGTATTTTATGTAGTCTTTCAGAAAGATGTGAAAAGTAAAATGTAGTAAATGGAGGCAATATTAAAACTATGTCATAAATATGCAGATTGTAAAAAGAAAGCATTTTTGGCTTGTTTTTTTTATTCCATCTGCCTTTTACATTTTTGAAGTTCAAACAGCAAAACTACTACTCATTTAACTATTACATATTTGGCAAGCTTAATAAAGGACAAATCAAAGCTAAATCAGGGGTATTTACAACAACCACAAATTTAGTCCAAAGTGGGTACTTAAATGCTCATATAGTTCTCAATGATGTTCCTTCCAGATGGTGAATTAATGTAATTTTAGCAGGAAGTGAAGTTGCACAAATATGCAGTATTTAGAACATTCACTGATTTAATGTTTCTGTACCCACCAAGGCACAGATGTTGCTTATCATTTTTGTGCCAGTTGTCTCTGTCTTTCCAATTATTGCAAACTGAAGAACAGAGTTTACAAGGGCAAAAAGGGGGCTGGGAAGAACTTAAGTTAGTAAACCCTAATTCAGATGTAGATTAATCTTTTCTGTCCTCGACCTATTTAACATCCATAGTAATAAAGATGGTGGCCTGCTTGTGGAGCATCTCATTATGATTTGGTCCTGCATTGCCTACACTATTGCCATGTGGCTTCTAAGTAAAGTCTTTGAACCTGTAGAGCTGTCTCTTATTTACAATGTGCATGGTCTCCTGGCACATGCCTCTAGAGCAATGATCAGAGAGAATGCACAGAACAAATCTCTCTGGCTTGAGCAAAAAGGAGTTCCTGGTAAGTTGGTCCAGCGTCGGAATTAATTCTTGTAACTGCAAAGTGGCTTGAATTTGCTCGGCATATTTCAAAACAATTCACGTTTCCATGTGTTTTGCAGCGAGGAGAAGATGACAAGGAGTATGTACTGGGTGCTAAAGACTTTATGGAGGGGGAGGAGGGTTGCTACATGATCTTTAAAATCCTCTTCAAACCCAAACCATTTTATGATTCTGCAACTGTAAAATTGCTGCATATGTAATGTATAAGACTAGGCTGTATTACCTGCTTCTCCAGCTGAAGGTACAACTAAGGAGGGAGGTATGAAGGACACAATTTTTTTTCTAATTGCCTTTTCAAACACTGATGAAGGTTGGAGTGTTAGAGGCTGTGCAATGGCTCTGAGCTGTATCTTGCTGTAGCTTACCCTCTCAGCATTATACCTGAAACTCAGAATCCACAGCTCTCTGTCCACCAACCACTTATAACAGAGGTTAAGTGAATAGTACTTCCCGTAGTATTTTATGTTACCTTTGCCAGTTGTGCAAGAAACAGACCTGCTGGGACTGCAAAAGAACTTTGTGTTTCTCCACACTACTTGCCATGATGGGGCACAATCAAGTAGATAATTTGGCTTGGTATGCTTAAATATATGTTGAAGATACATGCAGTCTTCAATAGATATTTCTCTGTTCAAAAAAATAATAAAGAATTATGAAATTGTAGTACTAATAATGGGGTATTATTTTAATGCTTAGTTGATTAGCATGTACTAATACACAGCACTACAGGATTTTGTACAATGTTTTCCACAGATGACTACAAATTGCATTTTTCTTCTTTGCCCAGGGACTAAAAGGTGACCCTGGTAGTCCTGGTGTGGCTGGTCCTAAAGGAGATAAGGTACTTTTTTATGTGTAAAGTTGTATGTATATGTTAGTGCACATGATGTTTCTTCAGTACCGAACACATTGCTTTAACTATGTATGATGAACACCCACTGCTGCCATTTGTGTAGCTTAAGCATTGAAGAATACGTGCACAGAATAACTGTAAATATGGAAGACAAGTGCTCTTTATAACAATGAATTTTGAAAGGAATTCTGAGTTGCTCCATGGACTGAAGGTCTCACAGCATGATTCATACCTCAGTGACCTAATTGACCTAGTTTTACAGTCGGATGTCTTTACCTATGTGAGCTGTCACACTGATTTTTAGTGGCCACCTTGTGCACGTAAGCTGCAGCTTGTAATTTAACATGCAGATGTGTTTTGAAGGGTTGCCTTTTTTAAGCTGCAATTTATTTATGCAGAAGCCTGCCATATTTTTCCAGTTAACCTGTGGTGAACTGTGTACACCTATACTCTTACTGAACAGGAATATTGCTTCACTCATACATTTTCATAATCAGAACATATTTCATAACTATACTCAATTTGCTTCTGCAGTAGTGCATATCCTCTAAAATACCTAGGGGTTAAAACCATATAACTAAAGAGACTGCTGATTTGTTTACTCTTCTGTTTTAACTAGGGAGATGCAGGACCTCCAGGACCAGCTGCCTTGAGTGTAAGTACAAGTGAAACAAAAACAGATTAAAAGAAATCACTAACAGATGTTGCAGGTTTTAGCTTATTTGCTGTGTAAATACTTGTATTATCTAGTTTAAGAACTATCTCCCTCCCTTTAGAACACCTTTACATTTTCTGTATGAATTGTAAAGCAGGAAAATGGAATTTTATAAAGAAAATAAGCATATTTAAAACATCTTGTTTCCTACCAACATTTTTTTTTTACTTTGTGTATAAACAGTATTAGACTGGTTGAAGAGAAAGAATTCCCTTGTTATTTTTAGTGAAAAATATTTTTCAGTAAAAGCTTGCAAATTACTTAATGCTTTTTAAGTTATTGTAAATGTTCTATTGCCTGGTTATTTTATAAGTACTTAGTTATGAGTGTGATGCCATATACCCAAGGATTATATATGTATAACATGCCTAAGTTCAAATTGGACATCCAGGATCCTGTTTTCAGAAAATTAAGGATGTGGGCACACGTCCAGCAGCCAGATAGATGTGAGGCTGCCACAGCTCCTTGCCCTCAGGTCCAGCTGGTGGTGGGGCTGAGCGGACCTTCCCCATAGGCACACAACCACACACTCCACAGTTATAGACAGGTCAGCACTGATGGACACGCTCAGCAATCCCACTCACACAAACAATGCCAGCAGCCTGTACCACCGCTGTCTGATCATGATGATGGTCTGGTACAGGGGGGAATATACACGTATATGCAATGTGCATCCCCCCACTGCAGATGCAGAACTGCTCACTTACAGATATCCCTGCAAAAATACACGTGTACCCCTGTGCATGCACACACACAAGCACACACACACATTCCCCTGATTTCCAGGTCATTGCACCTTGACTGCCAGTTCATAGAATCATAGAATAGTTTGGGTTGGAAGGGACTTTAAAGATCCCCTGCTTCCAACCCCCCTGCCATAGGCAGGGACATCCCACTAGGTCAGGGTGCCAGACCAGATTCAGCTTGCTATTCGCTGTTGACCAAACACACTTCCATGTCTGTGTTTGCTCCGTTTATTGGTACTGCAAAACATAGACCATTGTCGTTCATGAAACACATCATATGATCCTGGTTCCTCACATTACACAATAATGCTGCTACCTTTAATGAAAGTAATTAAAATTATTTCAGTATAGGCTTAATGAAAGTCCATTTACATGTCAGTGGTTGGACATGTCTAATAAATTTTTAGAATAACGTATGCTATAATATGAAGAATTTTATATCCTGAAAAAGAGGTTGATAAATTGTTTTCACGCAAAATAGAAATTTTTTTAATGTCTGTCCTTTCAAACAATTGCAGAGTTACATATTGTGGTCTTAGCATCTATATAATCTCTTTATTTTATGTAATGACAAGACATGCATAACAAATGCAAACTGGAAAGTAAAATGAAATGTAATGTTTTAACAGTGGAAGATGAGATACTGGATTCTTAAGAAGAACAGTATTTTAATAATACAGGAGGTTTTACAGTTTCTACAGTTCTCAAAGGGAAAAAAGCAGATACCTGTCTTCCTTCCTTTCTTTCCTTATAGAAAAATTCTGTGTATCAGACTTGGGAAGCTGCAAATGTGATCACCAAATCTTTTATTCCCTTTCCTCTAATTCACCTGCAAAAATATGTGAGGTCAGACATGGTATCAGCACCTATTTGCTACAGTTCATATCTTGCTACAGGTAAATGTGGATAGTTTCCTACAGGCCTTGAAGAGATCACTGGAATAGAAATAGGATACTTTTGAACATAAGACACAGGAAAAAGAATTCAAGATGCTTGTTTTTTGTGTACTGTAGGACCATAGAATGGCCCTTTTGAGCATTTCTTTCATAAATGATGGAAAAATGAGTACATGTATTGATAGCAGTACTTGGATATGTTAAACCTGTTTTGAATGCATTTGTTGTCTTCAGTTCCTGATGCTTATCTTTCCTAAGACTTATACTCAGAAGCTAGTAGTATGAGATTGAAAATCAGAATCTGCTTTTGAATTGGCTGAACATACTCCTCCTGTACCTTGAGTGATTCACTTTGATAAAATCAACTGTCAGAGAATGACAGTTCTTTGGTTATAAAATGCTTTGCAAATGTTTCAATTCCTTTCATTGAAGCATAGCCAAGTATCTCTGTGTTGGTACATGCACTGGTGGTCATCTTCACACTTTTTGAAAGGAAACATTTAAGTTTTAGGGAAGCAAGCAGAAGTCTTCAGAGGGATGTTACTAACTGATGTACTGATATTTTTTTGTGTAGCTGCTGTAAAGCAAGTGTGAATTGGTTTAGCAGCTTGAAGACAGATTACAACACTGCAGGAATATATGACCCAGCAGGAAGTCTTTCTCTCTCTGCCATTGTAAACAGTCGTATATTTCTGTTGGCAGGGACTAAAAGAAGATTAATTATATGCATAGTGGTGAACATCCAGTCTTCAGAGTTGTTTTATTTGTGTGACTTTTGGGTGGCCATGACTCTCATGATATATAATCATTAAAGGAATATGTTGTATCTTACTGTGAATAAGTAGTAGGTCAGATAATATCAAGGTTCATGTGTCACTATGTCAGGACCATTCATGCTGTTTGAGCCAAAATGTGACATCAGTGTTTCAGTTATGAACATTGTTAAAAGAGGGTTTTAAAATGTTCCATTTGTGAAGGTGGCAAAAGGCAGAGACTGGTTCACTGTAGTCGTTCCTAAGCAGCTGGTTGGTGGAGTCCGTGGAGAGTTGTCTGTAGATAATCTACAGAAGCATGTAACAGCAAGTAGTATGAACTCTCATTTTTTTTAATTGTCTGTGCTACTGGTACCTGTGAAAGTGTTAAAGTAAACCCTTTGAGATGTGGTAAATACCCTGCTGCTCAGAAGCACAGTAAGCGTGCTCTGTCCTCCAACATGAAAAAATGCAGAAAAGAATGAATTTATTTGTTCTTGGAGGAATAAGCTGTATTTTTTTAAGTTTTCAACTGATACACATATCCATTTTATTCTCAGAGGAATGAGGGGTACTTGGAGGCAGCATGCGTAGCAGAATTAATAAATACTGTAGAGCTATAACAAACTATCAGGTGAATAAGCATATTCTAAACTGCAAAAGAGGAAATAATGTCACTGCTTTTTAAGATGCAAAAATTATTGTATCAGTTTGAAATGGAAATTTCATGGATCAGAAATTGTATTGCTCTGAAAAAAAACCAGCTCCCAATACTCCTGTTTGTCCACTAACAGAAAATCTCTACCAAAACCCTGAAGCATATACACTTAAAACTTGTCACTTGCAGCTATAGCAGAGAATTCAGAAATTAAGTGTTTGCCTGACTGTTCCTACAGCTAAAAGAGTTAATATTAAAATTGCAGGCCATGTGTTTCTGTATGTTTCTTTAAGGCAGATATGGAAAGTCTTTTTAATACAATTTCATCATTCTTGCGTTATGAATTAGAGGGGGAAAAAGAAACAGCATCTTAGTGAAAAACAAGCTAACTTAAAAACAAAAAAAAGTTTTAGGCTCTCCACAGAATCCTACTGACATTAATAATTTTAGTACTTCTAAGGATATTTATTTGATTCATGAATTATTCATAAAAATACATTTTAGTGGCTCACATCACTAACTTTGACATATTTGTGCATATCTTAGCACTTTAGTAATTTAGTAAACTTAAATCTCTTATATGTTTCCATGGAGTCAGCCAACACTACACAGTTGTATGTATTTATTTTGTCTCTTCAGTTATGCTGGTAGTTTATGGGAGGAGTCCAAAGTCATGGTTGATTCTCATCCTTTCCTTATGTTGTCTTTAATTTCTCTGCGATGTTAACTTTCTGAATTGCTTCGTAAGCGCTAGATGTCTCTGTTCTTTAGTACTTTTCTAGTGCCTTGTAATTTGTGCTGGGAATATATCTTGAATTTTTCTACCAAATATTGCCCTCTTCATGCAAGGATATGTTTAGTCTTTAAAAGTTTAAGGTCACTGATAAATTGTACTGTATTGTAACCAAGAGCCTTTCATGGAATAAACAGGAGGGATTATGCCGCTCTGCTGTATGGTTTTGTCAAAATGTGGAATTCTGTGCAGAAGCTGGTGACTGTTTTGCACAGGGGCACAGCTGGCTCTGCAGCTCACGCGCTCTGGTATCCCCAGCTTAAACGTGTGCGTGCCATGTCAGAAGAGTGACAGGTGAGGAAGGTAGCAGAGCCATCTCTTGTAAAATATATGATAACTATTCATCTTGACACTCGATATGCTGCTTTTAGTTCCTGAGGAAAACAAGCGTCCGTCCTTACGTTCCTGTGAACCTATCCCTTTCAGGAGTTATAAAATAGTCATCCAGATGGCACTAAGTGTTTACGCAGAAGCTGAGGCTTAAGTCGGTCACAGACAGGAGTCGCCAAGACTTGCTTACTAAACAGATAGTTGGAATGTTGGCTCCTAGGTCTGGTTAAATTGAGCCGAAGGAAGCTGGCACACAAGTGTGGTGTGGAGGCAGCAGTGGGACGAAGCTGCCGGTTCAGGCCCGGGCAAGCTCTGCCGTCACTTTTGGCTCTCCCCTCCCTAAACAAACATCAGCGACAGTCCATGAAGCTTTCCCCTCAGAGCTTCAGCCGTTATTCGGGTAAATCTACAATTCACTTTTGGCAATGTTGCCTAGGCATTTGACAAATTCATTTGGTGCAGCACTTCAGTTATAGTGTAACTATTTGGCATTTATTCAGAACTCTGAAGAGGAGGTGTTTAGTATCCTAGCGTTCTTGCTGTTATAGTGAGCAGCAGTATTTCAATAATTCTTCCTGAAAAATCAAGTGCTAGTTTTTGCTTATCTTGTCTTCTCCATACAGTTCCTTTCCTGTCTCACATTGAAAAACAAGACATCTGGATAACTTGCTTTTCTTAAGAATCCACTCACCCCTCCACTAGTAAGCATCTCAGCTGATATTACACCCTCTTTCATTTCATGTAATGGTATAAACTAAAGGAGAGTAATTCTAGATCGCTTGAAGTATAGACCAAAATTTATATTTTCATTCTAAATCTCTTCATATACATCCATCTATAAAAATCTGGGTTTTATCTACATATTTAGTGGAAGTGTATTAATTTAATGAAAATACTGAACTGTTCAGTTGGTTTGCATCCAATAATGGTCATCTTTAACTCTCATAGTATAACTTGCAAGTATTCTCTTATTTAAAAATGCTTTTTATGTATAGAAGCAGATCCTATTAAGATTACCCTTTTGGTGAAATAGAACATGGCTTAGCAGTGTCAGTCTGTTATCTTCCTTATGTGATACTATTGATACTGAAGGCACAAGTGAAGATTGATGTCTCAGCCTTACAGAAAATTTGTGTTTAAAAAATTCACAGTCTTCTAAATCAGCATGAATGTGATTTATGTCCTTCATTAAAAGAATTACTTGAGAACAGTACCATATGCAGTGGACGTCAATGTAAAGAATAATTTCAAATTACTCCTCAGGATTTTAAACGATACTTTTTTGGAAAATAGACTCATGTCTATTATAAGGACTAGGTTTATAAAATATGAACTTCTGTGAAATTACTCCTCCATTTTCCCTTTGAAATGATTGACGCTGAGGCAAAGTAGATTTCAAGCAAAGTTAACAGTGAGAGCTACAGAAATGACCAAACCCAAAGCATAATGAGATCAATGAGGAACATATTTTCTGTTTGCTTCAGTAATAAATTATCATAAAAATGTAGCTAATGGTGTTTTCTGGCAGACTGAAATACTTCTGCTAAATGTTGTCTCTTTTCCTACAGAAGTGGGTTGGCAGCAGTTTTGAATGCAAAATAGTGGCATATTTCACTCTGAACTCCCAAGCAAAACAGTATGATTACTGCTGTACCAATAACAGGCCAAATGTGGAGTTCAAATCTTTCAATTTGCTATCTGGACTTACTTCAGTAAGGATGTGAATGAGGTCATGTTTGGAAATGCTGAAGGTGCATGTATTTGAAATAAGTGATAGTCTATTTCCTCTCAATATAACAGTAACCCAGTAAGAAGTTATTCATCCCTCTGTGACTTTACTGTGCCATTTTTCCCACTGAAGCTAAATTTTCTAACTGTAAGGTGTTTCTGTGGGTTCTGTGGTTTTCCATGTGGATGGTGAAGGACACTCTTGTGGGCAAGAAGAGGAAACCATCATAGTTGTAATTTAAGATTTCTCTCTTCCTCACCCTCCTGTTTGAGCTTTTGAGGTAAGGAAGCAGGAAAGTCACAGCTAGTAAACTGGCTTGAAGATACTTGTAGCAACACAGTACTCGCATCTTGACTGCTCCTTTCCTTGCCCTTTATTGCATGAGAGAAAGCCACTGATTTCCTAAGTATATGATACGAACAGTCCGAAGTGGGTTAGAAGGATCTCAGTGACAACCATGGCTTGCACAATAGAACTTGTTTGGTAACACCTCAAGATAAATAGATGAATACAAGTATTAATTGAACTGCGTCTTGACACGTCCTGTCTATTTACCCGCCTAGCTGGGAAATTCTTGTATGAGGACAGCCACAACAGTACTGTCCAACCTACAAGCCAAATCTGGATGGCTGGGGAATGCTCTTTGAGTCCATCAGGCTGCCACAGTTTACCACAAGCATACATTGTGTTACACTGGGAATCTGGAAATCCCTGGTCATGTTTTATCTGGCTATGTATTTGTGTGATTTCATGCTGCTGTACTCGTGGGCTTTACAGGGGGTTCATTGTATATGTAATTCATCAGTGTGACAACTTTTCTTCATCCTAGTTAGAACTGTGTATTGAAGAACGAGGTCAAGCGTCTGCAGTGGGAATTGCTCACCAGTTCGCTTGTAAAAAAAAAAAACAAACTCTACTGTTGATTTTGTTTCTCGTACTGTACCTTTCTGTTTATATACATGTTTTCCAAATTGCTGAGCCAGGTAATGTCTATTACAGCTGAGTACTTTTAAAGTAGAAAGTTTTATCATTATAAAAGCTTGCATATTCAAATGGTAAGAAAATGCCCTATTCTTACATTCCGCAAGGTGTTTCTGCATACCTAATTTATGCTTTGTCTCTGTATTTGCTTGATTCATCTCACTAAAGTGCATGCGTTTTCTCCCTCTCCTAGAAGTTTTCATCCATAAACATTGAGGTCATGTGTTTGCTAGAATTCATAGTGAGGAAAAAAATTAATGAGGGTAATTTATGTATAGGGCACAAGAAAAGTCTGTTAAGTTCTACAGTGGGATAATATGGTCAATAATGGAATGCTTTTAGTGCTTTAATCAGAGAACTCTTCTTATTCTTAGCATTTGTATTGTATTTCTGACTTCTTTTGGGAAAGAAAGGCTGCCATGCTCAGAATGTATTTCAGCAATACTACCTATGAGTGCATAAGACAACTGTCTAGCCACTGTGTTTTGAAGCAACCAGAATTTCAGAATACCAAATTTTTTCTTATTTGTCTAATATTTGTTAAATATGCTTTTGGCATTGACTGTAAGCTTGCAGAGAAAATAGTGCAAGTAACAACCTCAGGCAACTTCATTCTTCAACTTCAGCTAGGTTTTTTTTGTTTGTTTGCTTGTTTTGATTCACCGCGGGGTCACCATAAATGTTTTGCTTTTATTTGAAGTGTGTTCTCAGGCAGTTACTCTGAGCTCTTAAGTTTATGAATGACGTCTCCACCATGTCTCTGCTTGTCATGATGTATCAGGCAATTTATTATGGTTTTGCACCCACACGGCCACATCACAGGATGTTAGCCTTTCTCTAATATGTGGCTTCTGATTAGGCAGCTAATACACTTTAAATCGATAGCTTATGAAACTTGGAACAGCTTAAGTAGTTGATATTTCTATCACTTCCAGACACATTTTTCTTCTACCATCTCAATTTGAATAATTCTTATTAGCTTTTATCTCCTGATAATTGCAAAAAATATTAACTGTTAAGTATTAAAATGTTACTTCCTAACATTTCAATGAGATGCAAGTTCTTTTAAAAGCTCACATATTCTACTGTAGCATTTTTAAACCTGTCAATATTTGTATTCCCTCGACTAAAGCTTAGTCTAAGTTTTGACAATCTTTTGTTTAAACATCTGTGACCATGCGCTTTATAGAATGCTTGCTGTTTCTTTATCTAGCTTCAGAACCTGAGTGTTTTCCCTTGCCAACAATTACATTTACAGTTTACCCCTTTTAAAGGAGTTCACAAGTTTTCACTCTTAACTTAATTTTCAATATTTTGTACAAGCCTCTTGTGTCTACTTGTGCATCATGTTTTGTCCCTTTTTATAGGCGTCTTCAATCATTGTAGTAGATTTTGTAGGCTTCAGATGCACCCAAGCCCATCTCCATTCACTATTTTTTCCCCAAGCTACATTGTAATATTGGAGACATTTCTACCTCACGTTCCTCAAGCTCCTTCTGGCATATAACTCCAAGAAACTTGCCTTGTCGGTGACAGGTACAAACCTGGAAGACTGCATATGTTATTTTAGTTCCCTTCTGCATGAAGTACATAGAAGGGCACCACCCTCCAGCCTCCAAGCGAAGGTGGTCTGGCCGAGTCCAGAAAATCCTGTGCATGTTAGGCCACATGTAAGGATTCAATATATTTTACTGCCAGACTGATGCCATGGAATAAGCTGTTCTTGTATCTCGCTTTGCCTTCTGCTGTTCCTATGCCTCTTTTCACTCATTGCCATACCTATCCTCTTGCTTATGGGGTGACACCTAATGAATCATTTTAATTGTTTTGGATGTCATTTACCTGGAGAGAAGGTACAGGTAAAATAGGTTGCCTTCTGGCACAAACATTTTCAACACAATTGACAGAATATCATGTGAGACCACTTACACATATTAAATCTCTGCTCTGTCCCTTGATATCTTTACTAATGGGATCGGCAGAAGTTAAACAGGGATAAGACCTAAGTAGATACTTGGGTCTACCTTCCTACAAGTAGATATTGCTTTTCTGTGCTAGACTGTTATATTCCTTGTGAAGATTTGTAAGAGTTTAACAGGGCATATTTAATTTGTCCATTTAGAGAGATTTCAGTCTTGAGAAGTTTTCTTTTTCATTCTTCCTGCATGTTTCTTTAGCTGATTTTCCAGGATCTTGTTCAGTGAACACTGAACAGGGATAGCATTGCTAAGTCATTACAGCTGCCAAGTTACTATAGTTTTACAGCTGTGTCAGTTAACATGGCCCATATTATCCTATCACTTTTTAAACCGAAGATCCCACTGAAGTTATTGTGAACTTTTACCGCAGTTTCAATGTCAGGATGTGGCTCCTTGTACAGGGTAGTCCTCCCTACCTATTTACCAATTGTAAGCTGCTCTCCTCCCTTTCCTTGAAGATAAACCTCCTTATCTGGTTCCTTTTTCTTGACAATAATATTGTAGAGAGAAGAAAAAGAATAAAAGTAGGTCTAGGACAAAAATGTTGGCTATTAATTATCATTATTTTGCAGTTGCATTCTTTTGTAATTCTTGTCCCCTTGGAGCCTTATTGTACAGATATGTGAGGCTAAATATTTCCTTCTCCATAGAACAGACATTGCAGGTTTTCATCTCATTCCCCTGCGTAAAGTTGTCATTTGAAATGAAATATTAACAGAACTCCACCATATCCTGAATTCCCAGGATTTCTTTACAAAACTAGAAACAGTTGGAAATTTGCAGAGAATTCTCTCTGTCCAAGTTACCTTGAGGAAGAAGGAGAGAACATTTACAGAGTTCATAGTCACATACTGCATTATTGATTTTTGCTGATATAAACTGCATAACTGTACTGTAATCAATTTAACTGACTTATTTGCTGCGCACTACATTGTCATGCATCTTATAGTTCCATAAACATTTGGGAAAGGTGAAAATTATGTGCATCAGTTGTGTAAAAGACCCTAAAACTTATCTTGTTTACATTACAAACTGAAGTGAAAGGAGAAGTATGCTGTACTGAAATAATGTCTGAGGTACTCTTCCAGCTTCAGTGGTTCTAAGTAAAGAAAGAACAGGAATAGAAAAACTCTTGAAATGATGAGTTTTATTTAAAATTGAAGATTTCATTCTAATAAGCTTAAAATATCAAAGGAAGATATATGAGCTAGCAGCTGTGGCTTGCCCACTTACTTTCCCAAGTCTATCATGGGACTAGAGATCATCAGTTAACTTTTAAGATTCCTTTCTGTAAATCTGGACATTTTTTAAAAGCATGATTGGTGGGTGACCTCCATTTACTCTTATTTGCGCAATTAATAAACGTAATTGATTCTAAAAAAGGAGTTCAGAATTTGACCAAAATTTGACTCAACATGAAGCAATACCTGTGTCTGAGCAACTTAAATGTTTAAGAATTTAATGTTTTTATATTTCAACCTCTTAAACAAACTAAACATAAGTTCTTTATTTTTCTGCTACTCTAAGAATATGCAATATTATATTCAAGACTTTTTTAATTATACAAAGTAGAACTGTTAAGTGCTCTTTGCTAATTACATCAAAATTCATTTCATATTTCTTGTTGCTGTAATGGAATGTTGCTATAATGGAATTTGAACAGCTTCCTCAAAGTAGTTTTTTTTTTAAATTGTGTTCTAAGGTGGCTCATAAAGCAAGAGATTACTATTATTTGAAAGCTTTATGAATATATCATATGCTAATCCGATATAGAATGAAAGCCCCAGAGCCTCAGAAATAATCTGTGATTCTGACTGCAAAGACAAATCCCTGCACTGAATTCATGAGGAAAGCTCAGGAAACTGAGGGTATATTCAAAACATCAGAAGTTCCTGTGCCTGGTCAGGGAAGAGGGTGAGAGAGAAGTGGCTCTGAAGGGTTTTGAAACACCAAATCAGTGACACAGAGGAAACTGCACTGGGCTGGTTCATACAATAGAGGGAACGTAAGGCTTTTTGCTATTTTTAGTCCCCTTTCCCTCTCCTCCCTTCCTCTCCCCTCCCCTTTCAATGGCTATATTTGAGTTTTACTTGTAGAGTAAGTTCTCATTCATTCAATTAAACTTTGGGGTTTTTTTCTTGTGTCATCTTAACTTCACAAGATAAATCACTTCTCATACAAAACTGCAGTTAAATATAATTGTGCTTAAGTAGTGCTGGCTTACCTCTTCATTTCCAAATGATTCAGCCTTTTTAGGGAGGAAAATGATTAGTATTCATCGTATGCATTTTTTTTTCCTTTCACATGAATATGACATTATCCTGAAAGTTGCTATTATGAATAAACTATTTTTATTATTAGAAATAAATGCTTTGCCTTGACATTTGGCTCTTTGGCTTAGTCTTATTTCTGTAGAATAATAGAAGCTGAAAATAAGCTCAATGTTTTATTTGTATAATGTTTGTGTTTTCAGGGCCTGCCAGGGCTGGAGGGTCCCCAAGGTCCACCTGGCAAAGAAGGTCAAAGAGTGAGTAAACTCGGTGAACAACTGGTGAATTTGCTAACTGACTTTGATGTGTGAATTCTTTCTAAGCACTAATAAAAAAAGGAAAGGTAGCAGCTGAGTATGAAGCATGCTGATGACAAACTGAACTTTGACATTTGAGGTTTCTCTTCAGTTGAGAGAGATTTAACAATTTCAGCAATCAAGAATTTTTTAATGACTGGCAGCACAGATGTAGATTTTGTTATTTCTGCAACGTGTTTCTGCTGTAATTTTAAGTAAAAAAATATGAAAATTACTTTTAAGTTTTCATTTTATTGTGGGGGTAGCCTGTACATTACTACCACTAGGATATATAAAAATATTAATTTAGGATCATTATCTGGAATATTAATAGAAAATAGTATTAGCTGTAGATGCCATTACACAAGAGCCTAACATATCTATACAAAGGAGAGAGATACAGTAAAGGGTGGGAGGAGAGATTGTCTGAGACATGAAGTAAACCTTTGGTTGTTCAGCTTTTTAATATAATGAAGTAACTCACCGACTGGTTTCTCTGTCAAGTTTTTGTTTTCCTTGACCTACTGAATTTAGTAGTTCAGTAGAATAGATGACAAATGCTTATGATTGTGGTATTGCAAGAAGTAATTTCATATTGAGATTTTATAATTTAATTTGCTCCTGAAATTTTGGGAAGATATTCAGATTCAAACACTTCAATATATTTATGAAGTAAATTGTATGCGGTTTATGGTTTGAAGTTGTGGCTCTCAATAATTCTTGGTTTGTTTAGACATCTTGATGTTTAGTGTCTCAGTTAAATTATCTGAAGTGGAAGGATTTAGTACCACTCATCATTGATCTTAGTCAACCATAGTGAATTATTAAAGACCAGCTCAGTAATTCCAGTAATAGTAACAGAACACCAGCTCTTGAACAAAATGAGTAATGGTGCCTAGGTCCCTAAGCTGTGTTTTATACTGGTTTTTAAGTTATGAAAATAGTACTAAATTTCACTTGAGTGTGAAAATTTGAAAGCTGAGGTTATTTAACTTTCACAGTAAGAATTGAAAACCTGTTCTGAAAAAGTCAGTGCAGTAAGGAAGAATCAAAAGTTACCTGGGGATTATGCTATTAAAACAAATTTAATAGCCTATTAACATCCTGTTATGGATTTCATAAATATTATGTCTCTTACTGTTATGCAATTAAATATCCAAGATACTGAAGAACTGTAGAGATCCAGTTTTAGCATATTTTAGAGAGTTTTTCTGTGGAGTATTGAATCTGCAGAAACACACATTTTATTAATTCTCCTTTAGGAACAGTTACAAATATGGGCCTGTTTTAGAGTCATCACTCTCTGAATTTCCTAATTATCTAAGGGAAAGAAGCAGAGCTAACACACTGTATTATATATGATGGTAGATAAATGAATTTGGAAATAACTTTTGTTTTCCATTTTGCAGTGAGAATTAAGAGTTTGATACATTCATCGCCGACATTTCCTATTTGCACGTAAAACTGAATTGCTGTCTCACTCCAGTATTTATAAAAACCAGAACACCCTTTGTTTTATAATCTCAGCCATGCACACAGTTGTCTTGAGCCAAACAATGGGAACAGCAGAGCGTAGAGCCTCAGCATCTGTCTCTATCTTTCTGCCAGTGAGATGCTGACGGTACTCTTTCTGCTGGCCACCTACACCCAAGTATTAATAACATAGTCTGCAATCTTAATTCAGGTCCCATGTGCATTTGCATTTCCAATACATTTAATTACACAATAGCATACTGTTTGTAACAAGATCTCTGTTCTGTTTAATGACGAACAGGACAGTGTACAGCTAACAGCTATTAAATATTCCCTTTTTATGTAATTATAGATGCCATATTCCTCTGTTCTGCTTCCAGCAGATCCTCCAAATATTTCACGTTACATGAAGTTATTGGTTTTATCATGGACTGTCTTTTGAAGATTAAATTATAGTATCGAACCATGTATGTAACTGAGATTTTTCTTCAACACATTTTCCAGACCTAAAAGTGGTATTGTGCCTATTTTGCAGACTGGGATTATAACATATTCAAAAAAAAAACACCTACTTCAGAGTATTTCAAAATATCTGTTCAATTTGGATGCCATGCTTTGTGAACCTGAATTTTTTAAAACTTTCTATTCACATTGCACTTGTTATTTTTGAATTTTTAACTCCCGCTTACCTGAGCAGCATTTTTACATGTTTAGCTTTTGAAAATTAGGATTAGATTAATAAGGAGTTGAGATGGGAATCATTAAGGAAGTTCAAGAACTCCCGACACACATCAAAGCAAGATAAAGAAACTGAGGAAAAATAGTGGTATTAATGCTGGTATTGTAAAAATCTCAAAGAAATATGTCAAAGGCTCATGTTAGAGCTGGTGACTTTGGTAAGCGACAGTACAAATTGAGATAGGGAAGTAAAATAGCCATCCCAGTGGATTTCTTCCCTGTTTGAGATGGCCTGAACCTTGCATTTTCATTTTCAGAGTGGTTTAAGTGGGCTTTTATTATTATTAGAACTAGTAAGAAATATCAAATGTAGGACCCTGTCCCAGAGTAGGCACCCATCTCCCTGTGTTCACTATAGAGGGAACTAGGACAAATATATTCCTATTATCAGGAATAGGTCTGGGTAGTAGCATTTCTTTCACATCACAGGAGTAAGCTGCGTCAAAAACTACATAGGAAAAATACATGTAATAATTATTGTGGAAATAGAGTAAGTGTAATTATATATCATTATGTAGCTATAATAAACATGAAGATTAACTGGGTTTTAGATTTTTAGTTCAAAATTATGCCAACCTTAATGTACTTATTTACATATATATGAAGTTGACTTGCAAGCACAAATTTATAATGTAACTGAATTAGGTGATTACTGTGGGTTATTTATTTCCAGAGCAAAGGGGGATCAATACATTTTTTCAAATAAAGTGGTAACAGCTTTTGTCTAGTGGGTACAGTGTAGATAGACTTACATGGTATCATTTGATCCAACATGTGATTATTAAATTAATAAATATGTCATTTTCTGTGGCTTGGTGATCCGATGTATTACTACTGTGTGATCGTGCTGGAATATAATCTTGCTCCCACATCAAAGAGCAGGTTAGGTTCTTTCATGTTTGAGCAACGATACACAAATAAGTCAGACGTGGAACTTGGTGTCAGAAGTGTGTGAAACGTCTCTTGTCAGAATTGGTCTCCCTGAATGCTTTCCAAATATCCCAAAGTATGAAAGAGTTGCAGAAAACAGCATATGCTAAGGGTGATATGTTTACAGAAATGTGCTGTAGGGAGATCATTCAGAATGAGAGAGGAAAAACACTGAAAAACCTTTGATTAGATATGTACAGCAGTAAAGAGTCTTATGTCAGGATGCATGTTCTGATTTTTGGCTTTACTTAAGAGAAATTCCAAACTCACTAAAAAATTGATGTAGTGCAGTCACGGAGAAGAACTAGTGCAATGATAAATTAAAAGTGGATTCTTACACATATTACTTCTTTCATGCTGGTGCTAGTAACAAAATGCATAAGTATTTCTGAATAAACAAACTCTTGAATAGTCTAGCATTTAGCAAGTGTCTTTTTTATGTTTATGCAAGTAAGCATGATAGTTCCCATTCTTTCTCCACTTACTGTGGCACCTTTTCCTCTCGTCTCCTTTGTTATGTCTTCTCATTCTGCATGCAGCTGGCTTATGCCAGAGAAGAGAGCAACCTTCATGACGAAGAGGTAGTACAAATAATGATCTTCAGGCTTAGAGAGATTGTTTCCTCTGCAGAGCAATAAAGAAGGAGGAAGACTTGCGAGCTTAGGTGAAGCAATTAGCTTTCTGTTTACTACCCTACTTCTGTATCTACTCGAAAGATACTGCTTAGCATTTGTTGTAGCTCTACCAAAAAAAAAAAAAAAGGAAAAAAAAAAATACTCAGTGATTCACTATGCATCCTTTTTTAAGGTGTTAGAAGAGGAAAGTAATGGTTATGGTAGAAGATGTAATAGGTACATGATAATCTAACCATATCCGGAGATAATACAGTGAACTCTCTTTCCGATTCTTCAACTGTCCTGAGACACATAGGATATTCATTTAAATGTCTTTTTTGTTGTGACAGTCTCTTGAGTGACCTTAGTTAAATTTTGTATGAGTACATACTGCCCTTATGTTTCTCTTGTTGTCATGGTACCAGCTTCCACTTATGTGCTGGGCACTATTGCGCTTTCCTTTGGGTACAAGGAGTCATCAAACCTTTGCTGTTCTTACAAAAAGACCAGTATTTCTCTTTGGTCTACCACTGGTGCCTACTATGATTTTTTAGTTTCATTATCTTTAATGAAGTAGTTTACGTTAAACATGAGGCCTTGCTAAGTGAGAGCTTCTGTTTTGCATTCTGGTTTCTGAGAGAAGTGGGCCAGCAGAGGCAGCTACTCATCCCCTTTTCCTCATTCCTGCATGAGAAAAGCTAGGATATTCTGTATTACCTTCATACATAGCTGTTTAGTGCCTGTTGGCTTCGGGCATTCAGAGCAATGTATTACTGCTGCAGCAACTTGATACTATTACACCAGTGCTCAGAGTGACATCAGGAGCTTCAGGAGGTAATTAGACGTTACTCAGAAAAGTCCCTGGTCCGATATTACTGACCAATAAAAAATAGAAAGATTGGATGCTAACCTAGTGTTGCATGGCATGTAAACCACAGTAGACAACGATGCCATCTTTCTGGCTTGCAGGACTTTATTATTATTCTCAGTATCCCTGCACTTTAGTTAAGTGTATCTTTCACAAAAGTACAGTTTCCATCTGAAAGACATCAACAATTGAGACTTCACAAGTCTCCTTTATTTTTTTCTTCCAGTTTTTTGTGAATCTCGCGTTACGGTCTGCCCAGGGAGGTGGTTGAGTCACCGTCCCTGGAGGTGTTTAAGGTGAGGGTGGATGAGGTACTTAGGAGCATGATTTAGGGATTGGTGGGAATGGTTGTACTTGGCGATCCAGTGGGTCTCTTCCAACCTGGTTATTCTGTGATTCTGTGATTCAAAATGTGCTTTTTATTTCGCACTTGGACGAATAGCTTAAGCCTCCAGCAACTGGATTTTTTTAATGTCTAGTGTACGTTAAAAAGATATTTAAAGTTTTTTCTCTGTAATCAGGTCACCATTCCAACTATTTTTTGAGAAAAATCAACTGAAGTCCTTTATCTTCCCATGTAAAGAATTTTCTCAAGTCTTCAAATAATTTTGCCAGATTGCTGTACTTCCTTAAAAATTTCTGCTATGAACTGCATGGAGTTTTCCAGACTCTGCCATTATAATGTCAAATGCAGTGAAGTGAAATTTGTATTTCCAAAGTACAATTCCAAAAGTTTTGGAAATTAAGCATTAATTTCAGTTGGATATTTTTTACTAGGGATTTTCCCTGAACTTGATTAATTTTTGATGAATCCTATTTTTTTATGAAAATTATTTAATTTTTGATATGATATTTTAATTAGTTTCAAAAATTCTCTCAATGCAGTGCATCAAAGCTACTTTGTTAGACAGCTATACAGTGAAATCTAGAAATGGTCCTTTCAGTCTGGGTTGGCCTATAGAAGAGCCAGGCTCAGCACGCAGCTAACATGCACAGCAGTTTGTGCAGCATTTGCTGGTTCTTTGAGACTTTCTTGATGCCTTCTTGACCTTCTGGGCATTCTGCACAGGACCTGAAGCAGACACGCTGCTCAAGTGGCTGTTTGCTCTTGGACTTTTACTCCCATGTAGCTTCAGGTGCAAAGGGAGCTGGTTGATGTCATTGCAAGGCCACTCTTGATTATCTATGAGTGGTCACGGTGACTGGGAGAGGTTCCTGAAGACTGGAAGAGAGCAGATATTACTTTTGTCTTTGAGAGAGAAGATCAGGAGATCTACAGACCCACCAGCCTCATTTCAGTCCTGAGAATGTTATGCAGGAAATCCCAGAAACTGTTTAGTATCATATGAAGGACAAGAAGATGATTGGGATCGTATGCATGGATTTATGAAGGGGAAGTCATTTGACCAACTACCTTGCCTTCAGCGATGAGGTGACTAGCTTGGTGGATGAGAGATGAGTAGTGGATTTTGTTGACGTCAACTTTAGCAAAGACTTTGACATTGTCTGTTGTAACTTCATCTTATCAGTTTTATGGACAAACTGACAAAGTACATGTTAGATAAATGGACTATGAAGTGGATCGAAAACCCAGAAAACCCAGAGGGCTGCGATCAGTGGCACAAAGTCCTGTTGGAGACAAGTCAGTAGTGATATACCCCAGGGCTTAATACTGGAGCCAGTAACATCCCGCATCTTCATTAATGACCTGGACAATAGAGCAAGAACCTAGCAGAGAACTGAGGCAAGAGGAAGTGCATCAAGTTCAACAAGGAGAAAGGAAAAACCCCAGCATTTAGGGAGTGATAACCCTAGGCTTCACTATACACTGGAAGAAGCTTTGTGGATAGAATCTGCTGGACAACAAGCAGACCATGAGTCAGCAATGCATCCTCGTGGCAAAAAAAAAAAAAGCCAAAAGTGTTCTGGGTTGCGTTGCCAGCAGATCAGGGGGAGATAGCCTTCTCATTTTCCCCACAGTGGTGAGAACACATGAAGGAGGACATGGATTTACTGAAGTGAGCCTAGCAAAAAGCCATAAAGCAGATTAAAGGGACTAGGGCATCTTTCATAAAAGGAGAGGCTGAGAGAGCTGGGATTCTTTAGTCTTGAGAAAAGACATCTTGGGGGGCATCATACCAGTGTGTATAAATAGCTGATGTGAGGGAATGAAGAAGAGGGAGCCAGACTCTCCTTGGTAGTAGCAGTAACAGGACAAGAGGCAATGGGGTCAAATTAAAAAACAGGAAATTCCATCTGAACACAAGAAAACAATTTTTTCATCAGTCAAATATTGATATAGGTTGCCCAGAGAGATTGTGGAAATATTTAAAAGTCAAGTAGACACAGTCCTGGTCAGCTGATCCTGCTTGACGAAGGAGATTGTGCTAGAGGATCTCAAGAGGTCCATTCCAACCCAGACAGTTCTGTAGTTTTTTTTTTAATAACTCTAGCTTATTCTCAGCATAGCAGCCAACAACTTATTTTTTATGGATTAATAGGATTTTTTTAAAACATTTCATGTGCATTTAAACAGACTGATTCTCCACTGTGGTGGTTTCCCTGGCTCCAGTAATGACTTCAGTTAAAACATTTACAACTTTCCATGGTACCACAGCCATGTTCTTAGCCCTGTATTCCTTAGGAAGTTGCAGGTGTCTTGAAGTAAACATTTTTGAAACTACTTCCTAATTTATAACTGTTGTGTTTACATTACCAAATACTTCACTTAAGAGGAGGTTATTTTAGCATTATCTTACTAATAAATTAAACACCTCAAAATTGAGAGTCCTTTGGATTGTCATATCTATCATTTCAGCATTGATTTCACTAAAATGATGTATTTGGAAGGCCTTAATGAAATTGCAACGTTTGCCTTATATTAATAATCAGTTTACTTTCTGAGATTACAAGTTTTTCTAATGAAGCACAAATAAAATTATTAAGACGCAGTGGAAAATCTTCCTAAAATAAATGGGGAGGGAGCTGTTAGCTTTCCTTAAAATAATTTAGATTGACATTAAAATTCATTTAAATTCAGGTTGCATTTATCTGGTTTATAGAACTTAAATATTTCTTTGACATAATTTGTTTTCTAGTTCAATGAATAAATGTTGTACTCAACCAATTGTAAAACAAGCTTTACAGGGCAATGGTAATTACTGCATAGTAAGTCAGGCTCCTGGCACAGAGCAAACAGTATTTTTCACAGCTAAAGCTCTGGAGTTTTGGAATCCCTTTTAATCTTCTCAGTCCTCCTGGACTTTGATGTAAGTCATTTTTGAATGTGTAAAGCTCCAGTCTATCTTTAAGTTGGGGTGCTCTAATTTCCTTCACTCAGGTATTTAACGGACTTGTAATGGTTAATGTAATAGAGAGGGAGATAGTTTTTAATTTTTCTACCAGAATGTCTCTACCTTAAAAGTAAAGTAAATAACCAGTAAGGTAGGATACAGCTGAAAAAAACCAAAGAATATTTTCCCACTTTGGCTTTTAAAATAGGATGGAAAAGGTTGCAATTTATAATGTTGAAGACAATTTTAAAATAGTTTTATCATTTTTTAAATTTCTTTGTTATTTTCCATTGAAGAAATTAAAATTTAACATTTTAACGAAATGTCAGAAATTATTTCATTTACAATTTTCAGGCTCCCTTCCAAACACTCTATTATTGATATTTCTTTTAACATCTCTTAGCAAAAGGCACAGCAACGTGAGAGAATAGGAAGTTATCTCTAATAGTTAGAAATTAAAACATTCATTGTAAAAATATATAAATATCATTGAAAAATATTTTTACAAGTGATTTTTGGATTTAAAATGCACTTTTGTGAATACATTTGAAAAACTTTGATGATTTTGTGTAGAGACTTGGCAAAATTGGTTGTGTCGTTTCACTTTTTGGCACAGCTATGCCTGATTAAGGGTTTTTTTAAGTTTGTTAAATGTATGTGAATAATATTATATAGTCTGGCTAAAGTGCAATCTTTTAGCGTTTTATGAATAAGGTAATGAAGAAACTAGAGGTTATTGGAAATCACTCCTAAAACTGGAAAGCCAAGGTTCAGTGCAGGAATGCTTCTGCATTAGTATGGAACTCCCTAGTGACTTATCTTCCAGCACAGGGTAGTAGGGTCTGTATACTCTATTCTTCTGTGAGACATGTTTCTATGAAAGGCTTTAGTGGGATATGAGGTACAAGCATTCGCTGTTTTTGTGACACTGGCTTAATTTCTTGTTTTCTGGCCTTATTTCCTGTGAGTTTATTCAGATGTAACATTTAATACAGAGGTTAATTTGTAATACACCATAATACATCCTCAAGGACAAGGATAATAGGATTGAAAAAGGACTTGTACATTCCAATCATAACGCTATATTTCTAAATCTAAAAAAGTTTCATTGACTGCAACATAGATTTTCAGTTTAGGAAAAAAAGGTATAAAACTGTACGATTTCTAAAGATTAAGGAAAAAAAGCAAACTTGTGCAATTGAAAACTACCGAGGTTAATGACAAAACTCTTGGTAATAAGTCTACAACTACCTGAAGGGAGGTTGTGGAGAGGAGGGTGCTGGCCTCTTCTCCCAAGTGACAGGGGACAGGACGAGAGGGAATGGCCTCAAGCTCTGCCAGGGGAGATTTAGGCTTGAGATTAGGAAGAAATTCTTCACAGAGAGGGTGGTTAGGCATTGGAACGGTCTGCCCAGGGAGGTGGTTGAGTCACCGTCCCTGGAGGTGTTTAAGGTTAGGGTAGATGAGGTGCTTAGGAGCATGATTTAGGGAATGGTGGGAATGGTTGGACTCGACGATCCAGTGGGTCTCTTCCAACCTGGTCATTCTGTGATTCTGTGAAGAGTTGTGCAGTCAGGTGGTTAAATGTCACAGCCCTCTTTAAATATTAGCAAATGTTTGGCAAAATGCACTCTGGAAGAAAGTTACTTGGTATCTGTATTGAGCATTTATCATATATGTGTAATTTTCACTTTGTAAACTGTCAGATAGTTGACTGGGATCCTGGAGAACCTTTTCCTGTCCCACAGCTGATTGGTAAATGCCCACTGTTGAGTAACTGAGTTGGATGGGTGATTGCTTTGATTTTTGTAATTAATTCTAATCTTCTGTTCCCAGTTAGCTCTTTAACTGGCATTCTTATTGATACTGCCATGTGATATCTGCCTTCATTCCCCTAAAACAGCACCCTAGCAAGCTTTTTCTGGGCTGGGCTGGGCTGGGATTCCCCTGGTTTGATCTGGTCAGAGCTCTGCAAGCTCCGGGTGAGCTGCCAGGAGCATCAGGTTGTGACTACAGACAGAGAGGGTAAGTTAGAAAGCTCAAATGGACTAGGTATACCAGCTTAGAGGGCTGAGACAAAGGAAAGCCTATAACCTGAATCAGCATGGTCACAACTTTGGGCACCTGGAGAAAATGATCTCCTAACTATGTAGAGCTCCACTCATGTGGCTGCGCTAAGTGCCCAAAGGGCTGGTGGGGTGTTATGTGTTGGGCACCTTGAGACAAGGGTCTTTGCTTTCTGCCTGCCTTCTGCTTTGACTATATCTGTCCCTTTGTCAGTCTTGTTTTGAGAATTATTCAGAAGAATCTTAATTTAGCTTGGCAAATGAGTTACATAAGGCTCATTAATCTTGCATAATAACTACAGTAGTTAAGAGTTTAAAGCCCAGCTTCCTGCTTTCTCTAGAACTGGTTCCTGTTTTGAAATGTAGTGGCATGTTTCAGGAACTGCTAATTAGTGGTTTCCCTTGAAAATTCACACGGACTTATTCTAAGGACTTTTCCGTTTGTCCTGAAGTGTGGGTTCTTTACATTATTAATTCCATAAATCACATCAGCATTCCTACATAACTCTGCTTGGTTTTATCCTAAAATAATCTGCATCTTATTTTTAGATGCTATGATTAGCGATCTTACTCTTCTATAGTTAGAGATATATGAATAGATGCACGCAATATGATACAGTGAGGGGTTACCATATAGATTTCACGTTCTTGCATTGTGTGTTGGACCTGCAGCAGTGCCCAGGGGCAGCAGTCAGAATCAGAGCACAAGCTTGTGGAAGGATGCACAGAGCCTCTCTTCTGAACAGCTTTCCATCTAATGTAAGGCAAATTTTGTCGAGTAGTTTTGATTAACCGAAATAGTAGAGGAAGAGAGGAATAAGGAGTGTGGTTGACCATGTACTTCAGCTAGGTACTCAGCTGTGGTTTGCCAATGCACATAATTTCTTGTTTATATTATTTTTAATATTTTATCTTTTTTGCCCCTGACCAAGCAGTTATTTGTTTGTCTGTATCATAGCTGGAGTTTGTCCTATGGAGAAGAGGAATGTAGCTGACTGTCCAACTAAGTTGAGGACAGGCATTTCATGAGTCAGGGGGACAGGATACAGTGTCAGTAACATTTAGACAACTTCTTATCACGTTGATTGCCAACAAAAATACACACAGCACAAAGGAAGTAACCAGCTACTGCTTTGGTTTCTTTATCTTGGTTCTAAGTAGCATTAGGCAACTTGTTGACACCACTTATCTTTTTTAAGTTATTGTAGGTGGTATTGCATTTTTTTTATTTAGTTAAAGGAAGCATGTGATGCCTAGAACATTAGTTTATATTTTGAGTGGGTTTATAACCTCAGTATTTGCTTAGTGAACTCAACTGAATAAAGGTACTGGGCCTCCTGTGCCAGCTGCCCGCCCGTGCACAGTGGTGCAGCAGCGAGCGCGGGTCTCGCAAGGCTGCCAAGACCTGCTTCTGAGCAGGAGATGGGAACCGTGGCTCTCAGCTAAGCCCATTCTACAAACCAGAGAGGGCACAGAGATGCTTTTCATGCCTTCTTTCTTGCCAGAAGGAAGACTCAGAATTGAACTGTAAATCTTTAGTCACAGTCTAGCTCACGGTCTGCTCAAGGCAAGGCCATAATGGGCTTATCAAAAATATTCTTCTAATTGCTTTAATTATCTTAAAGAAAAACACAAACTATTTTTCTCTAGTCACATTCTTACTATACTAGATACTTTATTTTTCTTATATACCGATACTGAGAAGTCATGGAGAAGTAGGAATGCTGGCAAGTAGGTGGAGCTGTGGATATCCTTGACATTTAAATCTCTGTATCTGCTGTATCTGAAAAGTGTTGCTGAAAGGTAGAAGCCTTTTACGTATTTCTGTGTTAAAATGAAAATATCAGACAGTTTAAAAGGGTGCTTGTAGGAAAAAAAAAAGAACTTTTGTTTCTCTAGGAAAAGCTGATGCTTCATCTCGGTCTGTGTGATTGTTTTGCAGGTTTTTTGTACATACGGCACATAGTATAATGACTAATAATATAATGATTGGATAAAAAGTAGGGCAAGTGTTTCTTCTGTGTTTCACTGGGTAAGTGTTCCTGTAATTACTAAATGACAGTGAAAGATAACTACTGCCATTTTTTAATTTTTGATAACTGATTTTTCAGAAAGATTCTCAAGTTTTGACTTCTCAGTATGTCATAAATCACATTTTAGCTCATCTTGTAGGTAGAGATAAAATTGCCTTCCCAACATATTCCATGTTTTCCTCTGTAATTAACACCTCGTTCACAGTTGTGTCTGCCAGTCAAAGCCCTGCCTTCTTCCCCTTGACACTTCCTTGATACTTTGTTTAGACTGCTGTGATTTTAAGTGTCGTCCTCAGGATACTTTAAATAAGTCCAAACAGGAAAAGGAAGGTGCTTCAAGAAGTCAACAGTATAGATCATTATAACTCATAGGGGCTATTTTAAAAGTATGAAGCAGTTTATATCTGTTTATCACTTACACCATTACCTCTCAATCTGGTTCTCATACTTCTTAAGGAAAGTTACCTAGTTTTCATAAAAGTCAGGAAATATTAGTTGCCATCTCTGTTTCTGAAGTAGAGATCACTCCAGAAGTCTAGATCTAGCTAGTAACAGCTACCCTGATCTTGTCCATGTGTTTCTTTCTTGCTACTGTGCCCTCTAACAGAACAGGCAAGCTACTCGGTTGCCCGGTGAACTGAATCAAAAAACAACTCTTACTTTTTTTTTTTTTTATTTTTGTGGTCTATCATTTGTCTGGATGAATTCCTAGCTCTGTCTCATCACAGGGCTGCATGGACAGAAAAAGGACATGCTGGGGGGTGGGTGTTTAAGGGCAGTGTAGCCTTGAACCCAGTAGGCACCTAGTACTGTATTTTGATTCTGAAAATTCATCCTGAGCTGCCCCAGTTACAGCCCTGCATGTGTGAGTACTGTTGGGATTAAACAGCTCAGCACATAACATATGTCTCAGTTAGTTAAGACCCAGGAATCTGGCACTCCAAATATGCTGAGGGTTTGTTGTTTTGTTTGGTTTTTTTTTTACGCTGCCCTTGAAACACATTGACTGACCAAGGACCCTTCTTAAAACTGGTGGCAGTGTGCATATTACATGGCACAGCCTGGTGGGTAAAACACATCCGTGCAACCCTTGTTTGGTTCTTTCTTCAGCTTGAAGGGCTCCAAATCCTTACCTCCTTCTTCTCAGGGGAGCCTCTGGCATCTGGGCAAGAGGTTACCCTAGTAGTCTGCACGTGTGAGGAAGGGAGATTTTCCACCCTTACTGTCATCTTTTTCCTCCTCAGTATAGATCATGATTAATAAGAGGCAGAGCATAAGAATAGTTTCCTAAGATCAGGACTCTCACCTGTAAAGAGTTAAGCTGAGATTTCACTTTCTGTTCTTTAGATTACTTCTGCAGTTTTTGGTGAGATCATCATTTAATGAAACACAGAAGCTCGCTTAGAAGTAGGAGCCAAAGTATAACAGAAATAACCTTATGTGTTACCTGTGAGCTGTTACCAAGCACTGTAATTTTTTAACTTCTTAAGCCAGGCTTTCACCAGGATATCCCCCTAGTGCTTTTTGTTAACTTACATTTTTCATATGCAAGGGAAAAATTTAATCTTCGTGGATACTATACTTTTTTTTTTTTTGCATTCACACCTAGATATTAATTGTTCTCAGTTGCTGTTTCTAAAAAAATATGGATCAGATTTCAGCTTGGCAATAAAGATACAAATTACTGTAAATTACTTTCATTTTTTTGTTATCTTCCTAAAATAAGCATATCTGAAAACAACAGTTGTTCAATTGAGCTCTGTGCTAAAAGAGTTGTTGTAGTTACATGCGCATGTAAGTCTCCTGTTAACTTAAGTAGGCTTTTACAGACTTTAAGTTTTAATGCAAATGCTTTTGCATGTGCTTGTATACACAGATGGTAGTAATTGCACAAAGAAGGTAAATTGGTTTTGCAAATAAATCTCTTAACTTTTCTGCTTGTTATCACATCCTGGAGAAGAAGAGTATGCATGCTAATTGGGTTGTATTGCACATATTTAAGTACTGTGCAAGTCAAGGTGACTACTGCATCACAGTTTAAAATACCAACCTCTGATATTTTCAGATAAAATAACATTTCTTTACAGTTCGTCAATATACGCTGTGAGAATCCCTAGCACTTTGCACTCACATTTGAGACATAGCTTCAAAATGTGGAAGTAAATGTTACGGTGATGCAAATAATTATTAAAAGCAAACTTAAAAGTAGTCAAATTAGGTAATGTTGCAGTGACTGATATGGAGTATTCATTTTGGGTTGGTTTTGAAGTTTCTGCTAATAAGCAAGAAAATAAATGTTTTCTTAAAATCCTTATTCCTAATCAGTCACTAGCCGTAGCATGTCTGGTTTTCTTTTTTGTTTCCAGGGAAGAAGAGGCAAACCAGGCCTCCCAGGAAAACCAGGGCCACCAGGACCTCCTGTGAGTAACTGATGAGGGGAATGGGAAATTTTCACTCTATGCTGGAACTTTGTTATCATTTTTATAGCAGGTTACCTGATCATGTAGTTGAAAACCATTGATCTGTGTGTACTGTGCTGTATCAAGCAGCTCGTATTGTTAGCCTTCTGATAAAAGGATCGGGTCCATAAACATGAGGGACTGCACAGGAGGGAAAGAACAAGATGCAGACTTCAGAGGAGGAAGCAGGAATTGTCTGGCATGTCAAAGAAAGATTGGCCATGTATGCTAAATGTGAATACTGTGCATTCATTCACTTTGCAAAATGCGTGATGCTCTATAGGGGATGGGATAATTTCTGTCTCGGAGGGGCATTTTGAAAGATGAAGGACTGTGTGAAGCATGTGCCAACTGCCTGAATGGTGGGGAGGATTATACCCAGCACTGGAATGAGCACTCAGCTGTAGTTCAAATGAGTTTACTGAAGAATTAAAAAGATTAAGAAATACATGACTCTATGAAAGGATTTGTAATATGAGGAACTAAAGGATTTAGCTTAGATCTAAGACATTTGGGATTTTTTTTTTTTTTTTTTGGAGATACAGCCATGCCTGACTTCAAATTTGAAATAATGTGTATTAGTCTAGAAAGAACACAGCCCTCCTTTGGTAGGAGAAGGCTTTTTCGTATTTGTGAAATACCCTATATATTGTATTGTAAAAATTCTGTCATGCACAAATATAAAACAGCTATTTGCTTATAGGTTAAGAAAACTTCTACTGTTTTACATTCTTAACATCAAGCAAGGGTTTCATAATTCCTTTTCCTGCTTACTTGAAATAGGTTGAGGCTAGTAGTTTATGTGTCAGAACATTTGAGGCATATGCTTCAACCTTACTGCAAGGGAAAACTCATCTTACTCGTAGAAAAGAGAATAATGCACTGCTGCATGAAGTACAATGAATAAAATGAAATATGTCATTTACACTCATCTAAAAACAAAAATGTATATATTTTATAAATATTTTTTCCCCTTTTTCCTTGCAAAATGTCCTTGAAAAGAGGAGTTGATGATGGAGTTCATTTATCCTGCATGAAACGGAATAGTTAAGAATTCCTGTCTCCCCCTCTTCTCCCCTACATATAGTCATATTAGTACAAGCGCCAAAAATAACCTTTAAAAGAAAAAGAAAGCAAACCGTAGTAGAGGTCAATGTTAGACCTAACTGATTTAGCTTTTTATGAGCCAATGAAAAGCTATTTCACCATTATAGATTTCTGCCATCATAGATTTGCTGGTACATCAGGCTTGTGAAGATGTATGATACTTGACAGACATACCAGAAATCTTGAGTGGAAGTTAAATTGTATTTTTGTTACACAGACCAATTTCAGATTTTCTTTCAGCAAATGGAAAGCTCAACTTTGTCAGCATGGCAGCATCCATATGAGTAGCTCTGCATGGGCACCGCAGCCCAGTGCTACCTATCAGAATAGCATTCCTCAAGCAGTTATGGCCTTCTTTGATGGTTAAAAGTACTTGTTTCTGACGTAACTATCTTGATGCTGTCCTCCCTGTAGATACGGCTACGTGAGCCTCTTGTGTTCCTTTTCCAAGAATGAGAATATAACCCATAGAAAAAGCATTCTCTAAAAGCAGTAAAGCCTGATAATGTACATTTGGCAGTACCCCCATGTTTAAAGTGCCACAGCGTGTACATACCAAAACACTAACATGATCCATTGTTCCTCCTCTCTTTTTCGATGCTCAAATTATATGAAATTTTGGTACACTGTGCTTCCATTTACCCTTTCTTTTCTAATAGTAAGTACTGGCAGCTTCCTCAGGCACATAGTTATGTTTTTAGCCTTTACTTTGGCCTTTCCAAAGTGCAACAGAACTATCATCGCTGCAGGGTGGTTTCTGTCATAGGTTTGGCATATACAGGGTACAAAATGCTTAACAGATTGACAGAATGTGTGGAAATTAGACTCCAGAAATTTCATGTTTGGGATTTGGTCGATACTTTAGAAGAATGTATAATTTACTTTTGAGGAAAAGGCAATTCAGTCATTAATTGTTAGGGTAGCTACGGTACACACTGCATATCTGAAATTAATAAATTTACCTGATTTATTTATCAGTTTACGTCATGTTAAGTACTTACTTTAGATACCAGGAGAACAGCCAGGTGTTGAGTAATGACCAAAAAAAACCTGTGAGAATGAAAGTTCTGCCTCCTTGAGGAAGAAGGCGGTGAATGGGATACAGTACTCAGGGGATTTGGCATAAAGCACAGTACTAAAACAAGCGTGTGTAGGGAGGGATTCTGAGACCATATTCTGAGCTGTCAAAAGGGCAATAAAATGAACACTACTAAGCAATGTGAGTTTCAGTTAATGAAAATAATAAATTTTTACCACCTTGTGGCATGGCAGCATTTAAGAATTTTTTTTATATGCCTATCTGCCTCTAATCTGACTTTTCTAACCTTCTCTCAATACCTCATCTAACCCTCTCAACATAATTTCCAGGGTTTTTTTTTTCAGTAAAATTTTTGTTTGTAGTGAGTTTCTAGTCTCTTAAGATCATTTGCACATCCTTAGTTAAAAACTTGTATCAGTATCGGAAATTTAGATCCACTGCCAAGTGATGCTGAAATTACTCAGTTGAAGTGGGACTCACTATGCAGCTTCCACCAGGTATCCTTTATTTTGTGTCATTTTTCCCTTTGGAGCAAACCCTGTTGCAAAAGGCGAGGAGGCATTGAGGATTTTTAGTGATGGGTTATAAAAAATATTTCTTTAAGCATACCCAGGTGAGGATCATCCTGTGAGTATTTTTTAAGGTTTATTAAATATTATAGGCTGTAAAAGTGTTCTGTTATTCCCTTCTGGTTCAGAATTAATGCTTTGCATCCTTGCTGTTGTTGTCTTTGAGTACTGCTGTGTTGTTTCAATACTGGAGAGCTGAGATGTTAGCTCACACTCGTCTCACTCCTGAGGGTAACAATTTACGCTGAAACAAGGAATCCACACGAGTTAAGTAGAACAGCAGCTCCCTCTAGTGCTTTTTTATCCTTTCACCCCTTCTAAAGAGTCTAGCGAGCAGTTTAAAGCTTCTGTCAATACACTGTTTATTTTAATACAGAAGCATTCTGAATATTAGGATTGTGAAATCAGAATCATTCGATGGATTTCCTAAATTGTCTTGCTTGTGTTTTCTTCTAAATTCTTTAGAAAGAGAAATTGTCTCTTTCAAATGCTATTATCCTGTTCACATGGCTATTCACTAAAATGGAAATGCTGATTTTTTGAAACAAAAAGAAATACGATTGTTGTAGGATGCCATGAGGTTGTAAGTATGGTATTTTGATCTGACTGAAGAACTTCTACCTGCTTGGTTTTGTGTGGAGTTCTAAGAGAAGATAAGTTATTTTCCTATTTTTCCTTCTTAAAAATTATCTGCATGATATCAGGCACTGTTTTTGTATGCTATGGTCATTTGTGGGAGGTTTTGAGGTTGGGGTTTGTTTTGTTTGTTCTTTATGTTTACTTCTACTCAAATCAGCAGCTGGATATTTCTATTCACATAGGAAGGCTAGCAGAGAGAAAAAAGGAATTTTATTGATTCCTGTATTGAGTGTTAAATTTATCTTTTCTGTCCCAATTCTCTCTATCTCTACTGGCACTATTATGACTGAAGAATTCCATTTTTTAATAGTTTCCATTTTAGTGGGACATCAGATTGGGTTTGAAATAAAAAAACAAAAGTGCCAAGCTAGAGCTGTGCTACAGACTTCCACCAGCATAAGAGCGTTTTTCGGGCAGAGCATGAACTCTGCCCAGTCTTGCAGTTTGGCAGAAGGGAAGTGTTATCAGCGCTGGTTTTTAAAGGCAGGAACCATGGGGACCACCTGATTTTGCTAAGTGCTGTCTTGTCCAAGAAGCTCTCTGGGGCAGAGCAGGGAAATAATCTTCAGGTTTGCTAAATCACATGTTAGTGAATTGTAATCACACTTGTTCATCCTTTTAAACCTGCTATTTACTACCAACTTGTCCAAAGTTATTGTCTGCAACCAGTACTGATTTATTACACAGTTGCTGTAGCCCTTGAAACTCATCATTCAGTTCATCATTTACCTTCTCTGGGGGCTAAACTTCATATCTTTTATCTTCACAATTCTTCCTTGGAAGTTTAGCTTTGTATTACTCCTTAAAGTTTCAAATCAAAATCGGGCTTAATTTTTTTTGTTAGTGTTGCATGTGAGGCAGTGGAAAAGTTCACAGGCTACTTGAATTTCTTCATTTATTCCATACACTTTTGGTCTTTCGTTATTCAATGTGTATGTCAGTGCCACCAAACTAGTTATCTTAAGTAGCCAGCAGTTTGCCTTGGAAATCTCATTTCCTCTGCCTCAGGAAATACTGTCATTCCTCTACTAATATTTTAAAAGTGAATGAATGTTATCAGTTAATTACAATAAACAGAAAATTAAAGCAATGATAAGTGAAAATTGACAGTAGCATTTCTGATGTTCGTGGACTTTCAACTGCTTTTTAGAAGAATATTGGAAATGCTTACGTGGTAGGATGGGAATGGCTGGCAAGAGTTGATCATATTGTTTGTTTCCATGTCTTAAATCTGTACAAAAATGACATTTAATGTATTCTATTGTGGCAGACATCATGCCTACATCATTCTTTCCATTTTCTCTTTGGAATAGTTATTCAATATTGAAAGTCTACGCTAACAACTTTTGTGGTTTTTTTATGTTATAGTAATCTGAAAAACAGTATTTTACTTTAATGGGCAGGCTGAAATAGATGGATAAAGTGATTACACTGAGTCACTTGCAGAGCTCTGAAATGGACTGTTCTTGAGATGCAACCAGTGCAATTTACTTTACATTTTACTGCATGGACTGTGAGACTGGATAGACTTTTTCAGCAGTCTCATCTTTACAGAAACACAGATAGAAGTTAGTGGAGAAAAATGTATTCTAAACCCAAGTAATTTCACAGTTTGGAGCAATTTCCTCCTAAGCACCTGTGTTTCTATTCCTGCCTTGTCTATAAAAATAACATCTGAAACATGTTTGTAATTTTGGAAAACAATCAGGACACATTTTCAGTTCTTTTTTTATTCATACAGCTATACTCTCTGTGTGCTTCAGTTCTTTCAATTACACAACTTGGTATTAAAAAAGAAAAAGGAAACCCTGCTCAAGTAAGCTTTCCACTGGTTTTTGGAAAGCAGCAAGTCTGAAAAACATCCGAAGTGGCAGATGTGCAAAGTTCTCCTTCAACAGCTAGAAATTGTCTGTATGATAATTCTTCAACTCCTGTTAGTTTTAATCACTTCTCCACTTGCAAACTAATACTACTGGTTCTTTTTCTTTTTAATGGTAGATACTTCAGAGTGTATTAGGCAGCTGTAGTAGTGGAGAGGAACAGCATGGAAAGAAAGAAAGAGCCTAGAGTTTAGGAAGACACCACTGAATAAAAGTATTTTCCTATATTGTATACTCATTTCAATAATATAATTTTGGAAAGAATGATGGAAAGATAAAATTAAATTTATTATATCTATATTGATTTTTAAAAACAGAAAGACTAAAATAGATTATTTATCTCTAGTAATACAAAGGCTATAGAATAGTCAAAAATACAATCCAAATGCTGCAGATTCCCCTTTACTGCCATAGTCAAGAGAAAGTTCTGGGGGGTTTTGAGGTTATGTGTCTGATTTTCAAAACTGTGACTGTACAACGGCTTTCCTTTTTGTCAAAAACTATTTATTTGATTTACAAATAGTATCTGAGAGATCAGGGTTGCTGGCAGATACATCATTTGATCCTCCCTTGGTTCTGTGGTTGCAGCAGTTTCCTTTGTGGAGAAGCAATAAAAGAAACGACTTGGTGACAAATGGGAAGGGAGAATAAATTCTTATCTTTGACTGCTTGCAGGATTACAGAATCCTACAAGGATTCTAGATTCAAGGATCTGACACTACAGGATTACATTGTTGAAACTGAGACACCTATAGTAGTCAGCACAGTTCAATTGCGATTCCAGATTACCATCTTTAATATGGGTAAAGAAATAAAAATTCTGCTGCTCACTATAGAAATCAGAGTTCAGTCAGTATCTCAGTCAAAACATCAAGACTTTACTTATCTTATTTTTCATCATAAATGTGAAGTCACAATTCACTTCCAAGATAAAATGTATGGAAAAATTTATGGCCTTGGATCTCTTTCAGTATTGAGGGTAACAAAGAGTTGGGCAGCTGTGATGTTTCATGTTGAGTTCTAAATCTTCATCATGTCCCCTAATATATGTAATGTATAAGCACTGTCTTTCTGTAACAATGTAACCACAGTAAAATACATAGGATTATATTTCATAATTTCATGATGATGTCTCAGAACACGTCTGTCTTGTTCTGGTGTGCTGCAATGATGCTCTGCCAGGGCTTACTGACTTATCCATCAGTTTCAGTAACTTTTACCTATTTGACTTTAGGAAAATGGTAAAGCCAAATTAGTTTTTTCATATCTTCAGACGCCATGGGAAATGTGTGATTGCCTCTCTTTCGTTAGTTAGTTTCCATCAGATTGAATTATTTTTCCCCAAGGAAGTAGCAGTCTGTTTGGTTAATTAAAATCATGGTTCTGTTTCTCAGTTTTTGAAGTTCAGTACCTCAAGGGAACTACCTTTACTGGTAAGGAGACCTGTCAGGATTTTACAGAATAATCTTATACATGTGGGAAAGTTTGGCATGTTTGCTATTCTGTGCACTCCTACAGAGCAGATGCATCTTGTTGGAAGAAGGCTTTGCTGTCAGAATGCAAATCATGACCTACCTCATTTAAATGCTTTGTCAGAACACTTCCAAATATGATTACGTGGGAGCCAAATGATACCACCCTCAGGACATGCATACTCAAAGTAGCTGTGACATAATCTATCAATATCAAAATCAATCAGTATCATCAAGCTGGTGTCTAACTTTTTATGCAATTACTTTACATTGTGGTAATTCTTAAGCTTTTAATAATTGTTCATCAGCATAACCTGCCACTGGGACTTAGGAACCAGCCTTGTGACACATCACTTCCAGTTAGAGATGCAAGAACCATATGTATTCAAAAAACTGATCTTCCTGAAGAATGAGCCTCCTGGAGGAGAAAAAGTTTCTTGTTTTGAAGTTGTCTACAGTCTCTGCTGCCCTGCTCCGAATGTGCTAAGAGACATTATGCAGAATTTTGCTTTAATGAAGGAAAGCTGCCTTCAGTCTTCATCAATCATGGCTGTGAGGCTCCATGTTCTTACCATATTCTGGTGATGAGACAAGAGCATGGCTCATACACAGTAATTTTTCCTTATTCTTACTAATTTTCCTCCCAAAAACGCATTTAAATTTGTGTGATAAATATTTGTGTCTGTGAAGACCTAAAGTTATTTTCATAAAGGTTGTTATTTGAAAACCAACACTCATCTATACTGCCATAAGAATTGTGCTTCTGTGAAAACAGAAATGCTTTTCAGTTTCAGCTCTATAACAGGTTGACCTTCCAGCCACTTTCAGAAGTTCCCTTACTCGTAAGAGCTATTATTTTATAAAAGTTGAACTACATTGCTTCCAGAAATTGATTTCCTACATGCTAGTGATCCTTACATCTGGTACTGTGATGCAAAGGTATCAAATGTCAAGGTTTGTCTGTCATATTCAGTTTACAAGCACCATCTTCTACACATGTGAAATTATCAGACAGAAGTGCCACTTGTGACAAAACCATTGCTACTCTTTTCATCACCTTTTTGTCTGAATTGCCTGATAGGTTATACAACAGCAACTCTGAAGTAGTAAACAATTGAGGTCCTTCTTCAAAAAGTGTACTGACAAGTTGTTTAGCTTATATTGACCCAGAATGCATAGCATTTCAGTATTTTCCTTGGATCTTAAGCAAAAAACAGTAGCTAGAAAGTTCTTTTATTTTTCTGGGAATACCTTGGAGTCTTGCTGCTGCACTGCTATGAATTTGACAGCAGTTCTTGTTGTGAAAGTCTTAACTTGTTGAAAACAATAGTACTTTCATCTTGTCAGTTTGTATCTTGGGAGAGAAGTGATTTTGAACCTTGATTTTTGTAATAGTTTAGCAGGTCCTTTAGCATGAAAATAGGAGAAATATTCAATAGATGCTTATTCTGAAAATGGTTTATGATGCATAACACCAGAACATTTCTATTGTGTAATGTATGTAAAATAACAATGCATATAAAACAATTTAAAGGAATCTTATACAAATTAAAAATGTGTGATAAAACTCTAACTACTCTGATAAATGACCTCCATTTCCTTAAGGATCAACCCTTTTCAAGACTAAAGAGAATTCAGTTTCCTAAAGTTGTATATATGCCAACTACAATTTTCCCACTGAAAAAAAACTGCAGACTGTAAATTGTATAAAAAGCCCCAGGGGAGAAGAGTTGCCTTTGTGCCCTGTCTCTACTAAATGCAGGTCATTCCAACCAAGTGACTTAACCGAGTATATTATTATCTTATTACTGTAGTCAAACATTTCTGACAGCCATCGTGAATGGCTGTAGTTCATAGTGCATGATGAAAATTTCAGCTTAAGGAGAAATAATATGCTAATTTGTAAATTTACCCAAGTTTTAGTCCATAAGGTCTTTACTCAACTTTTTGTGTTCTGCCCTGATTTACAACACACAAAAATCTCAGTGAGGGCCTCGGTTTTGGCAGAATATATCTTAAAATGTTTTATTTTGCCAGGCACATGTTTTTTAATGTCTCCATCTTAAGTCTGCATTTCAGTGAAAGTACCTTCTCCATTCTTGAAATTCCTTCAGAAATGTGTATATGTAAGTATAAACTTGCAATGCCTATAAAGCTAGGAAGTTAGTCGTTTGGAGAATTCTGGCATTCCTCAACTTGACTTTCTGTACTCCGAGTTAAAAATCTAGCTTTGTATTCACGCTAGGAGCTTCTCCTGCATCAAGACTTGTACTTTGAGTTAGTGGAAAGAGTTCTAAAATGCTGCAGAGCAAAGATACTGCTCATAGTGGAAGAGATTAGTATTAAAGTTGATATGGATGTTACCTCTGCCTTGTATAACAGACTGATTTACTCAAGAGAAGATGTCAGTTTTCAAAATTCAGGGATTTACAAACTGACTCCGTTTCTCCTCTGTGCATGAAAAAAAGATATAGTAAAATTGCAGAAAATAATTTATAAAATGAATCCTTTTACATGACCCTGATCTTTGAATACATGTATGTAAACAAAGCATTAGTTAAATTTAAATGCATGTTTTTCCATCTAGGGTCCATCTGGACTAAAAGGAGTTCTGGATTCATTGAACAAGCATTATAATGAGGTATGGAGATTGGATATGTCTGTATGTCTATGGTTTTGGCCAAGTGTTTATCTAAGGTAGAAATGACCACAGTTTTGATCCCCATGAACCACTTTCTAGATTTTTCCAAAAGGTAGGTCCTCCCCTGTTTCTTTTTTGCAACTCTATATAGGCACAGTACAGGCTCCAGTCACATATCTCCTGTGTCATCTATCTTGCTGCCATGTGTCTTACTTCCCATCCATCTTCTGTTCACATATTTTTGCTTTGTATAACTCAAAAAGGAGTGTGGATTGCTTAGCTGTTAGCACAAAGCACCAGCTCACCATTTCCAAAGTTAATTGCTCTAATCCATACTTGACATTTCTTCTTTCTTGGCTTACTCTGTCAGGATAGTAAGAGTCAAACAGAAGGACAGGGAGGCATAATTTTAAAAGATCTGCTAGCAATCCATGAGAATTGCCCTTATGGTTTTATTACAGACTATTAAAAATATTGTTTTAGTTACAGAAACTTCTACAGCTACATGAATTTAATAATAAAACAAATTAAAAATGCAGAGGACAGGGTTATACGTAAAAGAGCTTTTAAATTCTTACCACAGATTTTTTCAAATCATTTAAGTGGTGTTAATGTCGGTCATTGTTAGACATTGTGATTCCAAGGTTGTGCAAGTTTTCTTAATTGGTGCCAAACTGAGCCAATCTGAATAGAAAATAGTATTCCAGTCAAAGACTGATGAAGCACTATTACAGGAGTATTTGCTTAATGCAAATTTTACTGTGTTCTTCCTGCCTTAAGCCATGCAGGTCAAACCTGGAAGACATCCATCTCTTTTAGTATTGAAATATGTAGCTATAAAGAACAAGTGAATTCAGGGTAGTTTTCTTACCTAACAGACTCTAATGAGTACTAAATTCTTCTTTTGAGTAGAGACTCAGGAGCAAAATTCCTATCAAACGTATTTTTCCAGTTGCTTTTACCACTGAAGCGATTTCTCTGATATTTTTGGCATTTAATCCAGTCCAAATCAATACATCACCTTAGAACATGCATTAGGAATTCAGTGTAGTTTTTCATGCTGTCCTTTCCAGTTTCTTTTTCTGGCCAATGACAGCTTTCACTTTCACAGGAAACAGCCTTGTTTCAATACCATATTTATTGTAACTCGTTCCCTGCCTTAGACTGTTAATCTTTCTTACCCTTATAATCCCTTTAAGGTTAGCTGTGAAGTAGGAAACACAGACAATGGTGATCTTCAAGAACTGGTAAACATCTGTCTACAAAAATTCTTAAAATGCTACAATGATTCTTATCATTGTAAGGCTCTAAGTTTTCTTAAGATGTCTTGTATTTCCTAATTAACAATATTCTGGAGAAATGCAGACCAGGTGCTCTGTGTCTATAAATAAATCATATTTAAAAGAACATGGAGCTTACAAACTTTCTTCTTCCTTCAGCTGTCTAGTTTGAAGAGATTTTGATAACTCTATCATGACAATTAACTGTTTAACAAAGAAATGCTGTTTGGTTTTAGATGAGAGAGGAAATGGCTTTCTGATTCAAGTAAAAGGTTTTAAATATGCGAACTTTCTGTAACTTCCTATTCAGATCTTCTTGGACTAAACTTAAATCTCCAATTGCTACAATAAACATATTAATTTCTATAGATTTTATTATGGGAATGGTGTATTTCCATCAAGGACATAGAATCATAGAATCATAGAACAGCCAGGTCAGAAGAGACCCACCAGATCATCGAGTCCAACCATTCCTATCAAACACTAAACCATGCCCCTCAGCACCTCGTCCACCCGTGCATTAAGCACCTCCAGGGAAGGCGACTCAACCACCTCCCTGGGCAGCCTCTGCCAGTGCCCAATGATCCTATCCATGGAAAATTTTTTCCTGATGTCATGCATAAATCTCCCCTGGCAGAGCTTGTGGCCATTCCCTCTTGTCCTGTCCCCTGTCACTTGGAAGAAGAGGTCAGCACCCTCCTCTCTACAACCTCCTTTCAGGTAGTTATAAAGAGCAATGAGGTCTCCTCTCAGCCTCCTCTTCTCCAGGCTAAACACCCCCAGCTCTCTCAGCCGCTCCTCATAAGGCCTGTTCTCCAGCCCCTTCACCAGCTTCGTTGCTCTTCTCTGGACTCGCTCCAGAGCCTCAACATCTTTCTTGTGGTGAGGGGCCCAGAACTGAACACAGGATTCGAGGTGCGGTCTCACTAGTGCCGAGTACAGAGGGAGAAGAACCTCCTGGACCTGCTGGTCACGCCGTTTCTGATACAAGCCAAGATGCCATTGGCCTTTTTGGCCACCTGGGCACACTGCTGGCTCATGTTCAGTCGCTGTCAACCAACACCCCCAGGTCCCTCTCCTCCTGGCAGCTTTCCAGCCAGGCTTCTCCTAGTTTGTACCTCTGCTTAGGGTTGTTGTGCCCCAAGTGCAGGACCCGGCATTTGGCCTTGTTAAACCTCATGCCGTTGGACTCTGCCCAGCAGTCCAGCCTATTCAGATCCCTTTGCAGAGCCTCCCGACCCTCCAGCAGATCGACAAGACAAAGACATCAAAGATATCATCAAAGAAAAGGACAGCTTGTCCGCTTTGCTGTTGATTATTCATTTAGGCACTAGTAGTTTCCCTTTTTTCCTCATTATTATGTAATATAAGTGCTGATTTTCTTTGATGCTTGGTACCTCCAAGATGCAATCTCTTCACATTCTAGTATATAATTTGCAATGTGCCTTGATTAGTTGCATTTGTAAGATGATATTTCAGTAATGTTCTGAGGTTTTTTGCGATTCCTTAACCACAGGGAACAGTCTTGTCATTTTCCAAAAAGGAGATACATATTCTCAAGGGTCTCACAAGGTCTTCTTTCAGTTTCAGTTTTTTAAGTGTTTCAGTTGTGAGTACATTTTTGTTGCTATAGAGATTTTAACATCTTTTTTTATTTTTGAGGATACCAATATGGCTTCTTTGCATTGGCAATCCTAGGAGTCATGAGAAACTGCTGCCAAGAAATGGGGAGAATTATGAGAGAGATCTTAAGATCCATCGGAATTAATAATATCTTGTTTTCTATAGTTTCACTTTTTATTATCAGATTATTTTCAATTCTTCTGATTTCTGTATAGTGTAGAGTAGTTGCAATTGTGCCACATATTTGTATAATTTGTTGCAACCAAATTTGTTCCTGTTCAGTATCAATTGTCTTATGGTCTAAGGAGGCTGGAGTGCAAGTCTTTAAAAGTGTAATTTACTTGATCCATGTTTGCAGTGAAAAAGTATGCTATAAATACAATTGCTGATTGCTGCAGCAAGTTGTGCTGAATTGCAAACCAAGATTAGCAGTTTTTCTTTAATAAAGGTGAAGGGGACCTGCTGAGAATAAGTGGTAGCATTGATCCTTAATTGGATGGGAGACAGTGCTAGAGAATTTCTTCCCTCATTATTCTTTATTGTACTTGTTCTTGCAGGCATGTGACTATTTTTATATCCATTCTTGTTACATTTTTTGTGCTTTCAGCATAAATGGGATGCTTTGCATGTGTTCAATACATGTATTTTGTTCTTTTCATTATGCCACGTAAATGGCTCTGCCCTGCTCTGTAAGTTACATTCCTCCAGTGTCTGGTAATTGATGCCTCATGATTTGTACCTTAGGTCTCTATTATCATCCTTTGCTTGGTCTTTCAAGGCCTCTGCTTGTCATCTTTTTTCTTACTAGTTTTCCATACATAGATACAAGGTCACCTCAGTCAAACCTACTTCAGCTTTGGAAAAGGCAGATCAGTTTAATCTAAAATATTCTCCAACACATAAAAACAAAATGAAAGCACAACACAAAGTAGTGTGCAGATCACAATCTGTTCAGGAAACGCTTGAAAATCATTTTAATTTATAATAATTATAGGTAATTCTCAATTCATTATTATTTTTCCAAGATTTTTTCCTTTGGCATATTTTACTTACATTTTGTTGTAAAGAGCAAATGACCTACAAATATGCAAAGAGCTTTAAAGTAGTTATTTAGTCTAATACCCATTTTTTCCTCCATGTATGCAAAAGAAATACAGAACTTAGAACAAACAGTAACTTACCGTATGCTAATGATAAGACACCTAGATTGTTCTCAGTCAAGTGAAAGTCAACTACACAGCAATACTCAAGTTCACTTCCGTTTCTGCCTCTTGCTCTGGAGCTGATTTTGATAATTAAGGTACTAACAGTGTTACAAAGCCTAAATGCTGAAAGAGATACTTCAGGAGACTAACATTTACAAAATAATGATGAGTTTTGTTCAGTTTATATTCAGTTATTAACTTCTGAAAATATTAACAGTGTGTATATGGCACTTTCATTGATCACGATGTCGTCTTATTTTGGAGGTGTGGAAACTGGAACATGGCAAGGGGAGATGGCTTGCTCAGAGTCCCCATTCAGACCACTGACATATGTTCTAGGATTTGGACTCAAGTCCAGACTTAAGCTCATTTTGGGGGATTATAGGTTTTGTTGCTTTTCCCATTGTCATCAAAAGAGTACCTGTACCCTTTGGGTAGCCTGAGCCTGGCTTTGTGAAGACGAAACCATTGGCTTTGTGTTTTATTGAGTCTTTTCCTTGTACAGAACAGTAAATAAATGCAGTGCAATATTACCTGAGCAAGTGTACAGCCTGAACACCTGGTCCTTAAACTGGTCTGTTTTCTGTGAGGAAAATCTGTCTGTTTTCTGTCTGTGTTTTTCTGTTGATCGTATTCTTTAACTCTTTTTCTGTCTCACTACAGTAGTAGACTTAAATCAGCTCTATTCTATATTTCATGCTGCTAAAAAGTAAAAAGCTGGTGGTTTTGTCATAGGATAGAAATGATTCTTTATTCTTTTCTTACAAACCTGAGAAATGTACTATAATAATGAGCATAAAATGTACTTTTCGTTGAGTTAAAAAAAATCACAGATTTGCAAAGCAGTATTCAACATAGACATTTCCATTTTATGCTTTTGTTCATCTTTTGCTAATCAGACTGAAGTATGAATGCATGACCAAGGATGTGTTGCTGCAATACATTACTTAGATGTACTGCACAGGCATTTAGTATCCCTTTCTAGCAGTCAATTAGGAGTTTTTAATTTACATACTGGTAAATTACATGAAATTGTTATAGTAAATGAATTGTTACTGTAAATAAATGGTGACATGTTCTATTCTTTGATCTTTGTGGTGATATTTCTTCCCAGAGTGATACAAGACTACTAGGATTACTTGGGACCCCAGGACCTAAAGGCCAGAAGGGAGACATTGTAAGTACTTTGGATGGATGGGTTTGAAAAAGTTTGCCTATGAAACCTGTCTTTGCCACCCTTAACACAATATCTCTTGAATTCCTATATCATAATGGTCTTTGGAGGAATAGGTTTTAGATATGGCTCTCTGATCTGTGTAGTCCAATATCCAACTCCTCATGCCATCCTGCAGGTGCAGCACGTGAGCCATTTACCTCTAATACTAGAAAGGAAAAATGCAGCAAGAATTTTGTGTGGTTTCTGTAACACTGTCTGAGGAGAAGTCAAATTAACTGGCCTGCCAGCTAGGGAGAAAAGATTCTAAGAAGTTGTAATTCAGAAAATATTTTTAATAGTAAGTTATGGATGTTTAAAGCAGTTTCTTTGTAATGATGGAGCTTGCTAGACCAAAAATACTCATAATCAGCCTCTAAAAATATGAGGGTCAAATACTGAATGCATACCATATGACAGTACATTGCTTATAGGGTCTGTCTTGTTTAAACAGTGGAATGAATTTTTAAAAACTGGATGTGTTTTAAACTTAGAAGAAAAGAAACCAGTGTCCTGGATATTTCACAGGTTTGCCATTTTTGATTGAGAAGGCTACAGCTCTTCTATGGAAAACAGTCATTTAAATTAATCTGCAGAAGTTTAAATTTCAGATTTATATTGCGGTGTTCAGATTCTGTACACTACACAGAACAAAATGCAGTTGAAGGGGAGGGCGAGTTTATTTGAATTTGTTAAAATATGAAAGATTTAAAATATATTCTTTTTAAAAGGGTCAAAAAGGAGAACTGGGAACAACTGGCACAAAAGGAGAAAAGGTAAATTATTTCCTTACTTATGTGCTTATGGGTGATCTAGAAGGTGTAGTGATTTATGAATCAAATCTTTGAAAATATACTCAAAATCAAGAAAACCTATTTGGGCATAGGAGGAGCTATCAGTCTCTGAACATCCTTAGTAATTTACTCAAGCTCCTCCTTGAGAGACTATTTATGTATGCAAGTAAATTTCCATTTCAATAGCTCACAAAATCCTTAAATTTAAGCACATTCAGACTTTTACTGAACCCAAGTTTAAAGTTATGTTATTATAAAGTTATGACCAGCTATAGACTCACTACTTAGGCACCATTCAAACTTCAAGTTATATCCAATATCTATATGAAAAAAAGCAGGATAAACTTCCTAACTTAGTATATTTTAGTTTAAGCTTTAGTTTTCCAGAAACATTTGGCAGGGAGGCATGTAGCTGAGGAATAGGTGTGTGTTGTGTTTTTCTAGGAACAGGTAGATGATGTACCCAGTTCTTCATCCACTCAATAACGGATGTTTTGTTGTTCAGCTGTTAAGCTTCTAGTTGGTTTCTTTGGTCATATCCTCTTGTATAAAGAGTTTTTATGCAAACAGAAACATTTTTTATTCTGTCAGTATGACCAATTCATGATTTTGTTGCTTATGAAGCACTTGTCTTTGAGAATTTGTCAGATACATGTGTGTCTTCTCTCTTTTTAGTTCATATTCCTGACCCTTTTGTGTTTCTGCTTGAAAGGAACACACATGTCATTAAACAACTTGTCATTAAATCAACATCATTCTTCAAGTAAACTTCCATAGTCCATATACTTATAGTTTATATGCGTTAAAAAAAACCAAAACCATACACATTTTTCAGACTCTTCACCAAAACCAGCCATATGTATTGTTTACCATTTGAAACAAACTTGTGTTGAACTGTTCCCTTTGTTTCCAATAGGGTGAGCCTTCTGAAAAAGGGGACAAGGGAGATCCCGTAAGTATAGCAACATTTTGAACTGATTATATGACTAATTTACATTGGATGTGATTTTTATACTATATTCATGCTATAATTATTTTCTTTGTATGTTTCCATTAGATTCAGTGATTATGTAGGATAGGATATATATTGTCCATTTGTTACACATGCATCAAGTTCACATAGATTATAAATAAGAAAATGGACTTGCCCTGGTTTTCAGTGTTTTTGTAGTTGTAACTTTTTGTTCCCTGAAGATTGGTTCATTCTTTCAGCTATTTCACAGAATTATATGTGGGCTGAACGGTATTATTTTAATTGTTTTACCAATTTTCAGCATGGCATTTAATATCAGGAAGTTTTCTTATAGCTGTTCTCTCTGTGCATAATTATTTTGGGGGATATTTTCAGAACACTCATTCTGTAAGAGTCTGCTCACATGTGTTACTTATTGTTAATTAACTATTGTCCTCTTTTATGACATTTGGCAAAAGCTAGTTATGTTGTTTAATAAATAGCTGAAGGTTGCTCAGATACTTGTGATTAACATATTATAATAACCAAAACAATGCATACTGTAATAATGTGTGTGTTTGGAGATTAATTCTCTGACAGTAGAAGATATTTAGTAATGAAAAATAGGCTTTAGACTGGAGAAACTGTTAAGCAGATGTGGTGTTGTCAATTTTTCTTTAAAACACCAGGAAAACCTGCAAACTGAATTAGTTTGATAGAGGAATGAATGCCTTTCAGAGTTTGCACAAGGCATCAAAGATTCTTTAAGGTTTTATCAATATTTGTTAAATTTGCAAACTGCATTATAATATTTTAAGGTAGCAAATTAAACTTTTAGCTGATCCTAGTTAAAGTTTTAACTCTCCTGGTTTTACCTGCTATTTTCAGGGAGAAGTTGGTATGGAGGGATCAAAAGGAAATAAGGTATTTTTTGACTTGAACACATTATTTGCATCGCAATTGTATGTACCACATACTGGGAGACGTAACAGTAAATATGGATTTTTTAATTTTCTCAAACAATATCTATAGGGTGAAACAGGAGACCCTGGACCACCTGGTCTTAGTGGAAATCCAGGATTAAAGGTAGGTGAAAGATATTTTCATGTTATTTGCAGCCATTGCATTCTATGCTGTTATATAACAAGGACTCTGAATGCTATCAGTTCTTTAGCTAGTATCAAAGGGCAGAGAATGCAATTAGTTTATACAAAAATTTTGTACATGGATCATGGCTATTTTAGTTCATAAAATTCTTGTTGATCTCAGCATCACTCAGCAAGGAATATTTATGTAAAGCTCAAATGTTTATTGGTCACTCAAGAATATAAGCACCCATTCTGCAATTTCAAATCCACTGGTAGCTGGGTGTATTCTTTATCCATCAGTGAGGCAAGGAGTAATCGCTGCCACTACAGTAGCGGTTCCGATGTTTAATCCTGTGAGACTGCAGGTAATGTCAAAGTAGTCATTGCCTTGCTTTGAAGAAAATAACTGAAGCACAAATGTTCTTGAGAATCTGTCATGACTCCTTTAATTCTATCTAATAAAGGTAGAATTGGAAACTGAAAACTCTAAGTTCTTAGGCTGTTCTTTGGAGGTTAATGTTCTTCCTTGGTGGGAGCTACAGAAATAATTATTGTTACTGCAGTGGAAATCTAGGTCGTCTTCACACTGTATACCTTCCAGAAGAGGTTCATATGGATCCAAAGGATTTAAGTTTGCACCAAGTCATCCTTGTATCTCTGCATCTCAATCTTCTTTTCTTTCAGTGCTCTGAAGTCCTCCTAAGGAGATCTGTTCCAAAAAGAGAAGGAACACCTACCACATAGTTAAAAAAATCACTTCTAGATCTGTCCCTTGAGGGAGGAAATCTTGATTTACACTTTTTTTGTTGTTATTTTTGGTTTTTCTTTCCTTTTTGGTAGTGATGTTGAATTTACTTGTATTAGCTTTGTAGGCACACCTTGGGGTTTGGTCCTGCTAGTCCAAAAGATTTATTAGACTAAACATTAGGTTAAGGGAGAACAAGCAAAGTCTATATATCTTACTCCATGCAGAAGATAGCTCTTAATGCCATATGCTTTAATCTTCTTATATAGAGAGAATCCTTTCCAACAAATTGCAACAGGTACATTGACTTCCAACTCAGGTGTGTACTAACTATATCACTTCACAGGGACTGCAAGGACCTCCCGGACCTGTTGGACCCAGGGGACTGCCAGGAGAAGTTGTATGTATTGTGCACTCTCACCAAGCTGTAGAACTGTGGTGTATGAAGAGTTAGCCAGTGAAGCAATACCACAGAAGTTATCATACGTGCTTCTTTTGTGGGTGGCACTGTAGCAATCAGTTGTGCTGGGGACACAGATGGTAGCAACTGATTTGTTGGGGTTTCCAAGGCAGTGAGGGGGTCTCAGCAGAGTTTCAAATACACTTTTGGGTTCCCCACTCTCAGGTCTCCCAACTGGTTCGAGTTGGTCAAGGTTATGAGGTCCTTCTTCATGGCGTGTTTAGTGCGCCTGTAACTGTTATGCTGCTGGGCAACAGACTGATGGGTCTGCTGGCTGATTGGGCCCCCTCAAAGTGGTAGGAAGCTCCCCTAAGACCCAGCACACCTGTAACCTTGTGCGTTAGGTTAGGGAGTGCATGGGTGAAACTTCACTGCGGTTTGATTACTCTAGGAAACAATCTTAAATTACTAGGCATCATTATACTGAGCTTGCAAGTTCCCTGGGCACTTGACTTGACACTCTAATATAGCAGAAGGCCTTTTCTGAGGAGGTGGCTGCCTGGCTCCTTTCCAAATTATGGCACAATCCCTTTATGAGTGTGTATGTATGTGCTGCCTAATCCCCCATGTAAACTGAAATTAACTTTCAGTCCACAACGGTGGTGGTGTCGTGTAACCTAACAAGTGATACCCACCCTGTCTCCCTGATTCTCCTCCCTCTCCTCTTCCCTAAACCATAAAATGGTTTTTAAGTAGCAGTTTGGCGGTTTAGGTGGTTAGATCCAAGAAGTGGACCAAGAAAAGCAGACAATGGAGAGCTTAGCCTAGCATTTAGCCATTCACCTGAAAAAAAGTCTACGATTCTGATCTTTGCTCTGTTGGTTGTTTTTCATCTTATTTCTACAAACGCTTAATTTGAACAGACTTTGAAGTAATATACTTTATTAATATTGAAACACAGTTCTGAGTTGTACACAGCTGGCAGACATTTTATTGTTGACCTGTTAAAAGTGTTTGGGATATAAGCAGTCTGGAGGCTGGAGTGCAGCACCTTCAGCTCCTGGCAGGGAGAAAAGCCTTGGTGTTCAAATCTGCATGTAGTCATTTTATACTGTGTTACTTATTGACCATTTCTTTATACCCTATTTTCTTACTCTGTTGAGTCACATTTTTTTTAAGTTGTGTCTAATTTATCTATCTTATATAACAGTGCTTTGTCTGCCTTTTCAACTGTGCTTCTATTTAAATAGAGATCCCAAATGTTACTGTGAAAGACAACGAAATACTGCATTTCTGGTTTGCTTGTGTTGTCATCATCTCATCTCAGTTCATAATTTCTGCTTTCAAAACTGCTGTTTTGCTGATTCATTGATCAAGTGATGATAAGCAGACAAAAATATATAAAATATACAAAGATACTAGCAATAGATGATCTTGAAGGCTTGTATATGTATGCAATAGTATATAGAAACATATTTAAACATATTATAGAAAAATATATGTAGTTCTAGTATCATTGTTCTGCTTTATCTTCTGAAAGTGAAACTTTATGGATTAACATATATAATAATTTGGCTTATGCAAGATAATGAAAATTATGAAAGATAGAAAATCACTTTACTTTCATTTGTGTCATCAAAGAGTTTGTACCTGCTACTGCCTATCTTGAAAAAATTATTGATTTTCAAGATTTGGAATTATTTTGAAATTAAATAGACAAACCTGTGTCTGCCTTTCTGCCCTGACAGGATACAGAAAATAATATTGATTACTACATTTCAGCTTAAAGACAAACAATATCATATATTTGATTAAAGAATCACTCATTAACTTGTTCCCTTTAACATTTTGGATCAATACTAATGCACAGCAAATAATCCAGTGTAAACTCATTTACACCTATAATTTTAGATAATTTTTAAGAGAATACCTATTAAAACATGCAGTTATATTTTTGTTAATTCCAGGGTTTACCAGGAGAGCACGGGCAACCCGGATACCCAGGAATTAAGGGAGACAAGGTATGTTTTAAGTGCTTTTAGTTAAGCTTGATATGTTAGAAAATATTAGATCGTCATCTCTGAAGTAACTTTCCATCCTTCCATAGTGCATCTGTGCGGCTGCTTTATGAATTGATATTAAAATGTACAAGCAGCAACACCTGTCTGCTCCTCAGAGATGCTGCAGGCCAATTTAGCAACCTAATTGCTCTTTAGAGTAATAATTTAAGTAATACTTCCAGGAGGTTGCATGGGGCTCTTGGATTAAATCTGCAAGAGACACTGCATTAAAGAAATAGAAGTATGAACAGGAATATAGTGAAGACCAGGGCTTTAACATTAGGCATAGATAACTGGAAAAAGACAGTTTGAAACTTACTGTGAATTAATTGGCAGAGTTCAGTGACAGACTGTATTTGGCTCTGGAGCGAGTCCAGAGAAGAGTGACAAAGCTGGTGAAGGTGCTGGAGAACCAGTCTTACGAGGAACAACTGAGAGAGCTGGGGGTGTTTAGCCTGGAGAAGCAAAGGCTAAGGGGAGACCTCATTGCTCTGTACAACTACCTGAAAGGAGCTTGTGGAGGGGAGGGAGCTGGCCTCTTCTCCCAAGTGACAGGGGACAGGACGGGGGGGAAATGGCCTCAAACTCTGCCAGGGGAGGTTCAGGCTGGACATCAGGAAAAAATTTTTCATGGAAAGGGTCATTGGGCAGTGGCAGAGGCTTCCCGGGGAGGGGGTTGAGTCACCTTCCCTGGAGGGGTTTAAAAGACGGGTGGATGAGGCGCTGAGGGACATGGTTTAGTGACTGATGGGAATGGTTGGACTCGATGATCCAGTGGGTCTTTTCCAACCTGGTGATTCTGTGATCAGGGGCCTGAGGACCAAGAAGTGTAGGTCAGATGGATTGCAGGTGTGGAAAACTGAGAGAATGCTAGTTATTATTGGTGGCTTGTGTGGTCTGTGCCTCCTTTTCATCTGTAACTTTTTGAAGGAAAATGTGGGTGGTTTTTACTTTCCTATTTCCTCACAAAGTACTTGCACTTTATAGATAACCTTGATATTATTTAGAGTTTTTCATAAGAGAAAATTCTCACATTTCAATGAGTGATTCAAATTTATCTTGTAGGGGGAGCCTGGTGGGATTATGGGACCACCTGGACTTCCTGGTCCAAAAGGTGATATGGGGCCTCCTGGACCGAGTTTGCCTGGAAGACCTGTAAGTCCATAGTCTGAAAAGGCTTTTATGACTTCATTTCTTGTAGGGACAAGTGTTAATGAATTCTTATTGTGCAGTGAAAGAAATCTGAACAAGTATTTTTTTTATGGAATTTCAAAATTGAAATATATGTTACAGAGATATTGTAGATAAAAAATATAGTCTAGAAATAGTGCAAGGCTCATGCGTCCTCCTAGTGACAGTGCTATTGACAAGACAGACCTATGTAAATCTGCCATATTTTATTTATAGAAACATATTTAAACATATTATAGAAAAATATATGTAGTTCTAGTATCATATTTTATTTATAAAAGCTGGCTAGCTTTTGCAGTAAAATTCAGCTGCTCTTTTTCATTTTGAAATCTGGGTTTTGCCTGGGTTTTTTTTGTTTTTTTTTTTTTTTCTTGTTTTTAGGGCTCCACTGGTACTCCTGGAAACCCAGGTCCACGAGGACCAAAGGTATAAAAAAATTATTTCTGTGTTGTTTTTTAGATTATTAAAAAAAAGATAATATGCTAGTTTGCATTTTCAGATCTGTTGTAACTGAAAGCCTTTTAACCTTTTCAGGGAGAAAGAGGACTACCTGGTGTACAAGGAGCACCTGGGGAGATGGGGCCCCCTGGAATAGGAATGCAGGGATCACCAGTAAGTATACCAACACCCAGAATTTGGGCTTCTCAGTGTGCATCACTGAGAAATTGCAACAAGCAAACCAAGCATAGCAAAAAGCCATGCCATGAACTCTCTTCTGACTCAACTCCAAACTCAGTATCTTTTCCCTTTATCCTGACCCAGAAAGATCTAAAGTTAAGTGAGAAATGGAAGCTTTGGAGAATTGAGAGAGTCCGTGACTACTTTACAGATGAGCTTCCCAGTGATGTTGCTTGGACATCTTCAGGTTAACTTTGTCTGTTTATAAGCAACAGTTGTTTGCAGTTGTCACTAAAATCCAGCCTGAATACTGGTACAAGAGAAGAGGTGTACTTGACATTGTCCATGATACCATTTTGAAATCCATGCTGGAAAAGGATACATGGAAAAGATCTGGAAGCCTTTGCATCAGCTTCTAGCTTTTGCATTTATGATGACTGCTAATTACAGGCTTGGGTCTACTGCTCATAAATGAGAACCTTACAGTGCCAGGTACTACACCAGGAAATAGTAAAGTCCTGATTTTACACAGCTTGCATCACCCATTCCTGTGCAGTTTAAATTCAAACACGAAGCAAGTTGATGTAGTGTATCTAGACCATTCATACTAAATAACTTGTTTAGCAAGAACTGTTTCAGTTATTCAGCTTGTTTCCCAGGTTTCTTTCTCTAGCCTTCAGATTAAGCCATCTGCAGCATCCTCAGAGTATTCAGTAAAAAAATTTATCATCTTGATGGCGTAGATTACACGTGGTGCAGGTTATTACATGAGTTTTACTGTGGCAAATAGGGCAATCTCCCTCCAGTCCAGAGAAGTATAGTCAGCTGATATGTTTCAATTTATTGACAGGACTTGGGCACAGAGAGAAAATATTTGAGAAAGATGACTAGAGAGTCACACTGAGATCTTATCTAAAGTAATAATACTTTAAAATAATTTGTTCACTTAAAATATTTTCAATTCTGGATTTTAAAAAATTACCCACTTATATTTAAATAATCTAATTTGTTTTCATTCAACTCAGGATCACCTTTTCTTATGAATCTCCTGGCTAAATAGCAAGTTTCATCACAGATCATACTCTTTTGGTATTATTTGCCCTTAAAAGTGGGCCTCACCAAAGCCTTGAATTCCATGCTTCTGGCAAAATTTGATTTTAAACCAAACCTTAAAGCAAGTCTTAACTGCAAACTGCACCAATAGCCTGTGTTCAGTATATTTTTATGAAGTTCATCCCAAAAAGTGTAATTACTGATTATTTGGAGTTTTCCTGCAGGGTCCTATAGGTCCAGCTGGATCAGCAGGTGTTCAGGTAGGATATGTTTTCTGTTTAATATAAAAAACATTAGTTTAGTTTAAGAAATTTACAGTAAAATAGTCTTAAATCCTAAATGACCTTTCATCCTCTTAGGGCCCTAGGGGACCCCCAGGATTACCAGGAACTCCAGGAACCCCTGGTATTAATGTAAGTGATAGTTCTCTAAATATTCAGCAAGAAATATCATGTCCCCTGTCGATGATTCAGGGCCATCAAATTTCACATTTCTTTCTAGGGCACTCCAGGAAGAGATGGAAAGCCAGGACTGCCAGGCCCTCCAGGTGATCCTGTATGTATACATAGAAAGCTTGTGTATTTGTTTTGGTGCAATTATTTTAAATTTAAAGGAGGTGAGACATCCTAGCAGGTCTGGAACTCCAGTGGATTCAATTTGCCTTTTCAGTGATTATATCCTTTAGGGTTTTGGTTTGGTTTTTGCTTGATTATAATGTGGTATGAATTAAACTTTTGTTAATGTATACAGGATAAAGACCTTGTTTTCAGATGTTAGTTTGTATACTAGAGTTTTTACCAAACTGTGACTTGCCATAGTGTTCCCCATTCTCAGAAGCAGTTTTGTACAACGCAAATTTTCAGGAGCATACTTTGGTTATTCTTGTGAAAAGACTGAAGAGAAAACTTTGAGGATTCTGAAGCTAATTTTGCTATGCCACAGAAAGAAGACATTTATTTTTAATGAAATTCTGAGAATAGTTAGTCCACGATGCAATTAATTCCCATTAGCGCTAATGAAAAGTTAAGTGGCTGGGTTTGAAAACAAGAACACTAGATAAATTCTGATCTCTCGTGATACCTCAGGAGTTATCTCTTCTTGTGTATGTATTACAGCAAGCATTTGTGTTTAACAATGATATATCTCTGTTGATTTTGTGAAGTCCAGCACGACAAGATCCAAAACACCTCCATCTGCCTCAGACCACACAGTACTCTTAAAGACAACTGATTGTTCTACACTGGAGTCAGGAGAGTCCATTGTGCTTGTCCAAAATGGACGTAAAGGCCAAACTTCAGTCATTATTCCTGCTCCTATCTGGAGTCTCAACAACCACCTCAGAACTTTCAGAAAGCAAATTTCTCTTTAGAAACAAGTGCCTACATAGGCTTTTATGACAGCAAATGAAGCTTTTGAAATTCCCCAAGTGATTAGTAAAATAAATAAAATATAATAACGTAAATGAAATGAATAAAAATCTGTAGAGAGTTGGAAGAAACAAACCAAATTAAGAGCTTAAAAAACAATTATTAAAGTCTCCTGTGATCCTGTTGGTTTTACAGGATTTGACATTTCCCAAGAGATTTTGTTCAAAGGCACAGTTTTCAAAACAACAGGGAGACACAGTGACACTAATATTAATTTGAGACATATCAAAACAAGCAAAAACAAAAATGACAAAACCTAACATTTAAAATATATTATGTCCTTCTGCAAAAACTCTGCTCCTTACCCAAGCATGAATTTGGCTAATTAATCATACTTAATTAATTGTAAGCATGAATGATAAAGTGGAAACACAAGATGGCATTATTTATTAAGGATCAGTCATGGAATAAACCACATTTCTGTCTTTGAAATGTTAACTTTTTTGGGAGAGCAGGGAAAGAGTCATATTAGATGCCTTGACTTCAATGAAACATTGCAACTGTACTAGTGATGGTTTTTATAAGCAAGCAGAAAATATTATTGAAGTAATTGCCATATAGTTAAAGCTTATCAAGAAGTATGGATCCGAGTGCCTGTCAGCAGATTACCTTCGAACTTGGGGAGACGAGTCTCTTCATTGCCTGGTTCTTGTCAGTATTTTAATTTGATTAGGATTAGTAGATATAAACTCTGCAAGTTTTGGGAAAGATTGCTAGCTTTTTGAAGATCTAATCAAAACTTAAAATTCAGAGACAATCTGAAGTCAACAAGATTAAACTCAAGACAGAGAATAAAGTGCTTAATAAGAAAAAATCTAAATCCATAAGTAAAATAGGTATGGAAGACACAGTGCGCTGTAAACTAAATGTAAGTATAAAATCTTATGCCACAGTTGCACAGGCATGTCTAAATGCAAAGATTTGCAAACAGGAGAATTACTGCCTTTTGCTTTCTTGAAATACCCTTCTCTTTGGAGAGAAGATTTTTCAAGATGTGCCTTTGAAGCAGAGTTAGGACCATTTTACACTTAAGGTTTGAGGCCTGTATCGTAAAGTCATATTGCAGCTAAAATAAGAACATTACAACAGAGAAGAGGCTGTGGAAATTGCACTTCTATAGTCCAGCAGAAGGACCAACAGATGGCATGATAATAGACTGCCTATCTGTAAAATGTCACGAGGAGAAGGATGAAAAGTCAGGCCATGTAGGGATGTAGCAGTTGTTTTTAAGGCTTGTTACAGGTTTTCTCTGTGCAGGTTGTCTATGTGCAGTTTACCTTTGTGTAGAGGATGGGTTTTATACCTTAATTGATAATGTCCTTAATTGTTAGGTGGCTACGTCTCTCTAGAAAACTTCTCAGTGTGCTTTGAAAGGTGGTGATGCTAACATGTAAATGGTGTACTCCTGGTTACACCTATGGTTAAGTACATTCAGCAGTGCTTCTCTTGAACTGGTATTTAATGCCCACTGCTATCAACTGACAGTCTTTCTCATATTCTGCAGAAGTACTTACATTTTATTTTTCAACTTCAGGATGGAAATTATTGAAACAGACTGAACAATAACAGTAGCAAATTTTGAACGTGTCTAATTTTGTAGTATGCTAAGGGATATATTTGCTTTAGCAACTGAGAAAAGAGGAAGAAGTGGACACTGGTAACTGAAGACTTAATTTGTGAGTGGAGCTGATGATAACCAGTTCAAGCTGTTTTTATGAGGAGTCTTTAAATATAAGTTTAATGGCAGCACTTGGAAATCTGAGATATATTGCAGTACAGTGTAAACCTATTGATTGAGCTTTAAATAGGTTAGCTTTATTAGTAGTGGAAATTTGGCTGTGGCACCGCAGAGTTTTGCACTACTTCTTCATGTTTAAAGGCAGGAGAAAATACTGTGTATATTGCTCATGTTGCTGTAGCTGGATTATTTCCATTATCTGAGCTAGTTTATTGGAGTTCGCTTTGGCATTTCCGCAATTCATGCTACTGTTCACAGTAGAGTCAAGGCCTAGGAGGGAGCAGAAGGAAAAGAACTGAAGACAATCAGGGGAGAATAATCTGTGAGAATGCCCAATCCCTTGAGTTGTTCAAGGCCAGGTTGGATGGGGCCTTAGAATCATAGAATAACCAGGTTGGAAGAGACCCACTGGATCATCGAGTCCAACCATTCCTATCAAACACTAAACCATGCCCCTTAGCACCTCGTCCACCTGTGCCTTAAACACCTCCAGGGAAGGTGAATCAACCACCTCCCTGGGCAGCCTCTGCCAGTGCCCAATGACCCTTTCTGTGAAAAATTTTTTCCTAATGTCCAGCCTAAATCTCCCCTGGCGGAGCTTGAGGCCATTTCCTCTTGTCCTGTCCCCTGTCACTTGGGAGAAGAGGCCAGCTCCCTCCTCTCTACAACCTCCCCTCAGGTAGTTGTAGAGAGCAATGAGGTCTCCTCTCAGCCTCCTCTTCTCTCAGCTGCTCCTCATAAGGCCTGTTCTCCAGCCCCTTCACCAGCTTTGTTGCTCTTCTCTGGACTCGCTCCAGAGCCTCAACATCCTTCTTGTGGTGAGGGGCCCAGAACTGAACACAGGATTCGAGGTGCAGTCTCACCAGTGCAGAGTACAGAGGGAGAAGAACCTCCCTGGACCTGCTGGTCACGCCGTTCCTGATACAAGCCAAGATGCCATTGGCCTTCTTGGCCACCTGGCCACACTGCTGGCATATATTCAGTCGCTGTCAACCAACACCCCCAGGTCCTTCTCCTCCTGGCAGCTTTCCAGCCAGGCTTCTCCTAGTCTGTAGCTGCTTAGGGTTGTTGTGCCCCAAGTGCAGGACCCAGCATTTGGCCTTGTTAAACCTCATGCCATTGGTTTCAGCCCAGCGGTCCAGCCTGTTCAGATCCCTTTGCAGAGCCTCCCTGCCCTCCAGCAGATCGACACTTCCACTTGGGCAGCGTGGGCTGGTGGGATGTCCCTGCCCATGGAAGGGATTGGAATTAGAAGATCTTTAAGGTCCCTGCCAACCCAAACTATTCTATGATTCTAATTTTTAATAGCAGTAAGTAGTTGCTGATGTGCTACAAAACGAACAATGTATTATTAATATTTTTAGACTTAAATATACTGTGTTCTGGAGTTGTCACGGTTTAAGCAACTTCAGACAGTGACATTTAACATTTAAAAACTACATTTAATCCCCTGTTTTTCATTTAGAATTTTCATTTAAAAATAGCTTCAGCTAATATGTATGTAATAAGTTAGATATGTAACTTTATAAACTTTAAAAACAATGAGAAGCCATCAGAATTGGTTATGTTGCATAGAACATTAACTGCAACTGCCTCTTTTATTTTCAGATTGCACTGCCACTTGTGGGGGACATGGGTGCTATACTGAAGGTAAACATTTTCAGAGGTCAAGTATCTTTTTTTACTGTAATCACACTTTTTAAACCACAGTATACACTTGAAAGTTTCTGTAGGTTCAATTCTGAACTATTTGGCTAGCCTGAAATAATTTTAAGATGTTTGTTTTGTTATTAAGAAGTACTCAAGAAATATATTTGATAGGAACATTGAAAAATAATGTTTGAACTGTAGGTGAGATAGTAGCCAGTAAATATCTGTTCAGTATATCCAACCCACAGTACGCATTGCTAAATGCATACCCCATTCTCTACTTTAGTTTGCAGCATTGATATTGGTAATATATTAATAAAGAAAAGAATCTAGAATTTCTAAGGTATTAATTTGAGAAATAATATAACTTGAAGTGATCAGCCGTATTCAAAAATGAAAAGTGTGATCAAGAGAGTTTCTATACAAGAAACACACATCATTTCTGAGGGGAGAGATTACCCGATTCTAGTGTCCTTTATTAGTACATGTATTTAGAGTTTATTGACTTTCTCTTTACCAAATTTGATTTCTTTTAGGTCTGTCTTCGGCTTTTCCCTGATTCTTTCTGTTTGTATTCATATTTTCTTTCTCCTGTATGTGCTCTTCTACCTCATTGTCGATTCTCTCCCTTACTGATTCTTTATGTTTCATTCTTCATTTCTCTCTGTTTTCTGCTTAGCTTTTTTATAGAATTTTAATTTAGGTGGAAAATGCTTCCCTAAATGAAGCAGGAATCATTTAGTTTAAAGTGACTGTAGATTTCAGGCTGGTGAGACTTACAAGTAGCCTCCACTCTACCCCTAGCCCTTAAAAAGAAGATGGTCTACTCAAACCTAAACACAGGTGTGTCTGAACTAGCCAAAATGAAGTTGTTTATGAATTCTATCAAAATAAAGCTAAAGATTTGTTAACATGGTTTGAGTAGAGCCATATAAGAGATGAGAGGGAAACAAGGAAGGATAGGTGTGCAAGTATTTTGTGTAGAAGAAAGGACTGAAAAGAAGGCTTTAGGGTAAAATGATGGGATGGTCATAAAGGTGGGAAGGAAGCAGGCTGCATAGATCAGACATTCTGCCCATGCCACAAAACAGCTATTTGTCACTTTGCTTTGTGTCTGTCCCTTAGGGTGATCCTGGCATTAGAGGTCCTCCAGGCATCCCTGGTAGAGAAGGGCCAAAGGTAAGTTTTGAGTAAAGGACTTTACGTTACTTTTAACAAGCAACAGAGCAAAAGGCCAGACTGACCTCTGACAGTCTTGACTTTTTTTGTCTAATCCCTCTCCCTAAAGCATCCAAGCAACCTAAAGTTTCAAACAGTTTTTATTGTTCAGCCCTCTTCCTGTGGCTGTTTGCCTTCCTTTCAGGAAAGTAAGCAAAATAACCCAAGTTGAATTGTGAGTCAGGATAGCTTTTCTGTGTCTTGTGTCCATTAAAGCTAGCTCAGATTTCACTGTCTGGTAGTGCATTGCGATCTTTAGGCTTGTTTTGGGTGAATCAGTTGAGCACCAGTTCTGCAATGAGGAAGGAAATATCCCATACCTTCTTCAAGTCCTCATCAAATTTCTCCTTCACTGTATTTGGATTAAAACTCATGTGGGTTGGCATACAGTTACCCTCTATAGTTGAGCTTAACTCCCAAAAAGTGTACTTTCTCCATTTTGACAAGCATTTAAGCTCTTTGGTGTTAATAAGTTGTCTCCATTGGGCATTTTGACTAGTTTTGCCTGCTAGGTAAAAAAAATGCTTATTTCCTTTCACCTCAATGGGAGGCATATTTTAATGGTTTCAGGTAGCATTGAAAGCATTTGTTTGAATGTTACATTTTTATAGGGAAGCAAAGGTGAACGTGGATTTCCTGGGCTCGCTGGAGAGAAGGGTGATGAGGTAAAATTACTTCATTTCTATAGTGGTTGCATTCTTATCTGAACCTGAATGAAAATCTAGACCAAGAATGAAATACTCAGAATATTATTAGCTTCTTTAACATTGCTGAGATAGTTGTGTGTTGCTATAAATAGCCCTCAAGTCTGAATTTTCAACAAGATGAAATGCTATTATGCAATTAAATAACATCTATTTAATTCTTATCTGAGAGTTTTTGCTCATTTGTGTATTTTAAAGCCTCACATACATTTAAATGCTAGTCTTTAAGAGTATAGGATAGACCAATAAATAGGCAAATGCCAAATATTTTCAGAAAATACTTCATGTTTTATAACATATTTGCTTTCATTGTGTTAGTTCCCCTTTAGAAATCACTTTGAAAAACATTGCATTTGGCAAATGCTCTGATGGGGATGGTTATAGCAGCAATTGCTATTAAATGGAAACTGGAAAATATTTGAAGAAAATGAATTTAAAATATTTACAATTTTTTGCATCACATACTGCATTCTTAGAGTTACGTTTATGTCATTATGGAGAAGGAAAAAAGCCACATGACTTGCGCTGAATCGAAAATAGCTGATACAGCTTTCATTTTAAATTGAAATACTAGCAGTTAACTGTTCAAGAACAATCTCTATCAATGAATAAATAAATTACCAAAGCAGGAGCTTTTAAGCAAATGAATCAAAAGTAAATAAATTCAATACCTAGTGACCTTAGCCAACTGAAAGGAGTTAAAATAAGCAGTCTGTTACAAAATAGTTGGTGAGCACTCTGAAATTCCAGAGTATTTACCTGGCACTGTTAAATAGGTGCTGCTCTCTTGTCATTTGGAAGTGCTGGCTACAAGAGAAAGCATGAGGAAAATATGCAAAGTATTTAGAGCTTATTGATTGAGATTTTTGTAATTCTTTGTAAGTGTTTCACATTTCATTGGCACTAAGGCCGTCATATAGTAAGAATCTTCAAACTGTAGTACAACTGGAGTAATTTTCAAAAAAAAAATCTGTGTTTATGCTTGGCTTCCAAAAGTAAATAGTTATGTGAGGAGAAAAAAGATACAGCTGAAGCATTAGATATGTATTCCTGCTACTACTTTGGCCCAGAATTTAGCAGACTGTCAGAATAAAGTATTGTGCTCATTTTTCCTCTTGTTTTTACACTATCTGTAGACCCCATTATGCCTTTGCTTCTTAGAAGCAAGTGTCTGCTGAGGTTGTATTTAGAACAAATACTACTAAAAAATGAGTCAGCAACAAGCAAAGCCCAAACAGTATGTTACTTAAAAAATAAATGAGAAAGTAACACATCGTTCATGTGCCCTCCTGCAATTCAACCCTAGGAGCCTGAAGCATTAGCAATACCATTTCAACAATTCAGATACTATTTAAATGCTGAGCATCAAGTGAAGTATTAAAGGCAATTAAGAAGGTAGTAAGGAAAAGGCAAGATTATAACAAGGAGTTAGGGTTTGTTAAAGGACTCCTGAGTAAAGTAATTCTAAATTTTCTTATTGATTGACTAGGGTGCTCTGCTATATTACTAAGTTTACATGCTTCTTTACTATTTGATAGGTGATTACCTGCCTCAGCTCTGATATTTTCAGTGTTCAGAAGTAGCTTTTATGACAGTATGAAAATGCAAGTGAATTTATTTTCAGAAACACGTATGAAAGAATTTACAAAGTCTAAAAGTGACTTTTATTACAAACTTTAACAGAATGCATGTATTTTCATTTTTATGGTTTGGTTACCATGGGAATGGGAAGAGAGATTGAGAGGCCCACTGGAAGCTCTTTGAAATACGCTCATTAAGTTCCACGTGCTTTTGAATAGCCTTTAATCTTCACTGAAGCTTAGTTCTCTTCCTTTTTAAAACAGCTTTTTTCAGGGGAGTTTTTCTCTAACATCAGTAATAATAATTAAAGAAAATGTTCCTTTTGCTTTAATTAATTTTCTGGATGACTTTACCATCAGAGTAAAGTAATTAAAAATGGGCAGAGAACACATTAGCCATTGGATTGCCACTCTGAAAAGCTGCAGAGGTTGGACCAATATCCTGTGTTGCAGGAGTAAGAAAGGCAACATCTTTCTCAGTCTCCACATATTTCCTGATTTATTGCTGTCTGAACTTTTTCCCTTCAGACTCTCCCTCAGAGCATCTGTTTCAGGTCTTCTGGTCTCTCGTTTTCTAGACTACCCTCCTACCGATGCCTTCTTGCGCATTGGACTTAACATGTGAAATACCCCTTTGCTGCAGTGATTCCTCTTGTCAGAGGATAAGCACCCCATGCAGATAAAAGGAATCACTACTGGGATGGACCTTTTTCTCTTTATGGATTATAGAGTTAAGTGAGAGTAATTAGCTTAGATATACATACATGACATTTATATGTCTAAACTTGCCACTGACTGAGCCTGGTGTGGCAGATTAAAGACTTTGCTGACCTGCAGGCTTATCTCAAATGCTACCTGTATCCACTTTAATAGGTTTAGCAAGTGGGTACCAGAATCCATTGATCTCTAAGCAATTAAATAAGAGTATAGAATTAGGCCACTAGGAAAAATGTCATGTTCCATTACCAGAAAAAAAACCTCAAAATCTAAATCAGGCAGAAAACATCATTGCATTTACATGGCGTTGGGTAACATTGAGAAGTCCTAATAGATGTCTTCTCTCCAGCAAAAAAAAACCCAAACCTTTAGTTATATAAAATAGAAAATGAAACACTGGTCTTACCGGCACAACTAGAGAGGAAGACGTATAAAGCTAACAATGTGAAAGGTTGAAAGCTGAATATTGCTTATCAGTCAAGCAATTCCTAAAAATATTGCTAACCTTTTAGAAGAAAATGCCCTTTAGTATAGTTATAATACTCGTGGATGTGCTGAATATAGGTAACTTTTTTGAGGTAAAAGTGGAAGAGGAAAGAGACATATGTTCTTTTAATTTCCAGGGCCTTCAAGGTGCTCCTGGACTGCCTGGTGTACCAGGACCCAGTGGACCATCTGTAAGTGTGTGGTATCACCTGTGACCTAATCTGTCCCTGCAGAGGTTGCTGTAACTACCTAACAAACTTCATGCGCTTACTTTCTTGTCCTTTGTTTTAGCTCTTAGGAAAGTAATAAAATCTTACCCCCAGTGACTCTAATAAAAGAAACCCTCTTGTGAGTTGATGTTACTGTCATTGTTTGGGCTCAAAATTTATGGAACTTAAATGAGTTTGGAGTTCTAGCATTACTAGAGACTCTGTGAGGTTGCATGACTTATGATGTATGAACTTGCAGTTAATTATGTATTTTTACCCAAGTTAGAGGAATATTGCTAGTAATAAAAATCTAAAAAGAATTTCAGCTGGGCATTCTGAAAACATTTAATGTTGAAAGCAAGTGATTTCTTGGTTTCACAGTAAAAAAAAAAGTATGAGAATTTGGAATTTTTTAATTTTTTTTTTCTACCTACTGAATGGATCACATTAGTTAGGATGGTCGTTATTCAGTCCTAGCTTGCTGACAGTGCTAATGTTTCCCTTCATTCAAAAACTGTAATACATTTAGGAAGTTTATGTAAATTGGCATGTCATCAGTAAAGCCTGATTCTTAGCAGTATTGAGGGATGCCAGTTAAGTTCAGTGCATTTAGTCTATCAAGGTGAAAAAGCAATGAATTTTACCCTTCACAGGGCTTAGCAGAATGACATAACTGTTGTATCAAACAGAAGAGATATACCTAAACCTGAAGATCAACATTTATTTGACCTTCAGAAAATACAAGTTTTAAAAACTAATCTGCAATGCAAAAAATACTGGGTTTCACTGTTTCTTAATTAATATAAACCAATACTGTGTTGTGCAGGGAGTGATGGGAAGACCTGGACATCCTGGTCCAGCAGGGCCAAAAGGCGAAAAGGTATTCCTTCTTTTTAGTCTTGGTAAAGATCCATGAAAGGTTTTGCAATTCCATTATGCTTCTTTTTTACGTATTCTCTTAACATGGAGTGCAAACAAGAACTGATTTCCTTTTTCAAATGAATTTTTATTTGTGTCTTAATGCAACTAGTTTTCCCAGGCCATGGTGCACTTATGGACTTATGTTTTCAAGTGTGGACCTCTTGGTGTATGTAAATTGCAGAGAATGTTCTCAAATATGACATTTTACATAAAATTTAGGAAGGTAAAAATACTTCTGTGAAATAGTGTATGTCTAGTTATTACTTACTCTGCTTCTCATTCTTTTGCGAGTGTTTTAGTCAAGAGTAATTTCGAACTTTGAATGTACTTTACAAGTACTGAAAGTTATTGAGTATAAGTTACTCTGCAAAAATATGTAAGCATCCTTTTTACTCAATTTATACTGTTGCAACACTGCTTTTTATCAGTGTTTTATGTACACTTCTATCATGCACTTGATATCATCCATTATAACTAAGAGGCTGAATTTATTTCTTGGGAACCTCAGATCCGTGAAGTACAACAGACAAACTTCATTTGCTGCAAAACAGTTTCCAGGAACAGTTCTTCATTTTATATGGGAATACACTTTTTCTAAGTCTTTTTCAGCTCTAGCTTGGAATCTTCCATGCATAGAGCAGCCACATCAATGTGTGTGATCCTACTAATACTCTACAAACCTTGCACCTGGTTTGAATAAGAAAGTAAACTCTTTATTTTGAAAAATTATGAAATTATTTCAGTATAAAAATTGAGAGCTGTTTCCTTGCAGACCATAATAGCAAAAATTCACTTCCTTTTTGTGTGACTGAATGCAAAATGCAAGTCTTTGTTAGTTCCCTCTTTACAACTCACACACAGGTGAGAATGAGAAGCCACCACTCTATAACTAATGTCTCATCAATCAAAAAGTGCAAAAGTCAGATGGCTAAGGAGTGATGAAGTAATTTGAAATATAAGCAGAGTAATTTCCTCCTCCTTCCTTCACCTGGGGAACATGTTTGAGAAATTATTATAATCATATGCTTTCTAAAGTACAGTATTTAGTCCTTCCATGAAGTACTGCAAATGACTCTATGGAGACTGGCAGTTTCTGTTAATTAGCAGGACCATTTGGTAATTATCCTAATATAATTGTAATAAAATGTTTATGTATTTCTGATGGACTAATTATTGCTGTTGAGCACAGCTTGACGTTCACCACCTTAATCATTTAAAATATGTAGCCTAAGTGTCTCATTGGCATGTGTGTGATAAGATCCAGCGAAGTCAGTGAAAAAATCTGGCACACTCGTTCCAAATTATGCAGTTTTTAATTGAATCATACGATGAGATTTTGAAAAGGTCTTGTTTGGGAGATTTGATGTTGAAACCTTTGTAATTCTATGGTGTTTGGAGGCCACACCATTTTGCTGGGGCAAATGTTCTTTTGTTATTATAAGCACGTCAACAAAACAGACTACAGATACAGATAAAGTATTTTACAGTAGAAACCAAAATTATGTTTATTATACCTCTTAGTAAAGAAGATCTTTATTCAATATATTTCTAATTAACATGAATTCCTGAAGCTCTAGCTCTTCTTTATTTACCTGTGAATGATCAACTGACGATCATTTGTAAAATGAACATAAAATTATGAAATTAACTTTTATCTGCCAGTTGCCTAGAAATTTATATTAACAACTCTCTTGTTTTCTTTGTCTCCCTCCGGGTAAATATGAAGTGTTTTGCAACCCAAGTGGCAGGTTACCACTACTATTTTGTGACAAGAAAGTCACAACATGTAAATGCATAAGTAACTAAAAAAAATAAGAAACTGCTATAAGGTAACTATTAATAACTGGCCTAAAGCTTAAGGAGGAGCTGGGTAGGAGCTTTTATCCTTGATATTACTTACTTATACTGACTGTGTCCCTTATTTACTGTCATTATGGTAAACTTAGCTTGATTATGGAATAGATCTGGACATCAGTTACAGTAAATGAATTATATGAATCTCTTGCTGTACTAGGGTAGTGAAGGTTCTCCTGGGAAACCTGGACCACCTGGGCCTCCGGTGAGACATTTTGTTTTACGTTTTGAATGCTGTATTAGGCACAATATATCTATGGGTAAAATATAATGTGATATAAAGAGCTGACTGTCAATGTAACGCATATTAATAGTGCAGGAAGAAAGCAATGCCTTTTTTGTAAAATGTTTCTGTGTTCCTTTTTTTCTTTGTGATTCATCCCCAAATAAGTTCACTAAAGCCCTGCTAGAAACTTGATCAAATGAGTTACCTTATTAACATTGGACACAAAGGTAAATTTATACAGATTAGGCACCTGACATCAAGGAATTCAGGGAACTTAGGGAAAGTTCGTAGAGTTCACTAGGCTCCAAATTAATTGGAGCAGAACCTAACAAAAACCTAATTCTAGGGGATTAGAATAATAACAAATATCAACATACATGCTGAAATTTACAAGTTTCTGGTTTTGTAAATCAAGAAAAAATCCCAAGATGCTTTGGTACGTATCATATATTATTACTGAAATGTCTGTAATATTTGAAAAATTGATCCAGAACAAAAAAAAAGACACCACAGATTTGCTGAGCTACAGAGCTTGGCCATGGCAAGACTTTTCCTTTTATAATTCATAAATGAGATACTTGTTTTTCATGTTTTAAAGGGTATGCCTTACAATGAAAGAAATGGAATGAGCAGCTTATATAAACTCCAGGTATTTGATTTTAGTGTTTTGTTGGTTTTGGTTTTTTTCTTTAAATGAACACTTAATTTTGGCCCAACTCAACTTTTAAACTTGCTGTTACAGGGCGGTGTGAGTGTTGCTAGTTATCCAGGTCCACCAGGACCTCCAGTAAGTATTAACAGAAATGTAATTTCTAATAGTTTATTAATATAGCAGCAGAGAGGTTAGTTGCATGCTGTTTTGATAAGTGGCATGGAATCTTTTTTTGTATGTGAAAGGGAAAAAATAAGGATATGTTTGCTATATAGTAAATTTTCAATTATGTGAATTTTGTATGTGTGTGTGTTTATCAAATATTTTAGCCTATCTGGAGAGGAGTTTCTTTGATTTAAGTATTTCACCCTAGCAAGTAAAGGATGCAAAAATGGTACATAATTTGTTATTAGAATTTTCAATGAAAGTATCCTGATATGGCTACCATCATGTTTATAGTTAGTGATAGCGTAGTTTTGTTAAATTTGGTGCTGGAAATGAGAACTTTATGAATTCTGATCTCAGTTCTGTCACTGATTCACTGTGTGTAGCTACAGTGCAGAAAAATGTGTACACCCAATGGTTATATTTACAGGTCTGGTGTTTTTCTGCACTGCACAGTGCAGATGCGCCACTGTGCAGCTGGAGGTGGACACTGTTGCTTTGGTTCTATGGAGCCAAAGATGCTGTGCTGTCCTTCTTCTTGTTAGCATCATAGGCAAGTTCTCCTGTTCTAAGATAAATGTCATTTTGGAAACCACATCAAAATGTTGTAGCCCTCAGCGAGGTTTTTGTCCCTACGTTATGTGCCATTTGTAGTCACAGACTCACAGAGCTGTCTTTCTTTGTATCCTGGAGCAGCAAAACAAAACCTAAGATTTTTGTAGTTAATTAGTCAGCTGAGAAGGTTGAACTTAATGCTGATTCTAAATGCATTACCAATGTATCCTCACAATACAATAATAAAAGAAAATACGTTATTGTGTAACTGTTTGCTTTTTTAAATGCGTTTCCACTGCTTCATTTCTTTTCAGGGTCCAAAAGGAGATCCTGGCACAGTGGTATGTATGTATTTTTTGGTAATGATAGAGAATTCCCCACATAGTTCAACCCACAGTCTTAGTAACAAGGGTGGAAGAGTCCACTAACATTTAGCAGTAGCGTACCTCCTGCAGAATCAGTGCATCTGAAAAAGCCTTTTTAATTGCCAAGCTTGCAAATTTTGCAATTTCTGCTAAATACTTCTGAGTGATAACAAATGAATGACTGCGCATGTTAACTGCTCGTGGGTTGGTCTCTGCTGAGCTGTCTCTGCATACATATAAGGAAAGAGAATGTGTACTCCAAGAGATAAGGCTCTTACTTGGTAGAGGCCAGTAAGAAATAAAGACAGAAAATACCTTAACAGTAATTGGATTGTTCTCAGGATTAAATTTTAAACTGATCAGGAGAAGTGACAGTGTGCTACATCATGCCCGCAACTAACTAGAAGTTGATGTTTTCATTGGAAGTGGCGCAACAGGTAGTTATAGTGTGATCCCATTGCTTCTGGTGAGCAAGATGAAGATCATGGGAGTCACTTGTGCCTTTCAACTGCACTATTTGACATTCAAAAGCTGATCTTTTTAACGTTTTACTATTTTTTCTTTAAGCGTTGTGTTTTGTCCTTTTCACATGATTTTTCTTTCAAAGTTACAAGGAGGGTAGGGACAAGCAGGGGAAGAATCTTGAGGACTTGCTTAGGCTGGTGTATGGCTGAATATGCCTTTCTGTACCAGCAAGCACTTTGTACTCTGAAAGCACCACCTCCTAATCAGACTTTAGGTATGGAAATTGAGATCTGCCAAAGACATGAAGTCCAGACAGGAATTTGCTGTTGCATTTGATTTAACAGGATATTGCTGAAACACTGGAATTGTTTGCTGTAATTTAAATATTGGTGGTAAATTATCTCTCCATTTTCTTTTAAAAAAGAAAAATAAATAAAAGGGACTCCCCACTCTACATGTTGAACTGATTTCTCCAGTGAAGCAGTGTTTTACATTTTTCCTTCAAAATCTGAAGACCTACACAGCAACCTAGTCGGTGTGTCCCTTGCTGCAGAGTAAGCTTTACTGTGATGTGTCTGGGAAGTTGCACAGAATTTCTCAGAGGCTGATTCTCTGGTTGACAGTGCATGCATACTTCCCCAGGCTCCACCACCTGGAACTGCTTTAGAGCTGACTTTGACTTGCAGGAACAATTGATGACAGTCTTCTCAATTTCATTCTTCATCAGAATTAAAACTGTTAATCTAAATATTCATACAGCGTCTGGGGAGACCTTAATTACAGATCAGTAAAACAGGACATAACAAAATCTGTTTGCCTAGTAACTGGTTAGCTGTTTTACTAATCTTAAATAATCTGCTGTTACTTGCTGTTCAGTATTTCTCTTGTTGAGTACAGAAATTCTAATCTATGCAACACTTTTTAATTTAAAATAAATCAGGGAGACCCTGGACCAATGGGATTACCAGGACTGGAAGGACTTCCAGGGGAAAAGGTAGGACTCTTAAAAGTCATGGCTTCTTATTGGCAACTATCTACAGCTAAATGTTTCATGAAACAATTATTTGAATTTTTTTCTTAATGTTTCTATATTAACATTTTTTTCTTTTTTTTTTTTGTTTTACTGTGAATTTAAAACACATACACAAAATTTCACTTTCACAAATGGAAAATTGTATGGGAGTGGTCTTGTAGTATTTGTTTTTCTTAACTTGTTAGAATACTATGATATAGCATATACTATATGTAACTACATTATTATATTAGAATGTTCCTAAATATGGTTATGAGTTCTTGATCCTTGAGCATTGTCTTGTGCTTACAGTCTGTCCATCTTGTTCTAAGACTTAGGCATATCTACAGATCCAAAGAGAAGTTTGTACCTGACTTCCATACAAAAGAAAAGACTCTTTCAGATGAGTGTAAAAATATAGGAAAGGGTAGAAATAGAAGGAGAGACTGATTTCCTGCAGTTCCTGTTGTGTTACAGCCTGCTCCGTCTGAAGGCAAAGATGAAAATCTCACTCCTCTTGCTCTTTATTCAAGTTCCCTTGTTTCTGTTTTGCTTTTCTTGCAGTCTGTACTGCCTATTTGAAGCCACTGTAGCACATCCTGAACTGTAGTTCAAATCTGCCTTCCAGTGCTAGGAAATATCTTTTCCTTCAGCTGGGGGCATGTTTCAGCTTTTTCACTTATTAGCTGTGAAGGCTGATATGAATTCAGAGGAAAGCTTGCAATGAAATGCTAAAAACATCAAGATTTTGTTACTCATTTCTAAATATGGCAAAGCATACAGAAAGCCAGCAGAGAAGGGAAAAAAACCTGAAAACTTTACATCAGTGGAAAGACTTTGATTTTGCCAGACTTCTAAATCTAATGACAAAAAAAAATGTTGCAAGATTAAATAATTAGCTTTTTTAATTACATGTTATTCAATTACTTTATACAAAAAAAATAGTTTGTTGAAACTTGTTTTTGATCAAAAAGCAATACTAATGAGAAGTTTCTGTCTTGATATAACTCTACATTACTCCTATTTGTGTAGACAGTGAGGAAAAACAATCTAAGGTAGGTGTCTACATTAGGTGTTTAAATTAAATAATTCTTGCTCTGGAAGACTGCGGTTTACAAGCAGTTAAAGACTAGCCTGGTTTCAAAATGGACAAACACAGGGAGGTATTACAGGTCTAAACAAGACAAAGAAGGGACAAGAATTAAATAAAGGGAATAAGCAACGGAGCAGTTTGTATAAACAAGCTGAACGAGTGCTCAGCCCTTTCCCAAATTTAAAAAAAAATCCTTTTCTTAACTAAATTTGTTCAAAATTCCACATTTCTGGTGCAAATAAATGAACAGAATCCCATAGTCTACCTGCCAGTCCCAACAGTATAGTGCATTCTGATTTTTATTTTAGACAGGTACATCTGCATAGCAGAATTCCATTTTCCACAGACAGTGTTAGTTGTAATTTCATGGTAATTTCATTAACTGGCTTAAGAAGTTTGTGTCATTGAGGTAAAAAGTACCTTCCCTCAGCTGTGTTGTCACAGTGGTTTGTGCAGCTGTGTTGTGAATCATATTGCTGAAAGGTCCATAATAACCCTCAAAAGGAAAAAAAGCTGCAAGGGAAGCATGGGGAATTTCTAGCTTCACTGTCACAGCTGGTGTGTAAGGAAAACACCCGAAGACAAGTACTGGATGCAGAATAACCACGGGGACAAAGTGTAGTGCTCCAAGATGCTTTGAACAGATTCCTCAGTACTCAAGTGTTCCTGAGGGGGGATGTTGCGTTCCTCACTGAGAGGTGAACTTGGAATAAGTGACTTCTCTCTGTCTCCAGAGCAAGAGGTTGAGCTGTGGCTTGTAAGCAAGCTTCTCCCTTCCACACAAAGCAGTCATTTAACTTGTCATTTGTCTAGACTTTGTATAATGGAGTCAAGTGTTTCTAATTACCAACATAATCAGTGTGTTACCTGAACACAGTGATGAGAACGAAACAGAACAGCTTTAGGCATAAAACATAAACCAGAAATCCCAGCATCTCCTGCGGCTGCTGGCAGAGCTTTTGATAAAAGCCCCCGGTAACATAAATTCATCTCACAAAAATGTTTTCCTCTTCGTAATACTTTAACTGTTTTGGGGCTTTCCTGACATGATTATAGAAACTAGGAGCCTGATTTTTTTTTTCCTTACATTTTCAACCAGTGTTACACTAGGACAATGTAGTATTACAGGCCAATACATTTCAGCAGTGGATTAGGGCAAATCTCATGGTAGTTTTGTCACTAGTGAGCTCCAGGCAATTTTGGGGTTATAGTCCTCTCAAGAAAGATTAATTTGTTTCCACTCCAACACAAAAGCCATTGCATTGGCTTCAGACATAGATGAATATAGCCGTATGCTAAAGGGAGCGTCCTGAATGGACCACGGCACAAGCAAATCAAGGTTGCTCACAAATGGATAACTGGTAGCAAGAAGGTAAAATATTCTTTGAAAGATACATCTTATGTACAGAGATGATGATACGATACCCTATATTAATTTTGGTCTTTGTCATGACCACAAATGATAATTATTTGGAAAATACATAGGAGTCCATGACTCTCCGTCACTTTTCAAGCAAAGCTTTAACTCTTGTATAAAGAATAGCATGGAAATTATGACATTATACAAGAGAAGCTAAATAAAGCATTAAAGTTACTTGTTCAAGTCTCTAAAATGAGTCAGTGGCAGAGGTAAATATTAGTATTTAGCAGAGCCTGGCTCTTGTCCTCATTTTCAGTTCACTGAACAATCCTTCCTCAGGTTTTAATGTGAATCCACAAATAAACGTCTGATTTTACTGTTACCATTTAAGTATAGATTTATCGTTTCTTCAGGGTGACCGTGGACCAGCTGGTGCGCCGGGAGTAGCAGGGACACCGGTATGTACATACATTGAAGAAAACTCAGTCTCACAGAAGCTAAAAAAATAAGTTGAGCAAGGTGCTGAGCTGTAAGCTCAATCACTGTGGAACACCAGTGGTTGGTTGATACTTTATAGGCAGGTATGAAAATGATGTATTTTGCCTAAAGAGATTAGAGTTTAATAACACTGAGGGTTCATGTTATTATTAAAATGACAGCAGGGAATTTGAAGCTGCATATGCTTAAGGAAGCATATGAGATTCCTCTCATTGGCTCAGTTTAATATAGATAAAGTAATTTTTTATTTTCCTGGGCATGCACAAACTTCTGTGTGTTTTTTTTATAAAGAGAAATTATGAACATTACTTATTACAGTCCATGAGGATCTGCATATCGAGATGATCAAACATTTGCTTCAGGGGAATGCTTTGTCAGCTATTTCCATGTGGTATTCAGAGAAGTTTCTGAAAGTCATCCAGAAACTTGTTTTAGGTGAAAGTAAGTGTAACTAATAATAAATTGAAATTATAATTATTCATTTGTGTTCCTAAAGGAAATGAAGACAACTTTTCTTTAAATTGCATTCACAGTTTAATAAAAAAGTTTATCCATATTTCAGGAGGCAAAGTGGAGTTATTTATATGCAAATACATTTATTATTAAATTTTAACAGCTACCAATCCATTCGGGAGCTGTTTTTAAATTATAAATATGTGTTTCATGAAATAAAGAGAAGGCTGTGTCTATGCACTCCCATTTCCATTAGCCACTGATTCACTCCATTTACTGTTAATTCCAAGTGAGAGCACCAGCTTAAATAGCTTACTTTAGTGAAGTTCTCCTAAAACAAAGTAAAACTGCATATTTAAGGGAAAAACAGAAGTATTTTTCTGAGTTTTATAGCCCATATAAGTGTTTCAAAATTTGTTGCTCTCAAATTTATTTCATGCAGTAGATCATTCCTTGTGTATTTCCCACTGGATATGTTCCAAGTTTTATTCTTCTTGCTCTCTGTTCTAGCTGGATATGAAATATTTAATAAGTTCCCTTCATTACTGATGGAGTTGCATTTGGTTGATTACATTTGATTTTAATAAAAATCGCTGAAATAAATTATTTACTTCAGCATTTTATGCTAAGTAGTTTTGAGAGACAATATATGTTAATTGTCTAGAAACTATTTTTTTAAATACATCCACATATCTCACTGGAAGACAATTTGTCCTCTTTGCCTGACATTAGTCCCTAGATTGAATGCTGGACCCTTTTTCCTGTATAGAAAGGCAGAATCGTCTCCCTTGACCTGCTGGCCACGCTTCTTTTGATGCAACCCAGGATACAGTAGGCCTTCTCGGAATGCGAGCATGCTTTGCTGGTTCATGTTGAGCTTAGCGGTGCTCACGTCCTTTTCTGCAAGGCTGCTCTCCATCATGTCATCCCTCATCCTGTATGGAAACCATGGATCACCCTGATCCGGGTGTAGGACCTTGCACTTGGCCTTGTTGAACCTCTTGAGATTCACAAAGGCCCACTTATCCAGCTTGTCTAGGTTCCTCTGGATGACATCCCATCTTTCTAGTAAAGCTTGGACTGAGATTCTACAAGAATTACCACCAGTGCCTATTTCTGCAGTACGAATCCTCAGTCCTCTTGTTTGTCAAGTTGTCACTGGCACTGATGTGTTAGATCCCTCACTTGTACAAGTCAGCTAGGGATCTAGTCAAAGAATATGTCCAGAGAATGTAAGATTCGTGGTTGTAGGTCCTTGTCTGGGGCTACACCAAGTCATTAAAAACAAGACATCATTTTAACAAATTAAGACACTTCAAATCACCATCTAAATTATGAGAACAGAAAAGCCGGTGAATTGTGTCAGGCTGAACATAAAGTTACAAAAAAGTTGCCGAAAAAGAACTTGAAGAAAATTTGCAAAGAATATTAAGTCAGTAATAAACCCACTTTATAAAAATCAAGACTAAGAAGTACCTGAGAGGGAAGAAAAAAAAAAATCTTGACTTCACATATACAGTGATAAACTCCGATCTGAGTATAAGAGCTCAAGAAGGATATAAAATTTTTGTTAAAGCTCCATGAAGGTATCTCAGTGTTCAGGAAGGGTAACAAAGACACAAGTGTCTGAATTACGTTTTACGCAAGAGCCAGATTAACACGGCAAAATACTAAAAAAGTTTGTTAAAATACATATTTTTCTGTTTTAAACTGTTTATTGAGCAGTAGTATGACTATTTCACCCAAATTTATATCCTCTCCTATTTTTGACCTAAGAGAAATTGATGTTTTGCTTCCTAGTAATTTGAATTAGTAATGTTCTCTTTCTGCAGGGAAAGCCGGGATCTCCTGGATCCCCAGGGATGCCAGGGGAACCTGTAAGTACAGATTTGAGTCCTGGACACATGATATTACACAAATATTTCAAATCCTGAATGCAAGATTTTACATGCAGATCTATATGTGTGTTCTTCTTTCTTAGGGTGAAAGAGGACCTATAGGAGATATAGGCTTCCCTGGGCCGGAAGGGCCACAAGGAAAACCAGTAAGCAATATTATGCTGAATATAAATGTTCTTTATAAAAAGATGCATCTTAATTTATCAGAAGTTACAAAAGAAATCATATTACATCTTGCTTTGTATTGGGCTAGGTAACATCTGAAAAACACTGAGAGTTACCTTGCTCAATATTAACCATCCAGTCAAAAAATCCTGGTATTGTGATGTTTTAAAAGTTAATGTCACTGAGATGATATCTTTAAAGTTATGGGGGGTCCTTTCATAGAATCATAGAATCACCAGGTTGGAGAAGAACCACCAGAACATCGAGTCCAATTATTCCTATCAAATACTAAGCCATGCCCTTTGCTGACATAAAGGATCCTCTAGTATTTTTTCAAAGGGAGAATATTAACCCAGATACTCAGCACAGCCTATAAGGGATGAGGTGACAAAATGCATTCTCAGTTTCAGTTTGGAGAATTGTGTTCTTCCTAACTGAGTAAACTTTGTAACTTCTGTATACAGGCAATGCCACACTGCAGCTGAAGCATTTGCTGTTCACTTAGTATTTGTCTACTCTGACCTCTTTTAATAAAAGCGTGACAGCAGTGTAGTCAACACTCTCTGAGCTGGTTTAAAACAACCTTGTTTATATTCTAGAAGCGGTCCAGGTAGCATTGGTCAGAACTCATTATCTTCCCCCACAGCTAAGTGTTTTGGGGACAGCGTGATCAGCAGACCAGTTCAGTTTGTCAGCGTGTTTCCACCTTATGCTTCCGTCTTGAAAGAGGAGCCAAATTCTGTAACTTCAGCAGAAAGCTGGCCCAAGGTGCCTCATCTATGAAAAACCTCACTTTACTGTATGAAAAGGAAGGAAATATTCCTGGTGTCTTTGCTCGTGCAAATCCTTTCTCACTCAGAGGAACAGCAGTGCATGTGCTGCACGTGCATTTATATCTTAGTAAATTAAACAGTGCCAGAGCATTTATCTTGCGTTTGTCAGATGTTGTGCAATCGCCAGTGCCACCTAGCACCCTCTGAGACAATGCCATGTTCCAGTTTGGGGCGTTTCTGTATCAGAAACTGCATAACTAGCAGGTCCAGGGAGGTTATTCTCCCCCTGTACTTGGCACTGGTGAGACCGCACCTCGAGTCCTGTGTTCAGTTCTGGGCCCCTCACCACAAGAAGGATGTTGAGGCTCTGGAGCGAGTCCAGAGAAGAGCAACAAAGCTGGTGAAGGGGCTGGAGAACAAATCTTATGAGGAGCGGCTGAGAGAGCTGGGGTTGTTCAGCCTGGAGAAGAGGAGGCTGAGGGGAGACCTTATTACTCTCTACAGCTACCTGAAGGGAGGTTGTGGAGAGGAGGGAGCTGGCCTCTTCTCCCAAGTGACAGGGGACAGGACGAGAGGGAATGGCCTCAAGCTCCACCAGGGGAGATTTAGGCTTGAGATTAGGAAAAAGTTCTTCACGGAGAGGGTGGTTAGGCATTGGAATGGTCTGCCAAGGGAGGTGGTTGAGTCACCGTCCCTGGAGGTGTTTAAGGTAAGGGTAGACGAGGTGCTTAGGAGCATGATTTAGGGATTGGTGGGAATGGTTGGACTCGACGATCCAGTGGGTCTCTTCCAACCTGGTTATTCTGTGTGATTCTGTGTGTGTGATTATGTGGGCCTGGGGCTGTTTACAGGAGATTATACGGATGAGGCCACCTTCTTTGGGAAAGGAAGACTACTTAACCCAGGAGGCTAAAACATGCTGTGCTTCAGGTCCTAAGGACCAAAGTATGGATCTGGCCATTCACTGTTCAGGTGTAACCTGTACTATAGCTGAGGGCTAATAGGCATCAGGGCTAATATCTAGAATAAGAAAGATCTCTTCTGTGGTTGTATAGTGACTAGGTAGGACTGGAGAAGTGCACATACAGGTCCATATTCCATATGCTTGTAGAATTCCTGTATAATTCACCCTTTAAAGTTGTGTGCTCATTGAAGATGTTGCACATACCGATGCTGAAGATTTTCATATTTTTTTTGCACTGCTCTCAGCTCAAATGTAATATGCTTGCAGTTCAGTATGGCCCCAAGCTCTTGTTTTACATGCTGCAAAACAATTTGAATATTTCAATATTTTAACCACACAAATCTGCAGTTTCAGACTATGTACTAAACTTTGCGCTTTACCCTTTATATTTTTTTTAATTCATATGCATAGCCATAATTATTGAAAATGTGTTTGTTTTTGTAGGGAATCAATGGAAAAGATGGATTGCCAGGTCCTCCGGTAGGAAAGCATGCTTTTGCAAACTAGTGTATTTTATGTTTCATAGATATTATGATTTATGTTTCATAGATATTAGCTTTTAATCCTAGGCAGTTACTTTCAATTCTGCTACCAGATGAATATATAACACAGCCTTTAACTGATGTATTTGTCCTTTTTCAAAAACAATATTCAGGGTGCTGTGGGGAGACCAGGAGACCGAGGGCCCAAAGGAGAACGTGTAAGTCTCTTGTTTTAGTAACTTTTTTCCTTTTACTGAGCATCTAAGCACTTCATTAGCACATATTTTGCAGGTAAAACCAAGGAATTAGTTTTCTGTGAACTTCCAGCAGTCTCTTAGACAACTAAGAAGTTTAATTCTAGACACTGCTTTAAGGAATTAGAATTGCGTTGGCTTCTGTATTTAGGGGAAAAACACATTTTATAGACTTTCTAACACAGTTTACCTGGACAGTGTAAATTGGTCCATAGAATGAAAATTTTCCCATATGTGATGCTGTCAGACTTTACAAGAGCTATAAAGCTTTTGTGGGAGCTTTGTATGTCACAAATGTAAATCAGGTTTTATATAAAACAAACTTGTTAACACTTAGGCAGTAGGAATGCAAGTACAATATGTTATTGCTTGCCAAAATGTTTAGTTCTGCTCATTGTAATAAGGTCATGGTGGACAGGAATCATTACGGGAGGTGATCATCTGTGAGAGAGATTGAAATGATTACAGAAAATAACAGTGTCAGGGCTTTCTTGCAGGCTTTACTATTACCGCTGTGTAGCACACTCCTTCAGTTTGAGACCAGCTGTTGCAATTATAGAAAAGAGAAGCATCAAAATTGGAAAAGCAGAACACAGCTCCTGAGGTTTTCATGTCTAATATAAGTATATCCTTGTAGAATCCCTTTTAAGAAGGAAGAGGTCTCCTGGGGTGAAGTAATCTTATCCATCCTTTGAGTGACTAATTGTATTGTTACTCCTTTATAAGGCAAGTGATGAACCAGTTGAAAATATGGCTTATACTAATCAGAAATATGCCTTTCAAGTCATTTCAACAACAGATTAAAGTACTGATGGCTGGCTCTTTCATTGCTATTATGTGCATGCCTTGATCACAGACAGGGAAATCTCTGGACTAGAGTGTGTGGAAACCCTGGCAAAATAATTGCTCGTTCTGCACATATTTGGTACAGGATTAAATCTCAGACAACAGTAGAAAGGCAGAGGACTGAATAAATCAGCACAGTAGGCAGAGATCACAAAACTTAAATGTCCTGCTCTGGGTTTTGTACAATTCATAGTGAAGGAGAGTCTAAGGATGAATCTGGAAGAAGATATGACCCATTTTTATGAATTTTTACAAGAACTTTCTTCCAAACACAAAGAAAACCCTGGAGGCAGTTAAAAATGCTTGTTTGGAAAATGGTTGTCATATTTGATCTGCCTCCTACACGTTGGCAGCTGTAAAATGGGAATCATTTAGAAGAAAAGCAATTCCAGGATGAGCTTCACACTGCCATAGCACCATGGTCTTACAGAAACCTGCATTTTTCTTTATTTCTAGTACAATAACTATACATACCTACTCTGCAGGGTTATAAACCAGAGAAAGTATATGTGTTTATGCTATAAATATGTTTTTAATGAAAGCCTCTTGGAAGTATAGTAATATTGGAGAGCTTTTTTTCATATGTAGGTGCATGCATGTGTGTGTGGTTTCATTTGAAAGCATTATCAGACAAAACTGTGTCCTCAGTGGCTCCCTATAGTGAATTTCAATCTCAATAACAGTGAGTAAACTAAAAATTATATTAAAGGCTATATCTCTTTAAAGTTCTGCAACTGCCCCACGGGGATTTGGATGCAAAAGCTTTGTTAAGGCCAGGAAAGAGCCTACTTCCTGCAGACCACAAAAATTCTGCTTCAGTAAGAGTCCTACCTCTGCCCTGAATTTCTCAAGGTGTTGCAATGCTCATCCTGATGCAATAGCTGTATGCAGGAGAGCATCTTAAAATTTATAGAAACTTGAAAAGTTATGCCTCTTCCATCAGATGATTACTCTTCCACTTCCCCCAATGCACATACACGTGCTTTCTTGCTCCCATTAACTTGAAAATGTTAGACTTTGACAAGGGTTACAGATATCTTTTGGGTATCACATCATATGTTCTCTTTTTTCTACTGAATGGCTAAACTACCTGTATCTGGGTGGAAGTGTGGATCTGCTGGAGGGCAGGGAGGCTCCAAAGGGATCTGACCAGGCTGGACTGCTGGGCTGAGACCAACGGCATGAGGTTTAACAAGGCCAAATGCCGGGTCCTGCACTTGGGGCACAACAACCCTGTGCAGCTACAGACTAGGAGACGTCTGGCTAGAAAACTACCTGGAGGAGAGGGACCTGGGGGTGTTGGTTGACAGCCGACTGAACATGAGCCAGCAGTGTGCCCAGGTGGCCAAGAAGGCCAATGGCATCTTGGCTTGCATCAGAAATGGTGTGACCAGCAGGTCCAGGGAGGTTATTCTCCCTCTGTACTTGGCGCTGGTGAGACCGCTCCTTGAATCCTGTGTTCAGTTCTGGGCCCCTCACCACAAGAAAGATGTTGAGGCTCTGGAGCGAGTCCAGAGAAGAAGCAACAAAGCTGGTGAAGGGGCTGGAGAACAGGCCTTGTGAGGAACGGCTGAGAGAGCTGGGGTTGTTTAGCCTGGAGAAGAGGAGGCTGAGAGGAGACCTTATTGCTCTCTACAACTACCTGAAAGGAGGTTGTAGAGAAGAGAGTGCCGGCCTCTTCTCCCAAGTGACAGGGGACAGGACAAGGGGCAATAGCCTCAAGCTCCACCAGGGGCGGCTCAGGCTGAACATTAAGAAAAAATTTTTCATGGAAAGGGTCATTGGGCACTGGCAGAGGCTGCCCAGGGAGGTGGTTGATTCACCTTCCCTGGAGGTGTTTAAGGCACAGGTGGATGAGGTGCTGAGGGGCATGGTTTAGTGTTTGATAGGAATGGTTGGACTTGATGATCTGATGGGTCTTTTCCAACATGGTTATTCTATGATTCTATAATTGTAGGAAATCATTCATATGCTCCATGTTTTAAGTTTTGCCCAAAGTATTAATGCCTGGAAATTAAAACTGGAAATCAGGTGTCTGCAATATTGGCAGAATAGTTCTTTGAAGGGAAAAAGAGTAAATTGAGGTTATTTCCACGTCACACTGAGTTCCCTGACTATGTGGTCATGTTAGCAATTTGCCAGGCAGTGTTTGGTAGCAGGAGGCTGCAGGACTGAACTCTGTGAGGAGACAGCAGGAGCCACCACCGTGCTAGACAGACAGTTCCATCTGGCTCCTGGATGGACCCAGGGCTGGCCAAAGCTGAGCCCACTGGTGATGTCGGTAATACCTCTGTGATAGAAAGTGCAAAAACACTGCTCAACAGCTGTAAAAGAGACAGGGTATATGAAAGAAACAACTCTGCAGATACCAAAGTCAGTGAGGAAGGAGGTGCTTCAGGCACCAGAGCAGAGGTTCCCCTGCAGCACATCTATAATCATGATGGAGCAGATATCCACCCTGCAGCCCATGGATGGCTCCATTCCAGAGCAGGTGGATGTACCTGGAAAGAAGCTGTAGCCTCTGGAGAGCCCACATTGGAGCAGGCACCTGGCAGGACTTCCAGCCTGTGGAGAGAACCCCACACAGGAGCAGGTTTTCTGGCAGGACCTCTGTCCCATGGGGAACCCACACTGGAGCAGACCATTCCTGAAGAACTAGAGCCAGTGGGAAGGGCCCACACTGGAGCAGATAATGAAGAATGCATCCCATGGGAAGGACCCCCCACTGGAACTGGAGAAGAATGTGAGAAGGAAGGAGCATCAGAGACTACATATTATGGACTGACTTCTACCTCCATTTCTCATCCCCCTGCACCATCTGGGGGAGGAGATAGAAGAGCCAGGACTGAAGCCAAACCTAGGAAAAAGGGAGTGGGTTGAGGTGAAGGTCTCGCTGTCCTGCTCTTTTAGTAACTGACAAAAAAGTAAATTAATCTTTCCCAAGTTGAGTCTGTTTTCCCCGGATGGCAATTGGTCAGTGATCTCCTTGTCTGTGTCTTGACTCACAAGCTTTTCATCTCGTTTTCTCCCCGTGTCTTACTGAGAAGAGGGAGTGAGAAAGCAGCTGGGTGGGCATCTGGCAGCCAGCCAAGGTCAACTCACCACACAGGGTAAAATATATAGATGTGGGATGATGATGTCTCGGATTTTGACACTTCTTTTTCATGTAGTGGACTTCACAGAGTTCAGAGCTTCTGCAGTCTTATAAAAGGCAATTTAAACTCCAGTTGGGAATGCATTATGGTTTCAGTTAAGGCAATAAAACATCACAAGTCACAGTGGTCTTTGTAGTGAAGCTTAGTCAGTAATAAGCTCTACACTGGAAATCATACAGATTGGAGGAGAGATAGGTGATAAAAATGTACAATCTCCTTTTTGCATCCTTACCTTTCATTCATTTTCAATCTTTACATACCGCATATATATGACTTACAGATATGACTGCATTTTTATTAGTTTATCCATTAATAATGTTGCAGATCTGAATACAGTTTACTAGCACCTGCTGTCTATTAAAAATGCAATTAATTCCATTCAGATACTCCTCATAAATGTAGAATCTGGATTTATCTAGTAATGATGAAGTCAGTTCTTAGTGCTGTTTGCTGCTTAAGGTGGAGCCTAACACTAGCTCAAGTGTTGCAGCAATGCCAGTCAGTGACCCTTAAGAGCTGCCAGCTCTTAATTAACAATCTGAATGTGTGACTTGCAGCACTCTACTCTGCAGTTGTAGTTCAGGGATAGCTGATAGATTAATACATTAGGTCACTCTAAAGGTCTTCTCCAGCCTAAACAAGTCTTTTGTTCTGTGAAAAGATTTAATTTCTTACAAATAAATATAAATGCTATTTCAGCCCATGATGGAAACTGTTGTTGTCCAGAAAACTTACCTTTAACTGATTTTGTTTGCAAGAAATTTACTTGTTATAAGTGGATTTGTGTATTTGTTGCTTCTTTGATTAACTGAAATTTTCTGTACATGCAGAAAAAAAATTAGGTTTCTGGGGAAGGTTACAGAAAAAAGCCTGATAGGTTGTGCCTGAGGGAATTTGAGCCCCTAAATTCTACCTGTGCTGTGTTTGATATTTCTAAATCCTTGTATGAGGTCTGTAAACTTTCTGCACCTAAGTTCTGTTCTTGAAAAGTAGATTACAGTGTCAAGCTATTATATTTTGTCATTGACCTCAACATTAAAAGTGTGAGAAAGAATATGTTACTTGCTGTGTTTTCAGAGACAAGGTTTATCTGTAAAATCAGCTTCCCTGCATGACTCATAAAACCTGTCTCCAAACAGGGAGGAAGTTTCTATTTAGCTTTCTTGAGTGACTTTTCCTAGTTTGTTCTACTGTGTGCAATGGTTTTCTTTCTGCTTTTATTTTACACAGGGAGATCAGGGTATTCCAGGGGACAAAGGTCCACAAGGTGAACGAGGGAAACCTGGCCCATCAGGAGAGAAGGGGGATGTGGGTCCTGCTGGGCCACCAGGAGACAGAGGCTATCCAGGATCACCAGGCCATCAGGGTCCCCCAGGCTCACCTGGACCCCCAGGGTTTCCAGTGAGTAAATGCAAATTTTTCTGGGTTGCTTGTGAAGGGAGCATATGCTGAGCAGTGGAAATTGAACTGAGCAATACTGCAGTATAAGAAGGACTAAGATGTCTTTGAGGTAACTCCACTGTTCAGTTAAAAAGTGAAGGTAAAAAAAAATACCGAGGTGATCAAGGACTTATTTTTAATTTTAGTTTTTAAACATGTGCTATGGATAAGCATTAATTATTTCTTTAGGTCCTGACAAATCATCGTGGCTGCTCAATACTGTTGATTTTCGACTTTTTCATAAGCTTAAGATCTAAAGTGTAAGTCTTTGTAACTGGAAAAAAAAAAAGGAGGCAGAGAAAAGTTGTTCTCAATAGAAGAGAAATCAGCATTTAAAAAGACAATAAAATGCTGCTTATAAATTGTAGATGCCTTGCTTTGTGCCACATGCACGCACCCATGTTATGGGTTCTTTTTACCCTCAATCAGACAGGGTAAAGCTCTGAAAAACTCTTCCAGCCAAGTCACTGGTCCTGTGATGCAGTTGTAGTTAGTAGACTGTGCATCAAAGCAGTTAGTACCTACGGAGGGTGAGAAGCTGGAAAGTACCATACAAAAGGCAAGTAATGCATAGCAGTGGCACTGGACGTCCATGCTGTCTTAGACAAAAGAGTTTAAAAAAACATAACATTCTGATCATGTGGACAGCTGGGAATGCCTCTTCCACCTCTTGGTGTTAGTGATCTTTATAGTATTACAATGTGTTTACACTGAAGGGGCTCTCTAGTTAAGTACACAACACAAGTATAGTAAAATATTTAAATTACGATGAAAGCTTTACATTTTTAATTATAATTTCAGCAATTTTAACATTTGTAGCATCACAAAGTGCCCTCTGTATGTTTCTTCTGATATATATCAGCATTTCTTTCCCTCATCAGGTTGATGGAGTTTCAGTTGAAGAAATTAAAAAATATATCCAACAAGAGGTTCTTAAGGTTTTTGAAGGTAAGAAGATGAAATATCATAAAACTAAACATAAATCTTAAATTCTGTTCTAGATATTTTATATCCCTGTAGCCTTTATACACATTTCTTTGTGTGTCATCTTATTCACGTTGGACTTAGCAGTTGCCTGGTTGCTGTACCCATCTTTAACTGTTGCTTAAGTCTACTTAATATAATTTTGATATATTCTGCTACTTGGGCAGTTTTTATCTTTATAACGAGGCTATCGTTTTGTGTATTTTTGCCCTTCTCCAGACTGCTACTCCTCAGAACTTTAACCTATTATGTATTTCAAGAGATGTTTATAGGCTGAAATTACCTCCTTTTCCCATTCAAATAGAATGGTAACGAGTATTTAGTCTATAATAACAAGTATTTAGTCTTAGGGGAGATGATTAGAGGCAACCAGCCAAGGGCAAGTCCTGCCTGGCCAACCTACTGGCTTTCTATGATGGGATAACCACACCAGTGGACATGGGAAAACCAACAGATTTGATCTATCTGGACCTCTGTAACACCTTTGACATCATCCCCTCCAACATCCTTCTCTCTAAATTGGAGAGAGATGGATTTGATGGATGTGTTGTTCACTGGATAAGGAATTGGTTGGATGGTTGCATTCAGAGTGTAGTGGTCAATGACTCTTTGTGCAGCTGGAGATCCATGACAAGTGGTGCCCCTCAGGGATCCATATTTGAACCAGTGCTGTTTAATGTCTTCATCAATGACATAGACAGTGAGATCAAATGCACCCTCAGAAAGTCTACAGATGACACCGAGCTGAATGGTGCAGTTGCCACACCAGAAGGATGGGATGTCATCCAGAGGGACCTGAACAGGCTGGAGAAGTGGGGCTGTGAGAACCTCATGAGGTTCAACAAGGCAAAGCGCAAGGTCCTGCACCTGGGTCAGGGTAATCTGTGATTTCAGTACACGATGGGGAATGACGTGATTGAGAGCTGCCCTGCAGAGAAGGACTTGGGGGTGGTCATTGATGAGAAGCTTGACATGAGCTGGCAATGTCTGCTCTCAGCCCAGAAGGCCTAGGCTGTATCAAAAGAAGTGTGGCCAGCAGGTTGAGGGAGGTGATTCTGCCCCTCTACTCTGCTCTCATGAGGCCCCCACCTGGAATACTGTGTCCAGTCCTAGAATCCCCAACATTGGAAGGATATGGAACTGTTGGAATGGGCCCAGAGGAGTGCTACAAAGATGATCAGAGGGCTGGAGCACCTCTGCTATGAGGACAGGCTGAGAGAGTTGGAGTTTTTCAGCCGGGAGAAGGCTCTGCAGACACCTTAGAGTGGCCTTCCAGTACCTGAAGTGGGTACACAAGAAAGGTGTGGAGGGACTTTCCACAAGGACATGGAGTGATAAGACCGGGGGAATGGCTTTAAATGGGAGAGGGGCAGATTTATACTAGACATTAGGAAGAAATTCTTCATGATGAAGGTGATGGGACACTGGCACAGATTGCCCAAGGAGGTTGCGGATTCCCTCTCCTTGGAGGTGTTCAAGGCCAGGTTGGATGGGCCTTGGGCAGCCTGATCTAGTGGGAGGTGTTCCTGCCCGTGGCAGAGGGATTTGAACTAGATGATATCTAGGGTCCGTTCCCACCCAAACCATTCTATGATTCTATGCTTCTGTTCTTAAGAAGAAGGTATTAAAAGGTGTCCTGCCTACAGGGAATGTTGTCTTTTGTCTTTATAGCTATTCCATTTTCTACACCTTACTAGTGTTTCCACATATCTTCTATTCTTTGTTTCACTTTGCCTGTTTTCTATCACCTTGCTTATTTTTTGTTTGATGCCCACTCTTCTCTATTTTTTTTCTTGAATCCTCCACCACAGTAAATACCAGCTAAATCATGAAATGCCTAGTTAAGTTTTTTAATCCAGTATAAATGAGACAGACTCAAGGTTAGTCCCTATTTTGTCTACCTCAAAGGACCACTGAAATGTTACTAAGTGCACTTTATTCTACCAGCATTGAGAGCTCATGCTGAAATCTCTGCAATTACTAATGTTTGGTGAGCACTTAGAGGTTTTTGCACAAATGTTGTCAGGATTTCAGCATGTTCCAAGGCCTGTTTGCAGTCTTTAAGCTCTACTTTGGAACTTATTGAGTTACAAACATATAAGGTAAAACTTCATAGGGGTGTTAGGTACTAATTATTCTGTCTTTGGATATTTTAAGTGCTTCTGGAACAGGGCTCGGAAGTCATTTGAAATGTTGGAATGCATTAATAAAAGAGAGTAGTAGTAGAAACTTTAATACAAATTTGTTCAGATGATTTCAAAGGGTAAAAACTCAGACATGAGTCTTGACATCTAGAAGGACCTTGACATTTAGAAGGACTAAACAGCTTGCTTTGGATACTTACTTTAGCTAGGGGGTTGGGGTTTATTTATTTTCCCATATTTTGCTTGCACGTTTCTTACCCATTTTTTTCTTGTGCCCTTTGTTAATGAAGAAAGGATGGCTCAGTTTGTATCCCAGCTGAAGCTGCCTGCTGCCATGCTTGCCTCCCAAGCCCATGGAAGACCAGGGCCCCCAGGAAAAGATGGGTTACCAGGGCCACCAGGAAAGGATGGTTTGCCAGGACCACCAGGAGAACGTGGAATTCAAGGTAGGAATTAAAAATAATGCTCCTATGAATTGTATCTTGAAATATTTATACACTTGCTAATGATTATTAAATAAGCCAGGATTACCTATCTAGCTGTCTAATGATTAACTTTTAAAACTGTACTTATGTTTCTCCAGAAGAGATCTAAGTATTAACCCTTAGTAAATGTGTGGATTTTACTGATTAAAAACTCCTAATCAGTGCATTTTATTCTAATAAATTATAAAGTTAATTACTGACAGATATCTAAAGCTGACAGATATGTAGACTATTGTTGCAATTTTTTTTTTTCATAAATACTTGAACAAGGAAGAAAAGCAATGCCAGTTCTCTAATGAAACTATTTAGATCGTGCTCTATATTTAGAGAGACCATATTCTTTAAGTAACAAAATTTGATCTCCAAGTCTGAGTGCTCTCAGTTCTGATCCTGAGACAAAACAGGGTAGGAAAAACTGAAAGCAAATATTGTTCTTTAAGGAGCAATGAAAACTAAAATATTACCACATGAATCCATCTTACGGTGAAGTAATCTGTTTTCACAAATCAGTTTCAGAGTAATCAGCTTTTCACTAGAACCCAAATGATAATTTGTACATTGCAGTGCATTCAGACAGTATAGGACGCTCATTCCACTGAAGTGTCTTTTACTGCAAAATTAACTTGAAGGGATCCAGCCTCTTTGTAGCTGTGCTCTGCTGTAGAGTCAGCCTGTCAGGAAGAGGAGAACAGATTAAAAGGAAAAAAGAATTTATCAATGAATAATATTTTGTGGGTAATATGTGATTTACAGTTTATCTGTAGGTAGTTCTTTATTATCTTTTGTTAGTTTGGTCTGCTCTGGAGTCAGAGCAAGTCAGACTGGAATGAAGAACATGAGAGCAAAGCTGAAGATGTGTGGATCCTAAAGCTATCAGAAGAATAAAGACTTACTAACATTGATAAGCGCAAACCCCTGACAGAAGCTTGAAAAATGTGATGAGCTCAGAATGAGAAGAACAAGCATAAAGGATCAAGGAAAACAATAAAAGGCTTAGAATCTTACAACACTGATTTCATCATTACCTAAATATTCAGATCTCTGTAAACAGTCAACTTTAATGTCAGTGCCAGATTGTTCAATGATGATGTATGTGGTGGTTAGTCTTACATGCTTCTGGGATGTGGAATGTTGTATTAGGCTTCATTTCCAGCTAGTGAGCATCAAGAGTAAAAATGATAGCTATACTTAAAAAAAAAATACAAAGCTGCTTTTTCATGCCTTATGCTTAAGTAAAGGTAGTGCCCTGTGTACACAGGATTTCCATTTATTTTACCAATATGCTCAATACACTTTTTTGATCAGTGCAAATTAAATGAGAAGCATTTACTTCTCTGATACATCAAAACATATGTAAAATTATAGTTCCAGAGAAAGAAAGCAAAAATTTGTATTGCTTCCTTTCCACACTCAGAGTAAGAGATAGAGAGATAGTACCATGAGGGAAGCACACTTTAAAATGCCGTTTATGCCTTTCCGAGTTGTGCCTGTGCGTGTTATTGTTTTGTGCAAACAGTAAAAAGAAATTCAAATCTCTGAGTGGATTGAAAAGTATCCTTTAATATTCCAGCTTATTTTCAGCCATAAAAGACATAGTGGGCAAGACCTTTTGAAGAAGCATGTTACATGCATGTGTGACAGACCCTCGAGGTAGCATGCTGTGTGCACATCTATCAGAGTCATAGTATGCATTTGGTATTGACTGCCAGATATTTCTTATTATGTTTCTTACTTGGTTGTAGCCCAGATTGCCAACTGTGGAGTTTTGATCAAGTTTTGCTGTTTGCAGTAATATGAATCTGGGCTGACAGAGTGAGTTAGTCACTTGTCCCATCCAGCTAGTCGATATAAGTAGGTACTTTTGGAGAGCGATCAACAGGACCTCCAGAGCACTTTGCAATGCTGAATGCTGAGCAGAAAGTCTGCTAGAGCCACCTAGCAGGAAGGGCAGGTATAACCTTGTGTCCGAGGAGGTATTTAACTTACAGTTTCTCAAGGATCCCCCCCGTACACCTCAAGTGCAGCATCACTTGCACTGGGAACTGGCCAGGTCTGGCTTGGCCAGATTCTGCTAGAGCATCCTTCTGCACAGCAAACCAATAGGTAGGGGTTAGTTCCAGAAGCAGAAAACATAGATATCAAGTCTTCAAAGTGCAGGCATGATCTTCAAAAAGCATATTTAACAAGTAGAGTCATTCATTTCCAATAAAGTCCAGAATGTTACCTGCTGGCCTGCAGCAAGGTTCATACTCAGATACTTCCCAGTGTTTCGGATACTAATAATTTTTATTTTATATGGTGGTCTTAGTAAAAATATAAACAAACAAAGCAGAAAAAAAAAGAAACAGAGTTGTAACATATATGATGAAATATGCTATTGGCGTTTAAATAGACTTCATATAGCAATGCTTAGAAGACAAATATGGATATTGATTCATTTAAAAAAATATGCCATGCACATCAGCAAGCTGATTCTGTGAAGCAGTGTTACAAGTGAAAGGAACAACAACTGCTTAAGAGGAAGCAGAGGAACTGTTCACTTTATGCGTGTTTTAAAGGATTCTAGTATGTCAGACGGAAACACGAAGGTTATTTCAAGACTTTAAAGCCAAGCTCACTGTACATTTGCAGTGAGCCAGCGTATCCTGTGTTAGAGGATCTATCTCAATTAACTCCTCTGACTTAACTGGATTTTTCAAACTATAATACAAAGTGGTCCATTAGAACAAATTCCCCTTGGGATGTTATCCTTTATGTTAATGACTATTGTTTTTGTTTTTCTCAGTAGACAAAAAAAGGTTTCATCTTAGTTAAACTGCATTGTTTTTATCAGACCAAGGAAGAGATTTTTATAGATCCTCATATTTCATGGTGACCTGGAGAAATCAAACATCACAGCTCAGGGAAGAAAAATCCCATATCTTTATTGCTGATCTCTTTTGTAAAATGTGTATCTCTTATTATAGTTATTAATTTGCACAGTGCAAGCATCTAGAAATCCTGGCTGACATCAGGAACTCACTGGTAATAGCCATTGTCCAGACACAGTCGCAAGTTGCTCTTATTTTCAGCGTTATCTCCTGTAAAGTGTTCTTTGCTGTGGAGAGTGAAGTTAACCTGTTTTACCTTGATTTGAAACCCATTCAGAATATGTACTGGAGGCTGGATGAGAAGGCTTGCTCTTAGCACCCTTCCTTTTGCTTTGCAGTTGTTTGTTTTTAAGCACGCAGAGTATTTGCATAGTAAAACGCAGGGAATACTTCGGTCTGATTGCTTCCTGTCATTGGTAGTGTGTTTGCCTCATATTTGAATTAAAGAACCTCAGATTTCTCTAGGTAGTTGACATGCTAGTTTCATTACCCTTGCATTTGGAGGAGGATCTGCAAGATACAGATGGAATACCTTTTGGAGCTTACTGAGTGAGAGAGCTTGTGTTATTTTCAGATAGAGCTGCGAGTGTTGTGGTAGTGATGTCTTTCTGACTATAGAGAGCACCAAAGTGCAAGCTATATTTTAGCTATCACCACTCATCTGTGTGCATAAGAAAGCTTCTCCATTTGAACACATACTTGCTGTCACATGTTTACTGTACTGCCCATGTCGGGTACATGTTTACATACCACAACCCTTGGGTTGCAGGAATTACAACAAAATTTCTGGAACCTGAGTGAAAGGCTTTGCTAAAGCAGTCGCCTTTTGAATTAAGCAGATACTTCTTACTGGAATTGTAATTCTCGCAGTAAAAATAGATAGCATCTTATATGTGCCCTAGATTAAAAACAATAAATCAAAAACAGATTTAAGTGTATGGTAGTACTTTCCTTTGACTGTGTTTGAGTTTGTCACTTTAAGCTCAGACAGAAGGGAATATCATCTTCCAGAAGTGTATTCATGGCCCTGCTTCTGAGCAAAATATACCTCATTAAAAATCAGATATTTTCCTGCTGGAATTACACATTGCATTGTTCAGATTGTTTACATATAGGCCTGTTTACTAATATGCCTACACCCTGTTAAATAAAGCCTTATTTTTTAAAAGATACCTGGGAATTTTTGTATTAAACTTCAGTGTCAACAGAATGTACCTGTCAGGGTGTTCAAATTACACCTTCGCATGTATATTCAGATACAGCCAGTAATGGTGTACACTACCACGGATCATACATCTGCATTGGCAGGCTGTTCTTTGTGCTGTCATGGGTTTTTTTTCCTTCATGTCTTGAAGTCCAGTGATGTTTACAGTCTTTGAGTCCGTCTCAGTCTCTTTTCAACTATATTGCCTCAAATACCTACAGTAATGGTTATCATGGAGCTTGTAAATGTGATATATCGTAAATGTGATTTCTCTCTTTTCCCCATAACTAAAGAAATGCAAACCAAATGTTTAGTGGCAACGCTACTTTGTAAAATTGCAATTAACTGGGTTTGTAGTGAGGAATGTACTGTATCTATTGTAAATAAAGAAACATAGAGGTATGTACAATAAATAGAAAATGTAATAGATCCTCTGGTTGTGTGATTGAGCTTCTCAAACAATAGCAACTGTGCGTTACACAAGATTTTCAGAGCGAACCAACTTGATGTAGTTGTAAATACCACTATGTCATTAAAGAGCAAAATCAAGATTCACAATTGAATAGAAACATCTGCATTTTCCCTTTCTGAGTTTTTATAGCTTGTGTGCATATATGCCTTGTGCAGTTCTACTTAACACAACTTGGTGACCAGAATGCATGATTAATGTTTCTATGAGTTCTTTAACAGTTGATTTCCTTTTGTTATGTTATGCATGTGTCTCTGCATGCATTTTCTCATGTTTTTTCCTCCTGCAATTTCCTTGTTGGGGTACCAAAAGAAGAATAAGATAATCGGTGCTCTGTTTTTGAGACCTAGAATGATTGCAGCAGATAATAGACTTTCTACTGCAGTGTATAATGTGTTGAAGAGAAAGCTTGAATATTCTGTGTACCATTCCCACTTCATTGTGTCTGTTGTAAAAAACTCTTTACACTTACAGTTGTCTTGTGAAGTGGCAGTGTTGCCATAGACCACAGTTCACTGACGAGACAACCTTTGCTATCAATCTGCCAGTGCCCATTAATGTCTATGAGACATCAGGTGGATTGATACTACTATGCTAACTGGTCAGCGAGAACTATTCTCTTTTAATTCAAACTAAATTACAGCTCTTCACAAGAGGAAGTTTGTTGTATGGCATACAAAACACTGGAACTGTACTGGTCCCTGGAGCAGAACAAATTTAATTCCAGCTGTGACTAGAAGTTAGTAAATTAATCTTCAACATATGTCACCTTACGTGCCAACTTCTGGGGTGTTGGGGAGGGAAAGGAAGAAGGTTTCCTTATAATCCCTTCTAAAATAATGGGTTGTGGCACGTGTCACACTTCTTCCTTTAAAAATGCCTTTCTGCCCTATCCTACATAAATTGCATTGTCTAAACAGATGAATTTAGATGGATTTTTAACTTGAACTATTAAGTGAAATGTTGCACTTATACCTAGGAGTCCTCCCCACTAAAACAGCTAGAGTGTTTCCGACTAATACTTTTTGCAAGCAGTTTAAGGAAAAGGAAACAGGTTGGGCATGAGTTGCGGAATTGGAGAAGATGGAAATTATTAGATAAATACAACGCTATCGCCTGTGAAGGAAATAGACACAAACATGCAAAGTACAGTTAGCAATCATAGCTTGTCACAGTATGCAGCCACTTGGGTCAAAGCAGGCTTTGCATGCTAGAATCTGTAATATGTACAAGCTTTAAAGATGCCTCATTCCACATGAGGGCTAGTGCGTAACACTGGAGGGGGAGTAGGTCTCTCACGTGCAGGGGAATACTTGAGCATATAAATTCCCATTTATAGTCTAAAAAGTACAGACATAAAGAACAGACATAAAGATTTATGTAGAGTGGAGAGGGCAAAGCCTTGCTCAGTTTAGGGCCTATCAGAGAAGGGCTGGTAAGACTCCAAGTGGCCTTTGTATTGGTGCTTCACATGACTTCATCTCTACAACTACCTGAAAGGAGGTTGTGGAGGCGAGGGAGCTGGCCTCTTCTCCCAAGTGACAGGGGACAGGACAAGAGGGAACGGCCTCAAGCTCCACCAGGGGAGGTTTAGGCTGGACATTAGGAAGAAATTTTTCACAGCAAGGGTCATTGGGCACTGGCAGAGGCTGCCCAGGGAGGTGGTTGATTCACCTTCCCTGGAGGTGTTTAAGGCACAGGTGGATGAGGTGCTGAGGGGCATGGTTTAGTGATTGATAGGAGTGGTTGGACCCGATGATCCAGTGGGTCTCTTGCAACCTGGTGATTCTGTGGTCCTATGATTCTATGAACAGGTGACAGTGGAGCATAACACACATTTGTTTCTTTATTAGAGGAACTTCAGGAAGGTAACTTAAAATCTTAGGGAAAGAAATCTTCATGTTTTCCAGAAGAAATCTGTAACAACTGTCCCAGAAAAAGAGCTGAACATGTGTTTTCCCAGTTACATTGTTTTAATGATTTCTTGTCAGCAAGATACACTGAAGATCACTTTTTATAATAAGAGGATGCTCTTATTTTCATATCTTTATTCTGCATAGGTTATAGAGGACAGAAAGGGGAAAGAGGTGAGCCTGGAATTGGACTACCCGGTAACCCTGGACCACCCGGCCCTGCAGGTACCAGTTTCCAGATTTATTTCTGTTATTTATGAGCTAACAGGCCTTTCTCGTGCTGTTTTTATGCCAGTGCCTTTCCTCTGGCATTTGATCTTAACATGGGGCCAGACCCACCTGCCTTCTTGCAGGTGAGCTGGCACGCAGCTGAGTGTCAGTGATGAATCACGAGGCACTCTGGCAAGGACTCTAATTCTAACTTTGTTTTGCCAGCTGTCGGCCTCCCGGGCCCACCAGGAACACCAGGATCACCCGGACCGGAGGGGCCACCTGGACCCAGCGGAAGATGCAATCCAGCAGATTGCTATTACCACATATCACAGACTCGGTCACGCACCAGCGGGAAATAAAAGCCCTCTACCCTAGATACTTGGGTTCACAGTCACTTTTCACACTTCTCATTGAGTTAATTTAATCTTTCTAATATTTGGTGCATATTTTTTCCCTCGACACTGCCTAGTATATAGATAATTTATGAGGTGCAGAATTGAGCCTTTCTCTATGTTATTTGCAGTGTCATATTTATGAAAGGATGACATTTATTTTCCAGAGTGCATTCCATGTGTTATGTTTCTCATATTTATTTTGCTTAGAGGAGAAAATAGGCCCAAATTACTTTCATAAGTTTCTTTCTTCAGACAAAAATTATTTTATTGTTACTTCAGACAGTATGTGTGCCTCAGTATGTAAGCTGGCTTTGTTTTTCTTGCCAGTGGCAAAGCTTAAGTAGAGAAAATGCATTTCTGAAGTTTTAAAGCGTACCTTTTCATGGTGAATTCAGAACCTGAGCTGGAGCACTGGAATTTCTGTTTGGACTAAACATTCATGTCCCCCGAGGAGGCTCCAGCACACTTTCTGACCTGGGTCTGTGTTGTGCACCTCGAATGCTACCCACCATTTCAGTCACTTCCTAGATGTTCGAAGAAGAAAATGAAGATGTTTTTGATCTCTCTCTAATCCCATCCAACATTCAGCTTCAGACAGACTGGAAATTCATAAGGCGTAGCCGTGACAAGTGTTTCTCCTGACTGGATGTTAGCCTAACTGAGGGCTTGTACGTGCATTTAGTCATGGTTACATTATACTCCAGATATTAAGCTGTTAGGGACTGTGGTGGTGTTCCTAGCTGAGAACTGGCACATCGAGCTCTCATGTGGACTTAATAAGTGCAGCCTCACTGCCTGGAATAGAGCTGTGCTGCCATTTGGTCTGTGTATGGCAAAGATGACCTCTTGTTTTAAGCAGAGGTGGTGAGTACACAGGGAGACAATCAAAAAATGAACCTCACAAGTCTCTGATCTTACAGGTGGCACAGTTTTCCTCTTCCTCCTGCAACAGATGTGCCAAAATAAGCTTGAGAAGAATGAGAATACAGTAGAACGCAAAACTCGTAGGTCCTAATAACTGGTGGCAAAAAATAATTTGAATTCAAGAGAAATTCAGAAAAAAAGGCAAAGCCCTCCTTTGAAAGGTGAAAACATGAGAGAATATGATTGCTTACAGTTTGCAAACATTCAGTATATCCTACAGGACCAGACTTTGTCAATCAAGAATGAGACAGAAAAATAGTGTAAATAATCTAGAGCTCAAAGGGTTGAGCAGAAGATGGAGAAAATCCATCATACAGAAGCTGCTTCTGGAAAGGAGGGTGGCCAAAGTTTCACTCCTGATTATTAGGAAACAGATGATCCTAAGTTAGTCCTGGGGAATTTGCTACAGTGCAATAGAAAGAGAAGGTGCTATTGAGAGAACACAGACAGCTATAACCCTCAACCTCAAAATAACTGTGTCATAAAAAACCAGTAGTGAGGGCTCTTGCTCCTCCATAAGGAAGCCAGTGTTCTCTTCTACTGCAGACAGGGAAGTGGTTTTGGTGACTTGGGCAGTGCTGAGCTCCCAGGGCAGAGCTGAATTCCCAAATTGGAATTCTCTGGGTTCCAGAGAAGCTGTTGTGAGACACAGATCTTTGTGACTTCTGGGTTTTGCTTAAAAACAGTAAGGAATGACTGGTTAGAGTCTTCAAAAAAAAAAAATGCCAACCAAACACTTAGCTGAGGAGTGCCTCCAGGCGCACTTTCTGCGAGGGAAAGCTGCCTTCTTGACTTGTTAATCAGTGAGATGTTTGGAGGGGAGAAGGTGCTTGGCACAAGAAAGACATATAAGTAAACACAAAGTCTGAAGGTTGAGATTAAACACCTGGGATGGGAGAGAGCAGCAGGAAAGAGGACAGCAGAAAACCTGTGGTTTACCATGAAACCATCTCCTGAAGTGAATCTGTGAGCTGGGGACCGGTTGGGGGATCAAGGTGTTTTGTCAGTTGTGAGGATGGGGACAGCCAGGTCAAAGCCCACGGGTGAACAACAGACCCCACATTTCCTTTCCTACCATAACTGCCCCTTCTTTAGGCCAGAGCATCCTCTGCTCTGTCTGCCAATGTCTATTTTGGTGTATGAACACCAGCTGGGGAACGGGCCACATACTGTTTTCCATTCAGTCAAATGAACTGCTGGTCAGGTATCTTGCATGAACATTTTTTTTTCTTCTATTTCTTTTTACTTCTCTAGTAATTCCAATATATAAAAAAAAAATCTAAATATTTTTTTACTTCTGAAGTTAATTTTAAACTTTGTTTTCTGTGATAATATCAGAAAGGGTGCTGTCTTGTAAAGAATATCTGTGTGGTTGAGAAGCTTCCAAGCAGCCCCCGTACATCAGGCTGTACATAGACTGTTGTGCCATATAAGCGATATGTGTATATTTTGGGGCTTTTAGTTAGTGGAAACTGAGCATCTGTTATTCACCAGATGCAATTGCTGTATGTTAATTTACTTGAACTTATTGGAAAGTAGAACACTTTTTATATTTGAAGAAGTTTTATTTTTTCATCTATGTTTCCTACAGATGCCTTTTTCTTTTTATAGGCTCAAATCTAAAGGACTTTTTAAAATGTATTTGAACATTTTCAATTGATTTGCAGGTAACTTTGGTAATTATCTTGTTGTATTATGTTTTCTTTTTGCTAAAAGCCCAATTTAATTTTCTCATGTGAGAAAACGGGTATTTTATTATACAGGCTATCTTGATACCTTTTTAAATATGCCGCGTTCTTCACTGGGGTAGGGCAAAGTTAATCCCAGTTTAACTTTACTTCACACTGGCTTGCTCCTACTCTATGTTTTTAGAACTGAAAGCAGAATGCAGCTGGAAATATGCTTCTATGTAGTTTTCAGGCTTTGCCCTATAGATTTCTTTGCAGTTTCAGGCTGATGTTGTCTTAGGTTTGGGGAATGGAGAGGGCAGAGGGGTGCTGATCTGTTTTATTATTTGCTTTATCAATTTTGTGTCTGTTCTGAGCTGTCTGTGCTGCAGTAAGCATTGCAAGGAACTAAACACAGAAGGTTATTTTTTCCAGTAGCACAGTATTTTTTTCTGATTTGAGTATGCTTACATGCAACAGGACTTTGAACTGAAGTAACTTTGACAAAATGTTTTAAACCTTTCTTGAAAGCACTCTAACCTTTGTTCTAGTTGAGGGTCAATTATATTTTATGGCAAGTTGCTTTATTACCTTCTTAAGAAAGAGTTGGGGTTTTCTTTAAATAGCTATGTACAAAACTACTCAGTTTGCTTAAGGAAAATAGTAACTTGGTTAGATGGGAACTCCTCTGAGGCTGCAACATCCCTCCTTTTGTCCACACGGTGGAGTTCAAGACCTGTGTTCAGGACAAAGGAATAAAAACAGGCTGAACTCGCTCAGCAGCCCAAGAAATGACCCAGTGCTGTGTAGACTCACGGGACAAGAGTCGGTGTTTCTGATTTTGTTTCTGATTTTGTTTCTGATTTTGTTTGTTTCTGATTTTGTTCGAGAGCCTCCTTTTTTGTTTGTTTGTTTTCCTAACATAGTTATTTTTGCATGGCAGTATTTGCAGAAATACTGCCTTTCTTGGATTATTTTTCTGCAGGTAATGTTGCTTAGGTTTAGATATTTACACATTGTAGGAGAACATGCAGTAATAGGACATGGTGCTTTCTGTCCGGTGTAATGCTGTTTGTCTCTAGGGGAGCAGGGATTCTGCTACAATTAAAGAAAAATTACAGCAGCATACTTGGTACAGCCAAGTCACAGTGCAGCCTACCTAGTGGTGTTTTAAAAACCAGTATTTCTGTCTTGAACTGGATTTGAGTTCAATGCTAAAAGAGCACTATGATGTGGAAACAGGATTGATTGTATATTATCCCTTTATGTTTTATGATTGTGGATTGTGTTAGATATGTACAGCTTTGTTCATTAAGCATATTTTTTAAATAGTGGTTAGTTACACAAAACATTTTGGCATTTTTTTTTCACAAGGGTGAAATGCTATTTTTCATGTCAGTGTATGCTTAATTTTCTTTTTCTTTTCCTGTAATGTTTACATAAAAGTCTTTGAAATAAAAAAGGATGCTCTTTACGTACAAGTCTGTGAAAACCCCAGGAGCTAAACTAGTATTTTATGAACTTGTTTTCTCCAAATACACTACTTAAAGCCAACCCCTAAACATGCTTTTTACCAATTCAGTAGAACCGCTGCTCTAACTTGACATGTTAGAATATGAGAAATATCTCAGGAATCAAAATACTGTTGGGTTTAGGGGGGTTTTATCATGTGCGTGTTAGATTCTGAATAAACTGAGTCATATAAATTTTCCTTGATATCTGTTATGTCCATTAAAATGAGACTGTTCTCGATGAATGTTTAAAAATCAATCTCAGTGTACACAGGCCATTGAGAACAAGTTTAACCGTGACCTTGCCTTGGTTGCTATTTAAGTGGAAAAGTCAATTTTCATTACGGAAATGCGATTTTCAAATATTAATTGCTAACAGAAATTACAGATTCTAGACCAAAATAAGTTTGTGGCTAAAAAAGAATGTAGTCTTCATGTCTTTTAGAAGTTTTATCTCCAAGTCGGCTGTTCTACAAAGACAAATGCATTTAATTATTTACTGAAGTTTCAATGTAAATATATTCTGTCTCCAGTGAATATATTTGAAGGATTTTCAATGACCTACCTTATATGGTTGGACTCGATGATCTGGTGGGTCTCTTCCAACCTGGTGATTCTACGATTCTGTGATTATTTTATGATTATCTTTCATTTCTGAATGATATGCAGCTGTCACTGAATGAATTACGTTACGTGCTGTCTGGTTGCTTCTCTCATTCACTGTATTTTTGGTTTGCAACACTTAAGGTTCCGTTCAATGGAAATGTATTAAGTGGATAGAAAATTGCTTTTTTTATATTATTATGTGGCCATTTATATCTAAAATAGGATTGCAGATGGAAATAGAAATGTGTCGCATTCTTCCTGTATGAGGTTGTGTCAGTAATTACAACCTTTCCTTCAGTGTCAGATCACAAGAGTGAGGAGGTGAGCATGAAGGAGAGAAAGGAGAGGCACAAAGCCACCTCGAGGAGCCCCATGGAGTATTTTGCACCGGGGCTGCAAGGCTGGATTGGCTGAAATCAGAGGGTGGTTGCTTTTGACCACACCAGTGTCAGGCTTGTGCTCCCCACAGGCTGCTGGGTGAAACTTGGGGCTCCACATTCAGGAGGGAAAAAAGTGAAAAAATCATGACCATGTATAGGTGTATATATATCTACACACACACAAAGTTAATATAGTCTCTTAATCAGATATATAATTTTCCTGTCTGAATATGAGGTAATCACTTTTATTAAAGAAACTGATTCACCAAACCATTTGACTTTAGGTATTTCCATTGTCCTCCTGCTGCCTAACTCTCCCAGGAGAAAAAGATAACTCCCAGATCAATGGCATTTTAAAGGATGCTAGGTAACGATTTGACCACTAACTTGATTTTCTTTATTAATATTTCAAAGTGGTTTCACCAAGTTTGATTTGTCTGTTGTCCGAAGCTGCCGCAATTTTACTAGCTCTTTCGCACGCATACACAGCATAAAAACAGAGCAGTAAAACTAAAGATTGAGAAGAGGAGAATAAAGCTGAAGCCGTGACAAATCAAATGGGAGTAAGGTGCCCAACAAAATAAAGACATTTCTTCTTTACCTGTCATCTGTGAGCGGAGGAGGGGCAATGGCTGCATTTTAAGTGTAAAGGAAGCAGAGACTACATGGACAAATACAAGTATAATGATGAGCGTGTTAAGCAAACACATTGCATCCAGTTATCTTAGCAATTTAAAAACATTTGCAAAGATCCAGCATGTGTTTGTACATGGAACACAGCTGCTAGGTTGTTGTCTCTGGAACTAAGGGACTCGGTTTCTTGTTCCCCTGGTTGCAGATGTGTGTGTGGCTTTGTGTAAACTCAGATCATGACTAGGGTATTCAAGGAAGCAAAATCCAGCATAATCCTCCCCAGCCTTGCTTTCTTGCCTTGTTTAGGTGCTCCAGCTTGTGCTCTAGGGCTACCCCTCATCTTTTGGCTGGAGAGAGACTTTGGCCTTTCTGAAATATTCACAAGGTTTTTTTGGTAGCAATTCATACCAGGTTGGTTGAACCTAGTGATGGCTGTGGCAGAAAATTTATATAAACTTTATATAAATTATAGATGTTTTACAAGGAGATATATATATATATAATTACAGTATTCAGCAGCAGTGTTACTAATACTTACTAGTAGCCTAGTAGGGAAAGCACTGCAGTCAGCACTTTAAAATTCCAGATTGGATTGTGAAAAATTGGTTGTATTTTTGAGGACAGCTGCTAACATTTTTCTCTTGGTCCCTGCCTACACTTAAGTAACTGGGGGGCTAAAACATACATATATCTCAATGCAACTAAACCTCCAGAGTTAAGAGTGGTGACAGAGATCCTGATGTCCTAGTCTCTTGGTCATAACAAATCTTGTCACCATTACAAGATGTTGAACCAAAAGGAGTTGAGAAAAAGATTTACGCAGGTCTTCACCAAGATTACAAGGACCATCTGGTTAGAATAGGCAGCACACTGTCAGTGGCTTGTGAAACCTCTCAATCTTCTTACTTCATGCTTTCTAAATACTTTTATTTAAAATTACACATTTTTTTTCTCTATCACCATAGTTGATACACATTTCTTTTAAATTCATAATTCCATCATTTTCCAAATCTTTATTTACTTGAATGTGCTGTTAATAAATTTCAGTTCCTGATATTTTTTCACATACACTCTACCACTCTTCAGATAAAATTTTTCCACTGTTGAACAAGATTCAGAACTGGTAAATACTCAAATTAACCATTGGGTCTGATCCTGGCTTGCATTGTGCCTGAGGATTTATTCTTCAGTTCTGTGTTTTAAATTAGAACTTGCAACTCAGCTTGAAGGCAGAGAACCTGTCACAATGTTAAGCTATCCACTTATCTGGGTTCCGCATTGAATTGGCCCTCGGTGTTGAATCTGTTTGATCATAATAATTCTTATTTGCTTTTTACATAAGAATATTTTCTCTTATACCTGAGTTTCTTTCCACCGTGGAATTTTATGCATTTTTCAGACTGTATGTTTTAAAGCACTTCATATTTGTATTTAAATGTTGGGGGGTTTTTTGCTTCTTTTGATTCATTATGTTTATGCATTACATATGGAAAATAATATTTTTATTCTCTTATCAGTTGGGGTTCTTTTCTTTGTAAAAGTTTTACACACTTTATAGTCAAAATAAAAGTTTGCTGGTGAGACTGCAGTTTGTCATTACCACTGACTCTTGTGTTGTGTCACAAATACTTTTGAGGACCATGCCCTCAATCATTAAAAGCTGACCTAATTCTAAAATTTTATGAAACACCTCCACGTGTGAACAATCTAATCAACCTTGTATGCAATTGTCTGTATTCATTTCCTAAGAGTGAAATTCTTTGCATTCATCTATTTGATGACTTCTTGTAGTATTAGTATAGGAGATGTAGGTTATGAGAGAGTTTGGCCATACTGGAGGTGCAGGAAAACTGTTCTGTCTCAGCTTTGCCCAGTGTCTCTGGGAAGGAGGACAGATTTCTTTATGCCTATTTTCTTCCCCCATTGTTTCCCTGAAATCTTAACCCAGTGCTGCTTCTGTGGCACTAAGCAGACAGCTGAAGGCACTAATATAAACCAGGTTGAATCTTTACAAGTAAGTCTTATCTACAAATGTTTTGTCTTTTTCCAGTAATTCCTTTTAGAGTATGCATTATACCAGTACCTTTCTCTTTAGTGTTGTCTTATACCTTACATTCAAAATGCATAGCTCAGTTGATCATGTTACTTCTTCATGTTCTCACATGGCACAAGTCATCTCTTTCGAACACAGATAAAGAAAGCCTAGGATAAAAAGCAATGCTTAAAGCAGGTATGACAAAGTTTGTTTTGGAAAATTTGGATAAATAATAGAGAAATGTAAAGAAACATCATCAGATGGTTTCATTGTTACCTTTGAGAGAGAACAGTCGTCAGAGAAGACAGAGAAGTCAAAAACACATATAGTTTAATTTACACAGAGAGAAACAGAATTCTGCATTGCACATTTTCCTCTAAGGATTGAGTTTATCTAAAAATGGCAACTTGGGATGTGTAATGGTGGTGTTCCAGCTGGTATTGAATGTAAACATACATACAAAAACATATAGGGGGTTCAAACATTATTTATTTGTTTGGGTTTTTTTCTACAACCACAGATGTTACTTCAAAATTTGTAATCTCTACTGTAAAACTTTTTTTTTATTTCTGGGAATTTCACATTCCCTTGACCTTTTATTTTAATTCTAGCCTTTTCTTTTAATTTCACATAGAAGGAGAGAAGCTGGAATAGGCTTCATACAAAATTACAAATGCAACACACGTTGGAGTGGAAAATGAAGAGGTTATTCTGCATGGTTAAGTCATGAGAACCCAGCAGTCATACCTTCACAGAGATTTACAGCATAAATGGTAGCAGGTTTTCATAAGAACAACCTCCCACCCGTGTTCCTACAGTTGAATTGAAGAGCTGAGGGAGTCTTAGCATATCCTGTCCAGGACGCACACAGAGAATAAAATGACTGTGCATAAAGTGATGTAATTTTCACAGGAATGTTCTGGAATTTATTTTATAAGCATAAGAATAGCTACAACTGAAGTAAAATCTTTTTCTTTATTTGATAGCTGAAGACATTGTTTCACTGAATTCTGTGTATATAGTAAAGGGGGGAGGCAGAGAAATCATGGAAACTTTTTATTTTAAAAAAACAACAATAAAAATCAAATAGACAAGAGCCTTCCCCCTCCCCCCACCAGAAAAAGGGATGCCAGAAGGCAGCACCTGTGTATTTCTGTAAGCACCATTGTGTTCCACCTTGTGTTGCTAAGTTCCCCTTTAGAAAGAATGTACAACCACTGGGTTAAAAATGCCTTACTGAAACCTTGGTTGAAAGGTTTCTCCTGGTTTGTATTTCTCCTTCATTCCTTATTTTTTTTCTCAGCTGTCCGTGCAGGATACAAATTGATGTTGACATTTTGTTGCGCCTGCGTTGCCCACTCATGGCCCTTTCACGTTCTTATCAACTCTCTGTCCGGCTTGCATCCTGCAAGATGATGGCTCGCAGTAGCCGGGAGGGCCGGGAGGGCCAGGAGGACCAGGAACCCCAGGCTGTCCGGCCACCCCGGGGCGACCACGTTCACCATCACGGCCTTCCCTGCCGTAGCTGGCTTTGCCTGGTTCACCTGGAAAAGTGGATGCAGCTCTAAAAACTGGCACACTATGACTTGCTTCGTATATATGTAGCTTTACTAAACATCCTGTTCTTAAAAGGGGTAAGAAGATGCCTTTTTACTGCTCTCAGGGGATTCTCCAGAAAGGTGCTCGCTTACAGGGACAGTTTTCCTCTAACAGACAGCCAAGCTGTGTTTATACATCTACAGCAATGAAATTTCACTTCTAATCTTCTCCAGTTATACTGGAGAAGACTGACTGCTATAAAACACTATGCAGACCACACCACTGGCAATGCGTATGAAGGTGTAGATGTTACTCACTTTGTTCAGCGTGATGTTAGCGTTCCAAAAAGAGACATATCGAGAATTCATTTTTATTCTCCACTAAGGTGTGTTGGAGAAATGTATAAAGAGGAATTGCTGAGCACTAAAGTATCTTTTTGCTTCTAAATCTTCAATAGAGAGATGAAATATGATTTCAGCAAGCCTCTTCCAATGATAAATTTCTAAAGATGACAACTCTGAGTTTCACAGGCATCCAAGGTGTCAGTACATGCTAAATTGATTTTTTTTTTCCTTTTTACGAAGAGAGACAGAAAGGAGCTCTAGTGAGTGATGAAAATATGTTTAGTTTCATTCGCTGGCCACTAGACGCCAGTCGTGCTGTATTTATCAGCAAGAACCTGTCCGAGACTCCTGTTAGATAATACTGCAAATAATTAAGACAAAAATAAAGGACAATTGTACTTTGCATGCCCTAAGTTATGTGGAGGTTTTCAAGACTGCTGTGACTACCAGGGGGATAATCTAGGATTTGTAGCCTTTTGTTTGATCTATTGATTTTTGTATGGATAAGGCACTTTATACGTGTGTGTGTGATTACCTCTTTTTTTAATGCTTTGTGTACATTTTTCCTAGTCTTTCTACACTAAGATAAATGGGGTGGTAGCTCCTTAGTAAAAAAGCTTTTATTTCTGATTTGTGACTGCATCTTTACCTATGAAGTGAAAATTATGAACTACTGTTATTTGGAAGTTTATTGCTTAATGGGCAGCTTTTAACTTTTTAAGCCAGCTTGAGATTTCAGTTCTGAATAGTTTTTTACTACATCTCTCTTCTTTATCTTCACACTTTTATATTTACCTGGAAGTCCCCTTGGTCCAGGGTAACCTTTTGGTCCTCTGCCTGGAAATCCTCTGTCTCCTCTTTCTCCTGGTTCACCTAAAGCAAATTCATGAAAGATTATTACAGCTTCCTTGGAGCATTACTTTCTGTAAGTACCCTCTCGACATGAATGGTTAATAGGCAGAGAACTCACACAGCTGTATATTAATAGCATCTTTGATGTCCTGACACATCCTTTTAAGAGGGCTTTTCTCCCCTATTTGAGTGCTAATCAGAAGCAGACATGTTGGAGAGGAGGAAAAAAAACCCTAGGGCTGGACAGTATTAATGTAATGCCATCACCTATGCAACAGAACTAAACCACACTTGCAGAACTACACAAGCTTTTTTGGAATCCAGACTGAGGGTGATGGTAAAAGGCTTTTGTAAGCCATGTGAACTACGCTAATAAGGAAAAAATTCTCAGGTGCTGGTCCTTGAGACAGCTAGTGTAGACAAGAAAAAAGAAGGCTGGCTTGCACACATTACAGTGTTCTGTTGACATCCACATGAAATGTAAAAGTATAGCAGCAGAAGTAAAACAAAGGACTTTGTCCTCATGGACTGGTATTAAGGATTTGGTGGGTGCCTAGCTTTTCTTCAAATACATATTGCTCTAAATAAGAACCATCTTTGTAAGAGGAAGCTTTTTTGTTGTTTTAGTTGAGAAGTTATGTTCACTGTATATCTCCAATAGAAGTATATCTGTCTACCACTTGTGAATACTCTTCTCCCAAGTGACAGGGGACAGGATAAGAGGGAAGCTGCATCAGGAGAAGTTTAGAGTGGACATTAGGAAATTTTCCTCACAGAAAGGGTTCTCAAGCACTGGCAGAGGCTGCCCAGGGAGGTGGTTGAGTTGCCATCCCTGGAGATGTTTAAAAGACAGGTGGATGAGGTGCTGAGTGGCATGCTTTAGTGGTTGGACTCAGTGATCCAGTGGGTCTTTTCCAACCTAGTGATTCTGTGTTAAGTACAACCGTACCTGTCCACTAATAAATGATGTCCCCAAGCACCTCAACTACCCACTTTTTATACAACTCCAGGGATAGTGACTCGATCCAGTGGGTCTCTTTCAACCTGGTGATTCTATGATTCTATGAGAACCCTTTCTGTGAAGAAAATTTCCTAATGTCACTCTAAACTTCCCCTGATGCAGCTTGAGGCCATTCCCTCTTGTTATGTCCCCTGTCACTTGGGAGAAGAGACCAGCATCCACCTCTCTGCAACCTCCTTTCAGGCAGTTGTAGAGAGCAATGAGGTCTTCCCTCAGCCTCCTTTTCTCCAGACTAAACAATCCCAGTTCCCTCATCCACTCCTTGTCAGACTTGTGAAGATGCATACAGGGTGCTAGAGAAGGAATCTTATCTCCATGCTTCATGCTGCCTCATCTATATGGAGATTCAGCCTGTCTTTGTCAATGCAGCTACCGGAGGCACTGATGTCAGGTTGCCCGTACATACTTCTGCTGTTTCCAGCTACTGAACATTTTGGAATAGTGTTTATTGCTGGTTACCTCAAACTTCTCCAACTTCTATTTCTGATTCAGCACTCCTTCATTACCTCAGGCTGTTCATTAAAGTCACTACAACCTCCTTCCTTGAGCCAGTTCTTTTTGACTCTGTTGTTGATGCTGTTAAAAATCACTGTACCTTTTTCTTTTGCTCTCTCTCTCATGGTATCACTTTCTTGTGTTTCTGTCTCCTTTTTATCATGCTCTTCTAAAGCACTCGCAACATCCTCCTCTTTTTCCCTATCACCACAAGTCCTAGGTATCCTTTTCCTTTCATTCCCATCTTAGACAACTCCCCAAATGGATGGGGAAGTCAGTTCATCTCTGTGGAACTCTGATAGCTACCAGGAAAACAGAATGAATCATTGACATTTTTTTCAGGGTTCCTGCCATGTACCATAATGACAGTGTTCACTGCTTGTCTTGTATCTGTAATTTTATTTCAAGGTAACTATATGGTAACTTAGAATTTGATGACAATTATGATAGGAAACAAAGGATTTTGCTTGTTTGGTATATTTTTTTATACTCTGTAGATTTTTTTGAAGATATCTAGACACAGTGCAGCCTTTTGTGTGATGAATCATATTCAGCATATCAGATCATCTTTGTGTCTCCATTTTTTTTTGTTGCTTCTGTTAATAAAGATGATGTTACCTTAAATGAAAACAATAATACAGCTTCAGCAACAATGCTGTTAAGGCTTGCTTTGTCTGTATTCAACTCCTTCTCTCTAAGGTTTTCCCAATTTTACTTTCAAATAAAACTTGAGACAAAAGTAAATCCTCTAATCCAGCCACAGACCAGCTTTGTGCAGAAATACAACTTTTAAATAAAACCTTTCAAGAAAGCAAATCAAACCTACGGCTGAATAGAAACTAATCCATACACAGTGGTCTTAAGACTTAGATCGAAGTTTTTTTGTAAAGTGTAAGGTAAGTCAATTTTATTATGGATTTGTTCTTGCCAAAGAATCAACAGATTGTGGCATGTGGTGCGATGATGTTATTTGGGAATATTTGAGCCACTTAAGAGGCAGATGGTTATCAGTCACTTGTAATGTGAGAAACTGAGTAGACTTAGAAAAGTAGGCTAGACATTAGCAAATGAATCTGACTGCTTACACTAGCTTTTGGGACTACAAGTGAGGTTGACAACCAGACTAAGTGGAGGAAAGAGAATCAGTGCTGGAACTTTTCAGCACATGAAAAATACATCTCAAAAGTCCATGACAGGGAAATTTAATATTAGGAATCTGACTCATCTGCTTATGCCGCGTTCAAAGCAGATTGTATTTTCATATCACACTAGTGATTAGATGACAAAAACCAAATCTATAACCCAGTCTTGCTGAGGCCAGGCCAATGTGCCCTTTGATGACTGGGGCAACAGTTACAGGAAAAATTTAGGTTCCTAATTCAGTATCTTTTTTTAAGATATGCACAATATACATCTGCGACTGAAGGAAAGGGGAAAAAAACCACACACATAAAAAAATGGAAGCAGTCAATAACTGAAAACCAGTTACAGAATTTCTTACCTTTGGGACCTTTACGGCCAATCTCACCAGGGGGACCTTTAAGGCCAGGCAAGCCACGAGGTCCAAGCTGTCCTGGGAAGCCGTTCTCACCAGCAGGCCCTGGAGCACCTGGTGGCCCTGGTCGGCCAGGAAGACCTGGAGCACCAAATTCTGGCCTCCTGAGACTGGCTGCCAGCTGAGCCAGTTGTTCTGCAGTGAACAGGAGGACAGAATAAAGCAGTAAGTGGGTCTGAATGGAGAGATTTCCACATCCACTGAAGAAGAACATGCAATCTCTGCTAAAGAAACCAACAGATTAGAGTACAGAAACTTCCTTATGTACAATGCTATTTACAAAGTTGTTACATTAGCGAGACACTACATAGACACACTATGAAGCTGGTCACTCTGAGGCCAACATCTTAACTGTTTAATGTTTGCAAGCTGAAATTACTGAAATTTATATGGTTTATTTACAATTTTTGTCATTTAAATTTCAACCATATAGAAAAAAAACTTAGTTATGCAATTGCTGCTTCTCAAAAAAGCAAATAACTCTCTTCATTACTACTTGTTAATCCTTACTAAGACCCATCTTTGGAAGAAGCAACTGAAAAATATGAAGGCGGCCTTCTACGCTGGCCCACAAAGTAAGTGCAGGCCTTCTTTTTCAGAGGAAAGAAACCCTCAAGCCAGGGTTGATAAATAATTGAACATTTTATGTTGATCTTTTCTGAAGATAAATCTGCAGAAGCTTTGCTCTTGGAATAGGCATAGAATCAAAATGCCTTTTCTTGGAATGGTCTATTCCCTTTTCCTCATCCCCCCTTCAGGGCATTTATATTTTAGACTTCAAATCCATCTTCCAAGCATTTGTCAGAAATGTCTTTCTCTGGATATAGTCACAGACAACTCCACATAACATTCGCTGTAAAGTCTGGGTGACTTGGCTAGACTTGTTCTGTGTCTGCAACCAAGAAAAATTAAGAAGATGGGGAGTGGTGAATTATGTGAAACAAAACAAGAACTATGGCTAGCAGATAAATAAGGAAGACCAGGGACAGCAATCTGCAGGCAAAGACTGCTCGGGAGCTGAACTTAGTTACAGGTGTCTTTATGCTGATAATGTTCTAGGGACACACTTTGATTAACTACTTCTTTTTTATTTTTTTTTTCTGAAGCATGACAGTATTGACAATTACAGGGGCTTTCAAGACCAATGCAGTGAACACAGTCTAGATTTTTGCCATATCCTTCTCTTCACTGCTAATTATGATGGTTATGAATAAATTCAAGCTTCATATCTGATATAACCCTCCTCAATATTACTGAATCTTTTAAGAGACCACTTTAAAAGGCATTTTATCCTATTTATAAAACTTTTTTTTCTTAAAAAAAAAAAATACCCTGCTGGTCAGTATCACAACAGTGATAATTACTGAGAATTTTTAGATTAAAACATAAGCACTAATTTCATTCTAGTAAACTCTTAAAACTACAAAGGCATAATATCCCAAAGGGCATCTTCAATAGCAAGTACAAAAAAGCCTCTTTTGTGCTTACATGGCAGCATAAATTTTTAAACTCAGTATATTCCATGCGCTCAACTGGATTAGCAAAGCTCCAGGTTTCTGTGTGTGTGGAAAAGAACTAAGCAAATACAATTAGCATATTGAATGTCTGCATATTGGTTTCATTTTATGGTACGTTACCTACCAAAAGCGTCTCTCTATACTGCTCATTTTTTAACTGATTTTGCACATAGTTTGTTTGCAGTAATCTAACAGCAAACAAATACAAATGGCAAAATAAGCTTTCAGTGAAGCCATGTACTTTTATATATGTAAACATAGCAAGTGGTTTCTACACAAAACGTATGTATTTCTTAAAAACATCATGATCTATAACCTGGTTACTATAGTAATAATGAACATGCAGTTCATTGAACCTGCAAAGTATATATAAAACATATTCATTCATATTTTGTCCACGTTCACATGAGGGAAAATTTTCTGCCAGGTCCCCTGCTGAGGCCCTGATACTTGTTCTCGATAAGAATGGGAAAATCTTGGTTGCCCCCACAGCAGTAGATTATCCTGATTTAAATGCACAAGAAACATCAAATACTTTTTAGCATATTTACCTTGCATTACTCTCATGCAAACCTGCTTAATGTGCTGATCAGTAGGTTCTTTTCCCTAGGTTTAAAAAAAAAAAAACTTTAAAAAATAGTTTAAACACAGTTGATAGCACAGTACATTTTATAACTACACCTAATGCAAAAAAAATGCTGGTGAGTCAATAAAAGATGTTCCAGTCTTTCCAAGTGCAACTATTACAGCTGAAGTCAGTTTGACTAGTAAGGTAGGTACTATGTGTGATACACCTATGTATCAGACATGGTACATGCACAGTACAGGAGTGGAGCAGGCATAAGAAATGGAGCTGAAGTGAAAGCTGAGGGTCCAAAGACCCAACTGTACACAACCCTAAGATTTTTCTGGTGCACAAATGCGTCTGTTGTGAGGTACAGATAGCTTCCAACTCTGCTCTGGCACTTGCATTTCATATGTGTACGTAGTTCCTGATGCAAGGAAAGGAGCAGTGTGAGTGGCAGCTAAGCATTCAAAAGATATCACACTGAAAGAGGACTTACAGCTGGACCTTGGCTGCCAGGCAGACCTGGGGCACCCTGTTCACCCTGCAAGCCTCGTGGCCCAGGTGAGCCTCGTGGCCCTTCCATGCCAGGCAGTCCTCGAATTCCCTCAGGCCCTCGGGAACCAGGGTCTCCAGGATTACCAGCCTGACAATGAAAGAGAAGATTTTCAGTGGGTTGCTACACTACTGATGTATCAGAACAGTGACAGGAGATATTCACAAATGCAAAGCAATGAATGCTGGGATGCATAGTTGTTGAACGGCTTCTTTTTAAATAAGCAACTGGATTCAGTGGTTGTATGATTTACAAACTTAAAAAGAGGTCTGTATTTCTCCCATAAAAGGGAGAAGTGGAAAAATAAGATATTCTGTCACTAGATGCATACAGGCATCCAAAGTGACATGCACAAGAGACAGGGTTCTTTGTCAAAGCACAGATTTCTACTTCTGCCCTTGTGCATGTCACATGCAACATTTATAGATGTAAAGTGTTCCTTAAGTTACAAAAATTCCACCTTCCTGCTTCTTGCAAATGCCTTTCATGTCCTTTGTAGACAGTAGACCAATAGGTCTCTCAGAGTTACTTTCAATACAAGTCATTGAACTACTAACAATCAATAATAGTAATAACAAAGGAAAAAAATAATCCAAAAACACAAACTCCCTCCCCAAATGCAACCCTCAAACCAAAGCAAACAGGGGAAAAAAATCTGACATACTCAATGGCTTCCCAAATCTACTCAGGGGTTTAAAAATCACAACATCTGCTACAAGATGCATAAAACTAGGGCAAGTAACTCAACTGTGGTATTAGTTAAATCCAGAAGATGGAGCTACTTCGTTCCATCTATGGAACAGCTAATTGCTGTCTCAGACAGCTAATTGGTGTCTCTGTCAGAAGAAAACCCAAAGAACATGCTTCAATAGGTATATTAAGAAGAGAGCAATTCCTCTCTTGGACTATACAACTAGGAATTAATCATTTCCTTCTTGTCCATCGTAGCAAGTCATCAATTTTCCTGATGAATACACATCCCTGTGTGTGTACTCACTAGGATGACAAGCAGTCTAGGGCCTCATCAAGAGAAGAGGATTTTCAAAATCTAGGGAGATAAAACTACAGATTTCTTCTCTACTCCACCTCCTCCTCATGCTCTTCTCACATGATCTTGATCAGGACACACTCTATATCTTGCATTTGCTTAGCCTCAAAGTCACTCTGGCCACTGAGAACACAAGCACAGCTCTTTTAGTTACATTCAACCTCAGTTGACTAACTCAGTTGGTTCAACCTCAGTTGAATGTAAGGCAGAACTTTCGATATCTTATTAGCATAGCGCAAACTGTCAGCTGCTGTAACAATCCTACTCTTCAGCGATCTTGAAATAAAGAATGTGTTCAGGTCTCAAGTTCTTTTACTTATGCGATATAAAGGCTTCTGCTCAGCTTCTACATCAAAGCTATCTTTTAGTTATTTCTAAAAAAAAATCAAAAAAAATAGTCTGGCCCAGAAATACCAGAAATACTTAAAACTTCTGCTTTCACAGACATCACAGTCCTGCTGCCAGCTTTTTCACAGTGTAAGGATTACAGGCCACATGCAGCCACTGCACAGGGACTCCTTTCTATACAACACCTACTGTACAAAGAGTGCATTCATTTCCTTTGAAAACTAAAAAAATAAAAAGAAGAAATTAGTCAGCCAGAAAACTGCTGTTGAATAATGCTTCTCTTTAATGGACCTTAGAATTAGGGTTGTGAATTCTTTTCCAAAGCTAATCCATTTTAATATTAACTATATTCAAAATTTAAACAGAATCAGTGCTCTTGGAACTCATTCAATTTAACCATGATATAGAGCTCATCTTATTATTTGTATTTTCTTTCTTAAATCAGAAAACCATTTATCTGATCTACTAGGTCTTTGTATCTCTGTAACAGTGCTAGTCATTATACTTACAGCTCCCTTTGCTCCTGGTAATCCCATATCACCCTAGGGGAAAACAAGACAAACTATATTAGAAGAGTACCCATTATTATAGACATTACAAATACAGAAAAATTGATATGATTGGTTTTCATTATTAAAAAAAAAGCTCTCATATATTCAGTTGATTTAGGCAAAATTGTACCTCAAATTAATTATAAACCTTAAATTTCAGAATTTTTCTCAGAAACATTTCCGTAAGGTACAAATAAGCATCTTAAGCCACACTTACAGCACTTTTAGCTGGTTGGAAACCTTTCGAGGAAATATTATTTAACCAAGATTTTCTAGTTTGATAGAATTATGGATATTTTACAGGGTTGTTGTTTTAGCTCGGACAAAACTGTGACAGAAATCACACAGGTATCTACAAATGTGCCGTGAAGAAGCCAGACCCCTAGAAGTCCCTGCTCCCAGCAACTTGGCTCTTGGCTTGAGTCACCTCAAGATCCCTCTATTGCCTGACTGAGAACAGCAGTCCAACTGTTTGGAATTTTTTAGATTTCCTTTTGAATTAGTAAAGAAAATGTTTCAAAAATTTGTAATCAGCTATGGAATAGATGAACTCATATTCTTTGCTGGTTTCATATTACTTTTGGAGAGATTTCTGAAAACCGTATTTTCCCAGTCCCTAAATGTCATTGGTAAAATAATTGGTTTCTAAAAGGTCAGAAAGGCCACTATTTCCACTGATGAATATGTCATAAGTAAAGTAGAAATAAAAACTATTATCTATTTAAAAACAGACTGACTGGCAGCACACTTAAGCAACACATAGTATTGCTTCCTGGGAATCTGTATAGTGATGGTAACGCTGCGTTACTGGGCACCTAGCTCACTAGGGCTCTTAAATAACTTTAAAAGCCTTTCAGTATTGCAGAGTGGAGGAAAGAAAAGTGCTCATTTCCAGCACACAACTTGGTTACCATTTTTTTTTAAATAGGGAGCGGTTTACTTCCTTTTGACAGAGCATGTTCTGGCTTTGCTGGATGGGGCCCCATAGGAGCCATTAGACTAGCACATTTCTTTTTCTGTAGGAAAACAAATTCTCTTTACTAAAGGGCACACGACCCAAGCACTACCCATGTGAATTCACAATGTGCTGCATTCCTGCAGTATATACACCTTTCTCCAGCAATGTCATACTGCCACAGCCTCTTCCCAGACCATATTCCCTCTCCCTAACAGCCAGTTGCTACATCTTATTTCCAAAGATAAAGGCAATACAAAATATTTCCATCAAGTCTGAGTTATGTAGCATATTTATTATCTATGCCCCTCTTTCACCGGAACTAAACTACCTCCTCAGCCTTGCTGCCTCAAGCACCAAGCATTTCTGTGTGTGTCTGTGTATACACATATATATATTTATATATAAACACTCGGTGTATCTCTACATATCTATAGATACACACACACCCCCTTCAATGCAGCCTATACTGTATCATACACCTAATAGAATATGTATATATCAGAACATATTCAAAACAGCAGGAATGGTGTGACCAGGCTGATGGCACCGCTGTGCTCTGCAACACCCAATTATTATAAAACTAAAATGAGACCATCAATGATCAACCCATATGCTTGAAGCATTCCAATAATACTTTGGAGTTTTAGTTTCACAATAACAAAATAATAGATCAGATAAAGAGAAAATAATGCCTTACCAAGTCACCCTTTTCTCCTCCATCTCCTTCTGCTCCAGGCACACCCTATATCAAAGAAAGACATACTATCAGCATTCTGATTTAGTGAACATAATGTAGTGCAGCATTTGGTAGCATACTGAAAGGACCATGACTGTAGCATGACTTACTTGTTCACCCTTAGGTCCTGGTTCACCCACTGAACCCTAAAAGGTTAAGATAAAAAAAAAAATGAGCCACTGAATGTTCACAACCATCCTAAATAATCTTCAACCCTCCTTACCATCTTTGACTTATGTAAGAGACCTTTAAAGCTGCAAATTTTTAAGAACGACAATGAAAACACTTGAATCTTACTATATAATCAAGGTGAGAGACTGAATGCAAGTAATAGTATGGAACACAGAATCCGCTTCTGCACTGGGTGTTGCAGATTCTGACTGGCAAACAACACAGATACCGTGCAACTGCTACAGATCTGCTCTGCAAATTGCATAGAAGTTGTAAGTAAAAAAATCCAGTAAGTGTATCACTTTTCCAGCCATATTAAGTATTCTGTATTGCTGTAGGCCACATCAGCCCTGCTAAAGTGGGATAAGCACACAGAGACACTCACAAGTTCAGTCACACTCTGTCTTGCTTGCTGTTTAATTCTCAGTGGGTTTGAGCAGAACTGTTTCTAGAATTTTAACCAGTACAGTCAAAGCTGAATAGCTTGCATCTTAAAGTTAATATTCCTTTTTAAAAAAAAAACCAACATTATAACGTTTCACCTTCAAATCCTGTACCAAATTCTGTACCAAAACATATATGCGTGGACAGGGAGGAACCAAAATGGTATAAATTAATGGCCTGGTTCACTTCAAATAATAATTTAAATAACACACTTACACAAGAAAATCCTATTATTTGGGTTCTGTTAGAAATCAATCACACCATCCTTACATCTTCTTTGCAGTCTTTGCATATCCAAATATATACATTTCAAAAGAACTATAACTGTGCACAAACATTTTGTTCTCAAACAGACAGAAATGCAGTTTTTTCTCTCCCATTTCAAAGATCCATTTAATTCACATAAGATAAAGGCACACAAACCAATGTAATATTTACAATGTAATGAATTCAGGTTTGTTTTCATGTTCCTGAAGATAAAGAGCTAATACTAAATTATCCACAAATCTAAGCAGTGGGAATCACAGACCTATTTAACATTCTGACCTTGTCAAACAACACTGAAACTATTTTGTCTGAAGTGTTCTCAAAATCATGCCCTATTAAGGTTTTCCATTACTTACACAAAAAGACATTGATCTATAACCTTACAACATTTGTAGGGAGCAGGGGTGGTGGTTCTTTTTATCCACTTCTTTAGAGGAACAAAACTGCCAATAGATTGGCTTGAGATGGGAGAAGCTTTGGCTTTTGTAAAACTTAACTTGTAATATTTATACTAGCAAACACAGAAATCAAAACTGGAACTGTCTGAATCTATTCTACATTAACTCCCAAAATTTCAGTGGAAACAATAGGGTAAGATGTCAAAATGTGAAAATATCCACCTTTTTCTGACATAGGATCATAGAATCATTAGTTTGGAAAAGATCTTAGAGATCAACAAGTCCAATCGTACATGTCTACTACTAAATCATGTCCCCAAGTACTACATCTACCCACTTTTTACACAACTTCAGGGATGGTAACTCATCCACTACCTGGGCAGCCTCTGCCAGTGCTTGAGAACCCTTTCTATGAAGAAATTTTTCTTGATGTCCAATCTAAACTTCCCTTGACATAGATTGACACCATTCCTTCTTGTCCTATCACTTATCACTTGGGAGAGACCAACATCTACCTCTCTGTATCCTCCTTTTAGGCAGTTGTAGAGAGCAATAAGGTCTCTCACCAGCCTCCTCTTCTCCAGGCTAAACAACCCCAGCTCTTTCAGCTGCCCCTTATAAGGCTTGTTTTCCAGCCCCCTCATCAGTTTTGTTTCTCTTCTCTGGACACGCTCCAGGACCTCAATGTCTTTCTTAGAATCATAGAATAGCAGAATCACAGAATCAAAGAATAGTTAGGGTTGAAAGGGACCTTAAAGATCATCTAGTTCCAGCTCCCCTGCCATGGGCAGGGACATCCTGCTAGATCAGGTTACCCAAAGCCCATCCAACTTGGCCTCGAACACCTCCAGGGATGGGGCAGCCACAGCTTCCCTGGGCAACCTGTGCCAGTGCCTCACCACCTTCATGGTGAAGAAGTTCTTCCTAGTGTCTAGTCTAAATCTGCCCTTCTCCAGTTTATCCCCATTCCCCCTTGTCCTATCAGCACAAGCCTTTATGAATAGTCCCTCCGAGCTTTCCTGTAGCCCCTTTCAGGTACTGGAAGGTCGCTATAAGATCTCCTCAGAGCCTTCTCTTCTCCAGGCTGAACAAGCCCAACTCTCTTAGTCTGTCCTCAAAGCCTGTCCTTTCTTATAGCAAGGGGACATACTGCTTATCTATTCGCAAGATTCCCTCTCAAACCATGCCCAGGAATTGTCTGCAAAACTGCTAGTCAGCATCAGCCAAAACTGTACTGGGGGCTACACTAACTATTTACAGTACAAAGGGTCATGTTCCATTGCCAGGGTCTAGGTCTTGGCCTGGTGCTATTCAATTTACTAACATATACAGAACCAGAGGGTCTGAAACCATTTCAAAATGCGTGAAACAGAAACAATATAAGTGGTAAATGCTTAGGTTTAGCCATTCTCCATAACGTGTCTGCATAACTACTCAGTAAATTTCACTTTTATGAAAATAGTGGAAGTGGAACCCAGAACGTGAGGAAGCAGTTAAAATCCTAATACAGGAATTAAAGACAGACACTTGGACCAGTACACCCCTGTGACCCTGTTATAGCAGAATGGGGTTTTGCAAAACACGGCACCTATTCTAAACTGGCCAAACTAGCCAAAAAGGCCTTTAATATTGAGCTCAACTGCATTTAAAGAGACAGAACAGAGATATTCCCAGTGGGGAAACAGATTTTTGTCTTTAGTTCAAGCAGTCAAACAAGTTGAGAAAATACACCAGGGACAACCTTTCTGAACTAGAGGATCATTTAATTTGCTAGAAACAGTTCTGAGAGGAATTGCACAGAAACCCATTATCAAGAAATGGTACACCTACCCGATTGGAGCAGCGGAAGAAAAATGCAGTTGACTGAAGGACTTACAAAAGTTTCCACATTAAAATGCTTATAAACACTGATTCGTTAGCACTAAACCAGCCATTTAAAACTTTATCAATTCTAAACACACTTGCCCTCACTGAGAGAACACCAACTGAAGGCATTTGGTTCACCGATGCCTCCACAAAGACAGTTAAAGGTGGTCTAAGGCTGATGCACTAAATATTAACACCAGCAAATGAGTAGTAGAAAAAGGTGGAAGTAGTGCACAAGTAGAAGAATTAAGTGCATCTGTTTTAGCAGCACAAAATAGAGCATAAGTAATCTATGTCAATTCCTATGCCATGTGGGCAGATGCTGCACAATGACTTTGCCAGTGAAAAGTCCGCAGCTGAGAAATAAATAGATGTCCAGTTTGGAGAACTGAAGATTGACAGTTATTAGATATATCTAGACAAGCGCTATTTAAACTAGGATGGGTAAAAGCCCATGTAAAAAATGACCAGTCAGCCACAAAATGGAACCAACAAGATGATGAATCAGCCAGACTTAAGGAAATGAAAACAGGAGACATGCCAAATCCCAACTGGTATTGACTGAGAGAATGGTTGCATCATAAATCAGGCTGCACAGGACAAGAAGCACTTTAATTTGCAGCTCAAAACCAAGGTTGGCCTCTAGACAGGAAAACGTGAAATCATCTTGAAAATTCATATTGCAAATAGATGACCCTGCTAAAGCCCCACACCTACATCTCAAAAAAGGGAAAACCCCATGGTCAACACAGCAAATTGACGACATTGGTCCCTTTTAAACCCTTCTTGGAATATCCGTACATCCTAACAGAAGTAGAAGTTATCTCAATTCTAACAAAAGCAACTAAATGTTGAAAGGCTAGAAAACCATTAGGTGACTATCCTGTTGTATTTCATATCTACCTGTCTCTGATGTAAAGTGACAACGGCTCACATTTTCCCAGCAAGAAAGTGCAGGAATGGGCAAAGCAGGAAGCTATTCAATGGGTATTTCATACCCTCTACTGTTCCAAATAAATAGGGTAGTAGAAAGACTAGATGGTCTATAAAAAAAAGAAAATTAGTCTTAATCCACTCATATCCACTGGGATACTGAATTGCCTAAAGTGATCCTCCCATTGAATAACTGGTACAAAGTAACAGGGAGACCAGTCTCTCCTGCATTCTTTCTATCAGCACCTTAGGAGCACCTCCATCAGATGTAAAAATATATCCCATTGGTCTTCAACAGGAGCAAGCCGTTAGGGCAGATATACCACAAACTGGCACCACTTCAATGACACTAACAAAACCCTTTGGCCTAGGAAGCAGAAGACAGCACCAGAGCTAAACATCATTTAGTACCAGGTGGATCATCCTAGCCACTAACTAGTCCATAAAAATCCCGATGAGATTTGTGTTGTTTTTTGCTTTCAGGAGTAATACCAGCAATGACACCAGCCCACCTCCCCTGAAGACCAGAGGATTGCTTATCCATCTCACAGAAGTAATTGTCACCTGCATGGGTGAATTTTGGTTCGCACATCAAGAAGCCCAATGCACAGGATGGAAACATCCAGTCTCTTTTTTATGTTAATCAATATGTAACTATAATACATTTTGCACCACACATTTAAAAATGATGGGAATACAGGGTTACTGGAAAAAACAAGACAAATCTTAACAGTGACAATCACCGATACTCACAAAATAACAGAAGCAAATAAAAGTTACCTTATTTCTACCACACCAGGTGACCAAATCGCTACTGAATGTAATGTAACAAATTATTCAAAGGAAAATACCTGTGTGGTCATCAAAAGGACAAACTAGATCAAAAGGCAGAGCAAACTGTTTCTCATGCCCCAGCTGTATATCCGTTTCCTCCTTACTTACATAATTATAGAAGCAGTTGCCTGTGGACAAATACAAGGAAAGATAATAGAAATGGACTACCCTTAAAGGTCATGCTAACAACTATTAGCCCTCACACTACATCTAGAGCCACCACTTCTGCATATTAACCCACTCCTTCTTTTATTAGGCCAAGAACTGACCAAACTACATACCCACTGATCTCTGAAATTGGATCCTATGCTATCAAATACCCAGGGCTATTTAACCCATCATAGTCACAGAATCACAGAATAACCAGGCTAGAAGAGATCAAGCCCAACCATTCCCACCAATCCCTAAATCATGCCCCTAAGTACCTCATCCACCCTAACCTTAAACACCTCCAGGGACGGCAACTCAACCACCTCCCTTGGCAGACCGTTCCAATGCCTAACCACCCTCTCCGTGAAGAATTTTTTCCTAATCTCAAGCCTAAATCTCCCCTGGTGGAGCTTGAGGCCATTCCCTCTCATCCTGTCCCCTGTCACTTGGGAGAAGAGGCCAGCATCCTCCTCTCCACAACCTCCCTTCAGGTAGTTGTAGAGAGTAATAAGGTCTCCCCTCAGCCTCTTCTTCTCCAGGCTGAACAACCCCAGCTCTCTCAGCCGCTCCTCATAAGATTTGTTCTCCAGCCCCTTCACCAGCTTTGTTGCTCTTCTCTGGACTCGCTCCAGAGCCTCAACATCCTTCTTGTGGTGAGGGGCCCAGAACTGAACACAGTACTCGAGGTGCGGTCTCACCAGTGCCGAGTACAGGGGGAGAATAACCTCCCTGGACCTGCTGGTCACACCGTTTCTGATACAAGCCAAGATGCCATTGGCCTTTTTGGCCACCTGGGCCACTGCTGGCTCATGTTCAGTCGGCTGTCAACCAACACCCCCAGGTCCTTCTCCTCCTGGCAGCTTTCTAGACAGACTTCTCCTAGTCTGTAGTTGCACAGGGTTGTTGTGCCCCAAGTGCAGGACCCGGCATTTGGCCGTGTTAAACCTCATGCCGTTGGTCTCAGCCCAGCGGTCCAGCCTGTTCAGGTCCCTTTGCAGAGCCTCCCGACCCTCCAGCAGATCCACACTTCCACCCAGCTTGGTGTCATCTGCAAACTTGCTAAGGGAGCACTCAATGCCTTCATCCAGGTCGTTGATAAAGACATTAAACAGGACTGGACCCAGGACTGAGTCCTGGGGAACCCCACTTGTCACTGGCCTCCAGCTGGATTTAACTCTGTTTACCATCACCCTCTGGGCCTGGTCATTCAACCAGTTTTTCACCCAGAGAGTGTGCGCCCATCCAGGCCAGAGGCCAACAGTTTCCGAAGCAGAATGCTAGTCCCTCAAGCAAGAAGAGCTGTTAATGCAGGTTAATATCTCCTCAATTAAACCTACCTGTTTACCATTCCTAAATACATCCTATACAGGATAGTTAGCATTGTTGCATGGACTAGCCTTCACCTCTCCAAAACAAACAAGGAGAGTTGTGACTGGCATCCTAGGAACCGGATTAAGAGTATTAAGCAGCATAGATGTCGAAGTTTTAGCAAATAAATTAAGCTTGGCAATGAGTGATTTGCATAAATTAGAACATCCATTTCAATCATCTTTCCTAGCACTGGGAACTAGTCAATGGCTCTTAACCAATATATCACCTAAATGGGAGAGAAGTAATAAGGAGGACCACCAACTAATTGTAGATGCGCTACAGGTGCAAGAAAGTGAGATCCCCAGTGCCCAGTTCTTCCCTCCTAACAAAATACCAGAAGTACTTCTATCCTGTAACTGTGGGTGTATGTACAGGTTTTTCAATATCTGCATTACTCTGCACGTTTCCATAGCAGGTCCTAAAACACATGTAACAGGCACTGTATCTACTGCAGACCAGGTCTTAAGTTCCAAAGCTTTTTAGTGACCAAAGACCCTGACTTAGAATTTTATATCTGGCTGAGTTGATGATTTGCAATATGCTTTAGGCTTTAAAGGATTCAAACACACACACATTTTTTAAAAAAAAAGAAAGTATTTACAACAGTACACTGTCAAGACTTTTCCTGTTATAAGTAGTCAACGAGAACCTAGAGCAGTGCTTTCAAGGGGTTAACAATCTACACACAAACCAAGAAATCAGACATTAATTCATGTACAAACTAAAAAATATATGCTTAAATTATTATATTTGCTCCAGACACCAAACTGGAGTCTGTACATGTATGAGTGCATTTCTTACCCGATCACCCTTAACACCAGGTAGGCCTGGAGGACCTGGCAGTCCAGGAAGCCCAATATCACCCTGGGGACCCTGTAAAAATAAGTCAAGGCTATAAACTTACCCAATCTGTTTTAGAATGAACAGCCAAAGGTCACAACCTGACAATCAGATGGGGCAGAACCTTATTTGCAGAAGTCCTAACTTGACGAAAGAGGATTACCTGATGAAAATAGAGCTGATCCAAAATACAGCCCTTTAAGCAGCATCTTATTATGATTTTACTGCTAGCAAACACAACAGAAATGGCTTACAGGGCTTTCCACCCTCCAGTCCCACGACGATAGTCTGGTTCACTTAAAAATACTTCTTAAGATCTTGTACTGTGTTGATTTGTGCATTCCTCTGTAACAGCAGGCTCTTTCAGCCAAATGCTCCCCAGCTATGCTTCTGACTGTTACTGTGTAAATACTGCTGGAGCACTGGTAAAAGGTGGCATTCATAGTATGCCCCATTCATTAGTTTCACAGAGCTGTTCGCAAAAGCCAGTCTTTCTCTGCTCATGTTCCCCAAGTACACGCAGCCCACACATAAGCATGCAACCCAGATTCGCACATCACAGGATTTATGGGTTTTTAAACAGAAGAAAATGTCCCACACATCTCCATATACTTTGAAACAGCATTTGCTAATATTAGCCTAGTCACAGAGGACTAAAAAATAAACCCAGCTATTGCTCATTTCAACGTTATTTTCAGTTCCCTGCATGGATAAACAGGTAAGTGTAGTTCCAGATGATACCATAACTACTTGAAAGCACTGAATATAGAAATAAACTGCTTACCAATTTCCCTGGTAAACCTGGAGGACCCACAGGACCTGGTTCTCCTCTGCTACCCTTAAAAGAAATAGAAGGACACCGTTACTTCCTGAAATATTTCCTGTGAACAGGGAATTTTATTTTTTTTCCTTACTGTTCAGTGAATTACATTACTTAAAAGTTGGCTTTAATCAAGGCTTCTACTTATTAGCGAACAAATATCACATGCATTAAAAATAGTGAACCTTCTTGAGAAATGTAAACATTTTCAGTTAACAATGGCATATAATATTTAGTTGGCATTAACTAATTCATTCTGCTGAGTGATTATGCACAATCAAATCCCCTTCCTGCGATCACACCTGAGAGTTACCTGACCTAACCACAGATACTTCACTAAGACAACTCTGATGTGCATGTTTAGCTTTAGGCATTTGTTTAGTTTAATCAACTGAACTCCCACATGACCACATACTGAAAAGCCTATGATCTCACATGAATAACGGACAAATGTGAAAAATACATGCAGAAGTCATGCTTAACAAACCCATTTGGTTTAAAAAAAAAAAAGCCTAGATCGTTATAGGGAAGGATGACCTTTAAAAATCCCCATTCACAATAGCGATAAATATACCCATGTTTCTAACTGGCTTTATATCTTCATTTCAGATGATCACACATTACTGTTAAAACTCCATCCCTTAATGCGGCTACATGGACATGTATTCTGTGTAAACCTGACACTAAGTCAAATTTTCAAAGATTTTGAACAGTCTTCAAACTAAAGTGTTTTCTCAAAAAGGTTTTGTCTCATAATTAAAGCTTTCAGAACAGCACAATAAGTTTTATACATTTACTCTCACATGTACAGATATATATCTGCACAGATAACTTCAAAAACTGTCTCAACACAAGCCTGTCTCACTTGAGACAATTTTCTTACTTTCACTGTGTGAATACATAAGGAATACTCACTATAAAAGCATGATATAGCATTTCAGATCATAATATATCAATAATTTAAGTTAATAGATGTGTAAATAGATAATCTGCTACATGTAACTTAAAAAATGTGGATAAAATCAGACCTAGTGCTGTAATCAACACATAATTTTAAATATAGATATCTTCTTCATAGTAAGAAAAATATTGTGAAATTTTATGAGATACAGAACACTAAAAGGAGATGGCAGAAATGGCTTTCTGCACCAGGTCATAAATGCAGTGATTAATTCTCACAGAAGCTTAGGAAAACTAAATCACAAAAACCCTAAAACTAAAACTAAAAACTAAAACTAAATTGAAAAATAATAATTAGGCATGCTGGAGAGATCAGAGAACTAAACCTAAACAGAGTTTTCCATTCTTTTCCTTCAAAGTATCGGATTAGAATTATGATTACTGTTAGAAACTCATCTCCTCATACATGCCATAACATTCATGTCTGATTGTGATATAGCTATAAAACAAAAGCAACGTCACCTTCCATAGAGGCAGAATCATACAGTATACCTCTTAAGCTCATCAAAGGTTCTGCTGGTCATACAGAATGCAAGGAAAACTCTTCCGTATTATTTTAAATGAAAAAAAAAGAATCATTTGTCAAATACACACTACAGGCACTTTTTCAAACACCAGTGCTTTTCTAAGGGGGTTAAAAAAGAAGGTTAGTTCACAGAAAACTGGTGCACAAAAGGATGGTACTTCCCATAAACATTGATCTTGAAACGTATTTATGTAAACATTTAAAATACATCACAAGTCATGTCCTAGAAGCATCCACGTTTTCTCCACAACCTATAAAAGGGTTTCAATAATAACTAGTTCAGCCATAGACATCTGTACTGGGCTAGATTAAACTTTCCTCTGTGCTCCAAGTTATTCTAGCAAATAATCAAAACAGAAGGCAGTCTGACCATGTCCTCAGCCTCTCTTTTTTACACGACAGCCCTATATATAACTCAGCCCCCAGTTGCAAGCAACTCACAAATCAATGGGCACGTTGCACTGGTTTTAACAAATAAACAAAAAAATACTTGAGTCTGTATATTTTTATGCACTTTTGAAACTCTTCAAAATTCCTACTTTTCCTAGGTCAAAAATGTAGGGAGGCAGCATGCAGACTGCCATTGGTACAAGAAGTAGTTACTATTACAAAAAGAGGAATATTTTTTATTTCAGCTAAAGTTAGGTTTCATCTAAGTAGTTGTGTTCTTCGAAAGTTAGACAGAATGTCCCTCTGATTGCATGTTTTCTTTCAAAACAGTGTTTTTTTCCAGACACCATTCATTCTTTGAAGATGACAACATCTTGTGTGACGTATGATCTGTGTTGAACAGATGTGTCTTCTTCTCTAATCACCTCTGTTTGGACTTTTCTGTCTTAAAGGCAAGGCCAAGTAGATAGATGGAGCCAGCTCCAAATTAGCAAGTGTTTTGACTGTTGCATAATAACATTAGATTAGACCTTGGAAAGTAATAGAATATGCATAAGATTTCTGGGAGAATTTATACATATGCATGTAAGTGGAAAATAGATTCTGTAACCAGCTCTTGTCTCATTGCACATGATTGATGGAGATCACTCCCTCGTGCTGCCCAGGCCCTGATACAGGATGTTTGCTTTCTAAAACTCCAAAACTAATCTTAGAGAGATTTATCTGCCAGTGTTTTTGGTATCAGCACCACAAACGGACTCTACCTGAAAGCACGGCCACTGTCTAGAGACTGTTTCAGCCAATGATGCTAGAGAGCATGGACCAAAAGCATGTTCACGACTGCTCCAGTACCTTAACATTACGAGTGAATGGCTTCTGCTAAATATCCATTGTTGTGCATGCGAGTACTGCTGAGGATAAGGTCATACTCTTAACAGACAGCAAGGAGTATGTGAAATGGTAGAGTGTGAACTGGTGGTACAGCACAGAAGTACTGAACAGTACCAGGATGCAGCCCTTGCACAACTGATGTGCTGTGTTGCGGTTAATAACAAAATCTACCTCCCTTTTGCTGCAAAGCAGGATTGCTGGACCACTCAGTATATTCAAATAAGGATGTAATATCTCCCTAACAGCTCTGTTAGATCTTGATTCTTATGCAGAATTCCCACAGGCAGTTAGACATTCTTTTAATTCTATTTCTTTTACTGGTTTATTGATTACCTGTTGACCAACTGGTCCTCTGTTAATGGAATAATAACAAGAATCAGAATATTCCCCAAGTAATTTGCATCTCACTTATCAGCCCAGATAATTGAAATACTATTTAGAATCTCTTGATTGGCAATTCACAGTGTATACTGTAATAAACTTTCCTCTACTGAATAATTTTGTTTTTATAAAATATATTGTGCCAATTTTTAGTATATTCAATAGCCATGCCATAGAGAATCAGGAATAAATTTTGGATTGTCCTTTTTAAACTTAGTATTCTAAAGTGTTTTGCAAAATATTACCCACTTATTTTTTATACGTTTGAGAGGCTTTGACTTATATTATTTTTATCCCAGATGTCAGAGGAATTCTTAATTTAAGTCCAAGGATTTATACATGGAAGCATCAACAAGACTCTTTTTTGACCTTCAGTACAGTACTAAAAAGCATCTAAAACCATAAAGCATCTAAAAACATAAAATATTTGCTAGAAGCATCAATATACAGCAAACTTTCTCTGAAATTTTAAATGTGCCCTTGTACCTTTCTCAGTTCAACAACTATAACTGTACTGATCAGGATAATGGTAAGAGACAGTTAAGAGGAAGGTACATGGCACACTACGCCTATGCCATGATTTGGACATAAGCAGCAGTCCAGTGGCTGTCATTCTGTGATACTGTGGCCAAGTATAAAGGACAGAGACCTTTATACTGGCCACATATATAGCATTAACTGAAGTCTAGGACAGCTTTATTACACTACATAACAAGTGCATTTTTTACACAGGTTACACTGCTTAGAAGAAGTCAACATTGGGATATCTGCTAACATCCAGAGATCTAGCAAGCCCAAAACTCAAAGGAAACTCTTGTTGGAAGTGGAGTGGTAAAGAGTGATGTAGCAGGTCAGGAATCACAGAATCACAGAATCACAGAATAACCAGGTTGGAAGAGATCCACTGGATCGTCAAGTCCAACCATTCCCACCAATCCCTAAATCATGCCCCTAAGTACCTCATCCACCCTAACCTTAAACACCTCCAGAGACGGTGACTCAACCACCTCCCTGGGCAGACTGTTCCAATGCCTAACCACCCTCTCTGTGAAGAATTTCTTCCTAATCTCAAGCCTAAATCTCCCCTGGCGGAGCTTGAGGCCATTCCCTCTCGTCCTGTCCCCTGTCACTTGGGAGAAGAGGCCAGCTCCCTCCTCTCCACAACCTCCCTTCAGGTAGTTGTAGAGAGTAATAAGGCCTCCTCTCAGCCTCCTCTTCTCCAGGCTGAACAACCCCAGCTCTCTCAGCCACTCCTCATAAGATTTGTTCTCCAGCTCCTTCACCAGCTTTGTTGCTCTTCTCTGGACTCGCTCCAGAGCCTCAGCATCCCTCTTGTGGTGAGGGGCCCAGAACTGAACACAGTACTCGAGGTGCGGTCTCACCAGTGCCGAGTACAGGGGGAGAATAACCTCCCCGGACCTGCTGGTCACGCCGTTTCTGATACAAGCCAAGATGCCATTGGCCTTTTTGGCCACCTGGGCCACTGCTGGCTCATGTTCAGTCGCTGTCAACCAACACCCCCAGGTCCTTCTCCTCCTGGCAGCTTTCCAGCCAGGTTTCTCCTAGTTTGTACCTCTGCTTAGGGTTGTTGTGCCCCAAGTGCAGGACTCGGCATTTGGCCTTGTTAAACCTCATGCCGTTGGTCTCTGCCCAGCAGTCCAGCCTGTTCAGGTCGCTTTGCAGAGCCTCCCGACCCTCCAGCAGATCCACACTTCCACCCAGGAAATGCCATTCAGAAAAACAGATGTAGATAGTTTGACAACTGGAGAGACTTATATATGCTAATTAGGTTTAGCTGGGATTTATAGTCTGTGAGTGTGAGAGGAGAAAGTTCTACTCTGCACATACTATGCTGCAGAATTGCGCAGGGTCAGAAAGTTTAGTCATATCCATCATGAGGCTTAGGTTTATTGGATAAAAAAACCATACCCTGCCAGGATGGAAATTAACTTTCTTCTTTTGACTCTGCTATAGACTGTGCAACGCTAACCCCTTTAGCTGTATCTTAAATGTAAATGTTGATTCACCATTTGTGGAACCTCTCTGAAGTTGTATATATACAAAACACATTCACTTATACCTAAACATACTATATAAACTGGGACAAGGACATTTCATCCTATTGCACCACCAGTGCCGCTAACACCAGCCACGGAAATTGACCTATTATTTCAGTTGAAGTCAAGTACAAAGACTGTGACTAAAAACTGAGGTTTTAGTCATAATTCTTAGGGTAACCAAAGATACATTTCAGAGTAGGTAAGACAAATGCAACTTTAAAGACTCAGAAAACTATTTAGCTGGAAGTAGCTTAAGATGCTGAAAACAGCATTTTCATCTAACTTTAGGCTGCCTGACATTTTAAAACCAAATACAAGATAGTCTTCAGGCTCCCTCTTTATAATAAGCAGAGATACAAAGGTACTTCCAGAGAGCAAGTCAGCCAAAACAACCTGAGCCTCTCAGAAGTCTCTCAGAAGGGCTACATTATGAAATCTTAGGCAGCTAGATACTTAACATTTGCTGCTAATGTTAGGAAAATATGTATTTCATACTAGATCCTTAATAACATATACGTGCTGGCCTGCATATACATTGTTTTCTGAATTTGCTGGGCAAGCATTGAACTTTAAGTTAAATCGTTACTTAAATGTTCAAGCTCACTTCACTGTAAAACCACAGGATACGAAGGATATTCTCCAAATGTTAGTTATTTAGAGGATAAATAGCCAAGGAAATACAAGGAATCAAAAAAGCAGGGTCAAAGGTAAGTATCTGCTGCAGACACAATATGAAAAATTAACTTCAAAAATTAACTCTTCCTAAATCTCACCAAATATGAAAGAAAATGGTTAAGCAGCTTAAGGAGCAGGGCTAAATTCCACTGATTAAGACAGACATTGATGTTTTAGAATTCCTTCCTTTGGGCCACCTGCCATGATGACTGGTTTGGAAAGATTTAAATCACAAATGAGTTTGGAAATTACATGGATCAGCTAGCGTTTATAACATGAATCAAACCAAAAAAAAAAAAAAAAACAAACAAAAAAATCCAGTTAAAGTGGAATGCAGAATATGGTTGATTTAGAAACAAAAGACAAAATTTCCATGTTCCTCCAGTTATTTTTCTGTTTCCCCAAACAGATGAACAGTAAACTAAATAAACGAAAGCACAACTTTTTTTCTTCTGCTCAGGTACCAACTTAAGTTTTCAAAGGAAAAGCATCAATAGACTAAAATGGTACTTTTGAAAGCACTTTTCTCCTAGGGAGATTTGTCAGCAGTGATGTAAGAGTCTTCCAACACACGAGTTTGCCTATTTTTAATTAGAGTTAGTTATCTTGTTTTCAGCTATGTAACATCTTCCTTGTGAAAGAGTTTGATTACAAAACTTTGGTCAAAAACTATAAATGTTAAAGTTATGAGTAAATGTCAAAATCTGGGAAGAAAAAGCCCACCAAAAATATTTACAAGAAAAAAATATCTCTAGAGCAATTAGAAAAGCTTTTCTCAAACTTGTTTTATAACTTTCTAGTTTTATAAGTTTGAAAATCATGGCACATAGAATTGTTCAACTGGCAGATTTTTATTTTCCAGGAAAGGGAAGAGTCCTAAAAGCTGAGGTTTAAATGTATCAACTACATGTACATGCTGCAGAAGAAAGAGGAAACACTTTTTATTCTGCCCTGAAAATAAATACAACCTCAACTTGGACCAAAATACATTGCTTCAGTAATTCAGTCCTGTGTCCTGCCAGAACAAAAAATCCTCATCATTCCAGTCTCATGGACAGAAGTGTAATGTTTTTTTTCAGTGTTCCCAAAAGTAAAACAGAAAGCCACTCCAGTCATTCACTGCCTGTAGCCTTGAGCAGAAGGAAGCTAAACATAGTTATTTATTCAAGGCTCTTCCTAGCTTTAGAGGAACTATAGATGAGAAGTAGGTTACTGGTTTATGTTCTATATGCAAACTTTATTAACAATAATTTACTTCCTTTCTCCATTTTGTATTGACCAAAAGTTTTTTCTTTCTGTGTATTTATTCTAATATTCGCATGTGTGCACTTTATAGAGAAAATAAGGGCAAGATACCCCAATGTCTTGCTGGTTTCTACAGTGCTAAACAGAAGAATCATGGTATTTAACCTAAGTATTTCTTTCTGACTACAGGGTTTCTAATGATTAACCTTATGTGTCAACTCCTGTTCTATGGACTGCTGATTTTGTAAATTCATGTTCACATTGAAAGAATTAAAAGCATAGTTTAGCAGATTACAGTGGATTATCAGCATGGGCAATTACTTTGGTCTGATTCAATTATAATTCTTATTCCTGTTGCAAGTATACAAAGTAACAGCTCAAGAAGAACAGGGCTGAAAACATTTTCTAGTGCACCAAACACTTTTAAAAACAAACAACAAAAATAAGTGTTTGCAAATTCAGTATTTGGGAAGCTGAAGGTATCTGTATTCCATCCTAGTAAGCATATTGTCATAAAGTCCCCTTTTTTTTATCATTCATAGGTTGTTGCAGACACAGCACTCCTACATAGATTCAGTCTGAAATAAATGGGATCTCATGAATTAATGCATCTTGCGCACGATAACACAACGCACAGAAGAAAACAGAAGAAAATGAGATCTGTTACTTGGCTGCCTGCTGCCGCATGTTTAGGAGTTAATTCAGAGAAGATATTGCTGACCCATGAGACACTCTTACAAATATATCCCTACCGGTAACTATCTAAGCCCTGTATGAGGATAACCCTGCAACTGCAAGAGTAAAATTGTTATGGCACTGTACAATAGCAGACTCATGAAATTCCAGGACAGTATCCCTAGGGTTATCAGTGCCAGGACAGAAGCTTGCAAAAGCAATTGGTTACAAAGCCTGGAACTTTGTCAACATCATCAGACTGAATTTTGGTATACTCTAATTTTCTTCAAATCACTGACCCTCTCATCCTTCACTGAAGGAAGAACAGCGAAAGGAAAGTAGATCAGACATATGTAACTTCAGTTCATGACAGGTCCACTCCAGAGGGAATCAGAAATCTGTATCCAGCAGCTCTCTAGTACCTAAAGGATGCCTCCATTGTCTTTAACACTGAGCCTTTTGTCATCAGTTCCCTTAGCACCTTTATTTCCTGCAGTGAGCTACCTGCCCAGCAATGATTTCTACAGTCTTCTGACTCCTTCTAGCGTTAAGGAAAGTCTCCAGTGAAAAACTACATCATCAGTGTTTCCAAGCAGAGATAAATGCTATGTTTCACATCACTATAGCTACCTTACTAATACCAACCAGAAAGGGCCAAGGAACATTCTTGAGCAGCATCCCACTACCCTACACGATGTAACAGTTAGTGTGGTTTTGTCTCAGGTGAACTGGACTTTCCTAGGTAAGGCCCAAGAACACTTGGGTAACATAGACAAGAGTCTGCTCCCCATATGTAACCTGATTGCACCCAGCCTGATCATAGACAGGAGGGGCAAGTTGAGCAGTATGAAGACAAACTGTGTAATGCCAATAGGCCAGTGTGGCTAAGGAGAGTTTCTAGCCATTTTCCTTACTAGGTAAGACAGACAACCTCCTTTCCACCACACCTCGCCTCACTCTTCACACTATGTGTATCAGAAAAAAGGTCCTAGCCAAAAAGATTTATGCTCTGGCTACTTAGTCCAAAGCTCGAAAGCTTGCAATATACAGCTTAAGTTTATTTAAGAGGCTGAATCAGTTAAAGAAAGGAGCAAATGATCTACTGACAGCTAGTGAATTCAAGCTTTTCAGCGCCAGTAGTGGGAGTTACAGTGGAAGAACAGGAGTTCAGTACCAGGTTTTTTTATCACAAACCACTCTCATTGCCTCTGCTTGGACCTTTGCCAGGGGCATATATAAAAAAGAATTGAAATTTTATTTAACAGCAAAGGCAGAAACAGTCACAGGACACATTACTGGATTTCTCTCCACAATGATGCACAATGACCTGGCACAGAAGGGGGTTAAATAACACCTAATATTTACCTTAAAAATTAGAACTTGAGCCAAATAGTATTTTTAACTCATGGTTAGCTTCAGCAGCAACAACTTGAGACACTGCAGTATTGCATATGTTCAGTTAGAAATTCGCCCAATACTCACTGGTGGCCCCCGGGGTCCTGTCGGACCTGCTTCTCCCTCTGGTCCTCGTTCACCCTGTTTTGGGGATAAGAAGAATGCAATAAATATGAAAGTAACCTTTTGCACAATTTTTCTAGACCTTTCAAATAATATTAATGATCTTACCGGTTTACCAGAATTTCCCATCAAACCAGGCACCCCAGGGGGACCTTTGTTGCCCTGTGGGACAAAACATGAAAACTGTTAGCCCAGCTAAGGCTCCACGTCACTGTTCCATTTTAAAACAAAAAAATAAGAAAATCAATAATGTCTAAAAATTAATCAGTCTGTATTATTTTTTAACTTCCATCTTTATTTTTTGTTTTCATTTAATTTTCACCTAATTTCTTCTCTCTTAACTTTTCAGAAGTCAAATTTCAGTTCCTTTGTTGTTTAAGTACTGACAAATCCCAAATAGACTTAATTACTGCTCTCAAAAAAGGATAATATCATTATAATTACCATGCAATTTCAGAAGAAATTCACAGTTTTCTTTTTCAGATTACTTAGAACTAAACTCAAACATTATTGTCTGAAACATTTCATAGTGTTAATCATACAATATTGTTTTAAACTTAATTGCAATTGATGCTGCAATTTAGTGGTAAGCAAACACAGATAACCTCTGTGATTCAATAAACTTAAGGAAGCTACAAATATTATTCTTATTATGAGATGTCTCATTCAAACCCTAGTGAGGTACCATGTCACATATCTCCTCTAGCAATGACTTCCATAAATTTAAAAACAAATGGCCTTTTCTAGATACTTTTTAATGCCTGGAATGATGAGAAAAATACATCATGCAGGAAAAGAACCATGAAATAGCACAGGATTAGAGTTGATAAATGAATATATTTCATTCTTTCAGCTAAAGGCTTGTCTCATTCCACAACAAAAGTAAATTATTTTCACTGAATACTTTAGAACTTGATAATAACAAATACAGTATTATAAGAAAGTCAGTACTCAAGATGATTTACCTTTGGGCCAGGAATGCCTTTCACACCTGGGGAACCTGGTATACCCTGAAAGAAGTAACATTTACGGTGTTTATTTGTTGTTAAGAGGACTGGAATGATGTTAAAAAAAAAAGAAAACTCAAAAAAACCCCATTTTTCTCATGTTAAAGTCTTTCTAGTCCTTTTAGTCTATATTGAAGCACTTTAATCAAATAATGGACAGAGCTTGAATTCTTTCTTTTTACAAAGTAACAGATTCTTACTTCATAAATTAGCAAAAGGAGTAAAGCAAAGAGAGGAGATGTGCCTTAGAGTAGAAATAGATTCTGGGTCTCAGTATCCTGAGACTAGAGAGAGAAAGTTTAACAGATACTTTTTGTCTGCATTTCATCCTCTCCTCACTTTTGTGCAATAGCTCACAGCAAGTATGCATTTACCAAATTTTCTTCCAAGCTTAAGAGCTCACTTCGTATTACATTTTTACAACCAGCTCTGTTTCAATACACATCCTTCACTATATCCTCTCAGCAATTACTCCTATAATATAGTGTTTAAAAGAAATTTCTGTTTAGCTTTTGACAATTGGAACATTTTTCAAACTTATTCAGTCAATGTGCAAGGATTACCTTCTAAGAGTCCATAAAGCACAACTGATGCCCTGTAACTTCACCACAGGGGATACACTAGAAAACTCCCCCCTTCCCCCAGAAAGAAGTATGAGTTTGATGCATTCCAGGTGTTCTGAGCCAGCAGAATTTCAGAAGGAGACGACTGCTCATGTAAGGCATGTTAGACTAGCAGGTCAGCTCTTCCAGCTCACCCCAGGAATAGGTTTGGCTGTAGTCAGTATGAGACCAGCTCTAATTGTGGGGTCACACAATAACATCCACAAGGTTTCAGATGTAAGAAACTGAAAGAATGGCATACTGGCCACAAAAATTTTGTAAGATGGAGCTCCTCACTACAGCACCATGAGGAGACGTAGGCCTCAGTGCAGAAGTTTTGGATACACGTAACAGAATTTCCACTTGCATTACACATACTCTTTCTAGGTCTTTTGCTTAGGCTTTCACCTAAATTACTCCAACATTAGCATCAAACTAACGTATATACGGCTTTTTTGTGCTTTGAGCTGACCCCCTAGCTTTCAAAGACAAAACAACAGATACTTACTGGGAGTCCCTGCAGCCCTGCCTCACCTGGAGCTCCAGGTTTGCCTGGTTCACCCTGAAAAATATTTTAAGTTGTAATTTATGCAAATCAAATAAAATGGGAGATTCTATTTCTGGAACAAAGAGCTGGAGTATTCTTGGAAGTGTAGGATGGGAAAGTTCATTTAGTCACCCTTATAATGCACATAAAGCCACAGGCGGCAGCACAATAAAAAGCCATAAGTGAGTTAACAAATGCAGGGCACTACTAAAGCTCAGATATATGCCAGTTCTGTCTTACCTTTGCTCCAGGCATTCCAGGGATCCCTTCCCGACCATCGACTCCTGGTAAGCCCTTGAAAGGAAAGAAAAAAAAAGAAAAGAAAAGAAGAATTTTTGTGTTATTAGAGAGATTTCACCCAAGGACTCTGATATACAAATTAGCATGGCATGAAGCAAAATAAGAGATGAAATATACATACAGGCTCTCCTTTGGGCCCAGGGAGACCATTTATTCCTCTTGAACCTTGGGGGCCCTAATAATAATAATAATTTTAAAAAATTAAGACAAACACATTTAAATGAGAGATGCAAAGAATGTCAATGCATACTAATTCAGATATGCATTATTTGAGAGTACCAATTACACTGTACATATATATATTATAAATACCAATGTTTGCAAGTCAACAAGAGTTTAAATTTGTCTGCGCTCACCCTTTCTCCCTTTGGACCTGCCTCTCCCAGTGGACCTCTCTGTCCTTGATCCCCCTACAAGAAAAAAAAGACTATTTTAGCAATAAAGTCAGAATAAACTTACCTGTAGTAAATCAATAGTACAATTTACAGACATCATAAACTCACACGATAAAAAAATGCAGTTTCTTAAAACTGAGGCTGACAGCTAAGTGCCCTGTACAGGTTTTGTTCTAATGAATGAATCATTTCCAGTTTAAAATCTGAAAAATTCCAAGCCACTTTAATGCACAGTAGCACACAGAATGTTACTGCTACTTCTTAGAAGAGGTTAAAATGTGTTAATCTACCCCACAATCCCTTGGGGACAGTAAGAGATTCTGGGATTAACGTCACTGTTGTATCATTAATTCACTTGTGGGAAATCTGTGGATTGGACTTAGTATTAAACTGGGTAAGCACTGGGAAGTGTTTGGCTAAAGCATGCTCTACTTACAGGTGCACCAGGAAGACCTTGTGGACCAGGATCACCATCAAGCCCACGAGCTCCCTACAAAACAAGGAGATAACAAGACATTAAAAATAAGTGCTGAAACACTAACAACTCCCTCCTAGTTTGCTGGGAGTTGCAAATTCTCTACAGCTGAGGGTTTTTTATAGGTTTAATTGAAAAAAAAACACCAAACCTACCAATATGGGCTAACTTTTTTTTGAACATATCTTGTATTTTTGTGGAGTTATGGAAGCCAATATTTTTTAACTATGGCAAAATACAATTCAAAAATTACAGTTGTTCATTCTCTAAAAAAATCATCATTGGACAGCGAGGAGGTAGACCTTTTCATGCTACATAAGACAATGTCTCTGTGTGATTTAATATTACTATATCCTTCACCATATAATCAAATAGCATCAAAATCTGAACAGAAAACAAGTGCAGCATAGCTATTTTTATCACTATTCAAAGAAACAATGCAATTGCTACCCTTAAATGGAGACAAAAAAAGTGTTTTCAAAATCATTTACAGAGAGTAAGGAACTCCTTTGCCAAACAGATGTAGTAAATATTTCAAACAGACAAAAGAGCACAAAAATGTAGGCAAATAACCATGAAGACTGACAAGATACAAAGAAGGCCAGAAAAGCAAAGTAGGACAGCAGTAGCTTAGCAAATGTGTCTGAGAGGGCAGGAAGAATTATTTATGAGAAGATTCATAATCAGGACAAAGTGGATGTTGTTTCTGAACATGGATGATCACAGAATAAGTTTTATCTAATTTCATTTCTGGAAAAGGAGAAAATGACACAACGCTACACGTTGGTCCTTCCAGAATTTTTTACCATATACACTTAGTAAGATCATAAAAATAGAAATGTAACAGTTTTGAAACAACACTTAGAAACACTTGACAAACAGCAGAAATATTACCCAGCAAAGTCAGAGCCCACGTAAACATGAATCCTACTGGCAGCATTTTAAGACGCAAAAGTCACAAGAGACAGAAAGAATGGGAAAAGAATAAGCTCTTAATAAAACGTCCTAACAAAACTAGGATAGTGGAAGGAAAAGGCTTCAGGAAGATAAAAGTCACAGGAGGCAATTCTAGATAAATTTTAGCTTTAAATAAAATATGCTTTTATTTTATAACTGCTATAACTTGTATCTTGCTAACTACATGCTTGCATACATGCTGAACTATTATAAATCAGAGGATCAGAGGGAAAGGTGTGAAAAGTAGGTGTACTTCATCAATCAGAAGGACCAAGCTGCCTTTCTTCCTAACCAGAAGTACAGTAGCTATGGAAATACATCTGGCAGGAGAGTGAAAATGCAGGGGGGAAGGGGGAAAGTAGAAATTTAAATAAGTTTTAAAAGCATTCAGGGATATACATTTTTTTTTATCCAAGATATTTTATGGAAAGAAAAGTTAATACTCACTTTGGTACCTTTAGGTCCCGTTATACCAGTTATACCTCTGATACCTAGGATGCCCTGCAAACGGAAAGTATATTCAAATTATGCTTAAATCTTTTCATCAGAATTGTCCTAGTTTTCAGACAGGAGACTCAGAGTTCTAAATGATTTCTTTCTGCTTATTTTCTTAGTATAAAAGGAGAAGTCTGCCTACTTCTGTATTAGAATGTTTAATTCATATGGTAATTCAATATTTTACAAATCTAAGGCTTTTTAAAAGAATAACAAAACTACTGAGTTGAATGCTAAAACCATAAATATTCCTTAAGGACTGAAAAAACCCAGTGATTTCTCCTCTTGATTACCACAGAGTTGAAGCATTCTCCCCATGTAGCCTGCGTGAGAGGAATACATAAACACCAGACTTGAACAAGTGCTAAGTTGTCTAAAGTGGGACATAGGACACATGCAGGAGAAAGGTACCACTAGACTTTACAGAACAAAATTGGAGAAGATTTTTGAGGATACAAGTGCTAAGTTTATATGACAGCCACACCTGAGAGGCTGGACTGAGTACGACACCCTAGTGCAGCAGGATATATCATAACTACCATCAGCTCCTCTTCTTGAGATACCAAACCCCTAGCCAGAATGTGTTTCTCCTGCACCAAGAAGAATGCACAACTGTGTTATTGAAACAGCTACAGGCACTTTAATGCAGCAGAGGCAATCCTACTCCCTGCCCAGACCCTAGACAGGCAGCCCTTTTACTTGCTCCTAATGAAGTTAGATGGAATCGTGCACAGAACATTTGAAGTCTCGTTAGCCCAAAACACAAGAAAAATCAAGACAATGCATCACTGAGTACAGCAGTCCAACAAGGGGGAGATCCACAGTCTAATTCCAAGATTAGAGATGGAAGCAGGCATGTTGTGTTACCTACTTTCTATCAAAAGCAATACCTCTCCCAGAGGGGACTATCTTATGCAACTCTTCTTGTCAATGCATTGCAGACAAGCATTGGATGGCAGGTGCTGCTGTAAGGACTAGATTCCTAATACTTTCTATGGATGTGAGCCTTACATTTTTTATGTAAGGAACACACAGGAAAATACAACAAGGTCTACAGCCTCTCCATCTGTGCCTCTAAAGTATGCTCTATCTGGCATCACTTTTGGCATATTATGAATCCTACATTTGAATAAAAATCAATTATTTTAGAGCTTATACATCAGGTCATCAACTGGTGAAACAGTGAAGTGAAACAAGTAAGGGAAAGGAAAGTCGATCCCTAATTGATTTTTAATTTTACTGCATGATTTCACAGTGACTGAAAAACATTACCAAACTGAGTTATAGGAATTGCCCCCACAGGCCCTTCAGAGAGCAGACGCGGCATCTTATACAAGTATAATACTTCTGCATCAAAGCACCTGGGTTATTATTTTCAGCATCAAACATAAAGAATATTTCACCCTTTCTTTTACTTAGTCTCTGTCTTTGATTTATCTTTCTCTATTCCTAATCCAGAAGTTTATGTTACCTCATATTTATAGAAAAATCTGTAATTTAGGATTTGGAAGTCATGTGAATTAAGGCAAGCATCACTGGCATTAAAGAAAGAGTTTCGCACCTTTGGGAAAAAATCATAAACCCCATCAGAAAATAAATGATAGCAATTAAATGTGCTATGCCTATGGCTATTTTTCTTACTTAGAAAGACTCCTTTATTCTGTTCCCTATTGTCAGTTCAGCTGTGGTAACTGTAGGAATAGCTCCTCACAAGGAAACAAGCTGAGGAGGTATGCACCAGAACAAAGAAGTCAAGTGAAGCAGGACAAGAAGATTACTCCAGTATCATAGGTATGATTGCAAGATGTTTCTTTTGCATGCAAAAAGGCAAAAAAAACAGTAAAGAAAAATAATAATAATAAAAAAGAAATCTTTTCTACTTCATCCTCAAGTCTTTGCTGAGCCTGAATTTCACCATGTTTCAAATAAACACTACCTTTGCAAAAGTGAAGTCAGTCATCAAAATTATGGAAAGGGAGGCCAAGGAAAAACAAGTGAATAAACAAATCTCCCCAGTTATTTGCACAATCTAAGCATAACACAAAATTTAGGTAATTTACTTTTTAAAGTAAGCCTCTCCATAGAGCTATAAAACTTTGAGCCAAGAACTAATGTAGCTTTTTAGAGGGACTTAAATAATTCTACTTTCACTCTTAGATAATATGTCAGAATAAAGAGAAAGGAGATTTTATAATATCTGTTTATGCAATAATAAAGCAAATGGGTAACACTATTTAAGAGGAAATACTTTACTGGAGGGCCTTGAGCTCCCACTTCACCAATGGGTCCTTGGTCTCCTTCTTCACCCTGGGAAAGCAAAAGGAATACATCTGTAGCTAATCCAGACCACGCATATTGCTCTCTCATTGTAGGAGGTACATTTACTGCTTCCTGTTTCCTGACATCATGTCCTGCTTGAAGAAAATCCAAATGAAGTCACACTACTGCCTCAGAAGATAGACAGATACTTGCTTAGGTTGACATTCCATTCAACTATCAGTCAAAAAAGGTAATTTCAAAGCAACCCCAGTATGAAGAATGATAATGATGTTTTAATCCACCATTCCTCTGTTTCTTGATGTTAAGCTTCTTAATTTTGTTATTCTTTAAGACTAAAAGTGTAAGGGAGGTGTACTCATATACAGAAATGGACTGGACACACCATTAGCTCTGCATCATGATACCATGTTTTGCTTCAGAATTTTTTGAAAATTAAAGTGTTACAATGCCTTACCTGGTCTAACTGCTATTTGATTAGATGATAATCTCTCTCATGCATTGATAGTGCACACTAATGGAACAGTACTTACTGCCAGTTCAATTTGAAAAAAGGAATTTTGGAGCATATACCAGCTGTTCCACATTCAGGAAAAACATAAGCAAACTGTTCCTAATGAATTAATATTCTTTTCAATATGCTTAGGAATAAAGAGCAGGGGATTTTTTTTTTTTAAAAATAAACAAACTTTTCTCCAAGTTTTTTCCTCCATCTTGAAGCATAGAGCAAGGAAGTCCAAATCTCAAATTTTTTCACAGCTATTTCAATATTAAACAAGATTAATTCTAATGAAACACCTTGAAAGAGTTCAAATTTCAGTCTTCAAGCTGAAATACACTTGGCCTTCTTACTATAACAACGATCTTTCTTTGTGTGTGAACTTGTACTGTGTCCTTTCCCTCTTAAATTCATTTTTCCTCTCATTCTTCCTGTTACTACTCATCTGTGTCACAGAACAATTTGGTAAATCCATATAGTTCTGCATTTAAATATATGGAAGCTTTCCAATTGTAAATTTTACTTCAATCTTTTGCATGGGTTCCATAAAAACTAAATTGCATGATCAAAATAAAGAGCAGGAGGAGTATGACTCCTGCATCATAATAAATACAGAGCACAGCTGAAGAAAGAAGAAAGATGTGCTTTTGGTTGCTCTGGAACATTATGACATGTAGTATCTCTTCATACCTTCCAGTAAAACAGTTAATAGGTCTAACTAAATATAATATTCTTCTTGAAGCAGAGGTTAAAGTACTATTAGCTTCCTAAAAGCAACAGCAGATTTTCCTTTTTACCTTATAACCTTGTTTTCCTGGTTCACCAGACTCTCCTTTTGAACCTTTCTGGCCCTAAAATAAATGTGAAAAACCAAAATAAATACATAATTAGAGATTATTAAAAAATAAAATACTGACTTTTCCAAAACAGACACAAACTCCCAAGAACTACCTTGCTGTTCCCTCTGCAATCCCCATTCATCAAATGTTTCCTCACCTACCCAGTTAATAGATATTAAGTACCACGTTCAAAGAGATCTGGTCCTGGATCTTACAAGGATGTATTTCTAGATAAGTAAGTATTTTTTTCTTATGTTACCCCATAACAAATTTCTCAGGCCAACAGTATTCCTAGAAACCAACAAAGAATACATTAAAAATCTTAGATAAAATTAGACTCAAAAAGCATTAATTTCAATTTAGCATGTTATGGATATCTCAGTAACAGAGAAAGAAGGAAAAAAAGACTATGGATTTGGGTGGATATTTAGAATTTCTGAAGTCAGACTGAAAATATTTCAACAATGAGAAGTTATTTTGGCAGTCATGCGTTTAAATAACCATAGGCACCCACACTGATAGAATGTTCTTTGGAATTAATAGTGAATTGCTCTTCTGTCAAGCAGCAATTACCTTCCTCATTGCTTTGAGACAGTATCTCTGTAAGGAACACTTGAACAAAAAGATTCTCTTACCTTCATTCCCATTAAGCCAGCATGTCCTGGGCGGCCAGGTGGACAAGCACTAGGACACTGGAAAAACATCCATAGGGTTAGTTCCACATAGATTGAATAAGGTTGCCTGAGATTATTTAAAATAAAATTTTAGAAAAAAAAAGCATTGTCAACTATCTTACCAATGGGTCACCATCTTGAAGGCCAATTGTTCCCTAAATTAAATGAGATTTTTAAAAGTTAGTGAAAAGGAAATAACCAGACCTCACTCACTAGAAAATATAGACATTAGACAAAACAGAAAATAGTATTAGCTAAGGCTGGAATCAGAATTATAGTAAACCAAAAGGCCTCTGACATGAAAAGCACCTAAACTGTAGGATTTTGTTGTAGGAACACAAGTGCCTGCAAGATCCTGCCTTCTAACTTAGATCAACTTTTCTGAAAAACAAAATATTTTTCTTTTTTAAGCTAGAACACATTTTCTATTTAATGCAGAGCAAATATATCCAAACCCTGTGAATTTCAAACAGAATCCAAAATGATTTCTGTTATGAGGATAACTCACTTCTACAGCTTACTACTATTCAGCATAAGACTCAGATCTTGACAGAGAAAATAATCTTTCCACAACACAAATGCTAAACCCATGTGGACTGAGCCTGCCACTGGTTGTCCTGTACGTCACGTGATGGCACTCAAGATAACCTGGACTGCTCCATAATCTTTCCTGGCACCACAGTCAGGCTGACATGCCAGTAGTTCCCTGGATCCTCCTTTCAGCTCTTCTTGTAAATGAGTGTCACATTTGCTGATCTCCAGTCAAGTGGGACCTCCCTGGTTAGCCAGAACTGCTGTTAAACGATTAAAAGTGGATTGGGGAATACTTTGCTGGCTCACTCAGTACTCTTGGGTGGATCCCATCCAGCTACATAGTCTTGTGTGTGTCTAAGTGGTGGAACATGCTGCTAACCATTTCCCCTTGGATCATGGGGGCTCCATTCTGCTCCCCATCCCTGTCTTCCAGCACAGGGGGCTGGGTACCCACATAACAACTGGTCTTACTGTTAAAGACTAAGGCAAAGAAGGCATAAGTACCTCAGCTTTTTCCTCATCCATTGACACTAGGTTTCCCTCCACATCCAATAAAGGATGGAGATTCTCCTCAGCCTTCCCTTTGATGCATTTATAGAAACATTCTTAATTGTCTTCTATGGCAGTGGCCAGATGAAGTTCTAGTTGGGCTTTGGCCCTTCTAATTTTCTCCCTGCATTACCTCACAAAACCCTTGTAGTCCTCCTGAGGACTTAATGGAAGCTATCAGGAGCTTTAAAAGGCACAACAGGGAGAAATATGTTTACCTAGCAGCTGTATTCTTTCAAGACCAGTGAAAGGGAGGATATTGTTTCAGCAAAAAGCACAGGGGAGTTTTAAGGAATGAGTTGGTCTCCTTTCATACAGAAGAATTAAAAAAAAACAAAAAAAAAACTGAGGGTATGTTTGGGTCCATAAAGTCGTCATCTGGAGTGGTATTGTGGCACTTCAGAAATCTAAAAAGGACACAACTGTCAAGGAATAGAAGTAGCACGTGCTATTATTGAGAATTCCTTTTTACTTGTTTCCTAAATAGTCTATTTTAACATTAACATTTTTGACAATGTCTCTGGCAATTCTCTGGTAAATTTCATTTAAAAAAAAAGAAACACTACAGAAATAAAGTATATGGATTCTAGGGTCTATCCAGTACAGGAACAGTACAGCTTTTAAAACAACATTAGTATGACACATTTCCCAACAGTTTGCATTTCACAGCATTTGGCCTCTGATGTGCCTGCAAAACATTCCATTTTTATGTATCTGGACAGGTAAATAGTCAAAGATAAAGGCATAACACACACCCCTCCTTCCAAGAGGCTCAAAGATAGCCATTCCCCCAGAGAGGCAAAGCACCAGTGTTAAAGCTTTCTCTTGTCCCTTGCAAGCAGCATGCTTGGTTGCAAGAAAGACATTACATCTTAACCCACCTGGGAGCATATATTTCTGGCTTATGAGTCAAATATGAATTTTTTCTCTAGAATTCACAGGGAAGTTAAAAATCTGTAAAAGTTACAGTTTAAGACCTTTTGCAGAGATGGGACTAAGTCGTAACAAGTTACACAGTTTGCATTTCAAACTATCTTTTATAACCACTAAGACTAGAAACTTGCTTTCTAAATGGAAGATTGAATGTTGATATGATTAAATGAGTTGTATCCCAGGCTTTGAACATAAGCTCATAGAAAATATGAGTTAATATAGCCTGCTGAAATCCAGAAATCAATATTCAGCTATAATACTTCAGAAGTTTCCTCTAAGCAGCACCAATACCTAATAAAGGCATTAGCATATATTAAAGGCAATCACTTACTGGAGGGCCTGGTGGTCCTGGGGCTCCTGGGGGCCCTCTTTTTCCTGGATCTCCCTAAAAAAAGGTAAAAGAAGTTTTTGGATTCATAGTAATAATGATAATCAGCCGTTACATGTTCATACTACACAACAACAGTAAGAAATTGAGTAGCTACAGAAGGACAGGCTAGGTAGCAAACTGAAAAGTAAATCCACAATATCGATCCCATAGTAGAAAGGGAAACCTGATTTTTTCAGTTGAATTGGAGCCATATTCAGTTGAACAGGAGCCACAAAAAATCAAATACATTTCCGGCTGCTTTAGGAAGTGGAAACATCTGACCACAGGCTCATCTATGCACTCCTCTATCTCATAACTGTTAATTAAGTTCTCAATTAAAAGAATCTTAGTAACTGGCAAAAATGCCCAAATCACAGAGAGTAGAAAAATTCCCTTTTTCAGAGTCCAAGATGAATTTACCAAGTTAAAATCTTCTGGTATTTGTGAAGTTTTGATGTTCAGGGTTTTCAGAAGTAAATACAATACAGAACCCCTGCACATAGGTTTTCTGAATGTTTTTAATTAAAATAAATGTAATACTTTGACAAGGACCACTTTTAACTTAATACTGTCATTTAAATATTACATTTGATATGCTATTAAATCAATATGTCATATATGAAATTAACAAGATGAATGTAGAAAAGTTATTCACTAATTCTCACAATGCACAAGTTATAGATTTAAAAACAGTGAAAAGGTATATTTCTTTTCCACACGATGGACAATTACTCATTATCACAATGTGTTACAAAGGCCCACGATATAAATGTATTAAAAAGGGGACAGACTGTATTAGTAGAGGATAGGCTCATATGTATGACAGAAAATTGGGCAGGAGTGTCGATCTCCTTGAGGGCAGAAAGGCTCTGCAGAGGGACCTGGACAGACTGAATTGATGGGCTAAGGCCAATTGTATAAGGTTTGACATGACCAAGAGCTGGGGTTTGCACCTGGGTCCAATTGTACGAGGTTTGACATGACCAAGAGCTGGGGTTTGCACCTGGGTCCAATTGTACGAGGTTTGACATGACCAAGAGCTGGGGTTTGCACCTTGGTCCAATTGTACGAGGTTTGACATGACCAAGAGCTGGGGTTTGCACCTTGGTCCAATTGTACGAGGTTTGACATGACCAAGAGCTGGGGTTTGCACCTTGGTCCAATTGTACGAGGTTTGACATGACCAAGAGCTGGGGTTTGCACCTTCCCTTGCAAAGGCCTGGGGAAGTACAGCTGGAAAGATGCCCAGCAGAAAAGGACTGGGGTTGCTGGTTGACAGTCAGCTGAACATGAGCCAGCAGTGTGCTCGGGTGACCAAGAAGACCAACAACATCCTGGCTAATACCAAAAATAATGTGGCCAGAAGAAGCAGGGAAGTGATTGTTCCCCTGTACCCAGCACTTGTGAGGCCACACTTCAAACACTGTGTTCAGCTTTGGTCCCCTTGCTACAAGAAAGACATCGAGGTGCTGGAGCGTGACCAAAGAAGGTCAGCAAAGCTGGTCAATTGTCTTCAGCACAAGTCTTATAAGAAGCAGCTGAGGCAACTGGGATTGTTTAGTCTGGAGAAGAGGAGGCTGAGGGAAGACCTTATCACTGTGTACAGCTACCTGACAGGAAGCTGTAGCAAGGTGTGTGCTGGTCTCTTCACAAAAGTAACAAGTGATTGGATGAGACGAACTGGCCTCAAGGTGTACTGGGTGGTTTAGATTGGATTTTAGAAAAAAACTCTTTACTGAAAGGGTGGTGAAGCATTTGAACAGGCTGCCCAGGCAAGTAGCAGAGTCTCCTCCCCTAGAGGTATTCAAAAACCATGCAAACGTGGCACTTTGTGACATTGTTTAGTAGGCACAGTGGTGGTGGGCTGACGGTTGAACTGACTGATCTTAGAGGTCTTTTCCAGTCTTAATGATTCTATTGAAATGTTACTGCACTTGCCTGGGTACCCATTATTGCCCTTGTTGCAGAGAACACAGTGAGCTACATGGATCATCTTCTGAAACAAACCAGCAGTTTTTAATATTCTTTTTTATACTCATTTATATGACTGAGTGCCACACACACAGACAGTTATGCATGAAAAGTAGGCTTCGTTAAAGATAATTTTAATGTTATTTCAGATTTCAAGTAAAGAAATTAACAACTGGTTTCCATTTGCATTTCAGTGGGGTACGGAGTCAAAATATGACAGTGTGCTGAAAATGAGTGCACAGTTTAGCAGTAAGGTCAGTAGATGGAGTCACACTTAAAAGGAGACTAAAAAGAAATACTGAAGTGCCATGTTCATTAATATGCAAACAGAAAACAGAAATAGTATGTGGGCATGTAACATAACATATATGTGAGAAGACAGGAGTAAAGCTAAAGGTCTGCATCACATGTCCAGTTTTAGACTTCCTGTATTTCTGGCAACTTTGCTTTTTTGATTTTAACTTTACCTGAATAAGAAGAGAAGTCGAGTATGGAACATGATATGAAACACTTAATTCTAATCTAAAAGATATCCATGACTTTGTGTTATTCATTGTTCCTTGCTTTTAATGAGCTTCAAACACAACCTTTCCTCTACCAGTGGTCCCCGTAGAGAAAAAATAAATACGTTTTCAAGTGCTGCTGTAATCCAAATAGTGTTTAGATGGCATAGTAATTATTCATTTCTTTCTGTAAGTACCTTCTAGCAATTGAATAAAACCATATTTTTAGCAAACATGGTAGTACTTACAGGTGGACCAGTACGACCTACTTCCCCGGGAAGTCCTGCTGCACCAGCTGGGCCCTATAACAACCAAGTTAAAGAGTATCTTTAAACCACACAGTACCTCTATAACAAGCCCCAAAGGAATAAGAACATGTAATTCTCTCAAACAACAAACTATGCCTTCTGACATCAGTATTCTTGCCACAGACCTAAGCAACCTCAGTGGCAGCTGAAGAAAGCATACATAATAGACATAGAACATTTGGATTAAGATTCTCTTTTTTCCCACTGAATTACTTCTATTACAGTATAAGAGCTTTATCGAATGTTTAAACAGATTCATTAAACAATGGATTTATGAATTGTAAAATGATACTTACAGGTGGTCCAAGAAGTCCCTTGCCCTGTGAAAGAAAAAAAAAGAAAAAGGTCAGAAGTGGGGGGAGGGTGTCACACCTAGTCAAGCTGTTTGCCAAGAATAGAGTAGTCAGAATAAAAAGGTACAAAAATCCCTTTGACTCTGCAAAATCATTTTGAAAACTTGTTTAACTGATGTTAAGTATCAGTGTTATTATTAGGTGATCAATACCAGGAGAAAAAATAAATTATTTATTAAGTTGCCTTGCCCTAGCATTCATTCACACATATTTTCAAACACATACACTTCCATAAAGGAATTAATGCACTGAAGCTTTTGGTTTTAGCCAGTTATCAAGTACCACTGTAAGCACATCTGTGCTGTAATAACTTCCTTCTAATAGTGCTTGTCAGTGCTTCCCCAAGGTCTAAATCCATTAAACCAGTGTTTTCTGGTAACCAGAAAGAACACCGAACTTCTCCTGTTTACATTTTCCATCAGTACTGCTCTTAATCATTTTAATTAAGAGTGTCCAAGACACAAATGTGTTCCTGCCTACTTGGACAATACACTCCCTCTAAGAAAACAGATCCCTCAGACTTGCATTACTAAACCAAATCAATAATTTTACAGAGAATAATATCAATGACGTACACAAAACATCACCATATAAAATCACTAACAAACTTAAACCCCCAGGAGATTAGATGTAATAAAGTGTCTGCATTGAGTAAAGTTTAAAAGCCACAAAATATCACTCTAGGACTGTATCTGCAAGGTTGCCTTTATAAATATTGGTATAACACAGGGAAAATTTCAAGCATTTATCAGAGTAATTCCATTTTAACCAGTTAATACACAGAAGGACAGAAATTTTTCCTCTTGAAAAACCTACATAATTCCTTTGCTACTACTTAACGCTTCCTTGCTGCAATTCATTATATTATACATGGCTATATTTGACTATACAAACCAAACTTTCACTGTATCACACATCCAATATTGAAACATCACCTGCCTCTAAGTCAAACACCTTAAGTAAAACTTGAAACACTTTTTTCTTTCAGTTAACCTAAAGTCCAACAAATGCCACTGGATGAGCTTGAAAAACAGTGATAATTTCAAACTAATTAATGTTGTAGCCAACGCTTTTAGCTTTCTGTTTGCATTCAGCATTGTAATAACTGGGGAAGTGGAGTTTGTGAGAAAATAAGTCTTTGAATAACCATCTGGAATCTACTCTACCTGCAAAAGGCCAGTGACTGAATTCAAACCAGTGCATAATTACACTGAAATACTCAATTAATCATGTAACTAATATGTGGACTCATAAGCGTGTTTCTAGTAAGAGGGTCTCAAGCGTGGTCTCATAGATCAAACCAAAGGCCTGCAAAGATTAAACATCCCACTACTTCACACTTCTGCTGACAGCTTCTTTAAAAAAATCTCTGAATCTGAGAATCGGAACCATCACACAACAGTATTACCACTCCCATCCTTCTTTTATTATGTTTTTAACTAGGTTTCATGACTCACTCTAAATTTAATCTCACTAAAGGAGAGATGACTGGTATTGGCCATTTTTAGAAACTTCCATTAACTGCTCTATTTCTTCAGCAGCTTAAAGCTATTCATCAAAAGGAAAGCCTGTATAAACAGCATTTCTTCAAGAGAAATTTGTTCTGAGTTTTAGTTTTTCCATACGGATTCAGCATATACGGGCTAACAACCATGGAGCTACAAAGTCTTACATAATTCCAATAATTTCTCCAAAATAAATCTAATTTTTAATTAAATTTTAATTATGCACAGCTCTGTTACAACTTCACACCAGTAACCTTATTCCATTAGTGCTTTTCCTGTAGGTTTTTCCTGGTTTCCTGTAAAATCTAAGCTTCAACGTGCCAGCAATCATTCACTTCTTCAGTCTTGTGAAATTCACCATTACTTTCAGCTCCAAACAATGGATAATAAATCCATCTGCATGGCAACTGGAACGGTGCTCTTCACATATCCTTTCTCATATTTTGTCTTGCTCTCATGTGGAACAGCACAAGACAATCCTTGCAGCATTTAAACTTCAGTTATTCCATTTAAACACGTGGCAAGGAGCTGAAACTACTTCTACAGAAATAACTGTAGAATAATCTGTGCAAATAAAACATAGGCTCTCCTGTCTCTACAGCATTTCCACAAAGAGATGGAAAGCAATGGTACATGTCCAAAACTTTGACCACATCACACATGCTCCTTTCCTCTGTACAGCATGGAAACCAAACGTGGCCTTTCAGAAATATCTGCACTCTTTGACATACAAGGTTCCTTAGTGTACTACCTTAATATCTTACATATTCTTTGAAAGTTCTTAAACAGTTTATGGCTCTTGTTCACTACATTTAATGGTAAGAATCCTTCATATTCATATTTAAGGTCTAAAAAGCCTCTTTGTATACTAAATACATTACTCACCGGAAGGCCACGAGCACCTGGCAGTCCTGGCTCCCCCTTTAAAAAATAAGAGTTGAGTTTTTCAAGAGGCATTAGCATAAAGTTTTGTAAACAACATACAGGAGATGTTCACACCTTTTGGAGGACACTATTTAGTGTACACATTCTGCATGTATTATTCACTTCATTATCCCTACGTTGGTTTCAGTGAGACTTGATAGAAAGAAAAGACTTTCCATACTAAAAAGATATCGCTTCAGGCCCTCTTTTTCCAAAAAAAAAAAAAAAAATTCAAATATGCTGGTTACTCTGGCTTCTGCTGTATTTTATTTGTCTGATTGTTGACTCAGTCAGGTTGGACTGTTCTGGTTCCCACTGAGTATTACTATGACATAATAGCAGTACAACAAGATTGAAAGAGCCTCACCATTACTGAAGATTCTCAATCTTAAGCTCATGAATATAATGCCATAGTTCCCTACTGCTGGCTGGGGAAAGAGAAGCTGCTTTGTGATGTGTGAATAAGGCCTGATGGGTCTGTATTGTAGAGATGTTTTAATATTGTCAGAAAGGCTGGAGTACCCCTTAAATCCTGCTTAAAATAAATAATTAAGCCCATCATTTCATGTAAAATTTTGTTCTTACCTTCTGTCCTTTAGGTCCTGTGGCTCCACGTGAGCCATCAGGTCCAGTCAATCCCTTTGGAAGTAATATATATAATGTTAATTCAAAAGTTATGTTGTTTTCATAATCACAACAGAAGACATTCTAAACCATAGAATAATGAAGCTATTAAATGAGATAAGTAACTGCAGGAAACTCTCAATTCAAACACCTATTTCCATGCACAGAAAGAACTGCCCAAGTTCAAAGTACTACCTTCTGGTGACAAACATCAGTGCCTGTAAACATTCATTTAAATCACAATTAAACTAAACACATTATCTCAAATGATATTATTTTCTCACAGTAGGAGATTGATAAATTTAGTTCATGGCTCATGTTAAAAACTATCCGTGCTTTCCATTTCAAATAAATCATTAATTGACCACACTTGTCTATCTGGCTAAAATTAAAAATCAACCATGATATCGTAACTACAAATTCACCTGGAGTTCTTTTGTTTTCTTTGGTTCCAAATTTCTAACCAACTTATATGGCTTAGAAATTTCTATATATTTATAATAAAAGCCTTACTTTTACATTTATCCAAAACTTTTCTTTTTTAGTACACTTCCAGCAATTCGGTGTCTACCCCAAAGGGTGTTTTCTCTGAAAATTTGCTTTCAAAAGCTTACATGATCATTACAGGCAATTACTGTACAGTATCTTTACTTGGTCCATTAAACATGACATGGAAATGGTTTGTGAAAGAAAAATGAGATTTAAAAAGTCAGAACTGTCTCACTAATTAAACATGGAAAAGGGTATTATAAATCTAAAACCCCAATTAAAAGTTGAATACACAGTGGGAGTACAAGAACATCTCATGTTTTGTCTTTGAGTGAAAATAAAAAAGGTACACCATTTCAGAACCCAGTATTCTAGTATTCCGGTGTCATGCATCCACTAATATAAGGAATGATACAGAAGTGTGAACAAATATTAAAAGCTGAGCTGAGTTTGTAACATTCAGTTCCATCCAGTTATGTTACGATGAATTCTGGCAAGGAAAACAAACCCGTGACCTAAGTAAACATTATAAAAGGCAATGATTTTTATGGGGCTTTGATATGTACAAATGAGTTGTGATCCTGTATTATTTTTTAGATAGAATGGTGTGAGATATCACTCATGGCAAGCACCTGCCCTCTTACAGATCTGAAAACTGAACAGTCTAACTAAAGACTGTTTCAGTTCCATGTCCACTAAATCTTTTTTTCAAAAGTAAATTAAAAATTAACCTTTAACAGTATTGTAGTCGTCAGTAAAAACTAGGCTTTTTCATTTATATTACCTACAATATTCTCTATTACACTGGTTTGTTACATAGAGTCTTTCTTTTTGATATTTTAAATTATAAAAGTATTCTACAAGTTAAATAAACTAAACATAAGATCCTGGCATAAGATCTAACCACTAACGTAACAACCTTGCTTCAGAGCATGAAATACTTTCAAACATCGTTCTCAAGAGAGATGTGAATGGTTTCCCAAAAATTTATAGAGGTATTTTTATCGTCACTAATTTATTTAAGAGATACAACCTAACGGGCCATCAGCAAGCAGTAGATGATGCTGAAACTTAATTCTTCTCCGTTATTTAGACAGCAAGTTGAACATGAGCCAACAGTTTTCCCTAGCAGCTAAGAGGGCCAACTACATCATGGATTGCATCAGGCATGGCATTGCTAGTCAACTGAGGGACGCGATTGTCCTGCTCTACTCTGCACTAGTGCAGCCCCACTTTGAGTACTGTGTGCAGTTTTGGGCGCCGCAGTATAGAAAGGATATCAAGCTACTGGAGAGTTTTGAAAGGAAAGCCACAAAGCTGTTGAAGGGCTTAGAGGGGAAGCAGTACAAGGAGCAGCTGAAGTCACTTGGTCTGTTCAGCCTGGGGAAAAGGAGATCTCATTGCGATCTCAAGCTTCCTCATGAGGGGAGGAGGAGCAGCAGACACTGATATCTTTTCTCAGATGACCAAGTATAGGACCCAAGGGAATGGCAGGAGGATGTGCCACAGGGTAGGTTTAGGTTGAATATTTGGAAGAGGTTCTTCACCCAGAGGGTGCTGGAGCACTGGAACAGCTCTCCAGGGAAGCAGTCATGGTGCCAAGCCTGACAATATTCAAGAACCATTTGGAAAACGCCCTCGGACACATGCCGTGAATGTTGGAGTTCTCCCATGCAGGGACAGGATTTGGAATTGATGATCCTTATGGGTCCTTTGGTTGTTGGTTTGGGGTTTTTTTAATAGCATTCCACTGTAACATCAGTCCTTTAGGGCTGATCTGATTTTTCCTCACTACCATTTTCTCTGTTTGCAGGAATAAGACCTAAAATGACTCAAAACAACCCCTGCTCACCCCTTTTGCCATGAGGTGGCTGGTACAGCCTGCCCAAGCCTGGGGATGACTGTGAGGGTAACAGCAGCAGGCGGTCCTGCCCACACCTTGGGCACAGATCACTCCTCCTGTCCTTGCTACCCTGCTCTACCCTCCGCAGGGAGTGGGGCTCTGACTTGAGGCTGATTCCAGCCTCCTCCCAGCAGCATCACTGCCCAGCGCTCTCTCCAGAGCAAGCACCCAACAGCCCTCGTGCTGCTCTTCAGCTGCTGTCCCAGACACCCTCCTCCAGGAGAGCATCTTTCAGCTTGGAGAAAATCACCTTCCCCACACCTGTGCCACTACCACTCTTAGGCAGCTGTGAGGAAGCCAGAGATCTCAAAAGAAGGTCATGCATCTCTAGAAATAGACTAGCACCAAGTATTTTACTGAAGAAAAAAAAAGAGAGAGTGGAAATTCCAGAAAATCAAGCATACTCACATCAGCTCCTGGCTCTCCAGGCAGGCCAGGGGATCCTGGCTTGCCGGCATCCCCATCTGGACCCTTCAGGATTTAAATGGACAGTTAAGTATGTTTCAAAGAGGGAAGCAGAAACAAAATTTGAAAGATCTTCTCTTGCAGAAGCAAACACAAAGTAGCTGAAATCACTCACCGGTGGACCAGGGGGTCCGTTCGGACCTCTCTCCCCCTAACAAGATATGAAAAGGGAAGTATTAGTCACAGCTACAGTGACCTTTTATGGTCCCTTATGAAAAAAAAAAAACGATTTACAGATTATCACAAATAATCCCAAACTGATTCTTATCATAGGAAATCAATGTAAACCCACATGATCTCTGTTATAGACTAACAGAAGTAATCACAGAAACTTCTGATAGGAATTGGGGAAAATACATAGTAACTCCTATCAGGAATAATGCCACAAATCCTTATCATGCTTCAGCATGAGTGATACATAATCCCTCTTGAGATAAGAATTATGAAATTCCCACACAGTATTTAAGGCAAATAATCACAACATATGATGCTGATTACACAAAATAAACAATCTTGTATTTTCTGTGTCAGAGATAATATGAACAGCCACCTTCTCCCCCTGACCCTAGCCTGCTACAGAGTAAGAGACCCATTCATTCCTGTGTGGATCTGCAGCCAAATTCAAACTCCTCACAGTCTAATGAAGACAGCAAGGACATTGTAGGTACACCCTAAGGCATTTCCTAGGCAGGGCATAGGAAACACTTACATCGATGCCATCAATACCGGGAACTCCTGGTGGCCCCGGTGGCCCTGGGGGCCCTGGTGGACCAGGGAGACCTCTCTGACAAAGAATAAAAAAAAAGGAGAAATTAGATCCTGGCAAACCTGTGAGAGCCAGTTGGAGGTGGCATCACAATGAGAGAGGGCTTCTATGGGCTGTTCAAGGGGTCACAGCGGCGATGAGGAGCCGTGTCCTCACTCCACATGTGTCAGGATCCATAGCTCTACAGCCCATCTTAGCTATTGCTGCAACGACCAGCAACCCTCCCCTCGTGGGCAGAACAGGGATGAGATGTTAAAGCCCCCTACCTGGGCTCAGCTGCCCCGCGATGCTGGCAGGGCCGGGGCAAGGCAGAGGGGGCTTGACTCCCCAACCCAGCAGGATCTGAGCGCCGTACGGCAGTGACGGGGTGGCAGGAGTAAAAACAGTGATCTCTGAAGCACTGACATTCACTAAGCTACTCTAGTTACTCATTCAGCCAGCACAAAGGAGACAGTCTTCCTAAGAGTTCATGCAAGTCAAGAAAATTTGAAACAGCCCCTTCCCTGGTTCACTGATGGGCTCAGCGTTTTTCCTGTTGCACTTTCTCAAAGCACTGGGGTCCCAAGGGGGAAGCAGGAGGCGTCACCAGACTGTGAAAACTTAGAGAAAGGCTTTTACAGGTCTCTGTACCCATAATGGGTAGCTCTGTTCTCCTTGGAGCAAACTCTGCTTACAGCCCCACTACAGTGCTCCGTGAGCGGGCGACTGGCCAGGGGCTGACTCCCCACAGCAGTGCTGTTTGCGACACCTTTTCACAGAATCAAAGAATCACCAGGTTGGAAAAGACCCCCAGGATCATCGAGTCCAATCATTCCTATCAAACACTAAACCATGTCCCTCAACACCTCATCTACACGTCTTTTAAACACCTCCAGGCAAGGTGACTCAACCACCTCCCTGGGCAGCCTCTGCCAGTGCCCAATGACCCTGTCTGTGAAAAATCTTTCTGATGTCCAGTCTGAACTTCTCCTGGGGGAGCTTGAGGACACTCCCTCTTGTCCTGTCCCCTGTCACTTGGCAGAAGAGGCCAGCTCCCTCCTCTCCACAACCTCCTTTCAGGTAGTTATAGAGAGCAATGAGGTCTCCCCTCAGCCTCCTCTTCTCCAGGCTAAACACTCCCAGCTCTCTCAGCCGCTTCTCTCCACCGCAGCCTTCCCAGTAATAATCCATCCAGCATCACTTGCGCTCACCTCGATTTCTGTCTGACTTATCTGCAAGGGGGAAAAAAGAAAGAAAGAAAGTTAAAGTCAGAATAAACTTACTTGAGCGACGCAGAGACCAAGAGGCTGCAGGAACAGCCCCAGGAGCAGGAGCCCAGCCCGGGCCATGGTGGCAGAGGGAGCGAGGAGAAGCGAGCCGGGCTGCAGCCCCTCGGGGAGCCCCGGGGAGGGCGGCGGGGATTGGAGGAAACCTGAGGGCTGCTAAGGGGAGGACTGAACGCCAGCACCGCCTTAACTCCTTGTCCTGCTGCTGGACCTCCGGGCACCGACCCTCGCCTGCCCTCCGCCCCGGGTGTCCCTCCCGCCTGCCCCGAGCAGCTCCGGGAGCCCCGGGGACAGAGGGAGGGCACGGGGGGGTTAAAGTCAGGTGCCTGTGCTCAGACGGGGAGCTGGAGGTATAAAGGCACCGAATCCCAGGAAGGTATGGGGGGGAAAACGGCATCCCAGGGTTAGAAACGGGAAGAAAATACTGAGGGTCTTGTGAGCAGGGCAGGATGGAGCAGAGCAGGACAGGCAGGACAGGACAGATCAGGATGGCAGGACAGGGCAGGTGGATGGCAGGGCAGGTCGGGACAGGATGACAGGACAGGTCAGGGTGGCAGGACAGGACAGGATAGGACAGGACAGGGTGGCAGGAGAGGATAGGATGACAGGACAGGTCAGGATAGGACAGGACAGGTAAGGTCAGGATAGGACAGGTCAGGACAGGACAGGTCAGGATAGGACAGGACAGGACAGGTCAGGATAGGACAGGTCAGGATAGGACAGGTCAGGATAGGACAGGACAGGTAAGGTCAGGATAGGACAGGTCAGGATAGGACAGGTCAGGATAGGACAGGACAGGACAGGTCAGGATAGGACAGGACAGGTAAGGTCAGGATAGGACAGGTCAGGACAGGACAGGTCAGGATAGGACAGGACAGGACAGGTCAGGATAGGACAGGTCAGGATAGGACAGGTCAGGATAGGACAGGACAGGTAAGGTCAGGATAGGACAGGTCAGGACAGGACAGGTCAGGATAGGACAGGACAGGGCTCTCACCCGGGCAGGCAGCTCGCCGCAGCCTTCACGCTGGGGTCGCAGAGGGTCACAGTGAATCACCATCCACTGGACTTCAAACTGGCAAAAGAAGACGAAGATCATGTTAATTCAGTATGAGGCGAGGGTGGAATCGGGAGTCACAGTGGGTGAAGGTGGAGGAGGAGGAAGCCTGGGCAGCTGCTGGCATGTTCTAAAAGGCAGGTATTTAATCATAGAATCACTAGGTTGGAAAAGATCTTTGAGATCATCAAGTCCAACCATACCTGTCCATTGCTAAATCATATTCCTAAGCACTTCATCTACCTGTCTTTTAAATATCTACAGGAATGATGACTCAATCACCTCCCTGGGCAGCCCCTTACAGTGCCTGAAAACCTTTTTCATGAAGAATTTTTTTTCCTCAAGTCCAATCTGAACCTCCCCTGGTGCAACTTGAGGTCATAAACATAATGATAGTATTTACAGGCATATTGGAGAGCTCAGTCCAGAGCAGTGCTACACCCTGTGTTCTCCCATCTCTGACAGAAGAGGCCTTTTAAAGACAGGGCATAAAGCTGCCAAGGGATCTCAAGAGAAGGTGAGATTCCTCACGTGTCATTTTTTCATGTGTTCTTTATAAGCACAGGTGGTTTTGCTTGTGCCACGTGGTGGTGTTATGAGACACACAAAAAGATTTTCTCTAAGTGGGTGATGGTGCCCATGAAGAATGGTGAGTCTGAGCACAGAGGCATGGCCTCAGTGTAAGAGGTTCAAAAAGCAGGATCATAAGCACACTACCAGCAGACTGCAGCCGAGTCATATATGCCTGTGAAATCTCACACCTTTTTGTATTTGACCCTGGAAAATGACACAGGATTTGAGGCAAACCTCTTCTCAGAAACTGCAACCAAAACACACTTGCACTATATGGATTAAAAAGAATATCCTCCACTGAAAGTTACTGAATAGCTCAAACACAGAGCTTCAGAGGTATAACCATTGATATATAATGGATTATATGGAATTTTAAGTACCAGAAGCATATTAGACTGTGCATATTTATTATATCTAAGTTTTAAAGTTCTGGGTTGTTTTCCCTTCTCTTCACAGAGTATCAGATTGACTTTTGAACCACTCATGAGTGGTTTATTCAGAGATTTCTCAGTTTGATGATAAAATTCAGAGGCTCATATTCCTTTCTTCTCATTATGGATGGCTGAGGAATTGGGGAGAAATAATGTCTGGGATTTTTTATTTTTACAATATAGAGCCCTGTTGTGGAAAAGACTCAGATTCATTTTTTTCTGACAAGCTGAAAATAGAAGTGAGTGTCTGGGGACTTTCACATCTTATTTGCTTCTCTGAGTCTTTCTTCTTTTTCTTCTTCAGTTGTGCTAAAGTAACTCCTCACCACCCTTTCCACAACACAATGTCTTTGTGCTTTCTGGCTGCCTTCTGTGCTCTTTCTGGGATATCTCATTGTTCTCTTCAGTCCCAACCGATAACTGATGCAGAAGGCAGGCTGTCATTCTGAGATGCTTTCTTCTCCTGCCACCATCCTTATGTAGACTTAGTTACACACTGACTGCTGGAGCTAATAAATCCTATGAGTCTTAAGTCCTTTAATATCTCTGCAAGACACCCACATATCCACAAGTTGCTGCCTTTTTTTTTATGCTTTCACCTTTACCACTTCAGCGCTACCACTCCTGAAATCCTCACTATCAAATCTCTACCATTCTGTTTACTTTGCAGTCATCACAGTTCTTAGAGTGCTGACACGGGAGCACAAAGAGGCAGTAGCCTCATTTCTTCTGCTGTCAAACACCACTATCTGTGAGTCGATTCCCAGTCTCCTTTATCCAGTTCTCATACTAAAACTTTTCCTAGTCCTTAATAATAGACAACTGAATGTCATAGTATACATATAAAAGAACTGAATGTATACTAGAATTTAGTACTACAAGGAAGCAATACAGTAATAAAAATAAGAGTATTGGGAGGCATAAAATTGGGATCAAAGGATTCCTATACAATAATTTATTTCATACCATAAAACTAGATTCTGAGTCCTGAGACTCTATATTATTCACTTCTGGAGCTCAGTTGCAGAGGGAAAGAGGTCCATGTTCACAACTGGCTCTAAAGCAGTTTATAATCCAATTCTGATTTAAATAATAATCTATTTCTGCTTTAAATTAAGATAGACAAGGCTTTAAGTGACAGAATTTCTACTTTTTCAGTTTGTGTGTTTAATATTAAAGTCTATTAATATTAAAATTGAAAAGCCATTCATTCAGTAGTTAGGTTGCTTGTACAAATTTAAGGTTGCCTGTACAAATTTAATCTCTCCATAACCTGAAATCGTGTGGTTTCATGCTTCGTTCCTTAGAAAGTTTCCCTCGTTAACAAGACCAAATGAGCAAGGATGAGGAAATGGTTCCTGTACTGCAGAAATTGTAAGTTTGGAAGTAGATGGAGCAAAAGGTATTAAAAAAGGAAAGGGTGGGTTTGTGGAAAAGGCAGACAGATACCACTGAATAAGTCTGCATTTACTTAATGATTCTTATATAGTGCTGAAAGATTATTTAAATCAAAATAGCCACATTAGAGAGCATTCTGCATGGGGCAGAAGGAAGGAATTGGATGCCTGAAATGAAGTATCTGGTTAAAGGTTATGGAAAAATGCCGATCAGTAACAATTGTAACTGAAACAAATGGACATGAGCTATTCTTTCAACTTATAACGTCATACAAAATCTGTCAACACTGAAAATATTATTTTCAAGACATCACCAGGATAACATTGCATCTTTTGGTTTTGTCTTTTTGTGCGTGTCTGGGTTTTGGCTTCTGTACTAAGGTGAGAAAGATATGAGACGATAAAATGCTAAGTAATTGGTTGAGTTAGACTTCAATGCATGACTGTCCAAGTGCCAATATTTGTGTTTTAAGAGAACACTTCCTTGCAAATGCATATAAATATTTTTAAGTTTGAGTCCAATTTTTTAGCTTTGAACATAATCAATTTTTAAAAAGAGATAAATTTATAAATAAGATTATAAGATGTGACTGTTGCTAGAGTGCTAACTTGACTCACTGAGCCAGGGAATCATTTTAGTGTCTCACGTGTGTTGTTACAATGCTCTTGATTGGCCAACTTATCACTTTGTTTTGTTCAAGATGGGATTTGAGTGGTAAGCATTGAGCAAAACCTGGTACTCGTGAGTTTAAGACACACAAAAAATTTTGTCTGAACAAATGAGGCAGAAAAATACCTAGCATTATTTACAAAACACTGTACCATAATATGAATGTAAAAGCAGTTGAAATATTTTGAACATGCAGCTTTAATTTGACATTTCGTCATTTACAGTCGCTTAGTCAGGAAGCATTAATTTTTAGAAATAAACTGTGGTTGCTCTGTAAATTTTTTACTTAGAGCTTTTGTTACTGTTCTGAATCTAATAAAGCAAAAAATGAGATGAAACCTGACATTTTTAAAATTAAAAATAAACCGGTTTTGTTGGCAAGGTTGTAGAAGGTGTGACTGGCCTCCATTGATTTAGAAGTGATAGAAGGGCAAATATGTCTTAGCTTTACTGCCAGGGTACCTTCTCCCTCCCTTGTATTTCACAATGATCTTGTTGATTATATTAAACTGAATTAAAGGATGCCACTTTTTGAAGATATCTCATGTAGATGTTCTGTTGATATCAGCACAAAATGTTATTACAGATGAAATACGGGTACAAAGATCTCGAAGTTAACCTCAGATAAATCAAGGCTAATCATAACGCAAAGTTATGAAAAATGTAATCTTTTAAGACTTGGGGGCGTTTAAGACCCATAGTCCATATTTGGGTATCCTGATCTAGTGGGAGGTGTCCCTGCCCATGGCCAGAGGGGTGGAACTAAATGATCCCTTACAACCCAAACTATTCTGTGATTCCATGATTCTATATTTCTGACATCCATTTTCCAAGATTCCTACAGGAATTCCATTTCATCTTAATTTCTTGGTCAGTACAGATGTAATTGTATTACCTATGTCTGTCTGTTCACCGTTTTGTCCTCTAAGTTTTAGGGAAATGCCTGCAAACGCCCACAGCTTTGCACGTCTTGATATCAACTATGCAATTCAGTTGTCTTATTAGCGCTTTAGGTGAGAGAGGTGAAGGTTCGGATATAAATGAGAATCAAGGGTGGTATTTTCAGCATAGCATCAGTCACAGGGAAGCTTTTAGCTGTGTCATAGGCTTTAAGGAAAACTGTGGCTCTCAGCAGATCTTTGTAGGTCCCTTCTGGGAGAACTGGCCCCCTGTACCCTGCTCGGTTTTTGGCTCAGGGGAAATGCAACTCAGCTTAGCAATTTTCAGGTGAAAGTTTTCTACAATTTTTCATCAACGATACCTTTTTTTTTCCCCCAAGGTAAGTCTGCTGTTGACTGTACATTTGTTAAGTGACCAAGAATAAGCTTATTCTCATTCTAGAGCTATTGTATTTTATGCATGTTTTATCCTTTTTTTGTACGTCTCTGTAATGGGTTTTTAGAGCTTGACTTTCCTTGTATCTCTTTTCAAAGCCTTAGAACAGTACGGAAAATTCTGACTTTCCGTAATGGCAAGGGTTCAGCCTCGAATGTGAGATTTCACAGGGTGAAAAAAACCCAAGACATGACTTTTTATATGATATAAATTAATCACTGTTCAGCAAATATTGACAAGCAGCTTCCTCTTAGTTATTACAAGTCATGTAACTGCCCTGAAATAATTAGCAGTGTTAAATTTCAATTAAATAACGACCAAGCATAAGTTCTAGCAAAGTGTTCAGTGTCTGTTATGAGAAAATCAGAGTAATGCCTCAATATCACAGAAACTAAGGCAATTTATATAATTTCACAGCAGTTAATCTTTGAGTAGTAAGAAATTAATGTCCTTACCATTCTGTAACAAACGTGATTTAGGAAGTAATTCCTTTTCACTTTTGAAATGATGATATAACTTGTATTGTTTAGAGTTTATAGTGGATTATTTGAAACTTTTAGATAAAAAGAGCTATTTTGTTTTTATCTAAGGAAAGATAAAATGCAACTGTAAACTATAAAAATAATTCCCTCCATAAAAAATTCCAGAAATCCTGGAATAAATCTTTGTAAAGGCTCAAAGACAAGCCGTAGTTTCTAATGGAACTCTATCATTCTTCTAGGCCACCATACTAACATCAAGCAATAAAAGCTCTCTTTTAAAATGACGTGTATTACAGTGCACCTATAAGAAGCTGACCTATTCTGCAAGATAAATAGAGCACTCGCAGAATGCCAGAAAAAAAATATGGAAACTCATAATTTATGTCCTTTAAAAATTATACCACTAGAAGTAATATACTTTAACAATGCCTGAAAATAAAATAGAAATAATGCCTAAGAAGTATTGAATAACCAAGTCTATTAAGATGTTTAAACTGAGTACAGTCAAGCAAGTTAGAGTATTAGCCTGGAATATCCCTCAACATGGATACATTCATGCAGTTTAAGAGAAACTCAATGCAGAGGCTAAAATAGAAAGTTGTGCAATGTAAAAAGCCATTTTGAAATTAGTACTCTATCAGACTGTGTAAATCTTCTGTCATAATTTCAGAGAATATGGTCTCCTTAAATATGTTTTTTTATATCATTTTGGACCACTACCAGTGTAATTTTTGGCTTCATAACACAGGCAATTCAATCTAATGAGTCCTATGTCAAACCTAGAATGCTGTCTGAACTAAAGGGTATTTTTTATCCATCCAGACTCTTTTTAAAAATGTAACACAATACCTACCTTTTTCCTTCCCTGATAATTTGTTCCAGTGCTTCATTATTCCTTTTGCCCAGAAAACATGCATCATACTCCTGTTTTAAGACCTACCTTATGCAAAGATTTGATTTTTTTTCATTAAATACGACTGAATTTTCCTGAAATGTGCTAAAGGTGTAAACAAATGTTTTGCATCTTAAGTCATGAATTGTAAAAATTACTTAATTCTGTTTCGTCCTTTCATCCTTGAAGAAGGGTGTCCTATATTTAACATAGCTTCACTCTAGCGCCTAATGGCATAAGTGCTTAAACAGAGATAAGGCAGAACTTAATGCTAGACACTCTTCCGCTCACCGGATGCCTGAAAAGCCTAGGGTAATCAGTGTTCCTCATTCATAAACTGTGCTGAAAGGAGCAAGTCCCTGCAAAATTTGGACTAGAGAGGAAGGGGGATAAAATTTCAGATTTCCTCTGCTGCTTTTCCTGACTTCTTTAATCCTAGGCAAAAGTCAGTCAGGGCACCAGCAGAGAAGGGGGAGATGTCTGAGTTCTTGCCGAGATGACTTAATACACACCTCTCTCCTCATTTGTAGGCTGACATTTCTAATCATCATTTCAACAGGCAACAGTAACTCTCCTTGTTTTTAAAGGAATGACTCTGTCTAACTCGAGGAAGTGGTTTACTGTAGCATTGTTCCAGTATATTACATTGATACCTATAGCTCTCTGTGCATTTAATCTAAATATCTTTCTGAAGAGGAAAACAACAGAATTTTTTTCACTCTACTAACATGCATGGAACATGTAATGTTTTCATTATCCCATCCATCCATTCATCCATCAGTACCCCCCAGACATGTCAGCAAAGCTAAGATATCTATGCAGCTAATCATTACGTTATCAGCACCAGCTGATTACTTTTGAATGACAATTTCAAGGATTAACTTTTGTTTTCCATGGAATTAATAGAACTTTTCAGCTATTGATATTTTCTAATCCACATCTATAGCAACATACAAGGCAATCACTTTCAAATACCCGGTGCAGCTTGCTGTCATCATTTTTCAAGTGAAATTTTTTTCCATACAATGCAATACAGCAACCTATACATACAGGGGTGATGAAGCAGGAGATGCTTCTTTTGCTGCACCATTTCCCCTTTCAGGTTTACAAAATGCTGGTTATCCTGTGGCCACATTTTTTGCAAACAACGTGAAATATAGTTAAAATATTATATCATGCTTCATTCTCCTTATTCCAAAGTTGATGCAGAACTTCAGTGTAGGGATAGGGGAAATGGTTACAATACATAAAGGATCCAATTCTCTTCTGACATCCAACTCATTTTGAAATTAGTACCCTATATATGGGTATCTTACCATTCCTGTGTCCCTAACACACTTAAAGAGGATCCTTTTGATAAGGAACAGGATAATATATGGAACTTTGCAATGTTTTCTCTATTTTTTCAATTGTGTTTTAAAACTATTTCCTTTTACTCTACAAAGTGAATTCAGAAAAATTTAATTTAATGCCACCATGGGACAAAATGGTTACATTTTTCAGCATGAAGTGCAGTATAAATTACTAGCCTTTACTTTACACAGGTGTATGTAATGTGCAGTATTTTGAAAGCAAAGCTATTACTTCCGTAGTTGTTATTTTCTGCCACTTCTGCTTTCAGAAAACAATTGAAGATGCATCCCTCCCCAAAAAAAGATTAAGTTTGAACAGCCTATAAAACACTTCTTGCAGTAATAAAAGATTTGGGAACTTACCGGAACTGATATTTGAGGATTATTTTTAAGTTTTCCAAGCACAGCAAAGCCATCAACGCTGATTTTTCCTTTTGGTTTTATGTTTAAGGTTTCTATTTTAACACAGTCAATGAAAAGTGTGACACTGGTTGCTTCCACACTTATCATAAGCTTGTGCCACTGGGAGTCAAACAAAAAAGGCAAGTGCAAAAATGATGCAGTGTGGCGACTTCCATCCGCTCCTTTATAAGAAAACTCAACACTTTTCATTTGACCATTAACATTCACTCCAACTTGTTCTTTTCCTGAAGAATCCTGAATCTGCCAAATAGTCCAGTATTTCTGAAGTGTGGCCCCAGTCATCCGAAATGTGGTTAGAAAGGAATACTCGTCAGGCAATCCATTGGAATATATGGCACTGTGTAGGATCAAAATACAGTACATTCATTAAATATGTTTGGAGAAGTTCCACATTTTACCACAGAGTAAGGAGAGATAGTTACTCAGTGCAACCATACTTTAACCAAGCATTAGACAGCGAGATCGAGTGTACCCTCACCAAGTGTGCAGATGACACCAAGCTAAGTGGTGCAGTTGTCACACCAGAAGGATGGGATGTCATCCAGAGGAATCTGGACAGGCTGGAGAAGTGGGGCTGTGAGAACCTCATGAGGTTCAACAAGACCAAGTGCAAGTTCCTGCTCCTGGATCAGGGCAATCCAAAATTTAAATACAGAATGGGGGATGATGTGATTGACAGCAGCCCTGCAGAGAAGGGCTTGGGGGTGCTGGGAGATGAGGAGCTCAACATGAGCCAGCAATATGTGCTCACAGCCCAGAAGGCCAATCGTGTCCTGGGCTGCATCAAAAGAATCGTGGCCATCAGGTCAAGGGAGGTGATTCTGCCCCTTTATTCCTCTCTTGTGAGAACTCATCTGGAGTCCTGTGTCCAGTTCTGGAATCCTCAACGTAAGAAGGATATAGAACTGTTAGAACAGGTCCAGAGGAAGCTACAAAGATGATCAGAGGGCTGGAGCACCTTCCGTATGAGGACAGGCTGAGAGAATTGGGCTTGTTCAGCCTGGAGAAGAGAAGGCTCCAAGGAGATCTATAGCAACCTTCCAGTACCTGAAAGGGGCTACAAGAAAGCTGGGGAGGGACTGTTCATAAAGGCTAATAGAGATAGGACAAGGAAGAACAGGTATAAACTTGAGAGGGGCAGATCTAGACTTGCTTTATGGAGGAATTTCTTCCCGAAGAGGGTGGTGAGGCCCTGGCCCAGATTGCCCAGGGAAGCTGTGGCTGCCCCATCCCTGGAGGTGTTCAAGGCCAGGTTGGATGGGGCCTTGGGCAGCCTGGGCTGGTGGGAGGTGTCCCTGCCCATAACAGGGGGCTTGGAACTAGATGATCTTTAAGGTCCTTTCCAACCCAAACTCTTCTATGATTCAGTGCAGGTCTGATTTGATTTTGAAGACCTAAGAACACCTTTTGCAGATTCATTGCCTTGTTCAGTCTAACATTAATCATTGTGATAACATATTATCTATAACTCCAGCAGAAATCATTCAACAAATCATTAATTGACAAATATACACTTAGTAAGAACTCACAATAAAAATGTATTATGTCTAGCACCATTCAGCCACAAGACAACAAGTAGCAGGAAACAGATTTGATGCACAGAAAATGTTTAATTCTTTTGCAACTCCTATAATGTGAAATTTGGAAACTCAGCAAGTGCTACTGACTGTGTCTCTATGCAACACAGTAATGTCATTTTTTATCTTGAATGTGACAGTGAATCCAGTAGAATAATTAATAAACATGCTTTTTCATATTCTATGGATCCTAACATTGCAATGTCATAATCCAGTTGTCATCAATACATTATTTACCATAGACCCATATTTAACAATAAGTTGTATTTGAATAAATTCCTTAAGTATGGAGACATGCAGTGCTCTTATGTCACCAGCTTTCATTAGAATAATTTCTCAGGCAAGTAGGCATTTTCAACAAAAATCACTTTTGAGTGTCAGATCAGTCCTATCTCCGCAGCAATTTAGCCAGCATTAGTGAACCTCAGGCTTTAGCCTAAGAAGAAAAAAAAAACAAAAAACAAAAAAAACCAAACCAGTTCTTATTCTGTATGCTTGATCAATTGAGCAATTGAAAGTACTTCCAGATAAAGCCTCCACAGCCTATAGTTTAGTGTTTAAATGTCCAAAGATGTAGTGCAATCATGTTCCAGCAGGCGACGGCACAGCCTCACCAAGGTTTCAGTAAGGACTGAGGAAAGCCTGACAGCAGTACCAGCCTCAGCTTATTAAACTACCTGAAATGCTGCTGTTTCTTCTCTTTCTTGGCAACCCTTTACATACACCTGAAAGCTGGTGTATGGGAGAGGTGGGGAGGGGGAATGTTTAACTGGAAAACCATCTCATTACACAAAGTGCGGATATATACCAAGGTGGGAGAAGGGGGTTCTTGCCATTGTTTTTAAACTGCCAATGGTTTGCTATGACCTGTGTCCCTGTTGACTAAAGATGCAGCAGTCTGTCCCAGCTGGATTTACCTGATAGGATTTTGTCCAACTTGTGTTCTCTTACTGTTGTGGGTTTTTTTTTCAGTTCGTATCTTATCATCTTAAATGCAAATGCCAATGCACAGCCATTGTACTTTTCCTCCTGTTCTGAACCCTTTCCAGGGTATGCTGCTGTCTCTTAACCTTTTATTAGGCTTCTAGCTTATACAATGTATTTATACATTCTTTCCTGTTCTGGGAACATACTTTCTCTTCATACCCAGACATGCACTGGTCTCTTGCTAAGTTCCTGATCCAGTTCAGCACATCTTTTATGGCCCTCAGTGTCCTTCTTCCTCCATCTCTCTTAAACAAGTATTTTATTGCCCTCTGGTGCTAAAATCTTAGCTCACCTGATTCATTTATCCCTTCTTTTGCTGAATCCCACTGTTTGTTCTTGCACAAGTACTGGTTTTACTACTCCTGTATTGAAGGTGACATTGTTGGGTAATTTTTAAACTAGACTGTGTGACATTCCACTTTCTCTCTGTCAAGTTCAGTGACTCTGGGGGATCTGATACACTGAGCTCTGCAGCTAAAGGAGGCATTGCTAATCCCAGAGCCTCAGAAGAGAGGTTTTCATTGTCGGTCTGCACTGCTAAGTTTTGCTGTCATGGCAATACTGGTGAAAATAACACATACATAACTGTACTGGAGGAAAAAAAAAACCACAAACAAACTCGTAAGTAAATATAGTTACACTTTTCAATTAGAAGATTGTTTAAACCATATTGGAAAAAGGAATATTTGCACCATATTTATCTGTCACATTAGTCCTTTACAAGCCATCATAAGGGTCCTCCTTCTTTTTCAGAAATTAAATTAGAAAATATATATGTTAAATTTTTAACGCGATATGTACAGAAGAGAAAATTGTATTAAGAGCTTCTGACACTCATAAAAGAAAACTAAATTATAAAAAAATGTATGTAGAACAGTAATGCTTAGAAGTCAGTACACAAACATAGATAAATATTTACATTTCTAAAAACTTTTAATAGCCAAACAGAAGAGCTGCTGACTTTAGACTAAAGACTCAGTATCAGAAATGTGACTCAGTATAACTAAGCACAGTATGAGCCATCACTGGAAGGGTACCCTGTAGGGGACTGTAATTATACCTGTAATCCACAAGTGAAGCAGAGACAGCTTCTCATCTCATTCCAACAATAATGAAAAGCAAGTTCATTGTCTTTAGTGATATCACTGTGTATTTCAGTACAGAGTTTTTATCAAAGCCTGTCATGTTTCCATAGATAAAAACCCTGCTGAAGTCAGAAATTTAAAATTATAAATATTTGGAAGCCGTGAGAAGTTTATCCTGATATTAAGATAAACAGTTATAGAAAGGCTAGAAGTAATTTGTCCATTTCACTGCAGAGTGAAGAATGCTGAATTCCGTAATCATCCTGAACAGCTAATGACTACATAAGCACTTAAATTATTTCCATAGATTTCTTTTAAAATAAATGTTTTAAATTCCAACCTATGGAATTAAATCAAACATTTTTAAACTTAGAATCAAGCAAATCAGCAAAGGAAGGGTTATTATGCAAAACTATTTCAAGTACACAGGCCAAATTAAGTCCTGACCTATTTCCTACCCATTTCAGTTTTTCAGGGATATAAACCATCAGAGCAGTTTTTTGATTCATTTTTGTATTTTAAATTTGTAAGATAGCAGTCCATTCCTGTTTTCCTTGTATATTCAGAACTATAATTAACCAATTCAAGTGTGAAATGAGTGCATGATCAGATCAATATTTTATCAGATATTTGAATCCTTGTTTAATTTTTCTAAGTACAGGTTAGGGTGGGGTGTGTGAAACGTTTGTAGTTCATCTAAGGGAATTTCTGAAATACTGGGTTTTTTAGGTCTTTTTCATAAGTAATTAAGAGTCTTATTAATGTTGTACCTTGAGTGCTTACCAGCAAGATTTCTTTAAGATTTCAAGGCCAAGTCCTACCAAGGCATCAATATAACCAAGATAAGTCATCTGGCTAGATGGTAGAAGGCCTGAATTGTCCCACTGACTTCAGGATCCATAGAGAGCAGCAAGTATTTTAAGAGGTGAACTATGTTTTGATTTGAATACTACTAAATAACTCCTTATTTTATTAAGCCATTTTAGAGTCATAGAATCATTCGGTTGGAAAAGACCTTTGAGATCATTGAGTCCAATCATACCTGTCACCTACTAAATCATATCCCTGAGCATCTTGTCTACCAGTCTTTTAAATACCTCCAGTGATGGGTACTCAACCACCTCCCTTGGCAGCCTCTACCAGTGCCCAATAACTATTTCAGTGAAAAAATTTTTCCTGATATCTAATCTGAACCTCCCTTGGTGCAACTTGAGGCTATTTCCTCATTTGTTTCTTGGGAGAAAACACCAACATCCACCTCATTATAACCTCCTTTCAGTTATTTGTAGACAGTGATGAAATCTCTCAGCCTCCTTTTCTCTAGGCTAAACAACCCTAGCTCCTTCAACCTCATAAGGCTTGTTCTCCATCCCTTTCATAAGGTTCATTGCCCTCCTCTGGACATGCTGTAGTGTTCCAATGCCCTTCTTATAGTAAGGGGCCAAAAACTGAACACAAACTCTTTCTTTAAGCATTAATTTCTGAGGTGAGCTCCATTGCCCATAGAGATAACTCACTCCTTGCTAAAAGTAGATTTTAGAAATGTCACCACAACCCAGTAGAGATGACAATACAAATTCCTCTGGCCAGCCTCATGCTAATGCAGTATTATATACCCAGAGGTGGGGATTGCTTTGCTCAAGCTGGAGACACTCATACCTGCACCTCCTAAAGCCTTCTAGAATCACAGCTGGCAAGCATCACCTGGTAGCCATCAAATAAGTAATAACAATAAAACCTAGATAAACATTTTTAAAAGCAACCGGCCTAAGTCAGTAAACTTGCTAGTCCCAGATTTGTTAGGACTTATTAACCTCATTTGGTCTCTCTTCTTCAGAAACTTCCAGGTATGAGCTAATTATTTCTATTATCCCTACCTACTTGATAAGGCAAGAGAATCATAGAATCATAGAATCATAGAATCATAGAATCATAGAATCATAGAATCATAGAATAACTAGGTTGGAAAAGACCTTTGAGATCATCAAGCCCAACCGTACCTGTCCACTACTAAAATGTATGCCTAAGCACTTCATGTACCTGTCTTTTAAGTACCTTCAGGGATGACAACTCAGCCACCTCCTTAGGTAGCTGTTCCATAAGACCGTGACCATGGCCTTCGGGTTACCTGGTACTAATACGGCTGCCCATTACTGAAGGTGTGAGAGGAGATCTCTGCAGAGGAGCAGGTACTGAGCTTGCTGTTTCCTGGTGTATTTATTGAGGGTCTCTCCCCCACACTTGCTCCTACAGCACTTATGCACTTTTCCCAGGCTCCCTTTAGCTTTGCTCCTCCACCTCCTGGCTGAGCTGGAGCTCCCCGCTCCGGGGGCGCCGGCCGGGGAATCACAGCTGGATGCCTGGGAGGTTTCAGCACCGCGAGCGCGGACAGCTCCGCAGGGCGGGCGGCTCCCGGCTCCCCCATCCCCTGCATCCCTGCCGCCCGCTGGTCCCCGGGGAAAGGTTTCCTCCATCCCCCGGTACCCACGTGTGAGCCAAGGGTAGCTGGGATGACTGGAGGGGAAAGCAGCAGGAGTTCAAGGCTGCTGCGATGCCTGGGTCTTGGAGAGGTAGAGCTACGCCTGTGCCTTGAAAGATGCTCAGCCTTGCTTGAGGTGCTCTGCATAACTTGCTAACTCCTGTTGCTCTTCTCAGGTGTATTATCATCCCAAATTCATACCAGTAAAACCCACCTGCCCTGCCAGATTATAAAGATTATGTGGAGAGTTGCATTTTCTCAAAAAATATCCCCATTGCAAATAGCCTAAAGTATTCCTCTCCTGTGCTGTCACCCTCAGCTACCCACTGCCAACTCCATTTCTTCTGATTCAGCTTACTGAGAGGGGCACACTCTGAAATAGCACGAAAGAAGAGCAACACGATCATGCTCAGTGACAGAGGAGCAGCACACTGATACAGCTAGAGCACTGTCAGAACTCAACCCTTAACCCATTCCCTTGGACAAGACACTCACTTCATAGAACCAAAGACTCACTAGGTTGGAAAGGACCCCCAGGATCATCAAGTCCAACCATTCCTATCAATCACTAAAACATGCCCCTCAGCACCTCATCCACACGTTCTTTAAACACCTGAGGGAAGGTGACTCAACCACCTCCCTGGGCAACTTCTGTCAGTGTCCAATGACCCTTCCCATGAAAATTTTTTTCCTGATGTCAAGCCTGAACCTCCCCTGGTGGAGCTTGAGGTCGTTCCCTCTAATCCTGTCCCCTGTCACTTGGGAGAAGAGGCCAGCTCCCTCCTCTCTACAACCTCCTTTCAGGTAGTTATAGAGACCAATGAGGTCTCCTCTCAGCCTCCTCTTCTCCAGGCTAAACACCCCCAGCTCTCTCAGCCGCTCCTCATAAGGCCTGTTCTCCAGCCCCCTCACCAGCTTTGTTGCTCTTCTCTGGACTCACTCCAGAGTCTCAACATCCTTCTTGTGGTGAGGGGCCCAGAACTGAACACAGGATTCGAGGTGCGGTCTCACCAGTGCTGAAAAGCACTTCATGCCTGAGTGACTTGTTAGTTTGAGCCAGGGCCAAATTTCAGGTAGCATTGCAGTGTGACAGTACAGTGTTAACTGCAAGTATCTGTCAGTGTCCTGAATGTGGTAAATTCATGATACTACAGCACTTGATACCCAGTCAACCCCAATGGAAGTAGTTGGCTCAAGATGCCTGGTATATTAATGCAATGGTATAGGCTTGATAAGGGATAACTTGTGTATATCAAGCATATATCTCACTAGAGCCATCTATAGTGATAAGTTTAATCATTCTTAAAAATGAAACAAATACAGCTTTGCTAGACTACTTCTGAGCTAAGAATCTCTGACCTGAGAATCCCCAAATTTTACTGAAATGAAGATTCCGTTTACTGTCTGTGGCTGCAACTTTAATTTCCCAGGGGGATGGAAATCAGTCATGGATCCAATGTAGCCAATCTTTTAAACTGTAAACTTGTTAATCTGGTGGCTATGAAAGCAGAAGCCAGGAAGGACTGCACCAAGCAAAGTTTTTCAGTCATACCTGGCATATGACAGAAAGACTTTGCACTCCAATTATTCCTGTCTGAAACAGTAGTCCAATTAAAGGTCTTATCAGTTAATTGCTAAGTAAAGGCATTCGTAATTACGTAAAGTGCTGGACCAGAATCCAGACTTGCTTAAGTTTGGCAAAGATATCTCAACCTTGCTGTATTGTGCCTATTCACTCACTAACAGCAAGTCTGGCCCGTAAAGCACAAACACAATTAGATTCCTGAATCCTGGCTCCTATTGCAATTAGTCTGTGACATGATAAGTAAATATTTTTCATCTTTCATAGACTAAGTGACCATAAATCAGCCAGGAGCATGCATGTACTAGTTATCAAAAAATGCAAAAAAAATCCTTACCATATACTCAATCTGCTCTTATCCTACCTTGTCTCTGCAATCCTTACATGAGCAAAAAGATACTTTTGTGTTGATGTTTTGAGAAAACTTTTCTGACTCTCCTTCTGTTATTTTTTCTTTGACTCCCTATCTCTTTTCAAGTCATCTACAAATTTTGACTTCAATTCCTAAAGGCAAATCCCTTTCTACTGGCAAATCTTGAGGCATCCTGAGTCAAAGTCTCTGAAATTTCTGTTACAGAATCAGTCTGATTTGGTGGTGGTAATGAAAAAAATGTTGAGCTCCTCTTTTCCCCTCCAAAATCTTTGCAAATAAGATTATCTAGCTGGGGAGTGGATCTACCCTTTAAGTGATATGTGACATAAGTATGTTTTAAAGTCAAACAACAAAAGGCATTACCTTGTTGGGATCCTTAAGTCTACATTAGACCCCAGTTTATAGGCCACTTGTAGAGAAGTGGAGCCCACTACTCTCTGGATAATTCCTTGGGAAGCAGCTTTTTCTATTTGGAACTGAGAAATCAGGTCAAAGCCTACAAGAAAAAAATATACATGTCCAGAATGTTAACTTTTATTTTAATTTCATTACAGAGTTGTGCAGTCACAGAGCTGAATATAACCTGATAAAATATCTATACAGCAGATTTTTCCTGAAAAAAAAATAAAAATGGGATGCTACTTGCCTGGTAAGTCATCTTGGCCAATCCTAATAGTAGGACAGAGATCAATTCTCTGACTGGCACCCAGAATAACTGGTAGTCCTGCAAAAAAGGGTGAATTTATTAGCCACGTGCCCATATATTGCCTTAGAGCACCTTAAAAAATAAGTGTAGCAACTGTAAGAATATTATTAATTAAATAAAGCTACAAATGATAATAATTAGATGTATATAATAATCAATTTAAACTGTACTCAGTGAAGCCAGAGGTTTAAACAACATCAGCATCTAATTCTAGAAAACTCCAAATTTAAATTTATAACAAGACTGATTATTTGATTTTTTTTTTTTAAGTCCTTGAATGAAATTGTTACAATAATTCTTCTCTTGAAGCACTCTGGGGTAATAGTTGTAGCACAAGAAGGCCTGCAGTGTAAGTTTTTGGTTTGGAACTTTTTGGTTTAAGCAAACTTTGAAAAAAAGAGCAAGTTACTTAAATCAACAGTCCTCCTAGTCCCAAGGAAACTTAAACAAACCTCATGCCAACTAAAGAAGCTGTTGAGAAACTGTTGGCCTCTTTTCCATTTTTTCTGGTATTCCAGATGTTCCCAACTTTCTCTGTGCCACATTTGATCAGAGAAGATCATTCATGAAATGCAGGGTGGGGGCAAGAAGAACCACAGACCTTTTTTTGTTGACCCAAACAAGAATGTAGAAGAAATTTGTTTGAGGAAACCAAATTTTAAAATCTAATTTTTCAGACTATTGTCTTTCAAAAAGCCCTGTAATGAGTATGAAAAACTACCAGATTCCTCTAATTTAAGGAAGGAGGAAGGGAAACCAAGTATTTATTTAAAGAGATTGAGAGTCATGTCTAAGTCCAGTATCAGGTCAATATGGAAAATGTTAGTAGGGTCTCAATGGGGAAAAATGAAGCATGCAAGTTAGGAGGAGGTACATTAGAAATGCTACAGAGAGCCTCTTGTGTGCTGCAAGGGCTCAACCATAAATGTGGGTTTCCTTCTGACAACATGGACTTAAAGGGAACATTCAGGTTGGTATGTTACACCTTAGAAACAGCCTCATTCTATATTATTTGATGATACATATGGCTGACATCCAGCCATTCACATTTTATGCCCAGCAAATAAAGTGGAACTTTTTTTCACAGAGAACAGTAGAATATCTAACTAGAAGCACTGAAACATATAGGGAGGTTTGTGTCCTGTATCTACCACCTATACCCAGATATTAATCCTTACCTTAAAACTATGTCTAATAGTTAGCTTAAAATAGCACACATAGCTCTTGCTATTTTTTCCTGTTTATCTTATATGTACATCCATAACTGCACATAGACAGTTATCCCTTTCTGTAGGTAGAGAGGATTTGAATTTTGAATAAGCTCAGAATATTTCTTTTGACAGGCAAAATTACAGAAAGATGAAATGCAGATAAAGTCCGTCTCCTTACTTGATTGGTGCTGGATGGTGGCTGAGATGAAAGACCACAGAAAACTATACACACAAAAGAAAGCTGTAATTTTCCTGTAAAAAAGAAAGAAAACTCTGGTTTGAACGTACAGTTTCTGACAGATTCTGACTTTCTTCTCAGAGTCATGCATATTAAATGTATAAAAACACAAGTGAAGGATTTACCAACAGATTTGACAAGACAATTTCTTTACATGAGAGCCTTTTATCTTTGCCTTATAATAAAACATGTCAATAAAACTCTCTCTGTTACCATTCCCTTCATATAATGCTGTCATAAAAGACAAAAAATAAAGGCAGCAGCTGGCAAGGACAGCTTTAACTGTTCTAGTCTCTTATTTACAGATTTCTCTAAATCCCACTTGTGCTCTTACCAGTTGCTTTTCATCTTTACTGCTGGCTTTCTTTACTTCTCTCACGTGAATACGTGGTGTCTATAATCCCACTCTCTGCATCCCTCTCATTAGTCCTGTTGAAGAGAGCAGCAGTAGGGACAGACGTCTCCTCCTGCCCCATGCAGGACCCAGCAGGGAGGGAGGTGCAGGCTTCTGGGTCTGTTTTAATCTTGCGAAGGGAAGGAGGTGGAGGCTGGACAGACATGTGTGTCCTGGTGGGCTCTGAGGGCGGATCTCTGGAGCCAGTTGAATATAAAGAAGCCAAGAAAGCAAGGAAAATGCTGCTGCTTGTGCCAGCATTGAGGCAGGGAGATTAAGAAAATGTCATTTCAGTGATACTAGTCACTGAATGGTGGGGTCTATTAAGAAAATGTCATTTCAGTGATACCAGTCACTGAATGGTGGGGTTTACTCTTCAGCCGGGCAGATGAAAAAATAATACATACCAGAGGGCTTGAGGAAGCTGGCGACCCTGATGTGGTGTTAAGACTAAAAGCTTTGAGAACAAGAGAACCCCACTCCTATAAAGAAAGCATTTCCATTTATTACTGATTGACTCACCAGGTGGCCTCAGCTGGTTCTTCTGAATAAAACCAATTATTTTAAAGGGTTTTCATTTCTTAAACTCGAATCTTTTCAAGGAATATACATAGGCATTACTCAGCAGATCCTCTTCTTCAGTTGTCATTGATAAAGTACTCATTTTCCACAGACTGTTACACATTTGGGCACACAAACACATTTGTTCATATTTGTTCATATGGATGTAAAGAGAGAGAGACTAAAATCTGTATGAATGAAAGACCAAGGAATAGAAGTAAATAACAAAAAAGTCCTGATAGTTACCACAGTCAAAATTCATGTATGTATGGAAAAGTATGTTAGTTTTTGCTGATACATCACCTCTGTAAGGTTTCCTTTTCTCTAATTACTTAAAATTCTAAGCCAGTTTAAAATTCCAGATAAATATATATATATATATATATATATATATATTTAAGTGTGTGAAATGGCAAACACAATGATCTCTGCTGTCTGTTGAGAATCTGGTGCAATAACTGTGTAATGATCCATCTCAATTTGCTGTAACTCACATTCTCAGTGTTGGTAGTTCCAGTGTTAATGTTGTTCATGCTGTTATGTCTATTGTTCAGAAGAGAGGGGCTAGATCATAGACACGAACAGTTTGCCATGAATAAAGTCTCTCTTCAATGCTTCACAAGCAGGTCTTGGGCAATACCACTTTTTCCCCCTTCAGGAGAAAGTTAAGCTCAGGGAATCTTGCAGTCCAGCAACACGATGGTGAACATAAGATATCTGTGCCAGAACTGACATCGGAAACCACTGCAAGTAAAGAAAATTAAAAATCGGAGAAATATTAATTTGATTTCACAACAAGTTAGCCCAAGCTATCACAAGCTTGACTTGCTTATCCACCAAGAAAATAAGGAGCAGGAGGAAGAGTGTGACATGGAACTCACCTGAAGCTATAAGGAAGGGGAAGAGATGATGTGGTGTGGAAAGCAACAAGTGAGATCACCCCAGCTTTAGAAGGAGTACCAGAAGTTTTGTGGAGGAATGGAAAAGAGCAAGGCACCAAACCACTTTCATTGTATATATATGTTGAGGCACTGAGTTTACTTTTGAGACTGCTTGGTATTGTCAATTTATTTATGGCAGCATTGAGGAAGAAAAAGCCATACCAGTAGTTATATGGAACTAAGTGGCACCATCTTTGAGTAACTATGCAAATTTCTTTTGGAACTTGACATGAGGATGTCTGCGTTTGCCTGTGTGGGGAGTTATGACACACGCATTATGCCCTCCAAAGAGGGGGAGCCTGGTTCAGGAAAATTAGGAGCTCACATATGTTGTTTCTGAACAATCTATAATTTGCTTTTTTTTGTACTTGGTTGCAGTGATTCTCATGGCTGGAACTTCTTTTGTGCCTGGAGTATTTTCCCAATCCAGGATCTTCAAAAGCCATACTTACTGAAATAAAGCATGAGAGACACTGTGTAACTAAAACTTGGAAAAAAACATTTATTATTCCATTTGTGTGCAAAGAGAAAAGTCTTTAAGAGATGCTGATGAGCTCTGATTGTCCTGTATGTATTTTGATGTCTTCATCTTGAAACAAAACTCATGATCTCTGATTAAGTTCCTGGTTATGTGTTTTACTAATAACTGTAATTTTATTTTCAAAGAGCAAGACAAATATTAGCAGAAAAACTAGTGCTAGCTGATTGAATAGCACCATGAGCCTGACAATATTATCCCCATTTCATACAAATGTAAACTAAGATAGATGGGGTAGGTATCCTATATATCTTGCTGAGGGGCACACAGACAGCACCTATACAACTAATGCTCACATTTAGGTGATCTGAGTATTTTTATGTGTCTGTAGGACACTTTTTATTTTTCTTTTTTAATGAATTAGACCACTGTAATTTTTTTTTCAGAGTATCCCAGTGCGCAGTAACTGAGTTTTAGCCACTTTCTCAGAGAGTCATTGTCTAAGGAGTTGAAAGTAGATTTATTAAACAATATAGAATGTGATTGTCCAACTGATCTCTGCTCTTCAGCAAAGGTACGGTGACTTTGTTCAGGTAATATCTCCTGAAAACAGTCTATGTGGGAATGTCATCACCTCATTGGCATTTTAAAGTTCACTTACACATCTGACTTCACACTCCTTTCCTCAAATATCTGATTGCTAGGGTTGAAGAAGATGTATTCATACAGCCATCTGGCAAGATTGTTGCTGGATTGGTGGAAAATAGCAAATAAATCAGGTGGACCCAGCTATCCTGTGGTTATAAAGCTTGCTCTCTGTGATGAAGAAGGTTACAGTGAGATGGCTGTAGGTAGACTTTCAGAAGGCACAATCCAACACAAACCACAAACCCCAATGTTTGGCTCAGAAGGAGACATTAAATTTGGCAAAGAAGGTTCCTCAGTTCAGGCTTGGGCCAACATCAACTTAAGATGGCTAAATTAAGCCACGTCCTGATGTTTATTGTTTGACTGGGCTCAAAAGGTTCAATATCACTGGCTTGTACTTTTGAGTAGGATTTTTAGGAGGAACTAGGCAGATTTGTTCTTTCACTTAAAAGCATTTGTGGCAGATATGTAGACACTGAGGGTGCAAGATAACACTTGCAGAACCGGAGGTGCAATTTGCTCTGTAACAGTGGGGTTTCTGCCCATGTGAGTGGTCTCACAAAGGAGCAGTGGTTGCTGCCATGGCCTTACCCTGCTTTTCCATGCATGGTGGGAGGGGAGAGGACCAGCAGGAAATTTTGGATGAACATCACTTCTTATTTTTCTTGTATCTCCTGGAAAGTTACTTGTGTCTTATGTGGTCACTTCTCATCTAACTTATATCTTCGGTCTTTTCTTCACATTCTCCATTCAGTTTATAATAACAAAAAGTCTGCTTTATATATTTCAGCTTTTTCTATTCTTGTTTGTGGCATAAGGGTCACTGCTTTCTTTGTGTTTTAGCAGACTCTAGGATAAGTGCATACCACTAGTTTACCTTACATGAGTTTGTTGTTATATTGGTTTTGGCTCTGATAATCCACAGTTAATTGAGTGGCTATGAGTGATGGTGCTTGTCAATGATCTGCTCTTTACTAATCACTCTGTGAGTTTAGACAACTCGGACCTTTGACCAACCTTATTGACATCAAAGACAAAACTTGAACTGAATTAAGTGCCGTTTAATTAAATCAACAAGAAATAATTAAACCAGCATATACAAGAGCCGTGTAACTGAATTGACAGCAAACCTATAATCAATGTCAGGCTCCAACACATCACTTAAAGTTCAAAAATAATTTATTATCCAATACATTCTTACCTACGTCATAGGAATGTACTTTCTTGTCCAAAATTTTATTAATTCTGGTACAGGAAGGAAAACAGCTTTTCCTTCCAATCTGTCAGATGTCATTTTTTATAAAGAACAAACAGCTTCTTTCTATGAGAGGCTGCTGAAAGAAACCTGGTAGTATGGGGCATATTGTCATCTCCACAGCACAATAATCTTTCTAGGTGAACCTCACTGCACTGCCATTGATATCAGTTTGTGAACACCCAGGCTGTCCCAATGTAGTCTCCAAAATCAAAAATATCCCTCTGAAGTGTTCTTGGAGTACAAACAGATGGTCTATACATGGAACTAGACAAACTTGCACCATAGCTCCGCGTCCCCTTGACGTAATAGTTTCTTCAGTGGATGAGGCTTACAGAACTCATTACCTTTGAATGAACATCTGGATTGTAGTATCTTTCCTATTTTCATTTCTTTCTGGGTCAGAAGATTTGTACTTTGTCTCCAGGGGTGCCAGACAGAGATTATCCCCAAATGTTCCAGTCAGTAATTTCAATTATCTTAAACCCAAGAGAATTTATTTTCTAGTGGAATGGAAGAGGAAATAAAAGGAAAGGTTAGGTAGAACTATGCTAATATTGTAATGAACACAGCTGTGTTTCTGCAGAAATTAGGATTTTGATCTCACTGAATTCTCATCTGTGTCCATCTACTGATCATACCGATTTTACTGATTCTCAACAACTGAAATAGATCAGAAACAGATTTGCCTATTTGTGTTAGTTATTTGATGAGCATAAAACACAGAGAACAGTTTCTCATTTGTAATAACAAATAGTGTTACTAAAAATTGGATCCAAAATTCATAGTTGCATCTAACTAAAGATGAAAGTCCTCCAAATTGTGTTGTCAGACAAAATGTAATTCTTGATGATATTGTTTTATATTTTCTCTATCATCACACGTTTTCTAACTGTTATACCAGCCCATTAGCACATCATTTAGATGATGAAAAGCATATTCTTTCATGTTTCAACAGAACTGGCAAAACACAATATACCTCCAAATACATTCAGATTCTTTTTGAGCCATAATTATGTTAGCTGAATATAAATGACAATTACTAAAACCAGAAACTTCCGTAATTGTTGACCTGATGGAATTTAGTTCCATTGATATTTATCTCTAAATTGCTGCAGCAAGTACAATTTATTTTACTGTCATGAAACACCCTTTGAGAGAAACCATGTCCTTGCCAAAACCAGTAATAAAAAATCCATTAGTTTAAATGGGATCACGATTTCCCCCTCTTACACTAGTATATGTGCACCACAACACAATTACTCATGAAAATAAAATCAGTGCATGGTTATTTTGGACAGTGACAATTCTGAGGGGCAGGCTTCCTCCAGCACTCCCTGCCTGCCATCCTCACCCCAGCCAAGCTCCAGCTGCTCCAGGGACAAGGCAGGTTTCCCTCAAAGCTAAACAGTACAAGGCAGAGGTTGAGAAGTCCTGACAGGGAAGTGAAGGAGACAAACTCATTTCTGTGTACTTGTTTCCACAAAAATAAGCAAGTTATATTCTGATAGTGGCAACTGGGGAAAAAAGCTGGAGGAGAAGCTACATTTCACATTATTGAAGACCGTGAGGTTTCTGTAGCAGCTTTTTTTCAAAAATGGTGATCTCCAAAGTCCTGAGCTCTCACTAAAGACACTTCAGGCTTGTTGCAGACTTACAGCATCCGCACAGCTCTGGAATGGGAAGAGTTAGACAGACAGTTCATTTTATAATGAAAGCTGAGTTTCAACAGCGTGATATTAGGGCCAATTCCAGGCTACAAAAGCTGTCACACACATGCCCCCATACAGAAGTTTTGACATTTGGAATATATGTTTCGATATGCAAGGTGCACTCTGCACCCAAAGAACCATGCCAAAATGTAAAACTTGTTATTTTCTCTCTAGTGCGAAATATAAAGGCCATATATGCTTTATAATAACAGAATAATTAACACTGTAAAGTGTAATTATAACAGTTTGCAAGTAGTTAGTGATTTATAGCATTTCCATTGCACTGATTTTGCGTTTCTGTTTACACCCTGATATTGAACTCAGCAGAGCTGCTGGGTTGTGAGAAAGGTTCTGTCCAGCAGTTTATTTGAACTAACAAAACTTAAAAAAAGGAATTTTAATAACATTATTCCTTCCCTTAGTGAATCCACCATTACATCACAACTGGCAGCTTCGGAGCAGTGTGCTGCCAAAATGGCAACCACAGAGTAGAAAACCAAGAGCAGATTTAACAATCATTTTTAAAGCAGAAGGCAGCTTATACAAAGGCCTGCATTGTTCAAAATATTCATACACGTGATCTGGAAAGAGTGAGGAGATAGCATCTGCAGATACAGGAATGTTACATGGGAAATAAGAATGAGAGCTGAGGGTGTGAACTTCTGGGAAGGTCTCAAAATACCTAGTAAGCATTGAAAACAATGGTGAGATTCTGTATAAGTAAAGAGGACAACTGGCAATGAAAAAGTCCTAAAGTTAAGGTAGTTTCTACCATTCTAGAAAGGGATCTGTCATCTGTAATAGGAAGAGCTACAAAAACATTACTCAGCACTCATTAGTGGGCAAAAAGCAAACTGGTGTTAGGAGAAATTAGGAAAAGAAGAGGGAAAAAAGCAGACACTATCAAACTGCGGCTGTATAAACCATGGTCAGCAGGGGCAATTAAAGGTTTGGATTGGTTTCAATATGAAAAACAAATAAATAGGTGAGGATTCTTTAACACTGAAAAACAGTTAGATTTAGTGAAGGCTGAGAGAATTGGACATGTTCAGCCTGGAGAAGAGAAGGCTCCAAGGAGATCTTATAGTGACCTTCCAGTACCTGAAAGGGGCCTACAAGAAAGCTGGAGAGGGACTGTTCATAAAGGCTGGTGGTGATAGGATGAGGGGGAACAGGGATAAACTGGAGAGGGGCAGATTTAGACTAGACATTAGAAAGAATTTGTTCACCATGAGAGTGGTGAGGCACTGGCACATGTTGTCCACAGAAGTTGTGGCTGCCCCATCCCTGGAGGTGTTCAAGGCCAGGCTGGATGGGCCTTGGGCAGCCTGATCCAGTGGGATGTCCCTGCCCATGGCAGCGGAGCTGGAAGTAGATGATCTTTAAGGTCCCTTCCAACCCTAACTATTCTATGATTCTATGGTTCTATGATTCTATGAAATCTAAGCAGCATGGAAAAAGTGAATAAAGAACAACTGCTTCTTTCTTGCATAACAAGAAATAGGGTTAACAATGGAAGCTGGAAGCCAGAAGATTCAAAACAAGCAACAGGCCTCCCCATACAACTTGTAAATGAGCAGTAGAATCAAAAAGAGACATGGCGGATTAATGGAGGAAAAAATCCACTTGGAACCACCTCCAACTCACAAAGTCACCAGGCGACAAATCACTGTGAAAATACATGGGAGAAGTGTTCCTATATACTTGGTCTATTCCTACACACTTCCCTAGACATCTGCTATTAATACCTTGTCCAGAGGTATGCTGTACCAAATGGAACTTTAGTTTGATCTGATACAGCTGTTCATGTCTTTCAGTACTTGAAAGACTTGTAATCCTGAAAATTCTAAAAGGAAAGGCTGCCCTTCTAATACCAGAAAACATTTCAGAGGACTTAGACCTAGCAGCACTCCTAAAAACAAAACTATCCATTGTCTGAGAAAGAAGAAAGTTTATGTCTTCTTTTTCCTGGCTTTTTCAAATGCAAGATACAGGAAAGTTTTGTTCTTGTATGCAGAGACTCATCTCAAACGTCACCTCACAGACTGGCTGTTAAGAAAGAACTCAAAAAGCATAGAAGCACAGAAAAATTTAGACCAGGGAGGACCTGTGGAGGTCACCTGGTCCAAACTCCTCTCAAAGCAGACTCATATTTCAGAGTCAGAGCAGGTTGCTTAGAGCCTTGCCAGGCTGTGATGTGAGTACCTCCAAGGATAGAAACTCCAGAACTGTCCAAGGTGACAGCATCAGGGCAAGGCCACTAGCACATTGGCAAGTTTTTCTGTTTGTTTAAGCAAAATTTCCTCTGCTACAACTTTTGAATACCTCCAAGTCTGTATTAGCGCCCTGGGCCTCATTCACCTCTGTCCTGCCCTTGAGAATGGTTTTCACTAACAGCATCAAGTGGTTTAATAGTTATTTTCTATCTAGTTTGTATAGCTTTAAGTAGCTATTAGTCCTACAAGAATGTGAAGAATCAAGTGTTCAGATAGTTTAGGAGATGTGTAGGGCAAAATTGCATTTATTCATGAAAAAAAAAAAGATATTTCAAATTTTTTATGGAAACTATAGAATACTACATGAAGAGCTGTTCTTAAGAAAAGACGCTGATCAGAAGAGTGTTCATCATTTTGATTTATTTTTGAATGATTTGCTGTGTAAAATTTGATTGGTAAATGTTTTACTGCAGCTCACTTAAGAAGGAATGTAGCGTGCCTATAAATAAATCCACGTTGATTACCTAATGTCATAAGCTTCTCTGTCTCCCATGTTACTGATGCAACGCTCTGAAGTGTATCTCATCAGATATGATTAGATATTTCCTGTTGTCATGTGTAAATTAGTCACTCACTCTTGCAAATGTCACAGAACTTGTTTTGCAGCTTTCTTATTTATTTTCGTACATCTTATAGCTGGATTGTCCAAGACACCCGTAATTGCTATCATTTTGTATTCCTTAGGGGTTTTGCTACCAGAATGTTGTACAACAAATTTGAAAAGTCTTATTATCTGGAGGTGTTATACATTCTGGATCTTTTTGGGTAAATTTTTGTATGTAGCATTGAAGAATGCAGTTTTAATTATAATATCACTCAGGATTTCTCACCTTTGCTTGTAGCTGAGATAGTACCTGCATTCACATGCTTTCCTAAAACTAAATACTTTACAGCCAACTGCCAGAACTTATGTCTTTATCAATTATGGACTGATAAATCTGTAGCATTTATAACATGCAGCCAACTGTCATTTTTTTTTCAGACATCCGTTTTGTAAAGCCAACTTCAATTAAGTATCTCCAGTAAAAGGTATCAGGCAGGTGATCATGGAAATTTGCCTGATACTGTGGCTTTCAAATCAAGAGTCAAGAGACTCACCATGAAAACCAAATAGGAATAGGAATATCTTCTATGTACAGAATACTGATCTCCATCTGTGGGAGCTGTGCACAAAAAAATGTGAATAAAAGTAACCCAACCAAGATGGTCTGAAACATCAAACACAATTGTCCCCAAAAATCTTCTCTCCTGGGTTATGCAGACTGCATTGTATGTAACCACTCTGGAAAGCAGCCAGTTGCTGCAAAAATTGACACCATGCATTTAAGTACTTGACAGAGAAAGATTCGTGTTCATGGGGAAAGCAGTGGCACAAAGGATTAACAGTGGGACTGGACTTCTGCCACTTCTAGGTCAGCACTATAAGTCCTGCCTTGCTCTGAGCTGAACAAAGGTTGTTACTATCTCATATCTGCTAACCCACATGAAATGAGTTAATGATCAGAGGCCAGCCCTTGGCAGACTGCAAAATCACTCTCTCTTCTGGAAGCCTTGCAAGAAAACCAAGGACTAACTGGGCACGCAAAATTAACTACCGTGTCTCCCCTGACCAAGGTCTTTCCAGGCTAAGGATGAAATCAGGTGGTGGGGAAGGGTGAGAAAGCAGCTGCATCCCTGGCTCTAGCAATTGTGAGGATAACCAGGAGACTTTACAGGAACACTAAAATATCTTCCAAGCCTTGTAAACTCATCAGAAAAAAACCCAGGTCTAAGTGAACAGCACTCTGTTCGCAACTGTGTTGTAAACAGCATTTGAGACAGATAGTTACATTTGGATTTTTAAGAGTATATAGAATGGTTGTAAGAATTTGAAGGACCATTTTAGGTATGAGTTTTCTTGAGCCAAATCTTAAAAAAACCAACATGGTACTGGACTGAAGAGCACAAACATCCTGCTTGCGTTGGGGAGTACTGAATTTATTGAAAGTGTAACAGAGATCCATGTAATCCATTTGCAGGGATTTATGGAGGCCTTCCAGTCAAACCCCACTACCCAGAGCAGGGTTAACCTCAGGTGGCTGAAAACCTGTCACGTTATCTCCAAGCATGGAGACCTCTCAGTGTCTCTGGACAACATGTTCAATCATTCGATTACCGTCTTACATGGATACTTTGTAAACATGCTTATTTATGGCTTTCAAGATGAACTAGTCAGCAATCCTGGAGTGAAGAAGTGCCAGTAAGGCTGCTTGCCACAATCAGCATATAAATACAAGCAAAAACCTTTCCTACACATGCTGTCACTCAGGCTACCTCCTGTACCTCTAGGACACTTCTCAGAGTATTGCAGAAGCTTTGATGTAATTGGGAAGAATACTCCAGGGCACTGAACACAATTTTCAAGGTAATTTGACACATAGTGTTCTCTGGCTCTGTGAAATTTCAATACATTTTTTCAGGAAATTTCCTATTTTCAAGCCATCTGTGTCTTTAAGCCTCTTCCATAATCCCATTTAACATTCCTAAGGGAATTTTTTTTTTTTTTTTGGATGAGTACAGGTCTGTCTAATCATGTCAGAGTGTGGGATTTCTTGTGACATATTTATACTGGAAAAGTCCTAGTGTTTGTGTATATGTGTGTGTGTATATATATATATATACACACACCTGAACAGAGGTTGTGGAGAGGAGGGAGCTGGTCTCTTCTCCCAAGTGACAGGGGACAGGACAAGAGGGAATGGCCTCAAGCTCCACCAGGGGAGGTTCAGGCTCGACATAAGGAAAAAATTCTTCACTGAAAGGGTCATTAGGCAATGGAACGGTCTGCCCTGGGAGGTGGTTGACTCCCCTTCCCTGGAGGTGTTTGAGGTGTGGATGGATGAGGTGCTGAGGGTCATGGTTTAGAGATTGGTGGGAATGGTTGGACTCGATGATCCGGTGGGTTTCTTCCAACCTGGTGATTCTGTGATTCTATGATATATATAACTATACCAGATAAATGGGCTTTTGTCAGCATAGTGTGTATTTCACTTGCTGAAGTGGGATGAGTCAGTCCAGGAAAAGCAGAGCTTCATTTGAAAGAATTTATCTAAATTGACAATTTATTCTCCAGCATGAAGAGAGCACAAATAAACTGTGGCAACATGATCAGTGAACTGACTTTTCTGTCCAACAGGTGGAGTTTTATAATCACTAATGCTCAGATTCTCATGCTATGTTGTTCATTCATCATAAATTAAAGTAATCCTAATCATGCATTACTACTGTTTAATACTGATAATACCATATGTATGTATGCATAGATGAATGAATTACTGGCCTTTTCCATGTTTATGTAGTAGATAGGTTGCTAAGCCACCCAAAGTCAGCAGTGTAGTTTCTATCTTTGGTTATATCACTGACATACTCAAGACATGGGATTATTTGATTTTTGTTTTCAAATACTCTAACAATTACCTATCTAATAGACACCTTGTTTAAAAAGAACTTTGCTGCAAAAATATCAGAACATTTTGTTCTGTCAAGTATTAATAAGCTTTACATTCTTGTGTTATGTTGCCTTTTATTCATCTGAAGTAAACAACAATTCAGTCTTTTTTCCTCTCTCAGTATGTTTGGTAGAATCAGTAATACATGTGTTAATGACTGTATTTCTTTTAGTTACATAAAGACATTTTTGAAACTTCCCTATTGTGATCCCATATTTTAAATGAGTTGAATTCTTACTAGTTTGTATATTTGCTTATCACTCTGCATTCTGCAGAGTTTTCATTCTCTTTGCAACACGAAACTCCTCTTACTGCAACCGTATAAACACCTAAAACCAATTGCAATTGCAACAGCCAGGAGAGTCATCATGGACTGAGCTAGGATGGATGGATGAAGAGCTGTGGACTGATGGGTGTTCCCTAGCCTTATCAGAAATTACATCAGTTTGGGATTTGGTTCCAAATTCTCATGTTTAAGTCATGCTCCATTATCGTTTGGTCTCCTTCTGACTTGATGAATCTTGTATAACTCTCTGCAGGTGGTGTAGCCAGGAGCACACCTCGAATGGCAGGACTCCTGTCAGTCCCGACAGATGGAAGAACTGAAAGTAGATCTCACATATGCTGGATGTGTGTGCAACCTGGTTTGTTATTACATACAAAATAGGTGTGGTGATACTATCAGCTGTAACCATGCTGGTTATTGTTGATTTGAAGAGGTTGTGGCCTGATTATTCTTTCAAAGATGAGGTACAAAGATCTGATCTCCAGGGTGGAGTCCGTGTTCTGGATCCCAGAGGCAGGGAGGAAACTTCCTGGAGCCTTAAGCCGTGTACTTTGGTTCAAGGTGTGGATTTTAAGCACATTTCTGTACCTGTTTTCTTCTCGGTTCCCTGTTTTGAGGGTGTAGGCCTTAAGGTTTGCCTACCTCTCCCTATGTTCTGTGTAAGAAGTGTAGGTGACTAAACCCATGACCTGGATTCTGTCTGGGAGGGGAGATCTAAAATTAACATGTTGAGTGTGCATGCATTTCAATCATTTGTTTAGTCCAGTCCATATTTCTTTTAAAAAAACTTTCTGGGTGTTTCAGTCATTATATAATCTTGGCATTTAGTCTAGGAGTCACCTGGGAGAGTTATCTTATGCCACGTTTTGTACAAATACATTAAACTGGTGTGTAAAAAAGAAAACACACTGAAATGGGCTTGATGAAATGCATCAGTCAGTTGAGAGAGCCTCTCTCAGTCCCAATGTTGTCAGTTGAATTAACACTAAAATTGTATTGAGTGAGCTATTACAAAGCAGCAAAAAAGCTAAAAAAAAGAATAAATCAGCTGGCACCATCCATTACTGACCGCATCTTCCCATTTTGCAACCGAGGTTGAGAAATGGCAACTTCAGCAGGTTGTTCTCTTTGTGGGTGTTCTCTTAAACCAGGTATATTAAATTGGATAGAAGCCAAATGTAGAAACGTCTGTAAATTATTGTATGTTCCAGAGCATTAACAATTTAAGCATCTCTGCCTGACATTCAGAAGAAAATACTACTTGACTAGAAATGTGTATCTCATAGCAAAGAGGCTGAGAAAATACAGTAAACATTGCAAGCAAGAAAATTAGTAAGTATGTGCTGTACCCTGGTGTACATGCATTTAAGTGTCGTAATGTGGTGTGTTGCTGCAAGTAGTAAAAGGGAGCTAGAATTAGGTTTTCTTCCTAAATTAAAACTGCATTTATTAATATTTATATAATCTCTCAACACTAAATGTCAGGGTAATTTGGGTGCTGAGTTCATCATTACATTCTCAGTAGAAAAACATGTTGATAACTGAAGGATGTCCAGCATTCTGAAATGGTGATCCACAACATTTTTCTTGCTGGGTAAACAGGGATTTAGCAGGTGAAATCTGCCAGGAGGAACAGTACGGCCCCATTGGAGCCCTCAGATTTTATATTCACAGTCACCAGATCACCCTGAAAAACTTGGTGCCAAAATTTAAATAATGTTTGTAACGTGCAAAGGAAGCTACTCTACCCACAGGGAACAGTCAGTCAAGGAGGGACTACAGTTGTGGCTATACCGACTTATTTTAGTACATGATACCTCATGAGTCTGCAGTCTTTTTGCTGTTTAAAGCCTGGAGAACAAGGAGGAGACTTAAGTTAACATGCAGTTCAATAAGCAGTCATGCTGGTGATCCTGAAACAGATCATGCAGCTTCAGAATCTGGGACGGATGGTTCTGTCATGGGTAAATTTCAATATCAAAAAAATTAGGAGACTGAAACATTGGAATCACAAGACTCGTTAGACCAGGAGAGGGTAGATTTAAAAGAAACATTTTTTTTTCTAGAGAATAAAGCTCTAGAATTTTGTCAAAGCATGTGTACAGGAAAAGTAAGAGAGGCAAATTAAGAAGACCCTGACGATATGATTCATGCTAGGGCATGGAATCCTGGAAAAAGGATGTTTAGTCTGTGTGAGACACCTTGAATTTATGAAGTTTCTGTACTATCGAGACTATATTGGAGACTTAACCTCTATATTTTAGGGTCACTGTTTTAAAAGAGCATTTTGGGCAGTATGCTGATACCTTTGGGTTGCAGGCAAAACAATGGGGACATAAACAAAGCTCTGAGAGGTGCCAAGAAAGTAGACAACTAGGTTGAATATAAGCAGTGATGTTATCATGGCTTGAGCAGCGCATATTCAGAGAGCCCATTAGCTGTCAAAGGCTCTCTCTGTGAGACAAGCTTCTGTCTGCCCAAATTTTTCTTATTGAACACGGAGATATTTTAGAATTTTTTAATGTGTTCCCATGGAAACTTTCCCTATGTCATGCACATTTTCCTTGCTACAGGTCACATCCTATTTCATCTTCAGAGATTATTATTAATGTAGATGGCGGTTGCTTTATGACTGCCTTGCAGTTCTGTAGCTTGAATACTCCAAAACCCAACCTTTAAGATAAAAATTTAGTTGTCCTAATTGTTAGGATTTAGTCTGTCATTTGCTTCCATGTATACAGTACAGTGAGGAAAAGATCTTCATCAACTTTGCTTACTAGATCAAGTTCACTATTTCGAGTAAAAAAATATCTAAAATAGCAACTGATGTGGTTTGCATAGGATGTTCTCATTCCAAGGTCTACAACATTTTGAACCCCTAATACAACTATCAAAGGGTCATTAATTGTAGCTTTCTAATAATTGGGCAGTAGCCACAAGACAGCTTGCTGGCTGGAGTTCTAAAAACCTGTATTGTGGAAAAAATAGCCAGTTGTGCTTCTCTTCATTTTGACTAGTAACATTTTAGATGTAAACATTTTCTGTCAGATGCTTACCACTCTCACTATGAGCTTTTTTCCAGATAATTCCAGAACCTTTTACCTGTTGGGCCCAGGTTACTGTGGCTCAAGATAAAGGAATTTTCAATCTTGGCTGAGTAAAAAAAATATATATATGAATATGTATGAATGTATGCATGCTTTTAAATAGCTGTGGTTCTGCAATTGCTTGGCTAGAAAATCAGCTTTTAGCAAAACAGCTCTGGAAGAGGAAAAGCATATGAATATGTTGATGAAAATCTGTTTAGATCTGGCCAAGTTACAGCTTGCTGAAAATAACACTCTGCGCAAAGGCAACCTTTTTTTAGAATGAGCACTTAAACTGAAAAATCCCTACACGAGTGCGCAGCTAATACAATCACATATTTTCTCTAATAATTTCTATTTCTCAAACAACTCACTGTAACATGCAGCTTTTTGCTGCAGATCCTTCCAGTTCTCTCTAATAAATAGCATTCTGTGTTTCCATATGCCATACAGACAATACGAAATAAGCTCAAAGAAAATGCTGTAGATTTATATATAAGGTATAGAAACAACACGTCAGTGTGTGACTGTGCGATCCTAAAGAGCTACAGGAGCACACAGAGATTTGGTCAGGACTGACACCAAATTTCCTCCTGCTTCTACAGGAAGATTTATCCTTGCTCCTTTATAACTTTAAGAACATTGAAAACTCTACCTAACCCTATTGGTAGTGCACTATTTTCAAGTGTCTGCCCAGTTACAGTTCCTTATCACCCATAGCAGAGTGTGAGATAAGCACAGGCAGGGAGCAAGAAGTTAGACAGTGATTCCAGGGGTGCTGCTTTCCCTTCAGTGGCCTGGAAAAGGGGAAATTAAACCGCAAACTGTCTTCTTGTACTAATATTGTATTGCAACAAAAATCGAAGTCCTGGCACATTTCCCTTTTATGTGTGCTTCTTGCTAAAATATGCAATGTCGATGTTATCAGTCTCCTTTCAGTGGAGAGAGACGTGGCCACGACTTTAGTATTTTTTATTCTTTTCTGAGCTTAAATAAGGTACAGGCTGCCTGAGGGAGATCAATCTGCATAATTCAGTGCATGCGGGTGAAGCTGCACCACTGATCTGGCTAATGCCTCTGCCTTCTCTTCTTACTTGCACCTTTTTCCTCCAGAGTCTTAATGTGGTTTTGTTTTTCAGTGCCTAGCTGCTGCTCCTGAGTGTGATACAGCTTTTGCTACAATTTGTCCTCTTCACAAGAGGATATTCATTTCTTCTGTGATGTTGATTAGAAACAGAAAGCAAATCTGTAATGTCAGGAGACTTTTCAATCTCCAGCTGCAGAAGAGGGCATCCATACTGACAAAGCACCTTAATTCTAGGTGGCTTTAGTGCATAATTCTAGTATTCCCTGAATGTATTTTTGAAGCAATACAGGAGTCATCACAGTGGAAGAAAAAAAAAATCTTGTTGGAATTCATGCTTTATCAAAATTATCAGAATAATAAGATCAGGATAAGAAAAATCTCTTCTCCCAGCATTTCACAGGTCTCCTTCTCTGCCATAACAGGCAAGCTGATTTAATGAATGAGAATTTTCATTAACAGAAAGGAAGGATGATTTTTTCCATACTCTCTCTGAAATTGTGATAATAAAAAAAGAAATTTTAAAAACCGTACTTCAGTTAAAAAGCAGGCAAACACACATATCTGATTTGGTAAGTTTTAACCTCCTAAAGCAGTGACTGATCAAAACACAGTGTCTTTGATTAGCTCTAAGACTCTTTCTGACTTTAGTAGAAATAAGATTATTCATTTGGAATTGTTTTTATATTTTCTGAGCTGTTCCAGTGAAACACCTGAACATAATTTCCTCAGGATGCAGTGTCTCCAGAACTTGAAACTATGTCCCGTGTTAGGATGCACAACCCATCTTGCAAGATAAGATGAAGGCATATAATTCCAAATTATTCTATTCCATAAATACTGCTTCACAGTTGTGCTGCCTTTAAATACTCATTTTTATTGGGATGCAAGGCAAACTCAGATACAGATCGAACAAGTTCGCTGCGGTGTTACTCCACTTCCCACAGATCCCACCGTATTATAATAGGGATTAATTAAAGCAGAAATGTTATTTGAAGCCTGCTACTGTATTGCTATTTGTACTCTAACTGGAGACCCAGGGGAGACAAATCTATGCCCTGTTCAAAGTCTCTATTAAACTTACAGTTTTGCAGCTATGGGGTGAGTCAATCAACAACAGACCACAGGTGAGAACAGTGTCCAGGCAAGGAAAAGATTCGGAAATAAACTAGGATGTTTGTAATAATTTAACTTAATGAAAACAGAAATGCTACTGAGCCATTCAACTTCCATTAACGCTAATTAATCAGAGTGATTTTTTCCTCATTCTCTAATGAGTTTTAAGGTCAGCTTTTCTTTTAAAATATATTTTAAATGCCACTCCATTTATCTTAGATGCCCAAAGGCTCTCTGTATTCACTCCAGACCTCCTACAGCTATATCCATTGACACATACATGTACAATACATTGGGTTTGGATTGTAACATCCTCCACTAAATTTCACAAAAACTATTTGCACAAACTTGCATAAGCCTCAGGCCCTTATCAGCAATGCATGACCATCTAAGCTAATTTTAACTTGCAGAGTTTCTTGAATACTCTGCAAACCTCTAGTTGCCATGGAAACCCCTGCACCTCAGCATGCCCGTATAAAACTTCCACAAGGAAAACCACACAGGGAAATAGTCCTTGTTTTCAGGTTAACGGATAGACTATTACATATCTCTAAATCATCACTATTTATGCATTTCAGAAAATGACATGATTTCCCTCACAACAAAATGCATGAAATGGTACTGGGTAAATGTCCCACAAAACAGAAGGAAAAGCATCCTTTGCTCTTGCCAGCCAGGACAACACAATATGAACTTCACAAAATTTTCATTAAAAAATTACTAGATTTTATATAAAAGTCATCTTGTCCATCCTTATCATGCTGAGGATCAGAATTAAAAAGATTAATGGTAGGTTTACCTTTCCTTATAAAAACTGACTTCTAGTCAAACAGGCAGCTGGAATTTTGAAATGAGGTCTCAAATAAGAAACGCTTCAATAAACTTTATAATTATAAGATGGAAAAAATCATCAGCTGAAATAAACAATGCACATAGAACCATATTAGAGCATTAGTCAGTGGCCATAAAAGCATGTGATTTATATGGTTTTTTTAGCATGGGCTGGCTAGTGATAAGCAAGATAAACATATCACAGAAGAGAGGAAGAGAGAAGGAATATGAGCCAACTGAAACACTCTTCCAGATGTAGCTTATCATGGGGCATCATTATTACCTACGTCTATATTGATTATATCAGATGGTTAGGTCTAGGGGGGTTTTACTTTCTTTTTATATTGGAAAATATAAAAATTAATATTCTAAAACATTATAAGCAGAAAAAAATCAGTTAACCAATATAAAGGTCACAAAGGATATCCTATATGCTTCCACTCCTCTGGCTATAGTTAGTGCTGTTGAAATTTCTTTGCCTCTTGCCACTCCTCTGGACTTTGCCATTACTGGCGCAGGTTAAGTCTAGATTAGAACTGAGGCATGTCTAACTTCTGGTACTGGCATTTTCTGACTACTTTGGATGGTTCATTTAACCCCTATTTCTTCAGTTTCCACATTTGTATAGTAGGAGGTCACGTTGTCTATATCCTCTGGGTATTTTTATTTTAAATTAATTATATTGCATTGGAAACAAATGAAATCATATCTATATTAAGCATTATTGTTATGTATGTAAAAATTATGGTTAAGTCGAGAAATAAAGAAAAATAATTATACCAGCCTAGGCAGCTATGTATTATTTATAGTTTCTATTGTTCTGATTTCAGTTTACATCACTTTGTAAGTTAATGTATGGATTTCAGTTAGGATGGATATAAATTTTTTATATAAAATAATGAAAAACCACAACTGTTCTTGCTAAGATCCATTAAGAAACAACACAAGAGATAATCCTCTATCAGTTTTGGTAGATTACCTCTTCCTGATAAAATACTTCTATACTGATTCCTTGCCTACTTGAACTCCCTAGGGTCTTTCCAGAAGGGATGCTTACCTGCTTTTAACTAATAGCATTACAACATCATTTCCACCTTCGCTATCAGTAATTAAAATGTAACAAAACAAATAATCTGCAAGGGAGCACCTGTTGTGGAGTGTGAAACTGCTCTTATCAACTCTATGTTAATGGACAAATGTAGAAAATTGGAAAACTAATCCAAAGTTTTTAGCAATTTTCATATACATCCCACCTGCTTTGAAAATGGGCTTACTGTTGTGAAAACATTTGGTATCTTTCATATAGGATGTGTTTATACAGCTGTTTTTCAATCCATTGGCTGATGCAGACACCAAATACAGTAAAAACAGACCACAACATCAATAGCATCATTAGCCTCTTTCTTACACTTAAAACTATAGCAATTCCACTCTGTAAGGAGAGTGATTCTGAGCATAATAGGTGTTCATTTAGACGTCAGTCTTGTTTAACAAGAAATCCTTACTTAGGCCAATTATCCTCTCTACAATAATGCTACAAAGTCAATCATCCAGCTGAAAAGATACAATGTAAATAAATATATAAAATTTCTAAAAGTGGTGGGTTTTTTTAAAAAAAGGGTGGCTAACATGTGCTGTGCTAAATCCTGACTTGATAAGGATCTCTTTAATTTCATTTGATTTCTTTGCTATTAACCATCCAGCTGAAGAGAGTGACTCAGTAAGTCCTTTGACAGTCCAAGAGTTCAGAAAAGCAACGGAGCCTTGCATGATCCTACAGATTCCATTTAAGACCCATTACAAGCAATAACAAACCACAACTCGCATTAAGAGAACAATAATTTGCGAATCCATAGCATGGCTATGTAGGTTGTGAAGAAGTTGGCTTGCTGAATAATGCCATGAAGATGTACATTACTACTTCCTTAAAACAAGGTGTGAGGACACCTGGCTTCTGTGCTGCAGACACCAACATCCTGAATAGCTTGAAACATTGCTAAAGTCAAAAAAACACACTGAAGAACATGTCAGGGGGTATCTTAGTAGCTCATAGACATAAAACTGTCTTTCAGATTTGGACCATTGTTCTTGCTCCTTTTTCATGGGCTTGTGCCTTTGATAGGATCTGGAGTCTTGTTGGAAAATGTGAGGAAGAAGAAAATATTTCTCATGTAAAGGTTTCATGGGATGAGGTTGAAAAAGGAAGTGCATACAGTATTCCTTCTATGAAGGCTATTTTATTATTTATCCTAGTCTTTTTCTTAATGTTTTTCCTTTGTTGGTCTTCGAGTTCTTTTGGTGAAAACACTCTGGTAGAGGTGGGGCTAGAGAGAGGGAAGATGTCAATGGAAATCATGTTATCGTGTCGTATTGACTGTAGCTGCTGTACCAGACACTTTTTGCTGGACTGAGGCCAAACTAAACCTATTTGGAGGTTATAATCTTTATCTTTTGACAAGCAGCTACACTGCTGCCAACACCAAGTTGAATGTAAGCATATGGGTTTGTGCTGAACGTCTGTAGCTGTAAACTCAGGTACTTTAATTCAGGTATTTTTGCACAATATATATAGACTCTTTTGCATATCTAACATCAGAGCATTTTTTTTTCTTTTTGTTCAGGAGCAGTCATATGCCAGATCGTATTTAGTAACTACAAGCAGAGGAAATGTGTCATGGGGCATCCGAGCAATCTCAGCATTTCAGCCTGCAGCACTTGTGAAGCTCTTACCAAGCAAAGGTGGAGAAGTCAGGGTGACTGCGCTGGCGCAAACCACTTACAAGCAAGGGCCAGGCTGGGTAGATGAACTGTGCCAGAGGTGTGGGGCAGCCTCTCACACTCACACCAAAGGCAGCAGCTTCCACACAGACATTCACTTCTCTGCTGGTAGACAAAAGTCCCTCTTCCTATTACTGCCACAGCAGCTCTTGTATGTGCTTTGCATCCCAGTGTTAATGAGCTTTCTCTACAGATTTTACATCCAGTCTAGACTAAAGATATTTTTGTCTGCCTTCCTTTCTGCTAGGTGATTGATCACTTTAACATCCTTATCATCTCATTCCTCCCTTGTCTCTTCCTTCGTGATTCTTTCCTTTTACCATCTTCTCCACACAAAAATAAAACTGTTTCTTATTTTCACTTTACCGAATCTTCTAGATATAGCTTGAACCTCTTTAATATGCTAAAATTTCCATTCCCTGAATAGAACAAACAGGAGTAACCCAAGGACCACCAAGACATTTTTCATTCACTGTCAGATCCCTCTGCTTATATATTGTATAAGGTTTTCTCATCACGTCTCCATTATGTCTGTTTAAGGCTTAAGGTCCCTGAGGCAAGAATTGCGCATCGTGTCCCAAGCCTAACTGGGAGGATCAGTACTACTTTAAAACTGGTATTAGAAGTACATTTGTAACAGTGATTCCTAAAGATTGTAATTGAACGAATTTTTTAGTGATTTGCAAACATGATATTGGATAAAAAAAAAAAAAAGCAAGAGTGGCAAAGCTTAAAAGGCTATAGCTAGTTACTAAAGATATCTTTAAGTTGGAAAAGAAGGCAATAAAGGGACTTATTAGAATCTTGGACAAATTTTACCAAAAATGTTTGTGGCACAAATCACAGCACTGGGCTACTTAGTTAAAGCACGTACTGATAGTTCCCCTTAAAGTTTGGTAATCCTGTAATAAAACTAACCTCAAGCAAAAGACAGCCTGGCAAAAGCAAGTCTCCAAGGAGGAAAAATACTCCTGTCAAGTAAGGCCAATAAAACTCAACTGTGACTTTCCATAGTGAATAAGGTTTACGAGTTGAAATGTGGTGAGCTTGGAATACAGTGAATTAGCTAGATGAAGCAAATATTTTGATTGTTATCATGCATGCACTGCTTGCCAAAAGATTAATGCAGTTCCTTTTCAGTGATGCATAATTCCTGTAGCCTGTATACCTGCTAAGTAGAGAGGGGAAACTGTGGGATGCTAGGAGTAGCTTACTGCTACTGTAGAAGTTATTTTAGACATTCATTGGTGTTTCTCGTGCATAAAAAGCAAGTAAATGTCATACAGAAAATCATTGTATTAGCTCCTCAGAAACTGTTTTGGTTTAGATAAGGTTTAATCACAAGCATCTGTTTACAGAGCATTTTATTGTACTTTGAACCCCAATCTAAAGTGTTCTCAGCAGCTCTCATGTGTCACACAGTCTCTCCTGATCATAGATGTCTGACGGGTAGCATCTATTAATCCTGATTGTAACTTCACATATTTTCTCTACCCCTTCTACACAGTCTCATTGCCTGGTCTCCCTCCCTTGCTGCATGATTCTCTTTCTTCTATCACAGATTTTATCTTCCTTCCAGCCTCACTATTGACCTTGTCCTGACATTGCCGTGAGAACAACAGGGTCTAGGCAGGAGTGGGCAGTCCAGTCCCACTCAGCTGGCACTTCCAGCTCTGGGGCACAAGGTGTGTGCCACATGGACTTGTACGGAAAAAAGGCAGAGTATAAGAGCTAGAGAAATTCAACTGTGTGCAAGTAAATACAAAGAACACCCTCCTACTTGATGCCAGAGATGGCATTCAATATATTTTTTCCATTGTTTCCATTTTCATTTATGCTAACTGTTCACTATAAAGCTTTGCAGTCACTTCCTTCACGTTTTCTGCAGCTCCTCAGTTCAGCTGTCCTCAGCATGTATTGCTTACTTCTAGATTTCCTCTCCCCTGGCCTATCCCCCTATCATTTCTCCCTCTATACTTAGCTTCCTGTCTGCTAATTCTCTTTAAAAAATTTCAGACCCAGGAACTAAAACTTCCTTCCATTTACTTAATGGAGAAGGAACTGAAAATCATAGAAGTAGCAGTATAATTTCACACAGCCCCTCTCTTTGTAGGATTTATCCTATCCCCAAATCCTTTCTCTCTCTTGATTATTTTGTTCGTAATAAAAGAAAAAGTGAGCCTCTTTTTCCTAGGTTGGTTTGCCTGATGATGGTATTTTGTCATGAAAGGCCATCCAGGGTGGTCTATAAATCACTACAATGCAACCTTCCAGTTGCGGCTTCTCAACAGTGCAGATTGTATTAGATATAACTAAATGCAACCTCCTATTATTCAGACCAATCCAGCTAAAAGGTGGTTAATAGGTGAATAAAATCCTTTTTATTGCCTATTAGATTAGGACAGAAGCTTTTAGCCACTTAACTATCACAGGAAGTATTACTTGTGAATATCAAGTATGTCATAAAATGGTAGTTTAATGTATGTAGTTGCTTTCTGTAATATCCCATCAAGTCACTCAAAGAATGCAAAGAGATGTTGAAAAGGACCAGCAAAATGTGGATGTTGACACTGGACATTGTCTGTTAATTGTTGAACATAGAGTTTCCATGGCTTTCATTAGAGATGCTCCTCCAAACTATTTTGTTGCTTTGTTGCTTATTTCACCTTCTGTGAAACTCAGGGAAAAAGGATTATCCATCGGTACCAATAAATGAAATAAAGCAGTAAGGGTGGGCATGAGTTTTCCCTATGTGAACAGATAATGATCAGAGGCTGTAGTGAGAGGGGTCTGAATACAAAGATGGTCCACATGTTTTAGGGCTGAGCCCAGTTTTGCAACACAGTCCTTTTTTCTTTTCTGTCTCCTGCACACTGTCTCACGTGCAATGCAAACACCATGCTCCTCTTAAGTCTCAAATAGTTCAACACTACAGATTTGCTTAAACACAAGGGAAAAATGCACTGTGACCATGCAGTGTGGAATATGCAGCATGGCTAGAGATAGGAGGTTTAAGGGAAATCATAGTGCAAAAACCAGCTGCTGCGAGGTGCAGATGGCAAGGCACAAGCCAGAGTTCAAGTTGCCTTCGGTGGCAGCTGTCACACCATGCTCTACAGCTTTGCTTTTTACTCCAGATTCTCAGATTATCACTCACATCTTTGAAGATGTTCTTGCATAGCCCAGCTGATAAACACTTTTTGTATTGTGGAAAAAAGGAATTATTTGTTTACAAGATACGGCACATTTAGAAAGTTTGCATTCAGTAAATTATGAAGTAGTCTGTTTTGTCATAGTCTGGTTTTGTGGTTAGAAAGTAAGTCTTGGTAGCTAAAGAAGAAGCATTACAAAACAGCCCCATTAAGCAATCATATGTTCAGATGACTGTACAGACAGACCAGTTCCTGTTTAGATTTAGTTAAGTACACATGGTGAAATTATACCACTAGCTTAAGTTTTCATGCTTTTCCTACTCCAGTAATGTCATAACTTCAGCCCACAGGACAAAAATGGGGCATTTCTATTATGTCAAGAAAGCATGTCAGACTGGAAGTTTGTACAATGCTAGGTGGCTGTTTTATGAAATAATTTCATGCTCAGATCTGGCATAGAGCCAAAGGTACTGGCCAATGGTAGCTCTTTGACTGATACAAGACACAACCCTAACCCTCTGGCTCGGGATACTTTAAACTACTGGTGTTCCTAGTGCAGACAGAACCAGCACATTTAGCTCCCATCGCCTCCTTTGCACACACAGCCTTAGGATAAGAGTCATCCTAAGGGTAAGAGAGGTGAGTAGTGCACCACAAAGTGCTAGTTCCCAGGCTGTCCATATCAAGAAGCTTATTTGGGAATGCCATTACTCCCTTGTAGCTGAGTTTCCTCATGAAAATTAGGTTTTCCATGAGAAAGTAAGGATTTTGTGAGATGAGGTAAGGTGTGGTGAATGATGAGATCTCATTATGGCACAGATATAACCCATAAGAAATCAGGATATGTGGCTGGAATTGTTGTCGGATTCCCCCAGGATAGACATAACCCTGACCTGGTGTTAGGATTCCAGTTTATCTCAGGGCTAGGGCCAGACTGGATTGATTCTGTTCTCGGTTACAGAGCTGTAGCCGTTCTTTGGATGAAATTCTGACTTCGCCGAAACCTGTCAGTCCTCAGCAGGACTAGAATTTTATCTTTTGCTTTATGATTTTTTTTTTCTAAACACATATATATGTACATAAAAGAGAAAAATCACCAGTGTTGCTCTTCTGGGTCTGTTGATTCACTGAATACAGTTCACAGATTTGCTGTCCCACTACTCAAACCAGGAGCAGAGGCCAAATATTCATTTTTTATTTAAACTGAATACTGTGATTTTCAAAGAAGAATCACAAAGGGGAGGGGTGTCATAAACTGGTAATTTTTCTTAATATAGTTGACAATCAAAACTTCTTAGTTTGAGTTACTTACAGTTAACTGTTTCTCAATGGTAATATTTGTGTCTCAGCTGGGGAAGAACCATCACAGTAGCAAACTAAGAATACGTTATGAAAACTACACTTGCTATGCAAACTGTACTAGCAGTCTTCTGCTATAAGTGCATGTAAAACTGTGTTTAGAGAAGGAGCTCATCATCTGTATGTTATATATATTCACTAATTATAAACACCTAGTACCAGACTCCTTCCTAAGTATCTGAGTTCTCAATCCTCTTTTTTTCCCTACCTCTCTCAGTATCCTTTTTACTTTACCTGAATATGAAGATGAATACTTTACTGTTTTCACAGATGTCAGCAGTAAAAAATACTTGCTATTTCTCATTCTTTATGTTTATTACATTAACGATACTGTCATCTGTCTTAGTAACAAAATCTAAGTTCAGCGTGTAGCCTATGGGAATAGGAGTAACTTTGAAAGACAAAGAATAAGCTTATCTTATGAGGAATTTGCAAATGAGTATCTCTTGTTCATATTGTTGATCAGTGACTATGTGTGAATCACCAGATGTAAAATTCAAGAGAACAGATTATATCATTTGTCTAAGACCATATGGCATAAGTGCACTAAAATTTAAAATAAAACTGATTTCCAACCAGTTTAATGTAACAGGAATGTATTGTAATGACACTTCAAAAAATCTAGTGGTGTTGAAGGCAGAAGTTTATATCTGATATTTTTACTTTTTGTGGGCTGAATGCAATTGCAGTAGTGTAAACTCCTGTGTATAATGCTTATTCTCAGTCACTGACTTTTTCATTAACCAGATGAAGTCACGCTTAGTATCAGTTCAGATATTCTAAAACATCATGATTATTAACTTTATTTCTTTAAGTACAAACACAAGTCTCTTAATAAAAATATATCATGGGCCTTTGAAATTAATTACTTGCTGTGCAAGTAAATATTAAATTACTGTAAAATTCTTAAATCATTAATTACTAAAAATAAATTAAGAAACATGGAGCATTTTAGTAGTCCTCGTTCAGTTCTGATTTCTTCCCATTCAATTTAAAACTTACAAAACACTGAAAAATTTTACAAGTGAAACTCTTCATTTATATAAAAGGAAACGGGTATAGATATTGTAGATTCCATATGCTGTATTCCCCCAAAGTCAATATGTATTTGCCACTCTTGTTTTTGTATGCACACATGTATATAGCAGACTAATGCCAGGAAATATCAACATGATAATAGCTGCAAGCATGTAAAAAAATTCTGAATGCAAAGTTAAGACTGCATATTACTAAACATATTAAAATAAAAACCCTAACGTAGCCTTTCTTCCATCAGTTGTAAGATATTAAACTATATGTTGATAGCTAAACTTATTCTGCAGGCTACTGGAAGATCACATTTAATGCCTTTGCTGGCTCAAGCAGAGCCTGATATCTGTTCAATCCAGTTTGCCTTTCAGGCATTTCCAGAGATACTTAAAGTCTCTGTGCACATATAAACCTTTCTGTTTGAAAATGAAACCATTATCATCACACTGAGTTTTCGAAACCTCTGAACTCTCAGGGAACTGGGCACACTGCAGTATTTTGAGGAAAAGTCATGTTATACTTGTTCTACGTTTTTATTTTTATAAGAATTGTGAACAGTTCAACACTGGTTTAGTGAACACAGATACACAAAAGGTACACATCTGTAATACTCAAAACATTGATGCGTACAGAAGACAGACTAAGGATCACATGTTATTTTCCCTTTATTTACAGGATGTAGAATTGAACTTAGGACTTTTGTTAGCAGCACTGCAGTTAAGTTATAAAGTGTTTAAATCAATGTGACAAAGCATCACAGGCATGCCCTGAGTTGTAAATGGGGCCTCCTATTCTCTTAGTTTATTGGGGGCATAAAGGAGCTGAACTTTTAAATTCACAGTGTAAAAACTAAGGCTCCAGAGTATGTTGGATACCTTGACTTTTATAGTTTTCTGAAAAAAAATCATTAAACCTTAGGATAAACTATTGCTATTGCTGCTATTCTGTATTCTTTCTACATTACCATAACCATAGTTCTGCCATAGAAATGAATTTTTTGCATTAAGCACAATAATATTATAGAGGCTTAAAGGACATAAATTGACCTTTTTCCGATGCAAGTCTCCTTTTTTCACAGTGTAATATTCATACATACAGGAGACATCCTAAAGATTGCCAGCCATTACACTGCTGCTAGATCCCTTTTTTAATCTTACAACTCAGTTACACTCCAAAGTTTTCTGTATCGTAGTGATTTTTTACGTACTCAGCTCATGGCACTGATATTTTTCTTCTTTCCTTTAAGGTCAGCTATCACATTATGCTGTTGATATACTTTACTAGTCATCCATCAGGACTGTGTTCCCCTTGTCTTTGAAAAATGCTTCTCCCCATTTTTAGCACTGTGATTTGGGTGACACTCTAGATTCGATACAATACAGAAATGTTAAGGAAATTCAATGTGCAGCCAAACACTGCCTTCAGTTACTCTTTTTTTAAAAACTTCTCATTTTATCTGTCAGCACATTGCAAGTGCTGAGACTTCACTACAGAGAAGGAGTCACTGTTGACTGGGGACTTTGACTTCGGAGTCTATGAAGAGCATGAAGGGACATATTTCTTTCATACCAATAGAGATTCTCATGCAAACTGCATGGTAAACAGAGAAAACCTGAAAATGGCTGATTTATTGGAAGAGACTTGGAGTGATTTCCCAGTATTACCAATCTCACTCTCTGTGAAGCTGGTATTTTTAATCCTGATGCTGGCATTTACATATCGTATTGTTAAGGGTTTTGTAAGTTCTGTTGTCATGTTCGCTCATATTGCACAATGTGCTTTGGACAGATGATTCCCACATGCCTAATCCATTCTTCTCACTGAAAGGGAGGGCAGGATTGCCTTCTGCAGCCAAAAAGGATACACAGCACAAAGATGTAGGAAAACAAGCCATTACAGAGTTGATGAGCCTGCTAGCATTGTAGTGGACATAGCATTACTGTTCTTACCTAAGCCAAGAGGCTGAGATTGTTTTCTATAAACCATGATGAGAAAATTCACAGCCTACACCTATGTTCCAAAAATAGAGACCTTTTTTACAAGTGTGCTTTTTAAGTATATAATTGCTAAGCTTGTCCATAATAACTGGAATTGATTGATTTCAATATAAATGCTGAGACAGTGGGTCTTGGAGGTAGATTTATTGAAATTGCTGCCACAGTTATTATGGAATTCATCATTGACATGTTTACCATGTCTTTTGCAGCGGTAAATTACCATTTTGCTCTGCAGTATATTGAAATTAAACTACTCATAGAGATCCTGTCTTTCTACTTAAATCATTATTGACCTACTTTATTTTTTAGCAAACCTGACAGCAAAAACCGCACACTGTCAGTAACACAGGTGACTGAATGCATTTTAATCAAGCAGAAATGAGTAAAAGTTCAGAGGTAAATGGCAAAAATAATTAGACTCAAGGAAAAACTTCCATATGAATAAGTATTAACAAGTTGGAGTTCAAAAGGAGATTAATAAGAAGAGACGTGAAGAAGTAGACTGTCAATGATAGGATATTTGCCAGCTGCAAGCTGCAGGGATCCTCCCACCCTCCTTCCACTTAAGAATCTTTGTGGGAAGCCAGAACTCTGCTGTGTCAGTCCAAAATTTGCCTGAGTCCCCTTTAATGTAAAATGCAAACACAGGCACAAAATCTGAAAGCACTGTTACCTTCTTCTTACACATCTCCCGTGGTTTAAGCATTCCTCATTGAAGTTAGTCAGGGAGAATGAACGAACCCGCCCAGAAGTGCTGGGCAGAAGCCATGGTCTACATCAAACCTGCCTGGCACGTGCCCGCTGAAGCCTTTGTGAAGGTGGCCCTCGCCCCGTTCTACTTCAGCTGGACTTCAAAATGATGCTGCCAAAAAAACAGGAGCAGGAATCATAGAATCATAGAATAACCGGGTTGGAAGAGACCCACCAGATCATCGAGTCCAACCACTACTATCAAACACTAAACCATGCCCCTCAGCACCTCGTCCACACGTGCCTTAAACACCTCCAGGGAAGGAAGAGGGAGAAGCGGTTCCCAGCTTGCCTGGTTTCAAAAAACCTCAAGTAGTTATCGCCTGGCTGGTAGATATGTGAGTAGGCATATTGACCCTTCTTAGGAGGGTATCATAGCATATATGGGAAGGGATAACTGAAGTCATATGAAGTTGAGCTAAGGTTTTTTGCAAGTATATTGTTCTTAGGAGATAACACAGACATAATCACTTCTTTTTTCTTTTTCCTTTTTTTTTTTTTTTTTAATTGTGATACTTCCATGCAGGCAGTTTTTATTTTCTGAAAACCACTGGACAACTCTTCTTTCATTTTGAACATGCAAATTGCATTTAAGGACGTATTATGTATGGAAAGCTGAGGCAATAACACTCCACAACCTTGTTTCAATGCACTGTAAAAGTCAGAAAATAAGGTTTGTTTCACCAAGAGAAAAGACCTTTTCTGGTCTGACCTGTTTTTAGACCTACCTCAATATGGATGTTTCTACTCACTGGTGCAAAGAAAGTAGATGAATCTTTTTATACCAGCATTTTGCTTATCTCTCTAAACACTGTGTGCTGTACAAGAAACTGTTTATGAAAAAGGACCAAGGAAAAGCAGTTGCACAAAGTTGTGTGCATGAAGGAGGGAAGCGTAACTCCTCATCCCAACACTGTTATCACTTCTAGTTTTTCCATGGTCTCCACACCTCCTCTGTCTCCAACAGGGTACCATGCCACACCACTCCATGCATATACGTATAGATGGGAATAGATGTGCCTGTATGGACGTGCAGGAAGCAGCAAATATGAGTAGGACATTCGTGTTGATAGTAATGGCAGGTTTGTGTGGGTGAAGGTAGAGGCACAGTGTCTTATAAACCTAGGACAACAGGAAACAATGGCTCATGAAAGCCATATGTAAGAAATAGACAACTTGTCTATTAAGTCATGATTGTGCCATATGCCAAAGCCCCCACATCAAAATTCAGACTAATTACAGATGAGTCATGTAGACAAGGAGACAAACTCAGATCTGTTGTAGATATTGCCTAGATACGATATAGCAGCAGTCACCTGGGGTGGGGAGAAGGGAGGTGCCGCTTTAAAATCTTGGGCAGGGCCCAGAATCACATTCACACTTCAACACAGAGGTTGAAGTATCAATGTTTATTTGAAAGGAAAACTTTTCTCATTCTGTCTGGATATGAAGAAAACCTTAAAAAAATATAGCAGGCTACTTGTTGCTTAGTGTAAAGCTTAAAATATTAGTTTCATTAGGAGTATGGTTGGACTCGATGATCTGGTGGGTCTCTTCCAACCTGGTGATTCTATGGTTCTATGATTCTATGAAACTGTCCTGTTGTCCCTCTCCCTGAGACTTGTCACCAGCTAAAAGAGTGTATACTGTGGGGTGAGAAGAAACAGAAGAGAGGAGAAGGTCAGATAGTACAGTTGTATGCAAAGCTTGATCTCCCTTTGGGTTTAGAGGGCCCTATCCATCCTGGGTGTGACTTTCTTCATGAAAAAAACCTATCTGCTCACATTTTTTTGCTCCCCTTTGCAGGGTGAATTGTCGAAACTATGAAAAGATGATTTATGCATGAAGTACGAGAGGGCTATGAGTCATAATCAAGCTGCACAAGTAAATTCAATGAAGGGTTCCACAGTAGACCAACTATTATTTGAATTCACTGCCTTGGCTGAAGATTCCTCCACTGCTTTGCACAGCAAACAAAGGACATAGTTAATTAAGCTACCTACTGGGAACACAGCCATGCGCCGTTAGGAGACTTGCCCTGACACAGCAAGGGATCAAATAAAGTGCACTTTGGGCACCCTCAGGAGACTTCACAGAATCATAGAGTAATAGAGTGATCTGGGTTGGAATGCACCTTTAAAGGTCACCTAGTCCAATCCCCTCTGGAGTGATCAGGTTGTTCAGGGTTCAAAATGCCGCAGTGTTCTGTCAGCCCTGCCTAATGAATGAAGCATTTCCAGGTATCTAGTCCCCATGCAGCAGAGGTGCGATGCTGGTGTAGTTGCAAGGGAGGGAAGTCTCATTCTCAAATTGCAGAGTGCTGCAATTCTTCCTTGGCCTGTTGCCTTTCTCATAAAATCCCTTTGTGCCAGGATGGAGGTTGTCACCGCAGACTAGGTTTTTATGGGTCATCACCCCGTGTTCTTTTCTCTAGCAGAAGTGTGCCGGTCCTGTTGGCTATTTCAATCAGTACTGATAGACAGCCAGGGTTCCCCTACACAAGTTTATTGTGGCAGCTCCCCATTTTCTTATTTAAAATGTACAGAAACTTATAGAAATACATACAAGTTGGCACAATAATTTAAATATAGAATCTTAATACTCACCAAATGATAACATATTGGAAATATAACAAGTTTAGTAAAATATTTATCTTGTTATCATCTAAGTGATTAAATGTATCTTTGAGTAATATACTTCCATTATTACTTTTAGACAAAAGTAATTCTTTCAGTCACTAATTCAAATAAAAGTGGTATTGTTATTTTCTAAGAAACTTCGACTCTGTGTTCGTTGCTTAGGGAGCATTTACTTGAGATTTTGAGAATCTGGAAATGAAAAACTTATAAGAGACAAAGATTGAGAAATTTTTATCATTAGCTTCTCTTTAGTTGACACAAAAATAAATATAAATACAAAAATAACATTGCTAACTTAGTATCTGCACTGATACAGATAAAATGGCCGTTGACAGAAAAATTGCAGAGATGTCTTTTTACAGTTGGACTAGAGCTAATTTCACATGCTAGGATGATAGTGCAGTAAAATGGGCTGAGAGCAAAAGCTACCTAAAAAGAGCTAAAAATACACAGTGTAGAGTGACAGAAGCAATAGGCTAAACTGGAATAGCTGTTGCCTTTGGAGGACATTAGCTCAAGCTGCAAACTGGTTAGGTCATTTCGGTCTGCTTGTTGGATATTAGGAAGTACCATGACTGGAATCAAGCAAAATAATCACCGTTACGAATAATGACTATTTTATTATTAACAAGAGGAATGGATAATTGAGGAGGAATAGCAGTGCCAGAAACAGTTCCTTCTTTTCTCTGTCCCTCTGTAGAAAGTTCAAGCTGATGATGATGCCTTTGAGAGCGAGTTTGTTCTTGGTCTCACAGGGAGATAGTGGAATAAAAACTGCAAAGCTGAGGATAGGACAGAAATCCAGTTACTGGTTACTCTAGAGGACATTTCTAATCTCTTTTCCCCTTACTAAAAGGAAGACTCATTTGAATGTATCACACGTAGTTGAAAATGCATAGAAGGACCAATAAATTCTTCTGTGGAAAGGTATATCAGGTTTGCTATATTTCAGATCATCCATGGAGTTTGTTAGCTGAATACTGTTTATTAATTGTATATGTTATTTATGATACTGATAAGTGAGAGAAATCATGCAGATCAACTTTTAAGTAAGCCTCCTTCAACTAAATTGTATTCAACGGAGCCAGTTCTTATATTTTCAAAGTTGAACATTTCTTACAAATTTATCTAAATAGTATTGCTCACACAAATCTTTCATCTCGCAATTAATAAAGGGATTATGACTTTTAAGTAGCTATTCAATAACGCATTATCTTGTTTTTCATAATCTTTTTTTCCCTTAAAAGCGTGGGTGTCATGCGAGTCATTTCTTTTCAAGTTGCATAAATCAAAGGCTTGAGTATGACAGCTGGCCAAATTAACCTCCAATTAATATAAATATTCTCATAAAAATAGCTACTCTTCTTAGTAACCAGTGTAGCACCTTATTATACTGTACATAATGTGCATTCAAACAATAAGGCTACCAAAAAATACTACATGGCATGTATGAGATATACAACATTTGCACCTGCAATCTGAAAACAGAGATACTGCTCTCAAACATTTAAGTAAACAATGTTTTAATCCAAGGAAGAGAAGACAAATTATACTAACAGCTTTGGCAGAAAATTTTAAATGGTCAAGGTTTGTTTTGAGATGAAAGCATTCAAAATGATCCCAGCAGAAAACATTTCCAGTAAGAAAAAATTCATCATCTTTTAAATATACTTTAACGGAAAATCGGTGCCATGAAATAAAATGTCATTGCTTGGAGGGCACTGATGGACCTGATTTTGTCCCTGCCCACCACCCTGGGTCCCCATGACCTGGCTCAGCTGCCTGAGACCGACAGTCCCTTCCCCAGCGATGCTGCGGCAGAACTGGTCTCCAGCCAGCCCATCCAGCCAAGCCCACCCACATCCCCATGGAGGTTCCCAGTGTCCAGAGCTGGGGCTGCAGCTGCCCTTCTCCTGGCTGGGATGGTGGGACTGGCCACGGCTGCCAGGTCCTACCCTTGACGGACCTTCCACTTGGGCCCCTGCTGCTCCTGGCTCCCAGGAACCACCCTGAGAGCCCTGGCAGCATGGGTGCATTACAGGGCTGCTTTTGCTTCTGCAAAAACATGCCTACGTTCCTCAGCCAAATTTCCTTGCAGGTTGTTTTTTTCATCCACAAATTTCTGTTAAAAATGTGAATATGTTAGAAAGCCTGGCTTCTTGAGATAAAGAGCACGTGCATGCCAGAGCTTGAAAGGCAGAGATATTCCATTCTTCCTCTCAATAAGGGGAACACCAGTTGTCAGATTTTATGGACTGCTTTTTGACAAATAGATTTTTTAATATATTTTTAACTTCCAACTTAAGGCTTTCAGTAAGTATGTCATACGAATCACAACGTCCAAGGTTTACCTAGAGTTTCTAACAGAGAAACACATCCTACTCATTTTACAGCCTACTTATCTGGGACAAACCTTCTCAATCTGGTCTTAAGGTACTACAGGAGAATATGCCAAAAATCTTGCTAAAGCCAAGGTTGACGATATACACAATTCTCCTGTTGTCCACAGGGACAGCCATTTCCTCACAGAAGGCAGTCATGCTCATCGGGCATAATTTGTTGTTGGTAAATCCACGCTGGCCATGCCAAAACTCTTTCTTATCCTTCATGCACTTGAAAATAGGGATTGATAGGAATGGCTGGACTCGATGATCCGGTGGGTCTTTTCCAACCTGGTGATTCTATGGTTCTATGATTCTATGATAATTGCTCCATAACTTTCAGAACTGAGTTGGGGCCAACTGTCCTCTGTTTGTCCTGTACATAGATTTTTCCTTGTGTACTTTTGAAGATGTATTTTTCCAGTCACTGAGGGGGAATTTCCCCCGACCATCATGGCCTTTTAAAGGCAATAGAGCCTCATCTCACAATTCTTTGGCCATTTCCCTTCAGTGTGTTGTCTGGACCTACAGATATTTTTTTACATCCAACATGTTTCAGCAGTGCACAACTCTCTTCTCTTTTACTGTGGGCAGTACTTCTCTCCCCCAAGCTCAGTGAGCTCAGAGACCTGGAGATGCCTGAGGAAATGTTTATTCAGTAAAGACTGAGGCAAAGTGTTTCCCCATGTTCTTTTTCAACCACTCCATTCAGCAGCTGGCCACATTTTTGCTGATCTTCATTTTGCTGACGAGGTACCTACAGAAGACCTTTTTACCTTTTATATTTCTCAACACCTTCAAATCCAGCTGAGCTTTGGCTTTTCCCTGCATGCCTGGGCAGTGCCGCTACACTCCTCCCAGGTAACCTGGCCCCATTTCCACCTTCTGTAGGCTTCCTCTCTGTCTTTAGGCTCAGTGATGTGCTCTCCTTTCTACCAAGCTGGCTCCCAGTCATGCCTGCTAAGCTGGCTGTTACAACATATTTAGGACTTTCAGGAAAAAACTATAAGCTTGTCATACACTCGAAGTATCTCATTTATAAGATATGTAGGCGTTATCAATAGCTATTTTAAAAAAGCTTTGATGAGCATAAGTCAAGAATATATCTCTTTTAACATCTAAATTCGTCAATAAAATATAATTCTAAATATATTAAAACATCTATCTAAAATTTGTCTTCCTCCAAGATTTCTTACATTTATTTCTTACAATGAAGTTTCTAAGATTCTCTCCTGCTTCCCTTAAGTACAGATGTATGGATAAAGTAACACAGGATCAGCCTGTGTATTTATTGTGTGAGTAAAAGAACATAGTAAGTCATCCAATAAGTAACACTCCTGTACAACGGTAATGTCGACTATTTTATTGAATATTAGAAATTAAAAATGCTTTATTATTTTACCTTTATTAGTCATCTATTTAATTTTATTCTAATACATCTTTTATTCTGATGCATCTTGTATTTTAATACACCTAATGTATCTTAATATATCTAACACATGCTAACACATCTGAGTACGGACACAAGAGTTGCGCTCATAAAAACTGCTGAATCACAGACTGGTAGAATCATGCACATTTTTGTGTTTTATTACAATCATTGTAACTCATACACATATCATCTCCTCTCATTTACTACTTTAACTGTCATATAAAATGGAAAAAGTACTCTGAGGAGAGATACAGAAAAAAATGGAAATTGCAAACAATTTACTTAAAAGTGTTGGAAAAATCATTAGCAACCAAACCATATAGATTGTGAGATGCTGACACATAATTATCTTTCAGCTGTGTTGTTGTCTGCATTTATGGCAAGAAGATTATTTAGCCTATGAACTGAAAACTCTTTAACCACGCATTCTGCCTTCCATTATCTCCATACATCTCATAGACTGAACAGCAGGAGGCTGTGTCACTGTGCAAACTACCCAGGTAGTATTTAGGTAAGGACAGTAACTGGAAGGATTAATTGTTCATACCTGAAGTTGGTGACTCTTTGACTCCTTTGAGGTGAGAGAGTGACAGAGAAATCCTCTCTCCTATCTGAGTGCCCATGGCACAGAACTTCATAATTACAGTCAGACTTGCGTTCTGCTTTTGGTTCTGCTATGTCACATTGGTCCCTAATACTGTCAGATGCAGAGGAGTAAAGGAAGCTACCATCTAGCCTAACCGCCTCGCTCACAAAATTGCAGCAATTTATTAGTGCATCATATGTGATTCCTTTCAAAGGTACTTACGATATGTGGGTTGCAAAATGTTACAAAACCCAGGTGCTTTCACAAGGTAAGCTTGTAGCTGCAAGTCAACTCAATTCCTGAGCTAAAACACATATGGATCAAAGGTTCAGACTTCTGAATTCCTTCTGTTTACACCAAGGGAGAATCAATGCCAGTCAGCCTAATGATGCCTCATTCGGACTCCCATGGCAGGTCTTGAGACATTAATGTAAACCATTTGGTAAATTAATATTAGTAGATCCAGTCTTTCATCCATGAATGTGCTTTGGTAAGGATCAAAGATGTGCAAAATACCAGGATAGAAATGCATTGTCATAGACTCATAGAATCATAGAGTCATAGAATCACCAGGATGGAAAAGACCCACCGGATCATCGAGTCCAACCGTTTCTATCAATCCCTAACCCATGCCCCTCAGCATCTCGTCCACCCATCCCTTAAACACCTTCAGGGATGGTGATTCAACCACCTCCCTGGGCAGCCTGTTTCAGTGCCCAATGACCCTTTCTGTGAAAATTTTTTTCCTGTCATCAGATCTATTAATGACTGACTTGCAAGGAAAATTTCTAAAAGTAATAAGAAAATGTATATGTTTGTCAGCTGCAGTGAGTGTCTGAGGCCCATCAATAAGGATAAGATTTTTCATTTGCACTCTTAAGAAATTTAAGAACATATTATTTCTGGAGTTTTCATTCTGGGCTCATTATGTATTTTTACTTATTATCATAGCTGAATCACTCTGGAATGTATTCACATATTTTCCAGATCATAGAATGGAAAATCAAGTATATTAGGGTAAATACTGATAAGAAAACAAACAAAATTATTGAGGCCACCAAAATTGTTGGCTATGTTCACCCACATCTTTCTCTAGTTGCTCATTGTGATGCGCCCCAAATCTTGTCATCCATTATGCACATGGCTGTGGTGCATCAGCCCAAGCTGCAGATTGTCCTGGATAAGTAAAGGACCTGAAGGCTTAATGTTGCAATTATTTCCCAGAAATCAGGACCCTAAACTGTGCCAAAGTGCGTTTGTTGGTTTTGGAAGCAGAGGGAAGATCTGTATTCATGTTATGAAATCTCAGAGAGACCATACACGTATATATATGTGCTCCATCTGGAAGCTGGATTTCTTGAAAATGCATAAGGTGGAAGTAAGGCAGATTTCTAGCCAGAGTCCTTCATGCAGGATTAGAACACTTTTTATTCTTCCAAGTGTTGAAGAAAGACAAACTGTTGGCAGTGAGAAAATCACCAAACTCTTAAGCCCTTCAACAGTAACTTCAGAGTTTGATCTGCAGAGCTTAGGCTGATGTAGTTCCTTACAGGCTGACACTGGAACACTGGCACCTGGGGATGGAGCTCAGGCAGATGGGAGCAGATGCCAGGACAGCACATGGCACCCAAGCACCTGGAGCATCAACATGCACCAGCACACAGTGAAGGAAGTTTCCACTCTGCACCAAGACAACCCTTGATTCCTAAAATTGTCATCTGATTTCCATTTGGATTCCGCAATGCTCTGCATCTCTCAGAGAGCCTCACACTTCTAGGGAAGGGCTGGTCCTTCTGTGTCTGTGCTGGACCAAGAACATGCATGAACAGTAAAACTGCTGATCCCAGGAAATGTCAGAATGACAGCAAAAGCAGAATTGGCTCATCTGGCTGAAACAGTGATGATGGTGTGAAGCATCTTGGATGAGATGGTGCTGTGCCCTATGGCAGTAGGGCCACGGGCCAAGCTTGCCTTGCAGACTGACTTGCACAGTGGCTGAATGCCACATAATATTGATATTCATCAAGTACTCATCAGGAAATAAACTTATAAAGAATTCCATAAAATTATACTCTTCAGGACAAAAAAAAATAGAATTTAGTTTTTTAGAATTTAGTTTAATTTAGTTTTAAGGGTAAGTCCTGTGCAAATGAAACCACTTCATTGTAGAAACAGAGAAGATAGAAAGTTCCTGATATGGTTCCATCATTTTCTAGAACAATCATTGCTTTTTATCTGTCCCACTGGATAAGACCATCTTTAAAGTGTTTAGATGCTTACACTGACCTCCGATACTCCTTGTGCTTAGCTAATGTTTGTCATGATTGTTTCCATCTATACCACACTTTCAGAGATTACTGGGTTTGACTTGACTGTTCAGATGTGGTTAATAAAGATAAACAGCACGTGGTAACCTCAGAAAGATATCAAAATATCCCTCAGAGCCTGAGGAGAATACCTTAGAGAGCTCTGGGTTTCCCCACAAATTCTATGAATTTCTTCCACTGCACCATTAAAGTCTTCACAACCAAAACAGATATTCTTTTTAAGGGTGTTACGTGCACTCTTTCGAAAGAAACTGAATACATGGTTTCCCAGAAGCAGAAGAAACTGAACACATCATCTTTGGTAATCGGAATGCATCTTTTGAGCTGATAAATTAAAAAAACAAAGGGCACAAGTGATCTTGAAAATTGCACCTCAAACATTTTTACATATGGTTGCTATAAATACCATGCAAGATTTCTGACAGGGAGCAAGATGAGAGAAAGATGTTGCTTTTTTCTTGCATTTACTTCATGCAGTTGACTGTATTCAGCTGACTGCTTTTCCCTAGTGAGGCCACATCAAGCCGATACTTGCTTAATTATACAGACATAAGTAACTCCACTCGCTTCAGCACCACCAGGCATTACAAAATCAAGGCTTATGGATAATAAAGTCGATCGCCTTTGCAGGAGGTCATGAATGACAGTGTAAAATCAGAGACAGCATTTATTTTTCACACCAGTTTAAGCCACTGACAGCCACAGCCGCTCAGGGCTTTCCTCCCAGGTCACACACCCTTCACTGCATTGGCAAACCACTCATCGGACACAGGCAGATTGTATAAAGAACAAGTAGAAAGCTATTTGTTTTATCTGTTTAGTAAGAGCCATTCTCTGAACATTTATTTCCTGGGATGAATTTCCCATGGAATCCGGAGGACCCAGCAGTAAGGATGATGCTGGGTGAGAGGCATTTATGGCATTGGAAAAGGGGAGTAGGAATCTAACAGCCGCACAGGAGGTCAGTTTAAGTCACTATAGAACCACACCTGGTAGGCAAAAAATACTACCTGAAATTATTTTTAAGTATTATTAAACTTGATTAACTTTCATTATGACAGTTTCTTTCAAGTACCAGCTGGCTTCCTCCTTTTTCCCTGTCCACAGAAATGATTTTGATGTGTTAATATAATGAAATCAAACATGCTGAGGGGAACATTAATGGACTCACAAATATATATGTAAAAAAAAAAAAAACCACCAACATATCCTCCTCTTTTAAAAGCTTCAGGCTGTTGACAATTCTTGTCAGTATGCAGTAGTGGTTTGGGGTTTGGTTCGTTGTTTTTACAAGGCAGACTACGATATTAGAATAAGCAGATTCATTAGGGGACACGTGTCATAATGCATCTCTAGGGTTTAAAGCATGCAAACAAGTAAAGCAGTTTCTTGACCTAACAGTGTTCTTTCAATTTTATACTACTTTAATTTATAAGAATCAGCTGTTTTGGCTCCAAGGCACTGCTAGAAATTATTAAGCCATTTAGCAAAACTTGGAATAACTACATGAAGCACAAAGCAAAGGGGGTTGGGTCTAAAGCCCAAAGCAGTTTTAGATGCCTTAAATCAAAACTCAGTCAACAGTGCCCTCTGAACCCCACTTTGCTTCAGTGTGTTTTCAGCCCAAAAGAGTATTTCTTCTACTAGAATCCACAGGTGCCTAAATTTCTGTCCTAAACAGTATTGTACAACCCCTTGTGATTCTCCACACTTAAACCTCAGTAAGACGCACAAAATGCGCTGTCCTCTATCTGCCTTAATGCATGACCCATCATTCTCAAGGCAGCACGGGTGTTTTTTTCTAAGCCTTAATACTTGTGCTGCCTAGCCCAGTAGGCCTCTTTCTTAGCTTTCTGAGTTCTTAAAATCTTGTTTTTAAGATATACATAAGCACCTCCAAGCCGCAAGTGGGGCAAATGCAGAATCTGGAGACCTGAAGCCAAGGTGAAGGTAACTCCCACTAACCTTTTTATTTGCCCAAAAGTCTCTGGGCATATCTGTTTTCACCAGAACAGCTTCTGAGGCACCTACAGTTGTTACTTTTTTGTGGACTAAACTAGTCTTCTCATTACCTAAAACTGTTCAGATCCATCTGCAAGTAATCTATGTCCCACTCCAGCAGGGAGATGGAGAAGATTTTTGCTAGAATCACTTTTCTATCTTACGTCAAGCATTATTAAATGTTGCATTATTAAAAGTCCTTCTGTGGCTCTGGCCTCTGATCTCTCAGTAATTAGTAGTTTTCAGTCCAGACTAGGCTTTAAAAAAGAAAAAATGCTACAAAAGTGTGGGTTTGTCACGTTATTTATCTTGGGTTTTCTTGTATCATTTGACTTCCAGAGAGCAATTGGCAACTAGAGGACACTGATTCCTGTACAAATATTTCTCATAAAATTATGCCCATTCTTCACTGTTCCATTTCCCCCTGACACCCTTGAGGTATATTATTACCCCTCTTCTTAATTTTCTTTTAAATGGATCTTCTTTAAAACATGGCAACACTGCTAAGACTCAGAGTTCCCTTGCTTTTCTCCCCACTGCTTTGTACCTACAATTTTAGGAATTCTCATAAAACAGGTAAGAGTATTCGTGCTGAAGAGAGACCAGCAGAAGTGTGGCTATCAGCGCTGGGAACAGAAATGCTATCAAGAATCAAGCCTTCCTTTACATACTCTCACAACAAGGTACAACACATGGAATGAAGGGGTCAGTACCTGTTGCCTAACCATGATTTACTATTTCCTGAAGGCTTTAATAAGCCTTTTCTTGCCCCACATCCAACTATTTCAGTTCAGCTTTCAAAACCAAATATGGTTTCTCATATATTTATGTCACTTTACAGTGCTTGGTTTAGGTCTCAGCTACAGGCAGATTAGCAATTCTAATACTACAAGGACAAAAAACATGTATGCAGGCAGAGGAGGTTAAAATTAGATGGGTTGTTTGTTACTTGTCACATGCTGTTGAGGTTTGCATCAGTTCCATGTGCATTACACTATAAAAAGATTAATAAAAGCCAATGAAAGGAAAATAATGAAGCTTAATACACTGGAAAGAAAAATAACTGTGTACCATTAACAGTACAAGCTTTACCCTCAAGCACAACATTTTGTATCTTTTTATTGGTGTTTTGCATCTTTTTATTGGTGTTTTGCCTGTTTTATAAATAAAGTCATAGCAAGTCTTTAGAGAAAGCAACAAGATTACAGCATTTAGTTATTTGCCAAGGAAAAATTTTAAAAAGCAGTGAACATAGTACAGTCTTTTCCATAGAAAAGACAAATTATTAAAATGAGTGCGCATGATTATTCATGAAAACCTATGTCTGAATCACAGATTCTATTAATAAAAGAGATGTGTACAATAAGACCAAACTGTCACTACATATGATTACATTAAACAGATACAGTACATCTTTCACAGTGGGAAACTTGGGAGAAGTTTCACTTGGGAGAAGTAAGTGGCCCTTTTATTAAAGACATTTCAGATGACAGCTTCATCATTCTCTTGCCCTTTATACAGCTGATGAGTGAAATGTCCCATTTGTCTCATTGTCAGCTGCACCCAATCTCTTTATAAAGAGTTTTCCCTGAATAAAAGCTGTTAGAGATTTTAAGGAAAAGACTGGGAAGGTTTCACAGTGAGAGGAAGAAATTGGAAAGGATTCAATAAGTCAATTTGAAAAAAAAAAAGAAGTTTATTATGTTTGCAACATCTGACAGAAATGATTGGCTTTCTTCTACAGTGTTCAGACGGTTTATGGAAAATGGTAGAAGATATTAAAGATTGTTCCCAATGCACATTTTATCTGATATGAAGCTAGAACCTTGCTAGACTCTTCCTTCTGAGGCCTGAGAGAAAGGTGAGATCTAAAGGTGAGTAATGATATCTTATACAGACTTCAAATGGAACTCCTTAGATGCTGACTGGTTACCATCCACAATCACCACTTGTGTGTATAATGAAAACAATGTGAAACATACTTGTTACCGTAAATTAAAAGAGTGGTTTTTAAACAGAAAATAGGAAACTGCTACAGGGATTGGATTAAAAAAAATGAGGAAAACTTGCTGTGCTTTACCAGACCACAATAAAGTCTTTCTGAAATACCCTGTCTTGAACAGTAAACAGTTTCAGAAGCTCCAACATTGTCAAAATGGGAAATGGGAAATCTCCACAATTTAGAAAGGGAAAATAATAGTAAGAAATTACTTAAACATTTATTGATGAGCACACTGATAACAAAATCTTCAACTGCATATATCATGTTCTCTATTTCCATTTTCCTTATATAATCAAATCAATAAACCTTAAAATACATGCATGGTTAAGGCTGGCAGATGACCATCTTTCTCTGCTCAGAAAATGCCTTAAAAAGTTGGTCTCTGAATAGAAGTTGGCAGGAAAAACATGCAGATGGCAGAAGTACCCTTAATAGATATCCATTACTGATGTTAAATTAAATGGGATAGATAATTACACAGCATAAGCCCTAATGATTAATTGCAAATAACAGACATAAAATGTGTATATTTCATATGTGAGTTCTTGAAGTGGACTGCTAAGGCAGCTAGGCATTGAATAAAAAGATTAAATCACAAATGAGATATGCTGTTGGCAAAAACAGAACCAAGGAAAAAATCCATAACAAGTCAATCAGCTGCTCCATAAAACAAACGTCTCTCACACTGTGCCCTGAGGGTCAGTAGTCTGTAACTCTGATGGCATGTCAAGAAGAGTGATTTGCTTCAACTGAAAAGACGACTGTGCAGGTTGCAGAGCATTCAAGATTAGGAACTGCTCAGAAGAGCATCTAAACAAATAATTGCCTTTTCCAGAGCAAATGCTATCATCACTGAAATATAGCCACTGTGCTTTAAATTTAGATCCCTTTTCCCTTCAGACACAGAGGAGATAAACTGTATTGTGTATCTTATGGGCACAATAAAGAACTTGGTGGTCAAGCAGGCATCAGAAAGATGAAGAAGCTTCAGGCTGCCTTTGCATCCTTCACAGCTTGGATTACTAATGTACGGCAGTGATTCTTAACACCATTCAAAATGGTCATGGAGGACATTAAGTTGCAAGTTGTATTCTGGGCTGTTGTATCATCTTTAGCACTATATGTGCACTGTAGAGCAAACTCACTTCTACCTTTACTTCATAATATTTTCCTCTACACTAACCCTTCCTTGAACTTGTTCCTTTAGGGTCCTCCTATTTACAAAGGCTTGTAGTGATAGGACAAGGGGCAGTGGGTATAAACTGGAGAGGCCAGGTTGGATGGGCTTTGGGCAGCCTAGTCTAGAGGGATGTCCCTGCCCAAGGCAGGGGGTTGGAACTGGATAGGCTTTAAGGTCCCTTCCAACCCAAACCATTCGATGATTCTACAATCCTCAGCATCCTCCTCCAGCATTACTGGTGGCCTCAGGACTTGTGTATCCCTGTTGAGATGGAGTTCTTACCCCAAGACTGTCAGGTCTACAAAGCACTCGAAGGGCCAATGCAGCATCAGCATCTAAGCAGCACACCAGCCAAAATAACTTCCTTTTCTCATAAGAGTCTCAAAACCATGGAGGGATGATAAAACCCAGGAGTCACATATTCAAAAGATATTAGAAGGGAAAATGATGGCCAGCCAGTAAAACTGCAAGTTAACAAAAAAAAAAAAAGAGAACTCAGTAAAGAACGACCATAACCATTTCTGTGTACTATTGCTAGAGAATTCCTTATACTTTGGGTTAACAATCTCAAGAACAGAGGCAATAACAGAGTCTGTATGATGCATTTTAATCTTTTGATATATCACCAGTCCAAAATATTATTGCAATTCTGTTTTCATGTCGCGTTGTCTACACCCTTATTGAAATACATGTAAATAGAGAACAAGGGAAAACACAACGGAAGAAACTAATGTCTTTCATTAGCCTTTTATTAGAGGAAGTTTCAAGGCAATATGCTAAATACTGCCATGTTTTCTTTTTCTGTAAGGATGTCCAGCTTTTCCTTTAATAAGCAAACATGAACTATACTCGTCAAAAAGGGACCTAATGTGTCCACAGTACTTTACTTATTCTATCGAACAACTTATCTGTGACACAGTAATTACAGAGGCATCTGAGCACAGCATAAGCAATAGCAGCTCTACCTTAGCTTGCTGAAGAGTACATTGACCAGCGACATGCACCTCTGCCCAGGTCCTATTCAAATGTTTAGTCACAACGGCCTCATCACCGGCTTCAGTTAACATTTCTCTTGTTGTAGCTACAACAGTTATATATTGCAAGCCAAAAACATTTATCAACAAATATTCCCACCCTGGCCCTATGGGAGTGTGGAGTCTGAGTTTAGTATTCTTCTTTCAAATAAAACTCCAGAAAGGCAGAGGTAAGGCTGAACATAGCACCCAAGGGAGCTGAAAGAGATAGTTCAGCTACAAAGAGCCACAGTATTTACCTGTCTACTGATGTTGTATTCTTCCTACAGGGAAAATCAGGGTTCAATCATTGTAATGTTAACAATCAAACCTTTCTAAATAGCAATGACGACAAAGACCCAAAGACACCAAGACACAAAAACCTTCCTTTAGGTCAAATCATTCTTTGGTTTTGTGTAAGTACAATTTCCACACCTACCTATTTCCAAACTATGGCTTTCGAAAACATTTTAAGTATTTGGAAAACAGTGAAATATCTTCACTTTATCATGTCTCATAGCTGTTTTGTCTATTAAGATTTATAATAAAAAAGTTTCCTTGAGAAGTTAGTTTCACTTGAGAAACATCAGGAATGGTGAACTTACCCATACTAATCAGGAGAGTAAGATTAAATCATCTCCACGGGGTTGACAGACTAGTTTTGAAGGAAGAAAAACCAGTGGGCTTACTAAACAATTTTACTCCAAAATGCCAGATTGATGAGTTTTCTAAGTGATGTCAGTGAATTTCAGCTGACCAACAGGATCTGTGTCTTGTAGCAGTACTGCATGAGAGTAATTGTACATAAATGACATATTTTTCTGACATACTGTTGTAGTGTTCTTCAACTGCCAGATGATAGGAAAACAAAATCGGGGATACAGAGAGGAGATGCAGAAGTAGGTATTTAAATTCCTCAGACCATATTATATTTCTGACATTTAAAGATAATGTGAAAAGTGAATTTCATGAAAGTTGCAGCAGCTTTGCAATTTCATTTAATCTGTATGATTGGTAAGGACAAAGAATGTTACCAAATGTATTTCTCAAACAGTGAGGTTTTTTGTGACTTCTCAGCATAAAAGACAGATACAATTTGTGCCGATGCACCTTGAACAAAAATGTATATGTTTGTCTGGAGAATAAAATGTATTTGAGGTTATCCAGCTTCTAGACTTATTTAAACTGGCTCTACGCATTTTCTCTATGGCACCTTTATATAATTTTACCTCTGAAATGTATAATACATGCAGACTTCCATTAAAATTTTTATTCATAAGACAGGACAATCTTTGTGATAAATAACTAGTTAAATTAAAGAGCAGTAATGATTTTCTGCAGAAACAGCAATGATCAAGTGTAATTTAAAAAATTATGAATCAAATTTTTACGAGATAACCTTAGCCATCCAGAATATTGATGTAAAAACTTGATGTAAAAACTCTGTTAGGGAAGTGCATTGGTTTAATTGCACTTTTTGTACTTCTAGTCAAAATGTCAAAGTTATGCTCTGAAGTGTATATTATCTGAGGGCTTGATTACTTGCTTGTTAATAATTGTATCAGTCATCTGGAAATAAACTCTTCTGACATATAGCTTTACGCTGTTTGCTTTTAGAAGTAAGACATGATTTAGCCAAGGCAAAGAAAAGAATATGAAGTAGGAAGTATATGGAATTAATTATTTACTGAATAAAACTCTATTTACATGAAACCATCTCAAACCAGATCAGGAGGGTGCTCAAAATGCTTACTGTCTGTGGCTGTGGATGATGCCCTATATTGACTTAGCTGCCCCAGGGCACGAGATTGCTGCGTTCTGCCCTCTGCCTTCCTCCACCCCTACTGATGTGCCAGGAGAGCTCCTTGCGCTTCACCCAGAAGTTCCAGTTCAGCAATAACAGTTTGAATAGTTTAAACTAACAGTAAGCCAACACATTGTATGGACTGATAAAAAGATGCAATGCTAATAATATATTACTTAAGATAATACGTGCCAGTGAGAATGAAGTGGATTGAGAAGACCCAATGCGAGCTATTGCTGCTGAGCATAGGAACTTCCTACCTTCAGGGCTCGGTGCAGAGAGGTCATATTCTGGTTAGATCACATCTTTCAGTGACGGTGTTCCCATCTAGACATAAAATGCTTTGATCATACAAACTCTGACAACATTGTGCAAGAGCTAGGTCTGAGCTGGCTCCTGACATGAAAAGCAGAACACAAATCCTGACATGCTCTGGGATCCTCTGTACTGGATGCCTAACCTTGCTGAATAAGCTACTTTTTGCTGCTTTGACCTGCCTAGTCTTGTTCACCAAATGAAGACTGAATCCAGGAGAAACTGGACTGAAGGCATGTTCATAGAATCATAGACTCTTAGAATCATTAGGCTGGAAAAGACATTTGAGATCATCAACTCCAATCGTACTTGTCCACTATAACTCATATCCCTAAGCACTTTATCTACCTGCCTTTTAAATACCTCCAGGGATGGGGACTCTACCACCTCCCTGGGCAGTCTGTTCCAGTGCCTGAGAACCCTTTTGGTTAAGAATTTTTTCCTAATGTCCAATTGGAATCTTTCCTGGCATAACTTGAGGCCATTCCCTCTTGTGCTATCACCTATCACTTGGGAGAAGAGATCACCACCCCCCTCTGTGAAACCCCCTTCCAGGCAGTTGTAGACACTGATAAGGTCTCCCCTCAGCCTCCTCTTCTCCAGGCTAAACAACCGAAGCTCTCTCAGCCGCTCCTTATAAGGCCTGTTCTCCAGCCCCTTCACCAGCTTTGTTGCTCTCCTCTGGACTCGCTCCAGAGCCTCAACATCCCTCTTGTGGTGAGGGGCCCAGAACTGAACATAGGATTCGAGGTGCAGTCTCACCAGTGCTGAGTACAGGGGCAGAATAACCTCCCTGGTCCTACTGGCCACATAATTTCTGATACAAGCCAGGATGCCATTGGCCTTCTTGGTCACCTGGGCCACTGCTGGCTCATGTTCAGTTGCCATCAACCAGCACTCCTGGGTCCTTCTCCAGGCAGTTTTCTATTCACTCTTCCCCAAGCCTGTACCACTGCATAGGGTTGTTGTGTCCCAAACGCAGAACTCTGCATTTGGCCTTGTTAAGCTTCAGCCCCTTTGTCTCAGCCCAGTGGTCCAGCCTGTTCAAATCCCTCTGCAGAGCCCCCCTGCCCTCCAGCAGATCGAGGTGTTGACAGCACAGATAAAATTTCACCACTGCATTTCGTTGCAACACATACTTTTTTTGGGGTATTGTCTTCATGACGATAATAGAATTCCATTTGGTGCTACAGAACAAACTGTTATTAGTTATCACTGGGCCTGGATAAATAAGTTTCTGAAATAATTTGTCACCAGGCTACAAACAGACTGTAGTCTATTAATTTCACTCTTTATTGGTTAATATTAGCGAATAGTTTCTATTTTCTGGGCAATTAGGGGGGAAAAAAAGTGCTTGAACATCCCACTTTTCCTATCACTATAAGATATTCCTGTATGGATAGACATGATGAATGCAAACTTTGCACTTGTGTCCTCAAAAATATTTCTTTTAATATCTTATGTAGAAAATTATGACTGCCAGAGCTCCTCACCACAGCACTGTGCCTCATGCTCTGATATGTGCAGAACTAATGAGTTGTTTTCTAGTCATGTTTAGATGCATCATAGTAAATTATTGCAATTTAAATATTTCCTGTTGTTATACTGAATGATATGGATATGCACAGTGTCAAACAGATAACAGATATGCTGATTCTCCTGTTCCAAAATGCTGATGCCACGTTCATCCCTCTCTGCGAGAGGCTGATGCTGCACTACCACAGCCTATTTGAACACAGTCAATAATTTAAATGCAGTCAGAGCCCAGATAAGATAAGAAAACGGGAAGAGTCATGTTTCCAGTTGCTGCTGGAAACATGACTCTTCCCGTTTTCTTATGATAATGAAAAGCTGGAACAGGTATGGTCAGGTCCCAGAATTACTGCATCTGTCTGAGCATTAAGTGCCAAACTTATTGCTCTGACATGGTCTCAAAGCTGCTGTATGTCACCCAGCAATTTCTGGACTGCTCCCTCCTGCCGTGTTCACATTCTCCCACAACCATGTGGGTCAGAGAATCAGGCCCAGGGTTTTACTTAGAGCAATACAGGAGGATGTATATGAGAACAGACCAATAATGTACATTGTTGAATGTATTCCTCTGGTTTTAAACCTAGACTCAGTGCTTCAAAGCTCTGGTTCCTCCGCACCTCACTCCATTTGTGAAGATGAGCCTTTAACCGGACACTTTGCAGCCAACAAGCAGGAGTGGCACTGGGGAACTGCAATGAGATGTGACCTGTCACAGACTACTCCACAAGCCTCCTTTGGCAATGCTGCAGGTACGCAAATACAATGACAAAGCTACTATGGCTTACAGAATATCCTGTAAATTCCTATTATCCACACACCATACATATTTGCATAGAAGTATTTTCAGGAATATTCGGATTATGTAATTTCACATAAAGCACAGTCACCCTTCCTTTTTCCACTGAGCCTTCTGCAGTTCAAAGGCCACTGAAAATCTTGCTGCCTGCTGTAGGCGTGCCTGCTCATTTACACGTGATATCAGAGGTGAAGAATCAAGTAATTGGTACTTGTGCATGTAATTCAGTGCCTTGTCTTAGCTAAGAAAAATCCTGAGGTGGTATAGCTGACACTACTGCCATTGCTCACTCTCACACGGTTTTTGTCGTACCCTTTATGATATTTTTATCCAGTCTCAACGGGAGTTTTTGCTCATGAAGTCTTGATAACCTCACCTTCTATTTGCAGTACATCATGTCTCTGTGTTTTGTGTTCTGAATATAAGCTAGAAGCCATGATTGCTAAAGGTCCAAAACCTGGGGGAAAAGGTTAATGCACCACAGAATAGTTATTTTGTTAAAACCTCAACATTTTTAAAAACTCAGTATTGGTAATTTAAGAAACATTTATTTCAGGAGGCGAACAAGTGTCTTCTGCTTCCCTTCTTACCCCTTTCCATACATAACAGCCAATAGAGATGACAAGGGGCACAGGACCCATCAAGTAAATTTTCCATAGGTATGGAAGAAACCATGATATTCAGTTCATTTACAAGGAGCAGATACCAAAAGATGAATTGAGAAGGAAACTGGGGCAGAAGAAACAGAAAAACAAAATCTCCGCTCTCTGAATGACTGCGGGCCGCGTATATTTCCAGATGTGTTCTCATTTCTTTTGTAAACCTTGTGTTATGGACCACCTCACTCTGAAGTGAAGAGGACCTTACACAGTAGAATTAAAGCGAGCATCAGCTCTGAAAAGAAAGTAACTGAAAACTTTTTCCCATTCCCTCCTCACCATCCTTTCCCTCCTTCCTTCCTTTCCTCCTTTCTTCCTCAGAAGACATCCTCCTGCTCTGTGTGACTGAGTTTACAACTGGCCTCCCTCTCAGTGTTTAACTGAAAATGCATGCTAAGAATCATTTAATACTCATTGCAGATTATTTAAGGCGCAGTGGCCTGATTCATTGCAGAAAGATCACATCATTAATGTAAGTGCAGTGATCAATATCAGCACTCTGCGACCACATTTGGCTGTAACAAGCAATTCAGCTAAGAGAGTGCATCTACTCTAACCCATGGTATCATCAGTCATTGCCTTGCTCTAGGTTAACATTTGTGGAGTGCTCTCATCCAACATATCATGAGCATTAAAACATGAAATGGTCTAAGACTTGGAAGCATTTCCCAGAACAACACAAGCTGACGTGATGGGAAAGGCAAACTGAAGGTCTGTATTCTTCTCCCTTTCACTCCTTTCTTTTGAAAATACCACAGTGAAAGTGGGATTCAAGCAGCAGTGGGGTCCTGAAATATCTGAAATGCTGAAATTTTTCAATGATTTAACCATTGTGCTGACTGCTGCTCAGAAATGTGTTGCTTTCACTGTGTGGAGCCTGACAACACAGAAGATAAGGAATTGGCCATGAACTGAATGTTGGCAATTCTGTTGTTGTCCCAGCAGTCACAGATGTTTTCAAGGCAGCTCATGCTGTGCTGTCCACAAGCACAGTCAAAACTCGAAATATTCCCTAAACAGTTGTCTTTAATTGGGTTTAAATAAATGAGTTATGGACTGAATGCATATGTATCACCAGATATGAAATGAGAAAGCACATTAACAGAAAAAAACATTATTCAGAAACTTGGGGGCTACTGTTCTGTGTGGATGGATTAACGAGATACAGGATGCCTTCATTATCCTGGGATCTGTTATTGTGTGCATGCCAATATATTGTTCACTCTTAGCAGCGTCATAAATGACGTGTCCTCGCCAACCCTGGTTTTAAGTGACCTAAAGAACCATCTGCTGCCTTGATTGCAGACACCTTGTCCTGACATGTGCCAGCAGGACAAGCGGCAGCACAAGGCAGTTGGAGCATTGTGGTGGAATGTGATCCTGGCCAACTGACAACAAAAGGGGCTCTTTGCATTCATGTTTGGATACTGGGCATGTTTTCCTCTTCACAATATCTCTGTGAACAAAGGAACAGCTTTACAGTTACCAAAGAGTTATGGCTCTCAAAGGTACATTGTCTGAGCAGCAAAGAAACACCTGCATGCATTTAAATTCTCAGGCTTATCAGCAATGTGTTGAAACTCAGTCAATGAGAATGTAGTTGACTGGTGCCCTTGGCTTGTATTTAAATTCATCATTTTTACAGGCGTTCAATGTGAGAGAAACAGCTGTCTGACTGTGGAGAAAAATTATGAAAACATTGTATATAACTTTGTCACATCCTTGTTTTCCATTACTTTGACCTCATTCTTGGAAGCTCTTCACTAACATTGAAGGAACTTATCCTGCTGCATGTGCATCTAATAGAGGAAAATGCAGTTTGGAAAGGTGTAATGTTATTCCCTTCTTGTTGTACAGAGCCATAACTGAGAAGTAATGACCTTTGTCTAGTTGAATCTCCAGACAGTGCTTTTCTGCATACTGTGAAACTTTGTAATAGAACTGTTTTCCCCAGGAAAGCAACTGGAACGTTATTTATTAATTATCTGTAAATTATCTTTCCAAAATATATATCAGTGTAATGACAGAGTCTAGATCTCAGCAGGAAGAACAGTAAGTAACTGTTTTAAATCCTTTTCAATGGGCTGTGAGTTCATAAATACTCTGCTGTTAAGATATCAGCATGGAGGAAAGATCCTGCTTAAGAAAGGAGGCCACCCACCTATGCAGGCAAAACCTCCTCATGCTTTGTCACATAACTAGATATCAAGTTGCAGTGACAGTGAGACACTTTCTGTATCAAAGAAACTCAGAAATGCATTGTATTTTTTGATGATCCAAGAGGTATATGTTATTAATCTGCAAGAACAGGATGAATAAGAACAGCGTTTAGGGGATAATGTCTTAATACCTTGAGAATGGAAATGCCTCCAAGGACTGTTACGGTAAGTCATGCTTTGCTGGGGTACACTCCATGAAGCTTTTTATTTTTACATTAATGCCTTCCATTAAAAGATATTATTGCATTCAACTACTGCCTGCTGCCAGGTTGCAGGGAGGCTTTTCCCATCACCACTGTAAGCAGAATAACAGCATGAGCAAGTTAAAAAGGATGAGTGGAACGACCCACTGCTGCAGCAACAAGGGATTGTAGGAGAAAAACCACCCATAAATTTCACATTATTTGCAGAAAAGAAATATAGATTAGGCTATCACACCCCATGGTGATGATCATATTGGCCTTCTCTTCTTCAGGTTCACTTACATTCCTCCTTGTCCAAACTGAGGAAGAGATCATTTGAACTGAGAGTGAGCGACAAGCTGGTGAGGGGCCTGGAGAACAGGTCTTACATGGAGCAGCTGAGAGAACTGGGGTTGTTTATCCCTGAGAAGAGGAGGCTGAGGGGAGACCTCATTGCTCTCTACAACTACCTGAAGGGAGGTTTTGGAGAGGCGGGTGCTGGCCTCTTCTCCCAAGTGACAGGGGACAGGACAAGAGGGAATGGCCTCAAGCTCCTCCACGGGTGGTTCAGGCTTGACATCAGGAAAAAAATATTTCATGGAAAAGGTCATTAGGCACTGGCAGAGGCTACCCAGGGAGGTGGTTGAGTCACCTTCCCTGGAGGTGTTTAAAAGATGTGTGGATGAGGTGCTGAGGGGCATGGTTTAGTGACTGACAGGAATGGCTGGACTTGATGATACAGTGGGTCATCCAAAGGGGGAGAGGGCTGTGTGGAAGGAGAGGTTGGGACATATCTCTGCAGAAGCCCAGTTTTGAACACGTACCCTTCATTAAACAAGACTCTGCTCACAGCACTGTAGAGCCTGTGGCCCGTTCAAGCTGCTGAGGCTGTACTGGGTTCCTAAAGGCGTATCTACTAGCAGCGGTCCTGAGGCCAATAGATTCATGTTAACTCAGTGCTCAACCCAGCGCATCTGTCTCATCGGTGCTAGCTCATGGGTATCTTTGCAACACGTGGGTAAGTAGTATAGATGTATCTGCATATTGTAATTATTGTAATTATTGACCCTCTAACACTTTGCACGCTCTTTATCTAATTCTTAACCTCATGACCAGTTGACACCATTATAAGACCCTAAGTGTAAAACTAATACTGGACAGTTCAGTGTTGCACTTTGAAGAATTAAACCCATGCTTTCTTTCTCCCTTTGGTCCAAAGTTGTATCTTGCACTCATTTTCCAGGTAAGTAGTTGTATGCTATTATTCCTGCGTCCCTTTACAAGTGCACAGGATGGATGTACATCAGCTTGTGAAAGGACACCATTCTGATCTGATTTTATAACCGTTAATTTGATTTACCAAGACAGGACAAGCTTTTTTTTTGGTGTCTGGGGCTTGGATACAGTAGTAGGGTAGGCTCAAAATCACTCAAGGCAATTGAAACTTAAACCTTTTTCAGAGTCTTGGTGGAAATGAGAAGTCTTCAACAATTAAAGAAATATGGAAGTAGACCTTCTGTGGTTATAATTAAAGTATTTGCTCTCAGATGCAACATCTCTTTCATCTTGTAATGACATTTCATGCTATGCAAAGCCCAGAGACCTACAGAATATTTTTTCTCATTCAGTAATCCTGAAAAAGACAATATTATGTTGCAAAAGATTTTTATTTCCACCGAGCCTGTTCAAATGCTTGCCTAATATTAGGATTAAAATGTGTCTCTTTTGACTTAGTTGTTTCAGAATGGCGTTTAATCTGTGAATTGCCATTTGCATACCTTTAAAATTGCTAGATGCTTTCCCTCAACTAAAACTCCGGCATTTCAGAACTTCCTGTTTAAGCAATAGTTTCTGTCTCAAGATGTGATTTTTTAATCCAAAATATAGATACAGCCATGTCTGATTTAAATAATAAGTAACCTGACAGTTCTGAAATTTTGTAACATGACTTAAATTTTGCAAGGATGCATTTGTTTTAACAGTGGAGGTTGTAAACTGGACAGAATTTCATATTCCAACTAGATATAAAATAAGACAATTTAAATAAAAAAAAATTCACAGTTGTTTGTATGTAAAATCTTGTATTAAAACATTTTAAAATCAACAATCTCATAGATTGCTATGAGCTACAAACTACATTTCTGTTCCCATGCTGTAGAAATTTTGTTGTTGACTGAAAAAATTTAGACACCAAAAAGGCACAGAAAGCTTTTAAAGCCTTTCCAGTAACACAGCTGCATTTGCAGGAAATTAGGTAATTAACTGAGGCCTATGCTTTACTTCACCTTCAAATCTTAATAGTCTTTCTGATTCCAAATACAATGGTCGGCATCTTTTGTGTCAGTCTGTAATAAACTAGTACTGGACGACTCTTCTTTAAGTCCTGCCTCGGGGCACATGTGTCTGTTTAAGGCCTTGACAAGCACAAAGCAAAGGACTGAGTAAAACATGATTGAGTCCCAAAAGGTTTTTCTTCTCTTTTCTTCATGCCTGTTATACCACACCACACCTCTCTCTCTCTCTTTTCTTTTCAAGCTTATTATGAGAGCCAAGAGCTCATTTCAACCACCAGTCTCATGCTGTGGAATAAATCCATATGGATTTATCATATTGCTGGGCTCCTCATCTCTCAGAAGTATAAACTTTCATTTGAAAACCAATAAATCTTATACCACATAACCAGACAGAAGTCTGGGAAAAATACTACACACAAAAAACAATGATAAATAGCAACATAGAAAGTTGGGGGAAAGCATCTAGGTGAGTATTTTAACCACTGCGTTTAGGTTTGGTCTTAATTAATGATTTTCATTGGTATTTCAGAAGCAAAATCAAACAATACATTAATTAGTCTTAAAAATGTTAGTTAAATTAAGAAAAACAACCAGTGAAAAGAAAGAATAGCTCCAGAGAAACCAGGTATGTGACTGGCAAAAATAAACTAACATTGACTTCAGAAAAACGTGAGCAAATATAACAAAAGAGAAAATGCTCCAAAATATCATGGAGATGGTAATGGATAGAAAATTGTTTGGTAAGATTGCATTTGATATCGCTGGAAAGCAAATTTAAAAGTTAGGGAATGTTTGATGCATATATGCAGACTGACCCATCAGTAGATACAGTGGTGTCTCCATCAGGTACTGATGGGGTTATACCCCAAATACTGTGGTTTGTTCCATATGAATACTACAGAAAACTGGAAAGAATTCAGAGACCATCATTTACCAGTGAAGTTATCTTACAGGAAAGGCCGGTAGTCCTAAACTTGTGCAGCTCAACGTGACAAATGGTGATTTCTGGTGCAACTATCCTCTTCTCCCAGGTGACAAGCGACAGGATGAGAGAGAACAGCCTCAAGCTCCACCAGGGGAGTTTCAGGCTTGACATCAGGAAAAAATATTTCACGGAAAGGGTCATTGGGCACCAGCAGAGGCTGCCCAGGGAGGTGGTTGAGTCACTATCCCTAGAGGTATTTAGAAGATGGGTGGACATGGTTTGGTGATTGGTAGGAATGGTTGGACTTGATGATCCAGTGCGTCCTTTCCAACCTAGTGATTCTATGATTCTATGATTCCATATATATAATACTCACCACAGCCTGTTATAAAAAAACTGCTGATGCTAACTACAACCTAAGACAATGCAAAATGTGATTTGAGTGTGAGGAAATACTTAGTATTAAGGTGGGTCTTGCTAGGCTATGGAATATCCTTCCAACAGCCAGGTCAGCAGGCTCCACAGCAGAAATCATTTGTCACGCGATCCGACCACAGCAGAGAACGCTTCCTGCACGCTTTGATGTCAGCAGGACTTGGCCCCAGGTGTCACCAAACCAAAAGGGGAAATTTCAGTGTGGCTGCAGCTGGGGCCAGAGACACAAGAACCACATCCCTCACATGACAGGGCCAGGGAACAACCTGGAGAAAACTGTTTTCAGAGACTCCATGAAAGAGCGTACCCATACTCTGCAAACAAGGCTCTTGCGGTCTCATCACTGCCTAAGGGGACTTGCTTGGAAAGCACTGCTCTTGCTATCTGGAATTTGTAATTAGCTCCTATTGCTGATTTGCTAAAAAGAAAAAAAAATAAAATATTTCATGTTGATGTGATTATTAAGTATTACTAGATTGAGAAAGTTAGGTTGGATACAACAAAATCTGCTAAATGGCAATGAGAATTAATGCAAATGTATTTTCTGTAGCCTCTCTTGGCACCAGACTTTTTAAAGCAAATCTTCTACTGTATTACTTTCAGAAGCCCTAGCTAAGAGGCTCCAAAGTATTTTTTTACATCTCTTTCTCTCATTGGGTTTCATTTCATGAGCAGTAATATAACACATACTGTGCACTTGACTCTTCAGGTCTTTCTTAAACTTGTAAAGAAAAGAAAACCAGTGGCAATTTCTCTGTGGAATCTGCCTTCTCCCGCATTTCTATCTGGCTGTATGTATTTTGTTCTGACATCCCATGGTTTATATTTCTTCCAAAGCCTGGTTTCTCCTGTTTATGAAGGAAAATTAACTCGTATTTAAAATCTTATTTTTCTGCAAGCCTCACATTGCTGTTTTCTACTGGTTTCTCTCCTTCCCTTTTCCCTTTTGAATGTACTTCTTTTGGATCATTTCCTCTCCCCCTACAACTTCACATATTAACGGATCACCTTGTGTTAATTCTGTTCCCATTTTTACTTGCAGATTTCCAACACCTAACCTATGTTCATTCATTTAATCCTGTAAATAGCCACTTTCTCTGACACCTCCTGAAGGTCCTTTATTTAAAGCCAGTACATCTAAATCTAAATTCCTGTTGCATTCTCTGAAACCACTGACTATAGCAGTGGTTTGAAGGGTTCCTAATATCACTGTATGCACGCTGCGTGTTAAAAGAGCAAGTTCCTTATTTTTCCATCAACCTAACAGCATGCAAGCTGAAGGTAGCTACAGCATGGAGTTCCTCATTTCAAGCAGCCTTTATTGAGCTTCTACTGACAAGTGGAGGCTGACCCTTTGAATTCTGTAGCTGTATTTTTATATCCCTAATTTGTTCTCTGTGCGCAACTTGTGATTCTTCACCTCTTTTGCTTTGCAGTTCCCAAATGACCAAAAAACTCCTACTACTTGTCTTTATGAAGAAACAATCATGACTGCTAAAAACTAGCTTTTAACCAATCTTCTGTGAATCCTATAAATATATATTGCACCCATTCATTATGCAATAAAGTTTAAAAGCTAATTTTAGACTGTACAAATCAGATCATTTAAAGTACAAAATGACATCTCAATTGTAATGCTTTCTTTTTTAGTAGCATACTAGTTTAATTATAATTTTGTAATTATACGTTCTAATGAGAACTTTGCAATCCCTTGCAGTACACAAAAGTATCCTTTCATTCACTGTTTTCAACACACAGTTATCAAAATGTTCTCAAGATGTAATTAGTTTCTATGTTTTCTTATGATTAAAGCCATTGCAGAGGATGTTTCACACAAATCTGTTATCCGAAAATGAACATGCTTAGTGCTGTGTATCCTATATCTGGATATTCATTTGGGGCACACAGCCAAATCTGGCAGTTGTCTAGAATTTTATTTTCATTGAGCAATCAGTTGAACGTTCATTCAGCATTTTTCCATATTTTGACAGCAAAGAAGCACAATCAACAGCTGCTTCTCTGACAGGAATCATTCCTCCACACATACTTATTCTATTTTAAATCCTAGACACAGTAATACACAAACCATCCCTGTGATATAAAGTTGACTCAAAATCTGGCAATCTTTATCATCCTCTTTGATATCCAATATTTTCTCCTTTTGTAGTTTTACTGAAATTCAGCCTTTCCCTATGGCCATCTACATTGATTTCTTATTCTGACTCTATTCTCCCCATTTATTTACTCCAGACTCCTTCTTGAATGGGCTCCTGATACACCAACCACTTGTGTGAACTGTTATCAGGCTTCCTTGACAGAGTATTCATTGGGTTTTCTTCTCCTGGGAATCAAGATCAAACTTCACCCACTTACGCAGCTCCACTCTGCCGCTCTGAAACTGGGAACAGTGCAGTCGCTTTCATGCGGTATCGCATCTGGGTTCTCAGTCCTGCTTCTCGGTTCAGCTGATGGCGAGTACACAGCTTTTGCCTCCTGCTCTGCATGAGTTTGGGGCTGGTTTGAGGATACAAACCAATAGCAGTGCTGTATTGAGCCATGCAGACATACCCATAAATCACTGAACTATTCTTTTAACCAAATCCTGCATTAGTAACAATGCTCAGCAATAAGAGTTCAGGACTTAAATTAATTTCCCGGCTTTGGCAGAACTAAAATTGCTTCTAAGGTTTCCTGCATCATCTTAAGCAGTGAATTACTTCTAGGCCTCTCTTGGGTTAGTTACTTGTTAGGATAATCCATAACTCCTGGATAGGCATCTCTGAACTGTAATGCTTAGCAGAGCATTCAGTATTGAATAAGGGACACCTTTTGTGTTAGTTTTTATGTACAGCACCCAAACTTTAAAAAATTCCTGGAAATGAGGGCAGCTTTGGGTAGAAACTGAGAATGCTTACAAGAACCTGAGTTAAACTGCATTTTTAAGAGAAATATCTGATCTTGTTTTAATGACTCAAATGCATCCCCCCTCTCCCCAGACCTCTTATTCTTTTCCACTGTTTAATCAGCCCCACTTTTAAGAAAAATATTTAAAATATGAATTTATCTGAATTTCCAGACACTAGTTCTGTCTATGACTTTCTCAGTAAATCTGAAAGGTCCCTCCACATACTTCTTTCTACTTACATGTATATACAGTCCAAACCACCACAAAATCCTTATGTATTAAACAACTTGACCCTTGTAAGATCCACTGCTATACTTCTTTTCCAAACCCATGTCCTTTTTGTAACTTTCCTTTGAACTCTATTTTTGACATGTTTTTGAGATGTCCATATAGAACAGGTCACAATATGTCAGCATGCTTTTTATTGTAAAATCCCAGATTAATTCCCTGTTCCCACACAAAAACCTTGTACTCTGCACATCCAAATACACTGGTCTATTTTGTCCCAGCCCTGGAGCCACAGCACATGTTGAAGTGCTATTCTGGAAGGTTGTCTTAATTCAGAAGGGCTTTCAGATTACATGAACAAACTGGGAAGTAGCAGAAAGACATGCAGGGAAGCCAATGGATCCCATCCCATTCAACAGCACTCATGGCCACATGCAAAAGAAGGGCATGGTTGGCAGCTGGGCTGATTGATGATACATCTTCGCAAGTGTATTTTGGTGAGGAAGAAAATTAGATTTCTCTAATGGCAGCTCTGACATTTATGGGAACAATCTGCCAGTTTTCTGCTTGTATTGAGAAAAAAAGACCGTTGCCAAGAAATGCTTCAACCATTTAATGGGAAAGAAGCCTGCGAGATCCATTTTCTTAATAGCAGAAGTCAAGGCAAGGTTCAAGAGAGAAAAAATACCAGAAATATTGAGCCAGACATGTACATGTGCAAATATATGAAGCCCATCCAAACCGTCAGCCTAACCTTGGACTATGCAGAAACTAGAGCACCTACAATAAAAGCTGGCTTTTGAGAACCACAGGCATTATCAGGTGCCAAACATTTTTTAGTACAAAACCACTGTATTTCTGAGCAGAGTAAATCTGGAGTGTGTTGTATTTAGATCTGGTGAGTCCTTTGGTCAGCTGTGCTTTAGTATTGGGTTTGGTATGTTAGAACTGACTCCGCAGGACCACGAAGCAGTCACTCAAGAGTACCCTGAGATAACCAAGGGTAAAAAGGTAAGATGGCAGCCATCGGTTTTCAGGCTCAACCATCAACAGTAATGCATTCAAAACTGCCTTTTTAAAAACCCTTGACAAACTCACACAGGCCTGATAAATCAGATGCAAGCTTCATTTAAATCATTAATCTTCCATGACCGGTACAATCTCAATCTGATTTAGCAAAGCAAACAGGTGCTGGGAACTCACGAGGGTGTCTCACAAAGCTGGTGTTGGTACTCCACAGTGATCAGCTTCTCATCCCTCTGTCATTCATCTCAACCCAGTATCGCTCAGGCTTCCTGTTTTCACCTACTTAATTTTGTGACTGCATTTTTTACATGCTAGATCAATCAGTGACAAATTAGAATCATAGAACCATTAAGGTTAAAACCATTAAAGACCTCTAAGATCATCCAGTCCAGCCATCAGCCAAAGAGCACCATGCCTTCAAACAACGTCTTTTGAACACACCCAGGGAAGGAGACTCCACTACATCCCTGGGCAGCCTGTTCCAACGCTTCACCACTCTTTCAGTCAAGTTTTTTCTAATACCCAGTCGAAACTTCTCCTGGTGCAACATGAGGCCATTTCCTCTCATCCTTTCACTTGTTACTTGGGAGAAGAGACTCGCAACCACCTCACGGCAACTTCCTTTAAGGTAGATGCAGAGAGCTGTAAGATCTTCCCTAATTTAAATTTCCCCTAGATTACTAAAAGAATCCTATCCAAAGACTAACAGATCAAATTTAACATTGCTGGCCACCTGATTGGCCTGAAAGGCTCCCTGCACTAAAACCAAAACTACTGCTTTGTAACGCTTCTTTCTGCAAAACAGCTACTGGCTTAGCTTCGGCTTTCATACGGGAAGCCCACAGTGGAGTCTGAAGAACTGTCATTATGCAAGCTTTTTTCACACCCAAGAATTTTTTTTTTCAGATGAAGGCAAGTAGATAGAAGGGGAATAAGAAGAGGATTTTTTTTTCCAGACAGCTTAACATTTTTTTTTTCCCTACTTAGAATCATAGAATGATAGAACTATACAATAGTTTGGGTTGGAAAGGACCTTAAAGGTCATCCAGTTCCAACCCCCCTGCCACAGGCAGGGACATCCCACCAGCTCAGGGTGCCCAAGGCCCCATCCAACCTGGCCTTGGACACCTCCAGGGATGGGGCAGCCACAGCTTCCCCAGGCAACCTGTGCCAGTCCCTCACCACTCTCACAGTGAAGAAATTCTTCCTTACATCAAGCCTAAATCTGCCCCTCTCCATTTTATACCCATTGCCCCTCATCCTATCACTCCATGCCTTTGCAAACAGTCCCTCCCCAGCTTTCCAGTGTGCACCAGAAAGGGGCTCTGGGGGCATGGGTGGAAGATAGCCATGGGCAAGTCTGGAATAGATCGCATCTGCCCTCCAGGCCCCATGGGGCAGCAGGAGGAGCCCGGCATTTTTGTTGTTGCACCCAGAAGTTCCTCTACCCTGGCATTAGAAAATAGGAGAAACCTCTCCACCATTCTTTAGTAGCCATCAGCATTTTTGTGTATGTAATTTGAAGGGAAGAATGACCCAGCATGTTGCCAGAGAGGGCGGGGGGTGGTTTTTAATACTTCTATGAGTCTTTGATGCACAGCACCTGATTTCAATTGTGACATTTTCACAGAGTCATAGAACTGTTTTGTTGGAAAAGACCTTTGAGGTCATCAAATCCAACCATACCTGTCCACTACTAAATCATATAATGGAATCATAAAACGGTTTGGGGTGGGAGGGACCTTAACGCTCATGCAGTACCAACCCTCCTGCAGTGGGCAGGGACAATTCTCAGCAGCCCAGGCTGCCCAAGGCCCCATCCAGCCTGGCCTTGAACACCTCCAGGGATGGGGCAGCCACAGCTTCCCTGGACAACCTGTGCCAGCACCTCACCATTCTTATCGGGGAAGAAATTCTTCCTTATGTCTAGTCTAAATCTTCCCCTCTCCAATTTATAGCCATTCCCCCTTGTCCTATCTCTAAAAGCCTTTGTGAACAGTCCCTCCCCATCTTTCCTGTAGGCTCCTTTCAGGTACTGGAAGGTCACTATAAGATCTCCCTGGGGACTTCTCTGGGCTGAACAACTCCAACCCTCTCAGCCTGTCTTTGTACGAGAGGTGCTCCAGCCCTCTGATCATTTTTGTGCTCCTCCTCTGGACCCGTTCCAACAGCTCCATATCCTTGGTACCTTGGGGATTCCAGACCTGGACACAATACTCCAGGTGGGGTCTCATGAGAGCAGAGTAGAGCACCTCGTCCACCCGTTTTCTAAACACCTTCAGGGATGGTGACTCCACTGCCTCCCTGGGCAGCCTCTGCCCGTGCCCAGCCAGCTAAGACTGGGGAGGTCACTGAAGGATGGTTTTGGCTTTCCAAGGTTCCTGACAGTAAGAAGACTTCTCTGCTATCCTGCTGTAGCACTGGAATAGTCAGTCGTAGTTTGGGAACGGCCCGGGGGCGGGGGCGGCAGCGGGGGGAGCAGGACCCCGGGGGCACCGGGAGAAGAAGGATCCCGGGAGCACCGAGGGGAAGAGGGGGAAAGCAGAGGGAACAGGATCCCGAGCTGGGGGCAGCACTGTGAGGAGAAGGATCCCGGGAGCTGGGGCGGGGGGGGGAACGAGGGGGAAGCAGGATCCCGAGCTGGGAGCAGCACCGGGAGGAGCAGGACCCCAGGAGCATTGGGAGAAGGATCCCGGGAGCACCAGGGGGAAGGGGGGGGGAGGCAGGGGGAGCAGGATCCCGAGGTGGGGACAGCACCGGGAGAAGAGGGGGAAATAGGGAGAGCAAGACCCCGAGCTGGGGGCAGCACTGGGAGGAGAAGGATTCCGGGAGCAACTAGGGGACGAGGGGGGAAGCAGGGGGAGCAAGATCCTGAGCTGGGGGAAGCACCGGGGGGAGACGGATCCCGGGAGAACCGAGGGGAACAGCGGTGCAGCAGGGGGAGCACGATCCGGGGCTGCGGGCAGCACCGGGAGGAGTAGGATCCCGGGAGAACCGGGGGCGGGGAGCAGGATCCCGAGCTGGGGGCAGCACCAGGAGGAGCAGGATCCCGGGAGCACCGGGGACGGGGTTGGGGGGAAGCAGGGGGAGAGGAAGCAGAGGTATCGGGATCCCAGCAGCGCGGGACGGGGCGGGGGGAGCCCCCTCCCGGGAGCACCGGGCAGAGGAGGCCAGGGAAGCCGGATCCCGAGCCGGGGGCAGCCGCGGGGGGAGCGGCAGCCCTCCCGGAGCGCCGCCCGCCGCCGCCGCAGGGCCCGGGGAGGCGGCGCGGGGCCGGGCCGAGCCGCCCGCGTCCCCCCCGCGGCCCCCGCGGAGCAGGAAGCGCCTCTCCCCGCCCAGCGGAACGCGGGAGCGGCCGGCGGCTGCCTGCGCCACGCCAGCCCGGGGCGGCCCAGGCCTGCGGGGGCCGCCGCTTCGCCTCACAGGTCGGTGAGAGAGGGGGCTCGAGGGGAGCGGGGGAGGCCGGAGGGGAGTGGGAAGAGCGGCTCCGGGTCGCGGACACCCGGCGCTTCAGACCCGCGGAATCGTAGAGACGGGGAAGCGTAGAATGGAAGGGAGCAGTTAGGGCTCGCGAACGCCGAACGCTTAAGATCGTGGGATCGCGGAATGCAATTAAGTAATTTCAGCTCGCATGCGTTAATCGGTTAAGATCACGGAATCACAGAAACGTGGAAACGTAGAAAGTAACTGAGCGATTACAGCCTGGAAACACTAAGTGCTTGAAATCATAGAATCGTGGACCCATGGAATGTGATAAAGTAATTTCAGCTTGCAGACCTTAAGTGCTTAAGATCATAGAATCATGGAATGTGATTAAGCAATTGCATCTTGCAAGCATTAAATGTTTAAGGTCGTGGAGCACAGAATCATTGAATGGTTTGGGTTGGAAGGGACCTCAGAGATCATCCAGTTCCAACCCCCCTGCAATGGGGAGGGACACCTCCCACCAGCCCAAGGCCCCATCCAACCTGGCCTTGAACACCCCCTGGGATGGAGCAGCCACAGCTTCCCTGGGCAACCTGGGTCAGTGCCTCAGCACCTTCATTGTGAAGAAATTCCTCCTAATGTCTAGTGTAAATTTTCTCCCATCCAAACTGAAGCTATTCCCTCTCATCCTATCACCACAAGCCTTTGTAAACAGTCCCTCTCTAGCTTTCTTGTAGCCCCTTTCAGGTACTGGGAGGTCTGTAAGGTCTCCTCGGAGCTTTCTCTTCTCCGAGCTGGACAACCCCAGCACTCTTAGCCTGTCCTCGCATGGTTGGTGCTCCAGCCCTCTGATCATCCTTGTAGCCTCCTCTGGCCCCGCTCCCACAGCTCCACATCCTTCTTGTGTTGGGGATTGCAGAACTCCAGCCGAAGTCTGCCAGGGGATGAGCAGCGGGGCAGACCCCCCTCTCCCCCGGGGGAAGGCTCGGTGCGCGCTGCCGGGGGGCGATGGGGTCTGGGGTCTCTGCCTTGTCCCCCGCGGGGCAGGGGCTGCCAAACCCCCTGGCCCCTCGGCTGCCGCCCTTCCCCGCCGTCCGGGCCCGGGCAGCGCGTTCCGCCCCCGCTGTTGATTGTTTATCGCTCCCAGGCGGCGCCGAAAATAGGTCAGGACCAGCGTTACCCCCGCCCCCAGTCCCCGCCGCGCCGGGCTGCCTGCTCGCTCCTTGCCTTCCCGAGGGATACCGGCGTCTCCCCGAGTTCGGAACGGCGTTTTTAGGGGGGGGTTGTTTATGTCTTTTCGTAGCGCGGCGTGGAAAGTTGGCGGCTGAGCGCAGGGTGTCGCTCCCGGTTGCTTCCCCGGGGCGCTGGGGGCGGCTCCGGCGGCTCCGCTGGAGGCCGAAAATACTGGCAAATAAGCTCTGTGAGGCTTGTTTTGGAGTTTTAGGAAGCAGGCAGCCTTTGTCAGGCCTGGGCAACGCGAGAGAGTGGTTCCCGTCGACCCGGTGCAGCGAGACAAGAGGTAGGACAGAGCATATTCCCCACTTATTGGCATATGGATAAATTTTCCGGGGAATCCTATCAATACTCCTTTCCAAGGACTAATTTTAATATCATAGAATCATCAGGTTGGAAAAGACCCACCGGATCATCGAGTCCAACCGTTCCTATCAAACACTAAACCATGCCCCTCAGCACCTCATCCACTCGTCCTTTAAACACCTCCAGGGATGGTGACTCAACCACCTCCCTGGGCAGCCTCTGCCAGTGCCCAATGACCCTTTCTGTGAAAATTTTTTTCCTAATGTCAAGCCTGAACCACCCCTGGTGGAGCTTCAGGCCATTCCTTCATGTCCTGTCCCCTGTCACTTGGGAGAAGAGGCCAGCACCCTCCTCTCCATAACTTCCTTTCATGTTGTTGTAGAGAGCAGTGTTGTTACGAACTTCACAACAGTGAAATCTCTTGCTAATTTGGAGCTTTGGCTCAAGCTCTGACCTTACATTTGAGACAGGGAAAGGCTGCAAACAGAAAATATGTCTGTTCAGCACAGATCAAACTGAACACAAGATAAGGAAAAAATTCTTCACGGAAGGGGTCGTTACACATTGGAACAGTCTGCCCAGGGAGGTGGTTGACTCACCTTCCCTGGAGGTGTTTAAGGCAGGGGTGGATGAGGTGCTTAGGGACATGGTTTAGGGATTGGTAGGAATGGTTGGACGATCCGGTGGGTCTCTTCCAACCTGGTTATTCTATGATTATATGTAACAGTGTCTGGAAAAACACTGTTTGAAAAAACATGCTATAAAAAAAACCACGCTGTGAGGGGGACCCTCAGTCTGACTTACAAAAAATACAGTTACTTGGGTGAAACTTAACTCTACATTAGTTTACATGAAAATATTCCGCTTTTTGTAATAGTACTTACTTCTTGTATCACAGCCACCCTGCCCAGGTACGGAAAAGCCTCTTCTCTGGCTTTGCCCTCTGTGCGGGGCAGGACACTGCAGGCACAGCGGAGACTTCCAATTCCTGTTACCACCCCTAAGGAATCCTCAGGGGTGAATTAATCTTCGAGTGCTTAGGGCAGAAGTGGTGTGATCAGTAAGCACTCATGTGGAAATAACCTTTCCTTTCCGTCTGGTCCTAGTCTAAACAAAGTTTTCAATAGAACTTACTTGAAAACTTTTATTTCATGATTATACGTTGCTTCAAAGAGAAATTGTGTAGTATAGCAGATTTTTAAAAAAATCTACTTGGGAGGTTTATGGTCACGTTGCTATTGTAGCTAAAAAGGTATTTGTGTGTAAGTGTTTAAGCCCACTTTTCCCTTCTGCTGGTTGCAGTGGATTTCTCAGATTGAAAGGTAGAAACTTGTGTTTGAAGTCTGAAATTTTATCAAGTAAGCTGTTCTGTTTACTGGGGTTTGCTTTCTTTTTAAAGGAATTTATTCAACTAGTTAATGTTGTCTTATACCTGTGTGAAGCCTGAGCTAAAATCCACATGCACCGCTTTTTTGTTTGCTGAACCAATAAGAAACAGGGAATGCTGCTTGTGTGATCCTTATTGCTCCAGAAGAAGACATGTTACATTTTCATCCATAAAATATTTCCCACTTAGCATGTTGATTGTGAGGGACAACCTGCTTGGCCCTTGCTAAAGGTTAACTGCTGCTATCCAGACCTGGTTCAGTGAGGCTGTATTTGGCTGGAGTATTATGGCTTTTTCAGGATGAAGGAATAGTGGAGGAGCAAATTAAGTACTTTTGCATAGTTCTTGTTATTCCATTCAACGATTTGTTGCCCATTGGAACTGGAGATGCTGCTGTGTAGGAAGTGAATAATAATCCAGGTTCTGGCTGTATCTTCACAAATACTTTAAATGAGTGGAACACAGAATTGTCATCCTGCTCTGTTTCTTCCATAAAACTGTGCCAGTAGTTGTAGTCTGAGTACCTGCATTTGCTATGTCAGAGCACAGCTATAAATCTCACTCTGTGCTTTCCTTGGATGGACCAACTTATTTTCCTTTTCCTGCCTCTCATTTTTTTCCTCTGTAAGTAGCGTAAGACAATTCTTCAGCTTTCCTTCAGTAACCAACAAAAATTACAGAACATGAATTTGAGCTCATTCTTTGGAACGATTTACATTTCCTTTATGTTAAATGCAATCCTGTGAAACTGATAAGAGTTGACTGATATGTGAAAGTATTAAGTTTTGTTCTTAAATCAACACTTGCTTTATTAGTAAAATTTATTTGTTCTCTTCACTTTTAAGTTAATGTTGGTACAACTGGCCTGGGTAAGGCTTGGCATGAGTAGCCATCAGTACTACTAAAGCATACATAGCAACCAAAATCTCTCTTCAAAACTGTGATTTTCAACATGTGCCAGACAAGCCAACACATTTGTTGATTCAGTTTAATTCCATTGCTGTAAAATTTAGTTCTGTTTAGCATTCAGCAAAACCTCAAAAATAGCACCTTGGATTCTGTTTAGGCTTCAATAAAAATAAACCCCGGTGTCTATTCTGAAGCCATTGAATGCCAAGTCATGGACGTGATACTGTTACCTGGCACTCTTTTCTTCTGGAAGTATCCAGGTTCTTCTGTTACAGAACTTCCTTTTGCATTTGTATCCCACATAGCAATATTAATGAATACAATTCCCAAGCAGAGAGAGATAGATAAATAAGAAAATTGAGATCCATCACTCTCTCCAGTGTTTCCTGTTGACTTTGACAGTCAGTTCTTCGCTGAGGAAGACCCTTGACAAGTTCTACTGGACTTCAATGTTGTAATTTTAAGACCTGAACACTTTACGACAGCATATTTCTGTCAGTTATCCCACTCTCGCTGGATTGCGGTCTGATATTTTGGTACGAACTTTTCTGTGAGGGGGCTGGAAGTGATTAGGATGGGATGTGTGTGCCACAGCCTAGATGTGGCACAGGCACAGGCTGGATGTGGATAGGAAAGCAAATACTGGCAGAAGGGTGAAGCAGATTACTGAGTGGTAAGGTTTTGAACTACTGCAGCTACTGCAGGTGAAGATAATGGGAACCCGGTCTGAGATGTGACTCCTGAACTGTTATTTTTACACCAGCCTACAAGGCAGGTACCTAAACGTTTATTGAAATACTGCTAAGAGTACTGGTGCCTGTGTGTCTCTCAGCCTGGGTACTCTCCTGAACAAATGTGAAAGTTAACTTGGCACCAAAGTTGGACCTCGAGGACTACAATAAATGGCTGTGAATTCTTGTGACTGTTGACCTTGTTTCAGTGTTTGTAGTTGTTATTGATACCGGCCAGTGCTTCTTATCCTTGTTTGGTAAATGGTTCATCTTTTTCTTTCTGTCTTAGGTCTTAAATTCTTGTTGTTCTTTTTCAGTCCCCTGTCCCTACGGACTATGGGGTAGGCTTGGCAGAATATACCCTCTCATTAACCACGGTGGGAGAGTTGCGTTTTTGTTGTGTGAGGTTTCCTTCCCTCCCCTTTTCCTCCCTGTGGAAAAATACAGTCTCCATAGAGCTTTAATTGTTTTCATGACAGGATAGACGAGTAGAGTCTGCTTATTGACCAGCAATTGTTGGTGATGGATATTTGTTTTGCCAGCCTGCTGTTTGTGTGTCGGGTGTCTCTGACAGGCACTTGGCTCAGGGAGCACGTAGCCAAAATAGATACTCGTGTGAAGCACCAACACCTTCGTTTTCTGTTTTGGTTAAACTATGAGCATAACTTAGATTTTTCCTGAATTATTAATGATTTAATCTTGCATATATTTTCCCTCCTAGTGGAAATAAGCTTGGAAAATATTTTTTTTTTTTAATGAAAAGTTTGTTTATGCAGCAACCTTCAAATGCTTTATTTGTAGGATACAGGATCCTACATAGGAACTGACAAGATGCAATGTTAAATGAGGAGTGAGAGACTGGGTTTGACTGGTTAAATCTGCTCAAGAGCCACCTTTTCTTGTCCCTGTAAGTTTGCTACGGTCTGACTGTGTTTCTGGATAAATGCTGCTTCTGTATTTTTCTCCCGCTGCTAGGCAAAACAGTAAAGTATGTGCTTGCATTCTGTTGACGTTCATGTACCGTATGTTTTCTCTGTGGCAAGACACGTGCTTTTACGTTTGTTGAGCATCTGGTGATTTTGGCCTACTCTAGCATTTTACTAAGCACGTTTTGATCACGCTCATTCATGGGATAGATCCGATGAAGTTTTTTGTATGGAAAACTACGTCACTGTACAAGTATGAACTTAGCAGTTAAATATTTATGCATTCATTTCAAGCAGAAGCAGTTGGTAGGTTGGTAACGTGATGTAGCTGATACTAGCAGAAGTCTGTCGCACAAATTGTCTCCTCGAAGAACAGTACGTGGAACATTCATGGTAACAAGAGTGCACAACAAAGAGTAAACAAAAAAAAAAACCTGAAAGGGAGGAAATAAGTTTGCTATAGTTTGGGGTGAGGGAGAAGTCAGGTGAGCAAATTGTGTTTACTTCAAGCAGGAAATCAGTGACAGTACTATTCTTGGAAAGAACAGGCAGAGAAATAAGGAGCAGAATGAAACCTGAACGCAGAGTTCAACTTACAAGCAGAAACAAAAGTTAAAAACGCTAAAGCAGATTGAAATGACATTAGTTCTGTTTTTCATTAGATGGTTTTGATGCTGTCTCCTTTTTTTTGTAATGGATTTTCTTTAGAGGTTTTGGAATTGGGAACATTTTTCAGTGCTAAGAATCTTGGACTTCACATTTTTCACATAGTTTTGTTGTAAACAAGATACGAAATCTCTTTTATCACTATTTCTTGCTAAAAATAAATTCAGAATTCCCTCATTTCTGAGTTGCATGGCTTGCATCAGGAAAATTGAAAACATTACTTTTCCTATTTTTAATTTTCAAATGAGAAATTATAAATTTGTTACCTCTAATACTGTATAATTTTTACACATATACATACCTATGCATATATGTTTGTGTATAATTTGCTGAATCTTATTTATGAAGTAAATGACAAACCTGTGCTCACTACACCCCCAAATTCTTAGAATTAAGAAGGAAAAATCTAGAGCATTCATCACTTGTGCAGGAAGCCTTACCTTTGACTTCTGATATTTTGAAATAATAAACTGGCCTTTTTTTCAGATCGAGCTCTGCTTCCTAGAATCACAGCCTTGTTCATGTATTGTAACTTCATGAGTCTATCCCTGTTACTCATCGTGCCATAGATCATTCATTACCTGTACTGTACAGGCTATCAAGCTAGATAAGCTTGTCATGCTTTCGAGCTGTAAAACAATAGGAATTCTCTTTATGCTTTAGATGATTTTCTAAAGCTAATAAGTGAGGTTTCACTTTAAATTTTGCTATCAAAATGGCTTGCAGTGTATCTTTCATCTTCTCTATATTCAGTTTTACAAGAGAAATGTGATAGCATTTGCTCTTCTGCAGGCTTAAGAAGTATTATTCATAGAAACTGTACTTTCTTCCCAGACTGTCAGTTCAGTTGTCACTTGATGATTTTTCTGCATAATGATTGTGTATTTCCATGTAAAAAATTCAACTAAATAGCGTAATTAGTGCTGCTGTCTTTTAGTAATAGTGGTGTTTGCATATCTAGTACTTTTAAACTACAGTATATCTTGCTTGCCTGCCTATTTATGTGGCCCATCTTGCTTCCTATAAAAGCATATTTGTAAAGATTTTCTGTATTTTCTGAGCAAACTGAGAGTATACCAGCTGTCAGATAATTGTGAGGACCTATGGTTTCATGCACTTCTGACTTGAAACCCCTTGCCCCAGTGAAATAATTCAGATCGAATTGTGCCAAGGTATAAAGGGTATTTGAAGTGCCAAAACAACGAGGCATAGATAGTAGAAAACACAGATTTTGCTGCTCTACATGTGAAAATAACAGAGGGGAAAAGAACTTGTAGCGGTTGAGGTCAGTACTAGACCTAAAGGTGGAGGTCAATACTCACCAAGTTTGCAGTTGTTCTGTCAAGTTGCACTCCTTTTTCCTAATAAAAGCCCTTGCTGCTGGGGAAGAAGCTCTGAGCCTTCCGTTTTACCTGCGGCTAATTTTACTTTGTGTATTCTTAAGATGCAGCCTCCTCTGTTGAAAGTATGTTGTATAGCTCTGAAATGAATTTGAGTGTCAGCTAATGCTGTAGGCATTTTGATCTGAATCTGGGTTGGTGACTGGAAGCTCTAAGGGATGTGGGCATAGAATCATAAAATCATAGAATAGTTAGTGTTGGAAGGGACCTTAAAGACCACCTAGTTCCAACCACCATGCCATGGGCAGGGGCATCTCATTAAATCAGGCTGCTCAAGGCCCCATCCAGCCTGGCCTTGAACACCTCCAGGGATGGGGCAGCCACAGCTTCCCTGGGCGACCTGTGCTGGTGTCTCACCACTCTTATGGTGAAGAAATTCTTCCTTATGTCTAGTCTAAATCTGCCCCTCTCCAGTTTATACCTGTTGTCCTTTGTCTTGTCACCACAAGCCTTTGTGAACAGTCCCTCCACAGCTTTCTTGTAGCCCCTTTCAGGTACTGGAATGTTGCTATGAGATCTCCTTGGAGCCTTCTCTTCTCCAGGCTGAACAAGCCCAACTCTTTCAGCCTGTCCTCATATGGACTGTGCTCTAGCTCTTGGATCATCCTTGTAGCCTCTTTTGGACCCATTCCAACAGCTCCATATCCTTCTTTTGTTGGGGATTCCAGAAGTGGACACAATACTCCAGATGAAGTCTCACAAGAGAGAAATAGAGGGGCAGAATCACCTACCTTGACCTACTGCTCATGCTTCTTTTGATGCAGCCCAGGATACTGTTTGCGTTCTGGACTGCGAGTGCCCATTGCTGGCTCATGTGGAGCTTCTCATCACCCGGCACCCCCAAGTCCTTCTCTGCAGGGCAGCTTTCAGTCATGTCATTCCCCATCGTGTACTGGATTCGGGGATTGCGCCGACCCACGTGTAGGACCTTGCACTTGGCCTTGTTGAACCTCATGAGACTCTCACAGCCCCACTTCTCCAGCCTGTCCAGGTCCCTCTGGATGACATCCCGTCCTTCTGGTGTGACAACTGCACCACTCAGCTTGGTGTCATCTGCAAACTTGGTGAGCGTGCACTCGATCTCACTGTCAATACCATTGATGAAGATATTAAACAGCACCGGTCCCAGTTCGGACCCCTGAGGGACACCTCTTGTCACGGATCTCCATCTGCACTTTGAGCCACTGACCACTACTCTTTTAATATGACCATCTAATCAGTTACTTATCCACTGTACCATCCACCCATCATGCCCTTTGATTCATGAAAGCTGCCGGAGTTTGGAAGGAAAGATGAATTGTGGTGGCTGGGCAGTATGGTCAGCTGTCAGTTTGTCCTTCTCAGACAGGAGAGGAGGGAACTAGGGTGTGTTTGGAAACAAACCAGCTATGTTCTTCTGCAGCCTGTTTTGTTTCTGTTTGTTGGGCCTTTTTTCCCTGGATGTGAAATAATGTATTTAATAGGTAGTGTCGATTCTTCTAGTTGTAGCATATTTTAAAGCAGTTTATAAGGGATTTAATGATTACCAAACATTAACACCAGAATTTCTGTCTAAATATGACATGTAAATTGTATGAGAAAAGAAGTGGACAAAAACTGTTCCATGTAAAACATTGTCAAAAAGTTGTTCAAGCAGCAATGGTGATGGTTCAAGATAACTCAAAAATCACTTTACTGCTTTGTTTTGATGTGAGTCTTCAAGTCTACCTGTTGAAGCTACTGAAGACAATCATTGGACTTGTTTTATTTTGAATATGTTGTTTCAGGAACGGAGCTAGGCCGTTTTGTCTCAGTTATTTTAGTAGCTTCACAGGCATCAGTGTTGTTCTGTCAGTCCCCATGGGGAGGGGGAGGTAAGAGGAGCATGAAGCCTTTGAGCCACAAAATAAACAAAAGCAAAACTTGAATTTTATAAGGCTGCTATATTTGCCTGTTTGATAGGAACTCTCTGAACTTCTATTTTGGTGCTGTGGTGAGGGTGGAAGCAGCATCAACTCTGCAAGGGTGGCAACCTGTGGGGCTGGGGTGACCAGGGTGGTCTGTCTCTCTCTTCCTTCGTGACAGGGAGTGGAAGAGCCCTTCTTCAGCAAAAATTTGTTCCTGTCACCTGACAACTGGATCTGTCAGTTGGCAGCTCCGCAAGCAGAGCGTACTTCTGGACCTGCTGTGACAAAGAGCTGCTGGAAGCTGCTCAGCTTTACAGCGTCCAGTGACTCCTTCAGGAGAGAAATATCCCTGGTCTAGGTTGCCAAGGAGGTTTCCCAAGTGTGTAGTTGCCTCCAGGGAAGCTGGACCTGTGAGGAGGGCGTGGGACATGCTGTGCAGACGTTGGGATGAGCTGGTGCTTCAGCTCTGGGGCTGTATTTTCTTCTTTGGAGGGGGAGCAGTACTGTCCTATTTCAACTTTCAAAGTGAGCATAAGGGTATTTTAACTCAGGAATGGCCATGAGAAGGGACAGTTGCTCTTGGCCTGCCACTTAAACCTCTTTGCTTTGCAGCCCCACATCCATGGCTTAAGGAGGCAGGTGCACTGAGGGCACTGCCAGCCAGAGAAGCCGTGGTGTCCCACTGCCACACACTTTCCCTTCCCTGTCACTGCAGTGGCACTGCTATTTGTGGAGCTGTGCTTTGAAACAGGATAAGGAAGCGATCTGATCAAGCCCTTCAGAAATAGATTATTCTAAAATGGTAGCTAATTCATTTTAAAATGCTGTCCCACAAGCACTGTGTTGGCAGTGTAGCGAGGGCGACGTGCAGATGCTGTGAAGATGGGATGAGCACCTGGGGCAGAAACTTCTGAAGCTGTTGCTGATACAGAAGACTTCATGTGGTTCTACAGGCAGAATTGGCTTAAATTCTTGCCATGCGCCTTGCTCAGTTCTTCGGGGTTAGATATTAATATTGGCATGCTTTTTCAGATGCATCAGTGCTGCTGTTTGAAAAGCCATGCTGTATTTAAATCAGTGAAGTGTTGCAGTTTATATAAAAATACAAGCCCAAAAACCTTATAAAGTACTCTCAAAAATACCCATTAAGGGTGGTTTTTTGGTGGTGGTGGATTTTGTGTCCCCCACAACTGTCAACACAATCGCAGAGATGGCTGTTTGCAGGGTAGATGGGAGCAAGTCTCCAGGGGTAACAGAGGGAAATCCTTTAGAGACTCTGCTGCTGGTAATATATAGTGCGCTATTTTCTCATGATGTTTACTGACATACATTCTTCCTGTAGCATATATGCTGATCTTTCAAGCTGTCATCACAGTTGTCCATCGCTGCAGATCAACATCCTCTACCTGACACTTGTTTCTCCAGAAACTTCTTTTACTGAGCATTTGTGTACACATAGTAGTCTACATACAGTGTTTATTTAGTCCCTTCTCAAATAAAGCAGACAAGTAGAAGTGGAGAGTGATTTAATTTTGGTTTGGAAGTTGATTTTTTTTGTTTGGATGTTTTGAGAAGGGTTTTTGTTCGGTTTTTGGTTGCGTTTTTTGCTGCTAGTATCTGTTGGGACAGACAGATCTGTTTCATTCTAGACTTCACAGGTAGAAAAGAGAATGGGGGACATGAAGGAGAGAGTGGTAAAACTGATGCTTGACTTGGAATATGTAAGTAAATTTGTTAGATTAGATGTGTTTCACCTTTGGTTTGGACACGGGCAGGAAATAACTTGCTGAAGTTGACATCTGAGGGTCTTAGAAGACCTATGGTCAGAAAATTGTTAGCGAGGGAAGAACAGAATAAGAATCTATGACATTTCTCTAGCTGGTATCGAATAAAGACAGTGGACAGAAATTATGGCAAGTTGAAAATGTTTTATATTTCTAGATTTTTTAGATTATTTTCTTTTTGCATTGAAAATCAATGGATCAAACTTTTAAGTTAAAGTTATGTGCTGTAATGCACATCTCAATTTGATTTGCTAAAATGGTAGGAAACTGGAAGCCAAACCACAATTTTAAAAAGGTGAAGTCAAGGACTATGTTTTTAAAGATGTAGTACTGTAAAGCCAGCCCAAATCAGCTTACTTTATATTAGGTTGCTAAAATTATGTGTTGAAAAAATGAAATAGGACTTGATATAGTAATCCCATGTGTTTCTAAAGTAACTAATATGTGTATGTAAGTCCTAGTGGAGTTGCTGTTCTTCTGTGTTGGCCCATCCAGCCTATTGCCACAGATTATTTTACTGTAGGAAGTATCAAGGAACTGGTTTTGTGGCTACTTGTCGTGGATCACATTTACTGTCAGATTATCTCCTAATGCGACTTTGATCAGGCAGGCAAATTATCACATTTCTTAAGTCAATACAAGTACACAATATGTCTTTTGCACTGACTTAATGCCTGCTGTGGGAGGAAACGCAATAACTATTTGGCATGAAGCCTTCCAATACAAAATCAGCCTGTCACATTTAAACTCTGTTTACTGTCTTGTCAAACCATGACCTCAGAGCAGATATTGGAACAACGACTCAACTGTGTAAATTATGCTCTGTTTTATTGACAGAGGACCATAATACAGAATTATTACCTGTTAAAAATAATCTACTGAGCACGTACAGTTAGGTTTATTTTTCATTTCTCTTGAAACCAGGGCTTTTTTTTTTTCTTTTTAATAAGTTTGCTTGGAGCAGGAGAGAAGTTGCAACAACTGCATCAAACTTTGGAGCCTTCAGCATGGGAAAGACGCGGACTTGTTGGAGCGGGTCCAGAGGAGAGCCAGAAAGCTGATCAGAGGAATGGAACACCTCTCCTAGGAGGAAAGGCTGAGAGAGTTGAGACTGTTCAGCCTGGAAAGGAGAAGGTTCCAGGGAAACCTGATTGTGGCCTTTCAGTGTTTAATTGGGGGGGCTTAAAAGAAAGACGAGGACAAGCATTAAGCAGGGCCTGCTGCAGTAGGGGAAGAAGTGGTGGTTTTAAACCAAAAGAGGGCAGATTCAGACTAGCTATAAGGAAGACATCTTTTTATGAGAGTGGTGAAACACTGGAACAGGTTGCCCAGAGAGGTGGTGACTCGCAGAGTAATGACACCCAACTCAGAGTTTGGTGCAGGTATATGGCTGTGCACGAGGTGCAAGGAAGACTTTTCCTCCAGGCTTGCATGTTTTTATTGAGCTATATTATTCATATGTATTGAGTTAGTATACATAGTCATGACTTCCGGGAAGTGGGTTGGATTAGTAAGATTAGTTCCAAGAATTCATTAACATATATCTCCTCCTCCTCCTTGCGCATGCGCTCCTCCTAGTGGTAGTGGTCGACAGGGGTCTTTGGAGATGAAGGCAGGTCATCTTTTGTCAGGTTGAACTTTTCAACTTTCCTTCTTGCTCGTGCTCTTAGACTTTTGGGCATCTCTTCAAGGTTGCATCTGGTCCTAGCTGATTCTTCTTCCTCTTATCATTGCACCTGTCCTTGTTATCTGTCTTAATTAGATACAGTCACATTCTTTCCCATTATTTCTAAGTGCGGCTTTGTTAAAATTCCTTAAGTAAGCATAAGTATCCAGACGCAGGCTACCTGGAAGTTATTGTTCAAGCTAATTCTATACTTTAGTTTTAAAATCACAGAAGCTATTCATAATATTCAAACTTACAATAGGGTAGTAACTTATAACAAATTATCTCTTCTTTCAGTAGTAGAAACCCCATCCCTGGAAACAGTCGAGGACAGGTTGGTTGGGGCTGTAAGCAACCTGATCTAGTGGAAGATGCGCCTGCTCCTGCAGGTGAGGTTGCACTAGATGACCTTAAAGGTCCCATCCAACCCAAAGTATTCTATGATTCTATGACTTTTTGGGAAATTTCTGATTTGTAAAATATGGTAGAGTGACATTAACGGTCATTGCAGACATTTTAATGCCAAATTCATCCATCCACATGAAGGCTATTTTTCATTTAATGGCATTGCTTGGGACATGGAATTAAGACATATTTTTCCCTTTGTATAAGCTGGAAAGTGAAGTATGTTTTAAGCATGCTGAAATTGACCTTTAATACTTCATGAATAATCTGTTAAGTTGGGCAGAATCAAATTATTTTTGTAAGCTTACCTCTCCTTATTTATTAATTCTTACCTATTAGAGCTTTGATAAACTCTTGAGATTGTTTGCAGGTGAATGTATTAAGCTATGCAATTTGTTCTTTAAGCCAAAATGCCACAGCTTGCAACTTATCACAGAATCACACAGAATCACAGAATAACCAGGTTGGAAGAGACCCACCGGATCGTCAAGTCCAACCATTCCCACCAATCCCTAAATCATGCTCCTAAGTACCTCATCCACCCTCACCTTAAACACCTCCAGGGACGGTGACTCAACCACCTCCCTGGGCAGACTATTCCAATGCCTAACCACCCTCTCCGTGAAGAATTTTTTCCTTATCTCAAGCCTGAATCTCCCCTGGTGGAGCTTGAGGCCATTCCCTCTCATCCTGTCCCCTGTCACTTGGGAGAAGAGGCCAGCACCCTCCTCTCCACAACCTCCCTTCAGGTAGTTGTAGAGAGCAATGAGGTCTCCTCTCAGCCTCCTCTTCTCCAGGCTAAACACCCCCAGCTCTCTCAGTTGCTCCTCATAAGATTTGTTCTCCAGCCCCTTCACCAGCTTCGTTGCTCTTCTCTGGACTTGCTCCAGAGCCACTATGTATATATATATATATATATATATATATATATATATAATATATATGTATATTATTATAAAATCATTATATGTTTTTATGTAAAATTACAGAAGACTTGATTAAGTATTCAGAGGAAGCATCTTGTTTTTCTTCCCCTCCATGTTGCTTTTCTTAATAGACTGTTAGATAAGAATAGATTGATTGCATTAATTGAAAATTGTAAGCAAAACAAAAAAGTAATTGATTTAAAGATATATTTTAAAATATGTTACTTCTTTAACCAAAAGTATTTATTTTCATCGTCATTGTTAAGGTAGGCTGATGGTGAATGGATGACTTAACTGCCAGTTTACTGTCTTCCCTCTGCTTGGTGGTTAGCGTGAGTGTGCAGTAGTATTTAGTTACTTTTTCTTACTTGGCTGATACACAGAACCCAAGAGGGTAAAAACACTGGCTTACTGTGGTAGCACATATCCTGCACTGCCGCTGCTCTTCACCTGAATGCTGTGTTTTGCTGGTTCTGACTCAAACGCAGTCATGTTTGTGCCAGTTATTTCATACCCTTTTAATAATAACTTTTAAAATTTGTATTGTCTTTCTAGGATGAATCTTTGTAAAAGGCAAATAAAATATTCCATTTGGTTTGGTCATGTTCTGTTTCCCCTTTCTTTGCAAATTACTGTTGAAATTATTACTCAATTCAGCCTAATGTGGAAGAGGAGAAGGGATCTCAGTGCTGATGAAGTTTGTGTTAAGTGTAAATTGATGGCTGAAGAGAGGAGGCACTCAAGTTAGTGCCCATACTGGGAGGAAAAATATAGAAGTCAGCTAGTACGTGATCTATTTTCATAGAATCATAGAATCATTTGGTTGGAAAAGTACTTTGAGATCATCAAGTCCAACTGTAGCTGTCCACCACTAAGCTACATATCTGAGCATCTCATCTACCCTTCTTTTAAATGCCCACAGGGATGGTGACTCAACCATCTTTCTGGATAGACTCTTCCAGTACCCGATAACCCTTTCAGTGAACAAATTTCTTCTGCTGTCTAATCTAAACCTCCCCTGGTACAACTTGAGACCATTTCCTCTTGTCCTATCACTTGCCGCTTGGGAGAAGAGACCAACTCCCACCTCTCCGCAACCTCCTTTCAAGTAGTTGTAGACCGTGATAAGGTCTCCCCTCAGCCCCCTTTTTTCTAGGTTTAACAACTCTGATTCCCAGCCCGTTCACCACCTTTGTTCATCATTTCTGGACATGCTCCAGGTCCTCAATGTCTTGCATGTAGAGAGGGGCCCAAAACTGAACACGGTATTCAAGGTGCCGCCTCACGAATGCTGAGCGGCTGGTGGCCAGTTGCTGTGGCTATAACTTTATGATACCTGCAGATCTTACGGCGAGTCAAGGGGCCGTAAAAGGTCGGGGATTATTGTGGTGGAGAGAAAAGGACACATTGGTAGGAAGGGAAGCTTTTAACTGTTTTCACCACATTGAGTTTCAGCTGAAGGCTGTGTCCAAGAAACATGCTCAGAACTTTTTGTGGTAAACTTTGTTATGAAGCAGCTTAGAAATAGTATGTCATTTGTCAGACAGACAAAGAGCAGTGCTAGGGTAGAAGGGAAGAAGCCTAATAAACGTTCAAGATGAATTATTGTATAACATACAAGATCTATTAATAGGAGAGAAGAAAAGAAATAAATGCAAGATATTAATGACTTCCATACTCATTGGGAATAATCAAGTTGTCAGCTCAGAGTATTGACTGTGTTGTTTTTATCGGTGTGCTGCATAGAGGATGAGATATTGGTGCTAAATTTAAAGTAAAAAGTAGGAAAATTTGAATTTTAATTCTTGATTAGGCTGACTGTTTACTTGGCCCATTAAAATGTCATAGATACCTTGCTTTAGCTTTAGAAATGGTGAAACCTTGTAATGGCTGTCTGGGAAGCAGTCTAGGCCTAGAGAATCAGGCAAGAAGAAAATAGTAGTAGTTGGATTTTTCTCTGACCCCATATAATTAGGTCATTGTTTACCTATATTTAGGTAACTGTGTTTATTTACATTCATGTAATTATTTATAACTGTGAAGCCATAAAAAGAATTTAATTAATAAATCCTGATATAAAGCAGGCTATTTTGTTGGGTTTTTTATGGGTGGAGGCTATATTACCTTTTTAAAATTGGGATAATGAATAAAGTATCCTAGATATTCCTACTTGGGGAGGGTTAGTGTTCGTTTGTTTCCTTATTTTACAAGGTGATGATTATGCAGTCTGAGATTCATTTAGCATTTCCTTTCTACCCCCTCACCTTCTTAATTATGGAGAGCCAGGGTTTATTTGTATTGCCGATAGGCTCTGTCTCCAACCAGAGAACCGTGATACGCAGTGCTACACAGCTGCTAAAGGGTTTCAAAGGAGGACAAGAGGGTTGTGCTTGATGTAGTAGTCCAGACTCTCTGCAGGGCATGCAAAGAGAGGTAAAATGATCAGAATAACAGTCTGGTTCTTTGCAGCACTGTGCTGAACTAATACATGCAGTGAATTATGCTTTTTCAGCCTCACAGTAATTAAAACAAAAGAGGAGGTTAGCTTGGATGAGTTTTAGCTGTATGGATAGATCGGACATATTTCTAGTCACGTGCAGAAAAATTTGGCAGGTCTTGTGTGTAGTCTTGCCAAAGTCTACGAGAGAATACTAACCGAGAAATAATGTCAAAGTTTATAGTCTGACTGTTGTTGTGCACACTCAGAAAGCAGGTATTGTGAATAGCCGTGCAGGTCAGGTCAAGAACTCTGTTTTCACCACATTAAGTTTCAGCTGAAGGTTGTGTCCAAGAAGCAGCTAAAACTGGAACTGAAAACAGTTCTCAGGTTGGGGGGAGAAACCTGTGAGTCATCAGCACAGAGATAGATGGTGGCTGAATTTGTGTTGACAGGTGCTGGATCTCTGAGCATAAAGGAGAAGAGGATGGGGAAAAAAGGTCATGAATGGAGGTGTGCAAAGATCCTACAGCAACTTAGGAAAAAAAAATCTGGAAACTGTATTAAATGAGCAGCTACAAAAGAAGTGGAGGAAAACAGATATTCTGTTGTATTTTCATTAGTAGGATTCTGTATTTTAGCTTTTGACTTCCACTGAGTGTAAAACATTGAATGTAAGGCTACAACAGTTTCAAGTACTGAGGATTTCACATGTTTCATCTCTCTTTTGAGAAAGAATGTAGTCTGATTTTAAAAGAGAACTGGTATGACACAGGTTTTGTTGCATTGTCAAACAAATGGAATAAATGTCGGTGCCATTTTGAAGCAGGATTATGGTGTCAGGATTTCACCAGGACATTATATAGAGTTTATGGTACCAAAGATGACCTGCATTGTAAAAAAAATCTAGATAATGTATTATTTTATACTTCACCTTCTCTGTTTTCTTGTCTCTGAGGCTAAGGCAAAACCAGTTTGGTTTCATGGCTTGCCTGCACAAGCTGTGATAGGTTTTGTGTTTGTATGATGTTTCTCTGAAACAAAAGCACAGGCAAAGTTCTTTCAAGAAGGGATGACTAAGCAATCTGTTCTCTTTGTAGCTGAAATCTGAAGGTCATCAGATAAAAAGGAGACTTTGGTTATTTTTTCGTGTTTTTTTTTTTAAATAAATGATTTAAGAATATGGGGAGAGAGACTGCTACTTCAGCAGTTTTAGAGTAGTGGTTTAGCAGGAGTTTCAAGGAGAGGTACAGACTATTAGGTGATGCTGATGTACCTGTAAGGTTTGCTAAAAGAAAGTGCGTTCTTAGTCTCGGCGCTCTCTCCCTTATCATCTAAATTTTGTCTCCTGAGGAGAAAGGACATGAGATTTCCCAGGGGAATTTCATCTGACCTGTTCTTGTACGTTATCTTCTCCCTGGTAGCTCTGTAGGACGGTGTGGGGGCATGAGCTGTATTTAATGACTCAGGCCAGAATATCCTCCTACCTCCTCATCGCTGCATTGCTGCTGGTGAGCCGAGAATCTCTCTGGAGGTGGGAAATGTAGTGGGGTGGCTGGGGGTGGACCGGAGTCCCCTGGGAGCTAGATTTTAGAATTCTGTGGTGGAGACAGGGATGGTTTGGCTGAACGTGGCAACATGAGCTTTGACAGAGCATGGGCTTAATGCAGAGTTTATTTTTTTTTTTTGTACTTTGTTTTGGAAAAATAGGTGTCAGGCTGCTACAGTGGCAGGAAGCTGAAACCTGCAGTGCAGGAACCAAGGGCAGGTTGGAGGATGTTGGTAGGCATTCACGTCTGATGGGTGGAGAGGACATTATGGGGCTGTGATTGGGACACAGGGTAAGAGTGAGTGAACACGAATACTGAAACATGTAGAGATATTGCTCTTAGTAAAACAATTTTTGTTTGTTTTGTTTTTTAGTTCAAGCAGTATGTCTTTGACAACGGTAGCGAAGAACTGGAAGACTGGTTAATAAACGTACTAAAATGGAGTATTTACCAGTAGAGGTAAGATATTCATTGAACATACTGTGGTTTTGTTTCGGAGCATTGTCTTTTTTAATTCCCAGTGCAGGTAGCTGCCTTAATGGCACTGTTACACAAGCTTTTCTCTGAGAACAAAGCTAGTTCAGGAGGTTTCTGTGTCCCTCCATCTGCCTTTTCACTGTATTTTGGGTGTTCTGATACAGCTGCTGTGAAGTATTGCCAAAATGTTAAAAAAAACCCCCAGAACCACAACATAATCAAGAATCATTTTTTTCCTTATGGTCTTTTAAAATCTGACATCCTGTGATCCATTTTTTATTGTGGCCTCAGAAAAGATTAGACTAAAAAAGATGATGGGCTAGTGTGGGGACAGCACGGACTGGCAAGGTTAAGTAGCAGATTTTCCAGCTTAAGAAAACAAATAAACTCCCCAGAAGTGTGAAGGAAAGCAATGGTTTGGCCCTCAGAATAGGATCAAATGGCTTTAACTGACATTTTATCTATTGGAGATGTTCTGTCTCAGGTCTTAAATATTTTTGAATATTGAAATGCTGTTTAGATTGTAAATGTTCAGTAGATACCACAAGTTATGAAACTATCTTGTTTTTTCTAACCTGTGTATTCTTCTCATTTGTTATCAGATCTTTTAATACGTGCTTACATGCTGCATTAGCCTTTTGTTCATATGTAGAGTGCTCCTAGTGAAGGATTCTTCTGCTTTTTGCAGGCAGACAGAACAAACATGCAGTTCAATAGCTTGGTTTCTTAATGCTAATTATATACTTTAAAATACAACAATAAACTCATTAAGGATTAAAATGAGTTGTGGACACTTAATGTCATTGAATGAGGTGAAGTAAATTTGAATGGAATCTATGCAAATAATTACTTCTAGATGAGGGGAACTTTTTATGTTGTTACAATCAGTGAACAAAAATTAAAGATACTCTCCAAGTCTGAGTTTCTTCTTTAAAATATTTAATCACTGTGTAATTCAAAGAACACTGTTTTCACTTGTGCTGATATGAAAGACTTTGACAGAAAAGTAGCAATTTGGTTTGTGCCAGTGAACACTCCCCATCGCCCAGGTTAAGGTGCACGTGGAAAAAGCTAATGCTTGGCAAGGAAAAAAACATCCTCCAAGGTCAAGTGATAGATTGCAATCCTGGGTCTCTGCAGTGGCACGCAACATTGATTTCTGGATGCGTGGTTTTGTGAACTGTGGCTCAGTATTTCTTACTGGGTTTGCAGCTGATACTAGAGCAAGGCATGAGTGCTGCTTTTCCAAATATTGTTGGTAGCTGAACAAGGGCTGTGTTTCCAGGTTAAAATGTGGTGCTGTGTTGCCCATGCCTGTTTGCTGGACACTGTGTTCAGTCTGCAGGGGTTGCCTGCCCAGGCAGGTTTTAGTGGGCTGGCTGGGTAAGCTAAGTCAGCTCGACAGAGGAGAGTGGGAGCAGTCCCATCTAGAACTGTGCTAGAAACAACAGAAATACCACAAGTTCACTGGACAGCCCTTTTGGCAGTAATGCAAGATGTGGATCTCCTAGCATTTTTTTTTTGTTGAATTAGCTCATTCATAAAATGAACCTTTGAACTTGTCTAATTGAACTAGTTCTGGATTTTTTTGAGTTCTTCTTCTGGGCACTTGAGGGACCCTGAAGCATTTGTGAGTGGCTGCTTGGCCCAACAGGTCCTGTAGGAACAATATTCCCTTCTTTTTACAGAGTCAAACTGTTTGGGGACACAGAGAGTGCCACTGACTGTGCTGGGGAGTCAGAGGCATGTTTTGTCTTTATTCCTTGAAAATGGAGTTTGATCAAAATGCAAGCTAGATGAGGATGCCTGTGGCATCCTTTGTCTATTTATGTCCTCTCACTTTTTCCTGAGTGTTTTAAAGTGACTTCTTTTCTGAGGCATTGGACAGTTTCATCACAGATTTTGTGCACAACCCACAAGGTGTGTTGTCCAGCAGCCAAGGGCGAATCTAGGATCTCTGCTCAGTGGCAAGTCAGGTTCCACTTGCAGAAGATACTCTTGCATTTTTGTAGGTAATGCAGTATGGCAACCCCACAGAATTAGAGTGAAGAATGTCTGGCTTTAAAGACCACTGAGGACATCCCTATACAATCCTACAGACAATGCAGTGGAAGAGATTATTGGTGGCAGTCCTAACACTGCACAGTGTAGCAAAACTTGTGGCATCATTCAATTAATCTGATGAAGACCCTTGATTGAAATTTGAATGATTAGAGAATTTTTAGATGAGCTGGGTTAACAGCATCATCTAGATGCTGTAGTTTTGATCTTGCGGTAACGGCCCTTGATCAGAGTTCTGTCTCCTGTTACTTCAGTAACCCACTGTTTCTGGGTTTTTTGTAAAGTGCGTGCAGAGTCCTTGCATTGGCTGTTAAACCAAGGTCAGAATTTACTTCTTGTTTATAGTTAAAAATCTAGACCTGTGCCATGGTGCTTGAAGCCTTCCAGCTCCTTATGACTGAGTACAGAAAGATAAATCTTATCTTGAGTCATATGCCCAGATAATTTAGTTGGTAGGCTGGACATACCCCTAAAGGTGCCTTTACTTTCAGGTGAGTGATACTGGCTATGGCGATGACTGTTTATGGCAGCTGCTGTGTTTCTGTCATAGTAGTACTGCTTGCTGCTTCACAAATACCCAAATGCTTGTTCAAAATTTCAGAAACAAAGAACCCTCCTAATCCATGCAAGCCTCAGCCAGGCTAGCTTTTTATAACGTTCACTGCTTCTGCATCAGACCCAGCAGATGGACTAATGTGCATAAAGGATAGTCTGGTTTAGGGTTTTTTGTTTGCTTATTCTTCAAACCAGACAGTTCTTGCTGGAACTGGGAAGCCTGAAGACAAGTGTGTGCAGAAAGTGTAGTCTGTTTTATTAATCTAGTTGGTATTGTTGGAGTAAAAACAGCAGAACTCTGGATTTTAATTTAAGTATCAGCAGGCAGTAAATAAGCAGGAATGTGGCAGTCTGTGGCTGCAAAGAGGACAGTGAGAATTAACACTTTCCTGCTAACAAAGGTTGACTAAAAATGGGCATTTTGCTGACCTTAACTCCTGTCTTCCCTCTAGAATTCCCGTCTGAAGTCCTACGTGACCTGGTCAGGTAGTTTCTCTGCCACACTGCAATTCAGCTGTCCGTGTCCTTATGTTAGAGTTGAGGTACTGCTGCCTGCATGGTCATTCTGCTTCAACAAGGGCTGGAAGCAGACTATGCTCTTTTTCTCCTTGACAGCAGTATTTCTCCCTGTCTCCAGCCAAGTACCAGAGCAGAGCTGCAGCACAGAGGTATCAGTAATAGCCAGGATTGTATTATGCTGATGCTGTGTTGTGATACTTCTCTGATAACATCTGATGCCTTTGCAACAGAGACAGAAGTAATTGTGGACAGGATTTCTTCTTTAAGCCAGGGCCTATATATTTAAGGAAGCTGTGCAAAATCGTGCATAGCATTGTCCTTTTTAAAAACCAGATAGGCATTATTCCCAGCTTGTATTCTAAAAAGTTCATTTTCTGTTTGTTTTCAGTAACTAAGGTGCTGGCAAGTTTTGACTTCTTCATCCTCATAAACATGGTTGAAGTTCAGGCTATGGTAGAATTCTCCGTGGAGCTCCACAAATTCTTCAATGTGGATTTGTTCCAAAGAGGGTAGGTAGTGCATTCTTTCAGACTTTACCGTGGTGGATGGCTGATGTTGTAAAGACCTTAATGGGTACTGTCATGCAGTGTTGCTTCGTGTATTATTGACCGCTTTTAAAGTGATTTGAAAAAAATATATTCCTTGTTGGAAAAGCTTATACTTTCTCAGAATTAAAATAAAATACTTAAATAATTTGGCCAAAAACTTAAGTTGTAATAAAATATTTATTGTCTAATTGGAGAAAAGGAAAACTCCATGGCTTTGGAGGGTAATTTGTATTTTCATCCAGGCCTTCACCCTTTCACATTTTAATTTTTGTGATCCCTTCTGTTTGAAATATGATAGGTGTTTCTCTTGAATCTTTTAAAAATGTTGCTGCCCTAATTAACTCATTTATCAGTTTGGCAGTGGAGAACACCAGTTTCTCTCCTCCTCACGTTCTGCTGTGCATCCACAGTTACAGAGGACTCCATACTGTGTCATTAGACTCTCCTGACCTCCACTTACTTCACCTGCTTTCTGTAGAAAGCTTTTTCACATTCTTTTTTTTTTTGTTTTATCTCATTGTCCCCAGATGACTTTCTAAGTTCCTTCTTGGTTGTGGCTGTGTGGGACATAATCCTTTACAGCTTATTTTCAAATTATTAGAGATTATTGGTTGTCTAGCATTATGGCATGTTGCCGTTCTCTCAGCCTTCTAACAGATTACAGTAAAAATACATTTCAGTATTGTAGTTCTTAGATTTGTTGTAGATAAATCTGGTTGAGGCTGTGTCAGTGTTTACAGACAGGGAACAATATATATATCAATGTTGATTTATGATTACTCCTTTTCCAAAACATTGTAGAATAACTTTCCTAGTAATAAGAAAATGCATTCTTTGTTTTAACTTTGTAATAATTCAAGGTGGATGATGAGGGGGTTATTGGTTTAGGTAGAATTAGGGGGAGTGTGGCTTGACAGGGTGAGTTGATGAAGGTTAAGTAAGGAGAAAATTGTATTGCTTTGGGGTGCATGTATAGGTTCTCCACCTGGTATTAACCCTCTGAGGTGTATATTTTGGGGAAGAATGATGCAAAAACCAGATAGGATTGGAAAACAGGTTGGGAGAAAGAGGCATAAAATACAGTTAAAAATATTTTGGCTAGCTAGCCTCTGTCTTTGCCACATTACCGTTAGTTTTCATCTACATTTTGTTAAAGCTAGCTTTTCTCTGCGTTTGACCTGAAGCTGGTACTGACAGGGCTGATTACCCATTCTGGCTGCTACCATTTGCAGTCAAAGTGCATGCAACAAACTGTCTATATCCCCTTTTTAGGGAAAATAGTAATTTTATTCTTCGTTGGAAGAGGAGGATTAAGGAAGGCTTAAGAAGTCTGGGAAAACACTGAGAATATTCTGATTACTTCAACAAAAAAGCACAGTCTGTTAAACTGTTGCCTTTTTCAATCTCTGAAATTGATGGGGAAGGGAAGGGTAGAATATGGCAGCATGTTAGCTCTGATGGAGAAGAGCCTGAAGAGAAGAAATTCTTTCGGATGTCTTAACCTTACAATTGAAATGATTCCTCAGGATGGTGGTAGAGAAGCAAAGCACAGCACTATAATTACCAGCGCTCTACTTGGCACGTTTCTTTTTAGCTTGCTCCTTAAAAAGCAGTAAATGCACAGAGCAAGTTCAGAAACGTGGAATGCTGACATAATGAGAAAAGTGACATGAGTAGATACTACCTCTCTGGTTTCAAGCTGATCCTTTAACTCTGTGCACTGTCCCTTAGAAAGCAATGCTGGGAAGGAGAGGGAGCTTCCAGAATAATTCAAAAAACTGAGTAATGTTACTGTTGCAATAATTTCTGTCAATTAGCGTAAGTTCTAGTGTTTTTCTAGGGGAAAATACTTTGTGTTTATTTGAGACAGGATGCAGTATTTACATTGCTGGAGGAGCCTTTGAATGATGGATTGAATCAGCAGAAAAGGAAATCTTTAGTTTTGTTGTTAGCATCCTGTTTTGAGCTACAGCTGTATTTAGCATGGTTTCTCTCTCTAAAAATTAGGTCTAGAATTGATTGTATTCTGAGCTTGTTCAGGACTGTGTGCATTCAACCCTACCCGGTTTAGCATGTCTGTCTCATGGTGTTAGAAGTGCAGTGACCTTCTGAACTGTGTAAAATAAAATGTTGACTATTGCAAGTAATCAGGTCAACACGATCAAGCTCTTTCTGGAAACTTAGTAGATTTTTATCCAAACTCTTTAGATGGAGAGTGAGCTCAGATTCTCAGTCTTTTGATTACTGGAGACCACATAATTCCCAGCCTAATTTTCCTTCTGATTGGTTTTTAATTGTTTGTTTTTCTTATAAGTTTGTCCTGTGCTTTGAATTACTTTCTCAGTCCAAGTGTTCTTCCTTTTACATATCAGTCTTTTGTCTCTTTTATTAAATATGAACTGAATTGGTTTGGTCATTTGAATTTGTGGCACATTCCCCACCCCACGGTTGAATGACCCCGTAAGTCAGTGAAGGCTGGAGACAAACTGGCTGGAAAGAAACTTTGAAGAAAAAGTACCTGAGGGCCCTAGTGTATAAGAGTTTAAACATGAACTAGAGAGGTCTTATGGCAAAAGAAGTCCAGTTGCATCCGAGCTGTAAGAGCCAGAGTGTAGCAGCAAGCATGCTTCGGAAAAGCAAGGTCTCCAGTCTTGGCCGTGTTGTGCTGCTGTACTCCTAGCAGCAGATGAGCTGTAATATCAGGCTGTGTTTCTCACTTACTCAGTTTCAAACTAGGATACAGCTCTTTTCATAATTATTTTTCTCTTTGAAAAAATCTGTTAAGTAGGTGCTCAGTACATTTATATTTTCGCAAAAAAACCCCAAAAGTCTCATTGGTTTGAGAACTCTTAAGATACAAAAAGTTTCTCTGTGATGAGAGTCGCTGACCATAGGCCAGGATTTCTGTACGTGTGTAATCAGTTTAATGTTACTTTCTGTGCTGGAAATGGGGAAGAGTAAATTTTTTTTCAGTTTGGTCAGTATCTGTGGACAGAAGTTGATCACCGAAATCAGTTTTTGCCACACTGTCAAATCCTATGTCTGTATCACTGTGCTTCTCTGTTGATATTACCATTCATATGTTGTTTCTTACTCTTCTGTAGCGTAAAGACTCTTCTCCGTTTCCACAGCAGACAGCCAGTTAATTTATTAGGTTTATTACTGAAAGGCTTATTCTGCCTACTTATAATAATCGTTAATAAGAATAACCTTTTAATGCTTCGTCAACCAGCTTGCTTCGTGTAACTAAAATCACTTTCTGATGTAGAACAGATGACGACAATGTTCTCTTGAAACATTTTCGTATTCACTTAGGGCATTGCATTCTTTTTATTTCTGGTGGCAGTATTATCAGCACTAGATGTGCAGTTAGAATATATGGTGTCCTGCTAGTGTGATTTTGACCTGTCTTTTCCTGATGTTTAGAAGTTTGTGCAGATGGGGGGTTGTGGGACACCAGTGGCAATTTTAGCAGTGTTTGGAAAGGAAGTGTGGGATGTTTAATTCTAACACTTTCTGCTCTGCTTCCTGCTACCACCTCCTGATGTTTGTGAGTGATACTTACAATACTGTTCTTCAAAGCCATTGTTACTGTAAGAGGGAGCTGTCTCTCACATCTTTTTCTGCTGTGAACTGTGGATGCTTACCCTACACATTTACATTCATATTTCATATGTGCCAACATCGTGATCTGAGATATAAATGTATTGAGCATTTCTGAGTCGTTATTGAAAGTACTACAGGGTCTGCTTTGAGAAAAGCTTTAGTCTGTGGTTTCCCTACCTCTGTGTGTTTGTATAATCTCAATGTTTAAATTACTATTTGGCACTAATCATTTGTTATTTTGTCAGTATATACATGTGGACACAACTCGCCAAAGCCGGATTTAGGTGATTTTCAATAGTGATGTCTCTGTGTCTGTAATTTGTCTTTTTGCTTTGGTAGCAGTTTTCTTTGTGAAGTTGAGTATCTGCTGTTTCATTTGGGGCCTCAGAAACAGAACTTGGCTATTTCAGCTAAATGTGAATTTGTTTTTAACCCAGGTAGACTATGAATGATGCAAGTAAAATTAAATTTTAACACCAAGCTCTTTGTAATAGCTGCAGGTTGACATTTGTGCTCAGTGTGTCTAGTTATCTGTTATAGACTTTGGTTTGGGTTAAAAGATTCTTCCAAAGGTATATCAAGAGTTTCCATTAGTAATACAAGTCTACCACACTTTTTAAATTGATTTTGCCTTATGAATGCTGGTTAACAGATGCAAGAAGACTACTAAATACCTTCCACGGAAGGGACTTCAGTGGATTCTAGCATAAAATACGTTTTTGGAGGTGAATCATATCTCAAATTAGGTTTCAGTAGTGCTAAGTTGTCTATGAACCTAAGTCCCAGTGAAAGTCGAAGGAATTCAAGCTTCGGAGACTGCTGGAAATTTAGCCTTGTGATATTCTTTTGTTCCATAGATTAGTGGTTTTTTCCATGTGCTGATACTTACTGATGTGTTTGAGCAGCATTGACATTTTATGCTTCTGTGTATGCGGTTGTGTAATGTAGCGCAAAAGAAAATGCACTGAATCAGAGCATGAATTTTAATGAGTCTTCCTGTGATTACACAGAAATTTCATGAGAAATAACGTCATATATGAAAAGGTATATTTTACTGGATCAAGTGAGTTGTTTACATCAGTTTGATGATTCATTGAGAGGAAATTAAAATTTGAAGAGTACATTTTTAGTAGGATCGCTCTTCTTTCTCCTGGCTACATCAGGAATGAAAAAGTTTTGTCCTTAAATAAAGAAATAGCCTCTGCTAACATCATGTGTTGTTAGCGTATGATCAAATAACAAACACTCAAGGGGCAAGGAACATTCAGGCTCACCTGTTCGTTTTTCTTTTTAATTCATACAACCCACTTATACTTTCAAACTGTGTTTCTGTATGACATAGCCTTCTGGAAATAAACGTTGTGAATTATCTTCTGACATGTAGCTTATCTTCTGAAGTATTGTACTGTGATCTTTACTTAATGCAATTCAGCCTTTACAAAGGGAAGAGAAATCTGTCAAATTTGTCTAACAGTTGCAAGATGAGCTCTGTTCTTAAACTTTACAGAACTACAAATAGCAGTAATACACATTTAAGATTTGGAGGGCTGGCCTGTAAAATCAAAGGAATGGTTTGTCCTGGAAAAATAATGCAAATTACTTACTTTCAATTTTATTTTTTTAAACTGGATCAGTTTCTGATTCTAGTTCAACAGCGGATGCACACACGTTTTTAAGGATGAATAAATGAGGAGCTCAGCTATGTAATTAGTGCCATCTCAATGTCTTGCTGGAGGCTGACAGCACTGTGATAGGTGCAGATGTTTTGTGTGACAGCAAGGTTATATGTAATTGTGATACAGCTTATGTAATTTGTCCTCAAAGGAGGATGCTGTCTGGATGAGGGGTGTCTCTGTAATTGCTTCTTCATGCGATCAAAGAAAGATGTGTCTTGTATATGTAAGACCAGGTACCATTTCACATTGCAAAGTAAAGATTGCTTATCATCAATGAAGGTGATTGGGGCTGTGGAGATGATCAGAGGGCTGGAGCACCTCCCATACGAGGACAGGCTGAGAGAGTTAGGGTTGTTCAGCTTAGAGAAGAGAAGGCTCCAGAAAGACCTTAGAGCAGCTTAGAGTACCTGAAGGGCCTACAGGAAAGCTGGGGAGGGCATTTGACAAGTGCATGGAGTGACAGAACAAGGGGGAACAGCTTTAAATTGGAAGGGGAAAGATTTAAGTTGGACATTAGGAAGAAATTCTTCCCAATGATGGTTGTGAGGCCCTGGCCCAGGTTGCCCAGGGAAGCTGTGGCTGCCCCATCCCTGGAGGGGTTCAAGGCCAGGTTGGATGGGGCCTTGGGCAGCCTGGGCTGGTGGGAGGTGTCCCTGCCCGTGGCAGGGGGGTTGGGACTGGATGGCCTTTAAGGTCCCTTCCAACCCAAACCATTCAATGATTCTGTGCCTTGCCATGAGGACTGTCAGCAGAAACTTGATTAGTGGGTTTCGTTAGTGAGAGTAAATGACAATGTAAGACAGTATGGAGTATAAAAGGATTTTCTCTGAGAAGGCCAATTTTTTTAGTCAGTAGAGGAATATAGCTGACTTCTGTGTGTAGTGTGAAGGTGGAGTAGGAGTAAATGTTAACTGAGACATCAGAATAATGGTTTCTTGAGTGCATACCTTCTCTTTCTAAATCTGAGTTTTACCAGTTTCAGTATTCTGGAATGGCATGTGACAGCAGTAGCAGTTTTAACTGTGTTAAATATCTCTTACAGCATTAAAAATGATAATTTTGAGACTCTTCCATGGGTTAGCACTCTTGTGCAGAAGCATTCAGCTTCTGCTTGGTAGCTAAAATCAGAGAAAAGTCTGTCATTCCCAAGTGTTCTGTCCTGTTCAGGTGTGCTTGGTTAATACACATAATACTTCCAGCGGAGGTGACTGTGTTAGCTCTTTAAGTGAGTTTGCCATCTGTAGCTGTCTGAAGGAAGGAAGGGAGGAAGGTGTGCATTCTGATTTCCAAATCCTTGACTGCTTGTGATACAAAAGAAGCTCCTGGTGTGGTGTCTTTTCGTATCTCTTCTGCTGCGCATACATCTAATTGTATCTTTACGTGTCCCTGTGTCTGTATCACAAACAGCAGTTTACTGGATCATCATGTACTTCAGAGAGCACATAGCTCTATGTGAAAATAGAACCAGGCTCAGTTCTACCACCAGACACAGATTTGCTGCCTCCACTTCAGTCAGGTGTTCTCTTCAAAATACCTTCCTCTTTCACTTCTTCTTTTGCTGTACTCCATATAAAGTAACTTCTCAGACTTTTAGGGTTTTTCTTTTCCATTGTATTTTATCCCCTTCTCCTTGTTCTTCCTCTCTCAGATTCTGACTCCTGTTGACAGTGGGGAAAGAAGCTCAAGACACCTCCAAATGGTTAGGGATACTCCAGACTGTAGCATCATGTTTGTTCTTATCCATAAACTTTGTTTCTTTGCAAAGTTTTAACATGCCTTTAAAAATGTTTCTTGTTTCACCAAAAGAAAGTAGTCTGCTCTGACTTCCAGCACTAGATGGCTTTTGGAATGGTACAACTGTAATGCTGGACCAAAACACAGAATCATTGAACGGTTTGGGTTGGAAGGGATCTTAAAGATCATCTAGTTCTAACTCCCCTGCCGTGTGCAGGGACACCTACTACTGGATCAGGTTCCTCAGAACTCCATCCAACCTGACCTTGAACACTTCCAGGGATGAGGCACCCAGGACCTCTGTGTGCTACCTGTGCCAGTTCCTCACCACTCAGAGGAAAAAAATTTCTGAGAGAAATGTCTGTAAAAGTTCCATCCTCCATCATACGAAGTCATCTCTTAAATGGGAGAGGCCGCTATGGCAGTATGATCTGCTGAGTGAGAGCAGCCCAGAGATTAGTATGTTGTGAAACAAAACCTCTGCTTGAACTTCTGCGTTCATCTCAGTTGGCATCCCTGCCTGCAGGATACAGAGTTATGACGGACGTCAAGGTATGTCAATTCTAATTTCCCTAAGCTCTCACTTAGAGATCCTGAGCTTGTCTGGCAGTGCCAGCCTGCCGAGTTCCCTCCTTCCTTGCTGCTGGCTGCTTGGTGCCGCTGCGGCGCACGGCTCTAGCGGTTGTGCTAGCTGAGCTGCTGTAGCAGCCTGCTCTAAGTCAGGCTGCTGAATTGATCCACTTGGCAGCGTTGCTTTGCAAGTGGTGCATTGGTGTGGTTGGGAGGGGGTGAAATATTGAGCAGAGGGGCCAGAATCAGTGTCTGGGAGGACAGGGCAGAGGAAAAGGAGAAAACTGAACTCCTTCAGCTTGGCTTCTTACAAAAGAAGCCTATATATACTATACTTGTAAAAGTATACGTTCACTTTCAAGACTTTTTATTCTTGGCATTTTATTCTTGGCATTTCCTTGTTATGAGGAGGGGCAGGGTTTCCAGCTTGCATGAGCAACAAAGAGGAGGGCTCAGGCAGCTGCAGAGAACAGAGGGACCCATCCCTGGTATTTGATGGGGGAAGGACCCTAATCACCCCCAGAATTCCAAATCCCTTTCCATAGGTTAGGTGATAGAAAGAGAAGTTTGCAGACATTCAGAGCAGCAGAGACCCCCAGTTTCCAACTCCCAAAGGAGAAACTGTATTCTTCTTCAGTCACTTTTGCAGATCCCTGCTTACAGGGAGCAGTGGCAGGAGCTCAGCCTCACAAGGATTCAGATACCAATGCCCATGGAAATATTGAGGCTCCTCAGTGTAGATATGCAGTAAATCATAAGACCACCTTGATGATCATCCCTGTACTTCCATCCTGTTACCATGGTTAGTGCTGCTTGTAGGCACTTTTTCCCTTTCCCCATCAGTTTCCCCTTCTCAGTTTTCATCTTGCAGTCTTTTTGCGTGCCTTTCCTTTAGCAGTCCTTGTTTCCTACGTTTCCTGAACCCATTCCAACATACAGTTTATTTCAAATTATTTTGGATGCCCTCTGAAGTTATCTGCAATGCTCATTACAGTTTTCTCAAAATAAAAGTCTTTGACAAAATGTTGACTTTAAAAAAACAATTTAGACTTGTTGAACAGGTTCAGTGGGCAGGTGTGCAGAGGTTGTGTGTCTTCAAGGTGTCCAGCTTTTGGAACCTAATAGGAGGAAAAGGGGGTTGGCTACTTAGTCTGTTTGTGCCCAAGTAATTTATTTAGTTTGTTTAAACTAGTATCAGAACTTTTAACTCCTGCAAGTTTGGATTTTTATCTTTGTTTTTCTGAGGGTATATTTGCTGCAATGAACTGGATGGGATAGGTCTAATATAATCAGATATTTTTGCTGTAGGAGATGGCTCTGAGGAGGCAAAAATAAAAAGTTCATCCAAGAACATCAACTTTTTCATTTTCATGAAGGGGTCAGAAGTGATGTGTTTGGGAATATCTTGCTTTCAAATCTTAAAGTGCTCACCTTACTCTTTGATGTTCATGAGCCCTTAGGATCATCTTAATAAGAATGTGAATTTTGGAGTTTAGGGAAACATATCTTGACTTCCACTGCTAACTTTTCAGAGCTTGCTTCTAATATTGATCTCGTAATATTTTCTGAGATTATTCCTTAATTTATGTTAATAATGAATGCATACATGGTGAGCAGATCTGCTTCTCTCAGTCTTTTTGGAATTGATACTCTTGAAGTTGAGAAAAAAAGTAGTTTATGGGAAGTGGCAGTACCATTTCACATTCTTTCTGAGTGTGGAGTCCCACCAGCAGCAAAACCTGATCTAAGCCCATGTTATGTCACTGAAGGGAACGATCCCACTTTTTCCCCTGGCTGTGCAGCCCTGCCTTCTGTAATAGCCCATATTGGATTCTTATTTTCTCTTTCTAAGTGGATGAGCATGTTGATCTGATTTACCATGCAGTTGCTGCGACGTCAGAACCTTCTGGAGGAAGGGAAAAAAACATGTAAAAGGGATTTGGGACTACAAATTGCTTCTGTGGGTGGCAGCACTGTCTTAAGCTGACTTAAATGTATCGTGAAACTGCATGTTGCTTGAAGGAAAAAAGGTAGATGCTCCTGATTCTGAAACACTGTTTTTCTTTCTTAGGGTCCTAATAACATCTCAGAGCAGAATGTTATTTGAAACTGTAGTAATCCAGTTAAAAAAATAGATCTAGGGGAGCTAATGTGACTCCCTTTTCTGCAGGGGAAAAGATGAAGATACTGGTAAAGGCTAAGAGTAGTGACCTGTATTTGATGTGTCTTGCCTAAGGTGCCACAGTTCATATGGGATTTTTTGTCATGATGTTTTGCAGCAGTTTTCATTGTGATACCTGAACTTCCGCTCTGGTTAAATGTGTGATGTGTTTGCTATTAAAACAGAGATTGCCTTTCAGTAAAATAAGCCGCAAAGTGAATTGAAAGGCTTGTACACTTGTTTGCTGGCAGATAAGAGGAACAGAATCACACAGCTGCAAAACTTAAACAATTGCAAAGATCAGTAAAAGCCAGAAAATGAGTTGTCAGACTTATCTTCTGGTCACCCATCTGTTGTGTTTGCTAAAGCTTGTTTTCAAAAAAAACTTGTTATGATGTGTCTGAGGAAATCTGCTGCGTGTTTGCAAGGGGTAGGACTTTGAAAAATTGTGACCCTGGTTACTAGGAAAACCCCATGTCCCATACCTTTGTCTCCAGAAAATGGAAACGTTCAAGCCACTCAGTGTTTGAACACTTGAACACTTATGCTGAAACAATAAGTCAGATGAAAAATAATTTCATGGTAAGTAAATAGAGTTAGAAAGTTGTCATATAAGGGAATATGGGAAATCATTAACCCTGCAGATAAGCTTCTCGGAGCTGTTGTAATTTAAAGAGGAGATTTAGTATGATTTCCTTCTTATTCCTTTCAGTAATAACAGGAAATAAACAGGGAACTAAAACTATAAACATAAACTAATAGAAGTTAAGATTTATTTGATTAGGTAAGAGGTAATCTAGTGATTTATTTTTATATGGCTCTTTAAAAAAAAACCAAAACTTATTTGAGAGTATTCCTTTTTCGAGTTTCTAAATAAGTGTTCATAACCACTGCAGGAGTTCTGTCTGAGCCTGCCTGTGGTAAGAACATGGAGAAAAGGCTTTTGTAATAATAAGGCAAATTTCCCAGCTGCATTTACTTTCCCCTTTCTCCTGTCTTATGTATTTAATCCTGTTTCATAACTAGCTGCTGTGACTTACTTGTGGTATTAGTCTCCCAAATAGTTCCCATCAAACTTCTTGTATCGTAACTGTTATTTAGACAGAATTAAAATGTGCCATAGGCACTCAAGGTACTTTTAAGTAATTCACTTTCAAGAAAACTTGCTTTCAAATAAATGGGAAGCTTTTATCTGTTTCCTGTAAGTTTGCCCTTTGTTTTATTCATCTTAATAAAAATACATTATCTACTGGAAAATACCTCTGTTTTTCATAGAAGGGATCAGTGAAAAGGTTTTAGATAAAGTATTTCGGGAACAATAATTTTCCTGCCGCTGAGTATCTGAAGAAGGATTTGTTAAATGATAGAAACCCCACAATTATAGCGTGGTCCGTATTACAAGTACTTAGTATAAAGTGATTGCACGATAAGAACCTTTCTGTGTATTCTGTACCTGTATGAAATAATTCCCTATCTAGATAAGCCCTGTAACTCAGTGGCCATTTGGTAGTCTGTGGGTCCCAGATGGGTTTGGTAGGATTAAATTTTTGTGGACAACTATGCATTTATCCTGGTGGGGAAAATTAAGGAAAAAAGTCTAACCCATTCTCTTTTTACATTTGTCACTTAAAGAATCAGCATTTCCTGTGCTTTATTCTGTGTATTTTTATATTCTTTCATTTCTGTTCCCTTATACCTTATTTTATGCCCTTTGTAATTTTCCTCTTTGCTTCTTATCTGTGTGCCTGGTTTGCCTTTTGGCAGAATTATGTAACTATGAGGTTTCTGGAAAAATCTGATGCATTTGTGGTAATATTTGAAATAGAATATTTGTCTTCCAAGATCATTTGTAATTCTTCAGTTGGCAGAAGCATACTCAGATTGCCTTGAAAAGTGCGTTTATGCTGGCGTTTGTCAGTATGGGCTTGTGACTGGTTGTGCGAAATTCTAAATATCTTTACTGCTTTGAAGATGGATTTTTATAAATCCATGAAAGAGTAATGAAGTGAAGGGCTTAGCTTGTAGGACACAGGGCTGTTGAACAGGAATAAAAGAACGTCCTCTCTTGTTGGATTCTTTCAGTATTTTGCTGACTCAGCCTCTCACTGCAGCAGCAGTTCGTGCAGGTCGGCTTCCGTGGGAAGCGGTGTGATCTGTAGAAGAAATGTAGAAGACGCAGCTCTGCCAGGGTCAGTCTGACACAGCCATTGCAGTGGTGTCACTGCCTCCAGAGATGCCTGTTCCTCAGGAGACTCATTCCTCTGTCCATTTTTTTCACATTTTGAGGTTGTAGAGAGGAGAGTGCTGGCCTCTTCTCCCAAGTGACAGGAGACAGGACAAGAGGGAATGGCCTCAAGCTCCGCCACGGGAGGTTTAGGCTGGACATTAGGAAAAAGTTTTTCACAGAAAGGGTCATTGGGCAGTGGCAGAGGCTGCCCAGGGAGGTGATTGATTCACCTTCCCTGGAGGTGTTTAAGGTATGGGTGGATGAGGTGCTGAGGGACATGGTTTAGTGTTTGATAGGAATGGTTGGACTCCAGCCCTGTTCAATGTCTTTATCAATGACCTGGATGAAGGCATCGAGTGCTCCCTTAGCAAGTTTGCAGATGACACTAAGCTGAGTGGAAGTGTGGATCTGCTGGAGGGTCGGGAGGCTCTGCAAAGGGATCTGAACAGGCTGGACTGCTGGGCTGAGACCAACGGCATGAGGTTTAACAAGGCCAAATGCCGGGTCCTGCACTTGGGGCACAACAACCCTGTGCAACTACAGACTAGGAGAAGCCTGGCTGGAAAGCTACCAGGAGGAGAGGGATGTGGGGGTGTTGGTTGACAGTGACTGAATATGAGCCAGCAGTGTGCCCAGGTGGCCAAGAAGGCCAATGGCATCTTGGCTTGTATCAGGAATGATGTGGCCAGCAGGACCACGGAGGTTATTCTGCCCCTGTACTCAGCACTGGTGAGACCGCACCTCGAGTACTGTGTTCAGTTCTGGGCCCCTCACCACAAGAAGGATGTTGAGGCTCTGGAGCGAGTCCAGAGAAGAGCAACGAAGCTGGTGAAGGGGCTGGAGAACAGGCCTTATGAAGAGTGACTGGGAGAGCTGGGGTTGTTTAGCCTGGAGAAGAGGAGACTGAGGGGAGACCTCATTGCTCTTTATAACTACCTGAGGGGAGGTTGTGGAGAGGAGGGAGCTGGCCTCTTCTTCCAAGTGACAGGGGACAGGATGAGAGGGAATGGCCACAAGTTCCACCAGGGGAGATTTAGGCTGGACATTAGGAAAAAATTTTTCAAGAAAGGATCATTGGGCACTGGCAGAGGCTGCCCAGGGAGGTGGTTGATTCACCTTCCCTGGAGGTATATAAGGCACGGGTGGATGAGGTGTTAAGGGGCATGGTTTAGTGTTTGATAGGAATGGTTGGACTCGATGATCCGGTGGGTCTCTTCCAACCTGTTTTTTCTATGATTCTATGACTCCATGATCCGGTGAGTCTCTTTCAATCTGGTTATTCTATGATTCTATGATTTACAAAGCAGTGCTACACCTCACTTCTTTTTCTGCGTCTGCCAAAAGAAGCATCTTTACCTGGGACACTGCTCTGTCACCTTGGAAAAAAGGAGGAATACAGATATCTTGGTGGTGTTCTGCAGTGGAGAGCATGATTTTAACAGGGCCTTGCATTCACCAGATCCCAAGAGCTCTCCTGAGGTTTTGCATATTCAGGGTCGCAGCTGTTCCTTCATTTGGTGAACTAATAAATTTAGAAGCTGCCCTGCAGGTGACCCAAAGTGCATGTAAATTTTGCAGTCTGCAGCGTTCAATGTGACTGAGCACTGAAGTGTGCAGTGAGTGCGCCGGGATTTGACCAAGTGAAAAGATTGGACTCCACCATGCGTGCTTCTGCCTTTCCTCTGCCTGGCAAGAGGAATTGCAAAAGTTTCACCTCAATTTTCAGATGTGTCATAGAGCTTTTTCAGGACGTATATTTCCCTTGGAATGTACTTCAGCTGCCAAACTAAGTGGTTTTTCAAGTAAATGCTCACGCAGCTAAGTCTGTAAAATCACATACGCGGAAGGTTTGGGGTTTTTTTATTAATAGCTGCCCTTTATGACTGCATTTGCACACATTACTGCCTGTGGTATCATGTGAGAGCATTAAAAAGTCAAATAACCATTACTTCCTACATTACCTTTTTTGTTTGTAGCAGAATACATTCTGGTTGTTGATAAATCTACTTCTTGCTTACATTATAAATGATGTTTTTCAATGAATGTGATTAAAGAAAAATTACTTTGCACATTTAAGTTATGATCCCAGTGAAAAAAGGAAGCCAGTCAGTTTTCCTGTGTAGAAAAGGGTTCTCCGGCACACATCAGATTTTGAATCTTCAGGATTTTAATGCAGCTCAATGGAAAAGACTTAATCCTCTGTACACGATGGACAGTAGAGGTCTCCTCTGTCTACAGGAGAGCAGTAATTCTGACTACCTTTCTCAGAAGACCTTTTCTTACAAGGTCTGTAGTAAGGACACTAAGGTCCAAATATCCTTGAACCTTTTAATATAGTGGTTATGGATTTGTAAATGATTGTATTGAAGATTAAATGAGATAAATGGAGATCAGCAAGTACATGCATTTATTTACTGAGGAAAGGCTGCATAGGCTCTGGTTGGCAAAAGTCTCTTGGACATTTATGAGCTCTCCAGTGGTGACTTTGGCTTTGCTTTTGTATGCTGTCTCAGTAAGGATCTCAAGTGCTTAGGGTACTCAACGCATTATGAACCAAATGCAAAGGTACCTCTTGGGAAATGGTTGTGGGACTGTTTCGTGACAAAGCTTTCAAGCAGTGCAACCAAAGCAAGAGACATGGTGTTCATCCACAGCCACATGTCTGTGGCCAAGATAAGTAAAGGTAAATGCTGGAAGCATTTAGAAAAGGAGAGGTTGGCAAATTTTCAGAGGTTGTGTTGTAGATTGTCTCATTTTTCCCTCAGGTTTATGGCATTGGATATTTAATGGGAACTGGAAGATGAAACCTTTCAGGGAAGCAAGCAAATCAGCTGTTGAGAAGTATCTTGCCTCCGTACATGCAGGAATATTTTCCTCAGTTTAGACTCAGGAAAGCCATGAGCTGGAATGTGCTTTTTTCACAGATATCTCTCCAGCTTATTTTGTGTACCAACTCCCAACCATACACATTTCTTGTGGTGTTGTCTTTTGGGCATCATGTTGTAAATTTCTGAACCCTGTTTTATAGGTTTCCTTTGATCTCTGGGATCGCAGACAGATTCAGGGTAGAACGGATGGTAGCATGACAAATAGTCAGTCCACTCTCATGCTGAAAGCAAGATCAGTGCTTGATCCCAACCATGTTGGTTGGAACTCTTTCTCCTCAGGTCTTGAAAGCCTCCATGGTAGAGATTGCACAACTTCTCTGGACAACCTGTTCCAGTGCTCAGGTATCTTCAGGTCTCAGTTTGCCCAGTCTCCCTTTGGAGACTGTCATTCAAATCACTCTTGCACCAGCAACATGAAGGTCAAGCTGTTGTACACTGTTGACTTGACAAAACGAGGCTAAAGATGCGCTCCAAGTCTTTTCTTTCTGTGGTGTCAGACCTTCATCCAACTGTCAGTCTGCTCTTCATTGTCAATCTGTTCCCTGCTCTGCCCCTACTGTAGTGACTCACACTGAGACTGCATTAGCTGCCACTGTAGCCTAGGCTTTTAAAATACCAAACTGGAGGTAGCTGTATCATCAAAGATGATCCAAACACGCCTTGCTAAATTATCCGGTGGTGGTTCTAAGCATCACAGCATAATCTGTCAGGGTAATTTAGCAACTACTGCATATCAGTTTCTTGTTTCTGATCCATTTTTTAGTGCATTATTTCATCACACTGTAAATGACAGTTCTTTGTGATATTTCTGTCCTTTTATTCTCTTTTTAGTGAAATACTCGCCTATCCTGCTTCAGCTAATGGAGAAAAAGGTAGCAAAAGGTCCTTACGTGGTGGATGCTGCTATTTGCATGAGTGATTCATGTGTATTCTTACAGTATACCACCTGCCTGAATACAATTGGTTCTTTTCTTCAAAACAGGGAGTGTAGTTTTAAAGCATCTTTGTCAAAATATTTCTGACTTCTTTGTTATCCTTAAATTGCAATCCTTAATAATGTGAAAATGGCATTTTCCTCATTTAATGCAATCAAAGGAGAGATTAAGAGACAGGTTACAACACTGAATCTCTGAAATTATTCTTCATAAACCTTCACTAAAAAGAAAATCACTACTAGGCTAAGCTTTAAGAACTCCAGCACTTTTCTGGAATCTTAATGCTGATTGCGAAACTCAATGTATTTTCTTTTTTTAGTGTTTCTGCTCTGGAAAACAGTTTTCCATAAATCTTGAAATGAACATATACCTTTTTCTAGTATTAGCAAGACGTTTTTCCATGTTGCCATCATGGTCAGGATTTTAGAAGGAGCCAGACTGGTGCAGGGGCAGTTTGAGTACTCCTGTGCCGCGTTTTTGGGACTACAAGTGTGTGTCAGAGAAAATGAGGTGTTTCCAGGTTGGGTGCGTGAATCTTACTGACTTTGCTTTAGCACTGGCCACGCCACTGAAATGTTTATACCACATTCTCCGTTCCTTTGGGCTTCAGGAAGGCATTTTAGTACAGGCACATTAATGGATCCAAACTGTTACAGCCTCCAAAACATCATTCTACTAAGCCTACAACTGCCTGGCTAGATCTGTACCTGCCACCTCTGGAAGATGCTGGAGTGGGGTTTGAAAGCACTAGTAGACTCAAGCTACTTTATCTATTTGGGCACACTTAGTGGCTTGTTCTGCAGCGTTTTTATTTTCTGGAATTTTCCACTACCCAGGATACCTTCATTATCTCATAACATAAGTTAATGGAGAGCAGATTGTATTCAGATCTTATTTATGGAGTGTTTTAAGGGACGTGGTTTAGCAGTGGAGGTAGCAGTGTGAGGCTTACAGTTGGACTTGATAATTGTTCAGATTGGAAAAGATCTTTAAGATCATGTGATATGTGGCATTTAAAGATGAATGACAGTGCATAATTCAGGAAAATACTGTTTAGGAGATTTTTTTTTAATTGAAATATCTTGATGCAGTTAAATAATTGTCTCAAAAATCTAGGCACAAGATTATGAATAAATGTTTACATATTTGCCCTGAGCTGGACTCCCACAGGATTTTATTATTCAGATTAGCAGGTAAACATTGTATGTTATAAACTGCCTGAAGTATAAATCTGCTGAATATCAAAACCACTTGTCACGAGCATTAGCTCAAATTAAAATGCACCAGACAGGTAAAGGATTTACAGGATAAAAGGTAAAATATTCTGCTTTTGATTAATTGCTATCAAGTAATAATAGGAAAAGGCAGGATGTCCCAACAGCCCTTTTGTTTCACAAATTGTATTCTGACCATGAACAAGTCTGTTGATTGCTTTCTTTGAGGCCTAGAGTATAAACAATCACTTAATACCATCTTTAAGACAAATTAGTCTTATTTCATTAAGTAATAGGAATATGACATTACACCCTTTTTTGGTGTGTGCAATGCTCAGTTTTTAATTTGCTCTTGCCTTTCGTTTTACCTTGTTATGGTCCTAATTCATTAATCTCTCCACATTTAGTAAAGTTTCTAAGTCTTGGTTAAATTTGTGCTCTACTGAGCTGTCACGTGTTTCTAAATGTGAACTGAGAATGCTGAGGCTATTGTTCTTTATAGTGTATCTTATGTCCTCAGTATAGATGAAATGAATAACTGATTAAATCGTGGAAGTCACGCCCAGAGGAAAGGAGTGCATCAGTGTACTAGATTGCATCCTCCCAGATTAATGTGGAGAGAGCCCTCTTAATCTCCTCAGTTCCTTACACTCTTGGAGATGGCAGTGAAAGCTTAGTATTACATTAATTATTTTTTTAATCCAATGCAAAATTACTTCATTTACTGTTTATGAATCAGTTTAGAAGTATGTATGGAATCATGTTTGACCTGTGGGTCGCTAAAAACAATATACACAATTGTTAGTTTGCAATAGGTTGTTTTATTTAATTTTGAAGTGCAGGAATTGTTTTGCTGACATCTGTTATCTCTAGGAATATAATTAACTATTGTTCCTTAAGTATTTTCTGTTGTAAAGCATTCTTAGACATATAGTTTTGTCCAGGCTAAAGTTGGCTTTTTAATTTTCTGGAAGGATTAAATTAAGGGTTGCTTTTGGGGGCTTTTTTTCGGTTGATTGTTAGGCTAGTGGACAGCTGCATCAATTGCTAGTGAAGTCCTGGATGGTCAGCTTCAGTTGAAGGGTCAGAAGCCAAAATCAGAAAACCACAAGAGATTAGAGTAGTTCGGATTTGGATGGTGGGGATGGTGAAGGATGAACCTTAAGACTGTGAGTGGGTGTGCACCGTGAGTGGAATGCAAAGGGTAAATTGCGTACTTCAAGGGCGTTTGCATCATAGAATTATAGAATCACCAGGTTGGAAAAGGCCCACCAGATCATCGAGTCCAACCATTCCTATAAAATTCCTATCATTTGAGACAATGCTTCTGCCTGAAAAGGCTTTTTCTCTTCCTATGCTGTTTGTGAGCTTGCTCCCTTCCTATGTTGGTGTTAATGTTAGTGTTTGTGGGGTTTTGTGGTAAGTCACCTTAGCTCACAGAGGAGATGAACCCCTCCAGACAAAAATAAGTGATTGGAAAAGATGGAGAGAATGTGTCATCCAAGTGTATTTATGGGTGCTTGTGTCATGTAAAGAGTTCCATAAATCAGTGAGAGTGACAGCTAGGGATTTCATAGATGAAAATAAAAGTTGGAAACAGTATGAAGCTGAATAGGATTAAAAACTGTTTAAAGATGGGGTAAGAGACCGTTGAAAACATAGACTTTTGTGTTGTTTTTTTTTTAATATTAGGCTTTAAGCCTGCAATTCTTACCTTGATATCATAAGGGCAGTAGCACTGTGTCTTAACATTGCAAGTACTGTTATACTTCAATTAGTGTGACCCTTTCTTTTCACTTTCTAATATCTGGTGGCCACAAACAATGTAGTGAGTGGCTGGTAAGCAATGAGTTTTCAGGGGATTCTGTGGTGTTGAGAGGTGTGTTGCAGTTTCACAAATAGCTCCTTCAGTGGCAGATCTGGCTATAGCAGTCCTGTAGATGTGCTTCATGGTAGATCCTTAGGACGTGGTTGTAGCATGGCTGACAATCCTGTTTTTTGACGCACGTCAGTTCTCCAGTGTAATTTACCACCCACCTCCGTAAATATTTGCCACAGCACTGTGAGGAGTGCAAGACTAGCTCTGTATTGGTGCTTCCTTCTTTTATTCGTGTGTTTGGCTGCCAGTCTGGTTAATGATTAAGGTAAAAACCCAACAGGATGAAGAGTTGAGATAAGACACTTTTAAGCTTCATAGATTGCCATGCCCTGTTCCTCCTTCCCAGTCTCTGTTCCTGCCTGTGTGATTGTATGTATCTCTGTGTGGTAAATGACGTGCACTGTGCTGCACATGTTGTAAATCACCATCTTTTGCTTTAGCTTTTACCAGATCCGTGCATCTATGAAAATTCCTCCAAGAATTCCACACAAATTAGAAGCTAGCTTGTTACATGCAACTGGTAAGTGCAAAAACATTTAATAAAAGAGGTTGTTATCTTGCCTTGCTATTAAGGGACTGTGCTTTTTGTCTTCTCTTGTTATAACTAGTAAAAATATGTTTTTAATTTTGTTAGTAATGTGCTAAAAATAGAAGTTGTTTCATGATGACCTGCTGAACAACTAGCTTGTTCTTAGCAATGAGACTTAAAAATTGATCACAGGATTTATGTTACTGGGTGTTTTTTTCTGTTAATTCACTTTGTTGGCAGCAAAACATAGTGATACCTTTATACTAGTGTCTCCTGTTTTTTCCACTGATCTGCTGAAGATGACTGAGGGCAGATCTCATTTAAGTAGATACTCTCAAAGTAGTGAAGAACTTCAGATACAAACTTTTACTTAGATTGCTGAGCCCATTTTTTTCTGAAAAGAAGACTCTGAAAGGACCAGTTTTGCTGTTTTCAGATTTCCTCTCTTGCTATCTGGTGGCAAAGCTGAAAATCTATTCAGCCTCCTGAAAAGAATTACCCATATCCTTATCTTTTCAGGCTTTTTCCTTTTTTAACCTGGCACCCACTTTATTGTTTCTTTGTCCAGGCAAACTGAACCCAGAGGAACCTGGTAGTGCTTTCTTCATTCTGTAAAGCCCACACCTCAGCATGCTCTGAAAATGTGAAAAGGAAAAATTAATTAGTTTTCAAATATTATGTGGAATTCTTGAAGAAAAACCTACAACAGTCTGAGAAAATGCGATATGGGATAACTGAAACCTGATTTTTGGAGGTTATTTTAAATGTAACTCTTGATTAGAGCAACATCGTAGACACTAAATGTTAGTCATGCTTCCTGAATATTTCTTGGATTTGTGTGAAATAAATAAATCATTATTATGGTCTGAGATTACTCAACTTCAAAAGCAAGATTTAGTGTGGTTTAGGGAGTTTAGCTCAGCTAAACTGATCCTTCTGTAAATAGAATGTTCCTAGTGATGCCACTGAACGATATGTTTAACATTGCTGAGAAAATTTTTCCATTTCCTAGTGTATTTTGGAATGCTCTTCAGTTATTTTTTCAGAATGCTGCAATCTTGTCAGTAAATTGTGATGTATGTTTTAGCTCCTTTGTCTGTCATTGCCAGGCATAAAGGAGGTAAATATTAAGACTTCAATTTTACATGAGTTTAGAGCAGCAGTACTGTAAAAAAAATTACAATCCGTGATTCCCCCTGCACACTTACCTTCGTGATACTCTGTGCTGAGTTGACACAAGTGTCTGATTTGGCCCAGGAACTTCAACTGAGGAACTCATTCAGCTAACAAGCATTCATTTCTCAAAAAAACAAACCCCTCTAAACCCAAAAACTGGGGTACTTTAGATGTCTCTGATAATGTTTGTGCCAGAAGAAAGCAGAGAGAAGGGTACACACCGATCAGTGGAAGGTCCTAAGTCTGTACTTGCAGATGCGATCATGCATGGCCTTGCTGAGGGCTTCTGCCTTCCATTCATTTCAGCTGCTTGCTTAATTTAGCAGAGGTGGATGCTGTAGCTCTCACAGCTCTCCTGCTCAAAGTGGTGGATGATGCCAGTTGCTGAGACTGCCATTATTTGTGGAAAATAGCTGCTCTTAGGCTTCCTGTGGACTAGCACTGAGAGGGCCGACCCACTGCCTGAAAGTGGTTAGGCATTGGAACAGTCTGCCAAGGAAGGTGGTTGAGTCACCTTCCCTGTAGGTGTTTAAGGTTAGGGTAGATGAGGTGCTTAGGAGCATGATTTAGGGATTGGTGGGAATGGTTGGACTCAGCGATCCAGTGGGTCTCTTCCAACCTGGTTATTCTATGATTCTGTATCGCTTCTTATATCTCTTCCTTTTATTATCTTAAGTCAAATATACAGTCTGGTTTTCCCTTCTTCCTGTTCCTTTGCATCTCCTTCCACCTCTTGCTCAGCCCTTCCCAGCACTTCATGAGGTCCCATGATAATTTAAATCTGGTTTTCTTCGTTTTCTACTTGACACGTGCTTTAGTGGTTCTCTAGAATTGCTTGGGACTTAGGATGAGTGTCATTAGAGATGTGATATGCAAACCGCTTACTTTTGCTCCAGGTCTTCTGGCATTCTTGTAACTTGAAGGGAGATGTAGTCATGCTCTAGGAAGCTGAAAGAAAAACACACATAATGCTAGTCTGTGTGAGGTTGTTTCCAGATTTGAGGCTGTACTATCAAGTACTCACGGCTGGTTTTCAGGGAAGAAAACAAAGTGAGTTGAGAGGAAGATCATAGAATCCTGGAATCACTAGAATCATAGAATCACCAGGTTGGAAGAGACCCACTGGATCATCGAGTCCAACCATTCCCACCAATCTCTAAACCATGCCCCTCAGTATCTCATGCACCTGTGCCTCAAATACCTCCAGGGAAGGCGAGTAAGCCATCTCCCTGGGCAGACTGTTCCAATGCCCAATGACACTTTCAGTGAAGAATTTTTTCCTTATCTCAAGCCTGAATTTCCACAGGTGGAGCTTGAGGCCATTCCCTCTTGTCCTGTCCCCTGTCACTTGGGAAAAGAGGCCAGCTCCCTCCTCTCTACAGTCTCCCTTCAGGTAGTTATAGAGGGCAATAAGATCTCCCCTCAGCCTCCTCTTCTCCAGGCTAAACACCCCCAGCTCTCTCAGCCGTTCCTCATAAGATTTGTTCTCCAGCCCTTTCACCAGCTTTGTTGCTCTTCTCTGGACTCGCTCCAGAGCCTCAACATCCTTCTTGTGGTGAGGGGCCCAGAACTGAACACAGGATTCGAGGTGCGGTCTCGCCAGTGCCGAGTACAGAGGGAGAATAACCTCCCTGGACCTGCTGGTCACGCCGTTTCTGATACAAGCCAAGATGCCATTGGCCTTCTTGGCCACCTGAGCCACTGCTGGCTCATGTTCAGTCGGCTGTTGACCAACACCCCCAGGTCCTTCTCCTGGCAGCTTTCCAGCCAGGTTTCTCCCGGTCTGTAGCACTGCGTAGGGTTGTTGTGCCCCAAGTGCAGGACCTGGCATTTGGCCGTGTTAAACCTCATGCCGTTGGTCTCTGCCCAGTGATCCAGCCTGTTCAGATCCCTTTGCAGAGCCTCCCAACCTTCCAGGAGATCCACACTTCCACACAGCTTAGTGTCGTCTGCAGACTTGCTAAGGGGTTCCAACCATTCCTATCAAACACTAAACCATGCCCCTCAGCACCTCATCCACCTGTCTTCTAAACACCTCCAGGGAAGGTGACTCAACCACCTCCCTGGGCAGCCTCTGCCAGTGCCCAATAACCCTTTACATAAAAATTTTTTTCCTGATGTCCAGCCTGAACCTCCTGTGGCAGAGCTTGAGGCCATTCCCTCTCGTCCTGTCCCCTGTCACTTGGGAGAAGAGCCCAGCTCCCTCCTCTCCACAACCTCTTTTCAGGTAGTTGTAGAGAGCAATGAGGTCTCCTCTCAGCTTCCTCCTCTCCAGGCTAAACAACCCCAGCTCTCTCAGCTGATCCTTGTAAGACTTGTTCTCCAGCCCCTTCACCAGCTTTGTCGCTCTTCATGTTCGTTTTTGGGGTGCAAGAATAAATTAATTCCTTGCTTCTTTTTCCACTGTCTTGCTGAGATATTTTTTTGTGATGACAGAGATCTAGAAATAGTCTTGGCCAGTGCATAGTTGACTTAAAAAAGAGTAGCTCTGCCTCATGGACTTCACATCTGTGAGTCCTTGCTTCTCACATAGGTGTGACTTGGCCTGGTCCTGGTATGCACTTTTCCCCTTCAACTCCCCTTTCTCAGTTCTGAGGGTGCTGTTTCACATTGCACTGCTGTCAGCAGAACTGAGGGCTGTAAGTCAGAACTGGATGCTGCATAGGACGCGGGACTGCAGCCACGCGTCTCCGTTACTTCTTTTGTATCAGGCTGGAGTGGGAGATCCCTTTTGCTGATGCCGTGTGATTCTATCATATTACGTGTCATGTGAAACTATCCCTGCTCTGCCCTTCACCTGTAACAGATGACACGGATGGATATAAGCTGGAAAGTGTCATTATATGTAGAAGAATTCCTCTCAAATGGATCAGTCTTTGTAAGCACTTTATCCAGGACAACTAAATTGCTGATATGTGTGAAAGCACTTCAGCAAACCCCAGAGTTTTTACTTGTTTCTAGCTTCTGAAGGAAGGTTGAGCTAAGACGTCTTGAAGATTGCAGAGTGGGAATATTTGCCAGGCACAGTTGTTTTCTATCAGAGGTCTGTAGACGCCAAAGCTGTGAAGCACAAACTTTGCAGATACTTTTTTTTTCTGTTGTGAATTCCTTCGAAGTAATTTATTATGAAGAATCAAAAGAATTCTTAAAAATACTTTGTGTCCACATCTGCACAATTTCTAAGACTATGTTCTGGAAGAGGTTAATGTTATTCCACCTGCTTGTAGAGAAGTGATAAGAGTGCTGGTATCTCTGTTACTTTTGTTCTTCCAAGTTCCATATTCTTTTATGTGTTGTTTTACAGGATAATGCCTGTCATGGCATTTCCTGCATGATAACCCCCTGCTGTTATGCTAAATACTTTCTCAATAACTGTTTTAAACCGTTGCCTTTCTCATTCTTTTCTGCAAGTCTTTCGATGTTTTTTTTGACCAAGGATTCCCTCAACCATTTAACACACTTCTCTCAACTGTTTTTTTATGAGCTGCCTCTGGACCGAAAGCTGAAGTGCTGTATTGAACGAGAAGCGTAAGGTGCAGGTGATACTCTTGGAACTGGTCTAGCCAGAGTAGTATACTGCGATCTGGAAGGAAAGAACAAACCCCCTCTGTTCTTGATTATTTCAGTGGCATAATATATGTCGTTTAACCTCTTTGCCTCGTGTAGGTAATTAAGAATTCTCAGTGTGGTTAGATGTTGCAAATCAACATGAGTGTTGGATAGAAGAAAACAGATTTCAGGATTTTTATTAGAATTTTTAATGCATGAAATGTCTTGCTCCGATTTGGAACAAAATGAAAATTTATCAATCTAGAACTTATAATAAAAGCAAATTACATTAAAAAGATAGATACAGTATTGCTTTGAAACAAAATGTACTCCTTCAAACTTCAGCAGTTGCTGCCTGAAATGGAAACTGCTGATATTATTGCTGTTGCAGTTTTAATAATGGTCATGAAACTGATCAGAATGATAGTTCCACTTATTATCAGTTCTCGGGTTTCCAGATTCTAGGCCAATTGTATTAATACTTGTTTCTCTTTTCAGGTGCAGATCTTGCCTTTCCTGCTTCAGTCCATGACAATATAGTTTGCAGTAAAACATTTCAGATTCTTTACAAAAATGAGGAAGTTTCTGTGAACGATGTGATGATTTTCAAAATAAAAATGCTGTTAGATGAGAGGAAGGTAATCTGTCACTCAGCTTTACTATATTCAGCTATTGAAGTCTTCATTGGGTACAATTTGAATGAAAATAAATAAGAAACACAAATAGATTTCATGCTTCTACAATTTCTTTTTAGATTGAGGAGACTCTTAATGAAATGAATTTTCTGCTAACATTGGATCTACACTTCACGGATACAGACTATTCGTAAGTTTAATTATAGAGGATTTTATTAAAGCGACAATATATGTTAACTTTTAAAAACTGATTAAATCTGTATTAAAGATTTGGTATGTTATTATTAGATGTATATGAGGGCAATAAATCTAGTGCTGACGTCTGTTAAGGTTTCAATTCTTGTTTGTCTCATTTTGATTCTTTTTTCCTGGATGAGACACCGTTGCATCCCAAAGTACAGACTATGCTGTGTTGCTGTCTGTGTCAGTTATTAATAACTTACACTTCAAGTATAATTGTTCTAACTGTATGGTTTTTTAATTTCTCCTTAGACCAGATGACCTGAGCACACTACAGCCAATTAGTAGCCGAACTTTAAAGTTGCACTTTAACTTACACCGGGGCCTTCATCATTACGTCAATGTTATGTTTGATTACTTCCACCTTTCTGTCGTATCGGTTATAGTCCATGCTTCTTTGGTTGCTCTGCATCAGCCATTGATAAGGTAAATTCTTGTTACTAAAACACAAATAGATTACTGAGTGTCCAAATGGAAATGTTATGAAAATCCTTAGGAAGGAGTTGTATCTGTGTAGTCAATATGGCAAATGTAGTTTTCTTTATGATGATTTTGGACTTCTTTTTTTTCAAAATTACCTGGACAATGTCTCAAGTTTGGTTTTGTTAGAAATAAGAGTATGTACAGCAGAAAAGAGATAATACCCATGACCAGAGAAGAGGAGGAATGTATAAATATCTGTATTTATACATGTATATTTATATACTAAAATATTTATACATTTCCGTAATTGGGAAGATGTGCTCACTAATTAGTGACTGAAATAGGTGCCATTAATACAAATAGGGCATCTTATGTTAGCTGTCTTCACAGTTTTCAGTTACTACTGTAATGGGAATGATGTTGTCAAATGGTGCATTTACCATTTTCTAAAGTAAATGGAGCGTGAGAGTTTCATTTTCTCTTTAAAAAAGCATGTGCCTAATTTTTAGTGAAGCATTTTTGTTTCATTGACATGTGTTACCCTTTGCAATCTCAGTTTACATCGCTTCTCTATCTTAAAAGTTAGTGTGAAAAAGGGTTGTACGGTCACACATATGAAGTGTACTTTACACAGCTTTTTCTTTAGCGTATCTATCTTTGCCTTCTTTCACAGACTTCAGATACTCCATTCTGCTTCCCCCAAGTTTCTTCATGTTCAAATACAGGCTGTGCCATAAATATCCAAACCTTTAGCTTAAGATATTCCCACTGCCTCTCCTGTCTTCACATCACAGAAAGCTGTGTTTCTGTGTATGTTGGACAGCTGTTCTATGCAGCAGGACTGTGATAGTTTGGAGAGTTTAACTGGCTTTCTTTTCTTTTAGTTTCTTTTTTTTTTTTGTCCCTCATACTTGGGTTGGGTTGGTGATGTGTTTTGGGCACTGTTATGTAGTAGCTGAACTCTCATGTCTGACGGGATGGTGCACCATTATTAGGGAGAGGAGGTGGCAATTCTCTTAAGCTTGTGTTATTAGAGATTTCATCTGGTAAAATTATGCACTTACACTTTACAGACATGCTACTGCTTTAAATTGTTGTACTGTAGTAACTGTGAAATCCAAATCTTTCGCTTGTATTCATCCTATAGCTGTAGGGTCAAATTCACTTCCATGTGAGAAAATGAAAACCAAATTTTCTTACCAGTTTCAGTCAGAAATTTATGTATCTGCTGTATTTTTAAAAGGTTGCAAAAGATCTGAATTTTTAATACATTTTTTCCTCTGTTTCTGTTATTTAATTTTAAACCTCAACTTAATGGAACTTTTGCTTCCAAGGAGATGCTGAAACAAAACAGCAACTTTCATGCTGCTGCAGTTATCTTTAGAGTAGAATGTTACTGGTGTCCACAAAATTATTTTCAGTATCCAAGTTGTCATTTAAGCCAGTTTGGATGGGAAAGGAAAGAATGCTTCAAGTTCACAGTATTTTATTTCAGCTGGGCTATCCCATATTGTAATATTAAGCAAATATTTTATAGTTACTGTACCCATATCACAGTTGCTCTTCTGGAGCACTTCTTTCTGAAAAACCGGATCATTGCAGACGTCTCTCCCCTTTGCCCTTTGAGCTTTCCTAGGGGATGATTTGCTTCTCTGTTTGTCATGCTTATATTATTGGCACCCCTTCCTTTCCTAGGGGTTCACTTTCTGTGTGTTTCCTCTTTGGAACAGCATCCAGGTTCCTCTTCTGTCAGGATCAACCAGTAGTAACACTCTGTTTGAAAGACAGGAGATAATTGCACATAGTTGCAGCCCCAGAGTCCTGTACAAACTACTCTCTCTATTATGCTGTCATTGCTTATTTCTGCCCATAGTCCAAAAGGCCCTGCTTTCTGCATTCATTCATCCTTCATTCATTTTTCCTAGTTCTTTATTTTCACAAGGCGACTGCAGGATGCTCTGTTCTCCTAGGAGTTTGGGATGGGCTTTCCTCTTGAGAGGTCAGCCATCCCTTAGGAAAACAGTAATTGCATTTTGTGTGACAACTTTTCAGCTGCTTCCTACTGCTTCACGTTTACGAAGTATATTCCCCACAGCAAAATTGGCAGAAAATGAACGCTTCTTTACCTGTTACAGTTCAAAATGTAGTTGTAAGGCTGAGGCTTTCAGGGTTGTTTCAGTTAGTTGAGATTTGCATTGAAAATAATGGGGAAGAGCTAGCTGTCTCCTGGCACAGAATCTGCTGACCTTGATGGTGAGAGATGGCAACACAGCAGCTGAGGGTAACAATTTTTCAGATTTATCCAGCTAGCTGGAGATGTGCTTTGAAAAGAATTGCTCTGGAAGTACTGCTTCCCTAGCACAGCACCAGAGACTTAATTGAGGAGGGGTTTTAAAAGGGCAGCCCACCATGCTAGGAACTTCTAGGATCTTAACTGAGGGTCCTTGTTTCTATTGCATTTTAAGAAAAATCAAGAATTTGTTGTAACAATGATGCTTTTGTGACTCATAGGATGTTCAAATTATCTGTTCATTTGTGATTTTTGCAGTTTTCCTCGCCCAGTGAAGAATACGTGGTTGAACAGGAATGCACCGGCACAAAACAGGGACTCTGTGATTCCTTCTCTTGAAAGTGTGGTCTTTGGCAATAACTACACAAAACAGTTGTCAGCAGATGTAAGAATATATCAGTTTAAGATTTTATTTGTATTTTGTCAGGCAGTGTGAATTTTCTCTTTTTTTGCAGGCATATTACTTGACAAAGAATGAACTCATGTTAGAATTACTTTGGTGTGCTATGTGATATGGGAAATGAGAAATATTATTCTGAAATGCTTTGTACGTGCTTCAGGAACACACAGAGATGGAAAGCTTACAATATTGTGTTTAACCTTGTTTTTTTGATATATTGCAAACCATTAAAAATCGCAAAAATACAGATGAAGTTTGTGAGAAGAAACCATTTGCTTATCAGTCTTTTTAGCTGTTGTGTTAATACTTCATTTATTGTACAAAATTAATATGTGCCTCATTTTTTTTTAGGGTTGCAGTTTTGTTGTTTCGGAGTCTTTCCTCAGCCATGCCTATAATTTCCACTATACGCTTTGTGCTAGTTTGCTGCTTGCTTTCAAAGGATTGCATAGCTATTTCATTATGATAACAAAGGAGCTCCCCTCTTCGCACCGAATTGAACTGGGTATGTTGAATTAATAAAATGCATCACTCTCCTGTCACTGTTTATTAAGAATCCCCCTTTTCTAGACTAAACTTGCATTGATTTCATACAACTTAGATATCTAAAATCTTTTTGCTTGATCTGAGCTGGAATTTAATAACTCCAGAAAAAATAAAGAAGAAACAAGTACTGGTACATTGCTAATAAAATGAGGAGATAACAGCCTGAATTTTTGCAAGTATATTTTTTCTTGTTGGTCTTGATGTGTCCTGTTGTTCCAAATCACTGTGTTTAGGGGTGAGAAAGTTAGGGAAACTCTTAATCTGAGTAGCACGCTGTGCTTGTTTGTTTCTTTTAAAGAAACAGTGTATATTTGTATAAAAATTGGAACTCTGTAAGCTTTGATTTGGGAAGAATATTACAATGGGAACCTACTTGAAGAAAGACCTACAAGAAGAAATTGCTGCTGACTCAGTTTGTAGTATAACTTTTTAAACAGGTCTGTTTGCCTAAGAATTAGGAAAAGAACTGAACAAACAAGAAGTGTTTCTATAAAACTGAGTAGTTAAAATATGCTTTCAGAGAAGCTATTTCTTTAATACAATTAAAATAAGACTCTTAAAGGACAATCTCATAGAAAGAAGTTTAAGTTCAACGGCAGTGAAGACTTTCAGTAACTACATTTGATTAAAGTAAGTGAAAATATTACACAAAATATATGGAAACATGATAAATTTCTGTAGAATTGAGGTACAGTAGACAGCCTGGCTACAAATTATGAGCTACAGAGCAGAGAAAGTAAAAAAGGAAAATACGCTGTCCATATTGGCGTTGTAAAGGATGATTCCTTTTCAACTATATACCTCCTTAGTCATGTAAATTTCTATTTAAATCCAAAAAATAAATAATTTGGAATTTACATTGATTGTGGACAGCATTTATTTATTTCTCTGTTGTTTGATTTTACCAATGTTAAAATTGAGCAGTATGAAACAAATGGGGTTGGAAACTGAGATATGAAAACTGTTGTGAAAATGCAATGTGGTCATTTAGTGATTCAAACAAAGAATACTTCACTCTTAGATTATGAAATACAAAGCTACTTTTTGAGACTTTTTTTTGAGAGAATTAGTGCCTTACAAATCTGTGCATAATAAAATACCAGAAACTGAGGCTTTTGCTTTATAGAAGCAAAAATACTGCTGTGGTTATGGTGTAAAGAATATTTCTGGGTCAGTTATCTTAATATTGATATGGAAAGGGACACTATTAAGAGAATAACTCAAATCTTAGTGTTCCTTTTAAGGACAAAAGGTGCTTTATCCCAAATAGATCTGTTGGCACTGTTGTTTTAAAGATAGACTTAGACTAAATCTTGATACTTAAACGTTTCAGACAGGACCTTCAGTTCCCCTAAAATATTCCTACAAAATATCGACGTGATAGAAATAAGCCGACCATGGAGTTACATAGTTGGGTTTTATCTTTCAGACTTCTTTGAAGTCACCAAAAACATTTTCATAAGCTTCAGTGGAACTTGAGTCAGAACATTTGTCATTTCCGAGGGTGATTTAACTTACCTTCAGGAAAATAAGCTTGAACTGAAATGCTCGAAATAGATATAGGAAGAGAAAATTACGACTTAACTTTTTACATTCATTGCACATATTCTGCTTGTGCTTTGGTTACTGTGTGGGGGTTTTTGGAGGGCTTTTTTAAGTCTCTGCTAGAATAACTTTGTTTTCTTATTTGTAAATCTTTTTTTCATTTATTTCAGTTATTTTGTATGTACATTGATTGGGACACTTGCTATAACAAAAAGGACTAATGTAATGTAAATATTAATTATGCTACTATTACTCACCTTTTGCTCATGGAAAATAACTAATACCTGCCATTAATGCTAATTTATCTAAAATCCATAAAAAGTAAAAAAACCCAAAAAAAAAGAAGCTGTGTTTCTCTGATGTCTGTAAAGAAATAGAAACTTTGTAGACTTCACAAAGCACACAACTGACATTTGCATTTATTTTTCATTTTTAAATTAGATTAATTGTTTTATAATGGAGATTTTATATGTGAAGTTTAAATGGGCATTGCAGAAGAGAATCTCAAGTCCTGTTTAAATCCCAGAATCATCACTTTTTTGCTTTAAATTAAATTATTATGTCTTTAATTTTTTTTTCTTCTATTTGCTTTGCTATTATTCAGTCATATAATTTTAACACAAGATAGTGATTTTACAGAGCATGTGCAGACAACTTTTGGACTCTGGATAACTGTAATTGAGCATTTAAGTATTAGAGATTTAAGGAAATTAAAAATGCTAGCTCAGTGCTTATCACAAGCCATATCTGGAACCTACACTAAAATTACGTGCTTTCATGTACTGATCTAACTGCACTAATTGCTAGGCTAACAATTAGCTTTTTTACTAACTTTAAGGCAAATAATAAATCACAGGTGAAAAAAGGAGTGTAGTAACTAGTCATGTGTGTACAATCCCTGTAACTAGCCAAGGCCAGCATGCAGGTCCTTTATGAACGCCTTCTCAGAAGAAAATATCCACGAACCCAAAGAGACGCCTACCTAGGTATGTTTTCAAAGCAGGTGATATAACCCCTCAGATATTTATTAATAATATAAATACTAATAATATAAAATATGATATTTTTATTAACAATATAAAATCTAACATTCTTTTGTAAACAGGAACACTGTTTTACTCTTCAGCCCTAGTGAATGTATGTTGAACTCTTATGAAGCGCTCAGAACTGGGTTTCTTTTTACTTATTTCTAGCCTGAGTATAGATACTAAAATGAGAAATTATTACTGGTTTTTTGGTTTAGTGTTGTGCTTTACTGAACAAAAATGGTTGAAGAGTTGAGTCAGTCATCACCATTTAAATAAAAAAGCTAAAAATTGTAGTTTCATTTAATTAATCAGAAGCTCAGTTTTTTAGATAATTATACATTAATACCTTTTCTGCCTGAGAAATCTTTTAGATTGCTTCTGGTGTCTCAAGGCTTGAATCATCTCAACACTGCTTAAGACATTCTCAAAGCTTAGGGTATATTGTCCCTGTCTGAATGACCAACTCTTCCTTTGGAGAGGGTCAGTGTGGCCTGGTGCTCGACGGAGGATGACAGTGCTGTTTAAGCACATGGAAGTTGATGATGGGAAAAGAATAAAATGGCAGCTCAGTCTCACAGTAGGTCACTGTCTCCATCATCTAGAACTGCATTTTGATTTTGTTTTGAAAAGGAAACAAAACTATTTTTTAGCAGAGCCAGTAAAATTGCATCGGGTGTTTGCCAGGTGAACTTTCCTGCTGTAGAATATTAGTGTTTATTTTCCTTTTGTCTTATATTGTCCCAATTCTGTCCTTTTTTTTTTTTTTTTTAATACGATGTTGTAGTTTGGGATTCTCCATAATGGCTTCTGATGTTTAGATGTTGTTCAAAACGTATTCTCAGTTGCAGTGTTATAAATGAGATTAATGATCAGTATTACGTCTCATAAGTAAACCATTTAATTTTTTTCACTAATGACAAAATTTTCGTGGCCACAAACACACAGAAAGTAGCATCATATCTTCAACTGTTCTCATGTATTTTCAGAATAATTATCATCGAGTGCTATGTCACTAGTGGAAGGGGTTATACTTTCAAAAACAGTTCTAAACTTGTTTTTGAGAACTTCATGCATTTTTGCAGCTTGCGTGTTTTCTCAGAACTTTGAGTTGTGTGAGTTAATTTGTTTGGCGTAAAATTTAAACCTAAGTATAATGGATACAATTAGTTGAAAATAAATACATACTTACCAAATCTAGCTGGTGTTATTTCAAGACAAATAGAGTAAACTTCTGTAAACCTATGTTCCTTATCAATATCCTAAATTTGCAATTGTGGGTTTCAAGGGATGTTTCATTGGTGTACATTTCAAGCAACAGTGTAGTTTTTTTCCTTAGTACTGTGTTTCAAAAATGTATTTAGATGTAAATACTGGTTACAGACAATTTAGGGGCTTATAAATTGCTCCCTTGTTACTAGTGCAGCACATGTAGAAGGATATCAAAGCATAGTAATAAATTATTTTTTAATCGATCTGTTTCCCTGAAGTAGGCTAGGAATAATTAACAAGGAAAAACATCTTACATGAAAGAATAAATCTGTTTTCTTTATAAATAAGTCATTCAAGGATCCAGTTTAAGCTGCCATACCATAGCATAGATTGATTTGCTTTTAACATTGAACTGTTGAGAGAGAATTCAGTTAAAGACAGTTTTATTTGACTAAAATATAATTCCTCAGACTATTAAAGAATTGTATTTATATTCACGCAGCTTGCAGGTCAGGTAAATAATATACCTGTAGAAAAATGGTATTAGAATAAAGTATGTCTGAAACATCTGAGACAGAAGAGGAATCACATTACCTTGGTTGTGAACAATGACGTTGCTGAAAAGCTGAGCAACTCTGGGTGGTTAATTTGCAAATGGTATCATTTAAATTGCAGTAGTTTAAAGTGTGATTTTGAATGCAAAATCAGTATCCTTGACAAGGTATCCTGATAGGTGATCATGACACTCAATTGCAAAACTTTTTTTTTTATTAATTGTGTTCTGACCTCGGTCCTAGAAACTAGTAAGAAATTATTTTAATTTGAGCTTACAATTAACCTGATTTAAAGTTGATTGTGGCACTTAATATGGCTTCAGGTTTTATTTGACAGGTTCTTTTTCATGTTTTAAAATTGTTTTTTGAGATAACTGCTTTTACTCTGCAGCTTAGAAGGTATATTTTTCATGGATATGTCTTCTCATCTTTCCAGAAAACATAGATGTAGAAGCTCGTCTTACAGAATTGTGTGAAGATGTAAAGGTACAATTTTTTTTTTCAGTGAAGTAGCTATTATAGTGTGCTGATCTCATATGCTACTTAGGATAAACTGTTTGTTTGGGCAATAGCATCCTGTGTGGTTTTTGCTAACACTCATTTCAACTCTTCTTTATTGAAAGAGGAATTGCTCAACTGACTCCTGAAAATATGGCTTGGTATGTCAGTAGTAGCCATGGTAACTTTTGTCTGTCATGAAACTGAAGATAATAGCAAGGTGGATTACTTTTATTAAAATCACAGTCTGAATTTTCTGCATTTATAATTTGAATTCTTTGGGTTTGATAGTATCAAGTAACAGTGTTAGAAGATCAAGCAGTAATATTAAGTTGCACAAAAGCAGATTCTCCAAGTCTCATTTGGAAGGACTTGTCCTCCTGCTATCTCCTCCTATTTCCCTACACTCTCAAGGAAACACTGTTTACCAGATTACTTAGATTTGTCTCCCACTCTCTCCTGTGTCAGAAGTAGCCCCGGCTGAATAGCTGATTTCCATGTCACATTGAAGCTTAAAGCACAGGTGTTAAAACTGTTCTGAAAGGTTGTCCCTGCTTTGTTGCCAAGCGGGCCGTCTGCCCAGCTTCTGAAGAGCAGGAGGCTTAGTCTTTCATTCCTGTAGCAGTAGTATGACTGCCAGGAGATTGTAACACTGGCTTTAAGAGACTATCGTTTGTATAACTGGAGACAAAGCCAGGTAGTTCTGTATGGGCAACTCTTAATCTTACTAAATATATTAGAAGTTTTTTTACATTCTTACAGCTTCGGTGAATTCTTTAGTTTCTCCATTAGCTTGCTAGAGTATGTTTATATTTTTTCCACTTTCTCCTTTCTTCTCTTCTCTTCTCTTCTCTTCTCTTCTCTTCTCTTCTCTTCTCTTTCTCTTCTCTTCTCTTCTCTCTTCTCTTCTCTTCTCTTCTCTTCTCTTCTCTTCTCTTCTCTTCTCTTCTCTTCTCTTCTCTTCTCTTCTCTTCTCTTCTCTTCTCTCTCTTCTCTTCTCTTCTCTTCTCTTCTCTTCTCTTCTCTTCTCTTCTCTTCTCTTCTCTTCTCTTCTCTTCTCTTCTCTTCTCTTCTCTTCTCTTCTCTTCTCTTCTCTTTTTTCGATTTCCTATTTTCTGATTTCCAATTCCTTTTCTTTCACTGTATTTTTGCATGTTAAAAAATGCAACAGTTGCAACTCGGTTGTTGTTGCCATAAATAGAATTGTTGATTTGATTTAAGGTCAGAAGTCTTAATTATGAAAGACAATTGGATAATGTTTAAAGCAACGTGAAATAATCTGTTGATGTTGTAACATAGATTAATTCTAATCTAGTATTTGGGCAAAACAGTTCTCATTTGGAAGTTACTTTTTAAGTTAAAATTTTCACTAAGATAAATTACAGGGTTTTTTTTTTATTCTTGTCTGTACATTATGGTCTCATTTGTTAACCATGTAAATATTTTTTCCTGACTTCAGAAAATGGAAAATTCTGATGAACTGGCAGAACTTATAAATATGAATCTTGCTCAGCTTTGCTCACTTCTAATGGCTCTCTGGGGGCAATTTCTAGAGGTCATTACCTTACAAGAGGAGGTTGCAGCATTACTAGCACAAGAGCATCACACATTAAGAGTAAGTATTAACTCTGGCTTTAGGATCTCTGGCACATTCATAGTCTTACTGGGACATGTTGTTAGGGAAATATGCATCAAAATCAGAATCCAGGTTCTAATTTTTCTAATTTTATTTGGGAAAGTTAATTGGAATCATAAAGGGAGCTGTTGTATTGCATTTGTAAGCTTGTGTATCGTGTTGTTAGAGCATATTCTTGGAACAGAATACATAAAGTACGTTATTTACGTTTTTGAAGAAATTATTTGATTGATCTTTTGAATAAGAAATGCAGTTCAGAAGGCAAATTGCAGTCTGTGGAATAAGATGTATTTGTGCAGAATGATGTAATATTCTGCAGGAGCCATGCCTACTGCCTACCCTGCGTTTTACTTCCCTGCTGCATTTAGGCTGCCTGCTTGTATCACAGAACAAAGTATGCTTTCCTTCTAAATTAAGAATTTATAACCTTCATAAGCTTTGAAAGGTCTTTTAAGTGGGATTTTAAAAGAGAAGAGATGTACCAGAAGTAAACTGGCATGTGAGTAAGTGTTTATATGTATAAAAAAACATATAGTGAGTACCAACGCAGCTGATGTGTATGTGTGTATATACAGTTGTTCTGGGCTCTCTACATGCAAAACTAAAGCCATGCTGGTTCTCACAGTGAAATATTTTCAAGTATAAACTAAAGCGTTAACCTTCATTCCTAATAAATACATTTTCCCCTTCCATCTTTTGTAGCTGAGTATTTGAAGAAACCTAAAAATTTTTTCAGACAGTAAGATTCATTAAAAGAAAGAAAAATAAGCAATGATAACCACTACCCCTGCGTGTCAAACTTGCAGCTCAATTTTTATCTGGCCTGGCATCTTTAGCATCTGATGTCACTATGTCTGCATTTATCTTACACATATTACAGAACAGATCATTTTTATAATATTTTAAGGTCATTAAGATTATTTAAGATTATCTGGAGGCACTTCTTGCACAGCCATTTACAGAGAACTTGTTAGAAGGTCTGGTTAATGAGAATATGTTATCAGCCCTGGTCATAATCCAAGTCACAATCCAAACTAAAGTCTATTTTAAAGCTTTATTTCCAGAGATTCGATTTGTCTCACCAGCATTTTTGTCGCTCGCATGAAAACTCTTTCTGTTTTGGTTATTGTTGAGGTTTAACTCAGTAGGCAGCTGAAACAACCACACAGTTTTTCTCTCATTATCTCAGCAGTGGAATGGGGGAGAGAATTGGGGGAAAAAAAAGTAGAACTCTTTGGCTGAGATGAAGAGGGTTTAATATGATGGTAAAGGAGGGTGATGGTGATACAATAATGATATAATAATGATAGAAAAATATAGAAAACATAGAATATTCCTTTGGCCAGTTTGGGCTGGCCGTCCCGGCTGTGCCCCCCGTGCCTTCTCGCTAGCAGAGCGTGGGAAGCTGAGAAGTTCTTGATTAGTGTAACCTCTGCTTAGCAACAACTAAAACATTAGTGTGGTATCGACATTATTCTTGTGTAAAATCCAAAACACAGCACTATACCAGCTACTAGGAGGAAAATGAACTCTGTTCCAGCTGATACTAGGACGCTTCTGGAGGGGAAACCTATGAAGGATACTTGGACTGTGGTCTTGTGTACAGACTTGATAAATCACATTATTTAATGAGGGAATCATGGTTATGGAAATGACCTGCTCTGGAGAATACATTGTATCTTTCAGAAGGAGCTCAAGGCTTATTTGTTGGATGTGCTAACCATGGGAAAGTGCTATTGTTTTACTGGCTACCTATAAATCTATTCTACCTTCCTGTGCTTACTGTATAAATTCTGGAATCCTTCAGATTAACTGGTGGAATGCATGAAATGAGAATACTGTTTCACTTAACCTGCATTTGCATTCAGGTACTGGTACGTTAGTGTTTCTAAAAGTATGTATTTAGTAAAACCAAAAGGAGTATTAATATTTTTACTGCTCCAGTGATACTGCTAATAATCATATATTTGGCTTCTTAAATGTGTCTCTTTTAAAAATCTTAGCTATAAGTCATTCTGTCTACTTCTCAAATACCTTAATTGTTGAATTTTACTGCAGTTATTTGAAGGAGTACTAATTACAGTAGTTAATTATATTATATGAATCAAGATACTACACATATTTAAAGTATTTCTGTGGTGCTTTCCAGTTTGCACAAATTTGAATAGGAGTTCCCTTTCTCCCATCTTGAAAAAAAATAATTATTTGATTCCATACATAAATAAACTTTTCTAAGTTGAGCTCAGAGGTGACCCTTCTTATCACTGAAAAAGTTGAGATTGTTTTATTTTTGAAAGAAGTGGGTAATTGCTGTTTCTTGTTGAGTTCTGCAGTTACTTGATATTTCGTATCTGCCCAGACATCAAAGATTGGAAAAGAGATGCAGGATATGAGTAATGTTAAGCTTGCCTTTTTATTTAGGACCTGATAGCAAAGAGCAAGCAAGCTGACTCTTTTAAGAATCAAATAATGACATTGAGAAAGAAATTTTACCTGAGCTGACTTACAGAGAACCAGCAATGCGATGTTAATTAATGTTACAAAACACTAGTTTGCAAATGTGACACTTGTTTTCTATACTCCCAAGATGTGAAGAGCTTGTACAAATACTTTACACATGTATATAATTTAAAAAAATTTAAAAATAATTTAAAAAATATATGTTCGAAACTATAGCTCCACTGGGTTTCCCACATGGCAGTAGAGCAGGCACCAGCAATCTGTAAATTCGTAAACCTTCAAATTAAAAGGAGATTTGGTAAATTTGAAAAAATAAATTTGAAAAGGTAAATTTGAATCTTGATATTTCTAAGGGCATGTGTGTTTGGTTGCTGATTTTTTTATCCTGTTTTGCAGTGCTTATTGTAATGATTTGTAATTTTTATTAGTATTCTCTTGAAAATATATTCTCAGAGCTTGTATAAGGTGCTTTTGGGACACCTGTAATGATCATGTTTCACTAGAGGCATTAGCTGCACATATCAAATGATTCAGGCTTTCTGATTACTGAATTTAGTTGAGATTTGAGAGATGACCTGCTAATCCTGCTCTTGAGAGAATAACTGTCCTTTCTGCAATAAGGTTTTTGTACTATACAGAATTCAGTTCTTCTACATAATCATTTTTGTTTTGGAAATCAGAACTCTGATGTGTTCGCTACTGGATGCTAAATCTCTTAATTTTAACTTTTCGTCTTGCAGTATTGGCAGATTACACCCTCTGCAGGAAATTTGTCTCTGGGAAAGTTTGGTATTAATCTTAGATAACTGAACCCTTTTTGAGAGTCATTAGTCTGACTGGTTTAGATACTTGAGTTAAAATACCCCTAGAAATGCCTGTCATCTGTATTTGGTCAAATGACTTTCACTGTCTTTGTGTAGATATTTATAAAACAGGTATTTCTGCTGAAGTGTGGTTAGAAAATAAGGTTATAGTGAAATAATATATTTTAAGTAGTTACAATTATTATTTTAATAATTTACTTAATATACTTAGTTTACTTAAGTATTTAAATATTTTCAAATACTTTGAATATTAAGCACTAGATTTAAAAATCAGGAACATTTTAGATATACTAGAAAATCCATCAACTGCGTTATCACACTGTCCAGTTTATGACTGGATTTTATTGGGAAAAAACCCTCTTTAGTGAATGTGATATAATATTGCAAAATGTTTGCACGCTAAACTAGTTCACCTTTTTGTTCCATAGTGACATCATCTGGTAGGTTTGAACACGCCCTTCCAAAATTATTTCATTCAGTTTGATTAGTCCTAAAATAGAACTGAGAACTAAGCTTTTGGACTTGCTACTCATAAATGTGAATTTTCCAAATTCAATATATATTTCATGGCATTTTTTCTATCTGATTTTCCCTCCTCTTCTCTTTACATTGGGAGGGCCGTAAAAACTGTAGTTTCGGTAAGTTTGTAGGGACTAGGAGAAGCAGATACCATTTTCTCTTACAAACTCATTGTGGAGTTGGCTCAGGTTGGTAGCACCTGAGTCACTTGCACCGGTTTGTAGTCGCTCATGTTTTGCAGAGCCTGTTTAACAGCATTCTAACAAATGCCTCGGTCCTTCCATGAGTTAAACACTAATTAAACATCATAAAATAGTATTGGGTTGGGTTTTTTCTCTCCTTAATATTGCTTTATGTGGGCTTTTAAAGCTTGCTTTCAATTAGTTTTATGCTGTTTGTATTATGGTAAGCGCTGTCTGGAGCTGGGAATCGGATTTTCTTCAAAAACCCTGCAATTACTTACACAATTACCAACAGGATTTATAGCAAACAAAAAAAAACCCCTCTTCTGTTTGAGAGAGTGACAGGTCTGGTCTGTATATAACTCCAGTTACTTTATGTGGTAAAATGATTGCTCATATCCACGGTGAAAGCCACCTGGCTTGCCTCCTGGGAAACAGCTTTATGCTCTTTTCTTGGCTTCAACCACAGACATCTACTAATTGGACAATATTCCTCTTACTCTTTTATTTCCTGTTACCTGATTAATTAGGATCTTCAGTTTTAAATTGCGTAGTTTAGAACAATAACCAGTCTGCTCTTCATGATTGCTTGTTCTAAAATCTAATTTTACCCTGTACAATTGTCTCTATGTCTGTTGTGTAACAATCTTCTCGCTTTCTAGGGGAAAGGTTGGGACTTAGCTCTGACAAAATCACATATTTGGAAGGTAGATGTCTGCTCAGAAGTGTGAGCTGGGAAAATTCAGGGAGTACTTGGGAACACCGATTCTAATCCCACATGCGTGTCCATAAACTAACATAATTTCTGAAGGAAAGTAGATGTGTCTTTTGTGTAGGTGTCCAATCACCACTGAGAGTGGAAGTTACGTTACCAGAAAGTATCAACTGCAGTGCTTTCTTTTTACTTCAAAACAGTTTCCTTGACTGTTCACAGAGTATTTTATCACTGAGATTAGTTTCATATAATAGAGAAAATTAAAGTTCAGGAGCTTGGGACAAGACTTACAGCTTTTAGCTTAGGTTAGAGGTTGGGGGTTTAATGTGTGTGATTTGGGTTGGGTGTTTTTCTTAAGCAAAAAGATGAAACGGAAGAAGCTACAGACCATAGAACTTCATCCAAATGGTGCTCTCTATACTGGGAGGGGAAACTACCTGCCTTGCAAGTGCTTATCGCTGAACAGAAGTTAACGTGGTCCTGGAGGTTTGATGTTTGCCAGTTAACACACAGGATTTTCCTAGTGCCACGTCTGTGCTGAGGGGGAATGTGGATGCTGACCACAACTCTGAAGGAACTGAACTAGGTCTGATGCCTGCTCCACCTTATACACTGCAAACACTCACTGTCTGTTTAAGGAATTAGGTAACTTAAGAGGAAGACCCAGAGTATATTGGGGGAATAAAGGAGTAGGGGGCCAGGAAGTGACTGGTAAATAAATTAATAACTATATGTGTGGTTCTCTAAGTGGGATAGAAAAATTGTTTTAATTGAGATAAACAAATTGATGTTTATGCCCGAGTTAATATACAAGCAATTCCCAACAGCCACTGCACAGCACATTCTTTTTTTTTTTTACTTTCTGTTGTTACAACAGGCAAGAGAATGTCATACTGCGTTGAATTGCAGGTTTTTTGATGCAGGTTATTAGGCAGTTGCAAAAATAGAAGTTCTAAAAATAGATCTAGATTGAATTAATAATTTTTATGTTATATTGGAAATGAGAGAAACCTTGTCTTGTGAAAGCTTAACTTCAGGGTTTCTAGATACCACATTTTTCAATACATTGATGTTGTCATTTGTAGGTAGTTGCTGAATAATTCTCACTCGCTATTTCCACACTATGTATTTGATGGTTGGAAAATATAAAATTTTAAAAAATATAAAATAATAAAATAGCATTTTAGTATTGTATGGTTTATTGACTTTAAGCACACAGTTACATCTTGAATACAATGCTTGTAATTAGCATACAATTTGTTATTGTCTCTGTCATTTGTAGTGGAAATCTTTCCAAACAAAAGACTTTTTGTACAGTAGTTTTCTGTGGGTTAGAGAGTATTCATGGAATGTTTGGAACACATGCCTCTGTATTTTGAGACTGCAGAATATCTCATGGATTTCTACTCCTGAAGGTAATCTTTAAGCGCATTCAGAAGAGCCCAATAAACAGTTTCCTTTCTTCGCATTGAAATTTCTCTAAATATTTTTGTGTGTTAGTGTTTTAGGTGAGCCTGATTTGGGTGGTTGATATCTTGAAAATCCAGTTTTCAGGAGGCAGTTGAATCTAATGTAATTTCCTTCAGTCATCCAGTGCACAAATTAAAATTCTCATTTCAGTCACTTGGCTTGTCTGTGACATCCTTGTCCCTCCCACTCAGCCTAAACGTTAGGAAAAAAAGTTAACTGTCCATGATACGTGCAAGTTAATAATACTACTTTTTAGGGATGGTGATGGTTTTTCAAGAATTGTGTACAATGTAAAATAAGGTCTAACTTTAACTTGATTTGTATCTTGCAGGTGCGTAGATTTGCAGAAGCATTCTTTTGTCTTGAGCATCCTAGGCAAGCTGCCCTTGCCTATCAAGAACTACAGTGAGTAGCCTTTTGAAATGCACAGTATGCAGCATATTGTACTATTATTCTATAGACTCTGTTGCATAGAAGTACTTACTGTCTTGTAAAAATACTGTAAGTTCAAGAGAAACTTATATTCTAGATATAGACTGGAGGTTTTTAATCGAACTTATATAAGAAGTTATTAATTATTAAAGCTATTGAGTAACTAATTAGTAGAAAAGCTTCTACTTAAGTAAATTAAATGACTGCTAATTTCTGTTAGTGTAAAAATAAATAGTTCTATTTTTTTATGTAGGACTACCTCCTTTTTTTCAGTGCTCAAAGTCATCTACAGATGTGTGCAGCTATCAAAAACACTTCCTTCTGCAGTTCTCTTCCACCCCTCCCTATTGAATGCAGTGAACTAGATGGAGATATGAATTCCTTACCTATAATCTTTGAAGATAGATATTTAGATTCTATTACGGAAGGTAAACACACTTCATGGTGCAGTTTTGTTTTTGAAGAAATGAGTAAAAAATATGTAAAAATTGAGTATTTTTCTTTACATTTCTCATTTACTTTAAAGGAGTACATTTATTTGCTAGGAAATGTTTCTTTAATCTCAGTTTTGATAATGTTTAAAGTTCTGTAATTGCTAGTGTTTTGCTTCTGTTACCTGCATAATTTGTTGTAAACAATCCTTTTCCTTATTTTCCCCCCCCCAATATTTTTTTTTTGTGAAAGATCTGGATGTACCCTGGTTGGTAGTTCAGAATCTTCCAAGATCAGAGTCCAATAAACTGGATAAATTTGAAGCAGAAGAAGGTTTTGTTGCTGGTTTTACTAGCCCAGAACTGAAAATAAGACCTGCGAGTGCCGCCAATCCTTGGCATTCAGAAGGTGAAAGGATGCTAACAAAAACTTTGAAAGGGAAAAATGAAGATGCAAATAAATCCAAAGTTAAGGTTACTAAGCTCATGAAAACAATGAAACCTGAAAACACAAAAAAAGTCATGAAACAGAACTCTAAGGACTCTGTGGTCTTAGTAGGCTACAAATGTTTAAAAAGTGCACCACTGGAAGATGCCTGTAGAAGTTCAGAAGGCAGGTCTTCATACAGTGCTAACGAAGGGCTGGACCCTGCATTAGGTGGATTTCCTTGTGATACAAAGACCTGCACCAGGCAAATAAGTCAAAGAGAACTTCTGTTTTTGCAATCTGGAACTGAAGAAAAGACTGCCAAGATTGAAAGTGTCCAAGTAGGTCCAGGTAGTCCCGTTCACTGTGAAAATGTGGCTTTTTTTGGTAGACTTACTACCTCCCAGACAGGTTCTGGAACTATACAATCAGATAGTGCTCTACAGCCCAGAGATACACTTGAAGGTTGTCACAGAGGTCAACCAGTTTCCTCAGGAGTCAGGACAATTATGGTCAAACCAAGTAATAAAAATCCCTATGAAGGGGAGAAAGTAACTGTTCACATTGGGTCATGGGCTGAGTTTCCACAACAGGGAGTGCAAGGTGAGAATTTGCAGACACTCAATACTCAGTCTCCAGAACCTGGAAATAAATTGAATTCTGGAGAACAGGAACCAGTGCTTGAAAAGGAAGATGTCCATGAAAGGAACTTCCGACACACCAGTGACATCTTGACAAAAATGAAAAGTAATCAGCCTACTCTTGCTACGAAAGAAAGTCAACTTTCTGTAAGTGGAGACGTGACTAGATTGCCAGATGTTAGCTTGACACACGCCTCTTCTAGGTTTTCAGATTCAGGTGTAGAAAGTGAACCAAGTTCTTTTGCAACTCACCCCAACCCTGATCAGGTTTTTGAAAATACACAAGGGCAAAGTGCATACAATGGTGAGAGAGTATTTCCTCAGCTTTTATTAAAACCGGACTGTACTACAAAAAATGCAATAGAAAGCCACTGCACTGAGAGCACCAGCGCTGTAAGTGAGATACAGTCATCCCTGACATCCATAAATTCTCTGCCTTCAGATGATGATGAGCTGTCACCTGATGAGAATTCAAAGATATCTGTTGTACCTGAATGCCAGCTAAGTGACAGTAAAACGGTATTGGATCTTGGAGCAATTGACTTGCCAAAATGTGATGACAGTAAGAAATCAAATACTGATTTGCAGCAACAGGGTGTTGTATTTTCAGGGCAATCGGATAATGAAACTCTGTCTGTACAGTCCTCACTCTCAGGAACAAAAGATCTTTTACACTTAGCTGCTTCAGATAAGAGTACATCTGCTGATGTGAAAAGCTGCAGCCTGCAGGCAGACCTTGGTACAACCTGCAAGGACTCTGAGGACCTTGAAAGGCATCTTAATACTACAGGAGAACCACTTAAATTGTGTTTGGAAATTGCTTATATGGGTGAGCCATCTGTTGTTTCAGGTTCTCTATCTCTAAATGCAGCGTGTGAGTCTGAAAAGGAAGGAAATGAAGGAAAACATAACGAGCTTTTAGATCTAAAAGAGACAACTGAAGAACTATCCATAGATAAAGGTGAAACTGGTACAGATAATCCATCTCCAACTAGTAGTACTGACATGGTAAAGCAAGGGCTTGTGGAAAACTATTTTGGCTCTCGAAGCAGCACAGATATTTCAGATATTTGGCCAATGGACAACAGCAATCCCGTTAGCCCTCAGAAGGAAACATATGAAAACCAAATTATTTACTCTTCCCAACAAGATGAAGAAGAAGAGGAGGATCAAGAAATGATTGAAAACGGGTATTATGAGGAAACAGACTATAACATATTAGATGGAGCTTCCAGTGCTGACCAGGATCAAGGCTCAGCAGAAGAGAGCGCCCTGAGATCTGAAAGGTTTGATACTGGACATCTGCGAGATGGAATGGCAGTGCCTCCTGTCTGTACTCCTGGCTGTCTGTCTTTTCCTTCCTCTGTGAGGGACTCTCCTTGCAGTGTTAATTGTTCTTCAAGGAATAAATCTGATGCAATTACACAACAGCCAAGCAGCAAATCCTACAGCTCAGCTTCATCTGTTTCCTGGTTTGAAAGCTCCCCAAAACCTCAAATGTTAGCGTAAGTTGTTTGTTTTTTTTTACTGTTGGAAATGATGTTAGTGTAGTATAGAAGGGGAAAAGACGCATGGTTAGGCTCCAGAGTGCCCCCAGCAGTGCCATGTGGTTTCTGCACACTCATTTTAGGTATTCAGACAGAAAGTCTGCTAGCTCTGAGTTCCTTCTATTGTTTACCTTGTAATTTTATGTGGTTTGACAGACTTCAAGCAAAACACGGGATTTTTTTGGTTCTCTAATATGTTCCTTTTAAAAAAAGTAATCACTCAAGCGAAAAGTGATGTCATAATGGCTACTGAGCATAAAAATGGTGGTTTATGAGATGGAAGCTGTTAAAATAGCAAGAATAGGAAAACATGCTTTGAGTTTAAAAACGTAAAAACAGTCAACTGATTGTCTACGTAATTTGTTAAGTGACGCAAATGTGCAGTGCTAACCAAGGTGATGGCCCTGTTTTTCAATCTTAAATTCAAGTATCCAAAATGTAACACCTCAGAGACCATAGTGCTCTAAGTTACGCTTCAATTTGTGTGCCAGGAAAGCCAAATTTAGAGGAGGAACATCAGGGATCCCAGATTGCACTGCTCTTGCTTGCTCTAAGCCTAAGAGTTTCCCAGATAACCCTTTGCTGCTAACTGAACGTGGGAATTGGCAGCCTCATGTGTTGTATTGGAAATAAAACATTGCTGTCGGAAGGAAGAAAGCTTAGGAGAGAGTTAGAAAGAAGGAGAATGCTAAGCAGGCAGAAGAGAGAAAAGACCAGATAGTTTGTGGTTAGCAGCTGAGAAGAGGAAGAAGAATTGAGCAGTGGTTGAGGAAAACTGGTTAGTAACGGATAAAGTCACTTCTGAAATACTGGCATGGAATGGGAGGGATGAAAAGCAGAGAGTATTTAGTGTGGTCCGTAACAATAAATGAAACGGGGAACTTGGAGTAAAACCAAGGACTTGGCCTTGGGGAAAGCAGATTCTCATAGAATAACTGGGAATCTAGAGGGTACAATCTGCTCCACAGGAAACCACCCTTAGTGCTTCCAGCTCAGCGAACACGCCTTGAGTACAAACTAAGTAACCTCTGCTGTGGAGTGATAGGACCAACTGCCTGCAGTGGTTCCTGTTCAGACTGACTTCATTGAGCCTTGCTTGTGCCAGTTAGGGAGGAATGTACTAAAGTTAAAGCTGGAAAAACAAAGAACAGAAAGGCTAATGGGAGGAAAACAGTTAGCCATCAGAAGATACGGGTAGGATACAGAATAAAGCAAGGCGTTCTGAGGGATCACAGAGAACAGACAGATTAAGGAGGGAAAGTAGCATAAGGATACATAAAGCTTGAAGTGCTGCAGGGAAAGTGATGTGCAATAAATTAGGTGGGAAGGACATACACCAAAAAATAAGAGAAGTGGAAGAAAGGGAGGAACACAAGAAACTCCTAGTATATGGGGGAGCTCAGCTGTTAGAGACCATACAGTTTATGCCTTCATATAATATTTTAAAGGTCAAAGATCTGTCTTCTTCTGAAGCAAATATCAGTTACTTAGCCTGCCAGAGGGACTTTCTGGTCAGCAGTTAGAGCACTGGTTCCAGGTCTCTGCTAACCTGGGAAATAGGTTTAAAGTTTGGCAAGAATTATCAAGTCAGTGTAAATCTTAAGCTTGACTTCTTATTGCTTATAATTCCTGTGGGTTTGTTACTGCACTTAAAACTGTTGCTTGCTTAAGACCAGAATTAATCCAGAATCTTCACTGGTTTCAGAAATACTCCTGAGTTTGTAGAGACATTCAATGGAAAGAAGAGATTAGAGGTCAGGGTGTGGACTTCGTAACAAAGGAAGAGGGGCAGTAAGAAGCTGCAATAGAAAATACTTTGAGGACTGGCTTATTTTGTGAAGATAGTAACTCAATAAATAAATTTTCCTTCATGTCAATAACATAGAAGATAGACAGTTGAAAACTGTATCCTAAGAGAGCCTACATTTGGCAATAGTAAATGTTTTTTTCTCATAAATATGGTTTTGTTCCAGTTTCCTACAGGCTAAAGAAGAACTGAGGCAACTTAAACTTCCTGGATTTATGTATAGTGATGTTTTCAAACTGGCTTCTTCAATACCTTATTTCAGTATGGAAGAGGATGACTGCTCAGAAGAAGGAATACATCTTATAGTCTGTGTCCATGGTCTAGATGGTACGCTGGGAAATGTGGTACTGACTGAGATAACTGTTCAGATTACCAGTCTGGTTTGACTTTTGTCATTTGAACTCTGAACTGAATGCTTCTGAAATAGGTTCACTGTAGGAAAATGGGTATTTGACATTACGCTGATACATTTGACAGTGTATTCCATAGTATCATTTAAATTAAGAATTTTATTTGACATTTGCCTTCAGTAAAAATTGCATATACGTAAACCCATTTTTTGCCATGCTCCACATTAGAAACATCTCCCTTTTTTTTATGTCACACAGATATTTGTATGATGGCAACAGAATGGAGTTACTAATGAAACAGTTTTGTTTAGTATTTGTAATATTACATTGTCAAAGAAAAAATGTGTGTGTTCTTAGGAAAAAAATCATACGTTTATAAGGTTTTAAAAGGCTAGCTTACTGAATCACGGAGCAGTTTAGGCAGGAAGGGATCTCTGGAGATTGTCTACTCCAGCTCCCCTGCTCAAAGCCGAGTTACCTACAGCAGATTGCTCAGGACCCAGCCCAGGTGGGTGTTTCAGTATTTCCAAGGACAGAGACTCTGCTGTAGTAGAAATGAGAAAATCTCTTGCTAATTGAGAAGTTTAAATATATTCACTGAATATTATTAGTTCAAAGCATATGTGCACGTTAAAAAATAATATCCTCTCTAGTTAAGATATTCATAGCTTTCTGCCATCAATGTTTTTATCTTGTTTTTGAGAAACTTCTTAAATTAACAATGAAAGGAAGCACAAGAGGGCATTAGGATAGACTGTTGGACTGGCCTGACACTGCACAGCCTTCTTGTTCACTGTTCAAATTCCTAAATTTAAAAAAATAAAATATCAAAACAGCTTCTCTTTCTTCCTCTGGGCAGAAGGCATCCTTTGTTAAGTGCTTTTAAAGCAGAACTGAAACATCTACTCTAGTAAGAAGGAATACAAATTATTATTGCATGCCTAGAATTGACGCAGAATTTAACTTGGCAAAAAAAACCCTGTTGTTCAATAGCCGTGTCTTTGAAGCATTAGAAAAATCCACATAGTTAGAATTTTCATATGAAATGCTGAGTTCATACAAGTTCTTTCTTATTAATACAGATTGAAATAAAAATCTTGTTCTGTGACTAAGATGGGGAACTCTTTCTTCACAAAACATGATCATTCATGTAGGGAAATCTTCAGGATGTTGGATGAATTAGAATTTGTTGTCTTGGGCACCAGTCTGAATGTGTTTTTATCTGCTGACAGTCCACTCTGTCTTTTTATTCCATGGAAATGTTTACAGCTTGCCCTTAATTCCTTTCTCTTTCACTGAATTCTTCAAGCTGCCTCCGAGTTCTTAAATTGACTTTTATCAAAGTTAATTAGGTTTTCAAGAATGTAATATTCACAGTGCTCTGCATCCATTGGATGCTAAGACAAAATCAAACACGACTTCCTAAATCCTTGCTTTTTTAAAATGCTTTCTGCATTAAATGTCATTTTATAGACCGTTTTGTCACTGCATTTGTCATTGCAGTTTATCTTCTCGAGCCATACTGAATTTTAATTAGGACTGAGAATACCACTAGCTGTGTTTAAATATAAAGTTGTGCTTGTAGATTCATTTCAGTGTTCTAAGTACTTTTATTGCAAGTTAACTTTGCAGTTTCTAACTCTTGATTGTTTTTCCTTTTTAAGGGAACAGCGCAGATCTAAGATTAGTGAAGACTTACATTGAGTTAGGGCTGCCTGGAGGGAGAATAGATTTTCTTATGTCCGAAAGGAATCAGGTATTTACCAAAAAAAATAGAATTTTTGTAAAGCAATCAACAGTGTACGTCTTCAGACATGTTTATTTATGGCACGATTGCGTTGCAGTTTGCCACATCCTGTATATTTTTATTGTATTCTCACAGAATCCATTATTTGATCTGTGTTTGTGGTATAGTAATTTACAAAACCTGGTGTGGTATTGAAGGTAAATATGCGTATGTAAGGAGTAACGTTTGTTACTGCCATTTTGTTGTGTGTACTGCTATCTCCTAAGTTCTCTGCATAACCAGTTAGGCTTGTAGATAAAATGTGCTCGATATTAATGGTAAAAACGGTAATAGTGAAAATTATTGGTGTGGCAAGAAGGGAGATTTGTTATTTCACAGGATCTGAGAAATACAAAATGCCAGTCCCTTGATTTTGTCAGTGTGCTGTAAGATCCACATCATGGCTGATATCTAATTACCTCTTCTGTTAAACTTTTGTGAATTTTATATTTTCAGATGAAGTAAACTTGAAAGAGCACAAAAGACCAGTTTTTACTTTTGTGTGTGTGTGTTACATGTGGTATTAGACACTGCAGGGACAAACTAGAACACGGAGTCCCTTCAGCGGCTCAGACGAAAGGTTCATTCAGTGCAGTAGTGTATTTATTTCTGGAAGTAGCAGCTGGGAAGCTTTGCGAACAGGCTGGACAGACACCGAGCAATAATTTCTCTTCTCTAGCCTTATAGTTTTTGGCAGTCAGCAGTCCTGAAACTTTCTGATTGGGAAATTTCATTAAGACCACTGAGCCTGATATCTGCTGACTAGCAGGACTTTTCTCCTTAGTGTTGGCTTATTCTTTTTGAATGTTTTTGCACCCGGTTTCCACAGCGTACAGTTGGTTTAAATTCCAAGTTCATATATGTTCCTAATTCAGTTGCAAACAAGGAAATTCAAATAAATCCCCCTACAGCTTGTTTTGGAAAATAAATCTTGTCATTTAAAATAGGATGATCAGAACTAGATTGGTCATTTAAGATGCTTGTGCACTTAGAAGATGCTATATTGACATTTTCTGTTCTTTCCGGGCTTTCCTAACATAGCCGGTTGGTTAGAACACAGATGTGTAGATTATTGTTTGCATATATGTTTAGGGCTGGTTTTCCCTATGGTAACGTTTTGCATTCCTTGCCGTTTTATCACCCATGCATGCAGTACCTTAAGATTCTTGTGAAATTCTGGTCAGTTCAAAATTTGATTATCCTGGATATTCAGTTTTGTCTCTAAACTCTGACATCTCATCTCCTTCCCTTTACCAGGTCATTTATCAATATGTTGAATGCTACAGGTTTTGGCACAGATCCTTTGGAACTTGTGTTGAATAGTTTAAGGCAGCCTTTGGCTTCCTCTTTTTTAATTTCTTACTGCTAAGCATGGTAGAGAATAAGCTATGAACTGGGAATAAGACTTTAAGGATTTCTTTTGTTTTGAGTAAACAGTACTAATGTAGACTCTCAGCTGTTGCAGTAATTGTCTCATTTCTATTGCACGGGCAGTGTGATTTAGTTCTGAATATGCAGTTTGGTCTTCTGTTTCACAACAGATAAGATTATGTATAGGGAAAGGCTTAGAACTAAGGCTGGCTGCGAAATGTTACGATTTGTTTCGGTGTTAGAAGAAAGTAGTCTTACAGTAAAATGTGTCTTGCTTTGTTCCATGTTACAAGGAAAAAAACCCTTGAAAAAATATAATAACTAGCTGTAGTGTTTGTACTCAAAGTTAATATCGATAACGTGGATTCTGTTACTTGTGTGCTATTGATCGAAACATTGGGGAATAAGAATTCAGACTGAATGCAGAATGTATATTGCTGCATTAGAAAATAGTTATTATTTTTATTTCTTTTATTTTACAGAATGATACCTTTGCTGATTTTGATTCGATGACAGATCGCCTTTTAGATGAAATTATACAGTATATACAAATTTATAATCTAACCCTTTCAAAAATCAGGTAATATCTGTTCTATATTACTTACAGAAATGATCTTAAATTAGAGCCCTGTGTTGTTCAGAACTGTTATGCTCAGGAGCAGGCCAAAAGAGAGGTGGGAAAAAGATATTCAGGGATGGGGAGGAGTAGGGGGAAAGGAGGACAAAGGAGAGAGAGAGGGAAAGAAGACTGAACATTGTTGTGAGCCCACCTAGTACTGTACCACCTAATTTTTGGTGGTTTTAGAGTGGAGTTAAGCATTATATTTAAGGAACTGCTGTCCTGTGCTTCGTCAGACCCTGTGTGGTAGATAACATTGTGAGAAAGTTGAAGGAAACTCTAATAGCGTTATGTCAAGATCAGTTTAGCTTTCGTGTGATTTTATAGTCTCTGCACCAAGGATGACAAAGCCCACTGTCTATGCTGTCATTCCTGTAGGGAAATTCTGTCTTATCTGTGACGTTGCAGGGCAACTGCATGAAAAATGTATTTTGTCATTTTGATGTTTTCTGATGTTTCATCTGCTAAAAAGCATGTTTTACATCTTAACAGAAGAGCTGTGCCACTCAATGCATTCCTGTTCCCCTTTTTTTAGTTACTTCCAGGGAATACCCATTCCATTTATTCCCTCAAAGCAGGGTACACTGTTTGGGCAGACAGCCTCACTAACTCAGCTGCGTTGTTGGACTTAGCCCATCAATAGATGAAAGGAACAAATTCAAGCCTGACTTCATCCAGTTGTTTAGGCATCTTCAACTTACACATCTGGAAGGCTTTCTGACTTGCTAGTCACGCGTGTTTCCTCTAAGTTCCTGCATGATCGTGTGTTTTGTAGGACTTACTCAGCTAGAGGAAACATCTCATGTGTTTAAACACAACCTCACTTTTTAAACAAATCTTTCTCTTTTGTGATAGGCAACATTTGACATAGTTTATTTTGTCTAAATCCGTGATTTCAAAAAAGGGGGGCACTGTGTGATAGTATTTGTGTTACACAGACTGCATGTTAGCACACTCGCCATCCAAGAGAGGAGAATTCTGTAACTCACCAGCTCACACTGACATCTTCTCACCCATGCTGTGGTCTGAAGGCTGCAACGAGCAAACCCACCCAGTTACTTTCTCATTGTTCATACCTGAGAATTGAATTCTCCTTCCCTTTCATTTTGCTTCTCTCATAAGACTTTCAATTTGTAAACATTTTTTTTTGGTTGTATTTAATACTTGTCACTTGAAAGAAGTTACTGATTTTTATTTTAGTTCCCTTTCCAAGTTGTATACTTGCGTTTGGACCTGCCAAAGCAGGAGGCTCCATCCCTCATCTTTAGCTTTTCTTATGAGAAAGTCAAACTTATTCAAGGCCAGGTTGGATGGAGCCTTGGGCAGCCTGATCTAGTGGGAGGTGCCCCTGCCTATGGCAGAGGGGTTGGAACTGGAAGAGCTTTAAGGTCCTTTCCAGTTCTATGATTCTGTGATTCTATCAGCACATCCTGCAGCTGTTTCCTGGTAGCTGTGTGAGGGAGCTTTCAGAAAGAGACATGCTTATATGTAAGTTTTTGCGGGGGTGACCTAGAAAGGCTAGGAAAGTCCTATTGAGAAATTGTCTGTTCAAATGGTCGTTGTGTTAAACCTCATTTTGGCTGTCCCACTGTAAAGAAAGTGGACTTTGTGCTAGTTGGCCGTGCTCTCCTGAGTGATGCTAGTTTCTCCTCATAAAATCAACCTCTCTGCTACAGAAAGCGTTCTCTGTACAAGTGCTGCTCAATAGCTGTGTCAAATTGGAAACCAGTCTCCAGACCTATAATGATTTTGTATGGCAAAAAAAGCTGAGAGTATTGTGTGCCAGAAATACCTGTTCAGTCCCTCTTTTGCACTCAGAGTCTTGTTATGTGCAAAATGGAACACACACATTCTTAGATCTTATGCAGAGTTAAGAATTTATTGGTAGTCCAATTAGTGTTTTAATAATTTCATAAAAGTGCAGCAAAAAATTGCTATTAGTCTGGTTACAGTAGTACGAAAATTCATTGTTCAAATTAATGCAGAGAAGTCCCATTATTAATACTGCGAACATTTTTATACAGAAACTTTCCAATATCTTTCCTTGGGTGGGAGGCTCTCCCAGCAGCTATTTGAGTCCTAAAATAGGGTGGTTTCTGCCTTCATTAAGCATTTGGGACATCAGCATCCTGGAGCTTCAGTGTAAGGAGAATGATGTTCACAGCAGGGGTTTCTGTCTCACTGGCCTTGGGTGTGCCTATATTTATTTTCATACTTACATATTTTCAGTCTGCCCACATACTCCTTCTTTTGTTTCCAATTTACTTGGTTTTTTTCCATTCTGTGTTATCCCTAAGACTGGCTTGTTTTCCTGAGTTGTACGAATGTGCTTCCGCAGAGACCATTAATAGACCACTGGGGACCTGACCTGTGTCTGCGCTCTGCCACAGCACACTTTGTTCTGGTGATACACAGTTCAAGCCCCGTGCAATAACTAATTGTTGTTAATAGAAACAAAAGCAACTTTAGGCCTCGCTTTTTAATTCAATGCCAGACGTTTGTTATCACAGCTAAACCAAACGAAACCAACTTAGGCCAGGACAAGTCAAGAGGCATTCTTGAGATTCCAGGGACAGGAGTTGGACTTGATGACCCTTGTGGGTCCCTTCCAACTCAGGACATTCTATGATTCTGTGCTGTCGGGTCAGTGCAAAGCCTCATGTCTCCATGTTGTGGCAAAATCCCATTTATTGTGCTGCATTCTTATACCGTTTCAGGATGGAAGCCTTTTCTGGTCATCACATAGCTGGGAAATAAACCATGTGATCTTATAGTGTAGTTTCAGAAACTGTTTTCCTCATGTCAGGTCTGATGACCTATACCAGACTTTCACCTCAGCTGAATTATTCAGTTTGTCATCCTGTTCCCTAAGTAACATTGGGAAAAAAGCATTTTTTAAATTCTGTGCATATATTAAAAGATCTGTTAGTTGTTTCAGCACCTTTTTGATTGTGACTTTTGATGAATTTTTTTCTTCCACAGATTTTTATCGTTGGACAGGATTTTGCATTCGTAAGCGTAGCATAATGAGATTTTACCGTGTCCAATTTTCCAGTATGATCTGAATTGGTAGCCTTGTGCCATAAAGCACATAAAATACTACAGTGTAATCCTATTCCTTCAGTGTGTTAATGATACCTTGTGTTCAAAAGATGGTAATATTGCCACCTACTGTTCAGAAACGCAGTAGTTTTGCAGAGTATCCCCCAGTTGCAGGTATCTGAAACATTGAGTAGGATGGGCTACGCTTTTGTCTTACACTTTCAAACCCCTTTTTGAAGGATTTTTCTTTACTTCCCTTTTCCATTTTTGATTTGAGCAAATCCTTAAACCTTTCTCTATTAGAAAACAATAATGGAGCCTTACTATGCATTCACCTGAACAGCTGAATCTCAACACAGTGTATTACTGTAACCTTTGTTATTTTTCTGAGTCTTTACAATTTAAGAACAAGTATTGATCTCTGAGGTACATTCACATCACTAATTGTGAGCATCCTCTTTTCCTCAAATGGATCTTGCATATGCATTTCCAAAGTTTTTATTCAGGTTGTTCTTGAGGATGATAGGATTGATGAATTGCTGTTTTTCCAGTGACAAAGTTGTCCTTTGTTATGATACAATATATGGGTTCCTCTTCCTTTTACGACATTTAATAAATAATGGATGAAATAATGGAGAGAACTGCCGAGAGAACATCTCTGCTGATGTTCACATCTTCTTTAGAAAATAGTATCTTTTACTCAAGAGCCAGTGTATGATGCAGGTCGTGTTCAGGATAAACTCACTCAATTTCTGTGCACATTTTCTGGTTCCTAAAGAAATCTATGCCTTTCTTTTTCTTTTATAGACTTTATAATGTACTCTGAGAATCGTTTTAAATCTTGGTATTCGAGAGAGTCAGCAGCTCAGTATTTTGTTTCACAAATGCACTGCTGTTGTGCTGACAGCACACAGGATACGTATCTTTCATTTCTAAATTAGGCAAACATAGCAAGCTGCCGCAAAGAATTTCTGATATTGCAGCAATTTTGGAAAATTTAGCAGTAGCTGTGAGCAGGAAGAATATATATATATGCTTAAACTGTGTATTGCTAAGGAAAAATAGCCTGCTCTGTCATAGAAATGTATAGTTATGTCAGAATTTAGATGGTTGGGTAGCTCTGCCATTCTATAACCTAATGTTTGAATTTTTTCATTTAGCTTTAAATTGGAATTTTTTGAGTCAATTGTTCTTGCTTGGGAAGCAATTGCAGAGTCACGTGATTTTTTAGCACTGCATTTGATACAGATATTGTTGGTAACTTTGTTTTAGCTATTTTTGTTGACCAATATAGTGATAGGGAGCAAATGGGAAGGGTGAACTTAGGGATGTAACGTTGTGGTACATACATGATCCGGCCCCGACAGTTCTACTGTGTATTTTTTGGATGATTGTCTGTTCTCCCCATGTCCTGAGGTTACAATTGTAAAACAGGAAGGCAGTTTGTCCTTCTAACTTTGTGAGTCTTATCTCTACCATGTGGTCCCTGCCTCAACAGGGTTCTTTAAGCATAACTGCATGATAACTAGAATTGCTTCATTTTGTGGTGTCCCTTCTGAAGAAATGCTTTATACAGACTTGTGGATACAACAGTAGGCAACTCAGATAAGTAATATTTATTCTTAGACACATGAAGCTAAAGAGTTCCATCCATCTTTGCCCTAACTCCCTTAACCAGGGAAACAACTAAATGTAATATTCTCCTGGCAGACAGATATTGTTCAATTACCTCACTCCAGCTGATAATCACTTACTTTGGTCCAACTGCTGGACAGATTTGACATGTTGCTGCTATTTTAAAATAACCAGATTCAGTTAAGTAAGGGGTTTCCCCCTTACAGGAGTACTTTTGGACTCCTTCTCCACTGGATCATTTCAGCAACTCTCACGTATTTATGGTACCGAACGCATCTCGTGATTTAGTCAGTCATACACAGCTCATACAATATTTTCTAAATACTTGGTGCTGGAGTAGATGCACCCAGAAATAACCTGGGGTTTGGATGGGAGATGCTCATGGAGGGGTACTTTGTTTCCACTAGGTTTGCAAAAAGGGTGCATAAAATAATTGTAGAGAAGCTCAAGACGTATTTGCTGTGAATTTGTGCAGCTTGGGAGATACAGACAAGCTGTGTTTTCTGTGTGACCTAAAGTATGGGTTTCTGAATGGGAACTTTTAATTATTTTTTTCCTATGCTCTTTCACCATTTTATGACAATGGTTTTCATTTTCTCTACTTAAAAAAAAAAGAATTGAAATAAAATACTATGTTATACTGTTTTTTTTTTCCTTTTGAACAGCTTTATTGGACACTCACTGGGTAATTTAATAATCCGTTCAGTGCTCACAAGACCTCGATTTAAATATTACCTCAGCAAACTTCATACCTTCCTCTCTCTGTCTGGACCACATCTTGGTACTCTCTACAACAGCAGTGCTCTTGTTAATACCGGTAAAGTATTATTTTCAATAGTATAAGTTTAGAGGAGATTTTGTTTTTGAAACAGCACCAAATGGCTTTCAGTTACTAGAGTTAAGTCTATCAAAGTATAATGCGGAATATATTCACTATAAAATAAAAATTTTTGGAGTATTTAATCTCTTTTATACTCTAAGACTATACAAAATGTCCTTTTTGTATAATAATCTTCCTCGACTTTTCAAACTCCTTAAAATTTTGGAAAATACCAAAGGTAATAATAAGTAATGGATATTGAAGTCTAAGTGACTATATCTTTTGCCTGTATTAATGATCAGCAATAAATTCCTTCAGGTACATGTAAGTATTTCCTTTAGGGTTGAATGAACACATTCTTGAGGCTGTAAGGGCTTGCTTTTTGCTTGGCAAGAGAGAGATTTTCTGAAAGGCCAGTTACCATCTGACTTTGCTCACTGACTATAATAAAGAGGGTACAGCATCACAGAAAATAGAATACTCTGATTTCTCTCCCAGAAAATTCTACTTTCTGTGTTCAAGTTATATTTAATGAATTCAGTGGTTCTATAAAGTTATTTTTAGAAATCTGATAAGTTGTGCTTCTTGTTTGGTGCAACATATTTCAGCATGAAAATCATAGAATCACCAGGTTGGAAAAGACTCATCGGATCATCAAGTCCAACCATTCCTATCAAATACTAAGCCATGCCCCTCGGCACCTTGTCCACCCGTTCCTTAAATTACTGAAATAGATTTTTTATATTGCCTCATGGCTAATGTGAATGTATTTTCACTGTAAATGTCATTATTTTTTCTAGGAAGCCACATACTTTGGTGGACATTATGGTCTCCATTCTTTATTATATTTAGGGGGGAAAGAATAACGAACAAAAATTTTGTATATTTCTGAGCTTGACAACGCTGACATGAAAACTAAAACTGACATCTGAAGAGCTTAGATATAAGGCCTTTATGTACTTTTCTGTATGTTTACTTAGCTTTCATATTTCATTGTGGATCTGTACTCATGTTGTGCCTCACAATGCAGGACTGTGGTTTATGCAGAAGTGGAAGAAGTCCGGTTCTTTATTGCAGTTGACGTGTCGAGACCATTCGGATCCACGACAAACATTCTTATACAAACTTAGTAAAAAAGCAGGTAAGCTTTGTTAATACATCCTATCTTTGAATGCCCACTGTACATAAATCTCTGTCATTCAACTGTCCTTTGTGCAGTGTCAGTCAGTGAGTCATTACTTGCTGAAGGAATAGTTACCAGAAACTTGCTCTTTTCAATTACTTTAGATTCTTTACCTCTGTTTTCCTTTACTGTAAAAACCTTCCAATAGGATTTTTTGTAAAGCACCCTATAAGAAACAAATAGGTTTTCCTAACAGTTACAGTTGTTACAGTGCTATTCTTTGTGTATTGTATTTATTCCTTTGATAGGAGTGGATGATAATATCCAGTCCTGACATAAAAGCTGAAAGTGTGATGTATACATGGTTCATACTCAAGCAGTAGATACTTATTATCATTAGTTGTGGTCTAATTTTTGTTGTTTTAGAAAATAGCTGGTGCCAAGTCAAGTTTGTTATTTGCCAGAAAACTTAGTATGAATTTATTAATATGTTATGTTGTGCCTGGCAGATATAACCACATGCTGAAACCTAACACTGGTGGCCAAGTCCACCAAGAAACCATGTCCTTAAGTGCCACATCTGCACATCTTTTAAATACCTCCAGGGTTGGTAACTCAGTCGTCTCCCTGGGCAGCCTCTGCCAGTGTTTGACAAGCTTTTTGGTGAAGTAATCTTTCCTAATACCTAGTCTAAAGTTCCCCTGGTGTAACTTGAGGCCATTTCCTCTCATCCTGTCTCTTGTTACTTGGGAGACGACACCTACCTTGCTACAACCTCCTTTCAGGGAGTTATAGAGAGCAATGAGGTCTCCCCTCAGCCTCCTCTTCTCCAGTCTAAACACCCCCAGCTCTCTCAGCCGCTCCTCATAAGGCCTGTTCTCCAGCCCCTTCACCAGCTTTGTTGCCCTTCTCTGGACTCGCTCCAGAGCCTCAACATCCTTCTTGTGGTGAGGGGCCCAGAACTGAACACAGGATTCGAGGTGAGGCTGAGTACAGGCGTTAATAATTTCCCTATTCCTGCTGGCCACACCCTTTCTGCTACAAGCAGGATGCCACTGGCCTTCTTGGCCACCTGGGCACACTGATGGCTCATGTTCAGCCAAATAATTGATGTTAGTCATTAATTTATGTTGTTATTCTTAAATGAAAGGTAAATGTGTTCACCTAAACACTGATTCCTATGATTTGGAATATGTTCATGGCATTGTTCTTGTAGAGGAGTATATGGATAAGTGTTTTGTTTGCAGAATTTCCTCAGATCTAGTATTGGAGCTACAGTTTGCTCTCATTTAACAAGAAAGCTGGGAGCATTTCAGTTTAATTTTTAAATAATTTGTCAAGGCAGAATGAGAGAGATAACTTATTTTAACAATTCTCTTTATACATTTCTGGTTTATAAATAGAAATTGATTTATAGAATTGTAGATGCCTTTTGAAATGATTGATTCAATAAGTTCCAGCAAGTGACAAGTGGTGATGATGATTAACTAAGTGTCTGCATTTCTCAGTCTGTTTTTCTATAGCATTGTATGTGGTTTGTCTGTCAGCTAGTTTTTTCTTTTATGCACTTAATGAACTGTTAGAGTTGTAGAATTTTTTTTTAAAAGTCAAGTGCATCTCATCCATTGCCCAGCTGTTGTGTTTGTTAAAGCAGAAAGAAAGAAGAAAAAGACCTTGAGAAGTTAACTTGTTAAATCAACCTTGTATATTATCTTCAAGTTTAAGAATTATGAAAACAAAATAATTTGTCCAGCTATGTTAGCCTGTGAAAATAAATCCTAATTTCAGAGAATAATCATAGAATCATAGAATAGTTTGGGCTGCAGTTTAATGGTTTAAGGGACCTTAAAGATCATCCAGTTCCAACCCCCCTGCCGTGGGCGGGGGCATCCCACTAGATCAGGCTGCCCGAGGCCCATCCAACGTGTCCTTGAACACCTCCAGGGATGGGGCAGCTACAGCTTCCCTGGGCAACCTGTGCCAGTGCCTCAGCACCCTCATGGTGATGAAAGTCTTCATAGTGTCTAGTCTAAATCTGCTCCTCTCCAGTTTATACCCACTGTCCCTAGTGTTATCACTACAAGCCTTTGTGAATGGTTTGTCCGCAGCTTTCTTGCAGGCAGGTAGTGGGAAGAAACTGATGCTTAAATAATTGTGATTTCTGATTAGGTTGTTGTTTTTAAAAAAAATCTGGATGTTTTCTTTCCCGACTTCACCATTCAAAATTCCAGTCAGTCAGAATCGTTTTCTGAAGTATTGTCACTGTGAAATGCTGATAAGGAGCAAAAGCTGGCCTTACTTGCTTATAAGGAACAAAAGCTAAAAGGATTATGTATTCAAAATGAAGAGAGTTAAAGTTTATGTTGTTTCTTGAATTTTAAGTTACCTCAAGCACTGATCACTTTCTGTTGGCAACTGAGGGTTTTATACTGTCTTTAGCCCAGTGGAAACTTTAGTTTTCTGATGTTTCTTCTTCATAACAGTCATGTTTAGAATTATGTTTAACAGTCATCTCCTTGAAATCTGTCTGTTGTGCCTTCAGCAGTTGCTGTCTGTCTGGTAATTTTGGGGGGGTCTTGGAAATGATTTTTAATTTTATACTGTGGCAAGAAATCACACCAGGTTGCCAGCTGTGATAACATGAGGTCAGTGCAAACACAATTGTAGTTGCACAGATGAAAGAATATATGAAAATTTCTGCATTATGTGTAAATAGTGCTTCATGTTGTGGCGTTATGGAATCAACTAAGAATAAGAGTTTAATTTTTTGAAAGTAATTTGATAAGAAGAAGGTTTTTAGATGCAAAACTAAAAAATATGTAGTCCTCTACTTTCTGTTTGCATGGCTTTTAGACACTAAATAATAATAATAAGTTTCTACTTTTAAGAGATTAAGGAAGGATATGCAGTTGATCTGTGTGTTCAGATACAACATTGACTCCACTTGGAGCACATTGTACTTTTTGTCTGCGGAAATGGGAAGGCAATATCCAGTGAAACTGGAGATCTTTTCAGGTGTAACTGGAGCACTGTGCCAGGCACTTAGCCCAGCCTTTCTTATTCACTTTGTTTTATGCAAGGTAAATAAGAGAAGCTCATCTTTTCTTTTTTTTTTTGTTTCAGTAAGAACATTTTGTTTCTTACCTTATTTACATTTTCTGTTCAGCTAACTAGCTGAATACACTTTTCATAAAAATAACATATTCCAAGGGAGTCTAGGAAAATAAACGGTAAATTCTTGATTTGTATCCATTGCCACCGAACAAATGCGGACTTTCTTATTCATGGAACCTCAGGTGGTCATTTTTGATGGGTTCAGAGGCCCTGCCTTGTATGTTAAGAAACTAGCAGTGAAAAAAGTTTCATTTATATGTAGGCTGGTTTTGATGTTCTGATTGTCTAGAAAAAATGTTCATGGTATTTAACATTCGGCTTCAGTTTGGTTTCAGTCAAGACTGTAGTGTGTGAACACCTTGTTCAGAATGCCAGTACACTGAGCAGTACAGAGTCCTGTTCCAGTCTGGAAACTTGAGCTCCTCAGTCACCTGAAACAACAATAACTGAAGACCCTGGAGGTAGTTCCCAATTTGATGTAAATTGTGACTTCCAACCTGGTTATTCTGTGATTCTGTGATTGTTTGCAGTTAAGGACTTGGTGACTAGACTGACTCCAAAACTTGGGGCAGATCTCATTCATAGAATCATAGAATCACCAGGTTGGAAGAGACCCACCAGATCATCGAGTCCAACCATTCCCACCAATCTCTAAACCATGCCCCTCAGCACCTCGTCCACCCGTACCTTAAACACCTCCAGGGAAGGTGAATCAACCACCTCCCTGGGCAGCCTCTGCCAGTGCCCAATGACCCTTTCTGCGAAAATTTTTTTCCTAATGTCCAGCCTGAACCTCCCCTGGCACAGCTTGTGGCCATTCCCTCTCGTCCTGTCCCCTGTCACTTGGGAGAAGAGGCCAGCTCCCTCCTCTCCACAACCTCCTTTCATGTTGTTGTAGAGAGCAATGAGGTCTCCTCTCAGCCTCCTCTTCTCCAGGCTAAACAACCCCAGCTCTCTCAGCCATTCCCCTATAATGAATAACATGTGTCAGAAGCATGGCTTGCTGAGACTGGCCTGCATAAAGCAAACTTAAGAACGCTGTTTTCTGTTCCATTTATGAATTGTTCACTCACTGGTGGGAGTGCTTCCTGCAGTAAACTGTGGACCTGCAAGTTTTTCTACCTCAGCTTTAGTTCTGAATTTTTTTAAATCCCATTTCTCACCCGTAGAATATGCCCACATTAGCACTCAGGAATGCATTCAGAAGCAAATCTCTTCATGATGCCTGTTTACTTCAGAACACAATGTAGGAGCTTTAGCAGCCATTGCATGTCACATCCACAGGACCAGACTAGAGCTAGTCCAAAGTACACTCTCCTGAAAATGGGCATTATGATGGATGAGCGATTCTTAATACTGATGGCTTTGCTCTACAGTGCTGTTCCTTCTTTTTGCCACAGTTCACAAATGTGAATATACAGCCATAGTCCCTTCCAGGTTATTTTTGTACTTGCGTACATAGGCTTAGATTCATATGTCTTGGTACTTCCACAGACCTTGCTTAGCGGAATTCTGATGTACATGTTTCTTGTCTTATTTCCCCCTTTTAAAATGTGCATTTTCCACATCTCTGAAAGGAGAAAAAGATATTTGGTTTGGATTTTGTTTATGTCCATGTTAACAACAGAGCAACAGTAAATAAGCATGGGTGGCATGTTTTCTTCTTGGAGATGTCTGTTCCGTACGGGATGTTAGCTTAGCTTACTTTGGCTTTGTGGAGGGAAAAAGCATTTCAGCTATTGACTTGAGGGAATGCCTGTTTATAACTTCCAATACCTGAACAGGGCTACAAGAAAGCTGAAGAGGAACTGTTTACAAAGGCTTGTAGTGATAGGACAAGAGGCAATGGGTATAAACTGGAGATGGGGAGATTTAGACTAGACATAAGGAGGATGAGGCACTGGCACAGGTTGCCCAGGGAAGCTGTGGCTGCCTCATCCCTGGAGGTGTTCAAGGCCAGGTTGGATGGGGCTTTGGGTAGCCTGACCTAGTGAGATGTCCCTACCGATGGCAGGGGGGTTGGAACTGGATCATCTTTAAAGTCCCTTCCAACCCAAACTATTCTATGATTATATGACAACGCACATTGAGGATGAAACTAGAATTGAAAGAGCATCCCTATTGGTAATATGGCATGGAGACCACCCTACTCAGTTATTCTAAAAGGAAAGACTTCCCAGCCCTCAGTAGCTCTGTTCTGATAATGTTGGAAGAACCTGGAGCGAAATTTTTTAAAGTAAGATCATCAAGGCAGAGGTTGAGTTGACATGAAACTCTTAATTTGATGTAAATCTAGCTCCCTAATCGGTCGTCTTGTAGAACTGCAGCTGAAAGTCTGAGCTTCCTTGCCTCTGTAGCATCTTAACCCAAGACCTCAGCTGACTCAGGATCTCAGTGCTTAAATCTTTGGAGCACAATTTTAGCTCTCTGTGTGATGTGTTAACTTCACAAAGCAGTGTGGAAGACCAGCTGCAGGAAATGGCTGCTTTCCAGAGCATAATTTTTAAATCCCTATTTCCAGACTGCATTTTTGGCAAAGCTTCCAGATCTTTATTTCCAAACAAATATGTAAATGGACAGAATCATAGAAAATGTTGGGTCTAAATTACCTTGACAAAACTGAGACATTTCCTTCAAGTCAGAGCAACCAGGTTATGACCCTGAGCTACCTGATTGAACATCAAAATTGGCCCTGCTTTGAGCAAGTGGGTAGAATCAGATGATCTTCAAAGGTCCTTTCCAACGTAAATTATTCTGTTCTAGGATTCTGTAATTAGTATATTCCTCAGTAAAACGGCAGCTTACTAATGGAATCAGACTGTTGTACTTCGTTTTTCCAGGCTTATTTAAGTGATTTTGATTTGATTATACTCAAGAACTCTGTAGTATCCACAGTGAATATTGTCCATTGCAAATAGCCAAAGCTTTGTATTGAATTATTTAAAGGGTGGTGGTATGGGGATTTGTCATCCTTTTCGCTGTGCAAGCCTCAGAGAACATCAGCAGCCCATTGTACCAGCGGCTCTATCTCCCATTCCTCACTTGTATGTTGCCTATAGCTAGAGGGCAGACTTACCATCTGATTCTGGTGCTTAGCTGTATATAGAAATCTATTCCTCTGCGATTGCAGTTGGTTATGACTTATCAGGTCTCTACACCTGCTCTTCCAGACTGATTTTTCCACTTTACATATGATTTGACAAAATTATTCCTGAATTTGCAGATCTCATTAAATCAGTAATGACTAATGCTGTTACCAGAATTCATTGGCTGACATGAACGGCAGAACAGTTAAGTGATAGAAATTGTGCTCTCTGCATATGCTTAAATTCATATTGAGACTGAAGTTCCATCAAAAAAGTTTGGAAAGCCCATTAAACATTTGTTACTGCAGGAAAGCACATTCTGATATATGGGACAAAGATTGTTATTTCAGAACTGATCACAGAATGATAGAATGGTTTGGGTTGGAAGGGACCTTAATGGTAATCCAATTCCACCCTTCTGCCATGGGCAGGGACACCTCCCACCAGCCCAGGCTGCCCAAGGCCCCATCCAACCTGTCCTTGAACCCCTCCAGGGATGGGGCAGCCACAGCTTCCCCGGGCAACCTGTGCCAGTGTCTCACCACCCTCATAGTGAAGAATTCCTTCCTAATGTCTAATCTAAATCTTCCCCCTTCCAATTTAAAGCCATCCCCCCTTATCCTATCACTCCATATCTTTGTAAAAAATCCCTCCCGAGCTTTCTTGTAGCCCCTTCAGGTACTGGAACGTGGCTGTAAGGTCTACAGAGCTTTGTCTTCTCCAGGCTAAACAACCCCAACTCTCTCACCCTGTCCTCACAGCAGAGGTGCTCCATTCCTCTGACCATCTTTGTGGCCTCCTCTGGACCTGTTCCAACAGCTCCATATCCCCCTTGTATGTGTTTTTTCACATGGATTGTTCTTTTCACAGGTATCTCAAATCCTGATGAGAAAGTCAGTCAGTACTACCTAGTTGATGAGAATCTCGGTGTTTTTTTATAGCACTCTGCAGAAATATGTGATCTATTCAGCAGATGATGTGATATGATGAGTTAGAATGCATTTTGTTCTGATAGAATCAGATTTTAATCTTCCAGCATTTTTGCCTAACTACAGCAGTGCAAAAGTGTTGGCCTAATTAGATTTTGGGCTTGGTTTCTTATTTCAGCAGCTGAAAAATTTGCTGTGCAACAAAAAAATGGTTCATTAATTACTTAGAATAATTTTAAGTTTGGGATTTTTTTCAGTACTTACAGTATGCATGACAGATCTTGTATTATGTGTGCTGTGGGAAAATAAAGATGTGGATCATAGGAATTAGCTGAGCTTTATTCTTTGCCCACAATTTATTCCTGAGTTTTTCATTTAATTGAAGACAGAACGTGTTTCAAACCTAGGAAGTAAGTGGAAGAACAGCATGTAAAGATATCTCGCAGGCCAGTTTTTACTGCTGCATAAATGCAAGATTATGATAAGTTGCTTCTTTGTCCCCAAGCACACAATTTAGGCACAGTTTAGCACTGAGCTTTTCTCTGTTAGTGGTCATTCTGTGTGTCCTGAGTAGCCCCACAGCCTATCAACTTCAAGACATAAGACTTGGGCTTTTTTCTTCAGAACAGGGACAAAGAGCTGTCTGAAGAAGCACAACCCAAGAATAGTTAAATAGTAAAACTCATGCTTATGAAATACTCCATGCGTCACCTTTACTCTTAGAGAGGAGTTCCCTCAAACACTTCACTGGAATGAAAAATCCCCGATATTTATCATGCCTAAAATGAAGGGAAGCCCAAGATGTTATCTTTATGAATCAGAATATAAAACATAAAAATGAGTCACTGGGACCAAAGCAGATGCCTAATTTATGAAACTGTGACGTCCTAAGCCTGTTTTGGGATGTTTTCTTTTTTGTTTGTATTATTGCATGTGAGAGTGAAGAGAGTCCGTTCAGATGTTGATTGATGTAGACTGATGTTCTTTTAAAGATTCCTTGGGATATCCTCCTTCTTCAGGTTGATTAAAATATCAATATCTAGGCAGCTCCCTTTTCTGTACCTACATGAACACTAATGGATATTTCTCTAGGGCAAGCGCATATCAAAAAACTTAATACAAGATAGATGGACTCCCAAAGAATTTACAAAACTCTTACAGATTAACCTGCAGAGAACTCCTGTCCTTGATTTACTCCAAATGCATTCTTTGCAAATCTGTACAAAGTTTTGGAACTGGCATTTACATCTTTTGTGTAAGATTTGCTGCAATTGTTTTTCATCAGATGTCAAATAAAAGATTTCAGTGATTTAACTGATCTTTTGAGACAGCGTTGTTTTTCAGTGGGCACAGGCAAAAAAAACCCAAACCAATCAAAAAAAAACCCAAAAACCAACCAGATTTCCAGTTTGAAGAGGGCAGGAGCCAGGATCTAGTAAGGATGCTTTCTTCTTTTTTATAGATTTATGGAATTTTCTTTATCCATTTTCTGTGAAATCTGGCAAGATGCATTTGCTTTTTCACATGCTAAAGTTTTTCAGTATTGTTTCTTTAACTGACGTGATTTGGAGATGTAGTCTTCATCACATGGAGTACACAAAACCTGAAAATTAGGAAACATAGTCTGGAAAAAAATGAAATACTTTTGACTTTGGGCTCTATTGACAGCCTTAGGAACAGATACGTACTAAGACTTGGTATATATTCAGTCTGAACAAAACAGAATAGCTAGAATCCAGAGCTTTTTCATGGCACTATAGCTTCTGAAAAGCAAAAAGCAAGTTATTTCTTCTTCCTGCACTAACAGTTGTCCTGTTTTTTATGAAAGAAAAGTTTGATTTGTTTGATTTGTTAACACAAATGTTTGCTGCAGATCCCAAGTAGCACCTCTGAAGAATGACTGTATTTGCAGTATTTCAATAATGTTCAGGATGGACTAAGTACATTTTATAAATTCAAAGCTTACAGGATGTGACCATTTTTCTCCAAAAGTTAGAAGCAGGGTGAATAACACCAGTACAAAACTTACTAGCACCAGTGCAGAGTGAGTTGGATCCAAGGTACTGATGACAAGATGTAAGCATCTTAACACCTAGGAAATTCCCAGATAGCTATTCAGGCTGCCTGCTATTCAGTGTAGTTTACCTTTGCCTACACCTAAACTGTTTGAAAATCTTGTGGTTTTTCCTAGCATTCGCCTTTGTATTCGACTGTAGATGGCTATGATATTCAGATGGGGTTGTTCTAAGGCAAAGGCAACCTATTTTCATAAAATGCCTCGCTGTATTTAGCCTAAAGCAGATGGGCAGCACCAAAGCCTGCTGAAATTCTTCAGATATTAAATACCTTGAGGTATAATTAAATACCTCGAGGATTGTTAACTCCATCATTACTGGGGATGGGTCCTACCTTCGCTTCATCTAATTAGTAGAGTGCTTGTCCAAGACGTAGGAAGTCTAGGTTTGATTTATAAATATTTAATTATAATTTGAGGTGTTTTGATGAGTGGCCCCCACTTCTGTGCTCAAGCTGGCCAGACCTTAGAGTGAGGCAGTACCTTACAGAGACACCTGCACTAGGTGGGCTGCGGCGTGTACATGTTGATGCTTGGCATTAATCCTGATGCAGCTGCACTGATGACTAAACCATCAGTGAAGACAAGGCACCATCCATTCTTAGGTTTCTTTAAGCATCGAGGAGGCTGCTGTCAGTGAACCACTTTATTCCTAAGAAGCAGGACGAGGTTTTGAACCACACTGTTTAAATGGGAAACATCACAACTGGGTCATGCTTGCATATATTAAAATATGTACACGGGAAAGGCCAGTACCTAACATTTCATTATTCTGCAGCCCTACCTGTTATAATTTATTTTTCCACCTTTTTGTGCACAGTCTTGTAATAAATGGGTGACAAATTTCAGCTGTAAAATGTTTAATTATTCTGTAGTAATTGTCAGGGGATTTCTTATAATAGATAACTTTTTCTCTTTTCCTGTAGGTCTTCATTACTTCAAAAACATTGTGTTAGTAGGATCACTGCAAGATCGTTATGTTCCTTATCACTCCGCTCGCATTGAGATGTGTAAAACAGCTTTAAAGGATAAACAATCAGGTAATAAATATCGTGCAAATAAAGACCACTCAGATTGAACTTCATCGGTCTCAGATTCATCCCATTTGATTTGGGGTGTTTAACTGAGGGACCTCTGTTATGTATTCAGACACGTTGGGCTTACTCTATAGTAATGGTGAGAGAAAATCCATGTGGGAGCTGAATTGTTTTCTGGATCTTTCCAGTTGTGTTGCATGCAGAAGGAGAGGAAACAGTGAATTTCTAGCTTACAGACTTTTCCAAACATTAGGAGGGATGAACCACAGCTGCTGGCGTGTTACTCTGCAATAGGGAGGAGAAACAGTTCTGGTTTTTGAGGTCAAGTTCTAATATCAAGCACACAGGCTGTGTTTATTTGAGGCTTAGTACTAGCACTGAATCACAGAATAACCAGGTTGGAAGAGACCCACTGGATCGTCGAGTCCAACCATTCCCACCAATCCCTAAATCATGCCCCTAAGTACATCATCCACCCTAACCTTAAACACCTCCAGGCACGATGACTCAACTATCTCCCTGGGCAGACTATTCCAATGCCTAACCACCCTCTCCGTGATGAATTTTTTCCTAATCTCAAGCCTAAATCTCCCCTGGCGGAGCTTGAGGCCATTCCCTCTTGTCCTGACCCCTGTCACTTGGGAGAAGAGGCCAGCTCCCTCCTCTCCACAACCTCCCTTCAGGTAGTTGTAGAGAGTAATAAGGTCTCCCCTCAGCCTCCTCTTCTCCAGGCTAAACAACCCCAGCTCTCTCAGTCGCTCCTCATAAGATTTGTTCTCCAGTCCCTGAAAGAAAAGGTAGTTTTCTCATTTTCTGTGACGATTGGCTGTTGTATTCACTGTTGAGACGTTCTACCACAATTGCAAGCTAGCATTATATATTGATAAATACCTTTACGTAGTGTAGTAAATTAACACTGATGAGCACATTCTCACTAAAAATGTACAAATACTAATATCTATAGCTTAAAAATATTTTTCCAAGATTTCTGAGGAAATTGAACTTCCTGCATGTTCTATCTTAACAAGAACAAGAGCCAGGTCGGACGGGGCCTTGAGCAGCCTGATCTAGTAGGAGGTGTCCCTGCCCATGGCAGGGGGTTGGTAAAAGATGATCTTTAAGGTCCCTTCCAACCCAAGCTATTCTATGATTCTATGATAACATCTACAATTACTTTTCTTACTCTGGAATGTATTAATTTTGAGGTCAGGGCAAAGAACTGTGTTTTATTTCTGAAGATTCACACAGTACAATTTTTTTTTCCCTCTACAGGACCAATTTATGCTGAAATGATCCAGAACCTGCTTCTGCCTGTTCTTCAAAATAAAGAATGTAATTTGGTCCGTTATAATGTAATTAATGCATTACCCAATACAGCAGATTCTCTCATAGGGAGAGCTGCACACATTGCTGTTCTTGATTCTGAAATATTTTTAGAAAAGTTCTTCCTTGTTGCTGCCCTGAAATATTTTCAGTAGAGAAAAGCATTGTAAGAGACTTGGTTATTACCTCATTAACAGATGAATCAAATAATGTGTGGTATTAAAGTATAGCTGCAGCTGTATTTTAAGAGATATTTATACTTTTTATATGGAAGATAATTTATATCATCCACACTTTAGGGCTTTTTAACATCAACTTTACTTTCTAGGTAATGTGGCTGTGCAATATTTTTTTATTTTGTTCTTTTTACTTTTCTATTACTTTTTCTTAATTTTGGGTACCTAATTGTTTGGAGATTAAAGCACAGTGTGTACTTTCGGTTGGTTTATTATTGGCTCTTAGACTTCAGAAGTCAATGTTACTCAGCTACATTTTACAAGAGGCTTTAGATGCCAAAATAAATTGGATTTTAAAATTCTAATAAGGTCTTACACGTTCAGTCTTTGTATTTTAGCACTGTAGGAAGTTTTAACTGGAAACACAATGCGCTGCTAAAATACTGGATATTTGAGAATGATGATACCTGTGAGTCTCACAAAGACCGTTACCGAGCTGTCTGTTCAGAAATCACTACAGCTTAACAGTTTTCTACAGAATCATTCTCCTTATCTTTAAATATGTTATGCCTGTGGGAATATATTTTCTACTGGTCTCAAAAACATGTTAGTTTACGTACTCAATTTTATTACTGGAACTTCAGTTTTCCAACGCAAATGGCAACTAAGGATTTTTGAATGTTTAATGATAGCTGCCTTCAAATAATTGGGGTTTTGCAAACTGTATGAAAATTGCTCCTTCCTCCATCGGTTCTTCAGATGAACGTGAACAGTTTTACACGGACTTCCTTGTATGTACGTAAAATAAGTAAATGTTACAAATTTCTGCAATACTTTTATGAATTTAAGCAATTTTTAAATATTGTTAAAATGTTTTATTGACTAAAAAGTATTGTAAATAGAAATCAATACATCTTCAAATGGGATGATATTGTAAACTTTCCCTGTTTAGTGATACAGATAAAATGTTTTTGATATACGGGAATGTTAAAGGTCTATTGACTTTCTACTGGTGCTGAATAGCATTACGTTTGGTTTCTCCTTCCTTCCCTTTTCCCTGTTGCAAACAATAATTCACTAAAGGGGGGGGAAAGTTACATGTGCATTCACTAATTGTAATGAATTTTTTTGAAAGATATAAATTTGTTGTATAATGCATGTTTTATTTTTAGCATTGTGTTATTGCATCTGGTGTTAATAAAATGAACAAATGACTCTAAAGGAAGCAATTAAAGAAACTGAAATGTTCTGCTAATTACCAAAATTCTGGGGAGGCTTTTTTTTGTACAGAATTAATGATTTTGTATTGTTTGAAATGAATATAGCAATAAGAGTTTATAATGAAGTGATTTTGCATTTGGTTTGTTAATACATAATTACTAATATTTTCTCTGTAGCTTACAAGTTTCAGGTGATGCAATTTGGCAATGAAAGTTGTGTTAGGCACATCCTTAAGATACAAAGAGATCTTAAATACATTCCCACTCTACCAGTGCCTACTTTTATTAATAATTTTTTTACATTATGATGGGGCCAGTATGTTGTAAATATTTGTGTTCTGACACCTTGACTGTCTTTTGTTTAACAGTATTTGAGCAGCTGGGTAAATTGTGAATATCAGTTTAGGGAGCTAGATCTAGAAAATTTTCCTTGGTTCACAATGATCAAGGTAAATGACTCTTAGTACTTAAATATTTAGGTGTTTCTGTCAATATTGAAAAAAGTCTGTCTTGCTGCATTGCTCTGGAAATCCAGAAGTGTGAAGCATGTTTTTGTGATTGCAAAAGCAGAAACATCCTAGCAGAAATAACCACTTTTTTCCTAATAGTAGATCACATCCATGGAAGGAGGCTTGAATTTGGCTTGTTTGAGGAAAATGGATGGTGCAGGAAATCAAGTGACGTTTGCATTTAAGTTTATCAAGGAACAAGACAAATGAACAGAAGATTAAATTCATTTTCTCTCCACTGATTTGTATTGTTTAGTGCAGTCCATACGCAGCCCTTTTCATAGAATCATAGAATCACCAGGTTGGAAGAGACCCACCGGATCATCGAGTCCAACCATTCCTATCAAACACTAAACCATGTCCCTCAGCACCTCGTCCACCCGTGCCTTAAACCCCTCCAGGGAAGGTGAATCAACCACCTCCCTGGGCAGCCTCTGACAGTGCCCAATGACCCTTTCTGTGAGAAATTTCTTCCTAATGTTCAGCCTGAACCTCCCCTGGCACAGCTTGTGGCCATTCCCTCTCGTCCTGTCCCCTGTCACTTGGGAGAAGAGGCCAGCTCCCTCCTCTCTACAACCTCCCCTCAGGTAGTTGTAGAGAGCAATGAGGTCTCCCCTCAGCCTCCTTTTCTCCAGGCTAAAACACCCCCAGCTCTCTCAGCCGCTCCTCATAAGATTTGTTCTCCAGCCCCTTCACCAGCTTTGTTGCCCTTCTCTGGACTCGCTCCAGAGCCTCAACATCCTTCTTGTGAGGGGCCCAGAACTGAACACAGTACTCGAGGTGCGGTCTCACCAGTGCCAAGTACAGAGGGAGAAGAACCTCCCTGGACCTGCTGGTCACGCTGTTTCTGATACAATTCTTTTAGTACTAGAGCTTTTGTGGGGGCTGTTTGACAACTTGAAGTCACAAAGGAATAGTCACTACTTGTGTGCCTTCAGTCAGTGAGTGTCACGGTGATCCCTACAAGTCCTTGAAGGAGATGATGTTGCCGTTAGAGATTGTATCGTACAGTTGCTCTCTGAAAACGTGCAGTCTTGGATGCCATGGACAACCGCGCTTGTGTTGCATGGCATGCTCCCACCACTCCCGCATATTTCTGCCTTCTATTTACTAAGTAGAAATATGGACTCATATACTTATTAAACGTCACCTGATGCAGCAGCAGCTGTCAAGTGCTCCATCTCACCTCTCTTCTCTCTCGACGGGGGCTTTAGCTTGGTGTAGTGACAGTGACTTCTCCGTTATGCAGCTACCCTGCAGCTGCTTGAAAGGGAATTATGCCGCTTACAGAGCGAGAGATAAAAATTAAGGTCTTAACATTCCTTTAGAAACTGCCCATCTCTTGTTCCCTGAAGGCAGCAGGCTGCTGCTGGATTTTCACAAAGTTCTTGGCAATATTATTTGGAGGTCACTGCATAAAATGAGACTGTCTGAACTTTTGCTTGCTAATTGGGAAAAATAGCTTGTGTTTTACTGTGTAGATCACCAGGCTTTGCTGCAGAGCTGAGAAATTCCACATTAATGGAAAACCTACTCTGTAACCACAAAACAAGCTTCATTCCAACCCAGTGTTATTTGCACAGCCCTGACCCGACGTGTTGTTCAGATAAGCAGGTTTCTTGGCGTTGTCAGAGAGGAAGAGGAGGCATTGAAGCAGATCAGCACACTGACTTGCTGCCTGGGGCAGTGCTGGTTGTGGTATGTGCAGAGAATCCCCATAGCCAGCTTACATTCTGGCTCATCTGAACTGACCTGCTGTGGAGTTCATGCTAGCTCCAAGTCTTCTGTCTCCTGCTTTTTAGAACAACAAAGCAGAATATGGTATCATTGGAGATAAATCATCAGTAAACAGAAGGAGGAAACAAAAAAAAAAAAAAAAGAAAATATTGCATGTAATCACAAAGTGGAAAATTCGTCTGGCACATTTTAGATTTGTGTTGACCAGTGTCCAGATTTATTACCTCCTCAGTCACAAGATCTAGAAATAGATAATTCAGGAGTTAAAAAGCAAATTTTACATTTTTGCTGTAGTACAATAAATGAAGAACAGGAAAAACGCTTTGAAGACCTCGGCCTTTTTAGGTGGAAGATCAGTTCCTAATTGTTGTTTTGTCCTTAGCTTTTGAGATTACACTTAAGCATGATTTTTCATGGATTTACATTAAGCTATTAAGCAACAGCACTTATGCTTGCTTGGTACCTGCAGACAGCTTGGTGTGAATATTTTTAGGTTAAGGACTTCATTATAGTTTTACTATTGTTAGCATGTGCACGGTAAGTTCTTAAACTGGGATAGATCTGTTTTTTTCTTGCTGCTTTTGGGCAGAACCCTTTCTCTCCATGAGCCACAACTATTCCTCATTATTCTCTCTGATGCAGAGACTCAGCATCTTGCTGTTAAAATAAAGAAAAGGGTTTTCCATTATTTTTGGTCTCTAATGTCCAGTTAGCAGTGTTACAAAAAGCTGATTTGCTAAAATGTCACACATAAGGCAGTCAGTTAAATTTAACCACTTCCAGCATGTAGGCATTGCCAGGTGTAGTGCAATAAACTCAACGGAGCGTTGCTGCTGTTAATTTACCAGCGAGATTTACTTTATTCAGCTCTTCAGATGTGAACATGAAATGCTATAGACTTCAGTCTCCAAGAACAGCTGAGTGATAGTTGTCTTCTGCAGTTTAGGATCTGGGGACAGAATTCTGTTTTATAGAAGAATACAGTTAGCTTGAGATGTTTGAAGAGTGACAAAACCCAGATTTTGCCATATTCAAAACGTTAACTGTTGTGCCTCCCCAACAGCCCAGGTGCTGCTTAGCCCAGGGTCAGGTTTATACTGAGAGAGAGTGTTAAAAGCGCCTGCACTGGGGAAGCTGGGAAGAAGTGGTCTGAAGTTCTCTGGTTCAGCACTGGGGTTTGGTTGCTCCATTTCTTGTTGCTTTCTCCCTGGGAGAGCGAGTGACATTTGCTGGAGTGCAGAAGAGACACCAGCTGGGGTATGGGACTGAGAGGGATCAAGTTTATTATTAAATTAATAAGTATATTTAAATAACTTTCTAAGGATGCACTGACTCTGTGTGTCACTATGGGATCAGCTGCTCCTCATACAACTTCTCTAGACCCTTCACCAGCTTCATGGCCCCCCTCTGGACATTCTCCAGTAGCTTCATATCCTTTATATACTGTTGTACCCAAAACAGCACACAGTACTTGAGGGGAGACCACACGAGTGCAGAGCAGAGCAGGGCAGTCACCTCCCTGACCAGCTGGCAATGGAGTGCTTGATGCACCCCAGGGAGAGAGAAGTTTTATTTCTCAAGCACCTCTGCGAGACCAGAGCTGCCTTCACTTACAACTGGGGTCCCAAGGCACCGTTTATCTGAGACACGGAGAGCGGTGGAGGGGGCATGGGGTTGTTTTCAAGGTGGTGGGAAGCTGATGCAAGAAGTAGCTACTATTGCAAAAACTGGAATATTTTTTATTTAAACTAGAGTGAAGTTTCATTTAAGTAACTGCAATTTCTGAAAGTTAGGTAGAATTTCCTTCTGATAACATAGTGTTTTTCCAGACACCATGAATTCTTTGGAGATAACATCTTGTGTTCAGTGTGATCTGTGTTGAACATAGAATCATAGAGTAGTTTGGGTTGGAAGGGACCTTAAAGATCATCTAGTTCCAACCACCCCTGCCATGGGCAAGGACACCTCCCACCAGCCCAGGCTGCCCAAAGCCCCATCCTACCTGGCCCTGAACACCTCCAGGGATGGGGCAGCCACGGCTTCCCTGGGCAACCTGGGCCAGTGCCTCACCACCCTCATGGTGCAGAAATTCTTCCTTTTATCAAGCCTAAATCAGCTCCTCTCCATTTTATACCCGTTCCCCCTTGTCCTATCACCACAAGCCTTTATGAATAGTCCATCCTCAGCTTTCTTGTAGGCCCCTTTCAGGTCCTGGAAGGTCACTATAAGATCTCCCTGGAGCCTTCTCTTCTCCCGGCTGAAGAAGCCCAACTCTCTCAGCCTGTCCTCATATGGAAGGTGCTCCAGCCCTCTGATCATCTTTGTAGCCCTCCTCTGGGCCCATTCCAACAGCTCCACATCCTTCTTATGTTGAGGATTCCAGAACTGGGCACAATACTCCAGATATAGTCTCACAAGAGAGGAATAAAGGGGCAGAATCACTTCCCTCACCCTGTTGGCCACGCTGCTTTTGATGTGGCCCAGGACACGGTTGGCCTCTGGGCTGCAAGTGCACATTTCTGGCTCGTGTGGAGCTTCTCATCCCCCAGCACCCCCAAGTCCTTCTCTGCAGGGCAGCTCTCAGTCATGTCATTTCCCATCGTGTACTGGATTCGGGGATTGCCCTGATCCAGGTGTAGGACCTTGCACTTGGCCTTGTTGAACCTCATGAGGCTCTCACAGCCCCACTTCTCCAGCCTGTCCAGGTCCCTCTGGATGACATCCCATCCTTCTGGTGTGACAACTGCACCATTCAGCTTGGTGTCATCTGCAAACTTGCTGAGGTTGGCTCGATCTCACTGTCAGGATCATTGATGAAGATAAAACTGCACCGGTCCCAGTACAGACCCCTGAGGGACACTTCTTGTCACGGATCTCCATCTGCACTTTGAGCCTGTTTACAGCCTTTCCCTGTCTCAAACGCCGGGTCAGAGTTAGAGCCAAAGCTCCAAGTTAACGAGATGTGACGGTTGTGAAGTTCATAACGATATTGAAACTAGTCCTTGTGGAGTTACAGACTGCTCCTAAGATCTGAGGGACGCTGTCCCCGCGTGCCCCGAGCCGGAGGGACCCTGAGACCCTCGAGACCCTCTTTGTCCCCGCACGCAGCGCCACGGACACCCGCGGTCCCGGCTCCGCCCGGCCGGGGATCCATGGGGATCGCCGCCCCCACCACCCCACGCCCCGTGCTCCTTTCCGGCCCCCCCGCTGAGGGCTCTGGCTGTGGCCCCGCCCCCCGGCGGCCATGGCGCTGCGGCTGCTGCGCGGAGCGCGGGCGGCGGCGGGTGAGGAGGGGCGCGCGCGGGCAGGGGGGCACCCAAGATGGCGGCGGGGAATGGGCTGGAGAGGAGGGGGCGGGCGCCTCCTCAGGCCGGGGCTGCCTGTAGGGCCGGGGGGGGGGGGGGATCACTGCTTTTGTCCTTCCGCCCTTGCTCTAAAGGAGTCCCGCTTCTCTGTCAGGGGTAGGAGCTGAGGGAATGGCAGGAGGCTGTGCCAGGGGAGGGGTGGGTTGGGCATTAGGGAAAGGGTCTTCACCTAGAGAAGTGCTGGAACAGCTCCCAGGGGAATGCCACGGCACCAAGCCTCATAATCACAGAATCACCAGGTTGGAAAAAATCTCCAGGATCATCGAGTCCAACCATTCCTGTCAAACGCTAAACTATTTCCCTGAGCACCATATCTACCCGTCTTTCTAAACACCTCCAGGGATGGTGACTGAACCACCTCCCTGGGCAGCCCGTGCCCAGTGACCCTTTCCGTGAAAAAAATTCTTTCTGATATCTGGTTTGAACCTCCCCTGGCAGAGCTTGAGGCCATTCCCTCTCGTCCTGTCCCCTGTCACTTGGCAGAAGAAGCCAGCTCCCTCCTCTCCACAACCTCCTTTCAGGTAGTTGTAGAGAGCAATGAGGTCTCCCCTCAGCCTCCTCTTCTCCAGGCTAAACACCCCCAGCTCTCTCAGCCGTTCCTCACAAGGCCTGTTCTCCAGCCCCTTCACCAGCTTTGTTGCTCTTCTCTGGACTCGCTCCAGAGCCTCAACATCCTTCTTGTGGTGAGGGGCCCAGAACTGAATACAGGATTCAAGGTGCGGTCTCACCAGTGCCAAGTACAGGGGCAAATTCCAACAATATTCCAGAATCCTTTGGACAATGCACTCAGACACATGGTGTTAATTTGGGAGTTTTCCTGTCTGGAGACAGGAGCTGAGCTTAGTGATCCTCACAGGTCCCTTCCAGCTCAGGACATTCTGTGATTCCCCCCACCAGTATTCATGTTTTTCTCTAAAACCACTCTTAGGAGTGGGTGAAGGATTTGGGGTGGTTTTATCTCCTGGAGGTAAGGAAGCTGAGGGGAGACCTTATCACTGTCTACAACTACCTGAACAGAGATTGTAGAGAGGTGTGTGTTGGTCTCTTCTTCCAAGTAACAGGTGATGGGACAAGAAGACTCAGCCTCAAGGTGCACCAGGGGAAGTTCAGAATAGATATCAGGAAAAATTTCTTCACCAAATGGTTCTCAAGCACTGACAGAGGCTGCCCAGGGAGGTGGCTGAGTCCTCATCCCTGGAGGTGTTTAAAAGACAGGTAGATGAAGTGCTCAAGAATATGTTTTAGTAGTGGACAGGTACAGTTGGACTTTATTATCTCAAAGGTCTTTTCCAACTGAGCAATTGCAAATCTGCTGTCACCACCAGTTCCAGAGTTTTTCTTTAATAAAATATTAAACTGTTGCTTAAAAGTTTGCAGCAACTATGTGGAAATAAGTAGTCCAGAATTGATAATGAGGTGGAGAAGGACTTGGGGATGCTGAATTATGAGAAGCTCAACATGAGCCAGCAATGTGCACTCGCAGCCCAGAAAGCCAACCCCATCCTGGGCTGCATCAAAAGAAGCGTGGCCAGCAGGTCAATTCTCCCCCGTTAGTCCTCTCTCATGAGAATCCTCATGGTGTATTGTTTCCAATTCTGGAATCCCCAACATAAGAATGATGTGCAAGGATGTGTAATCCTGAAACAGTCCTGAAGAGTATATGTTAACAGAAGAGCTGCAATAAAATGTTGTTGGGTGTTTGTGGGCTCTCCTAGGCTTGATTTGGCCGTTAGGTTCGTGATAAGATTTGGCTGATGCTTCTGTCTGCCCTAAGCATCCTGATGGGTGCCCAGCTCCCACTGCATGAACAGCTTTGTTATGATAAATCATGGTCTGTGGGCCTCTTTGGAAGACTGGATCTTGTTGATTTTGGCTGTGCAGCAACTTTAAAGACTTGGGATTTTCTTTTTTTATTTTCAAATTCTCTCTACATGAGCTATATAATTAATAAATCGGATGGCTTTTTGACTGCCTGTAAAGAGTGAGGGAGTCAAAGATAATTTTCTGGATTGTGATTTACTGATAACATTAATTGTCTATCACGTGTTTTTAGATGTACTTAATGTTGAACTTATTTCACCTCTGTCAAGAAGAATGTGTTTTGGTCAAGAATATCTGATATTGCAAATAGGAAAATGGATTTTGCCTCTTCCTTGCTGAGATAATCAAGTTCATATTAGTACCTTAATCTGACTTTAATTTGAACTTCGACTAGAATATCAACTTTAATTTCGTTTGCTAGCTAGCTTCCTTTTCAGCTTCCTGAAGAATGCCGAGGTGCTTGGCAGGAGTAGAAAAATCTTATGTATGCAGAAGGATTGGATTCTTCATTGTTGATAGTCCATTATCTCACACTTAAAAGGAAAAAAAAATGCATCCCTTTGGGGCATTGGCAACAGCTGGCAGGTGTAATACAGTTTATGCAACTATAGGGTTTAATCCTAGGGCTGTGGTATTTTAGGATGAATGAATATGCTGATGCTGGGAGTACAAGTGGATTGTTGGGTGGTGTATGTATGAGTGAGTCAAATCCGTGCTGCTTGAGAAGGTTTCCTGATGCAATCTCTTAAGCAAGGTGGAAAGGTAATTCTTTCAAGTGCTCTGCACCCCGTTTGGTACATGAATGATTATGTTTGAATCTTAAGAAAAGTCAGAGCTGCTTTAGGCTTTTGTCCGTAGCTGAAATGTTTTTAGAGGGTAGTTTATATTCACTGTGTACATTTGGCTTTTTAACTAAATGCAGAAACGTCAGTAATTTTGAAAGATCTTAGTAGGTAATTTTTTACTTGTATGACTCAAATTATTTAATGACTTATAACATCTGTGCAGCTTCATTTTTATACTGCTTGAAAGAACTTTAGGTATGGATATTAATGGGCACCTTCATTTATGCTAAAAGTATGTTAGTAGTACCTTAAAGAGAAAAAATTTGGTTTTAATGACAGTATTTCCATGCAGTTACATAGTTGAACTTAAATATGCCCAAGGCTTGTCCTGGTTTTTACTACCAGGCTAATTATTTTAGTGTCATAAGGGAAACCTAACTATTCTCTACAAACATTTTGGAAAAGCTGTTACTAAGCGAACAATATTTTATGTTTTAAAACTTTCGTTTGGGAAAGCAGAAGCATTTTCCTGACTCAAAAGCTGCTGGAAATGAGCCAAGGCCTGGAAATCAGCAGGCATCTTGGGGGAGGTTAGGTCTTCTCCACAAAAACAGACTGTACTGATCTATGCTAGCATAATTACTACTTAGAGTCTAAATTGCAAGAAGATAACAGTGAAGATAAGTTCAAGCAGTTTAAAATACACTGTTTATGTCAACTGAGTTATACAACTAACACAGTTTTGCCTGCATATGTTTCTAGGGCCAAAAATAATTTTCTCTGCTGATTTCTTACATGTTCGTGAGGTGAATGTTAAACTAATATTTGGAGTTTGGTTTTTTCTCTTCTGCTTCACAGTTTCTGCAGTGAGGATTTCTCAGAGGTGCTCTGAACAGTCATGGAGAGTCAATATTGAACTCTGACATTTATGCTGCCTGTCTCCGTTTGTTTGATAGGGTCATCACTGCCTTGCAGCTCTCTGAGGTTCACCAGCTGTAAGACAGGAGGAAGACCTGAACCTGCTAAGCAGTCACTTAAGAAACCGAAGTTACCACTAGGTCGATTTGATGAACCAGAGGAGTCCAATATAGAGAGGGAACCCTTGGAAAGTAAGTTATGTTTTGTGGAACTGAAAGCCATGTTTTAAAGAAATGGCCCTGAGATGCTGTGCTGATTTCAGTTTAAGAATAGTGGTAGCCATTCAGCATTCTGTGGAATTGTTTCCTGAGTTCAATGGTTCTGAAAAAAAATTTAAAAAGAGAGGCAGGGTAGTGGGCACAGGTTGCAGCAAATGATGTATGAGGGAAAAACTCTTCAAACAAGCTGGTTGAATACTGTAAGTCGTCACACAGAGAACTTCTGGTATCTCTCTTCTTGGAGACGCTCAAGTTTTTACAGATGTCACCTGACATCAGCTTTGCTTTGAGCAGGGCTGGCTCTGGGTGTCTGCCAAAGGTGACAAAATCCAGTATAAACCACTCCATGATGCTGAGAAGTGTAGCTGGTATTGGTCTGTTATAGTACAGCTATAAACACTGGTAGTAAATTCACGAGGACACCAGCTCCTTTTTATTATCCAAACAGCCTGTTCTGTTTCTTGGTCCATGAAAGACTTGTAGTTCCGGCTGGATTTCATGGTCAGTCTTTCTCTTAGCCATGTTGCTTTTCAAAGCGATGCCTGCAGCAGACACTGAGTTTACTGAGCCACTCAGTAGGGTCAGGGGACGCCTCACAAACTGCTGCTGTTCGTGTTGTGTGGCAGTGACCTTAGTGGGGCCACGTTTAGAGAACCTGGCAAGATTGAGGCACCAGGTACATCGCTGCTGAAGTCACTAGAAGCATAATTTCTTACCAGATGGGAGAAAGACTGAGTCTTTTTTTTTCCTTCTTTTTAATTAGCCATCTTTCCTTAACTAAAAGTGCTAGTCATGCTGTCTTATTCATGATAGCATGCTATTCTGTTACTGTTTACCATTAGTGATAACCCATGTTTTATCTATTTTAAGATCTCTAGTTCAAGCTTTTTTAATTTATCAATAGATTACTATGAATATACAGATGATAAAATGACTGAAAAATTACAGTATCATCTCAGAAATGGCTGAAAGCAATTTGAAATTGTGACTCACTTGAGAACTGACTCAGAGTTGGAGTTACTGTGTAAGCAGCTATTTCATTCTTGTCCTTTATTCCCAAGAAAATAAATAGAAGCATTGCTTCATTTGAAAAAAATGCAGTTATCATCTTTTGCCTTTAGCTTAGATATTCTAGGTTTAGAGCAACAACCAAGGTTTCTTTTGGCTTTAAATTTAGTTGTACCTGTGTATTTTTTACATATAACACCAGCAACAGGTTGTTAGAAGGACAACTGCTCATTGTGTCCTCAATGGTAATTAGGAAAAAATGTAACAGTTTAGGCTGGCTATTTGAATTCTCACTGCTGTGTGACTATCATGGAGTAATCTTTTAAGTTTCTGCATCCACGTCAACACATCAGAAGTGCCTGGATTTTGGTTTGATGACATCTACAAAATAATATTAGATAATTTGTGCTTCTTGTACTGCCAGGAGTGCTCAAATACTGAAATTTCTTGTCCTGGTCTGCATGAATTTTTAAACAGGTATCCCAATATGTCATTCTGTGTAGTCCGTAGGTATACAAGTCTCCATCACTGTTCTCCTTTTCTTTGCTCTTCAAGATTTCTGTTGGCTTTTCTCATTTTCAACCCTGCTCCTCGTGACTTGTCTTGCCCACCAGGGCTAAGTTAGGGCTACAACTGAGGGAGCCTCAAGCTACACATATATAAGGGCGGCTCTGGAGAATCAGTGTGGCAAGAGGACGTGTGGGGTACAGTGAGCTTCAGGGTCTAATGCAGGATGAGAAAACAGCCTAGGATGGTGCTGTGCCAAAAACTACATTGTGGCTTGGAGATGCCTCGTGGGATGGCCAGTGTGTAGTATGGGTGGCCTGAGTTACTGCTCTCACAGGCAGTAACTGCTCCCTGAGGAGGGGAGCACTGAGTAGCATAAGGACATTGTGTGGGGTGCAGAAAGCTCCACCGTTTTCAAGCAGGTGCTGTGACCTAGTAGGGAGCAGAGCCTTGCTAACACCTAAGCTTAGCACACGACTTATCAGAAAAAGTCCAATTCATACCCCTCTCACAAAGAGTCTCCCTCTTCTGAAAGGGCGTCAGTGACTTAGTGAGCTTAGTCTAAGCTGGTGAAGGGGCTGGAGAACAAATCTTATGAGGAGCGACTGAGAGAGCTGGGGTTGTTCAGCCTGGAGAAGAGGAGGCTGAGGGGAGACCTTATTACTCTCTACAACTACCTGAAGGGCGGTTGTGGAGAGGAGGGTGCTGGCCTCTTCTCCCAAGTGACAGGGGACAGGATGAGAGGGAATGGCCTCAAGCTCCACCAGGGGAGATTTAGGCTTGAGATTAGGAAAAAATTCCTCACGGAGAGAGTGGTTAGGCATTGGAACGGTCTGCCAAGGGAGGTGGTTTAGTCGCCGTCCCTGGAGGTGTTTAAGGTGAGGGTCGATGAGGTACTTAGGAGCATGATTTAGGTATTGGTGGGAATGGTTGGACTCGACGATCCAGTGGGTCTCTTCCAACCTGGTTATTCTGTGTGTGTGTGTGTGATTCTGTTTTAGAAGTTTAAAAGTCTTATTTTAGCTATTTAGGATTTTATGGGATCTGCTATGACTGAGGTCTCTAGCCTGGCGTTGATGGGTACCTACATGCTTATTCTTGAAAAGCATCCATGAAAACATGGTGTTTTAGATACATAAATAACAGAATGGAGACTGAAGTTCAAGCTAAAGTAAAACCCGAGTGCTTAAAATTAGAGACGTAAACAAACATAGAAAGTGACCTGGTATTTTAGATATAGTGAACGTTTGTACTGTGTACCTGAATGACACGAGTTCTCACTGAATTCATGAGAAACTGTGGTGCTTCGGTTCCTTTGGACATTGAGTTGCTTTTTTATTTGCATAACTGGATGTGATTGTGTGTATTGCTGGCTGTTGTCACTAAACTGTGAAATTACTGCTGTATGACTCTGGGAAATATTTAACTCAAGGTTGCCTTTAAGAACAAAAGAGAATTGATTTTGTATTTGAAAATGAAGCTAAGAGGTAGGCATTGTGGATGCCTATATTTTCAACATTATAGGCATTTTAATGAACTTTCCCTGTCATTTTAGAATTCCCTGATGGAATCAATCCTGCTACAAAAGAGAGGGGTGGACCTAAAGGCCCTGAACCTACACGTTTTGGAGACTGGGAAAGAAAAGGACGTTGCATAGATTTTTGATGTATAAATATGTCTGTATTGCTAATAAGATATTCCTAGTTGTTGAAAAACATGATGTACAGAAAAATCTCACCTGGATTTGCTGTGAAGTTTCTTGTTTCTGTCATGCTTGTGATGATTTTTTTGAGAGGTGCCATGTAAATAAACATGATACTGCATCTCAAATTTTGGAGTTGTTACTTGCTCAATGTACACTTGATCTTTACTGCTATTTACACCACGCAAGAATAAATGCACAAGTAGTGACTTGAATTGTTAGTTGGGATCTTACTGAGATGTATAAGGGTTTGGGTTTCTTCATTTAAACCTTTATGTAGTGTCTTAAAAGTTCTGAAAGAGCTTTGCAGTTCATTAACTGTTCATGGTGTCCCTGCCCATGGCAGGAAGGTTGGAACTAGATGATCTTTAAGGTCTCTTCCAACTCAAACCATTGCATGATTCTGTGAACCTAGATACTGATCATTAATATACAGCCACCTCCAAGGAGATCAGTACTTAGCTGGTGCTCACATTTAGCACAGTAGTTCATTGTTAAAAGCCCTTTTAATCAAGAACCGTTCCCTCTGTCTCCATTAAAGTGGGTTGGGGTTTGTTTTCTGTTTGTGGAGAAGCTGACAGGCTGTAAATGGCATGATGGAAATGGAGGCCTAATTCTGAAGGTCTTGTCATGATTGAAAGTAGCGTAGGGACGCTCTACATGCAGTTTTAGAATACTGCTTAACCTAGCTTATTACATACTACTTCTATCTGAAAACTGGTCAAATGCTTGGGGAAAACAACATCACTTTCTGACACCTTATAATCAAAGGGGGCTAGTTACGTTAGGCCATAAAAATAAGTGATCTGGCATTGAACTAAATATCCTTCAGGCAGACCAAGCTCAGTTCTTCATTCAAGAATTCACCTAGTTGTAAGCACTGTAATAGAGTGTGAATCTGACACTTGAGTGGGTACTTAAGAATAAGCTGTCATTATTAAAATGTGTGAACATATGCTGTATTTATTTCTGTGCAAGTACTTTTTGATCACTTAAATAAATGGTCTTCAGCTGTAAAAGTTTTCTTCATCCCTTTGTGTTTCCTTCCTGGTGCTTTGCTGATTTTTCAGTCTCTTCTCTTTTCCTCTTCACAGTCCATCTTAAGAATTCCTGTTTGCTGCTTTTGCCACATCACCTCAATGGGCATTAAAATGGAATAAAAGTTTCCTAGAGAGCCCAGGACAGTTTCCTATTCTTGGCCTACACTTCTTTTTCCTGTACAGATTTTTTTGCCTTTTGCTATGGCGAAGCAAGTTGTACCTGAATGAAGGTCAGCTTTACTTCATGATTTCTGGTGTTAGGCATTACTCTGGCTCTGTAAGAACGCATTGCTTTGCCCAGCTTTGCCTTTTCTGTGACTTACATTAGAGCATCAAAGTGTGTGGAATTTCCATGTATGGAATTTTTCATTTACCTAAAGATACGTTGGGTCACCTATCTTTAATTTATTGAAATACTTATTTGTATTAATGCTTTGCTGCTTCAGTTGCTAGTGGGTTGGAAAATTTTCATCGCACAACATGCAACCTTTTCAGATAGGAAGCAGAAATTTTAATTGGAAACTTCTGCCTTTTCTGCATCATAATTAATAGGCTTAATGTCTTAATTATTGAAGAGGCAGTAACACTGCTGCAGTTATTTTATTTTTTAATTCTGCGTCTTACTCTCCTTATCCATGGATTGCTGCATGAGTTCACTACCTTACCTTACCAGGCTTTACTCTTCCCAGCACACGCTCCATGAATGTTTACCTAGTTGTGCTTCTTGACATTCCAGATTTTCAATTCTAATTGCTACCTTCAGCGTAGACTGCAGCTGTGGTCCTTCCTGGCTGCAGGACTGCACCCTTTTGGTTCAGCATATAAAGAACTCATCTCGCTTTGCCATGGTTTTCTTTATGTTTCTGTTATTCATCAGTCATCTTCAGTCTCTTCCTGCTTTATGATTTAGGACTGATACGCATACTCTGCAGGCCCATGCGTTTGCTTTCATGCAGGTGATGACAGCTGCCTTGGGTCTGAGCACTCCCTGCCCACCCGGATTTGGAAGCGGCTTCTGAGAGCACTGTCCATACCAACAAGACTCAGTGCCTCACAAAAGCAGGGATTTTGCTTTCTTTCAAAAAATAAAAAGGCTCTTGCCTAACCAAGGCATAGTGCAAATGCATAGGGGCCTCTCGGTGTGGCCTGGCAACGTGGCATATACTGAGGAGTCCTGGGCCCTGGTACCAGCGAGTCTAAAATAACATCTTGCAGTGTTGCAAAATCACTTGTATCAGTCAGAACCAGCCATGGTTTGCATGCAGCCGCACATACGAGTGACAGGGTAGGGCATGGATGATCATTTCTGGTTTGGTCTTGCAGTGTCTGCAGCTGGGAAAGAAGCGCTTCAGCCCTAGTCCAGGGCTGACTTACTGCTTTTGCCAGATGATTAATATTAGCATTTCTCTGGGATACAGTATTACGGTAACTCAATGACTTGTGGTGTGAGCCCCTCACCACAAGAAGGATGTTGAGGCTCTGGAGCGAGTCCAGAGAAGAGCAACGAAGCTGGTGAAAGGGCTGGAGAACAGGCCTTATGAGGAGCGGCTGAGAGAGCTGGGGATGTTTAGCCTGGAGAAGAGGAGGCTGAGGGGAGACCTCATTGCTCTCTACAACTACCTGAAAGGAGGTTGTGGAGAGGAGGGTGCTGGCCTCTTCTCCTACATGACGGGACAGGATGAGAGGGAATGGCCTCAAGCTCCACAAGAGGTGGTTTAGGCTGGACATTAGGAAGAAATTTTTCACAGAAAGAGTCATTGGGCACTGGCAGAGGCTGCCCAGGGAGGTGGTTGATTCACCTTCCCTGGAGGTGTTTAAGGGACGAGTGGGCAAGGTGCTGAGGGGCATGGTTTAGTGTTTGATAGGAATGGTTGGACTCGATGATCTGGTGGTCTTTTCCAACCTGATGATTCTATGATTCTATGATTAGATTGGCCACAGGTATGTTTTTATCATAAATACTGTTTAAATCTGATTTTTGTAGCTCTTTTAGTTAATATCACGGTGTAAAGCAGCAGGGCTTGTATCCATTTTCTGTCAAATTTCTGGGACACAAAGGAGAATTGTTCTGGCTGTGTAAGCAAATTCTGGCAGTACAAGAGGATGCGTGCTGCTCTGTTTTGTTTTCCTTACTAAAAAAGCCGCATGTTGTATTTCTGCCATAGGTTTTCTTCTTTAAATTTGTTTCTGCTCGTTTGCATAGACACATGTGGTATGCTATTAAAATTATGAAGCCTTTACTGTTTGAAGGAATTGCTCTGTAACTACTTTATTACAAAATGTATAAAGTTGCACTCTGCACTTAAAGTAAATGTTTGATATATATAGCCGTGCTGGAAAAGTGTGTATTTCAGTGCTGATTTTACTAAGTTAAAATGCAAGGTTTATTACATAGTTGAATCAGAATAAAATTACCCTTTATGGTAGCAGATGTTTGCAGAGGACCATGGAATGTAATGTTGTTATAAAGCTTTACTACTTTTTCATTTGACTGCAATAAATGATCACAAGCTCCAGTGGTCTGTAGTGACAAACATGTGACACGGCTGTTAGTGACACTTATTTTTGTTTTGTTATTTAGAAAGGGCCAAAACACCTTGTTCTGAAGTGTCAGGAAATGACAAATCTGTATAAATTTTTTAAGAGAAGAGGATTTGGAAGTTCTGTGGGTTTTGTAGTTGTTGTTCCGTCAAGCATATCAGAGTATAAGGAATTGATTTGAGATGAGGTTCTGTGTGCTGATGGTGATCAAAAACCATAAAAATTTGCGGCTGCTTTCATGTTTTTATAACATGCAGTATGCAAATACCCTTGCTTAGCTGGTGGGTGGTGCTTCGTGTCAGACCAGCCGAGCTGTGCAGTCTACGCACAGCTGTCGGTGTGTCTGTGTCGCTCTCATGTCAGTGACTGGTGGCAGCGGGTACTCACGTGCCACTGCAACTGACTTTTGTCACAGAAGGGGTGGCACAGTAGAAATGGAGTCATAAAACTAGGTTGGGAAAAATCCTCAGAAAAGAACTCTATTTAAAACAAGGGCTGCGAAGAGCAGAACCAATGAGGTCCCGCATGCTCTGAATGCTGTACATCTCCTGTAGATCCAGTGTCTCTCTCCACGTTCCCTTGTTGATTGACGTAATCTCCACCAGGCAAGAGACAGAGCATCTTTCTGCCCATCTTCCCCCCAGGGGCATTACATGGACCTCTTTCCCAGCCACTGATGTTCACAGAGCTTGCAAGAACCTAATTACCTTGGAAACTCTTCTCTCCTTGACAACTTTTCAGTATTGAATAGACTGAAGTTACTCACTGCTTTCTAAAGTCATGGGACAGGGCAGATAACGGCCTCTCATCCTATGGAAACCAAGCTGATGAATAACAGACTGTATGTATTTTCCTGAGGAATGCTCAGCATCTCTGCAATTTTCTAGAGTTCAGAACAGATTTATTTTTTCTTCTCTCAAAGAACATCCTAAGTGCCAATTAAAGCTTACAGCAGTAAGACTTTGACATGCATTTCCCAGGCACCAAGTCTCCCAGTCAGCTAGAGTTTTGGGCCTGTAAAAAATCACATATTTTCATGTTGGCATTTTTAGAATGAGAGTGTTCTAAGAAGCTCTTTAAGGTCCCTAACAAATTAATGTATAATAAAGCTGACATACCTGGCTATCAAGACACAGTTGTAATTCTCAAATGTTAGTCTCTGACAAAATTAGGTGAGCCATCAAGTGAACTGCTGGTCAGGTTAGTTCTAGAAGCCAGATATTGAACTGTTGTTTAGACTGGGAATCTCTCCTAATCAGCTGCTTTAAAATTAAGTGACTTATTTAGCCATCTGTGCTTGCTTCATAATTAGTTGCAATGGAGGGAGATGGCTCTAAAATGTAGTCTGCCTTAGTACATGGAGCTGAATTCTTCATTCCAGATGGTGAATGGGAGGAAGTTTTAAGTGTGTCCTCTCTGTTAACTTTGAAAAGCTGCCTAAATAGCTGTCTTAAGCAGATACCATTAGAGAGATGAAGTTGGATGTGTCAGCGTTGTGGTGGTGACAGTAGAGAAGCCAGAGTGTCAGCAGATGCAAGGTGTAAACTACTTGCTTCCCTCTCAGAGGGCGGGTTGCAGTGAGGCAACAGGACCTGCAGTCCTGCTGCTTGTGCCCTTCCCAACTGCCACTGGCAGGGAAGGGGACGTTCAGAGCCAACTCTTAGGCACCTTGTGCTTCCCTTAAAATGAGAGGAAGAAGGCTGAAGCTCAGACTTTAAATTCCTTCTGCCTCTCCTAACCCCCAAATAAATGCCTAAAGCATCCTATAACCAAGAGACCTATTTATAGCTGGGTGGCAGCAAGTATCTCAAACCTAGGAATCCATGGGGTTTTTTCCCTAATAAGGAAAGGGTGAAGTGCATCAAACTAACAACTAAGCTGCCTTCACCCAATGTGCTGCTGAAAGAGAGGGAGTCAATATCAAGATAAAACTGTCTAGAAACAAATATACTTGCTCAGCAAACCCTTAGTCTGCGTGACTTCCTCATGAGGGTTAAGGAACAAAGGATGGTGTGTTTCCAGTCTCTGTTTGAGAGCTGGGGGGAATTTCACCGTCTCCTAAAAGATACGTGAGCAAATGTTGCTTAGCTCAGGGAACATGCTGCTTTTAGCCTTTTTTTCCCTCAGGGCTTTCACTTGCAAGCTCTGCAGTGTGTATGTGTGATCTTCAGACAGATTTTTTTCCAGATGTTTTTCTTGAGATAGGACTGCAGGATAGTGGCAGGTAACTGGTCTAGCAGGCATGATGCTTCATCCTCTCTTTATATGCTGATGTCATTTTTTCTGCCCGGTAGTGACAGCTGCAGCTCTTTTATTATTAAATTGCATGTTATTTAATCCTGCTTTTAATTTTTGCCAACCTTGAAGCCATTTCACTATAGGTACTCTTAGGTCCTCTGGAGTAGTAACAGGATCACAAACTGCAGATGTTTCTCTCTTTCTGAAGGAAATCTTTTGAAAATTTGTATTTTGTATGTGAAGCTCTTGTTGACGGGCAAATAAAAAAGATAAGCACCATGGACTGGATCTCCTCCAGTTGCTTCTGACTCTCCGATTCAAGTTCACTGTTCTATTAAAATGTAGCTCTTGTGAGGAGTCAAGGACGCAAAGAAGGAGAGGGAGATGCCTCTAACAAGTAACACTGATGTCTCTGAAAGCTTGACGCATAAACCTGACTCATTTTAAGGTCTTCTTTAACCGGGCTGTTAGCTGTTACAGTTACGTTATTGAACTTCTCTCAGAGGATGTGGCTGTGGTCCAGTCTGTCCAGTGCAGATGTGGCTGTGTTGGGGCAGTCCCGAAACAAGTCCATGAGGTGATTTTTCACAGTTTGCACAGAGAAGTCCAGCTCTGACTGACAGGCGGGCACACTCTTGGCTCACCTGTGAATGACTGTGGGAAAAATGTCTTTTAAATGGCACAGAGTTTTGAGGAAATGGGCTTCCCAGAACATGGTGGCATCATCAGTGATGCACATGCTTGTGGCCTGTAATGTCTGCTGAGGTGCTGGACCTGACTTTCTCCTTTGAGCACTAATGCTTGTGATAGCACGAGGCTGATCTGTGAGCCAGGCAGTTGCCTTCTGGTCTATTACATCACTTGAAGGTAAGCTAGGATTTGTTCCTCCTTAAGAACAGAGATCTCAAAAGGCATCTGTACCCACCGCTGTTGGGAGATGCTCTGAGTCCTCTCCTCCCCTCGCTCTCGAAGAGCTCTGATAGGAGGGCACCTGGCAGGGAGAGGCCGAATTACGCACGGAACAGGTGCAAGGGGGCAAGCAAATGCACTTGGGTGGCTGACAACCAGATGGTCCTTCATGTAAAACTGTTTCTGGTAAAGTGTGGATAATACTGGCCATAGCACAGAGCCTGCTGTGAAACAGAGCCCTGAGACAGGAGAAAACATGGAGTGCTCCAAGTAGGATTCACACAGCAATTCTGATGCTTTACAGGAAGCCAAAAAGCACAACAATACAGGGACACAAGAGAAGGAAAAGTATTTTGTTTCCCCATATTATTGAAAATAAGTGTGGGATTGAGTTGACAAGAGCATCCAGAGAAGAGCGACAAAGCTGGTGAGGGGGCTGGACAACAGGCCTTATGAGGAACGGCTGAGAGAGCTGGGGGTGTTTAGCCTGGAGGCTGAGGGGAGACCTCATTGCTCTCTATAACTACCTGAAAGAAGGTTGTAGAGAGGAGGGAGCTGGCCTCTTCTCCCAGGTGACAGGGGACAGGACAAGAGGGAATGGCCTCAAGATCCACCAGGGGAGGTTTAGGCTGGACATCAGGAAAAAAATTTTCATGGAAAGGGTCATTGGGCACTGGCAGAGGCTGCCCAGGGAGGTGATTGAGTCACCGTCCCTGGAGGGGTTTAAGGCACAGGTGGACGAGGTGCTGAGGGACATAGTTTAGTGATTGATAGGAATGGTTGGACCCGATGATCCTGTGGGTCTTTTCCAACCTGGTGATTCTATAATTCTATGAAAGAAATGGTAAGGTAGGGAATTAAGTGATAGGTGGGGACGGGAAAATTTGGCAAGAACCCCCTTGAACATTTTGGGCTGCCTGGTTTGTAGGAAATTCTAAATATACAACCTTATTTGGGAAGAGCAGCACAAATTTGACTTTGTAGTCCTCAAAACCCTTTCCAGCTGCCTTGCTTCAACAGCCAGACACAGCTTCATAAAACTTCAGATGTGGTCTGGATTCCATTCTGTTCCTGGATGCTGTTTTCCTAAGCCTGTGTTATTGGTTTGTTGGTTTGTTGTTTTTATTTTAATATAGGCTGTCTCCAAGGAAGTTGCCTTATCAGAGCCAGTTTTAGCATTAATGTGCTGCTTTACTAGACTCAAGGACAAAAGGCCTGGAACCATGGATTCTGAGGAGGGCCTGAGAAACTGGAGACTGGCCTCTGATGCCTTGGTGATTTTTTTTAATGCTGATTGACACACAGGGGTTATTTTTATGCACGATGGTGCATTGCGGGTAGCAGTCATCAAGAACAAGTTCTGTGGGAAGCCAGTCAGCTCAGTTTCCTTAGAACAGTAAGAAAAGTACAGTATGACCTCGCATACCACTAAATGTCATAGCCCCCTCTCACACATCCTCTGTGCTGTATTCAATCCTACATTCTTTCCCATCACCTCTCTCCCAGTACTTTCAGCTCTCTTCCCCCACTCCTTGGCTATGGGCTGGACAAATCCAAGCAGTTACAGGATGTATGAGTCGCTGTGCTTTCCCGCTGTCCCATGTAGATGCACGATAGGCTATGATCCTGCTTGGCAGCCCCCCAGCATTGTCCTTTCTGGGGGCAGGTCGGTGCTTTAGGCAACTAAGCCCAGGGTGGCTTCTGACCTCCCGGAGTGTTATCTAGTAAAAATACAGCTAATAGTGTTTCTTCTGCAGTTGGTTAGTTTATCAATAGTTTATATCATTTTGAAAATGAAAAAGTTACAAGCAGATCAAGACTGTTATAAAAAGCCAATACTAATCTTGATTGGCCACATTGAACTGTAAAAGAACCCACAGCATCTGCTGGAACTCTTCCCAAAATCCAGCTAGGCCAGCATCCTTCAGCTGACAGAAGTATTGCCAAGTGCTTTGGAAGAAGTCCCTTCATAAGAGACACTAAGGAACAACAGAGGGCCCATTTTCTATTTTCCATCATCTCTTACAGTTTAACTTTTAAACACATGTAGTTACTCGGTACAGTTCTTGTTTATGCCTCGAGTTCCTCAAGTAGGCCTAAGCCTTGTACACAAAAAAAATCAGCAAGGGACAGACAGAACTAATACATAAATGTATAAATTAGCTTTGGAAACTTTTTTTTAATCAGCGTCTCCTTTGGAGCTGTTTCTTACAAGTGATTTTTTAATGCTCTGTTTAGTCAAGAGGACTTGTAGTGTTTCCTAAGTAGAAAAAGATAGTAAATAAAAAGATAAACATCATTAAAAGAAGTAATACAGAGAATAAATTTAAGGTACGAGAGACCTGATGAACTGTAACATTTGTACTGATTTTAATGTATGTGAGACTGAATCCAATGTGAATAAAGATATTTCATTTCCTCACTGCAAATATTCAACTGAAGCCACAGGAAGGCACATCAGGTATTTCTCATTTGTAGTAAGAACATCATTATGCTTTTAGAGTAATGGGAGAAAAAAATTTGAAATGCTGTCAGATGCACTTATATTTCTTAGTGGAGAAATCTCTCTATCAGTCTTTTGTTTAGTTCTCTTTTCAAAATTTATGCTCCAAGGTGAATCTTTGCTTTTGCATATTCACATGGCATGCAACTCTGTTCACCTGTTGTGACTTCTGTTTCCACACGAAATTCTAATTTTAACAGCATCTAATTTTCCATGAGCTGTATCCCACCCTCTAATTGCATGTGCCAAAAGAAGAGGTTGGAGAACTACGTCATTCCTGGTTTCTCCCCAGGGGTGCACAGTTTGCTGTATCTCTGACATTAAAAAAACAATTCCTGGCCAATAGTCCATAGTTCTTAGTCTTTTAATCCAGCTGAGGCTTGTGCAGCTTCCGTACCTTGGGGTGTTTGCCCTTCTGCTTGTAGGCTGTGTTGCTGGCACAAAATGCTTCCTCTGCATCATCAGCAAACAATGGGAAGTATCTGAAGATACATAGAGCCTATTACTCGGTAAGCAATGTTCTCTGAGTTTATGGTCAACAGCGCTGAGAGGGCTGCGTCACGTGAACTAAACCACGTCACTCATGGCTGAAGTGTGTTTAAGAACAAGAAAAACAAGGAAGAGAGCAAGAACAATGAAGATTGTAGGTGTGAACGCGCTTATTATAGTTGGCTGGTGGTGGGGAGCGCCAGTTACTGCAAGGAGTAAGGAATTAGGGTCTGAAGAGAACAACAGTAATTAAACATTCAGTTGGAAATGTACACATACCCCTTACATACTTCTTGAGTAAGAATCAGTTCAAACACAACCTATTCACATAGTTTACCTCTCTAAAGAAGTGCACAGACATTAACACTCTCAGACACTAGTCTAAGATATTTTTACAGGCAAAGAAACACAGATTCTGTGTGCAGCCTGAGAAAGTGTCAGAGCAAAGACTAAGTGCTGAGGTCCCATTCTGCTCTGCAGGCTGCTGACACTGTTGCTGTGGTTGTTACATTAACTTGTCTATCTTCTCCCTCAAAGAAGACAGAAGTATCAGCAGAATTTTGATTAAATTATTGATCTAAACCCTTGCAGTAGGAGGAAGGGATTATTTTCATTGCACATACAAGACAGCGCAAGCTGGAATACATGAAGAGAATCAATGATGAAAACAAGCATCCCAGCCAGGATGACACAGAACATCAACAACAATTTGCACAGCTGGAGATATCCGAACAAATTCTGAGGTAACACTGCTGAGCCAGGTGAAGGTCAACCTGTTTGTGAAGAGAAGTGTCTGTTGCTCAGACTCCCCACCGGCCACCATCTGCAGGCTGGTTTGTACAACCTGCCAGAGAAAGCTCCGTAGCTGGGCTCTGCCAAAGCGTGCAGGAGGAGCAAGAAATGGGAGAAGATTGATCAGCTGCATCGGTGAGTTAGACTGAGGTTAAACCAAGCACACACTGTCCTCAGGCATGTGACTGCTAAACCCCTGATTTTAACACACTAAACCACGTGTGTCTCATTCAGACTTTCTCCAGTGTGTGGATACTTTGTCAGTTATAATGCTTCTTCCTCAGAACAAGCATCTCTTCTTGTGACTGTAAGAAAACAACCTCTCAGAAAAAGCAATCTCATCAGTGGTTATGCAACACCTTCATCTCTTTTAACCACTTTAAAGTGACTGTTTTGTAATGCTTAATATTTTTTTCTCAGTTTTTACCCTTCCTGAAGATTTATTTTTGTCAGTTTCATTAACATTAAAATCACATTAGCTGAAGGAGAAGAAATCCCATTTCTTCTTAATTTCACTTTACTATCAACTTCTTTGCTTTTCTAAAAACAGCCAATATTTTTTCATAGTCTTTAGGCTAAAAGTACAATTTAAACAAATTGCATTTATGGGAGTTGTGCATCTTGAAAATATAAAGGAAAAGAGCCGGACTGCTCACAGCAATCGTTCACTGGCAGCAAAGCTTCAAATTCTACCAACCATGTAGATTTCACCTGATATATTTTTTAATGTTTTCCTTCACCCACATTTGCATTAATAAAAGTAAAACTACTTTTTTAAAAAAAGGTTCTCTATTTTTAGTTTACTAAAAAGTGGCTTTTCCATAGCAGAAAAGATGACCTTTTGATTCTGGCTGCAAGTGAAAGATGGTAGCTTTAGGACTAAAGCAGAAGGCTGTGCCTTCACTTACGCAAGCCCCACAGCTAAAGCAAGTCCTGTGGAGTTCCCAGTGCGTGCATTTTCCAGCCCAGCTGGTACCCACCAACAGGGCTCCTCTCAGCTGAGGATCAGCTCTGCAGGCTCCATCCTAGTTTTCTGAGGGGCAAGAACTCCTCAAACTTCATGAAATATTGCTGGCTGCACACTGGATTAGCTGGACCTCAGGGTCTCGCAGCTTCCTCCCAGACATCTGCCTCAGCACTGGGGACTCATGAAGCCTCTTGCTGTAGATCCCCTGCCTGAGCTGGGCACGCTGTCCAGGCATCCTCGGGCAGTACTAGCACTTTTCTCTCATCTGCTATTTCTCAGACTGACAGCTCTCACAAAGAAAGGAAACTGGAAATACGCATCAGGCTGTTTGCTAAGGCCCCCAAACTGGTTGTGAACTAGGTACATTAAGATCACTAGTCTTCAACTGAAGAGATATGGAATCTAAGACATATGGGGGTATTTTAGTCTCAGCCAGAAATGAGATCAGAAGTGGGAAAACCTGCTTACCTTCCAATTCTACTCCCCTGATGCATATTCTTGGGAGCTGTGATTCCAGGATGAGTCATGCCAGAAACTCCCCTCTATCTGAGACAGCTTGATGCCATAAAGGGTCAACAAAGTGAGACAGCTGCTCTCAAGCACAGAATGCAAGTTTTTCCTTGAACCTCAAAATCCATGCCACGTTCTAAAAATAAATACAAAGCAGACAGATATTTAAGAAAGAACAAATGAGCACAAGGCAAGTGCCTTCACCTTAATCCAACCTCCAGGGATGCAGGACTTGGTAACAAAATGTTCTTTAGCAGCACTTCACCTCTATAAATCTGATATCACTTTAAAAGGAAGCCAGTACATTATCTTCATCTTATAGATGGGGAAACTAAGCCCTTAGAGGTGGGATGACTTGGCCAAAACCAGACCTGGGTCTGCCTGTATTGGATTAGACCCATTTCGTCCAGACAAAAAAACTGCCTCTGCAACCAGGCACATCACAGGGAAGTACAAGAAAGCCCACATTGTATGTGTTGACAAATCTGCCTGTTTACAGTATTGTCTGGTGCTGAAGCAAGGCTGATGCAATCAGTAGGCTAAATCCTCAGTCCAATAAAAGCCAGGGGAAATTATTTTCTCTTTTTGTACAATACAAGTAGGTTATTGAAATGTGTGCTACAATAAAAGATGAAAAGGCTCAAGATTGTATTTTTAAATTACATCATCAATGTCATGCAAACCATCCTGATATTAGAAAGCCACTTAGAGAGCTTAGTGAATCTGTCATATCTCTAAATGCCGCAACTCGAAGGACATGAAACCTTGTCCTTAACTATTGAAATGCGAAGAGAGGAAGTCACAGAGAATATAAGGAACTTGTATAACACTGCCAAGGATAAATTTCAGTACTCTGTGACACCCAGGGGAATTTTCTCCTTGGTTATCTGAGGTGTAAGCAGTGAGACTCAGCTGAAACCAGAGGAAGCCTTGACTTGCCGTGTTTTGACTTACAGGTGACTTCAGAATCATCAGGCAAACAGAAAAACCCACTGCTGATCTTGAGAGATTTCATGGGAGACAGCCGCAAACTAGAAACAAAACTAAGTATTTATTAACATCCAAGTCTAATCAAACCAATAAATAGCCTCTCCCATGGAAATAGCAGAGGAAGACACCTATCTAACAACACCTTTCCCTCAGATGCAAATTTAATCCATACTTATTTTACATTTTTCCATTGGTTCAAAGTCATACTACCATCATAAGTCTTCCCTGAGTAAGCTGAAGGGATTCAGTGCTGTATCTTAGCACTCCAGTTAGGGTGTCTAGTGAATAGTGTGTCAAAGGATGACATTTTACATAGCTGCATGATGATCAGAGTTAAAGAGCGGTTGTAGTTAGGCAAGATTTACGATGTGTTAGAACTATAAATCTGAATTAATTTATATCACTTAAAAATACATAACCATTTTGTTTTAATCTTAACTACTGCTAATTCACTTATTAAGAGCCTTCTGCTCAGGCTGGCCATTTGCATTTCGTAATAAAGAGAATAGCAAAAATCTTATCTGGTATTAAAGAGCTGTCATGGACTTAAACACTCAGTGCGTGGATATTAAAGATAATTCCTCTCAGACTATATGATAGTAATAATACATAGAGATAATGACTGACCTTGGGTGTGTCATTTAAACTGGAGGTTCAGAGATGATCTCACACATCAGAGTTGTAAGGACAACATTGTTCCCTATGAATTATCCTTTAGAGAACAAGTAATTATGGCCTGCCTACCACTGGACTGTTATTAAATGTGCTGTATTAACATAACGACATTTAAACAGAGCTCCAAATCTAAGTTATCCTGCCACACAAAGTATTTGAGCATTACATCGGACACCTTATTTCAATAAACCACATATTCCAGGTCATTCCTGCAGCTGATCCAATTAAGAAAGGCCCCTTCTGCACAGCATCCAAGAACACAAGCAGAGTCTAGCGATGTCCTAAAGCTATTAGCATGAAGCAGTCACTGTTACAGCATGGCTTGAAGTTCGTCTTGCCTTTCCTGCAATACCGAAGGTACATTCCACTCCAAATGACAGGCCCTGACCTGCACTCTCTGAGGCACAGAAACAGTCAGTTCTGCAGCTCCATGCTCTTACTCCTGTCTTCACAGAATCAGGTACTGGAATTCAGAAAGAAACCAGAAAATTCATTTAATAAAAATAATGATCCTCTTTGGTAGACTCAACATCGCATATAAGATACATTTACATCTACCTTTTATTTTTAGCCTAGAATCTCTCTGCTTTCATTATAATATAGTACTTAGTAATATGCCTCATATTTTTGAGGAGACAAATCCTTTCCCCAGAGACTTGCAGCGCACACTGGAACTCTGCATGGGAGTAAAGCCTGAAAATAGACCATCTTGCTGCACTTCAAAGGCCCTACAACTATCTGGTAGACAAGTGACATTAAAGAGCACAAAACGAAGATTCAGAAGCAAGAAAGGAGTTATGGAAAGTAGATCTTGATCTTGCAGTTAAATAAATGGACCTTGTGCAGATCATTTGTAGAAATGAGACACAGGATGTGTCTTGGAGTCTCTAAGAGTCTTTATTATTACAAACTGTCTTTAAATCTGCCCCGTGATTTTTATGTGGTCAATCTTTTCCTTTTTGTCTCTGTAACTTCTGCACCCATTACCTAACTGGACTTTTTGTTCTATAGTCTTCTCCTTTTACTTCCTAAACAAAAAGATCATTTTATAAATGTAAATTAAACGCACGGCTTTCGATGCATGCCTCGGAACACTTTTCTTCAAGAAAAAGAAATACAGTTTCCAGATAAAACATCAGAATAAAATAAACACAGGAAAAATGTGCCTTTGGAGAGTAAGAAAACACTCCAGGACTAATTACGTTTGCCAGAACGTTGAACATGGACTCATCAGATTGATTAAGACTGTCATAACAGTAAATCATTAAAGCCATAAAAGAGAAAATTCCATATACTTTCTGGAGATAGAAGTCTATTTTTAAACAATCACAATAATATTGCTTTTAGAAAAACCCCGTTGCTTTACTAGACTAGTATTTTAAGCAGGACTTTGATGTCAAAGATGCTGTAGTAACAGAAGCACAGGCATCGCAATGTTGATTTTTCTTTTTTTTTTTTTTTACATGACATAGCTCTCTGGGCCTGTGTCAGTGGAGACAAACACGCCACGTAAGGGGTAACCAGTGCCATACGGCACAGCAGGGAATGGAAACAGCTGAGGGACAAAGTACCAACATAGATTGCGTACAGAGAAAAAGACTTGTGTTGAAAAGCAATGCAGTTACAAGGGGAGTTCCACAAAAACTTCCCTGTTCTGTGAAAACCTGATCTGATCCAGAGGGAATTCCAGATTCAGCCTAAAGTGAGGGAGTAAAAAGTTGAAGCAAGCTAGCGAGCTGGAGGGAATCCCAGACAACTGGACACCTGTCCAGAGAGACCTCGTTCTCTTGCACATACCGCGTAGGGCCATGCAACTCTTCAAGAGCTGCAAATTCTTGGAAGCAGAGCTCATCTTTTCCTGACATCACACTGCCTGTGCACTTACACTAACTGCAATTTTGTACACAAAACAAGGAAAACATACCAGCAACCATCCCCAACTTGATGCTTCAAGAGGCAACCACCGAGAAGACTGTTGGCTGCCAGATGTGCCACTGCCCTGTGAACACATCCAAGTGTGTTTCTCCTCAAGCAAATGATCACAGAACGGCTTAAGGAAGAGATTTTGGGTTTGGTTTTTTTTTTTTCTTTACAGCAAGTCACTTTTCTCATTTCTGGAGGATCCAGTGGCTGAGGAGAAACATGTTTTCCTGCAGATAGGAGCTCAGCTTGTGGGTGCTATAGACATTCTTCAATTGATAAAAAACTCACTGTTCATTAAAATATCCAGCTTTTGAAGTAGAAATGATCCTTCTTCAGCATTTCTGAACTTTAGAGAAAAGCAGAAGCCAGTCTGATTTGCTATGATCCTGTCCCCTCAGTTTGCCCGCGTATGAAATTAACTTGAAGGAGGAAAAGTAAAATGAAAGTATTTAAAATGTTTCTCCCTAACGTTTCCACTTTTCTGAGAAAGATTCTACTAAGACAAAACCAGGTAGCATTGGCAAGACCACTGCAGGCTGTCAAACAAGTAAGATCTAACAGGCAGTTATTAATTGCTTTTTATCATTAGGCACATTGAAAAGATGCACACTGATTTATTTACATTAGTATCTAAAGAGTACTCACTAAAAGAGAAGGAAAAACAGTTACAGAGCAAAAACCCTCTCAAAAGCTGCACATATAGATTCTTTTCAGCGGTCTAAAGCCTGCAATTCATCAGTTTGTCTTTAACCTGCAGTGCCTGTGAGTTCATGATTTCATCGGGGTGAAAAATGGGCTACGTGAATAACAGTTCCTATTGTTGAAGAGCTAAAATTAAGATATGTTCCATGTGAAGCCAAGATCAAAAACTGTCCCAGCGTTAGTTTCTATCCTGTCGTTTACCCGGTCAACAAAACATTTTTAAGCTTCAAAGACTACCTCTTGCAGAGCAGCGCATGAAATAGTAATAACAATGGAGCTCAGCTGTCCCTCTGTGCACTTTCTTTTCACATTTCTCCCTAATCTTTCCAATTTAGATTTTGTAACTGATTTTATGTCGATTATTGCTGCCTTTCTTGGCTATATATCAAGGACTACTGATACCTAAGGATGGTATTCTTACCCTCAAAGCCTGAGCGAGCCAAATGCATGACTCACAAAGTTCCATCTAACTGCCTCTCTCTTCAAAAAGCCCCATCTTAGAATGAGATAAATTGAAATTAAAAGACTCAAGCTGAAACATACACATGGCCTTAAATAGCTTAAAATATGCCATGAGCTTGGAAAGTGCAAAGCATTTAATTTTTCCATGCTTCCCTGGAGTCATACTGAGCTTCCATTTCTTTACATTCTACACCTACACTATCCTGCACTATAAACTACACTAGAATGTAGTGGCCAAATACATGCAGTAGTTTAAAACATAATTGGATAGATGCATATTAGCTCTACAGTCTGGCATTTTTTTTTAATGAGCTGACACAATTATGTCTGACAGCAAAGTTCACTGAAATGCATTTAGTCATTTGCATCCATTTAATTTATAGTTACCTCCCAGGTACTGATTTGTATTTATAATTACAGTGCAGATTTACTAATAACTTTCAGGAAAACAAGATTGTTGATGAAGCATCACCATGTCCTGGGATCTCACAAGATGATGCCACTTCATAAAAGATAGAGACCCCTTTCTAGTTTTAAGATTTTCTGTCTTAATCATAGAATCATAGAATCATAGAATAGTTTGGGTTGGAAGGGACCTTAAAGATCACCCAGTTCTAACTCCCCGCAATGGGCAGGGACACATCCCACTAGATCAGGCTGCCCAAGGCCCCATCCAATAATTAATTATCAAAAACTGCAAACACAATCTTTCAACTTCTGTGTAATTCAAGTGCTCAGCACCTATAGAAATTAGACTGCATTATCTGGGATGTCATAATGTCAATAATTTATCCAATACCAGGTGCTCAGTCTCTGTGTGGAAGTAAAGGAAGAACCAAGGAACTGGAAGAAAAAATTACTGCCTCTCATATCTCATCTCTCCAGTCAGGTTTCTGTTGTACAGAAACTAGGAGCCATTGAAAATGCAGCCTCCCCTATAAATCTTGCTCCCTTTATAATTTTTAACCATCCTGGGAGTGATGCTGTAACTGTTTGCTTCACGGGCCAGGCAGTCAGCTATCCAACTGCACGAATACCTGACTCACACCTCGCCTGGGGCGGGCCCCAACCGTTATCGATCAGACTCGCAATTGCAGTGCCCAGACAAGGCTGTCAAACATTTAATGCCCATTTTGGGGATGATGAGACACAATCTCGTTACTCCTATGCACATAGTATTTTCAACCATGATTTCGATAGCTGTGGCCCTAACAACTTCTGAATCGCATAAGGATTCTTCTTAAAATGTCAATACATTCTGCCCTATATAGTTTAAGTTTTGAAAGCATAAATTAATGTATTATGTTCATATGTATATATAGTTTGTATATTAACATCAAAAAGGTCTAAAAAAATGGAATTAAAATGCGCTTGAAAACTGACCCTAAAATTTCTGATTTTCAAAGACTGGGGCTTGTTGGGGTTTATTTGTAATAGCACTGCATTTTTTAAACCTTTGTTGAATTTGTGGGGCTGTGGTTTTGTTTTTAAGCAAAGAAGAAAAATATGAGGAAACCCTTGGTATAGTTGTGTATTCCTATCTACAGCTTCTTCTCTTTTTTGCATTGAAGATACCAGTACTAGAGCTGGGCAGGAATATTCCTACAGAAAGTACATTGCTGAAAAATCTCATGAATTAAAAACAATGTTGAGAATTCATTTCTCAAATGTCTAACTTCTGTACACTCAGCTATGAGACCGTCACCCTCTCTACCATTTAGGGTCAATGAGAAGACACAAACGACCCAGAAAATGATTCACCTGCTCCTAACACAGGCCCTCCAGATGGTAATTCACAGAATCACCCCAGTCGGACACCTGTCCGAGAATAAGATGAACAACCTTCAGGAACATGTGTTTCTCGCCACTGGCTCTCATGGATAGACAATAGACAATGTGCCTGGGTCATACCTCAAGATCTTCTGTAGTCTGTGATAGAAATTCCGTTTGAAGTGTTTGCTGAAACACACGGTTAAGGTTAACTCTTCAGGTTGTGACATTCTCTGCCAGCTAAGGACTGTGGGTACCACATTACCTCATCCCATGGGCTGCCAAGACTCCGCAGCCTGGGAAGCCGACCTCAAAGAGCTGAATTTCACAAGCATTATGGAAATGTCCATTTCCCAGGCAGTTAGATATATAAATATTATTTTATTTAAGAGCATGAAAACATCTGAAACACAAAAGTTTCTTATGAATCAGAAACTCTCAACTTCAACAACTGTGACTAGAACTGTGTTTATTTCTGGACTTTGCGGATGAGGCGTTAGAAAAACACAGCTATTTTAACACCTGGTTTCAATCCAGTTAATAACTTCACACCTGATACATTTTCTTCCATTAAGTCAAATTTATGCTAATACTGCCCTGATTAGCAAATACTATTTAAAGCTGGTTTATGGGAAGATCTCTAAATAAGGTAGTTATCTAGATTCAAGGAATTACAGCTATCAGATTATAAGACAACATGAACTTCACAAACCAGTGGACTAGCCTACAGGATGACAAGTAGTGACAGCAAGATAGAACTCTTTTTCATGCTGGGTCAATTTGCTTTTACTGAACAGAACACAAACTTTAGCATTGGAAACTGCAGAACGCCAGGATTTTAGTTACTTAATGGAAAATACACTCAGTCACATGAAACTCACTCAATTCCAAAGATACAGGTCTTGAAACACATGAGTATGTACTTATATAAAACCAGATTGTATAGGCTGTGCTGTGCAGGGCTTAATGAAAGGTGAAGCAAAGGGCACCGAGCTGACATGCTCAGCAATACAACTGTCTATCTTCTCCTGTGAAGGAGCCGTAGATGGTGACATCTCTGGCCTCTCTGAACTATGTTTCAGTGCGTGGTGTGGGCAGACCTTAACTCATTCTATAAATCATACTGTATCCTGAAAGACATCTTTTCTTCCCATTTTTTGCTTCAGGCAATAACTTCACATCTACCACACTCTGGTTCTCTTTAGGATCTAGAAAAAGCAGCAAAGGCACAGAAGGGATACATTTTTGGCTTCTTCAAATTCATTTGAGCTCTCACAGGCATACCTAATAATGCACTTAGAGCATGCTGTTTTCAAAGCACTATCTATTAAAATATTAATGACTTAGTCATCTCAGCCCTATAGTGAAGCATATTTCTACTACTTTACAGAAACTTGGATAAGTACATTGAAGGGAAATATAATTTTCAGAGCTGAACACAGAAGTATATATTTGTGCTCGACAGTTAGAAGAGAATATCCCACATGCACACAAAACAGGATTTGGAGCCAGCAAATACGCAGTCAGGGCATCTAGTTTTAAGTCACTAAGGGTAAAGGCATACACCAAACAATGCACTTTCTCTGCACTCGTGTATGTTTTTTCAAGCACAGGAACTGGATGTATAGCCATTTTTCATAGCAATAATCAAAATATTCATTTTAGAATCAAAGAAACTTATGCATGTTAAATGAATCTGGTTGCTAAAAGCTATTTGATACCTTCTGGCAATATGGTACAGCATTTCATAGAATCATACAATGGTTTATGTTGGAAAAGACATTTAAGATCATTGAATCCAACCCTTAACGTAGTACTGCCAAGCCACCACTAAACCATGTCCTTAAGCACCTCATCTATATGACTTTTAAATACCTCCAGGGACAGTGACTCAACCACTTCCCTGGGCAGCTGTTCCAGACCCTATGTAATGCACATGTCAACTCTGTCACAACATACAAAAGCAACAATATTTCCTGTGCCTGCTCGTGACAGGGAGTTGGAACTAGATGATCTTTAAGGCCCCTTCCAACCCAAACTATTCTATGATTCTGTTTCTTCTAAGATGGCAGTGCTGCTGCCACAGTACTTTGATAAGTACCCAGGAGAAACTTACCTAGTATATGAGAGGCAAGTTCATCTCATTTCTCTCTCAGAGAATTCCTACCCACAGCTTTTGCTTTTCTGAAAAGCACTCTGTTCTTCCGAGCCCTGGGAAGGCTTGGAAATACCCACCACAGGTATTTTCTGCCCTTCTAGCTGAAGCTGATTTTCTCCACAAAAGATCCAGTAATCACAGATACTTTGGGCTAGAAAATGGAAAACAACTGTATGCTTGTAGACAAAACATTCAGCTGGAAGAAGCCAGTCTTCTTTAAAGTCATGTTTAAGCAGCCAGGACTACTGTGCCCCAAAAACTGAGTACCCATCCAAGTATGACTAATATCTGGCTGTGTTAGCTTTGTTTTACACTCCTTTGGTGCAGTAAGTCTTTGGATTTAAGCACTGTGGTAAGGCAGCCAGAGCTCAACTTTGTTGTGCCATTCTATATAATTAGTTTTAACCCTTAATGCCTCCCTACAAGTAGGATGCTGAACCATGCCTTGGAATTAGATGCTAATACCATGTACTCATTTTCCTGCTTCATATCCCATAACGCACCAGCCAGGACACTCTCCCAGCCTATGCGCAGACTGTAGCTCCTTACTTTATTTGAGGGAGATCTAAATGCATCCTCCCATGTTAGATGCTAGCTTTACTAATTAAGTTGATGTGCAGTATTCTCCGTTCTTTCCGTTATAACTCTTCCAGACTTAGGGGATAATTAGTTAACCATTGGATTTGAGAAAAAGAAGGATACACAGCATGTTTCAGTAATTTAATGGCTGAGAGAGAAAAAGCCTGAATTTCCATCTGCCTCATTTAAGTATTTTATAGGATATATATAGGCTCCAGCTCTTCCCAGAAGGGTTGGATTAGAGGGAAAAAAATAAAGCAAGCTAGGAATGAGCTGACAAAAAAAAGGATGTTACTGATGAACAGGCTCAAGAGTCTTCAGCAGAGGCAAAGGGACCTAATACAGAATGGAAAGAGACATGGTACATAAGGGAGAGATGGTTGGATGACCACATCAGCTAACACAGGAAAAGCAATGGATGTAATCTATCTGGACTTCTGTAGGACACAGTCCCCCACAAAACCCTTCTCTCTAAATTGGAGAGAAGTGGATTTGATAAGTGGACTGTTTAGCGGATAACAAATTGGTTGGATGGTTGCGCCCAGAGAGCAGTGGTCAATGGCTCAATGTCCAGATGTAGATCTGTAACAAGTGGTGTCCCTCCAAACCATTCTATGATTCTATGGAAGTGTAGAGGCGTGCAGCCCTGGTCACAGAAACCCAGCCTGGGCTACGCCTTCTGCAGGTCAGGTCCAACTCACAGAGCAGCCCTGGGATGCAACAGTGGCTTCCTCAGAGCCGCAGGCCACCTCAACAGCGCTCAGGCACGTTATTGTTGGGTCTCTGCTGCCCATAATGCTTTTTTTACAGACAGAAACACATACCATTGGAGAAAGTTCAGAGGGCAATGCCCATGCAATCAAGAATCTGTAACAGCTTTTCTTCTCCCAGGCACTGGCTGGGAGAGAGGCACCTGCCCCAAGGACACAGTGCACGTAGTGCTACCATCACCATCACATTGCTTGGCCATGTGTTTTGGGGTATTTACCACCTGTAGGCTGCCACCTGGCAAGGCACAGACCACCAGGTACCTCACAGGCTGAGGGTCCAACAGCTTCTTTACACAGTGGAAGGCACAGAGACCCCTTGCCACAGACGAAGTGCAGCGCCAGGCCAACCACTCCAAGGGCAGGCGTGTGGCCACCACCGTGTATTTGACAGAAGTAGGAGCTACTGTTACAAAAAGTGGAATATTTTTGATTTAAGCTAAAGTAGAGTTTCAGCTAAGTATTTGCAGTTTCTAAAAGTTAGACAGTATCCCTCTGATACCGTGGTTTTTCTTTTCAAGCAGTGTTTTCCCAGACACCGTTCGTTCTTTGGAGATGATGACGTCTTGTGTTCAGTGTGATCTATGCTGGACACAATGCCATGAAAAGCCAGACTCAATAACCAATGCTAATTTGACTATTAAGGAAGGTATTCTACAATGCGACACCAGGCATGCAGGGGATAACTTCACCTAGTGTGCGTGCAACTTCCAGTACAATTCACAAAGCTGATATACAGTAAAACATACACATCCATCACTTTTCCTGCGACAGGTGTGTCTATTATAATCAGTTGCCAGAATTTATTTACATAAATTTCCTCCCCTTGGCACATGCGCTTTGCCCTCTGGGGGTCTTCTTCAGGAGTCTTGGGATGAAGGCAGTAGATCTTCCTCACAGCTCAACTTTTCAACTCTCCTTCTTGTGCATGTTCTTAGACTCCTTGGACATCTCTTCAAGGTTGCACCTAGTCCTAGCTGGTTCTTCTTTTTCTTATCATGACACTAGTCCTTGTCGTCTGGGTTAATTAGATACAATCACATTCCTTCCCATTCTTTCTAACTGCAGCCTTGTTAAAATTCCTTATTTCATAGAATCACTAGGTTGGAAAAGACCCACAGGATCATTGAGTCCAACCATTCCCATCAATCACTAAACCATGCCCCTCAGCGCCTCACTCACCCGTCCTTTAAACACCTCCAGGGATGGTGACTCAACCACCTCCCTGGGCAGCCTCTGTCAGTGCCCAATGACCCTTTCCATGAAAATTTTTTTCCTGATGTCCTGCCTAAACCTCCCCTGGTGAAGCTTAAGGCCATTCCCTCTCATCCTGTCCCCTGTCACTTGGGAGAAGAGGCCAGCACCCTCCTCTCTACAACCTCCTTTCAGGTAGTTGTAGAGAGCAATGAGGTCTCCCCTCAGCTGCCTCTTCTCCAGGCTAAACAACAACTTAAGTAGAAGTAACCAGGCACAGGCGAGTTAAAAGTTATTATTCAATCTAATCCTATATTTTAGTTCTAAAATCACAAAATCTATATAGAATATTCAAATAGCTAATAGGTTAGCAACTCATAAGAAGTCATTCCTTCCTTCAGACAGATGTGTCCTCTTCTTGTAACCACCTGTTCACAGCCTTTCCCTGTCCCAAACGCAAGGTCAGAGCTGGAGCCAGAGCTCCAGATTAGCAAGAGATTTCACTGCTGTGAAGTTCATAACGACATTAAAATTAGTCCTCGGAAAGTCACAGAATATATCCCGGCTGCACAGTATCGCTGGGCATCGCCCTGCCGCCTTGCCCAGGCCTGATGAAGGCTGCCGGCTTCCTAAGAGTCCCAAACAGATCCTTATACACGCTGGCACGCTCGGTGTCGGGGCGGCTGAGCGAGGGGGACTGATCAAGCGGTATTTACTATTACAAAGAGTGGAATATTTTTTATTTAAGCTAGAGTTTCTAAGTTTTTTCGAAAGGCAGAGAGAGGGACGCCCTGACAGCACGGCCCATCCCTCACGGCTCACGGCTCACGGCTCACGGCTCACGGCTCACGGCTCACGGCTCACGGCTCACCCCTCACCCCTCACCCCTCACCCCAACCTCCCGCCCCTCCCGCTCAGGTGCGGCTCGCGCCCAGCCCCGCCCCTCCTCCTCTTCCCCCCACCCCCCGCGGGCGGGGTCACGCGCTGGCGGATGGATACCTTCCGGCCTCTCGAAGGAAGCGCCCCCCTCCCCTCACTCCCAACCTATCCCTTTGTGCCCCTTCCAAATCCGAGACGAGGTGGAGTCGACTAAGGGAACCCCGAGCAGAAGGGCGTCGTTAAGTCCCGGAGGACTACTTTTCATCGCGGGTTTGGGGTGGAGGGGGGGAGGGAAGGAGAGAGCGGACGGATGCGTCTAGTGGACTAAGTAGTTCCGGTTGCGGAAGTGCCGGCGCGCGCGGGGCAGCGGCGCCGCGTCCCCAGCGCAGCCCCAGCCCCGCCATGGCCACCCGCGCCTGCCGCGAGAAGGCGCAGAAGCAGAACGAGCAGCACCAGGCCATCCTGGCCAAGCTGCTGCGAGAGGAGGACAACAAGTACTGCGCCGACTGCGAGGCCAAGGGTACGGCGGGGAGGGGGGAGGATGGACGCTCCCTGCCGCTGCCCCTGCTTCTGCCCCTGCCCCTGCTTCTGCCCCTGCTTCTGCCCCTGCCCCTGCTTCTGCCCAAGCCTCTGCTTCTGCCCCAGCCCCTGCCCCAGGCCCTGCTTCTGCCCCAGCCCCTGCCCCTTCTTCTGCCCCTGCCCCTTCTTCTGCCCCTGCCCCTTCTTCTGCCCCAGCCCCTGCTTCTGCCCCAGCCCCAGCCCCTGCCCCAGGCCCTTCTTCTGCCCCTGCTTCTGCCCCTGCCCCTGCTTCTGCCCCTGCCCCTGCTTCTGCCCCAGCCCCTGCTTCTGCCCCAGCCCCTGCTTCTGCCCCAGCCCCTGCTTCTGCCCCAGCCCCTGCTTCTGCCCCAGCCCCTGCTTCTGCCCCAGCCCCTGCCCCTGCCTCAGCCCCTGCTCCCGCTCCTGCTGCTGCCCCAACTTCTACCCCTGCTTCTACCCTAACCCCAACCCTTGTTCCACTTCTCTGCTGTGTTTGACCTGTAAAGGCCAATTACCTGAATGAAATGGGGATGTATTTTGTGGAGCAGGATAGCTAATGAAAGAAGAATTTATTTTGTTGTTTGCTTGTTTTTTTTTTTTTATGCTAAGTTGAAGTCCCTTTTATACAGACAGTAAATGCAACATAGGACACCACAAAAAATAGCAGGAGGTAACAATTTAGGGAAAAAAGGCAACTTACACCTCCTTCCTGCCAAGCTCCTTCTTGTGCCCAGCACGGGAGGAGTAAAGGTGACTGTGTAGCAGCTGAAATAAGGATCCTGACAACTGAACATGTCAGATGTATTTGACTGTGTCTGGTGTTTCCACAGGCTGTAGTTACATCAAAACCATCCAGCCTATGTGGATTAGCAGATACCTGGAAACATTGGCAATTAGTTCTTTTTGTCCCTTGAAGCCTGCTATTACAAGATTCCGGCAGATGAAAGCTCAGCAAAACCCAGATGCTATACTAGTCCTGTTCTCAATGTGTCTCCTCAGAACACCTGGAAAAAAACCCACTCATCCGGGGTGGGCGGCAGCAGGGTCTGTGGGGCTGACAGAGGGTGGAGAGTCTTTAATGCCACTGAGAACTGATTTTGGCGTCTCTGCCTGGCTGAGCCACAGCTGTGTTGTCCTGGAGTCAGGAACTGCCGGCTGAGTCTCTATGCAATGGCTGGCCTAGCCCTTTCCTGAAGTTTCACTGCCACGTCCTCCCCCTGCACCGCCGGGTATCGATCAGGAGCGGGCGGTGGCTGCAGGACCCAGGAAGCTGCTGCATGATGGCAGAGGAGCGCTCGGTGCCCACAGCAGTGCTCTCCCTGCTGACCCACTATTTGTCCGGTTAAATGTGTCACAGATAGAGCTGTAGTGACAAATGAGATGTTAACGATCCTATCGGTGTCAAATCTTACCACTCTTTTGTCTGATAGTTTTATCCTGCACAAAAGTAGATAGATGCCTACTGGGATAAAGAAGAGAAGGGCGTGGGGGTGCTGGTCGATGAGAAGCTCAACATGAGCTGGCAGTGTGTGCTTGCAGCCCAGAGGCTGACCCTATCTTGGCCTGCATCAAAAGCAGCGTGGCCAGCAGGTCAAGGGGGGAATTCTTCCCCTCTACTCTGGTCTCATGACACTCCACCTGGAGTATTGTGTCCAGTTCTGGTATCCCTAACATAAGATCACAGAGTTGTTGGAACGGCCCCAGAGGAGGCTACAAAGATGTTCAGAGGACAGGAGCACCTCCCATACAAGGACAGGCTGGGAGAGTTGGGATTGTTCAGCCTGGAGAAGAGAAGGGTCCAAGGAGACTTTATAGCAACTTTTCAATACCTGAAGGGGCTACGGCAAAGCTGGTGAGAGACTTTTTTCAAGAGCATGGAGTGATAAGACAAGAGAGACTGGCTTTAAATTGGAGAGGGGAAGATTCAGACTAGACATGGGAGGAAATTCTTCCCAATGAGAGTGTTGAGACACTTGTACAGGTTGCCCAGGGAAGTTGTGGATGCCCCTTTGGAAGTGTTCCAGGCCAGGTTGGATGGGGCCTTGAGCAGCCTGGTCTGGTGGGAGTAGTCCCTGCCTACTCAGGCAGGGGGGTTGGAATTAGATAAGCTTTAAGGTCCCTTCCAATCCAAATCATTCTATGATATTTGTGTTTGTTTTTACCTTGAGTTCTGTGGCTTTGAAATGGAAAAATGTAGCACAGCCCTCTTTCATCTAGAGTCGGTTCGTTTAGAAGTTAACCTCAGTAAGATGATTGCACAGTAAGCTAATGTTTTAAGTATAATACTTCCTGAATAACAACCAGGCGTTTGCAGTGTATGATTAGCTCCAGAACTGCTGTGTTCAGTCCTTCTCCACCTCGACTGGAGGTTAAGCGTGGAGAGCTGATTTGAGCAACCAGAAATGGCACTATGCTTGTAATTTCCCTTTGGAGTCCGTGCATGCTACTTTTTCAGCATGGATGGAAATCATGCAATGCCTTGCATGATGCTGTTGTTTGATACATCAGAAACATAGAAATAGGACTTCATTTTCCTAGTGTATATCCCTAAGAAGTAATAATATGGATTGCTTCGAAGGTAATAGATCTCTTTTTATTTTGTGAGCAACTGTTCTTAATCGTTTTCTAGAACAGCTATTCTTGCCCCTAGACTTCTGGTTGCTGTGTAGAAGATTCATCATAACCAGTGGTTTTCTGCAAAAAATATGCTTGTAAGTTTTGTGTATTATTGGCACTTGAGATTTCCCTACTGAATGCTGCTCTGAGTTGCTTGCTGACGGAATTCTATATGTGTGTCTAGGCCTTGGAGCTGGGTTGCTCAAGATCAGTCTGGAATTCTCCAACTACTTTTTCTCCTGTCTTCTGAGTTCCTTTTTTCTAACCATCATCTGGTTAAAGTGTCCTTTGTAAGACTCTATAGTCCTTGGTGCTTGGTCTTTTGCCACTTCAGCAATGCTGACACTTTGATCTTCCTCCTTCTTATATTCATGCTATTGAGTATCTTTATCTGCTATTCTTGCATTTGATATCCTCATACCTCTCTTCTGTCACAAGAATTTTCTTTTGTAAGTTCAAACTTTAATGTATCTCAAATTTGTTATTTTTCTGTTCAGGTTCTGGAGGACATACCGATCTCTTGACTAGTTTGTCTTCTGCTAGTACCTGTAATTCAGTTTCCATCTTTCTAATACATTATTTACTTTAGATTTTACTAAAGTCAGACTGTACTTCTGAAGGCATCTCTGTTTTCTCTTTTGCACAACCCTGCTTCTCCTTTGCTCTCTCTCTGTTTGCTGGGGGCATGGCTTGCTTTCACCCTGTCCTCCAGGAAAGCTGACTTGAAAACACTGTGTGATGCAATGTGAGCTTAAAGTATTGAAGGCAATTCTTATTTTAAGTCTTTTATTGTATTGTATTAGCTTTGTAGTGCCATCTGCTTTTGCCAGTACTTGTGTGGTTAAGTGTATGTTTGGGGTTTTTTTTTATAGCTTGAGGGGAGAGTGTGGAGTGTTTAAACTTATTTTAGTTTCAGGTGTTCTAGAGGCACTTGAGAGATAGTCATATATGGACACTCTTTGTAGATTTCTCTCCTTAAGTTTAGGAAGCTTCCTTCTAGGAATGAGAGTTGTGTGAACAATGTTGAGATATCTCTGCTATAAACAAATAATGCCACTGTTGAACTCTTCCTTGTCATATTAGTCTTCAAAACTTCTTGTTGACTAAAAGAATAGGAAAAATGAAGAATACTTCTTTCAGTTGCAGGGAAGTTTTTTTTCATAATACATTTCACACTTGCCCCATGGCAGCTGAGTTCTCGTGACTCGCTGGTTCTGGCAGTGTTATAGTTTTGCTAGTCCTGGTATGCAGAGATGTCTGAGGCAGCAGTTTTTAACAGGGCTCTGTTAGCTAACCAGTGTTTGTGAGCTGTCTGCATGGCGTTCTCCAGGCTGTGACAGTCTCCTTCACCTCTTGCATCACTGGCAGCATCCCTTTCATCTCTAGTTGTATTTGTGATTAGTCTGGAGTTTCTTATTGCCAGATCCACTGGATGTTCTTTTCATCCTGGGTTCTGCAGACATGAACATGAGGCTGTCCATGACAAAATATTTAGGACTTCTCTGGTGTCAGTCCTAGTTCAGAACTCTTTTTCCTTCTGGTAGTGTAATTGATTCTTTATTATTTGAAATGCTGTCTGCTTCAGTTACATTCCTCTTTTGTATGAGCTTTGCTCCTCTGTCGTGTCATCCTTTCTGTTGTTCAGTAGGATCTCCGGAGTTCTGTTTTTTTGCTTTCTTCCTGTTCACTTAATTGTTGGGTAATATTTTCTTGATGATTGACTCTGGTTGTGTTAACTGAATTGCAGTCATGCCTTGGATCTTATTCTGGCAATACTTGAAACCATTGTTTTCAGTGTGGCCTTTCAGATAGCTGGCAGTTCATCGAGGGTTCTTTACTGAAGCTGAGTGGCTATCATCACTAATTCCTTCCTCTCACCGTAGATGTTATAGTCTCTCTTAAACCTTAGGTATTATACTTAGCCTAAGCTTCTGTTCAGGTAGTCACATCCAAGAGATGTTGAAATCTTGCAGACTGTACTTGTGTATCTGATTTAACTGCTGTTGTTAGAGGCTCTGGCAATTCTTAGGTAAATAGATATCGTTTGAAATCTTACAAATATCCTTTTGACCCTAAAAATTAATGTGATACTATTTGCTGCTTTTGTTACTCATGGCTTTGATCATATCTACTGTAATGCTGCTGTTGAACTCTTCCTTCACATCATCAAGGCTTCTCTGCTGGGTTTTACTTCTTGTATCAAAAAGATCATCAGAATTTACTGCTGTCCTGTTGCTGATTCACTCCTAAATTACTTAGTCAGCTCTCCTTGCTCTTGGTGTATGACCACCGTCTGCATTGCTTGTGAGGAAGTTTCAAGGGTGCATCTTTCCTATATTATTGCACGCTTGCTCTAAGTAGGAGTTAAAAAAGCTGCCTCTTGGTCTTGCTAGTCTTGCTATCGTTAATAAAATAATACAAAGTCTTTTATCAAGAGCAAGTCAATCCTTTGGTTTCTGGGCTACCTTTTCAAGTATGAGGTATGCAGATACATTAGACAGTCTTTTGGAAGGTGGAGAATACAGCTTAGGACACATCTGCCAAAGTAAGCATTAAGCAATAATTAGTAGGATCACTGACTCTGGCAACAGTTTCTGGAAGTGCTTTTTATTCTGTATTGGCCTTTTAACTGTTGAAGTAGCAGCTGTGAATCTGTCACTGCTAAAATGTGTTGGAAACTACCTGCTTTAGGGCCCTACTGTAGTCACTATGTGTCACCTTCAAACTGCAAGTCTTCCAGCTGCTGGAAAGAGTAGGTGACACCTCTGTGGAGAAGCAGCCTAAAAATCAAAGGTTCTGGAGCTGTCTTTGCAATGAGACGTTTTTGGGAGAGTGAGGATGTTGGGATGACATTTGACAAGGCAGTGCTTGTCTGTGCACTGACTGTTTTTTACATCCCTATTTGAACAGCCATCTACAGGCAGTAGGTGTCTTCCCAGTGTTACTCTGCTGGCAAACAGACATGCTACTGGTCCTACTGTGTAGGAAATAGTAAGGCATTTCAGCAGTAACTTAAGTCATCCTGAATTTTTGAAAGCGATACGCAACTGGAATTCCTTTGTGCTCCTTGTGTGTGTATCATCTAGCAGGTATTGGAAGGATCTAGGAGATCAAAATAACTGTAGATCTGCCCCATCTGTCTTGTATGTAGGCTATGCTGAAAGCTGTTGTAAAGTACATGTCCCCCCCACTTCACTGTAAAGGGAGACTAAATGCTCCTTTATTGTGTTCCATTGCCGGTATTTGAATCTCTTAAGCAATAACACCTCTTAGATCTGTCAAACAGAGCCAAAATCAAAACCTGTTAACTTCAGTCAGCAACCTTTTGACTAGTGGGACTGTAATTTGCTATTTCTATGTACTTAGTACCTAATTATAACATGCCAGAAGTCTTCTTGCTTGGCAGCAAGGCTTGTATTATTTGGGCACTGGTATTAAAGAATACTGAATCAGGGACTTGGAAGCTGGAGAGTGTGATGAAGCACAGAAAGGTGCTTTTTCTTAGAAGAAGACAATGTATTGAGCAGTATTGAAGGAGTAGCCTTGGTCTTGGTCTGGTGTGACTATCTCTGCAAAGGTGGACCATAAGATTCCAATTACTGTTCCCACTGATGTTTGAACCAAGTGTGAATGTTCTATAGCACCTTTTCTGTTATGCTTGCATTTGGATATTGACTCTAGTACAAATGGATTGACTACTGAAGCCTGCTTGTAAATTCATCTCTCTGTCAAGAAGGCAATTACCTGAGATGTCAGCTGCTTTAGAATTTTTAACTGTAACAAGGTTAAAATAACATAACTGGAAACTTGCAGACCTTTGTATGGACAATTGCAGATGACTTGGGCCTTCAGAAACAGTGAAACAATTTCTGTATCAGAGGAGGTGGTCTGGTTTCTTGTTTCATCTTTTTACGTTTACCTCATGACTGGTAGTGCTGGAAAGCTGGTTAAATGATCTCTTGGCAGAATCCTAGTAGAAAGTGTCACATTAACACTGTTGCTTGTTCAGCCAGATTAAAATTGGTTTACTGTGATAATAATATAAATAAAAATGCTTTTCAGTATTTATAGTCGTACTTCACAATCCTTGGATTACTATATATGACTGAGGACTTGGTCTTTAATATCTGAAGAGTGGCGGGTGCAGCCTCTTTAGAGTGTGGGGAAGGACTGAACAGGAAGGACTGAAATTTGTGTAGTCAGAATTGGAATTTTGGCTTCAAGTAAACCTAACTTTAACTTCCCTAACAACTTGTCCATCTCAAACACAAAGCCTGTTGGCAGAGGTAGAGAAAAAAATATCTAGTTTAAGTTAAAATGGGCAATCTAGCTGTTGAAAGACATCTGGACTATTCCAGGTATGTTTACAGCTGTTCAGGCTCATATCTTTTGTAGACAACTATGTCTTGTACATGATCTCTTCTGTGTCTGCAAGACCAACTTAAATGTGTATGACTCTTGCTTTTTCTGAAGCTTCTGTTGCTGTTTCCTTGTGTTAATCTTGCCTGTAGCACACTTCCTCAGGACTTAACCTAAAGCCAATGGATAACTCTTGCAGCCCACTGCTTCCAGGCTGTGCAAGGCTTTGGCTTTTACCACTCACTTTCAATGTAAGAATGCTTTGAGTGTGAGCTCACTCTAGGACAACGTGTTGTCTGTCTGTTCTCAGTTGAAGAGCTTCCCTGTCCTCCTCCTAAGGTGGAGAAACTGCTGAAGCAGGACACCAGAGGAGATGGAACACAGTTGGGTTATGCTGGAGATGAGTTTCACACATAGGCTTAAGTGCAGCTTCTCTGCCTATACTGAAGTTCTGAGGCAGCGTAGTAACCAACCAGCAGCTGATTACTGCTCTATGGATATTTGTACTGGTAAATATCGGATATGACTTCAGGTTTCTTGGATCAAGAAATTGCTAGTACTCCTCTATGATTCTATTGCAAGGTTGGTTTTGCCGCTGTGATATCAAATTGGTAAAGATTATAGGAGCAAAACAGACTAGAATGTAAATCACCAGGTATAGCAACTGGAGGCTTCTGGCTGTCCAGTGAGGTTTTGCAGTATCTTCCTACAAGGAATAAGGAAGGCTAACCATGTTGATGCAAGGTGGGTCTTGCTTAAGCTTAGCAACTGGAATGATATATCTTGATCTCTAATGACAGGAAGGAAATGTATCACTAGAAATCCTAATAATCATCTGGTACTTAGACTGTTATTTTTCTGGCCTCTCTCTGAAACTCCCTTCAGTCTCTCCTGATGCTGTCATTAGGATTTTTTTCCCCAGTTCGCTGCTACTGAACAAAACTACCCCAGTGCTCTGTTTATGTGCTGTATTTTTTTACTTGTTGCTGATACTGGTTGCATGAGACTGAAATTTTGTTGGGAATTAGTTGCTGTTGTGGCCCGAGAACTGCAATTAATTATCTCACTTGAGAAGAGAGCTTTTTAGAAGACACTTCACTTGGTAGAAGAGGAGTGTGGCAGCTTTAGCTTAAAACTTGTAAGTGGGCAGGGTGTTGCAGTATTGGGTGGCTCTACTGATGTGTTTTTCTGCCTTTAAGGAAAGGATTTGTTTCCATCTCCTGACTTATAGTGCAGGAGAATATTCTGAATTAAGTCATTGGAAGTCTATTTATCTTGTAATGGAACAGAGTTGTTTGCAAATACAGGTTACTGCTGTTGAAATTGTATGCACAGCCTGAAGGCTTTTTATCAAAGCCCTTAAAATAGTATTTGTGGGTACATTCTTCATACCTCAGGACTTAACTGAACTCGATTGGATGAGACTCAAAGTGGCGTGATGCAGCTTTGAAGTTAGCATTGCTTTGACAGGAGGCTGGGCTAGATGACCTCTAGAGGTCCCTTTCAATCTAACTTCTTCTGTGACTACTAATAAAAATATTAATGGGACTTGGAATTTTTCATCATGTAATAACTTTTTAGGTTCTCTGAAGTGGATTATAGAGATGCAGAAATCCTTAAATCCTTAGTTTGCTATGCTACATCCAGATATTGGCCTTGGAGATCTATGCTGTTTCTTTGTGTGGACCACAAAGGTGGGACAGTCCCTGAAAAGTCATCTTTAGTGTTGATGATACCATGTTCTTGCTTCTTGAAGTGCAAGATGCCCTAGCTCCTTTGTTCAGAGGCTAGTGGTGTGTGTCTTGTAATGGTTCCTAAGCTGTAGTTTTGCCACTCCTTAGTGACATGAAAAAGATGCCACTGCAGGATGCAGTTGATACCAGCTGTTGATCTTTGATTTGTTCCTAGAAGACTTGTTGTGGAACTGAAACTGGTGCTGTCTTGTGAATCTGCCCTCTTTGGTCTGAATGCTGTAAAGAAAGAGTAACTATGCAGCCTTAAGAACTTCTCAACAGCAGAGGAAGCAATTAGATATAAAAGGTCCAACACAAAAAATCCTGGACTAACCCCATAGTTTGGAAACTAAGAGCACAAGGGGAGAAACAGAGATGGTTATAGAACATATTCTAACCTGTCATAGTGAGACAAACCTCAGCTCGATTGCACGAGTGGATGTGTTCAAATATAGACATTTTCTTGCCCTCGGTTGGAAAATATTGGAGTGCACCAGCACACAATGCTTTGGCTGTGAAGCAGTTTCACCCAATAACATCATTGCTTGAAAATGCACTGTTTTCCACACCTGACTCTGTGGCTTCTACATCTTCCCAAAGATCAAGTCATTTCTCAAAGGAACCCATTTCTTTGTTAGTAGAAGATATGAAAGCAAAAATGATGGACATCCTTAGCAACCTTTAAGAAAATGCTCTGTGGAATTGCTCTGAACGTTGGTAGCATTGTGTGCAGCTGTGTGTCAACTCAGAAGGGAACCATTTCTAACGTGATCGTAGCTGATTCTCTTAATTTATTAAATAAAAAGAATTAAAGGCACAGTCTCTTTTTTTTGTGTGTGTGTGTGTGTGTGTGTTTGGCTATGGATGTATGTGGTAAATAGACTTTTAGGGAGGTACCTTTTCCTGGAGAGGTGGCTCCTCCTTTAATCCGTGCTTCCTCTAAAATTTGAGAATCAATTACCTGCCATTCCTCAGGGGGATAGTCAGCAGTTGATTTAGCTCAGGTGTTACATTGCCCTAGACTGACTCACTGAGGTTCATTTGAACATGATTCAGCTTCAGGTTCCAAACTTAGATGCTCTGTATTGTTCCTTTATGGCCACAACTAAGTTTGCCAAGACTCAGTGATTTTGCCCTGCGAACATGTAAAGTTGATAAATGATAACTTATTCTCATATTGAAGCTCTTGGAAGAGTAATGCTGCTGAACCTGTGACTCAGTGAATCTGTCTTAACTCTGCTGTCAACAACAAATTGCTTTCAGATATCGTGGAAGGGTAAAAATGACTGAGCTACAGTTTTGTTGGCATCACAGAGGGGAATAGCTTGCACAACTGCAAGACTGCAATAGGTAGATGCAGGCACTTTAGGAAGGACAGGCTGGGATGGTGGCAGGGGATAGCTTCCATTTGCTGTAACGGCTTGGGGCTGTGTGCAACTTTGCCTAGAGCTGGCTAATGAGCCAAGTGAGAACTTATGGCTCAGGATTAGAGGGCAGACCATCATGGGGTGATGTTGTGGGTGTCTGCTCCAGACCACCTGATCAGAAAGAAGGTACTAGTGAAGCCTTCCTCAGCCAACACAAGCCATACATTCACAGGCCTCAGGCTCATGGAGGATTCAAACCACCCAGATATCTGCTGGAGGGACGGCACAGCAGGGAAGAGTACTGTGGGAGGCTTCTGGCATGCATTGATGACCACATGTCAATTAAAGTGGTTTAGAACAAAGGAGAATGGGCCTGTCACTTACAAACAAGAAAGAAAAGGTTGGGGATGTAAAGGTTAGGACTAATCTTGGCTGCAGTGACCATGAGATGGAAGAGTTCAGGATCTGAAGAGGTAGGAACAAAGCAAAGAACAGGATCATAATCACAGTCTGGAGGAGAGAAGGAGGAATCATTTAGGATACGGTTCTGGAGAACAGAGAGGTCTGGGAGACTGGTTGACTACTACTTTAAGCTCTACTGTAGCACATCCTGATGAATAGGAAATTGCACAAAGGCAGCAGGGATCCTGCTTAAATGAGCAAAGAGCTCCTGACAAAACTCAGCTATGAAAAGGAAGCACATAAGAGATGGAAGCAGAGACAGGTGAGCCAGAGGAGACACTGGCCAAGCATGCAAGGATGTGCTTAGAAAGGAAAGCCAGTATCCATGTGGAATTGAGTCAGGCCAGAGATACATGAATGTCAACAAGAAAGGCTTTAACAGATAATTGGCTGCAAAGAAAAAATTGGAGAAAATGTGGGCCTGATGCTGAATGAGACAGGGGACCTGGTCATAAAGGGTCTGGTAGAGGCTGAGACTTTCCATCCTTTTTCACCTTGGTGTTTACTGCTAAGATTTTCATTCAGCAATTCCAGGAAAGGAAGGCTTGCTCTCAGTAGCAGAGGAGGATAGGGTTTGAGAATGCTTACAGAAACTGGATGCAAGTCAACGGGCTGTAATGGAATGCACCCATGAGTGCAGACAGAGCTGCACAATGTTATTTTCAGGCTACTTTGGATAACTGTAAGGTTATGGTGACTAGGGGAGGGTCTTAAAGAAATCAAATGTCATTCCTATCTCTAAAAAGGGGAAGAAGGAGCATCTAGGGAACCAGAGGCCCAATCAACTTTGCTTTACTCCCTGGAAAGGTACTAGTACAAAGAACCCTAATAACACATGAAGAGACAATGATAGGCAATAGCTGGTGTGGATTAACGAAGGGGATATCATGCCCATCCAACCTGATAGCCTTCTACACTGACCAAGCCAGAGGACTGGTGAATATGGGCCAACAGGAACCATGTGAAGTTCAACAGCTGGAAATGCAAGGCCCTACACCTAGGGAGGGGGTGCTGGGAATGCAGAAGGGATGCTTTGCATCCTGTGGGTCATAAATGGGTCATGAGCCAGTAATGTACCCTTGCCACAAAGAAGACCAACAGCATTTTTGACTGAATTTCAGCGAAGGTATCTTCAGTGGCTAGGATAAGGAGATCCTACTTCTTTCTTCAGTGCTGTTTAGGCCACATCTGTAGTGCTGTGTCCAGTCCTGGACTCCACATTATGAAAGAAACATGAACGGACTAGAGCAAGTCCAGCAAAGGGGCACTAAGATGAAGAGATTGGTCTGTCTGACATACAAGTCAAGACTGAAATATAAGAATAAACTTTTTTTTTTTAAACTATAGAAAAGGTTGAATACTGGAACAGATTACCCAGAGAGGCTGTGGAGTTTCCATCCCTGGAGGCAATCAAAACCTGACTGCAAACAGCCCGAAGCAATGTGCTGCGGTTTGCTCTGAGCAGGGGTTGTTGGATTAGATCATCTCCAGGGGTCCCTTCTAATCTCAGCTACTTCAGATGCTATTCAAATGTTTTATCGTTTATGAGCTGGCATGGAGTCCCACTGCAGATAGCATGTAAGTTTTTATTTTTCCAGAGCAGGCATCTGCCATGTAGATAAAAAGTGGATTGTTTGTTTAAAGCTGAGGTCCTTTAAAAGAGAGAGAAGTTATTAAACAGCCATAAATACAGACTGTAGTCTAGTCTTGACTTTTCTTGATAGCTAATACAGAAATCTTGCTGTGGTTTGTACATCTGGAGGGGCTGTGCAGAAAAATTACTGTTGTCTTTTGACCTAATTGCCATTTTAAATACAGCTGTGAGAATACTTTGATAATGTAAACTGCGTCCTGGAGGTGGTAGAAAGTTGCTTAGAACTGGAGTCTTTTGTGTCAGAAATCTCCGTATATCTTAAAGCTGCTGGTTGGAGCGCTCTACTATGACTACAGATGATGTCCTCTGGAAGACTGGGGCAAAACAAACTACCACAAATTGCAGTTCTCCTTCCATTTTGGCCTCTTATGTGATTAATGATTGCTGAGAGCTGGAGCAGTGTTACTTTTTCACATTTTCTCTTGAATTGCTTCACAAAAAGCCATTCACACAGAACTTTCATTTTCTTTGCGAGTACTTGGCAAACTTAAGATTTGAATGGATACCTATTTCATATTCATCTTTACAGTAGACTCCTATTACATGATATAATGCTAACCCTTATTTATTCTTCACACTCTTATCTTGATCCCTATTTGCTTCCTAAGGGGTGATAAATGTGTATGTCTGGGTATATACTGTCATGGGGGTCCTGCTTGGTGTTATGGTACTTGACCCAATCTGAAGAACCCAAGCTCTGCATTGTTTACACCTTTTGCAAAATACCAAGAGTAGATCTCTGGTCCTCTGCCTAGTGGAGCCAAATGCTTTTGTTTTCTGGGGTTACCATCTGAAGAAGAGGAGGAACTTGGAGGTGCAGAGAACGTCGTAGAGCTGGAAATCTGTGATATCTGTGGATATGTAGAGCAGCGATTCTGTGGGTCACCGAAATAGTGACAAGTTTTGTGGGGGAGGTGACAACTGCACAGGTCAATGTATTGCCCATCTCAGTAAACTTAGAGTATCAGTTGCCCCTCTCTTCTCTTGAGGAACGATATTTATTTCCAAGAGACCATGAAGGGAAAGGAGGTAGGTACTGTAGCTCAGTCCCTGTCAGAGGGGAACCGTGGACATCAGTGTGTGTGATACTTAGAGGCAGTGTTGCCAAGCAACTAACTTTGCAGCTGTGATTTGGTAAAAGAGCAGTTCTGTTTCTCAAAGCTATGCCTGGCTCTGATGTTGTGTAAGAAAATGACTACGTTGATGAGGAGCAGGGAACTGTCCTTGCATGGATAAGAAAAGGAATATGATATTCCCTGTTTGGCTATCAATTGCCATACTCTTGCGTACTACCTCCTTTTTAAGCAGGAGGAAATGAGAACCTGTAATGCAATTTTACTGAATCCATTGTATGTAACCTACTATTCTGGAATGCAGCGGAATTTGCATGTGGATTCAAAACATGGCAGTGAGTGGCAACGAGGACTGAGTGGTCATTTTAAACAAGCTCCTAGTAACGCGTGCTTAAGTAATTTGGGTTTAAATCTGCCTTTCACAGCATTTTCTAGAAATAGCCAGCATATCAATAAGCAATGATGTTCCCATTAGAGTATGTACCTATGGAATATTTGTTCAGTTGCTTGTTATCTGTAGATGATGGCAAAACCATCCCTTTCTTCAGAGATGGAAAATGCTGTACTTAATATTAACCCTTTACGTCTTCAGCAGAAATACAGTGGTTAAAAGCAGTGGTTAAACTAAAGAGACATGCCAATAACAAACGGAGTGTAAGCTCTGTGGTCATTGTTCTGCCTGCCTAGGTGGGTTACTCTCAATTTCAGATGCACTGAACTGCTGTATTGAGTCTGGGTAGGATAGAGTTAACTTTCCCCATAGCAGCTGTCATAGATAACACACCAGTTGTGCTTGTGAGCTGTGCTTGCACAGCATCGAGGTTGTCTCTCCAGTCTGTCCCCAAAGGCCACGAGACTGAGGGTGGGAGGGGACACAGCCAGGACAGTTGACCCCAACTGCCCAAAGTGGTATTCCATACCATACGATGTGCACAGCAATAAAAAGGTAGAAGAAAGCTTGGGGGAGGATTCATTGTTCAGGTGTTTTGTCTTCTGCGGCAACCGCTATGCATCCTAAGAGCTTGCTTCCCGGGAAGTGGCTAGGCATTGCCTGCTGATAACAACGTAGAGAATAAGTCTTTTTTTTCTTTTGCTTCTGCACATGGCCTTTGCTTTTCTTTATTATCCTGCCTCATGAGCTCTTTCATCTTATTTTCCCCACCTTGATGGGCATGTGGTGGCCAGCCAAGGTTAACCCATCACAACTGCTGAGGGTTTCTTTTGTTTTCTAAGTAAAAAGAAATTGTCATTTCCCATCTAAAGACTGTGAAGCCTTGATTTACTTTTCTGGATATCCTGCAGCCCATAGCAAATAGCCTTTGAAAGAAGCAATACTAAATGCCTCTTCACACTTGTCTGGTTCACTGCAGTTCCCATAGAGTTTAGGTCTTTATGGAGTTCCTGTTTAAAAAGATTACTTGAGAAATATGTTTATACAGCACAAAGATCCTGTCAAGTGTTTGATCTTCAGAAATGTACAACAGATACAAGATCACAGGCTAGAGGATTCTGCAGAGTTTTGGGAGTAGATGTTGAGTTGATACTTCACAAGCAACCTTAATTCTACTCTGAACACTTACTCACAATTACGTATTTCAGACTAAATGAAGCTAAGTATGTTGGTTTTGTATTCAGTTTCTCTTTTTAGCTTCTGAAGAAAATGATATCTTGAGGAAAATATTTTACAGCTATAACTTCTTTTGTTATGACTACAGGAAGTACCAAATAAAAACTTTCAAAAAGAGCAGGTTTTTTTTTTTGTTTAACGCAAGTCTAGTTAAAACAATAGTGAAGAATGCCACTTAAGTAAACTTGTTTCTTCCTTTCCCAGTCACATGTAGCTAGTGCATGATATCTGAATGTTGATGATTGTCTGTCACGCTGGAATGCTTGATTTTGTCAATTTGAAATAGATTTAATTTGATATCATCTCAGAGTAGACCACTACGGTTTTAGGAAGCAAGAAGACACCTTTAAAAAAATACAAAGCACATCTTAGCCTTGTGTGGCTGATCCATTCCGATTGGATATGAAGAAGTTATTTTTTTATTTTTTAACATGAAGTGTTCAAATACGGGGCCAATATATGGTCAGAGAGGTGAATGGAACATACCTTAGAGGTGTTCTAGACAACTGGACAAAGCCCTAAGCATCTGGGTCTAATTAGATCTGATTGGAGTATCAAGTTAACCTATATGACCTTGGGAAGTCAATTCACACCTGAATTATTTCATGTCTTTTATTCATGAGGAAGTGCAGTAGGTATGTTTTTTAAAGAGCGGGTGTTAAACATCTCATGGAGCTCACATACTTTGTGTGGATTAGTTGAAACCCAGCTGCAAGGATGGGTATTGAAGCACTCACAAGGTCTGAGCCATGTGCTGATTCTGGAGAGTACAGTATTAGAGTGTGGCTAGTCTGGAATATGAGTTCCGAGACTGTGTGGGAACGGGATGTGTATCTGTGCCAGTGGGATTTAAAGGGAAAGCCTTGATTCTGCCTTTCTACTTTAGCTGGTTCTTTCCCATGGTCTTTGATTAAGTTAATACCTTGAGTTCCACAGCAAGTGCTGCTCTGAAGGTTAATAATATTGTTACAGTAAGACTTGTGGATCATCTATGAAAGGATTTGCCTTTACATTGTAGGCTGTTCCTGTGCCCAAGGACTGCAACATATTGGTGTTTGGGGATGGACAGGTAGGCTCTATGTAGGTAGGAAAGGTGATTAGCGCAGCATAGAAGTCTACTTAGTCTGGTTTATTTAACCCACAAAGGAAATGTAGGAAGACGGTATGTAGGGGAAGAAAGTAGGTGAATAAGACTCTGCAGTGAACATGGGTGTTGTGGGTTGCCACTTGCTTTATCCTCCTCACTAGTGGGATCGGGGAGAGAATCAGAAACTTGTGGATTGAAATAAAGACAGTTTAATAGGTAAACCAAAAGCTGCACATGCAAGCAAATTAAAATAAGGAATTGATTCACTATGTCGCATTGCCAGACAGATGTTCAGACATCTCCAAGAAAGCAGAGCTCTATCATGTGTAATAGTGACTTGGGAAGAGAACTTCTGTAACAAAATGTGCCCCCTTCCTTCTTCCTCCAGGTTTATTGCTAAGTACAACACCATATGGTATTGGATGTTTCTTTGGTCAGTTGGGGTCAGCTCTCCCTGCTGTGTCCTCTCACATCTTCCTGGCCACCCCCAGCCTAGTTGCTGGCTGGGTGGTCTGAAAAGCAGAAAAGATCTAGGTGTTGTGCAAGCACAGCTCAGCAGCAGCTAAAATGCTGGTGTGTTGTCAGGGCTGTTTTGGTCACAGATATAAAACACAGCACCATATGGGCTGCTATGGAGAAAATAAACTCCATTGCAGCACAAACTAGTACAGCAGAGAAGACTGATACCAGAAATTACCTGGTCAGTCTTTACAGATGGTTTCAGTGTATTTCTACAGTCCAGAGCCTGAGATTTGCCACTCTGCTTCTTGTCTGTAGACTTGGATCTCTGTTTTTTCCCTGCATCTTTTTTCAAGCATAGGTTTATAAAGGAGAGGCCGCAGATGTGCATTTACCTGATTTGTAATACAGAAGCTACAAGGGAGAGCATCTCCAGAGTCACCAAAGGCTGCTCAGAGGTTGTGTAGTTTGGGAAATGTTTACTTAAGCAGGCTCTACAATTGGATTTGAGTGAAAATAGTAAAGGAAAGCTGATTAATACAATTAACAGGTACATACTTTTCCTGGATTTGGCTGGGAAAGTTAATTTTCACAAGAAGCTGAGAGGGAACACAGCTGGGGCAGCTGATCCAAACTGACCAGAGAGATGTTCGCTCTTAGCACCCTGACTGCCAGTGCTGGGCTGGATGTTGCAAGAGAGAATCCCCGCTACACATCATGCAACTGATGTTATGTGGAGTAAGTGGTGGTCATGGTGATCACATGTTGGGCTCAAACAGGAATCCCCAGCCATCCGGGAGTTTTGAAAGTGGTTATGGACCAACCAGAAGGCAAAGAGTTCAGAATATCACATAGGAGGAGGTGGTATGTGCTGAAGAGGCCCCATTGTGTAATGAATTGCCAGAAAATTAGAAGTCATGTGCCCTGACCTGATGGGTCCAGTTGCATTGCAAGGAACGATTGGAGTTGGAAACCTGCCATGTGGAGTCCTACACAACAAGTTGTAGAAGCTACTGAGGGACAAAGTAAGTTAAGTCGTTTTGCAGAGGAGAAAGTCATCCAGCTAGCTTTAGATACTGCTGAATGAGAAAAATGGCCAGTGCTCTACCTCTCTGCTGAATGATAGCAAATGCCCTGTGAGCGGTGATTGCAGCAATGGGAGGAGAACAGCACAAAGGCAAATCTATCTGGGCTGTCGCATTGTGGCAAGATATTGCTACCCTGGTTGTGAAAGTACATGATGTAGATGCTCACGTACCCTAGAGTCGGGCCACTGAAGGACGTTAAAACAACCAGCAGGTGGATTGAAGTGACTCTGGTGGATCTGGACTTAACAAGATATGGGTGAATTGTTTATAGTTTGGTGGGCCCATGACACCTCAGGCCATCAGGGAAGAGATGCAACATGTAGATGGGCTTGTGAGCAAGGGGCGGACATTATCAAACAGGTTTTCCAAGAATGTGAAGCGTGTTGCAATCAAGCAAGGCACGAGGTTAAAGCCTTATTGGCATAGAGTATAATGGCTGATAGGGAGGCCTGGTGGACTGATTATATTGCACTCCCACAAATGAAAACATAGTGCATGTACAATGGTGAAAGAAGCACTGGATGGCTGGAAATGTATTTCATGCCCCATGCCTCCGCCTGGAACACTGTTCTGGGCCTTGAAAGCAAGTCTCATGGTGACACAGCACCCCAGAAAGAATTGATTCAGGCACTGGGACTCATTTCTGAAACAACCTTATAGATGCCTGGGCTAAGGAGCATGGCATTGAGTGGGTATACCAGCATTTGGGAAGGTCAAATGATACAATGGGCTGGTGAAAACTATGCTAGGAGTGATGGGTGGTGGGGCCTTCAAATGCTAGGGTACACGTTTAGCAAGAGCCACCTGGTTGGTTAACATTGGGTGATCTAACTTGGGAATCAGGCTGCCACTGCCCAATATAAACTTCCATGTATCACAGAAAGGGATAAAGACACTATAGTGCACATGAGAAATATAACAGGGAAGAGAGTCTGGGTTAGTCCTGCCCCAGGCAAAGGCAACCCATCCATGGTGCACTTGGTAGGTAATTGGGAAGTCCAGTGTGTGCCTTGGGGTGGGTTAATTTTGTGTGAGAGCAACTAATAAATTAAATTGTACAACATTAATTGCTAAACAACCTGCTGTTGTGTATTATCACTGCTATAGATACTATATGCCATATCAAAGGTATTACAGTAAGTCACCCAGATTGTAGAAGGATGAACTTAATGTAGCTGAGCAAAGTGCTGCAGTGATAGAACCAGAACTGGCTTCAGTACCTGGCACTTACCAATTTCCTTGAGATCAACATCTTCAGCCCACAAAATGTGAACATGGGCCGTGCCAGATACATAAGCTGCAAGCTCCGGATGCAGCATGCAACAGTCAAGCACCCCAGACACTATTTCTTCTACCTGGGAAGACTGTTATGTCAGGTGGCGCCCAAAGTCTGCCCAGTGAGGTGGATATTGTGTTTGGAGTCTGCTATAGATCGCCTAGCCAGGAAGAAGAGGCTGATGAGATTCTACAAGCAACTTGGAGAAGTCTCACGATCGCTAACCCTTGTTCTTGTGGGAGACTTCAGCTTACCCGATGTCTGCTGGAAGTACAATGCAGCAGAAAGGAAACTGTCTGGAATATTCCCGGAGTGTGTGAAAGACAACTTCCTGACACAACTGGTGAGTGAATCAACTTGAGAAGATGCCATGCTGGAGCTGTTGTTTGTGAACAGAGAAGGCCCTATGGGAGATGTGATGGTTGGAGGACATCTGGAGTATAGTGATCACGAGATGATAGATCTCTCAGTTCTTGGAGAAGTGAGGAGGGGTGAAGTCAGCAGAACTGCAACCTTGGACTCCCAGAGAGCAGACTATGAGCTGTTCAGAAGGGTGGTTGACAAAGTTCCTTGGGAGGCAGTCCTAAAGGCCAAAGGAGCCCAAGAGGACTGGATGCTTTTCAAGAAGGAAATCCTGGCAGCGCAAGAGCAGGCTGTCCCCATGTGCTGAAAAATGAGCTGTCAGGGAAGAAAACTAGCTTTGCTGAAGAGAGAGCTTTGGATGGATCTTGGAAAAAAAGAAAAAGGAAGAAAGTCTATGAGCTTTGGAAGAAGGGGCAGGCATCTCAGGAGGACTACAAGGATGAAGTGAGGTTGTGCAGAGAGGTAATAAGAAAGGCAAAAGGCCAACTGGAACTTAGATTGGTCAATTCTGAATAGAAAATGTTTCTACAAATATATTAACAAGAAAAGGAGGACCAAGGAGAATCTCCATCCTTTACTGAGTGCAGGGAGAACAGTAGTGACAAAGGATGAGGATAAGGCTGAGGTACTTAATGTTTTCTTTGCCTCAGTCTTTAATAGTAAGGTAAGATGTTCTTTGGGTACTTGGCCTCCTGAACCAGAGAGAGAGAGCAGAACAAAGCTCCCGTGATCCAAGAGGAAATGATTGGAGGGCTGTTAGACCAATTAGACATTCACAAGTCTTTTGGGGAAAATGGGATCCACCCGAGGTTATTAAAAGAGCTGGTGGAGGTTCTCACCAAACCCCATCACCTACCAGCACTCCTGGCTGACTGAGTAAGATCCACTTCACTGGAAGCTGGCTGATGTTACACCTGTTTACAAGAAGGGCTGGAGGGAGGATCTGGGAAACTAGAGGCCTGTCAGTCTGATCTTGGTGTGGGAAATGGTCATGGAGCAGGTCATCTTGAGTGCTGTATCACAGCACACGCAAGACAACTGAGTGATCAGGCCCACTCAGCATGGGTTTATGAAAGGCAGGTCCTGCCAAACTAACCTGATCATCTTCTATGACAAGATGACCCCCTTGATGGATGAGGGAAAGGTTGTGGATGTTGTATATCTGAACTTCAGACTTCAAACACCGTTTCTCACAATGTTCTGCCTGAGAAACTGTCTACCACTGGCCTGGACAGGCAGATCCTCTGCTGGGTCAAAACTGGCTGGATGACTGGGCCCAAAGAGTAAATGGAGTTAATTCTAGCTGGAGGCTAGTCACAAGTGGTGTCCCCAGGGCTTTGTGCTGGGTCCAGCTCTGTTCAATGTCTTTATCAATGGTGTGGATGAAGGAATTGAATGCACCCTTAGTAAGTTTGTGGATGACACTAAGCTGAGAAGAAAGTGTTGATCTGCTGAAGGGTAGGGAGACTCTTCAAAGGGATCTGGGCAGACTGGACTGCTGGGCCGAGACCAATGGGATGAGGTTTAACAAGGCCAAGTGCAGACACAACAACCCTGTGCAGTGCCAGAGGCTTTGGGAAGAGTGGCTGGAAAGCTGCCTGGCAGCGTAGGACCTTGGGGGGGGTTGTTGGTTGACAGCAACTAAACATGAGCCAGCAGTGTGCCCAGGTGGCCAAGAAGGCCACTGGCATCTTGGCTTGTATCAGAAATGGTGTGGACCAGGAAAGTGATTCTCCCTCTGTACTTGGCACTGGTGAGACTGCATCTGGAATACTGTGTTCAGTTCTGGGCCCCTCACCACAAGAAGCATGTTGAGACCCTGGACTGCATCCAGAGAAGGGCAGCAAAGCTAGTGATGAGGCTGGAGAACAAGTCTACTACCTGAAAGGAGATTTCAGAGAGGTGGGTGTTGGTCTCAAGTATTTCTTCACCAAAAGGGTTTTCAGGCACTGGCAGAGGCTGCCCAGGGAGTTCACCATAACTAGAGGTGTTTGATAGACTGGTAGATGAAGTGCTCAAGGAAATGAGATTTGGTAGTGAACAGGTACAGTTGGAATTGATGATCTTAAAGGTCTTTTCTACCAAGCGGTTCTGTTGTTCTATATAAGGGGGTAGTTGGATGGGGGTGTGGTAAAGCATGGCTTGACATTCTAGCTGAGTGTCAGTTTCCGGAGAGTGAGAAACTTGTGTTAGGTGTCACCCGTTTAGTAGCGTGCTGACCTCTTCTCCCAAGTGACAAGGGACAGGACAAGAGGAAATGGCCTCAAGCTCCACCAGGGGAGATTTAGGCTGGACATTAGGAAAAAAATTTCACAGGAAGGGTCATTGGGCACTGGCAGAGGCTGCCCAGGGAGGTGGTTGAGTCACCTTCCCTGGAGGTGTTTAAGGTGCGGGTGGACGAGTTGCTAAGGGGCATGATTTAGTGTTTGATAGGAATGGTTGGACCAGATGATCCGGTGGGTCTCTTCCAACCTAGTTATTCTATGTTTCTATGATTCTTTTGTTGTTATTATTGTTGCTGTATTTTTCTTTTCCTTTGCTGCATTGTTAAACTGTTTTTATCTCGACCCACAAGTTTTCCCTTGTTTCTGATTCTCCTTCTCATCCCACGGAGGACCGGCTGGAGGAGTGAGCGAGTGGCCGTGTGGTTCTTCTTAGCCAGCAGTGACTAAACTATGATGATAAGCTGGTAGATACACACAAAACTGAAAGGTTGCCTGCGGCAAATAGGCTACATTATAAATCCATCTTGCTATCAAATCTTATTTCTAAGCTTTTCGTCATCATTAGAGGAAGAACTTCAGTCGCTGGCTGAAGATTTTTTTGCAGCAGATGCTTATAAAACTGAATCCTGTGCCTGGCTACATGAGGGGGGCTCTTGTTGCATCACAGCTGAGTAGCATAGATTTACAGATTGATTTTTTTTTTCTTATCAGTGATGGCTTTACTTAATGCTTGCTGTCAGCTTATGAAAGCATTTTTTAAGCTCTTACTGTTGCCCAAATTTTCTTTTATTTCTGCATATAAAAGGAATATAAATTGTACACTTAAAACAGTAAGCCTTTTAGCAGTTCCTTGCTGACAAGGGAAAAATTATTGTCAAGACCACCTCCAGAAGCTTCCTGCTAATACTGTCATATGCTACGTAACTGTCTTTTTTAGAAAGTACCAAATGCTGCTAACAGGAAATAACAGCTTGCACACCTTATTCTTGCCATTTCAACTCTGATTCAAGCAGTCTTTCTCTTTACAAGTGAAGAGGCAGGATAAAATTAGAGGACTAGTACTTAGCCAAATGGAAATTTGATTTCTGAATATGTTAGCTTATGGAATGTGCCTGAGTTATCACCTCTGAGATGTCTGATTCTTAGGGCAGTGACTTTACTTTCCAAAGGTGCTGTGGCAGGCTGGTATCCTACAGGGCTGGCAAGAGTGCTGTGGCAATGTCCCTTGTATTCTGTATGTGTTCTCCATATACATGTGTAACCAAGCGCGAGCACAGAATCGGAGAATGGTTTGAGTTGGAAGAGACCTTAAAGATTATCTAATTCCAACCCCTCTGCCACAGGCAGGGACACCTCCCACCAGACCGGGCTGCTCAAGGCCCCATCCAACCTGGCCTTGAATACCTCCAGGGATGGGGCAGCCACAGCTTCCCTGGGCGACCTGGGAACCACCCTCATTGGGAAGAATTTGCTCCTTAAGTGTAGTCTAAATCTGCCCCCCCCTTAATTAAAGGCATTCCCCCTCACTCTACAACTACAAGCCTTTAAAATGTCTCTCCAGCTTTCTTGCAGTCCCTTCATGTACTGGAAGGTCCCTGTAAGATTTCCTTGGAGCCTTCTCTTTTCCAGACTGAACAAGCCTGACTCTTTCAGCCTGTCCTTGTTTGAGAGGGGCTCCAGCCCTCTGATCATCTTTGTAGCCCTCCTCTGGACCCATTCCAACAGTTCCATATCCTTCTTATTGTTGTTAGCCAAACAGCAGGAGCTGTTCTCTCACAGTTAAGTAGCTGTTTGTGATCTTGCTTGCTTGGGCAGCGTTAGGATGGTTGGTGAAATCTGTGGTGTGAAATACTTCCAAGTTAGGAATATGAACTTTGGAAAAACATTTTCAAAGGAAGCTTTAGTACAGAATACTGAGTTAAACTCAGGGGTATTTGCATTAAAAATAAGTGTTTTGGAACATCTTCCTCAGTATTTAAATCCTGCCCTCTTAGAAATAAGATCACCAAGGTCTCCTATTCAAGTTTTGGGGAACAAATCTCTCAAAATGGTTCTTGATCTTTTTCTCTTATATTACTTTACTTGAAGAATGATTGTCTACATGTGTTTGCGTATAACTTTAGTGTGGAATTGAAACAGTATTTAATTTGGTTAGCAACTTAACATTTGCATCTTATCATCACCTAATGTTTGCTAAAAACATTTTTTTTTTTTACTTTGGAAAAACAAACATCAGTCAAAACTCTTATTTTTAGTAACTGTCGATAGGGCTAAATTCTTAATATATTTATATTATATTTAATTATTTCACTTAAAAGATTTCTTCTTCAGCAGCCATTTGAAATAAGCAAAAGGCTGTTCATGTCAAGAACATGACGATACCTGTATGGCTTCAATAGTTGTAACTAACTAGTTTTCTGTTTTACACAGTGCATTTTTTTCATGTGCCTAACTTGATTTCTAGTTGATGTTGATGTTAGAAATGTACAAGGTCTGACACAGATAATATACTAACCTTATAGCATGGGAACTGAAAGTGGGAGGGGAAAGTCAAAGAGGTTCTAACCTGTCCCAGTGAGACAGATTAGACTTGATTGCTTTGCTCGGTGCAGCTTATGGTGAAGAGATGTCAGGGATCAAGTTGGGGCTCCAAGGAACCCGTTTTTGTTAGGAGAAGATGTGAAAGCGAAATCAACAGAAATCCTCAACAGTTTTTCAGAAAATGCTCTGGAATTGCTTTGAACTTTGGCATCATTGTATGCAGCTATGTGTTATCTCAGAAGGGAACCATTCTGAATGTGATCATAGAAGATTTTCTTAATTTGTTAAAGTTACAGGCATAGTCTTCTCTTTTTTGTGTCAGTCCTCGTATTCCAGAATTAAAGTAGTTATCAAGCCAGCTGCTCGTGGCTTAAACGTAGAACTGAAAGACTATTCATGTCACTGTATTTCCGTTCCAGGCAAGTCTTCCTTGAAATAGGGATGAAGTCTTTGTTTCTTTGAAACACTTTTAATACTTATTAATGGCATTGAAGCAGAGAGATCAGTGAGCTGAAGGAGCAATTGCAACTGATTGATAGATCTTTCTGACTTCTAGAGGTGGGCTAGGCTGTGCAGAGGGAAAGAGTGTCATTCAGAGAACTTCTACACAGGCTTTTTGGAGTTATGAATAGGTCTGAGCTTGATGGATTTGTCAGTGACTTTCATGAGAAACAGTTCTTCAGATAGAAAAGACAAACCTGGGAGCACTTTGTCCCTGAAACTCTATACCACTTACCGGACACTGGCTAAAAATAGCTAAGTGATGCTTCTAAGGCTTGTTTTTGCACTGTTCTTGCAGTAAACTTTGAACCACACAAATCTAAGCTGTTATCAAGCTGGACTCTGGAACAGTATTTAGTTACTTGAATTGTCTGCCTTCTGTGCAACTTCATGTTGTTGGGTTTGATTTTATTTAAAACTAGTCAAGCAGCCACTATTGTTTGAGCTTCCTCCAGCCTTTTTTTAATGTAGCAAATGTTAAGTTTTCCAATTCTGGCCTTGACTATCAAAACACAGGCTTACTAAGCAAGCTATAAGATGCTTCTGAAGACTAGAGATATGTCCAAGCTATGGCCTTTTCTTCACTTTGTTTATATAAACCAGTGTTTTGCTACATACTTAGATTTCGGAATCTGAAAAGTGCGTAAAGACTGCGCTTTGCATAGTCTTCCTAGTCTTTGGGTATGGAGGTAAAGCAAGAAAACTTATTCTGCTGTAGAGAAGAAAAAATCAGGCTTAATGTGGAAGAGTAGATAACTCACAAGAACGTGCTTTAGGCTATTTGTTCTGCTTAATCAGAAACTAATTCAGTGGATCAAGTGAGGCAAATAATCCCATATCAATAGTCTCAAAAGGCTAAACTTTCAAGGACCTTGAAGAACATTTTGTTTGAGGACAAAGATTCTTGTGCTGTGTTTCTTGCACAGTTTCCATTGCTTCAAGATCTTTATGTAAGATCTGCAAGGTCTTTTGTTCTTTCTAAGAAAATTTGTTCTTTAATTCACGAAGTCTGACTTATTTATTCCTGGCTTCTTAATACTGTTTTGAAGATCAAACTGATTCAGTGGACATGATTAACATTGCAGTTAAGCTTATTGTGTTGTGTGTATGAGGGGGTGTTTTCTTGTTGGATTTTCCCTCTATTTTTTTCTTTTGAGAGTCTGTGACTCAAAAATAGTTGGAGGTGGTGGATGTGACTCTACCTTTTCCAAGAAGCAGACTCCAGTGACATTAGTCATTGGAGAGGGGTGGTCTTTGAAGCAGCAGAATTAGATGTAAAGTGGATGATAGTAGTTGTATTGCTTTTGAGCACTTTGGTATCACCTGACTTATTCCCTGTTTCTAGTCTGTTATATTTCAATGAGAAAAACTCAGGAAAGTCACTATAGTTCTGCCTTGTTCTTTTATTCTGCCCTGGATGTTGAATTACACAAAATGCAACTGCTGCTGGCTTGTTTGCCTTCTTTTCTCTTTATCTAGTATGTCAAAATGCTTATCTTCAGTTCATGATTTTTATCTGTATCTCATCTTGGAGAAATTACAGATGTTTTTGGAAAGTATTCATTGAAAGAGTGATTGGAAGCTTGAGTAACAGAATGCTTGTGAGGTATAAGTTGCATGGGGGAGTAATGCAGGGAGAGTGAGTGCTGCGTAGGTGTGTGTGGAGTGATGCAGCCACTGAAGCATTTCATTAAGGTCTTTGGCCAGACGGTGGTAGCTTTTTAGGAACTGGCTTCAGTACGGGTCAGAAAAAATTTCTTGCAGTTAATTCGCTATTCCACAAGATGGAGCCAGTTATTTGACAAATAAAGTCTGTCAACCAGCAGCAGACTTTGGAGAGGCAGAAGAGACTAAATGTCACTTCAGTGTTCTTTGTGGTCCTGCAGGGAACAGTTAAGTGAAAGGAAGAACTGTAGTCTGCCAGAAGTCTTTGAAGATGTTGGCCCAAGATAAGTTGGCTACCGACTATATTGAGATGTAAAGCAGCTGATACTCTCTTAAATGTAATGTAGCTTGCTTCTTTGCAGAACTGGTGACTACAAGAATGCAAAGTGAAAACTGGCTTTAAATGCCTCTGTAATACAAACCTGAGTTAAACTTAGACTCAAAGAAAACTTTGTTTCAAACTTACTAGTCTCCCAGCTAACGTAGGGTGAAGAGGTCAGAGTAGTTTGCTGAGATGTGGATAAGTCACCCTTCCTTTTGATGGCAAATATAAAATTGAAAGGCTGTGTGCTTGCTCCTTTCACCCCAGTTTTGACCTCTGGTCTCTGTAGGTCGAGATGTTTAGTAAGAGTAGGCAGCACCTGTGTTGCAGCAAAAATGTCTCAGGATTAACTTGCAGTTTCAGTAAGCTGAGCAGATGATAGGGGACTGATGCAGGGAAGGAAACTGAATTATTGTGCTAAGGGATGTAACCATTATCATTCTTCTACTTTGTAGTCATATCTGCAATAAACCTATACTTTCTTCTTTGCAGACATCTCCCAATTCTGTCATATCCCAGTACTTTGCTTTCCTTTGGCTGCTTCTTGGTTTGTTCTGATCTCCATTACTTTTTTTTTTTTTGAAGTTGTTCATCTGGGAGGTACAGCTCCTCCTGCCCAGACTTGTCTGGTATTCCATAACCTTTCTCACTGTTTTCTGCTGAGTAGAGGATGGAGTGTTGACTGGGAGGTTTAAAGCAGCATTTTTTATTTAGACTAATCAAAAGGAGAAGCTAAAGCTGTCTGTAATACTGTATTAACAGCTTTGATTTGTACACAATTAGTATAGTAGTCTTCCATGTCTTTTGTGATGCAGGTAAAAAGTACTTTTTCCCTCAGCATCTTTGAGTGGTCAGTATCTTGTAAGCCTTGTTTTTTCGTGTATGATACATGTCTGTGCATCCGCTAATGCAAAATAAAACTTGAGCAGCTTGGAATAAAACTTGAACCACAGACTTCTGAACACTAATGTGCTTTGCCTTGTCTTGGCTGATATCTGTCAGCTGTACCAACAACAAGTTGGTTCTATCAGCTATAATTACATTAACGGGATGTGTCAGCAGTTCTGTGAATGTTTATTGCAATTTCTTCAGTCAGCTTTCTAATATAGTGGAGTAGAACATATGGTCGGAATTGAATGAGTATGAGGATGGGAAGAAAAGGATATATAGGAGTATATGGACACACATTCAATATATTCAAGGTGTTTGACAAATTTAAATAATATAGAGGAGAAATATCTCATAAAAATAGTATCTTGAAGGGGGAAACCAGGGAAGAAAATTGGAATGTTGTTGAAGGATGTGGGGAGAAAAACTTCGAACTCACTAGAGAATATGTAAAAATTGTGCCTCTTCACAAAACTCCCGATTTGAAATGCATTTTAGAATAAAAGAATGCCAGGTAAAGATGGATAGCTTTTTCCACAATTGAAATCAACTTATTTGAGGAGCTGTGTCTAAAATTATGGCTTTCAGGCCCTTCATTACTTAAGTTTTAAAAAAGGTGAAGTCAGGTTTTGGTATGTTCTCAGTTTTTTGGTAGCTGCAGATGTTTCTGCAAGTAGGGAGAATGTCCCATAGCTATATTGGCATGGAAGTTTACTGGAAAAAAAACCTCTCTTCAGATTGTTTCTTAAATTCACCAGTGATGTGGCAATTCTAAGAACTTACAGACATACTCAGAAATGTTGTGTCTTGTGGCTACATATTTCTTTCATTCTTAGGGTCTAGATGGCTTCTAATAAAAGACTATTTAAATACTGTAAATGTGTCACAATCAGTGCTGTTTCTGCACAGCATTCTGGATGAATTACAGTTGCCAGACAGTGAGAGTAAATACGCACAATAAAGTTTGTAGGTTTTTATTACAGATTAGTTATTTTAAGAGTTGCTTATATTGTTAATGTCAAACCATCCTGAGGACCATTGCCAGGTGTTTGCAAGAATGAACTAATGCAGTCAAAATCTTGTCTCAATGTTCATGATTTCTCTGGAGAATAGCACACACCTTCACAGCTGACCCTGCCTACCTGCCTGTTAAGAATTGAACCAAAATTTAAGTCTAATCAGAAGGGAAATATAGGAAAGAAAGAAAAGTTTAGATTGAAAAAAAAAATAGTTTCTCATCTCAGAAGCAACAACCTGTCTTTGAGTCGCTGAAGTTTTTTCTTTGGTTCATCCAGGCAGTGTTTCAGACCTTCATGGTATAGTAGTATAGCCTAAGTAATTTTTTATTAAGTTTCTTCTGGTGTACTACTTTAGCAAAAGATGAAAAAGGCTGAAAAAAAAATTTAAGTTCTTAAATTATCTATATCTTAAATGATTGAAGAAATTAGCTGGTGGTGCATCACTGGTGGCGCAGCAAGCTGCTAAGGTGCAGATTAGCTCTTCTAGTAAAAAAGCTTGTGTTCAAATGGCTTTCAAAAGAATAAAGTTGCAGTTATCTTAAGACTTATGTCATACAGTATTTCATGTTCATATTGGCTGTTTGGAGTTGCACTGTATTATGTGGTTCTTGATAGATAAGATGGCATTACTGCTGACCTGTAAAGTTGTTTAAGCAAGTTATTAAGTTGTTATAGCAGTTATCAAGATTCTTAACCTCCAGTTTTAATTTCTGAAGCGGAGCGTTTTGTTAATTGTCTAGAAAAACACACAGTAGATAAACTGGGTTAATTCTGTAAATTTTCCTGGATAAAAACAAGTGTATCTTTAAGGATCTAATGAGAAGAAGCGTGTGAATATTTCTGTTAAGTTCAAAATATTTCCTGCATACAGAAATAAGGATCATGACTTCATACAGTATTGGAATAACTATAAATTCTTTATTGAGTCAGTCCAGCATTTCTGTTAAACTTTTCTTGCACAGGAAGGTTTGCAGACTACGCTGTAGTTGACTGTTTGGCCAAGTCAAGCACAGCTGGTTTGATGCCCACACAGAAAACATTGTTTTGTAGCTTCTTTACCCTACTGCTTAACTGTGCCTGTAATTGATTTTTATTACTTTAAACATTTTTCACTTGAAGTGTTTAATATTGCATATTGTCATTAGTCTAAAATAAATTCAGAGATTACATATGAACATTTTTGTCTGGCCTCAGGTTTGTCTGTTATTCCACAGCTTAATTTGTTCCTTTATTGTTTAAATGTATTTGATTTCCCTAAGTTATTCAGAAATAAGTATAATTAATCAATGAAATTAATGAAATGTGAGCTTCTGGGAAAATGCAAAACTGTTCCAGGAGAAAACCAGCTAATTCACAAGTTGTGTTATAATCATTCTTTTTGTTAACAAAATTCTGAGTTAAAATATTAAGCTACAATGTTGATGATCACCCTCTTCATTTGGTAAGATAGACCTGAGTCATGTCAAGCCCTCGTTCTAATCTTGTCTCATTAGTGTAGATCTTGCCTATCTGGGCTTAATATAGCTGAGGAAGATCCTGGAGAATAGGAAACTCATGTGGTGTGTAGTTGTACTAACTCTTACTGTGGTAAAAAGTTTATGGTGGCTGTGTAAATGCTGTGAAAATATGATAAACGTATGGACAGCATACAGATACTACAGATAAACACCTCCTGTCCCTATAAAACCTAATTGATACTGACCTCTCTCTTTAGAAGGGACATCCATGGCTTCTGATTTGGGGGAAAAACTGGACAAGCTATTGGCCACATGAGACATTTCCTTACCTTTTTGTTTCTAAACCATCATGGCTATATTAAGCAATAGCCTAAGCTGAGGTACTTCACGTACAGTGGAGTGGCGAAGGAGACTTTTTCATTAAATTTCTTGTGGTGTACAGCTTTAGTTGAAACTTGATTAATATGTTGAGGCAAATGGCTTGCAAAACTCTATCCTGTAGCACTAAAATTTAAAGTAGTATGAATTGTAGATAGGATCTTGCTATACTATTGATCTACATAAACTGTAAGGAAAGGGTATTTTGTGTCTACAATGTTTTAGGGGGCAGAAGGAGAATCAGGTCAAAGCGTTGCTAGTTGTGAAACAATTTAAGACACACAGAAAAAAGTTTGACTGTTTGTTCTTACCTGATAAGTAGTAGTTTTAGTGTAGAAGTGCTGCGTGGGAAATGGATATACTAGTTTCAGTGAGTTACTGTTAGATCTCTTGACCCCTGAAATCTAATTTTATGATGGTAGCACTGATTTCAAAAACTGCCAGTTGTCTTAACCGTTTTGGTCTTAAAGGTCAAGCAGTGGACACCAGGTGATCTGACATTTTAAGATCTTGAGCAAGAGAGATTTAAAGCCACCTGGCTGCTCAAAATATAGCCAGAATTTCCACAAGTAAGAAACTTTCTTGCCACCTTCTTCTGGGGCTATGAATGTGTCTTGAGATTTTTGAATACCAATTCAAAAGAATGAAGTCTAACTAAAAGGATTTCTCCTGGTTCCTTATTTTGGCGATTGCTGAACAGTGCTTTCATACTATCAGGGTTCTTCCTTGTGTTCTGCCCCCTGCAAATGAGTAGGCTAGGAGTGGGTGGGAAGGACCTGTGAGGAGGCACATCTGAGACAGCTGATGACTCTAGTTGACCGTTTCGTGCCGTATGATGATGTGCTCAGCAATAAATGCTCAGGAAGAGTAGCAAGAAGAAGGGACATTTTTATTTATGGTGTTGCCTTCCAAAGCAAGTGCTGTGTGTGCTGAGATTTGGCTTTCTAGGAAGCGGCTGGATACCCATGGAAGTAGTGAAGAAATCCTTTCTTTTTTTTTTTTCAGATGTTTTTTGTTTCTTCTCTCATGTTTACTTATTAAGTGTTGTTATCACAGTCTACAAGACTTCTCCCTTCTATTTTCTCCCATTTTTCATTGGGGTCAATCCAACACAATTGTAAACTAACCATTAGCAGAGGGAGGCATACAATTCTTTTCAGACCCCAAGAAAGTGTTTGTGCAATATATTAAAATGCAAACTGCTGCAGTTGCATAGGTGATCTAGACCTATATCTGTCATATAAAGGCAGAAAACAGTTGCTTAAAATGTTTTCCAGGTCTTCAGTGTACTTTCCTGCTTCTCCTGGTTGATTATGTAAACTCTGTACTCCTTAGAACTCTGAACTAGATCGACTTCTAAACACTGCCTTTAACAGTGGTGGTGTACAGAGCTGGAGTAAAGCGATAGAACATTGTTTAATTTAACACCATGTAGTCCTTTCAAGTCAAAAATCCCAAGTGTCGCTGGGAGTTCAGGTCAGTCTGCTTTAGGTTTGTCTCAACATACCAGCATAGCCGAGAAACAATTGCAAGGTTCATAAATCAGCCCAGTCCTGTGGAAAGTGCATTGGGCTGTGAGTACCGAACACTTTCAGTTTTCCACCATTCTTAGTAAGGGGAATTTTCATTGTATAGTTTTGCAAATCTTTGTTTAATCGTACCATAAGAGCTTGTATGCTGCTGTTGTGAAGTCTAGGCTGTATGAGGTATTAAAGGATTTGTTGTATTAAAATAAGATTGCCATGCATTTAATATTAAGTTAGGCACAGATGCATGTCTTAAGAATCTTTTAATTAGAGAAAAAGGGACAACTTCTACTGATTTCTGTGATGCTTGTGATGCCTTGAGGATTATGCAAGATGTAAGCAAAATGTTGTCAGTAAGCAAACTCTCAAAGTCTATTTGGAGTTGGTGTTTTTATTAGGGGGGAAGGGCAGGTAGGGTGCAATGAACACAACATACAGCCTCCTAGCTTAATCTGACTCAAATGTTAAGCTACATCACTTAGAAGGAGAAAGCTGTAAAGATCATTGCTAACAATGGAGATGCTAGAAGTAATAGGTATCTTTGAGAAATAACTGTGAACCTTTATTCAGACTTGTTTATTCCTGTTGTGTGTATAGAATTATGCCAAAGAAAATCTTTTCAATATATGGATTTCTGAAAGTAACTAATGTATTTTCCCACTCCCCTTAGGTCCAAGATGGGCTTCTTGGAACACCGGTGTTTTTATTTGCATAAGATGTGCTGGAATACATCGAAACCTTGGCGTCCATATATCAAGAGTCAAGTCTGTCAACTTAGACCAATGGACACCTGAGCAAATACAGGTAAAATATCTTAAAATATGTTTGCAGTTTGGAGGGAATGCCAGGAAACCTTTTGAAAGGGTTTGTGTTTATTATCATGCCCCATCTTAAATGTTTTACAATCAAAGTTCTTAATGTGTTATATTTCTACTGTAACAAGTTGAAGTATTGAAAACTCACTTCAGAAATTGGTTTAGATACCTATTTTTGTGTCATTTCAGGTTTATTGTACCTTGCCATAGGGACTCTGAAAGCTGCTGCTCTGTTGTGTATCTATAGAAAATGTGTACTGAGCCTTTTCCTTTTCGATAGGGGAAAGTAAGCTAGCGTTCACACATCTGTCATGTTTACATTCTTTTGATGTACTAAACACTGACTTTTCCAAGTATGCTTCAGTCTGGAACCTCTTTCTACTGCCAGACAAATTGTCTTATTCCTGCTCCTCCTGGTCTGAAGAGCCATCCTGAGAGATGAAAGCTTATCTTTCACTGAACGGGTTAGTTTACACTTAGATAGCATCTATGTTTTTAGCTCTTGTCTAGCGAATCTTGGCAGGCAGCTCTCCTGTGCCATAGGAGTATCTCACAAGACATATGGCAGCAAAGGGGTTTCCAGATTACAAACTTGCAGTGTCATTTAAGCATGCCAATAGCATTCTGATTGTTTCAGGATTTAAAGTATTGATGGACATGAACTCAGTGTTTTCCATGACTTTTCCTTAGTGCATGCAAGAAATGGGAAATACTAAAGCAAGACTACTCTATGAAGCAAATCTTCCAGAGAACTTCCGAAGACCTCAAACAGATCAGTATCCTTTTTTGTTTTAGCTTTAACACTGAAACACCTTTTAATGCTGTTTAGATATTATGACTGTTTCAAGGGACTGCTACATTTGGCAACTCCTCACCTTATTTATTTCATTGGTGATGGTGTATAAGAAATCATAGTGGCAGTTGAAAGGTGTTCAGAAAAGGTTTAAATTAGTTCAGTTATAGCAAATCTATTTTGAAATGAGATTGGGCAAGCCTCATTTATTTTTGATTTCAGAAGAGGTTACTCCATAAATTCCCTGTAGGTAGGAAGTTAGGGTAATACTAGAGAGCTCTTGAATATTCTGTCTTTATCTTGAGTAACTGCCAGCTGAAATTAGATTCATTTGAACAGGAAATAATGAACATAGTGGTAAAGTAAAATAAGCTGTTGGATCTTGCTCAAGTGAAGTATGGATTTCTTCTTCTAGGTTAAGTATTCTGTAATTTTTTTTTGAGTCAAAGTGTATGCATTCTACAAAGTTTGTGCGCACAAGTGACTAGCGTGGCAATATCTAAATAAACCAAACTTCCCTGCTAGGCACCACTTGTGTTGGTGTGTAGTTGTCACCACGTACCTGGAAGGGAAAGGTTGGAAGAAAAATTATCTACTGCCAATAAATAGCTTTCCTCCAAAAATACCTTTTCCAAATGTACTGAATCATTAGGGTAATGTATAACGACATTAATTTAGATTTGTATTAGCTTCTGATTTAGTGAAGTAACTCCACAGGAAGGATTTGCTTCAGCTGATCTTACTGGAACTCTTGAACCATAATGAGATCCTCAATACCTGCTGTGAAGCGAGCTGAATCTTTCCCCAGCTCTTAGCCTGATGAAGAAACAGGCTATGGAGGGTGATAAGCACACGTGGTAGGAACTGGATTTGAATTTTCTCCACTACATCCAAAAATTATTTTGGTTCCTCTGTTTATTAGATGCTATGGTTGATATGCTATATGCAGACGCTTTTTTTTTGGAAGGGTTGGAGTCCTCATTATAAAATGCACTTAGGCAAAACAGATACGTTTTTTCATATTTGAGTAGCTTTCAAATTAAAGATACATATGCATAAGAAAAAGGTAACTAACCAAATCGTACTGTAGTATTCCAGCTGTAATATTCTAGAACTTTATTTCAGACATAAGACTGAAATTGTTTCACTAAAATTTACTCAAAAGTGAATCTTGTATGTTTTATTCTTACTGCAGCTAACTTTGATTCACTCATGTCATTGCAGGAGAAGCAATAACGCTTTAATCTAAGCATTCCTTGTCAGATCAGGCCAATAGTCTCATTTTTAGTCTTTAAAAATAATTCTTTTATCGATACTGTATACCATGAAATAATTAGATAGCCTTTCGAGCAGTTGTTATTTTCTAAAGGGTGGTGGACGTGGTCAACTGAATGTATTTAATTGTATGTGTTTTTTTATCAAAAATACAGTGCCAGGAGAGAGGAACTTCTGCATCTACTTACTTGGCATTCGTCACAAGCTGTTATGTTATGGGCTTTTTTTACCTTTCTGCTTTGCCCTCTGTCTCACTATAAACCCAGCACTGGGTCTCACCAGTATTCTGGTTACGAAGAGTCTCAGTATTTTGAATATTCTTTTGTATGAACTGTTTGCATGTAATGATCAGTTTTGTATATATTCTTCTATATTAGCATTTAACTTCTTGTACCACTATAATACACTTGTTTCTATTTTTTAACTAGTAGAATGGAAACAGTGGAGAAACTTTTATGTGGGATCTGCCCAAAATCTCCTGCTAAATGTTCCCCATCACTTCTGCTTCTTAATCGCAGGACTGACCTTTCTGGGCATTTTTTTTTTATTCTTCTGTTGGACTTGGCAGGTATTCTCTGGCTTAGCTAACTTTGAGGATCATCTTGATGGTTTTTTATATGGCAGCTTTAGCTTCCTGTTTGAAAGTGTTTTTTCCCAGAGCGGAGTGAATCATTTTTTTGTCTCTATTTTACTTGCTTGTTAAAAAAACTTTGAGCATCTGTTGAGGTTGCTTTCAATTCTTTTGTTAACAAAAACACAGTAGGTTATTGTACTAAAGAAACTTAGACATAATCCAAAAATTCACGCCCATTGAAGTGGAGTAATTTTGAAGAAAGTGGATATTTTTCAAAATGCACAACTCAATACCCCAATGTAATAGCATCCTGAAAAATTACACCCTATGAAATTTGAATACTTATGATTCTGTGTTAATTTTCAAATTAAAGCTTTTTAATTGCCTGAAATATCAAGGGTGCATTCTGGGAAGCTGCTAATAAAAATAAGGAAATATTTATGCACAAGGACTAAAATATCTAACACCAAAATCTGAGCATTCAAAATGCTTGACAAAGTAAATGTGAAAATGTTAATTTTAGCAAATAGCTAAGACCTTTTATTTGAAGAAGGGACAGGTTGTTCTAAGGTATTTTATAACAATCAAGTTTTGAATCTTCTGTGTTTATGACTAAATTTAGTTGTAATTAATACAGTTATCCAGTCACAGCCCAAAAGTGTTGAAAAAAAATGAATTCCTTTCTCTGTCCCCTCCCACCACTGAGATTATGCAATTCATTAATTTGTACCGCAAGATGAAAAAATAAACTTTCTGAGGGCATCCTGGTTTTTCTTAGCTAAATTTGAGAAGTATTGGGTGTTACATTTTACGTAGTTTCCATTCATCTGTAATTTGATACTGCACGTTGATTTCTTGGCAAAATGACAGGTTTGTGTGTGTGTGAAGAATAATGCAATATTAATACATTCAGAGTGCTCAAGATGCCCTTTAAAATGTAGATCTATTTGGAAAGAGGTAGAAAAGAACATTTTGGTGTTTTTTTCCCAAGTTGTGATGGTAAAATTATTTACTGTATGCAATTATCTTTCTTCAAGTATTTGCAGTACTACGGCCATGTAGCTTGTAAATACCAAGTGAAAGTTTCCTAACTGTGGAACATGGAGTTACTTGTAGTGTATTTTTATCACATTGTTTCGTTGAGAGATTAAATTGATTTATTCTGCACAGTAAAAAGGAGCTCTTTTTGAATTCTGTAGTAGCAGTTGTTCTTGCGTAGAGCAGTTTGTTCTGTTGTTTTAAAACTACAAAATTAAGTGGAGCAAGTTTTTTGATTTGAATAACCCATCAGCTTTTTATGTTAATGTTGCTATTTATCTGAATGCGTGTTGTCCTTAAAAATTTTCTTCCAGAGCTGTGGAATTTTTCATCAGGGATAAGTACGAAAAGAAGAAGTATTATGATAAAAATGCAGTTAATGCCTTCAATGTAAGTAAACAGTTTCAGCAATAATTCTGTCACTTATCTTGTTTGAAAGCTACATAAGAGAAATTTAGAAAACATTAGGTATGTTAAAATGTCTTTGACAGTCAAAAATGTTCTAATACAGGCCTAAATGCTTTCTTTTGTATCTCTGGAAAGGTATTCCTAGGTTCTATCTATTCAACATACATTGTATATTACATTTATGACAGCAAAGTGTTATGATCTGACAAACAGCTTGCTTCTGACTCTGTGTGGTGTTTTTCTCTGTCACTGGTGGGTCATTCTTCAGCAGTAAACTTTAAGTCCTTTCTGCCTATGTTTTTCTGTGTCATCAACATAAGATAGGATTACTGTTTCTGGTGACTTTGTCTTCCCTCTTTCTCTGTAATACCTTGATGAGAAATCCTAGGGTGTTCTGCACCCCTCTTCTGAGAGTCTTATTGCTCTGATGAATTCCAGACTGGTCCCTGCAGCAAGGTGCATGGAATAGCAAATGTGGGTACATGGCACATTTCTTAAAAAAAACCCAAGAAACTGGAAACTAGAGAAGTGTATTTCATTAAATAATGTTGAAGTACAGGTAAAATTGCTTCACCTAAGATGTAAAATATAGTTGTGGTTTGAATTGCACTGTCAGTTACCCTAGTTTACTTTTATTCCAAACTAGAAAAAAGGAGGAATTGTTTATAGTTCTACTTTAAAAAAATACAAAAGACTCCCAAGGTCTTTCTAAACAGAGAACCTAGGTGCCTAATATTGCAGTCCCCTGCTGCCTTAATATGTTTGAAGGAATAATCAGATTTTGCTTTATTGTGTTGCAGACTAATATGAATCACTTGTCACAGCAGCAAGGATAGAATCCAGACAAGCTGGCGAGGTGCATGTTACTGCTGAGTAGGGAGCTCTATTTTATCTCTTCCTACTTGGGCTTTTCTGTCATTGACTGATGTGAACGTCATAGTCTCTCTGAGATAGGAACAACACCTAATTATGAAATATTTTAGCAGTAGATGACTCGCACAGATTCACATTCATCTGCATTTCTTCAAGGCCACCAAACATCAAGTTTGAGGTAGGCAGTCTGAAATAGCAGTTACGGCAAAGTCCTAAAAGTACATGATAATAAATAAGCTGAACTAGTGTAGTGCCTGTAGTCTATCTGCTGCTTGTGTGGGGGTTACCCTCCTTGGCTCTTGCCCCGCTCGCATGAGCATGTGGTGCTATGAGTGGTATTCAGTGATCATCTTTCCAGTGGTCTTGGGACTGACAGGGAAGAGGAAGAAAAGGTGAAGCAAGGCCTCCATCCTGCATGTCTGATACACTGCTTTTCTGCTCCTGAATTCTGTTGGTAAGGAAAAGGAGAAGTTATCCCTGCGCTTCCGGCACATGGAGGTCTGTGGGGAATTTGAGAACAGAGGGGTGAGAAAGGGATTTCTGCAGTGCTATGCATTTCCTTGCTCCCATGCCGGGGGTGGTGGCGGTTTCTAAAGCTGTCCTGACAACATCTGAGACACCATCTCTCTTGCCACCCTGCCAGCATGTGGCTAAGATTCCCTGGGAACTCAGGGACGACAGGGGGAATTCCTGCTTCTAGCCTTCAGCGCTCTGCCAAGTGTTTTGCCTTCTGCTTGGTTTAGGACCAGTTTGAGATATGTATGTATGCTATCATATGGCAAAATTAATCCCTTCTGGGTTTAAGCAGGAAGTAGACAATTGCAGAAACAGGCTTGCTGTGTCCTAAGGGTCAATCAGGTAATTTCACTGAGGTAGTGTTTAAAAATTTAAGGAGTTTTCCTGGATTCTATTCACTGTTAAATGTTGCTTGTGGTAAAAACTTCCTGTAGCACTGTTGTCATTTAACCCCAGCTGGCAATAAAGAACTAGGCCACCATCTGCTCACTCCCCATCCTGGTGGGACAAGGAGGAGTGTTGGAAACAAAGAAGGTAAAACACATGGGTTGGGATCAAAACAGTTTGACAGGACAGCAAAGGAGAGGAGGAGAAAAAGCCCAGTAAAAACAATAACAATGAAAGAATAAACGAAGTGAATGGTGCATAGTGCAAACTCCTCACTGCCCACAAACTGATGCCCTGCATGCTCCTGAGCCGAACTTAGTGAGCTGTGAACAGTGCTCCCAGCCTCCAGCCAACTCCCCACCTGATAAACTGAGCATGATACCACGGTATCAAATATCCCTTTGGCCAGTTTGGGTCAGCTGGCTTGGCTGCATCCCCTCGCAGCTTCTCATGAAAATTAACTACCTCAGACAAACCTGGGACACGCATAAACGTTTTGAGTAAGTTCTCTTAGAATGTGCAGTATAATATTTCTCTTGGCTTAAGTTTGTCTAACAGTACAACATTTGTGTTAATGTATTATGTCTGCTGGAGTATATGTTAAGGTTCAGTTCTTGGTTCTATGATGCTCAGGATTCATCTGCCTTTTGTTACAAATTTTTTCTTTATAATTCTTAAATATATAAGGTATTTTTTCTGACAAGACTGTTGTATTAATAAACCTGGTTTTCAGAGTTACATGCTATAATAGCAAAAATAGCCAGTGCAGAGTAGTGCCGTCAAACATGCAGACTAAAAATAGGCAAATATGTAAAATTTCCTTTTTTTCACAGTTCAGTGAAAAACAGTGCAGGATAAAGCTATGGGCAGAAAAGCATCTGTGGTTTTATTGACTAGTTACATTTTCAGTGGAAGAATGCATTTAAGTAGAAACCAAACGTACATTAAAAAACTCTAATGCTGTCCGAAAGCCACCTGACTTAAGAAAAAAATTTAAAATCTATTAAAATGCATAGATTTCAGAGTTTTCTGACCTATCATTGGGAAGATTTGAAATGTCAATCTTATACCCCTGCTCAAACCTAAGTGAGCCGTACAATTTAGTCGGCTGTTATAAGTGGGTTAGCAGTAGTTACTCTCAGTTTCTTGCTCAGACTGAACGCAGGCTTCTGACCTGTTTATCAAAAATACTGAGAGGCCCTATAGCAGTAGGGTCTTTGGGGTTTGTTTCTGTTTGGTTGCTTTTTTGTGGTTTTGTTTTGTTTGGTACTGGGAGATATTCTGTTATCAGTTAGGTCTAATTCCTGAACACAGCCTGAGGCTTTAGCCTTGAGAAAAACATTCTGGAATGTAGCAGGAATGGTAGTGCCAGGTGGGCGAACTACAGTTTCCTGGGACATGTTAGGAGGTGTAGGTAGGAAATTGTCTCTTCTTTTCATGGATGTACTTTCACATGTTCTTCCAGTGAAACAAAAAGCTGTAGTTCCAATTCAAAATAAGCGGGAGGGGGGGGGAGAAGCCTAGGAAAAAATCAATGGAAATGATGTATTCCTTATATTTTTACCAACACTGATAATACAGTTAAAATCAAGCTGATATTTTAAGGAATATGTTAATGTGGATGAGTTTTATGGGTTGCCTTTCAGGGTTTTTTTTGAATATTTACAGAATCACAGAACCATTAGGTTGGAAAAGACCTCCAGGATCATCGAGTCCAACCATTCCTTTCAACCACTAAGCCATGTCCCTCATCCACCTGTCTTTTAAACACCTCCAGGAATAGTGACTCAACCACCTCCCTGGGCAGCCTCTGCCAGTGCCCAATGACCCTTTCCGTGGAAAATTTTTTCCTAATGTCCAGCCTAAATCTCCCCTGGCAGAGCTTGAGGCCATTCCCTCTTGTCCTGTCCCTTGTCACTTGGGAGAAGAGGCCAGCTCCCTCCTCTCCACAACCTCCTTTCAGGCAGTTATATAGAGCAATAAGATCTACCCTCAGCCTCCTCTTCTCCAGGCTAAACACCCCCAGCTCTCCTAGTCGCTCCTCAAAAGGCCTGTTCTCCAGCCCCTTCCCCAGCTTTGTTGCTCTTCTCTGGACTCGCTCCAGAGCCTCAACATCCTTCTTGTGGTGAGGGGCCCAGAACTGAACACAGGATTCGAGGTGCGGTCTCACCAGTGCCGAGTACAGAGCGAGAATAACCTCCCTGGACCTGCTGGTCACGCCGTTTCTGATCCAAGTCAGGATGCCATTGGCCTTCTTGGCCACCTGGGCACACTGCTGGCTCATGTTCAGTCGGTTGTCAACCAACACCCCCAGGGCCTTCTCCTCCTGGCAGCTTTCCAGCCAGACTTCTCCTAGTCTGTAACACTGCATAGGGTTGTTGTGCCCCAAGTGCAGGACCCGGCATTTGGCCTTGTTAAACCTCATGCCGTTGGACTCTGCCCAGCAGTCCAGCCTGTTCAGATCCATTTGCAGAGCCTCCCGACCCTCCAGCAGATCCACACTTCCACCCAGCTCAGTGTCGTCTGCAAACTTGCTAAGAGAACACTCGATGCCTTCGTTGATAAAGACATTGAACAGGGCTGGTCCCAGCACTGAGCCCTGGGGACACCACTTGTCACTGGCCTCCAGCTGGATCTAACTCCATTTCCCACCACTCTCTGGGCCTGGTCATCCAGCCAGTTTTCCACCCAGGAGAGTGTGCGCCTGTCCAGGCCAGTGGCTGACAGTTTCCAAACAGAATGCTGTGAGAAACTGTGCCAAAGGCTTTACTGAAGTCCAAGAAGATACATCCACAGCCTTTCCCTCGTCCAGTAGGCGAGTCACCTTGTCATGGAAGGCGATCAGGTTAGTTTGGCAAGTCCTGCCTTTTGTGAACCCGTGTTGACTGGGCCTGATCACCTGGTTCTCTTGTATGTGCTTCATGATAGCACTCAAGATCACCTGTTCCATGACTTTCCCTGGCACCAAAGTCAGAGTCAATATTTATACTTTTTTAGATCTTAATTGGAATGGAAACCTTTTTCTACTCATCAAAAACATTTTTAATTTACATACATTGCTTCATAATGTTGTCAGACAGTAAGAAAAAGGTTTAGAAAAATGTTTAACAGTGCATTTGTAGGAATACTTTATTTCTAGAGTTCTGGATTATTCCCATTTTAAAAAACTCCATTTAGCTCCTGCTAAAGTAGCAGCATTTACTTCTAAGTTTTATTCTGTTCAGTGTTAAGAAGATAATTTTTAAACAATTAGCCTACCCAGAGAGGCAAACTGGTTTTTTTGTGTCTCCAGATTTATATCAGCTCTTTGAAAAAACTTACAGTTGAAGCAATCTATTAATGCTTAGATAGAATTGTAGGGTTGTGATGTTATGGCTACAGCTGTGCAGACAGCTGTATGGTATTTATCATATTTAGGAAAATGTATCCTTGTTACTAAAACTATGTTCCATTTAAGCAGTGTTGCCCATGACAGATTTGGAAGTAGCATTTCTCAAGCCAGTGCCTGTTACAATTCTGTTACAGCATTAGCAAGAGTCACACTGGTATAAAAGATCAAAAATTCCTTTTTCAGAAAGTAGCTCATAGTCCTACTGTGGTAAGATCTCTGTTGAGACCTGAAGACCTTAAGAAACCTACATTTCTTGATCAGGTCAGCTGCTTCCCTGTTTTGCTTTGGTATGATGTAATTTAGAAACATTCAGGAATTCATATTTTTCTATGCTTTTTATGTATGCTTATATTTTAAAAGAGGAATAATACAAGTAACACTTGAAGGGGACAGGTTCTTACTTGGGCGTATACTCTTACATGTATTTATTCTGTGAACAGGACATGTTGTTCACATAACATTGTTATTAGAAGGAATGTTTCTCGCTCTTTGAATAATCAACTTAAGAGCAGTAGCTGTTAACTCATTTTAAATATCATCAGTGTGATACCGTCCTCCTAGTATTAAGCTTCTGTCAACCCTTCTTGATTTTTTGATATATATAAGCTACAAATGATGTGAAGTGTGACGCAATAAATAAAATAAGCTTCACATAGTAGTGAAACAATTAGGGCATCTTCATAAATGTGGTGCATTTGAGCGATTTACTGTGCAATGCCCTAGAGAGCTTGCATCACTTACATAGTTAACTACAGGCAGTTGCCATGGGTCAAGTGGTATGAGGTAATTTAGTATGTTAAATGTCCCCTTCAGGTGGGTGCTGAAATGAGACTGTTCAGGAATATCATTCTACTTCAGACTTGCACCTGATTATCACTTTCAAGCATAGGTAAATCCTTTTATATTCATCATAGGGTTTTTTTGTATGCAGCAATCCGAGAACTAAAGGGTAGAGCATCCAAAACAGTTTCTCTTCTAACAATCTTAGTCCTAAAGACTGTTGCTTATGAAATCTTTTGTTTACTTTGGGCTCTCATTAAACTCTTTATGGTCCTTTAGTTTGCTGTCTCCTGGAACCACTTTTAGAAGATCACAGCTTACAATTATGCAATCACCTTTCCCCAAGAATTTGACCTTACATACTTAAATAGATGACTTGAAGGCTTTTTTTTTTCAGAATTGGTGCAGTATGTATGAGTGGAGCAAATATGAGCCTTGGTTTAAACACAAGGCATATTCCAAGAAAATGAAATACAAAGCCACTGTGATTTTTTTTTGGGGAGAATAAAGTGCCATACTATTTTAGAGAGAGTCTTTATTACAATAGAGAAGACTTGCATGGTTATAAATCTGCATATACAAAGATATACCCAAGTGGAAAAACACCATGCAGGCTTGGCAGCTGTCTGCCTTAACTTACTCTCTTTTTAGTAATATCCACCCCCGCCCCCTCGCCTTTTCCCTCTTTTGGCTTTTCTCCTGTCTTCCTCTCAGGCACAATAGTATTTATTCTTTTCTATCTCAGGAGGAAGATTGCCTTTATGTTTTTGTCTGGCGTATATTGGTAATTTTCTGGATAACGTGGTATTCTCTTACTTAGTCATACTCCTTTCTGCTACTGCCAAGAAATCCATGGATGAAGATAGTGATACTGAGCCAGAAAAGAGAAACTTGCGTTTGTAAGAGTTCTGACTGCAGCCTGTGGTTACCACAGCCTCTGTGTTTATGCAAGGGGATTTTTTTTTTTATTTTATGTTTTTTTTAGTTCATTTCCTGTGGCCATACTTTCTTGGAAGCACTGGCAGATCTGACTATTCTTGGCTTATGGTCTAGGTTGGTTCCCCCAGTTCTCATGAAATTTGGTACCTGTATTGGGGAAACAGGGTTTATAGGAGATTTCCTAACACCACCAGCCGATATAAGAGATGCTTAATGAATTGAAAATGGAATGTTTAGAGTTCGTTAATAGAAATTTTGTTACAGGTTGAAAAAAAAATGATGTCATGGTGTATTCAAGCCTAATTGTTGTCTTAGCTGAACTATCACGTCTTTTGATTCTTTAAAACAACTGGATGAAATTAAAGATGGCTGCTGTACAGCATAGTTTGAATGAGGTGTGTGCTCTCAGAAATTTGTTCAGAACACCACAACAGATGCTCACAATTACACTGCTTTTTCCAGTGAAAGAGAGATTTCAAGTGTTAACTCACACTCATGTCTATCACAACAAAGCAGTTACTTGACAAGTTCACTTTTTGGCCTTGTGATTTCACTTGATTGTCTAACCAGTTCTAGGACAGATTAGTTGAATCCAGAACTGAAAATTAAAAGTTTCTGGGGAAATCACTTTCTAGTTTAGAAGTTGTTCAGACATTAGGGTTATCCATATTAGTGACTGTAATAATAAAACCTGAAGAGTAAGACTACATTGTTTCCCCTCCATGCTTATGTCTTACAAACTAGAAGGGCACAGTCTTCTCAACTAATATGATGACAGTTCCTAGTTGTTTTGTTGTTGAATTATCACTCCGGTAGCTCTTCACTCATATTTCCATACAACTAGTGAATTATCACTCTGGTAGCTCTTCATGTCAGAATTAGTAATGAGTTTTAAAGAACAGGAATCCTGATGTTTAGGAGATCAAATATGCATATATCTTATTTCTTGTTATGACTAAAGAATTCAGCTGAGCCCAAAGCTGCTTCTCTACTTAATATTCCTGTCTATTTTTTTCCCATCCTTTAATAGGCTTATCACCAGCCCTTGGAATGGTGCCTGAGGTGATAATAGTGGGTAGAATTTGCTCTCATTGAAGGGAAGGTGTTATGAAAGGTCAGAGCCCTTGGCTTGGTACAGGTCTGAACAGAACTGATGAAAATGCATTGACTGTTTTTTTCTGTGTTTGGATGAGAGATGCTGTTTGATTTTTACTTACAAATAGAACAATTCAACATTGTGACCATACCTAATGAGGTGAAGTACTGAAAGGGCAACTTGGCTTATCTTAGCAGAAGTCATTTGTTTGCTCTGGAAATAAGGCAGAAGTATGGCAAGACCAGTAGTTCCACAACTGATGCTCTGGATCTCCAGATACTTGGGATGTTTTTTTTGTGAAATTAATTTCTGAGCAGAGTGTTCATCTTGATTGATGATCCTTTTGTATTGAGTCCAAAATTCTTGTAATCAAAGCCATGCAACTGGTAAGGTGGAGGGACAGTTGTTAATGAGGCTCATGATTTTGGATGCAGTGGCCAAGGGAAATAGCAAAAGATACTTGTTTTAGTTTTGTTTTTTTTTTTTTTGAATTAGTAAGAATCTCACAAAATTACTGATTAGAGGAAGTAAGCTTTGAAGTAGTTGATTACTCAGTTCATCAGCAAGCCAAGAGGAAACATGTGATTTTTCAAACTAAGGTTCCAGAAAGAATAAAATCTGTCTAAAATACACTATTAACAGAATTTGGCTTGATTCTTTGAGACACAGGGCTGCACTGATGAAGGGGTTTCTAGTACCCATTCCAAATAATTTAATTTGAATGTGTCAACGTGCTGCTAAATTAAAAGCATACTGAAGTTGCACAGAGGTTCAGCAACGAAGTTTGAAGGAGTTGTATTTTCCATATTTAAAGAGAAAAGTGGCACCTGTAAAAAGATGATGTCTCTTAAACCTTTGTTTATTTTTTGATCTAATGCAATGACCCTTATGCCATACAAGTAATGAGAAAAAGCAGCAAGGTCACTGTGTTGAGTGTGGATAAAGATTAGCTGTATAGTTATTATCAGAAGCAATCTCTGCAGCTTTTAATAAAAATAATTACATAGGAGAAGAAGGAGCACAACTTATCAGAATGCAGGAAATTGCCTTATACAGAGTGGATGGTAAATCAGCTGAAGCAGTTTCCAGGTACTTTCAGTCTCAAAAATTATGAACTGCCGCAATCTATTCTAGTACATGGAGTGTGAATATATTATCATGTCCTGACAATGTTTATAGAATAGTAAACAAAGTTTCTATATTTAAGAAAGGCTGTGAATTATGTATGGAGCAGAAGTTTCATATAACTCTTAAGCTGACTGAAGAAAAAGAATAATATGCCTACATTTTCCATGCTTTCCTAAGGCATTGTGTATAATTTAAGGAGTATAAACTTAGACAGGCAGATGGATAAGATGAGATGTGAATTTAGAGATTGTGATGGCACATTTTCCAGAAAGTTATCTTAAAGGAGATTAAATCCATAATACATTTACTGGACTAAAGTATGTCACGTGGGCACCTTAAGATGAATAAGTTAAGGTATGATAGGGTACATGAACAGTAAGTTTATAGTAGCTAGCATTGAGAATCTTTCAGTCATTGACTTGGAGAGAGGTTACCAGTTAACCCTCCCAGCAGCATAGTGTTTTTTGTAGTGGTTTATGAAGAATTTGTGACTCAAGTGATATGAAGTATTTTTGAGATATACTAATGAAGATAGGCATCAATAGAAGCACTGAAATATGATATGGGAATTATGACTTGAGGGAAGGGGTAGTGAAAGTGGGTATATTGTTTTGCAACATTTTGCTTTTAGAATGGGTTGAATTATAGAATCCGGTATAGTTTAGGCTGGAAAGAAGCCTTGGAAATTATCCAATACCCCCTGCTCAAAGTGAGGTCAACTGGAACAGGTTGCTTAGAGCTATGCCTAGTTAGGTTTGGAGGATCTCCAGGACTGGAGATGCTGCCCAGGGAGGTGCTTGAGTCACCTTCCCTGGAGGTGTTTAAGGGATGGGTGGACGAGGCGCTGAAGGGCATGATTTAGTATTTGATGGGAATGGTTGGACTCGATGATCCAATGGGTTTTTTCCAACCTGGTGATTCTATGATTCTCTCTGGGTAACCTGTTCCCAGTGTTCAACCACCCTCCCTACTCCCTGGTTAAAACCAAAACAAAACAGCGACATTTTTCTTACATTTCAATAGAATTTCCTGTGTTTCAATTTACATTCAGTGCCTCTTGGTCCTTTTTTGGATACCAGAGGCAGAAATCTGCCTCAGTCTTTGTTCCATACCACCAGGTATTTATACACATTAATAAGACTTTTCCCCCACCTTTCCCCCCCATTAGTTTTCTCTCCTCTGGGGTAAGCAGTCTCAACTTATTAAGCCTCTCCTTATCTGAAAGGTGCTCCAGTCCTTTAATCAGCTTAGTGTCCCTTTGCTGGACTTGCTCCAGTCTGCTCACGTCTCTTGTAGTTGTGAGCCCAGAATTGGCTGTGTTGCTAGCTCATGTCCAACTGGTCTGTCAGGACTTAGAAATTCTCTTCTGCATATCTGCTTTCCAGCCAGTTGGCATCCAACCTGTACTGGTGCTTCCCCAGGTGCAGGACTTGGCACTTCCCGTTGAACTTCATGTGGTTCCTGTTGATCCGTCCTGTCAGCAGTGCTCTGAATAGCAGCTCACCTGTTCAGTGCATCAACCACTCCTTCTCATGCTGTATCATCTGTAAACTTGCTGATGATGTAGTCTGTCCCATTGTGTGGGGCATAAATTAAGAAGTTAAATAGCTGGTCCCAGTGTCAGCTCCTGAGTGTATCACTAGTTACTACTCTTGAGCTGGACCGTGTCCAGCTACGGTTAAATGAGTTAAAGAAGCCAGGATGTGGATTTTTAGTATCCCGGCTGCATTCTTAGTAGCTCCCACATGCAGGGTCTTGTTTCCCCCCCAGCCTGCATAAGTGCTTTTTGTTTGCAGAATAGTTCCCACAGCTGAGCCGCCAAGTTACAAGTTACTGTGTCCATGTAAACAAAAATCCTGCCAAAGCCAAAATCTGCAGTGACTATGTTGCCAGTTTTAATGTGGATCATGAAAATGTAAATCATAGAATCACCAAGTTGGAAAAGACCCACCGGATCATTGAGTCCAACCATTCCTATCAATCACTAAACCATGCCCCTCAGCGCCTTGTCCACCCGTGCCTTAAACACCTCCAGGGAAGGTGAATCAAACACCTCCCTGGGCAGCCTCTGCCAGTGCCCAATGACCCTTTCCGTGAAATATTTTTTCCTAATGTCCAGCTTTAAACCTATGCTGGCAGAACTTGAGGCCATTAAATGATCCTATATGCAGCAGGGCAAGCCACCTAGGAGAAAAAAAATGTGTTGTACTGAAGTGTTGGGAAGCTGTCATGAAAGACAGATTTCTGTGGAACATCTGTTAGGTTGGACAGGTGAAATGGCGAGCTCTGCAGTAAGAGGTTAAAAGTATCTGGGTTTTTTTATCCTGTGTCAGCCTTTAAATAAGTCACGGTGACTGTAATATCTCAAGAGTTAGTTATCTAAGAAGCAGCTAAATAATCTGAAAAAATGTGGGCAGCTCTAGGTATGAATGCTCTTGATCAGAGTTGGAAAAAATATTTTATGCTCAAGTCTAATACTGTTTCCCAGAGTAATTCCATCTCTGCTTCATGTAAATGTTATGAAGGTCTGTAGCTCTGCACACATCCAGAACTACAGATGGATTTTACACAAGCTTCACTCTATTTCTGTAACGAGATATGGACACTCTGGAGGGGTGGAGAAGTAGTAAGCATGTTCAGAATACTGACAGAAGAGCAGTACCAGCTTCTTTGAAAAGCCAGCTACTGCTGTGTTTTGTGAAATGTGAGAGACAACCTTTTTACATGGTGTCAAGTAGTTAGAGCACTGAATGAGGGAGACATTTTAGTAACTATAAAAAGCCTTGCCAGTTAGCCTGAAGAACTTCCACAGAAATTCACAGGTAAGTGTTATTACATTAATACGTTAGTATTCTTATACATCTTTCAGTATTTTGAGAATAAGCATCTTTACAAAATGGCAAGCAACTGATTACTTGTTTATATGCATGTAATAGCAGTCTGTAATTGCTACTGCTTTAAAATAAAATACTAATTTCAGTGTTGTCAACATCTGTTGAAGATGTACAGTAATAAAGACAGAAATTTTCTGAAATGTGAAAAGCATATGTAGCAGCTGAACTTAAAACCTGTAAAATGAGTGTTTAGTTCTGTTTATATCTGGGTTATTTCCCTGTAGATTGTGTGCATGTAAAATGGCCACTCGAGGGCACCTTTGTATTTGGTTCGGCTGCTAATTTCCTGAATTTGTTGAGGTGCTATGATGACATACTCTTTTTAAATCTCTTGAATCTTCTCAGTGATAGCACCCTGAATTTCATATTTACGTGGAAGATTAATACAGGTTTCTAAACCTTTAACTTGAACTTTTTTTAAATAAAAGGCTGAATAACAACCTGTGTTATATGAAGACCAGGATTTTGTAAAAATTACAAATAAAAGTTGATGAGAACTTTATTAAGTATTCTGACCTTAGTGACCATAATTGTTTATATGACTGTAATCTACCATCAGAAAGATGTCAGTACAAAGTAAACTGAAGTGAAATAATTCTCAGGTTTTGTATTATACTCTTTGATAACTTTGTTTATTGCTTGGTTAAGCTTACTTTTTTCTCTTGAAATAGTAGTCTGGCGTATAGATACATCAGAGCCGTGGGTCCAGATACTGTTTGTATGCAGGCTTTTATGTCAACTCTTGACATTGTCTGTATTTGGATAGTGCTGCTACTAGGTAATTACTTTAAAAATACTGTAGAAATTTTTAATGGACAAAAAAGAGACAGGTAATACATTGCCATGTATGTGGGGCAGGGAACTGTAATAATATTGTAAACTTGCAGATCCTTTCTTTTCCGCTATTAAGTTTTTTTTGTGAACCAGAATGTGTCTCAGGGCATGGTTGAACATGAAATCTTACAGTACTATTGCATGTGTATTTTCTTGCTCAGCACTGAAGGTACATGCTGCTTTAAAGATCATATTGAATTCCATTATGCAAACTGGTTATTTTTACTGCCTTTCTAAAAAGGAGTCTCAAAACAGGAACAATGGAAAGGAATTAGAGAATTGCTAAAAATAAAATGACTACAGATCTTTTGGTCTGAAACACAACTGAAATTTTATAGATGTAGGGGTATACGTGTGGAAATTTAAGAAACTGCTTCTTGCATTCCTTTCCTCTTTTAGGCAACTACCAAGTCACTTCTTATTCAAAAGACCCCACTACTCCTAAGTTAAAAACTAAACTGAAATGTTCAGATGCAGCTTGTCAGTTTGCAGTGCATTCTTAATGCACAGAAGCACGTCAACATTATTCTTTTTCTAGCAGCGTGTATGGTTGTTTGCAGGAGTTGCCTTCGGATTTTTCTGGTTCTTTAAAGTGCCAGTAATCAAGGATGTCTTAGTTGACAACTTTCCAGAGCACAGTGTTTGTTATCAGAGTAGATCAGTGTATGCTTCTTTACTTGAATTCTGGAAGGTGGCTGGAAATTGCTATTTGGAATTTGGTGTAGAAATTAATTTAAATTTACAGATGTGCCAAAATTGGGGGAGGTTTTGGTCACTTTTCTTCAGTGGTTATGCTGACAAATCTTCCTCTTAATACCTACTTGCTCTTTTTTTCCCCTTGGTTCTAAATTAAACAGTTTTTCTGCCTTTCCTGCTGTCTGCTCTAAAAACTTCATAGTTGGTATCAGTATTGACCAGATTTTTTAGAAACTGATTCTTTACCTTTTTTTCTTTTTGTTTCCACTGAACTATAGCAGTGGGATTAAAACTGACAAATTAGGAAAGTGATAACAGAAGGCAGTTATTGCTTTGGAATACTAGGGTGTATTTTTCAAACCAGATTTTGACTCTTTGCTACACTGAGGAGGAGGGGACGTCTGCTTCTAAACAACAGTTTAAAGTTTTCGAGTACTCAAAGTCAAGGATGGAGTAGATCTTCCTGTACTAATGCTTCTGGTCAAGCTTATAGAAAGAAGTCATTACTAGTAAATGCTGGTAATTCCAAGTAGAACCCCCATATGGTTTTTTGGTGTACAGTTACATAGTGCCGCTTTTAAGCAATCTCAGTCTTCTAAAAAACAGCTTTAAAATTATTATTAAAACGTTGGTTAGCAATCCTGAGAGATGGTCAGAGTTCTGCTATAAATATTTAAAATGCATTTATGGCTTTCTACTAATTAAAGGCAGTTTCAGCAGATCTGAGTGCAGCACTTACTCTGGGAGAGCTGGATGCATTTACCTGTCATGGATGAGTGGTCTGGGGGTTGTTCTAACCTCAGCGCTCCTACTGCTGGCCACAAATGTAGAAATAGGTTACAGAGCAGAGGCTTTCTCATTTGCCATTTGTTGGCAAGCTAATGAATCTCTTTCGACTATAAATGAGAACAGCTCTATGAGCCACTCTATCATCGCAGTCGTTTAGAAAAGAACAATTTACTGGAAGTATAAACCAGCAGCACACACTTATGTCAACCACTGTTCCTTACCAACAGCATGAGGTTTAACAAGGCCAAATGCCGGGTCCTGCACTTGGGGCACAACAACCCTAAGCAGAGGTACAAACTAGGAGAAATCTGGCTGGAAAGCTGCCAGGAGGAGAAGGACCTGGGGGTGTTGGTTGACAACTGACTGAACATGAGCCAGCAGTGTGTCCAGGTGGCCAAGACGGCCAATGGCATCCTGGCTTGTATCAGGAACGGCGTGACCAGCAGGTCCAGGGAGGTTATTCTCCTTCTGTACTCGGCACTGGTGAGACTGCTCCTCGAATCCTGTGTTCAGTTCTGGGCCCCTCACCACAAGAAGGATGTTGAGGCTCTGGAGCGAGTCCAGAGAAGAGCAACAAAGCTGGGGAAGGGGCTGGAGAACAGGCCTTATGAGGAGCGGCTGAGAGAGCTGGGGATGTTTAGCCTGGAGAAGAGGAGGCTGAGAGGAGATCTTATTGCTCTCCACAACTACCTGGGAGGTGGTTGTAGAGAGGAGGGTGCTGGCCTCTTCTCCCAAGTGACAGGGGACAGGACGAGAGGGAATGGCCTCAAGCTCCGCCAGGGGAGATTTAGGCTGGACATTAGGAAAAAATTTTTCACAGAAGGAGTCATTGGGCACTGGCAGAGGCTGCCCAGGGAGGTGGTTGATTCACCTTCCCTGGAGGTGTTTAAGGTGTGGGTGGACAAGGTGCTACGGGGCATGGTTTAGTGTTTGATAGGAATGGTTGGACTCGATGATCCGGTGGGTCTCTTCCAACCTGGTTATTCTATGATTGTATGGAACAAGGGAAAACAAAAACCTTTGAGGTTTTATTGACATCTCGGAATATCAAGCACCTTCAGTGATTTGCTAAAACATGGGGATAATTTGGATTAAAAATGAGTATTTTGAAGTCTCCTGAAAACGAAGTGCTTGATGACTTAAGGTTTTTGGTTTCTCTTCATGCTTGAAGAGGATATTAGCATCTGTAATAATGACTGGGGTATTAGTGAAAATTCAGTATTCTAGCTGAAAAAAATCCCAAGATAATAAAAGAATATCCTTAGATTGTGATGTTTTATAGTTTTTAGCTTTATTTGTGCTAATTCTTGCATATGAACATGACACTATGGCATGTGCCTGTAGGCTAGGGGAGAATAGCTGGCACTGTGGGGACTCGGTTCTAGCTGGGCAGCGCTGCCTTTTGCCAAGGCTCCTCCACACTCAGTGTGGGCCATGCAGGATGGCTCCGAGGTCAGCTGTCCCTTAAGCATCAGTTTGTCCCAACGACAAGTGTTTATCCAGGCTTTCCTGGTACCTTCATTGGCTCTTGATACTCGGACTGCTTACCATCTCATCATAATGGACTGCACCAGCCTCTCTTTTAATCCTTTTTTTTGTTTAGCTTTATCCAGCCACTCAGTCTTAAGTTGATGGGGTTTTTTCATTCAGCTTTCCTTATCTGGCACAGCATGGTAGATAACAAATTTAACATGATGCAGTGGTGATAAAGCTGTTAAGCAGCCCAAACTCATGCTATTGCTTTCATTATATTAACCTAATCAGTTCTTTATACATTGTAATGTGTCTTCTCTTAAAGATTAGCTTCAGTCATATGCCTTTTGTACTCTTGCTTCTTTGAATATTTGTATATGTGAAGTGTGCTTTCAAAAGCTGGTTTTTAGCCTCAAGTGATGTAGTCCTGCTGTTTATCTTTAAACATTACGGTTGGGCATTTCTTAACTGGTACATCCCGTTCCATATCCTGGGCTACGCGGCCGATGCTTATCGCTCTGTTGCTTATACCGTGCATGACACTTCCCCATTACTTGATTTGCAAAACTATAATTGCTTTCAGGCCTTTATAGCAGTACCGTGTCCTACATTATGGAATCCCTTAATTTATAAAAATGATAGGCAGATTGAGAACAACTATAATGGGAAGATGGAAATGTGATGCAAACGTCTATAGTCCTCATCTCCTCCCAACCTCCAAATGACATGGTGCATGCTTACCCGGTTTTGTTACTGGCTGTTTCACCTGTGAGAGATATTTAGCTTAAGGAATCTTAAAATCTGAAGCATTCAAAAAAATGGAAAAAAAAAAAAAAAAAAAAAGCCCAACCAAAATCCTGCTTTAGAAACTTGAATGTATACCTAAGATGTTCCATTACCACAATATCACATATTTGCATTTAATTGAAGTCTTAGTGAAGAACATGGTGTTAGAGCTCATGGTTTAATATCTGTAGTTACCTAATTTTTCTGATACTGATATTTGGTTACAAAGTGGTATAATCAGAATAAACAGGATCCTTGTGTTCCTATAGCAACAGAATGCTACAATTTAAGAAACTGCTTCATTGCAGCAGATGTATCCCTAACTCTCCTAATAACCTGAGAATTTTAAAACATTAAATTTAAAAATGAGGATCCTGTTTCTTACTTCTGCAGGTAAAATTTGGTTTACAAATTAAAGCTTCTTTCTTGAAGCTCAGTGCTGCTTTCCAGGGTTTCTGAGTTTGTAAAAATACTGAATGTGTGTATTCTAGGAATATTCTGGCTACATAAACTATGGTAGTGGTAGGATTTTCTGTAAGAAATATGGTGTACTTAGCTATAAGGTGGGAGGCATTGCAGCTTACAGTTTCCCTTTATTGCAAGCTGTTGGTTTTTTTTTAAACTAAGTAAAAATGTGTCATCTAAATTGGTTATTTTGATCCAACATAATGACCTGCTCTATAATAGCTTCATTTATTTTTATATATTCCTTATACATAGTAGAGGTGAGACAAGACAGTGTAGAAGCGTCAGCTTTATAGCTCTGAATGTCTTCTACATGTTTGGTAAATGTAATTCTGATGTGTTTTGGTAATTAGGAGAATAGGAAGATAATGTTTCCATTAAAGGGATCAACTATGCATAAAGAAATAGAATAGGAAGATGCATGAAAATGCGTTTAGAGAAATCCTACTTTGTTGAGCAGACTGTATCTGTTGCATATATAACCTACACCTTCTGGCTAGTTCTGAAAACTCTACTGGTGCTAATAGCAATTTTACGTAGTGATACCAACAAAAGAAGTGTCACCTGTCTGGAAGGTCTGGCTTCCTACTGTGAGAATGTGGCTTTGTATTAACCCTAAGCTCTTTACTCATTTGGAGTGCTCTTAGAGAAGAGTTAATTAGAACTTTAATTAATGTATAACTTTCAGAGTTATTTTGCATTTGTCTTTATATTAATATTCTGTTACAGTGAAGCAGAACAAAGGCACTCTCTTCTCTCCCCCTCCTCTGGGACAGTGTGCCTCCATGCTTCAGGACATTAATATTTCAGTAGTCACACTAGATAAAATTGAACAATGGATGAAACCTAATTATTTTTTTTAGGCCTGTGATATGATCTTATCCAGATCCATTTTCTTATATTTTGTTCTAGTGAATTTCATTATAAGTCACTCATTCCTACCTGAGAGATTTCCATTAAAAATCACGCTGGTAAGAAGGAAAAAAAAACCAACAACCAAACAAAACTTGTCTCCCCTTTTACCACTTTTTTTTGATGTGTTCTTTTCCCCACTCCCAAAGTTATTGAAAACAAGAATGAAAATCATGTTTCTCAGCTGCCTCTGCTGCCCCACTTCCCAGCTGTTCTTGCTTATTTTCTTTCTCATTTCTTTCCTCTGTTTTGCACAGATATCCTCTTCTGATGCTGCTCAGCCTTTGGCATCCTCTCCTTCTCTGCAAGCTGCTTCTGAGAAAAGCAAAGCAGAGGTATATTGGTTTTGGGGGTAACTCTTGTCAGGTTACTGCTTTGCACAAATGTTTGCGTTTATGTAGAGTAATTTCACTGAGTTAACTACGGAATTTGAATTGCTGGTAATACTTTGGGTATTTAATATACTTCTCTCCCCTTTGCTTCCTGGACTAGATAAATGAAAAGAGATGATACGATAGGACAGAGCACGTGTGTGATTGTTACCTCTTAGTGTTTGTTTGTCAGAATTCTGATTCTGCTCTAGTTTAGTGTCGCAAAACTGTGAAAACACCATTTCATTCCCAGCTAATGGGCATTGTCCTGTCTCCTCAGCAATAGTTTTTGGTATCTTTTTTTTATATTACTTGCTTGTTTCAGAATCTGAATTGGCTGTTCTCTTCCAGCCATTTAATTCAATCTCCTTAAGACAGAAATAATTCAGCAACATTTCTGTTAACTCGTACTGGTTCTAGTATCCCTTCTAGCTGGGATATGTGTGTATGTGCCAATGTTACATTTACTGTTTAGAAGGGCCTTTGAAAAACTTAAACCACAAGTAGTAGATGAGACATCGTTTGCATGGATTTTCAGTAAACATTGCAATTTACAAAAATAATGAAATACATTATTCTAGAATGTGAACGCTCAATGTTTGGCTCTTTTGAGTACTTCATTCTAAGTTGAGACTGTATACAGTATATGAAATAGCTTATGATCTAAACAGAAATCATGTTTTTTCTTCTAAATACAGAAAGTATGGACAGATGCTATAAATTATTTTAATCCAGCTATATTTAAACATTAATTAAAATTTAAGTGTCAGTGTCATGGACTAGACCACAAGCTTTGACGAATTTTACATGTGTTTTAAATTATAGCTGGAATAGGAGCAGCCACTTAGAATGAAACTTGCCTTTCCTTTATTAACTGCCTCTCTTGGCGCATTCAGATTCAAAAGTTCCTCTGTGTGACTCGTGTGCCATGTTGTTCGAAATGAATCTTGGGGTAAAAAAAAAATAAATTATTTTTGCTTGGAACTTAAGACCAGTATAAAGCCAATTTCATTTTATTATCTTCATAGTGCTTTTTGACTGCTTTTGCAAGTAATGAAACACTTGAGTTGAAGTTCTGACATGAATATATCATCTGAGAAATGTTTTTATTTAGTTTGAATTCTTTTTTATCTAACGGAGCTGTCGCAAAAAGCAAGCATATTGAAATTGTGAAGTGTGAAGATGAAGGAGTTACAGGTTTTCAAGCCCACAGTGAAAATGAATGTATGAAGATAAAGTCACTGGGAATCCAACAGGCTTTGTGAGGCATGGAGACAGAAACACTGGTGAACCATTTAAGTCTTCATATATTCGCTCTGAAGCTCTCAGGGATTTGTTAAGGGCCGTGAGAGGCATTTATTTATTTTTGGTCACCTTATGGATTGTCTGCCATATGAAACTTGCTGTAAACCATCCTTGTTCTTGAAGTCCTGAAGGTAAAAGTTTCCAGATACATTTTCCTCTAGGAGTAAGTTTTCGCTATCAAAACATACATAAAAAATGTTGAAGTCAAAATGGAAATCAGGACATCCTGAAGATGATCATGCGCAAAAACTTTAACTCTACTGTCACTTACATGTATTCAAGTAAACTTAAGACGCTGTGTTTGAAAAGTGTCCTTTTATGACACTTCCAATAACCTTTCCCAAGAGGAGAGGAAAGAGTAGTTGTCTAAGATGTAGAGAAGCTTCCAGAAGAGAAGAGATTAGGCTCGTTTAAATTATTCAACTTGGGAAGGTTGGAGTGAGGACAGGGAATGAAAACTTTTTGGAAAAGTTACTGCTCTGGTAGTATATTTGTGTACAGAACATGATTATGGTCACAGAATTTTGAGAGTCTTTGGAATGCAGATTGGTACTGGGATCAGTGACACAGTAATGAAAGGCTAAACTTCATTTGAAAGGTATGGCTATGCATTTGTAACCTTAGTTCAGTAAGTCTGCAAGTCTTAGGTTATTAGAATGGCCTCAAAATAAAACGCTGCTCTATGCTTGTCACAGTCATACAAACTTTTTCTTGGAATACCTGGCACTGCCACAGGTGAGATAATGTGTTGGCCCCTGGCTTGGCCTGCTATGCTCATTATTGTGTTCCAGCACTCAATGATATCTAAGTCTCTGTTTCTCTTCTTCAAAACCCCAAATTGCCCTTTTCTGCAGTTTTGTGACTGCTGTCACTGTTTCCTGTTGCTCGAGTGACACCCACATTTATGCAGGTGCTTGGTGTGATAGTCTTAGTTTCCAGGACCTGAGCGCTCAGGTTAATGCCTGATGTAGTAATTCACAGGGGTTTGTTGGAACTGGAGTAACCTCAACTGAGTAATCCAAATCCATCTGGAAATATGGTGAAAGTTTTAAGAACTGATTATTTAAAGTTGGGAGCAATGTGTTATACGAGTCCCTCCATGCTCAACTCCTCCAAAAAAAAAACCTTCCATTTTAACCATACATCATGTTGCATGGATTTACAAATAACGTATATTGGATGTTAGAAAGTAAAAAAAAAATACTTACTGACATCAACCTGTGGCCTAGTAAGCTTAATGCAGGTTTTAATACAGGAGTTGCGCAGGCAGTTATCTGACCTCTCATACTTCTTCCTCATAGTGGGAAACTTGCTAAAAAATAGCATTTGGTGGAACAAAGCTATTTCAAAACTTTGAACAGAGAGATCCAAGTGTAATGACTAAAAACATTTAGGAGCTACTATCCCGTCTCCTTTATTGCATCCAGTGAACTCTTGTTCCATCCATTTTGATGTTCAAGGATGCTCATTTTTGCTATACTGTAGTTGTACAAGGTAAATGCAGACAGATTGCTGGGTTTAAAAATCACTACTAACACTACGTTAAAGCAATTGCTTGCCTAAATGTCCACATCTTCTGTACGTTGTGATGCCTTAAGGAATATTTTATGCTTTCCTTCAGTCAGACTGGGTAATATTGCCTCATTTATTCATTCAAAACTAAAATGAAGGGAACTTCTGTAGTGTCATTAGAATGCAATCCAAGTAAGAGGATCTCTTATATTTTCTCGTTCTGGAATAACTTAATGTCTTATTACTCATCGGGTCTGTCATATGGCCCAAGTAAACTTCTTGCATTCAGGAGTATAAAGAGACTGGCGTCTGTCCTAATGACAGAGGTATCTGAGTTAATGGAGTACTTGTAGATGGTTTTTTCTTTTCAGATCTGCTTAGCTTAGGAGAAGCAACACTGGTTCTTTTTCCTTCTGCTTATAAGAAGAAATGCAGATGAGCAGGTAAAATAGTGAATTTATTGAATTCTCGAAGTTAAAATATTTTCAGTAGTACTATTTGAGCAAAATGAGTTATGTCTGGAAGCAGGGCAGATAGAACTATAAACTCTGAATTGAAAGGGAGTAAATGAAGATCTTCACTTATATTCTATACGACTGTGGGCATTCAATATGTTTGCAAATGCATTGTTATTGAGTGAGAGCAAAATGGGCTTTTTTTTTCCCAGAAGGAAAAAGAAAAAAAGAAAGAAGAGAAAAAGAGAGAGAAGGAATCAGAAAAAACATCAAAACAATTAGCCGTTGAAAAGGTAAGAAGAGTTTATTTTTTCCAGTTATTTAAAACTTACACATAGAATTAGACATATACAAGGATTTGGAAAAATGAATTTGTGTGTGTATAAATAGTAATCCAGATAATCCACACGAATTATTTACTTATTGCTAGTGTTCTTTCTTGCATACAGATGTTCATTGACCACATGATGAGGAATATATTTGAGGGAAGAGGGAAGTGATTTAAGATTTGTTAAGATATTAGCTCAGATAATTGAGGATTTAAGATCTACCATTGCTGGTTTTGCTTAGAAAATTTTAAATTTTATTTAGTGCTGTACTCAATACTGTTTTTCTTAAATTATTTTAACATTAATATTTAAATATGGTCACAAACCATGAAAGATGAACAAGTTAGGGTGCTTCTTTAAGCAGCTATAGTAATGCGTAATGAGCAGCCTTAGTGATTTAGGTACATTTAAAAGCACATATATACTTCTGTGTAGAGTTAATATTTTAAAAAAACAAAAAGGGTAATTAAGGTATTAAATACAATAATTTATTCTAGGAAAGACATCCTCTCTCAGATAATGTAAATCTATTGGTATGTTATTTTTTTGCAGTGTAGTCCACAGAATGCATTGAAGTCTCCATCTGTCAGTTTATTCCCCAATAATGCTGTGTTAACATTATGAAAATTGTTGTGTATTTGTACATTATGATTTCAGCTGTATTTCTAGTTCAGTTTTCAAATACAAGTTTTTTATTTTGCATAATAAAACAAGATACAAAAATATGTGCTTTTGGAGGGGGGAAAAAAGCGCCACCCCGAGACAAATATATTTTTTTCTGAAATTTGGAACTAGTTTTAGAATAAGCAAATGCAAAAGCAAACTTTGTTATGATAATTTGCATAGCTACTCTGAGCAAGTGGGAAAGGATATTCTTATTCATATGGTACGAGATGAATGTTTTATTCTGATCCTTAGAACAATAGTCTTTAGTTATAGAGGCTAAAAACTTTGCTGTGGTTTGCAAGTCTAAACTTTCTAAAGTCCGCAGGTATAGTTTTAATCTGGGAGGGAGAGAGTTCCCCTTTGCAAGGATGCTTGAACCTTGCCACATGGCTGGGAATACTTGGTTAGGTTGAGGAGAAGAAAGACTGTAGTTACAGCTGAGGGACTGCTCCGATACTTGAAATACAAATCAATTCAGTTGCCACTGATTAGATTTACATTTGAAATGTCGTTAGATTACCAGCTAATGATTAAGCAAGTAAAAAGAAGTATTTTGATTTTAACTGCTTGTACTACAAAATCTGGAATTTGGTAAATATATCTGCATTGAATAATAGCACTGTTGTAACAGCTGCGAAATGTTTGAAATACTGCAGCACATTTTATTTAATTATTAATGTCTCCGCATTGATTGCTCAAATGGAACTCATCCATGTGTCATCTTTTTAATTTAAGAGATTTTTTTAAGCTTGAGCTTTTCAGGGCTTTTAAAGATCATTCAAATAAACTATTTTCAGACACAGCCTGATTTTACTTTTCTACACTTTAAAGGAAAGAGATCTCTATCAAATGTTTGTGTTTCCCTTGGAAAGTATTGGTGACTGAAAGGACCAAAAGATTTGGTTTTATATATGGAGTAATACATTCCTGCTTTTGTGATGTGGTTCTTCATGGAGCTGAAAAACATTGTCATAATAATGGTACACTTCACATCCAGTTAGAGACGGTCAGTAGGGTATTTTAAATATTGCATGTTGAATCAGTAGGGAAATGCTGACATCTTGACCACGTTTTATTATGTTTCAACAGCCATGTCAAGCAGTAGATGGCTATTTATTCCAGTTGTCAGCTTTCTGGAAACAGATTATGAAGATTTTTTTGACACTTCATATGTGAAGTCTCTGGTTGTCTTTATTGCAGACATGGTGTATCTCCAGTCTAGACATTCTAGGCTTGGGAAGTTAACTATGACTAAGTGAGCATTCAGTTGGCAGTTCACCACCATTCTGAGACTTCCCTTGATTTAAGTAATTCAAGCAACTATCCTGAAAAAGAATCATTAAGGATAGAAAAAAAAAAATTACAGGCTTTAAACTAGTAAAAAGTTGAAAATGAAGCTATAGTAAACTTCAGATCTCTTTACAAGTGTCAGAGACTTGTACAAGTCTTAAGTTCCTTGTGTCTTCTTTGTTATATTGCATTTAAGTTTCTTAGCTCTTGAAGTAAGAATATGCATCCGAAGAAATTAAAATATTCACATTCAGTTCTCATATTTTGATCTCTGCTTCATAGAAATGACTAATCTGCTCGTACATCTGCGTAAGAGCCTTTCTCCGGTCACTCACGTATTAATGTCTAAATGATTTCTGTTGCATTTTCAAATATTGCAGAAAGCTTGTAGCATTGATTTTGTAACCTGCATTATTCCAATGTTGCATTAATGTGTCAGGTAATTATGGCATAAAAGATGCTTTGTTGATTAACATGCTTTGATAAGTAAAAGGAACAGAAAATGATTCTGAATTGATTTAACAGTAGTGACATTTCTTAGTGAATCTCCTTTTTGGTGAGAATCATCAATGTCCTTAAAGCGGGTTTAATGGGAGAAGTTTTTTGTGAATGTTCAGGTTGGAGACATGATTTCAGATCCAGAGCAGAATTTCCTCAAGATGAGAGAGATCTGCAGAACAGTGATCAGCAAGGGTATCTGAATATTTTTCTGTGCTGTTCCACTTTCAGTGATAAAGTGACTGGGCAGTTGTTAGTGTAACAAGATCCTACCATGTCAACTACAGATTCAGGCTAGTCCAATGATCAGCATTTTACTGGAAGCAGCCACTAGTATGATGATCTGCAGAATTCTTAAAGAAAATAAGTGACATTGCCAAGCTACTGGCAGCTGTAATGTTTTTTTTTCAGTCTAATTGAAGAAAGTTGAGAAGCTTGCGTAACTCACCCAGGGTCCTTTCTCTCCCTGTGCTATTTCCACAGTTAGAGACTTTGAGTTTCCTCAGTGCTTATGCTTAAAATAACCTTATTTTTAAAACTTTGTGGTCTTGCCCAGTGCTTCAGCAGCTGCTGAGGAGCTTTCCCATCTCCTTTGCACAGCTGAAGTGAACTTTCCCAGTTCAGCCATGGTTGTGCTTACTGAATGAGTTCTCTATTCAAGAGCAGACTAAACCACTGACCTCCTTTTTATTTTTGGTATATCAGCTGAGTGGGATTTTTGTTCATCCTTAGGTAATCGAATGTGCTCAGTTTACAGTTGTTTGCTATTTGACTTTAAAAAGAACACATAGCCTGTATATTCCACTCCCAAAGCCTCATAGTAGTTTTCTGAACTAAAACTTAAATTGTGCGTCATTTTAGGTAGTTTCTGCTCATAGCACAGAGGAGCACTTTAGGAAAGCTCCATGCTGCTGCTTCACACAGTGTGTTGGAGAAGACTCTGTGTGCACCCTGTCCACCTGGTACCCATTCTCCATTGAAATGAAACATAGAAGGGAAGGAGTTAGGATGTGGTCACGTTATCTTGGCTGAGGGATCAGGACTGTGAGGGACGTGGCCAGTGTGTGATCTGTGGAGTTTGGGTGCCCCAAGAATAAATGGGGCTGCTTGAAGCTGCAAAGAATGGAGTGAAGAAGGCTGTGTTTGCAGACAATCAGATGCCCCAGACAGAATGGTCAAAAACTCTTTATGCATTTGGCAGAACTTCTCTTAAAAGTGGGTTGCATTAGGGATATAATACCTAATGTAGCAAAGTACTTCCATTGCACAATATTTGATTGAGAGCAGAGAACTTAGATTGAGGTGTGTGAATGTGACTTTGTGAATTTCAAAGTGACTAGGACAGTTTAATTTTTTTTCAAAACGCACCTTTTTGTGTCCATCTGCAGTACAAATTCAGACAAAAAAGGCATAAATAGATATGATGGCTTGAGTCTTTGATCTGCTCCAAAAGTAAATGGGGAGAGAGCTCATATGCCTAGAACGTTCAGATTTTTAGAGGCTTCAACTTTTTATAGAGGGTTAATTTTTAGATGAAGAAAACCTGATGTATTTCAGTGCAAGCAACCCAGAATTAAGCCAGAAGTGATTTGGAAAGTGATCCCTGGAAAGCTTCACAAGTATTTCTGATATCCAAGGTGATAAAGTTCAGCTGAGTCCATGCACTGAATGCTTGGGTTCAGCACTATTATTCTGGCTTGAGCTTGAACTTGAGACTTAGTTGAAGTTAGAAAATTGATTCTGCTTTAGCTCAAACCAGAACGACTATGTAGATTTCTGTCATGTTTATTTTAGTGGTTTTGAATGAGTTGAAGACGCTTGTGAAAATATATTGTGATGTTTTCACTGAAAAAATAGTACATAATTGAATGTTGCAGATATTATGAAAACACATCTAATTTATTGAAAGTAAGCCCTTTTGAGACAGACTGTGTTATATTGAGACAGAGAAGTTAAATGGTTAGGATGTAAAGAACAAACAGGTATTTCTTCATAAACTACTTGTGGTTTTGCAAACTAATACTGACATTCAAAGTTAAGACTGTTTTCATTTTGCTGAACATACCAGGATGTTGAACATTTCTGAAGGATTGTGGCATTTAAACTTCATTAACTGAAGTACTATTTGACACTGTAAGTTTAGGGTTTTTCATTGTATTGCATTTTGAGTTTGAAATTGGCTCTTGTTTGTATATAAAAGTTGATTAAGTGACAGGAATGGTTCACTTAGAGGTTATTTTTCAATAGCAGAATATCAAATGCTGGAGTTTTTTTTCTCCAAAGTGGAGACTAAGTGGACAGCTTAAACTAAGCAATAAAAATTAACTGCTGCCTCTGAGTCAGCTGGTACCAACTGGCACCAAATGGCCAGTGGAGGTACTACCGCAAAAGTATTTGCGATTAAAAGTGCTGGAAAACCCCTCAAATACAAGTGAAAGCAAGTTCTATTAGCAGTTTTTTCCCTTCATATGGGAAAACTAATGTGTCAAATATTCCTTTAACCAATAGGGAGAACTTAATGTGGCTTCTTAGGTCAATGGTTTTGTTTGTTTTCACCCAAAGACAGCTAAAACTCCCACTGTCTGGGCAAGTAAGACAAGAGGAACTATTAGTTCCCATTAGTCCTCTGGAGATGTTCCTCACTTTACCCAGGGTATTCCAAATTACCATTCTAACATTTTCTACAAGGAGAAACGAGTTGGAGCAAATAGTGCTCTGGTGTTCTTCACTTCTTTGAAACTGAGTAGCATTGTGAGAATATGTGGAAGAATAAAAGCCTGCAGAATTTTTGATGTCCACTTAAACAACAGCTTGGTGTAAGTTATGTATTTAGGGGTTTACTTTTCAGCAGGAGAAAGTGGACTTTACAAATATTGACCTAAATGATAATTCGAATATAGAATTACATTCTAAATGTTTTCTTTACTTTGATACCATATTGATGATATATTTGCTAAATCACTTTCATAGTTGTGAATTATATGAGTAGAAGTCTAGGATGATGTGATTTGCTTTTCAAAGTGATTTCATTTAAAAATGTTTTTTCTTTATACAAGTTCAATTTTTAATATAAATTTAAGTCCTAATATATAAGCAAGTGACTGTCAGAGGAACAGAAAAACAGAAACATGCTTTTGCCCTCTGGTCGAGTACGTAGCCTTATTTATATTCTTAGTCCTTGTTTTTAAATTCAGACTAAGTAAATATGAGTAAAAGCTCAGGATTTAGGGCTCCATGGTAAGGCATAGGACCTGTTTCCCTGCCTCCTACCCTTGCAGAGGCTGAAGGGTTTAAAAGCTTCTTCTCTTAGTCTGCATGGACTTGTCCCAGCTCAGTTTTACATTTCTAATCATGCCTTTTAATTCTTATGGAAGAGATCAGATTATTTTGGGTTCTTTGGTTGCTTCTTATGTTAATCTGGAGAAAGGCAAATCAAATTAGATTCTTCCCAAACCTGTGCAATTCATTCCCTTTGCAGTTAACAAAGGAGTCCTTATTTGTGAGAATTACCTTGAAAAATAGTTGTCTTATTTAGTGAAATTAATCTCTTGTGGCTCTTATTACTTATTGAGAGTGGTAGACAAAGAAATTAAGAACCAGATACTGCAGGTATAAGCAACGGGAAGAAAACCCTTTTCTGTCACATGGGAAGAAGTGTACTTGTCTTTTTAGTGTTGAAAAAGGAGTCAACTTCCAGGAGGGGTATAATATTTTTTATCTCAACCCAGTGTGTGTTCTCTGTATCAGCTTGATCCTCTCAACTCTGGTTTGCAGCAAAACAGTGTTTTCATGTTTGGGGTTTTTTTTTTAAATCTTTAGAAATTGAATCTTTAAACTATGAGAATGAGCTTAATTTTGGGCTGTTTTGGTTAAATTGGCCTTTGTTTAATTTGCTAAACTATTTTTAAAAAAGGGTATTGTTATGTGTGCTTAGTTTTCAATGATCCTCAGTTATATTTTTGCTCCATGCAGGGTCAAAACCTAAACCTGCTCTGGGTTTTCAGTTGATTATACTTATTAACAGGTGATGTTTTGTCCTCGTTGCTTGTGATTAGCTTCACTTTTTTTCCTCATGACTTTGAGACAATTACGAAGGCAACATCTTACTATATATATGTGTACTGAACAAAATAAAACTGGATGTTCTTAAGTAAGTGTGAACTAAATCAGCCTTATTCATGGGTGGTGTACGACCAAGACTTACTCATTTGAAACCACAGGAGCAGGCATGACTGAAAGTGCAAATATACAATCTCATCTAAAAAGTTTTGTAAAAATTATAGTGCTAGTTAGGTGATTGTGTAAAATCAATCAAATGTGCAATCAAAAAACATGACATTTTTACAGATGTGGTACTGGTAAATGGAACTGAATATAAAGAAGGCTAAGGATTGGATGAGATCAAGTTGATAACAAGAAAAAGGCTTTTAATTTAAATAATGTCACTCAAAATAATAATCTTACCTTGTTTTGAATAATAAGCTTCCTTTGTTTTCCTAAAATAATACAACTATTGGAGCATGAGCAAAGCAATCAAGTGTCTTTGTGTGTTCTGTTTCATTTTACTGTGCCTAAGCTAGAATGTGCTTGAATTCTCAGAGGAAAGATCTCACTCCAGTGTGTGACCACCAAGACAGGTCTGTGGTGTAGTGGAAGGCCCTGTCAGATGCGCAAATCTTACTTAAAAGTAAAGATGGTAATTCTATTTTCCATAAAAAATAATTTTACATGCCACTAACAATATTAAAAACTCCAGCGTTAGCTTAGGATTGAAATTGCTTAAAAAACAAGGAAATAAAATACCATAAGAGATTTAAACAGGTCAAACACTGTCATGCAACTTTTAGTGTCTTCATTGACATAGGTATTGATTGCATGCCTTTTTATTAAAAGGATTAAGAATATTTGTACCGTTGAATTTATTATGTTTTGATAGTTGCTTATCACATTAGCATAGTGGCACAGAAAAATGTATGGCTCTGGATTCCATCCTGATATGTCATTACGTCTTCACAAAATCAACTCAAAGGTATCTGGAAGATAGCACTGTAGCTGTGGTAGAGGCAGCATCTCTTAACACGGTTTGAAGCAAATGGACAAGTTTCTCACTCTAGAAAATTTTGTGAGATGATAATTATGGTAGAAAATTAAGTCACCAGTTACTTAGTTGTTCAAATAACTAGCATCTCTTTAATGTTAAATTGCTTATAAATCAATCACCGTTAACCTGTCTGCAATCAGTTGCCTCCTGTCTCTGTTGAAAAAGCTTTGCAACTGGAAGAGGTTATCTTTTCACTTTTACATGAAATCTTTCTTTTATAAAACCGGCACCTGCGGCTGGAAAACGAGGGCAGTTCTCATGCTGGTTGTCAGTGTACTGCTGCAAAATGAAACGCCAATTGTTTCGCCTCTCTGCTCAGCAAGTGCGATATCTATCCCTCTGCTTGAGGATACTGTACTTCACGTCAGAGCAAGGTACTTCAGGCTTGTCTGCTAGGCTGATAGTGTTTGTTAGAGTGTGTAGTAACATGGGTAGCTTCTGCTCAAGGTAACCTACACACGGGGCAGAAAATCAACCCCCTCCTTGCCCGCATGCCTCAGGTGTAGCTCCACAACAGGTATGAGGCTCTCGATGTGGAGGATGGACCAGAAGTGAACACAGAGGAAGATGCACCCACATCGGAGCAGGGTCAGAGACCAAAATGGTGTAAATGCTGTATTGCTGCATCTGCCACAAGGACTAATAGGAGAGTCATATTTGTAGGAGACTTGCTATTGAAGGGGGCAGAGGGTCCGATATGTCGAGCGGACCCCACTCACAGGGATGACTGCTGCCTCCCAGGAGCCCAGGTGGGGGATGTGGCCAGGTAACCTCCCAGCCTGATTTGATCTACAGACTACTACCCATTACTGCTGCTCCAGGTGGGAGGGATGAAGTGGCAATATTACACAAGACAGCAACATATGAGGATTCCAGAACTGGAATGTCAATGGCTCAAAGTGCAGATGGAGATCCGTGACAAGTGGTGTCCCTCAGGGGTGAGTGCTGGAACTGGTGCTGTTTAATATCTTCATCAATGAGACTGACAGTGAGATCGAGTTTGCAGATGACACCAAGCTGAGTGGTGCAGTTGTCACACTGGAAGGATGGGATATCATCCAGAGGGACCTGGACAGGCTGGAGAAGTGGGGCTGTGAGAACCTCATGAGGTTCAACAAGGCCAAATGCAAGGTCCTACACCTGGATCAGGGCAATCCGCAATTCCAGTACACGATGGGAAATGACATGACTGAGAGCTGCCCTGCAGAGAAGGACTTGAAGGTGCTGGGGGATGAAAAGCTCCACATGAGCCAGCAATGTGCACTCGCAGTCCAAACGGCAAACACTTTTCTGGGCTGCATCAAAAGAAGCGTGGCCAGCAGATCAAGGGAAGTAATACTGCTCCTCTATTTCTCTCTTGTGAGACCTCATCTGGAGTATTGTGTCCCAGTTCTGGAATTCTCAGCATAAGAAGAATGTGGAGCTGTTGGAATGGATCCAGAGAGGGGCTACAAAGATGATCAGAGGGCTGCAGCACCTTCTACATGAGGACAGGCTGAAAAAGTTGGGCTTGTTCCGCCTGGAGAAGAGAAGGCTCAGAGGAGATCTTATAGTGACCTTTCAGTATGTGAAAGGGGCTACAGGAAAGCTGGAGAGGGACTACTCATAAAGGCTTATGGTGATAGGACGAGGGGGAATGAGTGTAAACTGGAGAGGGGCAGATTTAGGCTTGATATAAGGAAGAATTTCTTCACCATGAGAGTGGTGAGGCACTGTCCCAGGGAAGCTGTGGCTGCTCCATCCCTGGAGGTGTTCAGGGCCAGGTAGGATGAGGCCTTGGCAGCCTGGGCTGGTGGGAGGTGTCCCTGCCCATGGCAGGGGTTTTGGACCTAGATGATCTTTAAGGTCCCTTCCAGCCCTAACTATTCTGTGATTCTATGAACTTAAATTTCCTGCAAAAGACACTTTTTTTAGAAAAAGAGCACTTTTGTTATAGTTAATGATAAGAATGTGAAAAATACCTTCAGAGGGTAGGAATAAGAATGGAAAACAATGCTGATGTGGGATTGTTTTTTCACTGTGAGCTCAGTCAGTTGCCGTGCTTGAAACAGCTTGTTCTTGTCTGGAGATGTATGAAGAAGGAATTACAAATACGTACCCCTTAGTTCTGATTGGGTACACTAATGTTGTATTATGTATGATTTGAAAGAGTTTTAGAAGGAAAATTATGAAAGAAAACAATTTGATGAGGAACTTGAACTAATGTAGCTGTGTTATTGTAATCTTGCCCAAACTAATGAGTGCAGTAGAAATGGAATGGAAATATGTAAGCCGAGTTCGTATAACTGTAATATGTAATTCTAAAACTTGAAAATGTATTTAAAAGAGCTTATAAAAATGCAAACTATGTTTATTGCATTTCACAGCTTGCAAACATAGGTGCATGAAAACACTTCGGCCCTAATGCCATTAATGGGTATTGTAATGGGGTCCTGGATCAGCTGCAGTTTGAGATGGATCTGCCTAGATTTTCAATTCCTTAATGACTTCTAAAAGATTTAAAAACTGGATTTGCTTGGATTAAAAGTAGAACTCTTGGATTTTATCTAAATCAAGTTCCATGATAAGATAATATGAAATCGGAAAAGGGTTGATAAACAGCTTTTCCCTCTGCCTTTTGTGTCCTTGTAAACAGGTCCTTAATTCTGGGCTCAGATGTAGTTATTTCAAAGATATAAGACTGCAGCAAGCTCTGGTCAAATCCTTGCCACTAGAATCCCTAGAAAACTTCTTTACATCTGCACTCAGACTGTGGGCCTGTTCTCTGCAGTCTTGACATCTCTGGCTCAACTTCAGGTTCCTACTTTTTGTTGTGACTGTTACCTAGCAATCATCTTGCAGTCCTGTGGTGATTTTCTTCAGGTGCCAAACTTAGGAGAAAGAGCTTGCCCTCTTTTTCTCAGATCCATATTCTAAACCTGTCAGCTTAAAGAAATGAACATACTTGAAAATGAATGCATGGAACTAGTGTTTCAAATGTGGTTATTACATAGATTTAATACATGATTATAAGACATATTAAACATTTACTGTCTGGTATTTTGCCATAGTCTCAGCAGTAAGTTAGAGAGAAAGACGAGGTCGTTTTAGGAAATTAGGCTTCTGCAGTTGTGTATTTTGTTTTGGGCAAGGAAAAGGTGCCTCTGAGAATGTCTGATGCATATGCTGGAAGGAGCTTAACAGATTCAGGCAAGAATGAGACCTGAAAGGTTTTAAGCCTTCTTGGACTACAATGAATAAAGTAAATGAGATCTGAGCTAACATTTTAAATTTAGCTAAATTGGTGGTCAAGAAGTAATAGCAAAGGAATAGTCTTGTTCCATGTTCTATAGATATTATTAACCTATTGGTCTAGACCCAGATAAAATCATATTAATGGAATGAACTGTCTGTTAGTTATGCCATGAAGTTTTTAATTCAAATGATTAAAGATATCACACCTTTTACATAATCTTGTGTGAGTAATTTGCCCTAGCTGTGAAAATCTCATGAAATCTATATACTCAGATTTTTAAAGGGGAAGTGTAGATGATGTTTTCCTTTGGGAGTGCGTGATTCATGTGTATGGAATCCTATTTAACAACAAAAACAAAAATGGCAATTCAGTGTAAATGCCTTAAATCAGCTGACCTGCATCAGTGTGAGTTGTTCAGTGTCTGAGTGTGATTCATTGGACTAGTCAAAATAGATGCTTAAATAATAAACTTACATTGTCCTCTTGGCTTAGCTGTTTGTTTGAGGTAATTCTTGTTTTATAAATAGGAGTGGTAGCAGCATTTGGTTGATGTACATTTTTTTTTCTCTTTATTAGAAATGCATCATTTTGCTTGCAGAGTTGCTCTAGTCTGTACAACTTTGTAATGACACCACTGCGGTATCTTGTGGTTCACTGTTGCATACTTATTTTCTGACTTTTTTACTAGTTAAGCAAAACAGAAGTTCATCACTTCCTAAGTTTTGTAGAGTTTCTGAGTTTCTTCAGATTAAGTTGCAAGTCTGAGAAGAATGCCAGTATTGTATACAAGGGTAAATAGAACAACACATTTTACCTTTAACATGATTAAAATTCAGTATTATGAAAGGATTAGTTTTTCCTTATTTACTTGTAAGATGCAAAAGCTGTATAAAGTTCTTTAAAAATTCTAGCATGCCTATGTAAGTAATGCTTTAAATAGATATGTATGAAACTAACTTGTGTTGTAGAAGTATATGAGCTGTCAGGAGAAATCCTATCTAAAAACCTATTGCAAGCTTATAGTAAATTACTAACATTATTTTCTCATTTGGAAATTCTCAAATGTTTATGCTGTCTTGCAAGTTTTGTTGCAAGCAGGCAATGAAGAATCCAATTACTTCATGTGCAAGGCATTTCTTAACTAATAAGAGCAAAGGAAGATTTTTGTTCAGTAACCATAAAAGCGTCTGTGAGCTCTAGTGAATAAACTGGAAATTGCTTTGAAGTTAGAAGTGCTTTTCATTGAATTATTTGATGGATTTTTTTGGTTTCTTAAAGCTTATAGTTAAGGTAGGGTATAGAAATAAGAAATGCATGAGTAGGTCTGGTGTGTGTGAAACTGAATTCTAGATTCATGAGAATTTTTCATTGAAGTAGAAAAATGTGTAGAGAAGTAGTTTTGTGTGTAATATTTAAGTATTAATATAGAAGCAGCCAACTGTACTGGACAGTTGATGAATCGGATTTTTGACAATGACTGATATCTTGCTTCAGAGTAAGAGAAATATCTCCTGTAGTAACTTATGACTGCTCTGACTTAGGACTTTTTCTGCTTCAGAGTTGTTAGTTACATGGCTTATGTCTTGCACCATGTATGCCACCCTTTCTAATACTTTCAGGTAATGTGAATGAAAAGTCTAACACTTCTGATAAGCCTTCATGTATGCTGCCTGTTCTGTCAACCGAGCAAGCTGGTGTAAAGCTTTCCACTTTCTTCTTGTCTTCTCCCACCCATCATCTTCTAAACCTAGTAGCCAAATGTGCATATGGGTACTGTGCTGGGAGTCATGTGGTGTTCTGCAGAAGGAGAGCATGGGTAGCATGAGCAGTAGACCTCGTACCATCCTCTTGTGTATATGAATTTAACAGGTGTGTGACTGTCAGTCATGGTGATGCTGACCCTCCTTTTTGTCTTGCCCATGGGATAACCATATCCCTGGAGACAACATCACATGCACTGCACTGTAATCTTTGTATGGAGGAAGGAAAAGGATTGACTTGACAGTGCTCTCATTATTTTTCTGATTTTCTGAGGCAGAATGAATTATTTGTCATGGTCATCTCCAAAATAACTGCAGGAACGATGTAGAGGGGCTCTTTATCAGGGAGTACCGTGATGGGACAGAGAGTAATGGTTTCAAGCAGAAAGAGGGTAGATTTAGATTAGATATTAGGAAGAACTTTTTTGCTGTGAGGGTGGTGAGGCACTGGCATGGGTTTCCTAGACAAGTCATGGATGCCCCATCTCTTGAGGTGTTCAAGGCCAGGTTGGATGAATCTGAGTAATCTGAGTAATATAGTGGGCTGTGTCCCTGCCCATGGCAGAGGGGTTGGAACTAGATGATCTTTGTGGTGCCTTCCAACCCAAACTATTCTATGAGGCTATGAACTGGCTGAATAAAATGTGATTAAATACTGGACTGAGGTACTGAAATTCCTACAGTATGCAACTTATGTTTCAGGTGTTAATGCTCTTCATAATTCCACCTTTTGCAGTCTTACTGTCTCAGTCTCTGGGAGAAAACATAGCTGCTCATTTCAGGCAGTGGGAGTTTACCTTTGGGTGAGTTTACTGCAAGTCCATAATGCTTGGATTCAGGACTTTGAGGCATGTGTGCACTAAGCTTCAATGGGAAGACAGAACTTAAGAACCATTATGATTTGTAGGGCGAGTTCCATAAATAGGTTGATTCGATTTGCTAATGTGCTCCTTGTATCTGCTTGGCAAAGTCTAGAATGCTAGAGAAAGGTAAGAGAAGCTGGTTATAAAGAAAATAGACCAACCGTGGTGACGTATTACTGTCTCTGTGTTTGTAAATATGTGTGTGTGTATAGTTCTTGAATTTATTAAACAAGGTGCTTAGAGGGTGGCTTGTTTTAACTAGCAAAATAAAGGCTGATAGAAATATGATTGCATAAAACTAGCAAAACTGAAATGATAGAAGTATTAGAAGTGTTATGTCAGTATTGCAGGTTTTGATTGGATGAGTTCACGAGGCACAACTTCATATGGTATGGAATGTCCCTTCAGTTAGTTCTGGTCAGCTGTCCTGGCTATGTACCCTCCCAATTTTTTTCTCACCTCCAGCCAACTCATTGTGGGGGCAGAATGGGGGAAAAAAAGAAAAAAGCCTTGATACTGTGCAAGCACTGCTTAGCAATGGTCGAAATGCAGCAACGTTATCGAACTGTTTTAGCTGCAAATCGAAAACAGAGCACCACAACTCCATCCCAGCCAGATCCCTGCAGGCAATTTGTTTGCCAAATATATGCTCTAAGGTATATTTCAATTCTCTGATTCTTATCAAAGAAATGTCCTTATTTACTAGAAATTTTAATTTAGAGTAACATAAGAAAGAGAAATCTGTAAAATCAACCTTGGAACTTGATATGTAATTAACAGTGTTGCTTGCTGATTTATTAGGTTTCAGCTAACTCAAGAAAAGCATGTCACATAAATTAGGTTGAACTGGAGTTGTGTTATTAGTGGTGCATTGAAAGCAATGCATTGTGAGAGTTCAATAAAAGGTAATAATGGTTTGTATAAAATTGAGCTTTTTTTTTTAAAAATTAAGACATCGTAGGGGCAAATAATTATTTTTTTTTTTCCTGCTAACCTAAACTCCTGCTCTCACCCTGTTTTTCAAATTAAACCACTGATAACTTTTATTGTTTCACAAAATGGGCAAAGAAAGAATAATAGAGAAGAAAGAGCAATGCAGCATTAAATGTAGATTGAATTAGAAGATCCTCTTTCATAATAGAATAGAAAACTCTCATTTTAGGTAAATTGGGAAGTTTTCTACAATTATGTTTGATCTTGTAAGGATGTAGTCAGAACATGAGAAAAAAAACCTTCCAAAACTTTGGTATGAACTTCTGTAGTTTCTCCACCAAAACCTGGTGAACTGCAAAATACTTAAAAATCTTAGAGGTGAAATAGTAGGAAAACAAACAAGATTGATTAAATCATAGCCAGTACCTCTGTAAATTGCAAGAAGACTGGCTTGGTGCAGCTTCCACTAATGAAGTCGTCAGCTTGGTGCGAATCTAATTACATTACATAAAATTAAGGCAGGCTATGCACTTGCTCACTTCAGAATTATAACAAATTACAGATGGACTGGTCTTCTTTAGGGTAATCAGCTTCTGAATACCGGTGGTGGTGGTTTCCTAGCACAAAACAGGTAATGTCGATCAAGTTCTGAGGTGCAGATATATGCAGGTTGCCAGCATACGAATTCCTGTCCACAAATTGCAAGCCAGCTGTTTCCAGCGAACGTGTGTGGAAATTAAGTGAAGATCCAGATATTCATTTCTGTATTACCATTTCATTTAAATAGAAAAGAGATTATTATTTTTGTCTATAGACATAATTTCTCACCTGTTCATTTTGCTAGTTGTAAAGTCACACAACGTTCCTAACTATTTTTTAACTATCTGCTCTATAGATACTGAAGGGTGATTTATCTTGTTACTTAAGGGCTACTTATGGATCAGGTTTTAGTGCCATGTTGTCAGAGTACGTTTTAAGTGTAATGTAGATGTACTGCAGGCAGGATATAGATGTCGGTTGATTTGGGTGTAAAATTGAGAGTCAGTCATCACTGGATAGTAAGTAGAAAACTGAATCAGAGCAAAAACTTAGAAGGAAGCGTTTCCATGATAACAGCTTTATCCATTTTTAGTGCATAGCCACATATATTTGTCTTATGTACTATTAATAAAATACAGTATGAGTCTTAGGAAAATGTTATCCATGTAACTATCTAATATATTGACAATTGTTCTACTTTCTAAATATGAAGTAAGAGTTCAGGTATTTTATGAAGGAGTAGCATTTGTTTTAGTCTCCTGTGTATCACACAGTCTTTTCAGAAGAATAAAACCAGAAATTCTGAGCAGACAACAGAAGAAAAAGCTACTTCTAACCTTAGTCCATTCTTTCTTGATACCTGTTAAGTGCTCTCCTTCCCATACTATCAGCATCACGTGCCTCTCAAGGGTTCCTTGTAGCAACTCTTACCTCTCCTGCAGTAGAATTTGATTATTTTCCCAAGTTTCCTTTTATTAGGTATGGAGTATGAATATTGCATAATATTTCTGCAGGAGATACTTGCACTTAATTGCTGAAGCAATCTGAAGAGCTGCTAGTAAAATGGTCTTTTGCGGAGAGCCTCAGGAAGAGGCTATGGTAAATACAGATGAGAGAAAATCCAGTAAGAAGGAATAACTACTAGTAAAGAAAAGGGTTTGTAGATACAAAACCAATCGTGAAATAGTGTTTCTATGCATTAGGCGTCACACCACCAAAGATGGATGAGCTCCTGAGAAATCACAGTATTGCTTTTAGCCCTATTCCACTAGGAAAATTAAGAGATTATTAATGAGTACCTGAAAGCATGGAAGGCCTCCGCCATGGCAAAAATGTCTGCCAAGAGTGAATAAAATAACAAACAATTCCTGTGTGCTGTATCACTTGAGAGAATCACAGAAGGACTGAGGTTGGAAAGGGAATTTTGGTCACTTAAAGCAAGTTATCCGGGCCCATATCCAGACAGCTTTTGAATGTCTCCGAGGGAGGAGACTTCACAACTTCACAGTCGCCCTCACAGTGAAAATGTGCTTCCTGATGTCTAGATGGAGCCTCCTGTGTTTCAGTTTGTGCCCACTGCCTCTGTGCACCACTGGAAAGAGTCTGGATCCAGCTCCTGCCCACTCTCCCTCTGTGGATCTGTATACATTGATGCGACCCCACTGAGCCTTCTGTTCTCTAGGCTGAACGGTACCAGATCTCACAGCCCATATGAAAGATGCTCCAGTCCCTTAATCACCTTCGTGGCCTCTCGCTGCACTTGCTCCGTTCTCTCCATGTCTCTCTTCTTCTGGGGAGCCCAGAGCTGATACAGCACTCCAGGTGTGGCCTCAACAGTGCTGAGTAGAGGGGAAAATCACCTCCAATGACCTGAACTTTGTTCTGGTCTCAGTTTGATTCAATGATATTTGCAATTAGACTGTTTTCAGTAATCTCAGATAACCGAGGCAGAGAACATTGCTTGGTTTGAATAGGTACTGCAAAGTGAGAAGAAATGTAAAGTACAATGTAGGGGCCATTGGTGGCAACTATGAAAAATGGAAATGTAAAGCCTGTAACACAAAGATGTTTTGATGCTCTACTTTTTGCAAGGACAACTTTTCAGAAGAATGTACTAGTACCATAAGGGTAATTTTGAGTGAGAAGCTGTTAATATACGATGCAAAGTAAATATATCTAGGAATTGCTATAATCATATACTTCACTTAATAAAATCACATATGTTGCTAAGCCAACCTTGAATGTAAAATTGTAGCCCCAGTAACTCTGAAGACTGCACTTGGAAATGAGTGCACAAATTGTGTCCTGTACCTTTCTATTTGGCTTTTAATAGCAGATTTTTAGTGCTATTTTTAGTTCATTGAATGCTACCTAGTCTCTTATTTTTATGCAGCCTTTTTCCAAAGGACACAACAAAGAATAGTTCATCTAGTAACGGTGTCAGTACTTTAAAATAATTGCTGTGGAGGTCAAGCAGACTAGTAATAGAAACCGAGATGAATTGTAATGCAGCAGGATTCCCAGACATTTGTCATGCTGTTTTGCACCACTACAAAATGCGGTAATTTTTAGATAAAGCAAAACACTAAATTAAACATTAAATTTAAGAAATGTCACTGCCTTGTTATGCATTTCTTTGCCTGCTGAACACTTCTGTGCTCACTGTGTGCAATATTTAGCTTTAGCATCTCTAAAGACCACTCTGTACATAAAGCTTAGTCATGTATGAGTCCTGTTGGAGCAAAACTACTAAAAAGAAATTAAATATCACATTTCTCTTTGTTTGGAACAAAATTTTCAAGTGGCTGCAGTATGGCATCTCTTTTTGTTCTTTTCTGAACATTTCAACGCCTTGTTTGTGCCACAATTATATAGGCTGGATAGGACCTCTGGAGGCCCCCTGCTTCAGATTCAGAAATATGGCATGTTTCTACTACAGAACGCTTTAGTAAGACATTCCTTTTCATTCTACCTTCTTTGAGTGGACAGCAGTACAGTCAAGTAGCCCTAAATCCATGGGGGCAAAGAGAAAACAAGCCTGTCTTGAGAGACAGCACGGTAACAGGGGATTATTAGGTATTCTTAAAATAAAAATAATTACATACATTGCAAGTTTCTCATTCTAACTCATTCCATTAGTGCCAATCTTACTTGTAATTTATGCCTAAGTTTAGGTGACTTTAGAGAAGTCTGTGTCCATCTCTGAGTCATGGTAGATCTTAAGCACCACACAGGCATCTTCTGAATTTGCACAAAAGCCCTCGTATGTTGCATGCAACATCCTAAAAAGAAAAAAGGCATACTGAATTTTTTAATTGTTTGAAATCTCAGACAGGAGGATAGGAAATTCCAGCAACTGGTGAGAGAACGAAGGGAGTAATGTAATATTGCAGGTAAAATTAAGGATAAGAGGAAGGTTTTCTGTTTCAAATAGTTGCTGAATATTGCTTTGTGTGACCACCATGGTACAGATGAGGTATTGGTAAGTTGTTACGCGACTAAGAGCTTTATCCATTTTTTCAGACTGACAGTGTTTTGGGGAAAACTGTGTAGATTAAGGGAGCTAAATAGAGCTTTAAGGAGAAAATCTCCACCAAGGAAATGAATAGCGTACTAAAATACAGAAATGTTTCCTGTACTAACAAGCTTAATAATTTTGCAGTTTTTCTTAAAGTAACTAACTATTAAATAACATTGGTTTACGTATTAGCAAGGGAGCAAAATCTGAAAGAAACTGCTAATCAAGAAACATAGTACTGATATTAGAAAAGAGTGTCTTAAAGGATCTTAATTTTAAGAAATTCATAGTTTTATAACTTGTATCTTCTTTGCCTTTCATGATGAAATGAAAATATGCAATTAATAGTTATTGAAACTGTTTGTTTGAGAAGACAGGAAATGAAGAGGTTATTCCTACAATATTTTAAAATTTTTAATTTGAGTAATGAGATTAATTTGCAACAGGAGTAAGTACTAAAGAAAAGACAGTGCTATTTGAACTCTTATCTGTTTAGTTCTTGCTTATGTATGCAAATTGTTGTGGTTTCTGTGAACAGGTTGCACTGTCTTTTTACAGCTTCTGAGACCCATGGTGTTCATTACAGAACTGGAGAAAAACCAAACATGCAAATTTTTACGATAAACTCCGTTGTGAAATACTCTCTTTTAATTCTATTTGATGTTCATAATAATAATAATAATTAAAGTTTTATGGCATTTTTACTGAGGTATTATCAGCCGTAGAAAACTATTTTGAATGGTCACTTAAAAAAAAATTCTTGATACACTAAAATGTACTTCAAACCCCTACTTTTTTTCTCTGCAACAATGGATAGCATTTGGCATCTGTGCTGTTCTTCAGATACCATGCTCAAAAATGAATGTTGTAATATATTTTAGAATTAGAAAATCCATGGCATATTGTCCCAGCAGCTTGTTTCCAAATAGTTTCCAAATATTTTTAGTTTTGAACAAGATATGCTTAAGTCAACATAAGGATTTTTGGCAAGAGGAAGCAAGCATTTCTCTGAGGCATTAGCAAGGATCAGTTTGAGTGTGAAGATACCTTTTCCCTGTAGCTGCAGAGTTCAGTTCATCGCAGCTTTTTCCTGGAGGTTTTCTATGGAGACTCGCTCGCACAAGAGGAGCGTTACTGTGACAGTGGCTTCTGTTCACTTGGCCCACCTGTGAACACTGTTGAGTTTCCTCACTTCTCTTAACAGACACCAAGCTTGTTACTTTTTATCCCCAATTTGCAGAAAAAGCAAGTGAAGGATTATCTAAACGAGGAGAACTTTCTACCTGTGTTTTGAAGTATAAAGTTTTCCTAATACTAAATACTAAGATTTAATGACTTCAGCAACCTTGGGAGCCTCAGTAAATCTGTCAAAGTCATGTTATGGGGAGTGAAGCAGGTTCTGTTGGTGTCAGCCCAATGCCCAGCATGACAGTGTTCTACCATCGTTATTCAGTAATCTATTCTAATTAAAAGCTGTACTCATTCATTAACCAAACCATAGTGTTGTGATAAGTACAGAGTAAATGCATATTAAATGCATACAATAGGATGCATTTCTCATGTCGCTACTATAAACCTGTTTTTATTCATTTAAAAGCTGACATGTTGATGGATTCAGGTGATAAGGCTGATATTGGTATGAGAATGATAAACAGATTTATGAAGTCATTTTCATAATCAAATGTAATGTCAATGCCATCTTACATTTGGAAGTCTCTAGGCAATAAAAGATTAGGAGTTCCCTTTTCCAAAGGAGAATAATGCTGTTATTTGCATTCAGGTTTACAGAGGAAAAGCTCATGAACGCAGACTGTGTCCATTGGTGCTTACTATCTATAAAGTCTGCATGTTCTGCAGATGCTGTTTTCTATATAACGTCATTAGTCTGCTTCTATTTTTTAAATATAAACTTTTAAAAACTTGAGGATTTTGCTCTTTAATGCTGCAGAACTCTCAGAGTTTGGGTGCTGCAATTTGTAAGTAAAATTAGAGGCAGCTTCTTGCCTAGTGCACGGTATCAGCGGTTCAGTTTAAGATTTGGGCTTAATTTTAGCCTATCCTAGCATTTAGTTTTATTTTAAAATTTATTACGTACCAGTGAAGGCTTAAGGATAATTTTTTACACTTGTGCCACGTCCCTTATGACCATAACTGCAACTTATTTAATGACAAATCAAAGTAATTATGATAAACTAATATAGAAAAAGGGTTTTTACTTCTAATATTGGAGCAACATCTTTAATGTGAGTTTTTTAAGCATTGTATCTTTGTCAGAAATCTTATTTGTGTTTGTTTTTTTTCCTTTAAAGCCACAGAAGAAGGAAGATCAGCAATCAGAAACCAAAGCAAGTCCAAAAAAACCATCAGAACCCACTATTGACCTCTTAGGACTTGGTAAGAAATACACAATTACTTGTTTTTAAATTGAACACAGATACATTGTTTTATATTTTAATAGATAAACTTCTGTTTTCTTTGTGCTTACTGATAAATGAATTTGAAATCCATGAGACTGAGTCTATGAATTTGAAAGCACCATAGGGATGTGGGTATATCAGTACTGATGTTTTGCTAAGGAGAGTAATGAGCTCCTATGGGAAGGGGAAATTATCAGAGTGATCTTCAAAGAGTCTGTGGATTGTGGTATTTCAGTGTTTATGCAACAAATATACTTTTTAATGAAAATGCTGAGGTGATAGGATTGTAGATCTGTAAAATACCTTATATCATAAAATAGTTAGTTAAGTGAGCTGTCTGACTGTATCTGATGAGAATCTTGTATAACTTAATACACTCGGCTCTTCAGTGTTGTGTACTGAGAGTGACCATCGTTCATTTTTATCTTACATGCAATTTATTTTCCGACCCGCAGGTAACTAGGTATTTGTCTTGTAAATAGGCTGGCTTGGACTTGAATCATTTCATTTGCACTCTCTGGCTATGCTGCTATTTTATGCTTTTTCTCTGTTTATTGAAGGCCGTGTTAATAAAATCTATCTTTCATTTATCTAGAGTTGCTATAAGTGTGTTTTTTCAGTTTTATAGAATCTTAAAACGGAACTGAAAGAATGAAACATTACAGTAACTATTTTTGTTTCTTTTTGTTGCTCAGTGTTAGGAAAATTTCCCAGGAGTTGTGAGTGGATATTAAGAGTATTCAATTTATATCAACATAATGGTTACTCTTAAATTTCTACATAATTTTTATAGGGTATTGAAGGCAGCTAGTAGGTCTTTTAAATGTAAATATCCTAAAGACTTTGAGGAAAATTTTGGGGGCTTAAGGTATGAATAATGTTGCAACAAAACAATAAACGTCATCTCTGTTTTAGAAATCATGCTATTATTCAAAATGCATGTTATTTTCCCTCTGTATATAGAATAGCTGTAAATTAATAGTTTTTTACTGGTTATATGTGTGTTGTGGTCCATATCTCATTCCATGTAATCTGCTTTCATAGGCAACCAAATCTTAATTAACACGGTAGAACTTAGATTACGGATGTAGGATGAACCTATTAAAAAGAAAAAGGTAATTTAGACTTAATGGAAAGCTGATTCTCCTTTATTTTCCTTTAGCAGACCAACAACCTAATTAAAAACTAGAATTTAATCAATATGTGGTTTAGAGATGGCTAGGCTTTTGTATCCTTTTAGTCATGATGTGAAAAGAACCTTAGTAACACAGTTTTATGATATGTTAATGAACTTGGATTACATAGGCTAACTTGAGATGCGATATAGATAGAGTATTATAATTAGTGTTCAGCAGCAGTGCTTCTTCAGTGAGCTATACAAAGGGCAAAGTTTATCATTTGTATGTTAGAAACCATAATTTTAGGGGAGGGAGTGTTTAAAGATCTTTTAAGAAACAAATTGAAAGGCAGTGTAATAATCTAGTAGCACTTGGAATCCACTGAGCTGCAAATGAGATATGTATTAATAAGAACAGAGCTGCATATTTCATTTGAAGAGTTGTCTTTTAATTAAAGCCTGCAGCAGACTATTTCAGATAGTTTTAAACAAAAGAGCACTTCAACCCAATATATCATAGAACCATGAAATAGCCCAGGTTGGAAGGGACCTTGAAGGACTATCTGGCCTAACCTGTGGGAAGGTGAGATTTATCTAGCATCCTGTCTGATCACATCTTGAAATCCTCCAGCGATGGGGACGCTACCACATACGTGGGAAGGTTGTTCCGGTTGTTCACTGTTTTCTTATCTTAAAATGAAACATCTCCTGGTGCAACTTGTAGATGTTTCCCTCTGTCTTCTCCATGTGGCTCTTTGTGAGGAGAAAGCCTCTGTCCTATTTGTAGCTGTCTTTTAAGTACTGGCACATTAGGATGGGATTCCTCCCTGAGCCTTTCCTTCTCCGGGGAGAAAAGACCTTACTCCTTCAGTCTTTCCTTACAAGGCAAGTTCTCCATCCCTTTGACCATCTTCGTGGCCCAGATTTGGACTCTCCAGTCTGTCTGCATCTTTCTTGAATTGTGAGGACCAGAACCGGGCACAGACTCCAGGTGCCTCTGTACAAGCGCTGAGCAGAGTGGCGTGTTCACATCTCTGTCTCCATTAGTAACGCCCCTGTGGATGCGGCCCAGAATCCCATTTGCTTTTGTTGCTGCAGCAGTTTGTTTGCTGCTGATCAAAAAGTTTGATATGTCATATCAAACAATATTAAAATGGATACAGTTGCATAGCTCACTCTACTTACTGACTGGACACAATTCTAATGAGGTTTTGTTCTCCTAGAACTTCAGTTCTGCAAATGAACAGTAGATTTTACTAGGGCAGATCAGAGTTGCTTGTGATAGCAGATTAAGTAATTTTAATGAATCACAATTCATGCTAGAATAATTTGGGCTTTCAAAACAGCCTAGCTTTTTGCAAAGTATTTTCTTGAGTCATCCTCAGTACGAGCATAGGGTAATTAACCTTGAGGTCATTGCTCTTTTTATGTCAGTTACATTTATAGTAGTGGCCCCATCAAAAGGTAAACAACCTGTAAGATTGGACTTATCCAGTGAAAATTTTAGCTGGGAGAGATAATTTTCTAAAAATAAATTGGGTTTTGTTTTTCTTCACAAATTGGAAAATTCTCAAGATAATATGCCTAGCCAAATTGTACCTTTAAATCTCATAATAGCAGAAGAGACGTAATATCCTCAGTGACTGTAACTATTGTGTTTGTGTTTCTTCTGGGCTTATTAAAATAGATTCATGTGATTCCCTTGAGTTTCTGTCTAGCAGGTTTTTATTGAGATGCTGTTTGGATATTCACTTTTTGATGATCCAACAACATTCATGGCTTTTGGCCTTCTGATTCAGAGGAGATTTAAGCTGTGTACTCCACACGCAAAAAGGCAGGGAAGTGAACATGTACAACCTATATATTCTTATGTTCTCTAGAAATAATCACTTTAGTGCTCTTGCTATGCAATCCCATATTCCTCCTCTGTCTTCCAAGCTGTGAGAAATCACAGCCTGTTTCTGTAGGCTAAAGCTGAAGCTGCTTTTGGAATGTTCTCTACAATTATTTGGATCTTGTCCACAGTGAAGGATTGTGTTGTTGAAAATGCAGAGACTTATAATTGACTCTAAAATCAATAATACAGGATTTTAAAATATTTATTTTTTATAGGAGTGTTATAAGAAATGTTTTTCAGTTTGGAATTCACTGTGTATAAACTGTAGTTCTTCAGCATTTAAGTCATTGCCAAGGCTGTATTTTCATCTCTTTGGTGTTAACCTTGTGCTCTGTGCTCCTTTTAGGGATTTTGTCTCACAAGGTGGATGTGTCCAGTTATGCTAGATAGATGTAAATACAGTTTTTTAAAATACTTGTAAAAAAATTATACAGTAGCTATGGAGGATAGTGGCAATCTTTTCTTGGATTATTGCACAAGAAATTTTGAATCATTCTGTTCGTCAAGGTATGTCATTTAGAAATTGTTTTAGCGTCCAGGAAGAAAAAGAAAAATTCATGTAGTTAAACTGTATTGCCTTAAAAAATATCAGAAAGAAGGAAAGTGTATTTTACATATTCAACATTGTTTACTGTGTTTAGATATGCCCTTCATAAGATAGAGAATTGCATATTCTGGGATAACCTTTGTAGTAAGTTACAGTGAATGACCAGAAGAAGAGAGATCTATTATGTTGTCATTATTAACTGAATGTGATGTGTGGAGCTTTCATCTAACATGGTTAGAGGTGAAGTATGATATGCCAAATGCTACCTGTCTACTTGTATGGGGAAAGTAGTCTCTGAAGGAATTCTGTGAAGCTTTGAGAGCTTAAACATGGTATGAAATGTAGCTGAATGTGGCATAACTGAGAAATGTGTCTTTGTGGGTACTGTTTGGTAAGTACCAAAGCAGCATAGTTGGTCATAAGTTGGAAGATGCTTTGAAGAAATAATGAAGATACATTTATAAGTACATAAATACCACATATGCACATGTATGCTTTTACCTGCTGAAATGCTCTGTGTGGAATCACAGAATGGTTTGGGTTGGAAAGGTCATTGAGTCTGACTCCCATGTGCAGTGAGTAGGGACATTTTCAGATAGATCAGGCTGCTCAGGGCCCCATGCAACCTGACCTTGAACGTTTCCAGGGATGAGGCATCCACCAGCCTCTCTGGGCAAGCTGTTCCAGCTGTAAAAAATAACTTCCTCCTGTCTAGTCTGAATCTGCCCTCTTTTAGTTTAAAATCATCTCCCCTTGTGCTGTTGCAGCCTTGCTAAAATGTTTGTCCTCATCTTTCTTTTAAGCCCCCTTTAACTACTGAAAGGCTGCAATAGGGTCTTCTTGGAGCCTTCTCTTCTCTAGGCTGAGCAACCTTAACTCTCTCAGCCTATCCCCACAGGAGAGGTGCTCCAGCCCTCTGAGCATCTTTGTGACCCTCCTCTGGCCTCATTTCAACAAGTCTGTGTCTTTTCTGTGCTGAGGGCTCCAGAGCTGGACACAGCACTCCAGGTGAGGTCTCACCAGAGTAGAGTAGACAGGTGGAATCCCCTCCCTCAACCTGCTGGCCTCGCTTCTTTTGATGCAGCCCAGGACACACTGCTGGCACATGTACTGTTTTTCATATACCAGCACCCTGAAGTCCTTCTCAGCAAGGGCTGCACTCAGCCCCTTCATCCCTCAGCCTGTATCGATACCAGGGGTTGTCCTGACCCAGGTGCAGGACCTTGCACTTGGCCTTGTTGTATGTCATGAGTTTTGCATGGTCCCGCTTCTTGAGCTTGTAAATTTCTTAACTTTTGTAGTATTGCTGCTATGTTAAGGTAAGCAGTGTGTCTACCCAAAATGAGAACATTTACAACCACTTGAGGCATACAGCATTGTTCGTTTTCTAGTTTCATGCATTTAATTTTAAGAAATGTTATATAAAAATGTCCTCCCTATGAATGCTTTTTCACTTCTGTAAAATTTTTAGCAGCAAATAAAATTTTACTGATGCAGTAAATCATTCCACAGTAATTTTGGACAAACAAGCCTTGTTTATATTGTTGTCATGGATTTTGTTTAAAGTATTGGACTATTTCTCTCAGTCCTGCCTTTCAAGTAATTTGGTGTAATAAATAATCATATGCATACTCTCCCTCTATTGCAAGTCTTGCTATGGCTGTCTTAAATGATTATATGTGTAAAAATACATGGCATTTTAGGGACAAAGTTCTTGTAGATAGTTTGCCCCATAGAGCTTCAGAAACATAATGCAACGTTTAAGAGCAGATCTTCTTTCTTACTGTTTCCTTTTCTTGCTGTCCTTTTGAAGCTTTTTACTGTTTGTTCTCACTGTTGGTACTGATAAATATACCAAGAATTAATGGTGTACATGAAAGCTTTCATAACAAACGGCAGCACTGAGCTGGAAATTGTCCTGTCAGGCAAAATATGTACAGAAAAGCACTGTGAAGGCAAACCTCACTGGAACCCATCACTTACTAAACAGATCCTGGTAAATAGCTTTTGTTTCTGCTATCAAATTTAAACAAGACTTCCTAATCTGAAATGAGAAGCATCATCTGCTGTTGCATGGTGTGGCAGGCAGCAGTTGGGTATTATCTGTCATATTGTCATGAATTGTAAGAGGAGAATTTTTGGAACCACATCTCAGAGCAACAACGAAGAGCAGCATCTCTTGACTCTCCATGTTACCTTCTCTGGGTGTGGAAGCTCTGCCTTACCTATGGTCTCATTGCGACGGCTGCTGCCACATCCAATATTTCATTCCTACCTGCAGATGCGTTATCTAGAAAACTGAAGAAGTACTGTTGATTAAAAGTTAGTTGCTTCACAGTAATCCACATGCTTCACAGTTGAAGCTATGAATTTATCAAAATATTCAGACAAGCCTGTATAATTTCATCTGATTTTTCCCTGTTCCCTGGAAAGCCTACAGACTTGTTTCCTTCTGGCAAATATATGCTACCTCTTCTAATGATTTTTTTAGTGGCAGGCAGCAGAAGTTGGATGAAAAGTAATAGAATAATTTAGAACTCAGAACTCTGCTGGAATGTCTCTCTTGTACTACAGTTATATTAAAAATGAGGAGGGAAAAGAAAGAAGTGCTCCCTAATTCATGACCTGGTACGCTGAAATTGAGAGTATCTATAATCTTTATGTAAGAAGTGTGAACTATTATATCAAAATACAAGTCTGTGTATGCCTCCATGTGTATATATTTTCAGTGAATTTACTAATAATGCTACAAGTTCTAGACTGAATTGAAAACAGTGTTCAGTTACTTCTATATTCTAAAGTTTAGCTATTTATAGAATCTTATATTTTGTGGAGGAGGAAATGTTTTCAGAGTTGCTTTTTAATAGATAAAAATATTCTCACTACTGCATTTCTGACAAATCAGTAAGACAGGATGATCTGTTAATACAGACTTAAAACCATGTTGTAAACAGTAATTCAAAATGTCTGGTTTCTGCATTGATGCAGATAGGGAAATATTTACTTCTAGTGTGAAATTGAGTAGGAGATGAAAGCTATGTACATTACCAAATAACACTCTTACAGAAGCAATATAGTAAAAAAACTGGGGGGTTGTAGTATGAATTTATAAACAGCATATTGAATAGTTGAAAAATACCATGTTCTTGCAGATGTGCTCTCTTGTGAATGCTCTAAGTATGTAAAATGCTTGTTTTAGTAAATTATTACATTTAAGTTTTCAGTCATATATATTAAAATTCTTTACATTCAGGGAAACTGAACCACTTTGGAACATGACAGGAGAGATAATTTTTAATACATGTGCCTCACTGAGAAAATGAGAACACTAAATTATTAATTCCAGACAATCCTTTTGCATGGAAATTATGCACAGTTCATTCCTAAATTTATCTGAAACAGTGAACCTTTGGGGATATGTGTTTGGAACTGCCTGTCTGCATAGTGACCTCAATTGAAGGTTGTTACTTAACCTGCTTATTTACACACATCTTAAAGCACTGGTGTGGATAGAGTGGTGGAGCAGATTTTACTTGCAGTCGTCAGAACAGAAATAATAGAAGAAGGAGACCTTGGCAGCTAAGATGTAAATAACTTTGTTATAATCATAGATGAGTTTGTAACTTTGCTTTTCAGAAATTTTGGAACCACAACCCTCCCAGCAAGTCAAATCACCACATAGTAATAAAATTGGCTGAGGTGGCTACTTCATTCCTGTGGTCTTTATTCAAGCCACTCACTGTTTACTCAGCGCAGAAAATGTAATATTGCTAAGCTGTTCCCGTGGCCATTTTGACTTTATGTAGTTTGGATCTTAGTTCTTTCAGACAGCACAATTATGCTTACAAACTTTGCACAAGTTTGTGTAATAAATATACTTGCTGACGTTCAGTTTCTCACAATCATCCATTGCTTTGTTCTTCTCATATCTCTGCCTTCAAGGTGTTTTGATTTTTGTTATTGGGTCTGCTTGCTGTTGCTAGCATGCACAATTTGGTCTCAATTTCCCATTGACATGAAGCAGATTTGAGCTATTAATGTTCACGTTTGATGCTAACTTAGAGTATAAAGTGATTTGTACATCTAAAGTAGTCACAAAAGCAAACATATAGCTCCCAAAGAATTGCAAACCACCCTTCTGCTTGGTTGTTTCACAATTCCTTGTATGGAAAAGGTGTACCAAGTGCTTAAAAAGATGCTGGGGATGTTACGTATACTGTCAGCTGAAAGGTGTGGTTTCTGTAGCTATGCCATGTTTCCTCTACACACTAAGGCCAAAGGTTAACATATCCACAAAGGACTGAATTCAGATAGACGTAGATGGTGGTAGCTTCTGATATATTCTGTATGGTCAGATTTTGACATTCCTGACTTGCGTGTCAAGTTTTAAATACACAGCAGTAACAGTCTTAATCTTTAACATAAATAAATACGTCATGTAAGGCAGCTGAAGCGGGGAGGGACACCCACACCTTCTATCGGAGTTGGAAGCAGGCAGAAATGAGAAAGCATCTCTGAATGGTGATCTGCTCAACAGGCTGTTGCAGAATGCAGTGCCTTCTCATGTGAGTTAACAGCCAGAAATCTTGTCTGTGATAGTTTCCTCAGTCAAGTGATTTCCCAGCTGGTGAAGTGACTGGTGCTTTTTACTGTTTCTGCTATTTTGTTTCAGCTTATCAATGTCCTGGGCTGCTGGGAAGGGTGAACTCAAGCTGCAGTGACTTTGTGTTTGGCCAGCGTAATAAAGAATTATAATATTTGACATGCCAGGAGATAAATCTTGCTGTAGTTGGCGAGTTATTTGTGTTCTTAAAATAAAAAGTAGAGGAGAGCAAAGAGAGACCACCTTTCTAAGGAACGAACTTACTCCTTTGTTCTGTTACATCTTTTTCTCCTAGAATAATAAAATACTGATTCTTCTGTGACTGTTTTTTAGCAGATGGGAAAGAATGTTGCAGTTTCGTAGAGATGGTATTGTATTATTCTAAATAAGCACTGGAAGCTTCCTATGATTTGGTTATAATTAAATACTGCATCTTGACCATGCTCTTTACTAATCGGATCAATTCTCTGTCAGCATTAAAGTTATAGAAATTTTAAAGTGCCTAGACCTCACATCTGCCTTCAGCGTTATGTGTTTCTCTGTGGCCGTAAGGCATACGTTTCTTGTGTTATCACTAAACTGTTAATGCTGATATTCCAGTGACTGACCTCTGCTCTTGAAATGGATCTTTTCAGTCGGGTAGATATCTATCATGGGTGTAGGACACTGGAAAATAACTTCTTACAGTTTAGGAGGAGGAGGAGGTATATCTGAAATATATTGCAACTATTTTTTCAATGTCCTTGATGCTTTTAGAAGTTTGAAGGTGTTGATCTGTATTCTTTTGTGTTTAAAATTTTGACTATGTTGCTACGTTAGTTTGTAAATATATATCTGAAGTGTCTGATGGATATATTTTAAATTAGCTACCTATATGTAACTGTGTGACTTTAAAAACAAACAAAACCCAGTCCTTTAAATTAGATGGAAAACAAGTTAAAATTTAATTTACATAATCTTACTGTGAATAATGAGAACAGTGGATCCAATACATGAAGCTAGTATGAGATTTGTTCTTTAAACATGCTAAAACATCAGGTAGAATTGTTTTATGATGTTAGTAGTAGGTTTTTTAGTATTCTGTAATCTAGCAATTTTAGAATACTTACCCTCCCATGATATACAAAGCCGTTCCGTTTGCTATGGCAATGTTTTGTTTGAAGAGAGAGTTTTGACTTAATATCCAGCTAGTTTGATCTACCAGAGAAATCTTACTTCTGCAGCGAGTATTGGATACTTCAAGACTTAGAATAACTTCTTCTTTTGCCTATAAAAGCTTTCTTAGATTTGCTGTTAACACCATGCAGTCATCATAGTCCTCAGCAGAATTTGGGCTCACCTTTGTGTTTCTGCGCTCTCTGTAGTGGCAACTCACTTGTGATATACTTAGGAATAAAATTTGTTAGCCAATTCTTCCCTCTTGTTCTCGGGCAGCTTAAAATCAAATGAAAAACAGTTCTTTGTTCCTTAAAATTTTTTTGTGATATTTTTGTCTCTACATCTTTTAAAGTATATTCTTGCAGTTCTTCTTGAAAGGATAATTCTCCAGCTCTTTTTTTGTCCTGCATGTATTCAGTTTCACCTAGATCACTAAATGTATTCATGTGTTAAAGTGGCTACAGGCACCAAGCCTGCAGAAGGTTAACTGCACAGAGCAAGAGCTGTAGGTTCTTGTGGATAATTAGCCCTGTGTGCCTGGCTGGGGTGTTCATGTGGAGCTATTGAATAAAGTCCATGCAAAGTACTTTTGAAAAAGGGAGAAGGAAGGACTTTTTTCCTAATGCAAAGTTTAGCTATGTACCCTTGATTATATTTGCATATCTAGAATAACTTTGTGGATTCTAAAATACAAATTTTAATTCAAGAACACAGAACGGTGTATTTTTTTCTGACTCATAGCTACCAAGTTTGAGCCTCCTCAGTAAGACATCTGTTTAAATTCTCACTAAAAATGTTGGTGTGCTCGAAAAAGGCACTTGAAAATTGTGTAATACATACTGATAAGTTGGCGTGACTGTCCTTAGGGAAGTGTTTTAAGTGTTTTGTTTTGGTGGTGGTTTTTTCCCCTGAGGCACACTACTACTATACTGCCTTTTTAAGGAAAGAAGCTTTTACAAAGTCTGAACAATACCACAGTCTTAAAAATGTCTTATCTCAGAAACTGAATGCACACTTGGTGGGGACAGGGTAGGAGGGAGTGAACAGATATAATTATTCTCATACTGGTAAAATATTAACAATTTTCACCTTAAATGTGATTCTGCTGTCTTTTTAAGATGGCCCAGCTGAAGCATCAGTTACAAACGAAGGCACTGCTGCTGTCACAGCACTGAATGATGACCTGGATATTTTTGGTCCAATGATCTCTAATCCTTTACCAGCAGCTGCTGTACCTCCTGCTCAGGTAACATTTACTTAGTTATATGTGTGCGTGAATATGTGCGTGCATGTGCTTATTTCCCCTCAGGAAATTGTTCATTCACACAGAGGGAATGCATACTTCTCAGTATTCATGACTGGAGGCTCTTTAGCTGCAACAGCTGTATTTTCTCACCTCTTCAAGCTTCTGTACTGCCTGGATATAGAATTAGGAGGTAGTGGAGTCTTCCCTTCTGATTCCCCCTGATTATACAGCTAAATTGGATTCTCTCCTACCCTGGTGAATGGTAGTCATATTTTCTTATAGTTTATATTCTTTTGTCTTGTTTAATAGGTATTGCTGAATATATTTTTGCTTGATGTTCTCAGGTTGTTGGCCTTTAAGTCATACTTTTTGAGGATGTCTTATTACTTTGTGATGCTGGTGCTTAGGAAAACCTACAGCAGATACTCTTGTCTTAAAACTACTAAAAATTTGGAGTCTCAAGCTTCATACTCAAAGTTGGGGATGGATATCAGTAAAAACTAACACTCTTTCCTGTGCTGATCTGCCTTTTGTCTCGTCCTGGGACTTGTATGCCTTTCTTCCTCAGGGATGGGTAGCGTAACTCCTCCATCTGGACCATTCCCTCTCTTATAGCCGTACTGGTTTGGAAGACACTCCATTGCCATGCCTGTTTTTGCTGAGAAAGGCAGCTTTTAGATACACGAAGAAAATGCTCCTTCAAAGTAGCTTTCAGCCTCAAAGAATGAGATGTTGGTGCTGAATGTAGCTGGTAGAGACTGGAATACACGTGTTCAGGCCTCTTTATCCAGACTGGCTTCTGAGAGAGATGCTTTGGAAGAGTGCTACTCCCCATCTATGAGGCCCTTTTAAGGTAATTTAGGAGCTCATTTTTGCAGGTTTTCCGTCTCACTCAGCTGAACCAGAAAAAACCTCTCATGTATTATCGAATTTATGTTCTGGACTTGGGATCTGTGTTTGTTTCTCATTATCTACTGGTCTTTGCAATATAGAAAATTGAAGGGGTGATGATAGAAATGAATTCTGATTGAACTGGCATATCTTAACTCTGTTTCCAAATCTTCTGTTGGTCATTGTGGTCACCTCAAAGCAAATCTGTGTTGTTCAAGGGATTTGATTGTAATTTCTGTTCTTTATCCTTTACTTGCCCTTCCCCTGCCTGTTGCTGAGGGCTGTGCAGCAGGCTAGGTAGAGAATGAAACCACATTTCTTTTTAAACATATTATTACAGATAGAGCAAGTTTCCTGATGTGCCTTAAGCCACCCATAAATAGTGAGGGAAATGAGCTGTATACACGCATTTAGGTTTGGATATATTAGTTAAAATTGCAAAGGAAATTGCTGGTATAAATTTTCTTGACTCTTCTGAATGTCTCAGTTCAAAATACCAGAAGAACAGAATCTGAGTGCTTGTTGTCTGCTTTCTATCGCCTTATGTTAAAATTGATCTAGATGAACCTGTAGAGCTAGGTGTAAAAAGCAGCAGCTCATTTCCAGCTTCCCTGAATTGTTTAATGCATCCAATTTGGGTGCAGATTGAGTAGATTCAAATCCAGAATCGTGAAGTTTCCACTTGGCCCCAAAATAAGTTGGCCAGTGGTAGCAACGCATGTCATGGATAGGGCTGAATTCTGGTTTTCCCCCTTTTGTGCTTTCTGAAGCTGGAAGTGATTTCTTCTGTATGTGGTTAATGTCTGCTCAGAAGAAAAGATTTTTAGGCTACTATTCATGTTGACTAATTGGTCTTCTCTGAGTTCGTCCAGCATTTTAGCATTTGTTTTTGTTCCATGAACAAGTGATGTGACCTGCTGGTTAAACAAGTGATTTAGCTGTAGAATACAGGAGATCCAAAAGAAGGGTAAATACTTAAGAGTGAGAAAAAGCTAAGTAAAGGGTCGTTCCCTGGCTGCTGAAGGTTGGTGGTGGGTTAAGTTATGGGCTGGTTGCTAAAGCATATGGAATGATACATATTAGCAGTTAAAGAACGTAGATAATTTAAAGTGCATTTCTACAATAAAGATTTGCTCACTGGACCTTCCGCAAGAAGTATTTTGAAATCTAGTCTATCTTTTATATGCTAGTTTCTAGATCAAATATGGCACTTTCTAAATGGATTTAAAAGTGGTAGAAAAGATAGTATTATTCTCAATATCTGGTAAGTCTCACCTTGTTTATGTACTAGAAAGCACACACGTGTTTATTTGCTGCTTACAAACCAGTCCAGATTTTAGTGACATTTTGCTTTTTTCTGAGCAATGTAATTGGGAGCAGCAAACAGAACTTTTATCTCATAGTCCTTAAGGCATATTACAAGCTGTAATTCTTGATTATCTTCCATTTTTAATCAGTTATCTCAAAGAAGATGTAATATAATCAGATAATTTCCCCAGATAAGAGATGGGGACATGTGTTGGTAGCAGCAGATAGGTTTCTGATGCTGATTAAATTGAGTTGCTTGGTAAACTGGGCCAAAGGGAATATATTGTTTTGCTTTAGGGTTAACCAGGCCCTGCAGGCTTTGCATTTCAGGACGATCGTGTCTAATCTGAAAACTGATTTTGGGCAGGAGTTGAGGGTGCCTCTCCTTTGGGAGTGCTATGAGTATTTTGTAAGATCTTTCAACTTGTAATATAGATGAAAGTTCTATGGAATTCAGAGTCAAGAGGGATCAAATGTTGTAATAGTGTGGCACAGTCAGATGCTTACTGTGATGTTCTGCATAGCAGATGCTTCTGGGATACCACAGGGAGATTTCTGAACATTGAAAGAAAAGGGAATTTAGTGGTGCTCCTCAAACTGATTTGTGGAAGCAGTGTATGATTTGATTTTTCACAGGATTGCTTTTCTTTTCCACCTTAATCTGCATGGCAGCATTTAGTACTAAGTGTACATGTTTTTATGGTGCTGTGGAGCACAGAAATGTCTGTTTGAATGTTTTATTATGAGACTGAAACAGCGTGATGTCCACAAGCCTTGGTATTTATGACCGTTGACATAGCCAGGACATGATTTTTCAAAGGAAAACAAAAACATTTGCTTTTCCTTTTTCAAGTGTGACTTGAGCATTCAGGATCATATGTGCTTTTATCCTGCTTTCAGATATGTCTTTATTACAGTTTTCAAAAACATTTAGAATATTTCCTCCACTGTTCTGTATAGCTGGATACTATAATAATTCTTGAATTTGTAAAGAACTGGTGAAGAGTAATAGAATTAGTTACTTTTTTTTCTCTAGAATTTTGCCTATTGGCAAACTCAAGGGAGTTTAAGAAGATTTGACTTGCTCCAGCTCCTATTGTAAAGCTAGGTGAAAGGCATATGCTATAAATTATAGAAGGAATGGCAGCAAGATGTGCCAGGGTAGTTTTAGGCTGGATATTTGGAAAAGGATCTTCACTTGGAGGGTGCTGGAGCACTGAAACAGCTTCTCAGGGAAGCAGTCATGATGCCAAGCCCGACAATATTCAAGAAGCATTTGAACAGTGCTCTCAGACACATGGTGTGAGTGTTGGGGTTGTCCTGTGCAGGAACAGGAGTTGGGCTCAGTGATCCTTGTGGGTCCCTTCCTAGGACTCAGGACATTCTATGAAATGTACACATTTCAGGAAAAAAGGCAGGTGAAGTGAGCATAGTTAAATTATAGGTATTAGTACAAAGGTTTTTATTGCTAAACGTTTTATAGAAACTGAGCAAAAATCTCTCATTCCTAGGTACACTGAAAGCGGTTTGCTGAATTGTTGTAGCCAGATTTAAATTTCAGACTTGTACAGGTATGTCCTCCAGTGAAAATGCGATCTTCATACTTCACTGAAACTTTTAGGAAGGGGAGAACTGTGAGGTATTAAGTTTGAATGTATTAATTCACTAGAATATTTAATATGTATCTTTCTCCAAGCAGGATAGCAAAATCTAGCTAACTGAAACTTTTTGGGCTTGTGTGTGTGTGCACACATGCACCTGATTTGGGAGCTGAAAATTGGTTAAACGGCTACAAAAGTGTGTTTTTGTAGAAATGGTTTATGTTCCTCATGATTCACATCTGACAGTCTTTCATGGAAAGTAGTAGTATCTTCTAGATAACTAGATGTTCTTAAATACTCATTTTCCCCTGAGGCCAGGAGGAAATTATGGTACCTACCATGGTTCCATAGACCAGCAGTCAAGCTTCAACTTGTTCATAAATTGTGGCAATGATAATGTGTCAAAGTGTTCATTTTTTATGGAAAAAAATAGTTATTTCAGAAGTTTGCTTTACTGTGAATGTTATTTATGCAGGTCGTGCTGGAGAGCTATTTAGTCCTATTCTGATATGATCAGCTGAATTGTTTATAGCTTCTGCCTGTGTTTATTTTACCCCTGTCTAAATTTTGAGCTATCCGAAAGCTGAAGCTTAATTCCTTCTTCTGGGTTGGGGCAATCTCAAACACAAATACAGCCTGGGTGATGAGTGGATTGAGAGCAATCCTGAGGAGAAGGACTTAGGGGCACTGGTGGATGAGAAGTGGGACATGAGCCCAGACGGCTGACTGTATCCTGGGCTGCATCAAAAGAAGTGCTGGAGATGTCTTAGGCAGAGCACAGTGGAAGAAAAGGCATCATACTTCAAAACCAGAATGGTCCAGCTGGACAGTCGAGAGGGAAGGAAAAGTATTTTAAGTTCTAGAGGAGGGAAATGAGAAGAAAGAGTTAGAAATAAGACTGCAGGGGAGATGAATGTCTTAAAGCTGAGAAAGGCTGATTGCAAATAAAAGGCTGCATTATTTGCCATGGATACCGGACATACAGCAAGGAATAAATTGGTATTTTTCATCTTATTGTAAGGGTAATTATGTTATTTTGCATCACCTGAGACAGTGAGAGAAATCTTCTGACTTTTTCAGGTATTGCTGCTAATTCTTTAAAGTAAGAGAACAGATGAATTTCTTAATGTTTTTCTTTGATTCTGTGAACTGAATATAGTTGGGTTCCCTTGTTTCCCCATCAGTTATTACCAGGAAATAACAGTTGACATTTTATAGTGGAACTGTCTAGGTGCCTAAAACCAAAATAAGTAAAATCAAACCCAGGAGGAGTTGAAATACCCAGCAGGTCCATTGACTGCAAAGAAAGGGTAGGAACTGTACACAGAATTTAGGGCCTTAATTGTGTACGGCCTTACTTGCTCGCATAAGAAGAATGATTTGCTAGGCTGTATTTTCTCTGCTTCCCTGGAATGCACGTAGCTTTTCCAGTCAGCAGGGAGAAATTGAAAATTTTATGTGGGGCTGTTATTTATCACCACATAAATGAGAAACAGTAGGGGCCTGGCTGTTCTACAGCCCATCCCTGCTTACCTACAACATAGCAGCCAGTGCCAGAGACCTGCAGGCAGCAGGAGAGCACATTCTCTCTTCTGCAGCCCTTCACTCAGCTGCATGGGCCCCACCGTGCACTGGCCAGTGCTGCCACCTCCCTTTCAGTCTGCAGATGTTGGAGCAGCTATCCCAGCCAGGGCAGAGGCTTCAACCCAGACAGAGCTTTGGGTGAGACAGAGGGTTTTTTTGATAGGAATGGTTGGACTGAATGATCCAGTGGGTCCTTCCCAACCTATTGATTCTAAGATTCTATGGTGGGTGCAGCTCTGCAAGTCACAGGCTGCAGGGAGTGCCTGGAGCCTTCTCCCTGAGGCCCCAAGAGATGGTCTTCTTTCCCGCTGGCAGCACACAGTCCTTCAGGAGCTGTGTCAGCTGGTGGAGGAGTTGTGGCAGGGAGTGAGCAGGCTGTGCAGCATCAGAGAGGATGAGAGACAAACAGGATCTTCTCAGAGATGCAGCAGCTTCAAGACCACTGGACCCCAAATGCAGTGGAGAAACAGGCAGAGTCTGGTCCTGGCAGAGTGGTAAGTGCAAGCTCTGGGGAAGCAAAGAAGGGAAACCGATGACTTTTGGCACTGACAAAGTGGCTCCAGCTCCACTTGAAGATTTTGTAGCTACGGAATTGCTTCACAGCCCTCAAAGCTGAAGAGCTGCTTTCAAGTGAAGCACCTGTGGCAGCTGATGCAGAGCCATGCAAGGCCACTGAGGTGAAGCAGCAAGTGATGGTAGTGAGCAGTTCCTGCTGCAGGGAACAGAGGAACCCGTCTGCTGACCTGACCTGTCATCTAGAGAATCTTGCTGCCTGCCCAGGGGCTTGGAACTGGGATGCTGTGATGGGAGTGCTGAAGCTTGTCCAGCCCCCTGTTACCCCATGTGCTTCTTCCATGTGGGCACTGCCAGGGATACTCTGGAGGAAAGAGTTCCTTATAAAGCAAACAGGTCTTAAGTGGTGTCACCTCGAGCAGGGAAGTGTCTGTAAGGCACCATTAGGGAAAAAGCCACTGGACCCCTTAGTGGGCCATCTGTACGGGGGCACTGGACTGTCTGGACACTAATGCACGGAGCACAGGGAATCGCCACAAGAAACTGGAGGTCTGTGTGCTGTTGCTGGGTAACATCTCATCGTGATCTTGTTGGGATCACAGAGTTGTGGCGAGATGGCTTCCATGACTGGAGTTCTGCAGTGGAGAGACACAGGCTCTTTAGGAAGGATCAGCTGGGAAGACAAGCAGATGGAGTGTTCCTTGATATGAGAGAACAGCCAGAATGCGTGGAGCTCTGCTTGGGGACAGATAGTGAGCCAGGTGAGAGCTTATGGGTAGAGACTTGAGAGCAGACGGGCATAAGTGACGTTGTACTGGGTGTCTGCTAAAGGCTGCCTGGCGAGGAAGAACAAGCAGATGAGGCCTTCCGCAGGCAGCTAGGAGCATCCTCATGCTTGCAGGCCCTGGTCCTCATGGCAGACTTCAGCCACTGTTGGAGGGACAACGCAGTAGGACATAACCAATCCAGAAAGTTCCTGGACATCAGTGACAACTTCCTAACCTAGATGATGGAAGTGCCAGTGAAGAGGGGTGGTCTGCTCAGCCTCGTACTCACAGACAAGAAAGGGCTCACTGGAGACGTAAAGGACAAAGGCAGCCCTGGCTACAGGGACTGTGAGATGATGAAGCTGAGGATCCCGAGAGAAGGGAGCAAAGCAAAAAGCCAGCTTGCAACCCTGGACTTCAGGAGAGCAGACTTTGGCCTCTTCAGGGATCTGCTTGAAAGCATTTGATGAAATAAGGCCCTGGAAGGAAAAGGAGACCAAGAAAACTGGTATTTGAGGATCACCTCCTCCAAGCTTAAGAGTAGTCCAGAATATTCCTTGCCCAACTGATGAGGATTTACTTTGGGTATAATGATTGTTTGAGAGCACTATGTGTAGCCTTTCTTAAAGACAAACTATTATGTGTATGCCAGGCGTGCTTTTACAGAGGCCTAGGATAGTGTGAGAATCTTAGGTGTGTGAAAATAATGCCAATGTTTTTTGGTTTTACTTGAATGCCACCTGCTGTTTTCTTGCTGTTACCATTTCTTGCCATGTATTTTGCATTACCTCCCATTGATGTAGCTGATGAACACCTCAGGGAGTGCTTGTTCAGTGCTTTGGCTCCTCTCAGAATCTTCCACAAACAAACTGAAGAAGAGACATTAAATGAACATTTATCTCATGACATAAACATAATAGATGATCAGTCCTCCAGGTCTTCAGCTCTCCCTGCTCTTCTGTGCATGCCTGTAGTGATTTGCTTTGTGTTAAAGCCCCCATAGCAGCAGTATTTCACAGCTCTGGCGACACTCCAGACTGCGGTTCATCCCAGATGAAAACAGTTTCTCTGACGCTATTACTTATTTAAAACTGACAACAACAAACCCAGACGTGGCTGCTTTTCTTCCTCCTGGAGAAGAGCACAACCTTTCCTGACTGCAGTGCAAGAAACAGAGAGGAAGCTGCCTCTTAACTCACTTCCACTGCTTAAATACAGTTTCCCAACCTGCTGAGTGCGGCCGTTGTGTGGCAACTGTCTTGGGCAGATGCCATGGTGGGGTGACCGTGACACTGTAGAATAATTCAATTATGGGGATTCCCGGGTACCTGCACGGTGAGGTGAACGCTGCTGTGTAGGAAATCTGACTCTGGGACTGTAGCGAGGTGGGTGTTGGTCTCTTCTCCCAAGTGACAGGCAGTAGGATGAGAGGAAGTGGCCTCAAGTTGCACCAGGGAGGTTCAGATTAGACATCCAAGAAAACTTTCTTCACCGAAAAGGTTCTTGGGCCCTGGCAGAGGCTGCCCAGGGAGGTGGTGGAGTCCCCATCCCTGGAGGTGTTGAAAAGATGGGTAGGTGAAGTGCTCAGGGATATGATTATCAGCATAGTGCATAGGTACGGTTGGGCTTGATGATCTCAAAGGTCTTTTCCAGCCTAGTCCTTCAGTGATTCTGTGGTTACCTAAGCAGGCTCCCCTACAGGACTGCACGGGTATGAGCAGCCAAAGAGCAGCACTGAAAGACACCTGCAAGTAATCGGTTTACAAAACATTTTGGTGCTGGGCAATAAAAAGGCTGACAGCCTGCATGTAGCCTACAGTAAATTTTAGATAATTATGCTTCCTTAATAAACTAAACATGCTTAAAGAACTCTTAGTCAATTTTAAACAATGTGTTTTAGAAATTTTTATTACTATAAGTAGATCAGCCAAAATTTTCCTTTTGCCTTTTCTTCAAAACACACTGCTCGTATTAGTTGTAGTGTATTTCAGAGCACTTAATCTTTTGTTTTAGCTGTTCTCCGATCTGTTCTGCCAATGAGAGGATTAATGAGATGTGAATTGTAATCTCCTTATTGATTTCCTATTTTTCATAACCTAACTACAGCTCGTGATTTATGCTTGTCACTGATGGCGCAACAGCAATGAATAATCTGTGTGTGCACCCTGGAGCTGGCTGGGGATTTAGTTTTCCTTGTCTTGCAGCCTCCGTCTGGTCTGATGCTCTCCCCACATCCTGTGTACTGATACCTCTGCTCATGCCACACCTTTTTAAATCCTCATTTACTTACAGTTAATTTCTTTAAATTAACTGGGTTTTATTTGGTTCCGGAGTGCAGCTGTGCAGGAGATATTTAATGTACCACCTTTTGCTGGTTTCATTCAAGAGTCTGTCCTGATCTTTATTTCCCAGAGCACTTCCACTAAACCAGCAGCTGCCACCTTGTCTGCGGCATCCGGGGATCTCGATCTGTTCACTGAGCAAACAACAAAATCTGAAGAGTCGGTGAAGAAACAACTCTCCAAAGACTCCATCTTATCGCTGTATGGCACAGGAACCATGCAGCAGCCAAATGCTCCGGGTAAATCATTTTGCAAAGGTTTCCATGCAGTCCTATTTTAAGCTTTGCCTAGAGGAGCACTCTCTTACCAGCAGAGAGTGGAGGGCAAGTACTCTGCTCTCTGCATTCAAATGGAGGTTTTTATTCGTACCATTTATAAAAATAAGAAAATTACTGAAACGAAATACAGAAGCTGAATAAAAATCCAGTATGATTTTAATTTCTTTATAGCCGTTCATATTATCAAGTCTAGATTTTACAGAAAGATCTGTGAACTCAGCTTCAAAACCATCGCTTGGAGCCCAAGTCTCCACTGCCAGCGTGGGTACAAAACTCTTGTTTCTTGGTTTTAGCTGCGTTTGTACACAAACAGAGCGATGGAGGCATTGTGGTTCAGCACAGAGGTTTGTCAAACTGGTTTTGGGAGTTAACCTCTTGGTGCCGAGTCCCTTTGCTTTGAGAGGTTTTAAGCAATTTCTTACTTTAACCAGGAACTATATGAACAGCACTGCTGCACAGCTGGGAAAAGTCGTCCCTTAAAACTATTTTGTAAAATTCTGACTTACGGGGATGGGGCGGAAAATGACAAAATACTTAGGCTGAAGTCTCCCTTTCTCCGGTGCAGGTATGTTCATGGGCTCGTCTTCTATGCCGTTTACCACACAACCGTCAACTCATTTTCAAGGCTTTCCACCTCTGGGAGTTCCTGTGCCTGCAGCAACTGGGATGATGGGAAACATGATGGGACAATCGGTGCCGGTCATGGGACAGGGCGCAGGTGTGATGGTAGGAATGGGAATGCCCAACGGATTTACTGGTGCTACACAAACTGGTGTGATGGGACTTCCTCAGAATGTCGTTGGACCTCAAGGCGGAATGGTGGGACAGATGGTTACGCCGCAGAATAAGTATGGATTGCAGCAAACCCAGCAAGCTCCATGGAACCTCTCTCAGGTAAAGGCTTTGGAAAAGGTGCTGCTTTTCAGGTACAAAATGCTTGGCTCCAGGAGGAAAGTTGTGGGATAGCCAGGTTACAGAGCACGGGGCTGTGAACTGCCCAGAGATACGTGGAATGAAAAAAACCCATTAATAAAGAAATTAAAGAGAATTAATAAATAAGCACAGAATAAGTTTTGCCGTGGTGGTCGACTCAGTTCTCTGCTTCTGTAGCTACTCCCATCCCAGCACCTGAACCACCCAGATAAAAATCAAGCTTAGCTATAGGTGCACAATACTGACATGTAAACACAGCCTTGTAACTAGAAACAGAATTGAAGTGCTGGAGGGGAGCTGTTAACTATTAATACTTTCATTTACAGGCTTTGGGATGTCAGTGGAATGTGCAGCGCTTTGTGCTTGGGCTCCTCCATTATTGATCTGGGGCATTTACATCCTGTTTTTTATTTCTTAAATGTGTTTAAAAGGTTCTCTGAAAGTGGTAGTGCTCACTCAGTGCTGTATGGGTACGTTGTCCGATGAAATGTTTTGAAAATCAGGTATTTAAGAGATTGCTGGGAGGAGGGACACACACCTAAATGATTCCCTTAGAGTCTGGTGTGGATGCTGGCAACTGTTTTGGTTTTCATAATACTCTCTGAGTGATAAGGACAACAGAACAATTCTGTGCTGCCAACCCCAGTAATTCAGGAAATGAACCTTAGTGACTTTCTTAGATTGGATTACATTAATTCGTACTGCTCTTCTCAGTCCTGTGGTGAATGTTTCTGAAGGTGAGCAGAGCTTTTTACATGGATAAAACAGCCCCTTTTCAAAAACACAGGCTGTCATTCTGCTTTGAAAAGTAGTTTTTACAAAGTGAGCATTTCAAACTGTCAAACCAATAAAAATCTGTGGCTGTGCTGTTAATGGTCTTTTTCCCGGGTACTTTTCATTTCCATGTCCAGTGATGGGGTTGCTTTTGCATATTTAGTAGTAGCTTTAATGGATTTTTGGATTAGTAGCAGACAGGTACGGTTGGACTCAGTGATCTCAGAGGTCTTTTCCAACCTAGTGATTCAATGATTCTGTACATGGGTGGAAGCATAAGGTACTGAATTCTACCCTGAAATGTTAGTTTTTCATTTATTTGACAATTTTATTCACCAGCATTTTGTTTTGCAGCCTATTGTTGTTTGCTCACATTTACATAAACTCCGTTGTTTAAACACTGCTGCCTCTAACTTGGATCTGATGTTGTTTATCCAGCATCTCTATTAATCGATCCAGATGCTGCTTCGCTCTCAGACTCATGAGAGGGGACTGTACAGCCGTGTTTTTGCCTTGTCAATAAACGTTTTTTTGAAGGTGAGGGAGAGAAACGTGAAGAATGTTTTAAATTGAGCAGTGAAAATGACAGGGACTGGATCAAATTTTTAGAAAGCAGCAGTATTTTTGCACCATCCCTGAAGCGAATGTGCTGAATTTTGAACTCTTTCCCACCTTTAACTTTTCTTTGTTTTAATGTGAATGATTTCACTTTTTTTTTTTCTTAAAGAAGACAGTATCTTGAGTAGATTCTTTAGCCAGAATGGTTACTCTTATATAATACTCAGGTCTATAAATCCACCTCATTCTTTGTTAATTCCCACCTCAGTGGACAATTTCTAGAAAAACTTGTGTATTCAAGTATTTGCTGGAACAAAACACCCATCTGGAGCTGCAGACGCAGGCAAGGCTTGTGACTTGCTTTGCTGTCTCTTTATCACAGTTGCCACGATTTTGTTGGTTAGCTTTGAGACCTCAGACTCAAGCTCTCGCCAACAGAGACACATCAGATTCCCTTGTGCTTTGTCAATTCACTAGTGGGGTCTTTATCCAGACTGGACGCAAACACCCAGTGCTGCAGGAATCGGCTTGAACAGAAACTGGTTCCCAAAACACGACTGTCCTGAAAATGCTTGGAAGTTTCTGTTGAGTCAGTGAAGACGGGCCGGTTGTAGGGCAGTGCGGGATTGCTCAGCTGCAGGCGCTAACTGGGCTGCCGTGTTTGCTTCACAGATGAATCAGCAAATGGCTGGAATGAATCTCAGCAGCTCCAGCAGCGCGATGGGCTTCGGGCAGCCGCCCAGCACAGCCGCAGGATGGACTGGAAGCTCCTCTGGTCAGACTCTCAGCACGCAGCTCTGGAAATGAAAGTCGCAACAGGAGTCTCGCCCAGAACAGCCACCTAACATTCCTTGTTCAGTGCATCTACTCTCGCTGTTCCTTCCATGTACATATTCTTTTTTCTTTTTCCCCAGCTGTTCCGACTACGAATATAACTGACTGACCGTGTTGTGGTCTATATTGATTTGATGTAGTGAAAAGCAGATCAAGAATACATTTACACATCATTGGCAGCGTTTTCATACAATGCATATGATTTCATAGACCATATATCTAAGAAGCTGCTTAACCACATACTGATTTTTTCCCTCAAAATACTAGATCAAATGTTTGCATATAAGGGATGTAGCTATCATGTTAGTAATATCCAAAACTATGAACCCCGCCCCCCCAAATTACCCAGTAATCCTGTAGAAGGTACTGTATGAACAAATGTTTAATCATATATAAATAGAATGTAAATGTATCACTGAGCAATGTTTTCTAGTGTATCAAATGAATTTCATTTCATCATGCATTTCACTGTGATGTCGTTATGGTGTGCGTAACAGGGAATCTGGTTATTGAAAGAAAGGTAAACCTGGATGTTACTGTAGTTCTACAAATCAATAGTTTATTCTTTTAAAAATGAGCATTTGATCCGGTTGAGTTTCCTACGATGACATATCCGATCTGGCTCACGAGGCACGTACACAGTATTAATGCTGAGAACGAGCGGCACAATGTCTGTACAAGGCAACTCAATGTGAACAGATCTGTTGTTCCTTGCAGAGATATCCAGGTTTACGACAGTGATTGTGTTTACATATTATGGTGCCTCGTAATGATAAAATGTTATTTCCCTATATTAAAAGGATGAATCCAGAAATGATTGTGGGTTTTTATTTTGTTATTGTATGACCTAATTGACCGCTATTTCTTCAAGAAGTCTACTTTTAATGAAGGAAAACATGTTCAGTTTGGAGGGTCCATTTACGCAGATATCTAGATCATCAGTTTGTGAGATAAAATCGGTTCATAATTACACCATTAAGCTGGATAAATACAAAAAGTATATACATAAAGGATGATTTTGAAAGTACTCCATTGCAGCCATGTTTCTCTTTGATTCTTTTACTATGTGGAAACAGCTTTTAAGCAAAGGTGTCAGTTTATTAAGACAAGAGCTCAGAAACGCATGCAAACAAGTTAGAACAAAGCACACCCACTGCATTTGCTTATTAGAGCATCTGACAACCTCCTTTTGTTTCCACAGAAGTCCACCAGACAACTGTTTAAAGGTCTCGCGCAGGAGTAGAGCTGTTGTAACTGGCTGAATTTAAACACCTCCCGAGGCATCCATTGTGCTTCCTGTGTAACTGTGGCTCCGCGTCACACCTCGATATTGACTGTGTCCAGATGGTATTTTGGCTCATTAGCTAGATTTACTTTTTCTGTTCGTGTGTGCCATACAAGAACCTATAAAACAACGTTTGTGTTAGTAACAGTCGTCTCCCGAGGTGGTACAAAACTGTTGCAGTAAGTTGGGAAATCGGTACCTTTGTGCAGTTGTTTGCTTTGGGTTCTAGTTCCTCCACTGTTGTTATCTGTTTCAGGAAATCGGATTCTTGCATTCCTGGTTGAGAGCCACGACGCTTGAATACGGCTTTTGGATGTGACAGAATCACTTGAAGACTCACAGCAAATCCTGGGGGTGGGGTGAAATGTTAGGAAAAACCTTTAGGCTTTATGTTTCTGTGCAAGTTGCACTTAAGCATAGAAATCTCCCGTGATCTTTCTAACGTGTACACTTGTTTTTACAGATAGACACCATTTGGTAGGTTTGTACATCCTACATTGGTTTGTTTTGCCCTGAAGGTGCAATCAGAATTTTTTAATTGCACCATCTTTTCAACATGTTTAATCAACCTCCTGTCACATACAGAAATCTGCTTTTTGTCTGAAAAGTCAGGTATTGCAAAGAGCTTGGACTGCCTTCCTTTCTACCTCTAATTAAGATATCAAACTAAATTATAAGTAAAATAAAATGTATGATATTTATGCTGTGCAAACACTTCTAGGTTTAAAGGTGAGAGTTAGAAAAAAAAGGTTAAAATGTTACTTCTAACAGCTGTGGGGTTTTAAGATTGTTAGCCTTCAGAGAGTTTTAATGTTGTCCAATTTGCCATTACTTCTAGAAGTCCCATTTCATTCACCAAGTCTCAGTCACTTGTCGGCTTCTTTAAGTGTGACTCAAAACTCAACTGATAGATTTGTTAAGAAAAATTACAGTTATAAGTCTTGGTGCCTAATTGCCAAGCCAACCAAAGAAACCCTTTTCCTGTCAGTTCAGAGCGTTCCCTGCCCCTTCATAACAGTTTTGACATCTGTTCTGCAAAACTGCAGGAACGTTTGATCCTAAAGCTAGTATTAAAATTTTCTCGATTTAAAAATCAGCGTAACTTTCTCTAAGGGAATAGCAACTTGTCCCCTTTTTTACTAGAATTACCTTGCTACTGTATTTTCCCTGAAGTTATCTGTGGCTTTTATGGGAGCGTTTTCTAGAGGAAAATATAAGGAAGTAAATGCTACATCACATGTAAAGAAGGCATTTTGAAACCACTTCATCATGGTCTTGCTTACAGGCACAAGACGCCAGAAGGAGATATATATGTGTGTGTATTTTTAGGTGCTGCGCATGAAGACTGTGGGCTGGATGTAAACTGCGGCCCCAGTTCACTGATAGATACAGTTGCAGAAAATGTATTTAACTTTATACAATATATCCTGCCTAAGATAAAGAATAGTTGTCTGGATGGAAAAGGCTTATCCACACCTTATAGAGTCCTCTAAAAGGCCTCCTGGAGGTGTAAGTGTGTGAGACTGACTGTAGCCTCTCCTCTATCCGTGGTTAAGCTCTGCAGCTCCTGCTGTGCTGGGTGCGCTGCCTGCTAGCAGCTATGCTGGGATCCAGCTGCTGCTTTAGGCGAGCAGTCCCAGGATTGTCTTGAGAGTCTGGACTTTGTTCTCAAGGAGGGGTTTGTCTCCAGCAGGTTAGTCTCCGTAGACTTTACTCCTGATGAACAAACTGGCCTGGTTCAGCTCAGTATTTTTGGTCAGGGCTCTTTTCCCCCCTCAGTTAGAAGAAACAATGTAAATTTTTGGTGCAGTTGGGCTTAGGTGTGGTTGATATTTGGGGAGCACAAAAAAAAATGGTTGCAGGGGAAAGGCATTATTGGAGCCCTGATCAGCTTGTGAGCTGCTGTTTGTTTTTAAAAAGATTTCAGATTTAATTGTGAAGATTTAAGCTCGTCATCCATCAAGGAGAAAATTAAGTAAACACCGAAACTAGTGAGTGTAGTGTCCTAGTTTTTAGAGTGCAGAAGGAAGCAGCTCTAAGCAGAAGAGGCACACAGATTTTCTGCTGCAGACCTTTGCTTGGCTCCCTGGCCCCCATAGCCCGTGCTTATCCATACGGTAATTTCTCCCGGGTTCTCCTGCTGCAAAGCTTGCTCCTCTGTTGAGAAAAAGGATTCAGTTCTGAGGATGGATTTCTCCCATGCACAGACATGCAGATGCACCAAGCCCCCTGCGTGGAACACTTGCCCTTGCCATCGTGCCATTGCAAACTGCTGCTTTAGGGGGCTATAAAAAAATATCCCACGTTTTCAGGCATCAAATTAAAGTCACGTTATCGAGCTGCGTGTTGTATGTGGCAAGGACATGGACTGCTGTGCACTGACTGGCATTTCCTTGATAACTGGTCATGCAGTCTTTGTTTCTTTAAAAGAATCTAATAAAGCAGCAACTTGGAGAAAAAAGTAATTCAAGGAGACTTATCTTTAACTTCACAGGTTTTTACGTTTTGTACTTTTGTAGATAAAAATAGATATCATGTAGGTACAACATACATTTTGTATTTATGTTGATGGACTTTGAATGGACTGGAGGGAAAACTATTTTCTAGTGACAACTTTCAGTTGACTCTCTGTCACAGACAGATCATTTTGACATCAAAAAACAGAGGAGATGGCTCAGGTTTTGACCAGACCAGCACTAGTTATTTCTCTTAGTAAATAATGATCCTGTGGTAATAGATGAAAAGACACTGTTATTTTGACTTCTATCCCTAAACAGGGATTAATCTGGGATTACTGTCTCCTGTGTAGGATAACAGAACAGTGCTACACGCATACAATTCTTTTACTTGATTTTTATTCCTACAAGGTCATATTGACCTTAAGATCACATGAAATGCCGCAGGATACTCTTGTAGCTGGAGTGTGAAGAGGTGTTTGGGTTTTATGTGTTTAATGCAAGACTGTAAATTCGATCCAATTGGCTGAAGAGCCACCAAGATAGGAATTAATTTGTTGGAGGACAAGATACCTGGGAGACACGGCAAAGATTACATCTGTGCTGCTTTCTACGGAAGCTGTTCCTGTTAATTTGTGCTGTGACTTGTGCTAGATCAATGGCTTCTGTTAAAAGGCAGAACCATTTTTCTTCATCTGGTTAGGCTTAGATGGTCTTTAAAGATTTTGTTGCCATGATTAATGCTTTTGCTTCCTGAATGCTCCTGGTAGGACAGTAGTTGAAAGCAATCTGGAAACTGAGAGGGTTTCTTATTTCTGGAGTACATAAATGCTAATGGTTAGTGTTGATCATAGAATCATGGAATGGTTTGTGTTGGAAGAGACCATAAAGTCCATCCAGTTCCACCCCCTCTGCCATGGTCAGGGACACCTCCCACCAGCCCAGGCTGCACAAGGTCCCATCCAACCTGGCCTTGAACATCGCCAGGGATGGGGCAGCCACAGCCTCCCTGGGCAACTAGTACCAATGCCTCATCACTCTCACCATGAAGAAATTCTTCCTTATGTCTAGTCTAAATCTTCCCCTCTTCAATTTAAGGCCATCCCCCCTTGTCCTATCACTATAAGCCTTTGTAAACAGTCCCTCCCCAGCTTTCTTGTAGCCCCTCCAGGTGCTGGAAAGTTGCTATAAGATCTCTTCGGAGCCTTCTCTTCTCAAGGTTGAACAAGCCCAACTCTCTCAGCCTGCCCTGGTATGGGAGGTGCTCCAGCCCTCGGATCATCCTTGTAGCCTCCTCTGGACCTGTTCCAACAGCTCCACATCCTTCTTGTGTTGAGGATTCCAGAACTGGACACAGTACTCTCAGTGAGGTCTCACAAGAGGAATAGAAGGGCAGAATCACTTCCCTCAGCCTGCTGGCCACACTTCTTTTGATGCAGCCCAGAATATGGTTGGCCTTCTTGGGCTGTGAGCACGCATCGCTGGCTCATGCCGAGCTTCTCACCAATCAGATGTTGGAATGGACATACTGGTTTCCACCCAGTTCAAACTACTGTCTCGGGCTTGCTGAACATGCTGTGGTTTGGGGTCAGCTTCTCTCAAGTTAGCTTCTCCCCGTGACAAACTGGGTTGTGATAAGGTTGAGACACTCAACAGGAGTATGTGTAGTTCATAATAAAGGCATCAACTGGCAGTTAATTCACCATGAATGAGGCTCTCAGTTTCTAACTCAACATTTAAAATAGCTGTTACCAGCTGTTCTGGGGTTTTTTCTCCAAGTATGGTGCCTACCATAACCACTCACTTAAAATTTTTTTGCTTGTACTCCTGACTTCCAGCAGTGGCTCTTCATGATTTAGAAAAAATGTGCTATGTTTTGCAGTGCAGCTTTTTCCTCTAACTAACACCAGAATTAATTCACATGGTGTGTTGGCTGCTAGACAAGAAGCAACACAGAAAACAGCTCCTCTGCTTTCTGAATGTGCTTGAGCATTGGAGAATAGCGATGACAACCACAACGTTCTCAAAGGAAATAACCCCTGTTTACTGAATCGATCTAATGTGACTGCCGTGTGTGAGTACACTTCACAGCGGAATCGAGGGAAGCTGGCCAGTTAGGGTGTTTGAGCTGATCCCAGTGAAATCAGCACGACCTGTATCCATTTGCTGCACATCGGAATCTGACCCTGCATCTTGCTGTCTATAATAAGCAGTTTATGTGCTTAAACACAAGGATGCGCTTCCTGGAAGAGCCACAAGTTGATCCAGTGATCCCAAACCTTTTAAATAAGTCATCCTGTTACTCTTTTTAACCAATTGTACTTTAAATACTATAGAAATATTCTGTTGAAATGAGAAAGCACTGTCCTTTTCCCACTCCCAAAACATAAGGGTATTAGAAAACAGCTGGCTATTTCTACCTCATTCTTGCCCTTGTATCCCTACTTTTCCCCTTCCTTCTCTTTCCTGAATGCAGAATATGCAAATATCATACCATTTGCCGGGAAACCAGCTGCTGTCATATCAGAAATCAGATTTCTGCAGTGGTGATTCATGTGACAGTTAGAATATATACAAATGGTTGTCTAAGCACGGACTAACAGCAAGAAAGAGCTATGTGGTGTGCTAACTTCACAGCAGAAGATTGATTAGATCCACTATGAAGCTTTCCTGCCTTTATCCACTAGGCTGTAGCTGTTAGTGATATTTTTTTCCCCTAAACCCCGTGTTTCAAACCATATCCATCTATAGTTACCACCATCATTCCAAATAACCAATAAAAAAAATGAATAATTTCATGATAAAGTAGCATTTTACAACAGTAGGTCTCAGAAAGGTCTCCAATTTACATTGCCTGGTAGAGACTATGATGACAATGAAAGGCAGGAGCTCCTTGCAGAAATTAACTGGATTAATTAATTTACAATTAACATGTTCCAAACAAACAAGTTATACAATATAAAAACCAAGCTGCGACATAAAATTAAAAATATGCAAAAGTATGTTCAGATATTGGTTGGTTTAGTATTTGATAGGAATGGTTGGACTCGATGATCCAACGGGTCTTTTCCAACCCGGTGATTCTATGATTTCTATGATATCACCGATCAGCAACTTAATTAGATGAGAAGTGTGAGCTCAGACTTCCAGGATATTTAGTGGTGAAGGGCTATGTACAGCAGCTGCACTTCAGAAATTTTAGTAGTTGCTTCACTGAGATATCATTTTCTGTCCCACTCCTACAAAAATATAAGAATAGTTAATATGAGAAACATTCACATATCATGAATATTGATGCTTACCTGCCATGTCAATGGCGAAGGGCCTGTCAGCTCTCCAGCCCGTGTACCACCCAACAACTTTGCCGTTTTCCACAACCGGGCGCTCGTACCGCCGTCCTCCGACCAGTCCCACGGGCCAAACCGACACTTTGCGGGTTGTGCGCATCTGCAAGAGGCAGCACAGCGTGACCGCGTGCACATTGTCCCGGTAAGCTCTTTTTGTAGGTGTTGGTGGAAAGCCTACACGTTAATCATCAAGACGAGGCATTCAAAAGCAATTCTAATTTACAGATTTCAGCCCAACAGAGTAAGTATTTGAAAGCTGCACATACCCACTGATTTTCTGCAATACCTCCAGTTCTATAGCCCGTAGGCACCTCAATTCTTCTGATAATATCTTATTCATATAATTTTTTTGTAACAAAAATTTGAAAAACAGTGAAAAAACAGTATTTGCTTTCTTGTTTGTTTGTTTGGGTTTTGAAAGATGTACTGGATCTTTTTTATCTACAGGACTGCAGCAGTCTTACAGGAGGCTTATTTCTATAGACTGCTTACATATTGTACAAGCCCTGTGAGAGAGAATATTATAGCAATGATTAACAAATACACACTTTATTAAGTCAAGTACAGTTAATTGGAGACTGGTAACAAATACACTGAATGCAGGAAATTGTGACGCACGGCATTTCCCCTACCTTCAATGCACAGGACTTGTACTATAGATGAACAGGCTTACAAAAAATGATTAAGTTTTAGCCAAGCCTTTTAACTTCTACATTTTCTCTCAAAAAGCTCTACTAAGTTTCTTGGAAGGACAGACAGTGAGTCAGGCAGGACGCTGCTGTAAGTTTGCTGTTAGTAATGAGAGGTTTTCCCAATGGTGTAAAGGTAACAGAGAGTAATTCTGGACATGTGCTCCTCCTCTAACCTTGAGGAATATACAGATATTAAGAAGTCACTCTAACAAAAAGCATGCGTGACTGGGATTCGGTGAATTCAGTTCACTGGTTAGCAGGCCGCTTTCTTCAGTAAACAGGAGATAACATGGCGCAAACCTGATGCGCTGCTCCCAGTGGGAAAATCACTGCCAGTGTGGTGTGAGAACTTGAGAAGATGAGTGCACAGACACAGCAGCTTGCACAATGTCACCACATTGATTCAAATGCCACTGTTTTAACTACTGTGCTTAATTGTGGTCCTACTTAAGCAAGTATTAAACTATTTCGCTGTAACATGGGCTTAATCTGATCAATTCTTAAAACACTCCCTTGAAAAAAAATCTCATGTCTTCTATGTGTAGTTGAAGGCCTGTTCCTTAGGGAAAAGTTATCCCTTTCTCCTTCCAAGGACTCCTCTTAGAAAAAACAAACACAGTTTTACTTATTTGTAACTGCAGTCCCTATTCAATAGAAGCTGAAGTAAAAGACAACCTTGGTTAAATATTAAACACTTCCCTCTCTTTCTGCTAAGGTGAAAGATTTATCATGCATATCATCTAGACTCCCTGGAGATGCACCAGAAAAAAAAACAAAGACATCACATCAGTTCACATTTCTAAGCTAGACACATTAGCATATTCTTAGGAGCACTTTCACATAGGGAAGGTATAAAATGCATATTTTAAAATCTAGAAATAAGTATGTAAACACAGAAGAGAGGCATGCACCTTCTTTCCTTCTGATTCTTGGTGTATCTAAAAATTTGCAAAGCAAAATTATCCCACTTCCACCATAAGAACTGCTTCACAAGTCAGACCATCCCACTCAGCAGCAGCCCAGGCTGTGGAAGAACAGCGTATGTGGGCATACAGTTTGCAATACAGGGATTTCTCATAATAAGGATTCTATCCAAACTGTTGACTATTTAATTTCCGGTGAGATTGCCATGAATCCCTCTACAGGCTATTGTTAAACATGATTGTAACTGTTCTCCCTGCTTAAGACTATTTTTCCAATTTCTTACACTCTTCCATTTATGAAATGCAGAGTTAACAGTCAACTTGTCAGGTATGGAAATCAAATCTTCTCATGAAGATCTTTTAGCTCTGGTTTTAATGACACACTCATTGTGTATATTTTTTTCTAACACTGTGTTTATACTTATATGAACATCCAAACACATCAGACATGGACACAGGGCATCGTCCTGTTGGGCTTGTCTACACAGCCAAGTTTCAAATAGGTTTACAAGGTCATGATCAAGCCTCATACACCCAACTATGCTACACCAGTGTTAATCACAGGACAAACACAGACACTCACTAAATTCTATGTTGCCATTAATGCCTTCTGGAGGGTCTGGATACCTGGAAAAACTACTAGTGTACTGATCTATGGCATTTTAGCAACCCTGTGCTAACTGCCTGTGCCCATGGTAAACATAAAATGCCACAAGACAAGAGCAGACACACTCCTAACTACAACAGAGTAGCTACTGCAACATGAACTAGATCACATGAGACTTCTGAATTGGATCAACAGCAGCCACAGCATTTACGCCAACAGAACCCGACTGAGGAAGCTCTTTATTTCATCCTTGGGTTACGATCTTTATTCTAACAGGTCACATTTTTTGAGAATGAAATAAGCAGTTGTCAAGAATCCAGCAATCCTTTAAGTACAAACTGAATGAGCACATGTAGACAGGTATTTATGCTAATTCTGAAATACCTTACAGCCTCAGGATATGCTAGGCAGAAGAAAGTAGGAATATTTCTCTTAATCTGGGAATAGCATTACTGCATTTAATATACAGATGTGTTAAGGCTGTATTTATGTATGATGGGGAAGAAGCTATTATTTGGATTAAAAGGCCAGCTTACATCTATAATTTGATGCTTCTCATCACTAGGACACAAAAAGGTGATTCAAAAACATGTTAATTCTAAATAGCTTTTTTTGCTGTGGGTCAAAGAATTGCCCAAATCCTGTAACTTACAAGCAGCTTGCTAAATTACTCTTCAGTCTGTCATTTTAATATGTGATAGCACATGCTGTCTTAATACTTGGCATTTTAAGTCACAGTAGCTTACATGAATGATATTTGTCTTACTTACCTACACTTAGGACTCTTAAGTTTGGCATCTAGTCTATGTCTAATCAACAGAGATAGGAACCTATTGGCATGGTTCATCCTGCCTGGCTTAGACAGCTATCTGAAGGTAGGATGAATCTCCCTCTGGAAATGCTTTGTCCCCTATTTTCTTTGTTATTATTTGAAAGAAGGCCGTGGGCGTAGCAGGAGATGATGTAGTGGATAGGCAAAGTTCAGAAAAGCGTGCTGGAAGGTGGCAGAACAAACCCAAGTGAAACAGGAGGGCACACAGCTGGGAAGGAGTGGAAAAGGAAATGACAGGAGAGAGGACTAACAACTGACCAAAGAAATCCCAGACAGGGGATCGGCATTTAGCAGTGCATAGAGTAGCAAGAGAAACCACTAAAGATTAACAACTGAAAATGCAGAAAAAGTAACCAAGCAATAAAAGAGAGAGTGATAAAAGCGTTGTCAGAAATAGCATCTCATTGGTCAATCAAGAAAAACTGCCTAATAGGATGCTCTGGACTAATGGATGGGGAAGATGCCAAACGAGTAACAAAATACAAAAGCCCAAAGGGAATGAAGAAAATGACAGACAGAAGGAAACAGGGCAGTACTTCCTTCAGTGAAAAGTGTTTCAAGGCTGGAACTGCCATCCTAGTGTTTTTGCAGACTGGCGTTGATGCATTTCTATGCAGGATTCAAAGCTTTCAGCAAATGCAAATCTGGCTGCCACACACAGTGTGCTTTTTTTCTGTTCCCGTTCTCTCTCACTTCAACCTCTGTGTAATTTATGATCTGTACTAGTCGGACTCTAGGTTATCATCCAGGGTCGCCCCTCCTTCCCAGCAAGACTCAAGCAGATTTCTATGCAAAATTCTAAGTTACTGTTACTAAAGATGGGATCTAGAGCTCCTTCACTACAACTCTTCCATACAGGAAAATGTTATGAGTTAAAGCACAGCACACAGCCGGGTTCTCTGTCAGTTCTCAGACAAGCATCCTGCATTACTCAAAAGTCATTTAAAGCCAACTTCTGCTTCAACAAAACTTACATGACTGCACTACAAGTCAGAGGAACAGCTCAGCTGCAATGAGGCTCTGCCCATTTACTTTGGCATTAAATGGAGCTTTTCCCCCTGCTTATCATTGCTTCAAAGGAGGTGCTGAGGCACAGGAAATCTGTGCCGGTAGTTTTTGTGGTTCAGCAACTGTGACGTGCAGGAGACAGTAATTTCAAAAACCAAGTCTGTTGTCAGTAACTTTGACTATAAAGGCTATGTCTCCAGGGGAAAATTTGTAGAAAGGGTATACAAATAAAAAAAAAGTCGATCACTGATCTAGTCTGCTCTGCAACCCTCACAGGTGACCTGTTTTAGTGCTTCACAATCCTCACTATTAGAAAGCTTTTTTCCAAACATCCACCTTAAACATCCTCTGCCGATTTGTACTCAACCTGCATTGCAGAGGGAGGACAGATTAATTCCCCTACTCTCAAGCAACACTTTAAATATTTGATACAATGATTAATGCTTCTAAATTATACCAGCATCCTTGCACACAAATATCAATACTGCTTCCCTACTAGAGAAACCCAGACTGAATTTAACTAAAGGAGTTAGGAACCAATTTCTCTGGATCGGGAAGACTTCCAGAACATTTGTTGTTTGTGTTTCCTTATTGCCCTTCTAATTACTAATTCTTTTTCTTGTCTTCCTCTCTATTATTCTACTAGGTTATGTTGACTGTACCTCTGAAGAGCTGTTGACCATGTGTAATTAATTTCACAGGAACGGTATCATTTTCATGGTGGAAAAAAGAAAGCTTCCCAAGTGCAGAAACAGAGAGGAATTGGTACTTGGTAACCCAAAGTCCTTGGCCTGGATGAACCTGCTCCAAGGAGCATTTTTTTTGGCAACTGTTTTATGTCAATTTTAACCTATTACATTGTTTCTATACCAGACTTTCTAATCCAGACTCTTCAGCACAGGTATTACATGCCTAAGCACAAGGGGAATGTCAGTGTGCATTTAAAATCTGTCATGTATTCTTAAATCATTTATATAATAGAAAGGTATTTAATGGACTGCTAACTCATTTGTAAATATATTTTATCATGAAGAAAATAACTAATGGCAGCCAGGTAATATTTAATTCCATCTAGACTACTGAATGTTATTTCTAAGACCATAGCAAAAATTTGATTTTCCCAGCCAGCTCTGAGATATACAACAAAAGACCTCCATGTTTTCAAAGATGAACACATTTGCATATGCTACTTTTACATCTTTTGCATAAATATATACATTAAAAAATACAGTTCACTTAATATAGTGTATAAAGATGAGGACAGTTATGTTAAAGTTATTGATGGAGCACTAAACCTTCTCTAATCAAAGCTGGAACAAATAGTAAATATTTAACTCTTCCCATAATGTCTTTTCTGAGTTGCTCTCAAAATATTTTAGACAGATGATCATGGAAAAACTGAAGTCTGTATGACATGCAATATCTGCAAGTGTTTCTGTTCTCTTTCCAGAAAAAAAGAAGATTTATTGTGGGTGGGAGGGAGGGGCTACAAACTCTTAAGAGCCATTAGAATAACTTTACCTTCATATGTACCTTGTGGGAGAATGAAGGGCAGAGGCATAAGGAAATGTTTTCGGTCTAAATCACAAACTTGCCCTCTGCTCTGCAGTGCCTCTATGGAAATTACCTGTTGGACAGACTGAGCCTTCAATGAGAAGGTCACATTCATTAGCCAAGACAAAATATTTCCTGTTTTCCCCCTGTTCTTCATGAATGTTTGTTCTCATCAGGCTGATTTGAGAATGACCATACCTGGACAATTTAAGCCACTACATAAGCACCTTCAAAGTCTTAGGGAATTTTTGTTTAAGTTGATGTTTAAGTTACTACTGCAATTAGCAACGCAGCTGACTGCGCTCCTCACTGATAAGATTCTTAGTTTCTCTGTGGCTCCATCAGTTTTGCGTTATCCGTAAAGACTAGCTCAGCTTTTAGCAGAAGGGCTTGAGCTCCCTCTCCTCCCAACTCCTTTCCAGCTTCATCCCAACCATCATAGTCAGGGCATTCTTGTGCAAGCAACAGCTAGAGAAAACTGAATTCTGGTCCGCAACTCTGGGCAACAGGGCTAACTGCTAAGCTATTAAATAAAAGTTTGGGGATTATTTCCTTTCCAGCTGGAGGCCAGTTACAAGTAGGATTCCCCAGGACTCACTGCTGGGTCCAGCCCTGTTCAATGTCTTTATCAATGACCTGGATGAAGGCATCGAGTGCACCCTTAGCAAGTTTGTGGACGACACTAAGCTGGGTGGAAGTGTGGATCTGCTGGAGGGTCGGGAGGCTCTGCAAAGGGACCTGAACAGGCTGGACTGCTGGGCAGAGTCCAAGGGCATGAGGTTTAACAAGGCCAAATGCCGGGTCCTGCACTCGGGGCACAACAACCCTGTGCAGCTACAGACTAGGAGAAGTCTGTCTAGAAAGTTGCCTGGAGGAGAGGGACCTGGGGGTGTTGGTTGACAGTGACTGAACATGAGCCAGCAGTGTGCCCAGGTGGCCAAGAAGGCCAATGGCATCTTGGCTTGTATCAGGAACGGCGTGACCAGCAGGTCCAGGGAGGTTATTCTCCCTCTGTACTCGGCACTGGTGAGATCACACCTCGAATACTGTGTTCAGTTCTGGGCCCCTCACCACAATCCATACATGGATCAGGAAAGTAGGAGCCTTTGGCTAATTGAAATACAGAAAGGGCAGAGCATATGACTGAGACATAGAAACATGTGAAGGATGCAAAGATCTAAAGGAAGTAGAACTTAGAGAAGTCTGTCTTTGGTTTCCACTGCGTAGCCTAATCTTGTTTGCAAAATCTCTCTATGAAAGTGGAATGCCAGTTTTATCTAAAGTTTTTTTTCTGGAAGTCTAAGAAAATAAAACTAGCAGTTGCTAGGCATCAGTCATAATATTACAATATTACAATATTACAATATTACAATATTACAATATTACAATATTATAATAACTTGCATTGAGGAACAAGATGAAGCACAAATGCAGCAGAAACTATAACAGGATCACTCCAAAAAAGAAGAGCCTACAATGAAAAACAGAGTTACGATGATACATGTAGAAACACCTGTAAAGCATATCAAATACAGTAGCTGGGATTTCAGGCCTCTCAGTGGCTGTTGGTTGTGATGGCAAGGCACAGATGGACACCTCCAGATAAACAGATCACATCTGAACAGGAAAAACAGATTATTTTCAAGGTCTGGATCTCAAAACAATACGTGACAAAATACACTGTGCCAGGACCACCAGCATTAAAGCAAAAGCATGAATTTTCACCTGACCACAATCTCAAGAGGAAAGATTTGGGAATAACTTAAAGGCCACACTTCCACTCCTGGAAATATTTCTTCATCACTGCTGACTCCACTTAGTACTGTAAAAAAATTCACAAGCGCTGAGCTAGTCAGAGGGAAGGTGAGCCCTTCCTAAGGAAATGCTCAGCTGAGACAATGCTGGATACACTGCAGCAGCAGAAAGACAGACTTTCTACTCTGTCCAGTTCAACTTTGAGGACATAGCTTTGCCAGTTACAAGCTAAGCTGTACGCAGACATGCCACTGTATGTCTTACAAAAAAATAACAATTATAAACAATGCCAGAAGGTTTCAGATTTACTACAGATGATGACATTTTCCAGCAAAACACGACTGTAAAGCTTGAGGGTGAGGGGGGCAGTGTTCCTGATTTCCATGAAACAGATTTTGCCTAGGTCTATTGGGCTCAGCTGACTCCATATCAAATGTAAGGTACTGATTCTTGTAAATGCCAGACAGCGATACTTTGGACAGAGATTAGAATTTCCTCATCAGAAGCTCTCAGAAGTGTCCCATGGTATCTCATGTCAAAGCAAGTTCCTTTTGATCATGCCGTTATGGTTTATGCACTTCCACTCACAGCAAAGCCTTTGGTGATTTTGCTTTGTTAAAAGGGCTCCATCTTCTGAATGGGCACAAGGGAAACCCAGAGCTGCTTTAAACGTAACCCTTCACCAGTGTGCAGCTCCCTAGAACACCTTCTGTTCCATAATAATACTTTTCTGACATCTTAACAAAACACATCCCTAATGCCAATGTTTCTCTCTCATTGGTTTTACAGTCCTAACTACAGTCCTAACCAGCACCGGTTCCCAACCCCTCCCTGCTCCTAAGCCTCCACTGCTGTTACTCAAAACAACTTTGACTCAAAAGAGTCCTGGCAGGGGAATAAACTGAAAAAAATTCCCTCCCAGGTATACTTTCCGCCACTTTCATGACAGGAATTACTACCAGATTTCATCTGCACACACTGTTCTGAAGCTTCCATTTCATGCTTGGAGAAGACAAGTATGGTTAACCCTCATAATTCAATCAGTTCCTGAAGGAGAGATTGGGATTTACTACAGAGTTGTCAAGGCTGAATCCATAAAAACAGAGGGGTTTTTTAACAAGAAATAACACCCAAAAGTCAAGTAGTGCCTTGACTGAAAACAAGACTACTGACTCTCTCCAGATGCAACCTCCCACTCGTTGCAAAGGCACGTCTCGTTGGCGAAGCCTGCCAAGGGACTTCAGTTAACTATGCCAGGTCAACAAGGCTCACTTCATGCTACTAGCAGTGTCCCAGAGACCTCACATCCAGCTCATTAGTGACCCCAGAAACAGTCACAGGAACTTGCAGTGAAATACTTGAACTTGAACTGAAGCAAAAGCTCCTTCTCTGCTCTTGTAACAGAGCTTTTCAGCTACCACACTTCATAGGGAAAACACATGTGTTTGCCAGTGAATATAAGGCTCGGAATAAACACATCTTCCTGGCAGCTGAACCGTGGTGAAAGACAAGCCTTAGGACTGAGGAGCTGCCTGCTGGTTAGCAAAAGGAAACTCGGATTGCCCGTTGCGCTTGCAATTTTCAAGGTTAACCCTTTAGATAGATTTGTCCCCTTGCTTTCCTGCATTTCCTAGCTGATCAGAGTGGTACCTTGTCCATTTTTGTTTAATCACTCACAGCAATTAGAAGAATAATACAGGAAACAATAAAAGAATCAACCTGACTGGATCCCCTTTCAGTAGCTGTGGGTCACTGAAGTCATATGCCCACCAACGTTAGAACTCCATCCCCACAAAAAAAGGAGACATTCGTCTCCAAACATCTTTTACCCCAAACCACTCATTGTGGCAAAGTTTATTTTCTGTACCAATTTACAGACTCCCTAAGATTGAATCAGATCAGTTTTGTGTTTCTGAACAGAGGTGGACACTCCCATCACATTAAACACAATACATGGAATTATGATGCACCAAGCACAGCCATGAGATTTTAAGAAAATCAATTACAACAAAGGTTTAGCCTCCAGGCAGAGGTCTTCAAATTAGCAGCTTTGACGCTGAATGCCAAACAGGGAAAGGAAGTAGGGCATCTCTGCTGAATGGGGACACTGCACCTGCCCACGCACTGGAAAGGGAAAGGGATGCATTAAGAATCTAAACACAAATGAGCACAAGCATTTCTAAAATAACTTGCCCTAGGGAATTTCACGTGCCTCACATTTCCCTATGTGTTCATTTTAATGTACTGACTGTAAAGCATTTGAGGAAACAGAATGTTTCCAAAGTGCAGAATATGGATGCACACCAGTAAACACTGTACTATCCACCAGCAGAATTCATGGACTGCCCTAAGTCCCGTACATTCTCTATCTGCTGCCAACTACTTTTCAGCTTCTCTCCCTTGTTTTCCTGCCAAAGTTATTCTTTTAGCTGTCACAGAAGATGTACACAATCTTCCTTCTGCTGTTTTATGCCCACCTATTAAACACCCCTCTTTCCTGCCAGGGGGAAGCCAGAAAGAAAGCTGGATACCTCCTCCTCCCAGCGCTTGCCAGTTCCCACCGAAATGGAGCGAAGTGCTTCACCAACGTGCTGTAATAAAGACAAAAACTCGTCCCTTCACAAAAGACTCCTGAAAGGGTGTTCAGTCACCACACAAACGATTTGCTGCTTTTAAGAGTGAAAGGTTTCAAAAAGACTGGGCAAATCCACAAGAAGGAGACTCTGGATTCATTCATTAGCGCCAAGAGAAAGCAGTGAGGGACTGAGACTCGCGACGCAAGTTCGCCCTAAGGGACAGGGATGAAGCCTGGAAAAAATAAACCTCAAAGACCGCGTCTCATCCCAGTGTTAACAAAACCACAGGATTCCTTATGCAAACCCTGAAGTTGCCTCACTCAGCAGGAAAATGAGAAAACAGCAGTAAGAAGTTGCAGGGAGCGTGGAAGGGAGGGACAGGAATGTCAGAGCCAGGAGAGGGGGGGTCACACACGTCTGTGCTGGGCAGCACAGGCGAGGGACAGGCAATGCAAGGGGACGGGGACTGGGTTTGACACGTCTGTGCCTGGGTGCAGGGAACCGAGTGTGCTGCGAGTCAGGATCATCGAATCATTATGATGGAGAAGACATTACAGATCATCAAGTCAAACCATAGCTGTCCACTATTAAATCGTGTCCCCAAGCACATCATGTACCTGCTTTTTAAACACCTCCAGGGAAAGTGACTCAACCACCTCCCTGGGCAGCCTGTGCCAGTGCTTGAGAACCCTTTCCATGAAGAAATTTTTTCTAATGTCCAATCTAAACTTCCCCTGATGCAGTTTGAGGCCATTCCTCCTTGTCCTATCACCTGTCACTTGGGAGAAGAGACCAACACTCATCTCTCTGCAACCTCCCTTCAGGTAGTTGTACAGAGCAATAGGGTCTCCCCTCAGCCTCCTCTTCTCCAGGCTAAACACCCCCAGCTCTCTCAGCCGCTCCTCATAAGGCCTGTTCTCCAGCCCCTTCACGAGCTTTGTTGCTCTTCTCTGGACTCACTCCAGAGTCTCAACATCCTTCTTGTGGTGAGGGGCCCAGAACTGAACACAGGATTCGAGGTGCGGTCTCACCAGTGCCGAGTACAGAGGGAGAAGAACCTCCCTGCTGTCGGCACAACCCTGCGGGACAGGACGGGTGCGAGGGGCGGTGGGAATGGCGGGTGCGGGATGGGGAGGGAGGACGGTGGCTGCGGAGGTGTGAGAGGGCAGACGGGTGCCAGATGGTGAAGCAGGAGGTGGTGGGCAGCTAAGGAAGGGCGAGGAGAGGACCTGAGGGGAGGCAAAGAGGCATGAGAGGAGGCTCGGAGGGCGCCTGAAGGGGCACGAGGCGGTAAAAGGCGAGCGGAGGGGGGCAGCCGCGGGCGCGTGAGGGGGCTCTGGCGGGAAACAGAGGGCGCGCGGCGAGAAGCGGGGCGGGGTGGGGCGTCCTTTGGCGGGAACGGCGGGAGCCACGTGGCGGGGGAGCCACGGGCGCTCGAGGCGAGGCGGGAAAACAGCGGGAGCCCGAGGAGGGTGGAGGCGGGCGAGAAACTGAAGGAGGGTTCGGAGAGGGCGCCCCGGCGGCGGGAGGAGGCGCGGCACGCACCTCGTGGAAGAGCTCCAGGCTGTAGGTGTTGTCGTCGTCGGCGAAGAAGAGCACGCCGGGCTGCGGGGGCGGCAGGTGCTGGTGGCGCTGCCGCAGCCAGGCCAGCCCGGCGTTGCGCTGCTCGGTGGCGCGGGGCAGCCCGGGCCGCTTGTACCGCCGCGGCGTCGGGACGTGCAGGTGCGTGCAGGGCAGCCCGGCGCCGGCCACGAAGCGGCTCACCAGCTCGCTGCGGGACGCCGCGTCCTCCACCAGGATCCAGTGGAGCCGCGCCACCTGCCGGAAGGTGTTGGCCAGGCGGGTGAGCTCGGCCTTCTGCACGGGGCGGCTGTAGGTGGGCGTGATGGCGTAGATGGGGGGGGGGCGCGGGGGGCGCCGGGGGCGCGCGGGGCGGCGCGCGGGGGGCGGCGGGCGGGGGCGCGCGCGCCGTGTCGCTGTCCAGCACCACGATCACCACCAGCGCCCAGGGCAGCAGCAGCAGCAGCAGGCGGCTCAGCGGCTTCATCGCGCGTGTGAGAGAGAGTGTGAGTGAGTGTGAGCGTGAGCGAGAGTGAGAGCGCGTCCCGGGCCCCTCAGCGCCGCCCCATGGACGGCAGCGAGCGGGGTGGCCGCCCGTCCTCCTCCTCCTCCTCGTCTTCTTCTTCTTCTTCCTCCTCCTCCTCCTCCTCGTTCTTCCCCCTCGGCATCGCCGCGGGGCTCTCGGGAGAAGGTCCTTCCCCGCCGCTTCCCCGGGCGGCTCTGGCGGAGGGCGGGGAGGGAGGCGGGAGGAGGGGACCCCGCGGGGCCCGCCACGCCCCGCCCGGCTCCGCGAGGGGCGGCTCTGCCCCCCCAGCCGGGGCCATCGCTCCCCTTCCAACCGCTCGGAGCTCTCTCCCCTCTCACCGAAGTGGCTGCTCGCCCCTCGAGCCGCAGGGATCGCTCCCCCTCCGTACCGCCGGGCGAGCCTCTCGCCTCGTTTTCCGCCGTCCCTCTCCCCGCAGGGATGTCTCTGCCCTCAGCAGAAGTTGTGAGCCGGGCTCCCCTCGCTTTCCCTCGCGGTTTGATCCCCCCAAAGCACCCCCGGTACCGCACGCAGCCCCCCACGTCTGCCCGCTCTGCTACCGCGCCGCTTCCCCACCTCTCTGAAGGATCTGAGAATCACAGAAGCACCAGGTTGGATAGGACCCACCAGATCATCGAGTCCAACCATTCCTATCAAACACTAAACCATGTCCCTTAGCACCTCATCCACCCGTCCCTTAAACACCTCCACGGAAGGTGACTCAACCACCTCCCTGGGCAGCCTCTGCCACTGCCCAATGACCTTTTCTGTGAAATTTTTTTCCTGATGTCCAGTCTGAACTTCCCCTGGCGGAGCTTGAGGCCATTCCCTCTCGTCCTTTCCCCTGTCACTTGGGAGAAGAGGCCAGCACCCTCCTCTCCACAACCTCCTTTCAGGTAGTTGTAGAGAGCAATGAGGTCTCCCCTCAGCCTCCTCTTCTCCAGGCTAAACAACCCTCAGTTCCCTCAGCTGCTCCTCATAAGAATTATTCTCCAGCCCCCTCACCAGAGATCCTTTTAAAAACGCATCATTTTATGAGAATTTTGTCATAATCCACTTGTCTTTCTCTTCAGTAAAAGACACTCATCAGGTACCGCAACGCGCACGAAACACACACTCTAAAAGCTCTCGCAAATCCTTTTCTGCTGGGAAAGTTTCTGATGCATTTTTTCACCCCTCCCTGCTGTCATAGCTGAACACTTCTCACCGCTTAAATTATGCTTTTAAAGCTTGTTGTGGCACAAAACCACAGGGGCACAGCGCTAGTCTTTACAAATTACTGATTTCTCCTTAATTCTCTGATTAAAAGGCTTAACCTTGTGTAGACTAAATTGCGATCTCACCGGCTTGTGGACTGCTGAGTGATTCGTCATTGATAACACCAACTTATCAGTGGGAGCAGCGCAGGTTAGAGAAACCAGTCATGCCTTCACACTACCCTCCACAGCTTAAACTGCTGCTTTCCTTTCTGTTTTACACACACCCTTCAGATTTGCGTGTGTGTAACATATAGATAATGCAGGCAACGGATGTATCTATAATTCATATCCATCTAGCAATCAATGTGTTATTCAAAAGGGCGCGTTAACCCAGAGGGCTCACACACAGAAAGGACGTCTGAGTGGTGTAATGTAAACACGGGAGAGTGAGGGTGACCAGGCACTGGATGTCTAAATGAGGAAACATCTGTCTAGCAGAGAGCTAATTGGAGTTAGCATGTTTAGTGGAGGAGTGGAAAGGTTGTTGTGCTATTAACGAAATAATATGGAGGAATGCAGCAAGTATAAATAGTTTAATATTTCCAAATAAAAAACATCTCAGACATGAAATCATAGTTGCCTATTTTGTGCCGATGCAGTTTATCTGGATGACAATCATCTCAACAACATTTCTGCGATGGCTGAACATAACGTTGTTTTCTCATTTACAGTGTAATCTTATTTGCAGAGATAATTCGTTCAAATAATGCAAACATATGTATCAAAGCAACATAGCAATAAGTTACTGCTTTTTCTCATTTGAAAGTCAGGAGTTGTTTGGAAAAGTTGATTCAAAGCTAGTCACATCTAGATACCATGCCAGGACTCTACATACCTACCAGGGCAGAACCTAGAAACAGAGGGTTACCAATTGATGTGTTTAATTGACATTCATTATTGAAAAAAAACCCTATAACATTAAAAAATACTATTTTTGTATTTGTATTATTTTAAATCCAAAAGTATTATCTTTAATGGACTCGCATGTCTTATTCAGAGCTTAGCCTAGAGATAATTCATAATAGTTTGTAAGACCTTAATAGAGGCAGCAGTAAGAACAGTTAAATGTAATTGCAGTAGTTTAGGAGGGAGCAGGAACACTAACTCAGTCCCAGGGATATATCCTGATAAACTATTTGGTGTTCTTTCATCTCTTGAATTGTGTTCCTGAAAGCTGGTGACTGCGCATTTCTGTGCACTGGCTAACATAGTATTTACTGCTTCTACCTGTACACAAGATCTGTAATGGAACGATGTGAGACATTCAGGTGTTTAATAACAAACCACAATAACTATATTTGTACCCCAGAGCTGCTGTAATATGTTTTCACATGTCACGGGACAGATTTGAAGGTCGGGAGTCAGGGGCATCAGTTGCGATATCAAATAACACAGCCATGTTTTCTGTTAGCTTTAGGTATAGATTATCTTAGATGGGAAGGTGAAAGATAGTGAAGGCACTACATACAAGCCAAATGCTATTCATTAAACCATTGTTTCTGGAGAAGCAAAGCAAAATGTTCTTCCTTTGGAAATTGGAGGGACCTGGTCAAGTAAACACTCCATTTGTGGGGACAAACTGTCTGCAGAGATAGTTTTTTCTACCAAACACCTCAGCACTGGTTATTATAAAAATTGTCACATTTGATTTGAGGCCTCAGGTGCAACTCTGAAACAAAGGACGAGTTTCTAACTTGTGATGGATGGTACCAATCATTGTGTGACTCAGGCTGTTCCTATGGTTTCACACACAATATGCAGTATAGTGCATATTCTGGGTTGTATCAGGGTGTGTGGGCAGGCATTTCTCTTCAGGATCTGGTCCAGAATTGTTTGTTTGCAGTAGCTTATTGCTTGGCTCATCCATTATGGTATCCCTGATTGCTGCCCCCAGTCTCCAAAGATTTTTGTCAGAGATATGCCAGGACTTGGCATCTGATTTTTCATTTTTTTTTTTTTTTTTTAAAAAACAAGCTACCTCCACTTCAGTTTTGTGCACTTCTTACCCACAGAGAATGCCTGGCTCTGCCAAGAGCATGGTTGACACAGTGCAAGAAAGCAGAGAGTGTCTGAGTGTGTGTGTGCGTGTGTGTGTGCAAGCGTGCATGTGTGTGTACATACAAAAGAAATCTTGCCCTGGGAACATTTTTTACAGGGCCACAGAGGCTTTTTTCAAACTGGTGCATGTGGTAGACTCTATGCCTGAACGGAGTCGTAAAGGATTGCAATGCTAGCCAGCAACTGTGTGCCCCAGTTCCTTCCTTTTTCACTGGTTTCAGTCATTCTGATATGTGCAGAAAAGGATAGGCATGGTGGGAGAGTTACTATAGTTGTGCCATCTGCATGTACTTTTCCGCTTTCTCTAAAACTCTGTCCTTTTCAATTTTCTTCTCTTTACCACTTGGAGTCACCCACCCATCAGGCAGCTCCATCCAGAGGCTTCTGCTGCCACCCAGCCTTTCAGCTGGACATGCCGAAGGGGCAAGCTGGCCAAGCCTTTTTGCTTGCTCTGTTTGAAATTTCCCTCAGCTTCTGAACATTAGGGTTTGCTCAGGCTAGGTATAGCATTACAAACTGTTCTTTTTCAGATATTGGAAAGGTGGTCAGAGTTATAGATAGCATTTAGAAAAGAAAAAGCTATTAAAATTGATTGTTTTGTAGGTTCTGCGGCTGATAGAACTATTACAGTCCCGCAGGAAGCAGAAACAAAATCAGTTGAATAAACATATAAAAATGTGCTATTATTTTTAACTAGTGGATAAAATAGCATGGAGAAGTAGTTCCTATTTCACATGGTTGTAATTTAATAGATTAGACCCAAGGATGGTTCATTCCTTTGTACTCTTTTCTGGTTTTCTTTCAGCAGCATCGACTGGTGATGATGCAAGGTGGGCAGTCAGCTCTGGCATGCAGAGGTGGCTTAGTCTCTGTGATGGGTAAAACCGGACTCAAATCGTAGCAGGCAAAAGACTAGCTTGCCTGTCTAAATTAAATATATGCAGTGTGGTTCCTAGTGTTTGAATTTACACCTTTTAGCATTGCTTAGTCAGTCAAAATGTGTCATTGGACAAAAAAAGAGCATTGGTGCTGCATCTCACAGAACTGTCAAAGAACACCCACTGTCTCTGCACATCCAAGGGCACAAGCCTGATCTCAGTGGAATCCCTGTGTGTCTAGGGATTTAAATGAGAAAGGGTTTATTATATGTTAACATATTATGCATTATTATAGTGAAGGTCCAAAAGACCAGCACTTCAGCCAGACATCCTACGGAGAATGTAACGTGCTGCCATCTGACAGACACGAACTGCCACCCTGAGTGTTTACGTGGAGGTATCTTGGCATCAACGAGAGGCAACGAAAGGGAAAATTAAAAAGAGGTGGCAACAGAGGACGCAGCAAAAGCATAATTCCTTCTGTCCTCTTCTGCTCCTTTAGACTCATTTCAGCCTCATCGGATCACCTAACACTTTCTCTAAGAGAGCACATTTTCCTACACGTTGTGGAAGCCGCCCAAGAAATGTAACCATCCAACTTGTAAGTGAAGGACCCAGCACTTGCACACAGGACGCTGTCTGTCAGAAATGACGGGCAGTGGAGACCGGGCTGGGCTTACTAAAATAATGTCTATAGGGTCTGCTGTTCCAGAAACGAGAAACCAGCTGCCCAAGCTGACAATGAAGAATGAGATTGCACGCTTTTGTGTGCACATAGGCTATTTTGAAATAATTTTCTCTCATGCTTTGTTCCTTTTCCTAATAAGTCAACTTGTTTATCACTATAGCAACCAGCAACAGATTCCAGGAAAGAAGAGCTGTAAATGCCTGTTTGGACCTATCTGGTCACATTTGGTTGGTACAAGCAAGGTATCATACCTGTCTCCCAGAGCTCTGAAATGCCATAAAAGGACAGAGCGGGGCGAGACAGGTGTGACATGGTGTGACGTAGTGCAAGGGGGACACTCAGAGTGAACAGGGCTGTGCATAGCTTGGCAGAAGCCACCACAAAAAATGAACACTGTGTTAATTGGAAATGAATGCATTATACGTAAGGCAAACCAAGTCTGAAACACAGAGCTGAATCCTGAATCCTGAAAAGATTCAATTATCCCTCCGTGTCATGGGCTTCGGGGATGAAGACTGAAAGAGGTAGGAAACGGACGTGGAAAGAACCTGCTGAGTGGAGGTCCTCCAGGTGTGGGTATGGATGGAGATCAATGCTCTCGCCAACATCTGCTGCCAGCAAACACCTCTGAAACCGATGCCAGTGTGCAGTGCTCAGCCATGTTCCAGGTGACGTCTTACAAATACAGCATTTGCTCAAGCAGCAAAGGTCAGTGAGACAGAGCAAAAGATGTGATCTCTGGAGACAACCTGCAGGGGTGACACAGAAGTGAAAGTGTTTCTTTGCATTTCAGCCAAAAAATCTGCACGCACAAAAGCCCTATGGTACAGGAATACAAGCATAAATGCGAACTCAGGCATTCAAGAACTGGGAGCACTACACGTATGACTGCCTGTTGAACCTTTAAGTGGTCTTTTCAAGCATTTGCCCTGTAATTCAGCCTTTGCACCTTCAATCTTCTTTCAATTCTGCCTTTTCAGATACCATGAAGAGGATGATCCTTACGCTGTTTGATGCCCCATCCCCTGTACTCCTATAAATCATATCAGGAGCTCCTCAGCTCTCCTCCAGTCCTGGCACCTGGCTAATTTGCTTATATTCTGAGCAGGCCCTGGGTATGCAAAAATGGGAGTTAACAGCTGCATGGCTGAAGAAGGCTACTTGACCCTTGGTCCTGACACTAAGAGGGCTGAATGTTTTATTCCATGTTTTGTTTGCAATGTAATGTTATATTAATGAGGTAATGTTGTTGTAGCACCAGTGTCCTAGCATATGTCAGGAAAGTTTGTAAGGAGGCATATCTTCTAGTAGACTACATGATACAATAAAAATTCCCCAAGCAGACAAGTGTTTAGGTATATAAGCTTTTCTTCAGATCTGAAACAGCAACTTACTGATATGCCCTCTAAAGAGGAACAACTCCAGGCTACTCCCTGGAGTTATTCCTCTTAACGAAAATGTTTTCTTTCACTGTGGTGGGATTTTTTGTAAGAGCCTCAAGTTGATGAATACTTTTTTTCATCCTTGAGAAGTTGAAAGATTTGCTCCTGTTTAGCCTGAAATACTGAAGGAACCTCCCACAGCTTTGTATTTCAGAACTACACAAGGCCTTGTTGACAGAATAAATTGTAGTGTAGCCAGATGTGGGCTTAAACCAGCATAGCCAAATGCATGCAAACTTCTCTGAGCAAGCACACTTATTTTAGTGTTAAAGCTGTGGTTTTCTGTCCTACTTAATCAGATCAGGAAAAGGCTTTAGGCTAAGCCAAAACAAGCCACACTGAAAGTAGAACCATTGACACAAGTGGTACAGGTGAACCTGTACTAGTTGACTGATTCAGGAAGCAAAGTGGCTTCACCCTACTTGAAGGCTGAGTCATCCCTGTGTGAATCTGTTGTCTTCTGTCTCCCTGGCCAACACCGCAGCTGGGCTGCCAGCAGTGACACTGAGACAGTGGGTATCGTACGATAAGGCTTGCAAGCTGCCTGGCAAGGCATCTGGGTGACACCTTGCATTGTGAACCAGCAGATAGGAAAGTTTCCTGGGTTTGGCTGAGGACTTGGTTTAATAATACGATACTTACTTCTGGGTTGGTCCTTGCCATATGGAAATAACTAATGACACTGGCTCTCTTTTTTAGGAAGATGTATTTTGAAAACTAGTGTTCAGAGTGTGTTTCAGAGATGATGAGTGGTTTATGGCATCTCTGAGATGATGAATGTTTTATGGCACCGCAGTGTCTGAGCAGCTGGAGACTGGCAGATCACTTCAAAGACCTAGAGCACACACCTGCCTTCCCAAATCTTCGTGGACTTTGTGGAGCTAAGTGGCCAATTTGGGGATATTTCCTTACCGTATACTACTGCATGTGTTATATATAGTAATTGCATGAGATTTTAGGAAACATTAGGCAGTAAGCATGAAAAGGCATGTACAAAGGTGTGGTCTCTGTCCAATAGACTTGCAGTCCCAGAACAGCTGAGGATTTATCATGGCTAGGGGAGAGCAGGCACCTTTTCAATCGCCTTCTCCGTAAGCTCATATTTTTCTTGCCTGTACAGATCCAATACCAAAAATAAAGAGGAGTTTGCTGCATCTTGGTGCAGGCTGTGAATGGTGGTACTTCTAAGGCAGTGAAGATAGTGTCTTGGTTATGGATAAGGCAGGCAGGGGAAAAAGAGTCATACTATATCAATGCCAACGAGAAACTCGTGCGCTGGAAGGGTAGTTTGAAACTCTGCCTCTTTTTTTTTTCCTCTTGAATAGACTAGATCAGAGAGAGGGACAGCTGGGCTTGATCAGCACCCAGTTGGCCTGCATGCCTTGTCAATATGTCTGTGGATTACTGCTGCCTTTCCATCTGTCCATGGTGTCTCCTCCCACACTGAAATTCTCATTAAACTCTAGCAGTGGTCATGATACTGTAAATATACGTGTTAGACGGTGCCCTTGTGCTGAGCGTGCAAACTCAGCCTGTGGTTCAGTGACACTGAGGATCCAGCTCTGTGTTGGTGGTATCTTTACCACTGCTGCTGAACTGCAGAGCTAATATATTCCTCCTTCCCTCTTCGCTCACCTTCCCAGTATTTCTTCTGTGTTGTTCCAGTAGGATGTCCCTGGAGCCTTCCAGCTTGTCAAGCACAGCTCACTGCACTGTGTTTGAAAGCATATGGCCAACAAAACAAAGAGCTTGCAGCTGGAATTTGAATGTGGCACACACTGAATTGCTTCAAAAATCAGAAGAATGTGAGAATCAAGGTATTCTGGAAATGCCAGGCACAAAAGGTCATGTTGTCCAACCACTGATCTCAAGCCAGGAGACATTTGTTTAAACTTCCCATGATGATAAGCCGGCTGCCTCCTGGTGTAGTACCTGCCTGCCCTGACGGAAAAAAAGTTCTCCTGATACTTAAGCTTTACTGTTACTATACATTCAGAGGTTACTGTCTCAGTGAAAATGGAGAATAATTGGCTGCTTTCCTGTTTATAGCAACCTCTTACACAACTACTGCTGACAGGGTACTTAGGGTGCTTAGGGATGTGATTTAGTAGTGGACAGGTATGGTTGGAGTTGATGATCTCAAAGGTCTTTTCCAACATTATGATTCTATGACACCTCCCCTTCACCTCTGCTTTTCTATGAGAAGCATTTTTTCTATAGAAATTCTTTTTTAAATTCATTATAAATAAAAATCTTCTCATTACCTCTTTATATTTTTTAAAATGTGGTTACTCCAATGCAAGAAATATTGCTCTGATTAAGATCTTACCGGTGCCATATGAAGGACGGTATTTAACATTTAGGTCTTCCACATGATATTTGGAACAGTTAGAATAATTTTTTTAATGCCTTATAGGACCATTTCTATGGTACTGTTCCCTAGCCGGGTATTCTCTACATAATTCTACTCCCTCCTTTCTAAAAGTGTTGATATGGCTGTCTTAGGATTCTTCTTGTTCTTGTTCTTCAGTATTTTCCTCATTCCCCACAAACTCACAGTGCTCAGTGATTTCTGCTATTTTGTCACAGGAATGGTAATTTGAGTAATTCAAGCTCATCCAAGTAATTTTTTTAAGTTTCTTTTCCTATTCTATCCTGTTCTCTTGTTATTCATTTTAAAGATCACTAGGCGATGGATCATTGTTCATCTTTTTAGGAAAGGTTAAGTCAAGAGAAAAGACATTCTACCTTTCAGTCTGTTTTAGGCTGTCATTTTTGACTGTCTGTCCTCAATATTCATGTTAGTTTAGTAGAATTGTAGAAGTTTTCTAAAATGCCTTTTTCGTTATCTGGAAACAATGGACCACAAGCCACCATCCTTCTCCACCTCAATATGTTCTGATTTTGAAAACTCCTTTTAAGCTGACTGTCACTCTGAAATATGACCAACAACATGCCCCACGGGATCATTGCTGAAGGTGTGGTGGAACAAAAAGCACATTTTTCATGAACAGCTGGGATAAAATGCAGCAAAGAGACACTTTCCTCAGACTGCTGATAGGCTCACTTCTCACTTCTCTGGTGATTTGATTTTACTTTGTGCTTGCAGTCAATGCATGAGCACAAGAAAAGGTGGGAACAAGACTTTGCCCAAGATGCAGGAATGCTTGTTGGCTAAAACAGCTGACCAGGGATGGGAGAGGTATCCCAGCCTCCTAACTCTCTGATACCCTGGCTGTAAGGTAGGAGGAAATTGCTGCATGCATCCCAAAAAACAAGCTGCTGAGGCTCTCCAAGGGCGAGGGGGTGTGTTTCATACTTTAGAGAGGATCAGGAACAGGACGGAAGGGCTCTTCTTCATCACAAGGCAAAGGATGAGGACGCGCAATTATCCCCAGGAGTTATTTTTCAAGGACAATTTGCCCTGAGGCACTGTTGTTTTGTTAATAAGGATGTGGCCAAGCTAAGCAATTTTCTCTAAGTCATTGTGTGCATTTCTTTCTCAAACCATGTCCATGACAAATTCTGTATAATTGGGCTGTAAGGCTCTCTGTGTCGTGCTTAATCTGCTGTTTACTGATATGCTCTTTATCAACACTGACAATTTTTTTCGGGATGATTTTGTCACATCTAACAGAATGTGAGCACTGATTATGTAAACAGCTTAGACTCCTATTCACCATGTTCAAACACTTCGATTCCTTATCTTTTTAAGGATGAGGCCTGGATACAGAGGCATGGTAGCACACACTGCCGTTTAGTATTAATTAATATTATTAGAGCTTGATGGAAGCACCATCCTGCATTAGGGATGGGTCACCACTGCCATGCTGTGCTGAGGCTTGCATCTAGGACCATAAACTCTGATAAAACCTTGGGACACCTTGTCAGCTGGATCAGTCCCTTCCTTCAGAGAATGGGGCCATGCCAGGTATTTGTATGCTAGGGGATGTCTCTGATAATCACCAGTAGCAGGTCCCAAAATAAAATATTCCCTCATCCAACCCTGTGTGCTATTGTGATGATACCATGGCTTTCATAGACAGGAAGCCCCAAAGCATGAAAATTAGGTCTTTCCACAGCAGATTTCCAGCCTTGCAGCTTGAAATTCAGCACGTATCTGTGAGATACCATATAAAGAAATTTTAATTTCTTTTCTTCCCTGGCAGGTGGAACTAGAAAGATTTGGAGTTATCATATTGTTTTAAGGAATATTATTATTTCATATATCCTTGACCAGCTTTGGCATTTGAGAAGAAAAAGATGTCTCACCCTTTGTGAAAAGACAAGGCAAATAGTTGTACCTGTCATAACCTTCCTCTCAAATTACACTATTTGTAATTCTTAAATTTTCACATAGCTTAACATAGTTTAGCTATTTGCCATAAGTTTTCACAAAAGATGAGATATTGTGTAATTCTCAAATGGCATCATTTAACACAGCAGCTCTTCCAAATCTGCATTGACATTCTATTATGTATAACATAAAGAGAAAAGACTTATGAACTTGCTCTATCAGTAGTGGATACTGGAACCATCCAATTTTTTATCTTTTATTTGTTCTTCCATTTCTAGCCCTGCTGTTACTCCAAAGAGGAGTGAAATTATTCCACTACTTCACAGAAATCTCTGCAGTGTAAGGTTGAAAATGACCTCAGGAGGTCATTTCATCTAATGATTTCCACACATTTTCAGCCAGTGGATCAATGTCAAAGTTCAGAATATTTCCCAGGCTACCGTCTGGCTTTATTGTCGCAACTTTAATAGGGAATCATGATTTTGTAGGCCAGTTATGGACCGCTGAACCCCAGCCTTATGAACCATCGGGGTCCCAGGACATGGATATCTTGAGTCCAGGAACAGCTGCTCACTCATCTTCTGCTGCAGATTTGGCTTCACACTGCTGCCAGCCCTGTATTTCACACAACTTTCTCTGGTCAGGGAAGCTGACATGTACTCACCGTATAGAAGATCTTTCTGTGAAGCTATGAGCCAGGCAGAGGCTGCCACCCCCAGAACAGCTCACACAGGTCCTGCTGGCTCCTTGCTGGCAACAGGCTAGGCAAATTGTTCAGTCAATCTAGGGATAGTGGGCAGAACAAGCAGCACTGATTTACTCTCTCCCCATCCTTGAGACAAAATTGAACAGATTTACACCATTCTCAGCTGCTCTTTAAATCTTTCAGTGTAGAGGATGCCATCAGTGCCCACAGTAACCAATGCTCAATTGTCCTTTCAATTAAAAGGACAATGCCTAATCTAAATTACCTTTGCTCTTAGCAACTAAGATTCATTGTTTGCCTGCTGATTTTGGAAGAAGAGTACATATTTTGTGCATGTGAAGACTCACATCATCCTTATCTTCTTTCTGGGAAAGATAAACTCAATTCTTTCAGCCATTCCCAAGAATTCACATTTCTTACCATTCACGTTGCTCACCTCTGAGCTGTGTGATGCACAGACCTGCATTCTTCTAAAAAATATCCATCCCTAAAACGGACACAGTTTTGGATCTCAGGTCACTAGCACCAAGCCAAGTAAAAGAACCTCTCCCTATATTTTATACCTGTTAGTGCACCCCAGGAGGGCATTTATTCTGTATTTTTTCCTTTCATTTGAAATTCACTGTCATCTTATGGATCCTTTTCTACAGCAGAATAAAAACAAACAGATCAGGACAAAATTCTCATCTCTTGTATCATAACACTTAAGTAACCCACTGAATGGTAAACTCAAACAGCAGTTTACAATCACTTGTACATCCACCTCAAATTTTATGTCATTTTCCTTCATCTTGCGCATGAGACCATTGTGTAAGATTGTGAGAATTTGTGGTAAGGTCAACATAAATTTTGTCTGTGGTTTTCTCTGTTTTTCATAGGTTTCTAACCATGTTAAGGAATTTTGTTAGAGTGATATCATGTGATTTGTTCTTAACAAACCTGTACATTGTCTGTTTTGTGGGTTATTAAGTGACTGATCAGTGAGAGCATTTCCAGGTACAGAAGCTAAACTCATCTGTCTTTGTATGCCCCATAGATTTCTTCCTAATCTTGCTCTTAAAATAGATTTTGTTTGCCATTTTCCAGCACTCTGGGACTCCCTGTCCACCTTCAGTTTTCAGAAATGATCATTAACAGTTCAGAGGTTGCTTAGAATAAGTAATATAATACTCTTGGAGAAATTTCCTCAAGGCCAGCTGACATGAGTACAGCTAGCCTGTCTAGATAGTCCATCCTCTGTTCCTGTGCTCTTGTTGAAATTAGTTGCATTAAATATCTGGGAAAAAAACTTCCAAACCACAACACTTTTTTTTTGTGATTAATAAAGGGGGGAAAAAGGACTTCATGGAAGGTCAGTCAAGCATACCGCTTTTAAAATGCCATACGTTTTTGAGTATCTTTTCCAAGAACCTCACCTACAATGCAATAAATAATTCCCAAATGGACCAAGTGCTACACAGTGATTTCAAATTCCACCTTGAGCTCCATAGGAGAAATATATTAACTTCACTATTATAACAGTAGCTGGCTAGATTAAAATACAGATATGGAGTCACAGTTACTAAAGTAATTCCACGAGAAGATCAGTGCTTTATAGATCATTGTTTATTGTAAAGTCTGTATAATTTCTGTCTCTCAGAACCCTTTAAAGGATTAAGTGTTAAACTATATATCATTTTAAGAGCAGGGTCCTTTCTCTCCTCATTATTCATTGCCTTCACCTCTACCTGTATTTATAGCGTGCGTGGATGAAGTTCGCCTAGGCAGAACATAAGACAAATACTTCTGAAAGTTAGTTAATGCCAGTACTTGGATGCATCATGTAGCCTTGATCATCCTTATTTTTTCAGATTCCTCTTGTTCTTTCAGCTTCCTGTGACTGAAGTCAATTTACGCTTCTACAGTTTTTTATGCGGTTGTGCCTTTTTTTTTGTTTGTTTGCTTGTTTGTTTTTAACACGGCTTCTCCTTCTTATGCCAGAGTGTTTTTCTGTGATGGATGAAAAACATCACCTGAAATCCTGACTGTGCTACCTTTACTCCCACACAGGCTCTCCATACCAATGGAGATTTACCTGTTCACAGTATCAGGCCAGCTGTTAAGAGTCATTAGAATTTCTAAATTAAATCTTCACTGTTTGGTAGCTTGCTGGTAGCTTTACCACTAACTTTAACAGGGTCAGAGCATCAGCCACTGTTTGTATAAAGCTTTCAGAAGAATCTTTCTATTGTGTAATTCATATGACTACAGGGTAAATAAAGATATTCATCCTGGTTTATGCACTACTTCTTTTCAGGGAATGTATGATCACAAAGAATGCACAAGGATGAAAGTCTTGCAGCACTGGTTGCACATAAAGAAGGTCCAATCATGAAGAATTTATAATCTAATTTCAGATAATAAGTGACTATAGCACAGAGGTAGAAAACTAAAGCAAGCATAAGATGTTTTTAAGCTCTTGCAGAAAACTAAGACAATTCCTTCAATGCTAAATAGGCTTTTTTTTGGTGTTAGACAGACATTTTCTCTTCAATAGGGAACTGCATGCTTTTCATACCTTCTAAATATTGCTACTCTAGAGAGCAATGCAATAAAACAGGTATTTTCATTATTAAAACCTTTTATTCAACTGCTTATAGCTTTCTGAAAATAAAACTGGTTTGCCTGATTTCTTAACATTGCAACTGGGAGAAAATAGCAACAAAAAAAGAAGCAGACACTAAAGTGATATAAGAAACATGCAAAGTATTAAACAGAAACAAACAGCAACTAAAGGTTGTTTGGTCTCCTTAAGTTCAAAAAAATAAAGATTAGGTAGAGTAAGTAGCGGGGGAGCAATGTTACTTTTCTGAAAGGAGCTGTTTGCAGACATTAGCATGGAATTAAATTACCCGAGCAATGCCCTCTGACTAATCTAAACAGCATTGGCTCAAGGTCTAGCCAAGAAACCCAGGAGACCCAATTTCTTTATTGATGTCCCCTTGATAAGCAACTCTACCCTTGTCAATGAAAAAAAAACCTCAAAGAGAAAGCCCAAAGCTTTCCAAGGCTTTGCCTGCATCTCACCCTTTGCCTCCTTCAGTGAGCCCTGGATAAAGGTGGGCTCTTCAGACATTACTGTGGTGCTGGGTCCAGCTGTGTTGCCTCTCCCTTCACTCCTGGTTGCGAAGCTGTGGTGATGCTTGGGTGAAGAGCACTCAGACAGGCACACGGCCCCACCGAAGGGACATCTTTCCAGGGAGGTTTTTCCTTTGCAACTTCCTGGCCTTCTTTTCTTGAGGTCTTGTGATCAAACCTCTTCAAAACAGAGCTGTGCTCAGTGTTTGGTGTAGAGCGTAGAGGGACAATTAGAATTTTACTAACTCCCAATTTAAAATGTATATGCACCTTACCAGGAACAGTCCTACCAGTCTTCCAAAGGCAAGCCCAATTTCTTCTCCAGCTCCAGGAAAGGCTGTCCGAGAGTTCCATCCCCAGTAGGACTTCTGCCCCCTGCAGCTCCTTATAGCTCTGCTCTTCCCTCCAACAACTGAGGACCCTCAGAGGTAACTAGCAGGCTCCCTGCATTGCTTTCGCAGGTGTTCACCTCATGTGGATTCATTAATCCAGCAATGCAGATAGACTCCTACAACTGCATGAGGTTCCTTGCAAGGCTGGGGCCAAAATAATTCACAGCTCTGCCATGTACCATAGTCAGGTACATGTGCCACAGTCCCAGCCTCAAACCAGACCAAGGACTAGGGGTGGGGTGAAAACAAGAGGAAGAAATCAAATTAAACATCCAGAATAATGTAATTCTCTTACATTATTTTCTCCGAAAATGAAATATCTCTGCCTTCCCTAAACTGCTTTTGTCAGGTAGCCTCTCTGATTGGTTCTACAGGATTGTTTGGCATGAGTGTGGTCTGAAATAACAAACCACCCCCTGGAGAATTTCGTTGGGAATAATAGATCTGCGTGAAGTTCTACATCAACAGAAGTCTTTTGGAATGCATTTCCAGGAAAGCTGGACACATCACCATTGACTTTGACTAAAATACGAGATGCCAACCACTGTTTGGAAAGCAATTTATAGTTAAGTAATTTAAATTTCATAGTGAAGAAGGACAAGTAGTGAAAACCTCATCCACTAAAGGAAGGGGAAGCTGCAGGCATTCAGGGAGTGCAAAATGCTTGCACAATTTCAGGAGGAGATTTGAGGGTTTTCTTTTTTGAAGTATGATTTCCCATTCCGATTCCAAAGCAAAATCCTCTTCTACCTCCTCTGAATCTTAGCATATATTCAGCTTCTGCCTATGTGTTTTCTCCTAAGGTTTATTTTCTGTCAGAGGATTATTTTCCCCTTTATTAAAAGCTTTCTTTTAGACTATTTGGGCAGGTGTTTAAGATCTGGATTCTGCCACTTCTTCTTTACATGTTTTTAAGTGTTTCTCCTCAAGCTTAAGCCTAACTGGAGGAGAATTAAATGCAGAGGCTTTATCAGTTGAAAAGCACACCAGGGATACTTCCCCTTTTACCATTAAGTCTATTAAGTCTAGAGCTTATGAAAGGTGTGATTCTCTTAAGCCCAATTTTACAACCCAACACCACCCACAAACCTTTCTTTTCAGCTGCAGCATCATCCTGCAAACACCCAAATTGTCCCTGTGTGATGACTCCAGTGTTCACCGGGCTTGTTTTGCCCTGACCTCTCCTTCATTGAGCGGCTCAGCAATTACCTGCAGAGCAAACCCATCCGGGGTGGCTTAAGCTCACATTTGTCACCTTCTGGAGCATGCCCTCTCCATGAGGATGTGTGCTAGTCATAGAATCATGTAATCACCAGGTTGGAAAAGACCCACTGTATCATCGGGTCCAACCTTTCCCATCAATCACTAAACCATGCCCCTCTGCGCCTGGTCCACCTGTCCCTTAAACACCTCCAGGGAAAGTGACTCAACCACTTCCCTGGGCAGCATCTGCCAGTGCCCAATGACCCTTTCTGTGAAAAAATTTTTCCTAATGTTCATCCTAAAACTCCCCTGGTGGAGCTTGAGGCCATTTCCTCTTGTCCTGTCCCCTGTCACTTGGGAGAAGAGGCCAGCTCCCTCCTCTCCACAACTTCCCTTCAGGTAGTTGTAGAGAGCAATGAGGTCTCCCCTCAGCCTCCTCTTCTTCAGGCTAAACACCCCCAGCTCTCTCAACTCTTCCTCATAAGGCCTCTTCTCCAGCCCCTCACCAGCTTTGTTGCTCAAAAATAAGTTGCCAGAAACAAGTGGAAGAAAGAATCTGTGATTTCTATACACTCACAGAAGTGATGCCAGTGGATGCAGGCAGTGAGGGCAGGAATCATACGGCCAAAGAGGGAAAAAAGAGATTTCATGTCACCTATATCTCCCCTCTGGGACAGCAGCAGGTGCCTAGACTCTCTCCAGGCTGTGGAAGTGCTGACTATGCATTTCTCTCTTTCTGAGTGAAGAATTCACTAACTGCAAGGATATGAAATAAAATATGGAGTCTGCTTTCTCCAGCCATTTGAATTTTTTCTCCCAGTTTACAAACCAATATGCTCACAGCCTGCCTAGAAGGAGGCATCTTCTAGCACCACACCCTTTTACATCCCTGCCCATCCCTCTCTGAAGAGCCTTTGGGGTCGGCCAGGAGCACAGCAGAGGAGCAGGGAGAACACGCTGCCACCCCCAGGGCCCACTGCCGACACCAGGACGCCGATGGTCCATACAACTTGATGGCCCCCACACTGTTGGGTCAACCCCATAGCAGAGCCCTATGATGATGTGAGGATTAAAATCACCACGCTGCCATAAGCTGGGTGTTGATGATTTTATGTGTTAATTACACTTCTCATTGCCCGGGTTTGGTTGATGCAAACTCTTTTTCTTCCAGGGACCTCGTACTGGGGACCATCACAGCATTGAAAACTGTGGAAAGAAATCAAAAGTGTGAAAGCCCATAGCAGCAGCAGAGAAAATAATTTGCAGGAAAATAGAGAGCAGTGATGATAAGGGCAAAGGGAAGCAGCTCTCCAAGTCTCCCACAGGGCATGGCGAGCTAGCAAAAATCAAATGAGAAAATAGGATGCAAGGCCAAATCCTGCCAGTGGCAAGTCAAAAAAACAGATGGAGCAAAAGGCAGCTCTTGGAAACAAAGCTGCTCTTCACCCTCACCCTTCCCTCAGAAGTGTCCTCCATAAATAAAATGAGATGCCGTGAAATGCTTTCATAAATATTTCTTACTGACTTTTCTCTTAGCTCTGCCTGTTTCTTTTACCCCTGGTGGGCTCCCCCAGGCCTGCTCTGCTAGGGGCTGGGGTGCTGGTAGGGTGTGCAGGGTTGGGATCCCCAGACAGCCTGGGCAGGGATGGGGCTCTTATATTCAGCTTGTCTTTCCTTTCGCAGGGCAGGAGGGGCAACTGGAGTTCACAGAATGGTTTGGGTGAAAGGGACCTTTAAAGATCATCTAGTTCACATCTCCTTGAGTGTTGCAGGGACATCTTTCACTAGATCAAGTTGCTCAAAGCCCTGTTGAGTCTGACCTTGAACAGTTCCAATGATGAGGCATCCACAGCTCCTCAGGGCAACCTGTTCCAGTGTCTCACCACCTTCATTGTAAATTTCTTCCTTAAGTCCAATCTAAGTCCATCATCTTTCAGTTTCAAATCACTGCCCCCTGTCCTATCATTAAAGGCCTTGGTAAAAAGTCTCTCTCTCTTTCTTATAAGTCTCCTTTGTATATTGAAATGCTGTGATAAGGTCTCCCCAGAACCTTCTCTTCTCCAAGGCTGAACAACCCCATCTCTTTCAGCCTTTCCTCACAGGAGAGATGTCCCAACAATCTTAACATTTTTATGCCCCTTGTCTGGACCCACTCGAGCAGGTCCCTGTCCTTCTTATGTTGAGGGCCCCAGAGGTGGATGCAGTACTGCAGATGAGGTCTCATGAGAGCCGAGTAGAGGGGCAGAATCAGTTCCCTTGGCACTTCTTTTGATGCAGCCCAGGATAGGGTTGGCCTCCTAGGCTGCGAGCACACATGGCCAGCTCATGTCCAGGTATTCATCCACCAGTACCCCCAAGTCCTTCTCATCAGGGCTGCTCTCAATCTCTTAATCCCTCAGCATGTCTTGATACAGAGGATTTCCCTGACTTGGGTGCAGGACATTATAGTTGACCTTCTTGAGCCTCATGAGGTTAGCACAGCCCTACTTCTCAAGCCTGTCAAGGTCCCTCCAAATGGCATCCCTTTCCTCCAGCAAATCAACTGCATCGCTCAGCTTGATGTCACCTGCAAACTTGCTGAAAGAGCACTCAGTCCCACCATCTGTGTTGAAGCAGGCATTTTCATGCTGAGTGCAGTGTTCCATTCACACCAAAACATATGTGCATTTTACACAGAGGGTCCCTCTTCCAAAGCATTACCCTTCTAACAGTGCAGAGAGGTATCTAAATAAACACAGAGGCATTAGGTTTCAACATCTAGTAAGTTCATAGAAAGTTAGGATGTCCTACTCTTTTATTAAAATGTTTCACAGCTTGGAACAAGGTTCCAAAAGGCTTAGGAGGTTCCCAGGAACAGTGCACACAGCCCCCACTGTCTTTACAAACCTGCCTCAGTGCTTAACATTTGTGTTTAAAACTATTTCAAGATGGCTTGTAATTTGACACTGTAGCTACATCATTTACAAAAATTTTCATATCAAAAATAATTTAAAAAAAAATCATTGTGAAATTTAGCACTGGTATCCTTATCTTGAGTTTCTCTAATTGGAAAATCACAGCTAAAGATTACAAGCTCCCAATATGAATGCATGTATGTGCTTATAGCAAGCCCACCTAGGAATACAAGGATACAGCATCTGTTTTGCCAACCCTTGCACTTTTCAAATTAGATGCAGAAAAGTTATTCTAATTATTTAAAGGTCTCTGAGTCTCAGCAAATTGTATTGACAGAGCTTTCACTTTCAATAAAAAACACAACTGAAATGTTTTGTAAATGTGTTGGTTTCATCAAGATTCTTCTTTGGCCGTTACTACCCTTTCTACTAGGCAAAAATCATACAGGCACCCACACTTGTGCACGCCCCCACCCCTAGTCCCTTTCCTCCCACCACAAGGTTCCTGATCTTCTTACACCCCCATCTCCCAACACACTACAAACTGGCTGCACATAGGACCACGGGGTTTGCTTCTAAGCAAAGGCAAAGGCAGGAGGATAGAGGGGGAAAATGGAATTTAAGGAGGAGACTTGGGAGTGCAAAGCATGAAGCTAGAAGGACAGGCAGTATGAAGAGAGTCAAGTACTGGCGAAGGCAAGAATAAGATGAGCCAGGATGACTGAAGCAGAGAGGAGTGAAGATTTTGCTACAGATTGTCCTGTCATGAAATTGAAATATGGGGTTTTCCATTGCAAGGTAGACGAGGCAGAATGAGATAAAGGAAGCCATGGGAGCAGTAGTGAGCAGCAAGCGATGTTTGTGATGCATATGCATAGTAAGCGCATAAACCAGTTAATGAAAATACTGCATTAGGATCTGCAACAGGATTGCCCCTCCTCTGCACCCACACGGAGCTGACTTGGACACGTTGCCTCTTTCCAGTTGGGTCCCACTCATACCCATCCAAATTTTGCAGCGAAAGAAATGCTACAGCTTTGGTTTTAATGAGTTCCCTACTAAACAGATGATGACTGACAGTGTAATTTCCTTTCTACACTTCATGCTTTCATGACTAGAGTTTATTATTAACCTCACTACTACATTTTCTGTTATTTTATTCTGGTGGTTTAATTGTATTTCCACCTTAGTCATGTGCATTTTCTTTCTAATAGTCTCCTTTCTGAGATTGCTTTCATGTGAACAGCAAGGTTTTTCTGTTAAGCACTCTGCAATGTTTTAGTATGCATTTCTTTCTAGTTTAATCTCTCTTGTTTTTTCTCTCTGTCCATGTATTAGTCATCCTTAATGGGGTATGGCACCTTGTGCTCTCTGACATGAAAAACAGGGACAATGTAAGCAAACATCAAGGACAAAGCATAATAACAATGGAGGCAGTCTCTCCAAAAGCGGAATTAATGACTCCAGCAAGTAGATGCCACATGTAAGTAATTTTAAGGAGAGAAAACATCAGCCACACTTAGAAATGCAGATTTATTTATTGCTTTTTCAGCCCCCCTATTTAACTGTTACTAACAATGTATATAAAAGGAACAAAGGAAACTTCTGAATGCCGAAGCAGAGAGAAGTGGTCCTCATGTAATGGGAATTTAGGGCACCAGCAGCAGGCCTGATTCTTATTTTATTAATACTGACATAAATCAGACATGTATCCACGGAAGGAGTGAATGAAGTTCTGCCAAGCTAGGGTTGAAGAGAAGTCAGTCAGGTGTTCCATCTCCAGCCTAACATGGAGCCACGGCCCCCTCAGGAACTGCACCTCTGCTCCCACTAAATAAAAGAAGATGGAAATAAATCTTTGTACTCCACTATAAAATACTAGGACGCATGCACAGCCGACTTGGGTTATGAGTGCTAGTCAGTTTGCGCTTCTAATAATGCAAAAGAAGCAGAAGTGCAGTAACCCTAATGGCGTGGTCAGTGGCTTAGTATTAAGTCAATAAAAATAATTGAGAGTCAACTCACTATTTACAGTCTGGCCCCTTTCCAACACCAACATTTTAGAGGAGCCGTGCATTGGATCTAAATGAAATGTAATTTGCTGGAGTTAGTTAAAGGTCTCTAATGTGAATGAGATTCAGGACCTTTAAATTTTACATTGTGGTGAATGTTTCCATTTGATGTGTTACACACAAATGCTGTTCATTTGTAAGAAATAAGGGCAGTCATATACGACTCTTGAGAAATTGTAAGTAGTGCAGAAAAACTTACGAAGCAAGGCTCAGAGGGATTGCTTTGTAAAAAAGGACAAGCCTTCCTGGTAATGGGGTTATAAGAAAGACCCTAAGCTGCCTTGCTTATGATTATAAATCCCTTCACAAGAAGAAAAATTTGGATGCTAAAAATCTCTTTAAACTAATGGGGGCAGGTAAGGTAAGAACCACAAGGCTCGTGGATAAAATGGAATAAAATCAAATGGGAGATGGTGCATGTCTGAAACAGTGAAACTGAATAGTCTGTTGATACAGAAGTGGTGGTGAAGTCCCCATTTCTGGTTATCCACGCTGGACACCCTGCAAGAAGACATACATTAGCAGGGCACACTTAGAGGGGTCAGGAGCGGAGACCCTGAGTAGGTTTAAGGGCTTGTATTAAATAAAGATTTCATTATATGGTCTAACAGCCTTGGCTTTAACCTCCATGAAGCACTTGCTCTGGCTGTCCATCACGGCAGTGTTCTTGGCCAGATGCCCTGGAGCAGGTCTGGTGGGTGAAGGCAAGATGGGCAGAGGCTGGTTGTGCCCGCAGCCTTTGGGGTATGTGTGCCTGGCAGTGTTAGCAGGGACAGGTTTTTCCAAAAGCAGTGCTGATGCCACAGAGATTTGCAAAACGTGGGAGCTCCTTTGGGTTCACTGTCTAAAGAGCTCTTCAGCCTTTTGGCACAGGATCAGCCTGCTGTGGTTTCACAGAGCTGGAGGATGCCAGAGCCCTTTGCCAGCACCCTCAGTGGGAGCCATGGTGCTTCAGTGATGGAAGATGAATATCAGTTCTCACTTTGTGGATGGCGCAGGTAGGTGCCAGAATACACATTGCCTGGTCCAGGGTCTTCGGCACTATCCACCACTGAATCCTCTGTCCTTGACTTCCCCAGGAGACCTGGCCAGGGGATGCCTTGCTACTGTTGTCAGAAGCCCCATCGTCACTGCTACAGTGGGAAGCGGATAGCAATGCAAATAAAACTGTTTAGAATAAAATCCTACTGTCACCGAAATCAGGAAAAGAAATGACTTAATACCAGCTGGGGTCTGAAGAAGCAGGCATTCCATTGTACAGCACCAGATATATGGAGGGGGATTGATCCTCCTGCCCTATATGTTGGTGAACACAAGTAGTAGGGTTTTTTTATACACAGAATTTATACATATATACTATATTTATGATAAAAATCATGCGTGTTAATGACATTTCCCAACACTAATTATAATAAGTGTCCCACACCTTGTGCAGGCTCCTCACAGTCCTTCATTAAGCTCGAGGTCTGCAAAGCAGCCCCCTGCCCTATCTCACTGGCATCTGCCCCACTTTAAAATTTCCATGTCAGATTCAGAATAAGGATTATCTTGTATCATAGAACAGTTTGGATTGGAAGGAACCTTAAAGATCATCTAGTTCCAGCTCTCCTGCCATGGGCAGGGACACCTCCCACCAGCCCAGGCTGCCCAAGGCCCCATCCAGCCTGGCCTTGAACCCCTCCAGGGATGGGGCAGCCACAGCTTCCCTGGGCAACCTGGGCCAGTGCTGATGTTCAGTCTAAATGTTCCCTTCTGCCGTTTATCCCCATTCCCCCATGTCATATCACTACAAGCCTTTGTAAACAGTCCCTCCCCAGCTTTCTTTAGCTCCTTCAGGTACTGGAAGGTCACTGTAAGATCTCCTCGGAGCCTTCTCTTCTCCAGACTGAACAACCCCAACTCTCTCAGCCTGTCCTCCTATGGAAGGTGCTCCAGCCCTCGGATCATCTTTGTAGCCTCCTCTGCATCTCAGAGGAGATCCCGCTCCATCCAACAGCTCCATCTCCTTCTGACGTTGATGATTCCAAAACTGGACACAGTACTCCAGAGGAGGTCTCACAAGAGAGGAACAGAGGGGCAGAATCCCCTCTCTTGCCCTGCTGGCCACGCTGCGTCTGATAAAGCCCAGGACATGGTTGGCCTCTGGGCTGCCAGCGAGCACCTCCAGCTCCTGAGGAGCCATCTCATCTCATGACCTCACATCTTTTTTTGGCTGTTGAGGTGCTGGCCAGGTGCTACTCTCCTGCCGCCTTCCTTGCTTTGTTCCTCACGTACCGCAGCCGGGGGGGAGCCGGCACAGCCCTGGGCAGCCCCAGCCCGGCCCCCCGAGGGGCCGCACCGGGACCGGGGGGAACAACCCGGAGCAGGAACGGGACCGGCGGAGAGCGGGGAGAGGGGGACAGAGAGGGAGGGAGGGAAACAGAGAGAGAGAAAGAGAGGAACAGAATGAGGGGGAGAGAGAGAGAGAGGAAAAGAATGAGGGGGAGAGAGAGAGAGAAAGAGAGGAACAGAATGAGGGAGAGAGAGAGAGAGAAAGAGAGGAACAGAATGAGAGGGAGAGAGAAAGAGAGGAACAGAATGAGGAGGAGAGAGAGAGAGAGAGAGAAAGAGAGGAACAGAATGAGGGGTAGAGAGAGAGAGAGAAAGAGAGGAACAGAATGAGGGGTAGAGAGAGAAAGAGAGAAAGAGAGGAACAGAATGAGGGGGAGAGAGAAAGAGAGGAACAGAATGAGGGGGAGAGAGAGAGAGAGAAAGAGAGGAACAGAATGAGGGGGAGAGAGAGAAAGAGAGAAAGAGAGGAACAGAATGAGGGGGAGAGAGAAAGAGAGGAACAGAATGAGGGGGAGAGAGAGAGAGAGAAAGAGAGGAACAGAATGAGGGGGAGAGAGAGAGGAACAGAATTAGGGGGAGAGAGAAAGAGAGGAACAGAATGAGAGGGAGAGAGAGAGAGAAAGAGAGGAACAGAATGAGGGGGAGAGAGAGAGAGAGAGAAAGAGAGGAACAGAATGAGGGGGAGAGAGAAAGAGAGGAACAGAATGAGGGGGAGAGAGAGAGAGAGAAAGAGAGGAACAGAATGAGGGGGAGAGAGAGAGGAACAGAATTAGGGGGAGAGAGAGAGAGAGGAACAGAATGAGAGGGAGAGAGAGAGAGAGAAAGAGAGGAACAGAATGAGGGGGAGAGAGAGAGAGAGAGAAAGAGAGGAACAGAATGAGGGGGAGAGAGAGAGGAACAGAATTAGGGGGAGAGAGAAAGAGAGAAAGAGAGGAACAGAATGAGGGGGAGAGAGAGAAAGAGAGAAAGAGAGGAACAGAATGAGGGGGAGAGAGAGAGAGAGAAAGAGGAACAGAATGAGGGGGAGAGAGAGAGAGGAACAGAATGAGGGGGAGAGAGAAAGAGAGGAACAGAATGAGGGGGAGAGAGAGAGAGAAAGAGAGGAACAGAATGAGGGGGAGAGAGAGAGAGAAAGAGGAACAGAATGAGGGGGAGAGAGAGAAAGAGAGGAACAGAATGAGGGGAAGAGAGAGAGAGAGAGAAAGAGAGGAACAGAATGAGGGGGAGAAAGAGAGAAAGAGAGGAACAGAATGAGGGGGAGAAAGAGAGAAAGAGAGGAACAGAATGAGGGGGAGAGAGAGAGAGAGAAAGAGAGGAACAGAATGAGGGGGAGAGAGAGAGAGAAAGAGAGGAACAGAATGAGGGGGAGAGAGAGAGAAAGGAACAGAATGAGGGGGAGAGAGAGAGAAAGAGAGGAACAGAATGAGGGGGAGAGAGAAAGAGATGAACAGAATGAGGGGGAGAGAGAGAGAGAGCAGCAGAGACAGGGAGAGGGGAAGGAAAGGGAAAGGAAAGGGAAAGAAAGAAGAAAGGAAAGAAGAAAGAGGAAAGAAGGAAAGAAAGAAAGAAAGAAAGAAAGAAAGAAAGAAAGAAGAAAGAAAGAAAGAAGAAAGAAAGAAAGAAAGAAAGAAAGAAAGAAAGAAGAAAAGAAAGAAAGAAAGAAAGAAAGAAAGAAAGAAAGAAAGAAAGAAAGAAAAGAAAGAAGAGAGAAAAAGTGAGGGAAAGAAAAAGAAAAAGACAAAGAAAAAGAGAAAGAAAAAGAGGAAAAGAGAGAGAAAGATCAAAAAAGGGGAAGGAGAAAGGGAAAGGGAAAGGAAAGGGAAAGGGAAAGGGGAAGAAAGAAAGGAAAGAAGGAAGAAAGAAAGAAAGAAAGAAAGAAAGAAAGAAAGAAAGAAAGAAAGAAAGAAGAAAGAAAGAAAGAAAGAAAGAAAGAAAGAAAGAAAGAAAGAAAGAAAGAAAGAAAGAAAGAAAGAAAGAAAGAAAGAAAGAAAGAAAGAAAGAAAGAAAGAAAGAAAGAAAGAAAGAAAGAAAGAAAAGAAAGAAGAGAGAAAAAGTGAGGGAAAGAAAAAGAAAAAGACAAAGAAAAAGAGAAAGAAAAAGAGGAAAAGAGAGAGATCAAAAAAGGGGAAGGAGAAGGAGAAGGGGAAAGGGAAGGGGGAGGGGAAGACAGAGGAAAAGAAAAGGAAAAGGAAAAGGAAAAGGAAAAGGGCTAGCACATAATAAACAGAGCTGCAGCCATGTGTACCCCGAGCTGCCTGCAAAGCAGGGCCAATGCCGTGTTTCGGTCAATGGAAAATCAGTTATTAATCAGCAAACAGCTATTGATTTTCCAGTCACTATTTCCATAGAACACTAAGTCAGCTGTTGTATCTGGCAAGCGGCGAGCTGTAAAAGCCCCACCGGGAGCACCTCTGGCCCAAAGGAGGGAGTCAATCCACAGCGGGAAATACAGGATATTCCAGGGTCACTGCTCAAATAGAGTGGCTCCCAATTTGCAGAACATGTGGGGGAGCATTTCATGTTTATAATTAACTAATTAGGGTAAATTGACTATTGCATTGGGAAGCAGAGTGGAAGACTTGGCATATCATTCAACTGCACATAAAAACATATTTTCAATGGATGTAGGCTGGTTTCCAGTCGATTCATTGTGGACCTGAGAAATCATTTTACTGCATCAGAAATCAGTCAGCAAAGCAACCTTCTCTTTTCTTTTTTTCTTTTTTTCTTTTTTTTCTTTTTTCTTTTTTTCTTTTTTTCTTTTTCTCTTTTTCTCTTTTTCTCTTTTTTCTTTTTTTTTTTAATCCAGTGGAAATACTCATAAAGTGTTCAGTGAGATGTAGTCCTCTGGTCATTTTTCTACTACATACATATCAGTTGTGATGGTTCACCCAGGCAGTCATGTCCTGTTCTGCACCATAGGTATTTGCCTATTTATTTTGGCTATATATGCAGATTTTTATCACCAGCTGCTGGCATTTGGGTCCTTTTAATGAAGCTTGTGCAGAAGTGGAGCATTCTAAGACCTAAAATTATTTTGTTGTCTTTGCCCCTTTGTCTTTGGGGCACAACGACTCTAAGCAGAGGTACAGACTAGGAGAAGTCTGGCTGGAAAGCTGCCAGGAGGAGAAGGACCTGGGGGTGTTGGTTGACAGTGACTGAACACGAGCCAGCAGTGTGCCCAGGTGGCCAAGAAGGCCAGTGGCATCTTGGCTTGTATCAGGAACAGCGTGACCAGCAGGTCCAGGGAGGTTATTCTCCCCCTGTACTCGGCAGTGGTGAGACCGCACCTCGAGTACTGTGTTCAGTTCTGGGCCCCTCACCACAAGAAGGATGTTGAGGCTCTGGAGCGAGTCCAGAGAAGAGCAACAAAGCTGGTGAAGGGGCTGGAGAACAAATCTTATGAGGAGCGACTGGGAGAGCTGGGGTTGTTTAGCCTGGAGAAGAGGAGGCTGAGGGGAGACCTTATTACTCTCTACAGCTACCTGAAGGGAGGTTGTGGAGAGGAGGGAGCTGGCCTCTTCTCCCAAGTGACAGGGCACAGGACGAGAGGGAATGGCCTCAAGCTCCGCCAGGGGACATTTAGGCTTGAGATTAGGAAAAAATTCTTCACAGAGAGGGTGGTTAGGCATTGGAACGGTCTGCCCAGGGAGGTGGTTGAGTCACCATGCCTGGAGGTGTTTAAGGTTAGGGTGGATGATGTACTTAGGGGCATGATTTAGGGATTGGTGGGAATGGTTGGACTCAACGATCCAGTGGGTCTCTTCCAACCTGGTTATTCTGTGATTCTGTGATTCTGTCCTAAAATCCCTAAGTAGCATACTCAAGCAGGCCATTGAAATATATCCACAAGGCAGAGCTTATGTTGACATTTACCTGCACATCAGCGTCAGCACTGTATAATGCTGCATAATAGGAACAGGCCAGTGTTCTTTCGTACTCTTTAGGATGAAAATTACAATTTCATGATCTAGAAGATACCTTGATTTGGATCTGAATATTAACTGTCCATCAGTCACTCAGCAGAGTGAAGGTTGGGTCTGCTTTAGGTGCCTTTTCAATATGCACAAAGTCAGTCTTGCTCTGCATTCCCCTAACAGATCAAATTGTGGTTGTTTCTTCAGTCATGGTCCAGCAACACAATGACAGCAGCAAGGACGTGAGCTCTCACAGCTGTCATTAAGAATCACAAGTTCATTTACTCACTACTGAAACTTTTATCCAAAATAATCCAATACTACGCAACCATTAGAGGCAACAGTTGCCTCTAGTGGTTGTGTGGTATTGGATTATTGAATCCAGAGCTAATAAAGAATTACCCTGCACCTCCACACAAAGGGCAGGGTGCATAGCTTTACTCTAATGATCACCACCAGGGGAACACTAGAAGGTAGGCTGGATGCTAAGGTTGCCTGTTGAAGACAGTGTCTCCAGTGCTACAATTGTTGCTGCCCCTACAGAGAACACAGTCCTGCTTTCATACAACATCATTGGCACATGCAGCCCTACTGCAAGGAAAAGCTTGTCAGCACAGTTTTCTCCTCCATTTTTATTTTCCTGAAAAACTTCAGTCGGTCCAAATGTAGGCAGCTATGGAGCTTCTCTCTGGTGACTCAACAGCAGAACTTGAGCCACACTACAAGAGAAAAATGTAGAGGAAATTAAATAGTAGTAACAATATTTCAGATGTGAAAAAGGTAAGAAGGTCCTTGCCTGTAGGGTTTTAGTGTTCTCTGACTGAAACAGTGGTGAACTGTTCTGTAGGGGTAAAAAAACCCAAGAAAAGAAGACAAAGTAAGAATGGAATACAATCTCTTTTGAGTCCCTTGCTATATTTCCCATGCATACACATCTCCCATTTTGTAGACTGAACCAGGTGGAACTGAGCCTCATGTCAACTTCTTCCACACTTTGAAAGATGCAATCTGCGAAGTCCAAGTAAATCAATAAAAGTTCAGATGAGAGTCATATTTGCAGAGCTACAATACAGCTTCTTTACCTTGCTGCCCACAGCCCTCCTGCGCTTATGTTCATGCATTATGTGAAGCTTTTTAAAGCTGACATTTGGGATTTATCCCTGGAGGATTATCTTTGAAGCAACATATCACTTTTTAGTACTTAAGATTTTTTTAACATCCTGCATTCATATTTCTAAGACAGAAATAATACTATCAATATTAATGCATTGAAGACATCTTCTTCTTTACCTGGGGATATGGAATCATAGAATAACCAGGTTGGAAGAAACCCACCGGATCATCAAGTCCAACCATTCCTATCAAACACTAAACCTTGTCCCTTAGCACCTTAGTCCACTCGTGCCTTAAACACCTCCAGGGAAGGTGAATCAAATACCTCCCTGGGTAGCCTGTTTCAGTGCCCAATGAATCTTTCTGTGAAAAATCTTTTCCTAATGTCCAGCCTAAATCTCCCCTGAGAGGAGGTCTCCTTTCAGCCTCCTCTTCTCCAGGCTAAACAACCCCAGCTCTCTCAGCTGTTCCTCATAAGGCTTCTTCTCCAGCCCCTTCACCAGCTTTGCTGCTCTTCTGTGGACTCCTTCCAGAGCCACAACATCCTTCTTGTGGTGAGGGGCCCAGAACTGAACACAGTACTCGAGTTGTGGTCTCACCAGTGCCGAGTACAGAGGGAGAATAACCTCCCTGGACCTGCTGGTCACGCCGTTCCTGATACAAGCCAAGATGCCATTGGCCTTCTTGGCCACCTGGGCACACTGCTGGCTCATGTTCAGTCGGTTGTCAACCAACACCCCCAGGTCCTTCTCCTCCTGGCAGCTTTCCAGCCAGACTTCTCCTAGTCTGTAGCTGCATAGAGTTGTTGTGCCCCAAGTGCAGGACCCGGCATTTGGCCTTGTTAAACCTCATGCCGTTGGTCTCAGCCCAGCAGTCCAGCCTGTTCAGATCCCTTTGCAGAGCCTTCCGACCCTCCAGCAGATCCACACTTCCACCCAGCTTAGTGTCATCCGCAAACTTGCTAAGGTTGCACTCGATGCCTTCATCCAGGTCATTGATAAAGACATTGAACAGGGCTGGCCCCAGCACTGAGCCCTGGGGAACCCCACTTGTCACTGGCCTCCAGCTGGATTTAACTCCATTTCCCACCACTCTCTGGGCCCGGTCATTCAACCAGTTTTCCACTCAGGAGAGTGTGCGCCTGTCCAGGCCAGAGGCTGATAGTTTCCGAAGCAGAATGCTGTGAGAAACTGTGTCAAAGGCTTTACTAATGTCCAAGAAGATACATCCACAGCCTTTCCCTCATCTACGAGTCTAGCCACTCTGTCATAGAAGGTGATCAGTTTTGTTTAGCAAGACCTGCCTTTTGTGAACCCGTGTTGACTGGGCCTGATCACCCGGTTCTCTTGCATGTGGTTCATGGTAGCACTCAAGATCACCTGTTCCATGACTTTCCCTGGCACTGAGGTCAGACTGACAGGCCTGTAGTTCCCTGGATCCTCCCTGTGACCCTTCTTGTAGATGGGCACAACATCCCCCAGCCTCCAGTCCAGTGGAACTTCCCCAGTCATCCAGGACTGCTGGAAGATGATGGAAAAAGGTTTGGCCAGCACATCCGCCAGCTCCTTCAATACCCTCGGTTGAATCCCATCTGGCCCCATAGATTTATGGGTGTCTAATCAGACTAGCAAGGTTCTGACCACCTCCTCTTGGACCATGGGAGCCTCATGTTGCTCCTCTAGCTCCAGGGTTTGTACACAGAGGGAACAATTTTCTTTACAATTAAAGACTGAGGCAAAGAAGGTGTTAAGTACCTCAGCCTTTTCCTCATCTCCTGTCACTGTTGTTTCTTCTGCGTCCATTAGGGACTGTATGGTCTCCCTAGTCCTCCTTTTATTGTTTATATATTTATAGAAAGATTTTTTGTTATCTTTCACCAACTTTGCCAATCTGATTTCTAGCTGAGCCTTTGCCCTTCTGATTTTTTCTCTATACAATCTCACTTCCCTCCTGTTGTCCACCCAAGAGGCCTGTCCCCTCTTCCAGAGCCCATAAACATTCTTCTTCTTCTTGATATCACTCAAGATCTCCCTGTTCAACCAAGCTGGTTTTTTCCCCTGCTGGCTTTTTTTCCGGAACATGGGGATGGCTTTCTCCTGAGCCGCTAGGATCTCCTTTCTGAAGAGCTCCCAGCCCTCATGGGCTCCCTTGCCCTTAAGCACTGTCTCCCATGAGACTTTGCCAATCAGCCTTCTGAAGAGTTCAAAGTCTGCCCTCTGGAAATTTAATGCTACTGTCCTGCTAGCCACCCTCTTCACTTCACCTAGAACTGAAAACCCTATCACCTCATGATCGCTTAGTCCTAGGCGTCCTCCTACTGCCACATACCCCACAAGGCCTTCTCTGTTCACAAACAGCAGGTCCAGGAGGGCACCTTCCCTTGTCAGTTCATTCACCAGCTGTGCAATGTTACTACCCACAGAGATAAGTATAATTTTCATAAATGTATACCAGAATCTTAACTTTTGTTATCATTATATGTCTTCAGTGCTGTAATTGCAATAACACTTCAGAGCATAGCATTGTTAGCAGCTGTAAAGGAGCCAGAAGCTACCTCTCAAGAAAAACTGACACCACTGAGTCAGCATCTTTACACATACAGAGAAAATACTGAATAAATATATGAATATATAAAAACAAGTATACTTCATTTTATGAAGCTTCACTTTATTGCATTTCACAGATATCACATTTTTATTGCACCATTTTTGAGAAATAATGTATTTTTTAATTAAAGTATGTACGTAGGTTCTTTAGACAAAATGCTATTACACACTTAAACAAGACTACTTGCCAGAGACATTTTACATTTTGACTATAAAATAGATAGAAATAATTGATGTACTGGTTATTTATTTATATATTTCAAATAGGAAGCAACAAAACTAAAGAGAGCACAATTTAAAGGTTTATTAAAAGCCCTAGGCAAAGGTTTTCTTCCTGTAATTTACTGCAATACACTAACTGATTTATGGATAATAAAGCTATGTGAGGTGTTTGCAATGGAATTGGGGTCACTTGAAGTTGAACTTGGTGTCATCACAGAATGAAGCACCCTTCACCCAAACATCATAAGCTACAGCTCTCTCATCATTAAATCATCTGTGCTGGGCTGCTGAGCCTCTGCCTTTCCCATGTGTACAGTCCAGAAAGAATTTTTGCTTCTGGTCACCCAGTGCACTGGGTCATAAAATGTACCTGAGACTGCCTTGGCCTCACTTTGTGGTTTTTGCTGGCTCCAGTGGTCAGAAACTACTCCCTGACTTCCAACCTCATTTTTTCCTGTCTGGTTTATGCCATTTTTCATTGTTGGATTATTGTATTTTATCTGAAATAGCTGTTCCTTTCCTCGAGTTTACCCCTCTGATGTAGAGGAGCCTCATTCTTCCTGAAGGTCTTGCTCAACTAAGCAAACCAAGCTGTCCTAGTCTTCTCTACTACACATGGCAAATATCTCTGCTCATCCTAAAAGTTCTGTCCTGTGTCTATGTCTAGTCTGATTAAAATTCAACTTTCTTGTACGTAAGTGGTAGTATGTCCCCAATGTCAGCCCCTGTTTTGTCAGAGCCACCGCAATGTTTCACTTGCCTTTGTCATGGCTGCAAGGCTTGGAGACATTCGTAAATGCAAGTGCTTGTATATATGTGCAAATGTGTAGATTTTCATAAGTGTACATGTATGCACTTTTATCCACACACTATTTTTAGTGTTCCTTTTCAGCTGAAGAACTGCTAGATTACATTGTGCATCCTTTTTAATATTGCTGAAGTGCATGGCTCTGTTAAAGGTCCTCCTTTGGGATTCCTCCAGCCCTCAGGATCATCTCTTCCTTCATGACAGCCAGTCTTCCCCATTCTGAGGATGGGGTGCCTGGCAAATTTTGTTACTGCTCATCCATATTTTGCACTACTACTGTTGCTAGTACTAAACCAGATACAGTCCTTGAAAAACTGCTCATCATCTTCTTCTAGCCTCATACCACCCCTTCCAACCCATCTTGTTGACAATTTCCCTTCAAGCATCCTTACTCATACTGTGTGACTTGTACTTGTTCCTCTCAAAACAAAGTAATTTCCTGTGTAGCTGTATAGCAGATGTTTCACAGGTATCTAAAGAAATGAGATTTTGGTCTTAGTTATGAGTAATAAGAGCAGTTAAAAATATCAATTACAGTTTCCAAGAAAGATGCTAGGCTTATCTGACAGGCATGTTGCATTAATCTCCCATCCATCTTCACACGCTTAATTAGTTTTTCTTCAAAAATGACTCCAAGCCTGCATGTACGAATCAAACCAGCTTCACACACTCTGAACTACACACCCTGGCCTTCTGTTTTCTTTAGGTTTGTTTAGTATCTCTGCTCTCAGATTTGTGACCATGTGAGCCCAGTCTAGCATGAACCAACTCCCTGGTTCTGGCTGTGCTGCTGATATTGCTGTATTTCAGTTTGAGCTACTGCATGCAAGAACGTATCCCTAATGTAATAGTTGCCTGTTAAAGAACAAACACCTCTCTTCATGCAGTCAGAGACTTGCATTTGCTTCAGAAGAAGCTGGAAAAAGTCGTGGTGAAGATAACTGCTTCTGTTTCTTCGAATCCTGTGTTCAGTTCTGGGCCGCTCACCACAAGAAGGATGTTGAGGCTCTGGAGCGAGTCCAGAGAAGAGCAACGAAGCTGATGAGGGGGCTGGAGAAGAGGCCTTATGAGGCCAATGCTTTTGCTCTGTCCATCATCTCTCTGCTCCACAAACATACAGCCTATGCACATGGCCTTGGGGGGGATGTGAGTTTGAATGATGGAGCAGTTGACTTGACTACTGATGCAGCAGCAAACAATGCTGAAGCACTACAAGTCTTTAGACACACAGCAGAACAGGAGTGCTGTCGAGGCTCTTTTTACACGATCAAGGGAATGCACGTTTGCCCTTTGTCCCCTTTGGACCTGGACTGCAAATCAAGACCTTTGTTTCTAATGGCAGCAGCCAGTGGTGGGGATGGGCTGCAGAGTCTTGATGTCTGCCAGGTAGGGAGGATCACTGCATCCATGACAAGCTGTGTGGGGCCTCTGAGAAAATCTCCCTAGCCATGTCCCAAAAAAGGAAATCAAAATGAACAAGGGAACGTAAACAGCACACACGGTTGTTTCAAAAATCTTACACCTGACTTCCAGCACATCCCTGCAGTGCCAGTCATGGCATCAGGTCTGCCTGAAATCCCTCTTGCAGTGTAATGAAGGTTTACTCCCCCATTTAGTTCAGTTTTAATCCCTTTTTTTGAGCCGGGCCTGCCTTTTTAATTTTTTTCCTAATGTTTAATAATCATGTATGTTCAGTTCCCTAGGTAGTATGTTAATTCTTCTCTTTCATCTACTTAATTAGAAGATTTTGTTCTGCATAAAATATATGAGGCATCTGGGGCAGGGTCTGATGAACTGGTGAGCATCCAATAACTATATCAAGCAGTTTCTTAAGGCTTTGAAATTGTCTTCAGATGGTCACTGTTGACAAACACTGAAGTGAAGCACTACTTGAGTATTCACATTAAAACAGCCATTGCAGTTAAGTTAGTGATGCATGATTAATTGGCTTAAAAGCAATGGATTCATATGGAGTAAAAGGCCTCTATGAAAATAAATAGCATGACTACAATTAGCAAGAGCATTACTTTGAAGTTATTAAGGACCACAAATCAAATTTGTCAGCTGAAGAATAACAACGGCTGTATACACAACCAAATAGTAGTTGTGCCTATAACACAGCATGAGGGGCTCATGGGTCTTTCATATATTCTTTCTCTTCCCTTGTCAGCCACAGCAGTGAGGTAGCATGATAGCTACTCACAACAAATAACAGAGAAAAGGTGCTGCTTTACTTCCATCCTCCAGGTTTGGCCAGGACCTCTAGGTCATATGTATGAGCGGGTGTGCAGGACTTGATACTGTCACTCCCCTCTCTTTGCCGCTGATGTTCACTCCCATTTCAGCTGGTGCTGGTGGCCTAAGTCACCCCCACAACTAACAGACGGGCAGCCCCAGAGTTTCACAGGGGTCTTGCTCCTCTACCTTGAAAATCTAAAGGCTTTTTTTGACTGTTTTTGTGTTATAAATACTGCTCCTCTCTTGTTGCATCTCTATAAGCTTCCTTTTGTGCAATCTCAGGACTGAGAGTTGCTGGAATCCGTAGGTAAATGACATACTGTATTGTGCTCATGTTTACAGTAGTACACAGGAAAATGTTACAGTCTTCCTAGGATATGTGCCCTGAATAAAAAAAAAAAAAACAAAATAAAAACCACAACAAACCATCACTTCAGTGCACTTCTTTCACTCACATGAATATTCTGAGTGATTGATTCTGTGTATCACTGGAAAAATAAAAAGCTGTCTGTCTGCTGGGGCACTGTTCCTCTTGGCTTGAGGCTGACGTAAACGATGATGAGAATTTTAACTTGGAAATGAAGGGAGAAGGATGGAAGAGATTTCTTTAACCTCTATGCCTAGACATCCAATATAAAAAAAAAGGGAAAAATTAAAATAACAACAACATATCTATCTGTAATGGAGGTATAGAAGATGAGATGGTGGCCAGTACATAGAGTGAAAGTGCTAATACTGAGGAGAAGAATGAGGCTAAATAACTAGCGTATTAACCAAAATATAAATTAGTCTTGGTTATAAAGCAATTATCACTCTTTTAGGAATAGAATAAAATATCTATCTCTTCTTAAAAAAAATGAGGAGCTATCTAATTAAGTAAATTTATAATCTAACCTAGAAAAACACACATACTATAAAATATTAAGTTGGGTTAGAACAACCCTTAAGACTGATAGTAAAAGAGTACTTTTGAGATTTACAGGTGACATGAAGACTGGAGGTGTCATCTGTATGGCAGAAGGTGCAGGTGTCAGGCAGAAAAAAGAACTGCCGCAAAGAGGCAGACAACGCAATATACTCCAGCAGAATAAAGGGTAAGATTATGTGGAGAATTTGCACTAAAAACTGGGAATTTATCAGCTGGAAATGGAAATGGGTAGAAAGCTCTAGGTCACTGAGCCAGTCAGGATGAATATTGTCATCAATGTGATCCAACCATGAAAGGCAAACCCAGGCTGAGGATATCCCTGATGACATGTTTCCAGTGAAGCAAAAGTAGTATTCAGGCGTTTTTGCAGAAGACCGTGCTGGGACTTTATCTGAAATATTGTGCAGAGTGGTGGCACCCCCATACGTGGAAGATGGAGGAGACACAAAGGACAGCCTGTGGGATGGATGTGGGAGGGAAAGGCAGGGACTTGGCTCACTTCATCTTTCTGAAACTGAAAAGACATATAATTGTTCCCTGCAAACACATCGTGACACTAAAATCTGGAGAAACAGGAGAAGAAAAGCTATTTAAGCCAAAGGATATAGTTCACTTGGAAACAACTGGGAATACATTTAGGCAGGATTTTATAAAACGTTTTTCATTACTGGTGTACTGAGGATCTGAAATAAGAGAGTGATAGTAGAAAACCTGGTCATTGTTAATACGAACTCTGGTCAGCATATGAAATAGTATGACTAGCGTATGTGGCAAGTGGCTGGTATTAAAGGCTCAGGAGATCCTTTCCGGTCTCGTATTCCTCTGACTGGCACTGCTTAAAGCTAGGAACATCAGAGAGTGTCATATCCCAGGACAGTCAATGCTGCTGGTCCATAGCACCAAATCCAGCCTGTTATAATTGCTTAAAACTCTGCCATCCTGGTCTTCACAGAATCACACAGAATAACCAGGTTGGAAGAGACCCACTGGATCGTCGAGTCCAACCATTCCCACCAATCCCTAAATCATGCCCCTAAGTACCTCATCCACCCTCACCTTAAACACCTCCAGGGATGGCGACTCAACCACCTCCCTGGGCAGACCGTTCCAATGCCTAACCACCGTCTCCATGAAGAATTTTTTCCTAATCTCAAGCCTAAATCTCCCCTGGCGGAGCTTGAGGCCATTCCCTCTCATCCTGACCCCTGTCACTTGGGAGAAGAGGCCAGCACCCTCCTCTCCACAACCTCCCTTCAGGTAGTTGTAGAGAGTAATAAGGTCTCCCCTCAGCCTCCTCTTCTCCAGGCTAAACAACCCCAGCTCTCCCAGTCGCTCCTCATAAGATTTGTTCTCCAGCCCCTTCACCAGCTTTGTTGCTCTTCTCTGGACTCTCTCCAGAGCCACAACATCCCTCTTGTGGTGAGGGGCCCAGAACTGTACACAGTACCCGAGGTGCGGTCTCTTCAGATCCCTTTGCAGAGCCTCCCTACCCTCCAGCAGATCCACACTTCCACCCAGCTTGGTGTCATCTGCAAACTTGCTAAGGGAGCACTCGATGCCTTCATCCAGGTCATTGATAAAGACATTAAACAGGACTGGACCCAGGACTGAGCCCTGGGGAACCCCACTTGTAACTGGCCTCCAGTTGGATTTAACTCCGTTTACCACCACCCTCTGGGCCCGGTCATTCAACCAGTTTTTCACCCAGGACAGTGTGCACCTGTCCAGGCCAGAGGCTGATAGTTTCCGAAGCAGAATGCTGTGAGAAACTGTATCAAAAGCTTTACTAAAGTCCAGGAAGACCACATCCACAGCCTTTTCCTCGTCCATGAGTTTAAGTCTTCTTTCATTGGAGCTGTGCTTGCTGTGGGAATTGGAGGAGAAGAAAAATTGGTTTAATCTCATTTATTCATAGCCCAGCTGCTGTTTATCCCTCTGAGACAAGGTTCCAGCACCCCTCCTCCTTTGCAGCATCGTTCTGGCACCTCTGTCCTCTGCTGTGTCCCAGTGCTGTGGGTACCAAGTGTACTTTCTGTGGGGCACATGCCATGCAAAGCATCCTAGCATATCAGACATCCCAGAACAAGCCAAGTAAAATTATCCTGGAGCTAGACATGAGATTCAGACCTGGAAACTCCTCTTACTTACTGCTGGACATCCCCAGCCCAGAGTTGGCTTCTGTGGCAACCTCAGACTTTGCTTATCCAATACCAAACTGCAGCGGCTTGGAGCTGCTGCAGGGGAGGAAGGGAGTGATCATAGACTGCCATGTGCTCCACACACCTAGCTTTGTCTGTGCAATGCAGAGTCACCTCAGAACTGAAATAATTCATGTTTGGCTTCTTGCCTCTTGGGGATGTGGTGATGGATGTGTTGTACTGTGCTCCAAGACACCCCTACTTCTGCCCAGTCTTTCAGTTCAGGAGAAAAGATGCTGTGGAGCATCGTCTGGCTCTAGCTTTCCTGAGCCAGTCTGGGAGGCACTCCTGCGTCTAGCCCTGACTTGTGCTGCTGACATTGGCTCACAAACCCCATCCACCTATTTAGTGAAGCAGAAAGCATAAGTCAAAGTATGGAGAGGTGGGAGTTTGCCTCTTCTAAGTGAATAACTGCACAGCAGAACATGGGAGGTGCAGCTGTCAGGCAGGCAGAGAGGCAGCAGAATTGTTCTTCTGAGCAGCTTTTTTTTGAAAAGCCCTCCTGTTATCAAATCCTGGGGAGTTTGGGAAGGGAGAGAGATATATTTTTTTCTTTCCTAAAAATGTGTAATTCATTATCTGAAGTCAATAATTCTAACTGGTGCTATTGGTATGCGGCATGCAGGGATCTTCGTGCTAGTGCATCTTTATTAATGTTGTTATAAAAGCTTCTACTGGGATCCTAGTTATCAAATGACTCTGACAGCAATTCATTCACAAAGCCTCGTGTTTTAATTTCTCTGCACCTGAAAAGAAATGGGCTAGGTGAGTGGAAAGACTCCTTTTTTTTCACTTGCTTTGTCCTTTGCTTCAAAGCCTGGCACATTTAAGTGCAAAGGAGGAACATGTAGGATTACAGTGGGAGAAATACATCTTTGAAAAATAAATATCCTGCCATAAAAAGTGTGTTACACAGTGACAGGACTGTCCATTGATAAAATGGAGTCTTTGATTCTGGTAGTGCTGGCCATTATAAAAAGATGTATACAGAGATGTGAATCAGAGCCTTGAAATCTCTTTGAATAGCAGCAGAGCCATGAATAGCAGCAAGAGATTTAATGGTAAAACATTTTTACAAAGATTTTGCCGTATGTACTGTAAAACAACAGAGAGTTAATGAATTTCTGGAAGCAGCAAATGTGTCCTTTGATACAAATCAGAGACTCTAACAAGAAAGCAATTAATTTCTAGGACTTTTTCTTTCTTCATCCCACTCTCTAGCCATGGTTATACAAGAAGTCCAGACCCAGCAGAATTTGTGAGCAAAATTTATAAGCTAGCTAGGATAAGCAGGTGAAAAATAATACTTTTTTTATTACTATCTCCTGACAAGGCTCAAAACATTTCCAGTTGCTTAATATTACAGTGGTGCATCATGTGAAAATAGTAAAGTGAGTGCTTAGTGAATGATGCATGAACTGAAAGTGGAAATGGGGAGTCATAGTGATTCTCAAAAAATGCAGGCGCGTGTATGTCTGAACTTTACCCCCTCAGCTCATTGGTTTACATTCATCCAGGCAAATCTGTACTTGTATCTTTTTTATCAAACCTTGGAAGGACAATACATATTCTAGATTGTAGCTTTGGGAGCCAAGCCTCTCCCACACGGGTCTTTTTCTGTTGTTGGAAAATGCCATTTCAGCAACACTGTGGTGTGATGACCCTTGATTCTGAGGAAGATGTATTATCGCTTGCCTGGAGAACTTGCTGTCTGGGAGGATAATTCTCTTTTTTTGAAGATGCAGGGCAATGAAACCTTTAAAATGGCCTTTAGCCTATTAGGAGGCAAAGGAGTTAGTAAGAAGAAAACTGGCATGGTGGCCTTAGTTAACCCAAGGACCACTCAATTGGGAAGAAACCCTATTACGAGGACTGTAGATTCGCCAGCCCAGCTGAAGTGCATTTACACCAATGCACGCAGCATGGGAAATAAGAAGGAGGAGCTGGAAGCTGTGGTAGGGCAAGGAGCCTATGATGTCGTTGCCATTGCGGAGACGTGGTGGGATGACTCATACAACTGGAGCGTACCCATGGTGGGGTGTAAACTCTTTAGGAAGGACAGGAAGGGCAGAAGAGGAGGTGGGGTAGCCCTCTATGTTAGAGAGGGCATTGATACCCTCGAACTGGACTACGGTCAGGAAGGGACTGAGTGCCTGTGGGTGAAAATCAGAGGAGTCCATGGGCGGGAAGGGATTGTGATGGGAGTCTGCTATAGACCACCCAGCCAAGAAGAAGCAGCTGATGAGCTCTTCTACAAACAACTGAGAGTAGTCTCAAGATCGCTACCTCTAGTCCTTGTGGGAGACTTCAGTTTCCCAGATATAGGCTGGGAGTATAATACAGCAGAAAGGAAGCAGTCCCAGAGGTTCCTGGAGTGTGTGGAAGACAACTTCCTCACACAGCTGGTGAGCGAACCGACAAGGGACGGTGACCTCCTGGACCTGCTGTTTGTGAACAGAGAAGGACTGGTGGGGATGTGAAGGCTGGTGGATGCCTGGGGCAAAGCGATCATGAGATGATAGAGGTCTCAGTGCAGGGTGAGATGAAGAAGGTGGAGGTTAGCAGAACAGTCGAGCTCAACATTCAGAGAGCAGACTTTGGACTGTTCAGAAGGCTGGCTGGAAAAGTCCCATGGGAGGCGCTCCTTAAGGGTAAGGGAGTCCATGAGGGCTGGGCGCTCTTCAAAAAGGAACTCCTAGCAGCTCAGGAGAAAGCCGTCCCCAAGTTCCAGAAAAGTAGCCGGTGGGGTAAGAAACCAGCGTGGTTGAGTAGGGAGGTCCTGAGAGACATCAATAGGAAGAGGAGGGTCTACGACCTCTGGAGGAAGGGGCAGGCATCCTGGGTGGACTATAGGGAGGAAGCGAGAACGTGCAGGGAAAAAGTCAGGAGGGCTAAGGCCCAACTAGAAATGCGATTGGCCAAGACTGTGAAAGACAATAAAAAAATCTTTCTACAAATACATCAACAGTAAAAGGAGGACTAGGGGGAATCTCCAGTCCCTATCAGATGCAGAGGGAACAACAGTAACAGGGGATGAAGACAAGGGTGACGTACTCAATGCCTACTTTGCTTCAGTCTTTAATAGTAAGGAAAGTTGTTCCCTCTGTGCACAACCCCAGGGGCTGGAGGAGCAGAACAAGGTTCCCACGATCCAAGAGGAGGTGGTTAAAGACTTGCTTGCCCGCCTAGATGCTTTGAGGGAACTGGCGGATGTGCTGGCCAAACCCCTTTCCATCATCTTCCAACAGTCCTGGATGACTGGGGAGGTTCCACTGGACTGGAGGCTGGGGGATGTCATGCCCACCTATAAGAAGGGGCACAAGGAGGATCCAGGGAACTACAGGCCTTTCAGTATGACCTCAGTACCAGGGAAAGTCATGGAACAGGTGATCTTGAGTGCTACCATGAACCACATGCAAGAGAACGAGGTTATCAGGCCCAGTCAACACGGGTTCACAAAAGGCAGGTCTTGCCAAACTAACCTGATAGCCTTCTATGACCAAGTGGCTAGACTCGTGGATGAGGGAAAGGCTGTGGATGTATCTTCTTGGACTTTAGTAAAGCCTTTGACACAGTTTCTCACAGCATTCTGCTTCGGAAACTATCAGCCTCTGGCCTGGACAGGCGCACACTCTCCTGAGTGGAAAACTGGTTGAATGACCGGGCCCAGAGAGTGGTGGGAAATGGAGTTAAATCCAGCTGGAGGCCAGTGACAAGTGGGGTTCCTCAGGGCTCAGTGCTGGGGCCAGTCCTGTTTAATGTCTTTATCAATGACCTGGATAAAGGCATCGAGTGCAACCTTAGCAAGTTTGCGGATGACACTAAGCTGGGAGGAAGTGTGGATCTGCTGGAGGGTCGGAAGGCTCTGCAAAGGGATCTGAACAGGCTGGACCGCTGGGCTGAGACCAACGGCATGAGGTTTAACAAGGCCAAATGCCGGGTCCTGCACTTGGGGCACAACAACCCTAAGCAGAGGTACAAACTAGGAGAAATCTGGCTGGAAAGCTGCCAGGAGGAGAAGGACCTGGGGGTGTTGGTTGACAACCGACTGAACATGAGCCAGCAGTGTGCCCAGGTGGCCAAGAAGGCCAATGGCATCTTGGCTTGTATCAGAAATGGCGTGACCAGCAGGTCCAGGGAGGTTATTCTCCCTCTGTCCTTGGCACTGGTGAGACCACAACTCGAGTACTGTGTTCAGTTCTGGGCCCCTCACCACAAGAAGGATATCGAGGCTCTGGAGCGAGTCCAGAGAAGAGCAACAAAGCTGGTGAAGGGGCTGGAGAAGAAGCCTTATGAGGAACAGCTGAGAGAGCTGGGGTTGTTTAGCCTGGAGAAGAGGAGGCTGAGAGGAGACCTTATTTCTCTCCCTGAAGGGAGGTTGTGGAGCGGAGGGAGCTGGCCTCTTCTCCCAAGTGACAGGGAACACAACAAGAGGGAATGGCCACAAGTTCCACAAGGGGAGGTTCAGGCTCGACATAAGGAAAAAATTCTTCACTGAAAGGGTCATTAGGCAATGGAACAGTCTACCCAGGGAGGTGGTTGACTCGCCTTCCCTGGAGGTGTTTAAGGTGCGGGTGGATAAGGTACTGAGGGGCATGGTTTAGAGATTGGTGGGAATGGTTGGACTTGATGATACGGTGGGTCTCTTCCAACCTGGTGATTCTATGATTCTGTGTGGGCTCTTCTTGCATGACCAGCACACAGCAACACTTCTGCAAGGGTGTTTATCCAGACAGAATATTATTTCCACCCTGTCCTGCTCCCAACCTTTTTTCCTTTGCCAGATTATATAAAGCCCTTTGAGTTGTCTCTGTTGAAAATGGAAAAATCTTTTAAATTCTGTTCTAATGAACGATGGGATTTTTTATGGCTTTGGCTTGTCAAAAACAAGGTGTAGGTCTCAAAACAAATGACCTATTAGGGCTCTGTCACAGTGTTGTGGATATAATATGTCTGTTCTGGGATTTTGCCGTTCAGGTCAGGAAATCTTCTGCTGGCCATTGCAATAGGGGACAGATTTTTTCTCTGGGCATTTTTCTGGTTTAACTCCATGAAATACCAAAAGTTGCCTCAGGACTGTACGCAAGTAAAACAAACCAATTTGGAGCTGCTGCTTGTTTGTCCCTAGTGCTCTCTTCTCCTTTAACTTACCTCTGTGAGAAACTGAGGCTTCTGCTGAGCTGAAGCACCTGCAGTGCCCCTTGTCTGGGTACAGGAGAGAGCAGTGTGGGGCTGTCTCCAGCCCTCACCTTCCTGATGGCTACCAAGGCAATTCACTCCTTTCCTCAATCCTTTATCTAAGTAGAACTTCAAAATTAATGTGGGAGAGCTCAACAGTGCAGAGCCTTGAGGGCAGCTCTCCTTGGAGGAGGATTTTGCCTTAGGTGGCTGTGATTCAGGTGTCCAGCATAGCATTAAGTGTATTCCTGGTATTTAACAACTGAAGTAAAAATCACTATCTGTCTGTAAAACCACCACTGACTGTAAATGGGTGAGGAAATAAATAAAGACTTAGATGCTGTAGTGCTACAGTGTACAGAGAACGTACCCGGACTGATACAAGCACCATTCAGACTTTAAAACCTTTTATCCTGGCAGTAAGAATGGTCATCTTTCCAGTACACTTTCTGCTTTTAATTGTGTAATTGGAAAAGAGAAATATTAAAAGAAATTTGTACACATATGTCTCAGACATGCTCTGCCTAGCTTTTTTTGTGTAATGCTCTGAGGCATATAAGCAACAGAAAGAGGCTGCTCAGTGTGTTTTGATCCTGACATAATCGCATGTTGTATAAAATTCATTTAGGGAAATGAAATCCCCCATAGGAATGTAAGGCAATGTCACTACATGGTCCTGTGTGGGCAGAGGCTGGGGAGGTGATGTGGAGGGACAAAGTCATTCGGAAGAGCTGCAGTGCCTCGCGGCAGTGCAAGGGGAGGATTGAACCACAGGTTTGGTCCAGAACTCTTTGCAATTAAATTCCCTGTACCAAAACAAGCAGGAAAACTGGAAATGAGGTAGTGAACGAGGATCCCTGCGGAGAGCAGCGCTTTAGAAATCAGTCAGCCAGTGACTATGGAAACCTTGTACTATCCAAATGGGAATATATAATTTAGGAAAGACCCATATTAAAGACTGAATACCTTTCCCAGACTCAGACAGATTATCTACTTGGGTAGATAATTTCTGTCTATTCAACAAAGTGCAGCTCCATCCAGCATTTCAGCGAAAGACAACACCAGACCTGCAGAGCTTTTCAGAAGTCAATGCCTCAATGCCTCACCCATAGAAAATAAAGACAATGTTGAATTAGCCTCAGCTGTAGCAGAGTATGTGCGAGCAAGAATGTTTTAGCTGCCTAGCTAGAGGAAAATGATGGCTTTTTTCAGGGTAAAAATGTATCTTGTAAAGCAAGTGCTGTGGTTTGTGCCTTGGTCTTAGTTCCATGGCAGCCCAGATAAAGTCCCTCCTGCTATTGCCGCTGCCTCTAGCTTAACTCAAGATGGATGAGGACAGGCACAGAGGTGCTGCTGGCTGCCTGCATGCCTGCACAGATCCCTTTGCCTGGCCCTGGGGTCTGCTCCTGGCAGTAAAGGATAGTTGCAATGGGGAAAAGGAGTAGAGGCTGCCACTCTTGGGGGCAGAACATTTCTTTCCTTGCAGTGGAGCTGATGTCCAAGGGCACAGCCTAACCCCTACATTGCACTGTCACTAAGGGATGACAGAGCACACAACGGACAGTGCAGTTTCTTTCCCAGCATATGGATTTCTCTATGATATAATAGAGTTACAAGCCACTTACCCACAGCTGAATTGTTTTTCCTGGTCCACACACATTAGTAGCAGCAGCATGTTCTGCCAAATGAAGAGTTCGGGGAAAAAATATCAGTGAATGCCAAGCAATCCATCTTGAAAAGACACCTGCATATAGAAAAGGAAAGAAAGAGTCTGGGAATGCCTGAAAGTTAAATTTCACCAAAGGGGAAGGCAACATGTAGAGTTTCAGCAGGCTCTTCCATCTGCCCTCATTCCATTCTTTCTCTCTTTGCTTTATTTGCCTTTTATATCCCATTCTATCTGCCCTTTCCTTTCCTTTTCATTCTTCCCTTCCAATTAACATTCTTAAAATAACAACCACAGTAACAATAAAAGTGAGAACAAGAGGAAAAGAAGTAGCCCTGGAAAGAAAGTCGTATTTGTCTTGTGCTGTAGCTCACTGGCACATTCAGTGCTGCTCTGAGCTTTTCCAGCTGGGGCAGGACAGTGGTGGAACTGGTCAGCTACACAGTGTAATCCCATTTCCCAGGCTTTTAGGCATTGCTGTATTAGCACAGAAGGTGTTTGTTATACCATACCTTCTTCCCTCTTCTAACACATCCTGTCCCGAAGACTCTGCTCCCATTTGTCTGGGAAGCTGTATCCCATGTTGTCTCCTGCCATCTACGATGATTTTCATCTGTTGATGAGTGGAAATCATGAAGTTATTCAGGCTCCAGGGAAAGCAAGGAGGGGAGCAGTGGCACTGAGGGTTAGACAAACAACGATAGCATGAAAGCAATGGAAATGTGTGCAGCAAAAGGTTGTTTGGCCTGGGGACTGGTTTCAGCAGGTCATTTTGAGATACGGATCCCAGGCTGTTTAAAAGGGAGCAGCTGCCATCCATTTGCCTGCCACGTTGGACCAAACTCCCTGATCAGAAAGTCCACAGCTGAGAGAGGACTTCCGTGGCACTTCACATTGTATTTTTATTGCTTGCAAATAGCTGTTCAAACATTTCTTACTGCAATTCCAACTCATTTAAAATGTTCAAAATTCTCTTTTGAAGTAGATTAAACTGCATATGGAGTCCTTCAAAATTAAACCTTGGGTAGTTTATAAAGAGCCATAAAGCTAAGGTTGCAGGATGATAACTGTAATTTGTAAAAGTAAATCTGACAAAATGAACAGCTGCTTGCATGAAGCAGCACCACAAACTTTCTAATGGTTAGATGAGTTCATCAGGGGTTTCAAAATAATTTGAATTCTGCTTGTCTGAGTGCTGTTAATTGATCAGAAAGTAAAGCTGATCACTGCTTGCTTTTCCCATGACATATAAGCTTTAATAAGTTATTGCTTGCAACTCATGCAGTGTTACTCATTATTGACTTTAGATACGTTTGCTGGTTGGATGGAAAGGACTGTTCACCAGAACCATTAATATCATACCGGGGTTTTTTGAGGTTCTCAGCACAACCTCTGCTCTCTGGCAAACTCCCATCTACAAACTGGTGGTTTTCAGAAAACTTCCAAAGTACTTTTCTTGGGAATATGTTCAAGTGAACCTCTTACTACTAGGAGAATTTTCATGTACTAAACTTTTCATGTATAGTTTGCCATAGGCAATAAAGAAATACATCCTCAGATTTTAGCTGCTGATAAAGCTTTATTACATTTTTTAAAGTCTGGCACATTTGTATGCAGCTCTGCTGGGTCTGAAACTATAAATTGTAGTTTTCTCAGTTTTCTTAGTCACTCTGTTCTTGTGGCAGTCTTCAGAGAAAAGACACCTGACTTGGAAACCCGCTCTTCTCAGAAAACAGACTCATACAACTTTGGAAAACTTGCCTGAAAACTTGTGGAAATAATTTATTTCTAAACTTGTAAATGGCACAAGAAAGTGTTAAATGGTAGACTGTGGGAGGACAGGATGAAAAAAGTGCAAGAAGAAAGAAAAAAGTGGAAGAGGTACTTAAAAAGAGAGGTAGCGGGGAAAGCCACTGAAAATGAAATGAGATAAGAAAATATGAAAGGGAAGCAGAAGAAGATGAAAAAAATAAGTAGCACATATGTTTATTTTATAGGAAGTTGGCTGACAGGTTGAATTTCTACTCTGGTCAAGGAATCAAAATTATGGTGTGCTCCAGATGAATAGCAAATATCCTAAATTAAGAACTCAGGAGACTAAAATCTGTTTGTAAAACTGTTCTGGGACAACAAAACCACCATATTTTAAGACCAAAGCTTGTTGATGAATAATTTGCAAGCAGAAAACAGGCTAAACGTTTTCGGTAAGAAAGCATGAGAAAATACTTGCTCGGAAACACTGATGAACTGAAAGACCATATTGTGTTATCAGTTTTTCTTACGTTGAATTCCATTTAAAATAATGAGATAAAGAACCTTTTGCCATTAACAGTAAGACTGGATTTTCCTCTCCTGTAATCAACCGTCACTGTCACTTTGTGGCCAGTGCTGATTTTGTAGTCTCTGTAAGCTTCTTGTGTGACAAACAGTAAATTCATCCATGGAGGGTGAATTCAGATTCTCTTGTGATGGAAATGTGAGGATGGGGAAGTAAGAGGTAGATCTGTGTGGAAAATGGAACTGGAACCTTGTGGTCCTGTACTGGTGGGAGAATCATCAAACTTATTCCTCCCTGGAAACATGACAACTTGGAGGCACAGTACAACTACTGCAACTTTTCTCAAGGAAACATGGTTTTCCCAAAATGCATCAGCAGAACTATTGTGATTTTCCAACAAGAAAGGATGCTTGAAGAGAAAAGATGAATATTTTATTATTTGTTTCATAGCAACACCTACCTGAAACAAGTAATTGACTCTGCTGTAATCATCCTAGTAAAGAATTCTCTGTGTATGAAAAGCAGCAATCTCTTGGTCTTGGCAAATAAAAGAACTGGTGGCTGTAAAACTGACTATTATTGTTATTCAAATCTCAACAGAGGTGGGGTGAAAGTTCCTAATGATGGGAGTATCTGTCAGGATGCTGAATGCACCATTGAGGAATCTCTAGTGGAGTGAGTGATGCTGCGGGGAGCCAGGGCTGGGGATCTGGTGGAGTCAGGACCAAGCCCCCAGTGGGGACCAAGCCTGCCCCATGCCTGGGTGCAGCCCAGCTGCAGCACCGTGGAAGAGTTCAGCTCACTGGTGCACAACAGTATAGAAGCTTGGGAGGAAATAAAACCCACCCTATGAATCTCATCCAAAAGGCTCTGCAACCCCATCACCTCAGAAATGCTTATCTATCATTTATCTGCTGATTCTTATCTAATTGATTGTTGGAGATCTGTAAGAGATTGTTGGAGCAGTGTAAGAAACTGCTGCTTTTCCCTGCATTGGTTGCAAGACTCAGTGCAGAAGGGTGAACTTTTCACCCTGAAATTAATCTGAGATAATTCCTGGGCTTTCACTCTTCCACTATTTTTGGCCATCATTGTTCTATAAGCTTCAAAGGAGATGGGCAGACCTGATTGGCATCACTGTCACTGGAGCAGAAATGCACCTCTCATTTCTAACAGAATGGTCTCCATATTTCATCATAAAGTCTTCCTCTAGGAAAACCATCACTTGCATGATAGCACTCTGAATTATAAAATGTGTGCGAATGGGTATCTGTCAGAACAGACTTGTACTTTTTTTTTCTGATCAATAAATCAAACCAAATAGAAAACAGGAGGTGAGGAAAAACTTGGACTCACTGTTACATTTTCATGGCAACAGAAAAATTCAACACTATATAACTCAAACTGACTTAAGATGCACAGTTCTCCAGACTTCAATAGACAATGAGTTAGGTCTCTTATACATCTCTGGATCAAGTTGGAGGCATGTAACCACTCTGCCACACTTCAGAGAAGTTTAATACGCCAGCGGGGAGAAAATAGTTAGAATAACAGCAGTCTCTACCTTGAAGACTATACAGCCATCCAAATCAAGTGCGTATGCAGGCAAATGGTGCTGGAAGTGTTTATCTGGGTACATTTTGTGAAGATATTTCTGTCTTTGAGAGAAGCTGTAGGAGGAGCAGAGACACTCAGAGAGAAGGTAGCAGTATCTGCCTGACAAGAGAAGTTCTGACACAAAAATTTGGGCAAAATAAGAGAGAAACTGTCAAGGGGTGAGCATTTACTGATGGGGCATTACTTTAATATTCAGAGGAACAGAATTTACCTTATTCTTGTTGAAAATGGCATAAAAACCATTTAAAACTATTGCGAAATTGTCTCTTTGAAGTTAAACTATCTGAAGTCTGTTCAACAGGTAGGTTGAAAAAACGGTAAGAGCTCTAAAGATAAAAAACAGAGAGTAATGAGAATCAGCTATCCTGGATTCAGATCAGAATATTGCAGTTCCTGGATGCCTAAAAGCACTGCTGAAGTCACATAAAAGCTGAAGTTGGAAGGGATCTCTGGAGGTCATCTGGTCCAAACATCTGCTCAAGGAGGGCCACCTAGAGCCACTTTTCCTGAAGTGTGTCCAGTTGGCTTCTGGATATCTCCAGGGATGGAGACTCCATAGCCTCCCTGGGCAACCTATGCCAATGTTATCACCCTCAGAGTGAAAACGCGTTCCCTGATGTTCAGATAGCATCTCCTGTGTTTCAGTGTGTGCCCACTGCCTCATCAGACACCAGTGAAAAGAGCTTGCCTCTTACTTCCTTGCACCCTTCCTTCAGGCATTGATATACATTGATGAGGTCCCCCTCGAGCCTTCTCTTCTCCAAGCTGAGGAGTCTCAGGTCTCTCAGCCCTTCCCCATGAAAGAGCTGCTCCAGTCCATTGACTATCCCAGTGGCCCTTTGTTGGTTGCTCTTCAGTATGTTTGTGTCTCTCCTCTACGGGGAGGCCCAGAAATGGACCCAGCACTCCAGATGTGGCCTCACCAGTGCTGAGCAGAGTGGAAGGATCTTCTCCCTCGTCCTGCTGGTAGCACTTCTCCCAGTATTGCTCACGATACTGTTAGCTGCCTTTTCCATAAGGGCACGTTGCTGTTCAACACAGGAGCCCAAGGTCCTTTCCTCCAGAGGTGACTTTATCCTAAAATCTAGCAGAAAGAGTGTTGGGTGGCTAAAACTGTGATAGTGATGGTTACATACTTCATGCAGAAACACTAGCACTGCCGTACGGGCTAACAGGAGGACAGACTGTGTACTGAACTGGCAAAGCAGTAGCCTAAATTTAACCTGTCTGAAAAATGAATCAAACTTCAAGAGTTGTATGCCATAGCAGTATAACAGTGAGAATAACAGTATAACAGTAAGAATTTCATTTATGGCTCCTACAGTCATTAATTTCGTGCATGGAAATTGTGTGCATGCCAGAACTGGAGAAGAGCTGGAATTTTGTTTCAGCCAGAGCTTGTGCTCTGTTATTATCTTATGCTCCATTATTATCTAAATGCAGAGCATGTTTTGGAATCAAAACTGTATTTCTGTGCATCTGGAGATAAAAAGTCAGGGGAGAAAGAGTAGCTATATCACTATTTTTTTAAATTCTGTGGATGCTGTTATTTCAGACTGAATTCACAAAGCATAACTTATTACCTTATATTCATGAAAAGATTACTACCAGCATGTAAATGAGATACTTAAAATCTTAATCATTCTATCACTTATAAATACAATTTGAGATTTTCTTGTAATTACATTACAAGAAATTCCACAAAATTAAGGTGAATAATTTATCACTTACATGAGAAAGCCAGAACTGGAGACTTTAAAGTGGATTGTAAAATCTGTTTTCATTTGCACTTCTTAAGCAACAAGAAACAACATTTTGACATATGATACTGTAATATTGGCTCCTGATATGATCTTCCTGATACTCCAAAACACAGACAAACAACATGTCCTAATTGGACTGGGAACACTAAATCTGAGAGATGAGAAGGGAAATACTAACATATGCAACAACATGGATAAAGAAAGAGGATATACTATTATAATGAAATGATGCTCCTGATATTTCAAAGTTCTGTGGTAAAGAATGAGTAAGTAGAATTCAAGGCCCCTGGTGCAAAATTGAACCCTCATGTATGTTGAGCGTAAGAGTCTTTACAGTATATTGAAATGACTCTCCCAAATGATACAAAAAGGTCTGACTTGTGGAGATGTATGAATGCAGAGAGCAGCCTACACATCTAACAACTGCAAGGAGGAGTCCATCTATGAAATAAAGAGTGTATTCTATTTGCACAAGGTTCTGTGACTGGACACCGGAGGACTTGATTTCACACTGTTTGTTCCCAGACAGAACTTCTACCAGTTTACAACACTGTTCTGCAGAATGGCAAACAGCAGAGGCAACTGAACAGCTTCCCTTCCCTTAATATTTCACCAAAGCAGTTGGTCTGATATGGTCAGGCTTACAGAAGGAAAAGTATATTAGATATTTTTTATTTTTTTCTTGATGGCACTATGCAGTATCAACAGAGATTTTACAACTTGCATTTAGCACAACCAGCTTGTAATCTGTTAGTGGTCTGAGTAAAACTTGATTACCAAAAGGAAGTTTTTACCTAAAGGACAAGGAGGCAGATTCACAATGACCCTGCTTGGCCACAGGGAAGTAGCTGAGCAGTTAAATCTTCGTAAGAGTATGGCTGTGGTGTATTTATCCAGATTTTTAATCTGGTCCATATATTTCTTGCTGAAGTTGATCATGTGTGAGGAAAGTTGTGCACAGACAGTAGTTCTACTTTATCAAAAACATTTTCTGAGCCAAACAATGAAGCAGAGCCAGGAAAGAGCGCTTGCATCATCATCAGTCATTTCTATACATCTATAAATGGTTTCTGCTTCTGACTTCTGAAATAAGTCCATCCAACTGGCTTTATATAAATCAGCAGGAAGGCAATTTGAATCTTCTTCCACATGTAAAAGGTGTTCTGTTTGTTTCACTTGCCTCCAGAGTAGAAGTGGTGCTTGGTGGAGCCAGCGACTTTCTTCAGCTCTGCGTTGACTCTCTTTTCTTTTTAAGTTCAAGAGTAAAAACAGGGGCATAAGTGAGAGCATCTCTAAAAATATCTAGTGTTATCTAAAAGGAGTGTTAATCTGAGAGAAATGTGTGAAAAAGAAGGAAGAGGGAGAGAGAGGATACAGACACAAAATGAGCCAAGACTTAATGTTAAGGGGAAAATCAATATGCAGTCATAGATACTCAGCCTGCTTTGCTTTCTACAAAATTTACTCTAGGAAAACCCAAGCCAACTCCTCCAGGACAGAAGCTGGGAGCAGTGGGTGCTGCTGACTGTGGTGATGCAGCACGAGCTTTGAAGCTACCTCTCATTCCAAAGGCTCCATCAGCCTGCAGGCAGCACTTTCACACTGCTCAGTCACTGCTGGGCACATTTATATAAGAAGAATTCAAGTGAGTGCCAGAATTACGCAGCTGAGAATATTAGCAAGAAGTGTTCTAGAACCTGATGCTGTATAAGGGGTTAATTAACAATGTGAGCCACAGCAGCAACATTGACAGAAGGCTAATAAGATACTACATATTCTCTACAAATAACTGTAAAAAATGCATGTGGGTTATCAGATTGCACTGGAAGTAGAAAGACATTGCCTGACCAGATATCTAACATTACAAGACTTATATATGATGAAGCTCAGAAGTAGTTTAAACAATAGTTGGGCAAATACAAGATTCTGCTGCAGAAATCTTTCACTAGTAACAACCACCGTGGCAGAAGTACTGCTCCAGGTATCTCCTATTAAGGAGTACAAGGACAGCATTCTAGGATGGAGACAGCCTGTGTGATTGGATGCAGAAAAGTGAGATAAGAGGCCTCCACAATGGCTCTTCCTGGAAAGAGGTTGTGAGCTTTTTGTGAAACATTCACCTCTTACCAAGGCAGAAATCAAAACCATGACTATTGACCCACTGGGCAATTTGTGGGTGGAAGCTGGCTCTGGCTGAAGACTGGTGAGATTGAACCCAAAGAGTCACTGCTAGTACCAAATGCTCAGCAACCACACATATTGATCTGCTTTCTTGTGTGCATTTTTCCCCTAGATTTATGCCTCCTTGGACTTTGTTTACAACACTATAGATCACTTTTCACTGTCCTGTTCTTCATGTATTTGAGAAAGTCTATGCCTCGTGTCCTTTAGGTCTGTGACCTGATTATAATGCTGCTGTTTCTCATTAATAAGACTGCGAAGTGATGTGCACTGAAAAGAGTTCTTGAGTTTTCACATTTCAAAGAGCTTTGAGGTGTCTAAATGCTTGGAAAGGTGTGGTTGGCTGTGTTCACTGCAAAACCTCAGTGCGAGGTGAAGGTGAGATCTTTTACCTGGGTAAGTGCTCAAGGTGCTGCAGAAAGAGAAGAGGAATCCTGCTCCAATAGACAAAAGAAATGCGTCTGTATGACCAATTTTTAATTTGCTTCTCCTAGGTCTTTATGATATGAAAGGAAATGCTCATTTGGACCTGCAACAGGTGTAGGCAAATTGCAAAATCAGTTAAATAGTTTCTGTTCTAAATAAAGGTGGGGTATGCACAGGACAAAAGTAAATGCAGTGTCATGTCTTTTTGTTTGGTTGGTTTCTTTTTTGATATATAAGTAATTATTTGCCTGTTTATTTAGGTTTGTTGAATGTTCACTGAGTGCTTTAGTGAGCTGTATGAAATGTAGTAACTGAAGATGTGCATCTCTGACAAAATGATAACAAATCACTTCATAGCTTCCACCTTCACGGAGCTGAGGCATCTTCTGTTTTCTTCCTAAAGTAATTTCACAATAACCAAGGAAGTAAAAATTAAAGGTTATTTGCAAGTCATCAAATTGCCTTTCATCTAGAATTTGCTACATTAGTCTACTCATACACTTAAAATTATATGCATAGTCAAGGGCACATCCAAACTTAGGCCTCGAAAATGCCGTGTGTGCTCCAAAAATCTCTCACTTTGTTTTTTTCCAAAACACAGTTCAACCTTTAGGCCAGCAAAAGAAACCATAACTCTGCAATGTATTGATTGCAACACTCAGATGAGAATAGGGCATGGTGCAGGGGCAACCTCTCCTAGGAGAAAAAGTTTCTGCATTGTGTCCAGAATTTGGTATAAAGAAAATGTCTAAGTATCCCTTAGGAAGGGAAATTGAAACCAGAAGCCCCTGTTTGGTGACCCTCAATAGACTATATCTTTTGGCTCATGGTTATTGAATTAATCTTCTGCAACGTGGAGAGGTTCAAATAAGGAAAGGAAATAAGACTCCCACTGTTATGGTGTAATGGTGACAGTGCTCACTGGGGATATATCAAAGCAGATCTGAAGCCTGACGAAGCAAAGAGAGATCTGAACCTGAGTTTCCCATTTCAGAAGAAGCGCCTGAGGCCAGATCTCAGTTGGGCCAGAACGACGAAGTCAATTTACCTACAAGGAGCCTTTAAAGTGACAAAAGTGAGATTTACCTGTCTTATACTAGAAACGGAAACAATGAATGTCTTAAATCAAGAAACTCAGAGTAAGGTGGACTACAGTGAAGGACACATAAGCGACTATCCCTTGTCTCCTTGTGCTTTATCCAGGCTTGCTCTCAGTCCAAAATCTTTTGCAATTCCTGCTTTGCAACAAACTCTACCTAATCCCTTCTGGGTTCCTCGTAAATGGGGCTGCTGCTGTTCTTTGTAGCCTATCCACTACCCAGCTCCCGTCTCCTACCCTCCCACCTTTCCTCAAGGAAATTCTCTCAGCTGTGGAGGCTCAAGTGCTCCTGAGAGTCTCCTGTGCGGTGATTGGCAGGTCATCAAGAAGATGGAGCTCCCAGCCCTCTGTGCTTATGGAAGGAGACAGGTGATATTTTTTGGAGTATCTGGCTAGTTCTTATTGTGTATTTTATGCATAGCTCTTACAATGTGCGTAATAATAATGCCAAAATTATACACTTAGAGTATCTGAACCAAAATATTAGCCCTTATGTCTCTTAAGCAGACCTAATCAAATGCTAGGATTTGACATCTTGTCTTTTTTCCTCTCCTCCCTGTGGCTTTCCTAATTGCAGGTATTTTTTAAAGTGAAACATGCATTTTCAGACAATGTTTCTTGAATTATGTGTGCATTGATGTTTACATCCTCCTTTCCCATTTGTGAATATTCAACTTAACTGCAAGTTTGCCTTTTCTTCCCGTGCTTACGTTGGATTTGCCTCCTAATTTATGTTGTAGATTATATACCCCCCTCTTCCTCTTTTTTTCAAAGTAGGCTCTGATACAAGGATCACACATTATAGATGGATATATACCTACAAACTTCAAAGATGTTCACTAGTTTTGCTTCATCTTAGGCATTTAAGTAGCTATTCTGAATCTCTGAATAACCTACACGATTTTGGGTAAATGGCCTAAGGGTGCATATCCAAACAGTTGTGCTTCAGCTTATGCCGCCTGAAGCAAGTCACAGAAAGTAGCTTAATATTAATAATAAACAAAAGTTTGAAATCACAGCATCAGACATCAGTGAGCCCCTGCTTGTACCATGAAGCCCTGTGATGAATCTGTTGAGGACAAACAGTCTCCTCTGCAATGATGGGGGAAGTGTGGCATTGCCAGCTTTGGAGGAGACAAAGGACGGGCTGCTTAATCGTAGGTTGCTTGACAACAGAAGCATGAGAAGCCCTGGACAGCATCTCCTGGGTGCTGGGTCCAGCACTCTGCTGATTGGTTTGGGCTCTGGCTCTACTTCAGATGCACGTGTCCCCTTGATAGTTTGCTATATGCAGCACAACTCTTTGCAGAGCAAGACCAGAAGGTGAATTGGTGGGTTCCTGCCATGGCTCGGGCTGCCTAGTGGGGCAAGCAGAAAGGGGTTCAGGTGCATCCCTGGGGCACCCTGTGCCAGCCTCTCATGAATGCCAGCTCGCAGATCATCTTCTCGCAGTTGCCGTGGCCAGGTTCCCCGTGAGCACCGGGTGCCTCACAAGCACTATGGCTGCATGCACCCGTTGGCTTGAGCTGGAGGTTGGAAGCGCCACAGTCACGCCCCATCTGCTGAGCATGGATGCTGAAGCAGCGCTTTTTAAAACACTTACCGCCTTTCCCTGGATCAGCAGGTTTCCTGGATGCGTGCAACCAGCAGCTCTCATTAGCTGATTAAACCTTGCTCACAAACCGTGACCTTCTCCTCAGTATCAGATGCCTCCATCTAGGGGTGTCCAGCTTGAGAGTCTTCAGCAAAAGGGCAGTATTTGGATGCATTTTTCTGTTCCTCTTGAAAATCAAACTCATTTATGAAACCCTGAATTGGTCACATATGCAAACATTGCATCCAAACCAGTGCCCGCTTTCTGTATAATTCATTCAGATTCACTTTATGTAGAACTCATCTAGAGAGACCAGAAGGAGTCATTTTTGCCGAGCAGTGTTTCTTCCATGTAAAGTACATTTCCAAGAATAAATGCAACCAAAGTTTTACCAGTACTGCATTTATCACCATAGACTTTGTAGTGTACTGAGCCTCTCCCTAGTTTTGAAAGCATCCCAAACAGCAATCTTTAATCATTTCCCTTTCCATTCTTCTCCTTATCAGCTGTCTCCACACATCAATTCCCGCTGAACTTTTGTCCTCTATTTTTATCACGTACAATATTTGTCTTGACTTATTTAGATTGCAAGCTCTCTGAGGAAGGGAATATGCTTTATCTGCTTGGAAGAAATGGCCATGGAAATGTATGACACTATATAAATGCTTTGTAATACTAATAACACAAAATGTGTGTGAAGTTTGTGTGGTTTATGGTTAGTAGATTTTATGGTGACTAAGTCCTTTCTATCACTTGAGATGACAAGCACCTTTTTTAATGCTCTCTTGGCATCTCAAACCCCTCCTTCTGCTTCTTGCATTATCATAGTAAGATAAGGCAATGCATCTTTTTTATTTTTCTTTTTTTTAATGTGGGAAGCTGGTGGGAGGAGGGAGTGTTGTATCTGAGCTGAATGGATGAGCAGAAATCACCCAGCAGCATTTTTAAGCATTAATGATGAGAAAGACAGAAATCTTGAAACAAAAGGCCTGAGTGCATGTTTTATTTACCCCACTGTAAAGTCAGGAGTCAGCTCCCCAGTGAAAAATTGTCTAGTGTAAAGTGGTATCAAGCCCATAAAGACCTGAACTGTAGGAAAAGGTTGCAAGGGGCAATGACAGAGAAAGGAGAATGGCAGGAGAGAAAAGAAAAGTGAAGTATCTATTGCAACAAACGTTGCTGGAAGCATCTATATTAAGTCTGATGAAGTGGAGGCATATCTGTTGCAGGAAGGGTATCGTATTATTTTCTGCATAGTAATTTCTGCATATTATAGTAGTAATTGAAAGATGTTCCTTTTCTCTCCTGACTTAGATGGTGCTTCAGGAACTGAGGTGTCATCACTAACATGAGTTTTGCCACAATTAAAAGGCAGCCTGCCTCTGCCAGTTAGGAGGATGTCCTTTATAATACATATATATAACTTAGATACCCCTGCAAAAAGCTGATAACATAAAGCCAGTAACTTGGATGAACATTTCTTTCAGAAGGTAGCTTCAGTATGTCTCAATATCAAGAGCTGGATAATCAACCTCTTATTTTCCTGGTAGTTTGTGCTAGAATTCATCCATACTATGTTTAAAAATGTAATGAGTTTAAATTTTATACCCTCCACTTCCCAATCATTAGGTTTTGCTGTGTCCTTAGTCTTGTTAGTAAAAGTCCAAAAGCTTTGACTGACAGCACTACAAATGTCACTTCCATACTTAAAATCACATTTAGTACATGTAGAAAACAAGAAAATTTGCCTCTTAATCCACAGGAGTCTATGTCACACTTATTCAAAAAAACATTGAGCCTTTGGCCTCTTCATGTAGTCAGCAACCAACAGGGCCTATTTTGGGTGAGAAACACTAGCCTGAATGAATGAACTAGATTTGCATTATGCGCTAGTGATATTTGCTGGTTTTCAGTCTGACATTTTCAGAATCAGTGACTCGCTGGCTAAGAGACACTAAGCTCAAAATCCAGTCTTGTTATCAGTCCCCTGAGGCAGTCACTCCACTAACAATTTTTAATTTATCTCTATATTATGCTATTCACACTAATTATATGGTCTACAAATTGTGTTTTTACTATCAATTTACTCTCTTTACTATATAAAATTTTCAGCACGTCTGTAACTCTTCCTTACTCCTATTCTAAATCAGCTTTAACATGACACTTTTTTTCTTCTCACATACAGGCTTAAATTTTCAAGTTGCATGGGCAAATCTTCCCAGGCATTTTTCCAGTGTCAGATCTGTTTGCCCATAGCCCCTGATGCATTCAAAGATGCAGAGAAGGATTTACATGAACACACCCTTGCATGCTTCCAATTAGTGTATATGAACTGGGATTTTGCAAGGTTAATTATATATGGAATAAGACATACAGGCACTTGGAATCAAGGATAAGCTGCAAATCATATGAATCATCTGTGACTTCTTTTGGACCATGACTTTGAGAGATCGTCATCCAAACTGATGCTCAGGAGTAAACACAGTGTACCTCCTAGCAGCCAAATCTCACTCCTGGTCTGCCTGTGGTAATTGAGTAGATGCTCTCACTTTCTCTAAATATGCACCCTGTAGATAGACATACACCACTGCTCAAATAAATCAAGGGAAAGTAGCAAGCTGACGGGCCATCAGGAAAAACAGCATCAGTCACTCCAGGGGCATATTTGTAATATACCATTACTTCAGGTGCTTCTGTCTACTGGGAAAGCAAATGGAGAATTCTGCTCATTCACTGCCAGCATGGAGGAAAACCGATCTTCCTCTTTGGAAAGGTGTTTGTCTACAGTAGTCTAATCCATTCTTGTCTCTCTGCTCCTGCAGTGCAGTTTGTATCAATAGATCATGCAGATTTTTCCTCCTACAGCTCTGAAAGCAAGTTTCTGTGCATGATGCACATTGATATGAAAGGAATGCTTGCTCCAGTAGTTTAGGACATTTTACAAGTTTTTGGACTTGCTCCCATTGAGAGTAGTGGCACAATGGCCTTTGATCCCTGAGGAGTCAAGGTAAAGCCCGAAATTTCTGGCAAAGAAGTTAGCAAAGTAGAAATTAAATGTATAACAAACTGCAGAAATTCCTCAAGTGATACTTTTGTGTTGTTGACATACTGGGTCTGGCCCATTCTTACATGGGTTTCAGACAAACCAAAAATAGTTCACTGTCCTCCCCAAAATCATACAGACATGTATCAGTGTATCTAAGAGTCTTGTTCCAAAAGGGGCAAATTATCACACAGTCATAGGAAGAAGAATTGGGGGGTGGTTTAGAGTAATTGCTGCGATCTCATCAGGCGTTCCCTCACCCTGAGCAGCAAGCATATATAGAGGTACTCTAAACCAATGCTGCCTCTGGGTTTGGTCCTCTGCTGTTGCTTTCTTCTCCGTTGTAGGTACTCCTGGTTTCCCTTGCAGAGTTCCTGCTCCTTGGGGCTGCAGCTGCCGGCAGTGACACCGCATTTCTCTGCTGCCCTGTCCTGGCAGTTCACAGTCGCTCTGAGGAAGAAGGCAGCTCTCTGGTACATGGCCCTAATTCTTATCGTTCTGTCACAGCACAATATTATCAAAGAAAGGATTTTCTGTGGTTAGCAAAAAAAAAGGCACAAATTGTGGTCATTAGCACTATCAATGTACTCAAGCAAGCAGAACAGTGCAAAACTACAAAGGGTGGGTTTTTTCTGTATATGAGCATTAAGATAAAATATGTTTCCTCAGTTATTAGATAGCTCATGAATAAATATATTATTATGGTAGGCATCACATGCTTGCTGTGTTAAACACAATCTTCAAGTTATTGTTCTTAAGATCATGAGTTTCAAGTTATGCAGAATCAGCTTAGAGAGAGAGGGAAATGCATGAGCAGCAAAATAGTTTGCTCTCTGCTGGAGGTGCTGATTTGCATCAGTCCCTGAAGCCAAATTGACCCCTGGGAAATAGGGATTTGCTCTTTGGTAAAATTCCTTCAAGAAGCATTGCCTTGCATGCCTTCTGGCTTCTTCTTCTGGAGATCAGAGATATGTGTGAATGCTTATGCTTAAACTATATCTACAGAGCAGTTTGCATTGTAATGCAGAGATACTTCAGTAACCCTTAAAAAACCTAGCTCTGCTCCTGAAAGCTTCTGCTGCAGTTTAATCTGGTTTTCAGCTTTGTAGACGTCTGCCGTGAGTACCAAAAAGAGCTGTCCTGCAGCAGAAATGCAGATTAAGCTGGGGCATGAGGGAATGCTTTCAGGGCTCAGGGTAGCATCTCAGTGCTTATTCTTGAAAAACACTGAGACTCTACATCCCTGCTGTCTTCTTTCCTGGGAGGTTACCTGCAATGTCCTCCTGCTTAGGAACAAAGACATGATGCCTCAACACAAGTCCTGAGACTCAGGAAGGGACAGCTGCACATTTAGTTTCAGCTCTGCTGAACCTCCTTTCAGGCTGAGGAGTGCCAGCACATCAACATGAGAAGAGGCAAAGTATATGTAAATAAAGCAGGGCAAACTGATTAACGGAGGGAGAAGTAATATAAGCACAATCAAAAAACCAAAAAAAACGTATGAAGCAAACTGTAATAAGCAAGAAGGCTCCCATATTCATGGTTTTCCTTTTGTAGGAGGGGAAACATCCAACAACACCTCAAGAGCACCTTTTATCAGGGCTCGTTCTTATCCATTATTTAACGCACAATACTATGCTTTCTCCCATGCTTTTAGAGGGACTGCAAAATTATCTTATTATCTTTCCTGAAGCCCTGCTTAAAAATTCTCCTTTGCCTCTGTGTGATAGCAGGGCAGCAATCAGTATCGTTATTTTCTTGGGTTGAATTATATGTTTGCTGTCTGTGCTAGCCTGAAGAGGGTTTATGAGTTATTTGTAACAAAATGTCTAATTTCATACCTCTTATTTCTTTCCCTTTGGGGCCTGAAGAAGGTATCAGCTATTTCTCCACAATGCGCATGGGTTCGGGCAGCAGCTCTATAGGTGATTATGAGGCAGCCTGTGACCTCTAGCTCCCACAGCAGTGCCCCACTGCTCCATTTTGACGAAAAGATGGACTTTTTCAGAAATCCAAGCCATAGCCACAATTTTTTTCTTTGTGTTATATTTCTTCAGGTTCCTTGTGGCTCTGTCATTGTTTTCCAACCAGCAGGCATTCTTGTTTTCAGTTTTCTGTTGACTGAAACAGCAAGCGAGGATGACTCACGCTTCCCTAGTGCTGCTCTGCAGTGTAGCCCTAAGCAGGCACTGGGCTCTGCTCCCTGAGGTTACCCTGTGGAATAGGTTCTGCACCCTGTGTGCCATGTCAGCTTTGCTTCTCTCTTTCTCTTGAGTGGGGATAACATGGATTTCTTGTTATTTCCATTAAAATTGCCATTAATTGGGGATTTTTGTCCCTAATCAGTGGCCCAAACAGTTAGTATTTGTTCAGCTAGCTCAGTCCTAGCTGAAAGAAAGGCAAGGAGTTCTCAGACAACCAGAATGTATTTTTCCAGGAGCACAAATAAATGTACTTTGCACAGTGGACTTGGTTGGGGTTTTTTTGTCTCCTGTCCAGATTTTCTACTTATCTCAGCCTCCAGTCTTTGGCATATGCAATAAACTTAAGCAACTCCATCCATATTTCTGTTCATTTGAGGCCAATACAAAACACAGCAGTAATGACTTTCAGATTTTCCTTAAGAGATTATTTTACAATACTTGAACATTTGCCTTCCTGCTGCCTTCAAAGTGAAGTCCATCTCCTTTTGAAGGCTTCACATTACATTGATAAAAACCTGGGAATATGCCATCCCAGCCACCTGTTAAGAGCCTTAATTACCCTCTGCAGTCTCATCCTGCAACATCTCTGGCAAGCAGTGATCCCTGTTTTGACTGGGACCAGACAGATTTCATTGGTTTTTTTTTTAAAAAAAAAATCAACTTGACATGAACATCATTTTGCTAGGATCTTTGCTCCACTGCATTCCTGTCAAGTGCTTTAGGAGTGTGCCTGCCTTCCCTAAATCCTTGCTAATTTATATTCTACTTGCATAAGAATTTGTCTGCCCCAGGAAGCCAGCGCAGCCACCAGCCAGCTTACCCTCCTGCCTCCAGCAGCACATTTTGCAAAGGTGTGCAGGGATGTTTCATATTTTTTCACAATGTGGTTTGGAGGGGCCCTCACTGTGTATATTTCAGTGACATGAAGAAGATCTAAACATAGATTAATGCACTGAAGCACAATTTTTCAAGAACCTGGCAGCACCCTTGCCCTCATCCCATCTGCGTTCACACCCTTTTTGAAGCCCTACGCAGTCAGCCATACAGAGAAGCAAAAAGATACAACTTCTACCTGTCAACCCTGGAGCTATTTTTGTGGTCCTATATTTTCATGCCTTTAAGAAGGAATCACTGAACACCTCCAAGAGGTGGTGGTGCTGTCAGGCATGTTCCATTCAATGCTCCCCTCCTGTCACTTCCCGCTGAACCTCTGACCCTTGCTGATACACCTGGGGTTTATTATTCTCCAATTCAATGAGATCTTATTGGTTTTGGGCTAGACATTACAGAATCACAGAATCACAGAATAACCAGGTTGGAAGAGACCCACTGGATCATCGAGTCCAACCATTCCCACCAATCCCTAAATCATGCCCCTAAGTACAACATCCACCCTAACCTTAAACACCTCCAGGGACGGTGACTCAACCGCCTCCCTGGGCAGACTGTTCCAATGCCTAACCACCCTCTCCATGAAGAATTTTTTCCTTATCTCAAGCCTAAATCTCCCCTGGCGGAGCTTGAGGCCATTCCCTCTCGTCCTGTCCCCTGTCACTTCGGAGAAGAGGCCAGCTCCCTCCTCTCCACAACCTCCCTTCAGGTAGTTGTAGAGAGTAATAAGGTCTCCCCTCAGCCTCCTCTTCTCCAGGCTAAACACCCCCAGCTCTCTCAGTCGCTCCTCATAAGGCCTGTTCTCCAGCCCCTTCACCAGCTTTGTTGCTCTTCTCTGGACTCGCTCCAGAGCCACAACATCCTTCTTGTGGTGAGGGGCTCAGAACTGAACACAGGATTCGAGGTGCGGTCTCACCAGTGCCGAGTACAGAGGGAGAATAGCTCATACTTCCATGGCAATTCCGTGAATACAATGAAATATAGCAATTAAAAATAGAACAGGTAGAAGGGAGACATGCCCCTTTCCCATGGGTGTGCTCTCCCAGCTTCCAGCAGCTGGCATCTTAGCAGCATCCTGAGCTGCCACTTATATCTGAATTATCATGTTTACTAGGCAACAATAGTCCTGTATTAATGAAAACTTCTATTCTTTTTTTAAATGAATTTATACTTTTGGCTTCTAAAACAGACTGCAGTGATTAGTCTCATAGCCATGTTGTGTGCTTTCTGAAAAAGAACTTACTTCTGCTTGCGTTAAGTGGACTGCTGCAAGACCATTGCAGTGATGCCCTGTGGTTCTTGTGTTGGGTGCAATAATGGATGCATCAAACTTACCTGCAGTCAGCAGCCCAAGGGAAAACTGTCCAGTTTTGGACTTGCCTGTATAGAAGGAAAATCTGGAGACAGTCCAACAAAGGGCCACTACGGTGATTAACGGATTAGATTATCTCTGACATGAGGAAAGGCTATGAGAACTGGGACTCCTGACCCTGGAGAAAAGAAGGCTCAGGGTGGATTTATCAATGCATATAAATAACTGGTGGAAGGATGGAGAAGATGAGGTCTTTCTGAGGGTTCATGGGAACAAGTCAGGAGGCAATGGACACAAGCTGGAATGTGGGATGTGCTCTCTACAACTACCCGAAAGGAGGTTGTGGAGAGGAGGGAGATGGCCTCTTCTCCCAAGTGACAGGGGACAGGACAAGAGGGCATGGCCTCAAGCTCCTCCAGGGGAGGTTTAGGCTTGACATCAGGAAAAATATTTTCATGGAAAGTGTCATTGGGCACTGGAACAGGCTGCCCAGGGAGGTGGTTGTGTCACCATCCTTGGAGGTGTTTAAAAGATGGGTGGATGAGGTGCTGAGGGGCATGGTTTAGTGATTGATAGGAATGGTTGGACTCGATGATCCAGTGGGTCTTTTCCAACCTAGTGATTCTATGATTCTGTGGGATGTTCACCCGGAGAGTGGTAAAACACTGGAGTCTGTTGCTCAGTGGGGTTGTGGAGGCTCCATCCTTGAAGATTTCATCACTCAGACAGGAAAGTCCCTGAGTCCCCATCTCTTTGGACCTGCTCTAAGCATGGGGTTGGACTTGATGACTTCAAGAAATCTCCTCCAACCTAAATTATTCTTATCTATGAATGATCAGTTTCTATTTAAGTTCTCCATCCTGTCCATGATGCCAAGAGTTCTTGCATATTTAACTGCTCCTCTTGCAGAAGCCACTCAGTATGTTGCTGCCAATATTTCTGCAATTTCTATTTTCCTTTCTGAGATGGGGTAACATGCAGCCATCAATATTTTAGCCCTGAAAAAAATTTTTTTTTTCTCAGAGTGTGAACTGGTGTTGATCTATTTCAGCTTTGGTACTGTTTATGATCAGTATCAGGGAGTGCAAGGCCCCCATAAATAAATACATGAAAATTTATGGTCACAGAACAAAGCCAAGGCTTCCTTCTCTTGCTAACATCCTATTTTTGCTAGAACCCACAGCACATTAACTAGGAACCTTCAGTTCCGACCCCACAGCTGCAAGAGGGAATACAAATAATCTGCATAGAGGCATCCATGTACAATTTTTTTTGTGCTTTCCACCTCTCAACACTTCCATAAGCTTCTTGCACTTTTCATGAGAAGCTGCAAATGTCTCTGTACACTGGTAATCACCAGGTGCTGAATTAGACTGGGTATACATACCTGCTTCAGCACTCAGAGGAGCCATGGCACTTTTTCTGGTCTGTAAAAGCATCCTACTAGATATTGTCTTAAACTTCCCATGATCTCCCAAAACACCCTACTGTGTTTCATTTTCTTCCATGTATGTTATACATAAGGCTCACTTGGAGTACTGTGTTCAGTTCTGGAGTCCTCAGCACAGGAAGGACATGGATCTGTCAGAACGAGTCTGGAGGAAGCCACAAAGATGATCAGAGGGCTGAAGCACCTTCCTTATGAGGACAGGCTGGGGTTGTTCAGCCAAGAGGAGACAAGGCTCCAGGGAGACCTTTTAGCAACCTTCCAGTACTTAAAGGAGGCCTACAAGGAAGCTGGTAAGGGGCTTTTTACCGAGGAGTGCAGTGGTAGGACAAGAGGTAATGGTATTAAGCTGAAAGAGGGTAGATTTAGATTAGATATTAGAAAGAAATATTTTGCTGTGAGGGTGGTGAGGCACTAGCACAGGTTGCCCAAAGAAGTTGTGGATGCCTCATTGCTGGAAGTGTCCAAGGCCATGTTGGATGAGGCTGAGCAACCCGATCTAGTGGAAGGTGTCCCTGCCCATGGCAGAGGGTTAGAGCTAGATGATAATTAAGACCCCTTCCAACCCAAATAATTTTATGATTCTACAGCTCTGAGGGCAGAATTTAACTCAAGGTTGTAACACCTAAGTGTAGATGTCTGCATGAATGTGTTCACAAGCACAGTAAATGTCTAGGTGCCCAGTGGGACATTTAAGGGCCTGATACAGTTGCCTGCACATAAATGTTAAATGCTACTTGGGATCCACTAACATGGCCCACCTGGTGTGCAGCTGGTGATTCACTGGGATGAGATGTCCCCACAAAGCCTGTGTTATTTTGACTAGCGTTATGCAGATGGCTCAGATGCCCTAAGGCACCTCAAATGTCACTCAGTGGTTGTGTGTTAGCAACTGTCTCTAGGCTTTGGTCAGCTGAATTGCTTTGTGGGCTCCACTGATTGCTTTTACTAGTGGCTTGGTTCAGATTGTCCATGGATAGGCACCGAAGCATGCTGAAAACACGTAGATTTTGACTGCCAGTTCAGTGAGGATACCTGGTGAGAAAATGCCACTGTTCTATGCACAAAGCATAGAGAAATATCAGCCATTTCTTTCAGATCTTCAGACATTATAACTAGAAGAAACATCTTGTTTACATACTGATTAAAATCCTTCTGAATGCATACATCAATGACGAATTATGTCTGTTAACATATACTCAGCATTACATTTCTGTTTCATCTGCTCTAAAGTCCCCAGAATAATGAAACCATCCTCTTCTCTTATATTTTTCTTACATTAGAGAAACATTCTTAAAGATAGGAAACACAGGACAGATGTTACTTCCAGTTCCATCCTGTACTCTGCTAGCAGCTCCCTTCTCCCCTGGAATATATCTCCACATCAACACTTTGTGTCTGCATTTCCCACCTTCTCAAATGAGTACGTGCTCTTAACCAGACCAAAGGGCAGACACATTTCCAGCAGAAGAATGCAGACATTTCCCTGGTGTCTAAGCCTTTTTCCAATTGTTTTTTCATTCTGCAGTTCTCATTCCACTTCAGAGATGCTAGATTTCTCACCTTCTGTCCTAAACTTTACCCCTTTGCCTTCTGTTACCTGTATTTCCTTTTATTTTAGCATTAGTGTAACTGCTTTTAGCACCATGTTGGTTCATTCACCTCTGCTCAGTTAAAAATGAAAACCACCTTCCATTGGCTTTGAGGCCCCATACGCCTGCATGGCATCCATTATACAGAGGTTTTCAGTGAAATTGTTGGTGTCTTTTCATCCATGTAGTGTGTGTGCCCTTGTAGAAGCTCTCTATAAATTCCCTCTGAGCAATATGCTGCACCGTAATTCCTGCACTGGTTCCCAGAGGTCAAGACTTGTCATAGCTCATGATGTTTGCCAAAGGATGGATAGTTTCTGACATCGTTTTCTGAAGGCTCCAGCTTCAAATTTTGCATCCTTTTGATCAACATGTCTGACTCTTAACTTTCAGGGTGCTAGTTATGTTCTGAGGGCTTCATAACAGTTTGTTTAAATGTTTGTAAGTTTGTTTTGTTGAGGATTAATCCTGTGTCTTGCTGGAACTTCCCTCTACATCTTTTGTTCTGGTTCCCAGTCCCAAATCAGTCTCTGCTCAGAAATAGAAGCTTGGAATAGAAATAGAAAATTGGAAGACGTAATAACTGTAAAGTCTGTTTTATACTCTGGAAACATATCTGACATTTGCTTCATTTCACAACTATTTCCCACCTTTTTAAAGCAGCAACAAAATTTCTTTATTAGTATGAATTAATTGAGAGCTATTAGAAACAGAAAACACTTCAGGAGAAACAAAAGCCCAATATCTGTCTTTTCCTGCACTCCTTTCTTGCAGACACCAAACTCAAACATTTTTCCAGCTATTCTCCATATTCCTGGAGATTTACACCATCATTTTTTTAAAAATCTCTTTCATTATCCTTCTGGAAAATTTTCTTAGTTAATTTTACCTCTGTATCCACACAGCACTCACTTTGCTTTAAGCTACAGGAGACAACAGAGCAGTTCCATTTGGTATTTAAGCTTAAGCTGATCATGATTTCAGCTCATCAGCTTCTGCCCAGTCAAGGACCCAGTCCTGACTAGCCCTTGCCAGCACCTGCTGAGCTGCAGTTCTATGCAGCTTTCCTTCCTACCATTCCAACAAAAGCAATAGTGATGGATATATACAACCATGGGTGCTTAGGACACAGCAGGAAGATAGTTTACAAACGTAATATGTTACCTTCTGGATTACAGGGAGTCACGCATCTGCTTTGTTGCCATAAACATTACTCCTTCTGCCTTTCCTAAATGTAATGGATCTTTTCCACTAAATGGCTCCATCAGTTTATGCAAGGAGACAAATGCCTTTCTCCCTCTGCATCTGTCAGCATTGTGTGTCTTGAAAACTGGTACAAAGCAAGAAGCCAGCAGTGTATCAAGAACGGCAAATAAGGTACGTGTACAGCATTAAATGATGGGCAGCCTCCACACAATTCGGTCTGTAGAGTTAGGTTTGTTGAGGAAGTAAAAAAAATAGGATTGATAAAAGCTTTGAATTGAAATGAAACCCATCTTATGATGCCATTGCTTCCCATCTCAGTTATATGTTTCATTTTAATGTGTCCCCATTGGTGGTCAAGTCAAGGAGCAAAGGCATGGCTCGCTCTCACTTCAAGCTGCTGACCTATTATTCTACCAGTGGGAAATACGGCTTTTGCAGTCTATTATGGGAAGCAAAATTGCTTCATCCTCAGGAACCTAAGTATTTCACGAGGTAGCAATAGGGAGCCCATACAAAGCTGTAATTTGCAATCTGAATCTAATTTCAAACTTCATCTCACCAAAAATGAAAATTAATGTATGAAGGGACTCCTCATATCACAAGTACTCTCTTTCTGAATTCTATTACCTTCTGAGCTAATCCATAATTTAGCTTTTTTAAACAAATCAAATTGAAATTGATGAATGCTTTAAAGTTCATAGTTTAATTTCTTTGTGTATTGTATCTTAACAAATTACAATCAGTTTAGGATACTACCAAGTGTACATAATATGAAATAAGCTTGTCAGGAAGCCTACTTGCTTAGGCTGCAGAGCTTTTGAATCTTCTTAGCATAAAGTAGGACTTTGAATAGACCTTATCCAAGTGAGTTGAAACCATGCAGTCCTGCACATCTCCTGGAGACAGATGGTTGGAGTGAATAATCACTGTCCTAGATGTGGCTTTAACCTCTAATTCAATGCATACATAATATATGTTCTTCTCACCTGACGAGCATTGCATTGGACAAGACAGGCTCAACAGAGATTGTCCTAATGGGAGTTACAAGAATGATTTTGAGGCCCCAGAAAGACAATGTTCCCAAGTCAAGGTAGCACAGACACCTATGTTTTCATGCAGATGGGGTCTTTCAAATGCCATGTTAAAAAAAGACTTAAAGACTAGATTGACTCAATAGGTTCAACAAACCTATGTACTGGAATGATGTTCCTGGAGGCTTGTGCTACCAGCAGGAGCCTGCAAAAGCTGTGCTAAGTCAAGGAGTCCCTGTATGGCAGGTCCACAGCCTGAAGTCACTTCACTTCAGCCCTAGAAGGCTGTGTGTCAACACACATGGGCAATGAGTGGTGCCATATCCTGCAGGAAAGTGAACCCCAGGCCACATCTGATCACTAAAGAATCTTCTTTTACCTGCTTGAAATCATCTGTATTTGATGTTTTCCATGCCAGCTAGTTGCCTCACCTTAATTTTTATCTTTTTTTTTTTTAAAAAAAAAGCTGATACATCAACTATTTCCAAGATTAAGCTCATGTAAAAGCTAAGAGAAGTAAATAAATTATCCCAACTAGTTCCTTGACAAATTCTTTTGAGCTTTCAAGCAGAGACTTGTGGTCTGGCAACTGATCCTATGCCAGGGGTATCCAATTTTCTATCCCTGTGAAAGCTTCCTCGAATTTGGATAAAGTGTAAGACACCATAAAAAGCCCTACACAAAGGTGCTCGTGGAAGATTTATCAGGCCCCAGCATCTAAGCCTTCTGGAGAGACTGCTGGTAGAGGGCATGGTGTGCTGCCTCCACGCTGTTGTGCCCTGCCTGCCAGGGGCTGCTGCAGAGCTGGCCAATGAGGTGGAGAGCACTTCCACCAGCTGTGGTACCTGCTGGTGCAGCCCCCTGGGGATGCTCAAGTCTGAGATAAACAGAGAGGGCAGAAATACATGTTCAGGTGAAGATTGTCCAGCCTTAATTCAGCACCTGGCACATACATATTCCCTAAACTTGAACTTCTGGCTTTGAAGTCTCAACATTGAGTGTCATTCCTTACCTGCAATAAAAAGACAGTTTCTGTGTCTTACATTTCCATAGGAATTGTTGAGCGAGCACTGATTTAATCAGGCTTGGTTTGTGTTGCTGTTATTTTTATGGGTGCGTTGGGGTTTGAGCTAATGTAGAATCTTTTTTCTGACTTCATTTTCTGAGAGTTTACTGCATGATTTTCAGACAGTGTTTCTGTCTAGAAGTGATAACATGGGGTGCTGTTATGCAGAACGGCCAATCCTTATACTTATTCCGATAGTATCGAGGCAATTCTTGAACTGGTGGATGGCTGTAAGTCAAAGAGGCAAAACAGGTCACACCTGCAAGAAGCACAGGACAGATGGCTCCAAACTGACCAACACAGTATTCCATCCCATAGACATCATGTTCAGTATAAAACTGAGAGATCAGGAGGGTCTCTCTCTCTTCTTTGATGGCTGAGAGCCAGTGAGGACCTCGTCTCTCTGTTTGCTCCTGATCTCAGATTCATTCATTCCTAGATCCAGTTCCTGAGTCCAGCTCCCTCCTAACCTTGGCCCCTTTCCTTCGTGTCTGCTCTGCAACATCTGCGGTGATGTAGAGTCATCGAGGGGTGGGGGTGCAGTTTAATATATTTGTATATATTTTATTATTTTCTATTATTATTATTGTTGTTGTTGCTGGGGTTTTTTTGTTATCATTTCATTACAACTGGAGATTTAATTTCCAACCTGCAAGTCTTTTCCTTTCATTTTGCTTTCCCCTCCCCACAGAGATGGTGGGGGGAGGAAGGCTATTGGGATCCCAGCCGCTTCATTTTAGCTGCCGGAATTGGCCATGCCCGAGGTAAACCATGACAGGGTGCTTCTACTTTTCAGGTCAGAAATGTGGAGAAATAGCCTGTCTATGTGGGTTTATGTAGTTATCTCTCTCCGTAGAGGAACAGTCACATGCACATGAGCCATATGAAACACCAGAGCTTGCTTTTGTGATTGCTTTTAAGGACTGGGTGATACTTTTCTCCTGACCTGCATTACCATTTACTTCAGCTCTTAACCTGGGAGGACTTGTTGGACTTGCTGATCTCAAAGGTCTTTTCCATACTAATGATTCTATGATTCTATGATGGAAGAGATGAGAGATTCAATATCATGTTCTCACTCTTCATGTGTTCCCATAACTGAGGTGTCAGTTCTTTGGCAGCAGAATTAACAACACAATACAGTATAAATACACAGATGGATGCAAACAGTACATTTAAATGGTAGTAACTACTTATGGTAAAGAAACTGCTTCTTGAGGAGTAAATCAAACTCAAAAACATTTTCTAGAACCATTTAACACTGGACTGGACAACGTGATGTTTCTAAATACAGAGGAGAAACTCAGATCAGGAGATGGGAGGAATTTGTGAGACAACAATTTTCTTTTGCAGACCCACGGAAGCCCCAGTTTCCATGTTATCTACTGTTGCCTTCAGAGGCCATTTATTTATTATGATCCTAAGCAAGGTAGGTTTATCATCAGAAGCTAAAGAAAGAAGGCACAAATACACTCAGTGCACTTTCTTATTTATGCACATGTAATATTGCTAAATAATGTATGTTATTTGGAAACAGAGAGTTATTCTTGTGCCTATTGACATTAGTATTGCTGTTTCTGCAAACAGATTTCTCATCCATATGCATTACCTTGCCTTTCTTGCTACACACCCAGGTAAGCAATCTTCATTCAGTATTTCTTTGTGTGAAATGGCAATAAAGTGTCTTGTAACACCCACTGCCTTTACAGCCTGTGCCTTTGTCTTTTAAACAATGCGGTTTAAAACATTGTTTCTCAGAGGCCCAGAGGCTAGAGAAAGCAGGTCCAGGAGCAGAAGTTCAGCTCTGGAGCTTGGGATAAAGTGGTACAGGCCACTTGGAACCCATCCACACATGTTCTTTCCTTCCCCTGGGGGGCAGCAGAATATTGCTGTTAAGGTCAGTTCACTCGATGTTAAACCTTTGGGACTAATTGAACACAGCTTTCTTGCCTGTGCTGAATTTTCCTGCCATGTATTCCTGCCATCCTGGAAATAATCAGCTGTGCCACTGGATGGAGAGAACATTATGAGGTGAGGAGAGTGGATTGAAATGTGATGCTTCTATTGAAAGCATTGAGACAAATTTCTAACCTGTAGGTGCCTTCAGGTTGCAATTTGCCTCTTACTTCCCCTAAATTCTACATCAGCTCTAGGAAGGTTCATGCCTGGGATGCTGAATTAGCTCATTGAAGGTATTGAATTCGCAGGGCTGGAAAATAAGCACAGAAAGGGTTACCAAGCACTGGAACAGCTGCCCAGGGAGGTGGCTGAGTCTCCATCCCAGGAGGTGTTTAAAAGATGGGTGAATGAAGTGCTCAGGGATATAGTTTAATAGTGGACAGGTATGGTTGGGCTTGATGATCTCAAAGGTCTTTTCCAACCTAGTGGTTCTATGATTCTATGAAATATTCCTTCAGGGGTTTGGGAGCAGCATGAATGTTATTCTGACAGAACACCTACAGCTCAAGCTATACAGCCCAGCTTTTCCACACTGTTTTGCTCAAGATTTTCAGTATTCACCTGAGCCAGAGGCACCATCATTTAAAGAAAAAGGTCATAAGGTATTTCTCCTCCCATATTGAGTTTAAACGTACAGAAACAATGACAGTCTCCTGAAGTAGTGAGATTGCCTTGCAAACCGTTAGGATTCTGAAAATATGATACATTTTAAAACCTCTTTGCTCTTTCTCCTTTCTGGGACCATATATTCAGTTTACTTTTCAACTGTTTCTGTGAGAATAAGAAGCCAATCAAAACAGCTGTTACTTTCATATACTTTGTCACAAGTCCTAAAACAAACAGGCTGCGAGGGTTGCGCTTCTTCACCTGCTGCCCCTTGCTCAGGCTGCAGCACAGCTCTGCCTATTGCAGTGGCAGGCATTTTTGCAGCAAGCAATGGGCCATAAGAAAGTGATGTGGCTACAAGCCACATTTCACATATTTTTTCCAATCAGAGTGCCCTTACGAGTGTCAGCTGCAAGCTGGAAGCTTGGAAGTAAAGACACCACATCGCATTATAAATCTCACCACATCCTTCCTTTCAAGCAGTGTTTGAAGAAGCCCAAGGCAATCAAGTAGCTATTGAATCACTTCTGTTAAAGTTGGACTTCCTAAAGTTGACTGTGGTTTATTAAAAAAACTACCACTGGAAGACATTTAAGGAAAGCATAAATTGCATTACCTTGGAAAATACTGGAAAGTGAGTGTTGAGGTCCAACAAGGGCATAAAAGCTAATGTATTTAATATGATACCCTACCACAAGTAGGATTTTCTTCAGCTGTAGGCGATGCAATGAAATATAGGGCTAAAAGAAGGTTAAGAGGCTCTGGATTCTCAATTACTTTGTAACAAAAATGTCTTGGAGTGATTTATGAGAGATTCAGGACTTTTATGTCTTCTGGGAAATGATTTTTTTCTATGGGAAGCTATTCAGAATGCCATAAACCCTTATATTTTTACAACAAAATATATTTTGTACCTTCAGGTATTATGTGGCAAAATAAACAACAATAATAATAAAGACAGGTCAGATGAAAAGCCTCATTTCTGTTAGATAAATGTCTGCAGAAGAGGCCTCTTAGCACTGTGTAGTGGATCAGGAAGGCAGCAGTATGCCTCAGCACGTGGGGATGGTCCTCACTTGGAGATGGCTTGCATGCCAGTGACTGCCTGGCTCTGGCTCCCCACGGGCGGTAGAGACTCTCCACTCAAGGGCAGAAGGCTCTCCCAACAACTGACCCACAGGATGAAGGCAACTATCCATGATCATAGAATCACCAGGCCGGAAAACACTTTGTGGATCATCGAATCCAGCCATTCCTATCCACCACTAAACCATGTCCCTGTGCACCACATCTATCCATCTTTTAAACACCTCCAGGAATGGTGACTCAACCACCTGCCTGGGCAACCTGTGCCAGTGCCTGATAAACCTTTATATGAAATATTTTTTCTGATATCTAGTCTGAACCTCCCCTGGTGCAACTCAAGGCCATTCACCTTGCCCTGTCCCCTGTCACTTGGGAGAAGAGGCCAGTTCCCTCCTCTCCACAACGTCCTTTCAGATAGTTGTACAGAGCAATGAGGTCTCCTTTCAGCCTCCTCTTCTCCAGGCTAAACAGCCCCAGCTCTCTCAGCTGCTCCTCATAAGGCCTGTTCTCCAGCCCCTTCACCAGCTTTGTTGCTTTTCTCTGGACTCGCTCCAGAGCCTCAACATCCTTCTTGTGGTGAGGGGCCCAGAACTGAAGACAGGATTCGAGATGTGGTCTCATCAGTGCTGAGTACATGGATAAATACCATCACCAAGGAGGATGATATAACATCTTGGCAGACTATCAAAAGCAACTGTACACAATACCGTGCTTTTAAATATATACAGCCTATATATTAGGGGCATCAGTGCCTCCCAGACTGGTGAACCTACTCTTTGTTTACACAGCTTTGGTCCTGTTGTCCCAGAATAGCCAGTGCAATGACGAGATATTAGTCAGATGCTCTTCATTGTAAAACATCATCAACTGAATAATTTACTGAATCCCAATGTTTTTGCATCTGGGCTGCAGGAAAATAGCCGTACACAAGTGACTCTGAGGATTGAAATGACTCGTGGTGCTTTAGTGACGGCACGTGAGAAGGGAAGGCAGCAGCTTGAGCTGCAGAACCCAGTCTGAGCCTGCAGGGCTGGTATCTGGAACACTTTACTTATAACTGGAGCACATCTCTGAAGCTACTGAATGATGGTAAATCCAAACGTTGTGTGCCATTTCCTTACAGAGGCATTTCTCAAGGCATAAGGGCATCATAAGAGCAATTCCATTTCTCGGATCTACAGCATGGCTCTTGACTCTAACATTGTCTTTTCTGTACAATATCAGTGGGAGTTCTCAGCATGTAACAGAACAATAGCAGAAGCAAAATGTCATTTGCAGATTGGGAGTAAAAAATTTTCCCGAAGACTGATTAGAAATAAAATATAAAAGCTGCAGAGGTTTACTGATTCACCTTACAGTCAAACTGCTAAATGCTGCAATGCCAAAGAGTCAACTACTATCAGCCATTTGCCCATCCTCCTAAAGCACCAAAATCAATCCCTGAAATGAAGTAAACATAGCTGCATTGATCTGACAATGACCTAATTTTTGAAAGCCACTAAGAGGCTATAATGGTATTTTAATAAAATACAGCTTTTGTTGTAGTGCTGACATGCAGGCAATGGGAAGGTTATGTGATTGCTCTGATCAAGCTTAGGACTGGAAGGCAAACTGCAGTAGGAATTGTCCCTCGGGTGCAGCTGAGAGACAAGAAGATTATTAAAAAGTACAAACACATTTCAATTATTTGTGATGGTCATGATAGCAAAGTGATTTTTCCAGATAATTTTGGCATAGGAACAAAAAGATACATTGCCTTCCACTTCTTGGGAGAAGTTTACAGAAAAAAAAGTGCTCACTTTGTTTGAGCAGCCCATTAATTTGCCCTTGGCAGCATTCTTGAGCTGAGAACCACAGAACCAGATGTGGGCAAACCCATCTCAAGTGACCCTAATGCCTATGCTCCATATCACGCTCAGATGCCATACTGTATTTCTATACCCAAGTTTCCATAACACTGAGGGCTATTTCTTCCTGTACTCTACGTTAACTGTTCATTTCAGTCACCAAGGCATGGACACCCTCATCAGACACTTTCTGTACTCCTTCCTTCTCTTGGCATTACTGTAGCCAGGGCTTGCAGGGATCCAGGGATCCAGGGAAGGCAAGAGGCACACATGTATTTCTCTTTAGCCACTTCCTTTTCAGCTGACTCTCTGCTTGGCTTTTGGGCCTTTTTGGATTTGCTGCCTGGATAACGTGCCCAGAATCTCCCATCATGTCTGGTGGAAGTTCCATACGTGTTGGGTGAGGAGCCATGCATGGATGGAGATGCCCCTCATGAGGCTCCTCTTCAGCCTTATGGTGCCGTTGCTTCTTCATGTGTCCCATATGTGCTCATCCTCATTTTCAAGTCTTCACCTTTCAACATAGCCATTTTGGATCGCACTGAGGACTTTAGGGGTGAGTCTGAGAACTAAGCACTTAAAAGGTGTAGGTTGTTGCAACTACTAATGAAGTTTTGTCATAGTTGCCTACAGAAGCAAAGCACTCAAGTTGATGCATCAGCATATCACTCGATACTATGTCCCAAAATAAACTCTGTACAGTTGCTTAAGTCTCTAGAAAAAAGCAACCAATCGAGATACTCTTCTTTTGGTTCCCTACAGTATCCAGTATTTAACTTTTTAAACTCCCATTTCTAAGGCAAGCTCTCTGATCCTCTTTTAACTTAAGCCACATCATTAACCTCCTTCCAGTACCATAGGACATTGTGTTCCTCTATCACTGTAACATAGTATTACCTTTTGTGTTTTGCCTGATGGTACTTCAAGCCTGGTTGCAGTGTCTCACCAAGGTTCCTTAGAAAATCATTCTCTCAGTCAGCTGTTTAAACAACTCCATCCCTAACAATCCCAGGGTTTAACAAAACAGGTTCTTTCTAAAAGGCTTAACTCTGACTACCCAAGAAAATTCTTGCTCTTCCTTTTGATGTTACCTTCTGGGCACCTTATGTTGTTCCTTTGGAGCTGCTTTTCTGTGCTGGCTTTATGTGCCCTGCATTAAGTCTATTTTATTTTTCCCTGGAGGCCATGGGTCTACTTTGTAATTATAAGTCTTTGTTGCCTTTCTTTGAATTCTGTCCAGTGTAACACCACCTATTTTTAATTGACTTGGCAGAGAAAGTGTGTGAGCCTGAAATGCTCTACAGATTAGAAGAACATTTTTCTTTTCAGTTTTGCCTCAACAAGAACAAGGTAGACTTTTTAGTCTGTTGGTTGAAACTTGGATCACCTTCCAAGAGTAACTAAGAGCACTGCCTGTGCCTTTTGCAGTCCCTCTTGAACCATTTGGAAGGTGACGAGTCTACAAGCTCTGTAGTTCCTGCTGTGAAGATGAACATGGGCTTCTGCAAGGCCATTGAAGCAAAATGACTCTGTGTCTTTATAATATTATGGGCCATATTTCTGCTGATATATGATGGATTCAGAGAGATATTTTTTGTCTCAACAGTATACCTCATTGAGCTTAGAAGTAATTAGAGTCTAGGAAGAAGCATATTACAAGCAGAACAGCAACTGAATTTTAATAAATTATGTTTGAAGTAGAAAATACATTATTATTGGAGATTTTTGTAAACTATTTTTCTCCTGTGCATTATAATGCGTCGTATTTCTACATTTACAATTACTTGTCTTTGCCTTTCATTTTATCTTGGTGATTAAAGCTGAAAGATATAAAAAGTGCATCAATGTGGGATTTGCTAGGAAGCAAATCATAGTAAGAAATACCAGATCATCCTAACAGTTCTACAGAATAACATGAAAGGCACACCCACAGTCAATTACTATAAATCTTTTATTCAAATGGAGATGGTTGCATGAAAATCAGTATAAAAACTCTGAATATACACATATGGATGCACCTAGAAGCACCTACTCCTTCCTACAAAAACACAGTAGATCAGTATTGGGCAGTCTCATAAAGGTTACCTGAGAATATAGTGTTTGTACTTAATATAAATATTTTGGAATTATGTGATTTTAATTTTTATTTACAAAGTAACACTGTTTCCACTTTGTGTGCAGGCTGAAGCAATACTGTTATTCAAAATACCAGGACCTCATTTCTACACTCATTTCTGCTCACCTGCAGAGCTTGCACCCTTGTGGAACTGATCCTGCAAGATGTTGAGCAATCTGCCATGTGCAATAATGCTCTGAAACACAAGCTCACGGCTTAACCACAAAATTATTCCTCTGAGCCTGAAGCACAATTTAAGTGCCTAAAGCTAGGCCAAGTACATGTTGAAACCAGAAGCGTGGTGCTCATCCTCTTGCAGCAGCAAGCCCACTCTGCAGTGACATCCCCACATACCGCAACAGACTTGTACAGGGATGGATCCTATTTTTGCTTGACAATCGATCATGTGATTCATCATGCTAAGAGTCCAGCCAGCAGCGGAGCAGATTGACTGCATGGGACACAAATGTATGTGTCAAGAGTTTGACATAAGGAGCATTTTGGGAAGGTCAAAATTCTTCAAAATGTGTAGGCATAAGGTCAGATGAAGAACCAGCCTTGGTAAATGAATTGCTTTTCAGCTCACACAGCTGGTCAGAGCCCAGTACAACACCTTCCAGGCACATGCCCTAATTTGCACTATATTTGGTTATTGTAGTACATTTAACAACAATTGATGATAGTCCAGAAAATCTTGATCCCTCTAAGACCAATGCGAGGTGGTTACAGAAAAGGCTTCCAAGAACATTGCTCCTACAATGTGGTGCAGGAAGACCGGTGTTCTGGAGGCAGCACTCTTGGAGCTGACAAAAGCTCTGTTTAGGGTGCTGCATGCTGGCTTTGGGGTACTACAGACATATCTAAGTTGAAATACAAACATTCCTTTGATGTTTTCAACCCCACGCACCAGAGCACTTGTAAATAAGATGTTGAGATTGCAGTGGACCAGTGGGCTCTGGAGACGGCTGTGGGAAATGAAGTGCACAGAGCTTTACTGCATATACACTTTCCTAATGAATGCAAGAGAGTAAACACAGAACAGCTTTTAAATCAAGAGCAACACAAATGAGCAAACACTGGGAAGCTTACATTTGAAACCAGAGTTTGTTCTTTATATTAAGAATACATTTGTTCCAAAGAAGGAGTAGTTCTGCTGCGTGTCTTTTTTTTCTGGTTAGGCAGGAATTTCAGCAGTAAATAGTTCTATTCTAGAAAGTAATAATTCTAGGCAATCAATTATCTGACATACTCAATACATAAAGGAAAAAAGGGCCCTGATTTTAGCTGACCAAGGTAGTTTCCAACACGGAAATTGTTAATATTCTACCCTTCACAGACATACTTTGTCTATCTATCAGTGTATTTCTAAATGCCCAATCACTGTCATATCTCCCTGGGTACTATACAAAATCAGATAAGCCATGGCAACTGAATAATAATGTGGCTTGAAAAGAAAAGTCATTAACAAAAATAAATGTTTTTCCCCACTAGTTCCTTAATTTAAAATTCACACCAGGCTTCAGCAACTTGAATACTAGAAGAAAAACTTCAAAGGGAATATGCAATGACTAAGTGACATCTTCTCCCAGAGGAGTAAATGACAGCTATGATTCTCAGAAATCTGGGGAGTTGCACTACACCAAATCAGACCAATTGTACCCAGTATTTGCCTCCAGTGATGGTTAGCAGCAAACTGGTTTGGCAGAGCATGATTGATTTTAGACTTTGTACGTCCAAAAGGGAGGATAGGCACTACTGTATGTGTATGGGAGTTCTGCTCTTCCTTACAAGGTAAGACACGGAGAGCAGGAAGACGTCCATATCTCATGCTTTTTTTCATCCTGGCTAAGACAACAGTTAATCTCATCAAGACTGCTGGCAGCTGAAATGTTTAAGGGACTGTGGTGTATTTGTAGAGCCTCTCTCCATCATGTGGCAGTGCATCAGAGAGCAATAAAGCCCACTTGCTCTATCCCTCACAGAAGTAACTGACTCTTCCTAACCTTTCAAGAGCAGTGACAGTGAATTCCACATAGCTGCTGCATCATGCATGGAAAAGAATTGTCTTTGAGGATTTTCTGATTTCTACAAGGGTGGTTGCTTTTCTTAAATCTGAAAGTGTATATGTTTGCTCATTTTTTTATCCTAACTTTTAAAAGATCTCATATGGAAGAATATATTTTATGCATATTTTTTGATATTAACTTTTTCTCTGGTTTCAGCTGTAATGTTCTCAGCTAGAGGATTTGAAACTATGCACCCTAGAGACTTCCTTCTAGGTTAGTTAATGGGGCTTCAATGACCTGCTCTAAAGTATCTAGTCATTTGGTTTGGTGCTATTCTTCATAATCTTAATACAGCTTAATTTGATCTGTTTTCTTATTTTCTGGAAACTTTCTCAATGAAATAACCATATGATGTTTGTGTCCTCTCTTACAATTAATTCTGTTCAGAGTACTGTAGAACTGAGGTAGATGCAGCTACCTTCTGCCTTGCAATTCTATCAGTTAATTTAACAGCAACTATCTGCCTTACATTCAGTTTCATTTTTCATTACATGGCTGGTTTTGACAATGCTTTTAGATTATTTGGAAATTCTACGCTGTCTTTTGGTTTTCTATAATGAACTTATGTCATCCATAAATTATGTCATTCAGGTCACTCTCATTCAAACTCTTTTCTGGATAATATAACTCATATCTATGGACATTCTTCTGCTCACAGCCTTTCTTTTCATTGAGAATTGGTTATGTAGCCTCTCTTTCTGTTGATAACTTTTCAGGTTGTATAAAACCCAAACTTCTGGCTTTGAATCCATGAGCTACTGAAGAAATACCCAGAAAATTTGATGAAGAAATATTATTATCATTATACTCTTATTATAAAGGAAGAGTATAAATAAACATGGACTTGGACTAAGATAATATTTACTCTGAAATCTATATTGAAATCATAGAGTCATAGAATCATAGAATCATAGAACAGTTGGAAGGGACCTTAAAGATCATCCAATTCCAACCCTCCTGCCATGGGCAGGGACATCCTACTAGATCAGGCTGCCCAAGGCCCATCCAACCTGGCCTTGAACACCTCCAGGGACGGGGCAGCCACAGCTTCCCTGGGCAACCTGTTCCAATGCCTCACCGCCCTCGTGGTGAAGAAATTCTTCCTTATATCAAACCTAAATCTGCCCCTTTCCAATTTATACCCATCGCCCCTCATCTTATCATTACAAGCCTTTGTGAACAGTCCCTCTCCAGCTTTCTTGTAGCCCCTTTCAGGTACTGGAAGGTCTCTATAAGATCTCCTATGAGCCTTCTCTTCGCCAGGCTGAACAAGCCAAACTCTCTCAGCCTGTCCTCATATGGACGGTGCTCCAGCCCTGTGATCATCTTTGTAGCCCTCCTCTGGAACTGTTCCAACAGTTCCATCTCCTTCTTATGCTGGGGATTCCAGAAGTGGACATAATACTCCAGATGAGGTCTCACAAGAGAACAATAGAGGGGCAGAATCACCTCCCTCCCCCTGCTGGCCACTCTCCTTTTGATGTAGCCCAGGATACTGTTTACCCTCTGGGCTGTGAGTACCCACTGCTGGCTCGTGTGGAGCTTCTCATCCCCCAGCACCCCCAAGTCCTTCTCTGCAGGGCAGCTCTCAATCATGTCATCCCCTATTGTGTACTGGAATTGGGGATTGCCCTGACCCGGATGTAAGACCTTGCACTTGGCCTTGTTGAACATCATGAGGTTCTCCATCCCGTAAAATCTGTCTGACTGGAGAAGTTCCACTGGACTGGAGGCTGGCTGATGTTGTGCCCATCTCCAAGAAGGGTCAGAGAGAGGACCCAGAAAACTACAGGCCTGTCAGTCTGACCTCAGTGCTGGGGAAAGTCATGGAACAGGTCATCTTGAGTGCCATCAGAAGCACATGCAAGAGAACCAGGTGATCAGGCTGTGGTTTTATCTTCCTGGACTTCAGTAAAGCCTTTGACACAGTTTCTCCCAGCATTCTGCTTCGGAAACTGTCAGCCTCTGGCCTGGACAGGAGCACACTCTCCTGGGTGGAGAACTGGTTGGAAGGCTGGGCCCAGAGGGTAGTGGTAAATGGAGTTAGCTCCAGCTGGAGGACTCAGTGATCCTGGAGGTCTTTTCCAATCTAGTGTTTCTGTGATTCTGTGATTCTGTGTCATACAATAAGCATAAGTAATCAAAATAGTTAAGTCATCCGTAAGAATCGTAGTTCTCTTCCACTTACAGCGCACAGAGTAACATGGGGATGCCTTCTTTGCCAGACCATGTGCTGTCGGGTAGGAGGCTAACAAAGCAGGCTTTGAATACTCTAAACAGTATAATTAGATTGATTACTAAGAATACCTGTGCATCAGGAGGAGCAAATATTAGATTAGGGGAAAAAGAAAGATTTTTCTTAACAGCTTCAGCCCCCAGAGAGAAGTTAATCTTGCGTGTCAAATGCACACCATAAACCAGTTCACTAATAGTCTCAGCCATCTGCTAAAAAAAATAAAGTGAGTCATTTATTTACAAGAACTTGATAGGGTCGATAAATCCTCAAAGGCTAATGAAGAAAAGGGTTCTGAGCTAGGATTTAGTAGGTCTATATGGAAGGGAAAGCTGCTCTTATACCCCCTGAGCAGTTTACAGAAAGCCTTTGACATTGTGGGACAGACAAGTTGTGGTTCTTTGAGGCTCATGCCTCGCACTGCCTGTGTAGCCACACCACCAACAAACCTCATGGGGCAGCCCAATCGATAGACCTCACGGGGCTTCTGTGGGCTTTTCTGAATGCTGACTTAAAAATATAAAGAAAAAAGGCTAAGGACCACAACCCTGTCATTTCCTTTCAAACTGGCTGCAGCCTCCTGATCCAAACCACTATGTTGGATTTGCAATGTTTAATTATTCCATAATTTAAAATAAACAGGGGAAAGGCTAAGATCTTCTGAACAAGACGTACACATGCACGCACAGATATATGTGTGTATGTATAAAAAGGGAGTTGATAAGATTAAACCCAAACCTTCAGCTGTGAGCTTCAGCCTCCAGAAAATACAAACTAAGAAGTATGCCTAAAGGACTATCACATCTTTCTCTGGCAGAGAGGGAGAGAGCATGTTCTACAGCTGAAAACCCCTTGGCTGAAATTGGATTTCAGGTTGCCTGGAGGCCCATCTGAAATGCAGTGAAGTACCAGCTTCTGACACAGATCGCTCTGAGTGCAATGTGGACCAGAGAAATTGATTAAAAAAAGGTTGGCAAGCTTTTTAGGACTTAGCATATGAGCACAGTTATGGCAAATTCCAGGAAGAAGTCTACCGACTCCAAGGAAATTCCTGAGTATTGCTACTACTGTGTGCCTGGCACCATGGTGATGAGGCAGGCACGAGTCTGCACTCATCTACAGAGGGTGGTGTGGTGCAGGAGAGGTGGTTTCTGCAAGCCAACTTCAGGTGGAGAAAATCACACGTGGCTGTAGCCAAACCCATTTGAGTGAGAACAAGTTGCACTCTTCTCAATGCATATAGATGAAAGATTCTGCACTCTTTGCAGCTAAGTCTTACTTCATATGTTAAGAGATGGTTTGTTGGTATGCACTGAATTACTGGGTCTATCTGAATTTCTTGCTGGAATCACCCACATTATCTCTTGAATTTCAAATACAACTATAAATAATATTTGATGCTCTGTCACAGTGCGGGAGTCCTATGGGTTCTCCTACTTCTGTTATGGATGTTGTACAAGATTCAGGTCTTCTCTGTGCCAGAGATAGCATTACTAGCAAGCCAATTATCTGCAAAACTGCGCGATGGACATTTGAATTTTTCTGGCTGCTTATACAGGTTTTAATAACCTTGTAATCTCAGCCAAGACCATGTTTGGCAGGACAAACAGAGTTTTGTCCTGTCTGCGGACTTACCCTTGCCAGAAGTGACTGTGCCAAGATGCAGGTCTAACAAGATTAGGCCAGAGCAAGCAACTACCCTAGGGAGTTGGTGTAATGAAAAAATATGACAATTTGTTTTACTTTATGTGGACAGCAAATGAAATATAACAAGTTAACAGCATCAGGTAAACAGCCTATAGCACTATTTAAAAAATATAATGGACCATTAGCAGTTCTAACAAGAATGTGCCCAACCCAGCTTCATTTGATACAAATACCAACATCTGCTCTCTAGCAGGAGCCAGGTAGCAGGGATCACAGAATATTTTTTCTGCAGAGAGCTTAAATCTCAGCCTTTCACAGTTACTAAAGTAGAGATATTTTGAACTTGTCTCCTAAAAACCACATTCTGGGGCAGCAGTTAGAGTCAGTCAGCAGGATTTCCAACAATGATTTCAGTGAGATCTCTAAATCAAAGCACCTTTCCTTGGAAACATAGTGGTGATATATCTGTTTGGAAAAGAATTATTCAGGATGAAAAATAGAGTACATATTTAAAACTGTAGGCGGACTCTAAGGAAAAGCTTCCCCAAAATCATACAATTGCGAGATTGAAAGAAACTCCAAGACACCTTTTAAGCCACTGAAAAAGGCTGCTCAGGGAGGTGGTTGAGTCCCCATCCCTGGAGGGGTGTAAAAGATGGGTAAATGAAGTGCTCAGGTGTATGATTTTAGTAGTGGACAGGTACTGATCTCAGAGGTCTCAGCGATCTTATGATTCTATGATTCTAAGCCAAACTCCTGTTTTACAGTGAACTAAGTATTTTCACATCATTCCTAAGAGCCATGCCTAACCTCTTCTTCAACCTTCAGTGGAGGTTATGTAAAAGCTTTCCTTAAAAATTTTTTCCAGTGTCTTACTAGCCCAAGAACTGGAAAAAGGTTCCTAATATATAACATAATTCTGCCTTACTGCAAAATTAACTATTGCCTTATTTTCAATAGACAAGAAACAGTTAATCTATGTCCAATTTAAACAATCTCCCCCTGGCCCCTTCCTTTTAAGGCCATTATTATTATCATTATCATTATTATTATCCCTTCTATCTTCCATTTTCTAAAGAAAACAGACCATATATTTGAGCCTTTCCTTAGAAGTCAGAGTAATTTTTGAATCTTTCTGGTTTTCTGTGGGCCCTCTTTTTTGAAGAAGGGAACTAAAGCTAGACAATGATTAACTCCTGTATCTTATCTGACACTGTAGCAAATACATCGCATGATATTTTTCTTTTTGAGCTTTTGGGTCATGTTAAGATGGTTGTGCACTGTAATCCCAGATCCTTTTCCTGCAGTGTAATCCCAAATCCTTCTCTGTCAATATTCCCAAGCTTATATTTGTGCATTTGATTTTTACTTTACTAAGTGCAGTACTTTGTACTTGTCTTTATTTCATTTCATCTTATTGATTTCAGGCCATGTCTCCGATTTGTCTAGATCATTTCAAATTCTAAACTTGTCCTCCACAGAGCTTGCAATCCCTCCCAGCTCGGTGGCATCAGGAAATTAGCATACATGCTATTCCATCATTTGAACTGCTAATGAAATTATTGAATAGAACTGGCCCAAGATAGCCCCCCGCGGGAGCCTGTATAAAATGCTTGTCTGGTTTGATAGAGAGCAATGATAAGAATGTGAATGATTCTGACTGTATTTTTTCAAGCAATGTATCCACTGTACAGTAATTTTAGCCAGGCCGTCTCCCACTGTGCTGGGAAATGTTGGAGGATATTATACTCGACTGTGTCAATGGTCGGACTATGTCTGACTGAAGAAGTCACTGCAACTGTTCTTCTCTTATCCAGCAGGCCTATCAGGAGAGGAAATGAGATAAGCTTGACTTCTTTTAAATCTTTTTTTCCCCCACAAATCCATACTGGTTGTTTCTTATCATCTTATTATTCTCTAGATGCTTATAAATCAATCTGCAATAATTTGTTCCAGGAATTTCCCACGTACTGAAATTATGCTGACTTCCCCAAGGGCTCCCCTTATTCCCCCTCTGAAGAGAAAATCCTATCTGTCATTCTTTGTCCTCTGAAATGCCTTCTGCCCGTCACGACTTCCCAAAGATCTACTTGTCAGATTTCCTCTGGCCCAAATTCGCCCTGACATACAGCCCTCTCTGTGGCTCTGCAGTTGCTGCCCGACCCTCCTAGGTTGCCTGTCGTCTTCCTCATTGCAGTTTCTGATGTTATGCAGAGAGGGGAGGCATCTCTGGCTTCCCACCACCCTAAGCTGCTCCTCTCCCATAGCCCAGGGGCTCCCTCAGCAAGTCCTGCCGTGTCAGGCTCTGCAGCTCTGCAGAGAGAGGTTGCTGCATAGCCTAGGGCTGCCTGTCAGGAGGCATTGCTGGGCCTCTTAGAGAGGATGTTCAGTAAACCCACTCCAAGGAAATAAGTTAATATCAGGTAAGTGAATTATTACAAGCCTTAAATTCTGAGATACAAGCTCTTTGTAAGGCTTCCTGGATAAAGTCTTACTCTACATTCAGCCTAGCATGGTTGTCTGGAGAAGTATCTCAACGTGATATAAAAGATTGAATTTGACTAGCTATTATTTAAAAGATTTTTTTCCTTTGGTGAGTTTTGTAACTCTTCTTTTTTTGTTAATATTAATGCTGATAAGGTTCTGGAAACAATTGCATTTGTGAGAATCAGAGCCAAAAAGGAAAAAATAGACATTAACATTTGTTACATGCTCTCCTTCTGTTATGTATGGCTTTTCTTTCACTTCCATCTGTCTTCCAATTAATTTGAAAGTGGAAAACAGAAAGAAAAAATAATCCAAACTTTTTTATTGCTTACTCTTTCAAAGTGCAATCCATTCATATGGAGATTATTTTTCTAGAAGAGCCAATAGGGTGTCTTGGAACAATTATAACACTAGCAGTAAAAGCACAGTAGATGTGCTACAGAAAGCTATCTATGTTAGCAAAGGAGGTTATAATCTAATATGATTTTTCCTCTCCCTTCTAGTCTGTAGTATTATATGAGCAGAAGAAGGAATGTACTGATAAAATCAGAACTTTGTTAATTACACCCAACTCATTTACATTTTCCTTGAACTTCAGCTAAGAAATGTCCTCAGACATAAAGATCTTCTTGCAGGGTTATTTCTGTTCTGAAATCCTGATATGGTGTTTCTTCTGCAGTCAAGAGCTGACAAATTTGTGCATTTGGATTATGCCAGCCAGCAGAACTCTATTTCAGAAATGAGTGATGGCTTAGGAAAGAGAAGAGCACAGTGTTCACTGTGAAACTGAGTCTGTGACACTCACCAGAAGGAAAAGGGAATAAGTAAAAGAGGAAACTGAAATGTGTGCACCTTCCTCACAGGTGGTGTTAAACAAAGCCAAGTCACCAACTTTCTGTACTGGGCTCCACAGCAGACATTGCATTCCCAAGGTTTAACGTCAAGTGCTTTTCCTCTGCATTTCAGTTTTCATGCCGAGAAATGACCAGTATATTGATGCAAAGTGCATAGCTCCATTTTTACTCTAGCTTTGCACTAGATATTTGGAGGCTGGCAATCCAGAGTCATAGGTGGAGGAAAATGCTGCTTCTAGGAGGAGTGTATGCACTTGACAGCCTTGACTGCAGATGGGTTTTTTCCATGAATTTTTCATTAACAGATTTTGTACAGGGAGTCTGCACTCGACATAGTACATGAATGCAATACCTTTAGCTTTTGACGTGACTTTCATTGCAGCTGAACATGGACAGACCGCCAAGAAGTCACAATTCAGGATGAGTCAGGACCTCCACTACATGTGCCAGGTTGAGCTAAAAATACACCGGCTCTCTCTTCTAATAGAAACACCTGTAAGATTCCAAAGTTGATTTTAATCTTATACAGGGACAAACAGTTAAAGTCCCTCATTTTTTTCATAGAACAAAATATGTTGGATAAGCTGATATCATAGTTTGTGATTTAACATATCCTAAAGGCAAACTGAGGTATTATGATTTATGACAATTTTTTTGAAGACAAAATTATCCGTTACTTTGAAATATTACAGCATGAATGAGTGAGGTTATGCACATTTTAAGGAAGTTCTCCCTCCAAATACTTGAGATCTTCTTTAATCCACCTCAAATACCTCAAGAGCAGGTCATTACATCACTATCTGGCTACCTCACATTTTTTAATGAATTCACCTTCACATGTCCCATGTTTATTAAGTGGCACTATCTTTGGTATACAGATAGAGAAATTGTTCAAGGATACAGAAGTGTGTCTTCCCAGGGACAATGCTCTCTCTTGGACACATTTTTAACTCCAAATATACCCAGACAGCCACAGGCAACTTATATTCTGCTCTTTCTGCATCCTCCTAATCTCAACCTCCAACCTGATTCCTCAGCTATACTTGCAAGCACAGCAGAGCCCGAGTACAGGACTTAGCCCTCTTCTCTGTCATTCTTCAACAGACACTGCCTCACCCAGAAACCAGGCATCTTGGAGTGATGTATGTCAACTATTCACCAACAGTGGATGTTAAGAGACCTCAGAGGCTCACATAGCACTTGTAGGTCAGTATAGCTGAGCCATAAACTTGTTTGTCCCAGCTGTGCCATGCTGTTAGGGACAGAGAGGTGAGGTGGTGGTCCTGGAGGACCATAGAATCATAGAATGGTTTGGGTTGGAATGAACCTTAAAGAACCATGGTCAGGGACACCTTCCACTAGATCCGGTTGCTCAAAACCTCATCCAGTCTGGCCTTGAGCACCTCTGGGGATGGGACATTCCACAGCTTCTCTGGGCAACATGTTTCAGTGCCTCATCATCCTTACAGTAAAAAATTCCCTCCTAATATCTAATCTAAATCTACCTTCTTTCAGCTTAAAACCGTTACCCCTCTTTCTGTCACTACAATTTTTGATAAAGTTGTGCTCAGCTCCTTAGGGGTAAAATACCTTTGCACAGATCTCCAAACCTGAGGTATCTCACTGAGGGAAGTGGGCTGAAATCTTCCATGATATATTGCAAAAGTGCAATCTCTTGAACATAGTCATCTTGATATCGTCCCACATTATATGTGTAGCTATGCACCTATCTCTTCTCTAACTAGTGCCTAAGTGGCTTAATTTATGTCCCTTGCAGTGATAGTGTAGATATTTACTACTCTGTGGCATGTGTTGGTTGATGCTGGTAAAATCCAAGTCTTGAGTTTTTGTCACAAAAAAAGATGATTTCATTATCAAATTGTCAAAATTTATAGATTGTGACTCAAGTCTGTGCCTTTCTTCAATACAAGCTCAACAGCTATAGGGTAGAAAGATTAAGAAAAGTTTCCAGTTTCTATTCAAAATTTACTTTTCTCCCTAGGAGAATTAATATCTTTTTAACAGGTGGAAACATTTAGAAAATCCCACAGTGAGGTAAAAATAACACCATTTCTGCCATCGACATTGAACCCTCTCGTGGTCCTTTCACAGGAGGATTTGCCCTAAGGAAATACTGCTGCAGCAAGTATAATTACAGCAGGGTAATACATACTGGAGAGCTAAGTTATAGCAGCTTTATCAGAGACTGTATTATGCCACTGAATCTGTTTTGCTCCATGTTTTACTAAAGATTTTCTTTACAAGCTGAGGAGACTGTGACAGGGCTTCTATAAACTAACATTACTCATATGGCAAGTTCAATAGACTAATATTAACAGTTCTGATATTCTGGGAGATTTAAATGTATTCTTTAATATCGTCCAGGCTTCCCTTCTTTTCCTGCCCATTTTTTTTTGTAATATTCAATACAGTGATTCCATCTTGTCATCCATTTGCTCATCCTTCTTGACACTGTGTTGTTATGAGCAGACACTGGGAGTGGAGTGATGTGCTGTGAGTTGTAGGATACCTGCAATACTACAGGGTTATTAACCACATCCCCCTGCCCAAGCCTTAGATTATATTTTGGGCTCAGTTTCCCTCATTGTCCTCCCAAGCATACAGCGGAGTCTTAAAATGCTAACTTGCACCTGGTTTTCACCAAATGCACTTCTAGTTTCTGGCATCTTCATTTTGACAAGGTCCTGCAAAGATGATTCACATTTTTCACACCTGTTTAAAGCAAAACTCTACATATTCCACAATAAGGTGGAATTGTGGTGTCCATTTAGAGTATTGGATTTTGTTTGTAAATATTTGGAGCAACAAAACGTAAATCCCTTCGCAGAGGAAGGTGGCCAGATCCATGTTCTACATGCATGTAGCTGCTTATGTGTGGGGGTGTAGCAATGGATGTGTTTCATTCCCACTCTCCTCAGCCCCACAGTGATGCCCGGGCACCTTCCCAGTATATGTGAAAGCACTATCTGTCCTTTCCTTGTGCCACGCAAAGGGGCAAGCAGACTTTTAATAGTAAATTCATTTTATCCTGTCCCCAGTTTCACTGCATTGCAGACTTTTTGACTGAAACCATGTAAATGCATTGCAACAGGTTTAACCAAAGATTTTCCACAGCCAGGTATGGCATCGGGTGGATTTCAGCTGAGCTGTTAGGTATTAAGGTCTGTTTCATTCCAGGAAATAAGAGAACAGCATCTTTATTTCCCCTCTCTGTTTATGTCAGGTGTTCCTTTGAGAGTCTGGCTGCCCCTTCTGCTTGCAGGGTTATGGGGTGGCTGAGGGAAGATGCACAAGACAGAGGCCAATGGGAAGTGAGGAAACAGCTGATGATGATCCCTGACAGGCCAGGGCATATGAATGGTATGGAGTGGACCAAGAAAGGAGACCTGAATCCCATCAAACCTCTGGATAACAGATAACAGCTTACAAAAGATATTCTGTGCTTCACTTCATACCTCTTGTCTCAGAAGAACCCATCTGAGTCTCACCGCTACAGGGGAAAAGCATTTTTAAACTATGTACATTTTGTCTATTTTCAAGTTGTTGCAGTAATTGGAATCCAGATTTTCCTAACCAAAGTAGGACAAAAATAGTAATCACCTGCCCAGTACTTTTAGGCACAAAATGAAACTGGGAGACTGTTACCTTCCATGCAGCAGACAGCTGGTCAATGGCAGAGAATGCTGAAGAGTCCTCCTAAAATCCCAAGTTCACAGAACAACAGAATAACCAGGTTGGAAGAGAAACACTGGATCATCGAGTCCAACCATTTCCACCAGTCCCTAAACCATGCCCCTAAGTACCTCATCCACCCTCACCTTAAACACCTCCAGGGAAGGTGAGTCAACTGTCTCACTGGGCAGACTGTTCCAATGCCTAACAACCCTTTCCATGAAGAATTTTTTCCTAATCTCAAGCCTAAATCTCCCCTGGTGGAGCTTGAGGCCATTCCTGTCCCCTGTCACTTGGGAGAAGAGGCCAGCACCCTCCTCTCTACAACCTCCCTTCAGGTAGTTGTAGAGAGCAATGAAGTCTCCTCTCAGCCTCCTCTTCTCCAGGCTGAACAACCCCAGCTCTCTCAGCCGGTCCTCATAAGATTTGTTCTCCAGCCCCTTCCCCAGCTTTGTTGCTCTTCTCTGGACTAGCTCCAGAGCCTCAACATCCTTCTTGTGGTGAGGGACCCAGAACTGAACACAGGATTCGAGGTGCAGTCTCACCAGTGCCGAGTACAGAGGGAGAATAACCTCCCTGGACCTGCTGGTCACGCTGTTTCTGATACAGGCCAAGATGCCATTGGCCTTCTTGGCCACCTGGGCACACTGCTGACTCATGTTCAGTCGCTGTCAACCAACACTCCCAGGTCCTTCTCCTCCTGGCAGCTTTCCAGCCAGGCTTCTCCTAGTCTGTAGCTCTGCTTAGGGTTGTTGTGCCCCAAGTGCAGGACCCGGCATTTGGCCGTGTTAAACCTCATGCCGTTGGTCTCATCCCAGTAGTCCAGTCTGTTCAGATCCCTTTGCAGAGCCTCCCGACCCTCCAGCAGATCCACACTTCCACCCAGAGACTCGATGCCTTCATCCAGGTCATTGATAAAGACATTAAACAGGGCTGGTCCCAGCACTGATCCCTGGGGAACCCCACTTGTCACTGGCCTCCAGCTGGATTTAACATCATTTCCCACCACTCTCTGGGCCCGGTCATTCAACCAGTTTTTCACCCAGGAGAGTGTGCGCCTGTCCAGGCCAGAGGCTGACAGTTTCCGAAGCAGAATGCTGTGAGAAACTGTGTCAAAGTCTTTACTGAAGTCCAGGAAGATACATCCACAGCCTTTCCCTCGTCCAAGAGTCTAGTCACTCGGTCATAGAAGGTGATCAGAATTTGCAATGAAAGGAGATAGTAAAACATGCAGTATTGCTGCAGATGACAAGAGAGAATGATGAAGCATCCATTACCACAGTATAATCCTGTGGGAACTACTGCCTTTTCCTAAATATCTATGACTGATGCATTAAAGTATATTATTGGATTAAAGCTGATTTGGGTGATAACTTACGCTGGAATCCTTTATTTTTCTCTAAAATGCAACAATCCAATATAGAGTAGGAAATGATGTTTCTTTTAATGTTTTCCTGCTAATTATAATGGTCTATGTAAAAGCACTGCCTAGGCAAAGATCAGGGTCCAGCTGTGCTAAAGCATTGCAGAAACCTTACAATAACTCCTTTGCCTTCTAGTGGAGAGGGTTTGTTTTTTCTTCCAGGTGCAATGGAAGGCCCAACTAGAAATGCAATTGGCCAAGTCTGTGAAAGACAACAAAAAGTCTTTCTACAAATACATCAACAGCAAAAGGAGGGCTAGGGAGAATCTCCAGTCCCTAGTAGATGCAGAGGGAACAAGAGTAACAGGGGACGAAGACAAGGCTGAAGTGCTCAATGCCTACTTTGCCTCAGTCTTTAACAGTAAGGAAAATTGTTCCCTCTGTGCACAACCCCAAGGGTTGGATGAGAAGTATGAGATTCCCAAGGTCCAAGAGGAGGTGGTTAGAGACTTGCTTGCCCAGCTAGATGCCCACAAGTCTATGGGGCCGTATGGAGTCCACCCAAGAGTTTTGAGGGAACTGGCGGATGTGCTGGCCAAACCTCTTTCCATCATCTTCCAGCAGTCCTGGATGACTGGGGAGGTTCCGCTGGACTGGAGGCTGGCTGATGTTGTGCCCATCTATAAGAAGGGGCGCAGGGAGGATCCGGGGAACTACAGGCCTGTCAGCCTGACCTCGGTACCGGGGAAAGTCATGGAGCGGGTGATCTTGAGTGCGATCAAGAAGCACTTGCAAGAGAACCGGGTGATCAGGCCCAGTCAACACGGGTTCATGAAAGGCAGGTCTTGCCAGAGTAATCTGATCACCTTCTAAGACCGAGTAACTAAACTCTTGGACGAGGGAAAGGCTGTGGATGTATCTTCCTGGACTTTAGTAAAGCTTTCAATACAGTTTCTCACAGCATTCTGCTTCGGAAACTGTCGGCCTCTGGCCTGGACGGGCACACACTCTCCTGGGTGAAAAACTGGTTGAATGACCGGGCCCAGAGGGTGGTGGGAAATGGAGTTAAATCCAGCTGGAGGCCAGTCACAAGTGGGGTTCCCCAGGGCTCAGTCCTGGGTCCAGTCCTGTTTAATGTCTTTATCAATGACCTGGATGAAGGCATTGAGTCCTCCCTTAGCAAGTTTGCAGATGATACCAAGCTGGGAGGAAGTGTGGATCTGCTGGAGGGTCGGGAGGCTCTGCAAAGGGACCTGAACAGGCTGGACCACTGGGCTGAGACCAACGGCATGAGGTTTAACAAGGCCAAATGCCGGGTCCTGCACTTGGGGCACAACAACCCTAAGCAGAGGTACAAACTAGGAGAAACCTGGCTGGAAAGCTGCCTGGAGGAGGACCTGGGGGTGTTGGTTGACAACCAACTGAACATGAGCCAGCAGTGTGCCAAGGTGGCCAAGAAGGCCAATGGCATCTTGGCTTGTATCAGGAACGGTGTAACCAGCAGGTCCAGGGAGGTTATTCTCCCCCTGTACTCGGCACTGGTGAGACCGCACCTCGAGTACTGTGTTCGATTCTGGGCCCCTCACCACAAGAAGGATATTGAGGCTCTGGAGAGAGTCCAGAGAAGAGCAACAAAGCTGGTGAAGGGGCTGGAAAACAAATCTTATGAGGAGCGACTGGGAGAGCTGGGGTTGTTTAGCCTGGAGAAGAGGAGGCTGAGAGGAGACTTCATTGCTCTCTACAACTACCTGAAGGGAGGTTCTGGAGAGGAGGGTGCTGGCCTCTTCTCCCAAGTGACAGGGGACAGGACAAGAGGGAATGGTCTCAAGCTCCGCCAGGGGAGATTTAGGCTTGAGATAAGGAAAAAATTCTTTATGGAGAGGGTGGTTAGGCATTGGAACAGTCTGCCCAGGGAGGTGGTTGAGTCACTGTCCCTGGAGGTGTTTAAGGTGAGGGTGGATGAGGTACTTAGGGGCATGATTTAGGGATTGGTGGGAATGGTTGGACTCGACGATCCAGTGTGTCTCTTCCAACCTGGTTATTCTGTAATTCTGTGATTCTGTGAATGGTTCATTATGGTATAGTTGATCAAAGGAGGGCTGGCTGTCTTGGGAAACAGGTATCAGAGTCCCTGATGATGTAGTTAATGAGAGGAGATGAGCGCCCACTTTATAAGTGGGTTTTTTTTCAGAAGTCTTCTTCCAATTTTTAATCAGTGAGTTTATCCACTTAAAAATTAGAATTAAATCCAGTTAAAAATTACCACAGTCACTGTTTGTGGTGGCGATCAAGGGCTCAACTCATCCAGTATCCTGTCTCCAGCTACAAGTGAATGCCAGAGAAGAGTGGACAGGAGGATTTTAATACCTTGAGTAATCTCATGGTTCCCCACAGTTTTCAGCTCAGAGAATTTTCTGAGCCTCATGTTTCCTGTATTTAATGACCCAAAGTGGACCTCTTCTCCACATGCATTGTCCAGCCACCCCTTATGTAAACGCACATATTTTGCATTTACCGTTTCCTTTGGCAGCCAAGTGTCCCAGGGCCACCATTGCTGTGTGAACAACTGTTTCTCATTTTGTTGTTTCTGGTGTTGGAAGAAACAGATGCTCCTTCTTTACCGTCTTAGTGCCACCATGATTTTTCACATCCAGATTACTTCTCCTTACAGCTATTTGTGTCTTTTCAGAGTGATGATCCGAGCCAACCTATTCCTTCAGCCAATACTGTCAGAGCCTTCCTAGATTTCACCCTCTGTGCTACCCTTCTCTGAACCTCTCCCGAAATCAGAGCATCACTTTGGAGATTAAGCAGCTTAAAACTGCACATATTATTCAAATTTTTATGTACTTCATCTGGGGCTGAACTAGAATACAACTGCCATTCTTCTGCTTATAAATACAGTGAAAGCTGGTCCACTCGTCTTCAAAATGATTTATGTTTTATATATACTGCTCCAGTGCAACCCTGTGAGATGCTGAAAACTTCAAGATGCAAAGTATCCTCCAGTCCTCAAGTTCTGCAACTCCAAATAGCTTTTCTTTATGTCATGGGGAAAGTTTTGTTCCCTTATCCTTTTCATTTTACACTGCAGGATTATTTTGCAGGAGTATGAAGTTGTGCTTTTTTTCCTCTTAATAAAATTTCTCTGACCCTGCAATAAACAAGAGAGACAACAATGCATTATTTTATTTTTCCCTATGCAATGATGATGTGTTTTTGTAGACTGGTGATCTTGCTGTCATGACCTTAAATAGTGAAATGATGGCAGACTCGGGTATGGCTAGAATGCCTAAATAAAACCACTAAATCTAGGGTTTTAATGTAGTATGTAATGTAGGAGTAAATGATGAAGTTTTACCAAACATTCTCTCCAAACTTTAAACTCATTTTTTATTTGAATTTATAGGTTGCAACATCGTTGAATATAATTCTTGTCTATAATGTGCTTTATTAAACCATGCCAGCGGTTAGTCCCAATGGGCTAATCTGCTTGGCAAGAAAAATTGAGCTGATTAAATGATGCCCACTTCATCCTCATTAGAAAGCTCTTTCAACATAATAAAGTACAACTATGTCATGGATCCTGGCTATTTGCAACGCTGCTTGTTAGCCTTATTACACTTTTCAATAATTTGTCTCAAGCGTTTAGTGACGTATATTACTGTATGTGTTCTAATTGCAAAGTGTCCATCTGAGGCTTTACAGTCAGCGCAGACTCAAGCAAGTTACCTAAACCTGTATGTCAGGGAAAAGATGTCTACCAACCAGCATTTTGACCATCCCCATGCTCAAAGTGCCTTTCTGCTGCAGGTATGTTGTCATACATGCCAGCAAAATGCTCCTGATGTGGGCACAGCTTTCTGTTGGTAGAAAACCAGCTTGCATATTTTTGCACTATAATTTTCTCTGGTCCTTCAGGGTGATGTAAGCTGGTCTAAAACTACTTTGGACCAATTTCCTTAATTAACTGAGCCTCCATTAGAATGTGAATAGGAGTCCCTAGTATTTTGATGTTATTCAGAATCTGAAAAGCATTTAGTTCATTATGTCTCATTTCAGGTACTAAGTCCTTCTCCTCTTTTCAAGTAGTGGTATAATTATAGCCATTGGTTGTGGGTTTTTTAAATTAATATTTATTTCCAAGATCTTTCCTTGCCAAGTCATCTGCCTTGTGACAACTCTTCTCAACTCCAGTTCTCCCTTTTTCTCTTTCTTTTCGCTGGCAAGCTGCCTATTTTATTATAATTGTCAGGTTTTGTTCCTCACTTTAGACGACCTGCTTCTTTGCCTTTTCAAACCTGTCCTTCACCTCTGCTATGATATAATTTCCTTTCCTTCTGGGTTTATTAATGCCTTTGTAGCTGGGCTGCACAATGCAACTGTGTGACACGTTATCCAGAAGAAAGATTTTGAGGAGAATTTGCAAGGTAGTGAGGAACTATTTGTGCTTGTTTTTCAGTCCCTGAAAAAGCTACACACAATATCAGAAGAGTACAGTATTAGACAATTAGCCTAGAAATACGTGAAAGCAATTATTGTGCATACCCGCAGACACACACGTGCACATGCTTAGTGAGGGGGGCAACTGGATAGAAAGTGATGTGAATAAGAACACAGAATTCTCAAAAATTAGCAATAAAAGGAAAACCAAACATGGATCAATCAGTAGCTAGTTGAAGTAAGAGCACAAGAGAGACATTTGTACATATAGCACAATGATCTTTGTTCATTAATAACATTATCAAATCAGTGTGAAATAAGTATCTTTTTAGTGATGAACTAGCAGAAGTGAGCCCTGTTCACCTTCACCTTTCCAGCAATGATATAGAAGAAAATATGCAATACTTAAAGTGGGCTTACAGGAAAGACAGAAAGGGGCTCTTTATTGGGGATTGTACTAATAGGACAAGAGGTAGTGGGTTTTAGCTGAAAGAGGGTAGATTTAGATTAGATACTAAGAAGAAATTTTTTACTATGTATGTGGTGAGGCACTGGCACAGGTTGCCCAGAGAAGTTGTGGTTGCTGCATCCTTGGAGGTGTTTAAGGCCAGGTTGGATGGGGCTTTGAGCAACCAGATCTAGTAGAAGATCTTCCCATTCACTACAGGGAAGGGTGGGTGGAACTGGATGATCTTTAAAGTCCCTTCCAACCCAAGCCATTCTATGATTCTATAATTCTATGTCCTAATTGCTGATAAAGCATTCAGATGACACATACATATAGTCTTGATATATATGACCGAAAAAGAAAAAAAGAACAATAGTTAGAGATCTGAATTACAAAGGAAGATAAAAATAACATATACGTGTTCTTCTATGGGCAAGTAGAGGAAATATGTCAGTGAAAAGGAATGTAGGATTGTGAGATTCATATGGAGAAGCCACACAGGTTCTGAAATACGGGTTGTGGTTGATAGTAAGTTGAGAGGAGGCCATGTACATAGGTGTGGTATCGATACACACTTTGGGTACAGAAAAAAAAGGCAGACAAAGCAGAAATAGAAAAAGCATATTTGACAGTAGTGCAATTCCTGCTAAACATCTATACTTCAAGGAAAAAAAACTGAGAAATTGGACATAACTCGGAGAAGAAAGCCCCAAGAATGATTAAAGGATGGAAAGATATGCCTTGTAACTAGACACTTAAAGGGTCAATATATTTTAATTATCAAAGAGAAGGTTAAGAGAAAGTCTGTTTTCAGTTCAAAAGTATCTATAAAGAAAAGAAAATGTTGCTAATGGAGGATCTTCATAGTAGTATACAAAACCACATCTGAAGGTTGAGGTAAAATAGATTCACACCATAAATAAATTGGAAGCTTATCTGGGAAGATAACTAAACCTGAAATATCACAACGAGAAGCTAGATCAGTACTAGATATTTCTTTCCAAAAATGTTGGTCTTTACCAACTGATACTGGATGGAGAGAAGCAAGAAACAGTAACATATTCTTGGAAGTGTTCTATTTTAGAAAGTCAGGCTAGAGGGTCACAATACTCTCTGGTGAATTTCGATAACCAGTAAGCCAGTTTTGGATTAATGGAATATATAGTTGTTTGCGTGTTGTTTATGAAAATGTTACTATTTCAGAATTTGATAACAATTTTCTAAAATTCTAAAAAAGGAGGCATTTTATTTTTACAATGTTTCCTTCAGAATACTTAAAATTTCTCAGTCACTAATTCTTCCTAAAAAGCCCAAAATCCTGATGATTACTCCCCTTATTTTTTCCATTTCATTTTCCCTTTTTATTCTGAAATCCAGTAAATTGTTTCAGGAAGAAGAAGGGAGGTAAGTTAATACTGACACTACAAATCGTCATCTGAACAGGAGTCTCTGATATAATTTGAACATATTTTGTCTGTGGGTTTGGTTTTTTTTCATATTCAATATAAGCCATTATCAAGTATGTCTACCAGTTGACCATCCTTGACTTGGAACTTTGCTGAAAGCATTAAGGGGTTTAGTGAAACCACAAAACCAGTTCCGGGAATTAGCCATTAAATAGAGAGGAAAAAATGTAGATAGCAGTGCAAGACACTGTAGTTCTCTGTGTTATACTGCAGTAAAGTAAGCTGGCTTTAGAATGACAGCTCAGCTATATGATAATTGTACTCTTTAATGCACAGAAACACAGTGCACCTTGGCTGGAAAGAGAAGGTTTTATAATGGTTTAGTCATAGCTATTTTCAGCGACTCGGGGAGTTTCAATGACATCCATAAAAACTCCTGCAAACTTGGAATCAGCTGCTGGGTTACCGATGAGGAAAAGCTAGTGATGGAGATTTGTGGCCCATTGTTGTATGTTTGCTTTGATATGCCATAAAAATTCCCCCAGATGGGAAGAATCTAATGTTGTCCTAATATTCGTAGTGTGAGCAGAATGATTCAGGTTATTATATGTGGGCTGTGTGTGACGTCAATCTGAAAATCTTCATTTCATTTGTTAATGAAGTAAAAGTTTACAGAGTAATCATAGAATCATGGAATCATAGAACAGTTTGGATTGGAAGGGACCTTGAAGATCATCTAATTCCAACCCTTCTGCAATGGGCAGGGGCGTGTCCCACAAGATCAGGCTGCCCAAGGCCCCATCCAACCTGGCCTTGAACACCTCCAAGGATGGGGCAGCCACAGCTTCCCTGAGCAACCTGTTCCAGTGCTTCACCACTCTCATTGTGAATAAATTCTTCCTTATTTCTAGACTAAAGGTTCCCCTCTCCAGTTTATAGCCATTACCCCAGTCCTATCAATACAAGCCTTTGTAAACAGTTCCTCTCCAGCTTTCTTGCAGCCCCTTCAGATACTGGAAGGTTGCTATAAGATCTCTTCGGTGTCTTCTCCAGGCTGAACAACCTCAACTCTCTTTACCTGCTGAAATCAAGGGAAATAGATCCAGTCAAACACAGATTACTTCCTTTTTTGATAAGTTTATATATTTAGTTAACAAAGTTAACCACAACAGACTAGACTCCTTAGTTACAGACACATTTATGATAAAAAGTGTTGCCAATAGACTGAATACTATTGAAAATATTGTGAAAATCTGGAAATAATCTTGAGCTCATTCCTGATAGAAACTTTGGATGGTACTTTCAAAATGGTTAATATTGGTGAAAGCTAGACAGTGTTTTGAGACATCTGAGTAATTCAGTAGGCCAGCCCATTCACATAGCAAATATTTTCACAGAATGACAGAATGACAGAATCACAGAATAACCAGGTTGGAAGAGACCCACTGGATCGTCGAGTCCAACCATTCTCACCAATACCTAAATCATGCTCCTAAGTACCTCATCCACCCTCACCTTAAACGCCTCCAGGGACAGTGACTCAACCACCTCCCTGGGCAGACTGTTCCAATGCCTAACCACCCTCTCCGTGAAGAACTTTTTCCTAATCTCAAGCCTAAATCTCCCCTGGCGGAGCTTGAGGCCATTCCCTCTTGTCCTGTCCCCTGTCACTTGGGAGAAGAGGCCAGCTCCCTCCTCTCCACAACCTCCCTTCAGGTAGTTGTAGAGAGTAATAAGGTCTCCCCTCAGCCTCCTCTTCTCCAGGATAAACAACCCCAGCTCTCCCAGTCGCTCCTCATAAGATTTGTTTTCCAGCCCCTTCACCAGCTTTGTTGCTCTTCTCTGGACTCACTCCAGAGCCTCAACATCCTTCTTGTGGTGAGGGGCCCAGAACCGAACACAGTACTCGAGGTGCGGTCTCACCAGTGCCGAGTACAGGGGGAGAATAACCTCCCTGGACCTGCTGGTCACACCGTTTCTGATACAAGCCAAGATGCCATTGGCCTTCTTGGCCACCTGGGCACACTGCTGGCTCATGTTCAGTCGGCTGTCAACCAGCACTCCCAGGTCCTTCTCCTCCTGGCAGCTTTCCAGCCAGGCTTCTCCTAGTTTGTACCTCTGCTTAGGGTTGTTGTGCCCCAAGTGCAGGACCCGGCATTTGGCCGTGTTAAACCTCATGCCGTTGGTCTCAGCCCAGCGGTCCAGCCTGTTCAGATCCCTTTGCAGAGCCTCCCGACCCTCCAGCAGATCCACACTTCCTCCCAGCTTGGTGTCATCTGCAAACTTGCTAAGGGAGGACTCAGTTTTCATATAGCCAATACATCCTAAAACACAGGAATAGAAATTTTAGCTCATACCAAAAGAATGACTACTTTTTGGCAACTCACTGACTTCTGAAAATCATTTGGAATTAGAAGGAGTGAAAAGATGAATGGGAGTCACTGTGAAAGAAAATGCTGATCGTATTGGTAGCAAGAGGAGACACTAAGCAGAGGCAAATCCTTGCTTTTACCCCAGGAATGAGCATCTGGTGCAGAAATCTTCCACACATTATTAGTTGCAACATGTTTTGGAACATCTTAAAATATTAAAGAATGCATGAGACATTCACATAAATCACCTGAGAGTGGGAGAAAATGCTTGGTGAAGAGATTTTTAGTATTTTTTACAGTCTAGTAATCGTGCTTATCTTTGTGCCACTGTTCACACTGCTTGACCTAATTCTTCAAAATGTTGCTCTGTGCAGTGTATCAAAAAGGAGCTTGAGAGGCAAATTAACTGCAAAGTGTACATCCTTTAATAGGAAGAAATGCTGAGAACTATGTCTACAACCATTCTGGGAAAGTCATGCCAGGAACCAAGGTATGGGGGAGAAATTGTTCAGCCTGGTTAAACAGGAGGCCACGCTCTATCAGTGTAATGCTCTCTAGCCTCAAACTCTGTACAGTACTGTCACTCATTTAAGCTATTTGAAAAAGGAGTGATCTGGATGCAGGATCAGTGAAACTGTATTTTCCACAATTGGCTAATGAGGATAAAAAATTCCTCCCCCCACCCCCAATCATCCCCTCGCATTGCCAGACTGTTATGTCTAGCAGTTATTTTTGAACTCCTGCTAATAGACAAGAAAAGATATAGAGGCTTAATCAGAGGAAATTCAGGAGGCTTTTATTATTTCCCCTTCTCTTCATTCCCATAGCAATGAGAAAGATGAAGCATCCTCTATAAAAACGCCAGAACTGCTAAATCAGGACTCATGTGAAGGCATTTGCTTTTACTGCTGCCCTTGTGATTCTCCTGCTGTTTACACAGCTTTTATAATTGAAGTGATATTGTTGAAATCATCTCTAGCACAAGAGCTCCATATTTATTCTTCCTCCTCATGACTTTGGTCTCGGAGTTCTCTGATAAATGATGTAAAGCATTATATTTTCTTCCAGCTATGCAAACACTCATTCTTCCACACCTCCCCAGACACAGCCATTCACACCATCCGCAGAGCTCTGATCTTCTGTCTACACTTGTCCTTGTCATTAAAAGAAGATGAAGATGCAGCCCCCAAATCAAGGGAAGATGCTCTGCAAACACAAAGACATCAAAAGACACAGAAGATTTTACAACAAAACAGAAAGTGCTAATAGAGATGTTACAATCCCTACCATGCTGCGCTCTTCCTCTCCATCTGCACCTCTGGAAATCTGAGACTAGTTAAAGGGAACTTTCTTTCTCAACTCTGCTGGATCTTTGCCACCTAGTTATTAGTGTGTTTAGTTCATTTATCCTGGAGTATGACTTCATAGGTTGCATAAAGTCAAAATGCATTGAACTTGTGCAGGACTTTCCTCAAACAGCTCTCCCCATATTTTCATACTTTCTCCCACCTACTGAGGGATACAGGAATGCACTGTTAACATCCATCAGCCTTCCTGTCCACCTGGTGGTTTGCATTTTTTTTTTACATAGTGGGAAATTAAAAAGACTTACTCATGGTCACACACGATATCCGCACCAGGTTCAGTCAGGAGACCCCAAACTCTTGACTCCCACAATTTTCAGACATGCAATCTACCAAGCACTTTTTTCTATTTTTACTTTCCTGTTCAAATGTTGCATAGGCTGATGGGAAGTTTTATTGTGAAATTTAAATGAACTTCAGCATTTATGTGTCCTTTTGCATTTTTGTTGTCTTCTTTTCACATTTGGTTTTGGCTCCAGTCTGAGGTGACACAGGGTTTGACAGGCTGGTGTAAATTTGAATATGATAGCAGGAAGTGAAGGTTCACAGCAAGTCCAAATGCCCTCAATTTCCATATAAATCCATGATTCTCAGCATTTCACCAGAGTGGATTCTATGTTTCTATACTACATGCCACAGAATATTATCCAAAATGCCAGTTTAATCTTGGGGTTGCAACAGATGACAGCTTAGTTTAGAACTCGTATTTCATGTACCACTGAAGCCACACTTCAGTTTACTAGATAAAGGAGAAATGTAAACAAAAAAAAATCTAACTTTCTGACAAAAATACAGGTTTGTAAAAAAGGTCATTATAAGGAGTTTTCATTATATTTTTGTTAATACACAATCTATTTTGATTCATTTGTTCTTTGCTAGCTGTTTTGTTTGATTGTCATCTTATTAAAATGGTGCGGAAATATGAACTGCAGAAGGATATTTAATGGACCTGATAACTGAAGTTACAGTGTTGGAATTAATAAACAGAAAAAAAAAAAAAAAAAGAGCATGGTAGCATTTTCATGTCCAGGACTCCTCTCAGATGGCAGTGTCATGCTGAGCTGATTTCCCTTGGTACATTGATTTCCATCTTGGAGAAAAGAATTTTGATCTTTGGGCCTTGGATCCATTGTACCACTGACAGTTACCAATATTTTGAAAAAATCTGCATGTCCCAAAATCCACCAGAACACCAGAACGTGTTTGGTCTGTAGCACAGCAGGAAAGGAAAATTTAGCTTTCGTAAAAATATATCTCCATTAGCCTCAAACCCAGAAATGAAACAACAGCTTGAACACTTCTAGTGTATAAAATGAATTGTTCCTGAGCAGTGCTTGTCCCAAGGAGAGTAAAGTGATTGCAAGGAAGAACTAGAAAAACAGATTTTTCCTGGTCTTTCCCCATAAGCGGCGTATTTGACAATGTTCTGTGATCATGATGGGGACACAGTGCTTTTTTAAATATTGTCTTTCAGACAACATAAATAAGTCTTGAACAGCTGCATACAGGACCTGGCAGAGAAGTTAGAGGGAGAGCTATAAGCCAGATGACCATGAGAAATTCTTTATCTGGTAATTTCTCTGAATTTAAGAAAAACTTCAGTAAACAGAGCTGCTGTTCTGCATTTTTGGTTCTACAATTGCAAGTTACCTTTATAAATTGCTGGTGTGGACCTGGATTCTGTTCTCTCAAGATAAGATACTTTCTAAAAGGTCCCTTGTATAAAGATAGCCCTTAATTTAGTGCATTTTTTCCATTTGCCGTTTAGACTGTTAGTGCTATGGCAGGCAGGCCATGCTACTCACAACTGCTGTGATGTGCTCTGGATCAATCAGTGATGTACCTGCCTATTCCCAGTTTTTTTCTTAGCATGGAGCAGTGGGCTGCCTTGTCCCTCTGAATTTACACACTCACTGGGCAAGGGTGACACTTATCATAGGAAAGGACACAGAAAACAAACTCCGTGAAGAAGGAAATGTCATATTAGATCTGTGTTAGGCCTGGGTTTCGACTGGAAGGGACTATGAAAATTCACATAGGAAAGAATGAAAGTGTGACACTGAAGGAAAGAGAAGTGAGTGGGGACTCGCGAGTGGGAGAGACCAAGGAAAAGCAGTAAAGCTGAAGCAGCTGGGAGGTGTGAGATGTCAGGGTTGCACTAAAGCCTGATCAAAATTGCAATATGTTCTCTGAATGGCCATGGATTTCCCTACTGCTCACCGTGATGATTTTGCAAGTACTTTGTCCAGCTGTAAAAAGTTCAAAATGAAAAGCTTATAAACACACTTTTATGATACAGTCTGTAAGACATTTTGGAGCTTTTAAATTGAAAAGTACTACATTAAAGCTAGGTTATTAGTAATAATTGCACGTTACAATCTTGTAAACCTCTGGTTCCTTCGCTGCCATCACCAAAGCTTTTTATATCACAAGGTTTTTATTCTTTTAATTGTAGCCTTACATTAAACTGGTCCTGCATTTTGTCTAGCTTCAGTTTCTGGAACAATAGCTTATCCTTTCAACTCTAACTTTTGAGTCCTTTGTAGCGTGAGAGAAAGATGAAGATGCTGAGTTTATTCACAATAATTCTATTGTTCCGTTGTAAAGAATCATAGAGCATTCTCCTTGAGTTCCTTAAGAAAGAGCTAGCTGTAATTAAGCATTAGTAAGGCCTATTCAAAAACATTAATCTACTTGGAAAGTCAATATCCTCACAAAAATTCATACCTTTGTTCTTCACTTTACTATTTGTTATATTAGATGCTTTCTATGCAAATGAAATAAATTTTCTTTCTGAAATATTGTCCTCCTATGAGCTTCCCATGATTATCTAGAACTTTGACTTTCCAGAGTTGCTAGTTTAGTGTTTTCTCTCTGCAGTTCACAGCAATACAAACCCGCCTCATCACATCTTCCGTATTAAATTTTGAAACTTTCTCACCCTCTGCTCCTGCTGCCACTACCACTGTCCCTGCATTGCCGTGGACACTATGTGTGGTTTATTTTTCTCCTTCCTCCAAACATCCAGACCACATTTAAATCCAGCAGAAACTCCTTCTAAAGTATATAATTATTGATAATTTGCACACTGCCATTCAGATCATCTTCACCTCCCACGGCAGCAAAGCCTACGGTAACACATTTGGTTACTTTTGTCTGTCTTATTCCTTTCAAACTCAAAAGATGAGACAAAAGAAAATGTGTTCCCAAACCAACAGCTCAGCTCTCCCAGCCTGCTGAAAGTCTTCTCAAGTTCACCCTTTCCGCTGCTGAACCAGAGATGTTACACCTAATGGCCGAGGCTTCACACAGTTTCACCTTGTCCTACTTTTCTGATTCTGTTTTAGAACAAGTCGCTCTTCCACCTTTCTTTTTCATGCTACCAGCTTTTTTGCAGTGAGGCCATGGTCTGTTTAAAACAGTCCTGAAGACATCATTTCTTTCTGCAGATTGCATGTGTAGCCTCCAAGAAATCAGTCATCCATTAGAAGCCAAGACACACTGAAGATGATAGTCTTGGAGTTTTCTTAAATTGTACTTACAGACATAGACTTAGTGACTCTTCAAAAGCACAGAGCTGTGTTTTACGTATCCAAAGCATTGTGACTATTCGTCTCATCACTGTGCTCATCTCCTGTCTGGTTCTTTGTTCTTAAAATGTGTTCTGAATTCCACTTTAAACTTTTTGGAGAACAGACAATGTCTTCGTATGTATCTATAGTCTTTCCAGTTCCGGAGGACCTTGTTTCCAGCTGAAGTAAGTCTTTTCGGTACCATCGCACCTCAAATTATATTATAGAACAACAGTAACGTTAGTTGTGTTTCAGAAAAAGAAAAAAAGAAAAAATAATTGTAGCAAATAGTGGGTTTTTGGACAAACAGAAATGAAAACTCTTCCAAGTTTTCTTATTAATCCTTAAGAAAAAAATTCCAGGATAAGTGACATCCCACAGCCGCATTGATACATTTATGTATTTTAAGTAATTCTGATTTCTTTAGTTTTGCTTTTTTCTGGGCTGTTCTTGTCACTGGATAAACAGTTGCGAACAATTTCCCAGGCACATTATGCCTTATTATTAAGACTAATCCATGTGATTTTTCTTCCAATGACTTTTCATGAAAATAGTAAAGTACACAGGGATTTCCAACCATTGGCTGTAATTAAGCAAGGCACAATTTGTAGTGAAATGTCTTTTATTAGAAAAACTGGTACAGTTGAAGAAAAACTAGATGGACAAGTAGTTGTGCTTGTACGTCTTTTTCCAGGTGATTAGTTGTTAGAGGATTCAGTTAGCCCTGATTGGAGAAATTTCCTAGTAAACTTTGGAGCTTTGGAAAGGGAAGAAGTCTCTGAAGGTGTTAGGGAAATGAGCTGATATTTGTTCTTCTCATCCCCATAATGAGCTCCTAAACCTCCCCAATGCCTGTAGAGTGCAAATGCCACTTTGTGAACTTCCGATTTTAACTACAGACACGTGGCAATTTCTGATAGTAGCTGTTCAACTTAGTAAGGTTTGACTTTTTGCAGATGAAAGCCATAGTCACTGTAATTTTAAAATCGTACTTTAGTGTTACAGCATGAACTAGAAAATGGAATTCTAACTAACCAAATGTCAATAGAATGCAATTATTTAGGACAACTACAATTATATCTCAAAGGCAATCCAGAGCATTATTTTTGTAGAGTCTTCTTTATGAAAACGGAAAAATTTGGTTGCTTCTATACAAGAATGAATAATTTTTTCAATCATGTCCCATAACTACTTATCCATAAGATATTTAATAAAAGTGGTAACTGCAAAAAGACACAAAATTATTAGCCTATCATAACTTCTTAGGGACAATATTTTTTTTTTTACAAGACTGTTCATACTGAGTGGAAATATATTGCTCAGTAGTAATGGGAGGTAAGGAGCAACGATTTTGTAGCATTACCTTTAAAATCCCCTTTACTCAACATTTGGTGACATTGCATTATAAATGTATAACATATATTTGTGGTAAAAGCAAAAGTAAAAGATGAAAACAAATCACTGCTGTTTATGTTAGGAAGTAGAGGTTTAGCACCATCAAAAAAAACAATACTGATGCCAGTACTCCTGTGTAAAGAGATGAGTAGCATATAATTCACCTTTAAATGCTGGTGGCTGCAGTACCTCAGCTGGAAGGGGGCAGTTGCATCCCTTTGGATGCAGTGAGGGAAAAGAAGCATGGACCCTAGCAGGCGAGTTGGGTCATGGCTAAGACAGAGTGATCCAGCTGGGTCGCTTCCTCCCTCGGTACTGACCTGTACAGAGGTGCCTGTTCCCACTCACAAGCCTTGTCCAGCATTTCACACTTTGTTGAGGGCTAATCACGTGCCCTTGCTTCAAAAAAATTTCCTATGTTTCCCCACACACAGCTGCCGGGGAAGGTTGCTCTGCTCACTGCTGGTTGTTATGTGACGGAAGCAGTAAGAGACTCTAGATAAAAACACTCTATCTTGTACAAATAGCAAATGCACTTGCCTTCCCTAGCCTGAGAATCTCATGGTTTTACTAGCAAAATAAGACACATTCATCTTTTCCCAGAAGAAATCCCTTTGCTCCTTGTGTCAGAGGCTTTTTCCTCTCTCTCCACCACAGAAGGATCGCAGGCTCAGCTAGGGAGAGATGTACAAAAACCTCTCTCACAAGTCCCAACTATTTGAAGAGCTCCCTGTCCTTGCTGCATTGCAGGACTTGTTGCTCCTCTCAAGGGGAGCTGCTCACAGGCTCCTTGCACGTTTCCCTGGAGGGTGTTTTACTGCTGTACAGCTGTAGATATAATTCAAACAGAAAGGCTTTTCTCCTTTGTTCCAACATTGATTATTTAGCTGCATGCTGTCAATCTCACTGCTGTTGCCTCAGCCAAACCCCAGCTGAAGAGGGAAGAAAGATGATGCTTTTGATTCACTATCCCTGATGCACAAGACCAAATTAGTCTGCCCAGCGTTTGCCTCTGCTAGATCGTTTTTGTAGGTGAATTGTGCAGATTAACCCTGCAAAATGCATGGAATTAGTCTGAGAGGAATAAACAGAGTGCCTGGCTTTACCAAGAATTTTTACCTTCCCCACATGATCCCTTAGAGAAAGCGGCAGAAGCTGTTGAAAAGACACGTCATTTTGGATCTTTTTGTATGATCTGTGTATAATGGGAAGAAAAAGGGTAAAGACCAGGCCTGTGGAAGCTACCAAGGTTGCTAAACGGTGCGGTGACCAAGGCAGCACAGGGCTGCAGAGGTTCAGCCTGCACCCTGCCCAGATCTCTGCTGGGTGGCCGGGTCACGGTGGAGGCAGCAAGTACGTAGGCCTATTCCTCCTGCATCCCAGTCATGGCTGTGGGTAAATCTCTCAGCCATATGCCTCCCAATTTATTGTGTATTACTTCTTTGGCACTGGGAACGTTTCTGACTCTGCAGTTGTGACGAGCCTCTCTTTGTATTGGTTTTGCTCTCCTTTTAGCTCTCTCTAGAGATTATGTACTTTTAATACACAGCATAAGGAGACAGAAATAGGGTTTTTTCACATAGTAGGAGGGAAAAAAATGGTAGACATTGAATACTAAAAGTAAAGCAGAAGGCTGCTTGTCTTTCTATGTATTTCATTTTAGACTAAGATTTGTACTTCGTAATAAAGCAGTGAAGTTCTATGAATTCTGGTATTTTGGTTTCAATTTCTACTTGAACTTGTTAAATGTGGTTAGTAAAAAGACAAAACAGATGACAATAATTTACACAAGTGCTAGAAATGGGAGCACAGGGGACCAGTTTGAATCTGTACTTTCAGTTGTGCAAAAATGTAGTTTCTGCTACTGCCTCAAACTGGTCCTTGTTATAGGGTGCAATTTACAGAACAAACCTCAATGTCAGTACTGGTTTTCTAAACAATATACATTTAACTCTCTGTTTCTTCTACTCCTCTCAACTTTATGCTAACATCAGTCAGCTTTGCTGTCTCCTATTGTGTGTCATCCCTTCCCTTCATCTAGGATTCTGTCCTACCGTTCAACACCATTTTATCAGTGTTTCAAGTCTTCCAAATTACTTTGGAAAATCCCTTTCCACATGCAGCCAAACAACTGTCTTAGCTGCAGCTCTTGTCCTTCCTGTCTCCTTCACCCTTTTATCTCATAATCACCATCACTCACTGTGTCATGCCAAATATGAAATTGAGCTCTTCCTGACAGGATCTCTGCCCTTACATGTTCATTTGAGGTGTGCAGCACATACCTGATAACTTGAAAAACTGAGTCATCCCACAGGTATAATCATAGAGCTTTGCCAAATCTGGAGCAGGATCTCTTTTGGCAGAAATAAAGCAATGACCTTGTAGAAGAGTTTAATTAACAGACCCAAAGCCATTAAGTGAGCCAAACCCAGACACTGAGCTTTGTTTATTTGTAGAAAACATTTACATTACCCTCCTGGTGAAGTGAAATCAGTGTTATATTTACAATGCAGATCTAAGTGATGACACAGATCTCAAGACAATGGTGAATTAAGGCATGTTTGATGTTCAAAAACAGAAATGTGGCCTTAGCTTTTGAGGCACACTGGTGCCCTGCCTGAGAATGCTTTGGTGTTTCCATCACCCATTTTGATCATTAGGCAAAAAACCTCTGTGGTATGTCCAAGGAAGCTGCAAGTGGGAAAGAGGCATCACAGCAGCAAAATTTTGGTCTAAGACCTAATCTTTACGCTACTTCTTTATACTGTTTATGTCAAATGCAGTAGTTCTGTGTTCACTCATCTCTGCTAACCATGCTCTAACATCTTCAGATTAAATAAGGACTTCTTTTTAATTTCTGGCAATCTTTGGATAAGCCCTGATAGGACCAAAACGATTTCAGATTACAAAGATGATGTGAACTTTGAAAGTATTCTACAAAACACTGTAATAAATCATTACATTTCCTCTCCCGATGCCCTAAGCTCCCAAGGCCTGTGCGATAACCACTCCTTTCTCCAGTGTGCTTCATCCTTCTATGAAGCAGATTAATTTAATAACCTTAACATAGGGAATTTTCTATCTCTCTAATCCCTACAAGTTGGAGCCCTCAATACATATACCCTAGATGCTGACAAATTGAAAGTTCATTCAGACCAGAGTGATAGAAAGACCAAGGGAAATCATGACACCCCTTCTGTTCCTGTGGCTGCTGTGCTGCTGTCTGTACTCAATGGAGCTGACAGGGGCTTGGATCCAAAGGTGTCATGCTATGAGAAGGACAGAAATGTGCAGAGGAGCTGAAGACATTCATGTACCCAGAGTGCTTCCTTTGAACGTCATACTGTAAAAGGAAAATAATTGAATTAGTCTGAGGCTTGGCTGATGTTGACATTTTCAGTCAGAGAAGTCAACTTATAAGTTTCTGCAACCTTCAGTCCTTGTTGACACGAAGCAATAGTTTGTTCCTTGCAATATCTTATTCACTTAACATTTCAGATATACTGTCTGAAGTACCTTGGGATCAAAAACTCTCCCTAGATAAGCATAAGCTGGTAATACAGAATGATACAATTCACTTTTTTGTGATGCCCTTTCCTCCGCTCTCACTTTAAAATGAGTTTTCTGTTGGCAAGAACCCACTAGATTGACAGCTTTATAGACTGCAGCTCTTATCCACATAGCAAGTGTATTGCAAATAGCAGCACTCCAGCCATCCTCCTTGCCACACTTTCCAAGCAAGGGCTTACAAGGAAGGGGCTACCTCACCAGAGAAAGGTTCACATACTGCAACTGTTATTCAGTTTAAAAATGGCTTGTAAAGGGTATTAACTGGTATTCTAAAGCAAGCAGCAAGTTGCCTTGAGATTGGAGTTAGAGCATTAAAAACGCTGAAAAGGGGAGAACCAGCACACCACGGTATTAATCTCATCTAACTTTAAATATCTTCAGCATAGAGATGAGCTACTTTTCCAGAAGTCCTGCAAAGTTCAGGAAAAGAAACAGGACCATCTAGAATGATTTGTGTCAGGCACAGTGGATCTTACATACCTTGTTTATACCTATGTTGCAAGCAGCTTAATTTGGATTAATAAATCCTATCACAAATGACATTTAGATGGCCAGAAAATATTTTAGTTTTACCACTCTAGGTCAAATCCAGAGTTATGATTTCAAAGGCAAAAAAAATATATGCTGTGTTTAAACAGTGATTTTGAACAATGCTCTAAGTCCATTTGAAGTACTAAAATGCCACTTCAGAATGGAAAATAATTATAATAAAAAGCAGAGAGTAATATATTTTTCAGATGCAGACCCCTGTTTTCAGAATCTTAAACTGCTCACAAATAGTCAGTATTACATTATTTATTATTTTAATTTTACCTGCAGAGTGCCAGAAATGTTCATACGACTTCACAGAGAAATAAAGGTGATAGGTCCTAATTTAAAAGCTTGAAATATTAATGGGGCTAAACATAGGAAGTGATGACGACAAATGAGTGGATAAATACAGCGTGAAAGATTAATGCACAGTAGTATAATGGCATGAAAGAAGCACTTTGAGGTGGCTTTACCTCTTTAATTCCTTTGTCTCCCCCTCAGTTAGTATTTTGTATGTGTGAAGATGATGACAGAAAAAAAGTCAAGGGACTCACCCAAGAAGAAATAGCACCAGAAATGAGTCTATAAACCACAGGAATTCACCAGATCTACCTCCAGCCCCCGTACCAAATTACTCTCTGAAGAGCTCACAACAGTGGGACAAATAAAATTCTGAAAACATTGAAAGGTAAAATGTTCTTTGCTCCTGTCTTTATTGAAATAGGTTAAGGCAACCTAAATAAAATTACACTCACACGTTCCCATCCTGATGGGCAAGTTTCAGTCCAATGTAATTGGAAATGGCAGTTTAAAAAGCTTGACAAAAGGGTTTTAGATGAGAACACTAACAAAGAGAGAGAAAACTGGCAAGGTTAATGCAAGATTGGTTTTCCTCCTGTCCCCATGGTAATTTTCTAGCCTGGCTACTTAATTTCTAATAATATTTGTTAGATATATTCTAAGGGATGCTGTGAAGGCTGCCATTCATCTGCTTTAAAGGAATTCTTATTGTCTGGGAAGGTACATTCAGCTCAGCTCATGAACCCAAACAGAGCTTCTTTTTTTGCTTCCAAGATCTTTTTTACAATGTTTTTCTCATATTATTCCAAATTATGGACCCAATTCACCTCAGACTACAGTAAACTATGGTTTCAGTATGTTCGGGGAGAAGGTGATTGATTAAGTGCCTGGCAGAAAACACACTGAATTAAGCAGGTTCATCTAACCCTTTCCCAGTTAATTAAGATGTCTTCTGTCATGCCCTGTTGATAGCAACCCTCACATGACATGACAGTCCTCTCCTCGAGTCTTTAAGATCATCCGCATTTATCAGTCTTCCATAATGATACCCCCTGAAGTGACCATTATTAACGGAATACACACAGGAACTTCAGCCAGAGGTGACCGTATAGGATTATCTGCATAGCTTCAACCAAAAGACATACAAGAGGCTGTGCGATAAACCAGAATATTTTTCCATAACTTTGTTAGTGAGACAGCCACAGCAAGTGGCAAAGAGGGTAACAGTTGCGTATGAACTGGACACGTGCAAACAGGGCATATCAAATGAAAGAAACTCTGCACCTTAAAACGCAGCACAACTACCGAAACTGCTACAGGTATGCCTGTAATTTAAAGTTTGTCCTGTTTTGTATCTAGGGCAGTTGCTCTTTTATTAATGGCACTGAAGGAAGGAACCTGTGACATCTTATTTTGTTGTTTAGAGAGGTGTTTCTGAGTACCACCAAACACTGCAGGAGAACTTGCCTTTTTCTTGCAGAATATTCAGGAGGAAAAAACACTCTGTCCATGTGAGAAACTATGTTTTGGGGTGTCTAAGTAAGAGCACAACACAATGAATGAAGGGAGAATTGATGTAGCTTGAAGACAGGTGATAGAACAAAAGAAACCTATATTAATAAGTTATAGAGTAGGTATACATACTGCACTTTCATATATCACATAGAAAACATCATTTCTATGAAGTAGCAGAAATAATCACATCTAGATTTTTAAGGAGTGAACTGGAATAATACCTTCATCTATAGAATGAAGTCTTAGACTGTATTGCACTGAGATAATGAATAACAATACACCATTTGCAATTCTATTTCTCCATGTCTTATATGTTAAAATCATAGAATAACATATATATATAAATAACATATAGAGAATCAAAAGAAAAAGAGATAATCCCCGTTATACTGCACCAGGTAAGGAGTGACTATATTGTCTGGAAGATGTGAGGAAAATTGGTGGGTTTGGCTTTTGGAAACATGAGAGTTGTTCAAAGTTGTTGTTAAAGAAGTTTCCCATCCTTATGCAGTAGCTCCAAGAAGGCAATATGCATATATACAGTTGGCTATAATATATACAGCATCTAGAGCAGAAATCTTTGTAATAATGAAACACATAAGTTCTTGATCCTTTTCTTTTTACTAGTAAAGAAGAATATTCCTGTGAAGTTAGGGAGTAGGATTATTTTTATGACTTACATCTGTGTTCCTCATTTGCCTTCTGAAATATCTTTACAACGTACTGGGCAGTTTCATTCATCATTACACAAAAGCAGCCAGTGACTAACAAATAAAGAGCTGGCTAAGTCATAAATTTCACAGACTAATTGGAAGTTGAGGACAAGACTCCTGGCTGTGCCTGGCATGTTCCCTGATTGAGTGCTGGTGAATGTGAATGTCGAGGACTCCTGCATTCTTAGCTCAAATGCTCCCTTGACTTTACCTACAGTACGTGAAAGTGTTGTTCTTAAGGTTGTCTACAGGATTCACTCTTTTAAAGACGAAAATTTTGTATAAGCGGGAAAAGAAGACTCCAGACACTAGTCTTGGATTTCCAGAGCTCCAGTAGTCATTAAGGACAGGAGCCTCTTCAGTTATAGAGTCATAGAATAGTTTGGTTTGGAAGGAACCTTAAAGATGACCTAGTTCCAATCCCTCTGCCATGGGCAGGGACACCTCCCACCAGCCCAGGCTGCTCAAAGCCCATTCAATCTGGCCTTGAACACCCCCAGGGATGGGGCAGCCACAGCTTCCCTGGGCCAGTGCCTCACCACTCTCATCGTGAAGAAATTCCTCCTTATGTCTAGTCTAAATCTGCCCCTGTCCAGTTTATAGCCAGTACTCCCCAAATTCCTAATGAATGTCACTACATTCATGAGCACACACAGCTCGGTCCTTTAGTGGGTGCCCTTGAGTGGTGAGGGATCAGATGTACTGCTCATGTGTCAGACAGATCTCAGTGCTTCCTCAGCAAGCCCACCACATGGAGGAGACCTCAACCTTACTCTGCAAACACTTATCATTGCGTGACAGGTGATGGGCTGGCTCAGGCTGCACACACTCTGGCCACTGCGAACTCCACTGCATGTTCATAAACTTCTGTCTATGAAATGTGCGAGAGGAACATGGCCCGTCTGTATTATAGTATACACAGTATAAATGCCATTCTCCAAAATCACTAAATAACAGCATAAAGCCTACATTCAAGAATGACTTGTGCATTCAAGAATCTGCTTCAACAAAAATAGAATTCAGAGTACATTTTCCTAAAGCTCATGGATCTGTTTGTTTCAGTTTTTAAAGTGTTTATGGCAATAAGCTCACTGAGGTTTGCTTGACAGTCACAGAAATATTACTTAATGCTTCAAAAAGTATGTACAAGATCATATTATGGTATCATTTGTTAAGCAGGAGCCCTACAGAAAGCAGCTGAACAATAACCATACTAATGGCCCTGAATGTGATTGTATCAATATGTTATTTCACTGCATAAAGAAATCAATATTATTAAAAACATCAGCAGTCATAAGGACATACGCAATTTGAAAGTGCTATTTACTGAATAGCTAGTAACCAATTTTCCAGTCCTCTTTTTTAAATTAATGAATATTTAAAGAGGAGACTAATTTGATTTCCCTAAAACATGCCCAGCTTCATTAACACAGCAGGGGAAAATACAAAATATGTATTTGAATGCTTTGTTCTTCAGGAAAAGCTACTCTACCGCTAATGTGTGGAAGTTTAAAATAAAGCAGGGATTAAAATAATATTAACACAGTTTGTATAACTCCTGTTGTTTCCCAATCTCGAACTCCAGCAAGTGAAAGATGGTAAATACCTTTTTTTAATGAGAATTTTCAGAGAATAATACATAGGCTTTGTGGGAAGACTGAAAAACCTCATTTTTTTTTTCACAAAGCAGTGACAACCATTTCGAGGGGAGGGCAGCTCTTAACATAACAAAAACATGGTGCAGGCTAGGATGTCTCCCAAGCACAGTGACACCGTATTAAAGCCATTCTGAATGTCAACAAGCTTCCTTGTGCACAAAGACTGCAAATGATACAGAAGCAGTCCCTTATCTGGGTAGAACAAAGACTGCCAGAAAAATCTATTTTTTTTTCTAGATGAATTTAATTTACCTTTTCAACAGATTTTAAATCTTTTGTAAAATACTCCAAGGGGGCATAGCACTGTGTGAGACTTGTGATCAGCCTGAAAAGAGTGACAGAAAGCTGGCTCATTTGGTCTCTCTCAGTGCTTGCCTTTATTCTAACCCGTCTGTTCACAGCTTAAATCACAGGAAATTTGAGTTTTTAACTCTTACAGCAGGTAGCAGAAAAAAAAACCACAAAGGAACCTTAGCATAATATTTGAAGTAAAATCTAGATTCAGAAGGAAATCAGAGGCATGACTCACTTACCTAAACCAATTACATCCATAACTTTTTTTGTTGGTGGCCCACCTGACAAGCAAATGCATAAGTTTAACAGGAAAAAAAAAAATCCCTCATAGAATCACCAGATTGGAAAAGACCCACGGGGTCATCAAGTCCAACCATTCCTATCAATCACTAAACCATGCCCCTCAGCACCTCGTCCACCCGAGCCTTAAACACCTCCAGGGAAGGTGACTCAACCCCCTCCCTGGGCAGCCTCTGCCAGTGCCCAATGACCCTTTCTGTGAAAATTTTTTCCTAATGTCCAGCTTAAATCTCCCCTGGAAGAGCTTGAGGCCATTCCCTCTTGCCCTGTCCCCTGTCACTTGGGAGAAGAGGCCAGCACCCTCCTCTCCACAACCTCCTTTTAGGTAGTTGTAGAGAGCAATGAGGTCTCCTCTCAGACTCCTCGAGGCTGAACAATCCCAGCACTTTCAGCCACTCCTCGTAAGACTTCTTCTCCAGTCCCCTCACCAGCTTTGTCGCTCTTCTCTGGACTCGCTCATCACTAGGTTTTCATGCAGGAAGTAATTAATTGAGTAAAACCAAATTTGGAGGGAGAAAAAAAGAGTCTATGCTAGATGCCTAACAGTGGAAAAAAACTGTATTGTAATGTGGAGCACTAGCAAGAAGTGCTGGAGCGTCTGTGGCTGATACTTAGCAACTTGGTTGTAACAGCATGTGATAATGGAGGGAGATGTAACTCAGACAGCTTTGGATCCCTAAGGAAGTGTCTGCGAGGAAAAATAGGTGCCTATGTTCTATCTCCTTACATTCTGCCTAAATAAATAGTTGTGTGTATTTTAGAACTCAGTCTCAGCCTCTCGGGACAAACAGTGTCTTTCTTTTCCATGTTGGTACAATAGCTGCTCTGCTCCATTCCTGGGCTTTCCAGCAGAAACAAACAGTATAGATGAACAGAGAACACCTGAAAAATATAAAGTCTGGAAATATCTGCAAAGATGAGAATATGTCCCCATATCTGGGCCCGTTGTTTGAGGCTGGGACAGCTGCATTTTTATCTCAGTTCCATCTGGAATTTCCAGCAGACACTTCCCTAGGGATATTTTCTTTATCGCTGTTATTTCTCTGTAATTTCTTTAAAACAGAATCAGATTTTTAAGGGACACATCCCAAAGCCACTAAAACCAGTCTTTTAAATATAAATTCATTAATATTAAAATTAAAAACTCTCATGCTCCACAGCTAGATTACAGAGCAAGGGGATAGGATATTGTCCGATACCATTATTCAGCATATCCACTTATGTAACATGCAAGTCTGTATTCTAGCTATAACTAGATGTTCATCATTGATAGTTGTGAATAGACTAAGACATTACTTTAAAACAATGAAGAACTTCAAAATTACTGATTTTAATAACTGACCTAATGAAAGACTTGCCCTCTGTAAGTCTGAACAGAGGCTAATGCAAGCAGAATTAGAACCCAGATGTCAAGCCATGTTACAAACATAGATTGTGTATCTGATCTTTCATCCTGTTTGCTCAGCAGGGAGAAGTTTTGCTTCTCGGGACCTCTGGGCTGTACCTACACTACCGGACACAACCAGACGCACAGGACTTGAATACCCTCCAGGGGACCATGCCTGCTGTTTGTTTAGTTGTAAGCAAGCTTCATGGAACAGTTTGAGCCTATGTCAAACAGCACATTCCCAGGCAGATTCCCAATGGAAACCCTGGGCAAGGTCACTCTGCTTTGGGAGAAACAGCATTTTTTAAAAAACAGCCCTTTGCCCATATTATTTACTAGCACTGACGCAGCCATCAAGACCAACAAACAAGAGCAATTGGTGTCCTGCACAGACACAGACATCGAATTTCCAGAGAGGTTAATGGGTAGTCAGTAGGGTTATTTTGACTTACAGCACTTAAAGGTTTAGCTGATAGTAGTGACTTCACCTACGTATCAGAACAAAAGCTGTGATGGCATTCTTTGGCCATTGTACTCTTCCTAGGGCACACTGAGCTGCCTAGAAATTATATCATGTTTTCAAAGACACTGTTTTTTCCCAGTCTATTTCACTTTAAATAAAATTAGCTAGATTATCCCAAATGAGATTGATCTACTGTGTAAATTAAAATGGGGAATTTTCCCAGGAATGGGAAATGCTTATATCCTTTTCAACCTGCCTCTTCAGGAGTAGGGGTGGGAGCAGACAACTGAGGCAGCAGTAATAGTTGTGCTCGTGGTCTTAGGACCTGAAATAATGCCAACCCTTTCCAAAGTGACATCATGTTTATCCCTTTAGACATTTCCATGAAGTGCAGTGTCAGTTATACAGTCCAAAACCTGAACCCAATATTAAACTGTGAATTAAATCCTTATGGCTTAGACATCTAGGTATTCATGTCCTCAATTTGGCAGGTTACATAACCAGTTGTATTTGTGACCCCATTTAAAAAGACACAGGAACTGAATTCTTTTCAGTTAAATTCAGTTTCAGTTCAATTATACAGCAGTAGCTTTCCAGTCAACCGCAAAACACTCCTCCTGTGGCAAATTTGATTTCAAATCACAAGCTGTTTTCTTAAAAGTGACTCTGTAACATGTTAAAAGAAGCTACTGTCAAGAAGTTATGCTACAAAACTGTCCTCTGGTAAATAAAAATCAGATACATATTGACCTTTCTCTTGCTCCGGCAGAGATAGTTTATCTGAATAGTATTAGTCCTTCCAGTGTGGAGCTTTTGAAAATCACATAAAAAGATTCAGCAGTGTTCTTTGGAGCTTTGACAATGTCACTGCTGAGCATGGTGTTGTCCAACAAAAATATCTAAGAATGCTGGCTTAAGAAGTGGCATTTCTGCGCATTTTTGTTACATTTATTCCATCAAAATGAGCTTTGGTTTGGCGTGGTAATGCAGGAGCTTTTTCAACATTGTCTGTGAAGAGCTGCTGTCAGACCAACGTTAGTCTTCCACATCATTTAAAAGGAGCCACAGTTCTGCAAGCCAGCTTATTTGTACACAGAACACATTTTTAACAGCAGCAGTTTATAGTACTTTTTGCTTAAACTGCTGGGATTATGTGAAAAAAGTTGGAGTTATCTCAGAGAGTTCTTTTTCTGGACAAGCCTGTAACAATTGCAATCAAAAAAATTTTGAAGGTACAATAAAAGCCTTTCAGTGATACTGATACGGAACTTAATTAATTCAGTTTATCAGACAGACAAGCAAGAGGAGATTTTCATATAGTGTAATTATCAGAGAGAAAAGATGAGATACTGAAAAACCCTTTACTAATGAGAAAGAAAAGACAGAAGGAACTGGAAGCTGGAACCTAGACCCAGTCACATTCAGTTTGAAAGCAGTCAAAGCAAATAATCTGTGAACAACCGTAACAGAAAGGCTGATTTCTCTATTTCTTCACATTTTCAGGTTGAAACTCAATGATTTCCTGCAACACGTGCTGCAGAACTTGCTACAGTGAAATCCAAGGTAAGGTGGATGAGAGCCAGCCTGCCAGTCTGAGAACAACACTGGTAGAATAAAAGCATGAACATGCTCATGAGGAACAGTCTATTTCCCCAGATTGGGCTATTGTATTCTCCTGGGATTTAAAAGCATGAAGAGTCTGGACAGCATTCTTTCTGTCATTTGCTTATCTGTTCTATTGTCTGATTAAATGTTTACAAAGTGGGAAAATGTTCCAAATTTTTTTGGTGCTAGAAACAAAGCAACACCTCACTTCATAGTATGACCACGTGATGCCTAGCAACAGGGAATGCAGAGCAGTGTGGTCTGCTTTGATTTCTGATTTCACTAATTAGTTTTATAACTAACCTGATCTCCTTCTATGACCAAGTGACTAGACTCTTGGATGAGGGAAAGGCTGTGGATGTATCTTCTTGGACTTCAGTAAAGCCTTTGACACAGTTTCTCACAGCATTCTGCTTTGGAAACTGTCGGCCTCTGGCCTGGACAGGCGCACACTCTCCTGGGTGGAAAACTGGCTGGCTGGCCGGGCCCAGAGAGTGGTGGGAAATGGTGTTAAATCCAGCTGGAGGCCAGTGACAAGTGGGGTTCCCCAGGGCTCAGTGCTGGGTCCAGCCCTGTTCAATGTCTTTATCAATGACCTGGATGAAGGCATCGAGTGCTCCCTTAGCAAGTTTGCAGATGACACTAAGCTAGGTGGAAGTGTGGAAGTCTGTGTTATTGTAAATGTTTGCTTCAGGACAGATAACAGTCTTGCAATTCAAACTCTTGAAATACAATTTATGGAAAAAAAGTCCAAGGACTTGGGCTAAGGAGGCAGGGTATATAATCCATTCGCTGAAGTTTATATTCTTGACCTTTTCTTCCATTGCTCCCAGTAGGTGATGGCAATCTTACCTTGACTCCAGAGGAGGAAGCTGGTGATCAGCAACCTGCTCCCTGGGACTCAGACTTGTATCATGTGTGCATGCTCTTAGCACCAGCTGTGAAAGACCTTGGTGTGCGTGTTATCGCTTGGTCAACCACCAGCAGAAGCCAAATGCCATCATAAGCCAAAAGGTCCTGGTTCAAGACATTGTTTGGTTGTTTTTCCAAAGTTAATAAACAAATAATGTTTTTAATATAATATAAGGATACAAACATGTTTTACTAATAGGAAAAAAGGCCTATGAGGATTTGAGGATGTCCTGGGTGCAGTGCCCAGGTGCTGGCAGTGAGGGATGCAGGGTGGCTTCTGTGAGGAGAGACTGGGTCTGTCCCATGCTGAACACATGGCTGGACATCCCAGCCAGCTCCAACGGACCCCGCAGGGCACAGCTGAGCCATGCAGCCAAGAATGGTAGCACTGGAGTGTGAGGAAGAAGGAGACCTTTTGTGAGGAGACCTTTGAGGTCTGACTGAACTCAAACAAGAAAACCAGCAAACTGTGAAGATTGTGACCTTTCTCCATGATGGAATTGAAAGGGAAGTTGAAGAAAAACCCCACAACATAGTTCAAGTTCTGAAAACAAGCAAACAAACTGGAAAAGTGTGGAGAAGAAAGTTCTGGATTCACAGAACTTAAGTAAAGGCTCAATTTTGGATGTGTCAGTATCCCACTGATCTCAGGTCTATTTAGTGAACTGACACACATGTACTCAAGTGCTTGGCTTACCCTGTGTACTTCTTTAAACTCCAGGAGGAATCTCAAGCAATCAAAAATTGAATCAGTGAGTTTCTTACAGCTCAGACAGAGATTTTTTAAAAGGTGATGATTTTGAAAACCTGGATGTAGAGCCTCCAGGCCTGAGTAGGAAGAGTGAGATGTTGTTTTGTGAATGAGTTATCATAGTCTTCTGATTTAGACATAAGCAATTGAAGAGATGATCTTATTTTTACATTACAAAAAACCTTATCAGATGTGACTAATCAGAGACTGCAGACAGGGGAGAGCTTAGAGGCACGTTAATTGTTCTTGTCTGATCAGAAGAATATGGACAGAATACCTGAGAGAGCTAAATTAAAAAATGAGATTCCTGTGACATGTTGATCATAAGATTGATTTTTTTCTGGACATGCTCGGACAAGGAGAAAAGAGCTGAATATGATTAAATATAATCTTGCTGCCAAGGAGCTGAAAAAAAATCGTTCTCTTTACTACACACCTTGTTCTATATAATGGTCACATTCCCATTTGTCTTCTCAACTGTTATACTTTAAAAAAATACAGAACTCTTCTCTCGGTAATAAGAGAACACACTATCTGGCTGTGAAATACCCATGTTTATAGGAAACTCAGTGTTAGGTGTCTGAGTGAATGATTGTTGGCAATGATATATGATTATACATTTATATATTTTTATCTTTGTATTGCATTTGGTGGTATTAAGAGCTGAAGTATTCAGGGGGAAAAAAAGTCCTTGGGAAACTCATCATAGGGGAACTTCTTTAGTATTATATAGCCTCATTCAGGAAAAGACTCTGGGAGGGGCAGATCCCGGAGCACACACACAGGACATTGGGAGTGGAAGGTTTCCAGTGCCCAGCCAGTGCAGCTGGGATTTGCTTCTTTAGGTTGTGCCTCAAGGTCTCCTGTTTTTTACAGCTACACCGAGGTTTCACCAGGCATGGGCATAAAAATCAGTGAAATGGATGGAGTCAGTGAAGGGCTGAAATTCCCCAGTCCTTTTTCTTGAAGAAGAGTAATATCATTTGACAAGGGAAGAAGAAAGACAAATTGCTCCAACAAAGTTTCCTTCCTAACACTCCTACTCTGTCAGGGCTCTTCCAGCACCTTGAGAGGGGATGCAGAATACATACCTACATGAAGCACTCACTACGACAGAGCGTTTCTCTCCCACAATGGTTTCCAAAGCTTCTAATGTGCAGGCAGTTGCTTTGAGTTGATGAACCAGTCTGAACCTTGCTTGTGATCCACTCTTCACAGCTGCGCGGACACTTTTCAGAGGCAAACGCTGTTCCAAGAGAGTGGGACAGGGCACTCCAGAGCAGGGCTATGTTAGGTACATGTCTGCTTTGCTCTGGGGCTATTTACTTCTTGATATATCTTCACCACAGTACATGACATAGATGATATACATACATTGGTCTCCCTCTCTGTGTCCTCATGACACGCTGGTTAGAGTAGTCTTTGGTGCTGAAGATATTTGTCACCATTGCAGGATTTTCTAGAGGAGTATCTTGCAATGCCAGAGCCAGATCTTTGCATTCCTCTTTGCTGTTGCTTTTATTACCCATTTCTGCTAGCTAAGGACTGAAAAGTTAGCTCTACTCTCTGTGACTGCCCTTTCCCTTCTGAGGCACTACACTCAGTGCAAGCTGGACAGAAGATGCATTTTTTTTGTGCTTCTCAGCTAGGCACTTCATTTTCTTCAGCTTTCATGACTTGCTACATTTTTCTTCAGCTTAACTAACAGGTTTTGTAAATTGATGTACTACAAACACTAGTGTTTTCAGCTTTGGAGTGAATCCCAGAATAAGAACCAGAACTTTTCTGTTAAAAAACCACAAGTAAACCCCAACTTTCAAAGATGAAGAGAAGATTTAGAAAACTAGACATTTATTAGAATAAAATGTTAATTTTTGTTTCATATTTTATGGCATGTTTCAGTTCTATGGTCAAGGATCCAAAATAGGTCAGTTCCCAAACCACACAGGACTGAAAAGTGTAAGATCGAGAAAGGAAAAGGAAAAGGAAAAGGAAAAGGAAAAGGAAAAGGAAAAGGAAAAGGAAAAGGAAAAGGAAAAGGAAAAGGAAAAGGAAAAGGAAAAGGAAAAGGAAAAGGAAAAGGAAAAGGAAAAGGAAAAGGAAGTTCTTCTTCCTTTGTCAGTCTAATTTGACTAAACGTAGATTAAAAATTTCAATCTTTCCTAATGTCCAACAAGTACTACAAAAAAAAAAAGACCCGTTGAGCTTTCATATGGTTACCAGATTGTGGCATCAGAAGAGGATTTTATCCTTTGGCTGCTCTGCAGGGAAGAAAACAACATGTCACCCCACTTCACAGATGAGGAACAGAAAATAAAAGCCTAAATTCTTCTTGACCCTCTTCTGAGCTTCTAACCAGGACACCTGTGTTAGGGCAACAGTGTTCCCTTCATCAATGATGGAGCGAAATAGTCACTCCCAGAGAACAGTTTCCTAAGGCAGCAATCATGCTACCTATGTGAATACGCTCAACACCAACAACTCAGGACTTTCACAGTCATATATAAGAATCCCAAATCACAAACTGACTAGAATTACAAGATTTAAGAAAATGCATTTGGGGGTTGTTGCATTTTCTGTAGCTGTTATGTAAAGTTTGGTCACAACTTTTTCCATAACTATATGAACCCAAAAGACTTCAGTAATTCTGCATCTATCGATACTAAGGTTTTAAAGAAAAGTGATGAGGCTGTCACAAACTTCAGACTGAAAATGGAGAGCTGGCAACCTTCTATCTCTCGTCTCCAAACGATAGATTTGAAATGTCATTTTTTCAGCAGGGCTTCCCTTGACTGACTGAAAACTATTCTGTTGTTGTTTTGTGTAGCCAGCCTGACCAACAAAGTGGTAATTCATGGCTGGCTGGCTGGTATCAGATGCCCACCCTGCTATGTGTCCTTGCCAAGGTTCTGCATACAATTCACCCTATTGAAAAGCCAGCTCATTTCCGCTTGCAGCCAGCTCAATTCATATTCCTCTCAGAGTTAGTGACAATAAATATTATAAAATCACACAAATCCAGATGGTATGGGTTGGAGTTGCCAGCTGTTCTACCACTTCTGAATTGCTTCTCTTGTCCTGCAGCTTGGCTTCCACAGAAAGCTTCTCATCCGTTTCCTATGGTCTCTTTGCATTTCTTTACAAGCTGCCCATCACCCACTCATCCTGAGATATTTTCAACTTTTGCTGTAGATATATAAGAGAGATAGAGGCAAAGCAAATTGCAGGCAGAAAATCAAAGAAAAATCCTGTTTTCTTCATCTCAGAAACTGGGGATTATTTTTCAAGTAGTGATCTTAACTGCTCAACAGAGACCCATGAAAGGAGACCACTTCAGGAGTTCGGTTGATTTTACTAATTCTCTTTCATAGTAGACTTACAACTAGAAGAGAAGCAAAGGCTCTCTAATTTTCCTGGTAGTTGTCATTGCAAAATCAGGAGAAAAACAGTGCCAAATGAACCCAGAAGATGAAATATCATCACAACCTGTGCAAATACCATTGTGCACGCTCTCAGCATTCTGACAATTGCCTGGTTTTAGCTTGGGGGTCTGGTCTGAGTTTTGAATCTTTGAGATGGGAGCGGTATCTGCAGGCTGAAGGCAGCCTCCAGTCCAATGGAGTTACAGTCCAAATTGCAACCAGGATTAGGAGAAAGGCTGCAACATCACTGTGGTTAGCAGTGTTGTCATTAATGCAGACCTGAACATTGACATGATTAACAAATATGAATCTGCCATTAGTTTTGGTCCTCGTATTGTCTGCCTTCAGTCTTTTGTTGAAAAGAGATGCAGAAAAGAGTGAGTGGGAAGCAGGGGAGGTGGGATCAGCACAAGGCAAGGGTGAAGAAAGAGAAAGAAAGAGAAAGCCTCAAGAGCAAGCAAAATGCTCTAGGGCTATGATGGTGGAAGGGAGCAGGCACCTGCAGCAGTGCTGCTCTCACTGGTGCCACCATTTGAGACTGTGGTGGTGGGACAAGGGTGCTTAAGAATACGACCCTCAGAGGCCCTCCAGGCAGGTGTCTGTGGAATTAAACTTAGCAGCACCCTGTCTCATTACATTTGCAGCAAAGACCATTCAATTACATTGTTTAAGCTACTCTTCCCCTTGTCTAGCTACAACATTGAGAAATAACAGTAAGGCAGGTCCAGTCAAGTCATGAGTTGAGTCATCCTGCTGGGTTCAGTGAGGAGCATGGCTGGGTGCAGGCAAAGCCCAGGGGTCAGGGGCTGGGCTTAACCCCAGCTTCCTTGCAAAACAGGAGAGGCCCTCCCCAAAGGACATCTCAGCTTTTTTTCTCCCACTGCTCTTTTCACAGTGGTCTGTTCCCAAGTTACAGGGCTGCACTGGCTCACCAAGCACAGGCAGCCAAACCTCTCCTGGGATATGGCAGAGCCTGTTCGTGCACTCAAGATGAAAAAAAAAATTGCCAGCTCATATCCAGCTTTTCAGTTACCAGTACCTCCAAATCCTTCTCAGCAGGGCTGCTGTCATTCACTTCTTACCCCTGTCCATATTGATACTGGGGGTTGCCCTGAGCCAGGTGTCTTTTTTTACAACATCCCTCAATGCAGATAAGTGTAACATTTCATTAATTCCCATCTGCATCCTGAAACTGGAATTTTACTATTGGAGCCTGCACAGAAACGGGACGTCAGGCGTCTAGGAAGCATATGACTTAATAGGTAAGAATTTAGTGTTAGACAGTCATGGCACTGGAGTTATCTGGATCACAAATTTCCCATTTGTTCTGCTATTTTTTAATTCGATATTTTTATTTCACACTAAAGGATTCAATCAGCAAAGTCCTACCTTCACCTTTTGTTTTAGACCACTCACACCAGGGATTTATATAATTTCCCAATTTATTTCTGAGAAAGTGGATGATGCTTGCTGGGATTTCATTAGGTGTAAATGGAAGAAGTCTCTGGCACAGCTTTTCCCCCCATTTCTAATCTCAACAAACAGGTCCCAGAGGAGCAGAATTCTCTCCAGCAGAGATCCTTGAACTGCAATGTGACTCTTTATTATGTAAGTTTATCATCATTCCGAGTCTGCATGAAAATATCTTTAAAAAGTCCTGGCGAAACTCTGCGTTGAATTCACTTGGTAGGACTCCTGTTATCTCAGCAGCAGCGCAGCAAATGAGTCAGCAGAGAATGTGCCACTGGGTGTGCTATTTAATCATTCACATCTGCTGTGTTTGGGGACACATCTGAAATAGGTCCGGTGTTCCCAGCCATGCCTCAAGGAGGCACTTACTCTGGGTGAGTGTGACTCAGCAACATTTCTTAATTATCTGACGGTTGCAGGAGATTTCAAGACTGAAGTTTTGTTAGCAGTATTTTATCCAAAGTGGTGTAAAGCTCCTTAAAAAGCACTATGGGGACACATTCTTGCTAGCTTTATGACATTGGGCCTCCATTACCATAAACAAACTCTGATATCTGAGTGCAGCCTTTTGGGAAACTTCATTTGAAGCACGGGAAGGCTCATTGCAATCACCTACGTGTGTGTCCCTAAAAGCAACGGTACTGCTCATGTAGGCTGGACCTGAGTCGGGCTCTCCATTTCCCAAGGGATGGGGGCCTTTTGTCACTGCTTCTCACTGTCAGAGAGGCTGCGCTGCCTTGGCACAGGGGTCACAGACTTGCTGTCGTCTCTCTGGGTGAAGGGAGCTTAGCGCCAGGTGCCTGCACTGTTTAAGGGTGGGATGACAGCAAAGGCCTTGAAAATATGGGCAAAGGTTGAGGAAAGAGTCCCCCAGAACAAGTAATGAGGCACCAAAGGGCCATTATCTATCACTGCAACCTGGAAAGCTGGGAAAAGCCTGCTGCCCCTCTAGGAAAGGGAGAAGCAGTTCAGTGAGGGAAGAAACAGAAGAGTAGCAGGGTGAAGCACCTGCTGCAGCCTGGAAAGTAACGTCCTCACCAGAATCAGGCAGCGCACAGCCTGGGGTGCAGGCCAAGGGCTGGGAATTGCCTCAAAATTCAGCTGCCTTACAAAACGACAAACGTGGGGAGAGGAAGGAGAAAGCAGATCACAGAATCATAGAATCGTAGAATCACTAGGTTGGAAAGGACTCACTGGATCATCGAGTCCAACCATTCCTATCAAACACTAAACCATGCCCCTCAGCACCTCGTCCACCCGTGCCTTAAACACTTCCAGGGAAGGTGAATCAATCAGCCTCTGCCAGTGCCCAGTGACCCTTTCTGTGAATTTTTTTTCCCTGATGTCAAGCCTGAACCTCTCCTGGCAGAGCTTGAGGCCATTCCCTCTCATCCTGTCAATGCCCACTTCGGATTCAGATTTCCTGACTGAAATGCTGAACGTGATCACCTCCACCACAGTGACCGAGGCCGTGAAGGACCGTGGTCACCACTGCTGGTTGAACGAGTCAGTTCTAGGTTGTTTGGCACTCCCAGCTCATGTCAGGCATGACTGCTGAGCAGGACGGCTTTGAGAAAGCAGTACAAGTGACTGAAGCCGAATAAGAAACAACCACCAGCACTGGGGGTGTGTTCATGCATGTCAGCATAAGAAGGGTTTGGTTTACAATTTAAACTTTAAGAAAAAAGATGCCATTGTCACTTTGTCTATACCATAACAGAAAAAAAGGAGGAGAAAAAAAAACAGCAGAAAAGGAAAGAAGTCTTAATTTCTAGTGAAGAGTCAAAATGTGGAGTTTCTTATAACCCTTTCAAAACTGAGTGAAGAACCAGACTTCCTCTAGATACAGAGAAATCCTTCACAGACTTCCTGAAAGCACTCATTAATTAAGTATCAGTGCTCTGTGCCTTGCACATTTGCAAAATTCTACTATATTTCTGGATTTTCAGTTAACTAATTATTGCAGATTTGCCTTCAAGTCACTGAGGGTTCCATGCAAGGCTGAATGTCCCAAGTCCTAGTTCTCAGAAGTTAATTTAAGGTTCTAATTTCAGCTGCCAGTTTGGAAGCAGAAAATTCAAAGCTTCCTTGTTTAAGCTTTCAAATGGAATCGGAGAAGTGAAAATGTGAAGTTTCTTTTTTTTTTTTTTCTGTTTCTCTTCTGAAATTTGAAACAGCTGCCACCAAATGTTTATAGCCATACATAGTGCTCAATAAATGTCTAAAACTGGAAGGAACTATGCATGAATTATGCCTGATTTATACATTAAATAAAAATAGAAAGACCCGGTTGAATTTTAAATGTTCTTCTTGCATTCAGTAAGCCTTGAAATTATGATGCCTATAGAATACTGCCTGCAAAAATATGTAATGCATTGCACATACTATATCAAAATATTTTTAAAGCGTTCCAGGAGTTTATCAGATAAGGCAAATACTTGGGCAAAATTAAACCTTCATAAACCGGCTTTTCACAGGTAGAATTCTTGAAAAATAATTTTATTTTTAAGCTTACCCCATAGTATGCAGACTGTAGGGAAAGGTCTGAGTAATTCTGGAAGTAATTGCTGTAAATGCACTCAGGCAGGTCAGTACACTTACTAGGCACATAAATTAGTCTGCAGGAATCAAACCTCAGCAGCGGGGCACAACCACCTGCTGCCCAGCCCTGGCCCCCAGCCATGAATGGCAAATCCCATGCTAGCTCTGAGAAGGCCAAATCTTCAGCTTATCTTCTCATGGGGAAACAAAGCGTGAGTGATGACAGCGTTTTTGGAGAGGCAAGAGCAGGGCCCTGCTATTATACAACTGTGATTCCAGACTCTGCTTGAAGGGTGCTTGGTGCCATCCAGGAGTGACAGCCTCCCAACACAGGGACAAAACTGGGGACCACAGTATTTCTAAACACCCACTTTTCCTGATGCTTTAAATAAGAGGCTTCCTGGAACTAAAGCACAACTTCCATGTTGGATACAAGTAAGTCAACCAAGTCATGCTAGAGTTTTGCCTACAATGTGATCCATCTCAGAAGATACATGAAGCCAATATTTTGAAAAGCAGCATCATTATATAGCTTTATTTAGTCACAAAAAACATTGGCGGTTATTTTTGCTGCTTCTTTGGAGCCTTAATTTTAAACTGCAGATACTCTCCAGTCACACTCGCAGATTTAACTTTGAAGTGATAACATTTGGCCTGTTTGACCCCGGGGAGTGAAGATATTTAATATTTTGTCTTCAGTTTATTACTGAGCCCAGACAAACAAAGCAAAATAAATCCATTAAAATGTAATTTTAAGAAGAGTATTCCCAGGTTTTGTTAGCTAAATCACATTTTTGCAATTAATGTGATGGTTGTAAACATTTTAGACCTTGCTCAAGATCATCCACATATATCAAAATAAAATATTCTCATCCCAATTTTAAGGCACAGCTCTGTTAGAAAAATATTTCAGCAAAACAACAAAAATCAAAACAAAACCTTGCTGTTTAAGTCCCTGAACAACAGAGGTAGTTTAGATTTATTTCAGCCGTCTCCATAATAAAAGTGCTTCGCAATCCTCCCTGCACAAATGCAAGCGCTCTCATCTTGGTCCTTCTTTACTGTGTGCAGAAGTGTGGTTTGCGTGCCCATTGCCCTGGCAGCTGAAAACTTCCTAAATTTCACCACCCTAAAATACAGCAAAGTAGGTGTATGTGTGCCGCAAGAGACGTGCATGTATTTCCATTCTTTGTTGTATTTTCAGGGATGTGGGGACAGAGCAGCGAGCTCCTTTACTGACCCAAAGGCTGGTTTGTCTCCATTTAACTGGGGTCAGCTAGCTTTGGGAGACCAGTCTACATTCTTACCCTCATAATGAGCTCTAAGGAAACTTTTCAAGGTGGCTCTGGTGGCCACAGGAGTCAGTGCTCACACAGGAATGATTTTTTTATTTAAGTCGTGCTAAATGCCTGGAGGTGCTGGTGCAACAACTAGCAACATATTTTAAGTGTCTGCATCTAGGACATGGCCCTTTACTTGTGAAGTTTATGCTCCATGGGTAGCAGAGTTCAAAAAACCTTGTAGGCATGGCCCTTCGGAACATGGTTTAATAGGCTTAGTGGTGTTGGGCTTATGGTTGGACTTTATGTTAGACATCTTTCCCAACCTTAATGATTCTATATGAAGACGAACCATCCCAATGATCACAGGAAGCTGTCACTGAATTTTCTGGGAAAACCAACTGACTACTGCTTCACTCCTGTTCCTGGGTGGTGACCTAACAACATGAAAGTAATGTAATATAAGCTTCATTTGAGACACGGACAACACATGAAGCTCTTCTTCTGCATAAGGAGTACCTGCTTCTCCTTGCTTTGAAAATAAATGTGTAAGAACAATAAACCCTCTCCAAATCTGCTGGGCCCTTCATAGAGCTCCATAACTCTGCAGTCCCACTGTGTGAAGAACAGCTTACTACAAAACTGGGGGGAAACAAGCTGAAGCTGTCCAATTCTATAGCGTCAGCACAGGATAAATACAAAGAGCAGATTAAATGTTTCCCTGTTAAGTTTAAGTAGCAGTAGCCACTTGCTGGCACTGCTCCAGAGGGTTTCTGCCTGCTTGACAGATATTTTACCCTTTAATGTTAACAGTGTTTTCATGGTATATATTTTTTCTTAAACAAAAAACAAAAAATCCCCAAACTTTTAGTAAAGCTCACTCTGGACCTTCCCTTGTTCCTTTGCTATCCATGCTGGTTTTGCCACTGACAACAAAAAAAAGGAGGACCAGAGCCTTTAATGCCCTACTTTTAAGTGTTAATACATTTACAGGAGACTATACAAACAAGTGCCAAACAGCAATTACACATTTTCAGAGCTACACAGTATTTATACATGTTGCTAAAACAATGCTGCTAAATGAAGAAGCTTTATTAGTTTAGTTTTTGTCTGCTGTTATTAAAAATATATTTACCTGAAAGGAAATCCAAGTATTTCATTTTACAAATGATTTAAAATATAGCAGTAAGCAACATAAACTATTGCTTTTTATGTTTATACAATTTTTTTGGCATAACACTGCCATACAGTTACAGAATTATAAAATATATCTTTATAGTGCATTACAAATCCAGAAACTGGTTACCACTCCTACCACATACATATGGTATTGGTACTACCAAACATGCAAGGCATTCTGTAATTAAACACTGGAAAAGGAATACAGAGAAGAGAACAGGACCATTCATAAAAAATGACATGTAGTTGTTTCAGTTTGCAAGTGAAAATTGTTGGGGTTTGGGTTTTTTCTTTTTTTACTGCATTTTTCTTGTAGGATACATTTAACAATGAAGTCTATATTTCCAAAATTTATCAGTGCAAAACTATATCTAATCATCTGCCGCTTAACTCAAATGGCATAAAGAGCAAACAACCATGGAATCAGTTAAAACACAGAGAAAAAAAAAGAGCAACTGATGATTAGTCAACATGCTTCAGCAGATCCCAAAAACATAAGTGCCATAATATTTTTTTACTGCAAAACAATAATTTTCACACTTAGCCACAGCAGTAATTACATTCAGTACATGTCACAATAAACTTTAGCTGATGAATACACCACTAGACTTGTAAGCATGGCAGAATGAAAAAGTGCTGAGTTTTTGAGAAGTAAGAGACTTCTTTCAGAACAATCTGCCAGTTCTCACATTTGTTATTTTATAGCAAACAGGTTAATGTATTAAATATATTCCTGGCTTTCCTCAATGGATTTAAGTCAGTACGCTTGAGGACGTGGGCTGCAAAAGGAACACAGCTTACAGGAAAAGAAATAGTTCATGGGCAATACAGAGCACACAATTAGAGAAACAATTTATATTCCCTTTGGAGGACTGCATTTAAATGCCTGTTTGTAGTAAATCTACAGAGGGGATTGCCCAAGCTTAGGCCTTTCTGATCCATCCTTGATTTTCAGGCTCCAAGGGCCATCAAAACCACCTTTTGAGCAGTTACTCCAACAACAGTTAGAACTGGGGACATGTATCAAAATATGCTACCAAAATGTGGAATGAGGAGTTTGGTTCTCAGCAAACTTCAGATAGTATTTCTGTGTTCTACATGATCACAACATTTCACTCAGTGATTCCAGTACCTCCAAATTCAGAAGCACCTCATTCAGAAGTGTGCTAGAAATAGATTTTGTCTTTGATCTTGCTTTTACACCAACAGGAAAAAAACCTCACATCTGTTCTGCTGTTAGAATCTGACTTTTAGTATTTTATACAAAAGGATTTATGTGTAAAAAATTATTCAGAAGGGACAAGTAAGATAATATTGTCATCATTATAGGAAAAGTTCTCTGCCTAAGGGCCATTTTCTGCCTAAGCAGAAGTATTTTATCATTAGAATCTCCCATGGCTTTCAAAAACTAACTAGAAGTGGTTTACTGCTTGTCTTATAGTACTTCTAGTAACTGTTCAAATGCACTGTCAATTCTTGAATAAACAGATCTGATACAAACAAGAGATTACTTTTTTCCCCACAAAACATAATTAAGCCATGAAACAAAGTCACAGCCACAAGGAATCATGGAGGCTGAAAGATACCATGAGTTCAAAACCAGAAAAAATTCCTGGAAAAAAATGGAATCTCTCTGCTCTTTGTTTCACATCACATCACCTGTTGGTGGCCACCACTAGAAGCAGGATACAAGGCTAGAAACATCTTTGGTTCTGATGCACACGGGTAGTTATTAGGACAATATACATCATTAGCATGAGCTTGTCACAATTTTATTAATGACAAAACTTACTTCACATACTCACACCTTATTCATAAATACAGCTTTTGTCAAGCAAATTCAATGATACGTTACCTGTAGAAGTATGGTGTAATGAGAGTTATACTTTCACTTAAACATATACATCTTACTATAATCTGTGATCAGTACCACCGCAACTGTCAGGAAAGGAAAGGGGCAAAAATATAATTCAATTAAACAGCTACACATAGATTTAATTTAAAAAACAACAAGAGCTGTTTTCCATTTAAATATAGTAAATCTCCCTTGACTTATTGGATTATCCATCAAAATATACAAAGTTCTAAGGTCTGTAAACTTTCTGGTTACAGGACAGGTATATGCAACTGCAGATTATTAGATTTACCCTGGAATAATTCAAGAAGGCTTACGCTGGGTTATACGAAATATTAACTATGATTACAAAAATATCTAATACATCACTGCTGTAATCTTAGAGCAGGAAACTGATGAACTCACCAAACTAGGGAACAGCTCTCAAAGGCAAAGATTTTTAGCATCCTTCAGGATCATGCCTTAAAATATGAACAATACGGTCAAAAAGAGCTCAGTTCTGCCCCTAGATGCGTGCACAAGCGAAACCGCTCTTCTTATCAGAATGGCCTGTGGTGCACACCCCATGTACCCAAGCGTTTAGTCTCTAAACCAACACAGTTTCAGGTACCGAGGCATGGTTATGGCCTGAATAGGAGGGCACAGAGCTGTAATCAGTCTTAAAGTGCTGCATGTTTGCATGATTTGTAGGATTGCCTTCACTTGCATGCGTGTGCATCGTAACATTTTGTCAGGTTGTGCATTCACATCCCCTCGCCATAAGAAATTTTTGCATATACGCACTACTCCCACTTAACAGTATCAGAGGCTACTTGGATGTACTGATTAGGAAAGAAACCCTGTATGGGAGGTTCTGTTCGACTGATGCATGAACAGCTCAAATTCGAGTAAAACTGTACCAAAATATATTTTTGTAGTAACTACACAGAAATCCCTGAATACATATGCATATAACGAGACAAAGCGAAATGTAACAGGGAGCAAACATTCTGACTTTCTCAGCACAACCGCTACTTCCAAAACTGAGGTTAAATAACTAAATACTGGTATTTATGAGAATACAATCGTTTCAATATATACTGTACTGTAAACCTGAAAGCAAATACTTAGAAGCTTCAAACATGGGGTGCTTCTGGTTGCTAAGGCCATGATTCTATAATGAAATGCATAGAGCATCCACTTGATCCTCACAGTATCAATGGGATGCCACACTGTATGATTGCCCTGCAATGAATCCTTCTTTAAAGCACTTGCAAAATCAGAAGAAACAACTCCTCCATGAATAGAATAAGAAAACATCAAATTTTACATAGAAGAGAATTTGTTAGTTAAAGCTGAAGTGTCCCATGGGAGCAATTCTGTTGACCAAACTATAAGAGAAAGATTACAGAGTGCAGGAGCCCACTTGATGCAAAAAGACTCACGTACCTAGTCCCCATAGTTCTCTGTAGGCACGCCACTACTCTTCTCACTTCTATGAAAACTGATAGGAATACACTGAGTTGTGGATTTAAAAAATAATAATTGCAGAGTTAACAGGGATATGAGTCCCAAAGTTCTTGACTGTATTTTCAGATACACTGGGCCCTGAATGCAGAAAGCCCTGCCAGATTAAAAGTACATTAAGTAGTTAATTAATGAGTGGACAACCAGCAAGTATGTATACATGAAAGCTGTGTCACAATAACAGAATATTGTACCGCAGAAAAATCTTTAGGATGCACATCCCAAGAGATTTCTGGTTTAAAATTAGAGCAAAATTTCTGTTTGGTGTTTTGTTTGGGTTTTTTTTCTTTTGTTCAGTAGACAAAAGATCTCCTGAGGTCATCAGTGTTCAATCAAATTACAGTATAAATATAATAACAGCCCCAGCATCCCTAATTTCACTTGAACACTATGCATTTTTTAAAGTGTTTAACCTTAATACTAAAGCCCATAAATTGAAGGCTCTGTATAACTACCTATAGTTGTATTCCTCATACACAGGTTATATATTTTCCCTATGCCATTCAAGAAAAACCTGTGTAAAAATAACGCTATTTAGTCGGCACGGTTAGGCACTCAAGATTTAAAAAGTCATAGGCAGAACATGAAGTTGTCCTCCCTGTGCACGCACATGGGGTCAGAGTCCTTAACTACATGGAACAATTTTATCTCAGCTTTTCCCGTGTCCTTCTGCTCTGAAGGAGAGAAGCAAACATGAACATGGAGAGATTAATTCAAGCCCAGGGTACAGAGAAAGGCTTCTCAGCACCTTTCCAACTTTAAAGAGGCAGCGGCTGTGGGAGAAATTCTGTGGGGGCATTTCTGCTCAGACAGACTTAATGACTCCTTGAACGATCTGGGTTACCTTAAAAAATATCACATACATATATTCCATTCCTTTCCTTACAAGTTAGCACGGGAGAAAGAGCGATAGGTCTTCCTTCTTCTATATTTCTTTAGGATGGAAAGACCCTAATCTTTGTCCATGGGTACCAAAATTTCTGACACACAGCACTCTGACACTCAAACTGTAGCAGGTACTTGCCTCATAAGATTTCATCAAAAATAAATTAAAGGCAGTGGATAATATATACACTTATAAATAGAAAATAAATACAGAAGTTTTAGACTATTTTAGGACTGTAGAAAGTGTAAGTTCTACCTGAATTATTGTTTTCATTCATATTCTACATAATTAACTTGCTCAGTACTATCTTGAAGTCAGAAGAGGCTACTCAGGGAAAGCAGACAGTCCTTCAGCAAAGAAAGCTGGGTAAGATCTTAACTGGGAAATTATGACCTGCTGGGCTTCAGCCAGGCCAGCAGACCAGCCTGCCTCAGGTTTCAGCCTATGATCAAAGTAACATTAAACTGTGAAAGACCTCTGATAGACAGTAAAAAGAGGAAACAGATGGCTGGAAGGAAGCATCAGGACTACCTTGTTCTACCAGATGAGCAACATGGGGTTCAGCATTCTGAAGACTCTATCCGAAACTGGCCAAGAAACATCGCAGTTCAGGTAAGATCCAGCCACACAGGCCTGGTGACAATTTCTCTGAGGTTTTGATAATCAAGCAGTGCTTTGTAGTGAAGACACTGCTTTTCAGCTATCCAGAAGCCTTCCAGGTGCTGAACCCAGATGGGGAATTTGCTTTACTATAGTTGATCAACAGAGAGCTTTCCCACCGAGACGAAATCTGAGTGATCAAAGAGATCCTATGATCATATGATCCCTCATAACAAATTAGTAGTAGTAACAAATGAGTCAAAAGAAGAGAGAACTTAAGCAGAAGTCTAAAGTGCAACTTCCCCTGTACCCAAAATCTGTGGATACAGTTTCATTGTAAGTCAAACTTTCATTCAATGTACAATGATATCCAACTGCATAGGACATTTTGATATCCGTTACTAAGTGTCTCCAACAAGGATGCTAATCTAAGGTAAAAGAGGCTGTGCAAATACTGCAGTTAAACATGAACATAGCTCCTAAAAAAACATGCAGTAGGGAAAAAACTGTGCTCTCGAAATAATTTCTGATCATTTCATAAAAGGAAATCAACACTGAAAGCATATTGAAACTTAAAAATTCTGATGTTTCAAGGCTTTCTAGTAAGTTATGCTTCTTTTGTAAAAAAAAAAAAAATCAATGAATTTAATGGCAAAAAAATAATTAGCTTTTCTATTCAATCTGTCTGGAAAAGATAATTAAATTCTTAGCTTTGAACATACATGATACTTTTAAAAGCCATACCTGGCTGACTCCTGATAAACTGAGGTTGAAAAAAGTAAAATTCATTAACCTAACAGAAGCATAGTCTGATGAATTCACAACAACCATAGTCTCATGAACATTGTGTACTACACGAGAACAAAATCTCACCCCCAAAGAAGGAGCAATTTAATAATTTGCTTCATTCAATACAAAACATAATGATTTTTAACCTCAGGCTCATGATTTGAGCTCATCCTTAGGTTTTGTGGTGGTCCCTCCTGAAAGAGAATCCTTATCAAGGTTATCTTGTAGATCTACTGATGTGTTATTTGAAGAATCCTCAGTGTCACATAAATCCTTCTCTACAGTGCCTGGGTGATTTCCACAGTCATTGCTCAGATTTTCATCATCTTTTTTTGAATGAGAAGTGTCCTCCTTTCTGTCTGAAGTATCGCTAATTTCTTCTGATTTTGAAAGCTGACCGGTATCAGTATCACTATTCTTTTCACTGTTCTTTTCACTGTTGTTCTGCCTAGAAGCATCACAGTGCATTTCTTGTTCATCTTGTTCATTCTCTTCCCCATTTTTTGTGAGTTCTACCTTTCTTTCTTCTGTTGTTTTACCAGCTGTGCTTCCACTTCCCGATGCATTCTTAAGCTCTTTTGGTTTCTTATGCTTAGAAATACAACTATTGTGAACAGAAATTGGAGATGCTGGCTTCTTATTTGTTTTGCTTCCCTCAGACTTCTGTTTTCTTGGGGGTCCCCAGATGAAATGCTCTGAGGGTGTATAATGTTGCTGGGCAAATCTCAGGAGTTTCCTCCTTTCTCTTCGGTCCCTAATAGTATACACAAAATATTCTAGAGCACTTTGCTTAATGTTGGGAATGGTATCTTCCACAAGAGCTTCATGGAGAATAAACTTCACTAGGGGAGATTTGAAACTCTCATATCCAAGCTCACCAAGACTTTTCAGAATTCGAGTGATTCTCAAGTAGTTGTGCTGAGACCTTTGGAAGAAAAGGGTGAGAAAAATCCATTGAATCAAAAAACCACCTTAGAGATACAGAAGTGGAACTGCAAATCCTCACTTGTTTTTATTGCTACAGGTGTGTACTTCAGGCTTCCTGTACTTTCATTTCTCACAGCTGCTGAAGCTTCCTAGCACCTTTTTTGCTAGGATGTTGTGAATGAAAATTAATGTCTGTAAAATGCATTGAGGCAATAGGTGGGAAAATATCAAACTGTGTACTAATGTTGATTCCTTCTGCTGTATATTTTCTTTCTGAGAACACCCAGTCATTTTCTAAAATATGGGTTTCACAGAGCATTGCAGTAATGCAGCTACAGAACAGGATTCATTGCATTTCACTAATGCCATTTAAAAGCTGGGTCTTCAGCCCAGACTAGCTACCTACGCTTCTGATACAGTCAGACCCAGGAGAAAAAGAGCCACCTCTGGAGAGCCAGTCCCAGTGTCACAAGAAGTCTAAGTTAAATGGGACAAACTATCTTCTTCATGTGCTTCTGAAGAGCTCTCTCGCTCTCATAAAATGCACATAAGTGAACAGGAAAACTCAAATGTCTAAAAATTTAGATGGCTAAAATTAGGGAGAGTCCCAATTCCTGATTTAAAACTAGCTACTTGCTGGTGAGAATATAGGAATTACAATGTGAAAAATAGGCAGTGAGTAATTTTGGGCTTCCTGTTCTATCTGTGGCCTGAGTCCAAGCACAAATACATGATTTGGTTCATATAATATTTGAATAAATAACAACTTCTTCCATTATTCACTCAAAATTATGCAACAGCAATCCTACCCACAAGCTTTTGTTTGGACAGGAGCACAAAACAGTCCAAGAAAACTCTCTTCAGCTCTAAGGTCAGAGGTATTACAAAAGTGGCCAAATGATTTTAAAAGAGATTTTGATACTATTAATCTTCACAGGACAAAATTATGCAAACTTATGCTCCTTCCACTGCCAATGAGAGGCAACAGCTATAATTTGCTGGAAGCTGGCCTAAAGTCTGACTGAATGCATGTCTAAATCCCTCCAGTTAAGCCCTGCAACTAAAAATGTATTAAATATGAAGTATTTCATGTTTTGAGGAGGGAGGGAGATCTTGTTATTTAGCTTCCATGTTACAGGTGTGGAGAATTTGTTTTTTCTGAAAAAGAAATGTGAACAGAAAGATAAGCCGCTCGTTCTTTCCAGCTAGAAGCAGCACCTGGGATCAGGTGAAAATGAGTTCAGTAGCATGACAAACAAATTAATTTGGAACTGTGATCTTCTTCAGCACCACCTGAAGTTGTATTTTCAGGGAATTCACTGATGTTGGTTAGACTGGTAATGGGTGAGAAGCACAATCAAAAAGAAGGGGAAGGAGGAACATACACATACAGACACAAACCAGTCACTAACCATTTATTTTTCCCTTTTTCCTGACAATCTTTGTAAAATATATCTTCCCTTTCTCTAGAAAACAAAAGGCTAAAGAGATTCTATGGCGATTCTGGAGAGTAGAGTGCATGTTATTACTTACTCATTCAAATGCTGAAATCTTTCCTGCCAGTTAGCAGCTCGTGCTACGTTTCCAGTTTTATCAATTAGTTTTATTCCAAAAAACTCCAGCATCATTTTGTAAGCCAAAAGGAATCTTCTAATTGCTTCTTTTGTTTTCTTGAATTCCTAATAAACAAAGGATACATCAAAAATTCTAAGTGGCGCTAAAGCAAGTACTTCTGCATTGTATAAAACAACTCTACATAACAAAAAGCAGTTATGTATCAGAATTGATGTGATGTTTTTTATGGAGCTCAATTTGTATTACCTCAATTTCATATGTAGTTAATTCTTTAGCATAGAAGTTCAGACCTTGTTCCCGCAGTGGGAAAAGCCTGTTAAAAGAAAAGGCACATTACAGCTTACAGTATATGAACACTTAATCAAATTAATGCTTTGAAACAGAAATAGGTAATAAGTGACCAACCACTGTATGTAAGTGTGATTATGTTCCAGTTTTTCATAGTCTCCTTTCCATTTATTTAGGACTTCTTCAATATAAACCCCTGCATAAAAATAATTGGAAAATTGTTAGGTGGCCATGTAAACCAGCATTCAGCTACATAAAGTACATGCCATGTTAACATAATGATGGAATACACAATTCTCTTTCACATACTATGTGAAATAAGGTCTATAACAGCCATAAATAAATTACTTTTAATTTTAAATTAATTCACTTACTAAAAATCAATTAAAAATAAGAGATTTATCAAATTTTAATATAAACAAAACCAACTAACAGTGTTATTTGTAGGCAGAGGGCATGTGACAATAACCTCTGTAAAATATACTTCCTGAGAAGTTCTCATGTCCTAGATCTCTTCATCCCACTGACTAGTAATTAACAAACCACTTACATATAATAGTGCACCATGAATCACCTGCCATTGCTTCAATATGACAAAATTCTGCATTTATATTTATGTGTGTGTGCAATCTCTGTCAAACAAAGCCTCAGCTCTGTAAGAAATCACCATTCCAGGAATCTGTCCAGCCGCAAAGAGCATCAACATTTCTCAATCTATCTCAATTAGCCGTAGCCAAGAGTCTTGATGCCACCACCATGAGTTCGACCTTGGGGCCTCAGGTCATGCTCAACAAATGAGAATTTCAGTTTTTAGTGTTCTCAGAACAGTTGTGGAACTCAGCCAGTTCCTCTTGGAAAGACAGAGTAACAGAAAAGGGGGATGTGTAAAAGGAAATTAATCATTCTTTGTACTGAGACCAAGTCCATGAAATTCAGTCATGGGCCAAGGTACCTCTTTTCCAGCCACTGCACAAATACACAAAGTACATAAAGGGATGTTCCTATTCCAAAACCAGTGTAGTCCCTTTCCATGAATGAATGTTCATTGTTAGCCTATTTGTACTCTGAAACCAACAGCAGTTTTCAACTGCAGCATGGCCTCTCCTGAAGTCAAACAGCATAGGAGTAACCTAAAAAGCCCAAAGATCCATGTAAAGTCTCCTTCTACATATCTACATATCCACATATATGAGATCTCTCTCCCTCCTCAGTGAAAATTTCCACTTGGGTTCCCATTACAAGAGAGAGTTACTTGGCATTTTTCTGAAAGAAACAGAGAAAGGAGCCAATCAAAGGGGCTGCTAGGAAGATAGGGTTTCCAGTGCAGGCAAGGCCAGAAAAGGACCTCACTAAGAGGACCTCCTCCCATCACCGACCTGAATCCACCTTTCAAAATAACTGCATTTCAGGTATTGCAAAACTTGCTTTTCAATTCCAGGGCAGAGAGACAGGCCAGCTCTGAGTCAGAACCACAAGCTAAATCTGCCGTCATGGAATTAAACTTCAGGTCTAGTATTGCACAAGAAATGTCTTTTTTTGTTTGTTTGTTTTAGTAAGATTCCTCAGTACTTCAGTCCCTTATGTGGTAGCTTAGGCTCCCTCTAAACACTCCCACAGACTCACAGACTTAGGTCAAGATGGTGGCTACTCTTTCTGATTCTCAATGAAACCTTCGGCTTAACCACAACTCACAACTATCAACAATTCAGCCTCCATGGCCTATCAGCTATTTTTGACACCACCAACTGTAGTTTTCGCCTAAAATTTTAAATTTTTTTTCTTTTTACAAATTGTAGGAGGGACACCCACCTCTAGCTGCTTCTTTTCTCCTGGCTAATCCTCTTGAATTACTCCTTCATTTTGACCTTTTAAGGATCGCTCCTCCAGCCTTTTCTGGCTTTCAGATTCAGATTCTCTGTGTAATGTCTCTTGAATTTGCTACCTCTGTGTTGGAATTCACAGATCTAGCTCTTCTTCCACTCAAGCTAAGAACACAGTCCCCAGCATCTGCCTGTGGATATCTAGATAAAGCTCAAGGTTATTAAAACAAAGGCCTTATCTTTCTTTCACATAACCTAGTTTTCTTATTTGCTGAGGATATTATCACTATCTTGCCTATAAACAGCTGTCATTTTCAAACTTCCTATATGTACAACTTTGCACCCTTCTATGTAATGTTCCCTCCCATCCAGCTTCCTACCAGAACTTTGACATTTTGCATGTCAGTATCCTCTTTCCTGACCTTGAAGAACACCTTTCTGTCACGCTGACATCTGCTGCTGGTAAGATCATGTTTCTAGACTGCGGCTTTTTCATAGTGCCTCTTTTCTTTTTGCTTTTCATTCTTCCATTGTGAAGCCCTTTCCTGTAACATCAGACAAAAACTATATGCCTTCACTTCCAAAGCTTTTAGTGACCTGTCCCTTCCTACCTTACCAGAATCCATTTGTTGCCTTGAGACTAATCCTGTCTCTGACAGGAACCTGACATGATGAAAGCCTTCACAATCTCAGTACTCCAACGTGCACTTCAGTACTTCCTCCCAAGCTGCTCTCACACTAAGAGGATCTTTTTGCAAACACCTTCAAAGTAACCTCCTCGTTACTCATTTAAAACTCTCAAAAGCTTATTTTTGGCTTGCAAAATTTTTTGGCCACTGGCTCAGGTCTCACGAGCTGAGACTCCTGTCTACTATTCTAACTAAGGCTGGTTTATTGCCTCCTTCTGCTTCCCCATCTGTCTGCTTCCTCTCGTCTCTCATAAACTCATCGAGACTGTAAACTCTCTAGAGCAGGGTTTGTCATCTTTCAGCCCATCCTTTGTGCAGAACTTTGCATATGAGGTTCCTGTTACACTACCAGCACCACTAGGGACTCTGAGAAATAATTTTATTATAGTTACTATAATAACCACACATGAAATAGTTACAACACATGCTATTTTTCTTATGCAGCACTAAGGACAATACCCATATCCCTGCATTCGTTTCAAAGCAGCAAGAGTCTGTGCAGCATCAGGGAGCAACTTTATCTTTGTTTAATAAAAGGTAGGGCCCCTACTGTAAACTGTACTAGGTCACGCTGAAAACACATGAGAAAAGTGCCACCGCCCTAGAGCAAAACCTAACTCTGGTTTGAGCATAACCTGCTTCCGTGTTACCAACAAGCCACTCCAGCATGAGAGGTTCACGTCATGCAATAAATCATTATACATCGCCAATTTGTTAGCACCACAATTATCTCTATAATTTCACTTTGTTACTATTATTAGTGAGCAGTCTTTTGTTATCACTATTAATGCCACAGATTACTCACCGTCAGGTTTAAAGGGGATTTTATTTTTGTAAAAGCGAAGATTGCACAAGTCATTTTGATACCGAAGATCTTTAAAGTTCTGCTGAAAGAAAGGAAGTAAGACATAATCAGCCTACAATAACCTCTCAAAAAGTATCCAGAAAGTGATATTGTGCTCTTTGAATAATTTGAGGACTAAAAAATTCCAGAGTTTTAGGAACCACAGAGTTTTACTCATGCACAAAAGACTTCGTTTATGCAAGTTCCTTCTCAGCGGTACCTTCTCTTACCAAGGCAGAGGTGCAGCAGCAAGCACAGCAGGACCTCGGCTTCCGTCTCAAGGAGCTTGAGAGACACATAATAACAAGTCTAAACTCTATAATGTACCCTTGGGGATGTTCAAGGCACAAGCCTTTTTCTGGGCTTCTACCAGTGTTCCCAGGTTTGCATTTTCATCTGGGATGAAAAGGCACTGCACTAAAATTTCAGTCCTCTCTCACTGACCCAACAGCTTTTGCATCATCTTTTTTGATTCTTCTAATACCTATTAGGCACCAAAAAGACTTAGGAATGTTTGCGTTGTGTGCTGTCTTCTATTAAAAAGGGAATTTTACACCATAAAATATTCTTACTGGATATTGGTGTCGGTATTTGTATAAATCTCTTGCTGCATAGAAGCTTCTCTTTGGCTTGGCTGTCAGCTCAGTTCCTTCACCACTCTGGAACAGTTAGAAAGTAGATAATAAGCATGCACAAACTCAGTAAATACTGAATTTGTGTAATATTAAAATAATTATTTTTCATTATGGATTTCAACAAAGTAAATATACACCAGTGCATGTATTTGCCCACTGTTTGACCAAATAATGAAAATCTCCCTGCTGAATACTTAACACCACACACTTTAAACCTAAATTAAAAAAATAACATAACATAACATAAAATACAAAAGCAGGACTATGAAATTTCCTTCTAATAAGACTGAATTTGATTATAATCAACAGGCTGGCTGTTGTTTCCAAATGCAAGACTTTGAAGTAGCCTAGGAAGCTCTAACACAAGGGGAAATAAGAACATGAAAACACAGGGACACTACTAATTTTGAACAGGAAATCATACAGTTTGCAGAGGCTATCTGTCATGTGTACATTGACTTAATTGCTATCATTGCACCCTGTGGAAGAAAATGAATAGTCATGGACAAGCCAATTTGCAGTTCTAACATCTTCTCGAATCACCTTCTATTATTTGTTTCTCAGAACTTAAATTTAAGCCTAGTGAGAAGAACCACTAAACCTCAAGACAAAAACATGCCTCATGAAAATACACCTATATGAGAACTCATACTGGATGCCAGCTGTTTGGAAGCTGTGACCTGAAACAACCAAAGCCCATCAAGGTCAATGGAAATAATACCAGGGACTTCAGAGTATACTTGAAAAAGCTGCGTGCGGTGAAGAAAACCAGAAAATTAAGAGTGTACAGAGACTTCAACTTGCTACCAACAACTTACATTTCCTTCATAATTTCTTTATAACCACACTGACACAGAGAGTTTTGTATTTCTTATTCTTGTAAAATGAGACCCAGCACTAAAACCAAAGGCCAAATGATGGAAAAAAAAAAATTCCACTCCTTGCAATACACGTGTAAGTCCCCTGGGGCTGCACTGGATATTTGCTTTTATTATTACCCATCCTATTGCTTATTAATAGCACATTAATGACAAACAAGCACCTTTTTTCATTACTCCTTTTGCGAGGCTGACTTTGACCATACCTACAGGCTAAACATGCTCATTCCAACCAGCAACAGCCCCTGACACTGTTATCTGGCATCAGTGATTGGCTGTCACCACGGATCACGCAGAAAAGGGAAAAATGCTTATACTTATTTATTTTTGCACAATGGCAGTTTCATAGAATCATAGAATCAGCAGGTTGGAAAAGACCTTTGAGCTTATCAAGCCCAACCGTACCTGTCCACTACTAAATCATATCCCTAAGCACTTCATCTACCCATCACCTCCAGGGATAGGGACTCAACCACCTCCCTGGGCAGCCTCTTCCAGTGTCTGAGAACCCCTTCAGTAAAGAGATTTTTCCTAATGCCTGATCTGAACAACCCCTGGTGCAATTTGAGGCCATCCTTTCTTGTTCTATCACCTACCACTTGTGAGAAGAGACAAACACTCACCTCGCTACAACCTCCTTTCAGGAATGTCCTACACAATTTCCTCCACTGAAAGCCCTGGAGGCAAGAGCTGACCACTACATCAAGCACTAAAAAGGGCTAAGCAGGACTATTTCATTTTATTTCTGAACTAAACAGAAACAGAATACCTCTAACAGGGCGCAAAAAGATGTTGAGGCTCTGGAGCGAGTCCAGAGAAGAGCAATGAAGCTGGTGAAGGGGCTGGAGAACAGGCCTTATGAGGAGCGGCTGAGAGAGCTGGGGGTGTTTAGCCTGGAGAAGAGGAGGCTGAGGGGAGACCTCATTGCTCTCTACAAATACCTGAAGGGAGGTCGTGGAGAGGAGGGAGCTGGCCTCTTCTCCCAAGTGACAGGGGACAGGACGAGAGGGAATAGCCTCAAGCTCTACCAGGGGAGATTCAGGCTTGACATGAGGAAAAAATTTTTCATGGAAAGGGTCATTGGGCACTGGCAGAGGCTGCCCAGGGAGGTGGTTGAGTCACCGTCCCTGGAGGTGTTTAAGGCACGGGTGGACGAGGTGCTGAGGGACATGGTTTAGTGTTTGATAGGAATGGTTGGACTCTGTGATTCAGTGGGTCTTTTCCAACCTGGTGATTCTATGATTCTGTAAAAGGACCCGGCTGTCCACCCCGCATTCAGATCTAACTGCAATAAAGTCAAAGCAAACCCTTTATTTCTTTAGGGTCGCCATTGTTCTACGGTTATAAGTTACGTTGCCACAAGACAGAAACTCACTCTCAGCACTCTTCATCTCTTCTCCCCGGTGCCCGATAACTGGAGCTGAGGGAATGGCAGGAGGCTGTGCCAGGGGAGGGGTGGGATGGACATTAGGGAAAGGGTCTTCGCCCAGAGGAGCGCTGGAACAGCTCCCAGGGGAGCGGCCACGGCACCAAGCCTCATAATGTTCAAGAAGCGTTCAGTTCACGCCCTCAGACACCCGGGGTGAGTGTTGGGGTGTCCTGTGAGGGGACGGGAGCTGGGCTGGGTGACCCCGGCGGGTCCCTCCCACCTCAGGACACTGATTCATCAATCCGCGATCTACCGAGGGCTCACGCATCCCTCTAACCCGCTGGATGAAGAGGCCAAGTTGGAGCCCGCGTTTCAGGCAGCGCCCAGCCTCGCTCGGCGGGGCAGCGGCGGCACCGAACGGCGGCTCCCAGGCCTCCGCTTCCCGCTTCTCACCGCCGGGAGGGATCCCCCGGGGCTCCCCCACGGGCTCCGGGCAGCCCCGGTCCCCACCCCCGGTCCCCACCGCCATCCCCGGTCCCCATCCCCATTCCCGGTACCTGCTCGGCATCCTCGCCCCGGGGCGGCTCCGGGGGCTCCCCGGGCGGCTCCTCCCCGCCCCCCGCCCCTTCCCGCGGCCCGCCGGGCTCCGAGTCGGTCTCCCAGGTGGAATCGCAGTCCTCCACCGTGGTGGGCTCCTTGAAGCTGACCCCGCTCAGCAGGCTGCCCATCGGGAGCGAGGCCGAGGGCCGGGCGGCCGGCGGCGGGCGGGGCGGCGGCTCCGCGGACACGCGCGGGGCGGGGCTGGGGGGGGACACGCAGGACGGGGAGCGGCGCCGGCACCGCCAGGGGCACCGGCGCGACACGGACCCGTCCCAGCCCCGCACACAGCCCTGACTCAGCCCCAGCCAAGCCCTGCACCCAGCCCTGACACAGCCCCGCGCTCAGCCCCATCCCAGCCCCGCACCCAGACCAAGACCCAGCCCCATCCCAGCCCTATCCCAGCCCCGCACATAGCCCCGCACACAGCCCTGACACAGCCCCACACACAGCCCCGCACCCATCCCTGCACCCAGCCCCATCCCAGCCCTGATCCAGCCCCGACCCAGCCCCAGCCAAGCCCTGCACACAGCCTGCACCCAGCACCATCCCAGCACCGCACCCCTCCTGCACCCATCCCCGCAGCCAAACACGCACCCAGCTCCGTTCCCATCCCCGCACCCAGCCTTGCACCCATCCTGCATCCAGCCCTGACCTAGCCGCAGCCCTACACCCAGCCCAGCACCCACCCCACACCCAGCTCCATCCCAGCCCTGACACGGCCCACACCTGTCCCTACACCCACCCCTGCACCCAGCCTGCATCCAGCCCCAACCCAGCCCTGACCCACCCTTGCACTCATCCTCGCACCTAGCCTGCACGGCCAGGGGTCCCTGGTGAGACACGTGTGATGGTGACAAAGGGGAGCGGTTTTGATGGACTTCAATCACGCTGTCAGGAGCAGAAGACGAGAACGGTCTTAGCTAAATCAAATGGGAGAGAATGGCAGTGCTGGGCCAGGGGAGGTTCAGGCTGGATATTAGGAAAAGGTTCTTCACTCAGAGGAGTGATGGAACAGCTTCCCAGGGAAGTAGTCATGGCATCATGGAATCATAGAATAGTTACGGCTGGAAGGGACCTGAAAGATCATCCAGGTCCAACCCTCCTGCCATGGGCAGGGACGTCCTATCAGCCCAGGCTGCCCAAGGCCCATCCAGGCTGGCCTTGAAAACCTGCAGGGATGGGGCAGCCACAGCTTCCCTGGGCAACCTGTGCCAGCGCCTCACCACCCTCATGGTGAAGAAAGTCTTTCTAATGTCTAGTCTGCCCTTCTCCAGTTTATCCCCAGCCCCCCTTGTCCTATCACCACAAGCCTTTATGAACAGGCCCTCTCCAGCTTTCTTGTAGGCTCCTTTCAGGTACAGTGTCACACAAGATGTGAATGTTGGGTTTGTCTGACACAGGGATTGGAGTTGGACTCAAAGATCCATGTGAGATCCCACCTGGAGTATTCTGTCCAGTTCTGCAATCCCCAACATCAAAAGGATGTGGAGCACCTTCAATATGCAGTCAGGCTGAGAGAGTTGGGCTTGAGAGAGCTGGAGAAGAGAAGGCTCTGAGGAGATCTTATAGTGACCTTCCAGTACCTGAAGGAGGGTGGAGAAGGACTGCTTACAAGGTCATGCAGTGATAGGATGAAGGGGAATGGCTCTAAATTGGAGCAGGGGAAGACTTAGACTAGACCTAAGGAGGAATTTCTTCACCATGAGTGTGGTGAGACACTGGCCCAGGTTGCCCAGGGAGGCTGTGGCTGCCCCATCCCTGGAGGTGTTCAAGGCTAGGTTGGATGGGGCCTTGGGCAGCCTGGGCTGGTGGGAGGTGTCCCTGCCCATGGCAGAGGGGGTGGAACTGGATGGGCTTTAAGGTTCCTTCCAACCCAAACCTTCCTATGATTCTGTGTTCCTTGTGGGTCCCTTCCAACTCAAGTCATTCTGTGATTCTGCGATGTGATGGTGGGGGATAGGCATGGGCACCTAAGACAGACTGAGCCATAACACAGGCTTATAGCTCAGCCACGCAGCAGTGGTGGCGTCTAGGTCAGCTGGAACAGCAAATAAGCTTGTCTGAAACAAGACCAGCCAGGGTATACAACATATATACAACGTATAATACAATCAGGGCATTCCCAACAATTTCCTGTCCTTGGGCTCAGTGCGTGCAGCTCAAACACCTCAAATGAACCTGAAGGAGGCTTGTGTGTGAGAGGGATATGAATGCTCCTGGACTGCCCTGGGGGCTGGGTTGGCCCTGGGGAAACCTGTCCTCCACAGGAGACAGCATAAATCTCCCCTCCAAGGAACGCACCCTTAGGGGATTTCTCCTCTTGGAGGAGACCTTGGTGTTCCTTAAAGGGTTATGAGAAATGCAAGTGGTTGCAGATGTTTATTGAGAAGAGAGGATGGCAGCTGCCCTGGAGCAGTGGTCTGAGAAGGAGATGCTTATTCTGCAACAGAAGCAGTCGTGTTACCAGCAGTGTACAAGCACGAGTTGTTCTCTAGACATGGGAAAGGTTGCAGAGAGGTGGACCTCAGGGAATATACAGGTGCCAGAGGAGACTGGAGCAGCGGGAGCAATAGTGTGGCAACCAGCAAGCTGCAGCCTCTCCTAAAATCCCTGAGAGGTTGGGGATAAAACTAACATGACAGTAAAGGATGGATTTGGGAGGGGCAGTGTATTTTGTATTTGGGAGAGCATGCCTTGTGGACAGAAACGCTGCCTGGAGCGAAGACGTGATGGGCTGAAGGCTTAGCATGGGTTTCCAGTGGCTGCTCTCACCCTTTTGATTAAAAATGCATTCTTCCTTTCTAAGCAGAGTTGACAGGCTTCAGTTCATGCTCACAGATTTCTGACTTTTCCTTAAAGACAGTTCTGTGGTGTCTGGTGTATTGATTGCTCCTACAGATGTCCACTATCATCAAGTCATCTTGATCCTCTTCTTGGTAAACCAAGAAGGTCGAGCTACTTCAACCTCTCACCATAAATTGTCTTCCCCATTCCCTCACTCATTTTCATGCATTTTTTTTTTCTCCCGACACTTCAGTGTTTTAGCATCTTCTTCATGTGGAGGTACCAACATTTTAAATGGATGTCAGGATCATCAGTGCAGAGGTGATATCATCTGTATATTCTTGTTTCCCAACCCACTCTCTGTAAACCAAAGGATCATTTTGACTCAAGTTGCCACAGCATCATGCTTAGGTGCATTCATATCCCTCTCACACATAAGCCTCCTTCAGGTTCATTTGAAGTGTATGAGCTGCACGCACTGAGCCCAAAGACAGGAAATTACTGGGAATGCCCTTGTTGTCAGGCCTTGTTTCAGACAAGCTTATTTGCCATTTCAGCTGACCTAGATGCCACCACTGCTGCGTGGCTGAGCTATGAGCCTGTCCTATGGCTCAGTCTGTCTTAGGTGCCCATGCTTCTGCCTTCCCCTACCATTGCTTGCCTTGGCCAAGGCAGTTCTCCTCCTCTTCTGCTCGTCTTCCAGTGCTGGAAATGGTCATTTAGGGATACTCACTGAAGTATTTAAGAAACGGGACATTTACTTAAGAGTCTTTACCCTGACATGTCTTCCCAGCTTATGAAATAACAAAGCTTTAGAAACCTCCAGTGCAAAAGGTTACGGACAAGTCTTCATTTTTAATAGCGAGCAACAGACCTGCTCCAATACCATTTACATATACTTTTGACCCCTGTTACAGGGTGAAACAATGTTATATAGTTTAAAGAAATGTTATCTAGTATATATACATTAGAATGTAAAATACTATAATTCCATTTGATGCTGGGTAGTTCCTTTTTTAATGAGAAACAGATTATGATTGTTCCCTATTTGCCTCCATGATTTTTACAATTTTATACATTTCTGTCACTTCTATATCTATTGTTTTTCTTCTGATATGCAAGGTCCTACCCTAACGTGTCTTAGCTAGTATGAAAATCATTGTATTTCTCTCACCATACTTGCGAAGATCTTTTCCTGTAGGTTTTCAAGCTCTACTTCTATCTTTAAAAAAAAATGTGATGTCCAAGAACGCATGTAGGTTCAGCCTCATTCTTGCCAGTGGACAGCAAGAATAAATACAGAATAAAAAATTTAATACTGAATAAAAAAATCCCCATCAAGAAAGCACAAAAGGGCAAGCAGACTCATGCTTGTGCCTTACATATTTGGAAAGTTCCCTCTTACTTGGCCTCATTTAGAGGAAAGGCAGAGTTGCTTCCTGCTTCAACAATATCTCCTCCCACACTGCTGGCATAGTTTGAAGGAAATGACTTCAGAAATTCTGATGTCCGGAACCTGTTTGTCGCGGCTGCCTGCTGACTAGCGGCTTCCAGTGACCAACATCAACCAGTCTGGATACACACCAGCCCTGCTTCCCCTCCTCCGCTACAGCCTTTTTCAATACTCCCTTACATCAACTGTATTTATACTTGGGGCAGTGAAGCCTCACAAACGTCCCACTGAAAATCAGGTGAAGGTTTTGCTGATGTCTTGTTTGCATGGCAATCAATCCCACAAACTAAAGATCTTCCTGCAAGAAAGCTCCATCACTTGTGTGAATAACTGCATCTTATTACAGAGAGCTCAGTTCTACCTGAAGAGCAAAGCTGTCAGCCAAACCTCCTCATGGAGCTTTAGGTGGGTTTTTAAAGGATCTGGATCTCAGACCACTGATAAGAACTGAGAGTCAAATTAATTGACTTCATATTGCTACGAGAAGCCACTGCCAGGAGCAGGAGACTGCTTTGGCTTGCTTACAGCAGTCCATGCTGCTGAGGTGATGTGGTGGAGTTGCCTGAAGGACTGGGGTGTAATTTTGGAGTGCCTTAAGGGTTGATAACTAGGTATACCATATTGAATCATAGGATCATAGAATCACCAGGTTGGTAAAGACCCACCAGATCATCGAGTCCAACCATTCCTATCAATTACTAAACCATGCCCCTCAGGACCTCATCCACCCGTCCCTTAAACACCTCCAGGGAGGTGCTCACAATCTACGGAAGAAGTGACAGCAATGAGGCTGGCTGAAGCCTGATCCTCCAGTGGTGGATTGCCAGGGTAGTGCAGGTTTTTACTAGCCAACAAGAAATTTCATAAGGCTTTATTCACTGCTATGAAGGAGCTTATTATCCACAAGTAGGCTAGAAGCACTCTCAAATTAGAAACTCAATTGACTGATTGTTGGTACGACACTAAAAAAAAAAAGCAGTGGAACCAATGATGCACACCTTCAAAATATTTCGAATACTCATCCAAATAATTTCAGTTTTATCTGGAGTCAACTGTCATGCAGTTGGTTTTCATCCTTTAGCTCATCATTGAGCAGTGGCTAGTTCTAAGTGAGTTTGCTCAGGAAAGGAAGATTAAACAGCTCTTATGGAGATCAAAATCCAGCAATGGGGCATCCACTTTGTGCCTACTGAGACCTGGCTGCACTGTTGTGCAGCTGAATGAGGAACAAAGGGTTCCTTCTTTGAAGGAGTCATCTGCTATTTTTGTCATCAGTTACTTGCAGCCGTCTCTCAGCTGCCCAGAAGAATGTGTTGAACCTTTTGACATAAAAACACTCTAAATTTTGGATGTAGGGGACCAGATCTGCACTTTGCCAGATGTGTACATTTTGTCTGTAAACAATGTCATCTTTCAATTACAGCTTATTGCTGGTTCTCATTGTGAACTGAAGGCAGTCAGCATTCATGAATAGGCTCCAGCACCTTGCATAGCTTCTTAAAGTGGTATTTGATGGTTCGAACAGATCCCTATAAGACATATTTTAATTTTTAAAAAAGTAAATAAATAATTTCAGTTATCTCGCAGTTGGAACTGGTAGTAATTTTTGAGCAGGTGGTGATTTTTTTGCACCAAAATATTCCAGTACAACAGAAAATGACTAACTGCCAACACCAGAGGGAACTGTCTTGATCAAATAGTCTGACTTCTGCTAACATGGGCCATGGTAGTTCTTAATCTACCCGTTTCTGAGGAATGATAGAAGATCCAGAGAAATGCAGACCACCATCACATCAAATGCCTAGGGAAGCTGATGCTCCATCCCTGGAAGTGTTCAGGGCCAGGCTGGATGGGGCCTTGGGCAGCCTGGGTTGGTGGGACGTGTCCCTGCTCATGGCAGTGGGGGTGGAATCTTTATGGTCCCCTCCAACACAAACCATTCTATGATTCTATGAAATACTGACTTTCATAAACGTGATGAAAAAACACAAGCATTTGAATTCTGGTTATAGACTTTAAACAGCACATTAGTGAAAAAAAACACTTTTTTCTTTCATGAGGATACGGTTTTTATAAGAATTTCAGAATGGATACCGCATCACTTTCTGGAAACTAATACTACATGTATATCAGTGTGATAACTATAAAAATTTATTAAAGATTAAATATGAGGTAATGGTAGTACTTCATCATTACCTTGGGAGGATGTTTTGAATAGGCTGCCAGAGAGGTCAGTTAACAACCGTGGAGAGTCTTTACCAACCCAATATTAAGGTGATATAAAGCTGGAAGGATTATGCATCCTTAGAGGATATGAATAGACTACAAAAGCCACTTTGATAAATGGCAGAAGAGGCAAAAATAAATAACGGTAAAATGAAATTTAGTCGAGATAATGTAAAATGATTCAGAGAAGATACTTAAAAATACAAAATTGACTTTAGAAATGTAGAAAGGCAGCAATACAGCAGAAATATCTGGGATTTACGGTATTTATTATTAACATACATTTGGACACCAACGTACAATTGAGCAAGTGCACAAAATTAGGCAGGTATGACAATGGTTTGTATGCAAAAAATGTAGCTGACTGGTATGTTAATAGAGTTTGTTAACTTCTTGGCTTAAAGGAACTCAGTATTCACATCAAATATCTGGCCATGGTGAATTTTAATCCTCTTGTTTAATTCAGTAATGCCTCAGATTGCAAAATACCAGTCCCAATATAGTATCTATAGAAGGTGAATCTAATTTATAAAGTTGTCCATAGTTTTCCTCTAGTGGATGTCATTAAAAATGATTAACTAACTGAAAACACAGAAGGCAGGCTGTAAATTTGTGTAAATTTGTTTCCATTGAGTCTTGAAATTATTTTGCAGAGAAGAAAAAGCTTTGCATAGATCATGCTAGACATTACAGATCAGTGGATTAAGCTCACAAAAGCCAGTGGAAGTTCTTCACTTTTTTGCTGGGTTATGATTACAACCCTGAGAACCTTAACTAAAGTTCTGTTTATTGGAGTGTCTTGTAGTAGGGCTCTGTAAAAGGTCACAGCCAAGGTAAGCCCAGAACAAATTCATAAAAGAGTGTGCTGCCTTAAGATGGTCTCTCTAGGTGGTCAGAGATGTAGTCTCAGTCTAGTCCTTAAGTTGGTTGGTTTCTTCCCTTTCAAACACAGCACAAGACTGCAAGCAGTTTCCTGAGAGGAAATTAATCCAGTTGTAGGATTCAACATGGTCTAAATGAGCTGCCATGCAGCAATCCCTGATTTATAGCTAGGGTCCTACATCACCCTTGTGATGGACTGTAACCAGCTGCCTGGATTAGCCTGCTCAGCTTTTCTGCAGTGAGGCTTGACTATGGGGCATCAGCAGGTCAGACACCTGAAACCAGTGATCAGAAATTACTTTTACTAGCTACAAGTTCACACTGGGTTAGGTGATGCCATTAAGTTTTAGAATCACAGAATCATAAAATCATAGAATTGTAGAATGGTTTGGGTTGGAAGGGACCTTAAAGCCCATTCAGTTCCAACCCCTCTGCCATGGGCAGGGGCACCTCCCACCAGCCCAGGCTGCCCAAGGCCCCATCCAACCTGGCCTTGAACCCCTCCAGGGATGGGGCAGCCACAGCTTCCCTGGGCAACCTGGGCCAGTGCCTCATCACTCTCATCATGAAGAATTTCTTCCTTAGGTCTGGTTTAAATCTTCCCCCCTCCAATTTATAGCTCATCCTATCACTACATGCCCCAGTAAAATATCCCTCCCCAGCTTTCCTGTAGCCCCTTCAGGTACTGGGAGGTTGCTATAAGGTCTCCCTGGAGCCTTCTCTTCTCCAGGCTGAACAAGCCCAACTTTCTCAGCCTGTCCTCACAGCAGACGTTCTCCAGCCCTCTGATCATTTTTGTGGCCTCCTCTGGATCCATTCCAGCACAGCAGTTCCATATCCTTCTTATATTAAGGATTCCAAAACTGGACACTATACTCCAAGTTTTGCTGAAGGGCTCTTGGGCTGCACTAGGCAATTTAGTAATTTTGGCAGTGGAACCTTGAGATTCTTCACTGTGAAAAACAAACTGAGGGTGTGATTCAGAAGCCCAAACACAGGCATCCAAGTGCCCTTGGAGATCCCTCAATGTATCCATCTCCTGCTGCAGAAGTGCTCTATAGGCTTGGTAGGTAACTAGTATGTAGCTGCCAGCCCTGTGCTGATGTCTTGGCTACAACAGGACATCTCAAATGGAATGATACGCCTACTAGGTGTATGCTCATCATATAGAAGCATAAGCTGACTATCTCTACATGGGACTGATTGGTTGGCTGGAAACTCTTTGAAAGCTGTATGGACTGTATTGACCAGAGATCCATTTACCTAATGGACGCTTACACCCCTAGTTAGGTTGTAAGCATACATCTGTGTGTAAAAAATTTAGATGCTTCATTACAAACTCAATCCTGCCTCTAATCTCCCTGAGCATCCAAATTTATGTTAAGAAGGTGTACTACGGGTGGTCGTTGCCATCAGACATGTAAATGGGCATTTCTCATCTGAGAGCACAAAGTATCTCCTGTCTTGAACTTACAGAATTCCTAAACCGGGCACTTTCAACCTGTGCTGGATGTAGGATCTGACTTAGCAGTATGCTCAGAGTAGGCCAAACCCCCTCAAAACTGTGTGACTGCTCTGGTATATTAATAAGAGACACAGACTGACATCCTTCCTGATCCTGACCAGGATTCTCATTTGGGGGATTTGTATGCCCTGAGGTATCTAACATGTAGATGCCCAGACATGAGCTAATCACACAGCACTCCTTGCACTGGTGGAGAAAAGCCGGTACCTCCAGAGGATGATCCATATCTTCCTAAGAGAGGCACTTTACGTACATAAGCTAAATCACTGAAGAGTTGTTTGTCTCTACTGATAGTAAAGGAAGTCAAGATCTAGCCAACTCAGGTTTAGACATCAAACTTCCAAATTTCAAAAATTACATGACATGACACAGTCTGACACTCCTGCGATTTTCTGAAGCTATTAGACTTTTACTAGAATACCCAACTTCCCATAGAAACAGGAGAGGGAACCCAGCTGAACTAGTGGTGAACATCCCATTCCTTGGCATGAGGAATATCTGTAATCAGGTCGTACCACATAATGTGATTCCAGTGAGAGACAAAGAGGACCCTTGTTTCAGAGTATCTGTTGCCATGTACTAAGAACTCAGACTTCAAATCTCTTTAGGAAGAGAGAGGGCTTTAACCTTCCTGCCACTTCCTATTGAATTTCTTATGCATAAGATCACAAAATAAGGAGACTAACTAATTGTCTCCTCCTTGGTTCTTGAATGAGCAGACAGTTTTTGGCTCTATGACCAACAGAGAAGGGTGAAAGGTTGTAAAGAGATTATAGCATCATAAAACCCTGATATGTCCTTATACTGTGCTTTATTCCTTACCTAAACACAGCAGAAGTTGTGCAGAGCCACTTCTCCATCCCTAACTAGGAGGCAATAATGAATCCTATTCTTCTCTGCTTGGGTTAAATGGTCTGACTTTAAGGTGATATAAAGCTGGGGCATCCCCTGGGAGTCCAGCCGAGCAGTACCTAGGCACAACCTTAGCAAATTTGGCCTCCCTCTGCCCCCTGAGAGAGAAGCATGCACAGCAATGCTTCAGTTTGACTACACCACGTGCTTGTACTGTCCCTGGAAAAGATATTGACAGGAAACCGTTATTTCAAGACCACAGACTCTGCTTTTCTTTCTTAATGGAGTTTTTGGCTGTGATTGTGTGAATTTATGTGGTTAAGATCACGTAGCATAGCTGTTTCAAAGATCTAATTCACTTCAAGTTGATGTGACTCACAGGTGTCGTAGGATCCATGTTTAAAAAAGTCCATGTTAAATAATATGCATTGGTGCAAGTCTGTAGTTTGCTGGACAGTTGTGGATTTCATACAGTTCATCAAGGATAATCTGAAAATGCCTAAAATCAGTGATCTTTGACAAACTCCTCAATAGTTTGTTCCAGTCAGAGGCTGGCACAAGGCCAACTAAAACAACTGGGACAACTACAGGCAGCGACTCTGCCACCACCTGCTTTTCATCCTTTTCCATATCATGCTTTGTATGTCATCTGTAGAAAACCTATCTAAATATAGGGATAGCTAGGGAAGAAGTTCCTCAGGAAAGCCGTTTTTAATGAGGTCACTAATGCTCCACAGGGCTTGTGATTCAGGCAAACACTCATTGACTGAGACGTAAAAGGAAGCAAACAAACACAACCAGAAACAGAAATCACCAACCATACTGCCTTTAATTTACTTATCACAGGCCCGGAGATTTTTAGCCTTTGGCTAGCTTAGCCTTTGGGCTAGTTCACTTAGTTAAACCACTCAGCACAGTATTAAAATACAGCTCCAGCTCCCCAGCTGCACTGGGCAAAGCCGTCTTCTGCATCAGCCCTGCCTGTTACTCTTTGATGGCACCTCAGAGCGACCTTCCCCCATGCCTGCCAGTCTCTGGGTGACATCAAGGTGGGCAGGCTGGAGGGAGAAGACTGCACAGCTGAAGAATTCAACTATTTTGGAGTGATTAGGAGCAAGAAATAGCCAGCGGTTCCTGAGACGAACCTGTTTTGAGATGGGACTGAAGAACATTTTACTTCACATAATGTGAGCATCAGAGAAAACCATAAGCAGTTGGTGCACACAGAATCTGGGATGAAAGGAGTGATTTTTCTTATCTTACTTGTTGCCCCTGTAATATTCCCTATCACAGGCTTCCTGAGATCACCAGAGGACAGCCTCATCACAGTGCTGTTGTATCCTTCTGTTCTGAAGAAAACATGTTAGTAAAGCCTGTAAAAGCCTCTCCCTCTTTATCTCCAGGATGCCAGCAATACATTGTGTACTTGCCATCTCAACAGAGCATGCAAGATGGTAAGTTTAAAGAGATGAAATTCTGCTAACAAGGAGAGGTAACAAGGTATAAGGAAGATCTTTTTCCTGATACGGCAAATCTGAGTTATGTGTTAACAAATAACAGTAACAAATGTTCACTTTAGGAATCTGATACAGTGAAGAAAATTATTTGAACACAGTGAGCATGTGCAGTATTCCAGTATTAGCCTGATATATTTTGTAACATACCAGGTTACAGCATGAAGCCACCTGGCACCTGGAGTGCAGGCAGCCTTTGATGTGCTCTGGAAAGACATGGCTATTCTTTCATATCGGTGTTTGACCAGGCTGAATGAACCGGTGGCATCCAAATAGGCTCAGTTCTGTCTTGAATAAAAAGGTGAGTGAATAAGCACATCATCGTCCTTTTGCATATAGCAGACTGGCGGTGATGTGCTAAAATCTGAGTGCTTTGTCCTCCTTCAGTACATCATATCCATCAGTTTGCTTGTAGCTGGATTTGGCAGGAGTCAATTTGTCAAAAAAAACTCCTGGGTGAGTCAGAAAATTCCAAGATTTGGGAATGAAAAAGGGAGTGCAAATTACATGTGCTAATCAATGGTATTGTTAAAAAAACACTAGAAGCAAAACTAAAAAAATCCACTCCACATTATCACCATAATTATGGATAAAATCAGAACTGAAGTGGAGAGATCTGTTAAAATACATTTTCAAATGAAGGTCATTATAAAGCAAAACATAAACCAGGACACAGGCAAAAGAGCACAGCCAAATCCAGACTCAGCAGGGAGAGCTGAGGACAACCGAAAAAGAATAAGACTGATCCAGGTCAGGGGTGGGAAGCAAGGAGCAGCTTCCTTGCTGGGTAAGCATGGCTTATTCAGAGGACTGGAGGATTCTAACCAAGAGGATAAGAGCAACTAAACAATATACTTGCCTCATCATTTTCATAAAAAATTCCCCATACTCATCCTGTAACAGAAATACATGGCTAACAAAACAAAGGCAATTTTTATTCTTGAAGCTGACATTCAAAAAGACAAAAGCTGATTGTTTTTTTTTCTTAAGAACATCAAACTGATGTCACTTCCTGGCCTGCAGTGCTTTGCGTTGGTGTCTCTTTGTAGTGGGAGTCTACAAGTTAAGATCGGGAGTTAACATTAACATCGCAAGGAATGCAGGAGGAAAAAAAATCATGATGCATATTTGTGCCCATTAAGTTAATTCTTCAAAGGAATTAAGATGAAAACAAAATAATGATTGCCAGCCATGCACGAGTAACATTATTGAAGTGTTCTGGATTCTTTTTAAGGGAGCTGGCTCAAATCTGACATAAGCAGTTCACCCCCATGTACATGTTTGTAGTTTCTAGAATGCAATGATCATAGACTGGTTTTGGTTGGAAGGGACCTTAAAGATTATCTGGTTTCAACCCTTCCTTGGTCTATTAGACTAAATTACTCAAAGTCCCATCCAACCTGGCCTTAAATGCTTCCAGGTGTAGGACATCTACAATATCTCTGGAGAACCTGTTCCAGTGCCTCACCACCCTCACAATAAAGAATTTTTTCCTAAGATCTGATCTAAATCTCCTCTCTTTCAGTTTAAAACCATTGCCCCTCATCCTATCACTGCACTCCCTGATAAAGATCCCCTCCCCATCTTTCCTATAGGCCCCCTTTATGTACTGGAAGGCTGCTACAAGATCCCTCTTGAGCCTTCTCTTCTCCAGGCTGAACATCATTAGTCTCCACTTGGATACTGAGCCATTGGTGGCAACTCTTTGAGTGCAACTGTCCAGCCAATTCCTAATCCACCGAGTTGTGCATCCACTAAAACCATGTCTCTCCAAGTTAGAGAGAAGGATGTCATACGGAACAGCGTCAAATGCTTTGCACAGGCCCAAGTCATTTGCTTTTCCCTTTTCCACTGACATTGTAATCCCACTGTAGAAGGCCACAATTTGCCCTTAATGCTGGCTTGTCAACAATCACCTCTTTATATTCCATGTGCCTTAGCTTAGTTCCCAGGAGGACCTGCTCCATGATCTTGCCACGCACAGAGGTGAGACTGACTGGCCTGTAGTTCCCCAGGTCTTCCTTTTTTCCTTTCTAAAAATGTGGGTTATATTTCCCCTTTTCCAGTCAGTGGGAACTTGACTGGACTGCCATGACTTCTCAAATATGACAGACATTGGCTTAGCAACTTTATCTACTGATTCCCTCAGGATCTGAGGATGCATCTCTTCATGTCCCATGAAGTTGTGCACCTTCAGGTTCCTTAGACGGTCTGAAATCTGATGTTCTCCTACAGCAAGCAGTTCTTCATTCTCCCAGTCCCTGCCTCTGTTGCCTTCTGTGACTTGGGCTGTGTATCTGTATCAGCTTCCATTCTGCTCCAGATGAAAACAATGATTAAATTTTGCATTACATTTCTACAAAATTTGTCACCTTCTAACACCATTCATAGCAGTCCTTAAGCAGGCAAATAAATACCTGACAGGTCTGAGGGTATGCCAGTGCGAAAAATAAAGCATTTGTGGTAGTGTAAGCATCATGTTAGGGATAAAAAGATAGAATAGGAACAGCCCTTTTCAGCACTGTTGGTTTGAGTAGATACATGTCCCACTGCTGTGTCTAACTGCTTTGGTGTGTTCTTTCATTTACATTACAAAGGAATGTTTTTGGCAGAAAGTCAGTGCAAGCAGCATTCATTATTCCTTAAAGGGGCTTGAAAATTCAGTATGTTAATATGCCGCAGGCTATCAATGCAGTCAGCCATCCAACAAGATATAAATTAAACCTTGCTCCAGCATCAGTATTTCTGGATGCAGTCCTGAGATTTAATGGGATTGGAGCTCAAATCGTGGGGTGAAAACTAGTGATGGTCGATGTGTTCATGAGACATTTTGGGCCAGGCAGAAAACACTAGGAACTGAACAAAACTTGTGAAAGAAGTCATTGATGGCACACTGGGTGTGAAAACGACAGAAAGTGAGACAAGTGATTCAATCTGACAAAGAAACCCCTAATCCTCAAGAAGAATCCTCAAGTACATGTCTGAAGTCTGTCTCAGAGACAGAAAGGAGAAGTGGGCTTCTCATACAGCTTTGGACATCTACAGCACAAGTGTTTCTACTGGTTGGTCAGAGTCCTCTTACAGTCAGAGGAGAAAACCTGCAACTTTTAGGTCACAAATCATTTAATCCTGACATAGACATTTAAACTAGGCCTGATGAAGTGCCTCTTCCCTTTCCTTATAAAAGGAGAGCACCTGACTTACCTACATGTAGACATCTACACTGAAGATGTCTAAAGTCATCCCAAGAGAGATCCATCTTCAGTACCTAGACACATTTTAATTTACCAGCTGAGCTTGTTCTGCTTGGCCATCTGATGAATGACTGACAAACTCAGCTGGTTTAGAGGACTCCTGCAAAGCGTGGTCCTGCCAGGAGGGCAGCTCCACACTGGAGTGGTGTCACATAAAAGTCACAGCACGACTTTCAGCACCCAAGTTTGCTGCAATAAAGTAGCTGGTAAGTCTCCACAGATATGCTCTATGGGAAATGCAGAAAGAGGGAGACTGACACAGCAAGAGATTAAGAACTATAATCTGACTTTAGTGCATTGAGGCTGCATCTATATTAGTTTTTTTTAGTCTGGGTCATAAGACAGCTTTCAAAGCTAAGTTCCCAATCTTTCCAGTGGGCTTTGGTTCATGTAATTCATTCATACAGTCTTAGAGAACACCTCCAGATGCAATGGGCATTCAGTGCAAGGGACTAGATTAGGCCTATTCTGAAGAAAAAAACCCCATCTCTAACATTTTTGTAGCATGGTTGTCAGGTCCTCAGCACTAATTGTTTTGCTCTTCAGGTCTGCCATTGGTTTGCGCTACCTGCTAACATAATGCAAAGTGAATAGTGCCCTGGAAGAGTCCCTTGCTCCCTTAACCATTGGAGGAGTTTAGCAAGATGAGATAGCTATGGTAGCATACTCAAAAATGAACAAAACAATAGCCACCAAACAGACTGTGGGCTGTTTTTACAAAATCCACTAATTAAACAAACATCCATTAACCAAAGGCAGAAACAAGTCCTGCACAAGCATGAGGTAATGAATTAACTGAGGATGCAAAATACCTGCTGATTACTGATTACTCTTCTGAGCCTACAGAGTTACTATATTTGTCTGACATGGCTAGTAAATTCAAAATAAAGCTACCCAGGGCATTTTATTTATGGCAGTACAGTGGCAGGACTTCTTCTAAGCATAAATTGTAGTAAACTAACCATGACATTATTAACTACCAGTTAACGTGGCTGCAGAAGAACAAGGCAAACTGCAAAACAAAGCTTGAAGACCACTGCTAACACTACCAACTTAGCTGAGTGCACCAGCTACCTCAGTGAGAACATGACACACCTGATAATAAAGTATTATTATCTCCACCAGAGTCCCAATACAAAAGAAAATATTTCAGGTTAAATCTTTTGATTATGAGATGGTACAAGATGCTGATGAGAAATACCACTAACGAGCTTTACTAAGATGGCCTGAAGCATACTGAAATCAGCTTAAAGACAGTCCTGAACTTATATTGATTTTGGATCAACCCTTGAAAAGGGAGGTGCCACTCTTCATTCTTCCCGCAGAACAGCTCCTTGAGAAGAGGAGGAAGGTATAACTGCTGCTGTCTTCGTAAAGTAGTTCTCCAGAGACTGGGAAGGCAGTGATGTAAGGGCCAAATACCAGACTAGGCTCAAGGCCAGTGCCTTTATCATAGGTTTCCCAGGCAAGGCAAACTAAAGTGATAAATAATGCAGAAAACAGTAAAAGCCCTGGAATTCAATGAACAGCAAGAAAGGGAGCAAGTAACTGAGCAGGTAATGGAGCAAACGTGCCATCACCCACGGGATCGTTGGTTGGACTTGACGATCCAGTGGGTCTCTTCCAACCTGGTTATTCTGTGATTCTGTGATTCTGTGATCATCGGGACCAGCATCAGCAAGTACCGGACTGCTAAGAAATAGCTAAATAGCTGTAACAGTTGTAGACTTAGTCTAGCACACTCCAATCAAATCTGTCATTATCTTGAACCCCACGTCAAGTGCCAAAAAGGACTGTGGTGGGTTGACCCTGGCCAGCAGCTAAGCTTCCACATAGATGCTTGCTCACTTCCTACCTCCAATGGGACAGAGGAAGAAAATGGAAAAACAAAACTGATACAAGTCATGAGTTGAGATAAAGACAGTTTAATAGGTAAAGGAAAAAGTAAAAAACAAGTGAACCAAAAGAAGTCTCTCATCATCTGCTCTAGGAAGACTGACGCCCAGCCAGTCTCTGAACATTGGCCACCTAAGAAGCCACCCCTTGTCTCTTCTTCTTCTGCCTCAGGTTTTATTGCTGATCATGATGCTATGTGGTGTGGAACATCCCTTTAGCCAATTTGTTTCAGCTGTCCCAGCTGTGTCCCTTCCCAGCTGCTTGTGTGCCCCCAGCTTACTCACTAGGGGACAGGGTAGGAAAAAGAGCAATCCTTGATGCTGTGCCAGCACCGCTCATCAACGGCTCCTGGTGTGTTACCAACATGGCTTTAGCCACAAATCTAAAACACAGCAGCATGTGGGCTGCAATGAATTACTTAAATTCCATCACAGCCAGATCTCTACACCTTGGAGCTACAAGAATTATTTCATATGATATTATTTACAAGCATCTTCATTGCTTCACAAGCTTTAAGGTCTTCCTCATGCAATGTATTTGCCTACTTTCAGAGGAGCTACAAAATCCTTCATCCTTCCTGTAAACAAATGGACACTTTGATTCTCAGGAAGAAAAAATGACATACTTTGCATACTTTGTTCTTTAGTAGTTCTGACCAAAAAAAAATAATTTCCATAGTTCCTTTTTTAAGACCAGTAAATTGTTTCAAGCCTTCATAGTTCAATCTGGCCATGTGGTTAAAATTAAGTTTTCCTGAGAAGGCTACTCCAAATGAAGTGTTAATGAACCAAATTATCAAAATAACTTTTACTTAAAAGAAAATCAACAATCTTCTTGCAGTATATTGGAACAAGGATATCTTGTTATTTATTTGCTCTGTAAAACAGGTGTATTAAGGAAAAAATTATCTGTAGAATGTCTTTAACTCTACACCCATAAAATTCAAAATTTGCTGCACTGGTTTTCTGAGACAACATAAAACCACTAGAAAGGCTAAATGTAATGTTCTACAAGGAAAAACATTTTCATTTTTGCATACTATATACAAAACTAGAGGGCCACAATTCTTCTCATAATAGCTAATGTTCTTTAAAAACAGCATTTTAAAACCAACCTCTCTGATCTTTTTTCAAAAGTATTCCTATTTTCACTTGAATAAAATGAAGCATTAATACAACTGTAGCTTTTCTGCATGGCAACAAAACAACACAGACAGTTCTGGTCCTCTGTGGGTGTCTCTGCCTATACCACGGTTTCACACAGTGATGTAATGCTGCTTCTTCATTCTCTAACCCTTCCCATTCAGTTGCAAAGCAGATGTACATTAAAATAACCAAGAATTCTTCTGCTGAAAGCATTTACTTCCTCCAGGAATGGAGACGGCTAGCAAAGCTAAGTGATACAACAATTTAGAGGCAATCATACAGCTTCAGCACTGAACAAAATGTTATATCCTTCCTCATGCCTACCTTTCATAACGGGAGCATCACTCCCAGTCTCCTTGCACATTAACCTCTTATTGCTAGTATTAAACTAACATCCACTGGTCACAATGAAAGACTTATAGAATTACAGAATTACCAGGTTGGAAAATACCCACCAGATCATTGAGTCCAACCATTCCTATCAGCCACTACACCATGTCCCTCAGCACCTCATCCACCCGTCTTTTAAACGCCTCCAAGACTGGTAACTCAACCCACTCCCTGGGCAGCCTCTGCCAGTGTCTGATGACCCTTTATGGGAAAAAAAAAATTCCTGTCATCCAGTCTGAACATCCCCTGGCAGAGCTTGAGGCCATTCCCCCCTGTCCTGTCCCCCATCACTTGGGAGAAGAGGCCAGCACCCTCCTCTCCACAACCTCCCTTCAGGTAGTTATAGAGAGCAGTAAGGTCTCCTCTCAGCCTCCTCTTCTCCAGGCTAAACACCCCCAGCTCTCTCATCAGCTCCTCATAAGGCCTGTTCTCCAGCCCCATCATCAGCTTTGTTGCTCTTCTCTGGACTCGCTCCAGAGCCTCAACATCCTTCTTGTGGTGAGGGGCCCAGAACTGAACACAGGATTCGAGGTGTGGTCTCACCAGTGCCGAGTACAGAGGGAGAATAACCTCCCTGGACCTGCTGGTCATGCCATTTCTGATACAAGCCAGGATGCCATTGGCCTTCTTGGCCACCTGGGCACGCTGCTGGCTCATGTTCAGTCGCTGTCAACCAACACCCCCAGGTCCTTCTCCTCCAGACAGCTTTCCAGCCATTCTTCTCCCAGTCTGTAGCTCTGCACAGGGTTGTTGTGCCCCAAGTGCAGGACCCGGCCTTTGGCCTTGTTAAACCTCATGCCCTTGGACTCAGCCCAGCGGTCCAGCCTGTTCAGATCCCTTTGGAGCCTCTCTGCTCTCCAGCAGATCCACACTTCCTCCCAGCTTTGTGTCACCTGCAAACTTGCTAGGGGTGCACTGTGCCCTTATCGTGCTGTGCCCCCACACAAAGCCATGGTAAGCTACTTCCCCGACCCTGAGCAACTCACTTGGGATCTCAGCTCATGTAAGCACTGCTGTGAAAGTCATATAGCGTATGGCAGCACAGTAGCTAGTTTCCCTGCAAAACTAGCTCTAAATTAAGACAAAACGTGACCAACTGATGCGAAAATTGAACACAGAGAGTGTAAGAGGCTGGATAAGAAGTGTAACACTGAGAAAGTTGCGTGGGTTCACTTTGGTGGGCTGCAAGCAAAATGTGCAGGACTCAGGGCTGGATGACGTGGTTTCTTGACCCTAGGGTGCACCTCAAGCTCCTGTCAGGCATCAGCAAAGGTCTGTGAGGTTTCATTGCCCAGCTCTTCTACAACACATGAAATACACACACAGCAGCACCAAAGCCCTGCCCTGAGGACACAGACTAGAGAGCCTGGATGCAGAGCTGACCTCTGCTTCTCCAGCTGCAGGTGCATTTTCTTGCTGCCAAGGTAGAAGATTTCCACCCAGATTGACACCAGCTCAGGCTACAGAAATGCCCACACAACTGTCCCTTGATGGGTAGCTCCTGCTGTACCTATTCCCTGCAAGCTGAGTCACCAAGTACAAAGTGCAAAGACAGTGCTCAGTTGATGTGAAATGCATGACAAGGCATTCAAAACAAGCATGCAGCATTGACAAGACATCATGGTAAATGCCATGGTAACCTAAAGGATTTAACTGAGAAAATGCTGTGTAGGATCTCTGCCTGCTTCACCCACCTAGCAAAAATCAGCTTTCTTCTACTCCCATATTGAATTTTTTGTCCCTAATGTGATGTTACCTCCACATGTATCTAGGCTAAACATTCCTCCAACAACAGGCAAGAACTAGTTATGTAGCCATTCTTTCAGCTGCTGCTCTGACACCAACAGTTCAGGTTACCCAAATGAAGATGCACACCATGCTCATGGGCTCTGAGCAGGCTTTTCAGTGTTAGACAGCAGGGAAAATGTGATTCAGTTGCCTGAACTCAGGTGTCCACTAACATCTGAGATGTCCAGGTGAATCAGAGACATACAGTATAGCAAGATATAACACATGGCTTCTGCTGGATCTACATCCTAGAAGGACACCTGAGGACATCTCAGCTGGCACATTCTTTTGCATGGAAAATTTAAGAGACAACACAGGATGGGACTTGGGTTGTAAATTTAAGCATTAAGTCTTTAAATGTTCATTTTTGTGCTCTGTCTCCAAGTTCCACAACAGTCAGTAGGAAATCTTATCAACAAGGTTTATTGTAGTTAATGACAACCTAACCAAAGCAGCTCAGGAAACCCCAAAATGATTGCATAGAATAGATTTCATGGAATCAGAAGGCTGCAGGCTGGTTGAGTCACCATTCCTGGAGGTATTAAAACTATGGGTAGATGAGGTGCTCAGGGACATAGTTTAGTGGTGTTAAGTTAAGGGCTGGACTCTATGATCTCAAATTATTTTTCCCAATCAAATGATTCTGTTTTCTATGATTTAGGTTGGAAAAGACCTTTAAGATCATTGAGTCCAGCCCTTAATCTAACACACCACTAAACGATGTCCTTAAGTGCCACATCTACATGTCTTTTAAATCCTCCAGGGATGGTGACTCAACCACTTTGCCGGGCAAGGCTTGACAACCATTGAGGTGAAGAAATTTTTGCCAGCCTAAACCTGCCCTGGCACAGCTTGGGGCCATTTCATCTAGTCTTATTGCTTGTTACCTGGGAGAAGAGAACATGCACCTCACTACAACCTCCTTTCAGGTAGTTGTAAAGAGTGATAAAGTCTCCCCTTAGTTTCCTTTTGCCCAGACTAAACAACTCAAATTCCCTCAGCTGCTCCCCATAAGACTTGAGCTGCAGACACTTCAACAGCTTCATTGTTCTTCCCTAGACACGCTCCAGGACCTCAATGTCTTTCTTGCAGTGAGGGGCTCAAAACTGAACACAATATTTGAGACGTGGCCTCACCAGTGCCTCATTGCAGAGTAGACACGACAGCTAGTTAGCTGAGGCTCTCTACTCTCCCTAGAATGGGAGTATACATCAGCAGCAAGGCCGTAGACACCTACACCAAGGCCTCAGTCTCAAGCAGGATCCTTCTCACCTCACCAGAGCAGTTTTGATGACTATGTTCTATAAGACAAAATAAACCGCAAAAGCATCATTGCCTAGTTTTCACTTCTGTGGTAATGCATTGGTTTGGTGGTGGGTTGTGGCGAGTTATTCACACAAAGGCCACGTTGCAAAGAGTTTCCTCCCTGTCAAAGGAAACTGAAACAAAAAGCCTTTCATTACTTCTTGGACACATTACAAAATGTTCATCCTTTTCTTCTATAACAGCACAATGACAGTCAAGTTTATGTTGCGTATCTCCATTGAAATGATCTAAAGTCATAAAGCCTCAAAAATTCAACTTTAGTTAGACAGTTGCTAAGCTAGGACAGGCATCATCCTGACCCAGGCTGACTATATTCCCCCATGCATCTATATCCATCTTCTGTTTTCCTTCCATTGTGCCAAAATTATCCATCACTTGGGGCAAGTGAATAACTTATTTTGTGGCTGTTCAGGACTAAGAAATAGGTGCTACGAGAATACAAATCATCAGTATCCCAGTGCCTGTTATTTATTCTCCCCTGCTAGCTTGCCTCTGTTGTCAGAGACCTGAAACCCTTGCACCTTTTTTGTGAAGTATGTGCTTTTCCTAACACTTGCACATCCAATAACTAGTGAAAACAATCCAGCATAATCAATCTTTTAAGCTTTACTATTGAGCAGCAACACATTCAGCAGGAACCAGGATCACTGCTTATTTTCTTCAGATTCACAATGAGTGTGATGGGTGTAGTTGTCAACCAAAAGGAGCAAAGAGGTGACAGGTATGCAAAGGGAGAGGTGAGCATGGAGCAAACCAGGGGCAGGTTTTATTTATGGGCAGAGCCCAGGAAACAAACTGCAGCCAGTAGAAGAAACTGGACTTCCATTGTAGAAACTTTCTAATGGTATTTGTAATTACATCAGTAGATCTACAAGAAGGAATCTCTGAAAAATCTGTGCTCCCACTAAGGAAAGTGCAGTAGCTATGGTTACCAAGCAAACAGGGAGAGAAGGTAAAGCTGAACCACAACCCTGGGCACTGCACAACATTTTAAACACCAAAAGCTTAGTTTCAGCTTCCCAAAATACAGCTATGAGAACAGCCACCAACATTCCCCATTACAGTATGTGTGTGTGTGTATGTGTATACATATATTTAGACATAAATTTTATTTTTATATATATGGAGACACACATACAGATCTGTAGTAGGATGAGGGGATGACAAAGAGAACAAAAAATGTAGTCGGCTTTTAAACCATCATGCAACTATGATGTCACGTACTTATAGACAACAATCTAGTAAGCTTGGTTAGACAGCCCTGGGCCAGCACCATGGGACCTTCCCCAAGGAACTTCTATTGCCACAAAGAGGAAGCAGGTGTCTTCATTTGCCCCCAAGGATTTCTCAAGAGGCACAAGCAGTTCCCTATAAGGGAACTAAGCCTGCAAGAGACATAGTGCAACACTTCTAGAAAAGTTCCAATTAACATTAAGGCTTATGAGCCTAAGTACTACTGGAGTGCAGCAGCAGCAATGTGGAACTTGGCAAATGCCATAAGCCTCCTTGAGAAACTGGGTAAATATTTAAGCAATTAATCCACATTCAATTTCACATAGTTATTGAGCTCATTAACCCGCATTTTCGAAATGGAGTGGGGATATTTTAGGTGGCAGTAGCACTGCCTGTATGGTGGATGTTGTAAGGGAGAGTTCACTTACTGCACATTTTCCCAAGCCCTTCACACCTCCAGTCACCAACAGCCTGGCCACATTGACTCCGGGCAGTGATCTGGACCTGGGTATGGCCAAATAGCTGCCTTCATGTCCTTGATGGTCTAAAAGCCTTGATGTCTTAAAGCCATACCTATGCCACCCAGAAAGAATCCTCTCCTAACTGGCCATGAAAAACAGCCCGTTCTACCTCCTTCCCACAGCACTGTCTCACAGACAGCTCCCAGATGCTTGAAGCAGGACAGTGCCTGGAACACCATCAGACAAAGCACTCGGGATGCTTTTGTTCCTGGGCTGTCTGCCTGGCTGTGTCCTAGTGCACACTTGCAGTCTAATCACGGTTTCTTTAGCACACCGTGTAGGTATCCATGCTGAAGCCTGCCGTTCAAATTAGTCATCCATCTTTCATCTTCCATCACAAGACAGAAGCAGGCACCATCATTTCTCTCTTCTCAGGTACCTCCTTCAAAACCTTTTCAAGGTGTTTAAATCACTAAGCTAGGTTTCTGGATTCCCTCTGTAGACTAGCTAAGAGTTTGATCTCTAAAGTTAGGTGAACTGAATCCCATACCTTAATAAATAGTTTCCTAAAGATGGAGTGGACTGCTACTAGTTTGTACCCATGAATCTCTTCTCCAAAAAGACAACACGACAGCAGTGGCTGTTTGGTAGCAAATAGAGTAGGAGCCTCTGCCTCAACACCAGCTTCTAGATGAAACAGCGTCTAATACCACTGAGACAGTCTAGAATAAATCTGAGCTGTCAAGGTAGGTCTGGCAGATAGGGCACAAGACTTTTGTGAGACTGGTGTCCTTTTGGAGCAGTAGTTGAAAATCAGGAATTTATCTTGGCTAGCACCAGACATCTAACCACATCTGCCCGAGAGCTGTGTGACCTACCTGTAAAGCCAAGGCACGCATAGTCAAAAGACTGGAGACTGAGTCAGCACCACCCACAACAGAAATCATTGCAACCAGGGCCCCCACGCAAGGCTGGTAGAGAGGACATGAGATGAAACATAAATCCAGAGCCTTCTGGAGCAGCAGCTGGAGGCCTGCTAGGACATCTAGTAGACAACTGGACACTTGTGCTTGGGAAATTGAACTAAGCTCATAGATTCTTGTTGCTTCTGTGGGTTGTTACTGGAAAGTCAATGCATTTTACAAGAAATTAAAACCTGTATCAGCTTTCATCCACCTGTTTCCAAGAACTGGCAAAATTGTCTTCTATTTTTTTTCTCAAATAAAGTATTTCTAGTCATTAGAGGTGGTCTTCAGTGAAGTTACGTCTACAAAGGGCTGGCTAGTGTAACACTCCAGTTACGATACACCAATGCCTTTTTAGACCAGAAGCAAGAATCCAGACAGGGCCAGGGCAGCAAGAGACTATGCAGGAAAACCAAACCATATTCACCTCATGGGCAAGATGCACATTGCTTTTATATTTATTTTAAAGACATAAGGCTTAAATTGCTTCCATCTTGAAAGATAAGACAATATACACTCAGTTTTAGGGCAGTAGGTTTTCAGAGAGACCTTCAGTTTCTAGCTTCTTTCAGCATGACCACAGGCTGAACTCAGTTGTAATGAAAACAAAATTATGGGAATTCAAACCCCATTTATTTCCAACAATGAAAAAAAACCAAGGCTTCCTTTATTCAAAACAGTACACCAACCTCCTGCAGTCATAAGAGAAACTTTATTCTATGCTATAAGTAATAGCAAATCAAACTGAAGACTTAAGAAAATAATTCAGAGTAAGAAACAATACCACAGACACTGGTAAGAAGTTTCTTCTTAACAAACACAGCCCAAGCAAAATGAATCACAGAAACTCTCTCATCTTGAGAAATTTATGCATCCTATAATCCCCAAAGGGAACAATCACATCTAAAAAATCTTTAGACCAAAATTAGAAAGTAACAATAAAGGTGACAGAACTGCCTGAAATACATATTTTATCAGAGACTTATTAGAAAGTCTGCATAAAGTGCCTCTTACTCATACTCATCATGTATCTATTGGCAGTAAATCTAAGCAACCCTAGTTTTATATACCTCTATAGACTATTTTATTGCTTATTTGCTTAGTAAATTTAAACTAGGTATATTGGCAATGTGTCTAGGGTATCACCGGCAAAAGGTAACTTCCCATCACTCATTATAAGCTTGATTTAAAGTACCCAGTGCTTGGAGCCAAAGACATGAGTTTGCAAAGCTCGACTTATTGGTCAAACCATTAAAAAGATCCATCTCCAGAGTAATTTTTAGTCTTGGTGCAGTCATCTCAGTAACTGCCTTGAAGTACATGCAGAAGTTTTAACCAGTGGTAGTCAAGATCTCAGAGAAGGAGCAGTGATAAACCTGCAGTTTTCAGCATTTCCATCAGAGTATCTGTGAATCTGAGCTAATCAGAAGATCTATATATACTGCCAGGGAACGACTTAGCAATACCATGTGTAAAAATTATAGTGAATGAATCAAATGGGCAGTGATGTATGCTTGAGCTAATGGCTAATTTCTGTCATATTCTAGTCATTACATCTTTGTTACCTTCTATGACTTTTCCAGGAGAAAGTACCCACTAAAAAGCTTACTATGGGATACCATTTGGTATACAAATTTCAAGTAAGAGGCTTTGCAAATATATTCAGCAAATTACATTTTTCAGTTACTAGCAATTCAAATAAATGCTTTAGAAGTTAAGAATCTCTAAATTGCATAATCTCCTGGATCTTCCAGTTCCCTGAGGAAAAAACAGATAAACCTGGACTTCTTCCCAGTCCCACTTGCTAAAGAATGAACAGCATTAAGATTGCCAGAGCAGGATGTGAAGAAACATGCAACACACTCCATGAGGCACCATGAGGTCCCACGTCAGATATCGCAAGAGTTTCCAAGCTATTTCACAGTGTTTTAACAAGGTACAAGGAAAAATTAATTCAGCATTTAAAAATTAAACATTGACGTTCTCATTGTAATTAGCATTAAAACAGGATGAAGAATTTATGTAAAGTCTGACAATAAGCTTTCACGTGCCAGTAACACAGAGTAAGTTATTTTTTAAAGCCAGTTATCATTTCAAATGTTCAAAAACTTATGACAAGGGACTAATTTGTAATATTGGATTATTGGTCTTAGTAAAATGGTCACTATTGTTTCCATAAGCCTAAATTATAGTAAAATCTCAGATGCATTATGCTGGCTGCTTTCAACTATATCTAATGCTGCTTTATGATTTAAAAATACAACTTTGAAAGTAAGGTGACAAGAACTACATTTATTTGGCTTACAGGGAGAATTGAAAAGGAAACAGCTATATAACTACATGAATATTCACAGGAAAAAATAATGCAAAGAAGAGAAATATTTGCAGTGATGTTAGTTGCAGCAGTGTAAAGGGCTAAAGCTATAAATTCCATCAGTTTAAGCTCTGGATCAAGAAAAAGCATTTTTGAAGACACTAAGGTTGGCTGGACAGAGAAGAAACTGTGCTTGCTTTTCTAGTGAATCAATTGATCCCCTTCCTTTCCTAGAGGGAAATTAGAGGTGTTCTTCAACCCCTTCAGGCCTAATTTGCTGGGGTTTGCAATTTGATTCTCAAAGAGAAATATTTGTCACTTGTTATCTGCTGATGAGTCACTAAAAATATGTAAATTGTTAAAAGATTACAGGTCTACAAACTCAGGAGCTTCTCTCTTCTGGTTTCACTACTTCATGGGTGACATTAACCAAAGGAGTGGAGATCTTGGCTTCTAGTAACTTGCAGGAAGGTATGTAGACAGACAAGGAAGACAACAAAACAACTGTATTACTTACCAACTCATTTGCGCAGTGAAGGATGCTGAACCTACATGAGAGAAAGTGTATGGTATCCCACACATCAGAGGTCTTCAGGTACTACTGTAGAGGAGGCTTTGAGGAAACAGATGAACACTGGACGTGACTATCAACTCAGATCCTAGGTGGTGAGGAAGTATCCAAGATGGCAAGATATCCTGACGAACTAAGCTTTAGCTTATACAGAAACATCTGCAGTTAGTCCTCAGGGTGTTTGTTTTCATTACATGAGTGAGATAAATAGGAATGTGTCTGTATATATGGCTAAAAATTAATAAATGAGTCATTCTCTCATAAAAAGAACCCGGCAAAATCTGTTGCTGTTATTACCCTCAGAAAAATCCATGTCGTTCCTGTCCCCGAAACAACTGCCACCCTGCCCTCTACCATCCCAAAAGGCTTGCATTTATGGACAAGTAAATGCTGCAAAAGATGTCCTAAAATGAACTGCAAGCACAAAGGCTTGGCTTCTCTGGCTGGTTAGAAAAAGCTGTAACATCCACACACCTCCCTCTCAAGATACATGAAGAGACCAATGCAGCCCTGTACAAGACAGGGCAAGAAGCTCTGCACATTTCCCAATGAAATGAACAGACAAATTCTCAGACTCGTGAAGGAAAAAAGAGTTCATGTTTGCTGGAAATAAATAAGTTATATACACAAAAATAGAGGTGAAAAAACTCTTAAACTAGAGAACAGTCAGCAGGCTTTAAAGTATGCTGGACTGTTTCTAACATGGATAAAATTAATCCATTTGTTTTGCCTGAATACTATATTACTAGAGCGTCCATGGAAAAAAGAAACCAGAAAATATTGTACACATACTTGTTTAATTTCCCCTCCTCTTTTCTGAGAGTCTCCTGATTTCAGGTTCAGAAGGTTTAAATAAGTATGTGAGGGAAAAGAGAAAGGAAAAGAGAAAGGAAAAGAGAAAGGAAAAGAGAAAGGAAAAGAGAAAGGAAAAGAGAAAGGAAAAGAGAAAGGAAAAGAGAAAGGAAAAGAGAAAGGAAAAGAGAAAGGAAAAGAGAAAGGAAAAGAGAAAGGAAAAGAGAAAGGAAAAGAGAAAGGAAAAGAGAAAGGAAAAGAGAAAGGAAAAGAGAAAGGAAAAGAGAAAGGAAAAGAGAAAGGAAAAGAGAAAGGAAAAGAGAAAGGAAAAGAGAAAGGAAAAGAGAAAGGAAAAGAGAAAGGAAAAGAGTTTGACTTTAGGAAAAGAGTTTGACTTTAGTTGTGGTCAGATTCCTGCAGAGCAGCTGGCACAGACTGTTGTTGTTGGCAAGGGGGTTTATTTTGTTTTGTTTGTTTGTTGTTTGCTTTTTGGTCTTAAAAAAAAAAGTTTTTAGGATGACATCTCCCCACCCCACCTCCCCCCTGCTGCTGGAGGTTAGCACTTGACACCAGTCGCCTGGCAGCACATTTACAGACATGCCTTATCCTTGTGCTCCCTTCACCTTCTCACACAGGCATCCAGATCCATCATAAATACCACTGAAGGCTGCTTAAAAGATAAGGCTTTATGAAGTCTGCTGTGCGAGCGGAGTGGCTGGCAGTGGTTACCTCCAGCAGCACTGGTGACAACCGACAAACAACCAGACTGCTGACTTGGATCACCAGACCCCATGGTCCTAGCACAAGTCTATATTAGTTTCAGAAATTAGACTTGGAACCTCATGCAATTAATTAGTCAAGCTTCTGTACATGGACAGAGATAAAATCTACAATGAGCATCTGGGGATTTTACGCTCCTCTTCTCCTGCTTCCTGAACTTTCCCAAGCATGAATTTTTGCTTGGGTTTTTTTGTTTGTTTCTTAAAGAATTTGTGCTTGCCAGTAAGCATAGATGAGGACTGCGCAGCAAATTGATGCCTGTTCACAGGAGAGAAAAGCAGGGCTCAATCAATAAAAAATGTTCTGTTTCTCTACCTATGTTATTTAATATTTGTTCCGAACGGTGACCTCTGAACAAGGAGAAAAAAATTCCCAAATATCTTTCTTAATGGAGACAGTCAAAATACAGTTAAAATGGTAGTTAAGGTAGATTAATACGCTTACACTAAGCAGTAAATCAGTTTATATTAAAAATTCGCTCCAAGTCTCTGTTCTGCATTTTATGATGGCTAGATCACAACTGCACACAGTAACAGCAAACAAAGCTTAAGTTCTACATATTCTCTGAAGACTTTGGAGGTCAAAAATTCCAGCATCATCCAGCTTTTTCAGGTGCATGCTTGGAAGCTCATTAGAATTTCCAGGAATTCACTAATTTCCATGGACTTTGGGTTAGGCTAAGACTACCTTGGCCAGGATGTAACATCAAATGACTTGGCTTCCATCGCAATCTTACAATAAGTACCAGAATCAAGGATTTGCGTCTAAAGCCACATATATTTCTGCAGCAAATGACAGGAATTGCTCCCACAGGAAGATGCTACTTCCAAGTTGCCTTATCAAGAAATATTCCCTGCCTTTGGCATAATTGTTCAGTAATATGCATTTTGTATATGGAATTAAACAGAAATGCTGACAGGCCAGCTTTTATGGCTGCTGACACAAACTTTCTGAGCATAGTTGTGTAAGATCTGCTGACACAAACCTTCTCCTTGAGAACAGCTGCGATTGCCTGATGCATTGGGGAGGGGATGGGGGAAGGAGGGTCTTTTCTTTCTTTTTCTGCCTCCTCCAGACAACTCCAAAGTGCTGCCTGTGCTGATAGGGCTGAAGTATCTCCTAACACCTGGTTATGCTACAGATGCAAACATAGAAAAGACAAAGTCAGTTCTCCTCCCAGCTTCATCCTCCACTTGTCTTTTGGATTATTTAATAATCCCACGCTCAGCAGTATTTGGGTAAGATGGACAGCTACCAAAAGTGCTCCAGTCAGAGCTGAAGACAGCATTATGCCTACTCTCCTAAACCAATAAGCACTTGCAAAAGGCAAAATTCCCACAGAGTCAGATGCAAGACACCATTCGCTTGGAGGTTAGTTAGCACGTTCACGGCAGACAAGTGGAGCTAGAGGGTAAGGCAGCAGCTTCTCAGGCTTTTCAGGTCACAGCTAGTGTTTAAGTCTTTTAGAAGATACTCAAAGAGCCTCCCATCCCCCTTTTCAGCACAGATAATTAAGAGCTTATGTCTCCTCTTCATCAGCTAAGTGCTTAAGGGTTTGCTTAAAAGCGTTTTGTTGATTTAGGGCCTCAGTAACTTGTCTGCAAGGACCTGAATGCCCACAACTTTTTGAAAGGAAAAGCCCATTTGAGTCTTGAAGGAATCCACGTTCCTTGCAAAGTCTTTCCTAACAGTTGTGACAACAGAAACCTCGTTGCTTAATGTAGATAACCTACAGCAATTACTGCCAAGTCATGCCTGGGTTGACACAGTAGGTATTTTGAAACTGGGGTTGTGAATGCTCATTTATTGGTGCTACAATTGCTTTAACATAGAAAGTCAGAAGATTAACCTTGAACTAACCACTCTGTTACTTAGAAGAATTTCAAGCTCATAGATTTTGTCAGTAGAGCTGGTCATTTCCTCAGTGTGACCATACACAGGTGTGAAGGCTTTCAGGGCAGCACCAACCAGAACAGTTTCATTGTTTACCCTGAGCAAAAACTTGGAGCTCTTGAAGAGCAATTAAGAGAGCCAAACCAACACCTTTGCACAACCACAGGTTACAGTTTAAAAAAAAAACAGTACTTGTCCTGTAAGATGCAGTAAGACCAGGGTGCTAACCCTGAGTGAACTGTGCTTTCCCAGTGGTTGTAATTGAAGTTGTGTGTCAGCAGACATCAGGCACACACTCAGAAATGCTTTTTTCCCGTTCATGTCATAAAGATCATTAGACCTTGAATAACACAGTACTTGTCCAGTGAAAACACCCTCTGTTGCAAACAGAAATCAATGCAGCCTCGTTGCATTTGGCTGGATGCAGGGAGAAAGCCTGGCAGACACATGAATGACTGCAGAGACAGACAAGCCAGTACACTGGGCTTTGTTGTAATGCAAGTTAAGAAGCCTTGCCTGTACCTGATCTTTTCTTGTAAGAACTACGGAAAGTGAAGCTATCTACAGCTCCCCAGCACACTGACTTTATTGCCCAATTACATGCAGAAATTTTGACTGAAAAAATATATCTTAAATGTCAGCAAAATGAAATGTGAAAGAACCTATCCCAGGTTTTAGAGATGTCTGCAATCTTTCTTCAAATGAAAGATTTCCTTTTTCTGCACCAAAGGAATGATTTGGCTTCTCTTCTCATCCTTAAAAAGCCATCTCAGATGGTAAAATGTTACCATCTTCTCCTTTGCTGTCTTTCCTCAAAGATTTCCTCTAGAATATAGCAGGACAGAGAAGGCGGCACTAGTGGAGTGATAAATTGAAGAGTGATAAATTGAAGAGATAAAGATGCAAACATAGGTGCTCTCTGTCAACTGTGCAGCGTGGTACTAGAGGTCTGTCTGAAAATACTAACACCAGTTTTGTGCTTCTGCTAGGTTTAAAGGCCATACCTCTCCCACCTCCAGAAACAGGGGCCATGACAGGTGAAAAAAAGCCCCAAAAGTAAATGTTTCCGAAGTCTATGTACTGATCAGTAGTGCGACTGAGGTACCCAGACACTGGCATATCAAGAAGAATTTTACAAAAACAAGTCCTGTCTTTTCTGCAAGCTGTTGTAAACATCTCTGTCTCAAAACTCTCCAAAAATAGGCCAAATCTGCTATAATTCTTGGACTAGTTAGCTGCAAAAATATTTCCCACTGCCTTAACTAGCTATCGCCTAAATCCCAAATGAGCAGGGAGACAGAGTACAGCATTCACCTTGATTTAAAGCAGAAAAAAGCACTTTTCCTGTCCCAAACCAGAAAATAACAGTCAGAACACGGGACTTATTAAGCTATTATTAAGTTATTACGTTTTTACCCATTAAGACCCAATCTTTATTACTAGATCATTACCTCAAATGATTCCCAGTGTCTCTCCAAGGCAGCATTAGACAGTCATCTCACATATTTGAGCTGGAGGCCATGTCCCTTGGCTGCACGGTGGGTGATGGCAGGGCAGGCTGGCCCAGCTGCTGTGGATCAGTGTCCATCCAGCTGATAGACCTCACAGGAGACTGAGGAAACCATTTTATTTCTTTTAATTCTGCAGGTAGGGATTTTTAGATTGATTTTGGCTGGACAGAGAACAGATAGTTGGGGGTGAATAGCAAGTTTGCGTCATACTAAACCAGCAGCAGTGCTGAAGATTGTTTATTATTACTGTTTTTTCAATGTTCCAAAGGCAGCAGGGGGTGCTCACGCCTCTGTCAGACCTGCAGCCTGTAGTCACAAAACAATTCCCAAGCATAAATCCATGTGAACAAATTTATTTTCTACTCCATTCTCATAGTCCTGCCTTTGATCCCCTTGCATCAGCCACCACAGGGACCAGCACAAGCACACAGAGCTCCCATTTTGTATCGCAGCACTCGATGAACCTACAGACACCACAGAGTTACCTCTAAAATGCTGGACTGATGGGGAGGACCAGTCCTTCCTTCACCACAGGAGAAGACCATGCAATAGTACTTCCAATAGGTAGAGGGTCTGTTCCATACAATTAAATGTTCTGTTTCTGACAGCTGGACACAGGACTGTTTCAAGCTAAAGGTCTATAAAGTCCCATCTTCATAAAAGGTTCAACTGTGCACTCCTGCTACAGTTCTTCCAGTTTCTCTCTCAAGCCCACACTGGCAGAGCAGTCTTATGTTTTGCTGCCTTTTAATTACATATACACACACACATCACCCATCTTTTGCACTTTATGCCCTTGCGCATGATCTCATCCCATCTCCTCTCCTGTGAAATCAGCTCCTGGGCCTGTACATTAAGTAGCAAGCTCTGTCCTTACCCAGGTCTGCTCTTCTCATTGTTTTCCAAGACTCTTTACTCAAGCCGTCCTCAGGTTGCTTCTGCTAAGCCTTTCTGCAGCCCTGTTTTTGGTCTCCCTATGCCGGCAACCACAGAATCATAAAGATTGGAAAAGACCTCCAAGATAATGAAGTCCAACCATCAACATAATACCAACATGCTTACTAAACCATGTCCTTAAGTGTCACATCTACACATTTTTGAAAGCCTCCAGGGATGATGACTCCACCAGTCCCCTGGGGAGCCTCTTCCAGTGCTTCACCACACTTTCAGTAACAAAACTTTTCCCAATATCCAACCTAAAATCCCCTTCCCAACATAACTTGAGGGCAAAATCATAGCGACTTTAGCCCCTCTTGAACTTCCCAGAGCAGCTCCCACCTCCTCAGTTAAATTTCTCTCAATTCCATAGCTACAAAATGTGAGATGTGGGAAAAAGATCAGCTGAGTGTCGGTACTAGATTCCTTTTAGTGGGATCAAGCAAGCTCATCAAGAGGGACGAGGAGCAGGAGCTAGTGGTGAAAGGCAAAGTAAGAAGGCTTTACCCCTGTCTGCTGAATAGTGATCTCCACGACTGTCAGCATCAGCAGGGATTAAGTTGGGCTTTTCGAAAAAAATTGTCACTTTCTTCTCTGTGTATGACCAGCTCTTGATTGACTCTCTTTTCTCCACCTCCCTTCTCCACAAGAAAATTGTATCTCAAACATAATTGGATGTTTTGATATCTAAGAAATGAGAGATTAATTGATTTGGAAATACACTCTCGAGCAGCCTGAATGTCAAGGTCTTCAAAGCCTAAAACAACTGTCTTTTCCATGAACCAGCAGTGGAGTAAAGCTGGTTAAAATATGAGAACACGTGAAATTGGGAGGTACACATGGAGGTTGGGGCACAGTTTTGGGTTAGTTAAAGTTGTCAAGATTTCAACACTTGCTTTCTTTTTGTAATTGGGTAGAAGAGAGAAGTGTTTCAGTCTGTGCATCCCTCTTGAGTTCCAGTGTCTATGCTGCAGGTTTTCCCTCACTGTTCATGTACAAGCCACAGTTTGTATCCAAGCCCCTCTCTCAAATGTTCATTCAAAGTGAAGAATATTTCCACTAAAAAGTTTCATTTTGAACAAATTGTCAAGAACTTGCCTATGCCTAAAACTTTCCTGTTAATATTAAAGTAGGGTGTACACTTCAAATGCAACAGATGATTCAAAATCCAAATTATTTCTCAAAGCTCCCCTTCTATTCACAGGAGCATTGGGGAGAGCTGTTCAGAACAAGTCCATGTATAGGCAAGTCTTAGGAGCTAGGTAACAAAAAAATCCCATGTTCCTGCTTGAAAAAGTAAAGCTTTCTTCTCCTGTCCTTATCTTTTGGTCTCTCAGTTCAAATTCTCTTCAGAAGAGCAGACATTAAAAACCACCTTACACTGCCAAGTCATGTGAACTAGCCCTACTGGTGACAGCCATTTGCATTCATCCTTCTTTCAGGTTCATCTGAAGAGAAACAAAACTTGACAGACTCTTTTAAAGTTCAGCAGGGAAGTTGGAGGAGAAGGGTTCAAGGACCCAGTGGTCCAGCTTGCTGCCTCTTCTAGGATCTTGCTCTTCACAAGCCTCAGAGCATAAAGCCCTCACTCTCACATCCCCGCAGAACTAGAGGATGGTACTAAACCAGCAATATCACAAACCTGTGAAGGCCTGACCAGAACTCTTGGCATGGCATAGGAAAATCTTGACTCAAATGGACTGAAGCAAAATCCTTACTTCCTCATTTTAACTAGACACAAATACAGATTACAGAGAAAATTATAGGATTAAAACCATCCTAACATGCTAATCATTCCAGTAACATAAAATAGATCAAAACAACACCATGATTTACTAAAAAAACCAAAAGCAAAACAGACACACTCCCAGCCCCAAACAAAAAAAAAAAAACAAAACCACAAATCAAAACACCCAGAGCAATTGAGAAATTGTTGCAAATTTTTATGCACCTAAAATCCACATATATTTTCAAAGTGCTCAAACTGGGACATCAACTACCCTTCCCCTCATTTCAGATTAAAATGCAAAAGAAAAGTTGCATTTTTGTTAAAATACTTAAGCTGCCTTTTCAAATTAAGTGACAGGTCACAGTCCGAAGCTGGAACTTCTATATCCTTTATGCACAATTACCTTGCTTGCTGTCAGTAACGCATTTCGCTTATGTTCAAACATCAGTCCAGCCTGTGAAAATGCTCAAAGAAACCAAATACAAGTAAGCATATTTTCAAGCCCTAACCAACATTTTTCATTTCCCACCTCCACATCTTCCCAAATTTGTGCAATTGTACATATCCATAATCTTAAATTTGCCCCTGGAAGACATTAAATCAGCTCTGTTCAAGTCTTTGACCCAGACTACCTCCCTTTTCTGCCAAGAATCTGGAGTTTATTTTCCGGCTGCCAGTTATTATTCTACTCCTGTATACAAAGATGTAAATCTGTGCTGTTCTCCATTCAAATTTGCCTTTAAAAATTCCACAGGGACTTCAGGAGCAACCTTTCCATTCAGCTTGTCTCTGGAGTTTCCTAAACTGACAGTTCAGACATCAATTTTAATTTGTCTTTAATGTTCTTCATTTTTGATGCTTTTCCTCCCCCACTAGGAAGAGCTCATCAGTTCATACAATAATCTTACCACACATTTTCCACTCAAGTTTCTTTGTTCTCCAAGTTTCAGTCCTGCTCCTATCCTAACCAAGCCACACTACGTGGTGAGTTCACACAGCCCTAAATTAATTGCCAAGTTAAAGAGCAACAAAGCTTTACTGCAGATCGTTTAAGCTAAGACACACACCTCTGCAGGAAAGGAAATCATTAGGTATAGGTGAAAGTACACTGTCAGTATAAAGTTTGCCACTGGAAGCATCAGAAATTGGATCTTTGTTAACAGTAGAGCTTGTCTCCGAAGGTGTAGTATCACCAAACCCCCCTCAGTTTAGATACTTTGCTCAGACTTTTAAGGCATGCAAACCTCAGAAAGGCTGATCACTAAAGGCAGCTGATACTTTACATTTTCAATAGGGAAAGCAGATGATAAATATCCTCAGAGAAGCCTTTTCCTGGGGACAGAGGGGAGGCACTGTCATGGTCATAAGAAAGGCGAGGGTCCCAAGAAGTCAACATGACAGACTTCTAGCTACAAACATGAGTGGCTGTGGGAATTTTCATGAGTGTCAGGACTTTCCAGCAACGAGCAGAGAAGTTTGGTCACTCCTGTCTTTGCAAACCTATACACTATGACACACACCTACAATGAGTGGCAAGAGAGACAACTGATTTTGTCACTTCCAATTTCAAAGGCTGCGTGCTACACACAATCACCCTAAGGCAATAAAACACGATCCATTTCAATTTAGATTTGATCTGCTCTTCCATGCAGGCAGCACAAAGCTTATTGTAGCATTTCATCAACTGCACACAGTCAAGCTGCAAAATGTTAATTAGCAGTGCCATTAATATCAATGCAGTAAGTGTGGTCACTGAGAAAAAAAAAATTCATCTACCACTGTGCATATTTCACCTGTACTTTGTGAACCAAGGATAATCTAGTGATATCTCAATATCAGTACCAAAACTGTTTGCAAGCTAGTCTAGTTGCACAAAGTTCAACATTTAGGAAGCTCAAAGCTATACAGAGCCATCTGTTTCTGTCCAAGGAACAGAACATGAATTTCATAGATCCTAGAATTATTTCATTAGTCAACATCAACCCATCCTTTGTCCATCATAGCTGAGTTATTTCAGCAGCACTTTTTCAGAACACCTGAGCCAGAAAGTGCTTTAGGCTATACAGAAACAACTGGAGAAAGGCAGCCTTTCAGTGATGCAGAGCCCAGAGGTCCTTCATTGGTGGGGATGCTCAGTGTATTTCTGCTCATACAAGTAATGAAACAGGGCCAGCTGGACCTTCCCATGGGCTAACAATATACCCAGGGTCCCAGAAAGTGAGCTAAGGCTGGCTTGGAGCAGACTCCTGGGCTACCATAGCTGGGCAGCTCTCAATACCTCAGATGTCTGGGTATGACTGTACAAAACTCTGAGGTGCCCTGACTGCTGGGCTGAGACCAACGGCATGAGGTTTAACAAGGCCAAATGCCGGGTCCTGCACTTGGGGCACAACAACTCTAAGCAGAGGTACAAACTAGGAGAAGCCTGGCTGGAAAGCTGCCAGGAGGAGAAGGACCTGGGGGTGTTGGTTGACAGTGACTGAACATGAGCCAGCAGTGGCCCAGATGGCCAAAAAAGCCAATGGCATCTTGGCTTGTATCAGGAACAGTGTGACCAGCAGGTCCAGGGAGGTTATTCTCCCCCTGTACTTGGCACTGGTGAGACCGCACCTCGAGTACTGTGTTCAGTTCTGGGCCCCTCACCACAAGAAGGATGTTGTGGCTCTGGAGCGAGTCCAGAGAAGAGCAACAAAGCTGGTGAAGGGGCTGGAGAACAAATCTTATGAGGAGTGACTGGGAGAGCTGAGGTTGTTCAGCCTGGAGAAGAGGAGGCTGAGGGGAGACCTTATTACTCTCTACAACTACCTGAAGGGAGGTTGTGGAGAGGAGGGAGCTGGCCTCTTCTCCGAAGTGACAGGGGACAGGACGAGAGGGAATGGCCTCAAGCTCCGCCAGGGGAGATTTAGGCTTGAGATTAGGAAAAAATTCTTCACGGAGAGGGTGGTTAGGCATTGGAACGGTCTGCCAAGGGAGGTGGTTGAGTCACCGTCCCTGGAGGTGTTTAAGGTTAGGGTGGATGAGGTACTTAGGAGCATGATTTAGGGATTGGTGGGAATGGTTGGACTCGACGATCCAGTGGGTCTCTTCCAACCTGGTTTTTCTGTGATTCTGTGATTCTGTAAAAACACACTTTAAAACACCACTGGAAGTAGTGCTCTATGCCCACTTGGCACCCTTGGGAGTATGGCATCTCAACAGAAGCACAAGGAGGAGCTTTTATAGCAGCCTTTATGATAACTCTGCATTAGGTCTTGTAATAAGCACATCCTTTCTGCTTTCCCAGCAGTACAGCTGAGCAGGACAATCTAGCTAAATCATAGCAAAAGGCTGGAATACAATGAGACAAACTAGCTTGAGATGGTGTGAAAAGACTCCTAAAAACACTGGGTTCTGCATTTACAGAGGAAGTGTAATCTGCTTTCACAAAGGAGAAAGTGAAGCACAGAATGTCTGTCCAAAGCCAGGACTAGAGCCCATCTTCCTGCACTATTATTTTAACAGCTTAATAACAGGACCAAGGTAGCAACAAAAATACCCCATTAACCGTAGCAGGAACAAGACTGGATCTTCCTGTGGAGCAGAGTCAGCATTCCAAATGTAAAGCCTAAATAACACAGCCTCATTCTACTCTCCTTTTTGGAGAGTTATCTGAATTACACCTTATTTATGGCCAGAGCTTCTCTTTTGAGGTACTTTTGGTTATAAACTACAATGCTTAGTTGAAGTTTGCTTGCTATATAAAGTGGTTGCTACAAAAGCACATTTCTACTTAATTCATGCTCACATCCTTAAAACGAAAGGCCAATAATAAGGAAACAAAAGCCTAACTGTAGCTAAGTAGGTCTTGGACGAAGCCCAGTGCTGAAAGAATCAAAAGTTCCACACAAGAATAAAATAAGATTCAGCTTTTGCATTCTACTTAATTAAAAGAGCTTTTTAAGACAGTTTACAAAAAAGGTTTTTAAAAAACAGAACCTAATTTTGAAGAATGCTTGAATCAAAGGAAATACTCACATCTTAAGTGAATGTATTTTTAAGCTTTACAATGTTTGTTTGCATATGAATGCATAATATTTCTATATAGATGTTCCATACCTGTTTGCTTTTTGTAGGACAGTGGCTTTTACAGGTTTTCATCTCAATTATAGCACAGAGAAAATTCAAATTTAGAATCCACGCTCTCATTTCAGGGGTAGCTATGACTTGAGCCCACATAATGCATTTTTCTTCCTCTCATTTAAATCAAACACACTTTTTTCCTTCTTGAATTTCAATATAAGTCTTCAAAGCACAACAGCTTGTCATAGACTGTTAAAGTCTCCTGCACTGAATGAGAAACTGTGACAGTGATATTTACCTGCATAAAAAAGAACTTGCCTTTTCTATAAGCACTAAGGACAACTGCTGCTCTCTTTCACTGTGTCATCAAGGAAGTGTTTATACTTACAATCAAGAGTATATTATTTTTCCCCCCTTTGGATGACAAGTCAGTCACCTCTCTTCCCCCCTTCACCTCTCCTCTCCCTCACTAGCAGCAATTTGAAACTTTTAATGCAATGTTTTCCTAATATTTCACTTGTAAATCTCAAGGTCAGACTGCAATCTCCAAACAAGCAACAGCTCTGCCCAAGGACTCCCACACATTCCATCTTCTTACAGTCACACTCTATATGACCAAAATTTCACGGCAATTACCTCGAGGGACTATGTAATAAAAAACGCAGCTTAAAACAAACAAAAAAAAAAAGCAAAAGGGAAAAAAAAATTGCTTCACCACTGTGTTTACAGGGAGAAAACTACAATACCTAAACTTAAGTTTAGAAACAAGGAAAAAGAGAATAAGAACTGTGATCTCTGTTTTCAAAACAAAAAAAAAAGTAATAAAAGCACAGTCCAAGCAGTATGTTGCGTCTAACATGCAAGAATGATACTGTCTCGCATGGTGCCAAGAATCACTTGGAGAAAGTAATTTTTGCATCTTGGCAGAACCACTCTTCACGAAAGCCCATGCCTACAATCAGCAGTTTCCCACAGCTGACTTGCTGTGGTAGCTTATCCAGATTACCTTGCCATGGACCTAATCCAAAACTCACTCCTGGCAACAGGCTTTTGAAACACCCTGTATTCTTTTTCGCAATAGGAAAGCTCCGTATTTAAATGATAGACTGTAAAGAATCTCAAACTCTTTGAAGTCTGAGATTAACAAGAGAAAAGGACACAGCGCTTGCCTTTGGCTTGGCAAGTGATACCTGGGGGCAAAAACCTCTGTGATCTAGAAATAATGCAATTTTTACAGTGCTCAGTGCAAGTACATCAGAGGATACCTTTACAATTAAAGTTCTGGAGGTGGCAAAATTACTGGTTGCTCCCTATTACCAACCCAATTCACTTACTAGTCTTTACAAACCAATCTTTCGAACAGAAGTATGGATGGTGTTCACAAACCGAAAAATTTTAATTAAAACAATTTTATCTGAATTTTTTTTAGCACAATGTTCACAAGAGCATTCAAAGAGCATTAGCAGGAGAACTCAGTATCAAATAAAATACAAAAATACACAAAATTCTGTAATTTCACCATTTTACTGTTTTAGGATTTCATAATTATTTAGAATAAATGGTTCTAACTCTTCTGAAAAGTGGCCACATTTGGAGGAACTGGCATTTTCAGTGGCATTTTAGGCCACAGTACAGTGGTGGAGTAAGCCATTATTTAGATGATCCACATAAAAGCTGTTTTGCTTCCTTAGTTTTCAGCAAGGTCAAGCCACTGAGTCAGTGCACGGTTTAAACAAACAATGTCAGCACAAATAACAGGGCAAGAAAACGTGGTCAAGGAAGACTATATGAGAAAATTAATTTACACTGATGAAAATGAAGATGGAATTTCACTATTAAATGCATAATTAAGTATTGCTAAATACAGAAGTTTTTCCAATCGATACAAAATAGTGATTCCAAACCTAAAGCAAATCTAAATAAGAACATAGAAAAGAATAACTCAAAAAAACCAAACCCCACAAACTGAGGATGTTACCTCCTTTCAGGAGGGTGACTTTCCTCACCAGCATAGTGTACAATCAGTATTGTCACGCAATGGAGGATGCGACTGTGTGCTCTAACAACCTCGGAAATATCTCTCTGCTAAGGGAACCATGTGTATTAGGAAATGCTACCCTCTATCGTTCGACTGGTCTGAACAGCTTTTTTTCTCCTTAAAAAAATCATTTTAGGAAGCAAACTCTAATTTTCTTGGAAATTACTACACAAATCTTGAGTTAATCCCCCTCACCAAACCAGAAGCACTGCTGTTTGTTTCTGCATAGCCAGACCTCAACTTTCCTTTCATTCAGCAACTTACTCCTCGGCTACAGCACTCCAAGGGATGCTGATTCTGGCTTCCCCTCCAACTCCTTTTTCCAAAGGGAAGGTGAGCCAGAGCCTGAAAATAATTATTGCTTCGAATACTTTCTTCTAGCTCTGCTTAACAGTTTGAATTCTTTTTTGTTCGTTTTGTAGTACTTCTGACATAATCTTTCACCATTCTCCTATCCTCTTCCCACTCCCATCACTTTCCAAACCCAGATATTTAAACTCATAGAACAGCTCTTATTTCAAAGATTTTATATTTAAATGCCCTTGCTAAAAAGCTGAAGCAGCAGGATCTAAAGACTTAAGAATTCTACTGCAAAAGGAGGTAGAAGGTGATCTTGAATTAACCTACATTACAAAAAAATCCTTAGCACAAAAGGTGTCCCTCCCATAACTAAGAAAGAGGGGAACTATATCCTTTCTGCCAAAGTCCCTGCTTAAGAAGAGCTGCAAAAACTGCACTTCACAAGGATTTAGATAATGCCAGCAGGACATTAGATTTAAAAGGAAAACTATTTTTTCCAGCTTGTTCTTTGTTAATAACGAGAAGCTCTACTTGGCTAACAGCAACTAGACTAAAAGAAACACAAGGAAGTACAGAAAGATTGCCCAAACAAAGTGCTAAGAATAATACAGGCTGGAGGGCAAGCGGCAGGGAACAGCAACTGGAAACATAAGGTAATACCTTTGCATCTCTAATTCAGTTAATTTACAGGTGGAGTTAATCAGTGTTGACACTTGAATTTATTTGAAAAGAAACTGAAATTTGAAGTCCCCTAGAACCTTTTTGCCTTCTGGACATTTTCTAGTCTTTTTGGGTAGGAAACTAGAAAGTAGTAAATCTTAGAAAACAATACTCAAACATTTCAGGATGATTTTGATTAAGAAATGATGTGTCAACCTGAGGATGTCTACACTAACTCTTTAGGTACCACCATCCATAAACAAACAGTGTGACAGGTCTGCTTTAATCACTGCTTAAGGATGAAAAGTACTGTAATGTATTATTGCTACTATTTAAGTTTCCCTCAAGCCATCAGCAGAGCTAAAGCATATTTTAAGGCCCTTCTGACCTCCATCAGAACACAAGATACTGATGACATGATATAATGCTATTACTTGTTATTGACATCATAATGTAAAATATGGAATGCAGAAATACATTCAACGGAGCTCACATTTTTCCATCCCTGTCCTCCGGATGATTTCCAAGGCAGGGAGAGTAAACAGCCTTCTCCCAGCTTTCTTAGTTTCCACAGCTGAGAGTGTAGGATGTTTACAGTACCTGTCACTCAGAGCTCTTGAAAACAGACCAAATGTCAGCAGACCAAATATGTACTTCATCACTGACTGTAAGAAACATGGAGACGTTAAGTAAAGGGAGGAAAACCACCATACCCGTGACTATTTTATATCATACAAATCCAAATCAACGTTAAGTCCTTTGGGCACGAGTCAGAAGGTGGAAGAAATAAGTTCACAATAAAGTTGAGCTTCAGGATCTCCAGAGGACAGCCACTGCTGTTGCCACCACAGTATTACAAGGCTTCCTGCCAGTTCACTCCAAAGAACTCTTCAATCTCTTGAAGTTATACCTGCAGAAAAGAGAATTCACCATTTTAATGAGTGCATGTAAACACACTAACAAATAATCAAGCAGAAAAAATATATTTGCATTCTTCTAGTATTATACAAGCCATTATGCATTTTTTCCAAAGGACTGGGAGCTTTTACCACAATTAAAATGTAAAATCCCACAGTGCTGGCTTAGAGGAACGCCTACAATATCTATCTGGCTTATTTTCACTCATCAGAGGAATTATGCTTCTAGGACACCTTTGAATACTGTGAGGATAGTTTTAAAGACATGGCTTGGTAAATTTAAGAGTCCAGTTATAGAACAAGAGATGATTGTTAAGAGCAGTCTAGATATGTTTGAGATTATATGTTCCTCTCAGAAACAGATAAAGCATTCAGTTTCCTTAAATATATCACCTCTGAGTAGAAGGGAAAAATAAATAAAAGAGACAAGAATCTAAACATACATAACAAAAAGTTTTGCTCATATAAAACAGAAGTTAAAATCCCCAGAAGAGAAAAAATTCCACTTACACAGGTTTTAGTACAACATAAGAAACACTTTGGGACAGGATTATCAATAATTTCTACTTGAAAAAAAGACAAAGCATGTGCAGAAAAACATGTTCCAGTGACTGGGACCTTTATCACCTTACCAAGTCACAGCACCCTAGATTAAGAAAAGTTAATATCCTACTGAAAAAGCAGAAAAGCTTTATCTGAGAGGTTAACCCACAGAATGGTTGCCCCAATACTGGCAGATTTCTCATCATTATATGAGCACAATTTATAGCACAGTACACTGGCCAGTTTTCTGAAGAAGTAGCTTTCCTCTAGGCATAAAGCCTGTTACAGTTCAACCAAAATTACTGTGCAACTTTCTCCTCTACTGTTAACTGGCACCTCATTCCAGTGCTTCTAGAAATCAGGCCACATATGGAAAACTCCAGTTCCTGCAGTCACAAAAATGCCTGCTTGGGTTTCTTTTGGTCAAGGCAAAGAACTACAGCAGCTGCAGAGGGACAGAGGGGGACTGTGTGATTGTCTATTCCACTTTACAATTCACAGAATCATAGAATGGCTTGGGTTGGAAAGAGCCCATCCAGTTCCACTACTAAGGCACGGACAGGGACACCTCCCACCAGCCCAGGCTGCCCAAGGCCTCATCCAACCTGGCCTTGAACCCCTCCAGGGATGGGGCAGCCACAGCTTCCCTGGGCAGCCTGGGCCAGGGCCTCACCATCCTCTACGGGAAGGATTTCTTCCTAATGTCTAATCTAAACCTTGCCTCTTCCAATTTAAAGCCATTTCCCCTCATCCTATCACAACAGGCCCTTGTAAACAGTCCCTTCCCAGCTTTCTTTTAGCCCCTTCGGGTACTGGAAGGCTGCTCCGAGGTCTCCCTGGAGCCTCTACTTCTCCAGGCTGAAGAAGGCCTAGAGATTTTCAGGAGCCTGAAAAGCAGAAGTAAATCTGAAGGTACAGATCACCTCCACTTTCCAGCCTGCTACAAAATATATTAACTGCAAGGGCAAAGGAGGCAAAACCAGCAAGACTTAAAAGTTTCCCTTCAAGCTGCCTGTCATGAAGAAACCGGCTCTCTGGTCAGCAGCAGAACACCCTACGCTAGTTCTGTGTAGAGAAGAGGTGCTCATGCTAAGAACCTCCAGCAATATTACATGTTGACTAGGGCGTGCATAGATGCCTAAGACACTGAGTGGAAAAGGGAAATCCCTGTCCTTTAATCAAGCAGCCAAGCTAGTCAGAGTGCCATGGAACCCTGCAAAAAACAGAACAGCCTGGTGTTGCCTCAACAATGAACCCAGCAGTAGAAAAAAAAAGCATGAACTGCAGTCATGGAGTTACGCTCAAAGAACAAGAAAAAGGAGTAAATCATAAAACAATCCAGGTGTGAACACATCTTGGGAGATTATCTAGTCCCAGCCCCTGCTGGAGGCAGTGCCAGCTTCCAGTTCTCACATGAACAGCTGCTAGAGACCTTGTATTTCTCAGTCAAAGTTTTCCAGATTAAGTATAAGTTGCAGAAGGCAGTTCAACCTTTAACAAGTGAGTGTGGACAAAGAATACTGCGACAGTCTTGGACTGAATTTACCACAGTACTCTCAAACTTTGGCAGACAGGCATCTGATATTTCTGTTATTATAGGTCCTATTTTCATCTTCTAAGGGCCATAACGAATTTTTGAATATTAAGTGATCAATTGGGATATCATTTTGATATGCATCTTTTGTTACTGTTGGTGAGAACTATGTAAATTCAGAGAGCATGGATATTGTATTTGCTAAAAAGTAAGGAGCAGGAAAAAACCCAAATGTCTGCTTTGGCTTTTTTCTACAGCAACAAAGAACTTTGCTTTCAAAATAAGCCTATGAACTACTGAAGCTGTTGGCCTCATATCTAAGAAAATTTATGAGAGCCAGTGCAATAACAGGCAACATACTGTCAGCACACAAAGGAAGAAAACTTGTCAAGGCAAATGATGCAGTGAGAAGGAAATACTCAAAGACATGAAGGAAAAACAATCCAGAAATTCTAAGCAATAAAAATCAGGAAAAAAACTTATGCAATGTATTATTGAGTTACACTGTTATGGAATCCTAAACACTTTTGAGACTTACTGTATTTTCTTAAGCTTCAGTATTTAAATGAATGATACATGTGACTTAGGACTTTAAAAGTCAGTTTTGGATGTATACTGCAAATATGCTTCCCACCAGACAATAAGTTAAGGAAAACTGCTAAGAACTGCACTGATACTCAACACAATAATTCCTGTTCTGAAGAGACTACATTCAAAAGCAGCAACAGAACACAATAGCAATGAAACTATTACATTAAGCATGAGTCCATTATATTTCTACTGCTTCTTTATTAACTGACATTGACTTCCAAATCATTTCACGTGACTATTTTATTTTAACCAGTATTTATAAAGTCTGAGTGATGCTTTTAAGGTAAGATCTTTAGGGAGTGATAGGAAGTTACATACATCAAATCCCTTTGACAAAATAGATGCCTACCATTTGTTATGCACAGTTCCTCATCTATGTACCTAGATAGTAGTGAAAAAAACCTACAACCCACCAGCTTGCACTGCCAGGGAAGTCCTTCTATTAGTGTCTAAGAAGAAATAAATGTGGTGATTTGCCAGAAAGTCATGCACAAAGCTAGGTTAAATTCTACAGCTATGAGAGTTAATGGAACATCACCTGCACAGATAGCCACAGGGTGATCGTGGTCTCAAAGCTACCACAACAGTAAGGATAACTGCAATACAGAGTTATGAAGGAAGTTGCCCTACATTCTTCTAGCAGCTACAACAAAACCCAGCAACATTAAAACCAAACTCAAGTCCTGCCCTGCCATAATCCAGAAGGAAAATATTTTGAATTGCACAATACAAGCTGCACAACACAGAGACTGCAGTCGTTCAAAGCACAAAAGGGATGGACTGAAAAGGAAATCTATTCTCTTCCCTCTTTAGCAAGTTAGATGCCTAATTTCTTGTGATGACATAAGTTGGGTACCAACATATGCAAATTACTTACTGCTCACTTTACAGAATATTTGTTGTAGTCAAGAACCACTCAATTATTACCACCCAACAGTAGATGACTGGAAAAAAAGAAAAATTACCCTCAAGGTGTAAACAGGGAGAAGATTATATATAATGTGAGGTGCAACACCTTTCAGCCTTGTCAGATTAGCTGACAACCTGCTATTTTCCCTGTACTCGTGGCCCTTTGAAAAAGCTTATCTTTCGGCTATCTCTGCGTCTGACATCACTAAAAGGATCACTAAACATTATGGAGAACTAATGAGGCATTATTTACATGGTACACCTTTTCATACTGCCTTTTACAAATGGAAAAGGTTAAAAATTGTCTCCCAAACCTTCCTTGGAATTAATCTACAGTTCTAATCTGCCTACAAAGAGGCTACCTGACCCACTTGCAGTGAGACCCACTTGAGGGGGAAAATCCTTGTACACTATCCCCCTTCCAAACACTGACAGCAGGCCCAGAGAAGACTTCAAGGTATTTAAAACTCTTCCTTCTTTGTCTGGTGTGCAGGCAGACTCTGTGGTCTTCACGTTTGGAGGTATACCCCATACTACCTGGCAACCCCTCAAAAAGCAACTAGCCACATCCAAGTACATCAGCCAAGTTAATCTGAAGTAAGAATTGAGATCTGGACTTGGGAAGGAGCAGGCAAAGCGGCAGGCAATCTTAGAGCTTAGCTAGAGTCCACTAGATCCCCTTTCATATGTCTACATCCTTACGTGGTAGCTGTGAAGACCACAAACTGCTCACTTCTGTTGTTTTCCTATTACATGAAGCAGTATTTCCCATGAAATTGCCAAGATTTTCTTCTCATCTGCCTGCTCCTCAAAGGGTGCACAGCTTCAGTGAACAAGTCCTGGTAACAATGATTTATCAACTTTCTCAAAAAAAAAATTGTATGTTTACAAGATTACTTCATGCCCGCACCAATGCATTCTGATTTTTAGTGTCCTGATCATTCTGTGTTTCGTTTTGGATACATACCCTTACATATCTGGGTAAGTAAAGAGGAACCACATGGTCTCTGTCTGATACGGAAGATGTAAAAATGGAAGTAGATCTCAGGGCTCTCCTTTAACAACTATACATGCTTTCAGCTTTGAAGAAAGCAAGCTATGTCATTCATCTCCTTCATGAAACGGCTGCCTTGCTTTGAAGGGAGGAAAAAAGCAAAATAACACAAATGTTTCCTTTTCCACATAACTGCTATAGCATAAAAAACCCCACCTGTAGCTAAAAGAAACATTACTTTCAGCAATTTTAAACCTTTTTTTCCCCTAAGAGTCAGAAGCAAGACAGTGGAAGAAGAACCACCACCATATAGTAGCCACAAAATAGAATGGAAAGCCTGAAATACAAAAGCAAGCAGACTGTAGATGGGCAATAGCCCCAGCTGAATGAAAAACATTTTAAATACTACATAAATATATAAACTGCCACCAGATGTCAGTACAGCCTAGAGAATTGCCAGTCCAACCCTGCACAAGGGGCTGATATGTACTTTTTACCATCCCCACCCCCCCATGTCCAGGTACACAAATATAGGCCAGCCATCAGTCCCAAACAGAAAGAGTCACAGAAAACAGAAAGTCTCACTTCATACGGATAAGCAGCCCTTGGGGCCTGCCATATGATCTCATTTGCATGTTATCCACGTGCAAAAAATTAAATACAAAGCTATAAAAATAGGCATCAATTTCTACTGCCACAGGATTTCTTGATGAAATAGCCTGATATCAAATAATCTCTAATTATGTGCCCTCCTTCCTCATGCTTGTCAGATTCTAGCTATGACACACGCCTTTGCTCCACACACTCACATTCCCTGTTTCTAAATAGCTTTAGTCCCTTTAGATTATGCTACAGAATGTTGGTAAATATTTAGCAACAAGGCCACTAAGCTAAATAAAGCTTTTCTGCAAAACAACCATTAGCATGACTGTCCCTGTGCTACAGCAAAGGGTCCACTCATCTTCTCCCCATCTCTTTGATTTGTGACAAGAGTTATAAGGAAAGTGTTCCTGGAGCACCTCTGGCTGAGGTGATTTTACTCAGAAAAGTCTACCAGCAGTGTTTATCTCATTTCTTCACTCAAATAAACATCAGAATTAACAATTTCTTAATTAGTTTCAGCAAGACAGATGTAGCACAAAAATATTTTTGCTGCTCAATGTCCAAATTCAGTGAATTTAATAGAGCTCTCAGGTTTCAACTTAAGTTTTAAGCCTACTGCACTCTTAGATTTCCTTCGCATACTTTTGTATATCAGGTTGAATAAAATTGGAAAAGTAGCAAGAATACAGATACATAGAGCACTTATGCTTTCTTAATATAGACACTAGACAATATGGATATGAACGTGGAAGACAGAAATAAAAAGCAGAGAGGAAGACAGCATCCTACAAGGTTTACCTTATATCATTCTGAAGAGGAGATGGACTACAAACTACCTAGTAGTTGAGCAGCAGCAACCGCAAACAATGAGTCTGAAGTAAATCACTTCACAAGGAACCCCCCAAACCACTTAACACAGTATCAAAATTATGTCCGAGGAAGAGTGTCTCTAATTTCGTACCTAAACTAAGCCCTGGAACCTCCCTCTGATTCAGATGAGTTACGCAGTCTCAGTAGTTTCTCTCTGAGGAGTCTGATTACAGGCTCCAGAGGGAAGGCAAGTTCTGTTGCAAACCTGACTAAGTGCTTAATTAAATATAAAACCTACAAGCATGTTTCACCTTGCTTTTGCGTTTCATCAGCAAACCTTTGCACAATTCCTATTTTGTTCTATACAACTGCAAATCTTTGTCAGGCTAAAACAAGAGGTAATTTAAGTGTACTCTCTAAACTAGAATTTTTAATTCATAAAACTTGGCTCTAATTATAACAAAGACCCTTGAGGGTCATGGTTTCCCTCCATTAACTTCTCTCCCTCAGATTTTCTACACATAAACACTTGTTTCTACGACAGCTCTTCTGCAAGTAATTTTCCCTACATTCAAAACATGCATAAAAAACCAAAAAAACCCCCCACATGCCTAAGTTTTACATATGCTGCTTGCTCAGTCTGAGTTCGATATGCACAGCTGACAAGTACTACTCCAGTCACATTCTCTTCAGGAAATTTCAAGAACATTACTAGCATCAAGAGGACATGACTCAACAGCCAACTTGCATACTGTGCCAGAATAATGAACCATTAGCTGGCCCCTTTTCCCTAGGAAAAATAACTTCTTCAAAATCAAAGTTGTAAGAAGATAAAGACAAATCTCAGCTTCTGCAGGAGGAAAACTGCAAAGCTGCACTTAAAAATTACTTAAGATTTCACATCAGCAGAAAAATTTGAGTAGAAAGAAGCTTATAGTCAGTTATTCTTTAGCGTAACTTCAGTTCCCAAAACCTTTAAGTTCACCCTTGAGCATCAAAGGGGGTTTTGCATCCTTCTCTAAATTACCAAAACCACGCTCAGCTAGCTTCTAACCTTTCTCTACACCCACCAGGCAGCTAGCTCTGCTGCTGAAAAAACTGCAGCAAATGGCATTCAAGTTGAGACATGATAGAGGCCAGCATTTCAAGAGTTACGAGAGAGTATTTGCATGGCCAGGCAGATGGAGTATGACAGATGCACCTTTTTTTCCCTCTACTGAAAAAAGTTCCAGATAAAGATGCTTCTGGAAATGGGAGATTGCCAACCTGAAATGCTGTCATTTTTATGTGGAGACAAGTAGGAATGAGGTTCGCACAATCCTTGACAGACTCATACAGTTAATTTTTCTTGCCACTGTTGGTTTAAGAACACTAGTAAATTCACAGAGCAAGAATTAAGCAATGCAGGAAGCATTTCTATTGTTAATACTTATGGTTACCATAAGCATGTTAAAATGGTTCATTTGTTTTCAATATCATTCCTTTTTTAAGGATTTACACATAAGTTTTATTGAAGAGTACGCATTATTAGGGAATTTCCATCCTTTAGCTATTTTTCCCATCTCAGATCCTTCAATTTTCTCTCCTCTTCATCCACTACCCAGATTTTCATTTAATCTCTAAGCACAGAAGTTGCCTCAAGTTTCACTTTTCTATTTCCATCCTAGACCTTCTTCAGGTTAACGCAGTTAACAGTGTTCCTGCCAAAGTCCAAAGACATTTGCACTATTCCATCCCCATGCATTTTGAGTTGTCAATCATCTTGTCTGTCAGTCCAGGCCTGGCTCCCTTATTCAGCTGCTTTTTTTGTTTGTTTGTTTAGAATAACCTAAATTTGTGTTTAAAGAGGAGATCTTGAAAAGCTCTTCTGGAAATCCAGTCCCTGTGTGATCTGCTTTGCAATTTTTTAAAAAATTGCCACCTTTGTGAACACATCCCAGAAAACTGCCTGTACTCCAAATCTGTGTCCATCGGGACATATGAAATCTTTCTTCATCCCTCCATCACTTCAAGAGAAAAATGCCTAACAACTCAAACACATCATTAAAATTTGCAACTTCACAGACACAGCCAAAGCCAAACACCCAGTCTTGCAGATTCTTTTTGCATAAAATCTAAATTGCAGCTCTTTCAACTGATCTTTACATTTCTGTCTCATCCAGTGACTCCTCCTCTTCCACGTTCATTTTTATACAACTTTCTCCAAAGAAGGAAAGGCAAAAGTCTCGCTATGACTGCAACACAGAGAACAACCGCTAGAAAGAACAGTTTAAGAAGTCATCTCTTTACACCTTCTTGTGGTTACGCCTTCTCAGTTGAATCAAGCAGCAGATACTGTCAAGGTCTAGGCCTATCAAGGTCTACAGCCATCTTTCTCCCTTATTAAGGTGACTTCTCTACCTCCAGTTATCAGATGTCAGCCTCTGCTGTCCCCCAGTTACAGCTTCTATCAAGCCTCACTTACACTTTCCTCTACATTGCATCTTAACAGAAATGCAATTTCCAACTCAATAGCCTCCCTCAAAGTCCTCCTTCCTGCCCTCCTCTTAACATTGCTCACAAAAAAAAAAAAAAATTTAAGCAAGGAACTGGTGTTACTGGCTTTCCAGCCACACCAGAGCCGCCTTGCCCCATGCTCCCTCAGTGCATCTACACGTTGCAATCCAGAACCACATCAGGGATCTCTCAGAAACCACAGTGCTCACCACTACTGAGGGCTGCAGTGGTATTGAACGTCTGACAGACAACTTAGAAAATAATTTAACCCATTTTAGGCTCAGGCTGCCAAATCAGCAATATCAAAGAAAAAAATCAAGAGCAGCAATAGGTGTTCCTTGATCCAGCAACCCTGAAACGGAAATAAAGGATTAAAACTCACCACTTCAACATAAAGACAGCAACAGAACTCACCTGAACAAACTTTCTTTTCTCCTAAATAGGCAGTAAACTTAAAACTTCTTTATTAGTATTTCGGTGAGGCTCATCACTATGGTATGTGAGCAACCCAAGAAGATCAAATTGCTCATCTGTATTAAACAACAGTTGCTGCGGGATGAAAACAAGCTTCAGTTTTACAGAAACTCAGCTGAGGTTTCTGTTTGGCAGAGATGATGTATTTGAAACAAGGCATGGATCCAGATCCCATTTGATCCGGCCCTTCCCCGTGCATAGATTGCAGGTAAATTCAATAGCTCCACTCCCCCCACCACTGCGACACAAAGCTTTTCCCTCCATGCGAACAGGATTAAGTATCACATTTAAATTTCGTCAAACTCCACTTTGTTTTCTCACTCCTTCCCTGAATTAGCAGATTACTGCTGAAGCAGGCAATGAACACCCGGCTTCTCCCACTCCTTAACATCACAGACACGCTGTGGCACAAATCCAAGTTCTGTTTTCCTGCAGAGGATATAGCTTCTGTGGATGTGAACAATCTCCAGCGAGAGCTTAACGCATCAGCCCATTTCCTCCCTTGGAAGGGAGTCTCCCAACTAACACTGAACAAACACAGTCCCGGAGCCAGTCCATGGACAGTATTTACAAAAATGGCAATGTCACTAGTAGGAGAGTTTCAATTCTTTGGAACAAAAATACTTTGAAGGGGGAAAAAAAAGTAGATTTTTTTTTTCCCATGAAAAAGTAGTAAATTAAACATTAGTCAAACGGGCTTTTTTGTTGTTGTTATTTTATACAGAGGTTGAGGGGTTTTGTGGTTTTTTAAACACACTGAAAAACTTTACATTTTTGCAAAGTTTGTGCAGTCTGAAGGCAGGAGTAGCTGAAGCATTTACAAAGGTTCTGCACCATCTGTAATTCTTCATACAAGCACTTTGACAATTCCATTTAATTAGCATCAACCTTTCACCACTTCGCAGGCTGCTAAGTATTAGTCTATTTTTATTTTATTTATTTTAAGGAAGTAGAACAATACAGTGATAGTCAAAAATAGCACATCAAAATAGTACATGCTGTACCCCATACTTAAACAAATAAATACAGACAACTATAATTCAAGAGTAGAATATATAAACTCTAAGCTTGACAAAGTTCACGAGAATTATAACTTTTGGAAAACTTAGTCCATCTGGCAATTTAAATCTTATCAATCTCTCAGTTATTAACACAGGGAGGAAGCAGAAAGCTGCCCTTTGCATGCATTTTGCCTACGAATCAAATTTGTAATATCATGTGGTCAATGCATAAGGCACGGCAAGCAAGCATAGAGAAAAATGCATCGCTTTTTTTTCTTGTTTCTACCTCACTTCCAGCCCTATAACCTGCCTGATGACTATGACAGACACGGCTGATAGGAAGCAGGAGGCGAAGAATTATCAGTCAAAGTCAATATGGATATCCAGGCTGCATACCAGAAGCAGGAAGGAAGAAACTCAAGGGTCAGTGGCAGACGATAAGGGCAGAGACAGGTTCTAGCATAAGACTTCTCATAAGTAAATGGCACTGGCAGTGGAAATTATATTTTTTAAATTTCTCATGCCTCTTCCCCCATCGAGGCTGCTAAATCTCATCCTTTTGCCTTGCTCAGGGCTGTGATTCATTGTGCTAACCTGGAATGGTGCCACTCACCTCCAGAGCTGTTCTCTGCTACAAAAGTTAGCAGGTTACTCCTCACAAAAAGTAATCTGCAATAAACCCCTTCTGGACTCAACTACCAAACAGTGGTCGGAGGCTTCATTTCCTTTTGTGAACCTTACAACACCAGGAAATCTTAAACACAGCATAGGAAAAAGGAAAGAAAAAAACCCCCCACCATTAAAAATGAAGTGACTGCCTACACTGCCTATGCCATTCCTGGCCAAAGATGAGAGCAGGCAGCTACTATTTCAGATTGCTAGATGTAAGTGACCTCTGCAACTACCACTGCATATTAACTTCCTGACCAAGCTAAATGACAGCCTGCCAAGCATTAAAGGGACAAGAAAGGGATGTAAGCAGCTCGGGTACTTCCTTTCTGGAGATATTTTTGACCAGTGTTGCAATTCTATGGGTCTTATGTGAAGAACTGACATGTTAAGGAGGGTTCAGCAACATCCTGATTTTACCTTCTGCGCTGAACACAAACCTGATGAGCAGGCTGATAGCAAGTGACACACAGGCTGTTTGGTGGGAGGTTATGCAAAATGATCAGTGCACCTTGTGACAAGATGAAAAAAGCCTTGATGTCTACCTTCTCTCCTATCCTGACCAGCGTTCCTAGCTAGAAACGTCCTTCAAAGTTGCAGCAACTGACGTTTGTTTGCTCACAGGCTGCACAAGCTGCACTGATGCTACCACATGGCAGTATCAGAAATTAATCTGTTGTTACCATCAGCCACTCCAGCAGAGGCCAAAACCAGAATTTAAGAAGCATGTTGACACATACACCCTCTTCATAATAGAAAATCTGCCCTGGTACTGTTCATTCCAGTGCCAGGAAACTTTGTTCTCAAGAGCCTGGCAACATGACACCTCCTGCCAACACAACTGTAATGTCAAGAGATGCTAAAACTGGAACTGAACAGGAAGTTCAAAGTTAACTTAGGCTTAGGGTTTTTATTTTTAAAACAAAATCCTCCATTCTTAAATGACAAATGTCGCATTGAAGATTGAATGATGTTCAGTTTTATATCACGTCTTCAGATTCTTTAGAAAGGTAGAGAGTTGACACAAATTTTCTGCAGTAACCTTTTCTGCAACAATAGCAATTTCTCTGACCGGATTTGAAGGTGTACACCTTGCTTCCCAAAATGCAAATATTTTAGTCTTTATGAGTTTAATGTGACAGGAAACTTAAAATTAGATCTGACATGAATCATAGTAGAAAAATGTAATATTAACTAGCATACAAGAAGTACTGCATTCAAGGTGCTTCAGTTACTTTTTCTTTGTCAGCTCAAAGTAACTTTCATCCCACCAGCTAACAGTTCCCTCCTAAGAGGAGAAAACTGGTTTCAGCAAATCAATTTCAGCAAATTAAAACAGAATATTAGCAACATAAGGCAAAATGTTGGCAAAATGCAATCAACTCTGAGAGATAATTTACTGCTTACATTGAAAACTAGAGGAACACCCTTCAGGAAGCAACTGAAACTCAGTGCAAACTATTTATCAATATATTACATATGTCACAACCCTGATTTAGTTCATGATGCAATTTCTAGCACATGCTGTTTCCACTCACATACTGAACACAACAGAATAGGTCTGCTGCAGCTGTGGAAACATCTTTAGGAAGTTAAAACCAATTTACTTTTAAAGAAAAATGCTGTATCCATACATTAGAAGTTGAACTGTACAAGCTTTATTAGGAGCTACTGCATCTCTAGGAGCAAAGATACTTCACCAGTACCTAAACCAGACATCAGACACTCTACAGATGCAATTAGGAGAACTTCCATTCTCTATTCTTCCATTTTCTACAGAATGTGTACCTGCATAGGACACCATCTTGTAATTCAATACACCTAGCAAGTGCAGTTTGCCAGTTTAGAAAATTTCTCCGCAAGCTTTGAGAATGACATGACCAAGTCTAGCCATCCATGTCCCAAGATACAGGCAGCAAGTGCCAAAAATTCAAAGGACTAAAAGCACCAGATACCCTTCCTGGAAATACCTTAAATCTATTTCAGCTGCAATGAACAAGTATACTTAGAGAGTCAGGAGAAGTCATAGACAATAAGTGCTTCTAAATACAAGGCAGACCACGTGCACCTCAAAGTGAGTATCAAGGTAGAAATATGTAAGCTTCGGCCCTGCTGTGCTAGCACCTTCACAAACATCAAAAAGTCAGTTGGCAGTGGCAAAAAAACCCATGTATAACCACAGAAAAGTAGTAGACAGGCTTAGAACTGGGTCCAGTTGACACTACTAAAAGGAAGATGCTTTCCATATCTTTATTTTATGCTTGAAGTCTGTGTCCTAATGAGAAACAGTTGCCCCTTCTTCCCATCAACATACATCCACTCAGCAGCATAAGGGCTAAACCAGTCCTAAATCACTGCCACTGACAAAAGATCCAAATCATTCCAAAATAACACTATCCTCATAAGCAACTGCAAAATGCCCAAGGCGAAAATGTGTTCAGTTGCAAATTTTAATTATTCAAATTCTGTACTGAAACACGTTCTCTTTTTCCTAAAGCTACCAATTTCATTCCATCTAACTAACACATGGAAAACTTGCAGATCTTCTTCTTCAAAAGGGGGAATGCTCACATTAGAAAACTTTATTTTTCAGTACGAGTTCACAAGCTCCTTTACAACTGGATTCTCAACTCAGCACACTGACATGGAAGGAGGTATAACAGAAAAATAAGATCTTTTAACAAAGCTGATATCTGCAGTCAGTTCCTCCCAGGAATATAACACTCAACCTTCCACGACAGCACCATCTTTGCAACAGAAATGAACAAAAGAAGAACAAGGCAGTTCTACAGACTTCCCCACACAAGACATTAAATCCTTCTGTGTAGATAGTTGCTATGGTGCAGACTTAAGGGGGAAAAAGAGGGGAGATCAGGCTTCTTGTTTACAGGTTTCCAATATGCTCCACTTGATCCATCTTGAAATTGAAACCCTTTAGCTTCCTCCTTTAGGCTGTCAGATGGTAGAGGACAAATGCAGCGTTAATAATATTACAAAGCTTCCACGTGCTTTGCATAGATCAAGAGAAAAATATCCACGCGGATTAGACAACAGACAGGAGGGACAATATAGTTTCAAAAAGAATAAAAGCCACATTAAATCCTCAGAGACTTACTCAAGGGAATAGTGACTTAGTCTGGGAATGAAAAACCAGATTATCTTTGAACACTGTCAACACTTCACCACAGTGTAACACTGCAGGGGCCTATAAAAATTTGCTGTTCTGACATTCTCAGGCAAAATCCTGATTCTTCTGAGAACTTCTTACACAGGCTTCATTGAAACAGGCATGCCTGGCTATATATAGTTTCAAGAACAATAAGACAAATACATCTACTGTAGGATTCACCTCTCAATAAGATACCTAAACCACATAAAGACACGTGTGCTTACCCCACAGTCAAAAAACCCAGCTTATACTGCAGCAGACACTTTGGGTGTAATTCGGGTACCTAGCCGCAGATATCTGCCGTCTGTTTAAAAATCCTGAGAGCTCCACATCGCTTCCAGTTGCCTGTGTTGTAAACCCTGCAGGTCCCAGGGTGTATCCATCAGCATTATCAAATTTTTACCAACGCTTTAGAGACCCTAGCTGGCACTATGTTTAGGCATGTGACCAGAGAGCTGCTATCCAGGCCTCACAGACTCACAACTAAATCTTCACTGACTACGAAGAGGATGAGCATAGAAACTTGGTGCAGCAATATAAAAGTTAAAAAACTTTTAACTGAAATGTTGAAAAACATTTCAGTCATGAACAGAATTCATCCTTTATTCTTTTGCCAACTGACACGAAGATAGTTATCACTTATAGAACAGTCTTAGGCTATTCATTATTGAAGTTTGGGTGCTAGGTAAGAGATTTGGCCTTTGCAGGCCCTTCGTTAGGGTCCTACCTTCTAAAGAAGTAGTTAAATGTAATTTCTTGTCTAGATCCATTACTCACATGCTGAAAGATTAGGCTAGAACCTTTCTGTCAAAGTCTTCACCTGGCTGGTACATAAAACATACATAGAATAGGTTAGTCCTCCAATTCAGTCAACAACCAATCAGGTTCCGCCACACACTGTGGTTTTACTGAACAGGCACAGAGGGGAAGAAGTGACTGGTGTATCCATGATAATTCCAAGGTCTAGGAACTTAATGATGCAAAGTTCCCTGCACAGACAGAGATGCCTTTAAAGACCTCCAGAGGGAGATGCCGTCTAATTTTTGGCATCTAAATTGTTACAAACATCCATCTTAGGGATGATTACTGGTGACAACAGCATCTTGCTACACCCCGAATATTCTCTTCTGTCAGGTCAGGAATACAATATTTAAAAAAAAATAAAGAGGAGAGGAAGCAAGACCCATGACAGAATTCAAATTCCAAGACAGTTTTTCTGCTCTTTAGACAGCAATTAACTCCTCCTCCGTCCCAATGCTATTGTTTGCCATCATCTCCGTCCCAATGCTACTGTTTGCCTCAAGCTCCGCCAGGGAAGATTTAGGCTGGACATTAGGAAAAAAAATTTCACAGAAAGGATCATTGGGCACTGGAACAGACTGCCCAGGGAGGTGGTCGATTCACCTTCCCTGGAGGTGTTTAAGGCACAGGTGCACGAGGTGCTGACGGACATGGTTTAGCGTTTGATGGTTGGACTCAATGATCCCGTGGGTCTCTTCCAACCTGGTTATTCTGTGATTCTGTGATCTATTTCGTTACCTGCTTACTGTTTGAACAAAGCATAAAAATACTATTTCCCATAACCCTAAAGTTTCTTATCGCCATGTATACCTGGAAAATTTAACTCTTGCCCTGAATTATTTGCTCCCTACTGCTAACATACAGCCAAAACTGAAACGATACCACCTAATCTGTATTTGTGCTACTACCAGCATTACAGGAAATTTGAAAGGGAAAAAAATACACTAAAGGGTATTAGCACAGACTTCTTTCCATTGTTATTTGGTTCTCACACCTTCTAGGATTTGTTTTCAAGAGAAAAACATTAACCTCCAGGCTTTTAACCTAGAAATCAACCTGACTGCATTCTACCTACACGTTTACCAAGGCCAACTTGGACAGAAGAGCTACAAACATTTAAATGCTGGAGGAAGTGTTGTTCCCTCACTGTAACATCTACAAATTGTAGACAGCGGTTCTTTTCGATTTATTTAACAAGCACTTGAATACTGCCACTAAGTAGCCATAACCCAGTTCTCACAGCTCAAAAAGATGAGGGACGCTGTGTAAGGAAATCACCCTGCACTCCATGCTCATATAGCTATACTAATTAGACACAATTCACCTATTAGTGGCAATATTTAAGACAGTCACAAGGTTCCCAGGGAGAGAGAGCTGAGATCTTGTCTGACTTCATTCCAAATATACTGAAAACAGAACAGCTTTTGCCAACGTAATTTTGGCAAGTTTTTCCACCCGTATCCTAGCTTACCAAATCACATTTGGATTTTGCTGGACTTATTTACTTGTTCAGTATGCTCAGAGAAGTAGAAACACTTGTTGCTTTAGAGAATTTGGCTCACTTTGAAGACCTGGAACAACACTTAAAAGATGAATTGGAGACAGACTGTCTTAGGAATTTGATCTATTAACTCTCAGCTCGTAGTGGTGTTGTACAATGACGTGTGAGAAGTAATCTACAGCTCGGCTGCTTCAGGTCTGAGGCCGGACAACTCTCTCAAACTCTCAAATGACACTTTTATCGTATTATTTTTATATAGCCAAGTTCTACTCCTTTCAAAAATACCATCCAACACAAGGCTTACAATGACCCAGCAGATCCTCTTTAGGAGTCAAAAAAGCACAACTACATTATATGACAAAATTGGCATTCTTTGCTGACTGCACAGAGATAAATCCTAAAGGCCTGATTTTTTCAGAAGACATTAAACATCCAGTCTATCCCTCCCTCAAAACCAAAGTTCCAGCCCTTTACGATACCTTAAGTTAAAGGCTTGATCCTTCTCACAGAGCTGTCCCCATCCTCACTCCCCACAGGGCTGCTCAGTGCTCCACTTCCACCCTGTCACTGGGGCCTGCAGGAATGCTTTTGATCATTTGGCTCAGAGGTATGCTGGTGACATATTTTGCCTGACAGAGTCATGCTCAACTGCTCAACTCAAAAATCTGAATGAAAAAAATTCAAAGTATTTAAAAAACATTCTCTTCAAAGCTTATTTTCAATGTTTTGGTCCTGTTTCTCCCATGTTTGTCCATTCGACACTTAGAGCTGTACTAGTTGGCTTTCTCATTTTCCTGTTTTATTGCTGAGCAAGACATTCCTTCACACCTCCCTATCTCCCCCAGTCTCCTAGTATCAACCACTACCTTGCAGCAGGTCAGCAACAGTGCTTTCCTTTTTCAAATGCACTAGGTCATAGCCACAGTTCAACTATCCTCAAAGCACATATTGCTAGAGAAAAGTGCAGGCTTACATAGCATCATTTTTCTAGCTCCTCACTGTTTTAACAGCAACTTATCCTGGAGGCACAGCATTTCACAGAATTCTCTCTTTTGCCTTTTAAAAAAACATCCTCTTAAAACTCCATCAACCTGTTATCCAGTAGGCACCTACAATGCATTATTCACAAAAAGAAAAGTATAAACATACCCTGAATTTCTAATTTCTAAATGTGAATATATGCACATTTTGGTTGCATTCATGATAAACAGTACCGGCTTGCTTCCTAAGAGACAAAACAGATTGCTATATGACCTGTTCCCACTCTCACTGTACCTTCCCAATATTTAATTCACTTGTAAGCTAACTGAATACCTATAGTTTCCTCCAGATAAACCAACAACAAAAAAACCAAGATAAGCTGAAGAATCATTGCCTACCTTTCTCTACCCCAGTTAAACATACCACTCAATGATGATTCTTCAAGATAATTATACTTTAAATCTGTTCATCAATTTTAAATCCTCTGATACATCACGCCTGCACTTTATACTATTTCAATTTTTCCCATCAGGATGTTTGGGCTGTCAAACCCAATATGCTGAAATACCTCATAAAGGCTAGTGTTTGAATGAGGCTACTAATCTGCCTGACTTGACACGAAAGAAAACAAAAAAAATGACACAGTAGATGAGTTCCATTTCCCAGTATGATTTACTCTACTTACCTACTTCAGTCCAAGTCCTGTCTCAGTAATTCTGTCCAAAACCGTGTCAAGCTGCCAGCCTATAAGCAGTCATACATTGTTCACCCAGATAAACCCTGGCCCAATTTAGTTTCTGTCTGGAGTATTCTAATTCTAGATTAACAGTTAGGGTTTTTTTTCATATTACTCCTCTCTAACTCCTTGATACATGTGATTGACATTTTCTAAGTTATGTTGTATTTTAATAGCTGTTGTTAACACTCTCCTGATTTCCTAAAGCGAGCAGAATGCCATCAACATTTGTATCCACTAAAATCTAACTTTTTAACCACATAGCTAACAATCCCTCAAGTACTGTTGTCTTTAGGCACTGCTCTCACTTTGTCATGGAGCATCAATATTAAAATGACTTTTGTTTCTAACAGGAATCTTTCTTCTGACTGTCCAACTGTCCTTTCTCCATCCATGTAATTTTCTTACTAATTTTATACATTGCTCCGTTATCTGCTAATTTATATTCATGGAATAAAAGCAGACAGACATCTATTTCTGGATTGCTGGTGGCAGGAGGTAGGGAAAGATTATTTAAGAGCTGTTTCCATCTCTACTCTCAGACATTTTACCTTTGCTATCTCCCTTGATGGTGATTTCTTCCACAACCGGAATGGCTTACAAAACCCTAAAGCGTTCCACTTTTTCTGTTTGTATTTCATCTTCCACCTTGTGTTGTTCAAAAGCTTTCTACTTTTTGAATTTCCTTCTCTGAGAGAAAAAGATGGTATTCATCTGACCACATACAGACTTCTGTAAGCCAAGACATCCACACCTGAGCTAGTTATCCTCTGCTGACTTTGAAGATAAAGGAGAGAAATAAGCACAGCAACTGAGGACAAGTCATCCCATTCCTAAATATATATCTAAAATAAATCCTATAAATTGTCCCATAAAAGGATAAAAAGGGCCTCTTCTTAATTAACGTAAGCCTAAAACAGTCTAGCTCAGACATACTTAGCTACAGCACAGCTGAGATGAGTTCAGCAGTCTGAATCCTTTTCATAGGTACTTCCTAACAACTTTCATGAACAATTAGATTCTGACAGAATATTCAAGGATAATGACAACTGCACAGATCCACTGTGGGACACAGAAGTCACGCCTGTAGTGGTTTTTTTCCCCTCATGTTAAAACACCACCATACCTACTCTCAGAATGTCACTACCTATCTGTTTCTTTGTGAAGAAGCTTAATTGCTCAGAAAATACGCAAGTAACCATTTTGGAGGTACTTAGCTGACCTCCCAAATGATTGCTACCCCATTTCCAGGGTCACCTTTGGTCTGAGCTGTGCATCTGCAGGGTCACAGCCCTGGGCTGCAGCTAACAAGCTCTGCAGACCCATTTCAAATGAGTCTGACCTGTGTCTTTGAAATATCTGTGAAGATGCTGCTGGACATGCAAACTTCTCAGAGCAGAGCTGGAGAAGGTTTACCATAGTTTAGTGGACAGGGCACTGTGCAGAGCTGTTTGACTATTGCTTTCCACTCTTCTTCCCACCACTCCTAGCTGGGTCTTCCTCTTTAAGTCCAGAATCTTAGCTAGTTTCCTTCCTTTTGTTTCTTTAACATGCTTTACATGGAAGCTCCAAACACTGGCTGGAGGGCCTCAAAGGACATCACTATTCATACAAAAGACCACAAACCCTCATAGCAGGTATGGTTTCGAGGAGACAGTAAGTACTATCGTAAATGTGTCTCACGTGGGCTTGCTGTTATTTCACCACCATTCAGTTTAAGCTTTTAAAAACCCCCTCCATATGTTTTGAAAACATTTCAGGATGTTGATGATAAGCATTTATAGCTGTAGAATTAATCACTGCTATTAATCCCAGAATTGCATCAGATATGCAAGAAGCCTTTAAGATTACATAGCTTTCAACAATCAAAATAGAGGAACTTCACAGCTCATTCCAGCCTCCATACATTGAATTGCTGACACACAAGTAGGAGCCTTGATCTAAAGGAAGAGCAGCATTTGTTCTTAATGTAAACAGACTAAATAGTCAGTCGCTTTGTTCTTTTTCTAAATCAACAATTTGTGAGCAAAAGCTGCAGATAAGCACATATTCCATGGAATAATGTTGTAAATAAAACACAGCTAGAATGCTTAAAACTAATTGTATTAAGAAATTCTAGAACACGAGGCTGGTTTCCTCTGCTCAGCACGCACATCTAGGCACAAGCTGGAAAATAACTGAGCCATTCATACAGCCTCCTTTGCCTCTTTCCTCTCCTTCTTCCCCAATACACGTATGTATGTGTGTATACATGTACGTACACACAAAAAATAAAAATACATCATAGAGTGTATCAGCCTTTAATAGTAGAATTTCTTAATACTATTCATTTCAACCATATAAATATATATAATATACAAAGGAACATAAAGGATTTAGGTGTTGCTACGCAGGAATGGTGAAAACCTTTCTGGAGGAAGTAAAATATTATCCCCAGAAACATCAGCAAACATCAGAAATGCAGGTATCAACTCTGTAAAGTTAACACTGAAATAAGAAAATATTTATCCTACTCTAAAAGTATACAGCAGGTGATGAGGGTAAGGGAGGAAAAAGTACTACATACAGTATTGTTAAAAGATTGTATGGCCTTCAGAAGGGCGTATAAACTCTTCCCAAAGCTTTGACTACAATGAAGTAGTTAGAAATGCTGTTGACTGATTTGCCCTTTGTTGCTGAAATTGAGCAAAAAGAGTTGAAATGTTTGAAAAAGACAGAAAAAGTTCAAGACAGTAATGGGAAATGGCATTACCCGACAACTGGATGTGGTAGTTAGTACATGTATAAGCTGTGATGCCCTTGAAGACAAAAGCTAGCAGTGCAAGTTTCATCTAATGAATAAAGGTGAGTCAGGGGAAGGCAGAGATGAGTGATTTAGTGAAAGCAGAGAGACAAGAGATCTCTGTACAGCATCCAGGAGAGCTAAAAGCAAATCATCTGCCCTTACACAAGAAAAAAAAAAAGAGTGCAACGAATTGGACACAACTCCTCCAAGCAGATGCTTAGAGACCAACTATTGACTGAAAAACACCTAGATGTCCAGAAAAATGTGCAGAAAAAACTCTGAGCAGTAAGCAGTACCCTTGTATCCACTACTATTCTTGTCTTGCTATAGGCAGATGCTCTGGAGTTAATCTTCCATGCTTTGCATGAAGAAAGGAGGTACATATTTAATCAAAGGGCATGCAAGTGAGGGAGGAATTAAAAACTTCAGCAACACAAGACAAAGTTACTGAAAATATCTCCAATTTACTCACAAGAAAAAAATCAAGTGCCTATCAGGAAGTCTGAATTGGAGTAAAATGCTGGCTATCCATATTAAATCAAGAGAAAGATTGTTAAACAAAAGAAGCTACATTTACGTCCACAGCTAAAAAGATGCCTCAAGCTATCATCTGGAAAAACATTTTGCCACTGCACTGCACGTGGCTTCCTTTTCATATCCTTTGTTCGTTTATTTGTTTCATAATAACTGTTTGAAGTTTTATGAAAAAAAAAAACCCAGAACATTCTGTATATATCAGTACAGGAATGATTTCGTGCATTTTGGTCTGTAAATAACTGCTTAAAGGAGAAAAAATGTTATATGCCCAGTTCAACTCAAAATTTCCAAATTTGTTGCAGAGCTACAGGGTTAGTTCATCTTCTTTTACTGTGTTTTTGCACATTGTGTAACACCTATCGCATACCATTAATAAAGAAAATGCCAAGAAACATGGCTATTAAACAGTGTTGTTTTTCAAACAAAGAGTTAAGGCACATATCTGAACAATTTACGGTTTTGAGTGTGGCTTGAGTAGGAACAGCAGCTCAGCACTGAAAGCCTTCCATTCACATCATCAGCTGTATTCTCTTCATAACAAGTGCATATGTAGGCAGATGGATTGTGCCTTTTCCAACAGCTGCCCCTTCATTTTAAAAAACAATTTCCATGAGCAGCATGCACGGGTAAGTTGCACTGGTTGACTTTTCCCTCTTCCTTCCCTCCTTTTTGTCCAGCAGACAGAACTGCAAAGTCAAAGCCAGGACCTCTCAGAGAAGAGCTGCTCTTCTGTTTCAAACAGGGCTGGGAAGGGAAGCAGTTTTTTTTAACAGTACAGCTATCGGTGCAGTAGAAGGGTAAAGAGGGCTTGACTTGACTAACCAAACCTGGAAGGCAGGGCCTGAAAGCAAGACCATGCCTTCCAAGTAAGACAGTCAGTAAGTCCCAGACAAGACAGCACACTAAGTACCAGATACACAACGCATACATTTAAGGTAACACAAAGCTAGCAGCCAGCTTCCACAACAAAGAGAAAATAAGGACCATTTCTGTAACATTCTTCTTAAGTTTAGCCCTAGCAGGTTTTAAGGGGTAGCTGGTGAAGAGCAGGTTACATGTCTGAAGCTGTTTTTCTGGAAGAAAGCCCCTCACGTGCATGTAATGAGACCAGAGGCTGAAAAAAACAGTCCAAACATACTACTACGTTTTCCAAGAGGAAACACACTGAATTTTGAGACGGTACGTAATTCAGGAAGAGGAGTAATAGAATGGGTATTGAAAGAATTTCCTGTCAAAGCACAACTATTATCAATATGTAAATCTTCACAGGAGGTACTTAATGCTTTTGATATTAAATACTCTGCCTATGCAAGTTCTCCCTATTGCTCAATCCTCCTCTTCAAATATATAGTGAAGCTTTCCAGATGAAGAGGTTACATCAAGAATCCTCTGCCTAGAAAATGTTTCTCAAGTGCACCCGAGTTTCATGAATTTCATTACAAGGTCACTTAGAAAGCTCTCTTGAGTTGTCAATAAAGTCAGTTTTAAGCTGAGACAGGTTGCAGAAGCACTCACCTAAAAACTTATTTGTTGAACTACATATTGAATTCTCTTCATTATTATCCTACTTTGTCAACAGTACGTCCCATCTCTGTCATTTACAGACATAATCTGACTACTGCCAGTAATTCCCCTTTCTCTTTTGCCATAGACACAGAAAAAACAGCTACTTCTGCAACAAATGTAAGTCCTACCTCCAACATCTACCTTCTCAGTTAATATGTCACCAAGTTTGCAATACTTTTAAGTCTAATGTTGTATTCATATTGACTCTTCTTCTGAATTCACTACAAGCTTTTCAGAGTTTCTTAGCTTTGCAAGGAAAGCTTTTGGAAAACTCCACCATTTTACCCGCTCCATCTACTGTACATAGAAAATCAAGGATCAACCTAAAAAACACATCTTCAGTGTCCATCCTAACTTCAAATCCATACACCATCCAACTAAACCATCATCTTTCAATGTATTAATAGCTAAGAAGGTATGTCTTGTGTGTTCCTCTATTTCAATTAAGTAAATAACTCAAAGCCACCTACACATATGGCAATTACTCCTAAGCCCATCCCTCTGTTCCCCTCGTTTTCCGCTCACTCTTCCCATTTGTCTCCTACTCCCATCATCTGGATTCCACTTTGATGCCACTGTCTTGAATCAGACTGTAATCCCTCCTGGGGGAAGCTCGTACCTTACTACAGACAGTGAAGCGTGCATATACAGTCCTAATCCTAACAGGAGCTTTCAAGCACTATAATATAATCTGAATCTATGGCAAGTGTACAAATCTACAATGAAAAAAAGGTATTTGCAAAGCATAGGTTAGTGAAGTTCCATCAAATACAGAGCATGCTTTCTTGATATTGCATATACTGCTTTCACTACTTACATGTCAATAATATTTGATAAGAACTATGATCAGGACACTGGCTCCTTTAAGAAAAAGTGAGAAGCTCCCAAGTGTCTTAGGATATCTGTATCTTCTGTGAAAGGTAAGGGGACAGATTAATGTTTAGAATATGTTCCCTCATATTTTTATATGACCAAGCATACATATTTGAGAAAGAAGGATGTCAGTGAAAAAATGAAAAAAGGTAACAATCAAACTCTCTTTACCAAATGCATAGATACTTAACATGCATACCAACAAGATGAATATCTTCTCTCAAGAGTTAATACACTAGTGCTTTCAGTTTCAAATTAAATCAGTTATCTGTTGCTTTTTTTTCTGGTAGGATAACAATCATCTTTAAATACTCTTCCAATCACATACACTATTCTTTATGTCCTGGGGTCGTATTTAAGCACAGGGGTCCACCCACACATAAAACTAGTTGGCAGGACTGGAGCCTTGAAATTGTCTCAACTGATTTCTAGAGAAGTATGAATCAGCTTTCAGCACTTCCTCCTCTTTTTGTTTTGGTTTTTTTGTTTGGGCTTTTTATTTTTTGAAAGGGAGGAGGGAAGAATGAAAGAAGAGGGAGAAAGGGGAGGATCACTGAACCTCAAACAGCTGGGATGCTGTGACACGTCAGCAGTGAACCCAGTCAGAGGTGAATCCAGTTGCGTAGAATCTCCCTGACCTCCCCATCATTTTGCAGGGCTGGGCATTTTCCAGGAAAAAATATTTTCTTTTTTTTTTTAATAATTTTTTCTTTCTACAGTTGCTATAATTGGTGCATTTCTAGTTTCCAGAACTCTGGTGAGTGATTGCTTCCTACAAAGCTTGGGATCTCAAATTCTAGATGAACCACTGCAGAGATGCTAAATGTGTGTGATAATCTTGTAAAACCTCTATAGTCAAGTTCAGAAATGAAGAGGAACAACCTGTACAGCCAAACAAACTACACAGAAACCCACTTATGAAAACTCAGAATTGACTTTGTAGTTAAAAATATAATCTAACTGATTCCATTTTTGCTCTTTTTCCTACCAGAGACTGGATGACTTTGAGATATTTAGACACAGACATCACAAGAAAGATTAAGCGGTACAGTACATAGAAAAGTTTGGCCTAAATTCATATGTCTGTGATAAACCAAATAGAATAGAAGTTTTAAACAGACAACTATGCTTTAGGTGTCAAACATTTCTTGACGTCTGTGGCAGTTGGCAGCTGCAAACATCCGACTGAAAGCCCCATCTGCTGCTTCACAGCTTCCAGTCGAGGATGTTTACAGTCGCTCACTGTCAACAGCAATACACATTCCTCAGCTGTTTACTTTACATTATTAACATGCAGAGGCCTCTGAGCAGGTTAGTTAAGATCACTAGAACTTCTGCTGCTGTGTTGCTACCCACAGATGTACATGGCACTGTTTTTGTAACCATTTACAAATGAAATAAGAGAACGACCTCCAGAGCAACATTTGCAGCCAGCCAGGCGAATTTTCATCAAGCATTATACTTCTAGAACTACGTTGCCTATTTTACATCCAGTAAGAATCAAATTAAAGACGTATGAATAGAGCAGCCTGCTTCCACCGTGGCATTTGTTTTGTTCTCCAAGAGACTACAGCACTACTGTGACGTTCATTACAAAAGCTACACTACCCTACAACTAAGTTCACTTATCAGCACAGAGACTAAAGATAGCAATTGGCACGAAAACAGAACCAAGCCCTTTCTAAGGGTACCTACAGTGTCTGAGATGGCTTCCTCCCCTACAGAAAAGCTATGCGAGGGAATTATTTCATATTATAAGTTAGTTCGTGCAACATTTGTTTCTAAATAAAACCTTGGGAAAAGCCCACCCAACCCAGAGGGGCTTTTGGGAACAGGGAGGAAGGCACATAGCCAGCTCTGCAAAGGCATCAATAAAGTTCAAACCTGTCAGAAGATTCCTACAAATTATCCGAGATAACCAGTTGCTGCTACACTTCATGTGGTTGGCAGAATGGTCTTTCTCACCAAAAAAAAAAAGCCAAAAAGATTTGGCATAATAATGTCCTGGTTGTACAGTTCTACTGTTTTTCATTCTATCTCCTGTTTCTTTATTAAGTTAATGATGGGGAAAATTAAAGATTAATCACTCAACTATTTTTCTGAAGTCATATGAAACCACAGCAGGCAAGCAGAGTGATTATATCACTCTAATTAAAAGGTGTTTTTTTCCTTGAAACTTTCTTTCCCTCAAATGAAATTACCACACTGTAAACTGAGCAGGTTATGAAGAGACCATAGCTGGAACGCAGAAGCCTGCGGTGTATTTACTCAACCTGATAAGTGTGAAGGATCTCTATAAATCACTTTCAAAACTGAGGGTTATATTTTCTATACTAAGGTTAAGAAAATTAATCTTTCAGGCAGCAGGCAAAAACAAGCAGAATTATGTAGGGGCCTTTCCCTTTATTCAATACCAACTTTGAGCTATTAAAGCTTCCCAGGGAACCACATTTTCTCAATGGGTCAAGTCACTAAGGAAACAAAGCAAACTTTATCAGTGCTGCACAACTCCACATTCCAGGAATTCCTAGCACTTGGCATCTATATACCACGCCAGAGCCACTCACCCTCACTTTAGCAGAGCTACCATGACAAGCTATGAAACTCCCAGTAAGGTGCCCAGCTTCACAAAGTTGCCAAAACAAGGAGGTACTGACATCCCTGCGTTAGATCTACCGCAGGACAGCAGGGTAAGAAAACAGATTTCCTATAACAATGCTCTTGGAAAAAAAAAAGGTGTTCCTCTTCTGGCAAGTTCCATCTTGTTTATCACAAACCAGCTAAGAAAAACACAACTACACACCCAAGACAATCTATATGGACTCTTAAAAAACCCCAAACAACTCCTTAGAAGCAAATCACTGATTGCAGAATGAAAATATTTCAGTTTAACTACATCTTTCATTTCTAAATGTACCAGTCTAATATCTGTAACTTAAAGAGGGAAAAGTAGGAAGACTATAAAATCCTACTACTTTGAATTAATTAGACAAAGGACATTATGTCAGCAACAGTGTGCAATTCCACTCCACGTATGCCTTCCTTTCCACTTTTAAGACATCAAACAGATTATATCGTATGTAAGTCAAGGCAAGGTCAATCTAAAACTGTGAAGCATTTCATTACACAGTACGGACTGTTAGGCAAGAGAACACAATCAGTTATCCTTACTGCTCTGTTTTTTAATTTGTACAGTATTTTTATAGACGTGTTTAGGCAGAAAGTGTCCAAGACTCAAATATCAATCATTAGAGTTTGACGCATGCTGAACAACATTCTAACTTCTCAATGTCTTACAGTTCACGTCACAGAACGAGGAAAGGGCAAAACTGCTGCTTAAGCACCATTCAGTTAAAAAAAAAAAAAATTCAAGCGTGTTTCTCTCACTGTCCTGAAATTTCCAAGCGAGACAAGTGGATTATTGTGATGAAGAAAAAAAATCTCACAAACAAAAAAAAGCCCAGCTAAACCAAATTGCTCCTAGATTTCAAAAACGGGGCCTCTATGTTTTTCGTCACCTTCCATACAGATGAGATGATACGCAAACTGAGACAAGTAAACTAGTTTTTAATCACATTAGAATAACAGTGGAACGCCAATACAAAGCTCACAGAACTTGAAAAAAAAACTTAACTTATGCCAATTGCTTCCTAACTTGCTTTTGTAGTATACATTTTCAAATTTGCTTGTCAAGAACTTTAAGATCGCCATTAAATATGGGAAAAAATTACATTACTCCTCTTCCTGTCACTGACAGCACAGGAAGATTAAGTACACATTACTTATATGAACTCAAGTTCACAGCTGTTATGATACAGCATGAGAATCTCCAACTGTTGCCGATGAATACGATTCTCCCAATTGCATTTGAACTTACTCTAAAATGCCTGAGGAAGCAGGCTTCCCCTGCCCTGAGCAGGCAGTTGCAGACAAGCTGTTGAAATTATGGACCAAATGGAATACAGAACATCCCAATGTTTGGGAATGAGATGTCAAAACTATTGGTAAAAGTATGAACAACATGTAGTGTGTTTTCTTGAGCCTCTTCCCAAGAGTCTCTCCCCCATGTCTAATGATCGGGGATTTTAATCAGCTCTTAATCCATCTAGGTGAACGAATATTACAGTGTGCCTCAGCAGAACTGTATCTGGAGAAAAAAACAAGAACTTACTTCTTGAATATCAGCTGATTCTACTTCAGTCCCTTTCACAGGAGATACCCACACCTCTGGGGAGAATTGCATTCTTCAGCTGCCAAAGCCTGCTCCTCAGATTTCCAGGAATCTGAATCACACACATGAACAGCAGTTATTGTAATTCCAGAAATTCAGTAGTTCAGATCACATACTTCTTGTTATTAGGACTGTCTGCAAAAAAGTCAGATAGCTTTTAACAACCATTATTAAAATCATATCCTTTTCTGGTGTAGTCATTTAAAACTTCAAACGTGTTTAAAGTGAAACATTAGTCCTGAATGCAGCTGTCTCTCAATTACAGGAGATAAAGATTAACTGCTAAGGCAGCGTAAGTATTCAGAACTTATATTGAAGTAGTTAAATTTCTCACCAGAGATAGGCATAACAACTTCTTTTATTTATTATCTTAAGAAATGTACAGATTACACAACCAAAACCAACCATATAATAAATCTGATACTGAGCATCGCTTCAGAAAAGCAAAATCTCCAGAGTCGTCCTAGTTAAGCCTTTAAGATGGAGGACTTGATTCACGCAGTCGTTCTGGAGGAAAAAGGACATACAGAAGCCCTTTGTAGATGGATGGATGGACAAACACAAAAGACAGAACCAGATTATTAGGAGAAAACCAAAGAAATGGAGATTGAGAAGAGCATGGAAAGAACACAGTAAGGGGAACTAAAGCAAACCAGTCTGTAGAAGAAGAATATACATGACAGTTATGAAATCTCAGTTATGAGCACACCACAAGAGCAAAAGAAATGCAGTAAGTAGAGCTTATTAACCAAAACGTATATACTCAAAATATATTATGTATTGATTTGCATTCCTGACATCTCTTTAAAGTACTCAGAACCAGTTCTGTATGTGACCACACAAAATGAGGATGCCTTTGATAAACACATCTCCTCTGCTGATCAACCAACTCCAGCAACCAGTGAAGAAGGCTGAGGAGGGATATCAGTGCTATTTATGCTCTGCTATAGAATCAGTGAACAGCGCGGTGTTGTTTACTACTCTACATTTCAGCGTCATGAGGGCATCACTGTGAAGCCCACAAACCTTATGGATGGCACAGAAAGGAAAGTGCAATAGGCTCAATTGTCCTTTCGTGCCAGCTGGCAGAAGTGGGTGATGCCCAGGTGGTTCAGAGCATTACTCTACTTGTTGGCTTAGCTGAGTGCCACACCAGTTCCGCCACAGAGCAGAGCAGATAACTGGCCTGAAGCTGTTCCTAAGTATGATGAAGTGCGTATCGTCGCATCAGTTCCCAATGCAGAACGCTTATGTTCGTGGATTTTTATTTAAGATAAATACAAGGATCCCTCACTGGGTCAACACAAGAATAAAGAGCATATGTTAGACAAGAAAACAGCTCCCAATGGCAATAACTCCTCATGGTTCTTTAGGAGAAGCATTATCCAAGAGAGTGTAACATACCAAATCCCAAGCTTAGCAAAGAACACTTACTTGGATTTAACAGGGTGAACAAACTACCTACAGCACACAACTTAACTTACTCAGACTCACTGTCCATGTTCAAAGGGAAAGAAAAATACAGCTGCTGCAGTGAGAATAAACCTCTGGCACAGGGGACACACTACAGGCAGAAGGTGACCCATATTCAAGATCCCTGCACACAGGAGCGAACATATTTTTGGGCTGACCAGAAGTATCTTCAAACACTCTGTCTCAACATCCTCCAAGAGTTTCTAGGATGCTTTTGTCCATTATTTTGCAAACTGTGTCCTAACTCACATTTCTTATGTAGTTTATCCAGGACATGCAGTTCGCCCTGACATCACATCTCTGGGGAAGGTATTTTATACGCTACCGCACTCCTGAAGTAAAGCAGGGACTTATGATCCTTCCGTTGGTCCAGTGACCTACACCTCACATGCTACAAGTTTACCCCAGTATCTCTTATTTTGGGGTCAGGCAATTAACACAGGAATCCATTCGGTTTGCCGCTAGCCAGGACAGAGAGCCCATCCCAACTCCCTCGCAAATAGAAGGAAGGCCATTTTTCTCTAAACACTACTCCCTCCTTCCCTTGTACACATCTCAAACACACATCTGGGACACTAAGACTGACAGAATAATTAGCACATTGATAATGTTTGTCCTTCATCTCCAGTAATCAAAACAAATACAACCTCTGACCACAAGACTATTTTTACTTAATGTGCTCCACAGTGAACTGCACAAGCCTCAGGTGCTGCACAAGAGATTGCAAGGCTCCATCTTACACTGTTTTACCTATGATGACGTGCAATGAATTGACTACTCGCCCCAAACGTACTTGAATGTTACCAGAAATTACTGCTAGATGCAAAAGAACTGTTAAGCAGAACTGTTAAGCAGAACATCCACTTAAAAGGGTGCAGAAAGCAACTTTGTGCTACGTAACATAGAAAACTTATTTAATCACAGCATTACCCAAGTAAAATGTAACAGCAACATTTAAAGAACAAAACTATAATTCATGTGCAGCAAATGCATTAACATTTTCACATGTACAGACTGGGGCAATGCACCTACTCAAGTCGTGCTCTTCATTTATCTCTAACAGCCTACCCTTTCCCTGGATACAACCAGGCCTGTGGTGGGAAGGAACAGAATGAGGCTGAACATCAGCCTCAAGGCAGTTAAACACTTGCCTGTTCCCACAGTTTGTAATTAACTACTCTGACCTATTGGACAAATGCTAACATCATAACGACAGGGTCACAAACCTGAATCCTGTTAATGCTACACTTTCTTAACCTGTCTTCTCATCAGTGCAAAAAGGTTTTTCCTTCCAGCTTTCTACAAGCAGAACCTAAAAGACCCAACATGTACATGGAAAAAAACATCCACCACATTGAAAGATAAACAATTCAGTCCTATAAAGAGAACAGAAACCATTAGATTGACTACAGAGCCACATGTGAGATAGGGACTGGGTAGCAAGACGGCACAAAGGTAGAAGAAACCCTACTGATACCTTCAAGAATTAGGAACATAAAACTATCCTCCTTCCCTACCCTGACCCAAAATTTCCTGTCCAAGACTTGTAAAGCTACTGTAAATGCTGCCCCCACACAGCCTTCTACAGATGCAAACAAGTGGTGTAAATGCATTTTGCTCCTGATCAGCAGAAATAATTGTCTCCAGGTTACAGATTGCCCAGAAGTTACAGAAGAGTAACAGAAAAGGAGACAAAAGAACACCTACAGAACTGTTACCTATCCAAAATAATTTCCTGAGGTTTACTTACTAAACTGATCACCTTCTATGATAAAGTGACTCGGCTACTGGACGAGGGAAAGGCTGTGGATGTATCTTCCTGGACTTCAGTAAAGCCTTTGACACAGTTTCTCACAGCATTCTGCTTCATAGAATAACCAGGTTGGAAGAGACCCATCAAGTCCAACCATTCCTATCGAATACTAAACCATGCCCCTCAGCACCTTGTTCACCCCTGCCAAGATGCCACTAGCCTTCTTGGCCACCTAGGCACACTGCTGGCTCATGTTCAGTCGGCTGTCAACCAACACCCCCAGGTCCTTCTCTTCCAGGCAGCTTACTTTCTAGACAGAAAACTTTCTAGACAGAAAACTTTCTAGACAGAAAACTTTCTAGACAGAAAACTTCGGAAATTGTCAGCCTCTGGCCTGGACAGGTGCACACTCTCCTGGGTGGAAAACTGGCTGGATGGCTGGGCCCAGAGAGTGGTGGGAAATGGAGTTAGATCCAGCTGGAGGCCAGTTACAAGTGGGGTTCCCCAGGGCTCAGTCCTGGGTCCAGCCCTGTTCAATGTCTTCATCAATGACCTGGATGAAGGCATCGAGTGCTCCCTTAGCAAATTTGCAGACGATGCTAAGCTGGGAGGAAGTGTGGATCTGCTGGAGGGTCGGGAGGCTCCAAAGGGATCTGAACAGGCTGAGACCAATGGCATGAGGTTTAACAAGGCCAAATGCCGGGTCCTGCACTTGGGGCACAACAACCCTGTGCAGCTACAGACTAGGAGAAATCTGGCTGGAAAGCTGCCAGGAGGAGAAGGACCTGGGGGTGCTGGTTGACAATGACTGAACATGAGCCAGCAGTGGCCCAGGTGGCCAAAAAGGCCAATGGCATCTTGGCTTGTATCAGAAACGGCGTGACCAGCAGGTCCAGGGAGGTTATTCTCGCTCTGTACTCGGCACTGGTGAGACCGCACCTCGAGTACTGTGTTCAGTTCTGGGCCCCTCACCACAAGAAGGATGTTGTGGCTCTGGAGCGAGTCCAGAGAAGGGCAACAAAGCTGGTGAAGGGGCTGGAGAACAGGCCTTATGAGGAGCTGATGAGAGAGCTGGGGGTGTTTAGCCTGGAGAAGAGGAGGCTGAGGGGAGACCTCATTGCTCTCTACAACTACCTGAAAGGAGGTTGTGGAGAGGAGGGAGCTGGCCTCTTCTCCCAAGTGACAAGGGACAGGACAAGAGGGAATGGCCACAAGCTCCACCAGGGGAGGTTTAGGCTGAACATTAGGAAAAAATTTTTCCCATAAAGGGTCATCAGGCATGGGCAGAGGCTGCCCAGGGAGGTGGTTGATTCACCTTCCCTGGAGGTGTTTAAGGCACGGGTGGACGAGGTGCTGAGGGGCATGGTTTAGTGATTGATAGGAATGGTTGGACTTGATGATCCAGTGGGTCTCTTCTAACCTGGTTATTCTATGATTCTATGATTAGCAAATTCCCAGTGGATGTAATTTTTGCAGCTAAATATTAGAGCTATAAGAAAATATCTTGACAGCTTCAAGAACAGCACTCATTTGCTTAGACTCACAGAAAGTTTACGATCAACTTGCCACAATGGCTTTGATTTAGAATCTGCGTCACTGAAGGGAAACACTGAAGCAAGATCAGACTTTAGTTTTCAAATGTATTAATAGCTAATCCCCTTCGGATTATGTCAAGAATGTCACATTAGAATGATTTGGGCTCACCTTGACCAGCGAGTATGTTAAAATGCAACTAAACCCATCTACATCTGCACTCCAACTCATGCTTCTTTTAAATTTTAAATGGTTACAGAGGAAAAGTATCTGTAGGACTAACACTGATCAAGGACATGCTATCATGCTGTTTTATTCAGCACAAAGTGTTACAGGCAAAATAACTCTTAGAGAATAATGTAAAACTTCTTTTCTACACACTTGAATTTCAAACTTTTCTTTGAAAATTGTACTTGCGGTGGTAGGTTCTGCTATTATACAAGGTGCCTTTATGGATTTGGAATGGTTGGACTCGATGATCCGGTGGGTCTCTTCCAATCTGGTTATTCTATGATTCTATGTTCTTGGTGCAAAGGGTTATATATGTAAACAGTTGAATTAACAAACCAAAGCTGAGAATAAGCTTTTCCTGTTTCTGTTAATTTATGTTCCAATGTTACATTCCTTTCATGCAATGCCATAATCTTCAGTGAATGACTTCACATTATCCTCCTCAGAGTAATCTAGGAATGCAGATAAAAAACCCCATCAACCATCACCTTCCTAAGACTCTGCCTCTTAACCCTCAAGGGTTTAAGTGACTGATAAAAGAGCTTTAGGCATGAATAAAACTTTAAACACCCGTGCCCAGCTGCAACTACCCTTCAAGCACACAACTTTCTGCCAGTAGGTACCAACACCAAAGTCTTTGTTACAGTGCTTGAACCAGTACTGCTTGACCAAACTTCCACAGTTCTCAAAATCCCTGCTCACCCTGTCACACCTCAGTTGCCAAAATACAGGAATGCGCTTTTCAAAACGCAATTTCCAGATCTGTCCTTTATCCCAAAAATAACATCAGAGGTTTGGGAATGGGTCAGCTGCACCGGAAAACTTTTTTGTGCAATACAAACACAAGGGCAAGAAATGTTCAGGTTTAAATCCCTCCTAAGTCTGTCTCAGGCCACAAAATGAAACTCAGTTTTCATTACCCCAGTTGAATGCCTGTGCCCTTGCAGCTACGCCGTCCATGCTTTGTCCAGCAATTCCGACAGGAGAGGCTCACCCAGGAGCTCCTGCCATCAAAGAGAGCAACATGCTCAAATCGGTCCTACAAATCAGCAAGATTACCTAAAGAGCAGTCTTTGAGAAAAGGGAGATATCTCACAGCAGATATCTCTCTCTCGCTCTCCCTCCCCCTGGTCAGTTGAGACACTCTGCTTGCTGTCTTTCGAGGTAGCCAGAGGACACCTTGCATGACCTTTCCTGGCAGGTCCTACAGACAAGAGTAGCTGCAGGTCAGGCATCTGCACACTCCAGCCCTTAAACTACCTTGGAATTTTTGGCTCCTCCTTCTGTCAACTGTACAAAAAGTACAGACATGCTTGTTGGCGTATTTATCTTCACCCAGCTTTCTAAATGAGTCACGTGCAGCACTTTTATCTATTGTACTAAAATAAATAAAACTCAGCCACAGGATCTCTTTTTAGTATTCAAAGCACTTGCACACTGGTGGAAGTGGTCCCCAGGAAGATGCTCCCCCATTGACCCCTCCAGGGTTTAAAAGCTCCTAACCCTACGGCGCAGCAGGGCAGTATTTTGGCTGGAAATACCGCTTGAACATCACATCAGATTTCATGCCTAGGGAAGGGGATTCCAGCTACAAAAGCAGCACTGCAAAAACAGCTTAGAAAAGTACAGCAGCACTGTCAGAGCTCTAACTTTATAAGTAGATTTATAATTAAGAGTAAGAGCTATTAATTAGTTTTCAATGGTAACAGCAGAGAGCTAATGATCTATGAGGAATCACAGACACTGAATTTAACACTTAGTGTTTCCCTCACTTCACACAAGGAAACCGATAGATTTATAAATTCAACATGCAGTAACACAAGAGGTCTCAAGACACAAAAAATATTGCTGGTGATATTAACCTCACCAGGAAACCTATCCTTCAGAAATTAAACATAACAGAAATTATCTTCACACAGATCTTTCAATAGCAACCTCATACATATCACTTGTACTCCCAGTATATACATGAGTTCTGGTCACAACGCTATGCATAACAGCCATAAAGCAGGTAGCATGAATTTTAACATGGGTGTATTAGATTGGGCTGTAAAATCCAAGTATTTTTTTGGAGTGGGTTGTTATTTTTTGCAATCAACTTGTTTAAACACAGCCTTCTCCACCCAAACAGCTGGAGTTTAGAAGAGCTAAAAGGAAAAAAAGAAAAGCGAGCCATTGTGTTTGACTCCAGTAGACACAGAAGTAACCTTCAAGGTTACCTTGCCCTACATGCGGCCTCAGGAAGGAGAAAAACACAATTTCAGCAAAGGAATTTCTTGCCTGGCTGGAGGCCACACCCGCCACAACAACTGATGGCAGGAAAGCATTTGGATTCACAACTTTACCCATAGCACCCGGCCTGAGGCAAAGCAAAACTTTCTCATTTTCGGAGAAGAAAAGAAACTCTTGTGCTCAATAAGTAGCAATTATGCTGCAGAATTTATATGCTGAGCACGGCTGAATGTAGGAACACCAGATCAGTCAACCATAGCTTTAGTGCTTTGAGTATGATTAACAGAAGGAACTTTCAAAGGTCAATTAAATGTCAACACATTTTAAAGAGATATTCTTTTTAAGTCGGGGCAATGTGTAACAGTACCTTCCAAAGATGCCGTGCCCCCTTCGCCTTAAAATTCTACCCATCCTGTACTTACACGTGCAGATATAAAGATGATAACTAATTAACCTGTGACAGAAAATAACAGCTACTTATGCTCCTGGTTTTCCTATCCTTAAGCTGTCTTTTATTGCTGAAGTACACAGAAACACTGCTCTCTCCCCTCAAAATTTCATTCAGCTGTGCAGCGTGCAGGCAAAGGGAGAAGAAAAGGAGTAAGAACAGTCTGAAAGTCTAATAACTTATTCCATGAAAATGAGAGGCGGCTTTTGATATGCAATTGAGCTGCCTGGATGTAAATCTGAAGGAGGGAGGACTGTAACAGAATTAATTATGAATACATTAATCATTATTTTAGTCAGATACATCTTTTCACTTCTAAACATTTCTGGAAATCGGAATTTCAGGTAAGCAGCTCAAGAAACCTCCGTACACTCAGTACAGATCCATTTAAACCACATCTCAAACTGGATGCTCGAACTATTAGTTAGTTGAAAAAGAAAAGTCTCTTAGTACAAAGTGAAAAGATCAGAATCCCGACCGAGGCCTCACGGCGCTGCTCCAATTGCTTCGACACGAGCGGTGTTTATCCGAGAGCAGATGATTTGGGAGTTGGGGAGAGCCAGCAGAGTGAGCTGGGACCAGGCTGCGCCCGAGAGGACAGGAGTGCCTGAGGAGTTCTGAGGAGCAGGGGAATCACAGCATCCCGCAAGCACAGAATCCTTAAAAATCCCACAATCGCTAGGTTGGAAAAGACCTTTGAGATCATCTGGTCCAACCGTACCTGTCTGTTACTAAACCATATCCCTGAGCAACTCATCCGCCCGGCTTTTAAACACCTCCAGAGATGTGGACTCCATCACTTCCCTGGGCAGCTGTTCCAGTGCCTCAGAACCCTTTCGGTGACTAAACTCCTCCTAATATCCAACCTATAACCCATTCAGTAAAGAACTTTTTCCAAATGTCCAACCTAAACCTCCCTCGGTGCACCTGGAGGCCACCCCCTCTTGTCCCACCACTTGTTACTTGAGAGAAGAGACCAACACCTGCCTCGCTACAACCTTTCTCCAGGCAGATGTAGAGGGGGACAAGGTTCTCCCCTCAGCCTCCCCTTCTCCAGGAGTAACAACCCCAAGCGCCCTAAGCCGCTCCGAAGACTTGTGCTCCAGACCTTTCTCCAGCTCCACTGCAGCCTCATCCCTGTCCTCCTCCCTATCCCTATCCCTGCCTCTGTCCCTATTCCTATTCCTATTCACATCCCTATTCCTATCCCTATCCCTGTCCCCATCCCTATCCACGTTCATGTCCCTATAACTGTCCCCGTCCCCGTCCCGGTTCCCATCCCTATCCCGGTCTCGGTTCCCGTCCCTATCCCTGTTCCCGTCCCTATCCCTCTCCCTGTCCCTCTCCCTGTCCCCATCCCTGTCCCCGTCCCTGTCCCCTCCCGCCCCCTCTCCTTACCTCCCAACTTTCCCGGTCCCGCACAAACTTGCAGCGGGCGGCGGCCCCTCGGGGCGCTCCGAGCAGCCGCTGGGGCGGGGGCGGGGGGGGTGTCGGTGTGCGGGGGGCTCCGCCGGGGCGGGGCTGAGCGGGGCGGGCACCGGGCATTGTCCGCCCCCGCCGCTCCCTGCCCCCCTCGCCACGTTCTTTGTTCCCGCGGCCGCTCCCCCCTCACCCCCGGCAGCTCCATCTCCCGTCGCGGCGGGGCCGGGGGAGCGCGGCCGCCCCACCCCGCGCCGCCGGAGAGGCGGGAGGGAGGGGAGGAGAGGGGGAATCCCGCCCCGCTCCGCCAATCAGCGAAGGGGCGAAGGGGCGGTGGCGGCCAATGAGAAGCCGGGGCCCACCCGGAGTAGCCAATGGGAGCGCGAGAGCGGCGCCAGGGCCCGCCCACCGCCCCCCCCCCCCCATCGCCGCGCGGGGCTGGCGGGGTCAGCGGCGGGGGGGGGGGCGGCCTGAGAGCTGCCCGTGACACTGGGAGCGGTTCCTGTTACACACAGTGGGACATCTTTTATTTAAGCTAAAGTTCCATCTAAGTAATTGTGTTCTTTGAAAGTTAAGAGTGTCCCTCTGATCGCGTGTGTTCTCTGCAACGCGGTGTTTTTCCACTTCATCCTTTGAAAATGACAGCGTCCTGTGCTCGGTGCGCTCTGCGACTTCTGCCATCACCTGTTCGCAGCCTTTCCCTGCCTCAAACGCCAGGTCAGAGCTGGAGCCAAAGCCCTAAGTTAGCAAGAGATTTCACTGTTGCAAAGTTTCATCGTAACACAAAAACTAGTCCTTGTGGAGTTACAGACTGAGCCTAAGATCTGAGGGATGCTGTCCCCGCGTGTCCCTAGTCGGAAGGACCCCCAAGCCCCTCGGGTCCCTCTCGGTCCCCACACCCAGCGCTGAGGACACCCGCTGTCCCAGCTCTGGGCACAGGATCCGTGGGGATCGCTCCCTCCTGTTGCCCAGGCCTGACAAAGGCTGCCTGCTTTCTGAAACTCCAAAACCAGCTTTATTTAGAAGGCTGCCTGGAGGAGAAGGATCTGGGGGTGTTGGTTAACAGCGACTGAACATGAGCCAGCAGTGGCCCAGGTGGCCAAGAAGGCCAGTGGCATCCTGGCTTGTATCAGAAACGGCGTGACTAGCACCAGGGGAGGTTCAGGCTGGACGTCAGGAAAAAATATTTTACAAAAAGGGTCATTGGGCACTGGCAGAGGCTGCCCAGGGAGGTGGTTGATTCACCTTCCCTGGAGGTGTTTAAGGCACTGGCAGACAAGGTGCTGAGGGGCATGGTTTAGTGTTTGATAGGAATGGTTGGACTCGATGATCCAGTGGGTCCTTTCCAACCTATTGATTCAATGATTCTATGATTTGCTGGCATTTTTTTGTATCACCTTGCTGCCCCAGATACCTTTCTGGTGGCATTGGAGTGGTACAAGGCAAAAAGGGTTTTGAAAAAGCAAAGTGACATCCTGACTGGGGTCCCGAGAGAGAGAGCATCCTAATAAACTGAGAAGTGTTGTCTCCAGTTGTTGTCTCTGTCTCTGAGGGTTGTCTTTAAGTGTTTTCTCTGCCATGGACAAAAGCCTCCTCTGATTAGTCCTTGCATCAGTTCTGGAGTGTAAGGAACACAAAAGTCCCTTCTATATTCAAGGAGCGAGCAGAGGAAATAAAAAAATAATAATTCAGAAATGAAAGCCACTTCCCTAGGGTCTTGTTGCCTTTTCCGTGTTGATGTTGTGTTCATTTGGTGACCCACAAGCATACTCCACTCAGTCCTATCACAATTACACACCCCAAAATCAGATGTGTTTATTTGTTTAATCTCAAAATACATAACCTTGTTGCTTAAAGTTCCGTCATGTTATTCCAGTCCTCAACTTCAGGCAAAGTTTTTTTAGGCTATCCTGATCCTTCTTTCTCCTGGCTGTCCCCACCATTAGGAAACTTCACTAGTACGCTTCATAAATTAGAGCCAAGTTTGTGGCTCTAAATTCTGTTAAACTTTTAGTAGAGGTAATGCCTGATCCTTCTGGAGCTTCCTTCTGCAGGGCTGTGTTCCCTGTGTGGCATCTCCCCTTAGCCAGTCTCTTACCCTCACTACAGCACCTCGCCGACCCCCCTAAGCTTTCTGCGAGATCACATACCAAATGCTGAACAAGGTCTAGTCATGCTGGATCTCCTGCTTCCTCTTTATTCAAGAACCTTACTTCTTACAGAGCGGACTGGGTTTAACTTTCAAGATTTACCTTTGGCAAAGCCCTGTTGTATTTTATCCCACTTTCCACGTACTTCCACCTGTTTCATTATGATTTCCTTACACATTTGCAAACAAGTGCTCTGCAGTTGCTCGCTGCTGAGTTTGAATGCTGGCAGTAGGAGCATGCTGGTGTCTGGTCCACGTGGGCTTCCCCCCTGCCTGGGAAGAACATCTGTCACTCTACTCTTTGATGAGGAATGCCTATTGTAGGAGTCCCATGTCGTAGATAAGCAAGCATAACAGAGGGTAATTCCAGCTCATATGCCGTACACTGTCTTGTGCCTGTAGGAGAGTCATCAACAGAATCATAGAATAGTTTAGGTCAGAAGGGACCTTAAAGATCATCCGGTTCCAACCCCCCTGCCATGGGCAGGGACACCTCCCACTAGATCAGGCTGCCCACGGCCCCATCCAGCCTGGCCTTGAACACCTCCAGGGATGGGGCAGCCACAACTTTCCTGGGCAACCTGCGCCAGTGTCTCACCACTCTCATAGTGAAGAAATTCCTCCTTATGTCTAGTCTAGTACTAAAATAAACAAAAATTGATTTGGCTGAACTTGGATTTTTCTCCTGTATGTGGCATGGAGGTCTTTATTTCTCAGCCTTTTCTCTTGAGAGCTGAGTATCAGTGCATAAGAACATTGGTGCCAGAACCCTCTCCTGTATATCTCAAAAGATAGCATTAGCTTAGATTTTTTTTTTTCTGCATTTCTATTTCTCAATTAAGATCTGACCTACTGAGCCAGCTTGTTACCTTTACGGTGCCTGGGGGTTTTAGCCCAGAAGTGCAGGATTTATTATTATTTGAAAGGAATATTTTTCTGTCACAGCCATGCACAAGTCCAAGGACAGGGACCGGCGTGCCATTGTGGTACAAACCTCTCACCAAGGACAGTCCGGGCCCCAACAACACACAGCCCTAGTTGGGCAAGATATAAGAGATGCTTAAGGAACAATGACATCTAGTATTTATACATGGAATAGTTATCTAAGGATTCAGCCATATTTCAGCAGCAGAGAAGAACAACAATTTTTTGAGTCACTCAGATCCATAGTCCACAGATCCTTCCTGCAAAACCCATGCCCGACTTCCCAATGGGTGGGTAAAATAGGATGTCACAGCAGATACATGGGTGATCTGCAAAGCTTTATGAGCTGCCACTGATTGAGTTGTGGTGATTAGCCATGTTCCTGCTCAGAAACTATTTCAAATGTGAGAAAAACATTTCCTAAGCTGCTTTTGCAGGGTAGAAGTTTATGTTAGCTTTGCATCTCACTTTTGCCATGGGCTAAAAGCAGGGATGATGTCTGGTAACTTCATCAATGTTGAGATCTCGGGGGGCTTTAATGCTCAGATGGACTGATCAGAAGGCTGGGTTAACACAATTTTGCCAACATTTGAAGAGCTGAACGTTACTGTTTTACACTTAAAATAGCTTGGTAAACACATAAAGTTCAATTATCTCTTTAAAATGTGCAGCGTTATATTTACTTTTTCAGTCACACTTTGTTACTGTAGTATCTGTGAGGGAAAGTTATGAGACTCTGCCAAGTGAAATGCTCTCTGAGTTAGGGAAAAAATGTGTCTATTTTGTTACAGGCATGTTTCTTACAAACGCAGTAAGTCAATGGTGTCCTTGTAGTGATTAATAGAGCAGCTATTCAGAGACCTTGGAGGGGTTTGGGGTTTTTTAATTACTAAGATAACTTCCTCATCAAATCCATTGCTCAAAGACAAAACAACTGTGTTTTACTCACTTTCATTGCTCCAGTGAGATGAAAAAGTGTTGATATATTCTCCCCGGAGGTCATTAGAACTACAAACAAGGTTGTGGACCTAATGTGTACACACAGACTGGTGGACGAAACCTGGAGTTTATTGTACTGTAAGAGAAGCTGAACAGAAGGGAAGGAGGAGACTAAACAAGACATTTGGAAAGAAGAGGTACCTACCCTACGTGGCATCTGTTTTGCAGCAGAGCTGCTATGTGGGAGGCTAAGAGGAAGAAAAAGCACAGTCATTTTATTTTAGTTTTTAATGAAGGACAAACATACTGCAACATTAAGGACAAAATCAGTAATGTCTTCTGATCCAAACTCAAGAAACGTGGCTTGAATCCCTTTTGAGCCAATACTCATGGCCTCACAGATTATTCCCCCCAGAAAATCAAGTCAAGGGTAGAGTTGGGAGTGGCACTAAAGAAGTTCTGCTTCCCTGTAGATGAACATACCTTCTTTGATATGTATTCAGTACTCCTAGCTTTCTTCCGTTGTTTTTCATATCAGAAAGAAGTCCTCAAGTTTCTCTCAGGCTGGCATTTTCCACCCTTCCCTTACAGCTGTGACTGCTTGTCTCTGTCCATTCTCTGGCTTTTCCTAGTCACAAAAAAAGCAACGTGTTCCGGCTGATGTTCCATTTCTGAGTACCATGGCCTATATAGACTGAGCTTTTGGGTGAAATTAATATTACACCATTTTTTTTTACTCAAAAAATGTTTGTACTATAAAAGTTAGAAAGTTAGGCACTCCTCCAAGCAACACATTTCAGTGGTACAGAATGACTTTCTGCGTAGTCCAACTTTCAGTACAGCTCTTGGTTTTATGTCTAGCACAAGAGGATCTGATGTGGGTTGGTTGATACATACAACCATAATGAAGCGGCTTAATAAATAATACTAAGATTAGGCAGTTTTGCCACTTCCTTTCTGACTGAAAGTATAATTCAGAAAAATACCCTGTTCCAGAATTTGTTTCCTTCTTCCTTTAAATGATGTGTTCTCAGCTGCAGGAGGCGTAATGTGAATATATAACATTTGGACAAGAGGGGTTAGATCTTTGCCCTCCACTCTTGTCTTCAGTGCTGGAACACAGCAATAAGTTTCTTTGAAAGCACAGCAGACAGCTTTTTAAAGCCTTACTGGTAAAGAGGACAGCAGCAGATGTCCAGTACTTTTACCAGGCACACAGTGAGTTACAGTTAGGGAGCTTTATGTAGTGTTTAACCTTCAAAAAAGATGATCAGAGTAACTGGAATATTTTCTTGCATTTTTACTGCTCTGAACTTCAAAGTAAAATTAAAACAGCTTAGAAAGTACTATTTTGCGATTTAATCAAAAGTGACTTTTAGACTTCAGATCTTGACTATAACAAAATACTCCTCTTGACTGATATTAGTGCCTTACGGGGATGCCCATAATATCCCCAGTTACCCTTTTCTCTCCATAATTATTCAGAGCATGGTTTAAATCCACAGAGCATAGTAAAAGAAATATATGGTAACAACAAAGATCCGAATTCCCTAACAAAATGCCTAGATATGATGTATTTAACATGATGGCTTGTGCTTGCTATCTGTGGTGAGCTTCGCTGGGCAGTGCAACAGCTAATACCACAGTAATGCTGTGGTTCAAAAGATTTAAAAAAAAAAAACCCAGAAGACCACAACCAGTTCTCAAAAATCATAGAATCATAGAATCATTGAACGATTTGGGTTGGAAGAAACCTTAAAGCCCATCCAGTTCCACCCCCCTTGCCATGGTCAGGGACACCTCCCCACCCACTAGGCTGCCCAAGGCCCCATCCAACCTGGCCTTGAACACCTCCAGGGGATGGGTCAACCAGCTCCAGTGTCTCAACACTCTCATAGTGAAGAAATTCTTCCTTATGTCTAGTCTAAATCTGCCCTTCTCCAATTTGTAGCCATTGGTGCAGAAGCTCTGTCTGTTTTCAGGCTATGTTATCTCAAACCATTTGCAATTTATATTTAAAACAAGAAAACTCTAAAAGAGCAGTGAGCAAATCTACATACAGCTATAGGTCTGCTAGCTTCCATGCTTGTGTTTGCTTCACAATTGGTATTACAGCTCTTCTTTTGTCCTAACCTGGCAACTTTGGAAGAGGGTAGGGATTTTTCCAGTAGCTGTGTTGAATTGCGTTCTGCTATTGTCTGATAGCATCATTAGCTGAAACCTTAGCCATGAAGTCAAAGTGAAACCAGGCATGAGGAAAATCTTTAGTATTGAGGGCCAACAATGAGGGCAATGTGACTTTGAATCATTGTTTAAAGAACAAAGGGCCCAGTTTTGCCATTCTGGTATCAGAGTAGTTTTCTTCAGTTGTCTTCCTAAAGGCAACAGGACAATTTAGTTAGTATCATTGGAGACACAGAGAGCTGTTCTCCTGGTGTAAGATCTTGCATATTTATTTACATTTAAAACAAGTTACCCTTTAAATATTTTAAGACAACAAGAAATGTCTGTATCTCTTGGCATGTTCTACCAGGAATAGAACAGAAAATATTAAATGTATACATTCCTAGCAGATTAAGATTTGGAGTAGAGGTGAATGCAGAAATAAAAGAAGGGAGAACATAAATAACATATTGCAAACATTGGGATTTACTCATTTTTAGATAGTTTTGTGTTGATAAATATTGTAACTTTAACAGATGTGCTGTGCATGAGATTTTAAGGATCAGGGTCCTGTATATGCTGGGGAGGTGTCATCAAACAGCACAAACTAACAGTTCAGTTTTGTAATACAAGCTGCTCAGTTTATACTTACCATATAATTTCATAAAGCTTTTCTCCTCTAGCTGAATATGTGGGGTGAGAAAGCAGAGTAATTCGTCCCTATCCTTTGCTTGTTTTTCTAAGATAACTTTTCTCATTGACCAAGTCTCTTTTTTTTTTTGCTGGAAGATGCTTTCAAGCTCCAGGCTTTCCATGCTGTTCACTAAAACATTTATACAGCAAGTATAGTGTAAGCAACAAATAGGCAGCACCACAATACTTTATAATATTATTACTTTGGTAATATTAAATCACCGAACATGTCATTCATGTTTACCATGTTATTTGCTTTGGTAAATTTCCAGTAAAACTAAGCAGTAGCATTTTTCTTCCAGTTTAGCTAGTGGAATGTAATTAAAGATTGTATCACACAGGGACAAAAAAAGCATTGAATTAAAGAGCATAACTGTAATTCTTACAGTTCCTGACATATAAGTGTTTGATTTTATGGTTTTCTTATAATGTAGCTTTTATAAGTAATTTTCTTGAACAGTTGGAGGAGAAAAACCCTAAAGCGACCTAGTGATGATACCTATATAACAAAGGCTTGTCAGGGTTCAAACCTTTAGGCTCTCAATAGTAATTGCAGCCACCTGAGGCACCATGTGTTTGCCCATAAGCAGCAGCTTATTCCATGTGAGTGGTTCAGCACAAGAACAGGTCTGCTTAGTGGGTTTCAGTGGTAGTGGCAACCACAGAGGATTTAGGGAGCTTGGGTGTCACTCCAGGACCTACCATACTCTGTTTTCACATGACAGCTCTTCCACCTGCTGCTCTTAAGGAGGATCCATGGATCCACCATCCTTCCCTAACTGCCCGCCCCTGCCAACTGCTTCAAATCTGCCTCATTCCTTCAATATCTTTTCTTTTTATAAAGTTGTTGGAGATCTGCCGATGCAAAATGGTACTGGAGAGGCAGGTGCTCTTCCCAAATACTGTTTGTGAGACAGATAGGACGAAAGGAAGAATGAACCAGAAATGAGAATAGCTCTGCCTGATGAAGTGACTAGCACCGAGAACAAATGAAACCAAAGATACAAGATCCATATCCTCCCACTACACCTGCAGAACTAGTAATAAACCTGTTTTTCAGGTCTGAGCAGTTGCAATAGCAGAGATACTGAATTTCTGTACATCCTTCAGCTGTCTGCAATAGAAAATACCCTTTATGGGCAATCACATGTTCTCAAGTTAATCATCAGAATGGTTCTGGAGCACACCGTTGCTTTTCTACAGAGACGCCTTTTAAGTCAGTCAGCATGGTATGTATCTGATGGCTCTCAGACACTAAAGAGACTAGAGATCCACTGTGAAGAGGCAAGGTTTTGTGTCTGTGCTGAGAGGAAGGATGCAACTGGTGTCTGAAAGACTTCTTTCACCTGACCTGCATGTCTGCTCAGGCTCTTCTCCCACCCTTATCGTCACAGGCACTCCTTGTCTCTTCATCCTGTCCTTATCTCTTCATCCTGCATCCTTGTCCATTACCAAAGGCTTCCTTTCGCTACGGGCTTCACCTGAAGAAGCTCTGCAAGATCCAGAACAGTCTGCTTGCTTCTCTTTACTTCCATAGTCATTTCTTAGTGAGCTTCAAAATGGACTGGACTGAGACCTCATTGGAGACCTCACTGCGCTCTACAACTACCTAAAAGGAAATTGTGGAGAGGAGGGTGCTGGCCTCTTCTCCCAAGTGACAGGGGACAGGACGAGAGGGAATGGCTGGACTCAATGATCCAGTGGGTCTTTTCCAACCTGGTGATTCTATGATTGTATGATTCTATGTTAGCATTATCATGCTTGAATAACTGGAAAATTTCTGTACTAAGGTATATAGCACTGCCTTAGCTCACACTCTCATCCCCTAGAAGCCAGAGTCCTGTTAAAACACACTACTCAAAAAAGTTAAATCTACAAACAATGCAATACATTGCTTTGAATGGAATCTACTTTTTTTTCCATCAGCTGAGTGATTTAATACCTGTGTTTATTCAGCAAGGTTGGGAATGGCCTGCTGTGGCAGTAACTTAGGGATGACAAATTCTAACTGCCAGGCAGCACTGTTTATAGTAGGTCACTGCTCTCCTCAGTGCTTAAGACAAATATTGGATTCATTGGGGGATCTTTCAGCAGAAGGATAATATGTTGGAAAGCAGTTCGGTCAAAATGACTTTGCTGTTGAACATTTTCTAGCAGTCACAGAACCTCAAATCTGACTTAGTAATTAAATGCTATCAGCACATGCTCTGAAGAAAGCAGCGTGGCTGAACTATGTCCCCATTAAGCAAGATTAAAGGACAGAACAAAAGTTTGTATAGTACGCCTCAACCCGCATTTCCTGTAAAGGATACAGCTTGTTATTTTTCAAAATATGCTGAACATATTTTCTTTATATCTTGGTTTTCTATGACCCGTGGGAGCAATTCTAAAACTGAAACATGCAAGAACGAAGGGAAAAAAATAACTGGACTACGCAGGAGGAACTGGCATATCCTGCCTGTATTATCTCTCCTGTGAAGGAACAGATTGGAAGATATTTGGCTAGATTTCCTCCAACACACACTTAAAGGAATCTTTGCTTAAACATTTGTCAAGTAATTTTTCAAAGAGATTTATCCAGCTAAATATACATAAAGAGAAATAAAACCTACCTTAATATGAACAATGGAAAGGGAATGAAAAGAAACTATTGAGTGATAACATGTAGCTGAGACTATCCTATGACACTTCTGTGGGATCATTGGAAAGAATGCCTTGTCCCACAGCATGTGACACACATCTTGCATTCTGCTCTGTGTTGGGTAACTATAATGCACTGAGCCTGTATGTTCAAATAAGTCCTTGGGGGGAAGACAGTTCCCTGAGCCCCAGCAGTTAGCACTGTAGCCAGATGTAGGTAGGTTGATGCCATGTCATCTCTGCCCCTCCAAGATTCCAAGTCCCAGGTAGCCCCCTCCATTGTCTTCCCAGTTTTTATTTTGCTGATATTGTGTTTTTGCACCTGTCTGTCCTTCCTCCTGGGATCCGGGGCTGTAAATGCACAGCACTGTCTTCCCAGATGAGGCTGGTGTTCATGGGCAGCCCACTGCAGCCCACTAGCCTTTGAAATGCATTTTAAGGCTTCACGGGGCTGACATCAAGACACAGGATGGTGGTGGGCCAGCAGTGTCTGAGGAGCTGAAGCCTTGGGTGCTTTTTCCCTTTGCTGATCTGTGTCTCCCTAAGTCCCCAGCTTGGCCACAGAGATATCCCCTGGCGTGGAGCAGGCTGGAGGCTGTTGCGCTCTGATCCTGCTAGGAGGGGAGCACCTGTGTCCTCCCACAGCTCCTGAGAATCTTGTCCCCAGCACAACCACACCTTGCCCACCTCCATCCCAGCGTCTCCCAGTGCCTTTCCAGTCCTGCAGAGCCAGCAGCTGCCCTTTCTCCCCAGCCTCCCACAGCCTTTATGCATGACAGGGGAACTGGAAAGTGTTGCACACAGAGCAGCAACGTGGAGATAGCTGAATAAATCCTCAATTACTCATTCAAGCACTGGTATACAATAAAATCAGCATTTTTTGATACTGCAGTGGTTTACTGGGAATTACTGCTGTGCCTTGCTTGACTTTGACTCAGCCTGTACATTCACTGTTGGAGGGGGACTTGTGGGAAGCTCATTGCCATCTTTCCTCTGATGGAGAGCATTTTGGGGGCTGCTCCTACACTTTTTTTTTTTCTGATCCTTTTCTGCAATGCCAGTGAAAAAAGGCAAGCGTCTTTTCCCAAGTCCTTCTTTCTTACACCAAGGCATAAGGTTGTCTCTGGTTTCAGCTCCACAGCTACTCCACACCTGTTGGACATGAATACTTGGCTAGACAATGAGTTTTGCCTTGGTGTAACTGGCACAAAGTACTGATGCACCACTGCCTGTGGGAGCAGGTGACTTGCCTGTTTTCCTCCAGACATTAAGGCTCTGAAACTATGCCTCATCCCTTCCTTAGATTCATAGAAAGCTGCAGAGAAACCATCTCCTGACAAATTTCTTCTTCCTGGGGGCACCAGCTCCAAACTCAGCTATCCGCATTGGGTAGTTCATTTCTGAAAATTTCTGGTCCTGTAGAGTTTAAAACTAAATGCAGAAAAAGTGGTGAAATAACCCAAGCAAATCACATGTAATTAAATGCAAGATGTTAATCAGTGGTCCCTGAGCACCGGAGAATTCCTTTTCTTCACTAGGGAACCTGAATGTGGGCCCCACCAGTGGGCAGCAAGAGAACTAGCAAGGGGCTGCGTACGGACAGCCCAGAAATACCAAAGTCAGGGAGACTTGTAACACCAGGGCTGTCCTCGAGTTTCTGAAATCCAAACCTGTCCCTCATGCGTTGCAATACAGAAAAGGTGCTGAATGGCCATTTCCAGCTCCAACAGGAATTTTCTCTGTCTTTTTCACAACTACCTCCTGTATCGTCTCCCCAGCTGGAAAAATAGGGAGAATAGTTCCTAAGCTTGATAGGAAGCTCAATTTAAAATTTAGGAGCTACTTTTAGAAAATAATTTGGAATTCTTAGACAGGCAGCTTTGTGCAGGCACTGCTGGCTCGCTGCCATCTCCTCAGGGCTGAGGAAATGCTGTACCAAATATTAAGGATAAGAATAGCAACTGGGGACTGATACTGTGCTTGTGTGCTGGATGGGTGAGGTGAATGTCATCTTCCTCTTATTCACCTCTGTAAGTCGTATCTCTCTTTCTCTCTCTCTTTTTTTTTCTTAGGGGTTTTCATAAGGAGGGGTAATTTGCACCTTATATAAAATCAGGCAAGTATCATCAGGGAAGTCCAGCTATTAAAACAAGCTGATAAGAGTTTTCATGTCCTTATTTCCTCTTGGTAGAAAGGACTTTCTGTTTTATGCATAACAAAAGTTTTTGTCTACAATGGCAATGAAATTACTTAGCAATCTTCTATATATTTGTTTCTATGGTGTTAAGCAATTTTCCTTTCTGGAAACACTATTCTGTACACATAAATACTCTAAGTCCCTAGTGGGGAACATCTAAAGAGAAATATAATTTTACCTTAATAAAAAGGTAAGATAAGTTGGCTGTTTGGCAGATCCTTGCCTAGCCAGGCAGGAACACTGCGGGTGCTTGGAATTCAGTCCTATTGTCTCTGGGCTGAATTGCTTTGAAAAAGGTCACATGAGGAGGAAAGGAAGTTTTGACTTTCACATGCCTGTTATTGCTAAGGAAACCACTTCCTTGGTACTCACATATTCAGCATGTCTCCAGTGTTGGCATTCTGACAAATGACATCGTGCTACTGCATGGAGTAACAAAGAAGGGAGGAGAAGGCTTTTAGATAACTCGACGTGTTTGAAACGCCAGTACAGCTTTTGTAGGTCTGCCAGACTTCAAGTAGGCTCCGTAAGAATAAATGGTGTCCTTTGTTACCTGCAGATGAGATACCTGGAGTTCAAAAATGTGGAGAAATGTTCTGGACTACATTTCAGGAAGCTCATGTAGTTTGGAGGTTTCCTGGGTTATAGCAATGGCAATGTTCTTGCACCACTGTAGGCAGTGGGAGACCAGTTTTCTACTACAAATAAACCTGAATTATTCTTTGTGTAGAATTTATTTCAGCTTCCAAGTATATACTTGCCTTTTCTTTTGGTATTCAGATATCAGAAACCAAGTATCCTCAGGTGACATGGTGATTTCATTAGAAGTACTTGGACTTGAACTTCGGGTCCATGGGACTTTTCCTGTTTTTCTGACTTCTTACTCAAACAAGCAACTAGAAAGAGCAACAAGCAACAAGTTGGTTAGAATTGAGGATTTTTTTTTAGAAGAGGATTGAAGCAAAATTTCTTTGAAGTAATGTATTTGCAGATCTCAATCTGACAAGAAAACATATTGTAATTAGGCTTATTTCTACTCTAAGAGAAAAAAAAAAGTCCTGTATGCTTCAGGCTGGAAGTGGGATTCACTGTAAATATACAATACCTACTGAGATTACCAGTACCAAGTGTGAGGCACGCACAGATCACAGGAACTGAACAGCTAAAGCTCTGCTCAATTTACTGAGAAGCTACTGAGCTTTTGATATGTCAAGATCTATTTGTCTAAATGTTATCTGTAAAAAACAACATAATGTAGTGAACTGAGCCTGGGACTGTGGAAGCCAGAAATCAATATTTTAATCTTGGCCCTGCCTCAGATGCATTTGGTGGCCCCAGAGTAGTTGTTTAATCTCCCAGCGTGCTCAAAGGAGATAAAACAGTTCAAATATAATAAACTCCACTGAAGAACTGCACAGATCAGTTCACAGGGTCTGTGTGCTTCTCTGAAGATCTGATTTGTTATATAAATTACATGCAGGACTTCAGGAGGTTTGTCCCTCGGAAAATACATACCATAGAATCATAGGATCATTAATTTGGAAATGACCTTAGTGGTCATCAAGTCCAACCGTACCTGTCCACTACTAAATCATGTACTTGAGCACCTTGTTTACCCGCCTTTTAAACACCTCCATGTATGGTGACTCAACCACCTCCCCAGGCAGCTGTTTCAGTGATTGAGAACTATTTCTGTGAAGAAATTTCTCCTAATGTCCAATCTAAACTTCCCTTGATGCAGCCTGATGCTCTTCCCTCTTGACCTATCATGTATCACCTGGGAGAAGAGACTAACACCCACGTCTCTGCAACCTCCTTTTAGGGAGTTGTAGAGAGCAATAAGGTCTCCCCACATATCTTTGGATCTGAAATTTCAGGTCTGTTTTCTAGCAGATGCCCTCATCCTATGGAGACTTCAAGCACAGCCTGGTGGCAGCACAGAGGCCACCAGGGGATCTGCTGTGATAGTGACTTCTTTTTTTTTTTGTATGTGTTAAAGCAACTATATAAAGTTTGGTTCAAGTGTTCTCTCTCAGACAGCATCCTCATTTTAATTCTATCCATGGCAAGAACAGACCATACTTCAACAGGAGTTATTTGCTTAGTGCAGAAATAGCGGGGAGAAGAACCTATGGCCTGTTTATTTAGGAAGTAAGACTAGCTAATAATTGTCATTCCTTCAGGCTTAAAATACTTGAAAACATTCTGGGTTTCATGTTCCGCTCATTTTCCCTAATATCATCATTTCTGAGTGATTATCTTAATACAGGCTTAGCTGAGCCATACTCATTCCCAGGGAATCAGAAGGGTTACCTGAAGGGAGACAAAAGATAGGTATAAACTCCTGAGAGAAGCCACAAGAACCCTTTTCAGGTTCTAAAAAACAAAACCAATGAAAAAACAAACAAACAAAAAATCAATGAACCAGCAACACCACAAATTATCTTCTATATTGGAGGAATGGAGAGAAATACTGGTGGCAGCCCTCTTGCATGCAGCAAATGAGTTCCAAGTACAGAGGAGAGGACAAGAGTACCTGAGCAGCTCAACATGAAACAGCAACATGCGCTAGCAGTCTATAAATCCAACCACACCCTGGGCTGCATCAAAAACAGCGTGGCCAGCAGGTCGAGGGAGGTGATTCTGCCCCTCTATTCACCTCTCGTGAGACCTTATCTGGAGTGCTGTGTGCAGTTCTGGAATCCTCAACACAAGAAGGATGTGGAGCTGTTGGAACGGGTCCAGAGGAGGCTACAAGGATGATCCGAGGCCTGGAGCACCTCCCATACAGGACAGGCTGAGAGAGTTGGGATTATCCAGCCTGGAGAAGAGAAGGCTATGAGGTGATCTTATAGCAACCTTCCAGTACCTGAAAGGGTTACAGGAGAGCTGGGGAGGGACAGTTCACAAAGGCTGGTGGTGACAGGACCAGGGGCAATGGGGATAAACTGGAGAGGGGCAGATTTAGACTAGCTATAAGGAGGAATTTCTTCCCGATGAAGGCGGGGAGGCACTGGCACAGGTTGCCCAGGGAAGCTGTGGCTGCCCCATCCCTGGAGGTGTTCAAAGCCAGGCTGGATGGTGCTTGGGCAACCTGGTCGAGTGGGATATCCCTGCCCATGGCAGGGGGGTTGGAACTGGGTGATCTTTAAGGTCCCTTCTAACCCAAATTATTCTGTTCTACAAATCTGTGTCCCAGGTGTGGACTTTTCCAGCCCAAAAGAGCCTAAGTTTGTTAATTATTCTAGAAACTACTTACCTTACAACAATAAAACAATAATGCCTACCTGTACTGGTATGTACGTTTGATTTACAGTCAGTCACACTTGCAGAAATGAGTCCAGCACCTCTAGCAGCCCTGGGCTATCAGTCAGCCCTTGTGGTCCTGTTGTAACACAGTTCTTAGCACAGCCTAAGGCTGGCAGGTGGTAACTACACCAGAACTTAGTTTGGTGGTTTTGTGCACAGTCAGAATAGCTTGAAAAATATTTGCTATGATCAGTGGGGAGGCAGTAGGGGAAGCCTCGCACGGGGGTGATGCATTCACGTCAGCCTGGGTTGCTAAGCACGCAGCCTGCTATGCCTCTATGTAGGCAGGACTGGGCAGAGCCATTAAGTCTGGAAGCAGCTGAGTATTTAATAAGCTGCATGTAACCATGCATTTACATAGCTTAAGTTGTAGTAACGTCCTAAGAGTGAAGGGTCAAAAGTGCGGGGCTGGAGGGCTAAAGCCCACGCAGACCCCATCGTAACCCATCCTTGTTCCCAGCAGAAGAGGACTTAGGGAGAAACCATGAGAAAATAAGCTTCACTACAACCAAGGAGAATTTTAATGGCCAAAAGGCAAGAGTGTTAAAAATAACTGAAGTTAAAGCACATGTGACCAGATCTGGCAAAGCTCATTGACACAAAGGCTGTGAGGTATCTGTGTGCTCCCAATAAACCAAGCGTAAGCAGTGCAGCAGAAAGGAAAATGAGATTCCCCTCCTTCGTGGTTTGCACATCTAGAACAAAGTGAGTCTTTGCTCACCCTGCCTGTGTGATCTTAAGATTCTTTTATGTGAATCATTTGACACTTATTTAGTTCCCAGTGTGCATATTTAAAGGTTTCCTTGGGCATCATCTTCACCCTGACACAGCCCAGGACCAGAGTCCTGTCTCACGCACACAGTGACTCCTGGCAACACGCTCTCTGTCCTCTCTCTTTTCTCTCTCTCGTTAGCAAAGGCTGTTGCAATTCTCACAGAGCTCCCGGCTTCAGACAATCAAGTTCATTTCTGATTTCACTTCCTCTAATGTAATCACAGACTTCAGTGACTGTGCTTTTCATTTATACCGATGCAACCAAGAGTGAAATCTGTCCCACAGCAAATATTTATCAGAGTATATAAAAGGAAAAGTAGACCAGAAGAGAAACAAGCAAAACAGAGAGTGCCATTAAACTCTGCCAAGATAGATTTTGAAGTCAATGAAAACCACTCGAGGGACACAGAGCTAAAATGCAGGACAAAGCAGAAGACTGAAAAAAAACAACCCCAAATTTAAAACCGCTGATGTCCTACAGAACAATTTTTAGTTACTTATAAATTGCAAAGATTAAGAAGGAAAACCTGCACGGAACTAACAATATATGATCAAAGACAATGACCAATGCTCTGCTGGTTTTAACACCTTAGCTTTGCTACGTACATGCATTGCGGGTACCTGCTCGGGTCAGGGACTCTTTCTAGCATAGTAAGAAAGAAGCAGGGTAACATCCACAACTGGCTTTCTAAATGATATAAAATAATGGGATGCCACCCTTTAATTAGATAATTAAAACTCTGTTGCTGCTTTGCTACTTGCCAAGGACACCCAGTTTCTTGGCAACAGACCTCTAATTTTCCTCCTTTGATATCCAGGTCACAGCCATTTGGATTAGAGACTCATTTCCAGCAGCAGTGCAGGGCAGTGGCACAAAACTTCCCATCCTGTTATCAGTATCTCCCTGAAGTTCAGCGTCTTTCAACCACATTTATAAAAATTGCTGAATTAAAGCACTTATAAAGGGTAATTTCTCAGTATTCTCAAAGGTCAGGGGGCATGTAAGCATATTATAAACTTAAGTAGCCCAGTGCAATACTAGCAATTTCTTATATCAAGAGCAATTGTCTTTTCCTGTTCTAGCTGAAAAACGTGACTGAAAGGGTAAAGAGAGAAGGAAAACAACAGCTTCATCCCCAGCTCTCCACTTTCTTCACAAGTTAGGTCCACCCCACCCCTGACCCGTCATCCCACCTTTTAATGAGAAAAAATAACATTGTCCTCTAAGAGGTCTACCTGCTGCCCAGGTTACATGTGGAAATTGCATGTTTGTGAGGAGCATTGACTCAGTTGGTCAGATAGAAGAAAAACACGTAGCCCTAACGGCTTTGCCTGAGCTGCCATCGTTTGAACGGTGGAGCAAACTCCACACAGCCTCAGCATTACATCCAAGTGCAATCAATCCAGACACAAGACAAAGCTCCTCATTCCCAGCCCCATGTGAACTGGAAAGGCATAATGGCGCATGTATGTTTTTGAAAACCAGCAACTTTTTTCACAAGACAGGAATATAGAGCATGCTACCAGGGAGCGGGTGAGACAGAACAAATCATACAGACCAGCTGGTAGTCACGCTGCTTAATGCGCTCTTGGAAGATGCCCAGCTAGTCTGGTGATGAGCGACAGAAAAACGTATACAGGGTGATGCTCTTTGTTAAGTGCCAGCAATTTATTACATTATATTTCCGAGAACAGCTGAGGTGAATTAACCACAGTAACCATTTACTATTTCTTCTGACAGCTCCCAGATCATATCTGTACTGCTGCCGTGGTTGATGGTACCTTCTGGGCAGATGTGAACTTGTTTAAAGCTAACAAAAAGTGAACTGTCCAGGTTAGCATAGTGCCAAACCCCAGCCAATAAACTACCCAGAGGGTGTACCAGCTTCTGCTTGCGGCCACACGAACTACCACTTGAGTTTTGGTCAACTTGGACCGTGATCCACTCAGAAAACATACGAAAACCAGAGCTTGTCAAAGATGATACACCAGGTGTGAAGTAATCCTGGGCTAAATGCTCCTCTTTCCAGCTACTTCAAACAAAGGAATGGTTACTAGGAACATGCTCTGTAATAAAGCAGATATAGATAATATATTTGTGTTATTCCTCTCTTGTGTACAGCCTACATCTACACCTATATATCTCCATTTAGCTCTGGAAAACATCCTTCAAGTACATTTTTTAATTAAAAAAATAATTTAGCAATTTCATCCAAACAACACCACAAGGTGAGATTTGGCAGAACTCGTGAAGATCATGTTTTCTATAGTCTGTACTGAAATCTAGCACCAGGGACAGGTGAGGTAAACAAAGCAGAACGCTGACCACAAAAATCCAGATTGCCTTGATATGCTGGAAACAAAGCTAAGCCAATACTGCTTGTTTTCCCAGAGGACATTCTGGCCCTCTAAGATTGGTTTCTCAATCACAGAAGGGGAAATTATTTTTTACTCAGAAGACGACTACTTCTCTCTCCAGACAGGCACGTTTTAAATACCATTCTTGTTTCATAAAATTCTGATGATGAGATAGTAGCCATCCTCTACATTATCTCCTGTGAAAGAAAGTAAGCAAGTACTCCACAGTTACATTTTGCATGAGCACCTACTCTCAAACCATTGCTATCCACACCCAGCCATCTGCAACATCTAATAAACCATGGATCAAAGTAAAGAGCAGATTAGGCAGCCTTGGCAACCTTACCACTCTCTATGAGCCAACTCAATAACTTGGCCTATTGTAGTTGGGACACATGTACGAGTAGTTTCAAAATATGATTTAAGATTTTTGCTATGCTTTACTTAGGTTATCTTGTAAAGAGAACATTCCATGCTATGATGGGATGGCATGCAATTATAGCATATAAATCTGTCCTCATGGGAAACCTAGTCACCAGCTAAAATCCATAGAATTATTCTATAGTTTTAACACAAAAATATTCTGTAGTTAAGTCAGAAAACAGGAAAAATAGATTTTGCTCCTTTAAAAATACAAAATCTTAATGAAGAAACTGTATTTCAGGTAATGCAGGACATCAATTCTTAAAAAAAAAAAATCTCCAGAAAACATTTTGGACTTCACACAAGAAGCTTATTAACATGCAGTTTTATTTTAGTACAGCTTGCTTTTATCACTTCAATTTAGGTAATTATTTTTCCAGTTAATCACCATCTCTCTGTCTCAAGGTACCTATCACCTTTGCATTTTAGTAAAAATTGCTGGTTTATTTATATTTATTGAAACCCTGACCTTCTTTATTACTTCTCCAGATATTAAGTCAATCATACCCCACCTACACTTTGAAGTATTGCAGCCTACTTTACTGTGGTCTCTGTTTTTTAATTGTATGCCTGATACCAATGAATGGAAGAAAAAAGGCCTCCTTAGAAAGCATCACATTTCCCATCTCCAGAGAAAAGTTGTTTTCTTTACTTCATTATTATTACCCCTGACAGTTACCTCAAGCCTGTGACAATGATGTACTCTTAACTCTTCACTGCTGTTTGGTGGCAGTTCACTGACAGCACTTTGTAATCATGGGATGACTGCTGAAAAGACTGGAGAATGATGCATTTGTCAAAATTTAGTTTTTAATTAATAGGTATTCACCTCAACTCATCCTGGCAGCAGCCTCTGAGAAAAGGCATGGGAAGGAATTCCACTAATACTGAGGAATCAGGCTCCCTTTAGCGCAGGAGTAACCAATACTAACCAATAAATCTAATGCCTGTTCTCTTTCTTATCCAGAAAATGAGGATATCCTGACTTCCCAAAGGTATTAATAAAACTATACATATATCCGTGACCACTGAAGAACCATGTCCAGATTTCATTTTGACTGTAAATGAGGCAATGCCAATATGAACCAATCAAAAAGAATAGAGAACCTTCAGAACAATGAAATTCCTGCAAAAACTAGAGACCTTCATTCTTCCTCAGTCAATATTTCCTCCATCTCAGAATCTCCCACTTTCAGATGCAAGTGCTTCATCAACAGGCTTTGTATACCTCTCCCCAGCATAAATCCCATAATGCAGCTGGTCATCCTTCACAGTCGCCCACGACATCTGCTTGGTGGAGAACCTTGCTGCCCACTCTCCTGAATTGTTAACAACAATGACACCCCCTAGCCCCCCAACTCGTGTCTTCATGTAGTCTAATGCAGTGTCAGCAGCCACCTCTGGTGACATTCCTGTAAAGAAGAACAAGATAACTTCAAGGTATCTGTCTTGAATTAAGTTTTAAAATTTCCTTCAAGTTCCGCCCCTCCCCATTCTGCCAGCAAAATTAATTCCTCCTTCAACTAAATTGGCAAGAAGTTTCCAGTGTAGCAAAGGGACTGTTTATAGGAAGGCTCTGAGCAGTAGCTCATAGCTGCTATGCTATGGTGCTGCTACATAGACAGGATTTAAATAGCTTCAGACTGTAATTCAGTTCCAGTGTTTGATACAGACCAACTCACGAACTCTATGTTCAAGACACAACATTTCTTATGCCATCAATTGAAGGGAAAAATACCAATCTGCAAGCTTTCCATCAAAGGCTCGTCACAAGCTGGGTCTAAAAGGTTTACAATTTGAAAAAAACAACATGAAAACAATCCAAAATTTCAGTCATCACCTACGTTTGAAGTCCACTGAGGGCAGCGGAGCTCAAAGCATGTACTTCACATTCTCATAATTTATCAAAGGCAGATATCAGCACTACTTGTCCAGAAACTTCTGAAAGTATCAGGCAAGATGAGAACTCAATGTACTAGACACCAGAGAAAGAAACTTTATCTTTTCTTTACACTTAATTCATATTAACATAAATATTTTCTGCATAAATCAAAGTGAATGTGTATATCATACACACAGACTTGTAATAGCTGCAGAATATCTGTTCACTACAAGTTGGAATATATATTCAGGAATGCAGTTGGCTCAACCTAATTGTTCTAAGATATACAAGTAATGTTATGCAGCTTAAGCTGCAGAACAAAACCTGACCTTCATGCCTTCCCAGCAAATTTTGAGTCAAAATCAAACAAAACCATCAGAGTCAGAATTATTCACAGCACTGGTGACTGACAGGATAAAGCGCCTTTCTCTGACGTTACGGGTTGACACTGTGACTATTCAAGTCGGTGGCACCGACTTCAAAGGGTCAGTATTTCACTACTTGATTTTTCGTCAAGACAACAGCTGCCACCATAAGACAGAGATTGCAGCAGCTGTTATGACTGGCAAAGCAATTCACTCCTGAAATACGAAAGTAAATTTTGCAGCACTGGTTGCAAAGAAGATATTTACTACATGAATTACTGAACAGCTGAACAGCATTATGGAAGAGCTCCATAGTTGTTCTTAAAAACGCAACTTCGGTTGACCATACAAGGACTCAAAAGTTCTATTGTAACTTGAGGGTTTGTTTTCAGCGCCTTCATGGAAACATGAGGGGCTGAAGGGTGCGTGCTGTGGGGGGGGAAGTCAGTCTATTGTTGACATATTTTCCTGGCAGCTGAGTTATACTTCTGTGCAGGATTAATGAAGGTAGAGCAAGTACAGGCAGGGTGAGCAAGTGCAAACCAATTAAACATGCACACATGTGGGTTAACTTTCTTTTTTTCTTTTTATCTTTAAAATAAATAGCCTCATTTCCCTTCCATACTGATTGATCACAATCCAGATAACTTCTATCAATGCATAGATTTTGCAATGTAGTTCACTTTAAGCCAGAGAAGAAACTGGTTTTACACAGTTTTGACTAAATAGAGCTTAGAAGGCCATTCACAAAGTGTATGGCCAGGGACATAGTGTAGAGAGAAAGGGGAGAACACAAAATATCACAGCTTTGGGAGATAACCTGTAGGTTGCATTTTATGCTGAAACTATCATGTCAGCCAAGAGATTTATGAAGAAATGCACCAATTATACGCAAACAGCTCTAAAAAGCATAACAAAAACATTCTCAGCTGTATCTTGTCCCTCTACTTCCTACTTCTCCAATGAAAATGTAAATTGAAAGTTTTCCAACTATTTCCAGTTCGGCTGACCTCAAAGCGAGTTACACTGTACTGCCCAAAAGCTATGGCTTTCTAAAAATAATGGTGATATCTATATTAATGGTTCTTCAACTGCATGCAATACAAGTATGTTGTCTGGCTACGTTTACAGGCTGTAATATAATCAAGGGTTTAGATGACAGACTAACTCATGAAGGTAAAGCTCCAAAGGGTCACCCCACAGTCAGATTACATTACAGTCACATAAGACATACTGTGTCAGCTGTTTACCACATACCCACCCAGTTATCAGTTTAGTACTTTTTCCAAAACAAAGTGAAAATTTATATCAGAGTTAAAATGTTGTAAAAGCATTTCTGTTGCTATAGTCAGAGTTGTTAAAACAAAAACTATTACAGTTGGTTAGAAGGGTGACATTCTATGCTTTCTTATTTCTCCTTTGATTATCTACCTCTACTCCTCCTCTACTGCTTCTTTACAATATCTTGCTTTTAACTGTTTGCTATTTTTGTTCACAAAATTTTAGTTTGAAATTAGGAAAAAATCATTAAATAGAACTTCAGTTAAACTAAGTAGACAACAATGACTTTCAATTTACGTTGATCTAAAGCGTGATTAAACATCAAGCAGCAAAGATATTTCTGTCCACTTAAGCCTATGTTAGCTTTATAAATACTTCAGTACTTTTTTCTGTTTTTAAAGAGAGGTGACCCATCCACATACCCCTGGGAGCAACTCTTCTGACAACTGTTCTCAGATGATAGTATATAAACTGAAACCTGTCGTTATGCAATGTTTCCTCTCCTCATTATTTCAGCTTACAGGAAGTTTGGAATATACCTTGCTCCATGTGATAGAGAATCAGTCGGGCTAAGACCACTTTCATAATGCTCTCCCCATGTCCTGTGGTTGAAGTGGCACCGGAACAGTTATCAGCATAACCTCCGCTTCCTTTTCAGAGGGGGAAAAAAAGCAGAAGGCAATAATCTGTAATATATTAAATAAGCTTTGCATTGTTTAAAATAGGTACCAAACATTTCTTCCTAAAGGTCTGGCATTTCAGTGCACTTCTGAGAGCAAAGCACTGGTAACCAACAACTTCTTTCTCATTTCTGCCTCATTTTGAAAAGTAAAATAAATGATCAACAACAGCTGGATGAAGTCGGCTGCCAGGTTATGACAGCTAGAAGACTAGAGATCTGCTTGTGGCACAAGAAGCAGAAGCAGGGCAACACTTCACAGGGATGGGCAATTTCTGGAACAGAAAGGGACTGTATATTGGGGATCAGCAATCTTGTGCCTGGATGCAGAACACCAGGTCATGCTACATTACCAACTAAGAACATATGAAGGAAGATCTCATGAGGACACTGGTGAACTGACCAAAATTTGAGGGGGACTTAGCCACAAAAGCAGGTAAGAGATTTGAAAAGCCTGGGCTCTAGTGAAGCATCATAAACCACCCCTGAAGAATTTTGCAAGTCCTCACCACTAGCAGAATGATTCTTCTGTTGAACTCCCATTCCCTCTCACTGTTTTTTCCCCTCCCATCATCCTTGTTTTGCCGGCTTATTCCAAACTCTGTGCTCCACCAAGCTTCCGCTTGCTCAACACCCATGTTTCTAGCACATCTCCTAAGAAAAATAATTCCCAGGAGCAGAGGAGGAGCACACCACACTATTATAAAGAAGGTACTGAGGGAGGGGAAAGAGGCACATAAGAGCAACGGAAGTTCGTTCCCTTCTATACTTTCTTGGTCAGATCAGACCCCAATTTACATGAGGATAAACACTACGACAATCAGTCTGTCAAAGCCCCCTTTCAAAAGGCTCTACTGTGTAAAAGGACAGCTAGCATTTCTGTATCCAATCCTGCAGATGTCTAGTAAGAGCAGAAGTTGCGAGCAACAAGCTCAACAGTGCCAAATTTAACTCGTCTTTCACAGTCCTACATCCTATGTGACAGGAGCCCTGAACAGGGTCTACATAAGAGAAGGGTAATTGCAGTCAGAAATGAAGCTGAAAATTACAGTCAAAACTCAGAGGGTATCAAAATATTAGCAACTCAAGGTGCGAGAGAAAGTTACTATTGGTTTTATAACAATCATGTACTGCCAACAGCAGTGCTATTTGAGTTTGGAACATGTTTTACTAAAAATAATTCTTTTCCAAATCCCAGCTATGTGGTAGAACCCCACAGCAATCAAATGGCAAGTCTGCCCCATGGGAGGAACAAGTCTGGGGAAAGGATTTCAAGTGTCTTTTTGTACTTGGATAAGGGATCTCTTAAAATATTTCCTTTATTCCACACTGCATCTATTAGGCTATGAGACAGTCTTATCAGGGCTCTCTAAAAAGAGAAATTTACTCAAAGTTGCCAGTCATTTTCAATTCTGGCTCAATGATATAACGAACAGTAATTACAATTACACCTACTTCCTTGAGTATCAAGCAAATGGCACGTTAGTATGGAACAGGCTACATTTTTTAACTTAGCTGTAAGTGTGGATGTACAAAAGGAGAGCATTATCAGAATGAACAGAAAGGAAACACACTATATAAAAAAAAAAGTTATCATTCAGGAAAGGGCAGAGAAAAAAAATTCCATCCCCATTTTCCAGGCAGAAAAGTGTTGGATGATGACACAGTACCACATGTCTGCTCCTAATTCTTACTTGCAACCCCCATGCTATGTTAAGGAGCCTGAGCATTGATACATTTGAATGTTTGACCTCCATTTCAGAAGTACCCGTATTTGAGTTTCCTAACAAAAAGGAGAATGTGTAATACCTTTTTGGTTTTTCCTTTTTTAGTTTCTTTAAATGAGGTATCTGCAGAAATGAGAGGCAAGATCCCACACCCCATACCTATGCATGCTGTGTCACCAACACGACCGATCAGTTTATTAGAGAGTCCTCCAGTAGATGTTGCGCAAGCTACATTTCCTTCACTGTCTATAGCAACAGCACCGACAGTTCCAAGGTCTCTGCCAAGAAATACAGTTCACAAAATTAGACAGAATTAAAGCATACCTGCCAAAGCATGTTGCATTTATTTTCCAGGTAGCTTTAAAAAAAAAAGATTGCTGCAAAAATATTACTGTTTATCATAAAGCTATTCTTCACCATGCTTCTCATTACAAAAATAAGAAGGAATACGCAACAATTCTCATAGCTTTATATTTAATACAGCAGAAAACACTTTTTTTTCATCTCCCCCCATGACTTATTTACCTTCATAGAATGGAAGCATCAACATAGGAAACAAAAAAACCCACAAACACAAGCACACAGGGCAGGAATATTCCTAGTCATCATAACTTTGGAATAGTTTTTCAGCTGTGACACATCTTACACAACCTTCCCCTAACCAGCAACTCAAAGACACAAGAATTGTCTCCTCTGTCTCAACAGGAGGTTAACCGGAATTATTAATGACAATGCACGTAAACAAGTGAATACCCAAAAGGAGAGTAACGTTATGAAGGCACTGAATCATTTCCTTCCTGTTCCTCCTCTTTCCTCTTCCTTATTCCCCTAAATGTTTGAATGCCACAAAAAGAACAGTTATTTATGTGCCTTTCAGCAATTATTGCTCACAATGCATCATTAATACATATCTTTGTCTTTGTACTCTGTAGCTAAGCAATCTTGAGGTTTAAATCACTGGGCCAGTAGAATCTGTTGAAGCCACACATCAGCTTAAAAATGTTCATGAACTGAGAAAAATGCAAGTCTCAACTACTACTTTATTTCTTCAGCATGAAAAAGTCATATAAATAGGCTGCTTAAAATATATATGTGTATTCATACTGAGAGAAAAAAATGCTACTGTAACTTACTGTAATGGTTGCTGCGCTGAGAAGCAAGGCATTACTAAGAAGCAACAGTTTAAGTGTCCACATATTCCAATCTTGGCAATTCACGTAGGAACATACAACAGTATCTGGCTAGGAAAGGTAAATCCTGCCACACAGGAAAAGAATTTGTAACAATCCTTCAAGGAACTGCCCAACAGGCAATTGGAACAAGAATATCTTTGGAAGTGGCCTGAGGTCTGGTGAGGGTCCCTCTATATCCCCCATCCAAATTCTAATTAAGTCAGACAAAGTCTTTGTGTACCATAAAAACCCACAGTCAGTTTCTCAGAGAATCAACTTCCTGCTCCTTCCTGCTTACATAAAATACCATACTGCCAATCCTTACATTTCATTCACAGCAATTCAAAGTTGACTGATGAATCACTGGCCTCACAAAATGCTTTGACATTTATGTGGAGACGGACCTTATCTCAAACTGATATAATGGTGCAGATGGGCTTCCCACCCATCCTTCTGTTACAAATGAATTGCTGAAAAGTATATTAGTAAACTCTCTACTCTTTTGCATATCATGTGGCACCCTTCACTCAACTAAAGTTACATCCTCCTGAGAAATTAAGAAAGCTGCATTCAGATGTAGCTTCCTAGGTATGTATTTACCTTCAGCAACTATGAGGAGAGAACGGCAAAAGTAAACAGATCACACACAGAACTGCTACCTGTTTTGGTACAAGAGCCCAATCAGCAATAAAATTAATGCCTGACATACCCTACCCACAGTAGAGCAAACGGATAACTACAATCTGTTTCTTATTGTCCCTTTAAACATTTCATTGCTTCAATGTCATGTGTATTCTTTGTTCATCTTCAGAACAAGGGAAAAGAAGATATTAACAATCTGTTGCACAGCTAGCTGACACAAAAACATCACCAAGGCAGGCAAAACTGGAGATATTGTATTATAATCACCTATCATTAGTTAGTGGTAGTAGAAAGAATCTCAACAAGTAACTGTAAAGTACCAGAGGATAGTATTAGTACTAATGATTTTGTTCGTTTAAGCATTATCTACTACATACACCATGATAGAATGGATTGCTTGGATGTGTTCATTCCCCTTCATCCAAATGTTTCGTTACCCATGAAGTTAAATGTACTTTTCTGCCCCCGCTCAACTAATAAAGCATCTGCTTATCTTGTCTCTCTGCATTAGAAGGAGGGTTTTCTGTCAATTGCTATCAAGGTCCTTCTAGTTAATACCTCTTCAAGTTACTCTCGCATTGTGATTCACAGAGAGACTAGTAGCCTATCTACTACTTTATGGCCAGACTCAACTCCCTGCCCATGGGCAATCTCCAGCAATTCTTGACAAGGGCATGGTGAGAATTTTTGGAGTGAGAGACTTATAACAAAACAAATCACACCTTATTCTTGGTAAAAGGTATACAAGATGCCATGTTGCAAATGCAATGGAATTATAGGCTTTTAACATAAATCAATGCAAGCTTTTAACCAGCAGAAAAGAAAGGTCTCTCTTCTCCAGGCACTGAACTTTGCTTGGGAAGCTGTGGACTGCCAAGGTTTCCAACACTGTTAGGACTAGAGAAGCTTCAAATTCCCAGTATGATCTGGTATTATATTGCCTCTGACTAATACTTTAATACTTCAACTTCTGCCAGTTTGCTTCAGGCAAGCTTCTGCATAACCACTGTGGACATAACAGGGAAAAAGAACATTCCACTTTAAATGGGCTTCCATTAAAACAGACCTGTTTAGCTTTGTGAATTTGTGCTGATGTTTAGGGCACTGGTTGTCAGAAAAAGGGCAGCGTGGCTAAGACAAGAAAAGTCTTGAGCCCTTCAATTATCAGATATTTTAGAACAAGACAACACTGCAACTGACGAGGCCTAACACTGTTATAAGAAAAAAACCCATAAACTATGCAGTTACAAAGAATGAAAGGAGTCTGATGCTGTGCCATTCCAACTTAATATTCAGGAGATCAAGGAGGGGCTACACCATCCTCAAAATTCTTCACAATGTATTTAATACTACACAGTCCTTGGAAAGACCATAGATCAAAAGATAACTTCTGTTGGATACAAGATGAACTACAGTGGAGACCTTATGGTCAAGGAACAACTTGACGCTGCTTACAAGACCATATTTACACGTGTCTCGTGGATTTTCTTTTTCCTCTAGCAATTTAGTGAAAATAACATATAGCTAAGAGCCTCATTTAATGGACTTTAATTAACGTGCCCACAGAAGAAATTTCCTTGCCTTGATCTGCAAATTCTTCAGCTGTACTTCTCTCATTACTGCTATTTCACAGAAGAAATGAACTACATGTAACACAACTTTTATGTAATGTAATAGTGTCTTCCTATGCTGCAAGCACTGACATACAAACGGAAGCTCGAAAGAATTTTTTATTTATGCCTACCTCACGGGCATAAAAAACATTTTTGACGCCTGATGGTCTTCCTTCCTTTCCTGTCCACCTCAACTTCCTCTCTACTTCATATAAGACTTATTTTCAAGTGACCTTCCTTTTGCAGTTGTGTGATATTGTGTGATACTATCAGGTAGCATCTCTTTTCACACCCACCACTACACTGAACTTCTTGCTCAGTTCTTAATTTCCTATCTACAATAACCAACAGCCACAATCAGCACTCAGGAGTTGTAACTGGTCAAAATCTGATGTTGTTTAACTACCTAATCCAGTTCAAAGGCAAATCTGATTATCTACTTAATCAATATTATCTTCTGGTTTTGGGGTTTTGTTTGTTTGCTTGTTTCTTTGTTTGTTTTCATTGACTTGATTCAACAAGGCCAAGTGCCAGGTCCTGCACATGGGTCACAACCCCATGCAATGCTACAGGGTTGTGGAGAGCTGGAGAGCTGCCCGGAGGAGAAGGACCTCGGGGTGTTGGTCGACAGCTGGCTGAATACGAGCAAGCAGTGTGCCCAGGCGGCCAAGAAGGCCAATGGCATCCTGGCCTGCATCAGTTACAGTGTGGCCAGCAGGACTAGGGAAGCGGTTCTTCCCCTTTACTCCGCACTGGTGAGGCTGCACCTTGAATACTGTGTTCAGTTTGGGGGCCCTCATTGCAAGAAGGACATTGAGATGCTAGAGTGTGTCCAGAGAAGGGCAACAAAGCTGGTGAAGGATTTGGAGCACAAACCTTATGAGGAGCTACTGAGGGAGACAGGGTTGTTTGGTCTGGAGAAAAGGAGACTGAGGGGAGACTTTATCACTCTCTACAGCTACCTAAAAGGAGGTTGTAGTGAGGTGGAGATTGGTGTCTTCTCCTTGGTAGCTAGTGACAGGACAAGGGAAAATTGCTTCAAGAAGCATCAGGGGAGATTTAGGTTGGATGTTAGAAGGAATTTCTTTACTGAAAGGGTTGCCAAGCATTAGAATAGACTGCGCAGCGAGGTGGTTTAGTCACCATCCCTGCAGATGTTTAAAAGACAAGTAGATGTACTTGGGCACATGGTCCAGTGGCAGACTTAGCAGGGCTGGACTGATGGTTGGACTTGATGATCTTAAAGGTTTTTTCTAATCAAAAAGATTCTGTGATTCTGCGATTTTAAGAGCAATACAAAATTCTGGCTTTATCCTCCACTAATGCCACAAAACCTATGCTATGTCAAAGTGACTGACAGTCTTAACTATTGACAAGTTTGTCCCTGTCACTTATTACTTGAGCAAATTCAGTGAATGCTTGATTTTTCATTACTTTCACTGAGGCCATAATGCGAAGACTGTATCAAACCATGTAACACTCAGAACAGAAGTGTTATCAGTTCTGAAAACTAGCCCTCAAGCTTTGATTTTTCTTTGCAGGGGTTTGTGGGTTTGCCTTTAACTGACAGTGCAAACTAAATTACATTAATTTAAAAAGAAAAAATATTCTACAAAACCCCTACTTCTGAAATTCCTCGGGGTTGGAATCTGGCTCAAGATTCTTCTTCCATCTCTCACGGGATCTCTCTGTTATGAGTTTCTCCCTTGGAGTCTCAGGAATACCCATGGCCTGAGCAAACAGGTGTGCACCATGGTCAGTCAGCAGCATGTGCTTCGTCTGCAGAAGACAGACAAGAGATTCATTGACAATTCTTGTTTTGTCTTGTACCAAGCAGTTTTCTATAATCATGTTATTTTTAGAAGTATCTGCACAAGTGGAATTCCAAGTTTTGTTTTATTTTTAAACTTTCTAGATTTCTGTGCCTGTATCAGCTCTCCAAAACACAAATACAAACTCTCATCATTAGTAGAAAAGAATTGCATTTATCTATCTAAGACTTATAATGGGAAAAGAAAAAATAGTAAAATTGCACTTTTGCTAATTTGCATGCAACTTGTTTGTATTGTTCCCAGTCAGTCACCAAATCACTACTTAACTGTTTCATCCAGTTAATTAAGAGATCTAGAAGGATTTTATTCAGAAGGAAAGAATGGTAAGTAGATTTGTTTTATTTGAAGGAACTTCACCTCAAAATAACCCCAAAATGTAAATATCATACACTAAAATGATTCTTAACATCAGTTGAACCATTTTATTTTAAATACTTCCTTCAACTAGCTGCTACTCTCATAGACCTAGAATTTCAAATTTAAGAATAGAATATTGTTCTCACACATTTGACAAAAATGTTTGCTGTCTTCTAAACAACATTTGCAGAAGCTCTATTTTGATTCCTTTATTTAGCACAGCACTTAGAACAGATTTTAAGTCAACAACCTTAGCTAATTCCACGCTTCAGAGTCTGTATAGCTTGGTTAATTCCTACTTTAGAGAAACCTGCCAGATAAACGATTCATTAAATCTTTATACTTCAGTAGGAGCCCTAAAATTTGGGTTTGTTTTTTTTTTTTTTAATTTTAAATCTGCGTTCAAAAATAACCACCGACTTCTTGGACCACTACACAGCTGTTAATTGCTAATTAAGCCCCAGAAGGTTTAGGAGGAGCTGTTGTCTGACAATATAGCACGAAGTCATTTCAGAGCACAGCAGCTAACTTCCAGCGAGCTTTTATGTCCATGCAGTGGCACAACACAAGTACTAAAAGGTAGAAGTCCAGAAAGTAGAACCACATGATGCTGGAAGCAGTAGCCCTGCAGAGTCAAGTGGGAGACCACAGTGGCACACACTCTGCTCGCAGCCTGAAGTGAGGACACCAGAGGCTGGGTATTTCTGTGTCATGCTGGATTCCACAGGACATTTACAGTCTCAAAGTTTCAGACTTTCAAGATGTTGCAAATCATCACCTTAGTGCTGATTTTTAAAGCAATGACAAGCAACCACTACCATGACCAACCCACAGCACTGCATTGTTTAGAAGGAATTGAGCTGAACCTTTTCCCAAACTACAGAGTTCTGCTTTAAGCCTCTGCACTAACCTTTCATCTGCTTGCACAAGCAGGAAACAACTACACTCCAGATATGACCTTGAAGAGTCATTCACACATGTAGTGGCCCTGACATTAACCATTTTTGAGAATTTAAACGTCCTTTTATTGACAAATCAAGTCCTCACTTCATTAAAGTACTGCTTTAGAGAACAAACCTAAGGATTACAAGGAAGTCCTCCACCTAAGGGAAAGAGCGGCCAATAGGCTTATGTGCTGAGAGATGTTACCAGCCAATAAAGACCTACCTACTTCTAACAAATCTCTAGTATTCTTCCCTCTTGAAAGATAACTTCTTTGTGCAATACTGCCCCCCTCTGCCACTAACCACCAGAAGCCACGATCCAACAATTCAAAACGGTTTTGGAGCTGGTTTTATTGTTAGGAAATATACTGAACTTTTCTTTGATATCCAAAGGCTGTGTCTTCCATCGCTCACCTTCTTCAGCAATTAAGACTCTATATCATCCCTTAAATAAGTTTAAAAAGAATAAAGTTTTATTGTAAACAAACCTGGAGTTAGTTTTTAAAGCTTTTTCAAGGGATCTCCTTCCATATGCAGATTTGGATAACACAGCCACCTCCCGAGCTGCACAAACAAGAAATACTTGCATATAGAGGAATAAGCTTCTATGATAGGGTTTGGGTGACATTTTTCTTCTTTTTTCCCTCCTAGTCCTCACTGAAAAGAAGGTATCTTAAGTAGAATTTGATTTGTTTTTCTCTTCAGTGTATCTTGTTGATCAAAAGAGCTGCGAGAAGATTGCTAAACAACTCAAAAGCACAATTTCATGAATATGTTTGCTAGCTTACTTAAGCGCCAAATTTTCCTGGGACACATTTACACAAAGTAATCCAAAAGGATATAAAAAAAAAAAAAAAAAGAAAGTGTTGGAAGTGTTGGAGAGATCTCACTAACAAACAACAAATGTTGGCAAGTTTAGCTAATTTCATGGGAAACAGGGAAGAAAAAATCCTCCAAATCTCTGCAGCTGGCCTGAAATTCAGTCCATCATTGTTCCTCATTTAACAATGCTTGTAGTGCAAAGAGCACAGACGTTTGTACCTTTGCCTTGAAAAGTCTATGTTCTAAGCTAAACTCTCCTTTGTCCAATATAATATTCTAATAATATAATATTCTAATATATAGTATAATATAATATAATATATTATAATATAATAATAATTCTATGGTTCTAATGCTATCTTCTACTGCTGGAAGACCTAGCTTTGCACTAAGACTACCATCTGATTAGGTCACAATGGAGAAGGCTACTTAGAACAACATAAGACTGTGCTACATGGCCAAATATTATGTCATTGCAAGGTCAACAGTACATTATCTGTCTTTAATCTTACACAATCAAGCTGAAGACTCAGTGACAGCATAAAGCTCTTAAAAAAGAACAAATGGACAAAAAACTGTCTAAGATCTTAACACCATCTGAGCTACAGAAGATCAACATCTATAGGTCAATTTCTCCTTGAGCCTTCAGTTACATGGAAGGACTTTGGTTTCCTTAATGGTATTAAAAATAGCATTCTCAAAACCCCTTAAAATAAAAATTCGTAATGGTCATGATCATAGCTTCCAAACACTACCATCTACTTCTCACTTCCTTCCTACTTTAAAGCAATGCACAAACATCACCACTGAAACATATCAACATGCTTTGTATTCATGTATATATTCATGTATATATTCAGCATACCTTTTCCATGACAAGTCGAGCAAGCTTTATGGGGTTTGCTACACATTTAACTGCAGACACTGCTCCAGAGTTTAAATTTTTTCCGTCCATAATAATAGCATCCATTTCTACTTCACCTTTTTCATTTAGAACAGATCCACAACCTAAAGACCAAAGGAAAAAAAAAGTCATTCAGCGCTAACCATTGTGTAATTCAATTATTAGATTTCACGAAGCAAACCTTCTCTTTCCCAGTTGGTTGTCTGACTTATTGAAAATATCTCCTGAATACAAACAAAACAGCAGAAACACTGCTGAGTATAACAACAAAGTCCAACCATTACCAGAAGTCTCACAGGGTACAATACTGAGGTCTACTTTAAAACTGAGTTTTATTTTTAAAAGATAAAATCCACTTCCCGTCCCATCCAAAATGATGTACTAGGTATGAAAGTTAAAATGACAAACAATCAGGAACACAATTCTTTATCCTCTAGATCACTTCATGTGCACATAAAACTATTTTACCTTTACAGTTCTTCCAAAGGAGGATAAAATATAACCCAACAAAATAGTACAGTGTTCAATCCTATCAACAGATTGATGTCACATAGCACTCCAGGAAACTGCCAAAATTTATGGACTGGAATGAAACTGTTCACTCACTATTGTAATCACTATTGTAACAAAAACTCAAAATAATGAGTTCTTAATTACCAAGTAAAAAAAAGTAGATAAAGGAATTAAAAAGAAAAAGTAGTAATAAAATGTTGAGTAGTTATTTTCTTCTGTAATTATCAGTGCTATCACTAACCTAATTGAAAATTAATGAGATACAAAATGAGACAATGCAAACAGGGGCTTTTTTTAATAATGCAAATAACTGTATCACAGGGGAATAATCAGGTTTAAGTCATCAAGTGCACAAACCTTGCTAATAAGGATGGAGAAGACTAAAATGAAGCAAAAAAACCCCAAACCAAACCACTGCAGACTTACACAGTAGGTCAGGTAGAGACTCAAGCATTGCACAGAGCTAAACGAGGTTTAGTTCTGTTACACCAATATTAAAGCAGGTCAGAAACCACTGTTAACAGCTGTTGACATAAGACTCCTACACCAATGTACTTCAGACCTGAATATATGAAGTTAAATCCTCTGTTACAGAAGGCAACAAAATCCTGTAATCCTCCTCCTGTAATCCCCCAAACTCCCCCTTCTACATACAGACATGCCCCCACAAAGTTATTTTTTTGCCTCTCTCTGACTGCATAAGCTATCCCAGATTTCAGTCCTGCATCATTCACAATGTATTAAATTCTAGACTACACTGATCTGTAAAAAGCTTACAGGTAACTGCCTTGTGCCACCCATATTAACATCATTCTTACAGCTTCTCCTTTATGCTGGTGTAAGGTATAAGCCTTCTTTGTTTTCTTAGATAAACCCTGCCAAACTCTTCTAGCTTCCTTTGACAAGGTGGGCTGTCTAGGCCTCGATGACAAAATTCCCACTAGAACCCCCTTTCTAAAGTATCAGTGACCAGAACTGTGGTTCCAGGGGAAGCTCTATCAGCTCCCTTCATCACTTCATTAATAGTATCCTGTGCCTACTGGACACCTCTTGTAGGGCATATTTTGTAATTTCCAAAAATTTCCTGAGCAGAAAACAGTTGCAGACAGTTCCTGTAGTCTCGTAGTCAAAGGTAGCTTCCCACAAAAGCCTTCTTCTACAGCTGGTGAAGAGAGACGTGCCCTCTAAGAACAATTCATCCCGCTCGCCTCAGAGAGCTGTACAGCCATCCTTTCTCATTCCACTGAGCACTGTGAGAACCGGTATACCATGGCAAGGCTAGACACTGAACTTGACGTTATCTGAGGCAAGATTAATACTTCTACTGTGGTTACAGGCTGCCCTTTCACCTGCCTTCCAGCACGACAGGTAGGGACCACCTGTCTCTGAGGCCATGGTAGCCACAGGTAGCAGCACGGAAAAAAAAGGTTTGGCTCACTTGTGAAGCAACAGGCTAGGAAAAAAACCAGAGAAACAACAGAAGACAGAAAATCTGATATTAGCCAAATCACAGTAGCCGTACTGAGAGGAACACTCCAATTCCTTCTATCTACAGATAGATTGATCTGCTCCCTGTTCAGCTGAGGTAGAGTGTGCAAGGATCACCACAATGACAGTTCTTATGGCTGGAGTATTCACACCAAGCTAGCTAATACTGTTAGTCAAAAAAGATCACATGAGGGAAATATAACCAAGGCTGCTTTCCTCTCACAAGAAGAACTTGATGACTTCATTGTGCGGCACAAGTCACTAATATTGTACTTTTAGACAAGAGTATAACTTCTGAGCCCCTTCACCAAGCCTACATCAAGATGTATCTACACAGCATGGCTAAATCCTATCATTCAAACAAGGACACCACTTGATCATTATGACCCTTTCTCCCAATCTTTATGGTTGTCTCTTAGGAATATCTCTGTTTTCCTAGAAAATATTACAGTCAAACTGATTTTCTTTTAGAAAAATAAATACCACATGTTGAGTGTTAAACAGCCACTCCAATCAAGGCCCTCTTCACACGGCTTTCAGCTCATTTTTGCTAGCTACTGAGAGTAGCTGTATCTAGTAAGTGTTAACACAATTAGATGCATCTCTAAGGGATTACCAGACTGCTTGCCATTTAGATCAGCATAGTTGAAACTGAGCAAGGGTTTATGGCTCAAGTCCAGTTTAAGCAAATTTTGCTAAACATCACTCATTTATTATATGACAAACAAGGCATAAATATTGTTAGAACAAACTGAAGTAAACACCTCTAGACAAAAAAATAATTGCACATAAATTTAACTAGGTATAATATGTGACCTCAGATCATCCAAAAGTGTGTCACAAACACATACGGCACTTTGTATGTTAAATGTTGCAATAATTGTGTATCAATCATTGGATATGGTAGAGTTTAAGGTCATGGAATCGCTTGGCTGGAGAAGACCCTTGAGATCACTGAGTCCAACCGTACCTGTCCACTACTGAAGCACGTCCCTTCAGGACCTATCCTCAGAGGTTATGATCATTCTTAGAGGAGCATACACTGCTTGCAGGCGTCAGGTCAATGACAGCATGCTCTGAGACAGCTCAGGTAAAGCAGTATCAGTGACAGGATTCCACATACAGGTTAAAAAACCACTTGTATGCAAAACACAGAATATTGCTAGTTATTGTGATCCTTCTTAGGGTAAGCGCCCAAACGCTTCAGACTGCTGTGTACAAGTTAAATAAATGAGTCTAAACAGATCATTGTAAAGTAAGCTTTCATCACTAGGAGTCACACTAAGCTACAATGTATTTCCCATCTAGATAATGTGGATTTACAGAACCATCAAAACTACTGTATAAGAAATCAAGAAAGTATGCAATTGTTCACACAGAATGATTAAAAAAGAGATGCAAAGAATCTTTAAGCTTAAATTTATACTGAAGTTGCTTACACATTAACAATGGACACCTAATGTCAGGCGGAATGTGACTGAAGAGATGCTTCTCAAGAATTAGGATTCTTTTGTGCCATGAAGTAGCTGGCATTTTTTAAATAGCAAATCTGAATTCTCTCGCCAGGGAGATATTTTGAGACATGACCCAGAAGCATAAAGAGATACTGATTGACCTGACCTGAGCAAAACAAAGTCTTAAAGGTTAGTGACTAATTTAAAGAACAGTTGAAGATAAGTAAAAATTAAACGGGAGAATGCCATCCTGATGTTAATTATATAATAGCATATACTACACCTCTAAGTCTGCTTAGTGATTTCAGCTTGAATCCTCTAAAAATCATGCTGTTCAACCCAAGTCAATAAAAAACCACTGAAAGTTTCATATCAAATAAAAGCTCTCCCTCACCCTCAGTTACAAGGTGAGAAGTAACAAGTGACCCTCTGCAAACTAGCATGCACATAACTAATAGCTGTGCTACCTGAAACACTGAATGCTGACAGCTCTTCCTTTCCATGTTCATTCCTGGCATACCTTGGTGGCGGTGGGGAAATATTTTCACTCTAATTCATCAAAATAATGAATTTGAGGTCATATTAAGAGGAGAAAAATATTTAACTATTAACATTAATTTACATTAGTTGTTAGGAAAGCCAGTTATCAACCCGTCCTGAATAAATTCATGACTCATATACCAACTGCATTATTTCTGTAATATTATTTACAAAAGAACTAATTGCAATCATTAACTAAGAGAAAAACACCATAAATCCCCAAGAATAGTATTCCTCTGGCAACAGTTACAAGGCAAGTGTTAAGGATTAAATATTGCTGGAAGCTTTGTTCAAGTGCCTTAAACATGAACATTAACTACACACATACTCCATTAAGAAGTGAGTACATATCGTAAAACTGAAGCTGCAGCAAAGTAACAGAAGATTTACAGAACAGAAGTGCAGCACAAAAGTGAAACAACTGAAAAATGAGAAAAGCATAACTCATCAGTCTAAGTATGCTCACAATAAGCTGTGGTACATACCGTGCTATTTTATTACTTGGAGAAATAAACTATTTTGTGACACCAGTATTTACTTCATTTCAATGTGAAGAAAATGCAAACCAGCACTTTAAGATGCATCAGGGCAGAATACTTGAAACACATGATGATTCTCAACCCACTTAATTCTTGAAAAATTACCCGCATTAAAATGAGGATCATCTTCCATTGATCGCACTGCCTCCTCCACTGCATCTAAGGCACTGCCTCCCTGTTTCAGGATAACATAGCCTCGCAGCGCAGCTCTGACAACACCAGCACGACTTCCTTCTTCTCGTTCTTTAAAGATCCGGCCAGCTCCACCATGCACCACAATGACAGGCTTCATCCTGCCAAATTCCTACCAAGGCTTTCAGCTGCACACACAGGTTACTCGTAATTAGCCTGTTTTGGAAAAAAAAGTCTTTAGCATGTGTTCCCTTCCACGTGGAGAGAGACCTGCAGGTTAGTGGACAGATATGGTCAGTTTGACTGCTCACATTCTACCTTTCAGGAAGCGAGTGCTCCTGCGAAGGAGCTCCTAATTCAAGCCTGGACTGCAGGAGGCCCCAGGCCACTGGGCCAGGTGGCCTCCAAAGGCTCCTTCGACCCCAAGTTACCCTACAGTCTGATGATTCAGCTTGACCCTGTCTTGTGATATTACAAGTTAAGTGGGAACAAGGAGTCTGAGTAACCTTTGATCCTGCTAACTGCTCTTCATGCTAGCTGGGTAGCTTTACAGTAATATTGAGTACAGTACAGTAATATCACCAGAGACAAGAAAAGCAACTGACCTGACCCGAGTTAACTGCTTAACCAGCTCTGCTGCCTGGATTTACACCTCCGACCTGTTGTGCAACTTTGTGCAGGAAAACAAGACACTAAAACCTGTCGGCCAATAGTTCCTTGTTACTGCTTAAGGTCTCCTGTGAGCAGAAAAGAGTGCTTGGTGATGGCCAACATGCTTTACTTCCAGAAAAAGGTAAAGGAGAAGGAGCCTCACCTCCTGCTGAAACCTAGGGCACCTCACAGAGAAAACTCCACATGAAAACTGTTCTCAGGGCCAGCAATTTTCAGTGGCTGTGAAAAACAAAACCAAACAGCCTTTCCTTGATCCTATCAACAACCCCTTGGGCAGAGCATCCCTGGCACCTTGTGGTTCCACAGCACATTGGCTGGGCTCAAGTTTTGCCAAGGGATTGGATATCAGGAAAAATTTCTACACCAAAAGGGTTTTCAGGTACTGGAACAGCTGCACAGAGAGGTGGCAGAGGCCCGATCCCTGGAGGGGTCTGAAAGATAGGCAGATGAGGTGCTCAGGGATGTGATTTAGTAGAGGACAGGCATAGTTGGGCTTGATGATCATAGAATAGTTCGGGTTGGAAGGGCCCTTAAAGATCATCTAGTTCCACACCCCCCTGCCATGGGCAGGGACATCCCACTAGACCAGGCTGCCCAAAGCCCCATCCAACCTGAACACCTCCAGGGATGGGGCAACTACAGCTTCCCTGGGCAACCTCTGCCAGTGCCTCATCACCCTCATGGTGAAGAAATTCTTCTTTATGTCTATAACCCCAACTCCCTCAGCCTGTCCTTGTATGGGAAGTGCTCCAGCCCTCTGATCATCTTTGTAGCCTCTTCTGGACCTGCTCCAACAGTTCCATCTCCTTCTTGTGCTTAGGATTCCAGAACTGGACACAATACTCCAGGTAAAGTCTCACAAGAGAGGAATAGAGGGGCAAATCTCCCTCCCCCTGCTGGCCACGCTCCTTTTGATGCATCCCAGGATACTGTTTGCCTTCTGGGTTGGGAGCGCACATTGCCGGCTCATGTGGAGCTTCTCATCCCCCAGCACCCCCAAGCCCTTCTCTGCAGGGCAGCTCTCAGTAACCTCATCACCCAAAGCCATGATCTCAAAGGTCCCTTCCAGCCCTCACCATTCAGAGACTCCGGGCTGCGGGACCCTCCAGCGGACCCGGCCCGGCCCCAAACAAAGCCCCGCCCACTCCAGAACATCAAACCACGCCCACTCGCCCAAGCCACCCCAGCACCGCAACCCACGCCCTCACCCTAAAGCCACGCCCACTCAAATTACAGCCCCTCCCATTTTCTATCCGCCTCCATGATCAGCCTTAGCACCGCCCCCTGCCCCGGCCCCGCCCAGCCCCCTGCCCGCACGCTCCCTCCACCTCGCCCGCCCACCCACCTGCTGGGAGACACCCCCCACCCCACACTCTCCCGGAGCCGCCCGTCCCCACCGCCGTAGCCGAGCGGCGCCCTGGCCGCGCTCCCGGGGCCGGCCGGAACTGGGCGGGCCCTGCGGGCAGCTCCCCAGCTGCGCCGTCGCCGCGAGCCCGCGCCCTCAGCAAACATGGCGTCAAGCGCCCTCAGCAAACATGGCGGCCCCGCCCGCGCGGAGGGGTGCCCGCAGCCAAGATGGCGGCCGGCAGCCCTGCCGGCCCGGGGCTCCACCCGAAGCGTGGGCAGGGAGCGGCCCGGCCCGGGCAGGGAGGGCCGCCACGTCGTGCCCTTCCCGGTTTCCTTTACCCCCTGAGGCGCTGGCAGGCGGGGGGAGGCGTTCTGAGCCGCGCGCTCCCGCGAAGGCTCCAGGGCAGCGGTGCTGGGAAGGGCGGTGCTGGCGGTGTGATGTCACAGAACCACAGTGTGAGACGTTACAGAACCACACTGTGATGTTACAGAATCACAGTGTGATGTCACAGAACCACAATGTGTGACATCACAGAACTACACTGTGTGACAGTACAGAACCACAGAGTGTGACATCACAGAAGCCCAGTGTGTGACATCACGGAACCACACTGTGACATCACATGACCAGAGTGTGATGTCACAACACCAAAGTGACCTGAGTTGGAAGGGACCCGCAAGGATCATTGAGTCCAACTCCTGCTCCTGTGATGCAAGCAGCAGTTACTATTACAGGAAGTGGAGTGGTTTTCATTTAAGCCAAATTACAGTTAAGTTTCATCCAAATAATTGTATTTTTTGAAAGTTAGACAGCATGTCCCTCTGATAGCATGGGTTGGTTTTTTTTCAAGCAGTGTTTTTCCAGACACTGTTCATTCTTTGGAGATTTTTTGTGCTCAGTGTGATCTGTACTGACCAGATGTGTCTTCTGCAGTCACCTGTTTGCAGCCTTTCCCCGTCTCAAATGCAAGGTCAGAGCTGGAGCCAAAGCTCCAAATTAGCAAGAGATTTGACTGCTGTTAAGTTCATAACAACATTGAAATTAGTCCTTGGCAGGTAATAGAATATGTATAAGATTTCTAGGAAAAAAAGTATACATATGCACGTAAGTGGGGAACATAGGCTGTCTCCAGCTCGTGTCTCACTGCACAGGATCAATGGAGATCACGCTCTCATATTGCCTAGGCCTGATAACGGGTACTTGCTTTCTAAAACATCAAAATGAGTCTTGGAGAGTTTTGGGGTTTTTTTCTGGCTGGCATTGTTGGTATCACCTGCATAGGACAACTCCAACATTCACACCATGTGTCTGTGTGCATTGTCCAAAGGCTTCTTGAATCTTGTCAGGCTTGGTGCCGTGACTGCTTCCCTGGGGAGCTGTTCCAGCGCTCCAGCACCCTCTAAGTGAAGAACCTCCTTCTAATATCTAACCGAAAGATTAGATATCCCTCTAATGGCACCTCTTCTGACCATTTCCTTGTGTCCTATCATAGGTCACCAGGGAGAAGAGATCAGCACCTACTCCTCCTCCTTCCTTTGTGAGGAAGCAGTAAATTGCAGTGAGGTTCCCCCTCAGTCTCCTCCAGGCTGAACAGACGAAGTGACTTCAGCTGCTCCTCATACAACTTCCCCTCCAGACCCTTCACCAGCTTCATGGCCCTCCTCTAGGCGTTCTTCAATAGCTTGGCTGGGTTTCACCTCCAATTATATTTGAAAAATGGCCCTTCTCCCCCAAACCAGAACACAACAGTGCATTCCGTCTGCTGTCCACTGAGCAGGATGGGTTATTCCCATTCCCAAAGCTTGGACTGCAGAGTGCGAGCTGGAAGGGCTTGTAGGCTGGAGATGACAGCTGGGGCTGTGGCAGACCTGGCGCGTCCCTGTCTGCCCTCGGGCTGGCACAGAGCGGGTGAGCTGGATGTGGTCATGCCAATTCCAAAGAGATGGCAAAAACAAGAAATAAGCTTTCTTTTGATTATTGATAGTTTTTAAATAATAGGCTGCTGGTGGAACAAACAGCTGTTGGCTATAAAAAGAGCTACTAAAACCAAGTTCTTCCAGAAAAGGAAAATTAGAGCTCATTAAAAGAATAATTCCAGAGTTCCTTATCTTTGTAGTAAAACATCTAAACAAAAATTTAGCAAAATTTATATGAACTGTACCCGAAAGCAAATTTATATGAACTGTACCCAGAAGCAGCTGCTCTCCTTCCTTGACTGTTCCTCCTTATCTCACCACCTCTTAGCAAACATTTCTTAAAAATAATACAAACTGTGTGTAGCAAGCAGCCACCCTTCTTCCTTGACCGTTTCTGCTGAGCTCACCAACTTTTTGCTGCCTTGTCCTCAGTTTTGTTGCTCCAGGCTGGGCTACAGGAGGGCCAGTGAAGACCGACTGTTGTGGACACGCAAGCAGTCACGACACAACTCTACAAAAGGACAAGGATTTATGGCAATGTGCAGTCACTCAATTTACAAACTGTTTTGATCCTGAACATTGGTTTAAAATGAATTACTATGGTTTAATTAAAAGGAACTATTCAGGATGATGTTTCATTGTCAATAATAGGATTAACAAAGAGGAATTTCAATTTTGTATGTGAATTATTTGGGAACACCACTTTTTTTTAATATAGAATATTTATCTTGCTTTCAGATGTGGTGTCTAAACAGGAAACTGGTACTAGTGAAATAGCTTAGAAGACTTATTTCAGTTATTTGCACGAACAACTGAACGCTAAATTTATGTTGTAACCTTAAGCTGAAATTTTAATACCAGTCTAATGTTACTAGAACTCAAGAAAACAAGTATGTGACTTGAAAGAACTGGAATAATCTTTTTCTACATCACTTTTCAACCTTAAGTCCTCTTCAGACACTGCCTTTACCATTGTGCAGAAATCACTTCATGTTCTTTTAAAAATACTGTAAAGCTTTCCAGAACTTACTGGAAAGTATTATTTTTAGTTTTATAACTATCATGTCATTTTTAAAAATCAACATATTGGATTTCATCTCGGGAATCTGTCCTAAAGCTATGTAAACTGTTAGGGTAAGTTTTAAGTAATTACTGTAGAAACCTATTGATTTCATTCTTGCTAATTATCTTAAGAGAGCTTTGCATATTATAATTGCCACAGAAGCAAATTCAGAAATATACAGAATAAATTAGTTCTTTTGCATGTGCAGCTTTGTGGAGATTAGCTTTGCTGCTTGGAAGCTGAATGAGCTGTACTTGAGATGGGTGGGAGTGTGTTAGCACAGGTGAGTAAGGGATAGAGGACTGAAGGAGGGAGGTAAGCAATCTCACCACATGTGCGCAGAAAAAGGGAGAAAAGCCTGGTATCATAGGGTCTACTCAGCATCTTGGATGACTAAAATCCAACTATAATTATGCCTTCTGTTTTCCTGCAGAACCCATCTAATTAAGGACATGCCTTCCTGCTTCTAAAAGGATTCCCCTGGAGTCTCCTTCAAAATTTACTTTTAGGAACCACCAAAGAAAGCAAAATGTATTGTATAAGTAACTCTTCTAAAGCTTAAGCATAATTTTTTTTTTGAGGAAATGTTTATGTAGCAACTTGTCTGTTATCCATAAACTATTTTAAAACCTGCATAACATGATGTGGAACAGGAAGCAGTGTTCTATATTTTATTACTTGGATTGTAGGAGCATGCAGAGTTGATCAAGGCTGAGGCTGCCTGAGCAAGTGCCATAAGCATGCAAAACATAATACTAATTCAAAAAATCTGCAAAGTTACATCTTTTTATATTAGGCAGAACTGCCACACGGAGATTACTGCAGCATTAGGATGGCCAGGTCATGCTCTGCAAAAACTTATGCGTGTTGAATAACTTTGTTCACGTGCACAATTTGATTAAGTCTGTAAACCACTTCTCACCATGTTGTTATTGCAGATAGTGTGCTGCCATTCAGAGAAGCTGGAAAACCCAACTCCTCTGAGAATCAGTTTAATTTAATGTAAATTGCAAAATTTCTTAAACTTACTTTGAAGTAAAATCAGCAGTGGAATGCGCAGCAGTAAAACAGAAAATGACAAATCTAGTAGTCACAAAAATACAAATGTGATCAACTCAAATTCATTATCAGTTGCATGTTGAATAGTTCAGCTGGAAATATTTTCCTGTGTCAAGAGGCTACAGTCACCAATGGCAATGATGTTTTCTCCCTTTCTGCCCAGAAGTGAGATTAAATTGGAGAAGGGTTTGATTTCCTGCTTTAAGGAGATTTTAACCCTCAAAACAAAGATGGCTTTCCTGTTGGAAGTTGTCCCAACCAAGAAGTTAACAGCATCTTACTGCTCCCTGTATTTAATTATTTCTTACACAGTGGGATGATCCTACCAGAGGGACAGAAGTGATGATCTCTCTGAGAAACCTGTGCGCTGGGAGATAAAGTGGAACAGCATATGATGTAGTACTGGTCATGGGAGTCCCAGGTCAGATCCTAGTTTCCAGTCGAGCACAGAGTGGGTCTGACCAGTTTTCAAAGTTTATAGCTTAAAAATGGTTCTGGTGGTTCCTGTCTCTGCATCATGTGTATTTACCGAGAATTTATCAGTATTTATCAGCCTCGTGCTGTGCTGCAGGTGCATTTGAGGTGAGTGTCCTGAGCATAAGGCAATCAAACTGCAACATGAATGACTGGTAGAGGCTAAAATTAGACCTTTTTGTTTTCCTTTTCTTTTCTTCCTGTTGTTATAAGAGACCTGAAACCATGCTGAATTTTTGTCACTGCAGGTCTGAAAAAACACGCTTATCTAACACATCTTTGCTTTTGAAGTCCCTCCCACAGCCTGTGAAGTCTAAATCCCAGCCTGCTTCATTCTAATCACTTTAACTTCAAAGAAGGCAGATCAAATACAATTGTTAATTCTCTGTTTATTCCAAGCTTTAACTTCCCTCTATAAAACTTTCAGGCATTCTTGTTTTGGCTAATCTGCATAGTATGTATGTGCAGCATGTTGGAAAACCTGTCTGTGCATCTGACAGAAGCTTACAGCTTCAGAGCAAGCGCAAGGGGACTTCTGGATCCATCTCTTCAGAGAAGAAGGCACCTTCAGCTACCAAGAGTCGTACCTGCTTTGGTTCAACCCCATGCCCCTAGCTGAAAACGCTTGTAAACTCCAGAGCTGTCACAACAATTGGAAGTGCTTAAACCCCTAAGATTTAGGAATTATTTATCTTACATGCATCTCGTGTTTGTTTTGTCTTTAAATTTTGATTACATTAGGAAAAATGCAGTTCTCTTCATTCTTAATGATATACAATTAACATGCTAAAGGCTATAATTAAAACAGAGATTTTAGCATAGCCCATGTTTTAGCTGAAACATTCATTCCTTTTAAAAATATATTAAAACCAGTTTGCTTAAATATTGCTTGATATAAGGCCTCAAATTTACAAACACTCCAGGAATTTCTGGGAAATTTTATAGTATGCCTTAGCAGTAATTAAGGTTCAGCGCTAAGTATTTTATCATGTGTGTAACGTAATCTTACTGAGGGTGATAGGAAGTTTCCATGGTGAAGATTTTTGGTGACCTTGTCAATAAATAGAACACCCTGGGGAGAAAAGTTAGCACAAAATAATTCATAGAGGATTTTCCCCTTAGAGCAGTATGGAAATTAATAAATTGACAAATAAAAATTCTTTCTCCGCAGCTTCTTGTAACTCAAATAGGAATGGTTGGACTCAATGATCCAGTGGGTCTTTTCCAACCTAGTGATTCTATGATTCTATGATTCTATGATTCTATGAAATGTATGGATTTGTAGTGACCCTAAATGTAGTATATCACAGAATGTAGGAAACACAATGAGTATCAGCATGTCAGATGCCTTCTAAATGTTTGTATGATACTTGAGAGATGCTGCAGATCCTCTTCATACATGACAGAGGAAGTAGGGATAAAATGGGACACAGCCATGGAATTATAATAATTAATTTTTAGTAACCTCAAGGCTGAACCAGATTGCCAGGCATTGGAGAGAATCCTGGGGCTCCTGTATCAGATTGAAGAGTTCCTCTCATGATTTGACATGGGGTTCAAATCATATAAACACAGCAAATTCAACTGCGGGGCATGAGGGGTGGGTCATCACCATTGCCTGCATTACCATTAACTTTGTGGAGGTGGTTTAATTTTGCAGAAAGCTGGGCAGGGAAAAATTAAGCTTCAGAAGTTTGCTGGGCATAAGTGCTTTACATTACAGGTATGCTTATATATAGCAGTTACTGTTACCTGGAGGATTGTAATGATCTGTGTGGCAATTAGAAAGGAAAATAAAGGCATGACAATTTTGCTTACTTCAAATGTTTGGTGTATTTTTTTGAATTAATTTTGTATGCAATGAAGTGCAAAACTGAGATGTAACAGTAGCAGATCCATGAGAATTGAAGTGATAAAATTAGTCTGATGAAAAGTATTTATGTAGCCGATAAAATTATATCCTAATGTAATAATTAATGTTAAGAACTGCCCAGAAAACCTGTAGTTAATATACCTAAAACAAGATTCAAAAGGCATGTTTAGAATGGTGATTCTTCAGAGTTTTTCTTATTTCTTAAGAAAATTTCAGGGTTTTTTTTCCATCAGCCTTTGCTACTGCCAGGCTGGTTTTGAGCAAACATCTGATTTTGTTTTTTTAATAATAAAGAAATTAATTCCTCCCTCTTTATTTCCACTTAAGTATAAACTAATACAGTATCTGTAATGCTGTAATAATAATTGATCAGAAATTAAACAGGAAAAACTTAGAATTAAGATATTATTGTGATTGTAGTTTTTAATAAGGGAAATAACTACAAGAGAAATATCAGCAACTAAGAATTTTTTATTTGGAAATTTGACCTTTTATTTTAATTCTGTCCCTGAATTATGACCCCAATTCTAGTGAAGTTACTAAAGACTGTGTTTTTGCATATCCATCTAAAAGTCTGATTTAAGGCTGTTTGTTTTTTAAGATGTTGACCAAATTATTTATAAGATGCAAGACTACTACACAAAGCAGGCCATGAATAGTAGACTAAACAGAAAAGTCTCCAGTATAAACCAAATAAATCAGGCATAAGGCTAGTGGCAGGGAAAACAAATCAAGCAGAGAAAAGAGAAAAGGTGTATTTTATAATGGGAATGCTAAATGAGATATCTAATTGATGGCTGCCTTATAGGCATCGATCTATTGTAAAGAGAATTCACAGTTGGACCTGATGATCTTAAAGGTCCTTTCCAACCTAAACAATTCTGTGATTCTGTGAATTGATGTCAGATTGCTCAAAGATGAGGCTGTGTAGTGCAGTGTAATAGGTAATGAGATTTGTGGGGCATCTTGGGGAATGCTATGCAAGTATTCTGGAATTGAAAAGCAATTTAAAATTGATTGTGATATGAATGGGCAACCAGTGGAATTGGTTTGAAGCACGTAGTGACTCTCCCCTCAGTCATGGGAAAAAAGGCAGTGACGTTCACTCCCAACTGCAGTAGAGAAAGTGATCATTTTGTGAGAGCTTGGAGAGGAATTCAAGTCTGGAAGTACAGAGGATTCCATAATATCACTTGTGCTGATCACAATTAGGGTATATTGTTAATTTTGATATTGTTACTTGGATGGCTCCTTGAAGTTGCTGAAAGCAGCAGACTTCATTTGCCATATAGTAAGCAAAAATGCAGCTTACACATGCATGCTGGACTGCTAGATGCCTGCAAAACTAGACGTCTTCCTGAAGATTTGTTCATATTGCTGGTGCTAGCAATTTCTAAATAAGCTCATATGAAAAGAAAATTCAAGATTCAGTGTTATTCTAAAGTTAAAGAAGGACACAATCAACTGATCTTTAAGGAAAGATAAATGTATGGGAGTAGATCCACAGCATATTTTACTGAAGGTAGTAAAGCTATTTCAGTTCTAAACACATTAAACAAAAGAACAAATGTGGTGAGGATTGTTGTAAGATGAGTGCAGAAGAGAGAATTGCTAAGGATCAAAATGTTTGTACCTCTCTATTAATAATATTTTCATCACAGAGATGAGGCAAACACTAACATGACACCTTGTATTATTTTTTTTTGTGAGATTTGGGTGGAATTTTAAAACGCAAATAAATTATTTTATGAACCACAAAGTCTCCTTTTTCCTTACTTCTTCTACCTCTGATACTATTGGAAAAGTCTCTATTTTAATATTAATTTATAATATAGTCTCAATTAAAAATGTTATTAAGGAAACTGAAATATTCCTAAAATTGGAGAGGAATGTAGCTAGAGTCATTATCTTTTTGCTGCTTTTGTTCCTTCTCTAGTATTGAAACTGTTTACTCATAAGTAATTGGAAATTCCATTTTTCCTCATATGTAAAAAAATAAAGTTTTTTATGGTTACAGTATTGTGGATTAATGATGTCTATAACCAGTAGAAATACTTCAAAGCAGGTTGAAGGGATGACTAGACTTTCTGAAATGCTCTGTGACTGAATATGAGATGTAGGAGCATCCAACTAGTTTTAACAATGAAAACTCTTTTTTTCCCCCCCGTGTTTAAAAATAGATCACAGTGCAGTGATCCTAGAGGGAGAGAAAGAATGAAAAAGATGTGTGTTTCTCTCAAAGTCCTGACTATATTGTTACAATCTGTCTCAAAGCACGACAAATCCAAATTGCACTGCTTCCTGCTTTCTTTGAATTAGAGCTTGGTGTGTGCTACACTATTTTCACCTCTTCAAAATTTTGTAATTTAATTAGCAGATTTCTTTTTCCCTATCCAGCCCATTTTGAAGAGGAAAAAAAGAGTAGATATAGACCACTGTGATAACACTTTATTCTCTTCTGAGTCTAATGGCATGTTTTGAATGCAATTTGTATGAAAGCATTCTTGTATGAGTTTAAATCAGAAAGATATAAAAATAATAAATGGTATTAACAAACGAGGATTAAAGACTACCTGAAAAAACTTACTCCTCAGTCACTAATTTATAGGCTTGGGGCATACCAGGGTATCTGCCCAGCTGTACCTGCTGCATCAATGTGTTCAACTGTGAATTGGTTAGAACAAAAAGTTGGCAGAGGAATAGGGAATTTTTCACCTTAAGGTCAGAATCAAAGCAGGTTGCTAATGATTTAATGCCGTTATCATCTGATAGCTCAGCAAGAACGTGCCCCAGTCTCTATTGCCATCAGTTGACGCATGTCTTCATTGGAAGAAACACTCTTCTGACTGACATCCTTTTTACAGGAACACTAGGTAGCAGGCATCTGCCTTAGCTGGCTAAGAGTTAGGTGTCCTGGATAAGCTAGTTGTCTAGGCTTCCTCTGTAAGCCGTGGGGAGAGGGATTTTCAGAGTGATTCATACTGTTCTAAGATATGTGTCTAAAATAGATGAGATGACTCATCTCCTGGAAGTACCTGCCACTCTGCTGACGGTGGAGGGAGACCTAGATGACTAACTTACCCCAGATAGCTAAATTCTGGGCTGGTAAGTGATAACAGAGCAAGCTGAACACCAGTGTCTTTTTCTTTGAATGAAAAGAGGCTCAATTATGTAGTCATGAAAAAGTCTGTAAGACCATCGTTCATGCAGTATATTCTGAAAAAAGAGGTGGACCTACATTGGTGTTCTGCTGTATCTTTCATAAATATGTTGATTTTATTTTTTTCTAAATTAATCTATATCAAGGTGAGGAAAAGAAGATGTTACTTCACCTTAAAAATCCCACTGGAAAGCAATAGCTCTTATCTACATTACACAGAAGTATGAAGCAATGGGCATGATATTTATTCTGCATCAATTTCCATTACTGAAATTGCTTTGTATTTGTACCAGTGGAACTGGATGTAAAATCCATTACCTTGATGTTTATATACTAAACGGTTGTTAGCGTGTATCTGCTTAAGCACAGCATGGACTTTGAAGATCTGCAGGGGAACGTACACAACATTAACTTCACTATTGGTTACTGCTTCAGGTGCACCTTTTTGCAGAACTCACAAAAATTAAGCTTTAAACTCATTAATATTTAATTGAAGCCCAACACTTGTCCAATTTGAAAATTATGAAGTCTCAGTGAATGTTCAGGAGGTATTCGCAACATCTGATTTTAGATACCAAACTAGGTTTCTAAATAAGGAGCCTTCTGTAGCACCTTCTGTAACTGGCACCTCCGGGGAACAACCCAGGGCTGTGAAGGTAAGCAGGGAGTTAGTGCTCTGGTTACCCTCCAAAGGACTTGCACTGATGCATAGCAGCAATGAAATAACCCCTGAGATACTTATCCCTCTATATTTACTTTGAAGGAAGTCTAGCCTGCTTTTGTCGTGGTTAAAGTGGGCAACCTGAATACTTCCTGCATTTCCTGCCATAATTTTTAGGTCAGTAATACATTGTCATCTCAGAGTGGAATATTTTCCTGAATGCCTTTAGAATGTATTTCTTAATGTCAGGCTTTGCTTGCATTTAAAGTGGCTGCTGCATGGTTAATGTATGTAGTATGCTCAATAATGTCAATGTAGTAGAATGTAATGTCTTTGTAGCATCGTAGAATCATAGAATAATAGAACCATTGAATGGCTTGGATTGGAAGGGATCTTAAAGCCTATCCAATTCCAACCCCTGTGCCACGGGCAGGGGCACATCCCACCAGACTAGGCCGCTTAATAAGGGAAGAGTCAATAGGAGTCGCAGAACAAAGACCAGCCTTGATCAATCTTCATTGCACACAGAGGGAAAACAGCACAGTAGAGGATATTCTGTTATCAGCTAGGGAAGGAGTGGTTTCCAGACTTTCAGGGAGAAAAGGAGCTATGTTATAAAAGGAAAGCAATTATAAGTGCTGTACACCAGGTATTGTCTTACAAAATTACCTTAATATCCTAACCATAACAAATAGTGAAGGAGTTCACTGAAGAGAACAAACAACCTTGAGTCTGTTGGATAAGTTCAGATTCTACTCTTTTGGTAAGTTTTGTTTGGAAGACAAAGGAAGGTAAAATTGCAAAGGACACAAGGGTGTATCCAGGGGAACAAGAACATCATTTATAGTCACCAGAGTTGTTTGATGAGGCTCACTTGCTAGATACCTGATAACAACCAAGACCAATCTGTCACTGTATGCTCCCATAAAGAAGATTTGTCTATAATAGGGAGCATTAAGCAGGGTAATGGAAATTACTTGAGGAGCTACTGAATTAATTTTCATTTTAAACACTTTTATTTAAAGATATCAACTGGCTGGACGGTATGGTAAGTTTTATATCTGAATGCATCTGTTAAAAAGGACTGTGAGAAGTTTGCCGGTTTAGCATATAAACCCGACTGTGCTGTCAGCGAACATCTCATTTACCTAGGGCAAGACTTCAAGTCATGCATAATACAGGTAGGACTCCACTGTGGACTCATGAGATCATTAGCTCATGCAAGCAGCTATTATTTAATAGAGAAATGTAATTGTTTCTCCAGAGGGTGATGAATGTGATTCCTTATATTTGATCTTTTTTGTACCAGACGAATATTGCTGTTGCTAGCTCATAAGACTTTTTGGCAAATCAAAAGGAAACTGCTAGTTTGGAGCATTTCTGTCAGTTTGAAATCCCCAAGCTGTAGCTTTGAGCTCGGCAGTGAGTGCTCTGCAGTAGTACCAAGAGAGCTGAAATAATCAACAATAGAATCCTTTTATCTCATGTCAGAAATCCATACATAGAAAGAGAATGTATATATAAATATTTCTCTTTAATATTTCACATAGTGCTTCCACTTAAGAAGTTTAAAGTCCTTTCACCGACAGTGGACATAAGCCAAACCCAGCCACAGGATTAATCATAAATAATTTACATGAAATCCCTCTACTAAGATATCCCGCAATTTCATAAAGAATGAACACATGTTCTGAGAATACATAAGGATTGCTAAAATTAGCTTGCTTTAACACGCCTGGGAACAACACATGAAGCTGCTGTAGCAGGTTTTTCTGACATAGCTGATCATGTTGCTCACTGTCACAACAATTAAACGCTCTTTTTATTTTCTTTTTTTTTCCTTTTCTTTTTTGTGGAACCACTTCCAGATTAAGAAAAATATGCTAAAAATTCTAAACAATGTTGACTGTTAAGGGCTGTAGAACAACTATTGCTGCAATAAACAGGATTAGTTTTGGATTACTTTCTCTGCAAAGACTCTGCAGCTATGCCTTACTCCTCCTTGCTGAGAAACGTCAACCCTTTCAGGTCTCCATGGTTATCTCACAGAATGAAAAGTAAAAGCATTCTGGGATGATTATATAAAAACTTGTAAAGGGTAAGTGCAAACTAAAAAACAGTGTTTGAGGACTAAACAGTGAGTTTTCAATGGCCAAGTCTGTGTGTGTGGATCGCTGGAGAGATGAATCGAAACCTTAAACTTTGCAGCGTGGGGTGGACCCTGGTGTGGGGAAGATATAGAACAGATTTATTGGTGTATCTTTGAACATGAACTTACCAATTTGATTGAAGCAACAAGAAATAATAATTAGCTGGATTGTATTTGGAAACTACACTATTTAAACATCAGTAAAGTACAAAGTAATCAATATTCCTAAAACACCTGTACAAAGAAGATTTAAGAACATCGTTCAGACTAGGATTGCATATGGATAAGCATACCGTTAAAGCTAGGGAAGGGTGGATTTTTGCTATGTTCTGTAAATGTAAGATCCATAAATTAGAATTGCTTAGGGACGGTGCTGCTTACATGAATCACTTCTCAACTGTTTTTTGTTTATGAATAAATGTGCTTGATGTGACTACTGTTGTCTCACAGTGATCTCAAACAGCAGAAAATACCTTGTATGCAATGACTTGCAGATATATAATATCCATAAGCTATGTTTCTCGATATTGATTACAGGTATTTTATGTTTACAGATAACTCAAAGCTGGGAGGACAGAAATACACTGAAGAAAGGCTTAATATTGATGTGGAGAAATAGTCACGTTGCAGTTCAGGGGCAAATTGAACATACTGCTCTGTTTAGATGATATTTCTTATCTAAAACATAGTATGAGGAATGGATAGTGGTACTCAGGTTAAGCATGAGTCAACAATATTTTGTTACTATAAAAAAGTAAACATGCTGGTGAGACGTGAAATTTCAAATATTTAAAAGACTTAAAAATAGAAAGAGAATGACCTGTCCTCTGGGCTAATGGGAGTAGGAAAATATAAAATGGCCTTGAATCATAGGAAAATTTCAGGCTAAATAATATCATCCTGTTATTTTTTGCTAGGCATTTTGAAAGCGCTGGGACTGTGGAGGCTTCTCTGCCTGCCTTTTTATGAGCTGGTCAGGCAAATATCTGTCAGATATAATAGATACTGCCCTGGGACTAGATACGTCTTTCAGTTCCTACCAGTTCTGAACTCTATTATTCAATATGGTAATAAAACTTCCCAAGTAGTTTCATGCAAATACACATAAAGACACGATTGAAAGGGAGTGAAAAGCCTTAGCCACTAAGCACTGCATGAGATATGCAATTTTCCTCCAACATAAAATCTACTTCTCTTTTAAATGAAGTAAATAGTCAAGCTTCTAATTTAGCTTTGATTTCATATTGTCATCTCTGTTTCACTTCCAGCCCACAGATTCCTGTATCAGAAAAATACTTTGCCACCTTCCTCCTCCTCAGTAGGTTGGGACAACACAGAAGTGGAAACAGAAATCGCCATGGCCTGCAAACGCAATTCAAGTTGATAATATGATGCTGCTGTTGAAAAGGCAAAGCTTGTTCTGTGGTATATTAAATAAATGTCACAGGTGAAGCACCAGAAGTAGTTGATCTACCCTGACTGGCCTCAGCTGGGCTACTACAGGGCAACACACCATTAGAGAAAATCCAGCAGACGACCAGAGTACAATCATTTCAGTAAATATGACCTGTAAGAGATAGCAGGATGCGGTATAGAAATGGGGAGTGGGGAACTCTCCCTCTCATTTAGGTGTCTGACTCACGCTTTCACTGTATGCGTTTAGTGAAGAGTATATAGCGTTTAATGAGATGTATGAGAGACATACCTATTTATATAAAGAATGTTCAACAGGGAAGCACGTTAACTCTTCCAGTCTGTAAGAAGCTGTTAGAAAGGCAGCAGATGTCACTTAAGGTAGAAGGGCAGCAATGTACTTCTTTATCAAAACCTATATTCATAGAATCATAGAATGGTTTGAGTTGGAAGGGACCTTAAGGATCATCTAGTTCCAACCCCCCTGCCATGGGCAGGGACATCCCACTAGATCAGCTGCCGAAGGCTCAGAAGAAGGGCTTCTCTGTAAAGCAAGGTAAGCTCCATTGTGTTGCTTCTTCCTTAACCTTTCTGTAGGAAATTTTTAGAATTAGATTACCTGAATATCTTTCAGAATTGGTCATGATATGCTGAATTTTGTTCTCAAGAGATCCATCCCAATTTTGGGACATTTCCAAACCTGAATTTCTGTACTTTCTATTATTTAATAGGGTTTGCTCTTGGTATTTGCAATCAACTTTTTTTTCTCTTGCTTCCATTCTCTCACTGCGTCTAGAATATATAAAGCAGTAGAAAAGAAGCCTCCAGAAGGTCAGTGCCAGCACTGCTATGTAGTGCTCTTATACTTGATCACTATCAGAAAATGCAGCAGAGTATCACACACACAAGTTTTGTTGAAGAGTTTCCCTGATAGGACACCATATGCTGCTATTATTAGGGGTGGCTGGATGCATGCAGTGTTTTCATCACTTGGGACTTGGTGAATCATAGAATCATAGAATCACCAGGTTGGAAAAGACCCACCGGATCATCGAGTCCAACCATTCCTATCAATCAGTAAACCATGCCCCTCAGCACCTCATCCACCCTCACCTTAAACACCTCTAGGGAAGGTGAATTAACCACCTCCCTGAGCAGCCTCTGCCAGTACCAATGACGCTTTCCGTGAAGATTTTTTTCCTAATGTCGAGCCTGAACCTCCCCTGGCGGAGTTTGAGGCCATTCCCTCTTGTCCTGTCCCCTGTCACTTGGGAGAAGAGCCCAGCTCCCTCCTCTCCACAACCTCCGCTCAGGTAGTTATAGAGAGCAATGAGGTCTCCCCTCAGCCTCCTCTTCTCCAGGCTAAACACCCCCAGCTCTCTCAGCCGTTCCTCGTAAGGTCTGTTCTCCAGCCCCTTCACCAGCTTTGTTGCTCTTCTCTGGACTCGCTCCAGAGCCTCAACATCCGTCTTGTGGTGAGGGGCCCAGAACTGAACACAGGATTTGAGGTGAAAGGTGGTTGCCCCTGTTACGCACAAACCAGGAGGTTTCCTAAGGCAGTTCATACTTCACTTTCGTTCATTTATATCCCCACTGTACGTATGATTAGACTGCAAAATGAGAGTATACATGAAATACGTACTTTTACACTAGCTCACTGGTCCAAAATACTTTTACCAAGCCACAGTCTAGATGAAAAAGAACCTGAGGGACAATTTAAAGAGGATCTGTTTAAGGAAGATCAGATGTATTTTATACTGTTGAGCCTTCAGTCGGGATAGGCTGAATTTTTCTGAGTGTCATAGAAGCACCTAAGTCTTAATTTCCATCTCAAAGTGCCTGAGTTTTGTCTGACTGTAGCCTCTACTTACCTTATGGTAATGCCATTTGATAAAAAGAAAGGTACTGAGAAATGCCTTTTGGATGTTACACATATATATTAATACAGAGGTGTTGCAGTGCAGAAGTTTTCTCCAAACAAAAAGGAATAGAACTGATGTCATGTGATAGCTTTCAGATCCAATGCAGTTTCCACATACCTCACACCACTAACACTCCCGTAATCCACTCGGTAAAGGTCCTTCCAGACAGAAATGGATTTTGCACAGCTATTTAATGTAATCAAAGGAGTTTTGAGATCATTGAAAACCACTGCAGAACAAAAGGTTTAGTTAATTAACATTCTATAGACTGGGGAGCAGCTTTTTGTGTGAGCTTTTATTCTCCTAATAAGTAAGCTATATTCATTTACATAAGCTCTATTTATAAAAGCTAACACCTAATATTTCTTTATTTTTTACATTCATTTTGCTAGTGCATATGTTACATAGGACATTAAAATGGATTTGTGGCCTTTATTAAGGAAGGATGTTGAATTTCAAACTGTTACACTTTAAATGTCCCCTTTCTATTTTAAGCAGTGTAGGGATTGTTTCAATTTGAACAGCAGTATCTGAAGTAACTCTTTTGTACAAGGAATAAATATTTGAATTAAAGGCTAAAGTATGTGCAGTCAGTGATGTCTGTGAAACAGTATTGGAAACCTGTCATTAGTAAAAAGTTTTCAAATTTGAGAAATTTAATTGCTTTTCTCAATTTCCTGTGAGACAAAAAGAAAATATCTATGTGTAAGTGACAGCAAACTCATCTTTTAAAATAATCATCAATTTTCTTGTTAAAAGTTCTTGCTTGGATTTTTATAGAATTCTTCTAAAAATATCATTTATCATCTATTGAACAGTAGATTCCTTGAAATAATTACATTCTGCCTGAACATATTTGCATCCTTCTTACCTAGTCTATTCAGAAGCATCTTTCCATTCTTCTTCTCAATCTCAATTTCATCTGGATTTTATTTTCACAATAATAATAATTAAAAAACCCACCCTTCTTGCTAACTTTAAGTAGCTGCTGTCTGACATCTGAAGATAAGCTGAACATCTGACATCTGAAGATCTGCAGATAAATTTGTAAATCTGGTTTCTGGAGTTTGTTCCTTTTTATTTTATGATCCATCAATAGCTTTGTTTGTTCATACTTTATAAACCTCAATTCAACATGTTTCCCAAAGGAAAATGAGATTTGTATTTCCTGTGTCTTCCCAATTTTCTTCTGTTCTCTGCTTCATGTCTGTTATTTCAGAATGTAGTGCCCCTTTTGAACCAAATTTGAGAAAGGAAGAAACTTTGTGGTAATTTCCTACAAGTTTCCTGAATGGAGGTGCTCAAGGAAGGGAGCTGCCTTGAGTTACTATGAAGGAAAGGGTGTGTATAAGAGGATTCTTTAATTGCAGAAGCCACATGAGACCTCAGACCTGAGAGACATATTTGAAGGATATACTGGACTCCCTGGATTCCAGTAAATTTCATGGCATGGTTATTTATTTCAGTGGAACTCCTCCAATATTTGAAAGTCAAAACTCCAAATAATATACAAGTGAGAAGAGTGTAAAATAATATGAAACAGTGGCATAGTCTCTAACAAAGACCGTGATGCAAATTTTAAGTCCTCTAGCATTTATATATTATATTGAACTACTGTACTAATATTAAACGGACAGTAGAACTAAATAGGGCTTTTGCCATCAGTGGCTTAAAGAGATGGAAATTTAATGGAAAAGTGTGGTGCTGAGTCATAGTTACGGTTTGCAGTGAGTATGGGATCCTATCATCCTCTTGAATGTTAAGTGGATCTGGTGAGTTTTGAAAGAAATACTGCAATATTCTCATTAATTGATTTAATGGATAAGAAAAATATATGTCAATTCTTCTAAATGTGTTGTCCTGCAGAGCACTTTTAAATGCTAGAGTTTAGGAGTTCCTTACCTATGGCCTAAAGCCACAAAATCTAATGTAAATATCTTTGCCCTTGGTTATGAGACCAGGAGTGTCAATTCACGATGGAAATCCTTGTGACATGCAGCCAAATTCAGTGAAAGTTGTTGCAGAGACCTGCAAATTATGAGAAATATATGAGGAAACAACACAGAGCAGCAAAAGAGTTCCACAGGGTTCATGGTATAACTGGACATGATATAGTGTATTTAGGTCTAGGCGAGTCAATGTCCTGAAGGTCTTGACAAGTTGGAGGGTATGTAACAAATGCGATAAAATTGGCTTGGAAGTGGGAGAAAGACTAAGACAACTGTACTATTACAGTTCGGCTATTTAATGAGCAAAACTCTGTGAAGGCATGATAACAATTATAAATACTTAAATGGTGTACAGAAAAAGAAGAGAACTAGTAGGATATAGAATTAAGAATGAGATGAAGAAAAATAAAATAAATAAATAAGCTAAATAAAATCAGTTCTTGAACTTGATTCCCATGGTGTTAAATTTCTTCCCGGCAATATCTCTCTCAAGGGAAGAGGAGGAAGCCTCCTTCTATGGAAAAGCACCAGTAAATGGCCATTAGTGAACAATGCTATAAAGATGTGAGGTGTAACTCATGTTAACAACAGGTAAGCTAGAAGGAACTAATGTGACAATATTGTTTGGTCTACTCTGTAGTGGATAGGACATTTGTGAAGCAATTCAATGATTGGATTAAATTTCATTCTTCTACGTTTCTTCTATGAAGTGATGTTTTTGTTAAGCGTAAACTCACAGACAGATTGTTGTTTTCTCCTCAAATACATTCTCTCCATCCTAACTGTAATTCACTTTCATGTCTCAGTAGACCTAATGCGGAACTGTATTTGCCTAGACCTTGGTGCTCAATTCTACTCTATTTGGGATACACACATTTTCTTGGACCTAGCCCTCATCTTTCCCTCATTTAAACAGGCCTGTGAAGAATATCGCTGTAGCACCTATGAAAAATTGAAGTGACAATAGCTAAATTGTGTAACAATAGATGCAGTTTGTAAAATAACTTTCAAGCTTGTCACTAAATGTCCATTTTATGTACGTGTATCTTTTTAAGCATTTTTGCCCCGTGTCAATTTACTCATCACACACACCTAATGCTCCATTTAGAAACAAATTGAATTTTACATGCATAAAAGTGCAGAGCCCTGCAGTAATGCTTGCAGTGTGAAAGGCAAGGCCTGACTGAGAGGTTCTCTAAAGTACCAGGAGAAATTTGCAAAAGAAAAGATTTCAGGATTGAAAACAGAGATGATAAATTATTCGAAGAAAAGGCTCCAAGCGCCATGTGTTTGTGCAGCATCCAGCATGGTATCACCTTCATTATGCCCAGAGCTCTTGAGTCTTGTTATTGTAGATGACAACCCCAGGTTGTATTATTTTATTTATAAACTATATCATTTTTCCTTTTTTCACTTTCTTGCCATGAACATTTTTTAATCTTTCCTCAATTTAACTAAAGTTTTCTTCCCCTTCTATGGATATGTATCTTCCTATCTATCATATATTAATTTGAAAAGGAAAAAGATAATTTTAAAAAATTAAATAAACAAAAGGCCCTAGTTTTGAATCAACAAAGCCATAATACTCAGTATTCCAGGGTTGAACCCAACAATTCATCCTCTGTGGCTCCTAGGACGTGCACCAGCTCTAAAATAAATGGGCACAGTCCCAAATACTGAGGCTGACTTGTTATCTCTATATGTACTTTTCAGATAACAGACGTTAAATAATTCACTATACAAAGTCTTATTTCAATTAAAATGGTAAAACTGATAAAGAAATTTTCTTTTGGGAACAGATATCTGGATTGTAATTGCATTAATTACAAATACACAGTTGAAAAGTTATTCAAATGCAAATTTTCTTAATGAGAAGAAAGCAACTGGGAGTATAATTTTTAGTTGTTGCAGTTAATGAAAGTATTTGATTTTGTTTTAATTGCACTTTTAATAAAATAAAGTGCTCTCACAGTGATGAGATTTCACTAATACAGCATCATCTAACAGCAGTGCTAGAACTTTCAAAAGTTGCTGATGGTGGATAGATCAGCCAGAACTGGGACCTCAGCAGAGATAAGTGAAGCAAACAGCACTTTTTCCTGGGCAGAGCTGTTCGTGGTGAGGTGCTGGTCTCTGGCTAACAGCAGTGGACCAAAGTATGTCACCAAAGTTAAGCACTGGGCAAACAATTTATGCCTTAAAAATACAAGGGGAGGAGTAAATACAGCGTTGTCTGGACCCCACTGTTTTCATAACTTTGAAACACTAAGGAGGGACTTGGGAGAACCACTTGGGGAATGTCTGGTCCAGAGCGTCTTCACTGTTTTCAGTGCAAGAATTATGAAAATATCCCCACGCAAGATTCTGTAAGTGTGCCCAAGTTTTAATTGAAATAGAAATTAAGCTTAAGTTGGAGAAAAATCTTTGCCTTATTTTGTTTGCCTGCTTGTTTTGAAATACATTTGTGCACTGCAAGAAAGTAATTTCACAGAAAGCGAGGTACTCGCATATGAGCAGCTAATGTTTACAGCTCCCATATTGAAGAATACCAACCTAGTCCACCCCTCTGCACATGAGGCAGGGTGAGCTATGCCTAAGCCATTCCTTACAGAAGACTATTACACCTTATCTTTAGAAACCTTTGGTGAGGTGGCTTTCCAGGCATGGACTGAAGCTTGGTGCACTCCCATTCTCAGTAAAGTTATCATGATATGAGAAGTAAGGGAAAGGAATGCTTTCTAAAACTCTTTTCAACCTTATGGACAGAATTTACATACTGTAGGCTATGCTAAGAAAAGAAAAGCTAGGGATGTTTGGTTCTTTCGCCTTGAAGAGTATTTGATTTTAATTTTTTTAACCTTCAAATAGCTGATATTACAAAAGTGCTGGGACTTCCTGAAGGATATCCTAATATTTTTACCAAACACTGTTACAGAATTGCAGTAACTTCTCTTCAAAAGGACTGATATCAAAATGGATTTCCCTCCTTCCCCAAGCTTCCTTCCATGAGTTTTGTTTCTATTCTAAATTATTATCAAAAATAACCAAGTATATAAATATTAGTGGATTGTCTTAAACTTTTAAATCTATCATATGAGATAGTGTCTCTGAGGAAGAGTGATCACTTGGAAAGACAGAAAGCAAACCCCTGGTGTCTTGAAGACAGCATCCCGCACCTCGAGTACTGTGTTCAGTTCTGGGCCCCTCACCACAAGAAGGATGTTGAGGCTCTGGAGCGAGTCCAGAGAAGAGCAACGAAGCTGGTGAAGGGGCTGGAGAACAAATCTTATGAAGAACGGCTGAGGGAGCTGGGGTTGTTCAGCCTGGAGAAGAGGAGGCTGAGGGGAGACCTTATTACTCTCTACAACTACCTGAAGGGAGGTTGTGGAGAGGAGGGTGCTGGCCTCTTCTCCCAAGTGACAGGGGGCAGGACGAGAGGGAATGGCCTCAAGCTCCGCCAAGGGAGATTTAGGCTTGAGATTAGGAAAAAATTCTTCATGGAGTGGGTGGTTAGGCATTGGAACGGTCTGCCCAGGGAGGTGGTTGAGTCACCGTCCCTGGAGGTGTTTAAGGTGAGGGTGGGTGAGGTGCTTAGGAGCATGATTTAGGGATTGGTGGGAATGGTTGGACTTGATGATCGGGTGGGCCTCTTCCAACCTGGTTATTCTGTGATTCTGTGATTCTGTGATTCATTCTTCAGTCTAAGAGGGTTGGAGGGAAAGGAATAGTTTATTTTTGGCAATTTCCACCACTTCAAGAGCCTCCTGGTACCCATGAGAGTTACCAATGGAACCCCAGTGGGTTACATTTCCTCACCTGTGAATTCAGAGTCCCAAGCCTTCAAACAGATTTTTCAAGTTAAAGAAAGAGTGAGTTCCAGAAAGGCTTGGGCTATTTGCAGGTAATTTAGGAACAGCACAAAGGTAAAATGAATCAAATAAATAGGAATGTTTTCATTTAACTCTAATTATAATTAACATAGTTGAAGGTGTGATAAAAGGTTCCTATAATAAATCTCAGCTGTTTGCATTATATATAATGAAGAAATCTAGTTATTTTTAGCATATTAATAGAGTATACTTTGGTATAGAGCCAGAGCATTAATTTTATAATTTTTTTTCAAAGAAGCAAGTATTTCAGAGGTACATACATGGCAAATTAATTTTTCATAGATATTATGCATAAATGCAATCTAGAGAAAGAATATGCATATTTTAAGTGAATGGATTCACCATACAATTGTGCTAAGCTTCCACCTGCTGTTAATTTTCCTCTGAGATAAATACACTACTAAGTAACGAAACAAAAAGTCTAAGCACATCTTCTCAGGATGGAAAAGAGGATTTTAAGATTAAAACTTGATGGATTTTGAACCTAAGCAGCAACATACAGAAGCCCATAGACATCTCTCAGATAAATTAAACAGAATCCAATATATAAGGCCACTCACAAGACAATCTCCATGTTTTGCAAAGGAAAGATAAGGGTTATGGGAATGAAGTAAAGGGTGAGGTGAAAGCAGGAAGGATAGGATATCATCCTGGGAAAGGAGAGTGAATATAGTGAAGTTCAGGTCAGAGCAGGAAGAAGTACAGGGGGAAATAAGTGATGGGTCTTTCCATTTTCTTCCCATGCTTGTGAATAAAGGAAATCTAGGCAGCATTTCACCTTTATCCTGCAGAAGCTTATGGAAAAGGGCTATCTGTGACCTCCTCCACTCATACTAGGGGGCACAGCTAAAGGTTTTTTTTTTTTCAGGTTGTTTCTGCTCCAGGAGCACCTACACACACTTGATAGTGTTTGGATGAATGGTGCAGAGAACCTTTTCATGTACAAAGGATAACTGGTTTAACTAAGTGCTCTAAAATCAGCATCTTTACTTCACTTCGAGTGCATTGTAGTGATGGAGGTCAAGAGATATGCTGTTGGGAATTTGTGGGTGGCCTCCTCCAGCAGTAGCCTTTGGAGGAAGCAAGAGCGAGCTTCTCTTACTACTGTCAAATTCTGTGAATGTTTTTTGCTTCTTAAATCACAGAATCACAGAATGACCAGGTTGGAAGAGACCCACTGGATCGTCGAGTCCAACCATTCCCACCAATCCCTAAATCATGCTCCTAAGGACCTCGTCTACCCTAACCTTAAACACCTCCAGGGACGGTGACTCAACCACCTCCCTGGGCAGACCGTTCCAATACCTAACCACCCTCTCTGTGAAGAATTTCTTCCTAATCTCAAGCCTAAATCTTCCCTGGCGGAGCTTGAGGCCATTCCCTCTCGTCCTGTCCCCTGTCACTTGGGAGAAGAGGCCAGCTCCCTCCTCTCCACAACCTCCCTTCAGGTAGTTGTAGAGAGTAATAAGGTCTCCCCTCAGCCTCCTCTTCTCCAGGCTGAACAACCCCAGCTCTCTCAGCCGCTCCTCATAAGATTTGTTCTCCAGCCCCTTCACCAGCTTCGTTGCTCTTCTCTGGACTCGCTCCAGAGCCTCAACATCCTTCTTGTGGTGAGGGGCCCAGAACTGAACACAGTACTCGAGGTGCGGTCTCACCAGTGCCGAGTACAGGGGGAGAATAACCTCCCTGGACCTGCTGGTCACGCCGTTCCTGATACAAGCCAGGATGCCATTGGCCTTTTTGGCCACCTGGGCCACTGCTGGCTCATGTTCAGTCGCTGTCAACCAACACTCCCAGGTCCTTCTCCTCCTGGCAGCTTTCCAGCCAGGCTTCTCCTAGTCTGTATCTCTGCTTAGGGTTGTTGTGCCCCAAATGCAGGACCCGGCATTTGGCCTTGTTAAACCTCATGCCGTTGGTCTCAGCCCAGCAGTCCAGCCTGTTCAGTCCCTTTACAGAGCCTCCCTACCCTCCAGCAGATCGACACTTCCTCCCAGCTTGGTGTCATCTGCAAACTTGCTAAGGGAGCACTCGATGCCTTCATCCAGGTCGTTGATAAAGACATTAAACAGGACTGGACCCAGGACTGAGCCCTGGGGAACCCCACTTGTAACTGTCCTCCAGCTAGCAAATGCTATTGCTGTAATAGGATGAAAAAAAAGGAACAGAATCTGGATGGTCATGATGGTGGGAGTAGCTTGTGTACTCCAAAATATTGAAGGACGGAAGGACAGAAAGAGACATCAATTTACTTTTAAATGCTTACTATTACTTAACAGTCATATTATGAAAGGTCATTGACATCTTGAGCTATAGAGCCAAGTTTCTTTTCTCTTTGCAAATATAGTATTTCAGACGCAACCATAATCTCCATTGTGCTGTACCGGAGCAGAAGCTTAGGGATGAGAAATGTGCTTTTGTATCATCCATGCAGCTATTGAAGAGTGATGTTGGATCCCTAGAACCACTCACTGGCCTTGGGGGCACGCTTATGCCCTGTAAGCTAACCCTTTCCTCCTCTGTGCAATATTGACAGTGGCGCTACCTCCTCCAGTAAGTGCCCAGGAAAACTTTGGCTGGTTTTGCATACCTGAATTTCATCCCTAAACCCATAAATAGATATATGCAACTGCTTAAAAGTCCACTTGCACGTACAAAACCAAATGTAAATGAGTTCTCTCCAAGAAAGGAAGTAATGCATTGCTGAAAAATTCTGCTAAGGCAGTAAACGCATCCTGGGCATATCTGGTGCCCTTTCAGAGTTGGAAAGTCAAGAAATATTACACTTCTAGAAAACCATGAAATAAAGAGTTATTTTAAGTTCTCAAATAACCTTAATTCTACCTTATTTTAACAATGACCCAGTAGACACACAAGTTCTCTCTTCCTGTCTCAAAAGCTGTACTGAAAGAGAAGCTGGTTATGTTTTCTCTGTGCTCAGACTCGGCCCAATCCAAATTAGCACACCCCACCTGCTAAATTCTACAGCTACCTCATCCCTCTCTTCCCACCCCTTTATCCTGATGCAAATGTGCAATATAACACTTTTTTATTTCACTTTCTCATTAGTGTCTACACAAATTGTATTAATCTCCAGCTTCAGCCCTGAAAAGATTCACAACAAAAAGATATATAAGGTGACTATACTCCATGGAATTGCCTAAATGCAGTATATTGTATCTCTTAAGGCAATTGCACATCTCTTTTTTTTCCTTTGATCACATGGCAAGGACTGAGGCAGGGGCTTCTCCTGTGTAGAACATCCCCTGATGGCTCCTCCTGGACCCAGAGCTCACCCACACTGCTCTCATCACGTGCTACAGTTACTCCCATTGAAAGCAGGATACTGGGGCTTTTCCCAGCTTTCCTAGGGCTACTGTCCCCAAGGAGAGAGGAGGCAGGACAGGAATAAGCTTCTCCGCATTGTTTTCTCAGCTTTCTTACAAGTTTCTGTTCTGCTGGATTCGAAGTCATACAAAGGTGCTGTCAGGTGGCCGTAATTATTCTCAGTAAATTTTTAAGTAAACGCAGATTAAATTACTTGTCAGCATACACAAAGTGACTCAGTGGCAGAAGGAAGAAAAGTCCCAGTTTAGTCTTCTGCCATGTTTATCTAAACAGCTCACTCGCATGTCTCAAGTGACCATTAGTTGTTCATCTTACACTCCGTAATATATTTGGCTTCACAGCACCCTAGAATTCAAGCGAGGGAGTTGAACAAGGAGGACCACACGGTGGCACAGCCTATCTCTGAGAAGTGTGAGTGATTAATATGCTCTTGCACTGGGATGGCGGGGATTCCACCACCTCCTGGGCTAACCTCTTTTAAGGCTTATAATTAGAAGGCAAACTGTTGATTAACACTCCCTTAAGCATGATTGAAAAATCATGCTTGCTGAAAAGTAATTGTATAGTATTGTCATCTTTTCGATAGAAAGGAATCATCCTGCCTAAGGGTAAATATCTTGAAGTTGGTTGTCGATGTCTAGACTCATCAACCTAGATTCCCTTTATAGCCAGCTGAAAGAAACAGGCACCTCCAGGGCATGATTCATCTGTCTGTCTTAGAAGAGATGTTAAATAGAAAAGGATTGCTTTCTGAAATATATGCCGCAAAAATTATTAATGTTGTACAGGAGATAGTATTCATATTATGTGGGAAATGGATTTTTTTAAAATGTGTTTTCTTCAATACTGGAAGGAAAATCTTTCAGAAATTCAAGAAAATTACATATTTCAAAACTCACTCTCATTCAGTACATTATATCCTGATGTTTTCTTCTTATTCTATGTTTTATCATTCATAATGGAAAACATTACACTTGGAGGTGAAAAGCGGTTTTAGTAAGAAAAAATGAAACATGGTGAAGTCAAACTGGAACATTTTTATCTGACTGGGATGCTTCAGCTTGGATTGTTTTTAGTGTCTCATGAGAGGTCACTAAAATTGGCCTTTTCCTATAGAAAGTTTTAATTTCCATGGAATGAAATTTTCATAGAAAAATGTGACAACAGAATTTTTTCAACTAGGTATCAAAGTTATCTGCCAGTGGACAGACCTGTGTAAAATTAACTTTTCTTAATCTCTCCTTATAAAAATATTCTGCTTTCAATTAACAAAGTTATTTTAGATTTCTTCAAGCTAACAGGTAGCTCTCATTTAGTGAAGAACTAACTGTGGCATAGCTTTGAGATATGTCTTATAAAGGCAAGCTTCTAATAAAATAAAATAATTAGGCATATAAGCTTTCTTTGTGCTAATTGGTTGTCACAGCTTTCTTGCAGGACATGACCAATAGACTGAAGTATCATATAAAATGATAATTCCCCACTTTCATGTGAGGAAGTCTGAAAAAAGAAGATAAACAGAATGAGTCTGTAATAAGAATTCGTGTTTGTCTCCCTCCTTTCAAAATTAGCCAGGAATTTGAATTTTGTGTTACAGATGAATGATGGATATCAAGGTATCTGAGACACGAATCTAATACATTGAGCTACAGTATGACAGTAATGAGCTCTGACAGTCTAACTGAGTAAGGGAAAGTTTCTCAGAACTGGGTGTCTGGAAGGAAGACATCAAAGTTGATAAATGACTTCTAGCTAACTTGCTTCCTTCTTTAAGGCATGTTCTAGTGATGCTGAGGGACAGATGTTAAATCGAGCTAGACAGAACTGAACACCCTTCTGTAAATATCTTGCTGACAGAATTATTTACACACCAGGAAAGAGAAGAGAATTTTTCAGGGAAATCCGAACAATATCTTAGACTTTGTTCAGACATACAGTGTAGGATATATCATACCTAATGGTGAACTGGCTACTGTGCAGCATTTGCACAGGACAGTAGCAAGAAGGCATTATAGTCAATGGAGAGGAGTACACATATCTAAGGCACAGTTTGCATAGAATGAACACACCTAAGAACCAGTTATTTGTCTAGCCAGATGAAAAAGGAAGTCTAGGGTAACTAGCTTAGATGCCAGTGCTTACAATGGACCTTTCACAAATTCTCAGTGGAGTCTCAGGATGTGATAAACTAAACCACTACCTGCAGAATATGTTATGATTATTTTTCCATTTTTATTATATTCATTTTTTTTATATCAGCCACCTGGATTTAATTCAATACCAGATGTTTTCTATAGACTAACTAGATAACTGTTTGAAGGAGTAATGAAAGCTGAAATATACATGTGATGTTCTAGTTCGGAAGAATCTGACTGCTACATATCTAGACCAACCAGAAGAAGACAGAAAATGTTATCTGCTTGTAAGCTCTATTAAATTTTTGCCAGGAATACAACCAAATTAAGGTAACAAGAACATACTAATTAAAAAAATAATAGTTCCTATCATACTGCCGTATTGATCTCTCCCTATGCCATCTCCATTTTCCATGCAAAATACCACATTATTTGGTGGATACAAGGTTAACTCAACTGCTGTGTTGATCTGTAGTGCCATGGCCCTAAGCACACAAGCCAGCTTGAATGTTGCACCCTGAGCTGGCTTGTATCAGAAACGGCGTGACCAGCAGATCCAGGGAGGTTCTTCTCCCTCTGTACTCGGCACTGGTGAGACCGCTCCTTGAATCCTGTGTTCAGTTCTGGGCCCCTCACCACAAGACGGATGTTGAGGCTCTGGAGCGAGTCCAGAGAAGAGCAACGAAGCTGGTGAAGGGGCTGGAGAACAGGCCTTATGAGGAGCGGCTGAGAGAGCTGGGGGTGTTTAGCCTGGAGAAGAGGAGGCTGAGAGGAGACCTTATTGCTCTCTAAAAATACCTGAGCAGAGGTTGTAGAGAGGAGGGTGCTGGCCTCTTCTCCCAAGTGACAGGGGACAGGACAAGAGGGAATGGCCTCAAGCTTTGCCAGGGAAGATTAAGACTGGATATCAGGAAGAAATTTTTCACAGAAAGGGTTATTGGGCACTAGAACAGACCGCCCAGGGAGGTTGTTGAGTCACCATCCCTGGAGGTGTTTAAAAGACAGGTGGATGAGGTGTTCAGGGACATGGTTTAGTGACTGATAGGAACGGTTTGACTTGATGATCTACGAGGTCTTTTCTAACCTGGTCATTCTATGATTCTATGACCTCCTCTGTGTCCTCCCCAACACACGCCTGGGGCCCAGCACCCCCATTTCAACCCATCTTGACGCTCCCAGTCCTTGCACCTGCTATATCACAGAGATGTGTTTCTCCAGTCCTGTCTGTGACCCTGTCTATCTCAGCTCCTGATTGGATCCCTGGGTGGACCCTGCACCAGGTATGTTGCTTGATGTGCCAGGGGCTCTTGAGGGACCCTGCTGCCAGCCCAGTCTCTGCTTGATGTGCTCAGCCCCTGTGGGTCAGCACGCTATGAACAAGTGCAGAGCCTGTACTGGGGCCCCCTGCTGCTCCCTGACACGTTGTCTTTTCCAGTGTACTCTGAGATGCCTGAAAAGTGGAGACAAAGAGATTAGATGAGCACTGGGAGCTGATCCATATGCGAATTTGGGAAGAGCACTCTGCCAGTATGTGGAAACTGGGTCCTGGCTTAACCTTATCCCTTTGGCTTCCAGAAGGGAACAGAGTGTCAGGCACACAGCCACGCTGTCACTGTTCAGCGTGGATGGGTCACACCAAGTACCGCTGAGATTTCAGAGGGGTACGACTTTCAGCAGATGAAGACTGTACAGTGAAGATAATAAAGACCTTTTTACATTTTGAAAATTCTAGGGAACAGGTTCATGTTTTGGCAGCTGTATTGAAAAGCAAGTGAAGGCAACACAGCAGAAACCTCTGTGGCACAACTGTGTTAGAAACAGCAGTGTTAATGAGCAAGTTACTCAAAACAAAACTACTAAATCAACACCAAAAATGCTGAATCGCTGACATAGAGAAGCAGATGGGTCAAGAATTTAATCTGATAGAGTAAGCAAAAATATATTATTAAAAAGAACCGTACAAACTGGATTATGTTTTTCAGTCCCTGTGACTAGAAGGTTTAAATTATGAGACTATATAGTAGCATGCCAATGAGAAACAAGTTTCTCAATTGATGAGGAAGTCCTTAGACTAAAAGAATATAAAATGGGCATAGCAAAGCTGGTCAAAGCTCACTCTGTCTACATTTCTTGTATCCAATAGCAAGTAGAAAAAAATATAAGAATGAAGCAGTACTTAACACCTGATGTTCTACCAGCTTCCAAGCATCTTGGGCACTCCCTATGCTTCATGTTTTTTCTGCTTAACCTTCAGAGCATTTATCTTCAGTTAATTTGTACAGTAGTCATTTGAATTAATGGAAACATTCAGGACCCTTTGGCAAAATATTCCCTGCTTGGGGCTGTCTTGCACTGAAAAAAACCATCTTTTGTTTTGAACCAGGGTTTTACTCTGGTTTAGGCAAGGGTAGAGTTTTTTGGTTTGTTTTGTTTTTTTCATAGTAGCTACTATGAGGCCACTTGAGATTTGTGCTGGAAACACTGTTGATAACACAGGGATGTTTTAGTTACTCCTGAGTAGTACTTACAGAGAGTCAAGGCCTTTTCTGCTACTCACCCCACCCCACCAGTGAGTAAGCTAGGGGTGCACAAGATGCTGAGAGGGGACACAGCTGGGACAGCTGACCCCAACTGACTAAAGGGATATTCCATACCATACTATGCCATGCTCAGCATGCAAAGCTGGGGGAATAAGAAGGAAGAGGAGGAGGTTTGGATCTTGTTTTCCAATGTAACATTTATGCATGATAGATCCCTGCTTTCCTGAAGATGGCTGAACACCAGACTTCTCATGGAAGTGGTGAATTAATTCCTTCTTTTGCTTTGCTTGTGTGTGTGGCTTTTGCTTCACCTATTAAACTGTCTTTGTCTCAACCCAAGAGTTTTCTCACTTTCACTCTTCCCATTCTCTTCCCCATCCCACCACAGGGGAGTCAGTGAGTGTCTGTGTGGGGCTTAGCTGCTGGTTGGGGTTACATCATGGCAGTCATTTAAAGTTCTGTTCTTGTCTTGGAAGAGATATTTAACAGTCCATCAGAGATTAAATGAAACGCTGTAGATATGTTTGTTTGTTTAATGAGATAAGATTGCTTTCTAAATAGCATTCACTGAAATGCCAACATTGTAAGCAGTTTGGATGGCAAGTTTTAAATGTCTGGCCATTTCCACGCATTGAATGACAGTCGTCGTTTGGCTTTGAAAGTATCTCATTACTCTGTGTTTCAGAAAGAGAACATATTTGTTACCACACCCTACTCCAGTCTGGAGAAATCCTAAGCACCTATGGCATACAAGAGTTTTCTCAATCACTTCCATCTTACATTACCATTTATTTTCCTTTCCTCTTCCTCGTTTTTGTTCTTTTTAATGAGGGTCTGGTTTAGACAAACAGAATAACTCTGTTATTATGCAGCACCATTTGTGTTTCAAGCAGTGCATTAATGACTTGATATTTCAGAATGGCCAGAAACCTTGGATCCCATCCCTAACATTTTCCATCAGTGAATCGGACAGTGGTGAGGAGAAATCAAAGCTGCATTTCCCCTTTCTATATGCTTTATCAAAAAGGCAGCACAGTCAGTTTTGAACAATGATCCAAGAAAATCTATAGTCTTCTTTCCACGTAAGATGGCAAAATAAAACTAATGATCCAGAAAGTAAACATTTTTAATACATCCAACAGGTAAATTCAATTAAAATAATGAAAACTAAGCTGTATTTGTTTACGTAATGTTTTAATATTTATCCTTTCTTACTTTTACATTTAATGACAAGTTAAAAGCACTAGGTAAAGCTGTCTTTATAATGAAGTTATTTAAAGATAACTTGACAACAGATCTCCTTTGTTTAGCATAACTGAGACGAGCAAATTTGCATCTTAGCTTTTGTTGGGCCCGAAATACCCTTCACCAAAGGAACACTTCCAGTTTTGTTTCCATGACAATATGTGTGACTTCTGTGAAAGCTGTGAATCTTTCTGCCTGAGAGATATGGCTGAACCAGCCACATTTCATTTGCCCATAAGTCTGCTTTTTTTTATCCTCAGACGTGAGGAGACCTTATTCAAGACATTAATTTCCAAGAAGTTCTGCAGTCTAAACTTCAGTAATTACAAATGTTTTGTGTTTTCTTTCTCTTTTACCTAATTCTCAGCATCCTCAGTGTCAGAATATCCTCTTCATTATTTTTTTCAATTTATCGTTCAGTAGTATCTTTATTTTCTATAATATTTCACCTAATCAATTTGGTTTTTAATTTTAACACTTCCATTTCAACTCCTTCAGTGCTTCATTGTCTTAGTTCCATCTACACTGAAGATTCTTGTCTCTTCTTGCCTGAGTTACATAAACGTAATAGGATCTACTTTTAAAAACAGTCTGTTGATACTTGTCTTCACTCCCTGTATTATCATTCTCTAATCAGCCTGTTCTTGATCAGGTAAAAAATTTCTTCTTTAATACGTGGTCTATCTTTAAGCTTTTTTTTCCACACATGAAGTTACTTCATCTCTATCTGATTTCTTCAAGAATAATTTTGAAAAATATTTAGTTTTCCTATAACCTAATATCAAATTTCCATATAAGCAGATGTTTGGTGACATGAGGATCAAAGTCACCAAGGTGATAATTTCTTTACAAATTATTTTAAGCCTATTTATTTTTCTTCATTTTTGTTTCCTTTTCTTTCCCTTTTCCATTCTTTTCCTTCTTTTCTTATTCTAGCAATAAAAGATTCTTATTGCTTCAGTACAATATCTTACCAAGGTCTGTGAAATTGTTATTTGCTAGGGTGTGATGTTTGTTAGGGATAATAAGAATGGGAACCCATAAATGCATTCTCTCATATACATAATTAGCACACAGACATTACTGCTTCAAAAAAATGGCTTCAAGATCTCACCAGAATTAAAAAAATCTTGATAATTGAACAGAAATTATTAGACAATAAAATCTAGAAATCTTTACATTCCAACGAGAAAACATTCAGATTAGTATTTAATGAAATTCCATGGGGAGTAAATTTTTTTTCTATCTGGCAGTCCCAAGAAATTTTTTTATCAGCTTCTTGGACTTTAATAAAGCCTTTGACACAGTTTCTCACAGCATTCTGCTTCGGAAACTATCAGCCTCTGGCCTGGACAGGCGCACACTCTCCTGGGTGGAAAACTGGCTGGATGGCCGGGCCCAGAGGGTGGTGGGAAATGGAGTTAAATCCAGCTGGAGGCCAGTGACAAGTGAGGTTCCCCAGGGCTCAGTGCTGGGTCCAGTCCTGTTCAATGTCTTTATCAATGACCTGGATGAAGGCATCGAGTGCTCCCTTAGCAAGTTTGCAGATGACACCAAGCTGGATGGAAGTGTGGATCTGCTGGAGGGTCGGGAGGCTCTGCAAAGGGACCTGAACAGGCTGGACTGCTGGGCTGAGACCAACGGCATGAGGTTTAACAAGGCCAAATGCAGAGTCCTGCACTTGGGGCACAACAACCCTAAGCAGAGCTACAGACTAGGAGAAACCTGGCTGGAAAGCTGCCAGGAGGAGAAGGACCTGGGAGTGTTGGTTGACAGCGACTGAACATGAGCCAGCAGTGTGCCCAGGTGGCCAAGAAGGCCAATGGCATCTTGGCTTGTATCAGAAATGGCGTGACCAGCAGGTCCAGGGAGGTTATTCTCCCTCTGTACTCGGCACTGGTGAGACCGCACCTCGAGTACTGTGTTCAGTTCTGGGCCCCTCACCACAAGAAGGATGTTGAGGCTCTGGAGCGAGTCCAGAGAAGAGCAACAAAGCTGGTGAAGGGGCTGGAGAACAAGTCTTACGAGGAGTGACTGAGAGAGATGGGATTGTTTAGCCTGGAGAAGAGAAGGCTGAGGGGAGACCTTATTGCTCTCTAAAAATACCTGAAGAGAGGTTGTGGAGAGGAGGGTGCTGGCCTCTTCTCCCAAGTGACAGGGGACAGGACGAGAGGGAATGTCCACAAGCTTCGCCAGGGGAGGTTCAGGTTTGACATAAGGAAAAAATTCTTCACTGAAAGGGTCATTAGGCAATGGAACAGTCTGCCCAGGGAGGTGGTTGACTCGCCTTCCCTGGAGGTGTTTAAGGTGCGGGTGGACGAGGTGCTGAGGGTCATGGTTTAGAGATTGGTGGGAATGGTTGGACTTGATGATCGGGTGGGTCTCTTCCAACCTGGTGATTCTATGATCCATGATTCTATGAAGCTTTGCCTGTTCCTAGTGACTTGTTAAGACACTGTTCTGACCCAGCAAGGTGATTTTATCTTTGCATTTTTTTGCAGTTGAATCAAATCTCCGAAAAGCTGAAAGGGGAATATTTATATTGCACCTTTTTAAAATGTAACGCTATCACTGATTTTAATCTGAAGACTATAAAGCAGGCTAAATTCTATGTAATTTGGTGCATAATATTTATTTCCACTTCTCTAATTCATTCTGGCCTTTTTGAAAAATTAATTAAAATGCATTTTGTGTGGCATAAATGAGGTACATATACTTAGGTATTTCTGTATTATTTATGCATTGATTTTTGTATTGCTGCCTGCTCCGTCTCAAAAGGCTAACTTCTTACAGAGGCATGTACTGGAAAGGATGGAACAAGTATAAAATGGATTGGATGTGGTTCAAGTAGAAATGTCAGCTGTGATATAAATGGAGTATCATGAATCAGCAGGAAGTAACTAGAACTACTGTGATAATACAGTGGAGACCAACAACTGGACCCTTACCTTTTTAAAGGATTGACAGACATGAGAATATTTTATCTGAATGTCTCACTATCTTTTTCCACAACTTCTGAACACTGAACACACCTTCTACACATATGCTGATTTGTAGAGATACATCTTGCATTGTGAAGACCCTTACAGCCTTCCTTTCTAGCAACCTTTACAGTGCCTGGCAAAAATATTGTCAATGTCTGTTAGTGGTCAGATGTGTTGCTGAGGATTTCACACAGAATCACACAGAATGGTAGAGGCTTGAAGTGACCTCTGGAGACCATCTAGTCCAACCCTCTTCCTAAAGCAGGTTAACCTACAGCATGTTGTACAGAAATGTGTCTAGGTGGGTTTTGAAGGAGATTCTACAGCCTCTCTGGACAACCTGTTCCAGTGCTCTGTTGCCCTCACAGTATTAGGTCATGTTTCCTTGTAATTTCAGTTTTGCAGTATTTCAGTAAAATAAGGGAAAGATAATTTCCTTTTTGTGCTACACCCTGCTCTGAACTGCTAATTTTTATTGTCTTCTGATGCATGTCATGGTCATGAAGTTGACTTGCTTTACACTCAGCATTTCCTCTTCTCAGAAATGTTTAAGCATTTGACCACCTAAGTATTGGTGAAAAGGAGCTCTTTTCTGGTGGCAAATCAAATCTTTATTCCATAAACAAGAAAACGGATTTTATTCAGTTGCCATTATTATCCTTCATTATATTCATTTAGTACACGCAGTGCAATATCAAATATCCCTGTAATATACGTGTAATTGAATGCATTTCTAATTCCTGATGAGCCCAATGTGTACTGGACATCATCTCTAGCAGCCTTATTTAGTTTTGAAAGCAGATGTGGATATCATATATATTCTAGATAAAGAGACTATAGCCTTCTTGCTTACACCTCTGGAAAAATCTCCACCAACTTTGCTTTCCCCGATATGCAAATATTAATGCAAGTTTAGAATAGGTTGGTGAGTTTTCATGCAGGATACCTTATAGAGTCCTGTTATTCCATTTCCAAAAGGAGACAGAATGCATTTTTGAAACAGTTAACAGGACAGCTAGGGGAATGGAGAGCCTATGGGAGATTGACTCCCAGTAAACTAAATCAAGAGCTAGAAGGAGATATGATCACTACCTATAAATTTAAAGATCAATGTAGGAGGAGAGCTTTTTAAGTTAAGGGGCAGCAGTACAGAATAGATGAAGAGAATTTGATATGAATTAATTCTAGGCTTGAAATTCAAAGAAGGATTTTTGTATTCAAAAAGGGATTTTTGTATTCAAAACATCCAGATTCTGGAGTAATCTTCTGACAGTAACAAAGTAAAGAGATAATAGTTTGGTGTTTAATCAAATTATAAAAGAGATTGTGTTGTGTGAGTGCCTGAAGCAGTTGCAGTTGCATTTGTTACCCAGGAAGTTCTTTATAGTCTTACTTCCGATTTTTCTGGTATGGTGTATGATCTATCAAACAGACCTGCTCCATTAACAGATTCAAAGTGCAAGAAAGCAGTACATATGACAATGTGATTGCAATATGAACAAAACTATTTATAGTAAGGAGTGTTTGCAAGAATCTTGTCCTCCTCCAGGGAGAATACAATCCACGCCTGCTGCCAGCACTAGAAAGACTTATCACATGCTATCTTGGCCAGTACAAAAAGGAGTGCTCTTAACAAGACAAGGAAACAAATTCATGTCAACATTTCCAAACACTAAATCCATATTGCGTAACACTTTGAAAAGAAGTTACTGCTTTGCTGCAGACAGTCACTAAGCATACAGCTGTCAAAACATTAGGCATCCAAAAGACAATCAATCTCATCTGGACCTGCTGGAGTCCCAGCAAGCGTAAGAGATTTCAGCTAGCAGAGTTGAAGCATTCCGCTGTGAAGAAAAGTGGGTCTCATCTCATCTAACTTTAGATGTCTACAATATAGGCATTTACTGCTGGGCTAATCACCCTGAGTTCCCTCTTTGTCAATAGAGAGGAAATAAGTATTTATTATATATAAACCAAAAAACCCCAAAAGCATCAAGGCACAGTACACCCTCTAATTCTGTGGCCTTTATTTTCAAATGGCACTATTCCAAGCATCAGAAATTGGAAAGTGCCTTAACTGAATGGTTTAGAATTCTTTTTTAGTTAGATTATTTTTCAACCTGCTTGAAGCAATGAATTAGACAGCAAAAGATAAAAGAACTAGTAATGTTATTGCCACTAAGAAACAAATAAGACAATTAAAATACATACACATGCAGAGCTGCTGTGCTCTATGTGGACAGTGTTCTGAAAAGTTTAGCTTCTTTAAAGGTATTTACCAAGGAAATTTCTTGCAACGCCCCAAGAATTTCAAATTGGAAATTGTGGTTGCCAAGTTATCAAGAGTGACATCAGCCTGCAAAAAAAGCGAGATGATCTGAAAATAACTACCACTGAGAGCAAAGTAAACCACTTATTTTCTTTTTAAGTTTGAGCTTTTCTTAGGCATGTGGAGCTAAACCCGTCCATGTTATTTTCCCATCATGAGATGCCGGTGCAGTGAAGTATTGTTTCAAAATTAAGCTAATAATACAGGATGAAGTGTTGTTCCTTTTATCTGCAGGTCAAAAAGTGTTTTGGTGTACAGCAGAACACCTGCATAGCTTGTTTCTACAGGAATTCTTATCTCTTGTATTTTGGAAATCATCTCAGATGGATTTTTCTAATTTACTTTCTCTAGCAGAAGAGATAAGGGACGGAGTGAAAACATGGACTTTGAACAGGGGGAGGAGGGAGGCTATTTGCACAGACAGAGGAGGTTTGATAGCAGTACTGTTGGAGAAAATAAGTCTTCAATCTTGGACCTGTGGCCTGCAGGACATGCCTATGAAGCTCACTAAATGCAAAAGACAATCTCTACTGATGAACTGAGAATAAAGCCACCATCACCATTTTGAAAAACAAGACAACTCTTTCTATGCCATTTTCTTTACTAACTAACCAGACAAGATACCTGCCAAAAGTGTCAATAATGGTATGAATATTTATGATTCTTTAGGACAGTGAGAATCACGCAGTATACATTGTTATCCTGCTATTGTTCCTTTTGAAGTCTGCAGAAAACCATCTGTAACTTCAGGGAGTCCAAGAACACAGAAATCCACCAAATGGAGAGGTTCTTCACTGGCATGCAGGCATGCAGGCTACCGAGAACAATTCCATATCCTCATGGATCTTCTGTCAGGATTCCTCCAGTAATATGATAACCATCATTGAGATATTGGTGGGTAGGGATAAACCGATGAAAGAGAAGGATGGAGACATGAGTTCTAGGGGATTTAGTAGTAGTCATTAGTATGAAGTACATGATGGCCATGTTTTATGTGCATGATCAAACACATGAGAATGTGAAGCCACACAACTATGCAACCCCAGTTAACACGCAGTAACTTTTGTGTGGCACTTTTGGTCCTTGGCAAGTGCCTTATGAAATTCTCCTGGTAAACTTTAAGGATGATAAGAATTATTCTAGGACATCTGTAATCAGCAATGAAGTTCACCTGGAAAGAAAAAAAATATATCTCCATAAAATCCTAGTCCACCCTGACTTTGAAATACAGTTTCCACAGAGTCCAAGCCAAATACTTCTCAAATATTTGAATTCTAAGATACCTTAAAAAATACACTTTTGCCCATTTATATGGCTAGATAGTATGTGTTTTGCACTATTTTTCCCTCAATAATGAAAATTGGTGTTAAATACCTGGCAGCTTTCAAGAATTTGTCACGGGCTCAATTTTCTAATGAATAAAAATGCAGCCTTATCCAGAGAGAGATTGCATTCAATATACTTATTAATGCAAAAAGTTGGTGTGGCAGTGTATGAGTAAGCCAGACTGCAGTAGCTGTGTTTGTATACAGCATTGTCTAGTTCGATGTAAATTGCAAAGCTAGTAGACAGAGAGGTGTGGTGAGGAACATCTTAAATCAAACAATTGTCATCTGTGCCTTATTTCCTGATTTAAACAATTACATAGCTGAATAACCTATACTTAAAAACACAAACCTAATGAATAAGCAATAAGACTACTTGACCTATTTTCAAAGCAATTGCTAGCTTCTATCCTTAGTATTTAAGTTGAGTTCTGCTTCGTTCAGCTGAGCAGGATGCCTTCTGAAGAAGCCAGCTCTATCCACAGAGGCAGAGTAGCTTCTCCATGATAACCCCATTGAGCAGCAGGGGACAGAACATCACCCTTGCCTTTTCTGCTCTGCTAGTTTGGGGGATGCGTTTTGTCAAAGAATTCTTCTAACTTTGAAAAACTGAGTAAAATAAAGTAAAAAATACTGTTTGCCTTCTCTATCTGCTAAGACTTCCTGACTGGGATAGTTTTAGTCCTAAACATGTGTGCTGGACCTTCTTTCAACATATCCAGCTCTCAAAGGAGCAAGAAAACCAACATTCAGATGTGAAATAGTTGTCTGCTACTGTTTTTCCTTCTTTCCTTTCCGTGTTTTTTCCTTGTAAGTACTATCACCTTGAAACAATAGACCCATCATCTGCACAGTAATTTTGGGCAGTATCAAAAAAGGTTGATACAGAATGCAATCAGCAAGGAATTAAATGAAAGTGTTTAGCTAATGGCAATCAACATGGCTTTGTTGACTGTGTCTTATCAAACAAATCTGATGATGTTTGTAGTTGGATTAAAAGCATGGTTAATACAAGTAATTGGTGTAATATATTTAGATTCATGAGATTCTGATAAAAATTAAGAATATACAAAATCAATAAAACCTACTTCAATCAAATTAAAAACTAGCCAAGTAATAGATTGCAAAATTTAATTGTATATGTAAACTGCAATCATCCATTGGGGTGATTTTAACAGGTGTTGCAAAGGTCTGCTCTTTCTCTAATGTTCAATGTCTTAATTATTTTATATAGCATCAGCCAGTGAGGTGGATCCAATCCCTACAAGACTAAGGGACTGCAAGGATCGAAGGAACCTAAAACCTAATACATCCTACTAAGTGGAAGACTGTTCTTCCTTCTGTTGGCAGAAGGACAGCATGGATGAACATGGAACTCCCAATTAATCTTACACACCAAAAAGAAGTACATGAAACAAGGAACGAGGGAGGAATGGACTTCCCGGGTGGAACGTAGAGATGATGTCCAAGCATGCAGGGATGGAGCTGAGAAAGCCAGAGCTCACCTGGAGCCAAGACCGCCAAGGAATGTTAAGGGTGAAACAAAGGGCTTCTCTTAGTACATCAGCAGCAAAATGAAGGCAGAGGAGATTATTTATGTGAGTTTTAAGTACCGAAAAATACCCAGCGGTCGTATTTGTCAGACAAATCTGTTAATTTTATGTGGATCTGGCCCACTCTTTGTTACAAATGTTACAGTTATTATAAAGATGCAGTGAGCAATATCCTGAATACTGGAATATTTTTGTCAGTATTTGGACAATAAAAGAGGTCAACAGAATGTCAGACAGTCCTGGTAGCAGCTCCCAAGGTTCTCAAATATATAGATGAAAGCTGCCTACATACTTTACATACTTAGAAGATATAAGGTGCTCCACCCTCACTCCCCTTGCAAAGCACAAGGCCAAATCTAAAGTTTTTGTTCCTGATAAAGCCCAAGAAACATCGAGAGAACTGCAAGTCATTCCACTAAGCGCAGAAAAATAACTACAGTCCTCCTTCGTCTTCCATGTTTTGCAGACAGACAAATACAAAGCAGCAAAACTTTCAAAAAATCAAACATTACTAGAAGCTGGATTATATAGAAGAATTCAGACTCATTAGACTTATTAAAACTATAATAGATTTTGGCGGGAATGTTTTCAGATCAAAAATTTTCTTGACAAACTAAAAATCAAGGAACAATGAACCTTCCAAGCTGCTGTGTCTGGCTCAAAATTATTGAAATGCAATAGCTGCCTCCAAGAGGTTACTGGCAGAGTTTCAGAAAAGAAAATAGGAAAGCCCAAGAAAACAATGAGATGATTTGTCAGGGGTCATGGACTGCCTAGCTATTACTAAACTTCTCTGTAGACAATCTAACAGGAAAGGAGGATTTGTAGCACTATAATTCATGCTGTTTTCTTTTTTTATTCTTTTTTCCACCTTGCTTACTTAAGAGATGACAGGAATGCTAAGGAATCATGCAGTAGGCTGATCAGATGGAGATTAGGCAAAGAAATGAGTATTTGAGCATATAGTGGTAGATAACCGACTTAGAAATTTTGACTAAACTTTTCTGTTATGAGATCTAAAGAATGGTTATTACTATGTAAAGGTCAAAATCAACTAACAGCTAAAATAAGATAATGAGTAAGTAAAAGGCCTGGGTCTAGGGAAGAAGAGACTTTACCTATTTTGGTGGAAATCAGTGTCAAAAATTTCTATCCATTGTCCTTTTTCAGTCAGAGCTCTGCTCCTTCTGGAGCAGCAACAGAGAAGAGCATTCCCTTCCTGCTAGCTCCAAGGAGGCTTAAAAGAAGAAATTTATCTTCCTCTCCCAAAAGAAAATATCCCAGGAGTGGAGAAGTGGAGATATGAATAACAGACCAGAGCAGTTTGAGTGAGATAGGAAACCCAGAAGATTTTGAGAAAGGACACAATGGATAGGAATAGTGAAACAGGAAAAATAATAGAACAGTTGGAACAAACAATTAGAAAATAAATTAAAATCTGTGTAAAAAGCTAGCATGGAATAAAGACGAATGTTTAATGGGAAAGATAAGACAGCAAAGAGAACACACACTTTATATTGCAGTAGAGACAATTCTGTACCAAATTCTGCATTCTAATAATCAATAGCATTTCACAGGAACTTGTGAGACAAAACTGAGTGAACTGGAAAATGCTCAGGGTATGTGGTTTTAGATTGCACCTCTATGCCTGATATGTACATGAGACAGCTGGGAGAACGTGGTTAGTGATAGTGCTTGTGGCCTTGAGTAATGCTGCTTTTTTATAAAACTTGCTTATGCTAATTCAGAGAAAAATGTCAGAGGAATCTATTTTTCCAGTTCTGGACTTTAAAATTTTCCAAAAAGTTAGGCATTACCTCAGAAATTTTTGAACATTGTTGAATTTGTAATTTTTTTTTGGTTAGCTCAAATCCACCTTTTTCAGATGAGTGAAAACAATAATCTCCATGCAGCCCTTTTCTCTATTCTGCTACCCATAGCACCTTCCATTGTGCATACACCAAGGAACCTGCTGACCTAACAAGGGTTTGTTAAGGACAAGTGCTCTTTTCAGAAACCTCTTCTTGACTCTTTTCACTCCTGCTGTTCAAATTTATTTATCTTTGCTTACAACATGATAATAATGCAATACTAAGAGAAACAGTACAGGTGAAAAAAGCAGGTGTAAATCTGCTATCTTAATTTTAGATGGATATTAAGATTCAGAACACCCTCCCACCAACAAAAAAATCTACCGAGGCTGTAATGAGCTTTCTTATGTGGGACAAATCAAGAACTACCAAGTTTTATTTCATTCACTTCTCAATGCCAGTTTCCCAGCTTTCATTATTGTTGTGTCCCTTCAGTTTGACACTGTGTTTGAAGCTACTTCATGTCAATTTTACTCAGACATTAATAGGAAGTGGCCTAGTTCTTCTGGTTTGGGTTCAACAGACTCACTCAGAGATAAAGATGTTTAAAAGTGTCTATTAATGGTAGGAGTGAAGGAAATCTGATGGTAATGCCCCCTGAAGAGATGCCATGTCATTTGACTCCTGCATCTTCTGTGTAGTGGCCAAATTCTGTGCAATCTGAATCTTAAAATAGAACATAGAGCTATCCATACATAAGGTGTAATATGTTTTTTGAAGAATGAAACTACTCTACAATGATAAACTCATCTGTTGTAATGACATATTAGTTTGGTCTCTATATGACACAATTCTATTTATGACTATTAAAATGATAATTACCTTTTAATTTGGCCACTACAGACTAAAGAACCCTGTTAAAATCATGAAGTCCACCAGAAGCAGAATTTTGAATCCAGAATATAGAAAAATTGCCTTTTATTTTCTGTGTTAAAGTAAAAAGAAACAGTGAGGCTTTTCAGTTTGCTTGATATTATTTCATTTTATCTGAGAAAAAACAATAGCTGGATATTGGTAATTATTTCCATTAGTCTGCTTGTTTGGAAGGAATTTGATTGATTTGTTAGTAACTATTGTCCATGAATGTAATGAACAATATACAGATGTCATTATAAATATGGGTCTGACATTTATGTTGGTATAAGCCTGGGTTTATGCATCTGAAATTAATGGGGCTGCACCAACGTCAGTCCTAGGCAAATTAGGTCAAAGAAATCCAAAATGGTAAATAGAGCTGCACCAAGACAGTCTCTGATACATGAAAAGTCTTTAAAAACAAAGCAGAATTACAGATCTGGCATTTAACCTAGAGCACATGTAATAACTGTGAAGATAACGTGATGTGGTCTTCCATGCACTCTCGTAGTTCTAACACAAATTCCCTCCAGATCTTGGGTGCATATTTGGAAGTTTGTGATGCTGCATGTTCCTTGCAACAGTTAGATCAATCTAACACGGATTTGCTGTCACATGTTGTACTCACCTCTCTTATCAAGAATATCCATGCTCTTTAAGAGGTCTACATTACCGATGGTGAGAGAGACTTCATTTCTGAGTGCTTTGAGTTTTATAGTTTTTTATGTGTTTGAAAATTAGTGAAGAAGCATTGTATATTTTCTTTGCACATCTGCAAGTAATTATCCAATGTACAAAGCAGAGGCAATTCAATCAAAGAGGACAACAAATGAAATTTAGCCCCATTCTCCTCTAACTTTGGGTGCTTTAAATCTGGAATGAGTTCATGAGACCTTGTGGAATCAAGGCAAATGAAAAGATTGGATTTGGTTTTGTCCCAGACAGAGTGAGCCAAATTCTCTTTTCTCTAATCCTAAGGAGTGTTTCCTGCCATCTAAAAAGACTGCTGAGCCCTTGCCCAACAGATTGACCTGTTCCCCAGCTAGTTTCTTTAGCTCAGATGTGACATCATGTGTAGGTAATAAATGGTAAGGTTTCAGTAGTGGGGGCCCTGTAGGGGTGGCCTCTGTAGGAGATCAGGAACTGCCTTGTGCCAGTCACAGCCAGTTCAAGCCAGCTCAGCAAGGGGTCCACTCTATGCCAAAGCTAAGCAAATCAGAGGAATCAGTGGTGTCTCTGTGAGGACGTATTTAAGAAAAGGCAGAAAACACCAAGGGCAACGGAATAAATGAACAACAGAGGGAACAAGGCCATAGCAGTAGGAGGTTTCTTCAGTTGCAGCCCTAAAGAAACTAGTCCATGGAGAACCTGCAGTGGAGCAGGTACTTCCCCAAAGAGACTGTGGGTAAGCTCATGCCAAAGCAAGTGCTTCTGGAAAAGACTACAGCCTGTGGAGGACTCAGATTGGAGCAGATCATAGAATCATAGAATTGTACAATCATAGAATCATAGAAGAGTTTGTGTTCAAAGGGACCTTAAAGATCATCTAGTTCCATCCCTTCCCACTAGATCAGGCTGCCCAAGGCCCCATCCAACCTGGCCTTGAACACTCCCAGGGATGAGGCAGCCACAGCTTCCCTGGGTAACCTGTGCCAGGGCCTCACCACTCTCATGGTGAAGAAATTCCTCCCTATGCCTAGTCTAGATCTGCCCCTCTCCAGTTCATCCCCATTGTCCCCTCATCCTATCACTACAAGCCTTTGTGAACACTCACTCTCAGCTTTCTTACACAGCCCCTTTCAGGTACTGGAAGGTCACTATAAGATCTCCTTGGAGCCTTCTCTTCTCCAGGCTGAACAAGCCCAATTCTCTCAGCCTGTCCTTGTATGGGAGGTGCTTCAGCCCTCTGATTATCTCTGATCACCGTCCCTTGCCCTACTGATAGGAATGAATGTAAGCTACAGATATAGAAAGGGGAGTGGATATTAGGAAACAGGAAGGAGAAGTGTCTGGAGTGAAGCTGAGCCTGGGAATGAGACAGAAAATAGCCAAATCAGTAATTAAATGTTTTAAATTAAATTACCCAAGTTGAGTCTGTTTTGCCAACTGCAGTAACTTGTGAGCGATTTCCTTGTTTTTTGTTTTGATCCATGAGTTTTCTTCTTGTTCTCCCTGTTTTCGTCCAATTCCAACTGTGAAAGGGGAAATGAGGAAAGAGTGAGCAAATGGCTCCGTGAGTCCTTGGCTGCTGGCCGGGGCCATCCCACCACACACGAGACTTGGCAATGCATCCTGTCAGTAGTGTTTACCAGCAGAACAAGGTTTTCCACTTGCACCTTGTTTTCAGTTTAATGGCATTTACTGTGCATCTATGCATCTTTAATGACTTAGAAAGCAAGACTCGGTTTGTTCATTATTACTCTGGGATTTTTAGAAGAGTGACAAAGATGGTGAAGTGGGTAGAGAACAAGCCTTATGAGGAGCAGTTGAGGGAACTGGGGTTGTTTAGCCCAGAGACGAGGAGGCTGAGGGAAGACATTGCTTTCTGTGGTAAGGTTGTAGAGAGGTGGGTGTCAGTCTCTTCTCCCAAGTGACAGGTGACATGACAAGTGGGAATGGTCTTAAGCTGCATCAGGGGAAGTTTAGTTTGGACATTTGGACATTGCGGTGAGACTGCACCTCGAGTACTGTGATCAGTTCTGGGCCCCTCACCACAAGAAGGATGTTGAGGCTCTGGAGCGAGTCCAGAGAAGAGCAACAAAGCTGGTGAAGGGGCTGGAGAACAAGTCTTACGAGGAGCAACTGAGAGAGCTGGGGTTGTTTAGCCTGGAGAAGAGGAGGCTGAGGGGAGACCTTATTACTCTCTACAACTACCTGAAGGGAGATTGTAGAGAGGAGGTAGCTGGCCTCTTCTCCCAAATGACAGGGGACAGGATGAGAGGGAATGGCCTCAAGCTCCACCAGGGGAGATTCAGGCTTGAGATAAGGGAAAAATTCTTCACTGAAAGGGTCATTGGGCATTGGAACAGTCTGCCCAGGGAGGTGGTTGACTCGCCTTCCCTGGAGGTGTTTAAGGTGAGGATGGATGAGGTGCTTAGGGGTATGGTTTAGAGATTGGTGGGAATGGTTGGACTCGATGATCCAGTGGGTCTCTTCCAACCTAGTGATTCTATGATTAGGAAAATTTCTTCACAGAAAGGGTTATAAGGCACTGGAACAGGCTGCCCACTGAGATGGTTGAGTCACCATCCCTTGAGGCATTTAAAAGGAAGGTGCTTAGGAATATGATTTAGTAGTGGACAGGTACAGTTGGAATTGATGATCCACGAGGTCTTTTCCAACATAATGAGTTTATGATTCTATGGAAGGTCATAGAAAGGTAGAATCTTAGAATGGTTTGTGTTGGAACGGACCTTAAAGATTTTCCAGTTCCAATTCCCCTGCCGCAGGCAGGGGCAACTACCATGAGACCAGGCTGCTCAAGGCTCCATCCAACCTGTCCTTGAACACTTCTAGGGAGGGGGCATCCACAACTTCCCTGGGTAACCTGTGCTGGTGCCTCACCACCCTCATTGTGAAGAATTTCTTCCTAATCCTAGTCTAAATATTCCCCCTCCCAATTTAAAGCCATTAACCAAGGTAACCAAGCTCTAATCCACCGAATCCTGCAAATGAAAGGTTCCTGTCCTGAGCAGTGCCAGCTTGCACAGGACTGAGCTGCTGGTGATGGGAGCTTGGGAGGACCAAGCCCAGGACAAGACGGGCGCTGGCCGTGGTGCTGAAACAGCTCCGAAACACCAGCAGGCGGGCTCGTAGAAAAGGAGTCAACTTCCATGGGAATAACCCAGAGTTCAAAAACCAAGCACTGTATACAAACCTTTAAAAATGCAGCAGTGGTACAAAACCGTGGTTATTATCGCCTCTGAATAAATGCATTTTTTTTCCACTTTTTATACTCAACAACCCATATGCATACCATTGCGCACAGATATAAGCATCTGCCCACTCAACTCAGGGTGATGCAAATATAAACATTAACACTTAATATTTGCAGATTTTATATAAAATAAAATGAGATTAACATTTACTACAATTAAATCTATTGGTTGAACAAACAAATTAATCTATGCATCATAGATTCATGGTGTTTAGGATCAGAAAGGGTGCTAGATTATTCAGGCTGTCACTCCACCTTTCATAAATCCTCGCACTTCACCCGCTTACCCTTCTTTTGAACTTGGACGTTTGTGTGGTTAAAACTTCCTTCTGAAAGGAAGATAGGCCTGAACTAAAGAAATGAGAAAAATATTTGTTTCCCTTTTCCCCAATATTATTGCTTTCTCTATTAAAGAGTAGAACTTGGTTTTTATGCAAAACAACACATCCAAGTCACTTCTTAGCATCCTCCTTGCTAAAAATAATCACTGAGCTCTTTAAGTCTTTCATGATATGTTTGAAGTTCTTTCCTGCCTTTTCCTCTAATTTTTCAGCACCAGTTCTAAGATGTATGTGCCACACCTAGAGGTGGCACACCATTGTCACCAATGCCTCATGCTGAGTAAAAAACATTTCCCTGTTTCTATTCACTACTTCTGTTTGTACACTCACAATTTGTGCTACCTCTTCATGCCATAGAATCACAGCGAGGATTCAGATTCTTGTACACTGTGACTACAAAAGTTATTTTATAGTCACTATTTTCCAGTTTAGAATTCAATATTCTGTGGGGATAGATGTATATTGCTGTATTAAATTACAGTTTGTTTGAATAGACAAGTCTACCAGCTGACCCAAATCACACAGACTTATCTATATTCACTGTTAGTTACCACTCTGCCAACCCTCATGTCACCTGCAGCTTTTATTAATGCTGATTTTATATTTACTTTTAGGTCACTGAGGAGAATGTTGAATATTGTAAAATTTAGTCACAAGGAAATTCACCAGAGACACACTACCCAGGGATGATTCCATACTGACAGACAACCTTGCAAACTATCATTTCTGAGTCCATTTATGTGCTTCACAGGTATTGTGTGGCCCTAATTGTTAAACAGAATGTCATGAGGTGCTCAGTCACACACTTTACTAAATTCTACATTAAATCATCTCAGTTCCTTTAGCAAAAGAATTTTTATGACAAAGAAGTAAAATGACCTAATTCTGTGTTAACTGAAGTTTGTATCTTCCTGCCTGTTAATTCCCATTAAAGATGGTATATCAAAGATTTCATTGCAAATGTTCTATGATTTTATTCTGCACTGCTCTCACCCTAAATCGCCACTGCAAAATACTCTTCCAGTCTTATTTTCAGCATATACTCCCATGCTTTAAATTTCCCTTTAAGCAAATACCCTACAACATCCTTTTTATTGTGATGAGCTATCTTCAATACCGTATTATTCAGAGCAGCCAAAGCTGACTCACAAAAGACTCATTATTTGTTGTCCCAAAACTGCTGCTATTTACATACATTTCCTATGGGATGTTTTCACTCTTCAAACCACACAGAATTCACAGAGTGTATATGTAAACTGGGTACTAAAAGATAAGAGGTGAAATGAGGACTGCAGTGCTACAGCCATGAAGAAAGTCACATCTAGAGGTGTGTACTGATAGGGAGTAAAGTGGGGAAAAGATTTAGGCAAGGAAGTTAATAATGCTTAAACTGCGACATCAGAACATAAACCTTTCTTCATAGCCCCTGAGTGTCAAATAGTTGCTTGGTTTTGTCTGGTAGAAATTAAGCTTGGTAATTCAGGCCGAAATTATACATGCTGTAACATTTTAAAACTGAACATGAATATTTACAATTTAAAAGTTCTAAGTTAGATGTAAAGCAGTAAATCAAGGACATTTTGAGAAAAAGCATCCAGTCAATTTTTTAAACGCCCCTGAACTACCAGAGACTTCTGTCAGCACATATGGTTGTCTAACAGGGCACCTCAGAACAGTGAGTGATATCATGCACCATATGTGCTGCTATACCCAAGAATGATTGGGTTCCTGGTAATACTATAGCAAAAGCCAAAACACTAAAATTAACTTGCTCTTCTTAATCAATATCAACATCATACTATTTCATCTATATTTAATTGCATTCTTAGTGGGCTAAAATAATGCCTTTCAGTTGTCAGGAGAAAATATGAAGAGGAATGGCTTACCAAAATAAACCAAAATTTTCAAAGTGGATTATTATTATCATCTTGTTATTCATTTGCTTATCTGAAACTCATTAGGACAACAATTATACTTCACTGAAACAAAACTCAAAAAAAAGAATGACTAATAAAGCAATCAATATGCATGTTCTGATATTTTTGTCATATAAACTTCATAGAAAGGCATAGAACTTATCTGCAATGCCCACAAAGGTGTGATAATATGGTAAGGAATATTTTTCTGTCCAGGACTAATTTGGTATCTTAAACTTATAAATTCACACACTCATATAGCTCCAAGTTCCATCAGATCTCTGAATAATCCTTTTCAATAATGAACTCCATTGTGTATGATGCACTATTCATTTAAAACTTGGCCTCAAATTTCAGGAAGTCATTTGATTTGTGTACTTAACTGAAAATAACTTGTGGAATCTGACTTCTAAATAGCAGGTTTTCAATCACTGTGAAATTGAAACACATTTCAGGCATCTCGGTTTGAATAGTTTATGGTGAAATACCTACATCAACAGTCTCTTGATAATTTAGATGAGGAAGTCTTCAAAGGCTAGAGCTAGTACTTCTTAACCCAATACTTGCTACTGCAGTTGTCTCCACTGTAAGCAATTTCAGTTTTTTTCACTTACAAAGCAGCTTTTGCCCCCAGTGTAATTTTCATTACTTCTCTGAGAATTTCTGGGTTTGGGAATTCTCCAGGAAAGTTTGAAATTCAGCTGTTGGATGCATACAAAATTCTACTGGAAATCATAGTTCAGCTTAAGAGTTGGCTCCACAGCTAAATACAGAAATCAATGGGATTTCCTGGCCTGAGTGCAATTTTCAAAGTAAACACATTAATGTGAGAGTGCCATCATATCTGCACTCTCCATCCAACCTCTGCTTAAAAAAAAAAAATTCTATACAGAAATGTACTTTACAGACTAAGCTCTAAGACCAAGAGGGAAGTCATACAAAAGATTTGAAAAATGTCCTCTGAATGTCTGAGGACAATACAGAGTGGGTCTTGGTGTGCCCTCTGCTATCAATCAGCTCTGCTAGTAAAACGAACAGGTCATACCCTCACCCCTCTCAGCTGGCACATCAGAAGACTGAAAGAAGAGCAGTCGATGTGAAATGGCCTCACATGGACAGATAAAATACTATGTCGTCCCTGACTCCAGCTCTCTGATAGATCCTATCAGATTTGCTTTTATTTTTTCTAATTCTTAACAGCAGCTGGTGTTCAGTTATTCAAATGCACTTATTCAAAGCCAGCACCAGTTACAAGCATGAGTGAGATAGCCAACATCTCTTGATTTTCTAAAAACCTCATTGCCATGTGCACACACACTCACAGAACTGTCCAACACTGAGGTTAGAAAATTTTGTTATGAGGTAAGATCTCTTTCAGGAGACACCTGCATTCATAGGAGCATTCATAGGTCTCCTCTATTGTTTTTGCCAATGCAGATTACCTTTCAGGAAATAGATGTGCTTTTTGGTCTAGGAGGTGACCTCGTCAAAAGATTTGTTTTGTTACAACTTATATTTTAAGAAGCTTTTGTAAGTATACCATCACGTTAATTAAAATTGCAAATAATTACAAAAACTTAAGGAAACTCTTGAAATGTTGTAAAAACAAAAGCAGTTCATACATCTAATGAAAAAAAATGTGTCTCCTCAAGAAAAGTAATGATAGCAATGCTTAAGGTTCCTCTTGAAAGACACTAGGAGCAGGAAATACAGCGTATTGTGCCTATGGCCTGAGTCCACCAATTAGATTTGACTGCCTTGAAAACATCTGGGACCTCCACCTACACACATCCTCCACCTCTGGTCCACTGGCTCCATTTAAGCTCAGGCCCAGCCCTTAGCCCTTTTCTGAGCTACACTGGATGTAGACATGTGTCCAGCTCTGTTCTTGGTGATCCTTATGCTAATGGACTCCCTGGATTGACCTTGAACCTAACATTACTTTGTATATGTCTAAACTTTTGACTGAATCTATCACTGTCACCAATCCTGTTCTGTTCATCTTGCCTGGATACTGTGGGACTAGGCCCTTGTCAGTGGTGTCACTGCTTCTACTTACCTGTATTGTGGTCAGTTCCTCATCTTCGCTCACAAAGTGTCCCCATTCCTATTGCTTCTTGCCATAACATACAGTTTGCTAACTAAAACAGAGGTCTGGGAATCAAGATTTTTAGTCCGTTTTCAAGGCAATACCTTAATCTCTGAGATTTCTAGTCTTTGGCAATATAAACAGGTGTTGTAGTTAGCTATTGAGATCTTTAACTTCTTTTCAAGGGAGATTGTGGTTTAGGAAGCTTTAACTCGTTTTCTTTCTGGATTAGAGATCTAAACCACCAAAATGTCTTAATCCAGTCTTTAACTGGCTAAGGCTTAATTCTTCAGTATGCAGCATACTCTCAAAATGACTCAGCATTGACACTGGAAAAAAAGATACTGATAGTCTTCTATCAAATCCTATCCACAAGCCATTTTTTTCCCACCTTAAATGCCAATGCAAAATGCTTCACAAAGTAGGTTGTGCTCCTGTTTCAGGTCTCCTTTGGTGAATGCTCCATGTGTTTTTCAACTTAAAAAGCAGGCACAGTAATGGTATCTCTAGGTGCTGAATACTAAATTAAGACTGGGTAGAGAGGGTTTGAGTCTTAATTTTATTCTTACTTCATGCTTTTGCGGTGAAAAATATGAAACTTGGAGACATGGAAGGTCTTCCTCCAGAAGAGAAAGAAACTGTGCTATTTCAAGACTGGAAAAAAACTCTTGGTACTTGTCAGATCAGACTGTCTTCTCCAGTTAGGAGCTGTGTATTGGGAAGACAAGAACTCTTAAGGGTTGCTTTAGCTATACTTATTCTGTACCCATAGGCTGAACAGGGAGAGGTTCTTTATGGGAACCCTGAGGCCAGCAAGAGCAGTTTGGCCCTGTCCATGCTTTTGAAACACCCCTAAGCCAGCATGGTTTTATTTAAGTTCGTTGCAGGAACTGGTTGGCTTGTACTGTCTGGAACCAAGAGAGGGATTTTTTAAGCAAAGGCAATAGCTGATGTAGGAAGAAACCTTGCTGCAAACTAAAAGGTAGAGACAATTGACCTCCAATGTCTATGTCCATTCTATGATACTCTATCTTATTAATACAGACATAGCTTATGATGCTGGTCACATGCACCTCACACTTAGTTATACTGTTTGAATCCTCTGGTTTAGTGGGTTAGAACGAGCAAAACCATGTTGGTGTATAAGAGTTAGGGCAGAATTCAGTTTTATCATCAAGTATGTGCAATGTCAATTAGATGCCACAGGATTTTCTGCTTGGGGTCCTGTAAGCGCTCTAGTTGCGTCTCAAGCCCATGTGAGTGTCTGCAGCATCTACATGGTTTGCAAATGGCAGTAGGTGCCTCTGTTTAGGTAGCTAATCTGTTTTAATTGGATTAGTACTGTTGACCATGTAAAATAATTCCTATGATATAAACAGGACTGTTCACACCTCTCTGTGCTCTTGGTTCTCTGCAAGGATTACCTGGTGTAAGTCTTGCTGTTTATCAGCAGCCTATTTCAGGACACTGATAGATGCTTAATAAAAATATTTATAAATCCTTAAAACGTAAGACCTGCTAAGTACTTTTGGATAATTATTTTTTGTCACAATTACTGCAACTAAATATATTATGCTTAGTCACTAATGGCATGATTATGTATAAATACTACTGAACAATTTCAGTGATAATGGCTATCTTTACTCCTTCATTTAATATTGAAGCATGAATGACAGTAGTTTTGCTAGCTCACGACAATGTCAGGCACAACAAAACCTTGCCAATCTGTGCAAGTCTGAACTGGTACGAAATCAGGCATGCAGCCTCCCCTGACAGCAGTTTGTTGTAAAGCAGGCATTTAGTATTAATTCTTCTCACTTTGTTAGGTCTTCCTGTTTTCATTTGGTTTGTTTTGCTTTCAAATAAGATATTACGAGGAACGGGTTGAAGTTTGGAGGGCTCTATAGTAGCAAGATACAAAGCTGTTTGATGCATATATGTTGTATAAGGTAAGCTCACACATGCAGTTCCTAATGCTTAATTGGGGGAGGGGCGGTGGTGTTTAGCCGGGAGAAGAGGAGGCTGAGGGGAGACCTCATTGCTCTCTACAACTACCTGAAAGGACGTTGTGGAGAGGAGGGTGCTGGCCTCTTCTCTCAAGTGACAGGGGACAGGACAAGAGGGAATGGCCTTGAGCTCCACCAGGGGAAGTTCAGTCTGGACATTAGGAAGAAATTTTTCATGGAAAGGATCATTGGGCACTGGCAGAGGCTGCCCAGGGAGGTGGTTGATTCACCTTCCCTGGAGGTGTTTAAGGCACGGGTGGACAAGGTGCTGAGGGACATGGTTTAGTGTTTGATAGGAATGGTTGGACTCGGTGACCTGGTGGGTCTCTTCCAACCTGGTGATTCTTTGATTCTATGATTCTATGATTAATGGGCTGGTGGATGTCAGTTTTACAGCAACTATGTACATGTTTGAAGATCTGGATTCAAAGGTTGATGGGAGGTTGTTTCCACAGATATCACTGACTAAGCTCTTTGGGGCCCAGGCCAGTGATTTCAAAAGCATTTCCATTCAGTTTTGATTACTCTTCCCTGCAAAGTAAAACATGATGTGTTGCCCCACATCCACTGGAGGTTAAAACTGTGCCTGTTGGTGGTACCCAATAAGGAGAAATGCTTGAATCATCGCTACTCCACTGGGAGCTACAGACCTACTGACTGTGCCTTTGAATTGGACTGAGATACTGATGTGATAAGTTCCTTTAATCGCAAGTGTTAAAATCAGGCTTTTATTGACATAGACAAGGAGCAATAACAGCGTGACACTTCGAAAGAAAAATGCTATTTTGCAATACATTTTCCAAGATATTAGAAAAAAAGAGTCATTAAAATGTAACTAACACTACTAAAACCAGACTTTTTTTTAATATTTTTTCCTCGTCCGTGTTAATTCCACTGGATCTACCAGTTTTGAGTAACGTAAACTGAGTTAATTTTCTCACATTTAAAGATATATCTGCATTCACATACCTCACTTTCGTAATTACTTTAAGTTTTTTAAGTACTACTTAGGAGATACCAGGTCAAACAGCTCCTGACCTGACCTTGTCTTGCCTTTTTGTCTTTGTCCAGCAGGGATGCTGTCACTGCCATAGAGATCAGTAGAAATGGGGCAAGATGTTTCACACTGCCATTCCAAAGAAAGTTCCCTTTGATGCAGGTACTAAACCAAAATGAAATCCCTGATTCTCAGCCTGACCAGCTTTTACTTCCCAACCTCTGTTTCCATGGCATTCTCAGCTGGTAGAAGGCAGAGAGCTAGTACAGTAAAAGAGGCAGACCAGCTTGTGCAGTACTTTCCTAGCAACACCTACAGTCTGTAGGATCCTGTTGCGCTAACTTTAACAAGAATAGAAACAGAATCTCTTTCTACCTTTTTTCTTTTTCCCTTTCAAGGGTGTAAATGGAAGAGAAAGATTGAATAGGGCCTAGCAATTGCTGACCCTTGCATTTATAGTGCTACAGCACAGCGGTAACCTTCAGCAGCAAGACAGGCTCCCGGTCTAATAAGCTGCATTTGTAATCATAATGAGAAATAAATATCTCATCAGAATGCTAGTCTTTCCTAGTTTTGAGTGAAATTTCTAACTATCTAGTTTTTGCTTATGTTACTCTAAGGCATGATTCTACCACTTGTCTTTTAAAGTATTTATTGATTTATGTCTAAGAAATTATTTATGTATTATTTTTGTAGGTAACAGTTATAACAATAAATTATAACAAATTGTTATAGTAGTAATTCTTGTAATGTCATACTTAAATGATAATTCAGTAGAGCTACTTCAATTGCAAATCAGCACACCTACAGCCTCTGAAAGGGATCATACAGATAAATCATTACATTTCCAAGAGGACCTAATAGATTTATCTTAGTTCCATCAATACAGATCAGACTGTAATACAAAGGATCTAAAATCATAATCTGAACCCACTTCTCAAAATCGCAGTATGCTTAAATGCATCATGATATTAGAAATCTGAACCTATGTTTTAAGAAATGGACAGGAACAGTTGTTAGCTGTTTCACTTGCCCATGACTTTCACGTTACTTTCTTTCAGGTGATTCTAAAGAATTGTGTAGAATGTCCCTCATGATAGCATTAAGAAGAAAATGTACGCACTTATAGGAAGTAAAGAAGAAGGGAGTTAAGAAAGCTGTTTTCATTCTAAAAGTCTGGTTGTTGTTTGGAAGTCTGAAATTTCCAGGGTGAGAACACCACAGAAGAGAATATTGAGAAAAGATGTGATAGCAATCTTCAGATGCATTAAAGGCTGCTGCAAAGACTATGAGAATGTACCCTGTGTACAAAACAGGCAGAAATGGGCTACATTTGCAGCAGACTTAGTTTTGACACTAGGAGTAACTTTCTAAGAGTAAAGATAGCCTGTCTCTGGAATAGTTCAGTTGTCCTGAAGAACGGGGTAGGCAAATGTCTACCAGCAACAATGATTGATCATAAATGAATGATTGATCCTTCGTTGGATGGGAGGATGGACCAGGTGACCTCCTAAAGCCACTTCTCACCTGTTTTTCTGTGATCCTGTATACCTAAGGTACTAAAGGGACTGATCTTTACAACACTTAAAACTTTCAAAACCACTTAAAATAAGCAAGACAAAGATGTTGAGGCTCTGGAGCGAGTCCAGAGAAGAGCAATGAAGCTGGTGAAGGGGCTGGAGAACAGGCGTTATGACGAACGGCTGAGAGAGCTGGGGCTGTTTAGCCTGGAGAAGAGGAGGCTGAGGGGAGATCTCATTGCTCTCTATAACTACCTGAGGGGAGGTTGTTGAGAGGAGGGTGCTGGCCTCTTCTCCCAAGTGGCAGGGGACAGGACGAGAGGGAATGGCCTCAAGCTCTGACAGGGGAGATTTAGGCTGGACATTAGAAAAAAAAATTTCACAGAAAGGGTCATTGGGCACTGGAACGGGCTGCCCAGGGAGGTGGTTGATTCACCTTCCCTGGAGGTGTTTAAGGCACAGGTGGATGAGGTGCTGAGGGACATGGTTTAGTGTTTGATAGGAATGGTTGGACTCGATGATCCGGTGGGTGTCTTCCGGTGGGTGTTATTCTGTGATTCTGTGATCTATGACATGTTAATTACTCTCTTTAGGTATTTTATTTCATCCCTACCTCTTTATTTGGCCCCTTATACTGAGTTAACATCTTTTATCCTTTTCTCATACTCTTGCAAGTCTGACACTCCAGTGCTTCAATGGAAGACGATGTTTAGCAAAGCAACCTTTGCTTCTCCTCACTTGTACCTCCTCTGAAATCTTAAAGGATGAGTGAGAAATTGTGCATGAGTGCAATTTTGATCTTTTGCAAGATTCCAATCCAATGATTTTATCTCTTCTACACTCTTATTCTGCTCAATCTCCAGGTGAGTGTAAGTCTTCAAAAGCAAAATAGCAACACTTCCACTTTTTGAAAATTTTTAAGTTTAGGAGTTTTGAAAACATGGAGGCTGGTTATTCAACTAGATTAAAATGTCCAGATAGATTGATACCTCCTCTTTGGTACCTCCAGTTTGTTTACTCATAGTTTGGAAGACATGTTTAAGAACATCTCGTGAGCAGATTCACAGATATGTACTCAAACAAGTCCTACTTATATCTCATTACTAATAGATATATTTGGCAGGGAGGAAATCTTTGCATTAGAACATTCAGTTCACTAGAGAGGTTCTGTGAACACCATCTGATAGAATAAGGGCTAAAAGAAAGTTCTGAGGCTTCTCAGTTGGTGGCTACAAGAGTAACTGGTAGCCAAAGGTGTGATGTCTTGGTATCTTGTCTTGTGAAAGTTTCAGATACAGGAAGATTTACTGGGAAATAAAATAACCCAAATTGATCTTTTTAATATATTGGGGAATAACAATAATGTTTCACTCCACTTGACCTTCCATCATGCTAAGCTATGTCTTCCAAATAGCAGCTTTGGACACAGCCTTTCATTTTTTCTATTCAATCAATTTGCCAGTTTCCATTTTCTATCTATTAAGTTAAATAAAATACAAACCAAACCAAAACCAAGCGCCACCTTTAGTATCTCTTCTCTCCTACCCTTAACATCAAAGGAAAAATTCTGTAAATAGTCACAAAACTACCTCATTCACTCCTTTTAAGTGTCTGCTTACACTCTCCTTTAACACACTGTCAGCAGCCCATGGCAGACTATCACCTCTTATGCTTACAGACACTTGAGAACTGTATCTTGATATGCTCCCTCTACTGGTAATCAGCTGTTCCCTCTGGCTTCATGCTCAAATGACACACTCTTCAGGGAAGGAATTAACTTTGAAATGGTTCATCGGAGATGTGGTACTAGCCTTGGTTCAGTGGCAATGCTCAGTGCCAAAAGTCAGTCTTAAGCTTCAGGTAAAGTAAGCTTCTGAGGTCTGAAAAGGTGGACATGAGACAGAAGTAAGGGTCTTGAGAAAATAATAGGATCTCTGAGCCTGATGCTATGGGTGTTTCACTTGAAATACAGACAACAGAGTGAAAAGTCAGAATGAAGTATGTTTCTGATCTCTGAGGAAAACCCACTGAGAAGCCGAGACAGAGATCTTTACTACACCTTAGTACAGCAATATAGTATTAATCTTTTCTCTGGCTTGTAGTACAGATGTTTCAGGGTATAGACTGCCATTGATGCTAAAATCTCTTGGGTTTGTGCCACTCTTCCTAACAAAGCACAGCTGACCTATCTAGGCCAAGAATGACTTGTCCCACCAGCTGCAAGCCAGTTATCAGCTGCAGAGTTCTCAGAAAGTAGCTTGCTATCATGTCTGCCTCCTAGCATGCTTCTTCTAAGGGTGGCATGGAGGGGCTCTATCCTTCCAATTCCAGTACCACGGCTCCAAGGAAACTATGGGTGCTGCCAGAAATCCAACAAGCTACTGATCTGCAAACTCCCACTTGCATCTCCTGGGGCAAAGAATTCTCACAGAACTTCAGCTTAAGCCTGTGCTTCCAGGGTTTGGCCATAATCACCCTACAGGAAGTCAGAAGACTTGGCAGGGTTCTCTGAGGACACAAGGTTCTGCGAGAACTATGTGAGCTAAAACACTCCTATGCCTGACGACATTCAGCTTGTGCGCTGCATCTCAGGGGATGTCCTTTTCAGCAGCAGCACCTCTATAGAAACTGTTGCCTTTACAGAAAACCCCTAAGCAGAGAACTCCCCTTGCTAGGATACGGTATTATAGAATGGAAAACCCTAAAGAAACCCCTAAAGTTAAACTGATAGAGTTGAAGCAGGGGCAAAGCCTGCCCTTCCCTGAAAGGGAAATACATTGCAATAATACAAATTAAAGCCTGAATCAGTATAGTGTATAGAAGACTGTAAGTTACAATTCACTGTTGCCATACATTACATATTTTCTACAGACGTGTTCCAGAACAGCTACATAAATTAAACTGCGGTGATGGCGAATTATTAATATTGAGACAGTTTTAGTACAATCTCTATGATTTCCTCGGGCCTCTTGCCTTTATCACCAACACATTTCTGCTTTGTGATGCTCTGAGTCTCAGAAGAATTCTCTGAGGACAGCTGAACCGGTCAACTCTGGTAACACAAATGGATTTACCTTTGCTTGGACAGTTATTTCTGGCCCTCAGTAGGCAGTTATTTTATTTTGAAGTCTAAGACCTTTGTCTTCTGATTTCTTGATTTTTCTTCTGTGGTACGGCTACTAGATTGAAAACAATGTGTTGTTTTTTTTAATCAAGGTGGAAAGAATATAGATTCCTTAACACAAGGTGAGAAGGCCAGCAGCAATGGTTTCCGAAGAACTGAAAGTTCTATTTGTTGTGTCCTTGCTCACCAAAGCTTTTCTCTAATACAAGTCTCTCATCAGCCTACATATGTGCTATAGTACCACCAGTTAAAGAATGAAGATCACGATATGCCTTTTAACCCTCTCCTATTTCAAAGTATAAGGAGCCATTTAGTCTCTTTTGTAAGTTCCCACCAGCAGCAGTTGGTAGATTTCTCAAGGGTTTTCTTTAGAGCACCTGGCTTGAGTCAGGTCACTATAAACAAATTAACAAATACCCTTCATAGGACTGGCTTGAGCTTTTTTAAATAGGGGAATCTCATCTGTCTCCAATCTAACAAGTCTTTGTTTCCATTCTGTCAACATAAAAGACATATTAAGCATTGCATTTAATGAGATATTGAACATCACTTTGTTCCTACTGTATACGGGAGCATCCTGTCCTTAGAAAACATATTACTTGGGTTTTTCTTACTCTGTGGTTAGAGTGAAAATTGTTTGGTGATAAAATATGTATTTCTTCATTTTGGACAGCAATGACATGAGCTAGACTCTAGGCTGCATCTCAGCTAATATTGGAATACAGCAAGGCAGTAACTGTGTAGTCCCTGAAATGTAGGGCTAATTTTGAGGATGATTATTTAAGGAAAAAAAAAAAAGAAAAGGCCAAGTAGTAAGAACATAAGAACTGCCATACTGATTCAAAAGAAAGGTCTCTTTAGCTAGTCTCTAGCAGTGATCACAAGTTGACATTTAGGGAAGAATAAGAACTGTGTAAGTGTATATGGTTCTTTCTCCTAAAGCCCTTCCAGCTTCTCACTCTTTTAAGTTTAGATGATTTCTCCAGTCTTTTATAGCTGGTTTATTTAGCAGCTGTTCATGAATCATTCTTCCAAGTACTTCTTCCACGGAAAGTTCTTCCATTCAGTGTGTCTTTTGTAAGGATTGCCACAGGTCAGGTACTGGGTATGTGAGGAAACAACATCACAAGTCTTATTCGATGATTCCTACTGTCTCTGAGAGGGACAGTGAATAGTTGATCTCTGTCCACTTCACTCATGCTACTTAAGATTTTGTGGATCTCTACCCCATCCCTACAAATTCTTCTTTTTTTTTTTCAGAATCCCAGTCCACTGAATCATTCATTATACAGAAGCCATTCTGTACTATTTGATCATCGATGTGTCCTTCTCTGAATCTCTTCTAAGCTCTCATACACACACACAGAATCACAGAATGACCAGGTTGGAAGAGACCCACTGGATCGTCGAGTCCAACCATTCCCACCAATCCCTAAATCATGCTCCTAAGCACCTCATCTACCCTAACCTTAAACACCTCCAGGGACGGTGACTCAACCACCTCCCTGGGCAGACTGTTCCAATGCCTAACCACCCTCTCTGTGAAGAATTTCTTCCTAATCTCAAGCCTAAATCTCCCCTGGCGGAGCTTGAGGCCATTCCCTCTCATCCTGTCCCCTGTCACTTGGGAGAAGAGCCCAGCTCCCTCCTCTCCACAACCTCCCTTCAGGTAGTTGTAGAGAGTAATAAGGTCTCCCCTCAGCCTCCTCTTCTCCAGGCTGAACAACCCCAGCTCTCTCAGCCGCTCCTCGTAAGATTTGTTCTCCAGCCCCTTCACCAGCTTTGTTGCCCTTCTCTGGACTCACTCCAGAGCCTCAACATCCTTCTTGTGGTGAGGGGCCCAGAACTGAACACAGTACTCAAGGTGCGGTCTCACCAGTGCCGAATACAAGGGGAGAAGAACCTCCCTGGACCTGCTGGTCACGCCGTTCCTGATACAAGCCAGGATGCCATTGGCCTTTTTGGCCACCTGGGCACACTGCTGGCTCATGTTCAGTCGCTGTCAACCAGCACCCCCAGGTCCTTCTCCTCCTGGCAGCTTTCCAGCCAGGTTTCTCCTAGTCTGTACCTCTGCTTAGGGTTGTTGTGCCCCAAGTACAGGACCCGGCATTTGGCCGTGTTAAACCTCATGCCGTTGGTCTCAGCCCAGCAGTCCAGCCTGTTCAGATCCCTTTGCAGAGCCTCCCGACCCTCCAGCAGATCCACACTTCCACCCAGCTTGGTGTCATCTGCAAACTTGCTAAGGGAGCACTCGATGCCTTTGTCCAGGTCGTTGATAAAGACATTAAACAGGACTGGACCCAGCACTGAGCCCTGGGGAACCCCACTTGTCATTGGCTCCAGCTGGATTTAACTCCATTTCCCACCACCCTCTGGGCCCGGTCATTCAACCAGTTTTCCACCCAGAAGAGTGTGCACCCGTCCAGGCCAGAGGCTGATAGTTTCCGAAGCAGAATGCTGTGAGAAACTGTATCAAAGGCTTTACTGAAGTCCAGGAAGATACATCCACAGCCTTTCCCTCGTCCAAGAGTTTAGTCACTTGGTCATAGAAGGTGATCAGATTAGTCTGGCAAGACTAATGTGTCCTCTCTTAAATGAGAAGAGTAGAACTACAGAGAGTATTCAAAGTATAAGGAATGTGCATTTATCCAGAGATTCGTGATTTATGTCTTGTTCTTTACTGCTTCCCTGATAGTTCCCAGTGTTTGATTTTTTTTTTTGACTACTGCTGAGAACCAAGATGGTGCTTTCTTGGAACTATTTATCTTAACTCTAGAATCTCTCTCGCTTCTGAGTGGTACTGGTCAGGTCATAGTCCACTATTTAATATATGAAGCTAAGAAGGCTTTTCACCACAGCATTTCACAAAACATCTTATTGCTTGTCATGAAGCCTCCTAAGATCTTTCAGTGATTATATGCTGAACCCTCGTCCTTATTACATTGATAACTGTATCATCGGAAATGTTTGAAATCTCACTGCTCATCCCCTTTGCCAGATCATTTGTAGCTATTGCCAAAGCATAGGGGTCCCCATACAGAATTTTGTCAAGCTCTGCTTTCTTTACTAAGAGATTTGACTGTTAGTTCCTATTGTGTTTTACTTCCAGCTGTGTTTGTTCAGCTTGAAGAGAACGCTAAAAGGAAACCTAATTGCTTTGTTTGGCTTCTTAAGATGAGATTATAGAGAACACAGAGGTAGACTCTTCTCATTGGTTGACAATGAGAGAAGAAGAGGCAGCAGATATGAGCTGCTGCAAGGGAAATTCAGATTACAAATAAGTAAGAGTTTTTTCACACTACACTAAGATACCCAAAGACCTTGTGGGATTTCTGTCCTTCAGGATATTCAGAGCTTGACTGTTCATGACCCTGAGGCACCCTATCTACGCTGTAAACTGGCATTACTTTGAGCAAGGGGTTGGACTATATGGCCTTCAAAAGTCCAAACCTAAATTATTACATGATTCTGTGTATTTAAGGCATGATTTTCCCTCTTCTGCCACGGCTGTTAAGTATCTTTTCTTGAAGGATATTGTCACGGTCTTTTGGAAATCCCAGTAAACTGTATCAACAGGATCACACAGAACCACATACTTGTTGACCACTTTAGAGAACTCCATGAGATTTAGAAGGTAGAAGCCTGCTTTCTGTTTTCAAGATCATAGTCCTCACCAGGTGTACACATTGCTGTTAGTAATTCAGTTATTTCCTCTTTAAGTTTTTAGCTGAATACCACTTGGCCCTTGTGATTTGTATTTTTTACCCTTCATTCTATTTCTTTGAATCATAATCCTTTACAAAGTTGCTTCAATCTTCAGACATGGTTCACTGCATTCCCCTTAAAAAATGATGGTTGTGTTGTAATCTCCCATCTTTCCTATAATGAGCCTGGATGCCAATAGTCTATTTAGCTTCTCTGCCATGGTCTTTTCCTCTCTGATTGCTCTTTTTCTACTCCAGTTAAGGTAGTACCACAAAATGCTTGTCAGATATTTTGCTCCTGATGTCCTTAAGACAAGAATTCAGCACTAATTTTACTTTCTTTAGGAAGATATCCCTCTGATTCTTTTTGGACTGCTTGATCATATTTTCACATTTCATCTATTCAAATGTATGATCCTTTTAATTTTGTTTGAAGGCAACTTCAGATATATGAAAGATGTTTCTTAATTCTAACAGCCCAGCTTAGCTATTCTGTCTTCCTTTTGCCAGTTTCCAAGCCTCTCCTAATACGCATTATGCAATGTTGTTGTGCTTCCACTCCGGTGTCCTTCAGCCTCTACACCACCTTTAACTTAATTCTCTGTTGCTGCCCAACAGATGGCACATTTGATGGTGAAGTTTTTGGCCTTTTGCCTTTTCTTGTGTCATGAATGATGGATCTGAGTAACAATTATTCTTATAGAGTTGTGCTTCCAGAGGAAATTTTGAAACGTCTTTGTCATTATTTTGTCAAGGGCTGCGTTTCCTCTTGTAGGGTTGCTAGCCAGCTCTGATCCATGAATGAATCACTGACAATTTCATCTATGGTTTATGACCCTGAGTGAAGTGAGGTAACTGAAGTGACTCGATACTTTCTGTCCTTACCAACTCTCTGACTTCTTACCATTTAACTCAGCCTGTCTGAGCTCCTGACTGGAAGGCTGGTAGCATTGACCCCATTCTATAGACCCCATTTGGGTCTAGCATTTCAATCCAGTTTCTGTGCTACTTGTTAACGTGGGTAGTTTGTTGATTCAATTTGATCCCAAGCTCTAACTAAACATGTAATTCTATTGTTGCAGTAACACAGTACACTTCTCTTATCCATTATATTTTGTACAGTAGTATTACAGTATCCCACTGTCTTTCTTCTGTCAGAAAGAAAGGAGGAAGAAAGAACAGCTTTACTTGATTGTGGTTCAATCACATCATCAGTAGTTTTTGATCCAAACCCTTTGCCTTCAGGACTGCAGCAGATCTTATGCTGTTGTGTTTTGCCCCTGAGGCCTGCTACTTATTCTATCAATACCTACATATGAGATCCATCTTCTGTTTCTCTGCTACTCTGCTAAACCCAAATGCTTTTACCTTCATTGCAAATTCATTAATTCTACTCCATTTTCATCATCCTGATAATCTTCTGTTCTGGCACTTGGATTTCATCTTTAGTCCAGAGGGCAACAATATTGACTGTAACTGAAGACAGTCTTATACTTGTAAAAATCTTCTCCTCTCTAATTATGCCTTAACTACAAAAAGTGTTTCAACAGATATAATTCTGATTCTATTTTTAACACAAAACTACACTTACATAGATACCCCTTTCCAAGCTGAATCTCAGGTATTGACCTGAGACCACAGACCTCTCCTTTAGGAGTTTAGTACACAGTTTCATACACCCTGAGAAAGGGAAGCAAACCTAGGTAGTGTTTCATCTTTTCTTTCAGCATTTCACTTTTTAAAGGTGACTTGCAGAAGAAGCAGAGAATATAATTCTTTGACAACAAAATGACTATTGGAGACTACTGGAAAGTAATTTTAGGAACGTAAACTCCAGGCATTAGTGAATTATTTACTTCAAAACTCTTCATCAGCATTTCATTTAGGAAACATGGGACTTTATGTAAACTGTTTAATTGTATTGTTAGAACGTTGAAACAAAATTATTTAGAGCAAAATTTTTGACTGGAACGCACTGATTTAGGTGCCACAGTTCTGAATCTACTCCTTCTACAGTTTGGTGCTTCCTTATGCATAAAAAAAGTATGTGTGTACCTAAAGACTTTGAACAAATAGAGAGAATTTTATATATATGAGAGAGAGATTTAACACATAAATGTGTCCAAAGCCTGCCCTCTGGAAGTTCATTGTGGCAGTTATTCTAACCCCTCCTCCTTGTCTCATCTAGAACTGAAAAACCTATCATCTCATGATCTCTTTGCCCCAGGCGTCCTCCAACTGTCACATCCCCCACAAGGCCTTCTCTGTTCACAAACAGCAGGTGCAGGAGGGCACCTTCCCTTGTCCGTTCACTCACCAGTTGTGTGAGGAAGTTGTCTTCCACGCACTCCAAGAACCTCCCAGACTGCTTCCTCTCTGCTGTATTGTACTTCCAGCAGATATCTGGTAGATTAAAGTCTCCCACAAGGACAAGAGCTAGCGATCTCGAGACTTCTCCCAGTTATTTATAGAAGAGCTCGTCAGCTTCTTCTACTTGGCTAGGTGGTCTAGGTGGTCTATAACAGACTCCCATCACAGTATCTGCCTTCTTGTGGACTCCTCTGATTTTTACCCACAGACATTCAATTCTATCATCACCATTTCTGACCTTGAGGCTATCAAAGCACTCTCTAACATATAGGGCTACCCCACCACCTCTCCTACCTTTCCTATGCTGCCTGAAGAGTTTATATCCCACCATAGCACCACTCTAGTTATATGAGTCATCCCACCATGTTTCTGTGGTGGCAACTACGGCATAGCCTCCTTGCCCTACAATAGCTTCCAATTCCTCCCATTGAAACAAGTTCTTTAAGCTCAGCTGTTTTACGCTGTATTGTCATGGACTACAAGCACTCAGTCTTTGTTGTGACTCAGACTACAGCAACTAAGAGAAAACCAAGGGAAATAACTTCTTCCATTATTCATCTTGATTGTAAGAGCACTCTAGGATGTGGGAGGCAGATGAATAGTTAAGCCACAGGAATTGGATGTGACCCTTTACTATTTTCTCCTCATTTTCAATGACTCACTTGATGAGGTGGGTAATGCCACTTATTCAATCTGTGCCTCAGCTTCCTGACATCAGTCTGTACCTCAGCTTCCCAATTATAGAGATGGTACCACTGGCTGAGAACAGGGTTCTCTCTGATGTCATTTTTCCCCCTCTCTTTTTTAGGGTACGACATTGAAATGGCAAAAATCCAAACTATTTGCAAATCAAATTTTCCAACATATGTTGGTTTGGGATTTTCACAACTTGTTCTTTCATGCTTTCTCTTTAATACAATTGTGTCTTGTATACTGAAGTATTTAACTTCTTAAATACAATATATATGTCACATTTTTTTCATCACTGGTTGCTCCTTCAAGAATTTAGTATAATATAAAGTTCCAACAAAATGAATCAAACCAACATTTTCAAAATGAATAAATTCTACACCACAGAAACAAAATTGTTTTTTCTCCAGTTAAACAACGCAGTAGATGCTGACACATTTCTGATGAATACTTTCATTCTGATGAAACTACATTTTGTTTGAAGTCATTAACTCAGAAGTCATATTGAGTGTATGACATCTGGTTGTTCTTGTGACCCATATGATATCTTCCTCTTTCACAGGTAATAATTATTTTTCTGTCTGTCTTGCCTTCTATTTCCTTCTTTTCCCCCACAAATACATCACTCCTATTACAAATATCCTCTCTATTCCACATATTTCAAGCACTCTTTTCACCCAGGCTGTCTAGCTGACTAAAAAATAAAGTTCAAAGCAACTGTTCCCAGGCTGTGCTTAGGTTGAATTTTGCTGTTTCTTTTGAACCTAAGAGGGCTTGTGTGCCTTAAAGTTTGTTCATCTCTTCTGATTATATCCATAGGATAATTAAAGGTATCTTCACCTACAAACTTTGCCTCACTGCTTCAGAAGGGACTCTGTTCCATCAAAACTACAGTGCCTGCTTTAGTAATAATACTGACTTCTAAAATATCTTGCAATTTATGAATAGAGATGCTTGAGACTCTGATGAAGTTGCAAGAGATTGTAAGCCAGAACTTGCCATAGCGCATCCTCCACTGTAGGAACAGCTCTGGAGAATAACACCACCCTCCCCTCACTGCAGCCCCCTTACCTGCTGCTTCTTTACAGCCTTTCTGGGGAATCAGGTGTTTACTGCCAATTAGGCTTGATAAAACAGCAGGAGTTTCTTGCATTTTCCTGACTAGAGTGTTTCTGGGCTGTTGGCAGCTCTCAGAGGGCTTCTGGCTTCATGGACGGCATTCATCCTCAGTGTACTAAGCCATTTAGATCTTACCCTTACTGGACTCTCTGCTGCAGTCATAGTGTAAAACATTCAAGACCTTATTGAAGATTTTCTTTTGGAGCAAAAATAATGGTAAGATAGTTAAATTGGCAGCAAAGAGATTAAAAAACCTTTTATATATTGTAATGCAAAGTACATATTCATTACATCTATAGGCTACTTTACTAAGTGTATTAGAACTGTTCAGTAAAAACACTGGAGCAATAATAAGATTCTTTTTCCAAAAAGATATGGTCCATAATTACAGAAAATGTTGTGTTACTTCAGCACTTGGATTGAATCATTACTTTTCCAACTGCCAGCTTGCTGACTAACAGCATTGGGCTTCAGTTTCTTCTGTCTGAGCCATCACACTTCTCAACCATCCTGACAAAAGTAAAAAGATATTGCAAAGTTTGGGTCTTTCTGTGCAATGGCCTTATGCAGGGTTCCCCTGAGCTGAATGGGGTTGAATCAGCCTGGACCATCAACTTTACACAATAGGTCCAGAAGATAAACAAAAAATCAGATGATGACTTTTTGAGGTGAAGAGTGGTGTCAGTTCCATCATTTTTGCACTTTTTTCTAGTTGAAGGAGAAAAAAATAGAAACTGATCTCAGTACTTTAGAATACGATGTTGTACTTAAAACCTTGTTAGTATTTCTAGGTTAAAAAAATAATTATTAACAGACACATTTGCAAAGTAGTCAGACTGAAATAAGAATCAGCTCATAACAGATTCAAATCAGATAGGGGTTTGCAAACTCACTGCTGCAGCTAAAAGGGTGTATGATTTGGAGCTGCCCATACAGAAGCATCATGTCATGGAGGAGGAAGGTGACAGTTCCTGTTTATGCATTTTTGGCAAGCTGCACCTGAAGGATGGGATGATTTTCTGGAAACTGCCATGCCAGAAATACACAGCTAAGGGAGGGAACTGAGAAGAGCAAAGGGAATAATTAGAGACCTATGGGGGTGGGACAGGCTTTCTAGTCTAGTTTTTTAAGGCAACCAAGCTATGCGATCACGCTGTTTTTCTGTCAGTAATCCAGCAATAACATTTGAATCTCTTGACCAATTTCAAAGAAGCATGACAAAAAGGGAGAGATCTAAAACCACTGAGCTCCTGTAGATTTTTATGAAAATCAGCACTGATACAGGAGACTCAGATTTGTGCACCCACTAAAGTACAGGTGGAAGTGTGAACTCAGCTGCATTATTTGACACAAGAGAATCAAAAGCTGTCATCCAAAACCAGGCTCCATAAGGCTTGCTGCTGCTGAAACAGCTACTTTATTGTTTAAAGGGGTTTTTTTCCCCCTATTTTTAAAAACGAAATATATTTAAAAGAGGAGCAAGCCTTCTGTCCGAGAGGATTTTTGTGACACTAATCACTGCTGGATGTACGCACTCATTATGCATAATAACAGGTCTTGTCCAGAACAGGCCTTAAAATTCCTACCTGAAACGAAATCCCTTTGTGTCAGTGGGTTTTTTTGCCTTGAAAAGGACTGTTTCCATTTCTTCTCACTCTAGAGCTAGCTGTGAATTTGGTCTGTCTTTAAGATTTTTAAATTTATTCAGCTTCCTGAATGACAGAGAAGTCAGTGTCCAACTTTTGCTAGCCTATTGTAAGAAATTACTTTGAGCCCTTAATGCTAGAGGGTATTTCATCCTTCATGATTGGCCCTCAAACTGCAAACTCCCTCAGACAGAAAACTCCTCCACAACTTTCAATACATCCAGTCTCCCATGAGTCTGAGAAAGAGCACAGCTCTTCTAGGGAACAAACCTACAGGCAAACACTCTAAATTGTTTGTTTCCAGTTTCTTCTTTCTGTTTGCCTCAAGCAAGAAAAGAGGCAATCATAACTGCTCATAGCTAGGCTAGCAAGGAGAGCCTGAAAAAGAAGTATTGGTGGAACTGAGAAATTTAGAGTGTTGCCTTTGGACAATCTAAAATAAAGATATGGGAGAGTTGGGAAGTTCCTAAGTTTAGAGTTGGGAAGTTCCTAAGTTTGAGGGAAGATCTAGAATAATAATTATTTTTTTTTTTAATGCATGGGGCATATGTAGGTACTTGTTAAGAACTGAGAAGAAAAGATCACAGATTCTGTTATGATGACTGGCTTTTCAAGTTTAAAAAAGTAATTTACCTGTTATGTTACAATAGCTATATTGATATTCTATTTCCAGATTTCACAGCAGTCTTCCCTAGACAGAACTTTAGAGAAATCGAGTTAATAGGATGCCTGCTAGTGACAAGACTTTGTATGTTACTACGCAGGGGGCATTCTTACTAACCAGGCAATGCAATTCTCTTCAAGGCTCTCCTATATCATTCTAGCTTCAGGATATCATGTATTGTACTAGACTGGGCTTTCCATGCATTATTGGTTGGATGACAATGTCAGATATTTCATCTGTACAAAGCCAATGTGAGCAAATCAGAAAAAGACCACTAAAGGTTTGAAGTCCTGACAATAAGAGCTGAGTCTCTTCATGTAGCCCTATGAAAAATGAGATGACTTTTATGGTTTCTTCTATATTTCTTTTTAGTAAATTCTACTGTCTTTGTGCAAAAATAATGTGAAATAAATTCTTGTGTCTAATGTAGACATTCGGAAAGGCATTTCCAGGAAGTTGAGGGTGAACCTTCCCATCTACTTGGCACTGGTGAAGCCACATCTGGAGTTCTAAGTCTGGTCCATGGCTCCGCAGAGAGAAAGGCATGGACATACCGGAGCAGGTCAAGTGAAGGGCAATGAAGGTCCTACGAGGAAAGGCTGAAAGATGGGACTGTTTAGCCTAAAGAACAGAAGGCTCAGAAGAATTTTATCAATGTGTATATATATCTGGTAGGAGGGTGCAAGCAAGACTGAGTCAGGCTCATTTCAGTGGTGCCCCATGACAGAACAAAAGGCAACAGGCACAAATTAAAATACAGGGTGTCTCATCTGAACACGAGAAAATACTTCTACTCTCGCATTTTACATTGGCTCAGGTTGCCCAGAGAGCCTGTGGAGTGTCCATCCCTGGAGATACTCAAAAGCCATCTGGATGTGGATCTGGGCAACCTGCTCTAGTTGACCCTGCTTGACCAGGGAGGCTGGACCAAATGACCTCCAGAGGGCCCTTCCAACCTACATGATTCTGAGAGCCTGTGCTTTTCAGTAAAACTGTTTTATTCACAATATCAGCTTCATCCCAGTCTACACTCCAACTTCCACAATTTTTTTAATTATTACTCTGCATGGGCTTTCAGCTTTCCCTTTTAAGCTATAGGAAAATATATATAAAATCCTCTCATATTCTTTGTATTCATTTTGTATTTCACACACAGCCGTAAGAATTCATGTGCTTGTCCCAGCATATCACAATTGACACAGTAATACAGGACAGACATGTACATGACTGAGTCAGTAATTAATAAGCAGAAATATGAGTGTGGTAACTTAACCTTATATAATATTTTCTTCATAAAATTATCTTGCCAACACTTGGGTCTTATGGTTTTAGATGTCTAACGTTTTATTTAGGTTGGGCTTAAAGCAGAGACTCTTCAACACTAGGGCCACTGCTCTAGTGAAGTTGTTCTTGCATTTTGTCATAGTTTAGCCCCAGCCCAGCCAATTTCAGCAGCAGCTGGACTCCCAATTCCACTCCCTCTGCCCCCCACCCTTGGCCTCAGGAAAGGGGAAAGAGAGGTGAGGGGAAAAGACTTGAAGACTGTAAATCAAAACTACAGTTTTAATGATGATATCATCATCATCTACAAATATATGAAATTGCGTCCCCACCCCTCAATGACTTTACGTCATCACAAATGCTGCAGAGTAGACATGAGGGGAAGGGTCTGAGGCTAGGAAGGAGTTGAGTTCAGGAACTGGATTCAGGAATACACAGGGGCAAACAGACTGCCAAGGTCCTCTCTGGACATTGGCCATAGAAGAAATGGAGAGAGACCCTGCATGATTTCTCAGTTTTATATTGAGTATGATGTATATGGGATGGAATACTCTGTTGGTCAGTTTGGGGTCACCTGTCCTGTCTGCCCCTCCCTGCAGATGTGACGTTTTTGCCTCTCTGACTTACAGCCATCCACCAGCTGAAGGATGGCCTTGATACTATAGGAAAAAGTATAAGCAATGGCCTTTCTGCATACCATTGTCCCATGTTATCAGTTCTAGACAGGAACACTGTCTAAAAACCATGCAGTTAACTTTCAGAAAATGAAGCTGCTTGGGCGAGACTTAGCTAAGTCACTTTAGCTCAAATCACAACACTTACTTAGGGCTACATCTTTTACTTGGCATGGGCAGTCCTAAATTATCTGAAGGGGGATGGACTATCTATGGATACCTATAACAACACAATCGTGGTGTCTATCATTATCATTCTGGTCATGTCATGTTTTAGTTGTTTCTAATACCAAACATATGGTGGTACCTCTCCGTCTTCTCTTCTTTTCAGTCTTGACTCCTTAAGTTTTGAGGTGGTTGCCATACTTTTGCCTGTTGGTAATGAATGGATAAATTCTTTAGCATCAGCCTGTAACATGAAGGCTATTTTCCCTACTGATCACAGATAGCAGGAAGTGATTTTATTGATTTGTTAGTACTTAGCTAGAAGAATTACATCTAGCAGTAATAATGTGGCCAGGCCACACTAATGTGGACAAATCACCGCACAAGTTAGTGGAGGGTCTGAGTCTTTAACTGAGTGTGACACTATCACATTTACCAGCCCCTCATAGTGCTTTACTTTTTAACACCACTTTAATCTCCTCTGAGCCATCTGTTGGTCATTCAAGTTTCAGTTTCCTTCATGAGCTGGAAGACCTGAGAGACTTCACTTTCTGAGCTGAACTTGGACATTGTCACCAAAAAGTTCTGGTGGTCAGAGTTGTGCTCATTATTATTTTTTTTCTTTTTAATTTGTGTTATCACATTGTGTCCTGCAGAAAATCTCTTGGGGGGACACAAGCAGATGGCCACAGTAATTCCTCTCAAATTTAAAGGGTCACAGAGGTTCATAGCTCTCAGAATTTGTGTAAGAGGTATTAGTGTGGCTGGCTGAAAGCTGGTCCCTCTCCCTGTTCCAAACCTGGCAAGTTTGGCAGCAGGAAGCATTGAACGCCGTCAGCATAGATTTTTTTGTTACCTTCAGTTCATGCCCATCAGACGATCTCTCTAGAAACCAGAGCTGTTCCCATGCTGTGACCCCAGCAGAAGCGTGACTGAGAGGTGTCAGCATGTGTTAGCGGTAGCTCACATTTTATTTAGAAGCTCAGTTCTCTGTATTTCAGCTTCGCATTTCTAAGTAGCCTGAATGACTTCATCCACTAACGTGCACGCATTTCAGCAAGGGACCCTTCAGAGACACAGGCATGAGCTTCTGGCCAGTGGATCGCACGCAGATGTTCTCCTGTGGAGAAGGGTTGTTGTGTTCATTACCAGCTACCCAAAATCAAGTTGCTCAGAGCTGGTAGATGAGAAATTGATAGAGAAGCTATCTCTGGAAGCAATGCTTTGTCACGTAGGGTGCTGCCTCCTCAGAGCAGTTGGCACGGTGGCATCTTTGATGGCCAGTCTTGGTGGGTCACAACAGTGAAAAAAATGGGTCTGACAGATGATAAGCGCTCAGAGCCCTCTCCGCTCCAGTGGGAGGTGCGGGAGTGCCAAGGCACCGGTGTAAGAAGCGTAGGGAGAAAGTGCTGAAGTGCGGGACCCCAAGGAAGGGACGGTGGAGTGGCCACAGTGGGGGCTCAAAGCAAAGGGGCTGCAGCTGGAACCCCAGAGGCTGCAGCGAGCTCGGAGCCCTTCCCGCTGGTGACCGTGCTTGGGGCAAGCCGGCAGCCGGCCCCGAGCTGTGGGGCAAAACCTCCAGGGGTGTGGGGCGAGCCAGGGGCGCAGGGGCTGGGCTGGGGTGTGACTGGGGTTAGGGCTGGGGCTGGGCTGGGGGTGGGTATGGGATTGGGCTGGGGCTGGGCTGGGGGTGAGGCTGGGCTGGGGATAGGATTGGGAAGGGGCTGGGATGGGGGTGAGGATGGGATTGGGATAGAGCTGGGGCTGGGGTAGGGGTGGGGATAGGATGGGGCTGGGGCTGAGCTGGGGCTGGGGTGGGAGTGGGGATAGGATGGGAATGGGGCTGGGATGGGGGTGAGGCTGGTGATGGGGCTGAGCTGGGGCTGGGATGGGGCTGGGGCTGGGCTGGGCTGTGGACTGGGGATGGTATGGGTATGGGGCTGAACTGGGGAGGGGATGAGATGGGGATGGGGCTGAGCTAGGCTGGGGCTGGGCTGGGGCTAGGGCTGAGGCTGGGGCTGATCTAGGCTGGGGCAGGCAGCGGCGAAGCACCTTGGACTCCGCCTCGCCGGCACCGAACTCTCCCTCCTTTCCTCCCTCCCTCCCTCCCTCCCTCCCTCCCTCCCTCCCTCCCTCCCTCCCTCCCTCCCTCCCTCCCTCCCTCCCTCCCTCCTCCCCGGTCCCTCCTCCCTGCATCTCGCCGCGGCGGAGCGCTCGCTGGCATCTCCCCCCCTCACTCCCCCCGTTCCCGGCGATCCGGAGCCCCGTGCGCCGCGGGTCCGTCCCCGCCCGCAGGCCCGGCGCCGCGGGGATGGGCTGCGGGCGGCGGGGCGGCTCCCCCCGCGCTCCCTGAGCCCCGAGACAAAGGCGGCGGCGGCAGCCGGGCCGGGGGGGATGCGAGCGACCATGCGAGGCTGGGTCTCCGCCTCCTCCGCTGCCGCCAGAGAGCTGCCGGCTGCTGCTCGGAGGACTACACTCTGAAGGGGCGGAGGACAGGCTGGCTGGGGTGTTTTTTCGTTTTTTTCCTTTTTTTTTTTTATTTTTTTTTTTCCGCCGTGCAAAGGTAGAAGGGTGTAAGGGAGAGGAGGGAAGAAAATGTCTTCTCCTGCGGGGCCCCGCGGTCCCCGGCCGCCCCCGGTGCCCCCCCCGATGCAGGAGCTGCCCGATCTGAGCCACCTGACAGAGGAGGAGAGGAACATTATCATGGCAGTGATGGACCGGCAGAAAGAAGAGGAGGAGAAAGAAGAGGCCATGCTCAAGTAAGCGGGCGCCACTCATTCATTGGCTCGGGCGCTCATACAGCCGCTGCCCCCGCGGGGACCTTCCCGGTCCCGACCCGCAACTTCGTCCCCCCTGGCCCGGGCACAAACCCCGCCGCGGGGGTGAGGTGGGATTCCTTTTTGGGGGGGTCCCCAAAACCCCGCCTCTGTCAGGAGGGGCCGCTGGGTGGGGTTTCCCTGGCGTGCGGGAGCCTCCGCGGCTGCCCCGCCGCTCCCCAGCCCCGGTGAGCTCCGCCGCCGCCCGCCGCGGGGATGGAGCTGCCCCCGAGCCACTCTCCCCGCGACACGTCTCCCTGCCGAGTCCCCCGATCCAGCCTCTCGCCGCCCCATCCTCCCGATGCATCCTCCTGCCGCGCCCCCCTCTCCATCCTCCCGCTCCATCCTCCCGCCACCCCATTCTCCGCTCCGTGCTCCGGCTCCATCCTCCCGGTCCATCCATCCCCCGGTCCATCCGCCCGGTACATCCTCCCGGTCCATCCATCCCTGGCTCCGTCCTCCCGGTCCATCCGTCCTCCCGGTCCATCCGTCCCTGGCTCCGTCCTCCCGGTCCATCCGTCCTCCCGGTCCATCCATCCCGTGCTCCATCCCCTCGGTCCATCCATCCCGTGCTCCATCCCCTCGGTCCATCCATCCCCTGCTCCATCCCCTCGGTCCATCCATCCCCTGCTCCATCCCCTCGGTCCATCCATCCCCTGCTCCATCCCCTCGGTCCATCCATCCCCTGCTCCATCCCATCGGTCCATCCATCCCCTGCTCCATCCCCTCGGTCCATCCATCCCCTGCTCCATCCCCTCGGTCCATCCATCCCCTGCTCCATCCCCTCGGTCCATCCATCCCCTGCTCCATCCCCTCGGTCCATCCATCCCCTGCTCCATCCCCTCGGTCCATCCATCCCCTGCTCCATCCCCCGGTCCATCCATCCCCTGCTCCATCCCCTCGGTCCATCCATCCCCTGCTCCATCCCTCGGTCCATCCATCCCCTGCTCCATCCCCCGGTCCATCCATCCCCCGCCGCGCCCCCCGCCACCGGCTCCCGGGAGGGCAGCGCCTGGCAGGCATCTCGCTGCGGGCACGGCAGGGCAGTCTTAATTAGGGAACAAACGTAATTAGTCGCCCTGCTCGTTACGGAGGGGGGGCGTGGCGGCGGGACGGAGGGATGCGGGGCTCATCCCGCTGCCGGCGGGGCTGGATGCGGGGAGCGCGGGGTGCGGGGAGGTGACATGGTTGGGAACCGCGGCTCTACAGCCTCTTCTGCACCTTTTCTCGCCCCCCCAATCCCTGCCGAACGGCGCATGTGACCACGTTTCCGAGCCTCCTCGTCAATAGGAAGGCTTCAATGTAACGCTGCCAAATCGCCTGCTGCGAGTGATGGGAATAAACAGATCGAAGCCGTGGCCTGTGGAGGAGAACCAGGGTTTCTCCCATTCCTCAGGCCTCTTCGCTCCAGGTGGGAGAGGTGGTTGGGATAGTGACGTTCCCCAGACCCTCCCTCCCACGGGAAGTTTATCCTCACCTCGCTACCTACACCTGCGCTTGGCAGGGCTGCTCCGAGGCTGTGACACGATCCGGGTGTTTCCTTTGGCAGCATCAAGCCATGCGGGGGCCAGCTCTTGGCGGTGGCTTTCTCTGACCGATGCAGAAACCAACCCCCCTCGAGGCTGTCCGACTTCGGCCCCATGCGCTGTGCGTGGTGAAGCTGGGACAGTGTTTCACGATAGGATATTGCTGTCTCCATCCCTTCCCATCGGTGCCTGGCTCTGATTTTTTACGGGGGCTGCTAGAGGTGCTGGCACCGGTGGGTACTGAGGCCCAGCTGCTGGCATCGCGTGGTGCCGAAGAGCTGGCTGGGAGCATGGTCTTTGGGTCTCAGTCCAAGAGAAGGAGTTCAGTTTGCTGTCGCGGTTGGTTTCGTGCGGGGTGTGGCTAGTCCTGGAGGTGGTGTGGCTGAAAGGAGAAACGTTTTGTGAAACGCATCGTGTTAGTCCGTGTGGGGAAACGTAGGTGACGGTCCCCTCTCAGTTTCTGTTTATCAGAAGAAAATTAAATAAAGGAGTAGCTCAAAGGATCAGAACTACATTTATCCTTCTCCCATTCTTCCACTACAGCTACTTTCCAGTAAATACTCAGCTTTTATTCTGTGAAGAAGATAACTGGTTCTATGATGATGTTGTAGAGCTATACTATAAATCTTATAGTCACTGCGAGAATGAACTTTTATTGGTAGAAATGGTAATTTCTCAGCCCTTTCCTTGTTTACATGGAGTAGAGGATAAATTTTTCTCCTCTGCCTGCCTCCCCCCATTTTTTTTTTTTTTTTATTTCTGCTCTTTTGCACTGGCATTTCTGAATTCTGGACTGATACTTCCTTTTCTGTGAGGTTATGGGAATCTCCAGCAATCTTACTAAATGAATTTAGGACACTTCAAATACAATCTGTAGAAGAGGTCAAAAATTATGCTTTGTGAATTCAACTTGAAATTACTTCATATTATCTTCAAAGGTTTGTGATACCCAAAGTTAAAACTTTATTTCCTTACAACAGTTCTTTCAAACCGTGAGAATTAACAGTCTAGGCTTTCCATTGGTCTGAGAAGTTGTGATTATGTCGATATTTTTCTTTAAATAAAGAGCCAGAAATTAATAGAAGCTCACAAACCTGTATACTCAATTTAGCTATATCATTGGTTTTCAAAAATTAGGTCACAGCAAATAGTTTTCAGATGGATTATGATTCAGTTCTGTATTACAGATATCCAGTAGATTTTCTGTGATAGTTTGCCTTTTCTGTATGCCGAGCACTTACTCTTACAAGATAGGATTTTGAGACAATAACTTACTTCCATGATTTTCTGGAGGTTTGTTACAAATACACAGTGGTGCTATCCAAATGACACAGCTATATTCTAAAAGTCAAATATCATCACCACCCCTTCCTATTATCTTCAGTAAAACTCTCTCTGATTATCCAAATGTCTGAGCAAAACAGCCACCAGTTTTCATTTAAAACCACCTGGCAGAGAAATTTTTCCCTCTGTAACACCCACGTGCAAATCTGTAATGTCCCCTGGAAGTGAAGCTGATCTGTGTTGCAAACTAAGCTACATTCAATCCTGGGCTGATCAGAGGCCGGGTATGTGCTGCCTCGTGAATCATATGGGAGAGCTGGGGGTGTTCAGCCTGGAGAAGAGGAGGCTGAGGGGAGATGTTATTACTCTCTACAACTACCTGAAGGGAGGTTGTGGAGAGGAGGGAGCTGGCCTCTTCTCCCAAGTGACAGGGGACAGGACGAGAGGGAATGGCCTCAAGCTCCGCCAGGGGAGATTTAGGCTTGAGATTAGGAAGAAATTCTTCACAGAGAGGGTGGTTAGGCATTGGAACGGTCTGCCCAGGGAGGTGGTTGAGTCGCCGTCCCTGGAGGTGTTTAAGGTTAGGGTGGATGAGGTACTTAGGGGCATGATTTAGGGATTGGTGGGAATGGTTGGACTCGACAATCCAATGGGTCTCTTCCAACCTGGTTATTCTGTGATTCTGTGATAAGGGCTAAAAGGGGTACAGCATTTGCCTCTTGGTCTGGATGTCCTGATAGCAATAAAAGTTTCTAAAACAGTATTTGTAATTTTCCTTTCCAGCACTCATGGCAGGAACCCATAGGAAAAATTATTGGTTAAACTGCTGTATTCTTCACATGATGATCTTAAAATTGCGGATCTGAGGAAATTTCAGGTGTCTCTGTGAGCAGACTAGATGGATTTCAGGAGGAGTGAAAGGGATTAGGGTCATTGGTAAAGAGGCAGTGTCCCTCCCCTCCGGGTTTGTACTTTGTCTTCCTGAGCCCTGTTTCTTACTCTGCTAAAAACCTTCATGTAAAACCTCTCTGCCAGTTCACGCTGACATCAGCACGTACTGCTGCATGCCAGCCTGGGAGCAGGGCGCTGTTACAGGGAGCAGGACTCTGGACAGTGTAATGCTTGCTCTGCTTGCTCTGGAGAGAGGCAGAAATGGATGCTTCTGTTTTAAACCACCTGCTTGTCTCTTTCCAGGAGCTTGCCCTACTCATCAGTTTATTGGCCTGAGTTTCCTGGGGCTAACAGAGCTTGTCACACCCTTAGGATAAAGACATGCAAATTGTACTAGCCAGTGTGAGTTTTTTTTCTAGATATGCCTGGTCAGTCTTAAAGAGCTCGTTCTCCCCTCACCATTCCAATAGAAGATTTCAAACCACTGTGTGTGGCGTTTTGTGGAAGGCGAACATTCCACCTGTTGAATACCTTGGGGCAGTATGTTGAAGAGTTAGAGCTTTTATGAAGTTTCTCCTTTTTCTTGTTTAATGAACAAATGTATCTTGGCATGCAGAACACTTCAGTGTTAGCCGATTGCCTTGACCTTGCCTTTACATCCAAGGCAGAGTTTTGCATTCTTGCCCTAACAGGGGCAGTGCCACTATGTATTCCTGAAAGCACATGCATGCCTTCATGCAATGAAGTATGATCCCAGTCTAGTGTATGGCACTGAAGATTCAAATCTGCGTAGGCACTCAGATGCTTACCTGGTGCTAAGTAGCAATGGAGGCACCTTAGCTGCAGTCCACAAAATCTTTCTGTAATGGTGCACCCGAGGATCTGGGTGTTCCTGTGTGTCCAGGGTATGTAGGAACAGAGCACGCGAGTGCCTTGGCTGCTGAACTGCTGCCTGTTTGGGAGTAGGCACAAACTGTGTAGTCAAATATTTAAGTCTTCTGAAAGACCAGAGAATAATACAGAATATCGATAATGATGGTCAGTGCTATTGTCACAGCAATGGTCGCTTTCCTTGCATGTAGGAGACAGGCAGTGTTATCGTTTCCAGACACCTTGGGTATGATAGCCTAGTAGTTATGAAGTGGTTACTGAAGCTCAGTACATTTACCAGCCTGAAGAATTTGTGTCTTAGAGAAGTGTCATCGTATTATAACTTGGTGGAAACAGTTTGGCTCCCCATACAGAGATGAATGAGAAGTTTATGGGCCCAGGAGCCCAACTCAACATCAAGCCCAATAGAAGAGTGCTCCTTGCCGAGGAGCTGTCTCGTTCTTATGCCATGTGCCTCTGGTTACCCATGACTGTTCATATAACCTTTCTTAAACAAGTTGGAGAAGTTGGAAATAGTGGGAGTTCTCTAGACAGGGCTTCAGAGCTTTGATTTTTTGTTCCTCTGTGGTTGGGAGAGCTTCACCTTCCTGCCTGCCGCACCTTTGAGAGCAGCATGGAGAGCAGTCTGTTGAGTAGGTGGGGCTTTACTATAGTAGACGTAGCTCTCATCCAACCTTGTTTCCCTGTTTCCCACTGCCTCGGCCAGATTTTGCAGGTGTCCCTCTGAAGACTGTAGTCTCTAGCAACTCTTTTAATTGGAGCTTGACCTTACAGACCCAAGCTTCTGCTGCACTTGGGTGGATAAATGTTTGCATAGGACAACAGAAGAATGTGCTGTGGCCTCTTCTGCAGGCGAATTCACAGTGTAGGCATTTTTTCTGTTTTACATGATAGGTTCTCCTATAGCTGAAAGTGAAGAGGTTTGTGTCGAGTGGCTGGTATGTCTAGCATGAAGTTCAGATGTTGCTCTACAGGTGACTTTGATGTGACTAACAAATAGTGAGGAAGCATGAGAGGGGCTTTTCAAGGAGGCTGAAGAGAGAAACAAACCATCATTTGCAGAAACAGAGGAGGGGAACCATTCTAAAGGAAAAATAGTTTAAAAGTTTAAAGTGTACATCTAAACACTAGATAGCCTGACTGAACTATATTGTTTGTGAGTTTAAGATACTGTGAAGCGAAACAACCTCAGTTAGTATATAGCCAATTTCAATCACAAACAAACTGTAGAACTATATATATTTGTATGTATTTACTGAAGCTGAAGTTTGCTTATGTGCAATTGTGTGCTTATCTCACTGGGTTAGTTAAATACTAAGTGCAAACCTTGGCAGCTGTGTACACGGCCGACACTTGCAGCCCTACAGGACCATACAGTGGGAGAGCCAACAATCTTTGCTACACCCCTGGTGGAACAGTAGCTTATCAAAAGGCTAAAAGCTATAAATCAACCTTAGACAAATTTTGGCTGAAGATTAGGAGGAGGTTCCTTGGCTACTATGACGTCATTTTCTGGAGCAAATTTAAGTGGGGACAAAAGCTCTTACTACCCTTGCATTGGGATTTAACAAGGATTTTGGCAAAATATAACTCAGAGACATAGAATATTCTTTGTAGTTTTGTACCTGTAGTTTCATAGGTTCATTATTGAGGCTAGCAGGTGCTTGAAACCTCAGATCTAGAGAGTTATTTCAAGATTTGCCATGGGAATGGTGGTTAATAATTATGGACAAATTGATCTTAGCGCCCTCTTTTGACCATCTGGCCTGGTGTACAAACTTGGTTTTAGTAGAATGCGGGTGTCTCTGTAGAATCAACAGGGATATTGGAGCTCTTCACTTTGCAGGGCTGCCAGATCCTGAAGTCACTTGCACTTGGTGAGAATCTGTTTCAGAGATCACAAGATAACCCCTCTATGGTTTCCTTTGTGCACCTGGAAGCATCCAGCCTGAAATACTAGCTGCCTAACTCTGAAAATGCCTAACTCTGAAGATGCCTAGCTCTGAAGATTAGCAGATTGGCCAAGAGCATGTGCTTTTAACCATTTTCTTAGAGACCGTGTTTCCACTCTCCATTTCTAACTCTTGGACCACACCTAATATTGTGGGAAACATTGAATACTGCCCAAAACACAGTGGCAGCTCCTGCCACCGTTACGTTGTATAGTCCTTATGGGCAAAACAAGGAAGCAGGGTTCCAAGACCTTCTTAAAGTGAACACTGTAAATCCCTTGATGATAACTGCCCTTCCATAAACAGTTAGGGAAGAGAGAGGTAGGATCATTCTTCTTCCCTTCTCTTGAAACTGGGCCACTTTCCAGAAATAAAAGCAAGAGTCAAGGGGCCATCAGGAGGAAGTCAGTCTTTTTTCTAACTTTAGGATAAAGGATCTAAAGCCTATATTTAATCCCACTGAGAAGACAAAAGAGGAATCAAGAGTTCTGGGAAATGGTTGTGCATTTGGCACTAAAGAATTAAATGATAAAATAGATAAACAATATCAATAATCCTTTTTGCTGATCATTTCTGTGGTGCCATGAATCTCACTTTCTTTGCAGTGGAGCAGGAGGAATGGAGGATGCCCTCGCCTCTTCTTCATGAAAGTTTTTTTCTTCCTTTGTATTTCAAGGGGTTTGGAACTACCGTGTTTCAGGCTCTGTGATGGAGCAGGGATCAAAGTGCAGGTTGTTTGCTGTGTGTTTGTGTAGTTTAAACCCCTAGAGTCACCTGGACTGACTGTTTGAATATTGCCTTATACCTCTTCCTGGCAGTGCCAGCTCTGACTTGAGTGTACAAATCCACGGTGAAATTATTTTATGAGGACTGCATTTTCACAGAATTACAACCTGTGATTGCTCAGGCTGAGCAATTTCTTCAAAAGCTATAGAAGAGCAGAAACTGGTAGGAGAAGACAAACAGCAATAAAAATCCCTGCGACATTCTAGACACAGGCTTCAGATCATTGTATGTTGAAATTTTGGTAAGTCTGAAGTGCAGGCTTTTGTCCAGAGTTCTTTCTTGGCCCCAGTTCCAGTGGTTTTATTGAAATGCACAGGACATTATTTCTGTGCGTGTGTCTTCCCACATGATTCTCCACTTGATAGTGGAAGCCTCCCAAGCTTAATGCCCAGTTTTGTCTGACATTGCATTAATACTTTCTGACTCAGAAGTCTGTTAGTCTACAAATTCATGGGCATTATCTGTGCCCTGCAGAAGGTTGAAGACAAAGACTGGGTGAAAGAACATGATCTCTGGGCAGGAAATGCTCAAAGTACAGAGTTATAATAAACCCAGATCTTAAAAGGAATTATGCAGAAGAGACATCTTCTCTAGAGGGAGAGGGTACTCAGTTGGTTTTCTCGAAAACAGCAGAGGGAGAACAACATTAAGAGGGATATGAAATTTTCAGTCTTGTCAATGCCGTTTTGTTTCTTAAGACTCATGACAAATTTTTTGCATCCTTGGATACATGAAAGCAACTAACAAGGACGTAGAGTGCTTCCTTCATCAGGCGGTTACTAGGCAATTTAAGGCTTGAACTTAATACTTTAAGAAAAAGCTATTTAAAAATACTACTGCCCTTGTATTCAGGATTGTTGGGATGCAGGCATTATTGAAGGTGGAAAATGACAAAACTGAAATTTTATTTTTGGTTGCTAATAGCTGGTACCAGTTATAATTTCTAGCCATTTTTACCTTCTTCACTGTACTCACTGGTTCCCACTGCATTTGTCTCCTTCTCCAGGCCTACCAGTTCTAATTAATTGATGCTGGCATACAGTTAGGTTTTGGGGGGAGGAAAGCTTGATTGCCTACAGTTTGACTCTAGTGTCTGGTGGTGATAAAACGTATAAGAAAATCTTATGTAATCAGGTACCAACACAGAGTGGTTTCATTTTGCTTTTTGGAATGACATGCATAGAATTTACAGTTACTGGAATGATTTACAACTAATCAGAGCTTTGTGATTTATCCCAGTTAGATCCATATATTGGTTCTGTAAGGATGCTGATAGCTTATCAGGTCTCTGCATCTGTCAAGAACTGCAATTGTTTTCATCCCTTCTTTTATACTTCACAGATACAGTGAAATATTTTGCAAGTTTTATGGTGTTGCTGAGTTTGGGAATCCAGGCAGTAAATGTTAGTCAGAGTTATTTTTGGTTTTCACAACAAACAGCAGAAAAGAATACCACTAACAGTTTGCTTTAGTAGTTACTTAGGTAAAAGAATTTGCACAATGGGATAGGATAGTGTGTTTCTTTTAATTTACAATTGAAGTAATCAGTCTCAAAATTTGATTGCATATCAGATACTTATGTCCAGAGAGAGTTTTAGACAAGAAAGCTATGTTCCAAATACATTTTCTGGCACTATTATAGAGGCAAGAAAAGCTAGTTGCAATTTTCAGAACAATAACGCATGCAGAAACTCTTACACACTTGCCGCTTCAGAGGCATGAAGATGCACTGTGTGATGCATAGCTGTTCCCAGGCAGTTGTAGATTGAATTAGAACATCTGTTTTGACACTAATTTCTGACTTTGGTCATATCAGGTGTGTCTTAGTGTCAACGTCAGCCCTTTGTGCACTTTGCTTATGATAAGCATTGTTAATACTATTGAAAATAGGGGATCACGTGGGTCTGTGTATGTTTTTTCCATATATCTGTAATAAAAATGGATAGTGTTTGAAATCTCCTATTTTTTTGTGTGTGTGTCTTTCCTACATAAAGCCCTCTTGGAATCACTGAAAATCAATGTATGCCTTAAGAGCTGATTTTGATCAGGGGTGAATCTAGCAGGTAGAGCTACACATTTTAGTGATGGCAGTGGTGGATCTGACACATTCCTTATTTCAAATCTTGAGGATCTCGAGTGTAACCAAAGAATAATTTTAATTTTGGGCTTTAGATGAACACCGCATTTAGTTAGAATGGTGATATAAATGCCTTTTTTAAAGACTTATTATGTGAAGTTTATTAAGACATTGATCATGAATGGAAAACAGCCCAACCACACTATTTTAGTGTAAATGCTATTATATTGCAGAGAAAGTCTACTATGCTTCTCACAAGAAACAGAGCGCTCTGTTTGTTCTGAGAATTGCTAATGGAAGTTTTCACATGCTTGAGTGACCGAAGTGTGAAGTGCCTTCTCAAGTATTTCTCTTGGCTACCAACACTGCGCAGTCTGAATTGATGAAACAAAGAAATTATGTATCCAGAAGTCTGTCTGCATCTTATATTAGCAAGTCTAATAAAAGGTACTACATTCTTTTACAAACCTGGTTTGGCCTCTGAGCCTAGCAAGAATTATAAATTTCATAGCCACTGCTCATGAAGATGTTGTCTACATTTTTGTAAAATATGCATTAATTCAGAAGTCTCTGAATATACTGTGAAGTCTCAAAATTATATCAATGAACTGTGATTTTTGTAATATTTATATTGATGCATCATTCGGTTTCCAGATATTTCGCAAACCTACATTTCTATACTGTACAAACAATCCAAAGATTTAACTGTGGGCTGTTTGCATCACTATGCGTTAATCGTGTGGAAGTCTTCTACAGATCAAATAATTAGTAATAGGACTTCTGCAAGAAATGACAACGAAGCAGTTTATGTAACAAAAACACATTTTGGAGCTGGATGATTGAGTATGTTTAGTTGTGTTTCGAGTCATGATTTGTTAGTATAATTGGGTTTTTTTTTGACGATTCCATTGGTCTTGGAAAAACCATCAAGACCTATGTAAACCAGACATAGTAGCTGTCTGAGCTTTTTAATATATCTTATTTACACAATTTATTTAGTGCTTGTATGTACCAAGAAAGACAGAGTAATTTTTCATTTATGTGCCTTATTCTCTCGGTTTTTAATTAGCCTTTCATATGAAGTTATTTTCAAAACAAAGTCGTCGCACTTTTGCATATTTGCAGTATTAACTTTAGAATCGTTTTGACACTTGACATCAGGAGACCAAATTTTGTACTGATTAAATGAAATTGCACAGATGTAGATGAAAACGTAATGTGAAAGCTTGAGTAGTAAAGGGACATGAACAATCTATGACTATTTTGGTTACTTTAGGTGATAGATCTCCATTCGTTCTGTTACTTATTGCAAAAATTTTGACTTTGTATGACAAACTTCACCTATACAGTTGGATATTCTGCTTGCTATGTGGTTTTAGCTGTAGATGTAGAACAGGAAGGCAGCTGGTTGATGGAGTGTGTGGTGCCTGAAGCTAGGCAGTTGAGAAGAAAGGACAGAATTTATGAGAATTCTAGATCATCCTAGTTTAACTCTATTGATTTTGGCCCTGGATGTACCTGCAAAGTATCAGGGTAATGGGTTTGCACTTTATGGATGAGAAGAGATTTTGTATGTGTATGCATGCTTGTGCCTAAGAATATGGAATCAGGCTGTACAAAAATATGTACAAGTAGTTTTATGGACTTTAATTGCAACATTTTGTTGCTTAGCATCGCTTAAAATATGCAGAGTGCATTGGTGAAATTTGATCAGGAATCAAAAATTGGGAACAATTTTGCCTGCAGTCATGTCATAGGGACGGGTGACACAGCTGAACAAGTTGCTGCCATGGACCAGCAAAACATTGCATCCCAATGCCTCTGCTGAGTCTGATTATCTTTGGTGAATCTCTGTCTTGGAACAAGAGTCACTGGAAGCACCTCTGTTAACTGGAGTGAGACTTAAGTGTTGTTGAGTTTATTTAGATGGGCTACGACCCTGTAAGTCTTGTATTTTGCAGAAAGAAGCACATCTTTCTGAAATGCATTCAGTAACTGTTCAGTTACTCCTCGAGTTTTCTGTAGTAAACTTCAGAAAAGTGAAACCAAGGCATGACTACCTACATTTCTGCAGAAAAACCCTGTTAATCACTGTTCAAAGTGTATCTGCATTTTTTAAAAATTACTTTGTGTTCTATCTGCCCCTGATCTCCTGCAGTTTTAATTGCATATTTTGCTTTCCTTTGTTTTCTCTAGAATCTGTTTTTCAAAATACTCATAGAAATGGCCTGTATTCACTCAGAGGTGGAGACTACAGAGTTATATGCATTGATTCTGATAGTGTGTATGTAAAAAGTGTGTAAATTCCTTTGAGATTAAATGCATGGTACATTTTTCTTTTATTTCAGAGCAAAATTAGATATTGATCTTTTAATGGGAAATCTATACTAAGAATATAGAACCTCACTAACATATTATGTGATTCTTGTATCCTGTGTTTTTAGATGATTTGATATTGACTGCAGTTTTTACATTTAAAAGCTCTCACATGTATAAGCAAAATATCTTCAAAATTTATTTTGCAAATTTTGTTGTAAAACTATACTAGTGTAAAGCAAAACATCCTCCCTTTAAAAAATTCTTTTTCAAACAACTGTAGCACTCACTGTAAAACAACTTTCAGCAGGAACTTTTTGGACTGGACTTACCAGTTCAGGCAATAGTCAGTGGATTTACAGGTTTGTTTACTAGCAACGTCCCTTTTTCTGGTCGGGATCTTTCAAGTTCTAAGCTTGTCCCTCTCTGAACAAGTTTAAATGGTCCATGTGGAAAAGGAGCTGGGGAGTTCCAGTAATGCGGTGGATGAGATGATGTTCTTTCTTTCCTGGTATTTATCCTATCTGGGGTCAAAAGGAGGACAGCAGTGACAGTATTGCTTCTTATTATGAAGGGGGCTTGTCCTCTTATTTTTTACAGTTTGCCAATGCTTTTCACTCTCTCCTTGCAGAATTTATGGTCAAGTATGTTTTTTTTCTGTCTTCATTTAAGTGTTTGCCATATATCTCTGAAAATAAGACCTTGTCGGAGTGATTCATGGTTTCTGTCACCTTCTGTTAGATTACTGCAACATATTGTGCATGGAATTACCCATGAAGACTGTCTTGTTGATCTCATACTGAGTCTTTTTACATTTCCCTCTGCTTCATGTTGCATGTATCCCAGCTGAGACCACCGAAGAAACCCTTATTAGAGAAGAAAAGGAACTTCCAGATACAGCTTTAGTGGAGGGGTCCCAAATTTGACAGCTTTCTATGAAAGCAGAAGTTCAGTGAACTTTCTGTGAGGGCAACTCACTCTTTATGTGAAAGCTGCAGAGCTGGAAAGGAACTAATCTTCCTGGCAATTTACTTAATGGTGTAAAATACCAGGTGTTAAATTTTGAAGACAGGCCCTTGCATGTCTGGCATTCATAAATAAAGCAAGAAAATCAATAAATGACTTGAGCAACTGCCACCCTTTTGACTCCCTTGTCAGAGGCCAAGAACTGAATGAACAAGAAAATTAAAAGTGTTTTCCCTGCAGGACAGGGAAAAGTAGTTTTTCCTCTAGGCTAAAGCTGAGGATGCTGAGAGTATAGGAAAGCTTTTTGGTTTTTTTTCTGTTACCAGAGTTTGTCTGAATCTAGCAGTATGCAGCTTTTTATGCTGTGAAGTTGTGCCCTTCTTATTTATTATCAAGATGTTTGTCCTTCAAAGAGCTGCACCCCAGGGCTATCAGCCTCATATTTTTTATTAGTTCCCAAAGTGTTTTTTGTTACATTTTGTAAACCTGGAAAGTACTGCTACTGTCTGTTCTCTAGAAGACAATTCAAATTATGCCCTGTAGTACTGTGATGTGCTGTAAAGCTTCCCAGTTGAATTCTAAACCAGTTCATGGTGTGTGTGTCTTTATCTCATAATATATTTTTCATTAAAGCTTTCAACTTTACTTACCTTCCAGGTGTTTAAATAATTGTGGTTACACTGATGTATGTTACATATATATCTTACATATTATATAAAATATATCCAGTACATCAGAGTTCAATCTGTAATATTTTAGGAACACATGCAGTTTATTCTTGTTCCTCATTCAAGGCATTGTAATCGTGCTGCTGATAAAACAAAACCCTAGACAAATCGAGTTAAAGAGCCATTCTGTACATATTACATTGCATTTCTGTTTAAGGTGAGCTTCCTGCAAAGCTGTAAGGAAACTTCAGTGTTGTTCAGTGCAAATGTCATGCTCAGTTCATAAAATATTGCTCAGAGGATGAATTGTGGTCAGTGTTCAGCAATATGAAGCACTGTCCAGTTGTGGCTGAGGATCTCTCTGTGCTGTTCCTGGAGGTACAGTGGCAGCATGGAAGCCGTGCTAGTGTCTCCCAGGAGAGGATTTTGTTGTCTGAACACAGGTGTGTGCTACTTTTTGAGATGCCCACTGGTAACCCTTCTTGTCTTGAGGAGGGAAGAAAGGGTGGGAGGCTGGTTTGATCTCTTAAACCAGGTTTCTGCAGCAGCAGGGAGTGGAGGGAGCTTGGGGGCAGGCGGTGGTTTCTGTAGCTGACTGGCATGGAGCTATCTTGAGCACATTTCCTCAGCTGGAAGTGGTCCCTGGACCATCTGGGTTTCATTGCTGGATATGGAAAGCAATGGCAAAAGCTTCAGCTAGGTTGATGAGTCTGATTGGGTTTTCAGACCTGAGAAACAGCTGGCCACTTTATCCAGATCCCTCCTACCAGAGTTTTGAAATCTCTCACAAATCTTTGTGATTTTTCAAAAGATCTCTGGGAATCTCTCATTTCTCAGTTAATATTATGGCTGTTGAGGTGGAAGTATGTTTCCCTTCACGTAAGAAGCAGTACTTCTTGAATGTGACTTGTCATTAAACTGCCGTCAATTAAAATAAGGATTTTATCAAACAAAGTAATTGTTTTATTTTATTGTGTTAGCCTTGAGTCTTGTGCTAGGTAAGGTGTTTTAGATGTTCTCACAAGGTAACCACCAGATTAATGAGAAAAGACTACAAAACGATCGACTTTTTGCATTGTGCTGGCAAGGCTAGTCACTAGAAAAAACTGTGGTTGCTTAGTTGCCATGGGAGAGGAAAAATGAGGAGAGTAGAGTGCAGGCTATAGCCTTGTGAGGGGCAGCAGGAAAGGGGAAAGCATGCAGCAAGTGAGTGGGAAACTGTAGGAAAGTACGCCTACATGTCCCTTAGTCACAAAAAGTGGGACTGAGGGTATATAAGCAGGTCTGTGGGGATCAGACAGAGGAGGAATAAATGGCAGGGGAGAGATGTGAGGCAAAAGCTGGAATTAGCTGGGATGGGAGTCTGGAAGGAGGCTGTGAGTGATGCAGACACCTGTTTGTCCAGTGCAGAACGAGCATGAAGTAGCACTTCTGCACATTGAGAACTGGGTGATGAAAAGTGATGGATCCTTTGGTAGCAGATATGGAACTTTTGCATTTATGTGTCTGTTTCACTTTGGATTTGAACTGAAGATGGTTAAGCACACAAATCTGGAGGAGTTGAACATTTATTTCTAGTGTGAAAATAAATAAATTGGAAGGCAAGTAGAAAATACGAAGGTTCAGAAATGCTCAGAGTGTGAACCGGCCTCATGGCTGTGAAGAGTGAAGAGTCTGAGTCACTAGTTTCAGATACTTTGGGCTTGGCGAAGCTGCTTTTTTGAGCTCTGGAAGGTGCAGTAAGAGCATCTGGAAACACAGGGTAGATTGACTAAGGAAGGAACTGGACACCTCGGTGAATTTGATTCCAATATTCCCACAAAACTGGCGTTTTTAGTATTACCTAACTACTCTTGGGCTGCCTCTAAGCTTCTCATTGAAAGGTAGGTCCATGTCAGAGACCCGGTCTGGTTTAATAAGGAGAGTGGTTAGGTTTCCTCCTTCCTTGTAGCAAAGGACTTGGAAACCCAGCTCAGCCACATCCTGGAGTTTCTAAACTTGATTGTAGTAATGCAGATTATTGTTCTTCAAAACCATTTGCTGTTAACTCAGTCTCAGAATTTTTGAGGCCCTTGAATATTCAGAATTTGCTTTAATCTTACAAGAAAAGTGCTTCCTCTGGTTATGAAAGGTCTCCTGCTGTCACAGGAGCTGTATGACAAAAGGCTGTGGAAAGGCCCCACAACCAGGAGTTTACCTTCCTAACGTAGTAAGCAGACAAAAGGGAGGTGAGGTATAAAGAGCACAAATAGATCAGCTGTAATGCAGCACTAAATGTTGTGTTAGTCTCAAGGTTTATAGGCAGGGTGCCATGTCCCCCACGTCTGTCCAGCCTTGTCATCTCCAGCCTGATGTACTGGAGGTTGTGTGCATGTACATATTAATCTGTGCAGGCGCGCTGCCTGAGGGAATGGTGTGTGTTTCTGTGGTTTTTTTTTAATTAAAGGTGGCATCTCTGCTTTTTTTGGGTGGGTGAAGAATGGAATAAAAGGAATCAGCTGAGTGGAAAGAGAAAGAAGTAAAGGATGTTGAAGTTTGAAGCAAGGCTGCAAGTACAGCTAAAAGACCAAGCAGGTGAGAAGAAAGGAGAATAACTGGGGCAAAGAGATTGCTGTACAGCAGAAGCCTTAATCAAAACTGTGGGAAGTGCTCTGAACGTGTAACGGTCCCTGCTTTGCTGAATCAGCAGCTGCTCTTGTCTGGGAAATCTCCCTGGTCCTTTTCTGTATTTTTCCCCAGTTTCAGGGATAAATAACTCTTTGGTCCCCAGCCAGTGTGTGGAGACCTCCCTGTGTATGCATCTTACATATAGCAGTCTGGGAGGCAGCATTAGAAAGCTTTGTTCCAATGTTTGAGATAAGACAGGTGGGTGCATAAACTCATAGTTTCACTTGGGATGAGCAAACATGATGGTTGGTAGTCTTATTTTACTCCCCGTACTCTTAGGAAAGAGCATCTAAATTCTATAGAGGTGGCATAGAAGTCTCTGCTTTGATCCTGCACTGTCTGATCCTACATCCTCTGAAACAGCTGGAGAACAGAAGAGGAACATTTCCAGCTCTTTATTGCCCTTTTTTACTCAATATTGAAGACCCCATTTGACTACAGTATGAACTTTATTTTCATAATTAAAGAGTGTCACAGAGCAGTGCTGTGGTTAACACAGAACTAAACCTTGACGCTCCCGGGCTCGTCTAGCTCTTTCTTTTCTAGATGCTGGGGAAAGTAAAGAGTTTTCCAAGGAGTGATGAGAAACAGATAAACGGTAGTGCCATCCTGTATCTTGGCAGCCAGAAGATGGATATGAAAGAGGCAAAGAAGTATTACAGTTGGGAGGGGTGACTGCAGTAATCTTACACTAAACTGAAGTTTTGGTTGTTTTGGATGTCCTTAAGGATAGAAGGATACAGGCTTTAATATGGAACAGGTATCCTCCCCAGTGTGCTTGGTAAGAGGTGCACAGTGCAATAGTGTAATCATGTCTTCACAGCTACATAAGCAAATGTTATTGTTCACAGACTGCTGCTGACCACAGATGTGCACACAAAGAGACAACCACCCAATCGCCCTCACCACAAAACAACCCCTCTTGAATGTGTGATATTCATTAGCCAAAAAAAAAAAAAAAAAAAAGAAGAAGGTAAGGTAGAGGAGAGACACAAGTAAGTATATGTGCTAGGGTAGAAAGTTGAGGGAGCTAGGATATCCTGGGGTTTGTACTAAGAAAAGTATCAGTATTTCAAATGTGAGGTATGCTGTAGCTTGGGACTGATGGTTTTGTATTTCTTCCTCAAATTACAGAATAAGCACCCTGATAGAAACAAAATTTGGTATCAGCTACTTGATTTATCACTGCTGTCTTACTTCTGTACCAAAGTATCAAGATATGTCTGCTAATTTTGAAATCTTGAGTTTCATGAAGTCACATTGTGGAAGTCATGCTATGATACATGCTCATGTATCTTTCTGGCCATCCATCACAAAAGCAGTGCAATTAATGATACCATTCTTCTGACAATACCATTTCCCCCTCTCTTTTAAATTAATGTGAAATACCTGAAAGTTATCAGTCCTTGATATTGAATTATCTAACCACAGCTGATAGGGAATACCCAGAGTATGTGCTGGGATCCAGCAGTTCTGGAGGGTTCACTTTAAGATGGTTTAATGATTCATTTCCCATGTCTTTCATGGTTTTGGTTGAACTTTGAGGGTAGGGATCTGCCAGAAGGGCTAAGTGTGATGGAAGTTTCCCAATTCAGCTGCTTGTTTTCCAGAAATTACAATCAAGAGTATCTTACTTTTCTCGAAGGTGCACTGCGCTGCTATGATACTGTAACTGTAGCTGGAGGACTTCTGGCAGCCAGGAACAATTATCAGTCATTATCATCCAGAAAAATTGTCATTGTTCTGCTAGTGCTACTCTGAGATTCATACTTCTTGATTTCACTTTAAGAAAGAATCAGTCTGGATGTTAAGTTATTGGACAGAGACTTGAGGTACAATTAACATTTGTGTGCTGCCACTCTGGAGGAGCTGGAGTCTGTCTGTAACTTGGGTTTGCATTTGTTAAATCGAGGCAATGCTTTTTCTCTTCCCCTCGGTTGTCCATCTCTCTTAGGATTGTTTCTCATCTCAATAACGCTCCTTTCTCATGTGTTCGTATAGTCTCCAGGCTTTGCTCCCGAGAATCCATGGTCTCAGCAGAGGGGCTGCAAGGCAAAGCAATAGTGATACATCCAAATAACCAGCTTTGTTGATGTCTGCAGCTGGGTCTGATTTCACTCTCTGAACCAAAACTGGAACTGTGTTTGGGGTTTTTCTGTAAGGACTGCTGCATCCTGGATAATGAAGCCTTATCCTTTGTTCACACTGATAATTTCCTAAGAATCAGATATGAATACAAATCATTTTGGCAAAGGAAGATATAAGTTGGTTGTATAGTATCCAGAGTACAAGGAATTAGTCTTTTACAATGGTAGCTGAACAGCAAGTTCAAGACTTCATGCTCATAAGAAAGGTTTGTGTTTCTTGCTTTTAAACTCTGATAAATCATGTAATTAACTCAGTTACGTAACACATCTACGTAGACACAACTTTGTCATTTAACAAAAAATATTGCTGAGAATACCCTTAAATCTCTCCACTTGCTTTTCCTGTCCAAAGTTGGCCTTGCAGCTCATACCAAAATGCTGCTTTAATAAAGAGGCACAGTTCCTATTGCCTGGATTTAATGTATATATTCTATGATTCTCTGTGCTCCATGCATGTTCTGAAGTTATTTGTGACTGCATACAGATTTGAAATACTTAATGTATTTCTTTTTGTGTTGAAATTTTATGTTTTGGTGTTTGATGAAAGGGAATATTGTTAACTGCAAGGACAGGTAATGTGTTGAACAGAAGTCTTTTTGCATGAATATGCATTCCACAAGAAGATCATAGAATTATAGAGTCAGTCAGGTTGGAAAAGGCCTTTAAGATCATTGAGTCCAACTGTAAACATAATACTGCCAAGTTAACCATCAAATCATGTTCCTAAGCACCCCATTTGCTTTCTTTTTAAACACCTCCAGGGATGGTGATTCCACAGCTTCTGGCAGCTTTTTCCAATGCTTGATAACATTTTCTCGGAAGATTCTTTTTCCTAATTTCCAATATAAACCTCCCCTGGTGCAGCTTGAGGCCTCTTGTCCTATCACTTGTTAACTGGAAGAAGAAACAGACATCCACCTCACTACAACCTCCTTTCAGGTAGTTGTAAAGAGCAGCCCCACAGCCTCCCTTTTCTCCAGGCTAAACAGCCCCAGTTCCCTCAGACGGTCCTCATAAGGCTTGCGCTCCAGCCCCTTCGCCACCCTCACTGATCTTCCCTGGATACACTCCAGCACCTCAATGTCTTTATTGTAGTGAGGGGCCCAAGACTGAACACAGTATTCGAGACGCAGCCTCACCAGTGCTAAGTCCTGGGGGATGACTGCTTCCTTGGTCCTGCTGGCCACGCTGTTTCTGGTACAAGCTAAGATGCTCTTGGCCTTCTTGGCTACCTGGGCGCACTGCTGGCTCATATTCAGCTGGCTGTCAACCAACACCCCCAGGTCCTTTTCCACTGGGCAGCTTTCCAGCCATTTAGTCAAGATATAGGACCTGACTGTTAGCCTTCTTGAACCTCATACAGTTGACCTCAGCCCATCGATACAGGCTGTCCAGATCCCTCTGTAGTGCCTTGCTTCCCTCAAACAGATTCACACTTTCACCTTACCTGGTGTCATCTGCAAACTTTGTGAGAGTGCACTCAATCCCCTTGTCCAGATCATTGGTAAAGATATTAAGATGGGAGTAAGAAAGATGTTCAAACATCATCTGATTTGATTTCATTACAAAAGATGGAGGCATGCAATGACCTAATATCAGAGATGCTAACCCATTTATTGCTCTTTGGCCATATTTGTATTGTTTAAACAAGGCAGATTTGCACTATGTATTGCTCTAATGGTAACGTGGTTTTTTTTCATTTACACAATTATGCAAGCTTAGTACTGTACACCATGATATTTTATTTTCCTCAAAGTTGCATTTATAATGTCACTCAAGGCCTAATTGTTAAGAAAAGGTGGAAATACCCGGTGATTTTTTTGAATGGAAATCCCTCTTGTGCTGGTTGAGTGATTGTTAATTTGCCTTTGGGGGTTCTGCCTTCAGAAAAAACACATCAGAAAAGCTGTTCTCCTGTGCTGGTCTGTGTGGCCATTCCTTAATAAATGGCTGCTTACCTTAGTGAAAAAAAAAGATTAAAAAACCCTGCAGCTATGAAAACGTACCAAGGACCTTAAAGTGCATATGCAAATAATATTGAAATAGAGTTTACCAACACACAGCAGCCCACGCTAGCAATACATAGTGTAGTTTTTCTGATGTAAGAATCCTTTATTCCAGTCTGCCTTCCAAAATCCTCTCTCTAAGCATGTTTTTGCATTTTTTTGGATATCATTTAATTTTTAGAACATTGACAAAATGTTGAAGGAAATTATTACAAACCCCTTTTGTTCAGACTTTTATATAAACAAATGTAATCAATATACAGAAAAGAGTTGATTTTAGTAGCTTTTTAAAACCAGAATAGGATCTGCAGATAACACTAAGACTAAATACAGTTCTAACTTTAACAAAAGTGATTTAAAAAATCCTATTTACATCTTCTCTTAATTTTGTCTATTGTTTTAGTTCATTGAAAGCTTGAAACCAAGGCCATGCTTCTTCATGAGGCATTTAATATGAAAATCTTTTTTGTCTGCTTATAAAGGAAAACTAAAATAGTTCTTCAAAGGGTTCTTCTGATTTTTTAAACATTCTTTTTCTGTGGGCCTTGCTATTTAATGTAAAGCTGTATCTAGATCATATTCTTGCTAATGTAGAATTCAAATTATATTAGGATGAAAAGTCCCAATGCTTTCTAGACCTTATTTGGCTCTTAATTAGACGCCATAAACTTTGGTTTAGTGTGTAATAAAGTGCAAACTTGAAAATACCATTTTCTTTCCAAGTGCAGCAGTGCCAGTCTTCTTTGCCCTGAAGTAGAGGATCCTACTGGAAAATTCGTGTCTGTTTTAGAGACCACAGTTCGTAATGAGTAATATGCTTTCTGTACTTTAATAAATGACTCCTGCACAAATTCTTTTCTCATAGCCGGTGATAACCTTAATGTACCAGGTACATATTCTGTACATACCAGGGGATTTTCTCCGTTTTCATATTTAAACTGAACAGAGAGGTTATGGTGCTGATTAACGAATTTGCATTAAGTTGCAGTCTGCTGAGAATGTATGCATACATATTTTTTTGCTGATAATATTTTGACAATAATGGCAGCTTGTAACTGACTAACTATTTCATTTTAAAAGTTAAAAAACTCGAGTTCCCCAGAGCTCCTGTAATGACCCCAGGAATTGTGTCAGCTTTTGGAGGGAGTCATTTAGCAATGCCCACAGAAATCAATGCCCGGAAGAACAGAAAAATGCGTGAAAGAGTGATAGAAGTGTTTCTTAGGCGAAATATTTCAGCTGTGAGAAAGATAACCAGTTTGTGACTCTGGCAATGGCCTTTTGCAGGACTCAGTGAGTTCTCATTGACTTTAGCCCTTCATTATTGCCTCCAGTGTCGATTTATGCTGCTCACAATTTCCTTTCCTTCTTGTTTTATTCTGCAGTGAAAATGAAGCATTGAGTATATGTTGATCTGCTTATGGCTTTGTAAGTGCAGAGATTTCAGTAGAAATATATCTGAAACATTAGTTAAGTAAAAATTATATTTCATCTTACTTTTTCTTTTCAAAGCTCAATGCGGTGATAAAGCAGAACCTTATGATAGTAATTATTGCTCTTTTAGTCTTGAATGGTATATGGTGGTGTATCTTTAGAGGAGTGTGTGTTTAGAGGAGCAAGTTTGTCTTTTAAAATACATTTTGTAGGAGCTAACACATGGGCTTTCCTGCAGTGAGTAAGATAGCATAGGTGGGTGTTTTGGTATATTGGAAATTTGTACTAGGAGCAGGAAAATTGGATTTTGTAATCTCCTAGTCACTTATTCCATTACTGTTTGCATACATTTTTACAAGTGTAAGAGGCAGAGATAAGACTGGTTGATGTGGTAGTGAAGGGATGAAGAATATTATGAAAATGGGAACAGTTTGGCCCTTTTAATAGCTCCTGTCCAGATCTTTTTTTTCCTCACACTGTGCTATTTTAAGTTGAAGATTTATATAAAAATATGGCAGTTTAGGAATCACTAGATGGACTCTTCTGTAAGTCCTTCAAAATTTAGTCTATGTTTTAGTGTGCTGTTTGTACAGCAATCCTCCCCCCTCTTCCCCCCTACTTTCTCATTCAGCACTAAATTTTCCTTTGGGCATGCATACCAAACATGCATAGGAGTCTCTGGTTTCTTTAAGTGCAGAAGGCATAGCAAGGAAGGAGCTTGCTGCTGGTGGTTTCAAGTGAACGCGTTTGAGGTGGAAGCTTGCTTTGGTAACACATGGCTGAAGAAACAGAGGGATGGGGAAAAATTTATGTATTGTTTAAATATCTTAAAAAGCATTTTTCTGAGTCTGTGTATTCATATTTATATTGTATATAAAATATGCATATATATAATTTTATAGCTGAAAGCGTTGTATTCTTAGTTGTTTCTGGCACAGATATAAGCAGCACTGTATTCCTGCTTCCCGTCTGTCGTTTAACTTCATCTTCTATTTGTCATCTGCTCTGTGCTCTTGTTCTTCCCCATTCACTTCTCTTCATTGCCAGCTTCATGTCCTCTCTTCCCCAAGGCTTAGCAGAGCCCAGGTCCTGACAGTTTCTGGTTTGGTTTGTATAGTCCCAGGTCCTCTAAGGAACAGTCCATTAGAGAGCAAGAAACCTGTCTGGGAGACTCCCATCCTTACTCCATGCACCCCCTACCTTTGGCTGAGGCAAGTTAAGCATTTATGTAACGCCCTACGCTTTCAGTAGCACATATCTTTATGTTTTAACTGTGTGCAAATGAAATGATTGTGTTTCTGCATTCCTCCAAATATCCCTTTTCCAAAGATGCTAAAAAAGTATTTTGCTCTAGTGAAACAAACATGAAATTTGCAGGTTATTCTTTAATGAAGATAAGAGCCAAAAGGCTTAGAAATAGTTTTGAAAAGTCATGTGAGGGTAACATGACATTCGTCTACATCAGGTCCTTATGTTTGGTCCAGCTGTGCTCAAAACAGAGCCCGAAATGCTTTTTTATCTTTTTTTTTTTGGGGGGGTGCGCAGAGGGCAGAACATAAATTTGAATAACCTGTGGCTGGTGAGAGACCTATGAAATTTTTTCTTCTGGAAAATTGACAGTTAAGGCTCAATGGCTGCAGGTTTTCTCAGTCACTTCATATTCCTTGGTACAAAAGAGCTTGAGAGAGGAGAAATTGGAGGTAGTTGGATGTTCCTATTCTGTAGGGCAGTCTGAACATTTTAAAATCTGCCCTTATAACTCTGAAGTTGGACTGTTTTTTTTTCCTTTAAATCCTGAATTTCACACAAAATGAACACAATATGCTTGTAAACAATTTGTAAAAAAATAATATAGTGGAATTAGTCCCAACAATGATTGTTTGACAGGAAGAAAATTGAGAGGGGAAGTAGACGAAGAGTGCCCCAATACAGAGTTTCAGAAATAATCTTTTGTGCTTATGTAGACCTTACATATGATTAGACGTGACCTGGGAAGGAAAGATGCCCTTGAAGCCTCTCAGGTAAACAAGCACAGACTGGGTCATCAGAAGTGACTGCATTCACTTCCCAGCCATACCTCCCAAGGAATATGGTTAGGATAAAGAGAGCTGTTTCTTTCAAAAGACCAGTTGCACTGAAGACAGGTAATGACATTTTGCTATGAGCTCCTGTCCTATTGCTCTGAGGGTATGTGTCAGAGTTCTTTCAGAGAAAACAAAATCTGTTTTCAAGTGTATAGTTTTTTCTCAACCAAATCCTTGCATTTTTACTTTTAACTTTTTTTTTTTTTTAAAGATTTAAAGTGATGACTGTCTTACATTGAGGCGTAAGGGGAACCCTGGGTGAAACTGCTTCTCCATAGCTAGTAAGTCAACATAACAGTAAGGAATCATAGAATCATAGAATCACCAGGTTGGAAAAGACCCATTGGATCATCGAGTCCAACCATTCCTATCAAATACTGAACCATGCCCCTAAAACTAAGGAATAACCACTGCAAAGGTATTGCGTGAGGAAGGAAGTTCAGGAGGCAAATTTCGAAGAAGGAATTGTCTCTGGTGGCATGTTGATGACAGCCTTGATTATAAGGTGGCAGCACTGATGTCCCTACGTTGCCTCTGTACAAATATAATAATTTAGGCAAGTATGTTTTCTGTAGGATCATTCATTTAACCTGGTTTTGGTTCTCTAAGCATAAAGTTGTTCTCTTCACAAGTGAAGAAGATGTATATAATAATGATTTAAGCCAACTCTGCAATGCCTGTGTGCTGTGGTGTACATATAATGACATGTTGCAGTGGCTGCTAAGAAGTGGTTTTCTTGTGCACCGTGTATTCAACCAAGCAAGAGAAGAGTTTCAGAGCTTTTCACTAAAACTTATCACATAAATCCACTTCAACATTGTGAGTCGTCATTTGTGAGAATTCACAAATGACTAGAAATAACGGCAATTACAAGTAAGTAATTTTCAAATAAAGATGTTTAATATGGTTTTATTTTAAGTTAAAATATTGCTATACTACAGTTAGGTTTTCAGTGATATAGGAATGGATTGCAGGCAGAGCTGAAGGGTGAAGTTTATCCTTCTGATGTGCTTAGCAATGTATATGGAGATCCTTGAGTCTTCCACTCGAATGAAAATTGGTGGAGACTGAAATTACTCAAGGGCTCATGGAACATGAAAGGAAAGAAACACAGCACTTTAATAAGAGGTGCTATTTGTTTAGGCTTGTTTTAAACCATTTTCTGTTGGATATCATTTATTAATTCCTATTTCCTCTCTCTGAAAAATAATCTTGAATAAACAGTAGAAGTTGACCTTTTATTATAACATGACGAATAAGAAGAGCGTGATGTGTTTAGTGTGATACTCTCTATAGAGACTCACGGTGAAATCCTTGCTCCGTTGGAATCAATGCAGATGCTGTGGTTCTGAAAGAGGGTTGAAATGCTGAGTGCATTGAATGCCTCTGCTGCTCTTGGTGTAGTAATATGGTATCTAACCATTGTCTGTAGCTTTGATGCAGCTGTCATTGTGTTGAATTGCAGGTGAGAGCCATAAAACTTAGAGTGCTGTGCTTTGCAAACACCCAGATATGGCTATCTTTTCTTGTCTTTATTTTTTCAAGAATCTAGTGTCAATGCTCATCCAGTGGGCTAGATCCTTGTGAAATCAGATTTGTGCTGGTGCCTGAAAGAAGGCTCAGTGCCTCTGGAAGTTTGCCCTACTGTGCTACATAGTCCATAGGCTAAAAGGGGTAAGATGAAGTCTCTGGTCAACACTGCTGTGCATGTGTTGATTACTATTTTTGAGATGTAGCCTGAAAGCGGAAAAAAAAAAAAAAAGAAGTGTTTTAAAGTGAGTGAAAATCCTATCTATTAAAATTATGCTTAATCAGAAAATTCTACCTTATTTTCCCCATAGGAAAACAAGGAACAACTCAAAAAACCCACAATAAAAGTCAAAGAACAAAACCCCAAAATAATTCTGCATATTTAAAAATATTCATTGGCTTAGGAAGCGATTCCTACTCGGTCAGGTTGCTAAACCTATATCTCATAATGCGCTGTGATGGCAATTTGATAATTTCAAATACACTGAGATAGTCAATAGTTCGTTATTTTTATATCAGCTGCATCAGCTATGGGAAAGAATATATCCAAATACTCTGAATCCCGATGGAAAAGACTCTTTCATGAAGAATGCAAATCTGTATCCAATAATCAATTTTGAAGCAAGATGTATCACATCATAGGTGAGGGTCTTGACCACCCCTCACTGGCAATTTGTGGGATCTTCCAGTGGTATCTTTAAATGTGCTTTATATAATGTGTGTATGTACAACTGTTTGTATGTATATGTACTGGTGTATTTGTTACAAACCAGTTCAGAATTGTTTGTGAAATTAGGTCATTGGATGAGATTCTCTGATGCACGGAAGAGAATTTGCATACAAAAAGGAAGCGAATTAATAGAAGCTTCACATCAACATTGTACCTATGCACTTCTGGGCTGCATCAAACATTGCAATCAACCCTACAGATACTGCATGGCCCATCAGACCTACAGAAATTTGTCCTCAGCTGCCACTACCCTGAGTCTTCTGCAGTGCCATGCCCTGAGGATTTCACCTCTTACCAAGGGAGCTGTGTGTTGCAAGTGAAACATCAGTAGTTAAATGCGTGCAAAATGAAATCCTCTGCCCAAAGTTCCCTGCCTTCACTTCTTGGAAGAATGCTTCTCTTCATGGGACCATGGCTTTTACAACTCCTTACATTTCTGGAGCCCCATAATCTGTCACGTACCAGTGGAGACTGCTGTTTCAATTCCCTAGTAGGCATACTGTCCTAGCAAATGTGCTTTTCCCCCCTTATTTACTTGTTTTCTTACTTTCAAAGTGTATCATCGTACGATATATTGTGGAAGAGAAAGGACAAACTTCTTTGTGTGGAATGAGAAGGGAGACAGTGATCCAAAGATGCGTATTTGTGAATGAGAGACACATAATGGGCAGTTGTTGCCTCAAATACAGCAGAGAGTGCTCAAATGCTTTTCCTGTCAAGTGCTGTAAGGCCTGTGGAAAGTAAACATGGAGTCATGGTGACATGAATGCCCTGCTTGTACACTTTGGTTCTGGTGTGCCTCCAAGTGGACCTTGTAGCTGTGCACGAGCCTGTGCCTGCAGGTCTGCTCTTTTCAGATGTTCAGACTTTTGTCATGAATGCAGTCTTGGGCTGGACCTCAAAACGCATCCTAGATACCTTCAGCGTGAGGCAGACACAAACCTGTGCAAGTGGTAACCTCTGAGCAGTCAAAGTCGGGAATAATCTTTAGGAAATTTTGACCCATGAATACTTTGAGAGCCTTGGATGGAGGGCTAAAGAAGTGTGAACTGTTGCAAGTAGGGATCAGATAATGGTTTATTCGTGTGCAATTTTGTTAATTTTTTTTTTTTTTTGTGCAAGGTAAATTGCTCTATGTGCCTTCAAGCAATCTTAATTTAATGTAGTGATGACTTCGAGTGATTGAAGAACTAATCAACTTCAGCCGCCACTTCTCATCCACTGGCTTAAGAATGATGAGCCTGTAGGTGCCTTTCACCTCATCCTTCCTCTCACCCTAGTTCCTACGGACCCTCAAAATATAATCACAATGCATTATAATCATATGTCCAGAGGGCACAGTTCAGGTAGAGGTAGGAAGTGGTGTGGTTGGTTGTTTATTTTTTTAAATTAATGTAGGAAGGAATTAATCAGAGCAGATTTTTCTATGTTTAATAAGAAATACAACAAGCGCCAGATGTTTTTGTTTGGGTTAGGGCTTGAGTAATATTAACTTATAAGAGCAAAACTTGAAAAGGATCCAGAAGAGTTGAATGACCTGGCCTTTCCAAGAAGAGATTTCAAGAACTTAGGAACTGCATCTTTGAAAGTTATTTTCTTCCCAAATACAAGCTTATTTTATCCAGTAGCAAACAGTAGCAAACACGTACTCTGCCACATGCAATCATGTCTTTCATATTTTCATCTGTTTCAACTGTTTATGTAGTCATCTGAGTATGCTAGAATTTATTTTTAAAAACTCAGTCATTCAGAGCAACAGTTTTATTTCAAACCAACCTGTGGTGTGTTTGTTGTTTTTTTTCAATCTGAAAGCCTTCTTTTCATGCCTTCTTGGCACTGAAGAAAACAAAGTGGATCCTAGCAAATTCCATCTCTGCATACTGGGAGTTTAAGAGCTAGATTTCCGTAATGTAACCTCTGGTATGCTTAATGACAACAGAATAAAGATACTTAAAATACAAGCATGGAAGGCAAAATAGCTTTTTCTGAACGAAAGGAAATCAAACTGGCAAAATCTGCATAAAATTGGCTACGTACATCCAAGTAAAAATTGCAAATCCCCTATCTATATTTTATATTTCATCAGTGATGTATGCTACCAATTTTAATACAAAAAAAATGAGGGAGGTGTTTTTTTCTTTAACTGAATTAGTTGATTAAATAAGATTTCAGGAATACCATCCAAACGTTTCACTTCTGATCTCAAATTTTGAATCTATCCTAGCTGAGATGGAGTAGATATATAAAAATATAAAACGCCTGTATGTTTGTTCTACATGTGACCTCTCCTGCATCTACATTAAACCTGTCCTATATAGGGATTACTACACATAAGCCAGTGTAAATTTAATATTTCACCTGTGCACTTTCTGAGAGTCTTGTTTATCTTCTTTTGCATTTGTTAAAAGACAGTTAGGAACATGAGATGAATGTATGATTTAATGAGAGACAAACTCTCTTAACAAAGGTCTTAACAAAGATCTGCTGGCATGGTTGGCAGCAGGCAAGATATTTTGCACCACAGAATTTGGAGGCTTTCACAGCAAGTGAGTTGGATATTTTCATTTGCCAGCATATTCTCTCTGGACCCCTCCAAGCTCTGTCGGTGGCTATGGTCACTGCAAACAGTGGAAATGTCAAAGCAGATGTGCTGAGTTCTGATGTGCCCTTGTGAATGCAGTCTACTGGAGGGTGAGGTATTCTGATCATGTAAGAATCATGATGGCAATTTGGCAATCTCTGAATATTATTTTTTGACAAATATTATAAGTGTTATAGAAATATTTTCTTGCAATATTAACATTATTGAAACACCAGTATAGAAGCATAAATTACCAGATGAGTCAGAATTATGGCCCTTTTCCTGCTGTGTGTGGGCAGACCCCTACATCTGTGCTCATTACAGGTTTGAGACCTAAATGCATTATATGTGTACTGGAAGAAGATACTATGTGGAAGAAGAGTGTACTAGAAGGAATACGTTGCTCTTGGTTGTGAAGGAAGAAAATCCTCTAAAGGTGGAAATTTCTACAGCTTCACTTTTGAAAGACAAGTATGCTAATGTGGAAATTTATCTAGAAATTCATGTAAGATTAATGACAACATTGAAAGAAAATGTAAAACAGCTCAAGTAAGTGTCTTGAAAGAAAAGATGAGTTATATTATCTTCAGGAGATTCCAGAAAGGATTTGTGTAAGTGGACAGTAGTGCTAGCCCAGTACTTCTGTAAAGTATATTAGTAGGTAATATGCTAATATCTAATACACTGTTGCAATATTATTAATGATTTGTGACAGCAATTCTTCCAAAATCATAAGCTGTAATTTCATTGTCTGCTTCTTCTCAAGGGAACACTGAAAATTCTAATAAGGATCTCTCATTTCATCTGACAACTTTCCACAAACAGAAGCTTGCAGGTTGTTGAGTACATCCTATTGCTTGGGATTCTAAGATTAGTCTTTATTTTTAAGTACTTGAAAGATTTATTTGTACAACACTGCTTTATTTGGATTTTCTGCTTCTGTGAAAGTAGCATGTTCAGTATCTGTGGTCTGGCTTGACATTGTACCCTAGACTGAGCAACAGTAGGACATAATTCAGTAAAGCAAGTAGTAGTGCTTTTCCTCAGAAAAGTGGAAATTTCAACAGAAAAGCATCAAAGTCAGAAGAGGCAAATGAGGAGTAGGGGTAAAATCTAATTTCTTGCAGCTGAAGCTGCTCAGGTGGATACTGCCTCTGCTTCTAGAGTGACCATGCTCTGGGTAGCAGGGTTTGAAATTATTTCCCCACTGTAAATAAAGATCTGCCAGTTCCCAAATTCCACTGAACTGCCTCATGCTCTTTCCTTGCCCCACACAATCACCTCGTGCTATTTCTCTTCCCCGTCTCTGGGTTTCTCTAGGTGAAGGGAAGAGTGGCTCATCTTTTTTTTTCCCCCTTTGCTGTTCCCTCCAGGAAGTTTAAAAATTCGACCAAGTGCTTTTTAGAACTACAATAAAATTCAGCCTTAGCAGTCCTGGGGGTCATCTGGACACTACCAATTTCAAATTAACATTGAGAGCAGTTACAAGGACCCCTGCTTCTTCCTTTGTTATTATTAATCATTTTAGGAAATTTTGATTAGTTCTGGTTATTTATGAGAATACAAATCAACCCCCTTTTACTTTTCAGATTGCCTGAATCTAGGTTGCCTTCTGAGATGCCCAGACCTCGTGACATGCCGATTTCTTTCCCTTCATCCAGTTTTCAGCTAGTCAAGTGAATTATAATTTTATCCAACTCCTTCCTTCCCTGAATGTGAAATAGTCATTGTGAGCTTTTTCTTGGCTTTGTAATAACTTTCAACTTGAGTATCCGAAAAGGTAGTACTTGGAAAATATTTTGATAGTCTTACAATTCAAGGTATGTTGTCAGATCTCTGTAGCGACCACACATAGTGTAAGAGCAACGTATATAATTAACTTGGCACAATTAGGGGGAGAATAGGGAAATTGTCTCTGTTACCTCCCTTCTTCAGTTTTGAAATCTCATGCTCTTGCAGAGTGAGTGGGATTCATATGGCGAAATGCAGACGTCTACATCTGAGTTAGTCACCCAAGGCTCCCTGTGTGGGGAATGGAGAGAAAGAGGACAGATGAATCACACCCTTGAAGAACCAATTTTTTTTACCTTTATGCTAAGACAAAATGATTCATAGTCTGAAAGTGTCCATTTGGCTAGTAGAGGGGGCTAAGACTGCAATGTGATGGCCGTGTTCTACAGCCCAGAAACTAGATGAGATGAATGTGGTGCTTTGTCACTCTGGTATGTGTGTGTGTGCTTGTGTGTACGCCTTTATTTGTTATTCTGTGAGAACCTTGAGTTCCTAGGAAAGAAATCTGTCTTTCCACATAGAAATTCCTTGAAAAACGAAAGACAACTTTAGGTTTCATGTGTGAGAAAATGCCTAAGTTTCTCCTGTATGTGTGATTCTCAATATGCATCAGCAAATTGAAAAAAAAACAATCCTTAATGTGTGAGTTTTTGTGACTTTGGTTTTGGAAACAATATGTCCTCTGTGTTTAGGGAGATGTGCAGGTGCTTTCTGACAGTCTAGGTCTTCGTGCTGCATTGGGGGGACTCTCTCTGCGTGATGACTTCCTCAAATCCTGCCTGTCAAATCAGCCTGAGGAGTCTGTAGTAAGGAAATAGATGAAGATCTTGTGTCACTACTTGCAGAAAGAGATAGAATTCCATATTCCCACAGAGGTGAACAGTATTAAAATAGAAGTGACCAATGAATCAAGACAAATAATGATGGCCCTGTTATGTAGCATGTCCAGTTTCTCTTCATCTTCTGTTTTGTATTTGTGCACATATACAGGATTTATTGAAACAAATGAAACTAGGCAATGTCTGGTTTTGCTTAAAAAAGAAGAATAAAATCATCTGTCTTAGATCTGTAGCTAGAGTATGTCTAGAAAGATGGCTTTTGCTAGAAACTGAGCTTTTGCAGCTCCTAACACTAACCACCTGGCCTGGGGAGTGTGATCTAGCAAGCAGATTGCAGGTTGCTAGTTTTCTAAGCAATTAGTGTATGTAAATACCCTGAAAGGGGTAACAGGATAGGGTCACAGCTCCTTCTGCTCCAGAGCTCAGACCTGCAAACTAGAATCCACTCAAGATCAAGACCCTGGAGGTGTATTCTGAATAGCTGTGTAAGTCACAGTTGATTTTTATGCATGAATGAAGACCCGGTGTGTCAGAAGCAATGCATCTAGAGAATTCTCTGCCAGCTTCCCAGATCCCAGATCCTAATTTCCTGAAAGTCTTTCCCTGCCAGGCCAAACAAGGTTTAGAAAGCATATTGCTCTGTCAGTCCTTTTGAAACGGGGCAGTTTTGAAGCCAGACATACAAGATATCTTTTATGTCAGTGGAAAATAGGGTGTGACCTGACTGTAGCCTGACAGCAACACACAATGTTGGACGACCAGTAGACTCAACGCCTTCCAGACAAAACCGACGTTCCCATCCTCTCCCTGACAAAAAAAGAAGAAGAAAGGCACCCTCAGGAAAGAGCAGTGGCTGTGTCATGAAAATATTATGAAATGTAAGCTTGAGGTACTTAATGTACTTTTCTGAATGAAGTGACAAAGTTCAGTTCAAGTCATGGATCCACTGTTTTTTGATCTGGCTAGATCAGTTCAAAAACATTCTGTAAGTTCAACAGAATTTTAGACTAGAATTAAATATTTTATTTAAATAATTTAAAAGATAATGTTCTGGATATTATATTAAAGGTTACCTCTGTTCTCTGAAGTTATTAGTAAAGCAGTGGGGGTAGCAGAGGGCTGCCTGTAGTGCTGAGTCTCTCCCAGCTGGTAGTGTTTTGTCAGCACTGATCAGTGCTTTGTGCACAAAGTGATTTCAGCAGAATCATCACCTGTGAGCAAAAAGGCTCCTTTTGGGTTTTTACTTTACCTTTCAGCCAAAGGCAGGCAGATCTAGAACAGCAGCCTTATGTGGAAGCTGCCTTGGAGAGCCGAGTGCTGGCTCATAGAGTCAAATATCTCAAACCAATGTGTTGACATCTGCCTACAAAACAGGGCTGGAGTTTCTCCAGTCCCTGGAAAGCCAGTGTGCCCCTTCAGGTAAGAACCGGTGTGCTGAACATCAAATGGTCAGTGTGGATGCTGCCCACTCCTGTTTGTACTAGTTTTAGGAAAGACTTTTATATGCTGTACTGATAATATCTTTCTAGATTTGCTTCCACTGTGCAGCAGTTGAATTAATTGCCAGTCTTTTGAACTGTTATTTGAAGGAAAACCATATATATGTGTATACCTGCTCACATACACAAATAGATTTCTGTTTTGTTTTGAAAGATACTTATTAAATAATAATACCTGGATAAAAATCCTACTTTTATGTACTGGTGGGTCATAATTTGGATTATAGCTACTTCAGAATACAGTTTTTGATCCATAAAATGGCTCTTAGTAGCAGTTTTCCTTATAATTCAGGTATCATGATGGTACTAATAATTCAGATAACTGATAAAAATAAGTCCTCATGATTTTATGTGTGTTTGTACTTCAAAGAACCAGCAATGAAAAGATGATCACACATATGAATCAGGAGGATAATATTTGTATCTAAGTTGAGTAACCATGTAATTCTATCAGTGTTTCCTGTGTTCTGTCTGTCCTCCGCCTCTTGTGTGTTATAGCCTGATTCAGATCTTCTGTGCAGTGTTTGTTACCTGACATGAAAAGCTCAGTCTAAATATTTGGTGAGCTCAGTGAGGTACTTAGTGTAGTTATGGCTGCATATGTCCTAATGGATGAGTAAAATATAAGAAGCTGGCTGTGCAGTAGATCTGTAGATCTCCTCTACTAGGAGGAGAAGGACCTGGGGGTGTTGGTTGACAGTGACTGAACATGAGCCAGCAGTGGCCCAGGTGGCCAAGAAGGCCAATGGCATCTTGGCCTGTATCAGAAACGGCGTGACCAGCAGGTCCAGGGAGGTTATTCTCCCTCTGTACTCGGCACTGGTGAGACCGCACCTCGAGTACTGTGTTCAGTTCTGGGCCCCTCACCACAAGAAGGATGTTGTGGCTCTGGAGCGAGTCCAGAGAAGAGCAACGAAGCTGGTGAAGGGGCTGGAGAACAGGCCTTATGAGGAGCGGCTGAGAGAGCTGGGGGTGTTTAGCCTGGAGAAGAGGAGGCTGAGGAGAGACCTTATTGCTCTCTACAACTACCTGAGGGGAGATCGTAGAGAGGAGGGAGCTGGCCTCTTCTCCCAAGTGACAGGGGACAGGATAAGAGGGAATGGCCTCAAGCTCTGCCAGGGGAGGTTCAGGCTTGACATAAGGAAAAAATTCTTCACTGAAAGGGTCATTAGGCAATGGAACAGGCTGCGCACGGAGGTGGTTGAGTCACCTTCCCTGGAGGTGTTTAAGGGACGGGTGGATGAGGTGCTGAGGGGCACAGTTTAAGAGATTGGTGGGCATGGTTGGACTTGATGATCCAGTGGGTCTCTTCCAACCTGGTGATTCTATGATTTTCTATATTCACAGGTTGCTTTTATAAACAGGTTAAAAATTACATTTTCCAGTATTCAGCTGCAGAGGAGGACTCGTGTTTTCAGATGTGTTAGGAGAAGTGATGCTTTTTGCATGCATACATGTATTTATTCATATCAGTACAAAAGGGTTCCTCTGTTACGAGGCTCCATATACCAGACAGAAGAAATGAATCCTTAGATCTAGCTTGGTAATTAGGTATTACAAATTCCAGGCCGAATTTATTTTCCTAACCAATGTATATGTGTTGCCATTTGTTCAGCTCTTTTCCTTTGTGCTTGTTACGCTGATGCAGTTAAAGAAAACGGTGTTGCATTCTTGCAGGGTTGTTTGATTGAGGTAATGGGCTGTCTGGGGCTCCTTTGCTCAGGCAGGCTACATGTCCTGGTCATCCTGGTGGCCTTTTCTTCTCCAGGAGAATGTTCCAGGAAGTTTTTCTCTCTCCCTTCTTCCTACAAATAGTGAGATAGGGAGGCTTGCCAGAGCCATAATTTTTTCTTAAAATTCAAGAATTTTCATTGAGTGGCTACCAAGATACTTAACTTGCAGATGGATTCATTATCTGAGCTAGGCTGAAATAGTTGCACTTGAGGTGGCTGCTTGAGAGGTAGGGAAGTTCATTCCTCTTCCACTTTTCTTCTGGTCATTCCAGTGATGTCTTTAATTTATCTTCATTCCAGTTTTATATTCTGCCTTTACACATTTACCTGATGTATTTTTAATTAATTACACTTTTAAAGTCCATAAATCTTTGCATTCTTAAGGACTGACCTAAAGTGATTGTTGCTAATTACTAATTGTTACTTGTTATTGGCATGTGGACTTAACAAACTGAGGGGGAACTTCCTGAGCCACTTCTACAGTAAAACATCACAGGGAACTGTTTCTTCTCTCTCATTGTTTCATTTCCTGTCTTTGTTTAATACTCTTTGCATTAATGAAGATTTGGAAGGCTGTTAGATGAAACTTTAATACGTGTGTAATTACAGTCATACAATATATGAATTATTTAAGGTAACAATAAAACGTTGCCAAAGTTCTTTAACAAGAAGTCCAATACAGTTTTGTAGACTGTTGTAGTTTAACCCCAGCCAGCAGCTAAGCCCCACACAACTGCTCACTCACTCATCCCTAGTGCAATGGGGAAGAGAATTGGTAGAATGAAAGTGATAAAACTCATGGGTTGAGATGAAGACAGCTTGATAGGTAAAGCAAAAGTCACACACATAATCAAAGCAAACGAAGAAATTAATTCACCGCTTCTCATCATCAAGTGAGTGTTCTGCCATCTCCAGGAAAGGGGAGACAAATGCCATAACTCTGAACGTCAACACTGAGCATTGTCACATGGTATAAAATATTTCTTTTAGTCAGCTGAGATCAGCTGTCCCAGCTGTGTTCCCTCCTAGCTTCTTGTGCAACCTCTGCCTACTTGCTTGTGGGGTGATGTGAGAAGTAGAGGCCTTGACTCTATGTAAGCGCTGTTCAACAGCAACTAAAACATCAAAACATCCCTGTGTTATCAACACTGTTTCCAGCAAAAATCCAAAACGTAGCCCCATACTAGCTACCATGAAGAAAATGAATTCTATCCCAGCCAAAACCAGCACACGGGCCACCCTTAGCTGCCTGGTTCTGTAATAATATTACAAAAAAAATCACATTTTAAGGGTGAACACATCATGAGGCTTTCACTGAATTGGCCACAGCTTTTCACATAGTAGCGAGGTATTGAGAGAGCTTTGTACAATGGTGGAGTTCTCCCTTCTCCATCAGAAATGCACTATGCTTACTACGTTTTGGGATTGCATTTGTTGTTCGTGGCCATGCTGTGATGAGCAAGCAGACTTGGGCTGGTTGGTTTCTCTGTCACTCGTTCATTTCCAGGTAATGAACTTGTAGCTTGTAATAGATGTTATTAATCTGTAGCTGCATGACATTACATTTTGTACTACTGAATGTAATCTTCTTGTGTTACTCAGGATAATTTGGCTTTGTGTACAGTTCAATCTTTCTCTTAATTGACCTTGCATCCCAAATTTGTATCTCCAGAAAACTTCTTCATCACAATTAAACTTCTTGTGCAAAGACTATTGAGATAAATTATGAATACAGGCAATCCTAATCCCAGTTCCATGAAACTTGATTAGTCATTGTCCTTTTGACTGGTAATACCCATCTCAGATAAATGATTTCCTGCCTTTTCTTTAGCTTGGTTGCAGAAGAATCCTTCTCCAATTTAACTGATGATTTCCTGTTTGTATCAAATGCTTTATTGAAATTTAGATCAACTACATCTCCCTTTTTTAAGGGAAAAAACCCAGTTAGTTCATGAAAGAATGCTCTTGCTACTTGCCTGGTGTGACCCATATTTTCTTAAATTCTTCTTTCATCTCAGTTTTCTTAAATTTACTTTTATCTTTGATAGTTGTTTCCATTAAAAGCATGCTTCTGAAGTCTGGCCAAAGTCATATGTCCTGTGTAGATCAGAGTAAAACGTTGCATGCCCGGGCTAATGAGTGCTTTGATCACCCTTCTGAAAATGGTTATGAGTTTTGCTCTTCCTCGTTATGTGACTGTCCCCTGGTGGACCTGCAGTTATACCTGGGACTTGATGTGCCAGCTCTTTTTACACACGGACCAATATTGACTCATTCTTTCCTTCTGCTCTCCCATCTGTCAGTCTCCCTGTGTTGTCATGTACTTGGATAATCAGCTGTCAGGGGTTGTTGCTGCACAAGACCAAGAGTACCCAGCATTCAGGGCATCCACAGTGCTGGCCATAATGGTATGATCAATTGATCAATAAGATTTGTCTCATTTTGACTTTTTAAAATTTTTTTTCTTTTGCTTCTGTTTGGAGACACTTTCGTTTTCTTTAGTAGCTCCTTCTAAAGTTGGAATAAATTTGTACTGTGTGTTTCATGTCATCTGTCACAGAAGAAGGATGTATGGAATTGTGTTCTTTCATTGTCCTTGAGCTCCACAGACAGGAGAGAGAGATAACCTTTAATATCCAGAAGCTTCATGGTCTTCCCCTAAGAAAGATGATTCTGGATAAAAGAAAAACCATGTGTTATAGGAGTGGTAACAAAAGGTACTTCAGCACAAATAAACTGTGCTAGAGAAGTTTTTTTCCATATTCTCTGAAACATACACGTTCTCTGCAGAGTGAATGAGACTCGCACAAAATCTGAACGCATTTGCAATTGTGGAGTCAGCAAAGAGGTTTGTCCTAACGTCATATAGATTCAGTAGCCAGGAAGTTCCCGTAGTCATTTTGCAAACCTGTACTTCAGGATAAGCCAGTGTCTGCCAGTGTCTACTGTCCTTTAGTTGCTGTTTTTTGCTGAATTCTGTGCAGCCAATAGCACACTCTCAGTATAGAAAATCTGGTAAGTGGGAGTTAGGTGCAAGGACAAAATGTGTGTTTACTTAAAATTAGAAGACGCATGGCATTAAGGAGTTTTGTAATGCTTAACCTAACTGTGAATCTCTTTATCAGCTACGTGTTTGAAACTCCTGTACCATAATAGTATGTCATTTATCAGTGAGTTGAAAAACACTGATTTAGAATTTAAAACAAGTTAAAGCAGGACATAAGTTAGGATGAATCATCCTTTGCTCTTCTTTTTAAGTGTAACCTACTGTATATGCAATTCAACAGCACGGTAACATTGTATGTTACCTATTTTGCTGTTTACCATTAGCTATTTTAAATATGATGTTACTGTGCTCACTGCCACTTGAAACATGCCTCTGGTTTTAGCATGTTAAGTTTAATTTTCACCTGGACCACTTCACATACTTTCAATGGCTGTTCAAGGTAATTGGTTTTAATGTTTTCTCGCATTCCTTTAACATCTTCCAGACCAAAATATCATAGTTCTTCATCCATATTTAAAAAATTGTGCCTATTGACCATGGTGGCTTTGATTTTAAAAACTGCCATTGAAATATGACAGTTGTTAGATGAAACACTGTAGAGAGTTTTCAAGGTTGGCACCATTTAAAAACCTGTTCCTATTTAAAAGACTGTAATTGGATACCCTGAGTCCTTAGTTACATTAAAAGAAACTTTTATAAATAAGCCTTATCCATATTTCTTCACTGCTGGAAATACCATTAAATAGATACTAATTTTGACCTGTGATTCAAATAACAATAAAATCCAAGTATTTACTAGTACTGAAATAACAAATTCATGCTAATTAGTATGCACTTACTGATTCTGGAGTATAGCTAGGGAGTTCTTTTTACGTGGTTGGGAAATTCCTATTTAATTTGTCTTAATTCAGTAAAAATATTTGTTTTTCTCTTAGTCAAGTAAGGACAGAAAAATCAGTCTGCTTTTCTGTTTTACAAAAGCTTACCCCATCCATTAAGTCACGTAAGTCCTGTGAACCAACATCAACTCCATGTGGACTCATCTCAGCTTGTCATGCATGCTGGCTCTGGCTGCTGTCGGTGATGCTGAGTTTTAAACCTCTGGAGTTATGAAGAGACTTAAAGGAGTGAATATTAAAGACCGAATCAGCTTAATTACATTGAAATCCAGCTGCTTCCCTGTTCATTTCTTAATTCTCTGTTCTTCGTTTTAGTATCCTGTGTGAGGGCTGGTGCTATACGTGAGGGCTGGCTTTGTAAGCAGAATAAGCAGAGTGCTTCTTGTGAGCTTCACGATTCAGATGTTGTTCTGGGTTCAGGTCCGAGGCCTCGAACAAACTGTCTGAACACAGAGCTTTGAATTTCCTGGTAATAACAACCACTGAACTGCGTGATAAGGGCCAGTTTCTGTGCACTGACGTGTGCTTGGCAAGTGTTAGAAGCCAGTGACTGCAATGAATTTTCTCCCTTTGTTTTCGCATGCTATGCAGAGGCAACGTGCTTTTGGCTTCTTAAACAAAAGATATGAAATCCTATGTTATTTGTAAATAAGTAATTTAAACAGATGTTAAGATGTATTTCTTACAGTAATTGAGTTCTTTGGTGAACCTCCTTGATTTAGAATCATAGAATAACCAGGTTGGAAGAGACCCACCGGATCATCGAGTCCAACCATTCCTATCAAACACTAAACCATGTCCCTTAGCACCTCGTCCACATGTGCCTTAAACACCCCCTCTTCGTTTCAGTCCAAGTGAAAAAGAAAACAAAAACCTCAAACCAGTAAACTTACTGACTTTATTCAACAAGAAAAATAGGTAATTGGATTAACATATTTTCTCCTGGGTGGCTATTTGATAAAACTTGTGAAATTAAGAATCTTTAGAGACTTTGGAAGGTAACAGGCTAATGGCTTTGAGAGTACTACAGGAGAGTAGTCTGTCAGTACCCTCAGGACAAAAAGGGCAGTATGAGCTTAATTCATGTGGTAATGAATAATATTAAATTAAAAATTATTTATAAATAATACTTTTAAAGCACTCTACTGTATTTATTTGCAGAATCTATTTCTGTAGAACAGGGAGTTAAATGAAAAGATTGTGATTGTTACTAGTTACTGATTCAGTTAGTATTGATGGGTTAGGATACAGGTCACTGAATCAAGCCATGTGGATTACTCATGTATTTATAATCACTCTAGAAAGAACAAATTGGCACCATTTTCTGTAAGTTTTTCTCCACTTTTTCTCCACATGCGTAATTGTGTTAAATTGAGCAAAAGAATATTTAAACCTCAAGCACATGTTGCACGGTCTATCATTCTTGCCATGCCTACCAAAAGGTCCAGGTGATTTCAGTGGAACTTCAGTCACACAAATTGAAGACATCAAATTTTAGATACTACCTAAATCTCTTGAGATTCAGCTCTTACTTGGGGATTCTTTATCTGAAACAGAGACTGTTACTCATAGAAGTGCTCACTGGAGGCCTCTGTGTAAATTTGCTTGACAAAAAGTCACCTGTCATTTGGACAACAAATGCAAAAAAACCCCGCCCAAACAAATCATAGCATGGCTTTTTACTAAAAAGAGACCCCTTTAAGAAATATTTCAGTTTGATTGCTACTGATTTTGAAAATTCTTTCTTATATTAATATTTTTAACCTAGATATCCTCTTGTTATTTTAAATTCAGTGATTTTAACAGTAAAACCAAAATACACATTGGCTGATGTAAATGGCATTATAATAGTCTGTTTTTTTAAGAAAGCAATTCAAAAATTAAAATCATGTAAGGATACTGATCAGATTAATGCACTCAGTTTTGATGTACTGTAGTTATCACGGAAATATTAATGACTTGGCTCTAATGAAAGGAAATAAGGTTTTACCTACCACTGTGTCTGAAATTATTAGGTTTCAGACACAGTTGGACAGTTCTGAAGTAAGTTTTTATGGCATAATATAATTTAAAATTTAGTTATACTCTGCTATTGCCATCTACTCCATAGGATGTAAAACTAAATTTCTGGTCTGGCTATGGTCAAATCATGGTCTTCTGACCTTTTGTGCAAGTACGCAAGGTTATAACTAAGAAAAAACCCCTTAAAGTCATTGTTTAAATCACTTAAATTTTAATGTGGGCACAGTGTTGCCTGCAGAACACAGTCTGTATTCCAAATACAGAAACTTATGACTGCTTTTAGCTTTTAAAATAAATGTTCCTTTAAAGTCAGCATTAGCATCTGCAGGTGCAGAATGTAGGAAAGCATTTACAGGAGAAGGAATATCTATATAGCTCAAAAGCCTTTTGCAGTTTTCCACTTGGAATACTGAAAAAGCGTTACATTCTTTCCTGTTTCAAATACATTTCTTCACTGAACATCTGCTGAGAACTAGAAAAAGAGAATCATCTTCAACACATTCTCATTGTCATTTAAAGCCTAATTTAATTTTCACTGTAATTATAATTGTTCTATTTTTACTTTTCATGCACCTTTACTTACAGGATTCTTTGGGCAGACTGCATATTTAAAGAAATAGCTACAAATATTTGATACAAACATTTAATACGAATTTATCACAGTCTTTCAAGCTGGAACCCTGTCTTTCAGATTTACATTCATTTAGTGACAGAGCAGAAGGATATCATGCCTCCTAATCATTCACAGAACTCAGATTTAAGATAATTAGTATTTTGAAAGCTTTGTTTAAAGTGAAAATTACTTGCAGATTTTTCATTATGAATAATTTTCAATAACAAAAGGTTTTGATCTTTAGGTGAGAGTTTGCAAAGAGCAAAACCAGAACAATATGTTCATGCCAGTCCACAGAGTTCTTCATGTGTCTCAAATTTAATCTTTGTTTTTTAGTGCTACCAAGTACTAGCCCTTCAGACATGTCTTATGATTCTTCAGTAGTGATTTGACTGCTCACTTAATACTTTTTAGGTATGAGGTAATTTTTAAAGGATCTTTCTTTTATATGAATACGTCCACACAAATAACAACCCTAGTGTTAAAGTACTGGCAGAATTCAGTTACTTGTACAACTGTAGGTTGGTATTATATTCAATTTTAAAGCCACCCACGTTACCCCAGCATCTACCCAGTCATGCATTAAGTGGCACGTTTAACACCTGTTGTGTGTGCTTCATTGTCAGCCTTGGAAAGCCGGGTATGTAGGATAGTGATTATTTTACTAGAGTTCATTTAAAGTATATTTCTGTATGCTTGTATTAGGAAACGCAGATCTGAATATCTCTATTTGAAAGCAGAAGGCAGTGATGGTGTATACATCTTTTGAGACTTGAAATCTCTATTTTAGCTGATCTGTGAGAAAAATAGCTCCTGTCAAGTAAGCTTTTCCTTTTTAAGTGGAAGATTCCTTGACATTCCAGAAAGCTCCATGGTTGAAATGGTGTCCATCACCACAGTGGTGGCTGTTGGCTACCGTTTTTAATCATGGAGCTTTCTGGAGATCCTGAACCTTTAAAGACCCTGGAGACAATGTGTGGGTGAGAGGATGACACAGGCGATGACTGCATAGGTGCTTCCGTAGGTTCAGTTTCCTGTGTGAATTTGGGCTTCTGTACTTATAAAATGCCTGATTCTGGCATCTCTATATTTCAATTCCAAGTGGTGGGAAATTCACAAGATCACTTGTTTTTCTCAAATGTTGCCATCTTGGCCTGAACTCAAATGACAGCAGCTGTTCTCATGAGATTTCAACTGCAGCCAAGTGTAAAAAACAGCCTTTCCCTTTTGAGATCTAACCAACTAATGACAGCAGTAGTGACTTCAGTTCACAGCATTAGGAATCCATATATCCCTTCCCTCATGCCACATACACGTGAAGAATGAAGTGGAGGTGAACTCCAGCATGTTGTGTATTTTATCATTTTCACTGAATGGAGTTGTGTATTTTTTGCATGGGAAACATGGCATAGCCCTCCAGTGTCCAGTGTTTACTTTTTGGTATGCAATGTATTCACTAAGGATTTAAGCAGAAAGATCTTTACAAGGAGAAAAAATCCTCTGCGGAAGAGCTGACAGAGAATGACTTGATCTTCAGCCACATGCGATGGCACTGAAATACCAACAACTACTCCTGCTTCATCTCTGCCAGTGTTCACTTGCCATTCTTCCTCTCCAGCTTTCAGCAGCATATGGAATATCAACAGACTTGTGGGCAGCTTGTCTTGACCTGAAAAAATCAGGAAGCAGTACTGATTTTAAAAATAGGGTGCGTAAGCTAAAGGCAGCTTGTGCCTCTGCCTCACAGGAACAGGAGGAGTGATGGAAGTCAAAGAGGACTCATGTGTGTTGAGGCAGTTAGGACTGAGTAAGCAGAGGAGAAAATGCGGTCATAGTTCTCCTTCCCTCTCTTACACGTGGGCATGTTCCTCGAATAGGGTATGGGACTGTATCCTCCACAGACCCTGCCGAAAGATGGGAAAGGGGCTCCCTTCCCCTGGGAGCCAGCGCTGCTTCCACACCGTCATGGGGCGTTTCTACCTAGTGGGCTTTCAGTTCCTTGCTGCTAAACTGGGGAATCCTGTTAATAGGCAACTTGTTTCCTTGCCATCCAGGATGGGCAGCCTGTGAGCGTGGTGAATGGGGAGATGTCATGAATGTGGATCTTCACTGCCCTGTGGCAGAGGATCCTGGCTTGGAAAAAAAACAGATTCAGGTTTCTTAAGGCAGTAAGGAAGGGGGAAGCCATTGAGCACCTGCAGTACCAGTGAATAATCACTTATGTGAGAATTTTTGTTTTTTCTCAGTCTGTCTTCCATCTGAATCTGCAGTGTGACTACCTATGGTCAGCCTGGCAACCATTTGTTGATCTGGCTTCTTCCTCATGTTGCTAGTGGGAAGTATAAAATTTTCTGCCTATGTGACTATTTAATTCAAGGATATATAGTTCTCAGAGAGGTTGTGAGGAGGTCCAAATCCTGATCAAGGGCTGTAAAAGCTAAGTCCCATGTTAGAAACTTGGTCCTGGATGTGAAGTGTCAAGGGAGATTGTATTTCAAGCTGGTGCAACGCTGGTTGTCTGTCTTAAACCTCGTGGTGCTCAGAGGCATAGCTGATCACTGTTACTGTATGTAGTTTTAAAGATCGAGCTCTCTGGTGTGTATACAACATCTTACAACATCTCTGGCTGTTCAGACACCATAAAAGAAGCAAATATGGCCGCAAATATTCCAGGTATGTTATCTACGCCAGAACCTGTGCTTGGAAACTATCAATGGGATTCAGCTAAACAAATATGTTTTTGTCTGTATCTGAAATCTTCATATGAGTTTGTCACCCTAAATTCTCATTGATAATCATTGGAAAAGAACGGGTACTTTTGGGGTGCTATTCATCTCCTTCTAAGGTCTCAGTTTCTTTACACTGACGACAAAAGGAGCCTAGAGTGGGTAGCTCTGATAGATATATAATTTTTTTTGTAGGTGTGTGAAGACAGGCAAGATGAATCCCACTCCTTATGTCAGTGATGCAACGTGTAGCTGCTTGGCAGCAGTTAGGTGCCAAAGCAAAGTCCTCTTTCTCAGGATCAAGAAGCTGGAAGTAGTTCCTGGATGCCTGTCACGTGCAGTAGAGAGCTATAGCACAGGAGGAGATCTTGCTTCAAAATCTATATTAATGAATGCTTAAGGAAAATATGAAAATAACCCTTAGGGAAACATTCACATTTTCAGTCAAGGCTGTGGATGCATTGCTGGCAAAGACTTTAGAGTTGGATGCGATGTTACAATGAAAAGGAACATGAACTATCAATAAATGCTCAAAGTAACCAGGTCTGTGACTGGGAATTCAGAAGATTTTCCAGTATCTTACTGGGTAACCTTGAAAATATTTTTCTTATCTCTGTTACTTTCCAGTAAGTGTAGTGTGGACAAAGCATTGATTTTCTGCAAAACTTTTTGTGAGGCTTAATGATAAAGTGCTATGTAAGAACTGAAGTGTCTTCTCCACTAACTGAAGTATTTTGGAGCTCCAAAAAGCGTGATAGAGCTGCCATTTGATTTTAATTAATAGGTCTTAATACAAGACAGCATTAGGAATATTGTACAAATAGATATAGCAACTTAAGAAAATGCAAGTTAAAAGTGTGTATATAGTGTATGCCCGGTATAACTTTAATTGTGCCTCTAGGAGATAAAATGACTTGAAATAGTAATAAATAATCCATATTTTCAATATGCAGAAAGAAAGCAAGCATGATCACAGACAGGAAATAGACATGCTCGTCTTCCATAGGAAAAGATGATTTTATAGAAGTAATATGTATCTTGATCTAGATAAAAATAAATACAACAGTGATAATTATACACAAGCTTTCTAAAGAAGAAGATAAAGAGAAACAACATTCCTTTGAAACTGAGTCTGTGTTCCTGCTGATGTTCTTACCTGGTAGAGACCAAGAAACCTTCTTTGATTTGAAGTTATTGTGGTAAAATTTCTTCTATTTGGCATCTGTGAATTCTTTTTAAAGCATTAAACTCAAGTTTTTAATGTACACACTTGTGCTGCTATATTTTGTGTTTTCCCATTTTTTTATCTCCATGAGAAGGTCATGCATTCTGTGTTAGTGTCACAGGTGAATTCTCCTTGTCTGAGCTATATTGAAATAGTGTTTTACCTGCTCTGTTGCTTTGACTGTAGTGTTACCAGGTGTAAGAATAACTTGTCCAGGACACTGTCAGGACACCAGATCGTGTTGCCTTGCCAGTGCAGATGAGGGAGGGATGTCTACTGGGAGAATCCTGCTAGAGCATGGGAGCAGAAGACCACTGTTGGGACCTGGGTGATTGCAGTTATTTCCAGTGTTAACTGATCTCATGTAGCACTGGTGTTTTTTCATTGATGGAGATTAGGAGCAGTCACGTTATCCAGAATGATGTCTGGAGGCAGAAATTAATATAGTTAGTAGAAGTAAACTGCTGCAATGAGGTCTACAAAGAGGAATGTGTGTTTGCGGTCCTAGTCAAGGTAAGTGAATTATATAAAACAGCCTTGAGCCGAGTGATGGTAAGGAGCAGAAGTTGTTTCTTTGCTGCATCCAGCTGACACGGGATGTTCTTAAAAATGGTAAGAACACCACTCAAGTTTACCATGGCTGCCTTGAATGTAAATACATTTTTCACTTTTGAAACATTCAATTGTAAATATTTTTCAACAAATTAGTTGGAACGTGCAGCAAAAAAAATAGTTAAACACTTCAGTAGTTCAATAATAAGTTTTGTTAGCATATGTTTTTTTCAAAGCAGTTCTATTTTTATCGTGAGATTAATTTTAGTTATATTTCTTGAACAAGAATGACAATTTTTTAAAATTCAAATAATGCTTTTTTGCTAGTCTAATATATAATTATAATTTATATGCAGTATAGTTGCTCAAATATTTGTGCCTGATTTATATATTAATAAGATATTGGATTTTCATTATAGTTTTGAAAGCATGTGCTTATTTGGGTATTTAACCACGCAGCTATGGCAATTTAACCTTCATTGGGCTTATACTGATGCGAGTCCACATACACAGTATTTGTGACACAAATTTACTTTATAGTTTTCCTTTATACATAGGAAAATTGAATCCAATACACTTCACTGGAGTAGTTGAGAACCAGCAGGTCACAACTGGCTGCTGAGCTGCCTTAGTGGATTGTGGCTGCACTCATCTGCTTCAGTACAAAGTCAGCTGGATTAGCTTGTACCTTGACTGTTGGTTCATGCTGTTGTACAGTCTTTCATGCAGAACAGCTCTAGGAACTTGCTGGTAAACTCTTCTGGCTGTTTCCAAACTCTTGCCAGCTCCATAGGGCTCTGCTACACCTCCATGTACAAATCAGGGCTTTAAACAGCAAGCCATCTTAATAAGAATGAGGAAATTTTTAGAACCAGTTTCATCCAAATCATACATTGGAAAGAGAGGCATTTCCTTAATATATTAATGAATCTGTAAGAATAAAATTTGTGAAGTGAGTTTGACTGTATTTAGCAGCTGCAGAATCCCATCATTTGTTCTATGATTTCATGCTGTCAAATTTGACAATGTGAACTAGTGCCAGTCTTTTCTTTGGAAGACAATGTCCTTTTTATAAAAACTCTAATCATTAAAGCTAAATTTGGATTCTGTTAAGAGGAAGTTCTTACTCTTTTTTATTTGTCAAATAGCTTTCAAAAACTAAGTTGGTTCTACCTTTGACAGTTTGTCACAATGATATTTACTGAAAACCATAAATTATGTGTTATTTCCACCTTCTGCTACTAATGGATGAAGTTGGTTGGTGTCAGTGGCGAGGAAGACACTGGTATTTTCGATAGGCTTAAAAAACAATTTGTCAGTTGTGTAGAAGCCTGGATTTATTACTTATTTTTAGACTCATTTATTTGGGCACACTTAGATCTTGTTTAGCTTGAGATGCTATTGCGCACCCCTCACATGCGGAGGAGAAGGTGTTCAGCAGGACTCATCACTGTGGAATTAACTTGGATTTTGCCATAATTTGGGTCTTAACAATACACAGCCCCTTTGTCTTTAAAATGGTAGTGCTTTTAACTCCCTCTTGATTGATTTTTCAGGTAGCATTGACAAAAGTCTGAATTAATGCAGGTTAGCAGCTGGTACCATACCAGTGCTCTGGGTGCAGGCTAGATCAGCTCATACGCTACTTGCTTTCTGAACTGTTCTCTACTTTCTTCAGTTTCTGCTGCTGCCCAGAAAGCACAGAGGAGATATCCCATCATTTACCAGAAAACAACAGATGAGGAAGTTTTTTATTTGTCTGTAACATGCACTTTTATCAACTGTAGCAGCAAGCTTGTCTCCTGGCCTGTTCCTCTAGGATACACGAAGCTTCTGGATGCAGAACTGGTGTAAGTGTACAATTAACTGGCAGTGAGGAATGTCTCAACCTCTTTTTGCTCCTTCTCCCAGAGGAGCTGAGTGCAGAAGCTATGACTAGTATTACAGTAAGTATATGGCCAAAGAAGGAGGAAACATTGATGATGGTATTCCGGGGCTTCCTAGCTATGTTTTCAGAAGTATAATAAATTGAGACATGATTACTGAAAAAGTACTAGTGAAATATGAGTTCTTTGCACCACTGGAAGGTACAGCCTTGTTCAGCGTCTGGAACAGTCTTCCTGAATAAACACAGTTTGGAACTTTTGAGGTGTCCTGCTATAGTTGTAGCCTAATTCTGTAAGCACAACTGAAGCATATACATTAAAAATACAGAGTAGTTTAGAATGGAAGGAACATCTGCAGATCGTGTAGTCCAACTCCCTTCCTGAAGCAGGATCAGTTAAAGCAAGTTGCTCAGGGCCAATTTCAGTCAGGTTTTGGTTATGTCCAAGGATGGAGACTCCACAGCATCTGTAGGAAACCTGTGTTTGATCAGCCTCACAATTAAAAAAAAAATTCTTCTGTTTCAAAGGAATTTCCTGTATCTCAGTTTGTGACAATTGATTTTGTACATTCACTGGATACCATGGAGAGGAGCCTGGTTCAATCATGTTTGCACCTGCTCATCATGGTGAAGGGTCTGGAGAACAGGCCTCATGAGGAACAGCTGAGAGAGCTGGGGTTGTTTAGCCTGGAGAAGAGGAGGCTGAGGGGAGACCTCATTGCTCTCTATAACTACCTGAAAGGAGGTTGTAGAGAGGAGGTTGCTGGCCTCTTCTCCCAAGTGACAGGGGACAAGACGAGAGGGAATGGCCTCAAGCTGCGCCAGGGGAGGTTTAGGCTGGACATTAGGAAAAAATTTTTCACAGAAGGAGTCATTGGGCACTGGAACAGGCTGCCCAGGGAGGTGGTTGATTCACCTTCCCTGTAGGTGTTTAAGGCACGGGTGGATGAGATGCTAAAGGGCATGGTTTAGTGTTTGGTAGGAGTGGTTGGGCTTGATGATCCGGTGAGTCTCTTCCAACCTCGTTATTCTATGATTCTATGATCAGGTATTATATGCATTGTTAAGATCTCTCCTGACCCTTCTCATCTCCACGCTGAACAGTCCCAGCTCTCTCAGCCTCCCCTTGTTACACACTCCTGACCCTCAGTTGTTATTGCGGTCTTTCATCGAACCTGCTACAGTAGATCCATGTCTCTCTTGTACTGAAGAGCCCAGAAGTGGACATAGGACTCCTAAATATATCTTATCAGTACTGAGCAGAGGGGAAGGATCACCTCCCTTGACCTGCTGGCAGCGTCCCCTCCTCATGCAGGTCAGGATGGTGTTGTCTGTCTTTGTGAAGTTTATTTTGGTCTAGTGTCGTGTGGCAGGTTTCACTTTGGAGAAATTAAATTTTAGGAGAAGTCAGCTAGCTTGAATTAAATTTTCAAGTGGCAAAGTATGGCCTCAGTGAGGTGGGCAGTGTGTTCTAGTAAACTACAAGAGAGAGATTGGCCTGTTTGCAGAGGCTGCAAATGTCAACAAAAGCAAACTAAAGAGCTAGCAGAGTAAGTTGTATTTCTTGTGAAATCTCTTGAGCCGGGAACAAGCCTTAGGTGGACACTGGATGAGGGGCTGGGGCATCTCATAGGCCACAAAGCTACCAAGCAATAACCTGCTTTCTGCAGGAGATCTTGCTGTAAGTTCCATTTCTATGTCGTTATTTTCTTTTTAGAGTTGGATTTGGTTACATATCTAAAATGCCCCTGCTGCTGACTTTGCATAAAGCCAGGCATAAGAAATACTTAGGGGTGAGTCCTTGTGCTTTTCCCCTCCCTGGCTTCCAGTTAATCAGCCATGGGAATATGATGGGGAATTGGTTTTATGTTTTTTTCCACGTGCTGGATGTTTAAGGACCTGAGTGCTCAAGACCACTTTCCCCTTCCTTAAACATCATTTTCTCTTCCACCCAATCTGCAATGTGTTCTTAAGGCCTTGCTGGAGCTAATAAAACATTTATACACATGGTTATGTGGTACAAATATTCCATTTTGTAGCACTTGTGCCCTGGCATTACAGTGTCTGTAGCCACCACATCTGACATGCTGTTAATGCGAATTATGGAGCTCAGCATTCTGCCTGAAGACTTGAGTAAGAGCAAGTTTTCCGTTGCTTCCTTCCTCACCTAGCATCGTATATGTTCGTAATTATATGTCATCAGAAGTTTATGTCTGGCCTTGGTTAATGCCCTTTCATTTCATGATGGTCTTATTTCTTGTCCCAGATCTTCCACACGGGCTCTGCACCTGGAGGCCCATTCCAGTCTGCTAAAAGCAAAGAAATGAGTATCCATAAACATTGGGGAACTGGATACGATGGCTGAAAAATTCTTGTTTTTCAATATGTTGCAGTCTGATTTGGGTTCTAAAATTGAAATATTGATGAAAAATGGAAAGGAAACCTCATAATGTTCATGAAATCTCTCAGATGAGGAATCTTGTCAGCTAGTTTAAAAAAACTGTTTTGCTTCAAATGTTTTGTCTATGTGCCCCAGTTGCTCCATGGCTGCCGCACTGTGAAGGAGCTCTTTGTCATGGAGCACGTGGCCAAAAATTGGTTCAAGTTCCCATCCACATGCTCAGGGATGGTAACAGTGGTTAAAAAGGTACTTACTTCCCTGTGCTGAAGTTTTCAGTTTAGGAGAGTGCTGAAAAACTACTCATAAGTCCAGCTGAAATGTTCTGAGTAGCTCTTTGTGGGTGTTGGAAGAAACGTTATCTGAAGGAGAAGGTTTTTTGCAGCACCCCTGCTCAATGGGTAGGGACAGCCCAAGGGAGTAGTGTGGTGGTCTCCGGCTGCAACTGGAGCAGCTACCCCTGGCACAGCAGAGGCCTCTGCTCAGACAGGACTCTGGGAGGGATGCTGCTTTTCAGGTGCCAGACTGCAGGCAGTGTCCAGCGCATCACTGAGAACGGGGCAGTTGGTGGTGGTAGCCGTGCCCACTGGAGGTGTGTGCTGGATGAGGAGTTGTAGCCAACTGTAAGCAGACCATAACGGATCAGGGAAGATGGAAAAGGGATTGATAGGGTCTCCTCAGAGACCCCACAGAGCTGAGAGCCTGAATCCCCATACAGTGCAAAATGGGATAGCCTGAGTCTGTCAACGGTTGTGATACAGGTGGAGACTTCTCTATTGAGGAAGGCTGGAACCTTGTGACTACTGTCAACAGATGCCTTTGCAAGGGTGCAGTCTTATAATCTTTGAAAGGTCCTGGAGATCAGGTGAGTTCTCTGTTGACTGGAGAGAGGCAAAAAAGAAGCCTAAACATTTAAACTTTGAGAACTACAAGCCAGGCAGCTGCAGAATTGTAGAATCACTAAATTGGAAAGGACCCACTGGATCATTGAATCCAGCCGTTCCTATCAATCACTAAACCATGTCCCTCAGCACCTTGTCCACCTGTATTTTAAACACTTCCAGGGAACGTGACTCAACCACCTCCCTGGGCAGCTTGTTCCAGTGCCCAATGACCCTTTTCATTAAATATTTTTTCCTGATGTTAAGCCTTAACCTCCCCTGACAGAGCTTGAGGCTATTCCCTCTTGTCCTGTCCCCTGTCACTTGGGAGAAGAGGCCAGCTCCCTGCTCTCCACAACCCCCTTTCACGTAGTTGTAGTACTTAAGTTCTTGGTAAAATAACTGTGTGAGTAATTTTGGAATATGTTTCTGGGCAAACTGGTGATTAAAGCAGTCAGCATGAATTTATTGAAGGTGTATATACTTGGATTTCAGTGGAGAAAAAGGGAAAAAACCCCAAGCAACTATCTGCTTTTCTTTGCCTCCCTAATGCTTCAGATCCTATTATAGTCCAGAATCAGCAAGTTATGAAATGTTAATTGTCTCCATACCTTGATTTGTGTTGCATGCATCTCTTGCAAAGATTTAATAAGTGACTTCCATTTACATCGTTTATGTAGAGAATGGAGCATGAGAAATGGAAGGAACAGCTTTCAAAATACCAATGTAGCTGTTCTATTTGGAGACAACCTTTCAAATAGCTGAATTATTTCATGTCTGTTGAAGTGAAGACATGGAGGAAGGGCGATACATGTATTCTAGGTAAACATAACGCTGGTATTTGACAGTTTGCAAATAATTCATACAATGGATGTCCCCTACTGAAGTCTAAATGCAGCTCTCAGCTATTTCAAGCTGGGCAGCATAGATATAATCAAGAATAATTGAAGAGCTGATTTTGTACTATGTGAGCATAATCTTCTGTCTTCCTGAATATGCTACAATGCCTAACATGTTGGTTTTCTCCATGATCATATAACAAAAGTTGTTTAAATTGAATGTGAAAGAATATTTAGTACTGTTTAGTCATGATCTGTCATAAGAATCTTAAATAGCTTAGAAAAAATCCGTAATTGTGTCCCTAAGACTGATAGTGTTTCAGATGTTGAAGTGATAAAGGTTTTTTGGTCTTGCCTTACAATTAATTTGAGACAAAGAAGTATGCTCACAGCCTAATCATGTCAGTATCTGAACACCTGCAAAAATAGATCAAAAGAAAAAGCAGAATTACTGAGATTTTCTTTCTATGAATAGCACTAGTATGAATATATTAAGCAATCATGTTGACTGTACTGGAAATGCAAAATATCCAAGGGAGCAACTATAAATGTAAACAAATCAGGAGACATGTTGGCTGCTTTGATAAAAGCTTTGGCTGGTTTCATCCCTTGCCCTTTTGTTTGCTCCTTTCTGTGGGGTAGTGAGGAAAAAACCTGTGTCAGCTACTGCTCATCAGACTTGCCTCAAGCTGGAGCACGACCATGAGAGCTGCAAAGCTGCATAATGCCTTTCTTGTGTTAAAAATGTTGGGGTTTTGTTGTAACAAAATTCTGTTTGACTAATAAAATCTCAATGGTTGGTTATTTTCCTTGAGTCCCTGGCCTTGAAACCAGACAGTGCAAACTGACCAGGTCTCTCAGAAACTGTGCGTGGTTAACATCTAGGTGGAGGACATGCTTGGTTAAAAGATGTATGTCAGTGTGGTGAGATGGGAAAAGCAGCAAGCTTTAACAGGGTTAGAGAGCATCAAACACCGTGTGTGCCACTGTCACTTTCCACTTTTCTAATGGTAGGTTTTGGTAGCTTGTGATGATATAAAGGTGTAAGTAAAGCAAGGCAAGAGATGATTGTCTATTATGAGATTACCTAATAGTGCTGGAGGTGGAAAACAAGGTAACTGGGCATGAACGTGCCCATCTCCAGGCCTGCCTTCTTTTCCTTTGTAGACATCAGATCTTCCTTAAATGGAGAGACAATTTCTTTGTCCTTCTGTTTTTGTTTTGAAAGAAGACTTAAAAAAAACCCCAAACCCAAAATAAATAAATTGCTGCAAAGGGTTTGTTTTAATACTATTTCTCAATAGAAAGGAAAGGAAAGGAAATGTTGGCTCCATCATACAGTTCACACCACTTAACATGTCCTGTGCATAACAGAATTGGCTGGGAACTAGAGAAGAGGAAACAGTTTGCTTTAGGCCATAGCACCGGAGGAGGAGTTCCCTAAAAGGCTTTGATAGATTTTGTGATGATTTCATGGGTCTCAGCTGAAGTCAAGCCGTTGACACGAGAATAAAGATGCTGACATACTTCTGTCACTATAAACATTACTAGTTATTTTTTCTTTCTTCTGGTGCAGATGAGCAGAGCATGAACAGGAGCTTCATTTAGCCCCATTCAATTAGGGAAAGCGTATAGAGAATGGAAATGTGTTGATAACCAGTCAATAGTATTGTACATTAAAAATAGTATAGTACATAAAAAATACTTATTTGTCCATTAAATTACTTAAATTTGCAGATATTTTAAAGACACTGACAAGATTCGTTTAGGTCCTACGTCCTTCCCCTCCCCAGCCTTTACCTGTGTTATTCATGATCATTATTTAGCAATACTTATGCTGAAACATAGAATTTAAGTTTCCAGTGTGTTATATTATATCTTCAAGTCTATTCTTGAAACTTGCTAGTGAGACGTGAGATTAAGCTTCAGGATCAGCTGTTTCTGGAAGTGTCTCATTTTCCATTCTTTACATATGCTCCAAACAATGAGTTGTATTCTACATGGTAATTTATGGTGCTCAAATGTCTTCATTCACTTGTTTCAGCTGAGTGGAGCTTAAGGCATGCAGAAGACGACACTGCCTCTACAGTTTTCTACATTTCTGTTCTAGATCCTTTGTTTTTTTTTCTGATTGAACAATGTTGAGTTAAGGCACTCTTGCATCTGTGCTGCTTTCTGAATGTGCTAATTGCAGTAATTGCAAGCTATTCAGGTTCACTCTTCTTCACTTCCCAAACACCTCTATTTTCCTTTCAGCAGATACATAGCCCTGTTATTTGCTGTTACAGCAAAACCAAGTGAAACAAAGCTGAAGTCAAGGCCAAGACAACACAGGGCTGATAAACCTTGGTCCCAAGGTTTTGCAAACTTGATGCAGAACCTGTGGCTTGTTCCTAGCAGTGGCAGTACTGAACTACAGGGTTGCACGAACTGAAAAGTCATCTTAAGGAGTATGGAATAGAGCATACCTTGCTTTTTGTTTTATTTTCTGTTGTAACAAAGTAATGTCAGAGCGTGCAACAAGCTACTTCTTGATTTACATTTGGCCTTCCTAACTGATCTGTAATACAAATGTTTCTCCTATGTGAGTTTTTTACCCTCTGCTTACAGTCACAAACGTAGATTGATCGGGTTGTGATGGTAACTACCATGGCTTTCAACATTCTTTATAGGCCATTGTCACTGTAATAAACAAGCAAAATAGTACTGACGGTTTTCATGTAGCCATTAAATTAAGAAATTAGTGGTATAGAAGTAACTGCCTTCTGGATAGAGAGTATCTTTTATGTTAAAACATTACCAATGTAGTATTGTGAAACAACTGGCAGATTTTATGTTTTGGCTTCAGATAAATCTCAGTTTTCTGGAAGTAGGTGAGGGCTCTTTAATTCCAGTTTTCCTATTTTTTACTGAAGCAGTGAAGCATTCAGAAAAAGACAATTTCACTTTGATTAAATGCCTAAAAAGTTATCTAGTTAAAAAAAAAAAAAGAAAGAAAAAGAAAACGGATGTTGCATAAGCTTTTAATATTTAATTTCTATACTCTAAGTATCCGGAAGAACATTTGGTTCCTGTTTTGAAAGATGAATGCCATATATTGGAAAGTATATTGAAGGCTCATTTGCAGTCACTGAGCTTGTTTGCTTCTCTGGTATGTGCGTGCAGGGAAGAGTAGAAAGGGTTGAGTGGGCAGTTGGCAGTCATTCACTGTCAGTGATTGCTAGTCATTCATAAAATCTGCAGAGCTGAAAGGTGGAGCCAGCAGCAGCAGCCGCCTTTCAGGCTCTTGCAGAGGACACGTTTGTGGAATCACAAGTGATTAGAGGAGCTGCTCAAATACGACGTGATTAATATAATGAGGAGATGCGTGCTAAATGGATCTAATGAAAGGGAGTTGCTTAGAATAAAGTAAACTGGTTTGACTCTCTTCTCCTCAAGCCCACCGCAGTTTGTGACAGTGGAGATCTAATGGTTCTGTGTTCACCAAAAGGCAATAAATCACTTTCAAGGTGTGTCCTCTAGTTTGTGATACCATCTGGAGTATGCCTTCTGCCTCTAAAAGAAGCAGGTTTAGGAAATTAATGTGTCTCAATGCACTGATAAAACTGAGTAATGTATATATTCTCGAACTGCATATTTTTAAGACATAAATTACAGTGAAAGTTTAATTTCAAGAAAAGAGAATGTCAAAAGCAGCAAACCATCCTGTATGTTTTTGCTCTTAAAATTGCCACATCTGTATTTTTTCCCCTCATTGTAATGACTGCCATTCTAATAGATGGTCTCAACAAGATTTTATTTCATCTTTGTGTTCAAAGTAGGGAAGTTACAGCAGTCTGGTAGACTTCCATTTTTAATTTATAAATGTGATTTATTTGAACCTTTGTGTGAGTAAATGGTATTGTATCAGCGATTCTGTCTCTTGTAGTTTGGCCTATGCAGTCTGCTCATTCTCAGAAAGCTACGGAGCTGTCACTGCAGGCTGATCTAATACTGGCTGGGACACAATATTTAGGACCAGAGTAATGTCCAGGCTGCCACTGCATTTAAATTGAAGAACATATGGTAGGTTCTTTGTTGTAAGTCAGGGCTTAAGATGCTAAATTACAAAACACTATCCCCTTACCGAACCAGAACTGTGTGTTGAGAAGTGGAATAATCAATCTTAACTTCCCTGTGTTTGACCTGTTTGCTGGTGGACTCCTGAGTCTGATCCTGCTCAAAGCACAGCCTGGAACAACATAATGCTGGGCTGGATTTCATTTTTAAATTAAGAACTGGAGAACTGTCCGTGTATGGTTTACATAGCACCTTGGACTGAATGTGCTTGTTCCTTATCAGATGGCAGAATTTCAAAGTGACCCTGGTCTCTCTGTAACAAATAGCTAATTAAATTGTACACTGTAAGCTCTTTGAAGCTTTTTCAGAAGCTCTGATTAAAATATACATAAGCCAAACTTCACTATGGCAATATTCCAATGAAAGTGCACGTATGCTTCATCTCCTTTTCAGGAGGTTTCATGTTGTAGCTTAGGCAGCTCAAACTATGCCAGTCACCGCTTTCACCAGTGCATGCCCCTTCGGGCCCTGGTTTCCCTTTGTTCTCAAGAATTTCTCAGTGGTCTCATTATTATTAACAAATGTAATATATGTACGTCAAAGGAAAACACACACTTAAAGAAAGAATACTGTATGTGCTCAGGATGAGTGCATGTGCGGTCAGACTGGAAGTACAACTTTCCTAGGCAGGTTGCTTTTTCTCTTGGAGTTGGACCAGCAGTCTCTTATGTACCAATAAATATACTTTTCCACAACACACTGATTGCTCTTTGAGGTGGACAAGTGACCAAGTGCTCAAGTCCAGCAGCAAACTGGTTTGAAGCCTCTCTCATTCACATGTACATGTGCAGTTAATTGGTTGTATACAAGGGAAATGATTTACAGGTGCCTAGAAAATATCTGTTCATAAGATATGTCGATGTTGAATGAGCGTACTTGGTTCCTTGCATTTTGAAGTGCTGCACAAATACATTCTTTAAAACTATCTATATTCCTTTTGAAGACACATTTCACAACAGAAGGAAGAAATCAAATGTATTGAACTTGCTTTGCACCTTAGTGATATTTGATCTTTCAGACATTTCAAGTAATGTGTTGTCTGTTTATTTTAAGGCCATTCAGCTTGGTGATTTTTGGAGGCTGGCTTGAAGTCCTTGTTTATTACTGGAGAGCAGTTGATAGTAGAGATGTGATATGATTTATTTGCTTACACTATGTCTACATAGCTGCCTATATACAGCTCTAAACATTATATAGGGGAATATAATGCCCTGAAAGCAGACTCAAACTCATGAAAACTAGTCCCGCTTTAGAAGCCGAGCATCCATGAGGAGCAGATGTTAAAGATATGGTTTTAGGTTTCTGACTCTCTTGTACTACCACAATCTGAAACTAGAAAAGCAGCAGCAACAGATTCATCACAGCACTTTCTGCTGACCTACTGCTGATGAGAACATGTGTTGCAATACACTAGATTACTTTTAAATTCTCTCTGCAGTCAGCAATGCAGGTTTAGGTGTTTTGAAATAGGCAACATTTTACAATATTAGGGTTTTGGGTTTTTTTTAAGGATTAATCCTTTTAAAGAAAAGGTAAAACAGATAAAAGCCAGCCCATCAGTGAAATGCTCACAACAGTAATCAGAGTGGCAGTTTCTATTTTTAACCTGGCAACTTCTCTATGTAACAGACTACAGCTTTCAGTGACATTTCAGATACAGCTAATATTCTCTCATTTTTTGGGGGGTGAGCCCATCTTATTTTGCATCCTCCAAACAGCAGTAGTGGATGCTTGTGGAGAATGAGAGGAAAGGACTAGACAAAGTGGTCCAGCTCATGTGCAATCCATATGTAGCCTCTTCTACCATCTTTTCTTAGAGCCAAAATACAGGACTGGATAGACTATCGGTCTGATCTGCTAGAGCATTTCTTGTGCTTTTTTCTTACACTCTGGTGTTAAGAAGTGTATGCAGAAATCATTTAATTGAATAAAAACATCATAGTCCCCCATTCTTGATTCATGGGACATTTGAAAAACCAAACAACGTGCAAGTAGCTCTGTGATATAAGTGCTGCATGGATGAATGACATACTCACAGAAACATTTCTCCATGTGTTTTATCTTAACTGGCAATTCATATTCTAGTCAATGCCTTCTCTCAGTGCTGCTTCTTACACACATTTCTTCTCCCTCCTCTGGATTTCTGCTTGCTTTTGTGTCAGCAAAAGTAAGGGGAAAAGAGCTGGTAGTACTGGCCAACTGACTAGTACTCAGCTGCCATACAGACAACTGAAATAGGATGCATCAATCTGCATATAAACATCTGCAGCACCGCTGGCTTCTTCTAGTGTAGCTGATTGTGAATAAATTACTAGATAATTGAAAGGTTTAGGCATGTCTGTATATACCATGTTTATGGCTTAGCATAAAGTGGATATGAGCCAAATGAGGTGTTTGTAGATGTGCATTTTTCTCCTGGCTATGAAAGAAACTTAGGGTGATTGGCTTTGATGTAGATGAGGAAAGTCATGGGAATCAAGTCTCTCTGTGTAAGGAAAAGACACTCCAAGAGACAAAAGTATTGAAGTTTATTTTCTAAGCCAAGTTATTTATATTTTCTGTATTTTTAGGTTCTGTCTTTATTTGTAGGATAGATACAAGGACAAAATGTTGGACATTGTCTAACAACTTAAAAATGCAAGTAGACTATTTACTGAAATCTGTCAGGTGCCTAATGAGTCTTTGTCAGCCAAGCCCACTCAAAAACCTCCCTTCAAGCCTGAACACTTTTGAAATTCGTTCTCAAAGGACCTGTTTCAGTGTGAAGACAGTATAGCTAATTCTACTGGATCTACTGTGGAGTCTCTTTGAGGGCTCTTTATTCCTGAATAACTGACTATTCTGTTACAGCTGGGCAGGTAGAGTTTCAGACAACTAAAATCTCCTTGAATGGTTTTATGAAGGGGATGCTGTCGGAGCCTTGTGCAGTAAGCTCAGTAGCTGCTTCTGTTTAATTTGGAGAGTTTTCATCTGGAAGATACTGCAGAACTGTTGTATTTCCATGTTTTGAATATGTAATTCAAGCACAGAGGCTATAAGAGCGCCTGGTCTCGGCAGAACTGGAGATGGGGAGGAATTTCTGACATAGGCAAGAGAGCATCTGAGTCTGCTGCCAGACAGCGGCACTCTATGTGCTGTGGCAGCATTACCCAGCCTGCTTCTAGCACTTGGCCCTCTCTGATAGTTCAGAGGAAGGAAAAGGCAGATGTTGCCCTCCTTAATATTCAGAAATTAGGTCCTGACCTCATATGCACCCTATAAGCACCTTCTCCACTTTGAGTTCATATGAAGTAGCATCAGGCAGACTAAAACTTGCATTTGTTTGAAGTTCCTTCTGTTTATATTTACTACAATAAGAATTTCTGACAAGCATAGAGCTTATTCTCTCAGTAGTGTGTATGTTTTGGGAAACCTGTATCTGCTTTTCTGCAAATGTACAGGACTAGAGAGTGACAGCCAGGCTTTCTTCTTTGTGTGAGTGACATAAGCATAAGCCACAGTCCTGTCGGGTGATGGAGGGGAATATGATAACACTGTCTGATCTGAGAGAACTTTGATAAACATCAGGTATAAAAATGTCTGTTCAGTTCACGTACTCCTCTAAGTCGATGCTGAAGACTAGGCTTGTTGTAGCACGTCCTGCAGTCCTGATAGTTCTTTACTATAGAAAAAAATTGCACCAAAATAAAAGCTGGTTTAGATGGAAGAAAAAAATGTATTTGCTGCATTTTCAAGAATAATTTTGAAGGCTTGGGGGGAAAATGGAAAAAAGATGTAAAGGAAAGGGAGTAGGAAGAATGAAGTCATTAACTGTGGGAATGGAAATGTGTGTGTTTTAACTCCTTGAACATAGAAGCATGGAACTAGCATTTTTGATTAGGAAATGTGAATCTATCAATCTGCAAAAACAATGTGCATTTCAATGCCATGATTAGAAATTGCTACCTTTTAATTCTAAAGCTGTGTGCGTATTAGGGAAGGAGAACGGTGGTATGGGTATAAATGCATTTATTATATTATTTTCCTAACAATTTATAGAAGAACTATGCTCAGATTTTGGAGAAAATCATATTTGCTTTAGATTTCTAGCAGCAGAAATCATGTATAAATACGGGACTTTGTGCTTCTGAAAATACTGCTTTGTAGTCCTTCCACCTACAATGAGAAAAGCAAATTTATGTGAACTTACCAGTTTAATAACCAAGAGTAAGCCAGTGTGTTCCCCAGCCAACGAGTTCACTTGCAAGTGGAGGCTTAGAAGGCTTCTCATTTACATCTTTCATGCACTAGAAAGCTCCCTCTTTAGGCAGCTTGATTTTCTTTTACATAAGACTTCTGTGAAGCTCTATGGACATTGTTTATCATTAAAGTGCTTTTGCATCTCCCAGATTCTGAAAATAATTCATTTCTTGGAGTAGTTTTTTTGGTCATATGAGGCTAGGAAAAGATAGTTTGTCTTGGCGATTAGTAACAAAAATAAGCCAAGCTACATGCTTCTCCAGGATCGAGTCGTCTAATTAAAAGTTTGTCATGCTGATAGAAAATCAGATAGAAACAATACTGACCTTGTGCTCTGTTCTAAAAGAACAGATACTGGCATATAGGTGATTTATTTTTCTCTTGTTTTTTCAGCTTGGATACCTGTGGAATTAGTGACTTTTCTAAACATGATTTCGAAACTGCTTCAAGGGAGAAAACTGCTTTCAGTTGGTCAGACAGTTCTGTCTTAAAACAATGGTGATATGTTACAATATCTTGTTACTGGGTTTTAAATTATTTTGTTTTTTAAGACTTAAGAACTTTGCTTCAGGTAATGATGATGATTGCTTTTTAAATGTACACGAATTGTCCATCTACATGAAGCAGAACTTTAAAACCAGGGGGATAGCAGCACTAAATTAAGCACACAGAAAATCCCAGTTCTTCAGAGAGGCTGGGGAGGCACAAATGAGAGAGAGTATTTCACATAAAGTAGTCATGCTGTTGTGAATATTTTTAAGTCTTAGTATGCTAGCACCCAAAACTACATTTCTGCTAGTATTTAAAGTGTAGGAATTTGCTGATACAGAAGACCAATAGAAGGGAAAGATAAGCTGCAGTGAAGTGACAGTCTTGTGACAGTCTTGTAACAGTCTGCCAACACTTGTTCGCAGAAAAGCAAAACAACTTAAAATACAAAATTTTACCAAAAAAAATAGTTAAAGCCAGAAGGTTGGGAAATGTATTTTTTTTTAATTGTAGGAGTATTCAAATGAAGTTTTGTGGTATTTGAGCTGTGATGCGCAGAGGAATTCTAAATCTTACCATTTCAGTAACAACCACGTTTTCAAATTGCGCATATGTTCAGACAGAACTCATTCAAATTCTGAACTAGAAAGCACTTTAAAATGTACCCTGAGTCTTGGAGTGGAGCCTCTTGCGTGAAAGCATCTTGCTACTGATGAAATCTGTTACTGAGAAGTTTTTGGGGCTGATGGATGAAAACCAGCATTCAGATACCATAGGGATCTGCACAAAGTAAGCAGTCCACTTGTTTGGGATTATCGGAATCAAAGATGGGTTGGGATATGCAGTGTTGCTCTGTAATTTTCTTTCCATGTGCTTACAAGGCACTTATGGTATTTTGCTTAGATGTAAAAATAGAAATAGTGATAGCAATTTACAGTTTTTTAAATTATTATTTTTTGGCAGAAACAAGTTGCTTAGCTCATTATATACAAGAGAGAAGGAGAAAAGAAATGGTATGCTGTTTAGGGCTACTCTCAAATCTTTCCTTAATTTTTTTTTTTAAAGGATTTTTGATTTTTCAATGAAGGAAATCTGTTTGTGACTATGACCTGATAGTCAGGGATTTTGTTTTTTTTTTCCTCAACCAAAGAGGATATGGAATACCCACAAGCCAAACTGTTCCAGAAGTCAGGCAGAAGAAATGACTGAGGTTGGCTCTGATGCCTTAGACCACATTTTGTTTTACCTAGAATCCTTGATGAAGTAAGCTCTTGAGGCAGATACATCTAACAGGACTTATTATGGCCTGGAGTGCATGTCCATAGTGTACCAGCTGCTTTAAAAAAGGGTGATATTTAGAAACTTCATAAGGTAACAGAGCTTGAGCTCAGAGGATTGCTAAGTACTCCCACTTCATGCATGTCTATAAGGGAAGTTGTTCAAGATGATTCCTCTGTGAATCTTCCCTGCAGAAGGAGGTGTTGCTTTCAGTGAATGAACAGAGGCAGCCTGGCTTGGTGGAGTGATATTGAGTATAGAAAAATTCTCTCAAGTGTGACATTAGTGCTTCTGCAGCAGAGAAATGATGACCTCTCCTTCTTAATTTCCAGGGCAATAATGGAGATTAGAAGGTGTTCTGTGTGTTTGATACTGTCTGCATCTGATAGTGTTTTCTAGGACCACAATATTTTCTATTATCTGAGAAAACCATATCTGTCTAGGTAGTAGAATGAAAGAGAATGTTTCAATAATTGCTCTTCTCCTTAGCATCTAGGGGATTTTTTAAAGATTGCCTTTATCACCTCTTTCTGCCATGTAATTTGATATTTTTAAATTGTTTTTTTAACTCGAACCTTGTGATTTCAGAGTGATATTTCAGTCAGTTTGCCATGTTGTGACAGAAGCCAGCAGAGATGCTTTTTAAAAAAAAAAAAATAGTTAATTTATTTTTTAGACTAGAAATATAAAAAAGTTTCTTAAACGTATGATTGTCACTTATTGTCTTCAGTGAGCAGAGTTAGTGCTATTCTGAGTGCCCTGACTGTGCATTTCAGTCCATAACATGTGCTAAATTATATTTAAATTAAACCATTATTCCATTGCTTTTTCATGCGAGGAACAGTTGAAGGGAGACTTGCAATGTCACTGAAATGTACTTTTTATTATATAATGTGCTGCATTCTGAACTGTTTTAATATAACTTTTGTAACAGAATTTACACAGTATGTAATTTTATCCTTATACCGCATTATCTACATTCTAGCTATTCACCCAATTAAGAAAAGTAAGAAAGAATACAGAGCCAATTAAATGAGCAAATTGACCATTCTGGGAGCCTATTTGATGAGCGCTTTTACATCAAAACCTACAGATATTAATCTGACGGAGAATTTCTTTAGTTCTGATAAAAATGGCAGCCTGTTATACATTTATGCTGGAAACGCACATTGCTTCATCAACATACTGTTGCAGTCAATCAACAAAATATTTCAGTCCTCTGGACAAAAAGTAACATATGTGCAAAGATATCTTTATAAGCAACATTTATCTCTTAGGAGTGCAAGCCCTGTTGAATGTGTTTATCAATGACCTGGATGAAGGCATCGAGTGCACCCTTAGTAAGTTTGCAGACGACACCAAGCTGGGTGGAAGTGTGGATCTGCTGGAGGGTCGGGAGGCTCTGCAAAGGGATCTGAACAGGCTGGACTGCTGGGCTGAGTCCAACGGCATGAGGTTTAACAAGGCCAAATGCCGGGTCCTGTACTTGGGGCACAACAACCCTGTGCAGCTACAAACTAGGGTAAGTCTGTCTAGAAAGCTGCCAGGAGGAGAAGGACCTGGGGGTGTTGGTTGACAGTGACTGAACACGAGGCAACAGTGGCCCAGGTGGCCAAGAAGGCCAAAGGCATCTTGGCTTGTGTCAGAAACGGCGTGACCAGCAGGTCCAGGGAGGTTATTCTCCCTCTGTACTCGGCACTGGTGAGACCGCACCTCGAGTACTGTGTTCAGTTCTGGGCCCCTCACCACAAGAAGGATGTTGAGGCTCTGGAGCGAGTCCAGAGAAGAGCAACGAAGCTGGTGAAGGGGCTGGAGAACAGGCCTTATGAGGAGCTGATGAGAGAGCTGGGGGTGTTTAGCCTGGAGAAGAGGAGGCTGAGGGGAGACCTTATTGCTCTGTACAACTACCTGAGGGGAGGTTGTAGAGAGGAGGGAGCTGGCCTCTTCTCCCAAGTGACACGGGACAGGACAAGAGGGAATAACCTCAAGCTCTGCCAGGGGAGGTTCAGGCTGGACATCAGAAAAAAATTTTTCATAGAAAAGGTCATTGGACGCTGGCTGCCCAGGGAGGTGGTTGAGCCACCATCCCTGGAGGTGTTTAAGGGATGAGTGGATGAGGTGCTGAGGAACATGGTTTAGTGGTCGACAGGAATGGTTGGACTCAGTGATCCTGGAGGTCTTTTCCAACCTGTTGATTCTGTGAGGATGTGACCAGAATCCCAGAAACAACTCATCGATTAGCAGTGTTCTGGGTAAATAAGCACACTCTAAAATTTTGCATCTTAGGGCTAAATGCACACGCAACTTTAAAGTATGGGTTTAGTATAGAAACCTGTATCCATATTACTAACATTTAAATCAAAGACTGAATTTAGTAATTCTAGTTTACTTATAGATGTGGTAATTAGAGCCAGTAAAACAATATAAGTGATTTATCATCTGTCATGAGTATAAAGCATTGGAAGGGCAAATAATAATTCAAACAATTATGTCTATTTTTTACTCTTTTGGTTTTGTAACTTGGTATGCCTTTTTTAGCATCCTGAGTAAACAGCAGGTGGTGAGAAATTAATTTCCTAAAATGCTGTATTTTCTCACGGAGGTACTAGGAAGTAAATATTTTACATAGGCAAAGTGGATCTGTCATAGATAAGCATGTACTGTTGCATGGAGGATGTTAAATGTGATTCCAAAGTCACAGTGTAAATAGTTATTATTAAATACATTTATTAATCTAAACTTCAGAAAATTCAGAAAGGAAAGATGAGGTCTGTAATAGGCTGTCAGTTTTGAATCGTGTGAGAAAATAAAGTGAAAGTGAAAACGAATTGGCAAAAAAAATCAGTGAAACTAAATATGCCCATTAATGTATAAATATTGTTTGGGAAACAAGATCTGCATCTAGGCTTTAAATTATAACTAAACCCAGCCTTCATATAAGAAGGGGAAATGCTTTATAATGAAGTGATCATTTAATAAATTTCATTAGCTATTAAATCAAAGTTTGTGCTTTTAAAGTGTTTCCTATTTGTGTGTTCCACATACTTGTGCAGTGCAAGCATAGAACTAATACAGAAGCATGAGAGTAGATCTGGAAAAGAAGATGAAGGAGGTGTTTGCTATATAAGGCTTGCAAATGTCAGTAATTTTGCTTCCATCATGTCCTGCATTTCTATGTTTTTAGTTAGAAATCTCTTAAAATCATTGAACAAGCAAAACGTTCATGCTATGTGTAGTTCAGCTTGCTTTATTGGACTATTCTCCTGAACAATGAAATACACCATAGAACAAGGCTGGAGAATAAAATCTGTATGATAGCTGCATCCATTTTAGCAAAAGATGATAATTAAATTGTTCAGAACAGCTGAAAGGCAAGAATCAAAATATTGCTTTACTACCTCTTGAGGATGTATGATTACAAGCAAAATTCCAACTCTTCAAGGAGTTGGTTGGTAGGAGCCCCTGGGAAATTGTCCTCAGGGACAGGGGGGCAGAACAGAGCTGGCAAATATTTAAGGATGCTTTCCATGAAGCATAAGAGAGCGCAGTTCCCAGATATAGGAAGTCAGGCAGGGAAGTGACCAGCGTGGCTGAGTCGAGACCTGCCAGTCAAACTGAAGAACAAGAGGGAACTACACAGGCAGTGCCAACTAACCTGGGAAGAGTATAAGGACGCTGCCTGGTTGTATAGGGATGAGGTCAGGAAGGCCAAGGTGCGTTTGGAGCTGAACTTGGCAAGGAAATTAAAAACTAACAAAAGGGCTTCTTCAGGTATGTCAACCAGAAAAGGAAGGTTAAAGAAAGCGTATCCCAACCGATGAATACAAATGGTGACCTCGTATAAACAGGTAAGGTGAATGCTGACATACTCAATTTTTTTGCCTTAGTCTTCACTAACAACTGCTCTCCTCACCTCTTCTGGGCCAATGGACAGCAAGATGGGGACCATGAGGGGTAAGCCTCCCTCCCACTGTTCATGAAGGTTAGCTTCTTGACCACCTGAGGAACCTGAACATATAAATGTATATAAATCTGTGGGACCTGATGAGATGCATCCCAGAGTCCTGAGGGATGTGGTTGCCAACCCACTCTGTATAATATTCAAAAAGTCACGTCAGTTGGGGGAAGTCCCTGGTGACTGGAAGAAGGGCAGCATTGTGCCCATTCTTAAAAAGGGCAGAAAAGACGACCCTGGGAGCTACTGACCTGTCAGCCTTACATCTGTACCTGGGAAGATCATGGAACAGATCCTTCTAGAAGCTGTGCTAAAGTACATGGAGGATGGGGAGGTGATCTGTGGAAGCCAGCTTGGCTTCACCAGGGGCAAGTCCTGCCTGACCAGGCTAGTGGCTTTCTATGATGGGGTGACCACATCAGTGGATATGGAAAAAGCAATGGATGTAATCTATCTGGACTTCTATAAAGCCCTTGACATGGTCCCCCACCACATTCCTCTCTCTAAATTGGAGAACTATTGATTTGATGGGTGGACTGTTCAGTGAATAAGGAATTGGTTGGATGGTTGCCTTTAGAAGTGGCTAACGGCTCTATGACCAGATGGAGATCCATGACAAGTGGTGTCCCTCAGGGGTCCATACTGGGACCATTGTTGGTTAGTATTTTCATTGATGATATAGGCAGTGAGATTGAGTGCACGCTCAGCAAGTTTGCAGATGACACCAAGCCAAGTGATGCAGTTGCCACGCTGGAAGGACAAGATGTCATCCAGAGGGACCTGGACAGGCTGGAGAAGTGGGGCTGTGAGAACCTTATGAGGTTCAACAAGACCAAGTGCAAGGTCCTACACTTGGGTTGGGGCAATCCACAGTTCTGATGCGGGATGGGGGATAACGTGATTGGGAGCAGCCCTGCGGGTGCTCAACATGAGTCAGCAATGTGTGCTCGCAGCCCAGAACGCCAACTGTGTCCTGGGCTGTATGGAAAGAAGTGTGATCAGCAGGTTGAGGGAAGTGGTTCTTCCCTTTCACTCCACTCTCATGAAATCTCACTTGGAGTACTGTGTCCAGTTCTGGAATCTCCAACATAAGAAAGATATGGAACTGTTGGAATGGGTCCAGAGGAAGGCCCTGAAGATTGTCAGAGGGCTGGAGCACCTCTGCTATGAGGACAGGCTGAGAGAATTTGGGTTGTTCAGCCTGGAGAAGAGAAGGCTCTGAGGAGACGTTATAGCAACCTTCGAGTACCTAAAGGAGCCTACAGGAAAGCTGGGAGGGGACTTTTTACAAGGACATGGAGTGACAGGGTGAGGAGGAATGGCTATAAATTGGAAAGGGGAATGTTTAGATAAGACATTAGGAAGAAATCCTTCTTGACAGGGGTGGCAAGGTCTGAAAGAGGTTTCCCAGGGAAGTAGTAGATGCCCCATCCCTAGAAGTGCTCAAGGCCAGGTTGGATGGGGCCTTGAGCAGCCTAGTCTGGTGGGAGGTGATCCTGTCCATGGCAGGGGGATTAGAACTGGATGATCTTTAAGGTCCCTTCTATCCCAAACCATTCTATGACTCTATGATTACATTATGTATTGTCATTTTAAGTAGATTGCTGCTTTCCCTTCAAATGGAAATTTTTAGTTTGAATTCTGGAAGTTTCTGTCTGGCATATCTCTAATTTTTCCTACTTTGGTAATCCTGAATTGATTTCTGTCTTCCAGCTAAGAGGAATCAGGTGGGACTCTCATCAGCATTTGCCTATGTTATGATAAGTTTGTAGAGGAAGGAGATAGATTAAATATTGTCAGTCCTTTCCTTTCTTTAGTGCTGTTTCCTAGCTTGGACTGCAATTCCAAGTGTTTGTGAGTGTGGCATTCACCTGTTTGTTTTGGGAACCTGGTGTTCGGGAGTTGAGGGGAAGCAGTCGTTTTGTTATCCATTTCCTTCTACAGATATTTCTCAACAGGAGTTTCTAGAATTAACTCTGCAGCTGCTTTGGGATTTCTGCACAAACAGGGACATGTGCAGGAATAGTATCCAGCATGTGTGGGGCTGGCTAAAAAGAAGTAGAGAACAGTGTCCTCTTTAGACATTACAGAGTAAGAAATTACTCCATTTTTCTTTTAGAGACGTAAACCACATGTGCATAATCAAATCAATATGCGATCTTCACCAGCAGTGACATCCGAGAGAGTGAGGTTCTGTGAGTTTTCTAAGGCATAGGCAAGCAAAAAGCGATTTTTTCTTTTATTTTACTGCTACACTCTGATCCTGTAAACTCTATATTTTCATGCCTGCTTCTTCATTAGATGATAAACACAGAAGAACCAGAGTAGTTTCCACTTGGTCTGAATTTGGTGTGGACTTAAGCCGAAGATACTTCCAATCGTACATTGTTAAAAGCATACTTTCTGAGCTGTTAATTAATATATTTTTTTGAGACTGAGAGACTTTCAAATAAATGCTTTGAGAATTTCTGGCTTTTGCCTGTTACCTTGGCAATGAGATTTTAAAAAATGTAAGTTGTGGTAGCATCCTGTTGATCTGTATCTCACTCTTTTGCTTGTGCACTGCAGAGTGATATACTGTATTAGTCCTATTTCATGATACCATACCATATAAGTATTCAGAAAAGTAAAGTATTTAACATTTCAGTGAAGCAAGCAGCAACATCTCAGAAAAGAGGAGGAAAACTCCAGTTGATGGTGTTGGCGCATGGAGTACTCTCCCATTTCCTGATACGATACCAGGCTTCATTCTTTATTTGGCCAACGATACACACTGAGTTATTTTTAATTCCTGTGGACTGTAGCACCCTTATCAATTAAATGGAGATATTTTGATTTAAATAAAGCATATTGAGATCTGTTGACCGAAATAAGAGCTATTTGCAATAGTGAATAGCAATAGAAATGCAATAGCAAAGACTATTTGAATAGTCCATTAATCCATCCATCCTTGTCTACTTCCTTCCTTCTTTCTGTCCTCTCTTTTTGATTTCTCAGTATGTTAAATGATCAATAATTATCTTGTAGTATATAGTCTATCTGAGTCTTTGGCTTGCCTTTGAGCACCTTGATAAATCTTGAAAGGAGTAATTTAAACTCTTTACAGCTGCTGAAATTTTTAATAAGATTACTTGATCTGATAATATACTTCTCTTTCCCATTAGAATATATATTTCAGGTAAATTTAATTGCCTCTTTAAGATAGGTGCATCCTGAGAAATTATCTTAAAATAATTTGGATTTATTTTGCAATGCCATTAAGTCAAAGGATATTTTTTAAGCCTTAGGCATAGCGTGTGGCAACACAACCTACAGGCTTTGATAGCATTTTTTTGATGTAGGTAATTTTGAACCTCATGGGCTGATTCTGATGGCAGAAGATTGTGGTTAAAGTGGGAAATTTTTATTGCTGTTTAAGTTGAAGACATGAAAAAGATGCTGAACGCAAAATGTATTTTCAATGCAGCAATAATGATAAAATAGAAAAGCAATAAAAGAAAGAAAAATTTCCTGGATCACTTTCCCACCTTCCTATCTGTGTGAAGTGAAGACTTGCCAGACTTCCAGCATTCTGTGGGCTACACAGAGCTGAGCAGTGTTTCTCGCCCTTGTTGGTAACCGCATAGTGTATGGTGCATGTTTTTTGCAGGACAGGATGCTGTCTCAGCTACTGAAGAATAAAAAAGCCTTCCAGGTTAATACAGCCAGTCAGACTAAATGCCTGATAAGTTCATGCCACGCGAAGCCCATGGAAACTCCAGCCTTGGAGACATTCAAGACCTGACTGACCATGGTCCTGGGCAGCCTGCTTTAGCTGACTTTCCTTGAGTGGAGTGGGGTTGGACTAGAGACCTTGAGGGGTCCTTCTGAAGCTCAAAAATACCATGATTCTTTGAAATTAAATTCAGCAGAAAAATTAAATCCAAACCAAGGCCTGCCTCTCTGTGTTAGATTTCATAGGTCTCTGTCATCTTAAAAGATGAATTAATCATGAAATTGTGAAAATAATTTCCTGGATTTTTATTTTGATTCAGTTTGAGTTTTTATATCATCAGGATAACAATATTCAAGATGTTATAGTTATGTGTAGATGTTTTGACATCCACATAATTGTAATGCTTGGGTATCATGTATAATAAATGCTTTCTTTTTTGGGAACTTCCAATAGTATCTCTTACAACTATGTTAAGTAATATTATACTTTAAATTCACATAATGCATAATCATTTTACTTAATGAGCTTCACACTTAGCCAGAGGTTCATAAACTACTTTGCTGTTGTCTGGATGTCGCATTCAACAATAGCAAAAATGACAGATACCAGCAGCAGCAGTGGTGTTGACAGCAATACTGTTGGCATGGGAAGTGATCATCTCTGTGTCGGGCTGCTTGCCAGTCTGAAGTCATTAATGGTACTTGTACTCAAGAGCAGATACTCTAATGGCCTTTTGTTAGGGTCTGCATTATGGTAAGTCCAATTGCTGTAATTCCAGGCCTCCTACCAGAACTCCTGACTGGCAGAACTTGGAACACAGTACAAAGATAAGTTTTGGCTTCAAATGTTAATTTCTTTTTAAGAGAAATGCTTTAATAATGCAAGACATTTTTACTTTCATTATTACTGTTATATTTTTTTGTTAGATGAACCAGGCATATTTTAGGGGGTCTTAACTGTCTCTTGGAGCTTTCATCTTTTTGAAGTTACGGCGAATAAAGCACTTGCCACTTCTGCAACCGCATGTATAGATACATGCCTGTTTCTGCTTCTCATGTAACATGACAGGCAATGCAAGGAAAACTTGGTGTTTGAGAACCCTTAACTCTGCAGGTGGTTTGGAGTGGAATTCTCATCTACCCTTCTTTGTCATAGGAATTTTTTACTACTCAATACTGTGAAAAGCTACTTTGAGAAGACATGTATACTGAGAAATATGTCTGTAATAATTTTTACCTTTAACTGTTGAGAGACTGTAGGTGACTGGTTCCTTCTTTTTAAGCTATTTCAGAAGAACTTAAACACGATTCCTCCTCCAAACCACAAGGCTTTAAGAATCACATAATTGTTTAGGTTAGGAAAGGCCTTTAAGGTCATTGAGTCCAACTATAAACCTAACACTGCCAAGTCCACCACTAAATCATGACCCCAAGTGCCACATCTACACTTCTTTTAAATGCCTCCGGGGTGGTGACTCCACCATTCCCTGGGCTGCCTGTTTCAGTACTTGACAACTCTTCCATTGAAGTAATATTTCCTAATATCCAGAGTCTTCTCAATGGTGCCCAGGGACAGGACAAGGGAAAATGGCCATGAACTGGAACAGAGGAAGTTCCACCTTAACATGAGCAAAAACTTCTTCACTGTGAGTGTGGCGGAGCACTGGAACAGGTTGCCCAGGGAGATTGTGGAGTCTCCTTCTCTGGAGATATTGAAAACCTGCCTGCACACATTCCTGTGCAACCTGCTCTGGGTGAACCTTCTTTATCAGCGGGGGTTGGACTAGATGATCTCTAGAGGTCCATTCCAAACCCTACCACTCTGTGATTGTATTTCCCGTGGACATCCTGTAGATTGAAGTTCCCCATGAGGCCAAGGGCTAGCAATTATGAGGCTTCTCCCAGCGCCATATAGAAAAATTCATGTGTCTCTTCACCCTGGTGGAATGGTCTGTATCATATACTCCCACCATATGATCTCTCTTGTTGGCTTTCCCCCTGATTCTTACCTGTAAACATTCGTCTCTATTGCCAGCATCATTAAGCACAAGATAATCCAAACACTCCCTAGCATACAGGACTGCCTTTCCCTGGACATCCCTTCCTTCCTTGTCTATCCTTTCTGAAGAGGTTGTAGCCATCCATTGCAGCAATCCTGTTGTCATCCTATCATGTTTTCGTGAGAGCAACTATATCACAGTTTTCCTGCTGTACAAGGCTCCCAGCTTCTCCCGTTTCTTGCCCATGCTGCTTGCATTGGTGTAGAGGTGTTTCAGCTAGGGTGTCAGACATGTCACTGGAAACCCTGTCGAGTGAAACTCCTGCTTATTGGCATTGATAGCTCATGTGGCTCTTTCACTTGCTTCTTTATGTCTCATCTCTAGAGCTATTGGAAATTATTCCTTAGAAGTGCAGAAGCCTCCACCAGTTGACTCAACCAGTTCAAGTTCCATGCTTCTTTCTTCAAGCGGAATAAAGCAGGTGAAAGCAGAAAACTCCTAGCAGCTAAATTTATGTTTTAATAGAGCACACTCAGGTAATCTAAACCAAATAGCTGTTTAATTAGGGGAAACTCTGGTCTGCTAGGTGAATCTCACTATTTGAGCCTCTTGAAAAGAAGATACTGATCCAGCTTCCGAGTTTTCCCGAGTCATGCAAAATCCATCCAGTTTCCTCTATTCTCCGGAGCAGTGTGTAAGTGGTTTGCCTTGAAAATCTGCCTTGCAGCTGTTCAAATTTAGGAGTCTTCAGTGTCCTCCCTTTCTGCTGGTCCATGGCAGAAGTTGCAGGTGCCATGGAGCTCTGAGAAGCAAAACAGCCTTTCCTCCAGCCCCAGGGCATTGCAGTGGGGTGGCCTTCCTTCTGTTCTTCACTTGCATCCTTTCTAGGTTAAACATATATAATAAGGTAGGTACACAGTAAACTGAAAACAAACTAAATAATTCTACCATCTGCTATGAGCCATCAAAACAGAAGTAGGATAAAATGAGAATTTATAATAGCTTTAAAAATACAGTGCAGTTTGGAGAGAAAGCAGGTGAATGTTTATATAATGCAGCTTGCCATGAAAAAACTGAAAGTTATACATTTTTGATGTGTTAATGATTTTAAAGCTTCTTAAATGTGATTGGTGAAATTTACCCTGATAATTTCAAAAAGTCACTGTCATCATAGAACAAGGTAATACTTTGTAGGTGCATTTCTTCCAGAATAGACAGACAAATACAACTTATGTAATTTTCAGCATATAGTTATTACTGCTTTCTTTTCTTTCATAAATTAGTGGTTTTAATTAATCTTTTTCCTTATGGTTGAGTTGCTTCTCTTTTGACTGACTTCACCTTCTGTAGAAGCCATGCTGTCCAGTGGTGCAGAAAAGCATGTCTGTGATAAGGAGCTTGATGAATCATGAACAGGCATAATTTATACAGAGGGCTGTTCTTGTATTATACGGTATATGCAGATGAAATGGCTGTGGGACAAGGATTTCTGTAATAGGACTTAGTACAGTCACCTCTGAGATGAGGATCAAGCATGTGATCTGCAGTGGTGGGAGAATATACCTCTTAGGTTTTTGGTCAAAGGTTTACTTACAATAGGTTTGTTTATCTTTTAGAAGATTGCAAGGAGACTAAAGATATTTATGCAAAATGTAGTAACCAAAGCACTGGCTATTCCCCAGCTCATCTGCAGTTGATTTTCTTTTACAGGACAATGCTTTTTCCTTTTCTTTGCTACCTCCCCCCCACCGTGGAAATTATATTACAGAACTCTGAAAATCTTTGAATTGCTTCTAAACAAACCACAAATTTTAGTGAAGGACAACTTCTAGAAAGTTTCCTGAGTTACAGCATTCAAATAAATAGTATGTATCTAGAGAGAATGACAAATGTTCTTCACAACACAAGAGTTTTCTGTGGGCTTTGCATTTCAAGCATGAGATTTTTCTGGAATTTGGGCCATGCTTTCACAGTAGGCAAGAACAGGATGAAGAGAATTCCTGTTCTTAAGGCACTGCATTAATACAAATTAATGTGGAAATTGGTTCCTTTGTATTATAGCATAATTTCAAAATCAGTAGCTTATGGAAAGTCCTTACTAAATCATGTCTATCTAGCTGAATAGATTTAATTGTGCTTTGCTGAGAAGGATGTAGCACTCTCTGAGGATTTCTTTCTTATCAATAACATTTGTATTTAGAAATATATATGTGCAAAAAAATTTTAAGTAATATCCCAAGCCGCTAACCTGAAATTAAGAATATGAATCTAGAAAAAATATTCATACAGTACATGAGATGAGCCATTTATTTCATTGTGATAATGAAGCACATCTTTTTAATGAATTAAAAACCATTTTGAGCAAAACAGGTGGTGCTGAAGTTGTGACTGCATCAAGAGGCATCATACTTGCAAATGTGAGCAGTGCTGATAAGTAATGCAATGTGCTCTTGGTGACAGTTGTTGACCCAGTCTGCTCAGTGCTGTTCAAGTCATGCATTAGATGGCACGTATCTCTTACAAAGCGTCAGCTGTTTTTTGCTTGTAAACTGTCCAGTAATAAAGAATTAAGACCTCAGTTGGAAAAGCCTAGACGCCCTTTCTCATGGTTTTCAAGAAAGGCCTTTTGAGTCCATCCAAACTGAAGGAATTTCTTTCTTGTTCTGGAGGGAAGTGGTTTGTCGTGCATAGGTGGTTACAGATGCCAAAGCCGGCGTTCAGCTCTACCCATTTCAGAAATCAGCTTGGAAGGATGAACACAAAGTTTATGTACTTGGGGACATCTGTCAGCAGCACAGTGTTTTAGCTGTGCGTAGCCCTCCTCTGTTTTTTGTTATGTATAGAGAGAGAGAGGAGAGTTCAGTCTTTTGAGCTGTTTTATATAGAAAATGCCAACCCATTTTGCAGTTACATTGTAAACTACAGTACAGAAAACTGAATGTCAGTGTTAATCAGTGTTGCCTGTCAGCCTCAGTAGTCCTGTACTGTCAATTTTCTAGTAAACAGGCCTCAATGTGAATGATATTTAGATTATTTTGGGATAACTTATTCAGCAAACCTAGTCAGCAGTTAGCTTTATGGTATTTTTCAGAAGTCTCTCTCAAGTACTTACTGTTGCATGCGTTCAGTGCTGCCTTTTAGGACACCAGAATGAATTTTATACTGTGATATGCGTTTAGCCACATATGTAGTTGCTGCATGCAACTTCAATGTGTGCACATGCTCCATGAATTCTTCAGAGCTGATAGTAGATACTCAATTCTCATTTTCTTCCTAGGTGCTTCTGATTTTCCTCAGCCAAAGATCCTGTTGGGAACTGTAGTGTTGAAATGACTTAAAAACAAAATTACAATCTCCAAATATACATGTTTCTTAGAATTGGACATGCATAAGTCAAACCTCAATGATTCTACATGCAAACCAGACTTATTACACATACTGTTGAAGCTATTTAGAATCATGGAATCATAGAATCATTAGGTTTGAAAAGACCAACTGTACCTGTCCACTACTAACTCGTATCCCTAAGCACTTAATCCACCCATCTTTTAAACAGTCCAACTCTGAACTGTGGGGAAAACCACTTGTGACCAGCCTCCAGCTGGATTTAACTCCATTTACCACAACTCTTTTGCCCCAGCCATCCAGCCAGTTCTTCAAGCAGTAGTGGGTACACCTGTACAGGCCAGTTTTTCAAGCAGAGTATATGTTCAAGAGATAGAAAAGTAACAGTGAATGATATGGAATTATTGGAGATTTTATCTCCAGAAGCATTTACAATGTCTCTTTGTCAAAATCGAAACTTTAAAGCTGACTTTCTTTCCTCCCACACATTCCTAAGTCTTTTACCTGTTCTTGCTAGAATTGTATTTTCTCTGTCCTGGGTTTCTTGCAGTTGCTGGCGCAGCTACCCCTTCTCTGGACATAAACTGCAACTTTTCTTTGGTGGCAATTTTTTCTCTTCTTATGAAATCAGACTTGCTTGGCTTTCAGGTTTTGTCTGGAGTTGCAAGATTTTATTTATTTATTAACATGCTTTTTTATTATAAACAGCTAAACAAAGTTACTGTTATTAACTGGAAGGGCAAGTTGTGACTCTCTCCTGCCCTTCTTGCTTTTTGCCTTCCTGGTCTTGACTTTTTTCCCACTCTGTGATTGGAGGCCTTGATGGATTGAGGGAAGGTATCTTGGGGGTGATGGAGAGCAGAGCAAAGAAAGTAATACCAGGACACAGTGACTTGAAAGACAAATGCACTTAGAGGAAGGAGAAATTAAATTAGTGGAACACATTAGCAGAATACACAAAAGACTAGTCAGTAGATTTAGGGGAGATGTAGCAAGGTAGAGCTGTGGGATGTTTGTATTTGCATGACATGGGTGTATGTAATTTTATACAGATTTTCTCTCAGACTTTGCAGACTTTGCAATGCTTTTCTAAGAGTAGGTGTATCCTGCAGCTCTACTAAGAATAGGCAGGAAATCTTAAAATCGTGATTTTAAAAAAAAACAGGTGGGAAGGAAAGTGGAAAAATTAAGTAGAAAGTAGAAAAGCGTATCAGAAGTGATAGAGAAGAAATAGCACTACCAAGAATCAAAAGGATAAGTAATGGAGGAAGAAGATGGCAGCAGTTGTATGAAATGTGAGAAAGAACTAGAGACATGCATCTGCCATCTCCATCTATGAGGGAATCATGTTGAAAACTGCACAACTATGTGCCAACTATGTGATCGGTGTTCCTTCATGGAGACACTTTAAAAAAAATTGTCACTTCAAACATTTTAGAAATTGTTATGGGAGACTGCTATGTTTTGAAAAAAAAAAAAAAGAATTAAAAAAATAGTGGCAAATTGTCCTGATTTATCTCAGTTGACCAAGATCGGGCAGCTTGGAATGTGTAATCTATGTGTACTTGATACCTGCAAAAATGATACAGTCATTCAGAACAAGTTCTTTTTTAGACATTTATTTGCACTACAGTGTTCCCTTCCAACTGGGTGCTGGAATATGCTGATTTACCCTGGGGAGAGACTCCCCTTTGGAGGTCAGAAAATTGGCCATTTATCCTTAAAAAAAATACATTAAGTCTGTAAGCCTGTCTCTGTTTACAGGTTTCTTTTTGTAACATTCTTGATAGCAAGAAGCTGACGTTTAACCCTTTACTACATGAAGTGACCTGGATAATGAGTAATGTTTTTGCAGAAAAATTGCATTAAAGTCCAGTGCACTTCTTAAAAAATACTCTAAAATACTGTTAAAAACCTGTTAAATACTTAAAGTAATTGATCATGCATATGCCAATCAATGCAAGAACTGTGTATTGATGTTAAGTTGAAACGAGATTTTTTTATTTTTCTTGCTTTTAGATGTGACAAATTGACAAACTCATTACCAAGAATGTTCTGACATAGTATTTTTCTAGGTTCCACAGGGGTTTGTTAGTAAGCTGATGTAGATCCCTGTTAACAGGAATGCATTTAAGACCTTAAAGAGATTTTTAGTGTCTTAAAACAACTATGTAAGTGTAGTGTGATCTCATGTAAGTATTTGCATCAGCTTGTATTTTCTTGTCACCAATTTATCTCATCATCATGTATTTCCTCATCATCTATAGAGTTGATGAACTGTGTGACTGTCCTGATTTTGGCTGACTGTCCTTGATTTTGGCTGGGATAGTGTTAATTGTCTTCCTAGTAGGTGGTATAGTGCTGTGTTTTGGATTTAGTCATACTAAAATGTATGTATGTATGTTGAGTAATGTTGATAATGCACTGATGTGTTTAGTTGCTAAGTAGTGACTGTACTAAGCCAAGGATTTTTCAACTTCTGACACTCTGCTGGTGAGCATGTGCACAAGAAACAGGGAGGGAGCATAGCCAGGCCAGTATTCCCAAACCAGCCAAAGGGATATCCCATACCACATGACATCATGCTCAACATATAAACTGGGGGAGTTGGTTGGGAATAGCGATCGCTGCTTGGCAATGGGCTGGGCATCGATCAACAGATGATGAGCAACTGCAGTGGGCATAATTTGTTTTATATATTATGTTAGTATCATTCTTATTATCCTTCTCTTTTCCTTTGCAGTCCTATTAAACTGTCTTTATCTCAGCCCCCGTGTTTTAATTTTTCCCCCATTCCCCTCCCTGTCCCACTGGGGAGATTGGGGTGAGTGAGTGGCTGCGCGGTGCTAAGTTGCCAGCTGTGATTAAACTACAGCAGTGGCCTAAAGAGTGCTAAATTCTACTGTGCCAAATTGAGAAAAATGAAAAATGAGTGGAACACTTCACCTTTAGCCAGTATTATTGCTAAAAATACTTTGATGTCTTTTGAGAGAAGATGATCGAGAAAAGCTGGACCTAAGTGGTGTAATATATATTTCCGCTAGTATCACTTTTATTTTTGGAAAATCCACAGGTCTCACAGAACTCATTTTACATGGGAAGAATACATAAATTAGTTCCCTACTTCTTGTCACTGCTTCTTTCTCATTTTTTTCATTGTTTCCCATCCTTTTTTTAAAATTAGACTTTTAAGAAGTCTTTAAAAAGCAGCCACTGTGGGACATGTTCATTATATCTGCTCTTCTTCTTGCTCGTTGAGCCTTAAGTTAGGTGATTGAAGTTGGGACAGCAGTTGCGAGCAATTGAATTGATGACTTGGAAGGATAGCTAGCAGGTGAATTCAGCAGGGTGTCCTTTTTACTATGTAGTTCCTTGATTACTGAGAAAACAGTGCATCACATTTCTGCAGACATTCTTTCCTTGATCCAGGAAGTAACATGATCCCCATCTCAAGCCCATCAACAAGTAATGAATCTAGACCTGCAAGTGCATGGGGAGTGGAAGTGGGTGGATGGTGCTGTGCTCATCAGGAATCTGTTTTACAAGCTAGGAAGGTGATGCAAAGAGGTGATATTGGTAGTTTGACTATGTCTATGCCGTTGACTATTCAGTCGTAAGAAAATTATCAATTATACAATACTTGGAAAATAAAATTAAAAAGAAGCTGTTGCCTTCCAGCCTCCTTTTTGACCCATCATCCCACATAAATAATTCTGGATAGAATTAATAATGTAGATGTTTGGTGTTTGAAAGAAGGACATGCATGCTGTGAAATAAAAAAATCTTAAGGCAATTTTTTCAAAATAAGATGTTCACATAAGGGAATTTTTGGTTCTTTTCAGACAAAATAGGAGTTACTTGTGTTTTATAAACAATAAAAGGTTCAGTTTGCCAGAAATACTGTTAGGTAGGTAGGCATAGTAATCTGTGTATAGAATGAGATATACTTTTGGTTTCTAAGTTTTACCATTATTAGTAAATGTGCCTTCACATCTTTCCAGTATGGTTTGTGTAGTGTTATAACATAAAACTCTAGGCATTTCTGTTTATGTGTTTTTGCTCTGTGCATACTTTTGTGGATCCAATTTTGTTTACACACGTAATGAAATTAAGAAGCGTCATGTCTATGCAAGTAGCATCAGTGCTGTGATGAAGTGCTCTTAAAATAAGTATGCACAAGTAGAGGTGTCTGGAGATATAAAATATTCAGGGGGTTGAATTAATGAGAAAAGATGGTTTGATGTTTTGAAAGTTTCTTTTTAAAATATTAATCAATTACGGTTTAATATAAAGCTGTTTGATTAGCTGGTGGCAGCAGTGTTATCGCTGCGAGGATAAGGGGTATGAAATGTGAGCTGGTGGTAAGACCTCAGGGCAGCTTAGCCCTGGGCTGGGGCGTGGACCCTGCTGTCTCCTTGAGGTGGAGAGTCAGTCAGAGGCATAAGGAGGACATCTCCTCTGCTGCAGCCCCAGGAGCTCTCCTGGGACTGGAGCGCAGGCAGCCCTGATGTGGTTGGTGCTGAGTTTTCTCTGAGCTGTCTGCAAGGAGATGTTGTCCCGCTTTCCTAAAGCTAGTGAAGCTGCTGGCTCCTCCTTCACCGTGACTTCAAAATACACTGTGTGTGCAAGGAGACAGTTGTGTGTGTTGTGATTTACAGGTAGCTTATACTAGGCAAATTTTTTAAAAATAAATTTTGGAGGAAGTAAAAATCATTAAATAGAAAAATTAACTGTCATGTAAGACATTCTGGCGTTCACTTCAAGATGGTTTTTAAGCTTGATGTGACAACCTGTCTCTCCCAAGTTCATTGTATAATACTTCCTTAGCTGAAAAACAGTCTCCATGTGTTTCTTTGTCTGTGTGTATGTATATATAGCTAGTTAATGGGCTGTATAAATAAGGATTGTACTTCTTGTCTAAATGATCCATCTTGCTGATACTGCTGTGAGGCGTATCCGTTGTCATCAGAGCTAAGCTCTGGAAACTGGCTGCTCATTTTAGTGAATTCTCAGCTGCTGCTTTTTTTTATATATTTTGACTTTTATCCTCGTGACAGAACTCAAATCACACTTACTGTTTCAGTCAAAAAAATCACAAAGTCACTGTTAATGTGGTTTTCTCTCACATGTATCTGAAAATGGTTTCCCTTTTCTTTGGTTTCTGTGTTTAAGACCAGTCCTGGATAACAGTTTAAATATAAGACTAAAGATAACAGAGCTCTGCATTAGCAGTGTCACTTAAAGCTTCTCTGAAGTTCTGATCTTTCTAGGATGTATATAAAAAATTAAAGTGTGCATTTTCTGGATAAGGTTTTTGAACCTAAAAGGGGCTTGTTTCTTTAGTTTTAATTTCCTCCACAGGAGCTGCCTTTTATTGATGCTATTTAGCAGAGGCCCCATTTACAGCAGAGTGCTGAGAAGTTGTTTGATAGAGAACATTGGAAATCAGAACATTTCCAAGTTGTGAAACATCCTGTTAAGTTTATTTTCTAATTAAATGTGTAAAGATTTCTGTATACATACCTATATTGGTATGAAGTTTACATCACAAGACTTCAGTCTTTCAGCTTTTCATTACGACTGTGCACAGGACAGCGTGCAGAGACTGTTCAAAGTTAGCAGGATGGTTTTGATCAACCACCAGTTCAGAACAGTATTTTTTTTGGCACTGGCTTTTATATAACATGGTAGTATCAGTGAATAATCTGAAGAAATATCTTCAGGGTACATCTGGTATGTACTTTATTCATTTGGGTGGCAGCTGCTTAGCCTAGTGAAAGAACACAGACTTTAAGCCTTATATTTGTTATCTCTAACACATATTATAGTATTTCTGTGTTAGCTTGGATTGTTTACTACTGCTGTTCCAGACACTGCCCAGATGCTTCTTCAGCCTTTTTCACCGTGGGTGACCAAATCAGATGTTTTCAGAAGTCCCAATTTAAAGTCTCTTGGCTCTTTGGTCAATCTGTACCTGTCTGGTGTTTCTTTTTAGTTGAACATCTGCTGAGAGTGCAGGGTACTCCGTTTGTGTTTTCCCAAAACAAGTCAGGAAAAAGCTTTCCTTGAAATCCTTCCATTCTGTAGGCAAGAGGAAATGCCATTCTGAAAAAACAAGATGCCCCTTAGATGTGTCTTGGCAATGGATTATGAGTCAACCAAGTCTTAGTGCAGTAGAAACTGTTGTGGTGACTGAAACCCAGTGCAGTGATGGTGACTGATGCTCAGGCAAGGAGGTCTAGAAGAGGAAGCAGGAGAACTGCCCCCCAGCCCTATTTCTCTAGGCAGAAGACAGCTCCGCGGTTTCTGCCTCTTCTTTTCAATGTACATAATTATAGAGTTGATTGAAAATGTAAAAATTAGGTAGTATAATTTATAATAATTTTTGTTAAGTGTTTTTACAATAGCGCATAAATGAAAAAAGATGCCTTGTATAGTAATCACATTCATGTTACCTGAGTTGTGTTTTGGTTCATTTAGGCAAAAACATGAATATCTGCTGAAAAGAGAAGTAAATGGAAAACTTAGCACAAAACAAGAATGTTGATTGTTTCTTGATTATTAATTTTTAAGATTCTGTCTGTAGTTCTAATTCAGGAAAGAGATGTGGGGAAAAATGGGATGTAGGGAAATGACAAATTTTAGTGAGATCTAAAGGAAATGGACTTTGGGGAGCAATCTCATGGTTATTCTGAGCTTTTTGACAATTTTTGATTTCTTAAAATAATAAAAAATACACCCTATGTTTTAGAGAGCATAATGCTTTTAGTTGTTCTGCTAAAAATGTTTCATAGTTTGGGAAAGAGAGAAGTCTACTTCAGGTATTGTGTTTCTTTGGCACATTTCCTAGCTGCTAAATGCTTCCTCTCGGGGTACAACTTTCAAAGATCAGCAAAGGAAGTACTAATAAGCCAAGAGACTGTTGCTTCCAGTTTAATGTAATTCCCTTTGTAGTGAAGAAATGTAGAGCAGAAGCAGAAAACTGCAGCCAATTCCCCATAGGATGGAGAGAATGCCTATGTCCTAGGTGCAGTAAAATGGAAAAAAATTATGGCAGAGAATGGAATTAACTGATTATTTGATAAAAGTACTGTATCTTACTGAAATTCCATTATGTGAAAGTGCACAGGAACTTGATCACAGTGAAGAGACCAGGCATGGGGCATTTTCCCTGAATATGAGAATAATGTTCACTACAACAAGAGAACTCAGCACACACAGTTGTGAATTAACTGCATCTGAGCCACTGGAAGATGGCTTTCTGCTATGCAGTAACAGAAAATGTCTTTAAAGATAGCTTAACCAACTTCACAGGGACAGCTTTGGCATTGGGGAAAACAACAAATGTTATTTAGCAAGCTGAAAGGGATCTTGTTTAGAAGAAGAGAGTCCTTTTCTTTGCTTCAAGTGGGCTTTGCAAATACTGGTAGATCACATGTTGATCTATATGCTTGTTTTATCAATAGTATTTTAAAGACTCTAGTGGTCAGATACAATCTGTGCAACATAAGGTCTTCATCTGAAATTTTCTTAGATATAGAATGTATTTTAGAAAGCATTCCTACAAATCGTGATAGAGATTCATCTAAGGTTGTGGAGGAAGCTTGCAGATCTAACAAAACTGCATTTTATCATCTTTGAAAGGTAATGGCAATCAGGAGAGATTCCTGATGACTTGAAAAATACAAATGTTGCACCCATCTCGAAGAAGACCAACACCTACATAATTTTTGGTTTCTCCAGGTTACCTACGAAGATTATGGAGCAAATTCTTCTGGAATACATTTCTGAGCATGTGAAAAGCAAGAAGGTGATAAAGAACATTTATCAATGACAAATAGTGCCTGACTAACCTAATTGCCTTCTACAAATGACCGGCTCTGTACACAAGAGAAGTGCAGTGTATGTTGCTTGAAATGGACTTAAGCAAGTTCTTCAAAATATTCTTCCATAATATCCTGATAGACAAATTGGGGATTGAAAGGTGGATGATAAGGTTAGTGGGAAGCTGATTGGATGGCTACACTCCAAAGTTGGTGATTAGCATCCAAAATCCAATTGGCAACTAACTTCTAGTGGTGTCCGTCAGGAGGGGGACACACAATGCTGTTTGATGGGACTTCCGTCATTACTATGGACTTGCCTGGCAATCACTGGACTCTTGGCTGCTCTTGGCTACTATTAGCGTAACAGTTCTGCTCTCCACGTTTGGTATTCTGGGACAAACTGGCTTGTCAGTGAGGTTGCTGCCTCTGCGTGCCTGCTTATCTTGCTCAGTGGCTGGCTCCCCTTGCTTTGTAGAGGTACTCTTGCAGCTCCTGGGCAGCCGTGCATCCTTGAAAACCATGCTGCTCTGAGCAGGGTGTTGGACTAGCTGAAGCACAGAGATCTCTTCCGGCCTACGTGGTTTTGTTACTCTGTGAAATGTGTTCTGCCTGACCTGCTTCCAGTGGCGTGGACTCCCTTCCTGGCACTCAGAGAAAAGGAGCTGCAGCCAAGTAGGTATTCCCCTAATTTCAAATCCGTACACTGTGCACCATGCAACAGGTTCCATGTTGTTACTGGAAGTCCATAACAGAATGCTGTGAGAAACTGTGTCAAAGGCTTTACTGAAGTCCAGGAAGATACATCCACAGCCTTCCCCTCATCCAGTAGTCTAGTCACTTTATCACAGAAGACAATCAGGTTTGTTTAGCAAGACCTGCCTTTCATGAACCTGTGTTGACTGGGCCTGATCACCTGGTTCTCTTGCAAGTGCTTCTTGATAGCACTCAAGATCACCTGTTTTGTGACCTTCTATGGCACGGAGGTCAGACTGACAGGCCTGTAATTCCCTGGATCCTCCCTGCGACCCTTCTTGTAGATGGGCACAACAACAGCCAGTCTCCAGTCAATTGGAACTTCCCGGGTCAGCCGGGACTGCTGGAAGATGATAGAAAGGGGTTTTGCAAGCATGTCTGCCAGCTCCCTCAATAATCTTGAGTGGATCCCATCTGGACCCATAGACTTGTGAGTGTCGAATTGGCCATGCAAGTCTCTAACCACCTTCTCTTGGGTCAAGGGAGGTTTGTTCTGCTCCTCTGGCTCCTGGGGACGTACACACGGGGAACAACTTTCCTTACTATTAAAGACTGAGGCAAAGAAGGCATTAAGTACTTCAGCCTTGTCCTCATCCTTTGTCACAGTTGTTCCCTTTGCATCCGATCAGGACTGTATATTCTCCTTGGTCCTCCTTTTACTGTTAATGTATTTATACTTTAATTTACTTATTAACTTATTAATTGCAGAACAATTTATAATTTTTCTGCGTTTTGCTGTGTTACCTTAACTATGCTCCTGCTCAGCCCTGATTATAATCCTGATATGATCGAATTAAAAAACACTGTCTCTACTGCTTAATTTATTCTATAGCCATGCAACACTGAAGCTGGGGAGGTTTAGCAATTCAGGGGGATCCCTGCTACAGACTGCAACACCTACTCTGTGAATACTGGGGGGAGAATGTATATGAATAAATGAGATTGGTAATTATGGCTATTGTTAGTAAAATCTCAATATTAAAAAATATACTTGCCAGATAATTTGAATAAGTAGCTGTTGTGCATGTGTCAGTCTGCACGCAAATAGGCAGCTGTAGGTAGTTTCGGGGGAAGATGGTGATTTGTGCTGCCATTTTGGTATTCAAAACTGTTCTGAGTAAGGAATCGCTCCATTTGTACTACAATATCTAATTCCGATTCTGCTGCTAAAACCCAGTGTGACTTTAATGGTATTTAATCTACATTTGTCTCTTGCATGCTTATTTGTTTTCACCAGAGATTTGCTATTGACTGAATTCTTAAATGGTGTCCCTGCTGGCAGGATTGCTTCCTACCAGCTAGCATCTGTCTGCTGGATTGGGGGCTCTGGGTTCGTATCCTTGCTTTCACTGACACAAATAGGATGGCTTAGCACATCTTTCTTTTTTTGTCTCTCCTTCTTTATTTGTAGTTCTCCACCTCCGTAAATCCTTCTGTCTTTTCTCTTTCTTCTTTCCCTCTTAACTTCTCACGTAGTGAAGCTAACAGAGGAGGGTGTGTGGGATGTGGAGTAGAAAAAGGGGGCAGAAAGTGAAAAGGAGAGTGAGGGAGACAAAAGGGAGACTGTGAGAGGTGAGGAGGAGGTGGTAATGAAGGTGGAAAATAGAACAAAGAAGGAGTGGGAGCGGGTGAGGGGAGATTAAATAAGGAGGGCATGAGAAGGAGAGTGTCTCTGCTCCTAGACTTTCAACTGGAGGTATGGCAGTCATTTTTTCCCTCTTCACAGGAGGAAAAATTAGAGCACATGCTGATCCTGAACCCCTTTTGCCAGGCAGTTAATTTTCCCAAAGCTATCAATGCACCAACTTTATTTTATTCTTACCTGTAGATGTATGAATATTCTGCAGATATTAAAAGTGTCAAGTAAGTATGCCCACTGGTCAGCATGGGGAAGCATCTCCAGGGACTTCTACTTTTTATGTTGATGTGTGGGTCACTTTTTGGATATAAAGATCCAGTTTTGGCAAAATGAATCTAAGTATGTTTGTGTTGTAGTTGCCTAGCTATATATCTGCTCTTATTATGTGGGATTTAACTTCTGGAGACTTGCTAAATCATTGTCAGAAGCAAGTTTTGTGGGAAACACAGAATAGCCAGAAATATGACTTTTCTGCTGATCCACAGTCTTATGTAGTACACCTCTTCCTTCTCTTTGTGAGTGTCTCCCACGCTATCCCTTTCTCTGGCATGGAAAAGTTGAAGAAAGTTAGCATTTCTCCCTCTGACAAACTAGAGCTGCTGGGTGACTGTTCCTTTCTTTGTTCGAGTCTGTACCTTTTTGACCTTCTGGTTGGGAAGGCTAAGCACAGATAACTGTGGTTGTGCAAAAGGATAGAGATCACAGGCAATAACATGGGCAGTGGCTCTCCCTATCACTGCTGAGCCATCTTCTGTGCATTTTCCATTTCTTTGTTCTGTCCATTAATACAGACTATTGATTTCATTTGCTTAAAGTCAGGATTTCTTTGAATACGTGTACCAAATGGTTATTCACCCCATCCCTCCCGAAGCAACTTTATGGCACTGAGGATTGCAAATTAAAATGGAAAGTGTGCTTTGGTGCTTTGCTTTTCTGTAGTTGCAATCATGTCTGGGGAAATGTTGCAATGGAGAAATTCTGTGTTGAGGTAATTCTTGAAATAATGTTAGGATTAGAAATCCCCAAACTGTACTTTATTTACAAATATTTTAATGAGCTGCCATATTCAGTGCATTAATCTGTCAGCAGAAAGTGCATTAGATTACATTCTGATCCCCAGAGTGGAATTGAGGGACCATGTTAGAGGTGACGTGCTGTTTTCATGGTAGAAGGTATGGGTTTGTTCCCTTGTAGCTTTCTCAATATCAGCTCATGGTGGGAATGATGGTCTAAGAAGAATGAAAGAAAAGCTTAAATAAGACAGTAATTGTGATTTCTTCAGCATTCATAGAACTATCTTTACTTTTTACTGCTTTGGAAGATGCTGCTGCATAAGGGACTTGTGGGCAACCTCTAGTATTTTCCCTTCTTGAACACAAGAACAGAACTGGGGAACTGAGATTTCCTGGTGAGTTGTGCTTGGCTGAAGATTATATTTTCCTTTGTGAGAAGTGTCTATGAGAACATTTCTGTTGTTATTGTCACTTGGGTTGCTATAGTATCTAGGAGCTGTAGACCTGGGATGGCATCCTTATTGGAGCTCTATACAAATAATAGCACAGAAAAGACATGGTCTGAAAGTGTTCATAGTCTAAACAGACACACTGTGGCTCACAAGGAAAGAGTGAGTATTTTGGTTAGCATAATAGATGCTGATCTTGAAATTTGCACCACAACTGTTGTTAGATAATGTAATTACAAGTATTGTGGCACAATAGAATTTGAATAAAATGCATGTCCCTGATTCAGCCTGTTGTTATGTTTTCAAGGCAACCTGTCCTCATCTTCCTTCCTATAATAATACTCTTATCCTCTTTCTTGGAGACACTTGCTACCATAATTTTCTGTATTATAGGAAATCATAGGTTGTCAGCTACAGGTTCTCTCAGGGCATGGACTTTGTGAATGTGATAGCATCTTCTTGATTTCTGATCTTGTGTTTCTTATTAGTAACTTGTAATACTGCAGTCCTGTGGTGTGTTCAGAACTGGATTTCAGTTGCTTTAAAAATACTGTAGACTAGAGCTACACAGTATTGAATAGGTGAAAAAGTTCTCTGTGAATATTTACAATAAAGAGGAATAAGAAAAACATTGAGGAACTGTTTTGAAGTTACAATTTTAGGCAATAACATTAAGGAGAGCTAAATTAAGGAAGAATACAGTAGAAAACACTTCTAGAGAATGTGTGAAATCCAAATGTTGCTCTTTTAGTTGTTGGTAAATTTTAAGTTCCATATTAAAAGAGTTAGAAAATGTCTGTTTTGGAGAGGCAGATGATTTGCCTGATCCTATAGGTCTCATCCTGTAGGTTTCTATGATTCTGAGCAGTAAGGAAATGAGAAGTAACAAGACTTAAGAAAACAGCAAGCCCCCCTCCATAAGAGAAAAAGAATGCATACATAAGAAATGTATAGGCAGGAGGAATAGAAATGAAGTTTAGGGTGTTTAGATTCCTAAGGTCAGCTTTTACCAAGCAGATATCACTTCAACAAAATTTTAGACATCTGTTTCTGGAGTTCCACTTGTATCCATATATGTGATATATTCATCCAAATTCCTTAGTATAATGAAAGGAGAAGACAATTTCCAAAGATGATGCACACTCCCTGATACCTTCCTCTTTTAATTAACTGTGAAGGAAGGCAGGCATTTCTAAGTTTGTATGTTCTTATGCACTAGAAGAAATGAAATCCCATCATGCAGTCTATGGGCTCCAAGTAGAAAAAAGTAACACATTATCTGAAAAATGGAAAGAATATTAGTGACTTCATAGAATGACAGATGGAATTGCAGTCAATTGATTATTGCAGCACACGAAAAGAAAGGATGGCTAAATAGAAAACCCTGGAGTTGATGTCCACAGCTTAGTTTGATTTTGAGTTTAGATTTTTATACGTTTCTGGTAGTATGGTTATGAACTCTGTGCAGTGTGATATATGATTATCTAATGTATTTTGTGGTAATAGTGATACATAGTTGGGAGAAAAAAGTTGAAACTTCTTGAAGACTTTTACTAATGAAGTTATTAATACTTCATGTAATACTGGAAATAGGAAATACAACTTGTTTGAAAAACTGTCTTTTTCTTTTTTCCTTCCTTAACTTTCTAAGCTTTGACACCTTGCCAATTGTATAATTCTGGTACAATTTCCTGCAGGATTTACCTGCTTTGAAACTCCATCTAGCCAATCGCATGCAGCTTCTTTCCTCATCCTAGAAGAGTCTCTACATACATTTGTATTTGGGTCAGTCCTTTTTCCTTTGAAATTAGTAAAATGCTTTTACTGCAAACTAAGTTTTTGGGAATAAAACGTCACTCATCAACTGTCTTGTGTCCACCTCTTGCCCTCCTCCTCCAACCAGTACAACAGTCAGTCTTGTAGGTACTTCTTGTTCTTGTACCTACAAGACACAATTTGTGTTGTGTGATTCAGCAGTAAGATAAAAACCTGCTGTTCTTACCACCCTCCTTTTGATTGTGAACAGACCTGCCACCTCTTCACCTCCAGCTTTTAGTATGCTTAGTCGTATTGTTAAGAACAAATATGGTAGCTGTTTGCTAGGCCATGCATTGATCTAGTTGTGCCAGAGAAATAGTTAAGGGTGGTAGTGAGCTCATCCAGTCTCAAGTGCAATTCTTGATCATGGTGTTAGATTCTTTTTGAACATAAGGAAACGACTGTAATTTTAAATCCTCAGCATGTGTAGGACAGAAGATCTTGAAGAGCAAAATACTTGGGTTTTGTGGTTCAGGAATCAGTGAGATCCCTGTGTTGCTTCTCATCTGAATCAAGTATTTTGTTAGTTTTTACATCTTGCTTAACTGTTACTTTTCTGGTATACCAAAAAGCTTTTCTATTAATGGGGATGTACATGTAAGACCTCAAATGAAGGAACATAAGGCATTTATACCAAGAGTGTAATTGTCTGGTTCATACAAGTCTAGCCATAAATGATCAGAGTGGTTTTACTCATTTATAGCAGTAAGTGCTTGAAATATGTTAAAACTTGTCCTGAGAATCTGTAAAACTATTCTTCTGTACAGATGTTGCATGAAATTTTCACATACACCATCTTAAAAGACAGTGTAACCACATGGAATTTATAAAGTTGAAAGCGGAATAAATATTTTTATTTAATTAACTCAATGTATGAAACATACTAAACTGTTAGCTGATGAATTATATCAACATGGATAAAGAACACATTATTATTACAATTCACTATCAAAAGTTTTATTTCTTTCAATTTGAAGGATGGCATGATATATGATTGTTGTTAAAGCATAACCAGGAAGATCATATTTAGATTGAGTAGGGTTTTGTGGCTTATAAATGTGAGTTCAGGTTATTTCAGACAAAGCAGTACAAATTTGATAACAGAGACTGTTATTAGGTTACAGTTGCACAAGCGTTATTACTGTAGTTCTTCTTTTCTTAGGAGTAGAAAAGATTTTTTTAAAAGTGCTGACTCAATTTAAGCATCTAAACAACCTACCATGCTCTTCCTTTTCAGAAGAGAACCTCCCTAAAGGTGCTTCCATAATATTGTCCATCAGGGCTGGAAGTGGAGGCTTTTCTTTTCTCTGTTGCTATGCTTGCCTCTCAGTGTTCCTCAGTGTCCTACCCTCAGCAGTTTGTTTTTTTTTCCCCCAAGAAGAATGAGTGCAGGGAGGTTATGATAAACTGTCAGCATCTTGAGGTCTTCACTAGGAGAGTCTGTTGCTTGTGAGGGGGCTTCTTCCCCCTCTTTGTTGGAGGAAGCGTGCTACTGATGCTCTGTCATCCTAAGTGTGTTGGTCAGCATGGGTTAATTTCTGTATTTTTGTTTTAGCTCAGTCTCACTAACTTATTTTTTCATTGGTCCTCAATTACTCTGTTTTTTCCACCCTCTTTATTGCTGTTTTTACCTGAATCATGAGGTTGCCCTCCTGCAGTGACTGCTGATTGACTAATGTCACTCCTGTGCCCAGTCTGCAGCCTCTGATATCATCCCGTGTTTGCAGTCTTCCACATCACATAGCCAGCTTAATCCACACAGGGTAGCTACTTATTACTGCTATAAACTAAAGTTGACCAAAATAACCTTAAGTGATAGTTATCTTAACTGCTACACAATTGCTTTCAGAACTAAAATTAAATCAGCATAGGCTGGGCCAAGAAAACCCCAGTTCTATATAGAGTCATGGCTTATCTTTAATATAGTATAATATTTTTTCTGGCTTATAAAGTGAGTTTTAGTAAATTAACCTTTTAATCCTAGTATTTTCCAAATTGAGGATAGGAGTTCTGCTATTAACATGGAGACCTGAGCACTTTATCTGTGGCTTTGGGCCATGGAATCCACATTTCTTGAAAACATCAACTTTTCTTTTGTTCTCCACATCCTATCATTTAAATTCAACAGGAGAAGTTGAACAGTTTTATTGCCTAGACTCTTATTTTCATTTGCAGAACTGAAATAAGTTCATGTTGGATAGGGCTTCCCTTAGCATTTCTAAATAGGTTTCTAAGCTTGGTGTAGTAACACCAAAGAAGTTGCTTTTTTAGTGAAGTCCAGTTAAGGCCAATACTGAAACGAGTTCTGGAAATCTTTCACAGTTCCAGTGAGACAATTCTCCACGTATTATAAAAGCTTATATTTTATATTACAAACAAGCAGTCCACGACTGTTTCTTCTCCTTTATGCACTGTTATCTTGAGGCGATTAAACATATGGTGTGATTGAGCCAACTTTTGGAGCATCTCTTCTTCTAGCCCTACAAACTGTTCAGCCACCAGTGCATGCACTGAAATTCAAAGGAACCCAAGGAAGTACTAGTCAGAACTGGGATCAGAAGAGATGAGGACAGAGATCAGGTTGGATTAGACTCAGACCCTTCATTAGAGTTTCCTAAGTTGTGTCATTCTAATGAATAGGATACAAAATTGAGTCATGTATTTAAGTTTTAAATATTCTAAAGAAAGAACGAACAGATGTGGCCCTATTTCTGCTCTGCAAATGAAAATGAGAGTCCACGACATTGTGCTGCCCTTTTAAAATATTGTGCCATTAAGGAAGAAATGATACTTCTCAATTGTCTAGGAGCCAAACCTCCATTAGGTAAGACCACCAATGAAATGGTACCATCTGGTTCTTTTTAAGTCAACAGCAGATTTTCCATTGACTTTAGCTGAAAGATAGCTGGGCCCAAAAGTCTCGTTATTAGCAGAAGGTTAATGTGTTAGAGGCACCTCTTAAAGAAATTTTATTCTAGAGCATCTGGGTCTAATTTAAAAATCTGATGACCAACTGAATTAATATTCTTTTAATAATTTTTTCAGTTATAGTTACAGAATGAACAACTGTTAATTATCGCCAATAAAAAAAAAGGAAAGAAATGTAGAGCAAATAGGGAGTGATTCAGGCAATCAAAAGCAGATTTCTACTTTAGTATGAGGTATAACAATATAGATTCCTTTGACTGTAACTAGGACCAGTATTCAGTTGCTTGACTGTGGGCATCTCATGCATTTATTTGAGATGCTCTCTTGAACTTCTTATTCAGGAACGTCTGTGTGTATGAGACTCACAGTTTTAAGATGCAGAGTTAAGCTGGTATTATTTTGTTCATTTATACAGTTGCCAATGTCAGAAAAAACTGGTTTAGATGACTGTGTCTCTGAAGGATCTCATACATCATAGAATTTGCTACACTGTGACATTTAGAAACAGAAAATTTCTTACTTACTAATCCTTTTGACTTAATCATTTCAGTTAATGAATATGGAAGGAAGTAAACTAAGTGAAGCAATATTGGCTTGCCATAGTGGAAGCCTGCTAATGCATTTAATATTTTCCAAATAGAGAAGAAGAAAATTAAACAGTAGAGCAGTATATTTTCAAGATTTTGAAAGTACTAAAAATTAATATGGCAAAAGTTGTCTGACACTGTACTTAATTTTTTTTCTCTTTTCCTAGAGCAGCATTTCGTATTGTCATCTTCTATTCCCTTTTTGTTTTCAGCACCTGCAAAGACTTAAGATGGAAATTTTATCTTTTGTCTCTCAACTCTTGTCACTCCAAATGTCTCTTGTTGTGCGAATCCATCTTCATTCTCCTTACAAATAAAATGTAAATCATATGCTTGCCAGAGCTTAATACTTATCTAAGTGAAATCAGAATAAATGCCTAAAGGTTAAAATTGAGATTCACTTTCTGTTTGAGAAAAATCACAGAATGATACATTACTTTTTGGCTCTAAAAATGTATAGAAAAATGTCAGAATTGCAGCTCAAAGAAATATCCTTTTGCTGAATTAGGCCTTGTAGATGCCATTTGTGGTGGTCATTTCGGGTCACAGAGGTTGATGAGAATAATTGAACAGCACACACCCAGAGTTTTTTTTTCCTTTTTTTTTTTTATGATAACATGTGGCAATTTGTAGGAGTCCAGTGTTTGTGATTTAAGATGAAGGGTTGGAACCGGTGGAGAATGTCAGCAGAGGCAGGTCGAGCTCCTTGAGGCTTATGGAAAGTTTGCCAGTGATTCCAGTCACGATAGTGGAGTTGACAAGAGGACGATGGCCACGCTGCCTCGCTGCTGCTGAAGAGCATGCACAAGGGGAAGTGGGAGAGCTATTCATAGCGTTGGCAGCGATGACACCACAAGCAATAAACAAGAGTGTTCCACTTCAGTCAAGAATTCAAAAGCCTTTTCATGAACTTAATTAAGAAACTTTTCTGACAGCGGGGACATCCTAATTGTCTGTTGCATCCTCGAAGAAGGAAACCAAAGGAGCTCTGCTGAAATTCAGGATTTGCAAGCAATCAACCTTGCTACCTGCCAACATCTACAAGCTAAACATAGGAAGTGAGTGAAGAAAGGATTTCAGAACTGTTTCTATGGAATTTACCTTGACTAAAGACTTTGGGATTTAGCTAAGGGACATTAATGGAAGAAAAGAAGCATTCAATGCTCAGAAGCATTTTAGGGCAATTAATGTATTTTCTTGGGGTGGGGTGTGTGTGTGTGAAAGTAAGATAAGAGTTTTTAAAGTTGTACTATGATTTGCATTACGTAGAATTTTTGACAGGAGAGGTGGAGAATAGTTACACTACACTTGTTTCTTAAGGAGCTACAGCTGTCATTTTTTTTCATGACAAGAAGCTATTTTCTATGAATTTTCAATACTACAGATAATCAAGGAAAAAACATATCTGAATGGCCAAGAGAATGAATTATTTTCTTTTTTTTTTTCTCAAGAAATTGATTGCTACTTTTCATTGTCATTAATAAGTTATTTTTTGTACTTCTAAAAATTTCAAGCATGCTTGCTAAGAACTGCAGGAAAGATTTTAAGTAATTCATCGCAGACATTACAAAGAAGAAAATAGGGCAATATTTTTAGTATTTTTCAGAGATGAAAAGACTACTGTTATACTTTGAAATTTTCATTTGCCTACTTGCAACAGTATCCTATCAAGTTTCATATGGAGTATCTTTCAGGGAAGGTGATGTTTTAACTGGCTAATCTACTGAAGTATCATGGGAATGATACAACTCCAGCTGCCTTTACTAATCTGTCTTTGTTTCTCACAAACATAGATTCGAACTGCTTACAGCGATGAGCTATGAAGTACAGAGAGCTGGTAAGGGATACCAAAGAAATGAGGAAAGAATCCAGACCTGCAGGCAGTAAGAGGCTGTTCAGGAAATGTACTTAAAACAGTAGATACCCTAAGGAAGACACTGACTCATTTTCAGATGGACATTTTAGCACTGCTAGTATGTACAAAAGTTAAGAGCGTTAGCTAAATATTTCTGTTTGTTAAATTTGGGAAATGAAGAAAATAAATTCATGAGACTCCTAATGTAAAAAGGGGCACTCAGATGACCGAAGAGGCTGTTGGACCATTAAGCCTGTTGTTCATCTTTGGCATTTGTAGTACAGCCTTTGGAAAATGGGTAAAGGAAGGGCACAATTTTTACAGCATTATGTTTTTAAAGCTTGTTGAAAGGTCGTGAAACGTTCAGTTAAGAGCTAGAATAATGTTTCAGATGCTGGAGAAATGACTTTGCAGTGGGGGATTTAGAGATCTCAATCTGTTTAGTTTATCACACGGGAGATCAAGAGGTGACCTGATTATAAAATATAAACACTTTCATACACACACAGTATCCACCACTAAAAGCTTTTTAATCTAGTGGTGAAAGGCAGAATAAGCACTGAGGGATGGGAGTTGAAACAACTGTCCTTGGAAGCTGGGATGCATTTTTAATGGTGAGGGTGATTCACCTAGGAGGTACTGATTCTCTGAACAAGACTTGCTTCTTATCTTAAAGTTAATGCATTATACAGGTTCAGAGCCCATCAACACATTGTTACACATCTTCTGAATTTCAGGACTTGGATATCTCTTTTCTTTTGTTTTTTTTTTTTTTGTCTCTCTTTTCCTATCCCCTCTCCCACCCCACAGGAAAGGACAGAAGGGGACACTTTTAAAACCTTTTTTACCTTTTCCAGCCAAGGGGAATGAAATACCTAGAGAACAGGTAGGAGAGAGGTGGTATGGGTAGATCCAGGTATTCTGGAGCAAATAGAGACTTGGTCATTTGAAAAATCATCAGTGCTTTTTCTGTGGACACAGGTACATTGAAGCATCATATTTGTACCCAGAGCCTTCTGTGGCCACTGGACCAAATTTTCTGGAGGGCTGACCTTATTGAATGTGATGGCTTAGCAGCCTGTGGAATCTTGTGGCAGCCAAAAATGGGCAGGGAGCCTAAACTTCTGTCATTTAGTGGGCTGTTGTGAGAACCACTGTAGAACAGTGGAAAAAATACTAGCCAAGGAAAACCTTTGGAGAAACGTCTCCCTGCCAAATTTATGGGTATTTCAGAGTAGCAGGCAGAATCATAAAACAGGTTAGTCGACTTTGTGCAGTGTTTCCCAAAGGATGCTCGCTCCTTTTATTTAAGATATTATTGGTTTAAAACGAGCCCTAGGGGTTTCCTGTCAGCAATTAAATGGGAAATGGGTTGGCAGAAGCTTTCCTTCTCTTAAAATCATACCTATGACTAGTATGGTTCTTTAGGAGAGAATCCCATTGGGTCTGCTAGATGTGATTAACGAGCATGTGGCTTCTGAAGCATCAGTCTTGGTGTTCTTGTGCTGTGTTATATGACAATTTTCCAATATGTGTTATTACAGGGATAAAATTCATGTTTTGATATAAGTACTGAACTGTGTAGAATAGATATCTTTGTGGGAATGTCTTTTTGAAAGGGTTTGGGCATAAATAAAAATCTTGGGAATTAATCAGACTCTGAATAGCAAACAGGAAGAAAAGGAGAAGAAAACCTGAAACTGGATGTCATGGTTTTCCATAGACCTTGCTGTGGAGGTTTAGATCAAAGGAAAAATAATTTTTACTAATTTTAGCCTTGTATTTTCTATTCAACAGCTTCATCAGAAAAGAGAGTTTTGCAGAAAAATTCTTTGTTAACAGTGATTTAATTCTTGGCTTGTACAGTTTCAGCATCAAGAAGCAAGGGTGCTCACCATAGAAAAGGCTCCATTTTTCTACTGAGAATAATTTCAAGCTCAAGATAATTTTCCTAGAACAGTTATAAACAGTAATATTTTTGGGAAAAATAGGTAATAAAAATGTAGAGAGCAGGCTATGGGTTTTCTTTCACAAATAATATTCTTGAGAACATTTAACTTCAGTAGAGTACATTAAAAGAAGGATTTAAAATAAATCACAAACATAAAAGACTTGAAATTTTTAATTTTACTGTGTGCAGTACTTAAAACATAAAATAAAATGACTTAATGGTCTTCTTTTCTAATTTTATAATTCACTAAAATGCCATATGCTTTTCATTTGTGTTTACTTTGGCATCCAGGAGAATGAAGAGAAATAATGCTGGAGACAAGCTTAATCATTATTTTGTGTTCAAGCACTTTGATGGTATATTTAAAATAGATGTGAGAGCCTTTTTTTTGTTACTTTTAATATGGATATTATAAAGGAAGGTGAACAGGATGATAAATTAGAGATGCTCTCAGCGAGGCTGTTAAATTATTTTTAGGTAGAAGACATACTGTACACACTGAGCCTCAGCTGAATATAATTAATTTGAAATGTTATCACTGTGGTGCTTGCAGTCCTATTGTAATTTTTTTTTCAGTTCTGCATCTTGCTGGCTGCTATCACACCCCTCACTGTGAGATCTTTTCCTGTTTTGCACGTGTCCTGTTTGTTACCACCATATGTTTGTTAGAATTTCAGTAGCTTTGCTCTGTTTACAGACCACTGTGCTTTGTCATATTTTTGCTGCTCACCCTGCACTGCCATCTGATACCTATCATCTGTTTAACACATCGGATGCCAAAAATACTCAGATTTTTTTTTTCAAATGCATGTGTGAGAAAGACTGTTTCAGAAAGCTGTTTTAATAAACACTGCTCCAAAGTAATTTCCTGTTATGTTGAACCAGTACCCACACCTCTCAACTTTCCAAACTTTTTAACAGGTGCCAGATGACTGAAGAGATATACTGCAGCACTGGGCATTTTTTTTTCTGCTTGTGTGCAATGCACTGTTAATAGCAGACCATAATGTGCTGAAGCATCTTTTCCCACTGCATGATTGTACCAAAACCAATACTCACAGAGTACAACAGGGTCTTTGCTTACCGTCGTTCCTAATTGCAACTTTATTGAGGTTGCACTAAGTAACTGGTTTTGAAAGTGGTTTAACAGATAAAATACATTAAGGTTTGCAAGTGTTGGCATTAGTGATGGCTGATGCCATTTTAATCCAGTATTTCAATCTCTTGTGATACTGAGGCCAAAGAAAGAACTTCACCAACTGTCACGACTTAATTAAACTTTGGGGGCAGGAGAACAGAAACTATGAAAAAATGCTGTATCACTGAATTAAGGAGGAGCCTGTGGCAGCATTTGGGGTATTAGACAGGTTGAATTTTTCATTCAGTGGTAATTTACAATACAAAAATCCTGACTTACCAGGTGTTCATAAGCCTAAATTTTAGAAGTGGTGCTCATAAGCCTCTCTCTCTCCTATGGCTTCTTCGTGGAGACAAAGAACAACTGCAATTCACAGTTGTGTACCCATAGCAAAGCCATATAATTGCGTGATCGTCTTCTGACAGCTTCCCTGGGTATTGCTGTGCATGGGGGTTTACAAACTGGCTTAACAGCTTAGAAGTTCAAGTCTATACATGAACAATTTCCAATAAACTGTAGCCAATCTCTTAAGAGTTTGTGTGGTCCCATCTCATGGATGGTTGTTCTGCTCTCCACTGACTTGGGTTGTCTCTGTTGTAGATGTCTTGGTTGATCCGGATAAATTCTGCCTGAGTTATGAGATTCATCTAGTTGAACTTAGCGATGCTACTAATTAATATTGTTCAGCTGGATAAATGGGCTTCTCTTTTATTTTCTCTTTGTCTTTCGTGCAATGCTTCATTAATATGTCTACTGGTTAGCAGTTCTGAATTCAGAGTAAGAGAGCTAAATACTAGTACCTGTGTTTGTGATTTGGTGTAGGTGCAAATTTGTGCCTTACTTCTAAAACCTCTGACTTGAGATTTTAACTCATCTTTTTTTTCCTTAAATTGAGGTTTTCTACCGTAAACACACCCTGTTCCCTTTCAGGCTTTTTGCACCTTGTGTTACGAGTCTTTCGGTTATTTGCCATTTTATGGTTGGTTGGTTACAATGTGATGACCATCTTTACGAAAAAAAACCTACTTCCAGAGTAACATATTATTTGATTCAATAAATTAATTCAATAAATTGAAGAGAGCACCATTTAATTCTCATTCGATTCACTGTGGAAACAGATTAGGTTTCGTTCGTTCACAGAAATATGATTTTGGTGAAGTTTAGCTTAAATAAATGATATTTGTATTCCATAATAAAATGAAGATGATGTTTTTGAAGAGCAAATAAATCAAGTTATTCCTTACTCATTGATTTAATGTATTTTAAAGGACGTTTGCTTGCAGAGCCGCTTCACGGAACAGTATTTTACTGGAGAAATTTCCTGTGGGCCTCAGAGACTACTGCTCCAAGGATAATTTTGTGTTTCTTTCAGTGAAGTAGTGGCATGAAAGCATTATTATGCCATCATGAGCTGGCCCATGTCAGCTCATTCAGGAGACACGTTTTGTCTGGTTTTAATACTACATGTTGAAGAGAGCATGGTGCTTTGTTAGATTCAGTAAATATTAGGTAAATGAGGGAAAAGAAGCCTCTTCAGATAAGGAAAACCATGATCCAGTACCAGAAATGTTCCACTTTTTATGGCCTGTCATAACACTAGAGATGGACACATCTGGCTTATTAGGTAGCAAAGCAACAATAAAGAAAAACAAAACCTAAATCACACCCAGGATTAGGTAGCACATTTTTTATACCTATTTTTAAACTGGTTATATTCTATTGGTACTTCCAGTTATTCTTTCCTCATTGTTTAACAGTTGTTGGTTCAGTGGGACTGAGTATCAGCAACCAAAAATTCCTGGAGAGATTTGGTACTTCTCTGCATTAGAGGTTGTTGCCTTCTCAGCTGCTAATCAGTGCTCTTGATTCTCGGGCATGTTGAAGCACAGTTATTTTATGAATGGTGTTGTTTCATGTTGCTCTGAGAAAATCCAGAACTGTTGATTTGTCTGGGGAACACAGCAATTGATTTCCTTTTGCATCTTAATGAAACTTTCTTTAAGGAACTTTCCAGCAGTCATTTTAGAAGATTTTATAAAAGAAACTTATGTCTAATATATTTAGGGCTTGTTTTTTTTTAATAAAAGAGATGGTGTACGCAAAATTACTTGTATCTGCAAATGGACTAGTGTAAATGGACACGGCTTGTAATCTTGCAAAGAGTACTTGCATGGCAGGGTTGTCTTTGGGATCTTTGCTTTCTACCATACACCTGGACTAAAACAGTTCATCTGTGAAGCAGAGAGAATGAAAATATTGCAGTGAAAGAAAAAGGCAAATTAACCTTAGTTAATTGCCTTTAATATTTTTGTAGTTCTTCTCTTGGTGTCAGAGTAAGCCCTGAATTCATATATTTAAGTAAGCTTTGCCTAAAACGTATTTAAATACTTTTTTTTTTTTTTAAGTATGAATAGATGCTTGTCTCTGAAATAACCAGTGAAAGAAGAGATGACTCTTATATGACTTCCCCATTTGGCAGTAGCCGAGTTGTAAGTGTGTTGGGAATTGCAGAGATCCTTGAAGATGGTCTCCTTGTTGTGGTTTGATAATATGGCTAGACAGCTGGTAGGAGAAAATTTCTCAGGTCTCTTTACAGTGGATTTTGTGGAAACTGTTGATCTGACAGTTTTTAGTTTTTAAAACAAACTTTGTGACAAATCTTGTTATTCTGTTTTTCAGCAAGAAAAGCCTTTCTTTTCCAAGAGGGACATCTCAGTTAAAGTCACATACTAACAATACTAAGTTTGCACCTTGGAAAGTGCTAGGGCTTCATTTCTTAAAATGTTTGGTTTTAGCAATGCAGTTGCAAGACTGGTTCAAGCTAGTACTTCTGCTGCTGTAAATAGTTTTACCACACTCTTCCTCAGCTTTCAATACTGCTGCTTCATTATATTTTTTCTTTTTTTTTCTTCTTTTTTTATCCATAAGCATTAATGCAACTGGGTGGGCTCAGATTTTTTAAATTTTGTTTATGTCTAACCCTGTTGATTTTCCTGGACTGATTCACTGTGCGGTTTCATGAGTATTTCTGTATCTTTGTTATTATGGCTGGTTTTATTGCAACAAGTATTGCATGAATGCTGCAAGTAAAATATTACATTCATTTACTAGTGGAGTTTTGGTGCATGAATAGTTGGAGCAATGTTTAAAAAGATGAGTATCTTTATAGATCCTGTGTTTATTAAGTAAATAATGCTTGACCCTGAATGCTGATTTTAACAATTCAGTAAGAGAGAGACTGTAACATAAGGATATTTCCATAATGTAAGTGGTTGTGCTCAGTAAACTTCAGGCAGCTAACAGCCTTACAGGTATGAACTCATGAAACTTTTTGAACTCCGTCACTTGCAGCTGGTAGCAAACCTTCAGAGCAAACCACCCCCTCTCCTGCTACGTCATCCGTATTAGGAGAGCTGGGTGCTAAAGAAAATAAATGGGTACTTCATGTACCTTTATATATCTGCTATGTGTTGTTCTAGCAAAGTTTGTAGTTGACTACATTAGAGCTCAGGAGTCTGCTCGCCTGGGAAGCTGGCGGTAGTGGGATGAGGAGTCTAACCTGTGGAACTGATGATGAGTAAGTGAAGTTCAAACAATAGCTGGAAGGGCAGATACTATAGATAAAATAGGGTGGTAAAAGAAGTAGAAGGGTTGAACATTTAGCAAATACGACATGGTTGACATGGTTTCTGCAGTGTGGTGCTGACTCAGTTGCTGCCCTAAGGCACGGAAGGTCTGCGTGTTTGATATGTTAGATAATGTGAGTTTTACCACAACTTGTTATTTCCTCGTTTTCCAAAAAGAAAGTTTTGTTGAATTTGATGTTCAAGCTTTAGTGAGGAAACCATTGAGGACTATGGTTGTTGCTGGCAGTTCTTAAACCAGCTATTTCCAGTACAGTTAGGGACAAATGTTTTTGAGTGTTATTTTGGTGTGCAACAATATGGAAGCTCACTCACCTGATGAGACTAGATATTCTATTAAGCCTTGTGTCACTGAATTTGTGGAATGTAATTATTGTGGTCAGTGTAATTAAAAACTTTAGTTGCATAATACCAAAGCAAATGTTATTAATAGATTAGTAGAACTATATCCTTTTCCTGTCCATAGGAGATAGGACAGTGCGTAGCTCCCTGCCGCCAGTTCCCACTCACCATCATATTTCAATTCTTTAACTCATTAACATCAAAGTCCTTAATGCTAGCTCATTTGTTTGTATCATAAGCTTACTTGAGGGGCTTTATGTGAAACCTAGTCTCCTGGCTGGTATAAAATGCTGGGCTTCTGTTGTATTCTGGATTTGTGTTGCCCTTTCATTGCTTTCTATGCTTGTGCTGTGACCTAGAGGTCTTTCTCCTTCCTTTTGTGCAAGCCAGCTGGGACGTCATAAATAAGGCTGTTCCCTGCTCTAGGAGAATGTGTTTCCAGATCCCAGCTTAGAACCCATGAAACTCCTCCTACTGCTGCTGAAACAATCTTAATTAAACATAATGTTAACATTTGGAACCTAAGATTTTCTGCACACAGTTACCGTAAAGCATAGGAGCTGTACTCTTACTTAAGGTGGTGGAAATAGTCACCTGAGGAGAATGGAACATCTTTTTAGTAGTGGTATCTGTTTTCATATTTTAATAAACTCAGGTTAAAAAAACCCAAACAAACCTGTTTGATTTTAAACAAATAAATGACTATCCCTCAAAATTAATTATCTTTTTCTGCACAAGGCATTGATTCCTTCAGTGCTAGATATATCAGAGTGTAAGAGCACTTTAATACAAGAGAAAGTTTCTTTCTGAATTCCTCAGCTATGCCTTTTTTAGTACTGTTATGTGCTGTTTGCCTACTTATCTGCTTTCTCTTTTATACCTCAGAAAGGGTAACAGCCATTTGGGAGGAACTGTGGGAAGCTGGAATGTAAATTCCTTGTTGTAGATATCGCACATTTCTGACTCACAGTTCTTCAGTTGTATAAGGAGGAAGCCTGCTTGTGGGCTGTGGTTATTTTTAAAAAACAAACAGAAATATACAAAAATAAAGTTTTCCAGTAACCTACATTAGACAACTTCCAGGTAACTGAAAAATGACATTTTATGCAAGTTATTTAATGAGCTTGTTTATATGCTTGCAGAAAACCTGCCCTTAGTAAAATGTTTCCTTGCAAATGAATGTTAACTGTTGGAGAAAAGGCACAAGATAAGAGCCCTGTGAGTAAAATTGCAGTCCATGCTGCTTTGCTGGTGTCCTCTGCTCCGATGCAATGAGGAGGAAAACTTTCTAACCAAGGTGTGAGACTTTTTAACGTTAGCCTTTACAGTCTTGGGATGCCGACAGGTAGTATACACTTGATAAGAGAATTCAGATGACAAGTTAGAAGGCATGTAAGCTTTTAATTCTAGTGGTTGTGGCCAAGTATAAACTCTCATGTGAGGGCTGTAAGTGAAACCTTCAGCGTGACCAAGTCTGAACTTGATCATGATTTTCATAATGAAATGCTTTATAGTTATGCTGCTTCTGGTCCCTAGCATCATGGGCGTATAGCAAAATACCAACATTCATTAAAAGCACTTTGTCCCTCATGGACATGGGAAAAAGCATGAGTATATTGCCTGAGGGTCAGAAACTAAAAAGTGAATGATAGAATCATAAAATGATTAAAAGAAATAAAAAAAAGTAACTTCATGAATTTCTGAATCATGCTGGGAGATTTGTATTACTATATTGCCTGGAAGCACTTGTCATGAACTATAACCCTTCTGAGTGAGGGTTTTTACAGAGGTAGTAAAAAGGCAGCCTTTGCCACAGGGGCAGGCTGCATTGTAAGTATTAAGCAAATAATAAAATAATTGGAGCAGACAAGGGAATCTCTATTGTCTGGCCTGATAAGGAAAAGTTTTAAGATACCAGTAACCTAATTTTTGTCCAGATCTATTTAGACATCAAGGCAAAGGAGAGTTTGAAAGAGGATAATGGGATGATGGTGTTGCTAATACTCCCATGCTAGGGGCAACAAGGAGAAGACCACAAAGATTCTCGATTAAAAGTTTGACTGATTCTCAGTTCTGAATGAGAATTGATAGGCAAGGTGGAAATTGGCTGTGAAAGTCTTTGAAGGTGAAGATAAGCCATTTATGTTTTATGCAGTAGAAAAGGGGGCTCATAGAGGGAATGCAAAGAGAGAGGTAAAATAAATTAAATTGTATTTGTTGCAGGATTGTGATTAGACTATCAGCAAGAAAGGCTTGCACTGGTAAGAAAAGAAAGTGAGGGATGAGCTGCTGACAGCTGAATGTTTAATCTGGAGGGATATAAAATTAGCTAAAATTTAGGTTTGGTTTTTTTTTAGTTTGCAGAATCAGCATCTGTGGCTTATATAGCATTTTGAAGTAAAGCTGTCTAAATAGGTGTGAGTGCAGTGTAGTTATTGATTCCAAGTGGCAAGCAGAATGGAGGTAGTAGTTGAGGTTTGCTGGAAGTACAAGGAGATCTGTTTCAGTTTATGGAGTTTGACGTACAGGTCATCCATGCTGGAAGTTGGTGATCTATGGCTGAACAATTTGGTTTAGGCAGAAGACAAATGTGAGATAGAGAAAAAGACCTGTGAGATAAAAGTGTGGCCAAATTTGTGCTTGCACCAATAAAAGAAGGAGGAAGAAGAGATCTTGGCATGCGGAGGAGAAAGGGCTGATGTCCAGCAGGATTCAAGTAATTGCTGGTGAGGTTAAAACTATCATGGGTGGCAAGTGAAGACCAAGTGGAGAGAATAATACAGATAATCCATAGCTGTATGTTGAACAAAGAGGGGAGAACAAAGAAACCTTTGGGCCAGGTAAAATCTGGGATTTTGAAGAAAATCTGTTATTTTTATCATAGATACAGAACATGCTATAGTATCAGTCACGTAGAATAATTATTGTGGTATATTTATTAAAAAAATGTGGAGGAGGGAGAGATGACCTACAGAAAACGTGAATAGGGAAAGGTCAAACAGGTTCTAAGTAGAGTCACAGAAAAGTGAGAAGCAGGACAGCAGGTAACAGCAAAGGAGATAGAAGCAGGCAGTTTGTGGAGGAGAAGACTCAACACCCTCAAGATATGAAAGCTGTTAACTCTTCCACTTGCAGTCCTTTGATTAATGCTTATATTACACTTACACAAACACGGCCTTTTTTGCTCTAAAGAGAAGTTGATTAATACGATTCCTATGTGTTTCACAGCTTGCATAGATCCATGTTTTGGTTGCCTTCAATGAGTGTTTTGTGTTTGCCACTCCTAAAGTGGCAGTTCACACTGAATAAAAAAGTACAGCAAAAAACAAATATTAACATAACATACAGATTCACTCAGAAGTACAAAATTTTGCAATACAAGTATATTCAGCAGTAATTTGATCTTCACAAAACAACCAAACCAGGTATGATCTGTGCTAAAAAGCAGCACACCCCATTCAGAAATACCCTGAACTTTGAATATGCTAACACATGAAGATTGCTTGAAAGCTGGAAGAGTTAAATATGTTTGTTTACTCTTCAACCTTACTTTGTTCTACTTGTACAGAAGGTATAGATTTTAATAACAGGTTTATAAATGATGTGAAGATGCATGAAGTAATCAGCAAGTGTATCTGAACTTCTTCACTGAACTTGACTAGATGTTCTTCTAGTAAACATCTGCTACATTCCCCCTAATTCCTCCTTTCTCTTTATTTGGACAAAACTATCCACAGCACCTTTCTAAGGCTGTCTGTCTTGACTTTATTTTGTTAACCACTCATAAGTTGACAGATTTTCCCTGCTAAGATGCTAGTGTGGCTGAGGGAAATCTCAGCTATGCCACAGTGCTCTCTTTGGGAACACCTGTGGGAGATGAGCACCCACAGCTCTGGTAGAGCAGCCAGGAGCCTGGTGAGACTGTGGTATTTCCAGCTTTCTGGAGCTGCTGAATAGTGGTTTGCAGATCACAGCGTAAAGGTAGCTGTTTGTTTAAAGGTTTTTAGATATAGTTTTAGATATTGCTCTCATGGGCACCGTAAATGTCAAGAAGTGCTGGAAGTCTTGCTGTCTCGTCCAAATCTGTTACCCTACCATCATGTCAATTAAGTCTTTTGCACATCTACAGCGGCAGAAACTGAGTGGAAACAAATCTGAGCCTGTTTTATTTACCGTAAAAAGAAGTGCTAAGGATAGAACTTGGTAAAAATCTCCCTTATTTAATGAAAAAAAATTTCTGTGATTAGGTGTTTGTGTGGCACGGGTAAACTGGGCAAAGTACTGGATTTTACTGAGCTTTTTTTTTCACACATGCAATAGCATCTGGTGGATAGTTACTTAAGGCTATGCCACTTAGAAGGTGGCAGTTTGCCTATTCACAGGAACTCATGACAGGGCATAGTATTTTTATGATGGTAAATCGGGTGTTGATTCCAAGATTGAATCATTTGAGTTGGAACTGCGAGAGTGAAAATGCAATCTGTAGCGCCATCTGCTGGGGCTTTGAGTAAGCAAAGAAATACAGTTTCATGCTACATGGAAAAATAATTTAAAATGTAACTGAGCATAAAGGTGACGCATATCTTTAGAAAATCTGTGCAGACAGAGCATACATATGCAAGTGCACTAGCAATATTAAAATGTAAATATTAATGATATCATTGATAAGATATTACACATGTAAAATATTTAAACTTATGGGAATTTTAATGTTTTCTTTCATCTACATCTGGAGGGGTGCTTTTCTAGCAAGTTAAAATTTTGTATCGTAACAGTTCTTACTTATTTTCTCATGCCACAGCTGCTGATAGATTTTATGGATTAAAGGATCAAATCTTACAGAACAGATAAATGAATGCATTTTCTTTTGTGTGGGATCAAAGTTTTGCAGTTTCACATCAAAGAACATTTAAACTAACAATAATGCTCACTAGCTTTTATGTACTTTCTGCTAAAGTCACCACCTCAAAAACTCCAAACAAACAAATGATGATAAACTGGTACTGTTAGCAGTTAAGATTCTCTTTTTCTGTTGTTAAATATATGTTCAATTAAATTCACTGAAGATACTCATTTCAAACAGTAATATTAATAAGAAGAATATTTGGTAGATTTTTTTTTCTGGTCAGTATTTTAAAACTGAATACTGAGTTTTGCTGTATTTGCTACTGTGTTGTTACAGAGCACATCTGGAAAGTGATTTTAACATTTATTATTAGGTAGTATAAAATCTGAATTAATTAGATTTCATACTTATATCCTGATGTGCATTAAGACTATACGAAGAATATACTTGCAGTGTGTTGCTCCTTCTGGCCATCTTCTGCCCCTTGTATTTCTCACTTCTGAAAGAAAGTTTCTATGAAACTTCTTTCTGGCATATATGTCCAGTTTGAAGTGCCAGAATGTTTTCCTCTATGTTTTTAATCTAATACTTTGGTTCGATATTTTCCTCTCCTTTGGAGGCTGGGTGGGAGAGGAAGCCTCCCCTTTTTGGCTATGCTATGACCTCAGTAGTAGAACTAGCTGAATTTTGGATACATGATGAAAAATGGTGTAGATATATGCATGTATTTCTCTTACATAATAGCCTGGTTGCTTCCTGTTGGAGGTCTTCAAGATGTTATGTTGCAAGCTGTTATGAAGTCTGTAACCTAAACTTTAGGTTCTTGTCTACACTAAGGTGTATTTAAGAGACTTAAATTTTCCTTGCATATGATGAAAATCACAGAATCACAGAATAACCAGATTGGAAGAGACCCACCGGATCGTCGAGTCCAACCATTCCCACCAATCCCTAAATCATGCTCCTATGCACCTCGTCAACCCTAACCTTAAACACCTCCAGAGACGGTGACTCAACCACCTCCCTTGACAGACCATTCCAATGCCTAACCACCCTCTCCGTGAAGAACTTTTTCCTAATCTCAAGCCTAAATCTCCCCTGGCGGAGCTTGAGGCCATTCCCTCTTGTCCTGTCCCCTGTCACTTGGGAGAAGAGGCCAGGACCCTCATCTCCACAACCTCCCTTCAAGTAGTTGTAGAGAGTAATAAGGTCTCCCCTCAGCCTCCTCTTCTCCAGGCTAAACACCTCCAGCTCTCTCAGCCGCTCCTCATAAGATTTGTTCTCCAGCCCCTTCACCAGCTTTGTTGCTCTTCTCTGGACTCGCTCCAGAGCCACAACATCCCTCTTGTGGTGAGGGGCCCAGAACTGAACACAGGACTCGAGGTGCGGTCTCACCAGTGCCGAGTACAGAGGGAGAATAACCTCCCTGGACCTGCTGGTCACGCCGTTTCTGATACAAGCCAAGATGCCATTGGCCTTCTTGGCCACCTGGGCACACTGCTGGCTCATGTTCAGTCGGTTGTCAACCAACACCCCCAGGTCCTTCTCCTCCTGGCAGCTTTCCCGCCAGGTTTCTCCTAGTCTGTACCTCTGCTTAGGGTTGTTGTGCCCCAAATGCAGGACTCGGCATTTGGCCTTGTTAAACCTCATGCCGTTGGTCTCAGCCCAGCGGTCCAGCCTGTTCAGGTCCCTTTGCAGAGCCTCCCGACCCTCCAGCAGATCCACACTTCCTCCCAGCTTGGTGTCATCTGCAAACTTGCTAAGGGAGCACTTAATGCCTTCATCCAGGTCGTTAATAAAGACATTAAACAGGACTGGACTCAGCACTGAGCCCTGGGGAACCCCACTTGTCACTGGCCTCCAGCTGGATTTAACTCCATTTCCCACCACCCTCTGGGCCCGGTCATTCAACCAGTTTTTCACCCAGGAGAGTGTGCACCCGTCCAGGCCAGAGGCTGACAGTTTCCGAAGCAGAATGCTGTGAGAAACTGTATCAAAGGCTTTACAGAAGTCCAGGAAGATACATCCACAGCCTTTCCCTCGTCCAAGAGTCTAGTCACTCAGTCATAGAAGGTGATCAGATTACTCTGGCAGGACCTGCCTTTCATGAACCCATGTTGACTGGGCCTGATCACCCGGTTCTCTTGCAAGTGCTTCTTGATCGCACTCAAGATCACCCGCTCCATGACTTTCCCCGGTACCGAGGTCAGGCTGACAGGCCTGTAGTTCGCCGGATCCTCCCTGCGCCCCTTCTTATAGATGGGCACGACATCAGCCAGCCTCCAGTCCAGCGGAACCTCCCCAGTCATCCAGGACTGCTGGAAGATGATGGAAAGGGGTTTGGCCAGCACATCCGCCAGTTCCCTCAAAACTCTTGGGTGGACTCCATACAGCCCCATAGACTTGTGGGCGTCTAGCTGGTCAAGCAAGTCTCTAACCACCTCCTCTTGGACCGTGGGAATCTCATACTTCTCTTCCAACCCTTGGGGTTGTGCACAGAGGGAACAATTTTCCTTACTGTTAAAGACTGAGGCAAAGTAGGCATTGAGCACTTCAGCCTTGTCTTCGTCCCCTGTTACTGTTGTTCCCTCTGCATCTACTAGGGACTGGAGATTCTCCCTAGCCCTCCTTTTGCTGTTGATATACTTGTAGAAAGACTTTTTGTTGTCTTTCACAGTCTTGGCCAATCGCATTTCTAGTTGGGCCTTAACCCTCCTGATTTTTCCCCTGCACATTCTCGCTTCCTCCCTATAGTCCACCCAGGATGCCTGCCCCTTCCTCCAGAGGTCGTAGACCCTCCTCTTCCTATTGATGTCTCTTAGGACGTCTCTACTCAACCACGCTGGTTTCTTACCCCTCCGGCTACTTTTCCGGAACTTGGGGACGGCTTTCTCCTGAGCTGCTAGGAGTTCCTTCTTGAAGAGCGCCCAGCCCTCATGGACACCTTTGCCTTCAAGGAGCGCCTCCCACGGGACTTTTCCGACCAGCCTTCTGAACAGCCCAAAGTCTGCTCTCTGAAGTTGAGGGTTACTGTTCTGCTAACCTCTTTCTTCATTTTACCCCACACTGAGAACTCTATCATCTCATGATCGCTTTGCCCCAAGCGTCCTCCAACCTTCACATCCCCACCAGTCCTTCTCTGTTCACCAACAGCAGGTCCAGGAGGGCACCGTCCCTTGTCGGTTCGCTCACCAGCTGTGTGAGGAAGTTGTCTTCCAGACACTCCAGGAACCTCCGGGACTGTAGTTACAACACCCCTGCCATGGGCAGGAAACATCTATCTCTTGGTGCACACACATTGTTGTATGAATACACTTTGTAAGCTTCATACAAAAAAAAATAAAAATCAGATGTAGACTGTCTAATTGGAAAAGAACAGGAAGAGGTACAGTGCTGGTTGTTACCTTCCCTTTCCATGCTAGTAAAGAGACATAGGTTTAAGTCTTGCTATAGCTAAGAACAACTGAATTTAGTTTCCATGGTTCAATTTTTTAATAGACTATTTGATGTAATGAGAAATTTACCTACAGCCTCTCTATTATTTAATTGTATTTTTAAGCCAGTTATAGTAAAAATTCCTGAATGTTTTCAGTTGTTTTTATGCATTATAAATGAGTAGTTGTGTAAGATACGTTAAATTGTATCTGTAATCTAATAAAGTGGCCGAAAGTGTTATGTTTCTCCAGTATCTTGCCTAATTCTTTTGACCCACTTTTCTCATCTTACTCAATACTGCATACATTTTTTAAGCGGGTTAGTAAAAAATAAAACAAAAAACCTTCTTTGCTATTTCTGCCAAATTTTTTGTTAGCATAAAGCATCAAGTGTAATGCATCGCGTTTGTAGAAAGGGATAATAGATTATTTGGCTTCTTAGCTTTTGCTGTTGCCGTGTCTTCACTAGAATTTGCCTATAGGAAGTCACTGTTTGTAGTGTGGGAGTTGGTTGATTTATGTAGTTACAAGCAGTGATATTCATGTCCATATGGAATATGTGTATTTTATCACGACTCCTGTTATTTAAGTTGAATTATCATTTTCAAGGCTTGAGTATCATCCTAAAGTAATAATATCCACTTCGCCAAAACAGTTATTTCATAGAAATAGCACTGATTACCTAATCTTAAAAGTCAAAAGAAGTTTTCCCCACCCTAAAAATAAAATAGCACAGAAATGTGGAATTGCGTCACTAGAAATACATTGGTTAGATGCTGTAAGTCCCAATGCTAATTAAGTGATTAGGTAGCTCAGAACAGGTGGAGATGAAGGCTATCAAGACCTCTATTAACAAGACACCTGCTGTAATAATGTGTTAAACTCAAGATTCACCATTTATATTAATAATCTATATATCTGTTCGTGATTATTTTATGTTATCCATGGAGATGTAGATTTGAGGTAACATCTGAAAATGCGTGTGAAGAGCCTGTAGGTTCCATATAGCCTGGTGTAAAAATTGAGTTGTTAAATGTGCCCTGCTGTGCTCTCCTGCTTAGGCTCTCTGAAATCCTTGCTCAAGCTCATGAAAATAAAGGTCAGAAGTTGCGATGCTGTCCTGGTGCACATACAGAAATTTTTTTTTTCTTGTATGATTTGATGAACAGTAAGATAGTTGACAGAATTAACTACAATCCTTTTAATTAAGCTTCATAGTGGGGTTTCACAAGACAGATGAGCTTGTTGCTGCAAAAAGGGTGATTCTACTGTCCACTGGTACTTTTCATTTCTGGCTTCAGGATCTCATGTCCTACCTTCCTCTCAGGTCTCCACTGCCTTGCTCAGAGCAGAGTGATTCAGGAACAAAAATGATGGGAGAACATTTTTTTTTAATGAGAATTAATTTTCTGTTGGTTCAGGTCCATGGATTAGCTCACTGAGGAGGACTTAGTGAGTGTCAAAAGCAGTGCCTAAGGGACAGTAAACAGCTTGCAGCCATGAGTATGAGAGGAGGCATTGCCCCTTTTGCAAGCGCCTGGACCTTCAGCTGGTTCTCCTCTGAAAATTCATCCTTGCCAACCAAATCTCATAGAAACCAACAGAAGAACCCCTTTTTCCACAGAGATAATATCATAACGATAAGCAAGATTTTATCACTAAATATTTAATCATTATTTCTGACTAATAGAAGGGGAAGCGGGGGCTGGAGCTCTTAGTACTCTTCCCTGAGCTTGTGACTAGAAGCTGGGTCTTTTGGGTAGCAGGATTGGTGGTAGCCAGTTGGTGGGCATAATGTCAGCCTGTTTGTTATTTGAGGCAGCTGGAGAAGTGCTAATTCTACGAATACCATTCTTCATCTTTTTGATTGTTTTTTGATTTTTTGATTGTTGAGCCTCAAATCCTCGGATTCGAGTGCTGGAGCCGCAAAGGGCTCTGCTGGGGAGAGGTTCTTGATGCGACTGGGCTGGACCCGTCGCAGGTTGAGCCCGCATCGTTGGTTCCCTACAGCCAACCTCACGCCATCCTGCTCTTGGGACGGCAACGCTTTGATAGGAAGGGTTGGACTCGATGATCCAGTGGGTCTCTTCCAACCTCGTGATTCTATGATTCTATGATTCTATGATCTCAGGAATCTGTATACCTGCTAATACTTCCATGTATTTCTACAGCTAAGCTGAAAGAAATGTCTCTAATGAAGGGCAGCAAACCTTATGTAGACTTTAATACTTAACAAGGGAGAATACTAAGGATAATATATAGATCTGACACAGAAAATTGTTCTCAGATTCTTGTACTGCCAATGTGATTGTAGAGTGCCTGTTGAGATCTTTAATTTATATGTTTTAGTAATTTTGACTTGAAAACAGAAGTGTGACATTGTAACTAAAGACTGATTTTATTTTTTTTAATTACACCTGCTGCATAAATAATGTTGACTAAAAACTAATGCAAATTTGCTCAGGGAATTATATTTCTGCATTTATTCTGTACATGGTAGATACTTCTGTTTAAGACTATGTATTTTTTTGCCATGTTTTTATATTTAGATTAATTTCTGGCCAAGTGAAATGATTTGCACACAAGCTTTGAAAGAAACCTAATAGGAATACACATTTGCTATATTTTTTCCTTTAGATTCTTCTATACAGTATTCCATGGTGCAGTGTGTATTTGTTATGAGATACCTTTATAATTGTGAACATGCCAAGAATATTAGGTAGATTTATAAACTGAAAGAAAGAAATACATAGTAGTAGTATTTCTTCCTATTCTTGCTATATAATTTTTTTTCTCATCTATGCAGGAGGTTGCATCAACAATTTGAAAGCTATAAAGAACAAGTAAGAAAGATAGGGGAAGAAGCTCGCCGTTACCAGGGAGAGCACAAGGATGATGCTCCAACTTGTGGAATCTGTCATAAAACAAAGTTTGCAGATGGTTGTGGCCATTTATGCTCTTATTGCCGGACCAAGTTTTGTGCTCGATGTGGAGGTCGTGTCTCTCTGCGATCAAACAATGTAAGTCTTCTGATGTGTACTCTTAAGAAAAAGCCTCCTTGACATTTTCAGCTGCAGATTGTTCACCTTAAGTTTGGCATTTCACGCTTCATTTTACTTAAGTGTTTCATTCATCACTGCATTTTGAGGTGTGTGTAAAGTACAATGATCTATTTAAAGATTGTGGAGATGCTTACAATTCACAGAGTTAATTAAAAAAAAAAAGAATATATTGTGTGTAGTTCTGCTGAGTGGTGGCTTGAAGAAAATACACTTGTTTTTAATTGAAAGAAGAAACCCTTTTGCTTGCGTACAATTCCACATTGATAATTTTTATTGAACTACTTTCATTTTAGATTTCAGTTTTAGAGCTTTTCATATACATTTATAGATTTCTGTTACATAAAATCAGTCTTTTTTTTTTGTTAAAAAAAAGTGTTAATACCAATTCATTTTAAATTCATTTGAAAGGTAAATCTATAGATTAATCTGGATTAGGTATTTTACAAGTGTTTCTCCCTCTGATCCACATGCAGTTAGCTGATGTAGGTGTCCACAAAACTGAAGGATATCTGAGTATTTACCCTCTGTTCAGTCAGTCCCTTACAAGGAATTGGATACTTACTTGTATTGTACGCGAGCAGTGGGATCTATATTTGGAAAACCATTATCTAGTGATTATTTTTGGCTGATCATCTGGGAGGATGGTGTGTTACAAAACATTTTACAAATATCTTTTATTGCATGAATAATTTTGTTATCTTTGATGAGATGTCATAAGTTTCTCGTATGGCTTTAAGGTGCCAGTCTTATGTAGAGGAAATGCATAAATGCTCATTGTATCAATGCAAATTCAATTAAGAATGGTCTTGAATTTTATAGCAGATAATCATGTTCTTTTCACTTCCTTTGAGCCTAAACATGAACTGAATAGGGCTTCTGGGATGTCATGTAAAAATTTCATGTAAAAAAAAAAAAACCCTTTCAGAAAAAAATGCATTTAATCTTCATTTTGGAATCTTTCTATAACCTTGATATACTTGTGAGTCCATGAAATTAAATTCACATTCTAAAAAATTATGTAGTTGTATTGGACAAATTTTTCATACATTCATACTTTAATATAAATAGATGCACTACATTCCATCTCCTGCAGGTGGTGTCATTAGAGCAAGTCTGTGAAAATACAGTTTGTGTCATGTTGTAATATTAACTACAGTGTCTATAATGCAGCTTATTTTAACTCATAAAAAATCCTGAATGTAATTTAATTATTTTTCACCCACTGTTTCAAGTCACAAAAATGGAAAGGTGTCCATTCATTTGTAACTTGCCTTTTGTTTGTTATATTCTTTATGCCTCTGTGGGTTAGGGTGGGAAAACATGTTTTCTACATATGCAGTAATGTCATCTACTTATTTAAAGCTTTTTTTTTTAATTTTATGTTTTTGTCTCTTTGTAGAGAGTTATTAGAATTGAATTACTTTGAAATCTGTCTGTTAATACTTGCCTATTTTATTCTTTTTCTCTTCTTTTTTTCTTTTCTCTTTTTATTCTGCTTCCTTGGATGCTTTCCCAAAGGAGGACAAAGTGGTTAGAATCCATGCTTTTTATCATTTATTATTATAATGTTATTAGTTAACTGGGAAACACATTAATGTAAAAAAACTGAACAGAAATTTTGAAATCATCCAAAGGGGAGGGGGGAAGAACAGGAATCCTAACACCCAGGCCCTGCCCATCCCCTAGCTGAACATACAATTCAAAGATAGCCCAGATAGGAAACTGAAGACTGTTGTCAAAATTAAGACAATAAAAGCAATTAATTAGGAAATGAGAATTATTAATAGGCTAAAAAGTAGACGAGGTGATAAAGTGTAATAAAGCTTTATTTCATAAAAACATCTTTGGTAAACAATTTTGCTTTTTGCATGAAAGGTCCTTCCATCAGCTTCAGAAAATCTAATTTAGTATTTTAATTGTAATTTTCCATTGATTTACATGGTTTGCTGTGTTTCATTTCTGGCTGCAGCAGAAATTCAGGAAATAATTGAGAAATTAGCTTTTTCATTTGCATTTGGAATAATATGCCCAGGCAACGTATAACCTCTTAAAACTGGGCATAAGTATAGTGAATAAGATGGAATGAATCCTTTATGAATGTGTGGCTACTATTTAAAAAAATTTGCAAAACATTTAGAATGAAGCACTGGTATGTTCACTACTAATTCCTGTGCCTTATCTGAAATAGGTGAGGGTAGTTCCCTCTTCGTGTCTGCCCCCTGTGCATGAAGGAAGGGGTTTCAGTACTTGAGCCGAACAGTGCATGCCCACTTACCCCATCTTCTCAGGCCGGTCTGCAAAAGGTGGTATTCCAGATTTTAACTTGGAGACTTAAGTAATGGGAATTTGCCAGCTTTGCTGGCACTTCAGCTGGGATGAGTGCAAAGTCATTCCAATCCAATGTAGTTTTTCACTTGATGCTGATGGTGCTATGCTTGTACAGTGCTGTGTCCCAACTTACATCATAGCGTAGCTGTAACCTGCAGTGTAGACCTGTGCATCACCCAGAGAAAATTAAACACACCTGCATACGGTAGTAGGTTTTTTTTGTTGTGTTGCGAGATCAGGGACTTCTTTTTCTCTAGTAGCTACAAAAAATGACTACAAAATATAAAGTTACAGCTTCATTCCACGGTTTTTCATGTGATATGCTGAACGAAGTGCTAAAATAATCCAGGACTTCCAGATGTTTTCCATTCTATTAATCTAAATGACTTAGGATAGACTGAGAGAAGTTTCAGCTTGATATTGATTTGTTCCTAAAGTAGTTCATCCTTGACGCATCCACTGGAGTGTGTTAAAAGGTAGTGCGCATGCAACAGAGTCTTCTTTAGGGTCAGGAACAGCAAAGCTCTTATTAAAGTGCTGGAAGTGACACTTAGGTATTATTTAACCACCTAGGGTTTGGAGGGCAATCCAGGTGAACTTCACCTGCTTTTAAGCTTGAGGCATCCTTTGCCCTTCAGCTTGAAACAAAAACTTTAATAGGTCACCAAAACTGTGATACCAGTAGAGATGGTGTCTTTGACGACAGCATAGGTGTTCACCTTCGAATAATGTCATTTGGGATCTTGAAAACAGACCCCACTGCACTGAAGTGCTCTGAGGATGTGTGCTGAAGACATACCTGACTCATTTGGGTTTTCCTAAGTTCAAGGAAATATATTCTTGGTTTTTGCGCTTGCCTTTGTTTAGGTTTTGCTGTGTTGAATTCCAGACTTCCACATGTCAAGAAAATGCCCTGCTAATATACATAAATACATCCATTTTCCCTTGTGGTAAAACTGAGCTCCATCTCTTTAACAGCTGAAACTTGATGGGAGTGAGAGGGAGAGTACAATACTTAATCCTAATTGCATGAAGGACATGGGGAACTTTTTATAAAGTGCAATTGATTTCAAACTGCCTGTCTCGGAAAGCAATGGAGTATTTAGAATGAATATGACTACATTCCCAGGAAATAATGTCTTTCATAGGCAGAACCAGTGTTATATTTTAAATAAAGCAGCACTAGAAAAATTATTTTCAGTGGCTCAATGTTCTTGACTAATCTACATATAGGGAGAAGCCCTCCTTTGTCTGGTGACTTTAATGTTAATCAAGCCTTTTAAAACATATTCAGATAAGCCTTGTTCTTTCCACATTAATTTGTACCACAACAGATTATATTAATGTAAAACCCATGTTCCCAGTTCCTACAAGTTAGGTGTGCATGAGTTGGAAAGGGTAGTAAAGTGTGAGTTACCAGGGTGCCAAGCCCAGGAAAAGTCAAGAATGAGCCTAGATTCAAGATTCCTTTAGAGCTGGAGAATTAAATGATCATTGGTAGTATTAATGAGACCTCACCTGGGATGTGAATCATAGACTATCCTATGATTCTATGTTGTGTGCTATGTTATTATGAATCTTGAATAAATTGAGGCATAAAGTACATTGTACAAAGAACGATCAAAGAAATGGAGAGTTCGTTGTATAAGGCTAGAGAGAATAGATGTACAAAACCTAGAGAAATTTATAATTGAATCTAGAAACACAGTAAGTTTAAAGAATAAGAATAACCTTTAAAATAAAAGACAGTGTATGTTAGACGCAGCAGAATAAGAGGATGGTGGATAAGACCAAACGTGTGTGATTTGGCTATAAATGCTTTAGGCAGTGAGAGTATTCACTGTGTTATTAACGTTAGTAAAAATAACTGCAGCTGCTGGGTTTGAAAACTGTTGGCTGTTGTATGGTATACTAAAAATGTATGAGTCATTTCCTTCATACATCCTTAGTATTCAGAAGCAATGGTATATGAATGAGGCAACCTATTGACTGTGAGCACTGAGCATTTGTGTGTACATTTCAAGAAATCATAATGTTATTACAGGGTTTTATGTGAGATGGGATTTCAGAAGGATGTCATGTTGGTACCAGAGAGAAAAGCTGGCAGGAGTGACCACCTGCTTTTAATTTGGCATAGAGTTTTCTAGGTGTTGTCAGTTCCTTAGAGAGTGCCTGTACTTTTGTTCTGGATCCTTCTAGTTCTGTTCTGTATCACAGCATTTTAATTGCTAAAATAATAATGGGTTGAAGTTACTTCTTTCCATTCCATTCAGTCTCCCCACTGAGGTGAACATTTGGGGATGTTAGGGCAGTGGAGAAGCCAGCAAAATGTCCAACTGGTGCTTCTCTGCAGTTTGGCAGGGTGTGATCAGAGCCTTGGCTCAGTGCTGCCTGCCACTGCTTGCTCTTTTCTTCCTCCAGTGGTACCATAGCCTTGTAGAGCAAAAAACACCTGGAAAAATGACATTTTTTCCTTGCATATTCCTGTAGAACCTTTTCCTAATATTTGGTTAGGTACTGCAAAAAGATGAATTTCCATACGTAAACACCTGATATATGAAGTCTTATGTCTCTGTTTCTTTCTCCTTACAGAAAAGGACATACATTTTAGGTTGCAAAAGTAGTCTTCAATGAGCAAATGCAGATTCTTTGAATCAACATTAAAGCCTTCTGTGAGAGGCAGTGGAAGTATTGAGCTAAGGGAAGTTTGTATGACATTGACAGAATTAGGTTGAAGATCCATGTTCCCCATTAAGCCATATATCGATACCTAGCAATCAGTCTACCATTCTACAGGTTTTATTAGGATTACAATTTTTGATCACATTTAAAGTGAAAAGAATTGGGAGCAAATGATGAAAAATAGTTTAGTCACCATTTTCCTGTGTTTACCAGAAATGTTAGTTGTACAGAATAGAGCAGTTTGCTTGCTTACTCTTTTTTCTGTTTATATACACGAAGGGAGAGTGGGAGGAAATTGGAATGTAAAATACACCATGGATAAAAGACACCTGATTTAACTGATCTTAGTAGTATGTGACTGCAGAAAGTAACGTTGATTACGAGTACTAAAATACTAATGATTCACATTGCTGATCAGGGTTTTACTGAAATTATTTTTATTTTACATAATGTCAGTGATTTATATTTATAGTCAGAAAGAAAGACAACTTGGAAACATTTCCCTAATTGTATGTCAGGTGTTTTTAGAGGGTATTTGTCATTTAGTTCCTTTAAATTATGCTTAAAATTTGCTCCATAATAGACTGCTAATTTAATCCTTAACAGCTTGAGCATCTATGCATTGCAGTTCAACTGCATACTGATGGTTTTAACAGAAGTTGTTAATATTGTCAGAACAAGCTATCTAGATTGTCAGGAGTGTTTTATATCCCTTTCACAAAATTTTAAAGTCAAATTGTCTATTAAAAAGCTAACTTATGTAAGCATTGAGTAGCACAACAGTAGAACCAACAAAAAATCATCAGAAAGAAGTAAAATTACATAGCAAATTGCAAAGCGATTGCAGATAAATTCTCTGTCTCTGTAACATTCAATGTGATCTGTTTTCTAAAAGATTTGGGGTTTGTACACATCAGGGAAGAAGCACCACTTCCAGGAACTGCTGCTTTCAGCAGATAAAATAAGAAACAGAATAAAAGAAAAGTCCAGCAAGAAAGTGAGGAGTTCTATCTCAAGTAAGCTGTACAGTACTTTTCTTTCTGGGAAGTTAGTTCACTGTCAAACAAATCAAAATGTTAATTTTTTTTTAATTAAATGCGTAAAACTAGCTTGCTCTTTGCCAAGTTTGGTGAAGCAACATATTTGACTTCAAGAGCTGTTTTTTCAGTGCCCAGCTAGCAAAAATACTTGTACATAAAAAGAAGCAGGCAGCTGATATTTACTCTCTGAAGTTAACAAGGTCAGAGCTTCTTCATCTACTGATTGGACTGTAGAAGAGTCACTGGGTTTTTCCCCTTATAGCTCTAGATCAGCATTGAATCAGGACCCACTTGGTTATGCTCCTTGGTTTATCCAGGTTCAGTTTACCTGTTAGCCAAACACTGAAACTATCTACTTGTGTGATTTTACAGTTGATGAAAAAGAAAATAAATTGCTACTGCAGCCTTATTCCTTCAGCCATGGCAAAAGGGCTCCTGAATCCTTCATGGCTGCTTTTGCCTTTTGCATGTAAGTTGGGTAACGGTGATTTATAGCAACCCTACATAAAAAATACTGGAACCTCTGTGTAGTATAAGGGCGTATAAACTTAAAAAAAAAACAGTACCAATTTTCAGTCCCCTGCAGTGTGACTGCTAGACATATTATCCTATTTTTAGTCTTGTATTTTCAGTACCTTTGTTTCAATTTAACTGATTCAAGACAAAGAGTATGGGAATTATTTAGATTTTTTTTTTTTTTAGTATAAGAATATTGCCAGATTTAGTGTAAGAATATTGCCCCACTCAAGCAGGGCCACATAGAGGAAGTTGCTCCTCACAGCTCCTCCATGTGTCCTGGTTTGAGCTATACCAGAACCAATTCTCTAACTTTTCAGATAAACCTTCTCTAAATGTATGCACAATCTCTTATTTAATTTGTCAAAGGCTTATTCAGGGCCCCATAGCCCTGCATGATGAACAATAAAAGAGTGAAAGATCTTTCCTGCAATTTTTCTTCCTTGTTTCCTTGTTGTAACTACACATGTTATAAGCTTACACAAAATCTCCTTAAGTTCTAGGGAATAATTCTGTGACTTACAGCTTTGGAGAAATGAATTCCAGAATTTCACAGAATCCTTCAGAAAGAGCACTAACAAGCACTACATTTTTTTTTTTCAACTCAGTGTTCGAACAGAAAGATTAAAAAAAATAAAGGTACCAGATGAACAAGAGAGGCTTTTAGTGATTCTCCCAGCAATTCTGTGCATCCTATTGGCTCAGATGTTGTTCAGATGTTGTCTGAGGTGAGGGAGATCAATGTGCAGCTCCACAGTTAATAAAGCCCACCTTCCCAGGTGGGAATACAGTGCTGTCAGTACTGAAGTAAAGAGGAAAATCTTCCTGCCTGGCTTGGTTCAATCTCACTAAAAAGCTACAATAGAGAATGTTGAAATTATTTTTCTAGTTTTCTTTTTGTCCAAATGAACACATCAAGTTAATATCTAGATTTGACTTTGCCGAAAATTTGTTTACTGCATTTTTCTAATAAGTTACTCTGTTTTATCTTTAATGGTGTGCCTTCACAGTAAAAGATACTTGAATATTTATTTGTGACATTTCATACCTTATAAGATAGTTCTGCCTAAAGGTATGCTTTAAAATTAATGAGGAAGAACTAATTTTTTTTCCAGTGATCAAGGCTGTGTGATTTTTTTTCATTGTTATTTAAAACAAAATCACATACACTGAATGAACAAGAAAAGTTTAATTAGTTAAAGAAAAGAAAACAACAGAAAACTAGCTATTAACTTCTTTATTGCTTTAAATTGAAGTGCTGTAGATATCTGACAGCAGTGGCTGCTCCACTGTGGTGCGTGATAGTTGTCTTATGATTATATTCTGTAGGAAATTGTTCTGCAATGATAATATCATCTCCTGTATTTCCTAGGGAAAGATGTTTAGTTTCTTTTACTTTCTCAATGTCTGTTTTATGAGGTGTTTTCAGTTGAACAAGAGAATACCTTTTTCCAGGCTGTTTCCCACACTATTTTCCCCAGGTGTGTGGTTTTTTTCATAGTAATAAAGGGTTAAGAGAACACTTTTAAAAAAGTATTCTTATATTAAATTTAAGATCTAGTATGCCATAATATACAATTCTCTATTTGAATTCTTTTCTTTAAGAATTTCCTGATTACTCAAAACTACTGAGATTAAAATAAGATTTGTAGATTCTTGGTTTTTTTAAACTTCTAATAGCTTGCATGTCAGAAGGTGTTGCTTTTTTATCCTTTTTTATCCTCTTGCATCTGTGGATCCATAAAAATTCTAAAGTTCTAGGGGAAGATGATATTGAAGATTTAAGAAATAATTCTGATTTCAGAAAACGCAACAATACAGAAATATATTTGTTCAGTTTTCTGTGAAAAATGTGTTAATCTACTCCCTGAATCTCTAGAATTCAAGACGTAAAGAAGGATCTTGTGTCAAGGAATATATTTTAGTCAATAAGTTTTAACTGTAGGTACATATTAAAAGGAATAGTAAAGATGAAATAAGTTCTAACAATTGAAATCTGAGATTTCTTACATACAGTGCACCTTAAGAGGAAAGAAGGTAACAAAGAAAGAAAAAACTAGCAGTGCAGCACAATAGTAAGATACCATGAGAAGGGCCTGTTTTTTGTTTGATGTGTTCATATAACTGAATATAATCAACATAATCCTATGAACTGTAACTTGATAGTAAATATCCTGGTCTATCCAGTGCACTGCAGTTTGCAAATGAAGAAGTATGACTTTACAGGTTTCATATTGTAATGTATGCATATCTGGCGTAAGGGAAAAAGAAATAACATGAAAAGTTAGGCACAATTTTGATAAGTCAAAATATACATATAAATTTATAAAATTGGAAGAAAAGAATTAGCCAATTAAACATCGCTAAAATGATGTGTTCATATGCATGAAATCAAATGACTTTCTGCATCTTACTGCTTATACTTATTAATTATGATAGACTGGAAATAATTTAATAGTATATGATCAGTCCTATGTTTGTGATTGTGCCATCAAAAGGATGCAGATAGCTATAATAATTATACAATTAAAATCCTAATTTTAAATAGAACCATTCTTCTTTAATGAGGGTTTTCTCCTGTGACAGGAATCTTTTAGAAACAAATTATTATTGCTGAGTAATTATTAACATTATTAACACTATCAGTAAATACTAAGGCTTATAATAAATACGTAAGGCTCATACAGTAAATACTTATGTCTTTTCCAGATGTTTTTGGGAGTAGCTATGGTTAGCCTCTGGTAGGTTATCTGTGTAGATCAGTCTGTATTTTCTTTTTCAAAGCATAGTCACCCCAGGAATCTGACTCCTCCAGTCCTTCACTTCTCCTTCATTCACTTCAGCATGTTTCCAGTGATGTTACTGTCAACAGAAAGCACAACTCAACCTTAAATCCATGCAAAACCTGTATATAGCAAGCTGCAATTTTGACTGAGAGATGACCATGCTTACTTGGAATTATTCTTGCATCCTTTCAGTATGTTATGCACATTTAATTGTCTTAATTTTCCCCAATGTACAGTTCATTGTATGAATCGATTTGAATTTGTTGTTACCTCTCGATAACAAGGCAAATCCAATCCCACTACTATTAATAACAAACTGTTACCTTTATGGGATCTTAAAATACAAAATGGCACTGGTGTTTTCATTGTCATATCAAATGTGCAGTTATTTCTGAATTCAGTTTACCCTATTTTATTTCAGATTAAGACAAGTTTTCTTTGCAAGGTATTGTGTATTTTTTTCTGTTACCTTCATTTCTGTAATGGAATAATGTTTTAGTTGCCAGCAGTACAGAATTAGAGATTTCTAAAACTCTGTTTACTATATATAATAAGCACACTATTATTTTCTTTCTACTGTGGAATACAGAACTAATAAGCAAACACACTGTGTTAAAAGAAAAGATGTAGAAAAAGTATCTTCATAGTATTAGCTTTTAAATTGAAAATTTAAAAAAAAATTTTTATGTAAAATTTAGCTGTCTCAGTTGGGCTGCATATAGTCTTTTTTCATTCAGTAAAGAATGAATCTTGGAGTATAAAACAAAGGAGTTTGGAATACAGCGGTGGTTAATCCAAGATTGTGACTAGTATAAGTACCTTTAATTTGTCCACGTCTAGCTTCTCTGAAATCTGGCCTGCACATATTTATTATATCAACATGTAGGGAATGAGTTAATTTCATTGAATAGATTGAAGCTCTTTGAAATTAATGATCTGCAGTGTTAGGTGGAGGACAATGTGGAAGCTGTTGGTGAGGTGAGCCTGGATATAACACGCTTTACCAATGTGTGTCTGTCCAGTGAGTCTGATCACTGGAAATGAATTCATGCTGTGCAATGCTATGAAAATAGAAATTAGGTAAAAGCGCCATTATTACTGTTGACAAACATGCAATATGTATACTTGTGCTGTGTCAGATGACGACATCCTTACCACCACTTGTTCATGTCAGAGGTAATCTAGACATCTGGCAGTCAGAATCCTAGATATTCATCATTCTGAGCTTGAATTTCTTAAATGCTTCATGTAAATATATCTAAAATTCACACATGTATTTCTGAATGGAGGGCTACAAACGTGATGTGCCATCTATTGGCAAACTAGGGGAGGTTGGTTTTGTATTCTGTCATCCATAGCTTCAGTTGGGATGCAATCGTCTGGCAGTGTAAATTGAAGCACAGACTGAGCTGTTGGGGCTGTCCAGGAGCATGGAGTGGAGCTGGCAGGATTCCCCAGGGAGACCTCCGTGTAATTTGAAAATGAGGAGGTACTGCCAAGCCACAGGGATGGGAAAAGACTCTAGTGGAGAACTCTGCAGATGTGGCTTCATGGAAGCCACGGCTAAAGGAAATGTATTACTTTGCAGAGACATACTAGGTGGGCAAACTGTTCAAAACCTCTAAACTTTCACCTAATTCACCTAGAAGATATGAACCTTACCTTTTTTTCGGTCCTGAAGAGCAAATGTGCAGGAGACCTCCAGAGAAATTCCTAGCCTTCCTTTAGGCTTAGGAGGCTAGCCCTTCAAGTTGGATGCCTGAGGGATTGTGTTATACCAGCAGAGCTGACTGCTGATGTCCAAACAAAGAGCTCAGTCAGAGCTATTGGTCCTGTGGCAGTCCCAGATGGAAGTGTTTATCATCTGAGCAATGCACCTTAGGTTTTTCCAGCAGTCATCTATTTTCTAGGTTTCCTTAGGTTTTATTGCTGTGAGACAGTTGGGCCTGTCTCTTAGTTCAAACTGTGTGCAGCTGCTGTGTCTGTGAATGTGTAAAAGGATCCAGTAAAGTGGAAGTTTTCTCCTGCTCATGCACCACCCTACTCTACAAGCCTTCATGTTTTGGCAGCTGAAGTAACTAAATACCATTGTTCAGCCTTTGGCTACCTCTGCTTCTCATGGTCAGAACAAACCCCTATGCTGCCAACTCCTGGGCATGTGAGAGTGCTCTTGTTTAAACACGGGCTGATTCAGCACTCCAGAGTCTGCCCCTTATCCCCTCCAAGGAATTCTTCTCTTGATCAGTTTTTTTCTCCTGGGAATTTGTATCCTTTAGCTTGAACATTATGGCCCTCATTCATGTCCAGTCCTTTCATATGATGGGATTTTTAACATGAAATATATAGGGGTTTGGACTAAATATGACTTCTAATACTGATTTAAAATTTCAGTAGTTGGGTACACTGCTGAGACACAATTCTTGGGTTTTAGTAGTTACAAAGTAACACGGCGATGCTAACTAGAACAAAATCTGGCAAACTGGGGCTACTTCGTCACCCCAAATCCCGAGAGATTTTAGCTAAAAGGAGATGTTGCTGTAAAGAGATTTGATAAAATTTATAGTCTATTAAGCATTATGGGAAACTGACAAACAGCAGAAAAAAATTCAGGAGAACAAAGTCATTATGAGGACTAGATGTAATCTGTGCTTTCTCTTTCTCTTTTTATTATAAATAACCTTAATCCTCATCCAGGATTAAAATTCAGTGTATTTTTAGCGATGCGGTGTCCTAGATAAAAGGTACTTTCATCTATGTTTTTATATCTTTCCTATCTTTTGCATTCTGGATCATTTCATGATTTTACTTAACAGATGGATACTTCCATCTATATATCTTGAGACTGCAATTAGTGAGGGCTTAGGATAATTTGTCATAGATAAACCTGACATAAATGATTTTAGTAGATATAGATTGTGAGTTTGAGGACAGAACAGCATATGTCAACAAAGCAAGTCTATAGACAAATTTTGTGTAATGTTTTGGGGGAGGGGGTTGTATTCCTTTAACATGGAGATCAATTTGTAACTGAGCCTTCCTATGGAGATGACTTAACATCCTCCCTAAAAATGTGATTATACAATGGTGTGAAACATGCTAGTGGTTAGTTAATGACCGGTAAGAGACTAAGTGAAAATCTGCATAAATACAACCTGCATTTCCTTACAGAGCAGATAAAAACTAGTAATTTTTAAAACACAGACTGAGCTTTGCAAAGAGCTGCAAGTTATTTAGTCTGAAGTTTGACCACTTACGGAACATTTTCAGTATTCTGGCTACAACCTCTGTCAACTAACTCATTGGAATTAAATGTTATTTTATCAGTGATTTATTGGATTAGTAATTAACTTCTCCATAAAAAGCAGATTCCTGTAGCAAAACCTTTGTATTGGTGAGTTTTATGAAAATTATTTGGGATATTACGTTGATATACTATAATGTAATGTTGAAGAATCATAGAATAACCAGGTTGGAAGAGACCCACTGGATCATCGAGGGCAACCTCATATCACTCGATATGAGCACTCGATGCCTTCATCCAGGTCATTGATAAAGACATTGAACAGGGCTGGACCCAGGACTGAGCCCTGGGGAACCCCACTTGTAACTGGCCTCCAGCTGGATTTAACGCCATTTCCCACCACTCTCTGGGTCCGGCCATCCAACCAGTTTTCCACCCAGGAGAGTGTGCGCCTGTCCAGGCCAGAGGCTGACAGTTCCCGTAGCAGAATGCTGTGAGAAACTGTGTCAACGGCTTTACTGAGGTCCAGGAAGATACATCCACAGCCTTTCCCTCATCCAGCAGCCGAGTCATTTTGTCATAGAAGGCGATCAGGTTAGTTTGGCAAGACCTGCCTTTTGTGAACCCGTGTTGACTGGGCCTGATCACCTGGTTCTCTTTACAGCAGAAAGGAAACAGTCCCGGAGGTTCCTGGAGTGTGTGGAAGACAATTTCCTCACACAGCTGGTGAGCGAACCGACAAGGGACGGTGCCCTCCTGGACCTGCTGTTGGTGAACAGAGAAGGACTGGTGGGGGATGTGAAGGTTGGAGGACGCTTAGGGCAAAGCGATCATGAGATGATAGAGTTCTCAGTGCGGGGTAAAATGAAGAAGGAGGTTAGCAGAACAGTCGCCCTCAACTTTCAGAGAGCAGACTTTGGACTGTTCAGAAGGCTGGTTGGAAAAGTCCCGTGGGAGGCGCTCCTTGAAGGCAAAGATGTCCATGAGGGCTGGGCACTCTTCAAGAAGGAACTCCTAGCAGCTCAGGAGAAAGCCGTCCCCAAGTTCCGGAAAAGTAGCCGGAGGGGTAAGAAACCAGCGTGGTTGAGTAGGGAGGTCCTGAGAGACATCAATAGGAAGAGGAGGGCCTACGACCTCTGGAGGAAGGGGCAGGCATCCTGGGTGGACTATAGGGAGGAAGCGAGAACGTGCAGGGAAAAGTCAGGAGGGCTAAGGCCCAACTAGAAATGCGATTGGCCAAGACTGTGAAAGACAATAAAAAGTCTTTCTACAAATACATCAGCAGCAAAAGGAGGGCTAGGGAGAATCTCCAGTCCCTAGCAGATGCAGAGGGAACAACAGTAACAGGGGACGAAGACAAGGCTGAAGTGCTCAATGCCTCCTTTGCCTCAGTCTTTAACAGTAAGGAAAATTGTTCCCTCTGTGCAGAACCCCAAGGGTTGGAAGAGAAGTATGAGATTCCCACGGTCCAAGAGGAGGTGGTTAGAGACTTGCTTGCCCAGCTAGACGCCCACAAGTCTATGGGGCCATATGGAGTCCACCCAAGAGTTTTGAGGGAACTGGCGGATGTGCTGGCCAAACCCCTTTCCATCATCTTCCAGCAGTCCTGGATGACTGGGGAGGTTCCGCTGGACTGGAGGCTGGCTGATGTTGTGCCCATCTATAAGAAGGGGCGCAGGGAGGATCCGGGGAACTACAGGCCTGTCAGCCTGACCTTGGTACCGGGGAAAGTCATGGAGCGGGTGATCTTGAGTGCGATCAAGAAGCACTTGCAAGAGAACCGGGTGATCAGGCCCAGTCAACACGGGTTCATGAAAGGCAGGTCTTGCCAGAGTAATCTGATCACCTTCTATGACTGAGTAACTAAACTCTTGGACGAGGGAAAGGCTGTGGATGTATCTTCCTGGACTTTAGTAAAGTCTTTGATACAGTTTCTCACAGCATTCTGCTTCGGAAACTGTCGGCCTCTGGCCTGGACAGGCGCACACTCTCCTGGGTGGAAAACTGGCTGGATGCCCGGGCCCAGAGAGTGGTGGGAAATGGAGTTAGATCCAGCTGGAGGCCAGTTACAAGTGGGGTTCCCCAGGGCTCAGTGCTGGGTCCAGTCCTGTTTAATGTCTTTATCAACGACCTGGACGAAGGCATCGAGTGCTCCCTTAGCAAGTTTGCAGATGACACCAAGCTGGGTGGAAGTGTGGATCTGCTGGAGGGTCGGGAGGCTCTGCAAAGGGACCTGAACAGGCTGGACCACTGGGCTGAGACCAACGGCATGTGGTTTAACAAGGCCAAATGCCGGGTCCTGCACGTGGGGCACAACAACCCTAAGCAGAGGTACAAACTAGGAGAAACCTGGCGGGAAAGCTGCCAGGAGGAGAAGGACCTGGGGGTGTTGGTTGACAACCGACTGAACATGAGCCAGCAGTGTGCCCAGGTGGCCAAGAAGGCCAATGGCATCTTGGCTTGTATCAGAAACGGCGTGACCAGCAGGTCCAGGGAGGTTATTCTCGCTCTGTACTCGGCACTGGTGAGACCGCACCTCGAGTACTGTGTTCAGTTCTGGGCCCCTCACCACAAGAGGGATGTTGTGGCTCTGGAGCGAGTCCAGAGAAGAGCAACAAAGCTGGTGAAGGGGCTGGAGAACAAATCTTATGAGGAGCGGCTGAGAGAGCTGGGGTTGTTCAGCCTGGAGAAGAGGAGGCTGAGGGGAGACCTTATTACTCTCTACAACTACCTGAAGGGAGGTTGTGGAGAGGAGGGTGCTGGCCTCTTCTCCCAAGTGACAGGGGACAGGATGAGAGGGAATGGCCTCAAGCTCCGCCAGGGGAGATTTAGGCTTGAGATATGGAAAAAGTTCTTCATGAAGAGGGTGGTTAGGCATTGGAATGGTCTGCCCAGGGAGGTGGTTGAGTCACCATCCCTGGAGGTGTTTAAGGTTAGGGTAGATGAGGTGCTTAGGGGCATGATTTAGGGATTGGTGGGAATGGTTGGACTCGACGATCCAGTGGGTCTCTTCCAACCTGGTTATTCTGTGATTCTGTGATTCTATGATTCTTGCTTCATGATAGCACTCAAGATCACCTATTCCATCACTTTCCCTGGCACTGAGGTCAGACTGACAGGCCTGTAGTTCCCTGGATCCTCCCTGCGACCCTTCTTGTACATGGGCACAGCATCCCCCAGCCTCCAGTCCAGTGGAACTTCACCAGTCTTCCAGGACTGTTGGAAGATGATGGAAAGGGGTTTGGCCAGCACATCCGCCAGCTCCTTCAATACCCTCGGGTGAATCCCATCTGGCCCCATAGATTTATGGGTGTCTAATCGGACTAGCAAGGTTCTGACCACCTCCTCTTGGACCATGGGAGCCTCATGTTGCTCCTCTAGCTCCTGGGTTTGTACACAGAGGGAACAACTTTCTTTACAATTAAAGACTGAGGCAAAGAAGGCATTAAGTACCTCAGCCTTTTCCTCATCTCCTGTCACTGTTGTTCCTTCTGCATCCAATAGGGACTGTATGGTCTCCCTATTCCTCCTTTTATTATTTATATATTTATAGAAAGATTTTTTGTTATCTTTCACCGACTTTGCCATTCTGATTTCTAGTTGAGCCTTTGCCCTTCTGATTTTTTCTCTACACAGTCTCACTTCCCTCCTGTAATTCACCCAAGAGGCCTGTCCCCTCTTCCAGAGCCCATAAACATTCCTCTTCTTCTTGATATCACTCAAGATCTCACTGTTCAACCAAGCTGGTTTTTCCCCTGCCAGCTTTTTTTCCAGAACATGGGGATGGCTTTCTCCTGAGCTGCTAGGATCTGCTTTTTGAAGAGCTCCCAGCCCTCATGTGTTTCCTTGCCCTTAAGCACTGTCTCCCATGAGACTTTGCCAACCAGCCTTCTGAAGAGTTCAAAGTCTGCCCTCTGGAAATTTAATGCTACTGTCCTGCTAACTACCCTCTTCACTTTGCCTAGAAGTGTTTATAGTTGCCCGATCCCCAGAGATTCCATATAGCTTTCAAATTTATACTAATATCTGCAGCTTCCACTTACTTTAGTAACTCTCTCCTTAGCCTGTCCTACTTGAAATTGGTGTTTCTAGAAACTTACATGATTGGATTAATATCCACAAGATACCTTCATATATAGTTTTCTTTTTCCTGAACCCAGTTGCTAATTTAAACCGGTGAGTTTTTGGTCTGGATGGCTGCATTGGTAGTTATGGATTAGAGGTCATACAACAGAGAGTTTACAGATCGGTAACTTTAAAATGCTTTGCTTTTCTGTCTCTAGGTTTTACTTTTATGGTAATAGCGACAATAGTTACGTGGATGGATGCTTTTGATGCCTCTGATTCAGTCTCTGTTAATGCTCCAGCTATGCAGCAGGAGAAGCAACAAGGTGGAGTAGGGAAGTAAATGGAGGAAAATTTCATCTACCTGCTTTACCTTTATTATTCTGTTTGGGGTTTTCTTGGCACTGTGCTTTCAACATAGATGTAACCTTACTCTTCCATATCTGTGAATATCCTGTTGCAGGTTATATTCCTTTGCTGGATTCACCTGAGTATATATTTTTTTGAACAACCAGCAAGTGTTTTGTAGGAGCCTATTGTCCACATGAGAAGAGCTGCCCTCTTGGTCACTTCTGTAGACTATTAACAAGGAGGCTGGTGAGGTGTCCAAGAGAGATTAAGTCAATGCATTTACCTGTCCGACTGAGCAGGAATACGTTCCAGATGAAAACCCCTATGTTATCTGTGAACTGTGTTTATGCTTTTATTATGCTTACTGGAGGATTCACTGTGCCGCAGTGCAATTCAGCTTGAGTCACATTCAGACTGAATCTGCTCGGAATCTTTCTCAGCTGTATTACACGTTTAGGGAAGCAGAGTCCTTATTCATCCAGTGCCTTATACGGTACTACGGACTTCTACTATAGATTCCAGCAGCTACCTTTGATGAGAGTATCTCTCAGTTAATTCCCATGTCATACCTAACAGCTTCACACTCGTGTTCTGGAAATGTTAAGGCATTGCAGGTAGAACTGAATGCCAGTGTTGAGGCAGTTGAATCCTGCTTTAGATTTTCATTAGTTATAGGAAATCAGACAGCAGTGATGGCCTGTAGACACATTTAGAAACCTATATTTAGTCTTATTTCAAATGAAAGTCTAAATGCTCGGTTTGAGTCTTCTGTGCAAACTTACGCCTTCGCCCTGCTACCAACAACCTGACAGCAGCAGATTTTTTTTTTTTTAGTATTTTGTCTCCTACATAAACTGACCTTCTTCAAAGAAGGTATCTGTGGGCTTATGTGGTCTGTGATGAGTTGAAAGCTGTGAATAGGTTCCACAGAAGAGAGTTAAATTTTAGGGATTTTTTTTTCCCCCACATTAAATACAAACTTTGACAAGAAAATGTCAAATGTAGCTGAAAACTGTACTAATGCATGGTTCATTTCTCAACATGTTATTTTAGGACATATATTATTAGTGTTAGAAAATTCTTTTTCCATTTCTTGAATATAATTCATAGACCTATGAAGACCAGGATATTTTTTAACTCTATAGCCATACAGTTAAACATTCAAAAATGCTTGTTGAAAATTTGCTGTACCAAGTCCTCAGGTACTGAGAATGGCATAGTTCAACTGACTATGAGTATTCAGCTTCATAAAGATCAGTAGTCAGCAAGGGAAGAGTGTACTTAACTAGCTTAATCTAGGCTAGAATGTTTTAGCCTTCTTGAGGCTAAGACAGTGATCAGAGAAAAGCCAAAGCAGTCTGGTTGATTTAGGAGAAACCGCTTGTTTTGGTAAAAAGAAGCTGACTTGCAGATTTGGGATACAGAAGTTACGGAAGGAAAAGCTTTGCAAAGTCTTAACAACTGTTGCAAACTGTTAGGTACAGTGCTCTCCAGACTCCATGCTTAAATTCCAAACATCTCCATTGGGAACTGAAAGCTTGATAAATCTTGGGCTCTGCTAGTGAGACCCAATGACGATAGAAAATAATACTGCAGTGACTGTGACAACATGAAAAGTAACTTGTTTGGTAAGTCCCTTGGTATGGAAGTTCATGACTGAGTTACATTTGCTTAGGGAGGCTATTAAATCCATCCCAGCAGCACTTGAAATGTATGCAGATATATTTTTTTTCTCCCATTGAAGACTACAGGGAGAGACTGCAAAGACTGTAGATGGGCTTCCAGTCATTTGTAAAACTGTTGTGCAGGAACACTGAATTTTTTCACAATGAAAAGATCTATGCCAGTTGGCAGGATTTCTTAATTTTGAGGATGTTGCTAGATAAGCTTCTGTGGTGGGTTGACCTTGGCTAAACACCCACTCTCGGTCCCTTTCCTCAACAGGGCAGATGGAGAAAATAAAATGGAAGAGCTCATGGGTCAAGGTGCAAACAGGGGGTTTGCTAGCCAGTTACTGAAACAGGAGAGGCAGATTCCCCTGGGAGAAGAGTAATTTAATTTCTTGCATCTAAAATAGAGTTAGATGCGAGAAACAAAGACAAAAACTGAAACACCTCTCTTCATCCCCCTTTGTCCCAGGCTTGACTTGACTCTTCCATTCCCAACTCCTCTAGCTCCTCACCCTTCCCTGAGTGGTGCAGGGGAATGAGGGCTGGGGTCAGTCTGCAACAGCTCTGCTCTGCTGCTCCTCCCTCCTCATGCTGTTCCTCTGCTCCACTGTGGGTCTTCCATGGGCTACACTCTTTCAGAAAAGAATCTGCTCCCGTGTGGATTCTCCGTGGGCTGCAGTTCTGTCAGGAGACCCTACTCCAGAGTGGTCGAATCTCTGCATGGGTGTCCGGACCAGTTCCTTCCCTCTTTCTTCTCTGTTCCTGTCATGTTCTCATTGCTCCTCTCTCACAGTTCCTGTGCAGTGTTTTCTCCCCTTCCTTAACTACATTTTTCTCGGGGCTCCACTGCCTTGGCTGCGAGGCTCAGCTGTGCCGTACACAGGGTCAGTTGGAGCCAGCTGGACCTGACTGTGCCCTACGTGGGGCAGCCCTGGTCTCTCCTGACAGAGGCCACCTTACAGCCCTTGTTGCCAACACTTGGGTGCCGCACATGGTATCACTTCAGTTATCTCCCTGTGGGAGAGCCCGAGGGACCCACACCGGTATGGCCTGTCCTTTTTAGGACAGTCCTTTTTATACTATTTTCTCTTTCTTTCTTTCTTCCAAGCCACTTATTTTTGTCACTTTGACTGTCATGGAATAGCTGACTATGTTCTGCTTAATTACTTTCTTTTCTTTACCATGAAATCTGTAGTTACTTTTGTTCAGTGAACTGACTGGCTTTAATCCTTAGATGTGATGCACGGAACAATGACTTATTTTCAGAGTAAAGCATGGAGACTTTTGAAACTTTACTTTGTAAAATTTTCTTTTTTTAAAATTTTCTCTGCATTTTTCAAGGTAGAAGGTCCTTTATACAGTCAATGGCACACAGGGTGTCAACACCATTATTAACTTGATTTTATTTTCCTTTTCTTGTCAAACTTTGATTTTTTTCTGATTACTTGCAAATTTTGATACTCTAACACTGCAGGTTTTGAGGCAGCATTGCTTACAGGCTTTACTTCCACTATAAGATAATTTAAAACTAAATAATAATTTAATACAGGAAAATGCTGCATATAACATCCCACTGTTACTTTATACTTTGTGTAATAAATCATAATAATAAAAAAGCAACTTTGTGTACAAGCAAGTGGAGGAAAATGAGTTAAATGATAATCACTAAACTGCCATCAATGCAAAATGGCTGACTTTTCTATTTTAGGCCCAGAAAAATTATATTAGGTGTTTCAACATTTGCTTTTAAAAGTCACTCATTTGCTAGTGCTAAACTATGACAAGAACTTCCTGATGCACACCATCTTATATAACTTGTAAGTTAGGTGTTTTCTCCAATCTCACCGAATGTATTGTGCCATCTGTCCTTTGTCTTAAGGTTAAGACCTTCAATTTGTTTGATAGCGATCTGCATTTTGTGTTTTCTTTTAGGGCTGTTCATAGGTGACTAAGAACACTATTTTTTTTCCTCTATCTGTTACAAATGTAGCTGTTTATGGGCTGAGAAGTCACCTTTTCCTGCTTATTTCTATTCTTGGTTTTATTTTTTGTCCTTATACGTATATAACCTGCCAATCATATATTTCAACCATAATTACTGTTTCTTAGCAATTTATCTTACTGAATAGCTGAAAGGTATGTACTCTGTTAGTCTGTTTTTTGCTTCTTCATGTCTGATAGCTTTCTGGATGGCTAATTTAGCTGCCCAATAATTTTAAATGTCAAACAGCATTGTATTAAACAAATGAAACAAGCTTATGATAGTTGTGCTTCAAAAAGCAAGGAAAGAGAGCAGTGTTCAAGATTAATTTGGTATTCAGAAACTTTTAGGGTTCTATCTTGTAACTCTTTGGGGTGACTAAGTATAGCAAATACTGTAAATACTTAAAAAACTAATGTTCCTTGTGCTTGCATGCCAAGTGACATGGCATAGTCTTAGCAACTCTTTCAGACAAAATGCTTAAATCCCTACATATACTAATATTTCTTATAGAGGATAAGTAAACACATGTAGATTTAGAAACTAAAGAGTCACTTCTGCTATGATTTGATTTTGAAGACAACCTTTAAAATAACACAAAAACCATTAGTACTATAATCTAACTTATGCAGACCATGATGTTAAGTGTAGTAGGGCTTTTCAGTGCTGTCATACTCTGCCAGCAGCAAATATATTCTTATCACTGGTGCTCAGGGAAAAAATGTTTCTTATTGTGGCTGAATGTTAAAATTCAGAATAGTTCTTATTTCCTTAAAATAGGCAGGACAATAAAACCAAACTGAAGGATTTGCAAATAAAAGATTGCAGTGCCATGTGATTATTATAAAAGCTGCTAGATGTGCTTTGTTTCCATTTAGAGCCTGAGTGTCTCACGTTCAATCTGCCGCTGTTTTCTGTTGTGTACTTGGAGCCCTAGTTAGCTTGTTTGTTAGGTGGTTTGTTCCAGTGCACGTGTGTGTGTGTGTAGGCTTGTTAATGTCTGATGCTGATTTTGCCCGAAGAGATGTAAAGCTTACCAAATAGCATTTTTTCTAAAAGAGAAAGATAACCCTCAATCTCCAAATGCCTTTTTTTCTTTTCTGAAGAAAAGATCCCACACCCAAATCAAAACCCAAACAGGAAGTAGAGCTTCTTCTGAACAAACTTCTATTTGTCTGTTCATCACCTCTCTTCCAAATGCAGTAACTTCTAATATGTGACAACAAGACAACCCAGTTTTGTGGCTTTTTCAGGACACTTGTTTCCTCTTAATTTGTGATATTGGTTCTACTTTCTCCCTATTGAATTTCTCTAAAATTTTCTTCTCCACTTGTCATTGCTTCTTTAACTTTCACCCTACTTTGAACCTTTCTACCTTTTTGTCCATGTCCTCTTGGCCATTCTTTTTTCTTGGCCACCTCATCTCACAAGTCTTCTCCTTTGCCCTGTGTTCTTTTATCTACAGACAATAAAGACTTGAAGTGGTTAAGAGAATGTTATTAAATACGACAGGGCCAGAAGAGTCTGACCTTCAGTAAACCAGTTGTATTTAATCTGGGATAAACCACTGGTTTTAGTATAATCATCTAAAACTTAGAGAGACAGACAGAATAGAGCAGTGCTAACCTTATTAATATGTAGTCTACTGACCTGATTAAAGTATTTCAGTATAGTGTTAAAATTAATTATGAACTAGAGAGAAATACACATGAAAGGTTAAACTCACATTCTAGAAGCAAGAGATATTACTGAAATAATAGTTTCTAGAAAACCTTTCATAAAACTGCGTGGCTGTAGATGAGGGTGGAATTGTCTGATTTGTCTATTATGTCTGTTTTGGATTCAAATAACCAAAGTTCATTTATTTGACTGGGATGATTCTGGTGACTATATTACATATGAATTAAGAAAAAAAGTTCAAAGACGGAGTCACAAGAGAATGCAGAGATCAAATCAAAAACAGGGGAGCAGTGCTGCACATTGAAAGATTATAAGATAAGTTGGTCAAAATGATCTTTTCAGTTCAAAAGATGGTCAAGCTTTTTAGACCCAGAAAAAGGCTGGTGTACCTAAAAGTTAATTTTTTTTCCAGATGTACCATGTGATCAGAAATACCCTTGCTTCCTGCAAACCTTGTGGTTGTGTTTAGTGTTCTACTACTTCAAATATGTCTGAATACTGAACATTAAATACAGCTCTGATCTGTATGCCCGAAAAGTGATGCAAGTCTAGGCGACAGTAGATGGACCCACCAATTCTGGAAGCTGTTGCTATGGGAAAGCTAGCTTCAACTAAGCAGGGAATAAGGAAGTCTTCTCCTTAGTTGCTGATGTAGATCTCTTTCATTTGTATAAGCTGCAAGCACCTGGGGAGCTAGCATTTAAGAGGCATCTAGCTCACTATTGAATTTTTTCTAGTTCCTTCTACACACAGAAACCTGAAACATTTGAATCAGTTACCTGGCTAAAAAGATTGCTTGCTTCTGTTGAATAAACTGTACACGTGAGCACAAAGTCTTCACCAATGTATAAATGTGGACAGAGCTCATGGTACCACCATGAAGTGCGCATTCCTCCATTTCTGATACTAAAGGGGCAGGATATCCTTATCTGTTGCCTCTTCCCCCACATATGCTTTTGAATCATCACTGTGCTATATGCCTTTTATTTGTTTAGGAAATACAAAGCCTCATTAGATATCTGTGAACATACAGGTAAGTGCAGAAGATCAGAATGATTGTCTCATCATCTATCAAAGTTCTGATCTCAATTTTTGAATCTGTTTCTGTAACAGTAGCTTCATCAGACAATGAAATATCATTACTGTTTGACTTTCCCAACTGTAATGTTCTGTACTGCTTTACATCTTCTTACCTTATTGAAACTCTCCTCTTTCCCTGTGTGGTCTGCCAGTAGAAGTGTAAATTCAGGGCAGTAAACTTCTGAAATTGATACTGGGGATGGTCTATGAATTGGCTATAGACTGTTTAGCTCAGTTAAAACATTTATAATATTCTTACGTTGGCACGAAACTCCTACTGCATTTTCCTGCCCCATTTTCCTTTTCCTTATCTTTTAAATCTTCCATATATAAACTTAATCGTTTTTCCCTCAGTCACCCTGTAGTCTTTACTCTCCTAAAAATCTACAGTTTTCCATACCAAGATTACATTGTTTTCCCCAGTTTTGTTTTGTTTTGTTTTAAATCTTAGATATCCACTCAAATTTGTTGTAGAACACTGATATTCTCTCTTCCCCTTCCTCAAATCTTCCATCCCAGATTTACTGAGATTCCTTTGTGCTCGAGCTTGATAGCACAGATAGCACAGACTTAACCAACTTAGCCTCAGACTCTGCACCTGGAGCAAGAGGTGGGAGAATTAAGAGAAAGGACCATGGACATCCCAGAAGGTAGGATCAACAAAGGTGAAATGTGAAAAAAACAAAAAGCAAAAAAACATTGTCATCATTACAGTCAGGGAGTAACTACAAATAAAATGTTGAGCCAACTTGTATGGTATGTTGTCGTTTCTTAGGACAGTCTGATAGCTTTTTCAGAAGAGGAGGTCAGCTTGCTGATCTGTGTAAGGCAGAATGTTTCACAAAGACATTGTGTTTGTTTTAAAAATAGCTGTTATAAACATTTATGAAGCTTTTAGTAATTTATCAAAGTTATGCTTTCTGTAATTATAAGCATTCCATGTCATTAAATGCATAATGAGAAGTAAGGCTGTATTATTTTTAATAGTGTGAAGAAAGTTGCAAACTTAAGGGTGAGTCTGGGATAGACTGTGAATTGTGAATGTGTGTATCGTGTAGGGCATAGTCGTACTTGGTACTTGGTCAAAACCCTTATTGGGCAGTACTAGATGTTGCAAAATATTCATTTATAAGTAGATACCATATGATAATTAACATCCTCCAAGTGGGAAAAGTTGTGTCTAGGTATATTTCTGCCATGGCGATTTTTTAATTCTGAAAAATTAGTATTAATATGAAAATAATGTGCAGTAATATAATATGAATTTTACTTTTTCAATGAAAATGTTTGCTCTTACTTTCTTACGAGATGTTAAAAATAAAGGATAAAACTGGTAGAGGTTTCCATGAATTCATTTATTTAAGTTTACATTTCCAGGCTTATCCTGATTCCATTTGGTATTGTATCTGAATATGATATAAAAAAGTACCTGTAATGGATCAGTCAGACAGCATTTCACATCTTTCTTTGCCCTCAGCCTCAGAATGACAGTGGAAAGGGCACTGGCCATCCCTGGCAGCAGTGATGAGCCCAGGCTGTGTGGGAGGAAGCCTTTGGTGCCACCCTTTCTCTCACTGAATCACTTGCAAGTAGGATTGTAGAATCATTAAAGTTGGAAAAGATCTCTAAGATCATCAGGTCCAACCATCATTAGAGGCTTAATTTCACAGTCTGGTTTAAGGTTCTGACAGCCTTATTCTGCTCTTTGTGTGAACTTGGAGGTAGGAGAGGTCTAAGCAAAACCAAGCAGCCTGAACTTCCCAGCACAGAAGTTGGTGAGGAACACAGGGAAATTCACACAGAATCACAGAATAACCAGGTTGGAAGAGACCCACCGGATTGTCGAGTCCAACCATTCCCACCAATCCCTAAATCATGCCCCTAAGTACCTCATCCACCCTCACCTTAAACAGCTCTGGGGAAGGTGAGTCAACCACCTCCCTGGGCAGACTGTTCCAATGCCTAACCACCCTTTCCATGAAGAATTTTTTCCATATCTCAAGCCTAAATCTCCCCTGGCGGAGCTTGAGGCCATTCCCTCTCGTCCTGTCCCCTGTCACTTGGGAGAAGAGGCCAGCACCCTCCTCTCCACAACCTCCCTTCAGGTAGTTGTAGAGAGTAATAAGGTCTCCCCTCAGCCTCCTCTTCTCCAGGCTGAACACCCCCAGCTCTCTCAGCCGCTCCTCATAAGATTTGTTCTCCTATCCCCTTCACCAGCTTTGTTGCTCTTCTCTGGACTCGCTCCAGAGCCACAACATCCTTCTTGTGGTGAGGGGCCCAGAACTGAACACAGTACTCGAGGTGCGGTCTCACCAGTGCTGAGTACAGAGGGAGAATAACCTCCCTGGACCTGCTGGTCACGCCGTTTCTGATGCAAGCCAAGATGCCATTGGCCTTCTTGGCCAAGTGGTAAACATTCAAGGTAAACAGAGCTGATAGTCATCCAGTGTTAATTCTCCATGAGTGTAAAGGCAATCAAAGTGGTCAGAGAAAGCCTCTGTTAAGCTGCACAGCAGAGATAACTGCAATGAGATTATCCTGCAGTGTGTCAAAAATACGTTTTATACTCTTTTCTCCTCTTAACTAGAGTAGTTTGGGACATTGGTTTAAACTGACAGATCTGAACACGCTGCATGCGCTCTCTTATGTTCCTTGGGCAGGTAGTTTTATCATCTATAAAAATCTTTGTCCTAACATGATTTTAACTCTCCTGTATATTCATGAGGTGTTCCCACTGAAGTATTCCTGAACTCCAGCCATCATCTGTTGCCTTCTATCCCTATCAGTGCAGCCATAATCCTCCTCTTCCTCACAGCCCCTGAATTTCCACATTGTAACTGCACAGCCCTCTGTTAGTCTCACCTCCCCTGTCTCTTCCTATGGGTTTAAGCAGTTTTTATAAGTGTTGCTCATCTCCTGTGCCTGTTCTTGTATCCCCTGAATTCTTCCTACAGACAGAGGCACTCAGAACAGATCTCCTGGTGACCCTGTGCTCCTAGTGGCTATCAAGGCCAGTTTGTTCCTCTGAGTAACTCAGCAGCAAAATGCATTTCACAGGTTCGGAACCCCAAATACAGGTTTTACACAGACTGTCTTTCAAATCTAGAGGGAACAACAGCAACTGTTAATACTTTACTTCAACACAAGATAGAGAGACTTAATTTCTATACTCTCTGGAGATGCACGTATATGCATGTATGTATATATATATGTATATATTTATATAATAAATACAAGACAACTTGATTCTTACTAACTCATCTTGGAAACTCAAGCACACAGTCACTTCACCAGCATGTGGTGGAGGTAATCTTAAACTCTCAGGTAGCTGTGGAATGTAGATATGTTTATAGACTGTTGTATGATCCTGGAAGAAAGCAGGTCAGTATAGTGTGGGCTTTCCATCGTCCCTTGTGTGAGTACAGTGTCTCTCCAACTCAGAACTTTTCAGATTTTATGTACTGTTTGCTTTAGGGCAGAAACCTATGTAGACAGAGAGGCAAAAAAGAGGCAGACCTTCTAGCAGTAAAGTACTGGAAGCATAGTAATGAAGATAGTTGAAGAACCATAGGCCAAAATACCTAAATTTCTTAGTTTTTCCATACAGAAAATTCCATAAAAAAATTCCATACAGAATCAGAGTGGTCAAGATATGAAGGAGCCTCTGGAGATTCCTCAGTCCAAATACATGTTCACAGCAGACCCAAGTATTTCAGGTGGCCAGGGCTGTGTCCCATTGGCTTTTGAATGTCTTCAAGGACAGACAGTCCATAACATTATTTTTTTTGTGTGTTTGGTAATATAAAATCAGAATTTAGTTCATGCTTATACAGTTCTCTATGACCACCATCAGTTGACCCAGTTGCTTTTCCTCTCTCAAGCTTGTTTTTTTACTTCAAGAATTCGACTCTCCAGTTTAACTGTTTGTGGTTTTGAGTAACCTTCTTTACAACTTCAATAAAGCTACACGTTTCTAATTGCTTTTCTTATAGATTATTTTCCAGTCTATAAAAAACAGCCCTCTTGTCTTTCTACTACATTTGTTTTGACACAGTTCGTATGAAAGAGTCTATAAAAGAGTTGTATAGGAACATAATATAGCACAAGCTTCTGCAGAGATGATGTACACACTCATGCACTATTTAAGACAGTCTTGTTCTGAGCATTTGTATATTTTTACTACAGTTTGTAACTACATAAATGGGTAAATGGAGTGGAAAGCTTCAGGTGAGTTCTTTGTTTTTCAATGACAACGAAAATTTTATATCAGTCCTGACTGTAAGCTGTTTCATTCAATTTACCTTATTTTGTTAGACTACTATAATTCGTTTTAAAAAATTATTTCTATGTTCCACATATATCTGTAACTATGGAAACCATGAAGCAATTAACAGGAGTACAGCTGATGCTTCTGTGGCTCATCAAGGCAGTCAAAATGTTCAAATAGTTAGACTAACCTTTTTGTTGTTTTTAAGAAGGTTAGAATATACAAAAACTGATCTATAAGATAATAATTGCTACTGTAGCTTAGTGGTCTATGAAAAATGGAGACTGATGTTACAAAAAATGTGACTAGCAATTCATGGCTACTACATTACCAGAAGGAAATTTAGGCAAGAGAAATGAAGTTGAAAAAGAAACTCATCTATGAAAGAGTGAGACCAAAGCAGAGCCTTCTGAAGCTGTAATTGTTGCTGTGGATCAGAATTCTCCCACTGCTGAGGAAATAAAAATACCAAGTGTGAAACAGGGTAGTATGGATGAGTGAGGAAAGAGTGACCATAAGATTTTTAAACAGGGTAAGCTTAAATACAGGACCCGTGGAGGAATCAAACCGTTGGGATATCTGGGATTGCCGAGTTTTGAAAAAAGTGGTCTAAGCTTCATCATGAAGCCCAAACAATTAATGCTTCCTGGGTCTTTTTGATTTTTACCCAGCCAGGATAAAGTTACTCTGATTTTTAACCCCTTCTTTCTCCCAGTACAATAGCCTTTTCCATCTCTCTCCAAATTGTAAGTTTGTAGATTTTGATCATTTTAGTTAGAAGTAGACCGAAAACCAGAGGTGCAAGCAAGTCAAGGTGCAAGTTTTCACAGTTTGTACAAGTTATAGTCCTGCTTTAAGAGGTCACAACTGTAACTGAGGCAATTTGATTTTTGTAGTATGTTTTTAGTGGTGTGTATTAACTAATTTATGTAGTAGATTTGAAAAAAAAAAAACTTACGGGGGGAGAATATTTCAAATTACCTTATGTAAACATTATGGTGTGAATTTTCAGACAAAAGCTATGACTCTTCCAGTAGCGATTTTGGTTTCTTCCTTGAATTCCAAAGGCATTGGCAGAGAAGCACATTGCAGTAGTGGCTGGAAGCTGACTGCATGCTGTTTTAGCAGTATTATTTTATATGATAACTTTATAGTGTGTTGAATGTACCACTTCCAACACCCAGTTTGCTGCAGGACTATAATAGAGAATGTTTAATTTCCGCGGAAGTTATCAGGAGCATTCTGAAAGATTAGCAGCTATAGCTGTGAGATTTTGGAAGCAGGGCATGTTACAGAAGTCTGTTGCTTTTACCCTAAAATGACTAGTAATATTGCTGCAAGCGGCAGTGTCGACAGAACTGGCATAACGTACCCTTTTGATGTCAACTCCTTGAATCATCACTCTACTGCACCTTTTATGCATCTTTCTACCGGCAGCTTGTAATTGTTAGAAACTTAAGCCAGGAATAAGATTAGGATCAACACCTGAACTGTATGTTCCGTTGCCTAGAAGTAGACATCTGATGCCATTTTTGATGCCCTGTGATACTTAATATATGTGTATGGGTGGCAAATGGGACATAACTCTGAAGTGGCACTTCGTGGCCAGGTGGGGTACGCTGACTTATCTTTAATGGCAGTAGCCCATCATTAAGCACTGGATTTAATTTTATTTTGCTGTGACTACTTGAGAGTGAATGGACTCTCCTTGGATGGAAATTAAATACCTGGCATGCCTGTAGGCATTTTGGTGTAGAGAGAAAAAAATTAAGCTTCTTACTCTCATCCTTATTCCCACACATAGGATCTGAATTAGGAAGTTAACATCACAGTTAACTATGAAAGGCGAGCAGGAAAATAGTATGAAGTGTGCTCTCTAATATAAGTGGAAAATTCTGATAAGGTGGGCTCTTAAACATCCCTCCTGGATACTGTCACTGAAACATGTAAATGGCACTGCAGACTTTAGGGTGACACATAGTTCTGTGAGCAGTGGAGCCTCCTTCCAGTGGAGCACGTCTTGTGATTGAATTGCTATGTAGATTCTGTGATGCCAATAAAAGATTGCACTAACAAAATATTTATAGGGCTTTTATAGAATGGCCTATTTCGTGGAACTTGTTAAGAGTATAATCCCTTAAACTTCCATGCCTGTATGTTTATTGCATTTGTCCAGTGGATTAAAATATTACTGGAGGGTTTGGGGAGAAAATAGGGGGAACAAACCCTGTCAGTTATCACTGTAAACTTCATTTTCTTGCCAAACTGTGGTAAAAATACCAACCTGAAAACCTAAGTTATGAAGAAAACCTGCTCTGCACAGTAATGGAAGAACAGAGTATGCTAAAAGGGCTTTCATATCACAGTCCTGAAACTGTTGAGCCGCATATATCTGTTGAGCATCTGCATGGGCAAAGTGGTCCTCTCCCTGCTTGGAGGGAAGAATGGTAGAGGATTGTAGTGTCCTTTTGAATCCTTTAGCCTAGAGAAGAGGCTTCAGCAAAAGCCCAATCTAGACAACTAGGCTACCTCCTTACTAGTAAATCATACTGAACGTGGGACTATTCCTAGGGGTTAGAATATCTGTGCTAGCAAACTGACAGAAGGCTGCTTGGCACACTCTAAGTCTGCTGCCCACTAGCACTTTCTCATCATTTTTCCCTACTGGTTTGGGATGCTCCAAGGCTCACTTCCAGAAGGTGGTTTGTATGCAGCCACTTTGCATTGAAGTAGAGAAGAGATCCCAGCGAAGGTGCAGGCTACTTCAGGTCCTTTGGCTTTGGTTACTCACAAACGTTTCTGTGCAAGTTTAATGGGTGTCATTTCAAGATGTAGCTTTAATAGGATGTGGTGTAGAGAAAACATCCTTTTCCCCTCCATTTGCCACTATTCCTGGCCATGTGGTTTCAGTACTCATCATACACCCTGAGAAGGAGAAAGAGGTGCGAGAGAGGAGGGAAATACAGAGAAGACCTTCCTTTTTGGTGACCAGTAGCCATTGCATGAACTTAGCTGTCTGTACAATACTGAAAGATATATTTAATGAAAACTTGGATTCACAAGCACATTTTCATTAGAAAGGTGAGGTTGTTTACTTATCTAGATTTTGGACTCATGCAAGGATTCAAGTAGATTTTCAGCTTCATTTCTTTATATTTTAATGGTGTGGATACGTCATTACACTTAAGCTAGGATTTTATTACAGAATTTGTTTTGATGTAATAGAAGAGATAAATGCAATGCTGTATACTAATTTCATGGTTTGCTGCATGTGTTATATTGTCCCAGAAACATTAAGTGATGCATAGTCTAACTTAATTCTGTGAATGAATAGTTTTGTAAGAGCAACTTGATAACATTTCTTCTCTCTGACTTTAAAGAGATGATTTGTAGGATGGTGGCAGAGCTTTGCTGAAGTGCTTCAGGCAGAGAAGAGAGTCTGCCTAATGAGATCTGTTTGAAATAGCTAGTATCTTCTAGAAGAAGGTGGATAAAAAAACATTAACAAAAGCAATTAACTGAAAAGATGTGTATACTCTCTTCAGGAAAGAAATAATTAAGATATCATGAAGTTCAGTGAGGAATAGCTTGTGGCCTGCTGTATTAGCACACTTGTTACCTAGTTTGCTGTACGGAGATGAAGCAGGATGTGTGGGAGTCACAGTATGTGTGGGGCTGTTATTTCTGAACTCACGAAGCATGAAGGAGTGTGCTGCTTATGAAGCCTCCTTAGAATCTGGGCTTGGGTGAAGGATTTGGGGAACTTGCTCAGACCTTAGCCTGAATTATGGCTGACATGTATCACAAAAATTTGGTATGAGTTTTGTGTCCAACCTAATGTGACTTTAGCTTTCCAGTGCATGTTTGGGAATCTCCAAATTTGAAATTGAAAAAAAATTTTTTTTTTTGCATTATAATATGCAGTTTTGAAATAAGTAATGTGAAGAAATGGTCTTATTTTTTGTAACTAAAAATGCTCTTTTTCTCTGTGTGTATAGTTGTATATATTGTTTACTATGGGCTCTTTCAAGTTGGAATTTCATGTTGTGTTAGTACAGGAATACTGTTCCTACTCATTGTGGATCACATTCAACAGAACCTGTAAGAGTAAGTCTAAGGAATATTTTTTTTCTGTGAATGAAATGCCCCGTATTCCACACGAAGGCAAGCATGGGATCCTTCTAGCATGTTTTCACGCAGCCTGTAAAGTTTCCACATGAATCTGTGTGGGAACTGTTGACTCACCTCTGCTGAGTCCTCTGTGTGCCACTCTGGTTTTGTTATGTAGCAGTAAAGCCCAGAACCCTTTGCTATGCTGTGAAAATGCACATTTTTCCAGAGCCGTGCACATGAACCCTTTGAATGAGGAGCACCCCTTCACTGGTTCTCTCTAAGCGCTTCATGTGCAGATATGCAATGACCTATGCAAGGATGCAATAAACCAGAAACAAATCCAGCAACAAAAAGCAGACTCTGGATGCCTTGAGTGACTTACTGTAGCGCTGCATCAGTGCTTAACATCCAGAAAACAGTAAACAGAAACTATTTTTGAAGTGACAGGCCAGAGTAAAATTGTCTAAAACACTCTTCATTTTACTGATGCATCATGTGGTGATCCAGAAGCCACATCAGAGAACTGTAATCCTTCATCAGGGCATTTGTTTGGTTGCCTAACATCTGTGGATTGTTAAGATAAGGTATTACACTGACCTGCTTTAGTTTAGATTAGTTTGGACCACATCCCAGTATATTCAATCAGGATATAATTTGTGCATGCTGCTAAGTTGCTTGCTCCACATACTTCTCTAAAAATGTTTTTCAGTATACAGTTTTGTCACTGAAACTGTTCTACCTCCTCAATTTTGGGGTTTTTTTTTCTCTTAAAGAAAAGCTTTTATTATTTTTTCATTTTGGACCAAATATAACTCAAGGCAAATGTATCATTTATTAAGTCCTGAGGAGATTCCTAAAAAGGGATGGTAGCATAGCTTCTATGTGAGTATAATGCAGACTTCCTACGTGTGTAATTTGTGGTGATTGGTATATATTATGTCCAGACTGCAGTGTTTCAAGACAGCTGTAAGAAAATGGTTTTGTATTTACATGCCTTGTCTTTCTTCTTTCTAGCTTCTGTATTTTTCTGTGTCTATTTGTGCATTAGCTATTCCTATTTGTTTGGATATCATAATATTTTGCATAAAATGAATTACAATATCAAAGATGATCATGTAAATTAATGGTAATTTACTGAAGATTATTACATAATTTATACATATTTTCAGTGATCAAATACATTAAATTGTAAATGAGGTCTCTTACCATCTTTACACATTTAATTGTGCTTGCATACATACACACATTTAATTTTAATTGGAATATTTAAATTTTACTTTAGTTTCCTTATCCTTCCTTAAAGCAAACTAGTTGATTTATATTTTTATTAACCCTTTTTTCAACTGTCCCTATAAACTGTCCCTGATAAAATACAGGCAATAACATGTTTTCTGTTAATGACTTTTGTTTATGGCGTTGACATAGATTTCATATGCAGACACATGTACATGTACACTCTTGCTGCTTAATGAGCTACCAATTGTGTCAGAGTCTATAAAGACATTTAAAAATTTGCATTTTTTTCCTTTTAGTTTTGCTGGTTTTTAAATACTAGTAGTAATAATGCTGGATAGATTAAAAATCCATTCTATTAGAATAGATAGTCTCATAAACTGAATCTCTGTTTGATGAGTTATACTAGATGAAGGAAATAAGACATTCTAGAGTTAAGGGATTATTTTTTTTGAAGGACTAGCATTTATTTTTTTGAAGTTGCTATTCCTTTTATCCTATGGAGGCTTCTCTGTTTTTTTTAGCATAATACATGTTTGTGCTACTGTTGGAATAACTGTAGCTTTTCACTAATTTTGTTTTAAATTAATTGAAATTTGAATAGATATTGTAATGTCCTCCTTAAATCAAAGACAATCATATTTTGATAAAGGCACAACCCAGACACTGGGAGAAGAGTCGAATGTCTTCTCAGTGTGATTTGGTCAAATAAGGCAAGAAAGGATATTGGTCTTCTGACCTAAGCAGATAGTCTATTCTGGGCTGTTTTAAATAAGTCTTAATGATGATATGTAAAATGCCTAAAATTTTCATCATACCATGTAAGCCATGCACTTCCTCCCCAGGCCAGAGAATAAGAGAGCTCAGAACCAGAGCTGTGTCCTGTTGCAATTTCTCTGCTGAAGTGTTTGTTTTTTTCTGTTCCTTTTAATTGTTCTCTTTAGCTGTTTTATAATTTTATGACTGTTGCATCGTTCCTGTGTTTACAGAAAAGAAATTTTTTTTTCATTCTAGCTTGTGTCATCCTTCTTACCTTCTTTACAATTTTACCCATTCTTCTACTTCTTCCCACATTAATCTAAAAGATTTTCTTTACCATTTTTCTTATTAGTTAGCTTTGTTTCCTCTCGTCTCTACCTTTATTTCTGACAAAATTCCTCTCTCTTTTACATTCTTTGTGTTTTGCCTTTTATTTTATTCTTCCTCAAAATTCCTTTTGTCTTTGTCTTATTTTTTTTCTTAAATATTCACATACTTTATAGTCCTGATTAACCTTTTATTTTTCTCTGGTGGTTAACTTGCAATATAGAGTTTCGCTTTACTGTTTGTGCTTCTGTTTATCTGTGTATCTGGAATAAGAGAATAATAAATAAAAAAATCTTACGAAGCACCATTTATGTACATAGTTTAATCATAATTGCTGGAGACACAAGATTAATTTATTTATTTATTATTTACAGCTATAACACAGATGGTAAAAGATCATTTTAAAGTGCTACAAAATGTGGTACTTTTGCATTCTTTCACTGGTGCATTTAGTTCTGTATTAGTAGTTTTTTAGGTCTTAACTTACATCTCTGGTAAGTAACTGTTGTGGATGTAGTTTAAACTATGCACGTTAAATGCTAGATGCGTTTGCAGGGTAATCTTGAGTTAAGTTACATGAAAAAATTAATTAAAGAAAAAAATACTGTGTCATTTTTCTGTGGTGGTGGAGGTTGGGAGTTAGCTCAGCAAGACTCCTCCACCCACAGCGAAAATCCCTTTCACAGTCTGATAGGCTTGTCCGGACAAAAGTCCACATCATGGAAAACAACCCATCCCACCCCCTGAACTACATCAACACCAGCAACAAGTGTTGGTCAGGTTATCGTTTTTTATTTAGGACTGACCTAGTGCTGGCTTAGTGGGGATTGGTACAGGTAGGACTGATGTATATTGACAGCACATTTTGGAGAAGCTCGCATAGCATGTGCCTGTCGGATGCTTGGCTCTAGCCAGTGCAGTCAGTGCTTGGAGAAGCATGTTCTGGGTCCTGTCATGAACACCAGCCTCACCAGTTTAGAGGAGAGCGAGAGATTGTACCTGCTCTGTGAAAGTGAGCATGTGTTTCAGGGTCTGAGGGGTTGCTGCACTGACTCTTCTTGTTGTCTTCAACTAGGTTATGTGGGTATGCAATTTGTGTCGAAAGCAACAAGAAATCCTAACGAAATCCGGAGCGTGGTTTTTTGGAAGTGGACCACAGCCCTCACCCAGCCAGGACGGAACACTGAGTGATACGGCAACTGGTGGAAGCTCAGATGCACCAAGAGAAAAGAAAGCAAGACTTCAAGAGCGATCGAGATCACAGACTCCCTTAAGTACAGCAACTGCCTCATCACAGGAAATATCTTCTTCCAGTGTACAGTCTGACCGGAGGAAAGGAACAGAAGTTTCGCAGCCAGCTATGGGCCTGGACCAAAAGCAAGTTTCATCAAGATCTAGAAGTGAACCTCCAAGAGAGAGGTAATATATGCTAGTTCAGTAGTAATATGTAAGGATGTCAGCCTGGCCTCATGTGTGTCTACAACTATGTAATAACAAAGAATAAGTTGATTTACTGACTGGGGAGGGGTAAATTTTCACTAGCAGATACATCATCTGATTGGGTCTGTGCAATAGAAATGAGGAAAAATATTAATAATTGTTTTTTTAGGGATATTTCCATGTACTTCATTGCATTTTGGTGTAAACTTTTAATATAGAATTGTAGCTTTTAGATTTTAAATTTGGCAGGTATTTTAAAGTTACTAAACAAATAGCACACCTCTAACTTCATGAAATAACACACTAGAATTTAAAAAAACAACACTCTCCAGCACCCTCCTCCCAAAGAAAAAATCTCCCCTATGGAGTTCTGTCACATATCTTTATGTCTTGTCTTTTTAACAATGATTGTATTATTTTTAATAATAAAACAGGAATTATCAAACGTGTGAATTTAGACCTGCAAAGTGAACATTCATGAAGAATAGCAGTAGTACCAATTTTAGTTCAGAGCAGGTTGTATGCAAGAGTAAAGCCAACCAGAAGCAAACTGTTACACTTGAAGTGAGTAAATGAGTAAATTCCTGAGCTTCATTCACTACAATGAACAGGCTGGGGAGTGGCAAATCAAGAGAGGATAATCTGATGAAACAATTGCTGTTCTTTTGGCTGCTGCCTGGCAGATGGCAGAGCAGTCAAGGAGGGAGCTTGTGGCAACAAAAGAAGAGTCTAGCTATTAAAGCTGAAAATGGATGAAGAACAGTGGGTAGTGACTTAGAATCTTACTAGGGCAGCAAAATGCTTTCTATTTCTGCTTTGCTGTCCAAAAGTGAGATAGTTATATTAATGTTCAATACCTGTCACTAAGATGTTCAAAAGAAGTCCAAGGGTTCTTAATGGGGAGCATCTATGGCAAAGTCAGGTTCCATTTATTGCCAAAATCTCAGCAGGAACAAGAGATGGAGAAAAAGGGAGATTAAGCCGGATCATATGTTAAGTTTGCCTATTCTGTCAGATGCATCTGTGAAAATCTGTAATATGTAATCTGAAGATGTATCAGTTGTGGAAGGGAAGATTCAGTACCACAAAACAAAGTCCTGGTGCCTTTGTCCTGGTGCAGATTAATCTCAAATACTGTGTATAGCTGTGTTCAGCCTTGTGCAAAATCGATGTATTCATATGTGAACTGGTAAACAATAGGGCATCTGGAATGATGAGAGAAATAAAAATTTTATGATTCTTTGACTTGCTTATTCTTCCAAATCAGAGGAAAGGGCATAATTTTCATGCAGCTTCATTATTCATTGTTTTGTTCTTTGACTGTATAGAGAAATAAATTACATTTTTCATCCTCTTTTTATTACCATAGAAAAGAATATCGTTAATTAATCTCAAGGAGTCAATTTGCTTTTCTCTATATGCTTATGAAATGAGCACTTCTTTTTTGAGTTTTGATAAGATATCACAAATCAGGTCAAATGTTATGGTTTCAGGATATATTGTCTTTTATGAATTTTTTAATATTCATATTACTTCTTTCTGTCATGCCATTGTGGGAGATACTCCATTTGGTGGTGTTTACATCTGTACTGTCAGGGTGCCTAAAATGAATTGTGTATACATGGTTAGTTTGTAGCCTTCATGACCACTGCCAGAAAAATGGAGAACACACTCCAATGCTCTGTCATAATGCTGCAGATACTACAAAGATGACTTTGAGTATTCCTGCTTATGAGGGTAAATTATCTTTATTTGCATTTATCCGTGCAATTCTTTGTGATTTTACTTAAAGTACAGATGGTTCAATTAATTACGTTTTTGAAGTTGTTTGTTATTGGAAAATAAATGTACGACTGGAAGGATCAATAGAATTAATTCATGTTAATGAATCCAGTACCATTCTATATGTTCTGCTGTAGCTTGTGCTGTTTTATAATCTATTTACCATAATATGTACACAAGTATTTTTATTTTGCATTCAGCTCCTCAAATTGTTGTACTCCTTTTCATTGTAGGAAGAAAACAATATTGGTTTCAGACCAGAATGGCAAAGGTTTAAAAAGTGAGCGTAAGCGCATGCCAAAATCCTCACTTCAAAAAGAAGGAGCAGCTGATGACAGGGAGCGAAAAGAACGGCATGAAGGTAGAAGGCTGGAGAAAGGCAAGTCACAGGACTACCCAGACTTGCCAGAGAAACTTGAGGAAGGCAAAGTGCCTGATGATGAAAAACAAAGGAAGGAAGATGAATATCATACCCGTTACAGGAGTGACCCCAATCTGGCAAGATATCCTGTAAAACCACATCCTGAGGAACAGCAGATGCGCATGCATGCAAAAGTTTCTAAAGCACGGCATGAGAGAAGACACAGTGATGTAGCTTTGCCACACACAGAAATGGAGGAGGCGGAGGTACCTGAGAATAAATTAGGAAAACGCTCACAATTACAGGGAACTCAGGACAGAAAATCTCTTGTGGAAACTCAGAGGTCGTACTCTATAGACAGAACAGGTGATGTAAGAATTTCTGTTTCTAAACAATTAACTAATCATAGCCCACCAACTCCCAGGCATAGTCCAGTTCCTATAGAACACGTAGAATACAAGAACCACGATTCCTTTAAAAAACAGAGCCGCCTTGATCCTAGCTCTGCTATTCTCATGCGAAAAGCAAAGCGGGAGAAAACGGAGACCATGCTAAGGAATGATTCCCTTAGCTCTGACCAGTCGGAATCAGTGCGGCCATCCCCTCCAAAGCCTCATAGAGCAAAAAGAGGCGGAAAGAAAAGGCAGATGTCAGTTAGTAGCTCAGAGGAAGAAGGGGCATCAACACCAGAATATACTAGCTGTGAAGATGTGGAGATAGAAAGTGAAAGTGTCAGTGAAAAAGGTAAGGACCTTTATGTATATTATGCACATGGCCGTGGTTTGGGAAAAAAAAATATCTGTATTCTTATCTCATTTGCCTCTTTTTTAAACATACACCTTTGTTTTTATCCCTTAACTTTCTTCTTTTCTTCCACCTGAGAAGTGTCTTATACTTGTTTGCATTTGGTTTGCTATGTTTCCTATAGCATTCTTAGATGAGGTGGTTAAAGTTAGCATCAGCTGATGGGTTTCTCATTCTCTTCCTTTTTTCACCTAGAACTGAATTCAAGGCTTCTAGCTTGTTCTCTAGATATCTTTACTCCTTTCACCATTGCTTCATTCTTTTTATGCAAAATAATTTTCTGTGGATGAATTGAAATGGAAAGTGAGTTTTGTAACGATCTGAGAAGCCCATTATAAAGCCTTATAAGCTCAGTCTTGAGATATTTTACTACATTTAATAACATTTCAAGGGTCTGCCAGAGTTCACTGTTAACAAGGACAGTGTATGGGGCAAAATGAGTGTTATGTAGGAAAGAAATGAAAATTGCCTAACCTGTTGTCTAGATGAATTTGCTCCCAAGCTTAGAGCCATGGTTATTTTGGTTTGCCTTCCCCTGTTGCTGGCAACATTGAGCAGTAAGGACTAAGTGTAGTACGCTTTGTATTTTACACAAGGCCTTTCTTAAGGATGAAGAAGGTAATCAAATTAATGAATGGTGAACAGATAAAATAAGCATAATTAGAAAAGTCTATGGTAGAACCTACCACCTGTCTTATAAACCTAATTTGTCTTTAAGTGACAGCACAGTGAGTTGATGGCTTTTTGTGTCTTTGGAAGTAGGTTTTAGCTCTTTAGTTTAATTATCTGTGTTTGTAACTTGAAAGTTTTCTGCTGGTGTTCACATTCTAAATGCCAACAGCTTGTCTGCCTCGCCTTTTAGTTCTATTCATACATGTTAACTCATCTGTCTCTGTTTATCTGATCTCCTGACATCCCCTGAAGCTCTAAGTATACATAGAAACAGACATTTCTGTCCTATCTGATCTGAATAGCTGCTTTTGTTAACCTGCTGAGAACAAACTTCTCCATTCAAAAAATGGAAACGTGCTTTTCTGTTCTTTTTTAAAGACAGGTGATGATCATGCCCTTGAAGTCTTTATCGAGATTCCACTTAGAAATAAAATCTCTCCCTTCTTTGACTGTAAGGGTTGTCAAATACTGGAACATATCACACAGAGAAGCTATATGGAGATGCTAAAAATCCAAAAGGAAAAGGTCCTGAGCAATTTTTTTGTGCTGACTCTGGTTTTGAAGTTAGAACTAGGGACCTACAGAGGACTTCTCTTAGAAGGCATATATTACATTCATATTTGCTTAAACAACTTAGTAGAATAACATAAACCAGGCTATTACAAGTGAAATCCAGACCTCATTTTAAAACTGAGAACAGCTGCCTACTGCCATCCAAAGAAGAACAGAAATCAGATTTGGATAGTGTTAAAAAAAATATTTTTTTAAAAGTTTAAAACCAAGAATTAGTGTAGAACTAGTAGGTTTTTGTCCACACAAAATTCTACGTAGCTTCTTTTATCCTGTGATAGGTATAAGAGATATCCTAGGCTTCTGTCATGCAGTCTTTGAAACTTGAAGATAAAATAGTATTGGAAATTGGAACAACATGAGGAGATACTGAAAGCTGCTCATGTACTTTTATGTAAATAGATGAGCTAATGGCTTTACATTTTCATAGAAACACAGAATACTCTGGGTTGGAAGGGATAATGAAGGTCATCCAGTCCAACCATCCTGCAGTGAGCAGGGACTACAGGCCCTGATAGAAAGTTTTCCCTCTGTCTTTCTCATAAGCTCCCTTTAAGTATTGAAAGGCCACAATAAGATCTCCTTGGAGTCTTCTCCCAGCTGAATAATCCAAACTTTCTCAGCCTTTCTTCATACAGCAGGTGTAACAGGCCTTTGATCATTTTGGTGGCTCTCCTTCGGACCTCCTCCAACAGGTCCGTGTCTTTCCTGTGCTGAGGGCTCCAGAGCTGGATGCATATTCCAGGTGTGATCTCACCAGAGTGGAATAGAGGATGAGAATCACCTCCATCAACCTGCTGGCCATGCTTTTTTTGATGCAGTCCAGGATACAGTTGGCTTACTGGGCTGCAAATGCACATTCCCTACTCATGTTCAGCTTCTTATTTACCAGGACATGCAGGTCCTTCTCTGCAGGGCTGCTCTCAATCTCTTCATCCCCCAGCCTTTATCAATACTGAGGGTTGCCCTGGCCCCGATGGTGGACCTTGCACTTTGCCTTGTTGTGAATCTCATGACGTTTTTCACAAGCGCATTTCTTCAACTTGTCAAGGTCCCTCTGGATGGCATCCCATCCCTCAGGGGCATTAACCTCACCACTCAGCTTAGTGTGATCTGCAAACTCGCTGAGGGTGCACTCAATCCCATTGTCTGTGTTATCAATGAAGATATTGAAAAACACCAGTCAGAACAGACCCCTAAAGGACACCACTCATCACTGATCTCCATCTGGACATTGGGCTGTTGGCCACTACCCTCTTGATGTGACCATCCAGCCAGTTTCTTATCCACTGAATAGTCCATCTATCAAATCTGTATCTGTCAAATTCAGAGAGAATGATGTTGTGGGGGACTGTTTCAAAGGCTTTAGAGAAGTCTGGATAGATGGCATCTGTAGGTCTTCCCTTGTCCACTGATATAGTTGCTCCTGCATAGAAGGCTACTAGGTTGGTGAGGCAGAACTTGCCTTTGGTGAAGCTGCACTGGTTGTCTCCCTGTCCTCCATGTGCCTTAGCACAGCTTCTAGGAGGATCTGTTAAATGATCTTCCCAGGCACAGAGATGAGGCTGACAGGTTGGTAGTTCCCAGGGTCCTCCTTTCTACCCTTTTTAAAAAGAGGTGAAATGTTTCCCTCTTTGCAGTCACCAGGGACATCCCCTGACTGCCATGACTTTTCAAATATTATGGAGAGTGGCTTGGTGACTATGTCAGCAAGTTCCCTCAAAACTCTCAGATGCATCTCATCCAATCCCATGGACTTATGTACATTTAGGTTCCTCCGGTGGTCACGAACCTTATTCTCTTACAGGGGTAGGGACTTTGCTCTCTCAGTCTACTTCTTGCACCCCATCCCCTGGAGAGGTGTGAGAAGAGGGGTTGCTACTGAAGACTGAGGCAAAAAAAGTTGTTGAGTACTTCAGCCTTCTCCTTGTCTGTTGTTGCCAGCTTGGCAGACTTGCTCATCAGGGCAGGTACACTCTCTTTGACCTTTCTTCTCTGATTTATGTACCTGTAGAAACCCTTCTTTGCATCCCTCACCAAATTCAGCTCTAGATATGCCTTGGTCTCCCTGGCCCCATGTCTATACAATCAGGCAGCATGCCTATACGCTTCCCAGGAGACCTGACTCTGCTTCCACTCCCTGTGCATTTCCTTCTTGCCCTTTGGCTTGAGCCATTTTGCATAGTTACTGGTCATATTTGCCAAACTGTATTTTGTTCACACCATTTAAGCTTGAAAATATGCCGAATACTTGCATATTATGAGCAAAATCATAAAAAGCCAAGTAAAACTCACTTTGCATATCTACTAATGGATTTAATCGGGAGTGAGGAAAGCACAATGGAGTTGGAGTCATGTTCGAAAAAAATGTCCTGAGATGACATTACAGTTACCATCAGTGAAGATGTGGTTGTTTCTTATGGTACTGAGAGGTAGAGAGCAACCTGGTTCCATTTCATTCTTAGGACATTTTCCTTCTGCTTAGAAAGTGTTATGACTGGGATCTCACTTATTCTTGGTGTAAGTGCAGGTGCAGGAGTAGAAGACTGCATTTGCCTCAGTGTATAATAGCTTCTTATGCTCATAGAAGTCATAGAGTGTATGTAAAACCTCCATAGGCATAAAGGTCATTTCAAAGTGACATTTCATGGTTAAAGCTTGTATATTAGGTTACTGCAATTACAAGGCAGCAGGGAGCCAAGGAAAGGAGACAGGTGTCACTTGGCCCCCACACTGCAGATGGGTTCCACTGGTGTGGCAGCACCACCACCTCCTGGGGCAGCTCAGCTGGCGGCAGTCAGGCTGGCACCATGGCATGAAGGTGAAGCCTTTGCGGTGAAGGCTTAAGGCCACGTCCCTTCTCTCTTGGCGTGTTTCCTGGTCTGAACCTGGTCTGACCCTTCACAGGAAGGGTGATTGGGCACTGGAACAGGCTGCCCAGGGAGGTGGTTGATTCACCTTCCATGGAGGTGTTTAAGGGATGGGTGGATGAGGTGCTGAGGGGCATGGTTTAGTGTTTGATAGGAATGGTTGGACTCGGTGATGTAGTGGGTCTCTTCCAACCTGGTGATTCTATGATTCTAAGACCTGGAGATCAGAAGCAGAAAAGGAGGCTGTGGTTTGAAAACAAATGTGTTGGTGCTGGCTTACCTCCAGGAGGAGAGAATTTGACCTTTTTCTCCATCCCCTTCTGGTGCTTCGAGTGCTGCTTTGGGTGCTTGTGCTTGGGGGTGCTCCCAGAGGAAGGAAAGCGTAAATTAAATCCCTGCCCCAGTGATTTCTTCCAAGTGCTCTAGCATTGTTGGCAAGGAAGGCAGCTTGTGTACTAAGAGAGAAACTACAAATATGCAGTAGGGTGTATAAATGGACCAAAAGCAAACACCAGGAAAAGGCTATAGAGATGAGGAAGCTGGTTTTGGATGTTTTTAACTAAGCTCTTCCAATGAAATATTTTAAATCTGGAGTGTAGGCAAGTCAAGTTGTACTGTAACATCTGCTAGCATATTTTAACATCTGTTCATGTGGATAGTTGGGCTTGGAGTTTTAAAAGGAGCTGAATTTGTTTAAAAATGTGACCGAGCTTTAATCTAGCATAAAATAAAATGCCTTTGCTAGGAAGATTAAAAATATTTCCACCTTATCTTCTATTCCTTATGCAGTAATTTAGATCTACATCTGATTCAGATTTTAATGAAAATATGTTCTAAAATGGCTCTCAGAATTTTGGTCAGTGCTACCATTACTCAATGCTATCAATACTCTGTGCTTTTGAGTAGCTGAAATTATTTACAGTGTTTATGGAGTTGTAAATAAGTGCTTTTTAGTGTTGGGCAGTAACAAATCTGTGTTTTGTATATGGATTATGTAAAGTGCGTACATGCATATGCAAATGAAACAACATGATACGTAAAGAAAGATGGGGTGGAATGGAGCTGACTAGTATAGAAAAGAAAGAAAGAAAGGGAGGGGGAAGGAAAATAAATTAAAAAACTTAAAGTCCACAGGACTCATGATTGTAGTTTAACCTTTTTTGATATTTGGCCGATATTTGATAGGCATTGACGGTACAAATATATGTAATAACAATCTGGTTTTTGAAAAGGAAATATGTAATGTACATTTTGACTTACCAAGAGACAGGGATGAAAAGGATGTCACGAACTGTTAGATTATTTACCTTTCTCCTGCACATTTAATTAATAAAATAGCAATTAATTTGTCCTAATAGTAATCTGTCCTGTAGTAAGGGGACTACTGTCATTACAAAAAGCGAGGATACTACAGCATGGAGGAATTAGGATCATATGTTCAAAAATACCTAACACCTGACAAGCAGGATAGCTTTAATTTCAGGGGCTGTGGGAGTGTTTGGAGCTGTAGAGATAGCCAGGACTTCTCTACGTTTCTCCATGAAAGACTAATTCTCAAGAATGTTGGTTTTTTTAATGACTTTTTGAGGGTTTTTTTGACTGATGAAGCCTCCAGTAAAAGATATGAGAGCTTCATGGCTGCATGCTTGAAACCTTGTTGTTCTATTAATTTTTAATTCGTTACTACCCTTCACCCCAATTTTTAAGAACTTAATGTAATGATTCTGATATCTGGTCATGTTTCTTTTCTGGTCCAAGCAGAGGGGTCTTCTATGTTATTTCAAAAGGAGATGGGTTTTGTTTTGGCTTGCCCCTCAGCCTGAAGACATATGAGGACAGGGAAGAGTTTTACAGCTTTATTTTAAGTTTGATAGTTGTTTTTGTCTTTTCTGCATAAGTTTTCTGTGAAAATATAAAGTCCACCAGCAGTATATGCAATGTGTAATATGTAATGGGGATTATTTGTTGGCTAATGCATGTAGTAGACAAGTAGGACCTATATGTTGCTAGCCTAATTTAATAATTTCATGGCCTCCCTCTGCAGACATCCAACTGTTCTAACTGCTAAGAAAGACAGCTGAATTAGGTACCTTCTGAGATGCTCCAGCGCTTGAAATCTCTGCATTTGTACATCTTTCACTAATTGAAATATCTCTCTCATGCATGAGTTCCTCATCTCGTTCCCTTGACTGACTGCAAAAATAGCATAAGAGCTTTCTAATTGTTAAACACTTTCAGTCTTAGAGGTATTTTGTAAGAGAGCCTAAGTCTCAGAAATACTGTGATGCCATGCAGTAAGTGCATTTCTACAGCAATATTTTCTTTAGACCCTTGGTGTTAGGTATTCTTATTACTCTTTCTAGCCATGAAGCAATATCTAATAAAACATTTTATTTAGAACATTTTCTTTTCACGTTTGCTTCCTTTCTCTAAATATGACCTTTTCTGTTTTAGAAGAGCAAAATCTAGCATTCAGTTTGTGACCTGTGGCTTTACTGTACCTTATCTGGACCGAGTCTGCCGTGGTCCATTGAGCAGGTTGAGAAATGGGCAGTGGCAGAGTGGCTCATCTAAATTTCCCAAATCCAAATGAGGCCTTTGAGGGGCAAATGGGCTGGTATTGCAACATTAGGTGGAAAAGGGTGTTTAACTTAATGTGTATGTCTACTTCAACTGGGCCATAGTTAGAATGGGATTATTTTGCAGTTCTAAATGCAGATCTGTAAAGAGTGAGAGTATATGTTTAACTATCATTGCACAGAGGTTTTGACTGTACTTAGGGTCCTAACTATGGTCTTAGTTGTGAGATCTATGTGTAGTGGTAGAATAAGTTAAATGGTTGTAGTCCTTGGCTACCTTTCAGTCAGTCATATGTGTAATCTAAGACAGAATGTTTTCAGACATGCAGCAAGGAGAAATGAAGCACATCCCACATTGATCTGATTTTAACATGCATGTATTTTATGATTTAATTGTTTACATTAATTTCTAGAATTTAAAGTTCCAGTTTTTGAAATGTACCTTGTCCTCAGTTTGGCAATTCTTTCTCTGCAGTATGACCTTCAATTCTAATTAATTATTATTGGAAAAATGTTCTATTTAAAGAAAGTTGGTCATGTTATTATACCAGGTTTCTAAAGGATCTAAGTTCTCGGTATTTTTTAAAGTTGCAGTGGAATAGCCTTGGGCAGACTTCTTTTTCTCTCTAAAAATCAGTGGTGCTCTAGATTTGTTTAGGAGTTGTCCTTCACAGAGTAAAAGTCAATATCTGAATGAGACCTGAGCTTTGAAATTTACTTCTTATAGGTAAGAGTCAGCGTATATGTTTTAATGGTTGGCTTGTAGGCTGGACATTAGGAAAAAATTTTTCACAGAAAGGGTCATTGGGCACTGGAACAGGCTGCCCAGGGAGGCGGTTGAGTCACCATCCCTGGAGGTGTTTAAAAGACGGGTGGACGAGGTGCTGAGAGGCAGGGTTTAGTGATTGACAGGAATGGTTGGACTCGATGGTCCGGAGGGTCTCTTCTAACCTGGTTATTCTATGATTCTATGATTCTGTAATTTGGTTCTTTTCTTCTAAATGTGAGATATCTTTTCACTGGAAATGTAATCTAAAATATGAATGTATCTTCAACCGTACATTCAATTGAAGAATTTCTAAAACTTTGCTTTATTAAGTTTATTAATTAAAGAATATAAATAAGCTAATAATTAAAAATGTAAAAAATATTTACTTGGTTTTATGGACCTGACTATATTAAAATTTAATGAAACTTTATTTCATTTTTGGAGATTATTTTTATGTTATTCGATTAAAACATCTGGGTGCTAAGAATTTATTTTACTCTATTGCTCAAGGAAGAAGTCAGCACCACACGTAGCTCTTTTTAACCCAATAGGCCACACAGTCTTAACAATTAAAATTGTGCTTAATGAGCCACTAGATGGAGCAGTCAAATTCAACTGTTATCTGTTACACTGTATGCAAGACAATTTCTCTCTTAGCAAGAGAGTTTCTGGAAATGCAGGAACACCTTCCTACTCAAACTAGTAGTTTAAAAACCTTCTTCAGAACTTATCTTCATGTGCATTTTTTTGGTAGGCAGATTTACATTGTCCTGTAGGTTCAGTGTTGAAGATGGTATATGGAATGTATCCTGGATATGGAAAGTTACTCTTTTTTTAAAGATCGTGAGCCAGATTTTCAAAATTTTGAGAAAATTAGGGGTACACATTTACAGATGACTATGTGCTTAAGAAATCTTGCTGACAGTTTTTGATGAAGCTGCATATTTTCTTCCTGCTTACGCAAAGCACATTTCCTTCCAACCTGTTTTTTTCTGTGACCTAATGCATAAGAAATACGTGTGTAATGAGAGCACACTGTGCTATCAGGTTCAGGAATGCCGTAGTAAAGTAGATTTAGGAGTAGAAAGAGAAGATGCAATAATATATGTGAATGCTTTCGTACTCTTTGTTTTATTGTAGTTACAAACTGTTAGTAAGACATGATTTTTTTTCAGGGGGTATACATACATGTGAATATGAGGTCCAACACACACAAACACAAAAAAGAGACTGTGTCTGTAACTATTATTATTTAACTAATTAAGAAAATCAGCTATGATCACCTTCAAAATAGTTCTCTTCTGAGGTAACACGCAGCTGCACACAATGCTGCCAATGTTCAAAGTGCTTCCGCAGAGCATTTTTTGAAAGGCTGTTAGGGATCTCCATTGTTTTTGATTTCTTATCTTCTACCAACCAAAAATGGGTTCCTTTAAGCACCAACTTGATCTTTGGAAGGAGGTGGAAACTGCAAGGAGACAGGTCTGGTGAAGGTGGGTAGTCAAGCACAATGATGTTGCCGTTAGTAAAACTGCTCCACAAAATGTTGTGGGCTGACATGAGTCTTATTCTCAGATCAAAGGTAAGAAAACGTCTGTATTGAAACACAGGTCCACTTGTACTGAGTGAATCGATTGAGGTGAGCCTTGTCTCACTCTCACAGATTAGAATATGGGCCATCTCTTTGTCTCTCCTTTCCCGCTCTTGGTTCCCGAGCTGTAGGAATAGTCTTCGGGTTTTTTGTGTCAAACCTCGTACACATAGATGTTTGTTTGAATTATAATGTACATTGTTAGCAGGCATGTGTGCATTACATCACATCTGTTTCACTTAAATCCTTAAATTATCATGATGTGTACTTAAATGGCACCATCCCATAGCAGTATTAGAGAGTAGAGCTACTTGTGAACACAAAATTCTGCAGTTCTTTGTTTTATTCTTTGCCTTTGTAAAGTATTTGAAAGTCAGACTGTTCTGCATTAAAAATTATCAGCATGTGTCGCAAGAGAAGAAATGCCATTGTGAAGCAGCTGGATACCGTCCTTGGAGTGCCTCAACTCTGTTCCCACATCTCAAGCAGGAACTGCAAATCCTGGCACTAGGCTCCTGTGAATTTTGGGTAGGAGTGACAGATAGCTTTGCAAAGTGTGGAGCTCATGCTGCGCAAAGAACCACTCCCCATCTGACTCACTTTTAACCTGCGTGCTGCTTATTCATACAGTTCTCACTAAGCAAAATGCCTTTTGCTCAGGTGGTGAATACTAATCAGTGCCATGAGCTAAGGGCCACTGAAAAGCCATTTTTTTCCAATTTCCCAAAGTCCTGGATCGCTCGGGTGTACAATGCTGGTTCTTGCCTGTTGTGCTCTGGAGTTCTACCACAGCGTATTAGTGTAAGTTTACATCAAAACACATGGGATGCCAGGTAATTTGGCATTCAGATTTTACTTAAACCATAGTATAAAAGTGACTTGCACTTACAGATAAAAGTGAACCATACAAAAGCAATTCACAAATATAAATTTAAATAGAGGTAGATTCTCAAAACTTGCTGGTGTTTTCTGTTTCTTCCAGTTTTTGTGTAACACACTGACCCTTATCCATTTCTAAATCTCGCTACTGAGGAAATCTTAGGGAATGACTATTCCTACAAGCTGCTGGAAGGAGACACTTAGCAAGACATGAATGTTTGCCAGTGAGCAGATTTTTTTTTAAATTAAAAAAAATATACCTTTTACATTTTGACTTCTTTTCAAATGTTTCCTCTGAGATTTTAATGTATAAGTATCCTTTTCCTTTTAAAAAAATGCTATGACAATGAATAACGATACTAACTTAAGACGTGTTGTCAGATGCTAGTTATCTGTGCTATGCTGCACCTAATCTTACTTTGACCTAGAAAATTATAAAGATTAGGAATGAATTTTCTGGGAATGTGTAAACAACATGGGCACCATTAAACCCTGCATTTAGATGTGTGCGGGGTTTTTTGTGTTTTGTTTTGTTTATTTGCATGGAATATAACGTTTTTAAAGTAATAGAAAATGCTATTTAATAGAGATTGACCTACTGAAATGGTCAGTACGTATGATACTGCTGCTCTAATGCCTAGCTTTAAATCTGAATTTTTTAGAATTAAAGAATGGGAAAGGAATCTGACTTGTAGGAGGAACATGTAGGAGGAACCAATAAACCATGGCTACGCAGACATAGGCAGTAAGGAAAAGATAAGAAGGGAATGTGAATTAAGTTGTTGAAGGTGTTGTGAACTAGAGAAATAGAATCATAGAATCATAGAATAACCAGGTTGGAAGAGACCCACCGGATCATCAAGTCCAACCATTCCTATCAAACACTAAACCGTGTCCCTTAGCGCCTCATCCACCTGTGCCTTAAACACCTCCAGGGAAGGTGAATCAACCACCTCCCAGGGCAGCCTGTTCCAGTGCCCAATGACCCTTTCTGTGAAAAATATTTTCCTAATGTCCAGCCTAAATCTCCCCTGGTGGAGCTTGAGGCCATTCCCTCTCGTCCTGTCCCCTGTCACTTGGGAGAAGAGGCCAGCACCCTCCTCTCTACAACCTCCTTTCAGGTAGTTATAGAGAGCAACGAGGTCTCCCCTCAGCCTCCTCTTCTCCAGGCTGAACAACCCCAGCTCTCTCAGCCGCTCCTCATAAGGCCTGTTCTCCAGGCCCCTCACCAGCTTCATTGCTCTTCTCTGGACTCACTCCAGAGCCACAACATCCTTCTTGTGGTGAGGGGCCCAGAACTGAACACAGTACTCGAGGTGCGGTCTCACCAGTGCCGAGTACAGAGGGAGAATAACCTCCCTGAACCTGCTGGTCACGCCGTTCCTGATACAAGCCAAGATGCCATTGGCCTTCTTGGCCACCTGGGCACACTGCTGGCTCATGTTCAGTCGCTGTCAACCAACATCCCCAGGTCCTTCTCCTCCTGGCAGCTTTCCAGCCAGGCTTCTCCTAGTCTGTACCTCTGCTTAGGGTTGTTGTGCCCCACGTGCAGGACCCGGCATTTGGCCTTGTTAAACCTCATGCCGTTGGACTCTGCCCAGCAGTCCAGCCTGTTCAGATCTCTTTGCAGAGCCTCCCGACCCTCCAGCAGATCGACACTTCCACCCAATGATGTCTTCTGTCTTGTTATCAGTAGATCTTCCTCAGTCAAGGCCAATATTCAAAAAAGATCATCCAGAGGACATACTTTCTTTTCTAATAGATGAAGTAACTAAGACGAACACATTGCAAAATTACTAAATCATGAAGGTTGGGTAGCAAAGATCTTAGTCACTACATCTATAGGACTCAAGGCTCAGTGTGGATTTTCTAGTGTAAGCATTTTTCTTGTCTCTTTCTAATTTCACTGTCATTATCATCTTCCCTAGATGAGTCAAGAAAAGTCAAATCAAGGAGGGGTGGAGCATGCGGAAACAGAATATTGTTTACAGCACTGTTCTAAACAAGGAACTTGGAAACAATTGACACAGGAGCAATAGATAGCAAGGTGTTTCTGTACTGGCTATTGCATGCCTGTGTGCTTGAAGAAGGGTTTCCTATCATTTGGTCAAGCAGCAGTGCTCTTCTGGCTTCCAGCAGTCTTCCAACCTGCTGCAAAATGGTGGGTGGTGTTCTGTAAAACTCCCCTAAAAAAGCCCTCTAAGAACACTGTGGTAAAGATATGGTAAAAAATGTCACATAAACATTGTATCTAAGATTCCTACAATTGTGTTAGAACCTATTCTCCATTGTAACTTAGTTTTGATGTCTGGAGACCATAACACAGATCTTTGATGTTTCTTTCAGTTCCTAAATTAAATTCCGACTTAAAGCATAGGATTAGTTGGGTATTTTTTTTTCTTTGAATAGCTTTTTCTGTACAACTGAATTAAGCTTGGAACTATTCTCTGGCTTTCTTCTTCCAAAAACAGTGTTGTATAACATTTGGTTTCGAGGAAAGCTACATTTTTGCCCAGGCATAAAACTAAACAATAAGCTTGATTCTTGGAATTTGACCTCTTAAAACTTGACAACTGGTAGGGATGGATATCTGTGTGAGATTGTTCAATCTCATTTTCTTATAATGATCTGAGACAGTTTTATAAATGCAGGAATATCATACATGGAATAAAATCTAGAAAAATTGTTAGCAGGAAGATTCTCAAGGAGCTAAAATACGATGGTCAAAATCTGAGATGCACAGTCCTGAGGGGATAGTGGCAGCAGAATAGTTTGCAAGGGTAAAAACCTCTTGAGACTGCATAGGCAATGTCATCAAGGGAGGTGATTCTGCCCCTCTATTACACTCTTGTGAGAGAGACCCCAGCTGGAGTATTGTGTCCAGTTCTGGAATCCTCAGCACAGGAAGGATATGGAGCTGTTGGAACAGGTCCAGAGGAGGTCTGCAAAGATGATCAAAGGGCTAGAGCAGCTCCCATATGAGGACAGGCTGAGAGAGTTGGGGCTGTTCAGCCTGGACAAGAGAAGGCTCTGAAGAGACCTTCCAGTACCTGAAGGGGGCTACAAGACAGCTGAGGAGGGACTTTCTACAAAGGTATGTAGTGATAGAACTTGGGGGAATGGCTATAAATTGGAGACCGGAAGATTTAGACTAGCCATAAGGAGGAATTTCTTCGTGGTGAGGATGGTGAGGCACTGGCACAGGTTGACCAGGGAAGCTGTGGCTACCCCATCCCTGGAGGTGTTCAAGGCCATGTCAAGGTCAGGTGAGAGCTTCAGCAATACTGCAGGACACAGATAACCTTTCTGTGTATACATTTGGGAGAATAGTTTATTATTTTTTTCACAAACGTGTGCAGGAACGTTAAAAAGAAGTTAGAAAACAAGCTCCACACAGTGCAGTCTCATTTAAGAGTTCTGAGGCCGTAGAGAGTAAATATTTTCCATATGTTGGGTTGGGTTGTAGCAAAATCCCCTCCCTCGTTATGTACATGCTGTTATGTATGTATGGAGGAAAGCATTCAGGATTCAGGTGAGTTATGTTCTGAAAATGAAGCAAAGCCCTTGGCACCAGCCCTGGCAGAACACCAGGACATCCTTCAAGGAGAAGTGCAGAAGTGTCAGTGAGAGAGTAGATGCAATGTGGAAGCACCAGGCACTTGGCATAGTCTGTCTTTTGTCCCTTTTGCAAGATATGTTCTCCTGCTTTAGGAGAAAGCTGAATCTGTGTTCCCTGGTCAGTAGATGTCCAGGTGGTCACTGTCTCTTGGAGTATAAGAAGCTTGGACGTTGTCCTCCTCTAAAGAACCATATCCTAATGAGGACATGTCAGCAAAAAAATGTATGTAGATAGTTGTGTTGTCTTTCTGCTAATGCTGTGCTACTGGGGACTCTGAAAGTCAGCAGTGACCCGGGATGTCAGCTGTGGCTTTGCCGTTGACTGACAGGTGATGTAGTGTGTGAACGGCAGTGCATAGTGCCTCGGTTTTATTATGTGATCCAGAATGACAAGGAAACTTGATTAAAATGTATTTTCATTATTACTAAATATATGTATTATTAAAGATAAAAGAAACATAGGCTCTTATTAGCTTAATTATTTATATTTTATCCCTCATAATTTTGCCTTTGAATAGAAATTTAAATAGGTTAGTCCATTTGCTTTTTTTTCCTCACATTTTAGGGTTTGTGTGTTTCTGAAGTCTTGCAATATCTCAAAATGCTGCAAAGAAATATATATTTAACAGAGGAAGGCTTTCTCTACCAAAGATGTAGTTTTATTTTCATACAGTTTGGATGTGATTAAATTAGCATAAATTCTTTATTAGGTGGAATTCTCTAATCATCTGACTATCCCAAATATGCTGGTATACAGTTTCTGCTTTTCTCTTGAATATGTAGTTTAGAATGCAAAACGTTATATCCATTTTCTTTTAAGAATATCCTTTTCTTATATAAAATTACATTTCCATGCACACATCTATTATGTTAGAAAAATATTACATCATCCTATTAATTTGTGAAAAATGGTAAATTTTTTCAAGGACTATTGAGTTTTCAGTGTGCCAGAAGTAAATTTTGCTGCTTGGGAAGTTTTACATAACTTCAAACCAGCTACATTTGCTTTACAAGACTGCTCCATTTATGCACTTCATTAAAACTTGTTCAGTGCACCACTGCTGAATATAAATAATAACTGCAGCAGTGGTATTGATTACTTAGGTACCTGAGTGTGTGACTACTGTTGGCTTTAAAGCACTAAGAAACTTCTTTCCTGTTCTAACCAGAGAGGAAGGAGCTTTCCCCCCCCATCTATTTCCTGAGGATTGTTAATTCTGGATTCCTAAAATCATTAGCTCCTAGAGACTGAAAGTCCTTGTCATTGCAGTGAGCATGTATGAACTAATGCAGTAATCGATGCTTTCACTAGACTGCAGAGATTTGTTTTGATGACAAGAGTTCTTGTAGCCTTGTTTGGTGTCACCAGTGTTGAATGTTTGACACTGCAGAATAATTTGGCTTAGAATCAGGACTCAAGGACTTTAGGGACTTCTTTTCCATCGTCTCCTTCACACTGAAGTGGATTTTTGCTTGCATTACGGTTTTGCTACAGTTGCAGCCTGGAATTTAGCATCCTACTAGATGCCAGTTGTGCTTTTTTAACCATCCTCTTGCTGATGCTGCTATGTTTGCTGGGTTTCTTCAGTTTCTGCTCCATACGTTGTGTTCAGGGACAGGTAAACAAATGGATATATAGTACTGAGGTTTTAGATACCTTTTTTATATTTTATATTTTTAAAACCTATATCTTCTTATAAACAGATTTATTTAACTGTACAGTTTGAGTGGAGACATTGTGTTCTCTGAATGTAAAGTATTAATTGTGGCAAATATTCAGCTTAAGCAGGGAATAAGGAACCATTTTGCTTGTAAGTCTGTGTTTCCATTATGTTTATACTTTGAAATTTTTATAATTTGACATTAGTGATGCTATGTGGCATGAATTGTTAAACAAAAATCTGTATTTTGAAAGCCTATATCAAAATATAAATATGTTTCTGAAAAGTAATATTCTGATTGCATTATGATTGTTTTGTATTTTGTAGATGTCATGGGTACAGAATTTAGAAATTTACTTCAGGAAACAAATGATCATTCCCATGTGTTATTTTGCTTTGGAAGAAGACAAATGATGTGTCCTTGATACACTGATTTGTGCTGTTGTTAGTAGCTTTAACAAATTCAGAATGGAATATAATTCTGTTACTTTTATTTTTGCATATTATTTGGGAAATAAAATAATCATCCCTATGTATGTAGATTAAGATTATGTGCAGTAAAATATGCTGTTATCGTTTTAATAATAATAATTTATGGGTTATAATAAATGTATGATTGTGGCTATGCTGTGTGTTATCGCTGCATCATCATACTGATGCAATGCACTTTCTGAACAGGGAAGGACATCAGCCCTCTCCTTGGGACTGTGTGAGTCCGGGAGAATCTGTGTTTGGAATAAGGTCCTCAGCTAACTCACTAGAGGATCAAAGGGGAAGGGAGAAGAACGACTGATGACTGCAAGGTCTTTGGGGATTATGCAGTGTTTTAAGAAAAACAAAGATCTTTGAAATCTTATATCTAAGTAGTTGATCACACTGTGCAAAATTTATTTGTGAAAGCTAGTGTTTCCACTAGAAGAATCAATCCTAAAGATTGTATAATAGAATAAGTTGTGAAAGAGGTTTTATTCTCTCAAATATTACAGCTGTGTTCGTTAACATGCATTAAGAAATTAATTTATTTTAGCAGAATTTAGAGGCGATTAAGAGTATACTGAGGGCAGAATCTGGAGAGATGCATTGGAGAAAATAGGGCTGAGCAGTAATCAAAGCAGAGATGGAACTGAAACACCAGCAGGAATATCAGGAAAAGAAGATGCTACTAAGGTTGGGAAGAGGTAACGGTCAGCCTTGGCTCTGCATGGAATTTAAAGGATGAGACTGGAGAAAACCTTTGGTTAAGATCAAAGCCTTTCACTCTTTCTAACACTTAATAAGTTTACACCTACATAAAGAAGGTAAAACCCCTGTTCCTTCTTCATGGTACTCGCTGTGGTAGTCGTCCATAGACTGCCTCCCAGAGACCCCTTGCCCATCTCGGCAGATTTAGGTGAAGAAGGTGAACTAGGGCTGGGATTGAGAAGTACAGAGCTGTGACTCTGCTTTGTGGAAGTCTAAGGCTATGCTGTGGGCAGTGGAATACGGCAGAACATCTCCAGCCTTTGGAATAGAATAGTATTGAAAGAACCAAAATATATTTTATAATCACACTAGCCCCATGTTCCCCCTGGTCCATTTTGGGCTCTCGTGAGAGCATTTAACTTTTTTGTGGAAGAAACTGTAGAGTTATAAAAGACTGCTGAACCAAACCATCTCTGCCTCTCTAGCCATTAAACTTAACTCATCTCTCTCCCGTAACTACGCCTCAGTTAAGCTAAATATTTTGCTCTGAAAATTTAACTCTGTTCTGCAAGGAGCCAGCTTGAGATACTAAGCTGTTATAAAGGTCATTGTCATGTCAGTGTGTTGGGTGCAAAGGTGCCCAGAAGAAAATCCATGGTGCAGTGTAAAGCACAATCAAAACCCAAGCGGAACAGCAAAAATTAATTCTCCACCAGTTTGACCTATGGAGGTACTAGGTGGCAAGTAGCAGGAAGGGGACCTAAGCCTGGCCTCTGGCCAACCCTGCTAACTCATCAAATGCAAGGGTGATGATTTTCAAACAGCAGCCAGGCTTGTATGCTACCTTCTCCTGTTACCATTGAGACAGAGTATTATCTACCTCATCACTTTCTGCACAGCTAGCCTGGTTGACTCCTTTCCTCTGTTTTCATAGTTGTTTGTCCCAGTCTGGACATGGAACCATTTCATTGTACTCAGATTTGGGTCTTCTTTTTTCTAATTAATTTTTCCAGTTTGTCATAATAGCTTTGAAGTTCATCCTGGCCTCCTATGAGTGGCCATTTTTTTTTTCTGCTTGGGATCAGGTTAGCTGAAAATTGAATACATACAGGGATCTGAACAGGCTGGACCACTGGGAAGAGTCCAAAGGCATGAGGTTTAACAAGGCCAAATGCCGGGTCCTGCACTTGGGGCACAACAACCCTGTGCAGCTACAGACTAGGAGAAGCCTGGCTGGAAAGCTGCCAGGAGGAGAAGGACCTGGGGGTGTTGGTTGACAGTGACTGAGCATGAGCCAGCAGTGTGACCAGGTGGCCAAGAAGGCCAATGGCATCTTGGCTTCTATTACAAACAGCATAGCCAGCAGGTCCAGGGAGTTTATTCTCCCTCTGTACTCGGCACTGGTGAGATCACACCTTGAATCCTGTGTTCAGTTCTGTGCCCCTCACCACAAGAAGGATGTTGAGGCTCTGGAGTGAGTCCAGAGAAGAGCAATGAAGCTGGTGAAGGGGCTGGAGAACAGGCCTTATGAGGAGCGACTGAGAGAGCTGGGGGTGTTTAGCCTGGAGAAGAGGAGGCTGAGAGGAGACCTCGTTGCTCTCTATAACTACCTGAAAGGAGGTTGTGGAGAGGAGGGTGCTGGCCTCTTCTCCCAAGTGACAGGGGACAGGATGAGAGGGAATGGCCTCAAGCTCCACCAGGGGAGATTTAGGCTGGATATCAGAAAAAAATTCTTCACAGAAAGGGTCATTGGGCACTGGCAGAGGCTGCCCTGGGAGGTAATTGATTCACCTTCCCTGGAGGTGTTTAAGGCACAGGTGGATGAGGTGCTGAGGGGCATGGTTTACTGATTGATAGGAATGGTTGAACTCAATGATCCTGTGGGTCTTTTCCAACGTAGTGATTCAGTGATTCTGTGATATTTCTGGTTTATTATCTATGAAGGTAATGTGAGTATCAACTATTACCATATCCCAGACAAACAAGACAAGCCCTGCCTAATGAATGCCTTAGGGGTTTTAGTTGCCAATTTTAGCTGCTTACAATATGCTTTTCTAAATAGCTTTTGACCTATGTTGGTTTTATTTAGATTTTTTTCTAGTGTGACTTCAGCATGGCATGCTTTTAAGCAAAACTCCTGCTCAACTGAAGACTTTTGACATCATTTATTATTTACACTTTGATGTTTAGGTCTCATCTCTTTTCTTCTTGTTGTCTTAAAGGTGATTTTTTTTGGTTTAGCGTTTTTTCATTAATTGATACCAAGCTGATTTTGTCTGTAATTTTTAGCCACTTTTCCCCTCCCCTCTCCTTTAAAAATGTGTGCTGTGTTTGACCTTTCCTGGCTTCATGGAACTCCACTAATTCTAAAGAAAGGATTTTTTTGTTCCTTGCGATGAGATCATTTCAGACAGGTTTAGAAGTACTCCAGGATGAAGTGAATTAGCCTAGTGTATAAAATACAGTCTAGATAACCTGACATCTTCCTGCTTTGGCATGCCATCTAATTTTTATGCTACAAACATTTTTAACTTGTTGCTATGAGTTTTACCTGAGTTTATTTTTAGCAGAACTTTTCTTGAAAACTAAAAAACACTTAGGTGCCTTGATATAATTTGCTGATAGAGCCAAATGGTAGCAGGCTGTGTCCATACTACCGTAGAACGGCAGGTACTTGATATAAGATAAGAAGTTTTAGGGTCTAAATATTTGCAGAACGGTCTCAATTATTTTTTCGTACTTTGTTGTTTGCATTAAATTTTAAGTGTTTCTAATTTTGTCTTCTGTGCTTCCTGGTACTTTGTCACTATAGGTTACTCACTCATAGGCAACTTTCTCTTGATTGATCACCTTCTTTTTTAAGAAAACATTTATGACTTAGCTGATCAATCTTACACTGCATTTCTGCTTCCTCTATATCGGACTGGTTGTGCTTCTGATCTTGGTATTATTTCTTCTGATGCTTCCATGATTGCTAGATTCCGATTGCTAGATTCCTTTTTCTATCACAGATGGTTCCTTATTTTCTCTAAAGGTGGGATGTTTGGGTTTTTTTGGTTTTGGTTTTTGTTTGTTTGTTTGGTTTTGTTGGTTTCATTTTGGTTTTTTTTAATTTGTTGTTGTTTTTCTTTATTTTTGTTTTGTTTGTTTGTTTTTTTGCATAAAAGTTTGGGGTTTTTCTTCTGCCCAGCTTCCTTGTCTTTTTACAGATCATGAAGTAATCTTAACCATTTCCTCTCTATTGGTGTGAAGCAAAACTCCAGAGGTCCCAGTTGCTTTCCTAGTGTCAGTGACCTCTCACGGTGCACACCCAAGGATTCTTCCTACTGTATGCCAAAGTGGAGAAACAAAAGCCTGTAAAATCTCTCATTATCTTCAAATGCAGTGAATTGGAGGATTGTGATGAATGCTTACAAAAAAAGCCCAAACTCACCAGGCTTATCTTCCTAATTTGGTGCTCTGGAGTAGATCCCCATCATGGTACTGTTAAGTGTTTTTCACTTTAATCATGGTCCAGAGAATTTCATCTGCTGTATTTCCTTCTACAGTCCTGAAGCTTAGAACAATGAAGAGCTTTTCTTTTTCCTCCTCAGACTTTACTTTTCATTAAAATAATTCAGATAAATTATCTCCCTCAGTTTTCATGAAAATGAAATCATAAGCGATTATGAACTATAAACTTATTGTTATTTCTCAAGTGACTTGTGCTGATCTGCATGATTGACTCTGTGTGTGTACGCTGGACAATCAACAGAAAGACTCACTGTATTCCATCCCATTCCTGTGGTCCTGTGGATAATGAGTAACCTTGCCCACAGTTGCTCTTGTTTCTGTCAGTATGTTTATAAACACCATGTTTTACCTAATGTATGTGAGCAGAAATGCCTTTCTTTTTTTCCCCACAGTAGGAGAAAATATTTGCTTAAAGAAGCCTCCCTGGGCATAGCTTATTTTGGTCACTTCATTTGCAGTAGGTGCTACCAGGGCACTAATACCTCCCCTAGGCATTGCATCCATAGGACTTCTATGGCACGAGCTGCTGTTTCACAGGTCTACTTTTTTTTTTTTTCAGGTATGCTTATCCCTGTTAAAATTCCTATCTGCTGGCAGTGTAGAAACACGCTGGAATTTGAGAAGATTTATTTTTTTTTGTAGCTTTTATTTTGAATTACAATTTGTTCATAAATTGGTCTTCAACAAATACTAAAATAAAAAAATATTCAACTGAATCTTTTTTAGGATTGTCAAGGGGAAAGTGTTGACCTTCTTTTGCAATTAACACCTACTCAGTAGGTGTAAATATCCACAGGGAAAAAACCCAACCAAACAACAACAAAAAAACAACAAACCACAACCCATACCAAAAAACCAATACAACACATGCAACAGCTGAAAGCTATTTTGTCTACGTGGGCTTTTTGTGGGAAGTAACTTCTCCCACCTCTCCATAAAAGGCCGTCAAACCAAACCAAACAAAAACCACAGCAAAGAAAAATCCTGTTAGGCTGGAGAACAGTGTGGCATACTTGAAGTGCCGGGAATTCCTTCAGAACAGCAGAGGAGTTAAGAGCTGGTAGGGTTTTTGGCATAGAGGATAGCTATCTATCCATGTCTCCAGGATTAAAAGCCTGTGTGGCTTTTTGAGCTAACGTGCATCACATTTTGCAAATTTCATCATACACTGAACAACGATGTTATTAAGGGACCATGCCAAAGCTAACATAGTGCTAGTTATATGAAACAGGAATTTAAATAAACTCCTATAAGTTAGCTTCAATACTGAATTTGAGTTAAATAACAACAATAAATTTATTCAAGGAAGCTCTGAATTTCAGAAGGGATATCTCAATCCATCCATCTAAAGAATTAACTTCCACTTGAGAGTCAAAGTCAGCAAAATTAGCACTCAGAAGTATCCCTGAAACAACACATTTTTTCTTAAATATTTAGATGCCATGGTATCAAAAATCAATTAAAATATTTGCCTGCTGATTTGAGGTTCTTGGTAGTGCTAACCAGTTTTTCTTGTATCCTCAAAAAAGTCTTCTTAATAAAGCTTTTTAAAAAAAAAAATTAATGGAAATTCATGCATCTTAGTATTTTACACGTCTAAGTCTCTCCAGGTTCTTTAGCACTTGAAACACACTTTCTGAAGGCCTTACAGAACATGCTTGTGAGAGCCATCTGTTTGTGAGCTTTGTGGATCATATATAGTCTTTGACTCACATGCTTATAATAAGACACATCCTCAGAGTAACATTTTAGAACATCTCTGAAATAAAAATAAGGATCTAACTGGAAAGGGCTGATGAACTCTTCAACACTCTCAGTGACTGAGTGAAGGAACTAAATAATGTTGGCTCAGGGAGTCTCTAGATATTCAAGAAACTTAGAACAGCTTCCTTGTTACGTTCCTTCTGTCCATATTAGAAGTTTTAGAAACATTCACAAATATTCAGTTTGTTACTTGATAGGTTGTGATTTTTGGCTTCAAGCTTCCAGTGGCAAGGTTAGTCATCTTTGCTGTTAGTGATTTATAAAGCCTTTTAATGACACTGAGATAATTCAGATAGGAAATCCACCTTGTGGACATACAAATGGGCTCAGTTGTTTCTCTGTTGGAAGGTGTTTTGCAAGTACACCTTTTTGAGAAACATTCTTGATCAATCAACAAACTTTCTTAAAAAAGATTTTTAAACTAAGGGGTTTGTTTCAAAATAAAATACTGAAGTGTTCATTTTGTGTGAGAAAGAGTATGAAATGTCCTTACCTTCTAAACACAAAAGTAAGGAATCAAGATTTATTTTCAGTGTGTTCTGAATAAGCATGTGTTGTCAGTTATCTGATCTGAGAGCCTAGTGCTTGGAAAAATTTCTTAGACAATTTTTCAATGATTTTCTGTTACTCGGAAAATGAATTAAGATATAGAAAAACAATGTTCTATCTCATCATTACATTAAAATGCCAAAATATATGTTGAATTGAGGGACCAATATGAGAGACTAGCTCTAGCTTTGGGAGCTATAGGGATCACATGTGCCATCTGTAACTCCAAACTTGAGTATTACATATGTGTAAATGGTCGCTTCTGTGGAATACTAGTCTTTATTTGAACTTTGGAGTCTTGAAGTATGTTAGTATTTACAGTTTAGGACACATGCCAGCAGGGAACTGAAATCTAATGCAATTATATATTTTCTGTACAAAATAAAACTTCTCAGTCATGTCGTGCATTATTCCTACATGTCGCATGAGCGAGCCTGTCCTTAAACTGCATAAATGGTAAAACACAAACCTTGTTCTGTGAAGTTGTAGGTTCTTAACTGTAGACATCTGAAGTTGTTTGATTTGAGTGCAAGGAGATAATGAGCATTATTGTGAAGCTTTCTGTATGAATAGGCAATAGCTATCTTATGAATTCTCTGCATGCCACTTTGCTGTGAGGTTTGTCAAGCTAGGATATACGTCTTTTCCTTTTATGTGGTTAGCAGCTTGACATTAATGATTTAAACATACATTGTTTATCTGACATGATAAACTGATTAGCATTATATTTTCTTGGGCAGAGAAGTACTTTCTTGCTCAACAATAGCACCTATCATGTGTGTAACAGCAACCAGATGTTTTTGTGCTGAAAACATTTACTAATAGCATGTAGAATTGTCCTCTAACTGATGAAAACTCAGGCTATGAAGGAGGAAGGCATTTGCATCGATACATGGAGTTTCTTTACATTTGTTGTGCCTTTCTGTAGGTGGATATGTGGCTTCTGTTGACTTCTATCCTGGGAAACAATTGGTCATTTCCATGAGATACTGAGCCAGTTCCTTGGGAATTGTGAAGACTTAACAGAGGATGTTCCAGGTCTTTGATAAGCTTTATTGACTGTTTAATGCAGGCTATATTTGACCCTAAAAATTATCAAGGGTAGAAATAAATAAATGGCTGTTGCATGTGTTAGGAAGATCTCATCTGATTATAGGAAGACAATTTGCACCTTAATTTTGAATCAAAGAATCGTAGAACAGCTAGGGTTGGAATGCAGCCTCTGAAAACCGTTGTCTAAGTTTCCTATTTTTGTGATAGAATTGCTTTATTAATTATCAGCTACACGTTAGGCTCAATTAAGTGCCTAACATGGGCTGACTGACTCTTATCATTAGACTGTCTGCTTATTTTCTTAAGGAGCTGCTGCAAATCTAATGTGTCTGGATTTGAGCAAAACACCAGAAGCACATTCTTCGCTGGGTATCGGGAGTCTCCAAATACAGTCTGGGTGGATCTTGGGAAACATCTAGGGGCATTTTATCTCTAGTATTCAAGGCTCTTTGGAAATTAGCACAACTGCTTATACACAATAACAGACTTTCTTATATTTTGTGCTTGTTTTGGCTTTGCAAGAGAGACAAGGCTGTCAATTCCAGCACTTCTCAGCATTGCAGGATTTCACTTGAAACTGCAGTATCCCAGCATTACCTTTTGGTAGGGGTAGTGCTGTTGAAGATGAAGGATTTTAGAGAAAATATTTTTTCTGGGGTTTGAATTTTGCTTTCCCTTTGTTTTGAAGGCATGCGTGTTGTGGATATAAAAGCAATGGCAATTTATTAGAGTTTTACTTCCCATCTTGAAATTGAATTGAAGGCTACAAATGATTTCACACAGGAAAAAACGCAACGTATTTGTATCTTGTAAAGTAGATTTATGGTTATATCCATCTGTGTCCAAGAATAAAATAATCAAGCAGCAGCATGTTAATAGGAAAAGTATTTCATTGCTGATGGTATACAACTTCTGAATTATTCCCTCAGGAAAAAATGATTTATAAGTATATTCCTTTTTCAGTCCTTTGGTCTTAAATAAATCATTATAACTGCAAATGCCTTTTTTGTAATATGCTTTAGGTTGAAATGCATTTATAATGTTTTAGAAATATATCAGTAATGTAGAAAAATAATGCATATTTTCATGGGGGCTTGTTATTTTAAAATTATTATGGTTTTAAATTTTAGGCATTGCGTTAAGTGTTTTGAAGCAGTTTAAGCCTGTAAATCAATTATTTCCTCTCAGAAAAATTGATTTCTTGATTTTTGAGAAAACTCTCCATAATGTCTTAAATTTGTCTTATACTACTAGTTGTTTTTAGTGACTTGTACCAGCAGAGAAAGTACTCTCTGTATAGCTGTTTTTTGGCTTAAGTTTTGTTTGTTTTATTTTTATTTTGAGAAAATCCAAAATTCTGAAACTATGCTCTTAGGATGTACATTTTTGCATGTTATTTACCTATTCCTGGATATCTAAAGTACTGGTTCAGTGAAACTATTTCATGTAATTAAACATATCGTCAGTTCTGGAGTATGGCAGTTCAAGAATAGCATAAGTAGGTATTGAGTAAAGAAGGAGCAATGACATATGATGATCAAGGAGAAATTATTTTTCAGAAGTACAGCTGTTACAGAGTACTTAACTCTAGATGTCAAGCGCCTATTGTGAGTGCTGCTAGTATAAAATATCTTTGAAGCTCACTTGGGGATTCTGTTACTTTATGTTTTAATTTCTATGTTCTGTTCTATGAGCATTTATGAATGGGAATCAAATGGCACTTTCCATTGTAAAAGCCTTTTTACAGCTGTAGATTCAACCAAAACTTTGCATGCTAGTGGTCTATTTCATAGAGGATTTTAATGGGAATTTTAAATGGATTTTTGCAGCTTTCAATATATGCAGCAAATTGTAGACCTATCACATTCAGTCAAGAATTTTTATTTAAAAGCTACCTTTGTGCAGTCCCAGCGTGTCACCTATTTTTTTAGCTTAGTGCAGCCATATCTGCAGTGCAGCTCCTGCTCTCAGCTTCTGAAAGTAGAGGATGAAAGGACTGTGGCTGTGGCAGCCGTGGTGAATGTAGCTGGTGGAATTTGCCAAAGTGCAGAACAGACACATGAGGAGTGAAAGAAACAGAAAGCCAAAGGTTTATGTGTGAAGAGGAGGCGCTTGTGAGGATATAGGTTAGTACTGAGGGGCAAGAAGGGGATGAGAGAATAAAATACACAACCTAAAGAGAGGACACGAGAGCCAGAAGCAGCAGGAGACATAAGATGAACAATGGCAATAAAACAGAAAGGGAAGAAAGGCAGCAAAGGCTGGCTAAGAGGTGAGGAAGGAAAATTAGCACACAGAAGACATCAGAGGATCTTGCTACAGTGGGAACTTGGTGAGAAAGGAAGCTACATGCATGATTCAGGTGGGTGGGAGAGCAGCAGGGAGACTTGGACTTAGAGGCTGAAGCTGGGAAAGGAAGAAAGGAAAGCAGGGAGCAGTGGGGACAAGAGCAGAAATTTCTTTAAGTACTTGGACACACACCTCTGCATGCTGGAGCTGACATTTATTCCTGCCTGGACATTTTTCTGTTGCTGAGCAAATGCCTGTGAAACATGAAGGCAAAGCATGTTGTGTTTTATGTGCCTCCTGTGGCAGGCCAGCTCATACAGGAGAGAGCTGTTTCTGGTGTTACTGTCAAGTCCAGTACTGAAAATTGGAGAGCTCTGTGCCACAGGTCCCAGCTTACTGCCAGGACTTGAGGTGGCAGTCTGGTTCATGAATTTTGTTGTTCTTGTTGCAGTTTTGAAGACTATATGTATGGAAAGAGCAATGGTAAAAATGAAACTGAAAGATCTGCAATGTGAAGTTAAACTCTCCAAAACTGCAGAACTATAGTAACTAGTGCAACCACATTGGTAATAACTTATCGGCTATGTGATCATATGCACAACCCTGTTTTTAAAGAAATTGTGGATTATATAGAGTGGTACAACTTGCATTTCATAATCAGCATCTAAATATTTGTAGGAAAAAAGTAAAAAATTATAAACTGTTCATGTAAATGTATTTATTTATTTACTAGAAACATTCTTTGTTAGGTCTTCTATTGGATGCCTATGTGCTAATGAGAGGAGTCATCTAACAGTAGTGTTATAGGAATGTGTGTTCTAAGATAACATAGTGAAGACGCACTGCCTAAAGCATACATAATAAGTAAAATACATTTTCTGAATCATAGAGCGTATCAAGACTGCAGAGATTATCAGCAATAAGTATCTGACTTCAGTGATATTGTAGGTATTCTACCCAGTGGCTTTTAAGTGATCAATAAACAGTTTGTAGGAATATTGTTAGGAAAGCATATGGAGAGATGTTCTATAACAAAAACTAACGCTGTGACATAATAATTTAAACACTTGAGAAAAAAAATCACTTGTATATTAAAAAAACAGTGTTATTGAATGTTCCACTAACATATTTCAAACGGCCAACGTTCTCATCCTAAGTGAGGGTGAAAAATGCCTGGAGTGACAAACCTCAGTGATAGAGAACTATATTGTTTAGCCTGGAGAAGAGAAGGCTGAGGGGAGACCTTATTGCTCTCTACAACTACCTGAAAGGAGGTTGTAGAGAGGAGGGAGCTGGCCTCTTCTCCCAAGTGACAGGGGACAGGACAAGAAGGAATGGCTTCAAGCTCCACCAGGGGATGTTCAGGCCGGACGTTAGGAAAAAAAATTTTCATAGAAAGGGTCATTGGGCACTGGCAGAGGCTGCCCAGGGAGGTGGTTGAGTCACCTTCCCTGGAGGTGTTTAAGGGACGGGTGGATGAGGTGCTGAGGGGCATGGTTTAGTGTTTGATAGGAATGGTTGGACTCAATGATCCAGTGGGTCTTTTCCAACCTAGTGATTCTATGATTCTATATTTCCTTCATGGTCTAAAACTAGCCCCTGATTTTGGTTTGGTGGGGGGTGTGTGTGTTTTGTTGCATGTTTAAAGCACTGTAAGCTAATTGGCAGAATCATCTACTTTTTTCTCAGATAAAACTCAAAAATGCCTTTTGGTTATTTTGAATCAATCTTTTATATATTACTTTTATTGCAAGAGAGCATTAGAAAGAGACATTCTCATTTCTAATGACATTATTGCATTTTTGTTAATACATTGTTGTGATGCACAAAGGGATGAAATAATGCCAAGGTTTATAGCTAACAGGTATATTCTTTTTAAAACTAGTGCTAGCACAGAAATACTTATGGCTTATTCCTGCTAGTATCAGTCTCACATTTAACCTTCTGTTGGATCTGTTCTAGCCTGCATCATTCACTTATGATCTTCTCAGTATCACCTGCACCTTCCTTCTTTGTAAACAAAATTGCACTCTGAATTTCACTGCGTGGTATTCCTCCTCTTGCAAATTCTGTCTTGTGCTTTTCCTTCTTGAAGTATACAGTTGTACAAGTCCTCTGTTGGAAACAACTGTCAGTGAAGTTTGGAGCTTTTTGCTACCAACTCAGCCTTCTAGAGCTGTAATATATTAGGTCAAGCTGTGGTTTCCTTAGCTTTCCATAAATTCATTATACTCTCTGTGGTGTTACACTCTTGTTGTGTCCCCTCCTTGGCCTGTTTGGCTCATGGCTTCTAGAATACTTTAATTCGTGGGTTTGTTCTTGATTTACATAGTATTTTTAGTTGTTTCCAAGTGAAGTGAAAGATTACAAACTCATATCTGCTGTTGGCACTGTTTACTTTATTTGTGTGGCTACTTTGCCTGTTACCAGCTCCCATGCCTCTCTGTCTTCTTGTCACAGTATCGATCACCTACTTGGCAGATTGTTGAGTGTGGTTGACTGTTCTGTCCTTAACCAAAGCTAAGTCCTTTTTTTTTGTGGAGTATTCTCTCTCTTCTGTTATCATTAGTGTGTTTGTTATAGAGATGGAGGGCTGTGAATGTGATGCATTGGGGTCCCTTCTTGGAAGATGACTGAGTGAAGTCAAAACCAGCCCAAGTGCACAACTGATTCAGAGGTGCAAGCTGTGAAAAAACTGAAGTCCACATAAATGCTTTATTATGTGTATTTGTTTTTATAAATATTAGGCTATATTTTTTTCAAACTGATATAAGTTCATTTCAATCACAGTATAGGTTTTGTATGTGCTTCACTGATCTGTTGTGCATTAAACTTCATGCATGCAGAAGTAATTATTCATCTTTCTGCGTTTGAGAGATTACACATTTCTTTTTATTCATATCTTTTCAGGTGACTTGGATTATTACTGGCTGGACCCTGCCACGTGGCACAGCAGGGAGACATCCCCTATTAGTTCGGTAAGAATTGGGAAAAAATAAGTTAATAAGTATGAATTAAAATATTTGCTTATTATTTCAGTTCAGTATAGATATTTTGTTGTAAAAGAATATTCTATTGAAATTAAATGAAAATTTGTTTTAGTGGGTTGTAGAAATTAAAATTAGAAAGAAATTTTCTTTAGAGTGTATGCTAGTAAAATTAGCTGAAGTTTAACTTGAGTTTAATGATTTTATAGACATGATACTAAATTTCACTATGCTACAAAAGCAGCTGTGAGTGTGATGCTGCTTGGGGAGAAATTAGTGACTTTTTCTATTTACTCAGAGTGGGAAAGGAATGTTTGGATTTTTGTTATATAGTGAACCCATGGGGTAGAGCTATATAACATGTATATCATTCTAAAGAACAGAATTTATGAAGGTACTTTTTGGGTTCATGGAATTTAAAAGTTAATGTTTAGTTTTATTACCTAAGGTATGTTTTAAATATTTAATTGTATTGAAATTTAAATTATATTATAATTGAACCTGCAGACTTAGTGCTGAGGTCTTTTTACAGTGGGCATAAGTACATAATGAAGCCAGAGTCCAACAGATATAATAATAGAAAGCTCATGTGCAGTATGTAACACATCTGAAGCACATTTGTGTCTACTGTGACATAATGATCCATGAATTTTATTGAATTATTAATGTGCCTCTAAATACAGAGTGGTTGCACTTCTTCAGTTCCCCTTCTCATTTATCAACAGCATCCAGTAACGTGGCAGCCTTCTAAAGAGGGAGATCGCTTAATTGGGCGTGTTATTCTGAACAAAAGAACAACCATGCCAAAAGAATCAGGTGCATTACTGGGGTTAAAAGTAAGTATGACGTGGTTTACGTGGTAAATTAAAGAGGCTTCCATTGTTCTTAGAACTAGAGCTCTAAAACATGAGATCAGAGGACTCTTTAATTATATGGTGTTTTGACAAAAATATACTCCTCATTGTTAGTAAGTTTTGAAAGTTATACAGAAAAATTATCCTTCTATGCAATCTTCCACTCATCCATGTTGAAGGAGCTGAACTGTTTTGTTTAAAAAGTGTATGTATATTTAGCTTCCCGTCTGCAAGATGTATACTGCACATTGCAGTGCACTAATTGAGTCCTGCCTTTTTGAACTCTACTGTTTGCATTTCAGTCAAGTAATTAATCTGATAATCAACATACATAAATGCAATTTTCCCTTATTTTCTTTATCTCTGTCTTATGTACTTGCCTTCAAAAAAATACTTCTCTTCAGTTCTATTTAACAAAATCCAAAAGTGCAATTTTGTCCTGTCATGTGCTTAGATGAGAGGGCCTGAGTTTTAGCAGAGCAATGTTCTTGGGAATTGTTTGCCATAGTTTTTAATGTTTTGCAGTTTTTAATTGTTATACCAATTAAATTTTGGATTTTAATATATTTAGTTTGATGTGCACTTGCAATTTAAGCTTAAAAACTTAACAGACTTTGATTTGCATGAAGTTATTTATTATAACTTGTTTATTTGTTAAGAAATGTTCTTCGTATGGTAGATTTAGATAATTAGCAAGCTGCATAAGATTTATTAGTGAAACACATTAAAAGGAATATCAAAGTTATTCATTCTGTATTAGCTTTACTTCTTCTCAAGTAGATCTGGCTTCTTTGTATATTTAACTTTGTCTTTAAGCTTCTCTAAAGCCCAAATTGACAATAGATTTCTTAGGCATGTTTTAGGTTTAATTTTAAAATTCATGTGAGAACTAATCTGTCTATATATTTTTGCTTGATATGATGTCTGACTGGGGACTTGGAAACTCACAAATTTGTGATTAACCAGGTTGTTGGAGGAAAAATGACAGAATTAGGACGACTCGGTGCCTTCATTACTAAAGTGAAGAAAGGTAGCTTGGCTGATGTGGTGGGGCATCTCAGAGCAGGTAAATCAATCAGCTGCATAGAAAATACATTGTTTTCTAATTATGGCTTTTTGTAATGCAGTTGTTACTTTGTATTAACATTAGTCATGTGATATGCGAACATTTTTTAAATACATGACAATACTGTATTGTTATTATAGATTGCCACTGTTCCCTATATTTCTAATTTGTTATTAACTCAAATTGCTTGGCTGCATGAGCAAAGTACAAGACTCGGTGCTGCTGTCATGGGTAAACTTTTGCTTGCTATCTCAGGGTCTACTTGCTACCCTCACTAGGAGGAAGGTGAACATTTTTAAAAACTGCTTTGTTGTTGCAAACAGAACTCACTATGTTATTTTACTTGCACTATAGTGTCAGCTGGAGGATGATGCACTTTGTACACGATGGACTCATTTGTAACAATTCACATTGAAAGAAAAATGGAAAACAACCCAAGATAATGATCTTAAAATATTTCGTTTATAGAAGATATATATACGGCACTGAAAACTAAGTAGCTGTGCTGCTGACACTTTTCAAGCTTATAAATGAAGTGAGCGCTATGCACAGCAGTTGATTTTCAAAATTTCTTCTCAGTGCTTCATATTTTTACCACTGTTCTAAGCAGCCACTTTCAAAGTGGTCTAGTAGCAAACCAAAGTCAATGCAATGCCTTCTTAGGGGTCCAGAAGCTCCAATGAAAACTTGTATGAATTTAGGACAATTGCATAAAGCAAATAGTAATAAATAAGTAGAAAAGATGATGAGGTTCTGAAAATTCTACTTTCTTCTGGCATTTGTTAGGGTTTTTTTTTTATCAAGTCTATATAGTTGAAGTTCATAGCACCAATTATTATAGTTGAGGTTCGTAGCACCAATTATTATAGTTGTTTAACTGCAGATTATAATAACAGAAAATAAGTTTCTTTCCATTAATCTTGAATTGTCTAGGCTGAAATGTTACATTTCTAATGTCTAGTCTAAGTTGGTGGTTTTAATCACAGCTATTTTTAATCTTTAAAAATAATTTTCCAAATTATTCTAAAGCTGGCCACATCTTGTTCCTCTCTGGGATGCTTTTGTAAATTGAGCCAATTGTCTCTAAAGAAATCAGATTTTTCTCTTAGGGAAAGCCAACATGTTACTTTATAAGTTATCAGCTTTAAAGTAAAGTCAGAATTACAGAAGAAACTGAAGGTATTTTCACTGATTTGTATAAATAAAGCTTCTAGGCAGTATCTAATTCTTGTCCCCTCTGGCATAAGATTATGTAATAAATATATGAAATATTTAAAACTATTTCAGCTATTAAAACTGAAAATTTAAAACTATTTCAACATGGCAGAATATGAAACTTATGTCAGCAAGCATTTATTAATTGTCAGCACATATTAAAATGTCAGCACATACTATATAATTAGCAAGCCCTTATCTTTTAATGAACTCCAAAATGCTTTGAAAGCCGATGAAGTACTCTGGAGTCCTTTCTCAAAATACCAAAATATATTCTGGGAGAAAGGATTGACAGTTGCTGAACATCAAGAGACATTAAAGCTGTGTGTTTGGGTAGATAGGACTTTACTTAGGATCATTTCCCTTGGCTTATTAAGAAGCCCAAGTTTGATCATTTTGTTTAGATCTCCTCAGAAAGGAGCAAAGCCAGCAGCTGAGGGGTTATTGCTGACTGAATCTGATTAACGAGAAATCATTGTCAATAAAGTTGTTTGTGGCCCCAGGCAGTGAATGCAGTGTTTTAACTGCTGCATATGATGGAGTTCGAGAGTGTAAACTTACCCTGTGGTTCCTGCACTTCGTTGTATACACTGATCTTTCTTTAGAAACTGCACTTCAGGATTGTTACCTTCCTGAAATAAAGTGAAGGTACAATGCAATTTCAATTCCACAAATGGCAAGCTGAAAAAAGCGAGTTATCTGAATACTTTTCATGTCATGTTTTCCTTTTTGTCCCCCCTAGCATCACCTCAGGACACTGGGGCTCACTCCTTGTTTTTATTTATGGTTTGTTTGACATGAACAGTGAAGACTGTAATTTTTATAGGAAACTGAAATGCATAGTATATAAATTTTAATAAAGTGTTATTTATAAAGGCTTAACAGCAGGTATTTATATTTTTAATTTTTGAAGATTAACCTGTTTTCAAATTTTATTGCTGCTAGTTAAAAAGGATCCTTTAAAAAGAATTGATTTCATAGCACAATAGCAGGCGCTATATTATTTTCAAAATACTTAATATGTTTGCACAAGTGGTTTCTTTAATATGTTTTGTCTGTACAAAGTGCAGCTGTGCTTTGAGAAAGGTGAGAAAGGGGCCTTGATAGTGTCTCAACCCCCTTTTTTTTGTTTCAGCACAGCTTTTTAATTTATTTCACGGAATGTTGACTGGTTATGTAGATTTCATAAATGTTCTACATTTCTTTTCTAAAAGAACACGGAAATGAGATTAACTTCTCTTTAAATTCAAGGGGATGAAGTTCTAGAATGGAATGGTAAACCCTTGCCTGGAGCTACAAATGAAGAAGTTTACAACATTATTTTAGAATCTAAATCAGAACCTCAAGTTGAAATTATCGTTTCAAGGCCTATTGGGTAAGGCTAAAACTTGCTTCTTAAGCATTTATTACTTCTACTAATAGGACTTTTAAAGGGACTGTTTGTGAGTTCATTATTTTTATCTCTTAATAATGGAATATGATTCACTTTCTATTATTGACTTTCTGTATATTCCATTTTCTTCACTGCCGTTTGTACTCTTGCGTCTTTGTGGTGATAAAAGTATTAATGTTGTTTTCTTTATGGTCAAAGTTCTAACAAGGGATTTGCCAAGTGGCAAGTGAAAATTGGTGGATAAAATTGTGTGTGAGAAAAATCTCTTTTTCAGACTTTTATTTTCATTATATCAGGATAACTTAAATGAATATTCATGAGTAGCGGATAGCATCAGCAAACATTGAGCAGTGCAGGGTTTTGATGAGTCAGTGCTAGTAGGATTTTAAACAGGCCTGCTTTAAGGAACACAAAAAAGGAAAACCAAAACTCTTAACTAGTACACTGTATTTAACATCAAATGATACTGTCATCAAAATAAAACGTGGAAACAAAAAATTACTTCGTACTTATGAAGGTAATGTGTTTCATCAAAAAGTAACATTAATGCATTGTTTGTACTCTTAATTTTTATTTATTATAAATCAAGTTTTGGGGTTTTGTGGTAATAATTCTTATATTCTTGCTTTCCCAAATAAGCTTTAGAAAGCTGGTAAAATCTGTTTGAATTGATAGGATTTGCGAGGTTGGCCCTGCATTTGTCACAATTATTTTAGTGATATTTTACACTCCTTCTGCAAATACGACTCTATTGGGACCGTTTTGAGCTAAGTCTTACCGTATTGAATATGAATCATATACTGTAAATTCACATTTGTCTTGCAGAACAGAGCCATGTAATTAACAAAAAAGTGACTCTTGGCTAGTTTAAATAAAAAAAAGAGGTGTTTAAAACCCTCTGCAGTTTGTCACCTTCCCAGAGTTCATGCACTCACTGTAAGTCTCTAATACCACTGTCCTGTAGATAGATGGTAAACTCTTTCCTCCTTATGAATGCATGTTTATTTCATTTTGAATTTGCTAAATTTCATCCTAATTATAACTTTTATCTGTCTTCTATATGACAAGTTTTTAGTTTTAGAAACAAAACCATATCTATTTTCTTTCTGATTAAAACATTCTTGTTTTACATTTATTTCACACCAGCTTTTGAATTTTGCTTTTGTCTACACTGTGCAAGTGTAGCTATACTGTGCAAATTAGTTCTGCATTTTTAAAGGAAAGCACTATTAAAGGCTGTTAATAAAATTGACATTTGTTGCTAATTCCAGTTATGAGTTTGACCTTCTAATGGAAAACAAAAACTTAATGCAATAATAGTAGTTTTTAAAAGCTGAAATTACCATCCAGGTGGAAACTATGGGGAAGAAGAAACCTTATTTTACAGTCTTTAGTCAGATAAATTAGGAGACATTCCTGGCTGAAAATTTCTAATTCAGTCATAGATCTTTGTAATTAAAAATAAAATGCCATAAGGAAATTTTTGGAAGTCTAGTTTTTATGACAAAATTGGCAGAAAAGAAATATGTCAATACTGGATCTCACTTGAAGTCCATGTTTCAGTTGAAGAAAACGTGAAAACTGATTTGTGCAACTGATTTATTGGCAAAGTACTAGAGTAGTATTTTAAATAATGAGCTTTAGGTATATTGTTGTTAGCGTACTTGGCAATGTCTTGTATCCTTGAGCTTTTAAGATAACTTCATTATTAAGCCAACTAAATTATTTTAGTTTATCAATTTGATAAATCTAATAACCACAAAAAATGAAGTACAAGATGACCACATTCCAGTGACATATTCTTGAAGAAAAATTGAGAAAAAATACCACAACTGTTGAATTGAGGCATAGAATATGAAGTGCATTCAAAATCAAAGAGAGTTTCTAAACTGAGCAGTGAATTTTGCACTAAAATAGTGCACCCAGAAATAGTACCAAGAAAATGTAAAATTTTGCTTTAGATGTCACATGCAGGTTTTTTTTTCTAGACACAGGCAAAACCATAGAGCAAAAAAATATCCCAGAGCAATTAGAGCATAAAACATGAAATTTAAAGATATTTTCTTTTTCCAGCCATAATGAGTTTTTTGTATCAGATTGGGATTTACCTGTCTGTCATCTTAAAGGAACAATAAATATCAGCCATCATATAATGAAGGAAATACTGATACTAGTTCACAAAAAAAGAACCTACTGCACATGTTTTTATATTTATTTATTGATTTTTAAAATAATAACAATCTGAATTATGTTACATGGTGGGAAATTATTCACTTGCATTAACAGATTACTTCCCCACCACAGCTTCTCACTGTCTTGTTATCCAAGCTATTTGATTGTTTCAAATTCATGACTGGGAACTTTATTTAAAGTTGACAAATCTAGTGTATCAAAGTTTTGTGTCTACCTGAGGTGCTGGCTCAGCAAAATTGAAGCCTCTGGATAAAGCATTAAGTAGTAATCCGTTACACCTAAAATGCTTGTGAGAAAATAGGTTCCCCAAAGGCCTGAGAAATTATATTTCATCTGCATAATTTAAGTGTTTTCATCTCTCAGTATTAATAATGCAAATAATGTACCAGCACTTTTAATGGTCTCTATTTAAAAAGTCCTAGCATATTAGATCTAAAAAGCCCAAATATGACACAGTTTGGCTTAAGTGAATAATGGGAGGACTGTGAGCCCACAAATTAGGTGACTGCCAGTTACAAAATCGATGTCTACACAATTTGCTCAGTCTTGTAAATTTGGAGTTCTGTGTCTACCAGAAAATGTAATTTTAAGTAATGGATAATTCTAGGATGTTTATTAGAGAAAAATGTGAAATGTCTAACACTATTAGCAGATGAAGCCATAACAACAATAAATAGTATAACCACAATAGTATCTTAAAACCTGCATAGAAACTAATTGATGCTAATGGTTGCAATACAAGGTAGATTAGAAACTTATAAAAAAGTAGAATTAATGGGTTGGCTATCTAAATATGAGGGGTAGAATTCCCTATGAATATGCATATGACGCGAGAGGCTGTTGACATAGGACCGCAATGAAAATCCTCTGGCTGTGTGCTTTTTGGAGAAGAAACCTGACATGGTAACTAACTTACCATCTTTTGTGTGCTTGAACGAGTCCTATGGGATAGCGCAGGTAAAACAAATGTTTTTTTCATTTTTCTCTGTTTTCTTTGTCAGATGCTAGCTATTTTTCCTTGTATTTCCACTGATAATATTGCCAAAATTATTGCTTCTCTGGTGTGACTCAGTTCCACTGTGCAGGGACTGTTTCTGTGTTCTAGGTCCTTGCAAGGAGATTGAACCTTAATCTTAAACCAGGCAGTAGTGAATTCCAGAGAGTCACTCAAGTAATGTAATTAGTGCACACTGCAGGTATACAAGTTCTGATGGGAAGGGATGGTTTTGGAAAAAGGAGGATGAGCACTGGGGACTCTCTAAGGTGTAGAGGACAACGCTTCTGTCCCTACAGCAACGTAAAGAGGTGTGGGTTACAACCACATTTGAATTTGGTTTGTCTTCTCTGATCAGGCTCATGATTTGAGGCACTGAGGGGCATGGTTTAGTATTTGATAGGAATGGTTGGACTTGATGATCCAGTGGGTCTTTTCCAACCTGGTGATTCTATGATTCTATGATTCTAGCCTGCAGAGAAATTATAGCTGTTCTTGTGTTTTACAAAATAGTGATCCTCACAAACCATGTGTTTGCATGGAGTCTTCTCAAGCTGAGATATAGTTTAGTTTAATTTATTTATTCATTGAGATGTTGAATGAGATATAAGGTAGTCATATTTAATGTCACATAAGATCACACAAAACCTTTACCTTTCAGGGTAGAGAAAAATGTAAAGCTTGATGTCGCCAGCTCCTCACTGGAATATGTCTGACATGACTTTTCTAACATTCACATTGCTTTGAAAGCAGAGCAAAATTTTGTTCTTCTTTTCGATAAGTGGTTGTTCTACTTCTTTGTTTTTACTGTTCCCTTTGACTAATGTAGTTTTGAATATTGTAAGTAATGACATTTCTACTATTTCTTCTGAAGAGCTTTTCTGGTAAATCGTAGTGTTAGACTATTTCCTGCAATAAGTATCAGCAGGCTGTGTAAGACTCGTTTTCTTACCTGACAAGCTTTAGATTATAGTTTCTTTTAAGAATTTTCACTCTTTAATTAAAATGCCACTGTTTTTTTTTTTTAAAAGCAAGCCCATTCATATGTTTGATAAAATCACTAAATACATAATACCAGTTATTGTGTGCATGTGTTATTTAAGAAAATTTATTTGAAGTGGATTTTTGAATTTGTAAGCAGCTTAGATATGGACAGAAAGATAGCTTTAAATTATTTCAAGTCCATTTTGAAATCAATAGCAGAAAGCAGAACTCTGTCACTGGTATCATGATCAGTACTGTATTGTATACCTAATTTATTGATCTCTTTGCATTTCATGTCTTGCTATTCTGTGTGGAGCTGGACTTAAACAAGACAAATATATTAGGGAAGAGATTTCCTAACATTAATTTTATATATAGACAATAGACACAGATAAATACGCACACGTACATACACTTTATAAATTATATATATACACAAGCTGTCCATTGTACTATAAAGTTTTAGAGATTTCCTGGGGGTAAATGAGTTCCAAAATGATTGGGATAAGCGAGGTGAGTGGGAAAGCTGCCTATTAGTGTTTCTGTTGCAAACCAGGCATTTTGTTGCAGGCTGAAATTTATGTTCTAGCTTCCCATGTTCCTGTCAGGTTTTCGTAAGAATTACAAGAAGATTAGGAAAATACACTGAAAAATTATATTTTCCTCTCTTTCCTGTCTGATAAGTAAAAACTTAAGAATTATGTTATTATTTATGTCACTTGCATTTTCCTGATGAGGACTTCTATATCACCAGTTCAAAGTGAGCAAAATACTGTCAATGTGACCATCCTTTTACCCACTTGGGAAGTATGAAACTTGGTACAGAAGGTTGAGCTTTCCATGTTGAAACACTCCTTGCACATACAAGCTCTTGTTTAGACATCGTGACTAGAAAATATTAAAAAAAGTGTTGTACTGCATATGAGAGTGTTCATATTTTAGCACAAGAAAGCATTCCAAACTTCATGTTGTATTGAACAGAAAAATCAGTTTGAATATGCTATTTCAGACTCATGACAATTGTGCTCAAAACTGAAGGGAGAAAATGGAGGAAGAAATCTGCACTGCAGCTCTGCTGTGCAACACATCATTAATGATGTTTATATTTTTGTGAAGTGGTACTGTACCATTTCAAAATAAATAATAATAAATAATACGTTTATATTTCCATGAGTTTGAGGAAACCACATTACTCTTGAATTACAAATGCAAAGCAAAGGGAAGCACATTCTCCTGGAGTAATACGAGATGTAACCTGATGTGAGACATTGACTGGGAGCTGAAATACGCTTTTTAAAAACACACACACAGAAAGTTTTTATTGTAGGACATGGAAGACAAATTTAAGACTAATTAATTTGGCACTAATGCATTCTTTTTCTGACTTAAGTATGTGATTCTTTTTCTGAAGTGATTTTTATATACCAAGGACCCTTAGTTTTATTGACTTCCAAGTCAGTAAGATAGTATTTCGCTGAACAAAAATGAAATGCCTGAATATATTTAATATCATGATTTTCATGAAAAAGTAAATGTGTTGACAGCAACACATGTGGGGACTTAACCAGTTTGATTTTTGCTTATACCAGTGTATGTGCTGGGTATGTGTAATGTTGAAAAATATCCATACTCCGTCACAATATAGTTCAACCTTTTTTTTTTTGCCTTTGAAAAAGTGAATTACTGTTTCATTTGTTTAACATTGCTAATGTTATTTGGTGTTTCTTTTTCTTTCTATAAGACATTTTCATCAGTTTAATTCTGTGAACTCCTTGAGACGTTTATATAAAAATTACTAGTGAGTTAATCTATGTCGTATTTTTTGGAATTACTTTACTCCAAAAAATAGTTGAACATCAACAGCTATACTACCTTTTGCCACCTTTTTCTTCCTAAAAGCTCTCTACCTTCATTGTTCTGATTGTAAAAATATCAGTGGATCCATCCACAATGTTAAAATTGTAGTGCTCACATTTGTTACATCTGCTAGTTCCTTAACCTGAAAGTAGTTTGTGTTAGTAAGCTTTTCATGAATGTGAGTAGAAAATATGTCTTTAAATATTTCCACTTTCTTTCCTTTTAACCCATTAGAACAGAAACAGATCTATATTTCTAAAAAAAAAAGTGTCATAGAAGTGTATTTGTTGCAGCAGAAATCATCCCTATTGTTTCTAATTACCATATGTATGTTCATGTTTTAGTGATATACCACGGATTCCTGAAACTTCTCACCCCCCGTTAGAATCCAGTGAGTACCTGCCCTGTTCCTTTTACTAAGCATTGTCTTGAACTCAGCACAATCATTTTGCCTATGATTTTTTTGAAAGATGAACGCTGGGAGACTGCATTGGCGCTCAGGGGTTTGTATGACAAAATTCGGTACATTTTGGTCTTGTGTGTTCAATTCAAAATGATAGAAATTTGATTAAATGCTATATAGATTTTAAATTTAGCAGGATTTTATTGTTCTCTTCATTGTTTTCTTCCATATCTTGTGTTGTTAGTACAATACTGGTGTACATGCTGTGGCCTAAACCAGGCATTTACTTTTTCCATTTCTATGATTCTGTGACAAGTACAAATGGTGTCAGGATTTAACTTCCTGCACCACCCAGCGTAAGTCCAGAGTTCTTCTTTCTCTTTTTCTTAACAAGAATATGTTGTTTAGGTAAACTTTGTATCATGCTTCAAAAGAAGGGTTTTCTTTTTAACTATCTCATTTGAACGACACCAGCTGGAAGGTGTGAGGGCCGTGGCTCTCAGTCCCTTCTCATTTGACCCTTGTCTGAGATGCAGCCAGAAACCTTCCCTGGGACAGCATCCCAGGCTCATTTCATTAGTGGAGGTTGTGCCTCACTGATGGAGAACTGCTGATGTCCAGCAGGAGCTGGAGCATACTCCATGCCAGACACATGCCCTGCATCCCTTCCTGTGTGCCAGTTCCTTCAGAGTTAAAATTTCAGAGGCCACTGGTAGTATAGTCTATACAACAGATGTGGATTTCTTCATCAAAGATTTGAGAGCGTAGAGTCATATAACAGTTTTGATTGAAAGGGATTGTTATTCATTATGCTGTCTGCATCACTTTAAAATGTTTCAGTGTATTAGTGCTGTTGTAAACACAAACTTTAGACAATTCAAAGAAAAAAGCAATTCTTAAGTTACTCAAATTTGCTTCAAAATTTTGGATGAGAAGTTCATGTGTTTCTCATGTATTTTTAGGTTCAAGTTCTTTTGAATCTCAGAAGATGGAAAGGCCTTCTATTTCTGTTATATCTCCTACCAGTCCTGGAGCTCTACGGGACGCACCACAAGTCCTACCAGGGCAACTTTCTGTGAGTATATTTTCATTTTCCTGAGTTGTTAATGAAAATATATGAAGTGCTGGTCCCTCAACCCTCCACATGCCCAAAGTCTATTGGGAAGTCAGGGGAAATGTCTGTTATGAGTAAAGAATAACATCTTTCAAATATTTTTTAAGACCCTCTGTACACACTCACAAGCCATCACTGTAATCACAGGAGATGTAGAGAATTGTTGTTTTAATACACCAAGGAGCGCAGAAATTTAGATTGAGGGCTTTCTATCTGAATGTGGCTTTTTAGGTACAGAGCTAAAATATATTCTGGTTTAAATGCACTCACAGATCCAAGATTATGGAGTGAGTACATTAACAATGTAAGTATAAATAGGAAACCATTTATTCAGCTGTGGTAAATACAGAAGTCTTTGGTAGATACTGTCATCCTTTCCATCTAACTTAATTAAATATTAAGGAATTTGAAATAAAATATATCTCATTGTCTCTTGGGAAAAAATGGTTACTTTTACTTTGCGATTGGTGTGGTGCAGTGTAGAAAATCTGTTTCTTCCTCCGTTTTCAATAATGTTTTCTGGCAACTTGTTTCTTGTAGGTTAAACTGTGGTATGACAAAGTAGGGCATCAGTTAATAGTAAATGTTCTTCAAGCAACAGATTTGCCACCAAGAGTGGATGGACGCCCCAGGAATCCTTATGTAAAAATGTATTTTCTTCCAGACAGAAGGTAGTAGTATTTCAGTTTAGAAAATTATGTTGTGATATGTCGTAATTGAATCAACTTTTAAATGAAGGCTTATGAAGTAATGTATTCTTTTTCATGTTATACTTGGATTAATTACAACAAAAAATTGTACTTGGATCATGGAATTCAGTATCAAATTTGGTCTATTTTTGTGTATTTTTGGATGAATGTGATCAACTATACTGCAAATAGTGTTCTCTTTTAGGCATTATTGGATCAGAAAGAATGAAAAGAATAGGTGCTGATGAGTAGATGGCATTTTGTGATTTATCTCTGCAAACAATTTACAATAAATATTTATGTTTCAGTGATAAGAGTAAAAGGAGGACCAAAACAGTAAAGAAAAGTCTAGAGCCAAAATGGAACCAAACTTTTCTCTACTCACATGTACATCGTAGAGATTTTAGAGAACGAATGCTTGAAATAACCGTATGGGATCAGCCAAGAGTTCAAGAAGAAGAGAGTGAATTTCTTGGAGAGGTGATACATATAATCACATTTCTCCTGAGTTCGTTGTTTGGTTTTGTATGCACATGCATATATATTTTATATATGTGTTTGTCTGTGTGCCTTGAAAGTGAAATTTACACTCAATAATTTTTCTGCTAGATTCTTATAGAGCTGGAGACAGCACTTTTAGATGATGAACCACATTGGTATAAGCTACAGACACATGATGAATCTTCACTACCTCTGCCTCAGCCATCACCCTTCATGCCAAGAAGACATGTTCATGGTGGAGAAAGCACTAGCAAAAAATTACAAAGTAGGTCCAAATTCCATTAATCTCTTTTAAATTTTAAATTAGAAATGCTAGATGTGGTGCAATGGTATTTAACTTTCATGTACAAGTTAAAAGTATAATTTCATAGTCTTCTAACATAATGAAAATGTGTGGCAGAGAAGAGATGCAAATTAGGACGTTAAGACATGTCAACTTTTCACTTGTGAGGCATAACTTCAAGTATTTGATGATTGTTGGAATTGCTTTGGTTTTCACTAACAAAAGAAAATTGTTCAAACATTTGTATGAATTTCCTGTTAAGTAGAAAGATGAAGTTCAGCATCAGTGCATACTTTTTAAAATAATTAAGGGTTTGTTTTTTTTTAAATGGAAGTGCTTAAAGACTTATGAGGCTTAAAAATACTTCTCATCATAAAGTTAATCTCAGCCTCCAATATGCTCATGATAAGCCAGCTGAGAACTGTGCTTTTGCAGCAAGGAGAAAGTGTATTCATGTATTTGGGAATTACGATTGCTTTGATAGGTCTGATTTTAGGTTTGTATGAAGTAAACTAGAATGAAGAATGTATTGAAATATTTGAATGCTGTAGCTTCTCTGATAACTTAAAGTGATTTAAGATTTATTTAGAAATAAGAAATACATTTCCAAGCTATTCTTGGGTTTTTTTAAACATGGAAATCATTCATTCCATCCAATGCATAGGAGACAAGTGCACATTCAGGAATGAGTTATACAAATGTGATGTTGCTCTAATTGTTGCATGAGGAAATGTATAGAGAGGGCAAATTAAAGGTTAGTTTTCATTAGATATTTGAACCTTTCTACTAGCTGGCAATGCTCTTTCCTCTTCCCCTCTCTTACCACGTGCTGCCACCTCTCCGTTCCTGTACGGCAAGCTTACTCACTGAAATAGCACAAAAGTTTTTTTTTTCTTTATTTAGTTAACTTTTTGCTGCTTTAGTGAGATAAACTATCCTACTAGATGATCTCTGAGGACTTTAGGGAAGGAGAAGGGGAAAAGAGGCTGTAGCAGCTGTCGAATGTTGAATTGTCTCAGCGATCTTGTGAAACATCACTGTCAGTTACAGCAGTTTAGTTCTGATCCTCTATTGTTTAGACTTAAAATCATCTTTTTAATTTCAATAGTACATTAAATGAGCATATTTTACATTTTATAACACGACCAGATGTTCAGGTATTTGTTTACCTTACTATTGTGCAGGATCTCGGCCAATCAGTGATAGTGACATCTCAGATTATGATGTTGATGATGGTATTGGAGTTGTTCCTCCAGGTGCGTGGGTGAACAGCATGGTCCTGCTTTCTTCTTCTTACTCTTCTTTTTTTTGCTTGTTTTCTTTTTTTTTTTTTTTCTTGTTAACATTTTGGAATATTGAGGATACTGGTTTCGGAGAGTGCATTGTGAAAAACAGACCAACAATTTTCCTCATTATTCCATAGTACCTGTCCTAAAACATGGCGAATTAAGTGATTCTACTATTCATTCATTGATTTTTCTTTTCCATATCATTCTTCATATGTGAACCACTGGATGGTTCCAATTGTATAAATTATTTACTACATAATGTTCCAAGCATTATTTAAAATACAAATTAAATTAAAAAAAAAAAATTGAAAATGCTAGTTAAGATTTCAGTGTCTATTGCAAGCATTTTTTTTATGTTGCTTTTTGCTTAAAACTTAAATATAATGCAGTCTCCCATGGACTTTATTGAGAATGCATGGCTGTAGATTAAGATGCATGTGGCATGGCTGTGTCTTTTATAGTTTTCATAAATCTTCATGAACTATCATTACCCTCAATATTCTTAAATATATACTTGTAGAAACTATCATGGTTTGACTTTTAGTTTAACATTCCTTAGATATTGAAAATCTTGAGGATCATTTTGGATATCACATTTTTTGCTTCTCTTTGACTGTTGTTGCTACAAGTCCGATGAATATGTTTCCCAGTTGTCTGAAATTAACTGAGGAATCACTGTGTCATTGCCAGCGCTAAATCAGTTTTTCTGTAGATCTTCCTGATGCAAATGACTGAATTAAATCTTGGTGGGATTTGAAAACCTCTCTGTCTTCCTGATCTATGTTTAAAATAATCTGACTATTTATTCACTATATAAACATATTTTATTAATACAGTATCCTTTTGATGATTACTGAGCCAAATTCTCCTTCCTTTGATACTGATTGGGTTCTTTCCTTCCTTCAATACATTTACCATCTTACTTACTAAAAGAGAAATATCTTCAGGTATGTCTAGTAATTAATTTGCTTTAATGAAGTGGTTAATTTTGGTATTTTTGCATCAGCTGAGAAAGCGAGCATTTAATGTTAAAATAAATCATAGATCCTAAATATAGATCCTAAATATTTTTCCTGTTTAATATTTTATTTTTCAGTTGGCACCATAGGTGCTGGCATATATTACTTATAGTTACAGTTTCAGTGTGCTGTATTAAGAATTGGAACTTATTCTCAGCTGCCAGTTCGTCAAAGCATCCAATTGCCATTTGAAATTAACTGTTTTCTATCTGAGATGAAATATTCAAAAGTATTCAGTTGAATACACTGGACTCCCTTGGCTGGGTCAGCACCTGAGTAGTTGATTCTTATGCAAATTTCACGGGACTATGCACGCTCAGATGTGCCTTTGAAGAGTACATGGGTCCAAAATTTCACAGTAGGAAAATTCAGGATTTAATCCGTATTAGTAGGATTTACAATGAGCTGAGAGTCTCTAAACTGAAACTTGGAAAGCCTGGTAAGGAAACTCCTTCTGAAGTCCACGTAAGCATAAACAATATGACAGCTGACTTGACCAAGCACCAATTTGTCTGGTTTTAGTTCAATGGATACATTCATTTGAGTTCATCTGTTTGTGATTCCTATGGGAAATGGATATACACACAAGTATCCGGGGTAGGGGTGGGGGTGTGGGAGGTGGGAGATGTCGTGTTGTAGGTGCAATCTGAATTCTTAAATGGAGGTTAGGCTTTAGGCAAAGATAATTTCAGTCATCTGCTATGAATGTGTGACAGCTTCAGCAGAATATTTTGCAGTGAGACCTGGAAAAGTTTGTCAGTTCCCACTCTCTACTGAATTACTTAGGAATCTTGGGTACAGATTCACAAATATGCCTGGACAACAAGTTCAGATATGCATTTCTACCATCCTGACTTACTTATCACATTGCTAAATCTTCTGAGACTTAAGGCTGCTATCCTTAATTTTCACTGAATGAACAGTAGGGTATCTTCTCCATCTACCAGTCTTCTCCATTAAAACTAAGTTGCATGAAATTCCTTGTTGGCTGCACAGTCTTTTCCCCTTCCCTCCTTCTGCTCCCCAGTACCATGGACCTCACAAAGAGTGTACTAGAGCTCTTATCTGGTCTAGATCTACCACACATTCTCCTTCAGGGTACGCGTGTGGGAGAGAATGACAAATATTGATATTTCCCCATAATGTAGGATGATGATGCAGCTCAAATGTACTCTTAGAGCACTTTAGCATAGCCTCTATTAGCTTCAGCTAGGTTACTTTAGGATTAAGATATTACTTTACAACAGAAGTAGGAATATCAAAATTGAGTTTACAACATGTGACACAGAAGAAAATGTTTCTTTCCTTTACCACTTACTTGCCAATGTTACCCACGATAGTGCTTATATATATAATAAATAAGGTCTATCTTTATTAAAGGTATATTTGTACAGTGTTAATTTATTCTTTTTCTTGAAATATTCAGAAGAGAAGTAAGTTATTTTGCTGTCTTAATATCTCAGGATTTTCACAAAGCTTATTGCATATTCTCTAAAAAAAAGACACACAACTGCAAAGTGTCGAGGCACAAAAGTTCAATTGATCACTAACATAAGATAAAAAAGGAATGATAAAAATATTTTAGCTAATTTATGTAATGTTTAACTATAATTTCAAACGGTTTTGCAGTTGCTAAGGTTAATGCAGTATGAGCATTCAGTAATAACAGAGAAAACTGCTTTGTTAGAGGTTTCAGCAGCTGCAAGGAATCACTCACTGCTTGTCGATGGAAGTCTGCTACATCAATATTAATGCCATTTTGATAACTTCAAGGATATTTTAAGAAAAATATTTTTCCCTTTTCTTATCACAAATCTGCCTGATCTTTTGCATAATAGTATTATTCTCATTTATTGTTAGTATCTTGCAGTGATACATATAATTTTTTTTTAAAATCAGCTCATAGCGCTGTTCATGAAAGGGGCTTATATCAAAAGCTGAAACTGTACTTTGAAGTTAAACGGTATCAGAACTGACTTTTGTACTATGCCCACATCTATTTACATGAAGAATATATTATTTTAAATCTCTTAGACTCTCCTCATACAAGAGATGCTCCAGCCTCGTCGTTATCTTTGTGATTCTGACCGAGACCCATATGAGTACCTGCATGTCTGTTTTTTACTAGGGAGCTTAGTACACTAGATGTGGCCCCACCAGTGCTCAGTGTGTAGGAAGGGTCAGTAGAGAATCAGCAAATGCTTTAATAAAACCAAAATGTGTCCTGAGACCTGTCTTTCAAAATATCAGTAACTTTCTTTTTTAACAAGAAAAAAGCTGATATACAGTTGGCACTATCCCAAAGGGTATTTTTAATAAGCTTATTGTTTATGCTATGGGTAACTCTTTGGAACAATTTATTTTCCTATCATATGTATAAATTATTGCATTGTACTTACCTTCCTCCTGTAGCAGCAGGGTAACATCAACACAACACCTTGTTGTCTGTGTTGTCTTAAAAAAAAGAGTTCTAGTATCAAAAATTTGCTAGAACCATTTTCATCATCCATTCAGCTTCCATTTCATGTCACATCTGACAGTTTCCCATGAGCAACTGAGAAACTTCTTCTGCATAAACTACCATAAGCTTGATTGCTGCTGTCATGCTGGTCCATGCAAAAAAAAAAATTTCTCTGTTCACGCTGGAGAGCACGGAGCTTTTGTATTTGAGGATATGAGGAAATGTTACTGTTGCTGTCACTGTCGTGGCCACTATGGAAATTCTTAGCGTAAATGTGAGTTAATATTGCTCTGTTCTGTAAGCTCTGTGTACACACAATGCATAAGTTTCAGATATTGTCCCCTGGATGGCTTCGTTATGAATATATAGGATAAAATCATCTTTCTATGCCAGATTTTTAAGTGCACATGATAATACTAAGTATATTTTTTAAGGCAGGCTACAGATGCTCTTTAAATGTATTTTAAACTGAAATTTATATTTAATTTTCTAATATTTAAGCTATATGTATATTGGTAGAGTTGCCTAACACTTGAAAAGACATTTTGGATTTCTTTGATTTTAGTGTTGAATAAATATAAACTAGTGTTCCTTTTGATAAAGGTGGCAGGATTTAATCTAAAACAAACTTGTTTGAAAAATAGTATATCTTTTAGCACAAACAGCTTACAATTGGTTATCCTGGCAAAAAACCATCCAGCTTTGGTCATGTGTAGTCTTTTTTCTTGCTCTAGCGAAAAACCAGACATGTTCTGCAGCAACCTTATACACAAGGTGAGGGCATCTCCATTGAAATGTGAAGGACTCCCTTTTTTCTTCAAAATTTGCACCCAGTCCCTGTTGTGAGATCAGGTAGAGCCTCTTTTTTTTCCCCCTAGTTTTATCGCACAACTCTGAAACGTTTTTTTGGTGGGTAAAGTACTCCAGTATCACAGTGAATCAAAATCTGTGCCCTGATGTATCTTGGATGATAAAATGCATTATCAAGCAGGTCACCATTCTCAGTTTCGTGTTACTAGGATGGATCTATTCTATGGTGGAAGATATTCTTCTTTTAGGATTACTTATAACTGTTTTAACAATGTGTTTTCCTCCAGGTCTAATAATGAGACAATGCACTCAGATAAATTACATGTCCATTAGAATACATTGGTAAACTAATGCACGATTTGCGAAAAAGGAATAATGTTACCTTGATGTTTGTGATCAGGATTCAGACTTGCAGCTAAACAGATTATTGTCATTGAATATATGACCAAGCCTAATACAGACTCTGTAAGTGGGCCACACTTTTAAGAGGGCTATAACAATTTGGTATATGACAGAAGCACTAAAATAATTACATAAATCATACAAAATATGAAAAAATCCCAGACTTGAAACTCTATAAAAAGATCCTTAAATAGTGAAACTTATTTAATTTAACCAGTTGATGAGTGAGTGACTACATTTTAGTCTCCTCCTGCATGGAAATAAGATTTCTGACAGAGACTAGATTTTTAACTAAATGAAATAACGCATTATAGCAACATAATATTAGATGTATTCAGAAAAGAAGCAGAATTATTATTTTGGAATCTAAACAATAACTTGTGAAGTCATTAAAGGATGATTTAAGAGAGGATGCTGTCTGTCATTAAGGGATTTTCAATCCTCTCCTCCACATCATCCAGTACATAGTGAAAAACATCTTAGTTTTTCTGTTTCCATACGTGTAGACATTTAAAGGTAATGCTAGTACTTTATCCTGGCTGCATGATGTGTCAGGATGTGCAAAAGCTGAGTGATGACTTGAAAGTTATGTAAGCATTTAGATGTACGTTCTTGGAAGGACTAGCCATCTTAATTATTTCCAAACCTAGATTTTTATTCTCTGATTTCCTTTTGTTGCCCTCTTGGCAGTGAGCTATAGACCTAGTACTAGAGAAAGTAAATCTACAACGCTAACTGTGCCAGAACAGCAAAGAACAACACATCATCGTTCACGATCTGTATCTCCTCACCGTGGCGACGATCAGGGCAGGACCCGTTCACGTTTACCAAATGTGCCATTACAGAGGTAGGTGTCACAAGCTAATGAAAAACTGGCTGCTTTCAAGTTTGTATAATTTGTCATTATTATCTTTTCTCTTTTTCAGCAATTTTTCACAATTTTAAAACTTTTTTGTATCTGAAGTTAATAGTGTAATATTTGAACTTGATTAATGCTTTTTTTTTTAATCATTTAAGAGCACTGATAGGACTAATCATAACTTTGTAAGACTTATTTCTTCATATTGATATTTTCTTTGTGATTCATCGTCTGTGTGTACCATAACTAATATGTAGATTTGGAAATGTTTTTTCAGTGGCTGAATCTTATATAAAGCCATTTAATTATATCTGTAGGATAAATTTTATAATAACTATGAATTGAACTAATTTTGAAGTAACAGCAAGCTGAAATTACCAATTTTATTTATAATGTGACAGTTTAAATGAAAGAAGTCAAAACTCCTTTACAGAATCAGCCATTTTAAACTTCTATTTTCTGCATTTACTGCTTTTAGTAGATAACCTACTAGTAGGAGAATCCTTTCTGAGCTTTGCATATGCATGTTTTATGCCTTTATTGAATAATGCCATACCAACTGGTTAAGCACAAAACCTGACCCACTTGATTTTGCTTGTTTTATTGTGGAGAGCAATAAGCTGGTCTTTCAGCCTCCCATGGAACCCTAAAAATTAGTCAGATTCAAGACATGTACTCCTAAATGTGGTAGAAAAGACTGCTTTCTAAACTTAGAAGTGGGTTTTGTTGATCTTAGTAACCAATATTTTTTAGAAGTCAGATAATAAAAAAATGATGATTAAAAACTTCCTTCAGATATATTGTACTGTAGCTTCTTAAGCTGCATTATGTACGAGAAAACAACATTATCATACATATTTCTGCCTTACAGGAGTTTAGATGAAATTCATCACATGAGAAGATCACGTTCTCCAACTAGACACCATGATGCCTCCAGAACTCCAGTTGATTACAGATCCAGAGACATGGATAGTCAGTATTTGTCTGATCAAGAAAGGTACATCGTCAGCCTGAGCTTGGAAAAAAAGTTTAGAAATGTCTATGTTGGTTGTCTTTTTTGATAAATCTCTGTGAAATAGAAATAGCAGATATCTAGACTAATGGTTCTTGGGTGTCTGTCCTAGAGTATTCTACTGGTTGTTTCATTAGTGAATCACAGAGATTTTTGCTAGAAAACCATAGATCTAGATGTATGCCCAGCTATTCTTATAACTCGGAATTTATCTGTTTCAGTAGCCAGCAAAATACCAGGCACACCTTCCTACTAGTTGGGAGTTGCATATGATATGATTTGCATTCTTGTGCTCATAGATTTTGGACATCTACATATGCAGTTTCACAACATCTTATGTAACATTCTGGTGAACTTGGTACAGTGCCCAAGCATAGCAAGGATAGTTCCAGTGCTTGTAATTAGCAAAGATCTCAAATCTTAGATGCATGAAATGCACACAACTCTCCCTGGAATACATGCATTAGCTGCACTCACCAGAGAACGCTTGATCTCTCCTAGTAGGCTTTGTTTTCAGGTATCTGGGAATATTCTAATAAAGAGAAAGAAAACAAGAATTTCTGTTTAGTTTATAGCTGAAAAAATTTTGAAAGGTATTTCAGTTCAGTATTTGGGAAGCATATTAATGACAGTCACAGAGATTATCAATGTTTATGGGTTTGTTTACCTCAAAAAAAAATCATCGAACTAAAATATTACGGAAAACTTTTCCCATTCATATAAAATCAGTTGTCCTACATTTTTTCTTAAAGTAAGTTACTACTTTTTATGAATAAGGATTGCAAATGATCCAGTAAATTCAATATAGAACATATATTTGATAATGAAGTGAAAATGTGTAAAGAAGAAACCATAAAATCTCTGGAACTCTTTGTCCAGTTTTGAAGCAACATTTGAATAACAGATGGCTTTTGCAGTTAAACTAGTCCAGTTTTGTATATGATCTTGCCTGTTTCATTTTTTTAATGTGATAACATACATATGGGAATTATTAAGTTATTTGGAACATTTTAGAATTCAACTTTATAGGCAAGAAGTATGTACAGAATTGTCTAAGTTGGATTGTTACACTGAATTTCCTTTCAGAGTTGAATTGAAATGCTTTTTAAATGTAATAGTCAGATTTATAGTGAAGCTAATTTGAGGAATTTCCCCTTGTTGCAAATGTTTCTTATTATTATTTACTATAAATAGTGATATATTCCAAAGATTCCTGAAGGTATTTATTGAATAGATTTCTTATTCAGCAGGTCTGAAGAGGAAGAGACATTAAATAGTGGCTTTTATTTAGAAATAAATATAGACAGTTAACTGTCTAGAAAATTTTCTTCCAATAAAGCCTAAATCTATGATCTAAATGATGATAAATGCATCGATTATGCTTGGAAAGCAGGGCTTGCACTGAGGCTCTCTTGGAGATGAGCCATCAGTCCAGAGCTCCAGCAGCTATGGGGTGCTGGATTTCTTCAGAGGAGTAAGACATAGTCTGCATTTCTTTTCAATGTTCAAAACATGCTTTTTGGAAGTTTAAAGATCAGACATGTACATGGCTTATTTGGAGGATTTAAAGATGGATCCATGTACTTATTCTCCTTGAGTATTAATCTCGTCTGCAGTGGTCTTTTTTTCCCTATTTTCCTTTCCATCTTTCCCTGAGATTTCTTCAGTTGTGGAGACTTTAACTCTTCCAGGTTTCACTCTCTTTCAATACCTCATACAGAAGATCAAAACCAGCTTTTGCTGAGCAAGATTCTCTGTCACATCCAAGGATTTTAATAAAATTTTTATTCAGTGTTGTGTATTAGTATCCACAATAGTTTAATATTATGTGTTATTCATTAACTGAAAGATTCATTTAAACAAATACATTCAATAGGGAATGGCAGGAAGATGTGCCAGGTGAGGTTTTGGTTGGATATTAGGAAAAAATTTCTTCACACAGGGCATCGTAGAGTACTGGAACAGGCTTCCCAGGGTAATAGCCTCAGAGTATTCAAGAAGCACTTGGACAGTGCCCTCAGACACATGGTGTGAATGCTGGGGCTGTCCTATGCAGGGACAGGAGTTGGACTCGATGATCCTTGTGGGTCTCTTCCAACTCAGGACATTGTATGAGTCTGTGAACATAAACTTGACTTGAAAGGTAAGTAATTACCTGAGAGTAACATGACAGAAATTGCAACTGCTTATTACTTTTGATCATTTTCTCAATTGAACACAAATTTATATTGAAGATTAGGAACTGATTTTTTAAAAAATAGTTAATGTAGTCTCTTAATAAAGCATCTGATAAGTTTTCAGTGGAACTAATTTGTCCACTTTACCTTTTTAATATATATTTATCTACATATGTACACATGTGTGTGTGTGTATGTATATAAATCTCTTAGGAAAACTTTTTATTAGGAAATACAGCTAAGCAGTATATTGGCTCTATATTTAGGATCATCATCTGACTTTCAAGACCCTTTTCATTTTTTTAGTGTTTCTTTTATTCCTAAATAAAACCTATGTTTTAGTACTCACATTAGCAAACCCTTGTTTCAAAGTAATAATCTTTATTTTAAATATCTTCAAACCAGTCATCTTAATTCGTTATAGAACAGTGTGCATCTTCTACTATGATGCATTGTTTTGCTTTGTTTTTTTAACTTGAAGATTTCTTTGTGGGTTTGCTATTTTATATCCCTTTTCTGATGGAATTTTATATTACTGTTTGCTGTGGGCCCATTACTGTAAATACTCTTTGGATTAGCGAAGGTAGAGTAAATACTAACAGCGTCTCCCATCTACTTTCCAACTCTTAAGAAAATGTAACTTCTGTAAAAAGCTTGCTTATTAGTATTTGGACACCTGCATGTAAAATCTGTCAGTCCTCTGAGCTTATGAATGGAAATTTTGTTTAAAAAAATCAAACCAAAACCAAACAAACAACACCCCCCAACAATTAAGTTCACCTAGAATACATTTTGTTGCATCAAGATCAGGCTAGTGGTTCCAGATGCAAAGTTAAATCTCACTCAACTCATGAGTCAGTATTTCAAGCTGCTGAGTTTCAGAATTTTAGCTATTACCTATGCTGCATCAATTAAATGGGTGATTTTATAATGGCATGAAACATAAAACACACTGAGGAACTACTGCTTTATCTATTTTGTAATCTCTTCTCTCTTTGTCACCATAGTACTTCATTGATTCCCTGCTTCTTTTAAAATAGCATGTTTCCATGAGGTTTAGCTTTAATTTTATATTTACAATAATTAGGAGTTTTGGACCTTGTTCTTTCTGATTGTATTGAAGTGCATAACACAACAAGATTAATTCAAGGGTTATTTCATATCATAGTCATATTTATCATAGGCATAAATATGTATTAATTTTACCATCTTACTGGTTGTAGCATGTGTTTGTTTACAGTAAATGGATACTAGAATAAATGGCTGATTTTCTTAATTGGAAACAATAAGAAACAAAAAGTCTGATGGCTAATTAGAATTTTTTTTATTTGTTTAGCATTGCATTACAAAATACTGTTGAGCTATAATGCCCGAATTTATATTTCTCCAAACACAGTATTTCCAATAAACATATATCTTTGTTTTTCCTGAAGGGTCACTGGTTACTCTTCACATAAAATGATCTATGTTAAATTAGTAGCAAGCCCTCTCTGCTTTTTCATGTATGTTTTTATAATTTAGGAAGAAAAAAAAATCCTAAAATGACAACTGTAATTCTTTTTTTGGTTTTTTTTTTTTTTTCTAAAGTATTTATTTATTAATTAGTTCATGAGAAAGGAGATAATTCAAGAAATGTCACTGTTTTATGAATTCCTTTTATCATTAAGAAGTCTGAAACAGTACTTTTGAATTTCAAAAGGACAAATCCCCCCCAATAAGGTACCATGCTAAAAGGAATTTATTGAAAATGTAGTTATCACAGGCATTTTTTGGGTTTGAACTTCATCAGACTGTCTATCTGGGTGGAAGCTTCTTGTTTCTTTTTATGTTTACATTTGCATATCATTGGCATAACCCATGTCATCTAATGCTTCATAATTATATCTGTTTCACTCACCACCCATCCTGTCTGTGCAGTGAGCTTCTTATGCTGCCCAGAGCAAAACGAGGAAGAAGTGCAGAGTGCCTACATACCATCAGGTAAATACAGGAGTTCGGTAATCATGAAGACATCGGGTAAAGAACTTCCTAGAGCGTTGTGATCCAGGTGTCAGTTGTTCTTTCTTTGTTCATTGTAACCCAGATTGAGATGTGTATATATGTTTGTGAACTTCAGTAGTAAGGATTAAAGTGGAAGAAATTCTGATTTTGCAGTTATGTTTTGTGGTAGATTTTCTGTCTAGTCACAGAAGTCTTGATCTTCCAATGCATGACAGTGTTGTTATGATTTCAAGCATTCCTTTTTAGTTTTTATGTTTGTTTTTGTTTGCTTTTTTATGTTTATATTAAAGCCATGCACAAGTCAAAAAACCTTACTTGTTCTGACACCTAATCTCATGGTGATTTTGGTTACATGTAGAGGAAAGAACCATGACTGATGAGGGCTCACTTGGAACAGATTTGAGGGGTCCCGTATTACTTGTGTTTTCATCTACAAGTTGTGCTATAATTTAGATCCAGGCATAAACTTCGTAGTTTGGACTCATCTTCAGTTTTATTAATCTCTCATTCCAAAGCTTGGAGCTGCCTGTCTCAACTCTTACCAATCCTGTAAAACTAAAGAGGACTGAAAAAAATTTATCTAACAAGTCCAACTCTCCTCCCCCTTTTTCCACCACATCTGTCAACCTTATTAAAAATACATGTCAGATTGTGTAGAAAATCTTCTATTTTGAATCAGTAAAAACCTAGATTGAAATTGAAGCAGTTAACCATTCTATTACTTCAAGTAGTTAACTATTTTTTGGTTCAGGATCTAGGTTTTACTGAGTTTTAAGCCAGTGCTATATGTTTTAAACAGTCAAACTCCTAAAACTATGTTATCTAAAATGCTTCCTCACTTACTTGGTGTAGGATTTTCACCTACAGAGAATGTTGGGTTTTTTTTTTAATGTGCATTGAGTTGCTTTAATTATCTTCATTGGATTTGAAAAAGCATCAGTAATTTAACAGGATATCACAATAGTATAACGGTATAGTAATAAATATGAAAACTTTCCAAAACTCTGTGTATCAGTGAAGATGTTAAATTGAAATGTAAGTTTTCATTATCAGTAGAGTTTCTCATACTTCAGCTGAAAAAGCTTTTACCTCAATGCTCTTGGTTTAAAAGGTTAATAATTCTAATTATTGCTGTTATTTTTTTATGACCAAGTAACAAATTCACCCCTTTAAACTAACAGTAATGGTATACTATAAAATAGAATGGTACTTTAATAATGTATTGAAAGTGAATGTAAGGGCATTGGAAGACAATATTCTGATTTTTAAATTTAACTCTGAGACTTATACAGGCTAATCCAAGCTTGAATAATACCTAGAAAAATGCCAATATCCATTCTTCACTGAATAGACTCAAAAACCCTTTCAACAAAAATTTAGTCTGCTCATTGGTTGCCATCTTTTGTCCTTTCTCACTGGTAGCATTCTGACATTTATTCATCTTAGAAACATTATACGACTTTACCCTTGTTTTCTGGACAGCTTGCTGAAAAATGTTTTAATTGAACATTGAGGCAGCTTCAGCTTAAAATGGGAAAGAAATGTTAAAGGTTTCCCATTAAATGAAAGAAATACTAATATGAGATAGTTCAAGCTACAAAGTAAAGATATATTTTTAGTTTAGTACAACAGTTTAGAATAATAGTAGTCCTAGATGTCCATGTTGCCCATCTCTATGGTGTTGTTGACTAATAGCAGAAATGGTGGAAGGACATGTGCCCCCATGCCATGTGCCATGGCTGGTCACGGTTAATATCTGCTAGTTTGCCAGGATTGACCTAATGGATTACTTTCTTTCAAATTTGTTAGGTCACTGAGACCTCTGGTAGAGATGACTGCTAAACCTGTACACAGGGGTCAAAGCTGCTCTGTTAAATCCCTCCGAGTTTCACAGACACTAGGGTTTCCAGGCAGAGAGTTGCTTCGTCTCTCTGTGGCACAGCCAGATTTGTAATGTTGATCTGCTGTGCCTAGGTCCAAGCCTTAACAGGAATTAAAATGTCCTCTTGGGACAGACTTTTCTGGATGCTGAAAAGCCCTCAAGGCTACTGGTAATTCTGCTAATAGCGCAACAAATATGTCCTGGTAGGATTTGCGGAAAATGGTTAGAATTTGGTTATTAATCCTTAGTCATTAAATGGTCATGATTCTCAATGTGGCAGCCACCATTTGCCTTTAAATTTCTCCCTTTTTCATTGGATAAAGCTGGATAATAACTCAAACATTTCCTATTCTAAAATCTTATATACTGTAAGTTATGATATTAGGCAGTTGTCATATGGCATCTCAAAGTGCTGCTATGCTGGCTGATCTAGTAGATCTCCTAGGTTTTATGATCAGCTTGTTAGTTATAACATTTAATTAGAGTTAGATTCTGAAGCTGATGCACCACTCAAAAAGACTTCTGCATTCAAAAATACCAGATGCTAATGCATCTATAATTGTGTTTGTGATACTATATAATGGTGTTTCAGCAAGCTTTTAATGCTTGTCTACTTAAAGCAGTAGTGGTTAAATTCTGTATAGGTCTAAATATGTCATTGTAGAGAGAAATAAACTACGAGTTTAATATCAACCTGATCCTAAACCTTTGCAACAGCTTGTATATTTTTTATTAAAAATCTCTAAAAAATGAAATTTACATTACTTTTGTTTAAAGGAAAAAAAAATTGAGTTCTACTCGTATTGTCATGAGCTCATAGACTGTATTAACAAAAGTAAATAAAGAAAATTGTCCCCGGGTATCTGTCACAGTATTTGCATTGAAAAATGTACACGTAGAGAAATCTACTTATTGAAACTACTAAATGAAGTGGAGTATTACACATTTATTTTACATTCTTGTCAGTCTTGCCTTACCTTTACTTGTCATTTTATTTCTGGCATGTTTTTGTGTTCTTTTTTCTTTTCTGTTCTACCACATTCAAGAAGTTCTGTTAGGCACTATAAAACATTACCACCCAAGATGCCTTTACTAGAAAATGGTACTCATTGGAATCTATACAGGTAAGGAGTGTTTAGAGTCCACTTTAAGTAGTTAGTTCCTTTTTAAGAAGTAAATAAACTTGCCTTGTTAAAGGAAAATTAGAAGTTTCACAGTGTTTTTATAACTGAGAGATAAGGGATATAATCCTAAAATAACTCGATATAACTGTCTCAACTAACCCCTACATTAAAAAAAAAAAACAACCAACAACAAAAGCCAAAATGCAAGCCACTTTGTTTTAGGTAGAGTTTATTTTCCTTGCTGTTAAAATTATATGTTGCATGCTTTTCTTTGTTACATGATTTTGTTTATGCATATGATTTTGGTTACATGTCAAATTTATTTTCATTTTGTTTAAATAATTTTAATTTACAAAGCTCAACTCTTCCTGCATGTGCTAAGACCAAATCAGTGATTAGACAGGATATTTCACTCCTTCGTGATTGCCTTAATTCACGAATACCGAAATTTGGAGATGATCTACTGGTTAGGTAAGAAACTGAGGATTAATTCCCCCCTCCTGTTTGGTATCTCATATGGATTTGCAGGATAAATGAGCTTCACTGTAAAGTGATTTCATATAATATGTAGTGTATTACATCCTTTTATGTTGGCCTAAGATTTACTGCTGTTAATAAGGATTTAAATTTATTGTCTGGTATTTTTCATTCCACTTTCTCACAACTGGGTGTTTTTCTGTCTCATCCAGTTTTAAACATTTCAATGATTTAAGCAAATAAATTCTAGCAGTTTTTTGTTTGCTTTTATTTTCTAAACAAATCTTGGCACTGTCATCCAGTCACACAAAGCTCTTTTATGTTTTCCTTAATTAAATCATTGTGATTCTACATTTTCTGTAAAAAGAGCATTATTTTATGAGTTAATATCTAACATTGTATTCCTTTCTTTGTTTTCTTTTTCTTTCTCTTCTACCATTGGATGCAATGCACTGGCACTAGTGAACTACAGCCCTCCCTTGACAGGGCTAGGAGTGCTAGTACCAACTGCTTGAGACCAGATACTAGTTTGCATTCACCAGAACGAGAAAGGTATAAAATAAAAACTTATGAATTTCTTGTCATCTGTGCTGGTGATTTTATCAGTTTTGTTTTTCCTTCATGTAAATACCCTACATTCTTGTACATCCATGTCTGCTTTGGTATTTGTAGACGTTTTTGCTCCTGTATTAATGTATATCACGTAAATGTGTGTTGGAGTTTATACTGCTTCTGGCTTCCTTCCTTGTTTTTGTTCAGGCTTCATTGTTTACAAAAGTCCTCAGTATGCTGATAATAGCATTGCAGTGTTAAGTATTTTGACAAAGTACCACTTGGTGTTAATCTTCATCATCATTTGCTGAAAAATATTACACACTTTTCTTGCCTGTTCTGTGGACAGCTACTAAGGCAGTGACATAATTTTTAAATTTTGACAAAACTCTCATATTTCAAACCAGAACTGTAGTTTGTATAGTGATGTATTTTCCACAAACAGCCAAACTCCATCGCTTCCTTGATCTGATCTGCTACATCTGCTTTTGCAATTACAAGACAAATCACTGCATTAAGTTTTTTTCAGTCTATGACATTATACCAAGGCTCACATAAGTCTTAAGAGACATGTTTGCAATTTAAATGAAATATTGTTATGTCACATACATTCCGCAGGCATTTTATGGATGCTTTCTAAATTTTTAATATTACAATATCTTGGTTCAAAATGTTCAGTGAATCAAATACTACTGGTGTGTTTGACAGATAGGATTGTGCCACAAGTGAGATTTTCATCAATGTCTGTGGTTTTGGCTAAGAAATATACAATTCTAGAGTGAGATTATAGCTTCACTGAAAGAAATAACAGACTCACATTGAGTGGGAATATGTTAGAATTACAAATTTATCTGCAATACATATTTAACTATTGTTGCAGATAATAATTCAAAGTTGCTTTGTCAGTCAGCCCAGAATGCAATGGTTATAGCAGTCACACAATTTCATTATTGTGGGAGAGGACCTGGGAAGAAAAGCAATAAGAACATTTGAGATGATGTTTGTCCTAAGTTTTTTTTGTGAAATTTCCCTTTCCTGCCTTCCCACTTCTCGCTATTCCTTGATTGGAACTTTGCTGTTCTCAAGTTGTGCCCTTCTTGCAAAGGAATAACTATTCTGCTGAGATATCTCATATGGATCTATACTAGTTCATTCCTTTTTAAGAATGAGCTCAATGTATCATGGTTATTAAAAAAATGACAACAAAAAAAGTATGATAGAAATAAAGCCACTCAGAATAAAATACAGGATATCTTTCAAAAAAATCTTTTCAAAAATCTTTTAAAAAAATATTGGAGCATCATATTAAAAAATAAGTGTGTAGACATATCCATCTATTTTCATCTGCAAGCAGGTAATTAGTTTAATAACATATGGATATGAGAAGTACGTTTTGTACTTTTATTTCAAGATGCCACCCATCAAGTTGAATATTCAGTGAAGCAGTAACTGGCAATTGTAAACTATCTAATTAAAACACTGTACTCAAAACTACACCTGTCACTGATGTTAAGTACTTATGTCTTTATAATTCATGTCCAACAACCTGTGCACCATACGCACAGAATCTGCAGCATTTTTTCATTAGCTTCTCATGAAGAGAAGTGTTTAGTCTATGTTAATGGGCTCTGCTGCTACTAAACATTTGGTTTTGCCAAATTGTCTGTGGGCCTGGTAAAGAAAACTTGTTCATCCCTGTGAAACTTTCACTTCTTTGCTTTTAGGAGTCTTAAATAGGTGCTTTTGACTTGAGATTCTTCATGGGGATGCAGAAAAGCATGTTCAAATTTTCCATAGTGGTTTTTTTTTTTAAATAGTAAGAGCTCAGTGTGGCTCTGACAGAGAATTTGAGACATCATACTTCTTTTTCTTTTCTTCTGACATAGATGATGTTTTTTCCCTAGAGCCCAGATTTCAGAGGAAGATGTTATATTTAATGTATACAGCCCACCAAATTAATGCTTTTGTTATGGGAGAAGCTAATTTTAGAAGGTTTAATTCCCCACTGTTGACTGTATCTACTTGCACTTTAGCCTGAGGTTAGTGATCAGTTCAGCATAATGATAGAGGAATCTTCAGGTTGAAGAGCACAGAGTTAATTTCAAGGTATGTAGAAAGCGTTTTGTTTCTGTGCTGGACAAAACAAGTATAAGGGACTTAAAATAAAAAAAGAAAGCCAGATTCGCCTTAAATAGTAGGAAAGCTTTTTTGAAAGCAAGTATAATGAAACACTATAATAGATAACATGGGAAAAGTTGTCTTGACTTCATTATAATGGAGACTGTGAAAGATGGGATTAAATGAAGAACAGTCAGGTGTAGAGTTAGCCCTACTTGTAGTAGAGAGAAACACTATATGTTTTTGAGAAATCCAATCTATACAGAACCACTTCAGTATCATTATATTTGAGGGACCTGTGTTGGAGGTATTGTTAGATGGTGTTTTTTTTCCCTGCACCCCAAATGTAATTGTAGATTTTATTTTAAAATGTGTACTTTTACTCCTCAAAGTATAAAGATGGACTTCTAGATGTGGGATTGTATATTTTCTTCCACAAAATGATGAGTATACTCATCTATGGAAAACTATTTTTGTTTATTCTCCGCAATGTTTTTTCTCAGAGAGTATGAGTTAGGTTGTATTTGAGCTCAAGAGTTAAAATGGTCCACTTGAGCTTTTCTTAACAAAATTATATTGGCTGTGTGCAACTGATGGACAGTAGAGCCTTATGTATCTGTGTCAATGGTTTTTTGGAAGTGTTTTTGACTCCTAAACTCTATACAAAAACATTGTCATCTGGAATGATCGGAGTAGTTACTGCTTTTTAATGTACTGCTTTGCCAGTGAAAGTCATTTTGTAGACTCACATATACCATCAGAAAAATACTTTCAGCAACATATATGAATTTGGGGCATATGAATCTTGTTTGTTACACTAAAACAAAACCAAAACAACAACAGAGAGATTCTTTCTCTTCTGCTATAAACTTTTTCAGCTGAACAAGGCAAGTTTGTATACCTGACTAGCAAACCAACCTGGCCTTGACACAGGCCAGCCAAATTTTTTTGGTAAATAGAATGGTTTGGTACAGAACCTAATTCTTCGTGTTTCTCTTTGGCACAGTGTGCTCCAGGATACTCAGAAAGATCGAGTCCTTACTAATACAACTATGCAGTTGCACCATGCCTTCCTTTTTTTTTTTCTTTCTTGCCCACCCCTCTTCCAGGCAGGTTTCATTCAAAATGTTCATATTGTTGAAGTTCTTGTGATGATCTGCAAGGCATATGTCAGTTTATAATGTAGTCATAAATATCTGCTAACGCCATTGAAAATGTTTGTTGCTACTTCCTTTAGTATGATTTTTTATTGTCTTTTTCACTGTGTTTCAAAATTTCTGCTTTTTTTTTCCTTGTGAATTGGGTACCATTTCTTTAGAATGGAGAATTTTTTTCACAGCCTCCTGTCAGGAAGGCACGTAGGCGTGAGTGTTAGGTGCAGTATCTGAAGTGATTCAGCAGTGGTTTCTCATCAATTGCATCTTTCCCAGATTGATTCAGGAGTGCAGCCAGCAGTAGTTACTTAATAATACACATTATGGTTTTTATTTACCTTCTGAATTTCTTATGTAGCAAGCAATTGTGTGCATTAGCAGTTAGCAGTTGTACAGATTTGTACTGCTTATATGTCTTGGCCCTGAGACGTTACTTAGTGGAGAACTGAGCAAATAAAAGTGAGAAGCACAGCCCAGGGAATAGTTCATGTACCACATGGTCAACATACTTGCAAATTCAGCCCAGCAGCTGTGTTAGATTTGTCCTGAGGTGGTTCACTGCAGTAGGAATCAAAATATTTCAAATATCTTCAGGATATTCAGGATGTCACTTCCACCTAAACAAGATGCAAAGCCTAACAGTTACCTGTTACCTACTCACTAGTAGCTAACAGAGAGTTCGGAGCTGTCACTTGACCCTGTTAAGACCTGCCTTGATTTCATGTTGATTTTTCTAAGGTATTTTCTTAAGTCTGAGATTTAGGTGTTTATATTGCATGCCTTTAACAATTTGCTTGAACATCACCCTTTTCATTTGAAATAACATACATTAAAATAACTGTCTGCATTACGTATGCAACATGTTGTGTTTCCAGTTCTTTTCAACTATGTAAAGGAAGATCATTGCATGTTTGTCAACATTGTACTGTGGCTCATGGTCATTCAAAATTTAGTGAAAGAGCATGTTCTCAAAATTCATACAGCATGACCTAGTTAATTCTATCAAATACTGTTTAATATTTATAGTGGATATCAGCATATTAAGGGCTTTGACTGAGTGCACTGATGCATTAACATTTTCTTTAACTCTCATTTTGGAGAGAAAAAGAAACGTAACTACTAACAACCTATTTCCTCTTGAAACTTCTGGAAAATCTACCTAACTGTTCAAGTGACGCTAATCTCCTTGAAACCTTTGTTATTTGCATGTGCCATAATTCAAACCCTTTTCCTTATTACATGGACTGGAAAGATGCCTCAGAAAGTGAAATATTAGATAGCCATGCAGGTTTTATGTAGACATTTTGCTGTTTGTAAATTAATCAGTATATTTTGGTTATGTAAATTGTCATACATATACTTACACTATTATAACCATGTAACATCCCAACAAAAAAGGAACACCAATCTATAGTATATGATATGTATAATTCTAAATTTAATGAGCTGTATCAAAAAACCAAGGATGTAAGACACATGATTTCATTCACAATTCAGGTCCTTTTTGTTAAATTTAATTATATAACGATCTGCTGGCATATACGGCAAGGATAAAGAGAAATGAATGGAAGAAGTAGCTGGCTGCACACACTTTTGATGTTTATTTTTAAAGAACAAAATGCTTTACAACATGTTCACAAATATGTGTCACTTAGTTGTATCTAATTAATTTACCTTTACTTTCTTGCTTTATACCTTAATTTTTTTCTTATAATTCATAGTCCTGCAATTTTAATGAGAATACTTTTTTCAGTGCAAAAAGCTAGGAGAGGGGGACTTTACAAAACAGCAGCCTGTAGCTGGCAGAAAATGACCACCATATGGTCTTTGAAAATCACTTCTAGTTTGGAATTACAACTTTCTATGTGAATAACAGGGTTTTAGATAGTCCAGCATTTAAGAATATTTGAAAACTTAATGGTATGCTATGTAAAAGATTTATATCAGTCTAAATTCTGCATCTTTGGGCATACATTCTGTTTTCTTCAGCTGTAATTTTTCTGCATTAAGCAGTTGTAAGAACAGTATACTTGAGAATTAGAAAACTACTAGAAAAAAATAATTGAATTACACACTTTCATTACTTTTTGGGGTATTTTTCCAGTTCCTAATCCCATATATTTAATTTTCTCGCAAACTAAATATCCTATTTTTTTCCTGTTTTATTGAATGGGCAAACAGGGGTAAATGGTCCCCCTCCCTAGAGAGGAGACGACCTACTAGTCCCAGGATTCATATCCAGCATGCTTCTCCGGAGGATGACAGGTACTAGTCAACTCCTCCCAGTTGAAAAGTGGCTTACTGCATCTTGCACTTTCAGAGGAGTATATTGAAATTTAAAAGTATGCATATACATAGAGAGAGACTTAAAACCTCCAGAAGCCCAAAATAAAACAGCAGCTTAGGTATCATCTCTGGGTTTTGTTTAGTTGTTACAAAGCACCCAGGAATTAATGTTTATTTTTGACTTTTCTCTTTTTCTGAATGGTCACAAGCCATGAAATAATACGTCTATTACAACAGATCATCTCTGTTGATGTTCTTTAGTCTGTTTTTACTTGCTTCTCTAAATGTTGGTGGTGTTTTCACTGTGGTGCTTCATAACATGATAAATTGTTGCAGAACCTGTCCTTGTCTAGGTGTTTATTTTTATTTTTTATTAAATTTTTTTTACTTTTTTTTAACAAACTCTTCTTCAGAGAGGGGGGATAAACCCCACAAACTAATAATGTTGGAGGTCTTGGTAACACTTGCTAGTCTATGTATATAAAAATAGGCACTGTTGATAAATTCTGCCCTAAATCAGGATGGTTTCCGTGGTGCAGATTTTACTAACAAGGTAGGTTTTGATTAAGAACATCAGTGCTTTAAATAACTTTTTTAATGCTTAATAGCACCTATAATTCATAGAAGTGTCTTTGATTTCTTTTTTGTCATCAAAAACTTTCTACTCAAATCAATTTTGGTATTCCATTACTTTGGCAGTAGTAATTTATTATTATTATTATTATTATTTTCCATGTAGAACTAAGCATTTTTCAAGCAGACATCATACTTTTTATTGAGATGCAAACTGAAAATTTTCCCTGCAATTTTTATTTTGTGTTATAGTAAATGAGAGGATAAAGATGGCTCATGTAAATAATCTGTACATGTGTAAAATATTATGAACTTGCACTTAGAATTGGAAAAGTAGTATATGGATAAAACTCAGTTACAATAGTTCTAGTGCTTACCTTCTGCTAAAGTCTATCCACAGTCCTTGTATTTTTACGTTAATTTATCTTGTTTGCTCAATACTGGATTTATTCCACTTATACAAGGTGGGAAGAGTATAATTGTGCTTGGATAGCTTTTCTTCTTTTCAGTTGAATAAGGTAGCATTTTAAATTATAAAGTTAAACTTGTGAAACATTATTTCAAAATTGTCCCTCCTCCTAGATACTGCATTTCTAGAAATGTTGCCAATACATCCCTATAATGGGGTGGCTATTAATAGTTTACAAATGTACTTTGTATCTTTTAGGCATTTTTAAGTAGTTTTGCTTCCCATTCTTAAATCGATGGAAGTTTTGGTTTTGACTTGAGTGGATCAAACTTGATAAAATCTTGTCATTGAAGTGACTACAATTAAGTCTCAATAATTTCAGATATCAGTGGAGTGAGGTTTTTTATCTACTGCCATTCGTAAGGGAGAATTGTAAACTTTATATCAGCCAAAGCTTTGCAGAGAGAGACTGAAATAAGTAATACCTGTTAGCAAACATATTACACTAAAGCATCTATAGCATATATAATCTGTTATGCGAAAGATTTTGAACTGGAGAGATAGTCTCATTTTCTTCGTGAAATCAGTGCCTTCTTGTGCTTGCAAGTCCTATAGGTAATCTGGTCACCAAATCCCAGTGAGGCAGTCAGAGATGAACCGAGAAGGAATTTAAGCAACCCTAGTCCTCATGAGTGCTTGCAGCCTCCCAGTCCCAGGATCTTTCTCCCAGATTAAGAGAAGTTCAGAGAATGTTGGGCTCTTTGTATTGCATGCCCAATACAAAATAATAGCCCACCTTGTGTGTAGAGGGGATCAAAGGTGATCAGTGAGGGGATCAAAGGTGCTTTAGCCTTGTTTTCAGCTCGTCAAGTTTATATTCATTCTGATTATTTCCCATAGCTTATACAGTTGGCCAACACCATTCAGTTCTAAAATTTATAGGTTTTTTAGATGTGCATGTGTCAATTTGACAATTGTAGCAGTGAGTGCCAGGGAATGACTGATGGATCAGCAGTGATAACTAAGTGTTTATCACTGCTTTCAAATTGTATTTTCACAGATTAATTGACTTTGGCAGATGTCATCTTGCTCTTCATTTGAGTACATTCCGGATTTATCTTACAAATTGGCCCAATTTGCATGTAGGGTGCCATCAAGAAGATCTATTTCTGAATACATTTCTTAAATGTATGACTTATGCATTATTTCTAACTTTGATAATTTAAATTCTGGTTTTGCAACATTTTGTTTATTGAAAATGATTCATATCTAAATTTCAGTAAAGCTTTTGGCAAGACTGTTGTTATTCTGGATTTTTTTCCACTTGCCATATCAGAAAGAAATGTCTCCTTGATGTACTTTAACAAGGTGAAGACATACTGATAGATTATTTCAGCATTGAGAATTAACAAGAATTTCATTAGTATCTCATACTTCTTTAAGACATTTTAAAGAATAGGTTTTGGTCTGAATTTTATAGCGTCATTGCTGGGAGTTTTTTGGGGCATTTTATATTAGAAAATAGAATTTAAAAGTTTGTCTAAAGTGAAAGGCATTCAGGTAACTGAAGAACTGCAAAACATAAGTGATGATAAAATCTAGGAGAATGAAAGTTGAGTATTTAATGGTAGATGGGAATTTATTCAGACTGCTCTTTTTGAAAAGTCTGCATATCATTTCAACATATAACCAAAACTGGATAAAGTAAACCTTTCTCATATACTTTCAGTTAAGAGAAGTAGCTTTTGGTAATCATGCATCTGTAAGAAAGCTTGTCCAGGACTCATCCTGAAGCCAGCTGAGGGGCAAGTACCCTTCTGGTACTTTGATGAAGAGAACTGGAGGTGTGCTGTGGTCTGCTGCAGACAGACTGATTTAGCCTGGATGATCCTGTCCCTTCTTTCCAGCAACACAATATGACTTGATCAGGAAGGCACTTTTGTAAGGTGTGAGTTGAAGTAATAGGAAAGTCCATGAGAAGCTACAGAGTAGTTGTGACCTCCCAGCTCACAAACCATGTAGATCCAGCCTTTCAGAAATCTTAAGGAAAAATCAGGAAATATTGCACATTATTCATGTCTTTTTAACTACATAAATTAACAGATTCTCTGCAAACTCCTGAGGTCTCTTGTACAAATCAATAATAAATAATTGTAGATGTTACATACCGATTTTTATAAAAATGTTATTTTGTCACTTTTGAAAATAGTAATTTTAAACTTTTAATAGGGATATTATATTTCTGAGAGTAGGTTTTTTCACATTCAACAGTGATAAATATTTTGAGGAACATGTGTCTTTTGCACATAAACTGTGACCAGCTTGTCTGTATATAAAATAACATATATATAGCATTTGTCTGTAAACATAGCAAGGCCTTATTGATCAGTGATTTGATGTGACAGCTGGTAGACTTATGACCTTAACTCACTATAACAGAGGTATAGATACAATTTATTACATACCATAGATTGTTCATTGACTGCAAATTTTGCGGAATTTTCTCATTAAAGCAAAGTTTGATATTGAAGAAAAAAATCTTTTGTTGATAGATTTTGTCAAGGAAAAGATATTTTTACCCTCTCTTCCATAAAATATGAATAATAAGCCAAAAAGCCTATAATGTTTATGCCCAATGCTCTGAACAAATTCTGAGGTTTTTAAACAGCTTCAGCAGAAATGAAAATAATATAGAAATTAGGAAATATTCTGAACTTTATTTGAAATCTTTTTGCTATTGAATCATTGTTATTTATTAATGCAGCATGCTGGCTGGAAAGAGAATATGAAGTTTTCATCAAAATATGTGAAATTGTGAAATTTACTTGCATTTTTCCAGAGAATTTCACAATATAATGATAAAATATGCTTTTTTCACTTTATAACAGTAGATTTTCTGTATATGTATATAAGGATAATTGCAACTATTAAGCCACAGTTCTGCCATTCAGCGCGTAGAGTATAAAGGTTTTATGAAAAAATCATTGTGGTTTTCATTCTTTACTTCACTGCATCTTAGATTGTTCCTATTATGTCTAGAAAAAAATTAACATTTCCTAGAAGTGTATAGATTAAATTGATGGAAGAGGAAATGTGAAATATAGTCTTTTTCCACAGACAGTGCCTTAATGCTTTTGGTTTATATATTTAACTGCATGTCTTCACCTTCACTGCATGTGACCATCTCTCTGTTTCTGCTCATTCTGTCCAAATTCACATCCATGTTTCCAAATTTTGTGAAGAACAAGGACGCTGGAGTCTTGCATTCCAAAACAGGACAGTGTAGACCACCTAAGTGCTAAACCTGGAGCAGTACTGAGGTATTCTTATTTACTCAAATCGTAGTTCCAAGTAAATGAGGTGTTGGTTAGAGTATATTCTTCATATGCTCTGCATAATACTTTCACATATGTAGTGGTTTTTTATCTATAAGTACATGTATGCGTGTATTGTTCATACATAATATTTAATGTAAATGTGTACTTACCAAAGCCTACAGCGTGCTCCCTCTGAGCCAGGACTCCAAGTGCTGTAGTAGGCAGTTGAGCTACGTGGAATTATATGCTGCATCATCTTAGCAAGAGGAAGGAAGTAGAAAGAAAATTCTGACTTTAAACAGTTCTAATGTGTTCTGCTCACAAGGACAGGATAGAGAGCAGAGAAATAAATATATTCAGCTCATTAGTGCTATGTATTACTTTGTCTTTCTTCACAGGAAATCATTCCCTGCTCTCAGCTTTTCCACCTACAAAGACTTGTCGCTATGTGCTCTTTTTCTCCATTGCATGTAAAGTCATCGTTTAAGCAGGTGACATAAGGATTAATAGGAAAATAAGCCCCATAATCGGCCAAACAGAAAATGAAAAGAGTAACACCATTTGAGTGATAATGCTACATTGGTGGATCTAACCATAACTTAAATTACTTTACTAACCCTAACTTTTAAGTAAAGCTGCAGCATTTAATATGGTTTTGCCTGAGAATCCACCATGGATTTGTCCTGATAAAGAAAAATGTAAATAATATTAAAAAAAAAAATCTGAAGAAAATAATTTGCAGACAAAGGGGATTTTAATTTTTCACCCAGGCTGTTATTTTTCAGCAAGGAAATATATTCTTTGAAAACCTGAAAAATGTTAGGTAATGACCTCTGCTCATGTAAAAGACATCTTGCATTTTGCTGCAGTGTTTTCTTTGTTTTAGAGCATACTGCATCACTATATAATGTATATTGCAGTAGGTACAAATCATAAAAATCCACTATGATTATATTGTTTGGGTATAATTTTATTCTTCAGGTGTTTAGATTTCTTCCCGTTCAGACACTGGATTACTCTTTACAACCACAAAATTTTAAAAGGAAAATATACACTAAAAAAATATTATTTTGACCTTTCTTTGGTCCACAGAGATCCCTTTATTACTTAGCATATGACATTGATTGTATTGTTGCAAGTTCCTGTACATGTTTCTTGCACCAGTAAAGGATGCAGGTTGGGGTTTTGTAACCTTTTTGATCTCTCAATGAGTAATCATTGCTTCCTGTTTTTGACCAGTCCCAAAATACTGTATGCCCTTTTTATTCTACAAAACTAGTACATGTTGATAATTATCAGAGTTTAGAAGTGTAAATCCTAATTTGTAAATACTCACATTACTCTGGATAGTAATGGAAATTTTGGAACACACAAGACTTGCAAAGATTTTCATAATATTTTTATGGTCCTGGGTTATAATGGTGAAACATACAGTACCTTTGTTCTTGCATTTATTGACTCATATTACTGGTCATTGTTCTGATTTACTGTCAAAGTGAATGATTGTCAGAGGTAACTCACTATCCATGTCAGATGAATTCTGTGGAAGATTCATGCGGGAAGGAAGTGAAGGAATGAAATAAAGTTCTAGTTTATTTACATTGCTTAGAAAAAAATAGAAATGTTTTAAATTGTTTCTCAAAAACTTTAGGAAGTTTTAATAGAAAACATTTGAAAAGCCAATTTTTTATTAATATAGCGACGGTAATATTTAGATCTGATACGATGCAGTATTTGGTTGGCTTCTGAAATTTAGATTTAAAAGCAATTTTTAAAGTTTACATCTGAATAGTATTTTCTGTCAGTTTCTGCAACATTTTTTTCCTGCTGTCTATTCTGTGTTTGTTTTTCCTGCTGTGAGGTAGGACTAGAAGGCTTGTGAGGAGTCATTGTTTCTAATTAAATATAGACTGTGAAGTGGGAACTAGCTGCACATTCAGTCAGGATTAGTGTTGTCCCCCTTGTTTTGGTATCTCATAACTTTCACGTCATCAGCCTCAATCAAAACTAGTCAGTTCCATGTGTCCTAAAGCTCAAGTTCACCAGCCTGTTCATGAAAATAGTTGTCACTTTTTCATCTGTAAGCCATTTCTGGTTTTGCCTTAGCAATCCATTAATAAATATATAATCTTCATATTTTTGTGTTCTTTTTCATCTTTGTTTATTTCTTTTCTGACATGTCATTTCACAGGCAATCCAGAAAAGTGGAAAGATATAGCAGCCAAAAACAAACTAGGAAAGTCTCTGCAACTGAAACAGAAAGGTAGGATTGCTGATCAATGAGTAAACATCTCTTATGATCAATCTAATTCCAGGTTTTGTAATATACCTCTAGTACAACTTTTAAAATAGAACCTCTGTGACAGTACCAAAAACTATGTTGTAATTTACAGTATTATATTATATCTATATTATAAGCACTGCTTACTGTGTTGCATACATATGGAATTTCTCTGGCATTCTCCATAATTGCATATAAACTCAATCGTAAAGACTACCAGTCCATCCATTTTATGAGCCAAAATCTGAGTCTCATTGCAACTGTCTTGATCTCTTTAAGATGAAATTTAGAAATGTGTATCATATTTCGTGAGCCTAAACTCGTTCTGCATTTTACCACTGATCAGTTTTCAAAAAATCTTGTCTATTTTACATTAACTTTGATGATGAAAAAGAAGTTAACAGATTAATAATTCAAGATGTCTCTGCTCAAAATAATTCCACCTTATGATATAAATTTGTTAAGTTACACAATTAAATATATATAGAAATTTTTTATTCTGTTATCACATAAAGTTAATATAAACATGGGGACTTTAGCTTTTGTATTCATTCATTTTTTTCTGTACTTGTATTATCGTAACTTTTAGCTTTTATGCTATAGTAACATCGGGTTAGATATTCAAGTTACTAAGAAAAAAATTGAAAAAAAATATGCTAAATCATAAGTACATTTATTTCAGTTTTAAACCTTGTACATTGGCTAAAATAAGAGCAGTGAGGAAGGCTGAGATTCTGCCCTTGTCAGTAACAGATTTATGTTAGCATAATTAGCAGAGCTGCTACGTAGATCTGTTTACATGGTGAGGGTTGAAAAACTTCATTGAACAGCACAGACACACCTTTATTTTCAGCAAAAATGCACATTATGTAGCAATGCTTTAGAGCTTTTATTTTATTTTTTTATTTTATATTTTATTTTATTTTATTGCTTAAAGTTCTAGACTGTTGTTCCTGATCAAAAAAACAATGGTTCCTTTTTACTTTGTTTTGATCATTCTATTGTCACAATAGCCCAGTTGCTTTTCCATTTTAGACCAGAGAAGCTGCCTAAATGATGTCTGGAACCCTTGCAGGGACAGTTTTGCCACTGGGACCACTAAAGCAAATTTTCCCCATTTTTTTTCTAACTAAGGGGAGCCACTGGGACCAAGGATTGAGAGGCTCACAATTCTTGATAACCATTCCAGAATATATGGTTAGAAGGGTTGGCACAAAGCTGAGAAGGGAGATAAGGTGGGAAAGAGATATGAAATAAACAGGAGGGGAAAAAAAAGAAACTTAACCAGAAAGTATGGCAACAGAAAACATAAGGGAGGAAAAGAAAATATAAGGGATTATGATGACACTGACAGAGCAGAGTGAGGGACACTGGCAGACTACAAAGGGAAATTCCATAACAACATAAGTTGCAATTGGGCAAATCAGCTTATATGTATTTACATTTCAAACCTGGTATTTCAGTGTATGAACTGGGGGGCTCTTTGTTTTACAGATGTTGAAAAAAACCCATATACCTTAATTATTTCTTTTTATACTGATCAGTGTTCTACACTGCTCTCAGTAAAAGGTGTAAATCATAATATTGAAATCTTAAATTTTTAGATATTTCAGGTGAAATAGGAATTGATTTGCAGTGACTGAGATTATGAAGTAGTGTTCTGAATACATCAGTAGGACATGGGCTCCATCTCTGAGGTTAAGCATGTTATATTTAGTTATATTTATGAAAAAGAGGTCTCTCCAAGGCTCGGGTAATGTGTTTCTTTGCTTGAAATCATAGAATCATAGAATCACCAGGTTAGAAGTGACCCACTGGATCATCAAGTCCAACCATTCCTATCAAACACTAAACCATGCCCCTCAGCACGCCGTGCATTAAACACCTCTGGGGAAGGTGAATCAACCACCTCCCTGGGCAGCCCATTCCAGTGCCCAATGACCCTTCCTGTGAAAATTTTTTTCCTAATATCCAGCCTAAATCTCCCCTGGCGGAGCTTGAGGCCATTCCCTCTTGTCCTGTCCCCTGTCACTTGGGAGAAGAGGCCAGCACCCTCCTCTCTACAACCTCCTTTCAGGTAGTTGTAGAGAGCAATGAGGTCTCCTCTCAGCCTCCTCTTCTCCAGGCTAAACAACCCCAGCTCTCTCAGCTGCTCCTCATAAGGCCTGTTCTCCAGCCCCTTCACCAGCTTTGTTGCTCTTCTCTGGACTCGCTCCAGAGCCTCAGCATCCTTCTTGTGCTGAGGGGCCCAGAACTGAACACAGGATTCGAGGTGCGATCTCACCAGTGCCGAGTACAGAGGGAGAATAACCTCCCTGGACCTGCTGGTCACGCCATTTCTGATACAAGCCAAGATGCCATTGGCCTTCTTGGCCACCTGGGCCACTGCTGGTTCATGTTCAGTCGCTGTCAACCAACACCCCCAGGTCCTCCTCCTGGCAGCTTTCCAGCCAGGCTTCTCCTACTCTGTAACACTGCATAGGGTTGTTGTGCCCCAAGTGCAGGACTCGGCATTTGGCCGTGTTAAACCTCATGCCGTTGGTCTCAGCCCAGCGGTCCGGCCTGTTCAGGTCCCTTTGCAGAGCCTCCCAACCCTCCAGCAGATCCACACTTCCACCCAGCTTGGTGTCGTCCACAAGCTTGCCAAGGGTGCACTCGATGCCTTCATCCAGGTCATTGATAAAGACATTAAACAGGGCTGGACCCAGCACTGAGCCCTGGGGAACCCCACCTGTCACTGGCCTCCAGCTGGATTTAACACCATTTCCCACCACTCTCTGGGCCCGGCCATCCAGCCAGTTTTCCACCCAGGAGACCCTCAGTCTGAAATATTGATTTTTTTTTTCCCCTGGACATTTCAAAGCTTCTCATAATTATAATGCATAGTTGAGGGTTTATTCATGTGGATGAGAAAGTGTGAGTCTGTGGGCCAGTATGAAATATTGCTATAGCGTCTAAATACAGAAATGTTATGGGATTTAATGGATTGAAAGTCAATACTTCAGTCATTGCTCTGCTAAGATAAATTTGACATTATTACATTCTCAGGTAATGATTGTAGTCACTACCTAGTGCTCGTGTTTGGGTGGGGAGAGTGTTGCAAGTTTGGGGGTGGGTTTATTTTTTTTTAAACAAAGCAAAATCACTTTTCACAGGTGATTAAGAAAACTGACAAAATAAATATGGTGAGTTTTCTTTTACCTCTCAAATTAAGCAAAGTTACCAAAAATATGAGGCCCCATAGCAATATTTTTACTTTCCATAAGAGAAATCCAGCTCTGATTTCTAATGATCTTAAAAGCAATGAACCTAGTGCAACAAGAACATAGGGAGACATGTATACTTTTCTATTTCCACAAAATTATTCACTGCTAGTACATATGAGATACAGATGTCTACATAACTCTGAGTTCTGTAGTTTAGTATTTCATCACAGATGTACTGTTGCACTAGTTCCAGAAAGTTTTGACAATAGGACAGGCAATTAATTTTCTTTTGAAACAGCAAATAAAACTCAAGGTTATTTCTTCCTCAAATACCCATTTGTATCTTTGATTTGGTCTTTATTTTGCAATGTGCAGATCTGTCTACTATTAGCTAAGCAGATTACTAGAATAAGATATCAGTGTGCCACCAGTGTCTCTATAAAGTCTTTGAATATGATGACATTAAGTTCTCTGTATATTGTGATAGCTTGGGAAATGGGCACAAAAGGAAAAAAGCAGACCTTTCCAGGATAGCTTACAGAGTCCAAGAGTTCTCTTAATTTGATGAATTCAACATGGGTTTCAGTAAATTGTTCTGAAGGAGTAAAAACTAAGATGAAAATCAAATACTTTCTGCCCTTGTATGAGCAAAACTGTGGTAAGTCTTGGTTCATACCCATCCTAAAATGTTTTATTTCATCCCTAATTTATCATCCCAGAAGTGCTGGATTTGAGGTTACCTGTCATGTGTGTTATAATACAGTCTTTAACTATACTTGCTGTGTTCTACATAGGGGGTGTGCTGGGTTGGCAGTGCTCTCTTACTCTTAGTTTTCATTTATAGTTCTGTAAAGGACAGCATTTTTTATTTAGTATATGCCCCTGAGACATCAGTCTGAAAGAAGGGAATTTGAATTTTCTTGTGTGCAGGCATAGCCAGTACCTGTCGGATTCCCCTATAGACCATTGCCTATTGCATTAATAGGTTTGCTGTTTGCAGTGTTATCTTCTTCTGTGAGAAACCAGGAGATGGGATATACATGTATGTGCCTGTTGCACTCTCATTCCTCTCTTTTCCATACTTCTTATGTCACTTGTCTGGTTTCCTCAGCCACACACAAGCTTTTGTCTTCCGTGCTTGTTCCGTTTTTGTCTCTCTTCCTTTCAGCAACTGATCTTTCTACTAGGCCAGCAAGTCCTTAATTCCATTCTATTTTTTCTCCAGTTCCCTTTTAGCTCTGTTTTCATTTGCACCCCAAGTAGCACATTTGTCTCAATGTAACGCCCCAGCTAGTGCAAGTCTTAAGCCTAATTTCTCTTCATTTTAGTTAAGCAGACCCTCTGTCTTTCTCTCTTGGAAGGGGACAGGTCTGTAAAAAAAGGGTGTTACTGAAAGAGCAGGAGGTAAGTTTCTGAGTCTCACGTAAAGTGTTTATGCTGTAAGAAAAGGACAGATTCTCCTATTGCTTCACTGGGCTCTCAGATAAATTCCAGGATATTTAACCTCTGAAATGAGAAAAAATGGGAACTGAGAATGTAATGACTGGAGCATTCATTCACAGTAAAAGCTAGCAAGCACTTTCTGGCCCAGAGTGGCATTCATATTTACCTTATGGATGTTACGATGTTTTAACATCTAATAAACCAAATGCCTAAAAGCTGGTTACATGCAATAGTTGGCATGGATTACTTTTACAGTCAGCATGGAGAAACAGGCATTTTCAAAATTCAGCTCATCTTTGTTATCATAAGCATCTCTTAGAGTCAGGGGAATCAGTTTCTGCAGGAATTTTAGGGTTATCAACAGGGCAAGACAGAATTAACCTAAAGAAGCATTAGGGTTTAAGAGAGATAATATAGCAAGGGCAAAACCAGACTTTGTTGCATCATGACTAGACTTCTACATAAACTTTGGTGATGAAATGGCTTTGAAACCACACCTGTTTTTTATCCTTGGTAGGCATTTGCATGTTATCTCATATATACTTTTTATTTTAGGATGACTTTTTCAGTATATGATCGTCATATGAGCCAGATGGTCACCAGGTTACTTTGGCTGTATCTTGTGGGAAAGTTCTGCCGGGTGTGTGAAGGAAGACTTCATAAGCCTGCAGAAATTAGAAAAAAAAACCTAAATCAAAACACCCATTGTGAAATTATGTCACAGGGAATTTAAATTCCTGAAATTACAGCAGATACAGTAGTGCCATTTACAAAATGCTGCCCTGTTGGGAAACCAAGGAAGAGTAAAAAGGCACAGTTAGAATACTTTGTCACTCTCCAAACTGTTCTAGGTTACCTTGTACTTGCAGTTTATGCAATTATTAAACTACTAATAATTATGCTTTCTTATACTAACATGATAAATAATTATACTGCATATTTTAATTATATTTTCATTGGATTTCCCCTAGGATGTGTTTCTGGTTTAGGGCTTATTTCAAATTCCTTAAGAAACCAAGGCTATCAGAAATGTGCTTACAAATTGTCCTTTTTTAGGATGCTAATTGAAATCCAGTTAATATTTTTAACAGTGTTAAAAGGTATTGTTTAGAAACAGAAATGCTTCGTGGTAAAACTAAGTATTCATAGTCTATTCTGTGCTAGTACTTATGTAATATGTGTTGTTAGATTGTGTTTGCTGTGTTTAAGATGCAGCTAGGGTTTTTGGCCAGCTGTCCACCATATGCAGTGCAATTCAACAGTTCCACAATTACTGTCATGTGTATCTGCAGCGGTGAGTGTTCCAGAGTTCCATTTTGAAAATGGATTTGCATTCAGAATTAATAACTTCAAACTGAAATGTCAGCCCTAGTCGTGCCATCAGAATTTACAATGGTCTTTGGTGGAGGGAGGGCATGGGAAGGTGTGCCTGAAGCTAACAACTGAACAGTTTCTTTTTGGCCCTGATATTTTAGGGGTATGCTACCATGTCTTTCTAGAAGGGGACTTCCAACCCCACGAACGACTGAACAGCCAGTTATTAGGGGAAAACATCATGCTCGCTCAAGGTCGAGTGAGCACCCTAGTATCAGACCCTTATACTCTGTACATCACCTAGCGCCCGGAGGGTCGGCGCCACCTTCTCCACTTCTGACAAGGTTGCTATTATGTGTACAGCACAGCTTTCATGTTTTACCTCCCAGGTGTCAGTGTGGTATTGTACTTTCCTGAGCATACATTGCGTGTTCACTCATTCTGGCACCGTAGATTATTCTCTCTTCGTGATTTTACACTTCTCCCATAAACTCTGTGTCGCCTATCTTCACCATCCAGATGGTACTTCTTGTTGTTGAACTTAAATACTTATGGAATGTAAGAGTAAAAAATCGGCTGTGTTTCATCCTTCCATCATTGTGTTTTGTTCTGCATCCATATGAAAAATTATCAAAGTATTTTGCTTAAACACTGTGCAGGCAGTCACGTGCTGTTCACACAGCCAACTCGGACCTTACAGCATAAGGGAAGGTCAGTTGATCTGCGTAGTGTGAAAGGCAACAGTATTTTGAACCTACTCAAAGGTGTTACTTAAAATTGCAAATTATCTCCTTGCAACCATACTGTAGTATATAAACAATACTTATAGCTATGCTGAGTGTGATATTACTGAAAATAGAAAGGGCATTTAATAATTTAACAGTAAGGTCTTCCTCTCAATGGTCTTCTGCTTCTCATCTTTGTTTTACCAGCTTAAACATTTTCCCTAGTTTTCAGAGGTGGCCCTACATATTTTAAATACAAATTTGCCAGTGTTCCAAAGGTGCTTGATATGTGACACTCAGATGCTCTAGCTAGGTATAAGAAATCAAGTAGCCAAGATCTTCTGAATAGTGCTAGCTAGAATTCCACCAAAGTGGTTTAGGATACTTACTTAGGTAAGAATTTTAAAAATCTGGTATATCCTTTCTGTGCACATGCACACATGCACCCCCAAAGTACCAAGGTCTTTTTCCTTCTTTGAGTTCAGGGAAAAACACATTATCCCACTGGAATAGATACTTGCTGTCCAGTGCTCTGTGACCTTGTGCAGTTATTGCATCAGCACAAAAGGAATACAAAAGTTAATAAAGTATAGAAATGGCATTTTGTATTGCCCTTGTACCAGCACAGGAGAACATACATAAATTCTGAGTCATAAACATAAACAATTCTTAGAAAAATGCTTTTCATTCAATGTTTTTTGACTAGTGCTTTATTAAAGCAAACTAACCAAAACAAAGCAACAACAAAGCAAAGGAAAATATTTCTCCTTAGTTGAAGACAGAAAAATTAAATGTAAGGCCTTGTAAGTTTACAAGATATTCAGACCTAAGTATGTGACTATGGTGTACACCAAATGCAAACTTCTTCAAACCCATCATGAGGTTATGTAACTTAATATGTGCTTAAAGTTGAGAGTATAAAATGTTCTCTTCATTTGGGTTGTTTTACTTTTATCTTCATTGCATTTGCAGGATACATCAACAAGGAAGTCCCACACAATCTCCTCCTGCAGACACATCCTTCAGCAGTCGCAGGGGAAGACAGCTACCACAAGTTCCAGTAAGAAGTGGCAGTATTGAGCAAGGTATCAAACAATGAGCTCATGATAGCTCAAACTCTTTGATTTTTTTTACCTTTATTTTTTTTACTTAAAGTCTACTTTCATAACAACATGTTCAATGCTATAATTGTACTAATAAAGCAATAGAAGGGAATGAAAATATAGTGGTAGTCTGGGAAATCCAGTAGAGATTGACCAGTGGTCACACACTGTTTAATTTTTTAGTACACTTTTACATTAGTCTGCATTAAAATTCCTGTTAGAATCATGGTTCCAACACATGCCTAGTTTGTATTCAGCTAAAGAAATCAAGAGTAAAGACTGTGACAACATTTTGATGGTGTTACTCATTTCTTATTTTGTGGTGTATATTAATTGTTGTACCTTGTTAACAAAGATTAATAGCAAATAGCACAAATCTTTTTCTCCTGGAGTTTTTAGTTTAGTGAATAAAGAGTTAAAGTAATCACCATGGGTAATGTGAAAGCACAGGTCATCAGCTTTTTCTTTCTTAAGAATAAACTGGTTAGGCAAAGAGTGCTGCTCTTTTCTGAAAAAGACAATGTCGTCCTACTGATTGTGGAAGATGGGTTTTGCATACTAATATCAAATGAGCATGAATATTGCTGTTTCCTTTTCTAGCAACTTACTGCACACAGTGTATGAGCTATTGTGGTAAAATGAAATGACACAATGGATAATATTTGCACATTCAGGGGTTTTTCTGTGTTAAAAAAAAGCCCATTTTCTCATTGACTACAAGCAACAACTGAGATTGCCGTGTACTGCGAGGTTTTCTTCTATGGGGAAGTTAAAGAAATGCTTCTAACAATGAAATATTGTAGTGCTTTACAGAACTGTGTGGCAGGTGGCTTTCTTTAATAGACAGTGTTGCTGACCATGACCTTATCACAATAGGTTACCATAAGGGGTTTTTTGTATGATGGCTTACACTAACATGCAATCAACTAGCATTAATTGTATGGCTTTGAGCTGTGATGACACACCACACCTTCAATTGACACACACAAAATGTATTCTTGCTTTATACATATGTTTATCCTGAATGATTATTATACTAATAGAAGTGACTTCTATGAATTTTGAACTTTCCATTCAAGTCCTCTTAGTTCTTTTTGCAGTGAATCTAGGCATGCCTGGATTATAAACTAGCTACAAACTACTCCTACAGCTTCTATTTCTGCATATTAGTCAATTGGGATCATTTTAAGGAAATGTGATAAATAATTAATTTCAAATTTCTTTCATGTTTCTTCTATAGTTTCAGAACTTGGTACAATGTATGATGATGAATCAGCTTTTAATTTTTTTTTAAGTTGGCTTTCCTTTGGATATTCATTTATCATCTTTCTGCTGTTCTAGATAACTCGTGTGGTGAGAATAAAATACTAGTTTATGTTTTGTTAAAGACATTTGAAATGATCATAGAACTTACCGTGAAAATGAGTGGAGATGGGATGCATATAGAAGAGGAAAGAAAAAGTGAAAGTTAAGCACATGTGTAAAATTACTCTAAGTTTAGAAAGGTGTTGATAACATGAACATCTGTAAAGTAACGCTGTTTCACTGAACTCTTATTTTCATTTGTGGTTGATATGCTTGCTTGCGTCTTATATATAAAATGTACAAGCAGGATGTGACATACTGTGTAGTTATGTATCATATCGCCTATGTCAATATGTCTATATTACAGCACATGAAAATGAAAACTAAAGAGATTTCCTTCTCTACTTAGTATTTTGTTTTTCTCTCAGTGACTGGATTGTCCCTTTGAAGGGGAGTTTTTCTGATTTTACCAATGGTCAACACTTGGTTCAAGCTGAGGATACATTTACAAAGAAGCACTAAATTGAATAGGTTTTATAAAATATTTTTTAAATGGTTTTGTCAGTATCTTCAGAAACAATTATTGTGGTACGTATATAGTTTATACTGCTATAAGAAATTAAATTCAGGGAGGCTATAAGACCGTAGCATTTGCTCTGACTTACAGTATCAAATTTCAATATTAGCTTCGTATCTTTAATCCTTTTCAAATGAGTATGAGGGCCAAATGGAGTGACTAGAAGTGTTCTGACCCTAATGTAGGAACGAATATGAAGCATATTGAGGTCTGTAAAAGATTTCTGTTAACTGTACTTGGAAATACATTGTGTCCTTACTGATTTAAATTCAGAGTTGCCATGGAGGTAGATGTCAAAACCTAGTACAATATATAACTGTTGTAGGAAACATTTCAAAATTCTTTGCATTTTCTTCATTTAGAAATAAAGCTACTTCTTGGTGGTCAGTATTGACATCCTGTATTTCAAGAAAATCCTCTATGATATATCATAAAGTATCAATTTTATAGTAAAGTACTTCTTCACAGTGTGCAAAAGCTCTTGTGTCAGGAGGGTTGAATACACATCTAAATGTATACATCTATAAATCTGTGTCTGTTTTACAAATCACAGTAATTGCTGTAAAAAGTTTGAATGTCTTTATATCAAGTGTGGGTGTTTTATTTGCCATTTGCTTATTCAGGAGGCATAGAAGAATCCGATTAAGTAGTTTTATTACTCTTTAAAGCTCTCCTTATGGAACACTTGAGAGGTAATGAAAAAGCAAGAGACTGATAGTGGTTTTAATCTTGAGAAAGAGTGATATTTTAACTTTTAATCTGAGATGAAATTTTTACTCTAAGTCTTTTTTTTTTTCTCTTAATTGTAAATGATCATAGCTATGGTAACAAGTTGGCTTCTAGGCCTGCATCTCTGACATTCCATTTTGTCATACTTAAGTGTAGAACTAAAAACCCCACATTTGTTTTATTGTCTCTACCAAATGATGATGTCTTAGTTACTGCTCTGCTCAGCAGTTTGAGAATCATAAAGAGTCAACTTGTAAGAAAATAATACAAACAGGTCCTTATTGGAAGACACTTTAGTAAAAACAAATCTCATAGAAGTAATTTTGACAGAGAAGAACAAAGTAGTGGACCTTATTTCATTACAGAAATGGGCTGGTACTACAAATCACAAATAAGGGAAAAAATCTAAAATATAGAGGAAGAATTCCAATTTAAGAACAAAAAACTTAAAACAACATAATTTTGCAGATTTGCCTAGTTTTGAGTCGGGGAGAGAGGTAGTTATTTGCACTTGGAACAGTTCTAAGTAAATAATGTTTTTAGGAGCTCCAGTACATACAAGTGCATATATACTTTTTAGAGTGGCTACAGTTAAGATTGTAGGCTTCCTTAAGTTTTAGGCAACGTGATTTTTACTTTAATCTCAGTGATATTCAAGGCTGTAACACTGTCCTTTCCAACTCCATCAGCAGTATTTCCTGGACTGCAAGATACACCGGGATGTTATTGCAACTAAGATTCTTGAGGTGTTTGAATACTGAAAGCTAGACCGATATAGGTGTGTCTGTGTGTGTTTGCAAAAAGTCACAATTTAGTAGTCATTGTCCTAACTTATGCTACTAAAGAAGTGGTTTTTATTTCTTTAAGTGATAATTTTATAAAAGGACCTAGTAATATGAAGATGTTTGGGCTCAGTGACTACAGCAGTGAAATTCTAAGCCATCGTAAGGAGAATGCTGCGTTCTCAATATGCCATCCTGTGCCAAGCTGTAAAAGATTTGCATCAGTAGGTTTTTTTATTTGTGTCATATTTGGGTGGAGCTGTGCAAATTGTTAAGAGGAGTGGAGATTCTGCATTGACTTTGTTTTTCAACTGTTTCTATAACAACTTTGTTATGTAGTTCTATAGTTTTTAAATGACAGCTTTGTCTAAAGCATATTTCTTTGGTCTTTACTCTGTCCGTCCTCTGTCATTGCAGCTATCAAGTGTCACAGGATTTCTTGCTTAAATAGGATTTGAGGGTGGGTCTTTATAATTTTGTATAATGGTTGATCATTGTATTGATCAAGGGAATGAACAAAGCCTGAAGATCGGTGGCATTTTTCTATGCTCCTTTTCGCTGCAGTAAGGAATATTAGCAATTCTAGCAGGTGAATACAAAAAGCATATTATATACCATAGGAATTTATGAACCAGCAAGATAAATTTGCAATGATTGCAGTATAGAAACAATCTTTAAGTGCTAATTCATGCAAAACAGGTCTTTCTCCCTATATCTCCTTCTGTTTGGCTCTCCACAGCATGATTTCTTTTTCATAGCCTTGACAATGTGGTTTCATGTTTCAGAAGTCCTGTAATGAGAGTAAGGTTTGTGATACTCAGCAGCCTATTTACATGTAAAAAGCATCTAGTGTGGTTGAATGTGTTTCCAGTGGTGTGTGTTTACAGCAATAGACCTTATGTGGTGAACTTTAGAAAAGTTATAAGTGCAAGCAGCATTAAGTATTGCTGTATCTTAGCTCATGTTAGAAAAAGCTGCATGAGTTTTGTGCATAGCTTGTATACAGGGTGAAATGTGTGAGTGTGTGCATATACTAATGTTTCATGAGGTAAAGCTACTTTGAAAACTCTGCTGGCACTGAATGGGGATTACTTGTAGAAAGTTCATTGGTATAATACATGTACAAATCCTTAATGGTAATGACATCATAGAGGAATTACATGTTTTAAAGTCCAATGTTTCCTTTTATCAAAAAGCAATCAGAATTTCATACAGAAATACAGAGTCAGCATGTTGTCAAACAATACATTTGAGTTGCAAATATCTTTTTGTTATTAACTAACTCAAGATCCTAAAAAAATTTAATGGCTAGTGAAAACTCTTCTGTTTATATCTACTTGATGATCGAAATGTCATTGCAGTGAGAGTGCGGCTTGAGTAATGGTAAAAGATCAAACCCTTCCAGTTAAAACCTTTTTTCAGATACATTGGTATAAAACTTGAGTGATGAAAGAAAAAGAATATGTAATTTCAATTTTAGATATTAGTCTCTTAACATTGTTTGTTTTGTCTTCATATTTCTGGTTTTATTTTGAAATTATTAGGTGGCACTGTATATTTTGAGGCAGCTTGTGGAATCTTTACTCATGCTGGAGGGTATTTTTTCTCAGCATTGATAACTCTTACAAATGAGTTTAAGCCTCATAATTTATGTTTTCCTTAAAGACCAATTCTCAATAGTCCAGTGGCTATTAAGTATTATAGATTTCAGTAAATAGAAAATTAACTCTCATTACAGCAGAAAAGGCTTCAGAATCTAAAACAGGGATACATGGTCCAGGAATGAGAGCTCTACAAAAAGCAGTTTTAAGATTTTTATGCCATCCGTAAATTTGGATCTGACAACAGTGCTCAAGCAGAATATTTAAAAGAGTCCACAATCTGGATCTCAGTAACTTCATTGTTCCTGTTAATTTTAAAGAAAAAGTCATAGGCTTTATTATTTGTCATGGTTTGTCATTTTAGTTTTCTACATTGCTTTTACATATGCTGGAGTACTGCCTACTGTACATGCCATTGTCACGTGTAACACATTTCTTTATCTAACTTTAAATTTGCTGATTTCTTTTTCTGTTTCCATTATTCCGTGCATTTAATTCATTGAAGAGCAAGAGACTTTTAACTCTTCCACAAAAGGTAAATATTTATGTACCTTTTTACTAATGTTTGGCAATCGTTAATATTGGCTTTTCCCTCAATATAGACCCTTCAGTATATAGTATTTAGTTATTAGTGTTTTAACAGGTGAGAAGGTTGTTTCTCAAATATCTGTATGCTACCTGATGCCCCTCTTTAAAATCTGAAAATGATTTCTCTTATGATTTCTGGTTTTCAGTGCAATGTACTGGATTTAGCAGGAGTAGTCATGGCTCAGATATTCCTCAGCTGAGTTAAAGCCGAGTTAAGATTTTACATAAGCATCTCTTGAGCTGTGCACAACATGTGCTTCTAGTGATGCAGCTGTGGCTCTTGGCATCTCTGAGGGATGTTTCATATGAATACTGGAAAGTGAGATGACCAGAAACTGTCGTTCATTTGCAGAGGGATTCTGATGTGTTTACTTTGCGTGGCAATTCCTGGACGCTCAGAAAGTTAGTCATGCTGTAGGGCAAGTTTCTGTGGCAGAGATGCAGCACTTACCTCCTATGAATTTGACCTATGAATTCTCCATGTTCGTGCTGATACTAGTGAATTAGTGAGCTCAAACAACAGGTATCTTCTAAGATGGTCCCAAAAACTGAAAATTGTGGTCTGTCATGTCCCTACAAGGCGACTTTGAGAGAAGTCCTCTTTTTTTTTTTTTTTCCTGAAACTACTATGCTGCATAAACATAATAGCACAGATTAACCTTTTTCTGACCTTCAGTTCTGAGTCCCGCAGATCTTGGGAAATTCTGGTCTGAGTACAGGCTTAGGTGGATCAAAGACAAACTGTGGGCTGAATTTGAATTAGAGTATCTCCTATAACTTCTTTACTTGCTGAAAGTGTGAGCCCCATTCATACTTCCTAGGTAAAAATGTAGCAGCTGTTCCACTAGATACGAGCTCCAACACCCATGCCAATACTTAGGAGCATGTTTTCATGATAATGTTAAAATAAAAAAAGGTGAAAAAGAAATAATATTTACCATGGGTATCAGCAATTGTGCACTATTTTGCAGTGTTAAGAATGTACTATGAAATGTCTTAAGAGAGTTCAAATAATGGTTGATTTACAAATTACTTTTGTCATTTTTGCTTTTTTCAGTACTTGTATTTCTCTCAAAAAGAATAATACATATCAATGATGCCAGATTGCTGTTTATGCCTCTTTCAAGTTCACAAAGCTTGCCCTGTGATTTGGACTGCAGTGGATGTTTCTTTTTTAAAAACAATTGAATTTATGCAGACAAACTAGACCATGCTATTAAAAGGTTTGTAAAAGATCTTGTTTCTACAAGATTTGGGTGGACTGGCCCAGGATTTGGGAGAGTGTAGAAGTTGGTGGGATCTCTGTGCACAGATTCCTCTGACTTAAGGGAGCTGAATACAGATGCAGCCTAGAGGCAGAAAATAGTGTTGGGCAAAAGAAGAGGAGCAGGAAGAAGTGGGTGGCTGGCAGTTCGAGGGGACATAACTTACGCTGAGCTGCCTTACACTAATAGGCAACTGTCGCATCTGACTTTCCCTAGTGTAGTGGAACAGATAATAGGCAGTAGATGAATAGGAGATGGAGATGGTGGGTTTACAGGCTTTTATGTGGCAAGGAACATTGATATGAAGGAAAGAATGTACTACAGATGTGAGCAACACTGAACACGTAAATTTACAACAAAAAAATCCCAAGCATGTATTCTATTTAGTCAATGGGAAGGGTTGGTAGAAGTTCTCCAGAAGATTAGGAAAATGCTGACTTGGATTGCTGCAAAAACCAGTGGTTTGGAGCTTTTTTTTAGATTTTAAGAAGTATATGTTTATTTTCTTGTTGTTTTCTTTTAAATAGAGGGTTGAACTGAGTATTACATCAGCCAGTTCAGATTTTTACATTGGCTTATCTTCCATCTAGAGTTATTAAACTCAAGTTGGCCACAGTGTCTCTGTGTGTACTGGAGGATCCAAGGTCATTTCCCAGTTTGGCAGTCTGAGTATGTACTTTGGTCATGCCCCTCAGTTCTGATTTGGGAGAAGGTCCAGATTGGTACCAGCTCCTATGAAAAGGAAACCCATGCACACAAGCTTAAAGGAACCATAGCACATTCTAGCTGAGTACAGGGACCAGGGCTGCAGAGCAGGCTTCAGAGCCCATCTCCCTCACTATCTGCGTGTTGCTGATAAGAACTTTTTGAAGTCCTATATGCAGAGAAGTCATAACGAGTTCTTTATCTTAGCAACAGATTGATTTTTCAATGTTACTAACCTTATATTTCAAAATGTTCATCTGCTTATGATTTCAAAATGTTGTGTGTCTTTTAAATTTCACAGTAGAGTTTGCTGTGGATTTTTAAAGTCATAAAACCTACCACAGGGATACTTTGTGTGTGTACATTGCAAAATGCATTCTGAAGGATGAACAGAAATAACCTGGAGACTCATTATTTCTGAAATGCTTAATCCTGGTTCCACAGCAGCATGAGTTCTCTCTGCTGTGCCATGCAGCCAGCTCTCCAGTGAATGCTCTCCTCCCTCCTTGCTTCCTACCTTTTGCTGCTTTATTCCCCTGCCTTTGTTTTAGGTGTGGGTTCTGCCTAGTTTCTTCTTCTGCTTCCATTTCTCACTTCCTCAAACTAGATACTGTTCCCCCATCCCTGATTCCCATCCACAGAGTATCTAAGCAGCACAGACAGGTGGAACTCCTGGATTTTGCAGCATAGAAAGGATAAGTGTACATGGCTCTAGACTGTGTTATAGTTATAGCTGTTTATCACTGTTTGTCTTTTCTTATTAGCGTGAAGACTAAGAGTGAAGAATAAGTCAGATCTCTGTTGGCTTCTGAGATAAGTGCAGTTCCCTATTACCCTGCCAGAACCTGCTGTTTTGTGGCCCAAAACCACTGTTACTATTAAATAGTTTTTAGTCAGATAAATTTTCTCTTCAACTTACTGTTCAGTAGCTTCCTTGTGCAAGCAAATCTTTCTGTCATTTTAGACTTCTAGACTTTTTTCCCTTAAATTTTGCATCATAAAGTATGAGTGATATCTGCTGGTAAGGGTTGCAGCTATCTGAAATCTTGATGCCAATTTCTTCTTGTTAAGTAGCTTACTGCAGCATTTAATAATGCAGGTAAAGCTTGGAGGATTTCCAAATTCGACTGTTCACCTACACCTCCTTTTTGTCTTGATCATCTTGAACAGAAACATGATGTGCCTTAAAAGCAAATTCTGCGTTTGTGGGAGACCTAACCATTACCTAACCATAGAAAAAGGTTTAGCTAATGCTAAGATATCCGTAGTTTTTCTGTAGTCTAGGAAAAAAACAGTATGGTTATCCATTTTAATAACGTACTAGGTAAAGTCACCAGTCATTCTGGCATAAAGCTTGTACTTGAGTTTAAGCAAGAATGTCCTTTTAGAAACATATTTTACTTAATGACTGCAAGGGACGGAAAGTTGTTCCTGTGCTTCACCATCTGACTTCTTAAACATATGTCTTATTACTTATTGAACTTTACCTAACTTTGTGGCTGCTGGGCTTTACTGTACCTGTATCTGCTGAACTGAAGAGCCTTCTTTTGTTAGAAATCTTCCCATATGTAAATAATGATGAAGCCAAATGTCTCCTTTCTTTATCATAATTTCCTAAATCTGTTTCTGCAAGACTTCGTACAATTCTCATGACTTCTTTCTGCATTTCTTTCACCAACAGTATGCTTGGAATGATAATCCTAAAATATCAGAATCCATTTATATTAGGTGAACTGAGTATCTTACACTTTCCATGTTTATTGTTGATGTCCTGAAACTCCCCATTTCTGTATGGTATTGAAGAATTTGCTGCTCTTCTTTGATTTTCATAAACCTTGCCAAAATTTCCCTTCTCCTATCTTGTTTTATTATTAGCTAGATAGCAACAAGTCTGCACTTCAGAGAGAGTGATATTCTGCTGGAGATACATGTATAACGTGTACAGCAGTTTAATTTTGCGTACAAGTTGGTTTTCCTTGGAATTTGGTGATGGCAATGCTGCTGCACAGGAGATAGTTACAGTGCTAAAACAATTCTAATCCCCTTTCTCAAATGTGTGAGTGTATTCTTTTTAGATATTATTTATTGTCAATATTCACAGCTTTCCAAAGTCTACAGAATATACAGTTTCTTTGATGACTGTTGTAATGTGAAAGAGGTAGATACCTAAACAGTTAAGCCCAAAAATTAAAAATTAGAGCCAGAAAAGCAGCTACAGCATTTTTTTGCTACTCCTTGCTAGTTCAGTATTACTGCCTGTGGTGTAATCCTTATTTAAATGAGCCCACATATGTTTCATACATTATGCTGTCAGCTTAAGAGATAGGTGTCTAGGTATGCCATTTAAGAAATATTGCAAACAATATATAGTTTAGTCCCCCTTTCAAACCTTAAATAGGTGACTTAAAAACTTAAAATTATTTCCGTTACTTTTGCATTCATAACTACTATTAGTGCAGCTTTTGTAGCTTTCACTGATTGTCACAGGATTGATCTATTGTTGTAGCAGTGCAGGTTCAATTTATTTTAAAGTCACATTTCATGCATTGTTAGATTCACATTCTGTGGTAGCAGAAATATTCCATATTCTATCTACCCACTAAAGTTATTTCATTAAAAAAAAGAGAGAAAATTTTATCTACCCTACTATATTTGGTATGTTATTGTAGTATATTGCTCATGGTTAAGTTATTCTGTATGTAGTTGAAAAGGTAGAAAGAAAATGCCATCTCCTTTAAGAAAAAACAACTGTTAAACTGTCCTAATTTTCTTTGAGCATAGGTTGCAGGATGCAAATGAGATCTGTAGCTGTTTTCTTTAATTTATTCCCTACCTCCTTTAAGTAGCATATTATGGACTTGCATAGTTTAGGCAGTCAAAAGACAGCGTGTATTTTACAGGCTGTCAATAAAAAAAAACCCAAACAAATACTTTCCTTATGATGGAAACATATATCCTGAGCTGTCTTTAATGTTAATCAAAATTTCTTTTACACAAGAAATACAAGCAAAGTTTTGAATTAGTTTATGACTAAAAAAGCAAGTCTTCCATTATGTGATAAATTGTTTTTTTACTAATACCATGACCACTTCTGCAAAGATTGGAAATCCAGATATGTAGTTGTACTTCCAGAATCTACCATATTTTGAATCCTATAAGATCTGTTATAAATTATACACAGTACTGGGTGCACAGCCTTTACGAGGATGTTTCTTGCGTGACATGTGAGGAAGAGACCCTGGAGGAGCTGATGAACCTGCTGGCCTGTGGGATGGGAGATGGTCTTAATCTTTGTAGATCATGTCTTCTTTCATTGAATCCCATTCACAGTGGGAGCCAGATGGGGCTTAGCAGTGAGTTCATACCTAAGGGAACTTCTATGTGTTTCACAGAAGATGATACAGAACTAAAATGGACATTTAATTCTAGGGAGCTTGGTGTGGTATGTTGACTCAAGCCAGCAATTAAGCATCCACCAGCCGCTCACTCACTCTGCCCTCCACGATGGGGTTAGGGAGAGATTCTAATGAATCACAGAATCCCTTGGTTGGAAAAGACCTTTGAGATCATTGAGTCCAACTCTACCTGACCACTACTAAACCATATCCCTTAGCACTTCATCTACCCTTCTTTTAAATACCTCCAGGGATGGGGACTCAACCACCTCCTTGGGCAGCCTGTTAAAGTGCCCAATGACCCTTCTGGTGAAGAAATTTCCACCTAATGTCTAATCTGAACCTTCCTTGGCACAACTTGAGGCCATTTCCTCTCATCCTATCACTTGGGAGAAGAGAGAAACGCCCACCTCTCCACAACCTCATTTCAGGCAGTTGTAGACAGTGATAAGGTCTCCCCTCAGCCCCCTTTTCTCCAGGCTGAAGAACCCCAGTTCCCTTAGCCACTTCTCCTAAGACTTGTTCTCCAGCCCCTTCACCAGCTTCATTGCTCTTCTCTGGACACACTCCAGCAACGTCTTTTTTGTAGTGAGAGGCCCAGAACTGAACACAGTATTTGAGGTGCAGCCTCACTAGGGCCGAGTACAGGGGCACAGTCACTTCCCTGGACCTGCTGGCCACGTCGTTTCTGATAGAAGCCAAGATGCCATTGGCCTTCTTGGCCACCTGGGCACACTAGTGGCTCATGTTCAGTCGCTGTCAAGCAACACCCCTGGGTCCTTCTCTGCCAGGCAGCTTTCCAGCCACTCTTCCCCAGGCCTGTGGCACCGCACAGGGTTGTTGTGTCCCAAGTGCAGAACTCTGCGCTTGGTCTTGTTCAGCCTCGTTCGGTTGGTCTCAGCCCATTGATGCAGCCTGTTCGGATCCCTTTGCAGAGCCTCCCTACCCTCCAGCAGATCAACACTTCCTACCAGCTTAGTGTCATCCACAAACTTACTAAAGGTACACTCAATGCCCTCATTGAGAATATCAATAAGTATATTGAACAGAACTGTACCCAGCGCTGAGCCCTGGGAAACAGTACTTGTAACCAGTGTCCAACTGGAGTTAACTCCATTTACCACCACCCTCTGGGCCCGCCCATCCACAGCCTTTTCCAGCAGTTGAGTCACTTTGTCATAGAAGATGATCAGGTTAGTTTGGCAGGACCTGCTTTTCATGAATCCATGCTGACTGGGCCTAATCTCCTGGTTGTCTTATTTGTGCTGTGTGATAGCATTCAAGATGACCTGGTCCATGACCTTCCCCTGCACTGAGATCTATAATTCCCTGGATCCTCCCTCCAACCCTTCTTGAAAATGAGATTTGCCAACCTGCAGTCAAATGGAACTTCCCCTGTCAGCCAGCACTGCTGGTAGATGATGGAAGAGTAATAGTGAGTAAATCCTCATGGCCCAAGGTAAAGACAGTTTAATAAGTGAAGCAAAAAATGAAGAAATAACCCACAAATCCTCCCACCAATTGATGCAAATGCCATCACTCACCACCTCCCACCAGCACACTAATGCCTGTCTCTGAGAAGCACCTACCTTGGAAAGTCTCCCCCCTTATTGCAGAGGATAGTGCTAGAATGGAACATCCCTTTGGTCAGTCAGGGTCAACTGTCCTGCCTGTTTCCCATTCCAGTCTCCAGCCTACTTGCTGAGGGATAGGCAGCATGAGAAAGAGAGGTGGCCTTGATGCTGTGCAGGCACTACTCAGCTTCTGCTAAAACATTGGTGTGTTCAACACCATTTTGGTCTCAAATCAAAAAGTCAGCACCATCAGAATTCTGTGAAGAAAATTACTTCCGTCCCAGCCAGACCCGGTACACATGGGATTATAGGAGTCAGACTGATTTATAAATGTATTAATGGAATTGAAGTATAAAATTTTGATTCCATTCATGTATCTGTCTGTTCCTTCCTGCATGGCTTGATTGTTTACGTAGATCATTGTTGTACAAGCTTCACAAGATTTAGTAGCAGTAAAAGCTTTAGCTCTAAAATCGCACCCCCTTATCTAAGCAGCCTGCTCAATGAATTCTCTTTTTTCAGTTACTTCTTATACTGATTCACCTGACATCTGAACCAGCAGCTTTTGAAGAGATGAGAGTTATAGCTCTTTGAACCATGACATCTTAATACCAAAGAGCGTAACATATTAGCACAACTCATATTGGTAGTAGCTGTGCCACTAATTTGAGGTTCTTATGGTAAATCTCCATGTTTTGAATTCTAGGGCCACTGTAGATATCAGAGGTCTTGGGATTACAGTGCTTCAATCTATAAATTACTATGTAGTCCTACTTCTAAAGAGCTCCAGGAAAAGCCGTCTGTAAATACTGATATCCTGAAATAAAGAAGATCCATATTTTTCTAAAAGGCAGTTAAAGTTCTTGAAGTATCGTTTATGTCAAATTTTCATTACCTGTGGTAACCTGCTTCAAGAAAGTAATGTGATCGTATGGTCGTCTTACCCATGGTTGTGACAGCTTGTACGAATGTGCTTTTTCTCCTGTGTTAGATTTTTTTCTGCTTCTTTTTTTTTTATTAACATATAAAGAGTATACCAGGCTACTTATCAGGTAGATGAAATTTTCCATTACAGAACTGAGCTAGATACAACATCTGCTCAGCTGTGCATGGTGAACAAAACTGGAAAGAGCACATTTTCTAAAACAGGCTTGCATTTCACACAGTTGCTTGCTTAGAAATACATAATAAGCTAAGTGGTGCTAAATTGCATTTGACTCCATGCACAAACCCAAATTTCTCCATTAGAGAATTTAGATTTATTTTGCAGTCCTCTTTAGTTGTTCTCATGTTATTTTATATAATGATATTTAAAAACGAAAACCAGAACATAAACGTGTTGTTAAGGTTAAGGATTTAAATACAACAGAAAATCAAAAATCACAGAGTTAAGGTTTAATATTTACCCAACCTTGACTGCAGTAATTTTCATGTATAGTCACCATAGTAGCATCACAATACATAGTGGAATATTCTTTCTCAGTATTGTAAGTAATACACCATAAACACACAGGGCTAAATTTTTAAAGGGGTCTCAATTTTCCCTCTGATTTTATATCCTCAGTCTATTTCATTCATGTATGATAGGACTAAGATATCTGAGTTTTTACTTCAGTCACTAATTGATATATCTTAATCCTTTCATATTTGTCCTTAAAATAAGAGGCCATCTTTAAAAATTTCACCTAAAGTGCTCGATTTTGCCTTCAGATGCCTCCATGCAACTTCCATTGAAGTAATTGGAGCTGTGCCTGCATATCTGATGGTGGAACTGGACTCATTGCAATTAAGGTACACATTTACCGGCATAATTAGTCATCTGGAATAACCCCTGGGTCCAGTGCGACATTCTGCACGTGCAGAATTTCCTAGACTGGACTGTCTGCGTGTGGGAGATTGAAGATTAGGATGATAACTTTATTTTGTGCCTTCGATTTGTAGCTGTAGCAGAATTTTAATGTAATTTGCTGTATTTAATTTTCCCATTTTTAAATTAGAAGTGTGGAAGGAGGATGTGGAAACAACATATTTTTCACGGTGTTGTCTTTATACATTTTTTCGTACCCAGCCAGGCATACAGACTTCCCATCGTTTCCACAAGCACATCATGACTGTGCAATAACATGCAGTTTAAAGGATACATCCCTGAGTGTATCACATTTTTTTAATCTTTGTGCTTGCAAAGCACAGGCAAAAAATAGATGTGTAAAGAACCCCACAGTTAACTAACAGCATAAAACCCCCATGTGAGAACTCTGATACTTATTAATTCGTAATATAGATCTTTAAACAACATGATAGAGAACTTATTTTCCACTAATTTAAAATTCTCTGTGTTTTGTGATTGAAATATGATTCCATGCAGCTTTTAAGTCAGTGTCTCTCTCATGTCACTGGTCTGGGGAGGGGCTGTTTACAAAATCTTGACTTTTAAAATTTACTGTTTTGGAGAGAGAGTCCTATAAATCCACGGTTGACCAAAAAGCAGCAGAAGATTTTTGCGGAGGTTTTCCCAAATAAAATACCAGTCTTGAATTTGTGACAAACAACAAATTTGAACTAAAAGAGGTTGTCTTTTGGGATGTTATAGTCTGTAAAATAACAGTGTTCTTGTGATTTAAAGAGTTATTGATGAATATTTGGGTCTAGTTCTAGAGCTGTTACAAAGTGCCAGTTTTCATGGTTTTGGTTTTATTGGTTTTCTTTAATATGTACAGTGCTACCAAGTTTAAGAATAGCAGAATATTCAGTTCTCACTGAAATTATCCACTACTCCAAAGGTTAATTTATTTTAAGGAAGTGTTAGCCCAGGGGCTTTCATACTGCTCTTTCCATTAGTGCAAGGTCATCTTCTTGTGGCAAGCACAGACAATGTCAATTGCCATAAACTGTTCAAATTGAAGAAGATGCTCTTTACAGCACCACAACTTCTTGAAAGTTTAAGGTGATATTTCTTTTTTAAAACAAACATTTTCAAAGGGAAACTGAAAATACAAGAACAAATAATTTATTTGAAATAGAAGTGAACATTAGAGAGCAAAGTAGTGCTTTTAAAGGACTTCTTGTAAAAAAAATTGTTAGAAAATTACTGAATTTTTTTACTATGACTGTTTGAATGTAGAAATAATTCCTCTCCAATAATCCTTAGCTATGGTAAACAGTTATGTTTTTAAAATAGTAGTAGGAGTTAATTTAAAATAATTTTTAATACCTGTTTAATGCATTAACTCTTAGAATGCTAATGTAATATTTTCTACTATAAAGCAAACACATGCCTAAATAATCATGGATTTATGTCTCCTGCATTCATAATACTTCAGAGGTTTATAATTCGGTCTATCACCTAAATTCTTTCACTCTTTTCATATCTGTTGCACCAGCTTGATTATGTGTAAGAAATTGAGATGTCTGCCCATTTTCAGGTAAAGAATCTCATACTGGAAATAGTTGATTTCTTGACATTAGTGTTTCTTTGTTCTGTGTTGACACCCTGCTTGTTCTACGTTTGTACTTTACTTTGTTTCGTTGAGATGGAAATAAGTTAAAATTGTTGCTAAACCATTTGTTTTTCTAAAAAGTTTTTGCTATTTTTAATTGATTTTCATTGTGTGTTTTTGCAGCAAGCTTAGTAGTGGAGGAGCGAACAAGACAGATGAAAATGAAAGTGCACCGTTATAATCAGACATCAGGGTCTGGTTCTAGCCAAGAACATGAGCGTGAGCAATATACCAAGGTAAAGTCAGTAGCATTGAAATGATACTTTGGCTTGAAAATTGAAGGCATAAACCTGTTTATTTAAAATATTCATTCACCCTCAAGAACGCTGTCTTATAAAGCCTGAAAGAAATGTCTTCAAGTAAAAGCTTCGGTTTTAGCCCCATCAGATGTGCATTAGTCTTTGAGGTCACCTAAGATGAAACGTAAAAGCACACCACTTCAAAAGTAATTCAAGGAAGAAGGATCCTTCAACGGGTGTTAAATAAAGCCATGTCACATCTAGCTTAGGAAATCTCTGGCCTGCAAATCGTTGAAGGCTGGAAGAGTGGGCCATGGACGTAGCATTATATTCTGGCCCTGCTCTTTTGTTCTTCTCTAGGCCCTTGTTGTTGTCTGATGTGGAGAGAGCTAGACAGAATGAAATCCAATCCCAAGCAGCTGTTCTCATATTTGTATGGGTTTTTTCATCCTAATAATGTCACAGATAAACTATTTCCTTTCTTGTAATGCATACTGATTAACTTGATCTCCGTTTCTAATAAAAGTGTAAAGATTTCCTATGATAATTAATTATACCTGAAAGTACAGTAACGCAGTTATAGAAAGGGAGGGTTTTTTTCTGGGTAATGCTAGAATGATATCCTACAAACCTGTAAGTTTAAAAATCTACAGGCTTCAGAGCAAACTGCTGAAAACATATTGCGCATCTCCGCTGCCACTTGCAAATCAAGCTGTAACTTGAACTGGAGCTGAGCTTTCTGCTGGAGGTGTTTTGTCTTGTGATGCCTAGCAAAGGGGTAACGTTTGCAGAAGTTAGAAGGGGAAATATTGTTTACTTAGATGCTGTGTTTCCTTTTAGGGATATAACAATATGCTGTAGTATGCAAAGTAAAGGGCAGAGACAAAACCAGCAGCAACTGAGTTGAGGGGGAAGCATTCCTGCAATTCTCTTCCAGTGCCCTAGAGAGTTACGTGCTTTCAAGGAGTGACCACGGGGTGGCAGTATGAATGTAAAAGTCCACTGTAAAAAAATCAGACACACATAGCAACTGTGTGTTAAGAATAAGGTCTCAGAATAACGGTAGTTGGAAGAAAATCACAGTTTGTATTAATTTAGACTTTCGTGCTTCAAGAGCCACATTTCAAAGGCTCTCTCCACATCAGCAAGAACTAAATGCTTGTATTTTTATTTCTACTTTTTAAAAGAGACAAACTTTCAATTTGTAAACTGGTGTCACAGAGAAAACAACTAACTTTTGTCAACTTCTCCTCAGCTGCAGACCTGAGAAGGCTCCTGGCATTTCTTGCAGTAGCGCAGGCACTTGTCTTTCTCTCCCTAACCTTCCAAGCTTACTTTGTGTATTTTGCAGAGTTGCATGCTCCTGGAGGCACAGGTTAAAACAACAGATAGGTGAACTACTGAGCAGAAAACCAGTCAGAAATGTACTTAAATTATTCAAATGGGTATCTAACTTGTAGTGTCTAACACACTTGGAAGATTCAGGATCTTTTTATAGGTGAATGCAGAGACAACTTTAATAAGGATCTATCTTTTTTGAGACCACCTTGTTGTGAACATAGAACTTAAACGAAACAGTTCTCAAATGGAAGAAAGATAAGAAAAACTAGGCTTTAGGTCCTCAATTGCCAGACAGTGGGTTATTGGTGCCATTAAAACAAACTCTACAATTGAGATGGAGCTTTTCAAGTCTCAGGAGCCAGAATTTGTATAATTAGAACAGCTTATTTGATATTGGTTTTGCGATTAACTTCACAAGAGAACAACTCAGGACGAGAGGGTGAGATGCTTTGTGTCTCCCATACAGCGAACATGCTAAAAAAATAGTAAAAATAGCTTTGGTAGAGTTTGTAGGAGAAAAAGGGAATGTATGATCTGAGGACTTTGGCCAGGACGACCAAACATACACCTTTGTTCGTAGTCAAAGGGCAGCTTTCTGATTTGGATCAACTGTTCTCACAAATTGATTACAATGATCATATTTTTTCATTATGAAAGATATTTTTTAGTTTTTACTCTATTTAATATTTATTGTAAGCATTATTTTTGCTTCTCAATATATTTTTCTTATTGGGTTAGTGTAGATCCAATGTATGGTTAAAATGTTGTTGGAGAACATCAAGGGGCAGTGTTACAAATTTCTCTCATCTTCTAGTACCAAGAGTTTTCTAGTATTGTCTTTAGTTTTTAAATATATGTGGAAATGAAATCAAAACTGAAATCACAGCATGATGAGTACTAAATGGAAAGAACTCTGCTGAAAGTTGTTTTATTTGGAATTCTTTTTAAAATGTATGACCACAACTTTGCAGAAGTCAATTCTCTGTCCACTGTTACAACAAAAATATTTTTGGAGTAGAGAGTGTTCTTTCTGACAGATATGTATTCCTTTACATGCTAAAACAGTAGAAAAGAGAATTGATTAGTTGTCCTGGCCTTTAAATTAAAAAATCTTAACTTTTCATGTATTTTCTACACAACAGTGGTGTAGTCCTAGATAGGATGGTGCAACGTGTAATAAATTTTTAGGGGCTGGGAATTAATTATATTAGCACATTCTGACCCTGCACTACAGCCAGCAGTGTAGCTGTTTGCTTTGTGTCACTGTGGTGATAGTCATCACTTTAAAAATGTTACTAAAGCAAACATTGTGCTACTTCCCTTCTTTACCCTCAGAAAATGCTGAAAGAGTCAAGAAAATAAACCAGACAGATGAAGATTTAGACAACTCTAATGAAATTTTAGTAAGTCCTATCAGGTGGTGCAGTAAAGCTGATGACTGAGACCTAAGGAGTTCAGACTATACCTGATTTCAGCTGCCAAAATCTGAGAGAAGCTTTTGAAAGCTGCAGGAGCAATACTTACTTTAAATGAAAAAGAAATATCGTTCAGCGGTCTAACAGACCTTTTGGAATACTGAGAAAGAAATATTGAATAGCTGTTAAAGAAAAGGCAGTTGCAGGCAGAGTTTTTCCCTCTTTAATAGAAATGCTTCTTTCTTTCTCAGTCAGCAGTCTTTGCCCAATGCTTCAGAAAATAAGTACATATATTTAGTAAAGAAATTATGCTGTGCTGCACATTGAGATGACAATCACTTCTGGTTTTCAGAGCAGTTGACTCACATGGATTAGATTCTTCCACTATTTTAACATTTGCAAATATGTTATTACACATAATATTAATTTACACATAAAATTCTGTAAACGTTTCAAAAATATTCTTTCAGTATGGACTAGATCTCCTTTGCAATGATGAATTATGTGTATTCAAAACTAATTCCTTAAATTTAAATATAATTTCTCTTTTAATCAAATAAGCCATTTTTTTATGAGAGGTATCATAACATGGCCATTTGTGATTTCCAATCCGTATCTGGTGCATTTCTTCCATTTTTGTAATTTTTCCCAAATCTTCTACTCTCAGTAAGCAAGCATTAGTTTTTCAACCATGCCTCATGCAGTTAGTGTGCAAACATTTTTAAAATCTCTGTTTTAAACATGTGTTAATGGATTTTGAATAGGTAACTCTCTGCTCATAAATATTTGTATAAGTCTTAATGGCTGTTCCATTCTAATTATTTTAAAGACATCACAGACCACATATCCATATTTCCTTTAGTTCCAGTGAAAAGACGCTTATAATTTATGTGAAAATGTTAAATTCTAAAAAGCTAAATGAAAAAAAAATCAAATTAAGAAACCCTCTGGGGATTTGGCAGAAGAGTTTAAAGAAGAGCTTTAAACATCTGCCTGCCTTTTTTCTTGTATATTGGTGAGGCTGTAGTGGCTGGTATGCACATATTTGTGCTATTTCAGTGTTTCAGAGAATCAAAACACTTTGGTAGTGTAATTCTGGATTTGCATAGGTGTAAATGACAGGATATCATATTAGGCTTTTTATTCAAAATACAGTTAAGTTTTTTGTTCCAGATGCCACACACAGAACATAAACACCATCCTGTGGACACTTCAGCTTTCCAGAGAATGTGCAACTGATTTTTTTTGAAGGTCTGTTTATACAGGAGAGTTACTGATACTGTTACGTGGTAGTACATACTTAAAAGGACATCCCTCTATATTTAGATATGCTACCAACTCAGTTAAGACTGTATGTAATTGGAAAGCATTTAGCATAAAAGTGTAATCATGGCATTAGTTCAGTGATGTTCTGTGGATTTAACTTGATATTTAATGTCTTCAAGGAAGGGCTGGATAGGAGACTTGGCTTGATAGGAACCTGATTATGTTCAGTTTTATGGGATGCTGGGCAAGGCACTTAGGGCTATGTATAGAAAATGCTCTTGGACACTGATGTGATGAGTATCTTATTTTGATCCCTCTTCATCCACCTTCAAGAAAAAAATATTTACTATACATCCCATTGATACAACAGTCACTCTAGTACTGGCGGGGTTTCACAAAATTCAATGAGATCCATTAATTTGAGTTGTGGGCTTCACTCCAGTTTTCCCATGATTTGACTTGTTCATTTTCACTGTTCGCTATCAGGAAGTTGAGTGATGTTCAGAGTAGTTGAGTTGTACACAATTGTGGGAAGAGTTATAATACTTAGAATCATTGGTGTTTGCTCTGGACCGTCATGTGAGCTGGTCCTAAGATGCAGACCCAGATGCTGATAGGAGTCTGAGATGAGGTTTGGACACACCAGGGTGCTCACTGCTAAGCTGTGAACCTCAGCAACATTTGGAGGAAGCCTTTGTGCGTGGTTATAAAACACAAGGTGATTTATGTGATTCAATGTTTCCTGACAAAATTCCTTGTCAGAGTAAGGTGCCTCAAAAGGCAGTTGTGATCTCAAGACTTGCATAAGCCCCTGGGTGAACTAGCCCTTAATGTTTCTGGGTTTGATTTATCTTTTCTCATTTTAATCCTCATTTAATTTTCTCATTTAATTTCCTCATTTTAAGCACTTAATGAGTCATGTGTTTTTAGAGGGGTTTTTTTATAAGTCAAGGGTGGAGACACTCCTTCAGTTTTCAAAGCTCTGAACTATATCCATGATTTTGGGAGATAAATCTTGAAATATAAATACTTATTAATAAAGGAGATAATGTAATTATAATGGACCGTTAAATGATTTCTGTAATGTGCCTTATAATCAGTAAAATTGCTAACATTGTTAGTCGTTTAGGAACTGTAAATGTATTCAAGAAGTACACTCTTTTGGTTTATGTATGTGCTCTTTCCATTGACGTTAGTACATCTGTGGTTCATCGTACCCCTCCTTTTTTTCCTTTTGCTGGTGTAGAAGCAGCAGCAGCTCTACAGGTGGTAAAGTGAATGGAAGAACTGCATTTCAGCTGTTCATATATATAGATAGTTATATTGAAAAAAACTTCTGCCTCTGTCATGCAGAAGCAGACAGTGCAGATAGTTTGGGCATTTGAAGCCAGCTGCTGTTCATGTTTTAAAAAACAGATCTACCCTCTATTAATTGCAATAAAAGTCGCTGCAAACTTCAGTAACTATCCTAATGTGATAAACAGTGCATTTTGGAATAAAAAATCTTACATAAGGTGTAAGTCTGTAAGATACGGAGTTGAAAGAGAAGCTTATTTTATTGTGAAGCTTCAAAATTAGATAATATTTAAATATAACATGACAGGGACATTTATTACAAGTATATGCAGATTTAGGAAGAGCAGCAGTTCTCTAGGTGAGCAGGACTGTTTATTACTTTTGAGTCCAGCTGGAAAACTACAGGCATTACTTTAATGCAGATATCAAATAAGGGGATCTTAGACTGTTAAATTTTTCTTCTGGATGATAATTTCAGGTGTATTGAAACACTAAAATATTCTTCTTTTAGTATTCACTGCTTTGTGAAAAAGTACTATTTACTTTTGTCTGTATTTGAGGGGACAAAAAGTTAACTTCAGAACTGCTTTCATTTTGTTCATCTGTTAGCTAAGACAACTGATGATTGTACTGAAAAGGAATAGGTAGGGAATAAGCAGAAGAAAAGTTGTATGCATCCTGTAGAGGGCAGAGAATTCAGTAGAAGCAGAAGCTATAGGAATTACAAGCTAAATCCAGAAGTAGTAGTAAAATGCTGCAGCGCTCAGCATCACTGCTTTCTGCACTAACTTCCATTTCTGTGAATGGAAGGGTTTTCTTCTTGGGAATCGCAGCCCTGCCATACTGTAAAAAGGGATAACAAAAGCTCAACCATGCCATGAAAGTCTCATTGAGAGGATGATTTGTGTTTTATGTGGTAGCTCTGTGATTGAAATATCAAGGCAAGTAGAAGACATAGATTCAGTTCTTTTTTTTTTATCTCCCATCTCACTGTTAAATTCTTTTGTTTACAGAAGTATGAAAATAATACTTGCTATTAACCCAGTCTGATATTTACAAAGCATTTCCATTTTGTACAGACTGCTGGATTATAGGGACCAAGACAGTGAGGATATCTGCACAGCCTCGGCTTACAGGGGATGATACCTGGGCTGAAGACCCTATAGCAATACATGTTTTCCTACTGCTACTGAACAGACATTCAGTGAGGCTGGGTCCCTGAACAGTCAGTCACAACTAAGCTGGGGTTTCTGACTTCTTTCCCGGTATTCTAGCCAGTAAGCTGCACAACTATGCTCGATGCATTCTCCCTCTCTCCTCTCCACCTTTCCCAGCCAATGAAAGGTGGAGCAAATTCAGTAGGAGTGAAACAGAGGGTCTTGCACTGCCCTGTGACATGTATAGTCCACTGTGTTCAACTTTAGTATTTTGCTTTGAGATAATAAATTGAGTGCTAAACAAACAGCAAGATTCAAGTGTGGCTTGGGAGAAAGGCCAGCAGCCTATACCTCCCTCAACACTTAAGAAGAAGAAAGGCTTCCAGCAGGACAAAGGAAATCACTGCATCTGGCCTTGGTGGTTCCGTGATAGGAGAGCTCAGATTGTGCAGCCTCCTCCAGCAGCATATCATGCTTGCTCAGGGACCACATATGTCTCCTTCTATCCATTCCAGATTGGCTGTGTGCGATCTCAAACCAAGAGCCTCAAAGAGAATGTGAACTTTTTGCTGAGGAAGAAGAGTAACTAGATATCATATCATGATGACGGAGGGGGGGAGTCAGATTGCCTTCGGCCAATACAAGTAAAACATGGAGATACTTCTGAGACGCTCTGTTACTGTCCATAAAAAAACCCACAAACAAACATGTATTTGAGAGAAACTGAGTGGTTATATTGTAAACAAAGTATTTTTAAAACCTCACCTAAATATATAGGAAGGGTGAAATCCCTATTTCACTGAAATCAACAGAAATTTTATTATTTAATAGAATCACGATTTCTTTTGCAGATTGCTGTTCTATTTAACTCAATGGAAAGAGCCAGAACATTCCACATATTCAGATGCTTTTTGTATTTTTAGATGCCTCAGTTGAGCCAAGCTTAAAGGATTCATTAGGATTTCTGTAGAAATTTTGCAAAAAATGTCCAGGCTGGCTCATGAATGGGGCAGTTTAACTTAAACTAGAAAAAACAAACAATCCTGTTTTCCAGCCTCTGAACATTTGTTTAGCCTGAGTAAAAAGATTTTGTAGCTTTTATTCTTGCTTTGAATTTTTATTTTTAGACTTCAGAAGAAAAATATGTCATCTGAAGAGATTTAAATGTTCCATTGTTATAAAATAGAGCTGATAAGAAGTAGCATGATTTGTATTTCTATTTTGGAGAGCCTTATTTTGCAGTCTGAAAAAAGGCAAACAGCAAAATTATTTAACAGACTCTACAAGCCATTTCCAAACAATGATGTGAATAAACGTATCAGCATAGTCTCACCTTAACCCCATTGGTCACTTATACTCAAATAAGTCACACCATGTCACTTGGAATAAGACCCTGCAAATAAATCCTTGCTGCAGTTGAAAATATTTTTAAATATTGGACGTTTTGAGTCCTCTATCTTACCCACTTTTAGCTCAGAGTTCTGCTGTATCTGTTTCCATGTCAGTCCCTATTAGACATATTATTTGAGCTTCGACCTATTCTGAAATCATCTGCAGAGTTTCATTTAGTATTTGAAGCTGAGCATTTTCCTTTAATAATCTAGAACTGTCTCTCCTGCAGATATTTCTATTCAGTTTAAGCCCCTCACTGGATATCCATAAGGGTTTCCTCAATGCATATTACTCAGGTCAACCTCCCAAGTTCTTATTCATAATTTGGTTTGTGTTTTAATCTTGGTGTATGCTGTCCAGGAGCTATGAGTAACCCTGAAACACATGCTGAGATACTAAATTTGAAAAACCTCCGATTCTCCTACACATTTCTGTATTTACAGTCAGTGCTTAGTATCCTCTTCCTTTCTTCCCTTTCTCTACTTCTGTTAACTTCCTCATCTTATCTTAGATGTATTACCAAGAGGTTTCCAGGTGTGCTATGTAGACCTCATAGCTGCTGATCTTATAGTTGCTGAAAGGCTCTGGAGCAAGAGAAGATAAACCTGGTTTGAGGAGAGGTGGCCTGATGCATCTTCTGTACAAATCTGAGCTTGTGTTTGCCAGACTTTGAAAGTTAAATCATGACACGTGCTGACTGACTCAGTCTGCACTCCAGTGCCTAGTTGAGCTAGGGATATTCACAGCTTTGAGTGCAATTCATAAAGAAACATTTATGACTTGCAATTTTATAGAGTGCAGATCCAAAAAAATAACTCCCTGGAGTGTCATGTCAAAAACTGCCTAGTCTTCCCACATTTTAATAGCTTTCCCTTAATATGCCCTGGGAAATATAGAAGTGTATTAGTCACTTCCCAGCTACGGATACCTTGCTTTCTAATGACAGTGGTTTTTAGTTTTGTGAAGCAGACAATCCTCATATCTGTGTGACTGATGATTTAAGTGAATTGACATTGCTAGGATTGAAACTTCTTTTATATGTGTCTGACTGGTCATGTGAGTAATATGAGCATTATGTAGTAAGTGGTGTGGTGTGGTGTCCCACTTGGTTTTAGCTCAACAAAACTTGTGCTGTTAGCAAAAGCGAAATAACTTCTAGCCCTGCTTACATATTCCTCCTACTGGGTCTTCTGCTAGTTTTCATGCATGTGCACATGAAAAAGCCACTAGAGAAGGGAACAGTTCTGCCTGAAAACAAATACTAACTTGGCTGAGTTAGCTTTCTGCCTGACGAGTCCACTAGTATCATGATACAAAACAATATTTTGAGGTCGAAAATGTATTTTTCCCTTTTCTGACTGAACTTAGGCATAGAAATCAATCCCCAATGTCAACTTCATGTAGCATTACAATTCATTCAAACTCATATGCAGTTCTTCTGTTCCAAACTACCTTTGTACAGGTATTCCATAGCATATTTTTTAGTATTTGAAAAATCAAAAAAAAAGGGTTTATAGCTAAATAGGTGGTATAAATGTCCTTGAGAAGATATCTGTCCACTGCATAAATATTTCATTATTATAGTTCCAATGTACTAAAGAGCCAGCAGCCTATTTCAATTCCAATGCTGTGTCTTATTTAATCCATAAATACCATGTTTGATTTCTTTATTAGACATAAAGGCATTATTTAATATAGGCATTTCTCTAAATTTCCTACAATTTGTTGCATCTAAAAGAAGATAGACAGAATTGTCATACTTAGGTCATTTGTTTTCTCAGTATATGTATTATGTTTTGATGAGACTCCTCACCCTTTCTTTTCTTGATCTCTAGTATAATATACAAACAGATCAGTACAGAAGTTGTGATAACGTCTCTGCCAAATCATCAGATAGTGATGTCAGTGATGTGTCAGCCATTTCCCGAACCAGCAGTGCCTCACGCCTCAGCAGCACAAGTTTTATGTCAGAGCAATCTGAACGCCCTCGGGGCAGAATCAGGTGAGTTCTCAGTGCAGCTTCACTTGTATCACACCCCCTGTTTCATTTGGTGCCAAAATACAACCAGAAATTATTGGAATAGATGACCACAATATAAGAATTCGTGAAAAAAATGTTGTGCACATCTAAACTGTCTTCATTACTAGACTAGGATGACAATATTTTTTGCAAATGTGTATCTAAAACAGAAAACAAATTTCCCATAAAGAGGTGTTAGATTAATGTATTTGTGGCAAATGGAACTTGAACACACACTATCATCTCATTGCTGGCTATGAATCAATGTAATCTATATGCCAATAAGGTATTACAGCAGAAATAGTACTAGATTTCTTTTTATCTAAAGAATTTTCTTTCATAAAAGCTCTGATTTTCTTTCTTTCAACCTGTGTATTTATTTCTCTACCCACCTGCTTTTATTCTGCTGTTTTCAGGCATATGATAAATTGCTAGATTTGCAACAAGTATTTGTATAATAATTTTGATATCTTTAGTTCAAAAATAGTTTAATTAATTTGCATTATCGATAATGAAGTATCTCTTTCATCCTTGATAATAAATTTACTCTTGGTTTAGTGCCTTTTCAGATGCACAGATTGGTTCTTGTCTTTATTTAACTTGCTGATAAAAATCCCACTGGGTACAAGAGCTGTAGAATTGCCTTGGTAGGCTATGATTACAACTAACAATGTCTGAACCCTCAAAAATTTGACTTAAAGTGTTATAAGACACATCAAGAATTAGGAACTGTAAAAAATTTGTCCCGTCTGGATGAAAACAGTCTGATAAAAGACTGAATGGCATCATTTCAGAACACTTCTAGGCAGACTCACTGCCCAAGTTCAGCTGTAGGCTTTTTGATGGGAGGTTAGGGAAACATACAAAAACTCTATGAACTAGTTCCAAGGCATTTTTTTGTTAAGAAAATTACACAAGGACATTCAAAGTCGTGTTTCAGATTGGTGAAATTATAACCTGACAGCTGCAGTAATCCACAATCCAGCAGAACACAGCAGTGTAACTGTAAATATATTTAAAGTTATTCAAGTGTCTAAAGTTATTTCAATTCATGTGTTTAAATACTGCATTTCATTTTGTCCTAGCTTTTCCATATTTTTCTCTTATGGAGGGCTTTGTTCATACCAGAATACCTATGTTTTCTAGACATTGAATGTTCTCAACTAGGCTTTGTCACAGTATCTTTGGCAAGTTGACCAATATGGAATTTTTTCCCATCAATATCTCCATGCAGAACAGATTTTATCAAATATGTTCCCTAGGTTCAGAATGTCTGATCACAAATATCAGAACCAGTAACCTCATGTGGGGCTGGGAAGGGGGAAAACCTAGCGCCAAACCCTTGCTCTTGTTCCAGCTCTGCCATGCTGAAGAGTAAACTTGGGTACAGGATTAGCCAGCAGAGTGTACCAAGCCAAGTGTTTGCAATGGGAGCTCCAGTTAGCTTTAGTCTAGACTCCTAAAATGAGACATAAGTAGAATTCAGATGCTTCCCTTTCTGATACAGAATCCATACTTCAGAGAATTAGACACTTCATAGTTGCTTTAATTTTCTCTAAATTCAGGTAGTACTTTCACAGTGAACAAAACATATGGTAATAATAATTAGTGCAGCTCATTCCGTATAAATATGAGGAAGATATTCACGATTTCATTAGTTATTCATAACTTCCAATGTTTTTCTTCTAAGTTGGCAGGGATTTGCTCCCCTGAGAAACCTGTTAAAATAAATGGGAGATGCCTAATGTACTGCCTTTGCAATTAGCCTATTTAAATCATTAATTGCATTGGAGTGAAATCTAAAATAATTTTGATGTTTTGTTGGAAAACATTTTCCATTTCAGTTGACCACACTGATTTTTTGGATGATTTCCTACCATCACTACAAAAAAGGTTGAAGTCTTTAGAGACCTGCAAAATTGTTGTATACTCAGAATTAGAGGTCAGAATAAGGGGAAGTTGAATGTTAAATTAAAAAAAAGGCAAATGATGATATAAGCTAAATTCAACTTTCCATCTTCCTGTGTCTGTACTGGTAGCTTTGTCACAGTGTCTTTAGTCAATTCCTGGTGCAGCTTACTTATTACATGGAAACGCAGAGTTAATTTGGGGAAAGGGTTGAATGTATTATGAAAAAATGTTCAGAGATTTATGCTATTTAAGTTTAGTCCTAAAACTACATATCGACAGTGGAATTTAGATAAAAATTATTTTTTATTACATTATTTATCTAATTTCCCTAAGTCATCATTATAAAGAAGAAAACACTTATTATCTCAGGTGGTTCACCTCATCTTCAGATAGATATCAGAGACAGGTGAATTGTTGTGATGACTAGATGTCTAGTTTAGATTTTTGCTTTAGTTTTAGGCATCTCAAATAATGTGAAATGGATTCTTTCTGTTAGTTATTGATATTTCTTTAAGTTCAAGGGATTAGAAATTTGAAGTTCAGATCTGATTAGTAACCTGATGTTAATGCATATCAAGCAGGATCGGATGTGGTGGAATGAGATGGGATGGTCTCAGTGAAACCACATATCCATCATCATCTTCATTTGGAAGTGTGTCAGCCCAGTGGCCATGGCAAGTGTGACTGTAATGTTAAGTTAAAAGACAGGAAGTTTGTTGAACTTTTTTTATTCACATACTTTTGTTCTCCAGATACCCTCTGGAGATGAGACCGATGAAGAACCTAGGCATGTAGAAACTCAGAGGAGATAGCCTAGTTTGAGTCATCTCACTAAACTAAGTCATTTCACCTAGTACCCTGGGATGTCTTTTGTATCCAGAAGAAAAATACACAAATTGAGTACACAAGCAAGATTCCTGGTGTCCACTACCTTTGGAAAGGGTGTCTTCATTTTTTTCTCTATTGAGTAGAGGAAAATGAATCTTAAAGCTCTTGACCAGCAAGCTGAGTTATTAGATTAAATGGAGAAATATGACTGGAGAGTACTCCAGGGTTCAGATTAGAAACCTGAACTAAAACTGTCCTGTAACATTTGTACATGAGCTAAAAAACATTGGTTAGTTATTCATATTGAGTTGTGGTGTTAAATTTCTGAATGTGAAGTGTGCCAGCTTAAGACAGCAGTAGTTTTAGTTAATGTTGTTAGTCAGTACAATCCCATTATCCCTCATATTAATGCATCTGTGAAAAGAGACATAAATTAAATTCCTAGACTCATGAAAATACAAGATACTGCTTTCTTAGTGACAGCCCTGAGGAGAACAAACTTTTGCTGTAATCTTCTACAAACTATCATTATTTTTAAATGTCAGAATGACTGAGGTTTCAGGTCATAGTAAGAGTAGTTTAAATCCAGTAACTTCACCACCAGTTTTGCCAGCACAAACAGCTTCCTGACCTATCATCCCAAATCCTAAGGGAGGAAAGATTCTAGCTAATGCCTTTTCCCTATAAATTCAGGCTAAATCAATCAATCTTTCTTGTGATAGTTGGAGATGTAATGTGATGGTTGGGGTACGCTTGGGGCAAAGCACTCATGAAGTGGTAGAATTCTCAGTTCTAGGTGAGATGAGGAGTGGGGTTAGCAGAACAGGCACCTTAAACTTCCAAAGGGCAGACTTTGAATTATGCAGAAGGCTACTTGATAAAGTCCCATGGGAGACAGTCCTTAAGGGCACGGGAACCCAAGAGGGCTGGGTGCTCTTCAAGAAAGAAATCCTGGCAGTGCAGGAGCAAGCTGTCGCCATGTGCCGAAAAATGAGCCGGCGAGATAAAAAACAGCTTGGTTGAGCTGAATGGCAAGAATAAAACCAATTTATGCAGAACAACACAGAAATACTATTTCCTGAATAGCTAGAAAACACTCAAGCTGTTCTTTAGGTCATAACTCCCAAATTTGAAGTTTTGTAGTCATAGAAAACTTGAGCATGCTGAATAAGTTAGTAACACAGGGAGAATGAAAGCGAATCATCACTTTCCTTTCATGACAAGAATGTACCTTTTAAGGCAGAGGGCTAATTTCATTCCTACAGTATATTTATAATTGAATTACCAATCAGAAAGCTGTGACATAGCATGCATGGAAAATATCATTAGTTAATCTTCAGTCTGGAGATTTTGTTGATTAGCATTTCTAATAGCCTGCAAGAGAGACTTATGATTGGTGGAAGGTCTAAATATAAGTATACAAAATAGCTTCTTAATTTCTAATTTGTTCAGCATTTCCAGGTGGATGTTAAACAAATGGCTATGCATGAATAAACTGATCTGCATATGAAATTATTCCAAACATCTTTCATGTTACTATCCTGGGAAGTCTGTTAGACTGCCATGCTCTCTAAGTGGAAGTGCAAGCAAATATTAGGAATTTTTGTTCATACTAAAAGTCTGAATGTTATTGTGAAACTGAAGATAACACAGCTAGTATATTGTCCCTTAACATTTTGGATTGACAGTTTCTGACCAGCTCCAACAGTTCTTCCAGTTTGTCAGCAGGGACTAGAACTACACTCTGCTATATTTATGTCAGCCTGAGAAAACCTGATGTTCCTTCTGCTGGTGGTTTCTCATGTGAGGAGCTCATTAGAAATTGAATATTTTCTTTCTGAAGCATTTGGGGACTTTCCTAGTTACTGTGACAGTGCTGGAAATTCCACACTTCTGGAGGGTGACTCTGCCGATTTTACAGCAGTATGTGTAGTAGACTCCCTATCATAGAGTAGGGTCCCCATCCTTAAGCTGTTGTACTTTTTTGTCCTGTTAGTTGCTGTGGATTCACTTTCTTCAAGCTCTTAAGGTGATGAGCTTGCAAACTTTAAGCCAGGCAGAGGCTCCCAGTGACTGAAATAAGACCTCTCCCTTCCCTGCTTCTAGACCTGCCCAGAGACATTCTACTTGGAGTTCATTGAGGAATAGTGAGTGCTGACTGGCTGCTTTTCTGTGCTTGTAGCTCCCTCTTATTTAATAATGTTTGTGCACATAGGTCCCTCTTTCATGCCAAGTTTCATTTCATGCTGCTTATTATGCTGTCCTCTTAAGTAAAATACTCAGTGTCTTTGTGGAACCAGATGAAGTAACTAAAGGTTTGCCATCTCATTTAAGATGAACAGAAGCATCAGTCTGCAGAAGATCTCTCAAGGAAGACAGAACTAGCCAGGTAGCCAGAGAGCACTCTGGATTGCAGATAGATTTTCTTACATTGGTTTTCCATCCTCTCACATAGTACATTGGAGCTAGTTTAATACAATTTATGGTAATGAGGGAAAATGGAGTAGAGACAGTCTGAAGGGCCTTTGGATCTCTTCCCAGCCTTTCCAGTAGTGCTGCCTGATACAATCATAAATGTATGTGACGTGACCTGCACAGGAAAGTTATTCTGTCATTCCCCCACCCTCTGTTTAGGCAAGGGCTGCATCCATCCTTCTCGGCTTGCTAATTTACGTGAAATGCAGCAGTAGTTCACCACACAACTAGCTGAGCAAAGTTTAACTTCATGTCATGACACTCAAGGCAAACATAATATGCCAAGGTTTTGTATGTATTTGAGTTGATGAGACTGAGGCCTGTGTTGAAATAAAAAATCCCCATTTTGTGTCAATTACAAAAGTAATTGAAATCTCTGTATTGGATTTGGGCTACAGGGTATAGTTAAGTTTCTTTACTCATTAAAAAACCCCAAATATAAGCTATTTTAATTATTGTTATAGATATTGCAGACAGAACTAATGAAGGAAACAATAGAAGAACACTGAAGTTTATTCATCGAGTAGTTTCAAACTGGCTTTATGTGGGCTATTCACTATGCCACGCTCATGATCTAAACCTAGGAGAGGATCTTGAAAATGTTTTGAGTATTCCAGATTTTTTATACCTTGCGTATGTTTGATCCCGTGTTCCCTATACCAAACTGTGTAAGGTCAAGTTCACATGATATAAAAAAAAAGACTGAGGTATTTAAATTTGCAGAGAAATATGCAATGATGTCGCTTAGTGTGAGAGGGATCTGTTTAGGTATAGTAGGCCAAATTGCATGTTCCTGATTTTTGTAGCTCTTTTACTGGTATTCTGTATAAAAATGAATATTATTCTATTTGTGCAAGATACTATCAATCCAGGTTCCTTGCCTGGCAAAGGAGATATTGTCGTGCACTTGGAAGCATGGTGGTTCCTCATTCTAGGGTTTTGGAGGCCTTCAGGGTATTGTGTTAGAAGACATGGTAGATTCATCTTGCATACTATATATGCTGCAGCACTGCCAAACAGATAAAAAAAAGTAAATCCTACTACTTGCATACATCCTGCATGCCTAGCTGTATGCCATCGGGTGTTAACGATCCCAGTGTTCTAGCAGTGTGCTCTTCTGGGTCTCTTTACCAGTAGAAGTAGATGTTAACAATACATGAAGGGGTAGATCCTGGTGAATACAACCAGATCAGCCTTTCTGGAAATTTTGACTGCAGATTATTACAGGTTGTCACACTCCTAAAGTATCTTGGCCTCAATTCTATATCTGCTATTCTTATATCTATATTCTTCTGTATCTGCTTCAAGGCCTGCTTAGCGAAGTATTGGGGCACAACAACCCTAAGCAGAGGTACAGACTAGGAGAAGCCTGGCTGGAAAGCTGCCAGGAGGAGAGGGACCTGGGGGTGCTGGTTGACAGCGACTGAACATGAGCCAGCAGTGGCCCAGGTGGCCAAAAAGGCCAATGGCATCTTGGCCTGTGTCAGAAACAGCATGACCAGCAGGTCCAGGGAGGTTATTCTCCCCCTGTACTCGGCAGTGGTGAGACCGCACCTCGAGTACTGTGTTCAGTTCTGGGCCCCTCACCACAAGAGGGATGTTGTGGCTCTGGAGCGAGTCCAGAGAAGGGCAACGAAACTGGGGAAGGGGCTGGAGAACAGGCCTTATGAGGAATGGCTGAGAGAGCTGGGGGTGTTTAGCCTGGAGAAGAGGAGGCTGAGAGGAGACCTCATTGCTCTTTACAACTACCTGAAGGGAGGTTGTGGAGAGGAGGGTGCTGGCCTCTTCTCCCAAGTGACAGGGGACAGGACGAGAGGGAATGGCCTCAAGCTCTGCCAGGGGAGATTTAGGCTTGAGATTAGGAAAAAATTCTTCACAGAGAGGGTGGTTAGGCATTGGAACGGTCTGCCCAGGTAGGTGGTTGACTCACCTTCCCTGGAGGTGTTTAAGGTGAGGGTGGATGAGGTACTTAGGGGCATGATTTAGGGATTGGTTGGAATGGTTGGAGTCGACGATCCAGTGGGTCTCTTCCAACCTGGTTATTCTGTGATTGTGTGATTTGCAAACTTGTTGACTGCAGTTCTAATTAATCAGCTTGACTGTGGATCACTAGAATCCATGCTTCAATATGATTTTTTTAATCAGCTTTCAAAGCTTATTGAGACAAAGCACATTTTCATAATGTGATCTGGCATGGCTTTTGTGAGATAATAATGATTGTCCTCTTTTTAAAGTTTTCAACTTTATCATTTTTTGTGGCCAACATTATGAGAGAGTTACCAAGTTGTTTTTTTAAATTATGTCTCTGCAGATTTAACTTGACTGAAGAATGTTTCTTGACATGAGCATTTCTTTCTTGTGACAACTTGTAGATCCTGCAATTTTCCAATTCAAATTTTCTAAAGTGACTAGACTGTGCTTCGTATAAGTATGAAATCCTTCATCTTCTATGTAAACAGAAATCCCTCCTTTCTAAGAAAGAAGTACGGAATTCTAGAAATAGGCTACACTGATTAAAGTAATTAATATATTTATAATGCAATAATATATTTCTTCTGTGCTTCAATGTACAAATAACAGAAAAAAATGAGAATTAAATGGTTCTGCCTTCTAATTTGAATAATTAAATCATACTGATTTTTATACCTATTACACTTCAGAATCAAATGTCAAGCTTCAAAATTTAACCTAAAAGATTAACTTTTAGGTTTTGAGTTTCAGTTCAGTAAGCTGTTAATTGAAAAACTGTGTAACATTTCTAAGTATATAAAGTCTCTTAGCTTCCTAGAAACTAAATATGTGTTTTCGAACTTCAGTGTGTAGCAACTGTTTTTTTACTACACTATGGTATAATACCTGTTACACTATAGTCCTCTAGTACTAGATGGCTTTGAACAGCCAAAGATTTTTAACCTATGTAATTTCTCAGTAATTTATTGAATGAAACTGAATACTTTAAATTCAGATAAAAATTTACTTGTTTCTTTTGCTTACCCTTCTTCAAATGTATCTCCTGCTAGTGGGGACAATGCACATTGTTCCCTTGTATTAAATGTACTGAATTACTTTTTGTTTCTAGTACCTGCTGAGGTCTATTTTTTTTCAACTTAGACTGGTGGGGAAGATTTTTGTTGCTTCTAAGGGGAAAAGAAAACTGCCTTAAATTGCTTCACCTTAAAGAAAAATCTATTACTAATTTTCATTCTTCACTGGAAACGTTGAGCCAGTCTCTCCACCATTTTTTGTCATGCCCCAAAAGGTGTAATAATGCAAGTAATAGAAGAGAGATGTCAATGTAGTCTGATTCTCCTTTTTTATTTAACTAACTTTCACAGAAAGTTGGGCTTGTACTCTGTGTGTGACTTAGAGACTCTAGCAGAGTGGAAAACCAGATTTTATTTTCTTGCACACTCTTATTAGTTTAATTTCATAGAATCATAGACTGATTTGGGTTGGAATAGATCTTAAAGATCATCTAGTTCCAATGCCCCTGCCATGGGGCACTAGATCAGGCTGCTGAAGGTCCCATCCAACCTGGCCTTGAACACCTCCAGGGATGGGGCAGACATGACTTCTCTGAGCAACTTGTTCTAGTGTCTCGCCACCCTCATAGTGAAGAATTTCTTCCTAATGTCTTGTCTAAATCTTCTCCCCCTCTAGTTTAAAGCCCCTTGTCCTATTACAACATGCCCTTGTAAAAAGTCCCTCACCCTCTTCAGGGTACTGGAAGGTCACTATAAGATCTCCCAGCGACCTTCTCTTTTCCAGGCTGAACAACCCCAACTCTCTCAGCCTGTCCTCATAGCAGAGATTCTCCACCCCTCTGATCATCTTCGTAGCCCTCCTCTGGACCCGTTCCACACTTCCACATCCTTCTTATGTTGGGGATAGATATTCAAAGACCCTTAGAATTTAGAGTACGGAAGGAAAGAGCTTTGCAGAAGCAGATCAGACGTCCAGCTCAGAGGATCTTAAAAACAGAAACAGTATGCGTTAACACCCCAGTTTCACGTAGTGTTGAGGCCAGCTTGCTCTTCATGGAAAGAAAGGAGGTTATGGTTCAAGACACTCTTACAGAGCTGGGATTGCCTAGTGAACTGGGATCTCAAAATGTTTAAAGAGTCACTCTACATATTAACATCACCAAGGGATACCACAGAGTACAGTGGTCAAAATCTTTGTTGGAAGGTCTCTTTTCATGTTATTTGCTTTTGTCACACTGAGGTTTGTACTAAGACGGGTATTTGGGGGGAATTTTGAAGGAATTGAATGTATGAAGTGTATGTTTATACCAGTGAGTTTATTTTTGCCTGGAGAGGGGAGAATAAATGGGGAGATGATTAATAGCTTTTTTTCTTGCACAACAGTAAAAAGCAGCAGTGAGTTACCACTGGCAGTAAGGGGAAGGAAAGGTTACTGAGCTACAGACTACATGTGCAAGGACCAGATGGTTTCGGTGAAGGATGAATGAACTGTCCCCACAACCAATGAAGGCTTGTGGTTAGTGATTGTCATGTTCAATAAAGGACATAGCCTGTGTTGTGCCACACATGGCTTGCTGGAAAGAAAAAGATTCAAGTCCATGGCAGCATTTTGCTGAATTAGGATGTTAAGTGCTTCTTTGTATGTTTTATTCTGCCTTTTATTCTGGACTTCTGCATTGCATTGAGTGCTTGCACTGAATTCTCAAGCACTTTCTAGTCCCACTGCCTTCAGGAATTAGACTCTCTCAGTGCTTGTATTAACAACCTAACAAAGCACGTGGAAATAGTGGCCATCTGCTTTGATTTCTGAAGTATTTTTTAACAATAATTTATTTGTAATTTTTAAATACAAGCTATTAAAGTCAGTATCAGAACAAAGATATTATGCTGCTTTAGCATGACTAGAACAGTAATGAAATTCCAGTTTGATATCAAAAAGCCCTGTTATAAATACAAGAAGACAACTTCTATATTTATTACACTAATTATTGCTGATAATTTGCCCGTGTATGACTGTTTCTTTGTAGTCAAGGTTTCTGCTGTAAACAAGACATTTAGAATCACTAAATAGAGACTGATTTTCTTACATAAAGTAATAAGCAACATTTATTGTGCAGTGGCTTCAGTGGTTTATAGTTCTGTGTTTAAATACTGAGTGACTTTAATTAGTTGATATTGCAATGGAGAACATCCTCCCTCCCATAGCTCGAATGGGGCCATCTGTAACACTGCCAATGCTGCTGGCAGACTGAAGACTTTCCATGGGCCTTACTATTAAAAATAAACAATAAAAGACCTTATTGGATTCATAGCCATACATCTCCTAAGTTTTCAGAAGATTTCTTTTCATCTTGGAATTTTCCATTGCAAAGTCTTTATTTAAAAACTGAATGTTTAAATTAGCATTTTACAATGTGTCTAGTGTTAGCATTTTTTTCAATCCAAAGAGCATCTCAATATTAATGATACTGAGAACGGCTTATGGAGTAGCATTATAATGAACAGAAAATTAAAGGATGACCAGCAAATTGGCTTGATGAGCAGTCAGAGTAAATTTTAAATCACCAAAATCCCTCAGTCTACAAAACTACAACTGAAAACAGAGAAGAAAAACTTAACTGTTATGTATTGTTAAGTTTATGGCTGTTCACTCTTCAGTTCTTGGTATTTTAGAATAAAATATGGTTTTATAGAAGTTCACCTGATTAAAAATGTAGACTAAAATGGGAAGGATCTTGGATTTATGCATATGTTTTTTAAAAACCCTGAGAAGCTGACAGAAAAATAGCAGAATTTTTGCTTGCATATATGAATAGAATACTACTAAAACCAGTTCTACTGCATACACATGGAGATTTTTTAATGACATAAAGCACTAAACTCAAACCTAGAAACAAAGAATACTTATTAAAGAAAACTTCCATGTAAATCATATGAGAAGAATATGAAGAGTGTGAAGCTAAGTGCTTGTGCGTAAGCGTACTCATTTAATTAGTCTCAGCTTTCCTTCTGCAGAAATTGCCTCAGTCAGTGCATGGTATGGGTTGAAGACAGTGCACATAAAGAGTCAGCCACCTTTAAAACTCAAATTCTCTTTGTTATAGAGGCTAGAACTTGTCTAGAGAATGAGGGTGGAATTGTAGAAACGCAAAGAATGGTATTCTGGCTCAGCTAGCTAATTATTGCTCAGGGAAATTAATCTGTTTGGGTCTCCACCTCATAGCTTTTATGCAATGATTGACAAGTCACTTCAAATGTATCATTGATGATCATATGCTGCCTGTTCCACATGAGTTTATTCTGTCTAGTGGCTGTGGATTCAATCCCCTCATCTTTTCCCCCTTTGGAGGAAAGAACATGTATGGTTCTTTAACATTCTGGTTTGTTTAACCCAGTTATGTAGTAAAATACTGCACAGTTTATATTACTGCTGGGTTCACCATGCAAAACAGGGTGAATGGCACATGAAATAGCAGCGTTCTTTCTCTGCAAAAGCAAGGGGATAGTGAATGATTTGTTGCTATAAAAGATAAACTGATCATCTCCTGGGCGGGTCATAATCTAATAAAAACTTGTGATGGTGTGTTGGAAAGACTTGCATTCAGTCTCAGGAATTTTCATGAAACATTTTGTCTTGAGAGATTAATACAATTTATTCCTCAAGTTTTCTCTTTCTTTTCCCTGCTTCAGTATCACCATGAACAAGTCTCCTTCCAGTAATTTCTGTGCATCTTGTTTCTCTTTTGCACTTCAGTCAGAAGATTTTGTCTTGGGTCATGACTGAGGGCCAACAGAGAGGATGCAGCCTCCTTGTGTACTGGACAGTCCAGCTAAATTTCCCAGATCCAGAGTAGCCAAGAGAAGCATTTCCTGGGAAATACTGACTTTCTGCCTCTAGCTTTGAGGCAAAATAGGAATATTCCAGTAATGTACAATAGGACATAGCAATAGGAGCTGTGCATGAATGCAACACAGCTTTGTAATAGAAAGTCTCCTGGTATTTGAACTATTGATCTCTTCAAAATCTCTCAACATGAGAGTTATGACTTGAAAATGTTGTTTCACCAAACTGACAGATACTCAAAGGAACAGAACACAGTTTGTGCCAAATAGATCACTTCATTGGCATCTTTCATTGAGGCACCAGCTATAAACACTTCTTAAAGTGAAATGAATTTTTTTAATAATCTATTTATTGTGTGACTGTACAATATAGGAGGGGGAGCTGGAATTAAATGGTCTTTAAGGTCCATTCCAACCCAGACCATTCTATGATTATTTTTAATAATTTCTTCCAGGGGACTAGATAGTTAATAATTTTATTTTGGGGGGATCTTAGAATAAATGAAAGAAGTTCAACCTTTGGAAGAAATTAGGCATGGAAAATTACTACCTAAATTTTTAATGTTTGACAAATTTGAAGAACAGATGTAGTAGGCAAGCCAGTAACATTATAATTACTGGCATTTTGCATCTAAGATCTTCACAGTGTAAGCATCCACCACAATACTTGAACTGAATTGGCATGTACATTGTTTCTGATTATCCAGATTACTGTAGCTAAAAACCGAACACCAAAACTGTTTCATGGACTTTTTCTGTTTCATGAAAGAGAGAAACATTTTGAACATGGATGGCAATTAATTAATATTACTTTTTAGATGATCTGTCTTGGGACAAGGGCCAGCACATTGGTGTAACTTGAATAACAATCTTGCTTCTTTGGGGGGAAATAGAGGGCAATACCTCCAAATTATTATCATGGCAGCAAAATATATGAAAACAGTTAAGCTAAGCTGCTTAAAAATTATAATAGATCCTTTTAACCCCAAACAGTATATTACAGATAGGAACTTGTGTTTCTGAGGTCATTTATGTAGAAAACCAAGGTGAAGCCAGAGTAATGTTCTAATTATTCATTATCTAAAGATAATGATTTTTTCAAATCCGTCATTATAAACTGCTTTATGTGTCTGTCAGAGAGGGAGGGAGATGGAGTCTTTAATCCCTTCAGAACATCTGTACATGAAAAATGTACTATGGAGCATTTCTTGTGCAATTTTAATTATCTAATTATGCTTCCTCGTTCAAAGAAACTGTCACATTACCAGCAGAGCCTTTCCTAATGATTTGAAAAAGACTGAAAAACAATTTTAATTGTTTTTTCATTTAATTATTGCAGTTGATTAAGACGAAATATAATTCATAAACTTTTAGTATAAGAGCATTACACTAACATTTTTAACAGGAAGTACCTGTTATTTTTAGAATGAAGAAACGTAGGAAAATAGTTTTGGCCATTTCTCAGGCCTCAGAGTAGCTCTTACTTGCTTTATCTTGATGTCAACTTCTCTTTCTTAAAATGTTCTCTGTGTTTTCTTTGTTAGTCCTGTCCTTCCACTGTTCCATTCAGCCTTTTGGATTTTCCTCCTCCATTCCCCTGTTTTGCAGCCATTACTTACTTTTGTAAGGGAACAGTGAGCAATCTGTTTCATATCAATGATGTAGCCTTTTTACAGAAAGATCAGTGAGATCACAGGTACTTCAGCCTCATGCTTTGAAGAGAAGTAATAAACACAGCAGGTTGTAACAGGGAGAAAAATATGTTATTGCTGAATGTTATACAAAGAAAAACTGGTGAATTCAGTTTTCTTCCTACTAGAGAAAGTATTCTCTATTCAGTGACAAGTGTAAAAAACTCCCCTTTTTTGTGTTTATCACACCCCCTCACCCTCCATACCTATTTTCTTGATATAGATTTAACATTTATGGTCTTGCTATGTTTGATACACTTGAATTTAATATATACATGGCTATTTGCAATCTAGTTTGGGTCTATTGAGCTGTTTTCCCTTTGATTCCATTAGCCTGTCCACATCAACGTTAATGGTAACACTTAACCTTGAGCTGTCCCTGCAGCAGCTAACTGCTTTTGTGTTGGTTCCATTTTATAATTCATGTGATTATTTAGCTTCAGGGTGAGTGTACCATGGATATGCACAGGCAGACACAGGGGCTTCTGCATACAGAAACAATTCCTCTGCTAGTTTCAGAGAATATAAATTAGCTTGATGAAATATTCTTGGAAAATAGTTAATACCTGCTTATATTTTACAATGTTCAGACTTACTTTCTGAATTATTCTTCTCTCATTTCATGCCAAAATGCTAGTTTTACAAGTAAGGATCTTACTTAAAAGTAAGGATCTGTCAGAGTTACGGAACTTGAGCAATTCACTGCTCAGTGTGTTGCTGAGAAAGGCATTTTCACAAAACAGATTCTAATACTGTATTCCTACATAGAGGTTTCCTAATCTTCTGAAGTAGGATGATTACAAATTAAACTCCCAGAGAAGACTTACATGTAATGAAATCTTTCCCAACCTCAGTGAGAGTTTATTCATGGAACAGAGTGGTGCTGGGACTGTCATTATAGTGGCAACATCCACAGATGGTCACAGAATAACCAGGTTGGAAGAGACCCACTGGATCGTCGAGTCCAACCATTCCAACCAATCCCTAAATCATGCTCCTAAGTACCTCATCCACCCTCACCTTAAACACCTCCAGGGACGGTGACTCAACCACCTCCCTGGGCAGACCGTTCCAATGCCTAACCACCCTCTCCGTGAAGAATTTTTTCCTAATCTCCAGCCTAAATCTCCCCTGGCGGAGCTTGAGGCCATTCCCTCTCGTCCTGTCCCCTGTCACTTGGGAGAAGAGGCCAGCACCCTCCTCTCCACAACCTTCCTTCAGGTAGTTGTAGAGAGTAATAAGGTCTCCCCTCAGCCTCCCCTTCTCCAGGCTAAACAACCCCAGCTCTCTCAGCTGCTCCTTGTAAGACTTGTTCTCCAGCCCCTTCACCAGCTTCGTTGCTCTTCTCTGGACTCGCTCCAGAGCCACAACATCCTTCTTGTGGTGAGGGGCCCAGAACTGAACACAGTACTCGAGGTGCGGTCTCACCACTGCCGAGTACAGGGGGAGAATAACCTCCCTGGACCTGCTGGTTACGCCGTTTCTGATACAAGCCAAGATGCCATTGGCCTTTTTGGCCACCTGGGCCACTGCTGGCTCATGTTCAGTCGGTTGTCAACCAACACCCCCAGGTCCTTCTCCTCCAGGCAGCTTTCCAGCCAGGCTTCTCCTAGTTTGTACCTCTGCTTAGGGTTGTTGTGCCCCAAGTGCAGGACCCGGCATTTGGCCTTGTTAAACCTCATGCCGTTGGTCTCAGCCCAGCAGTCCAGCCTGTTCAGATCCCTTTGCAGAGCCTCCCGACCCTCCAGCAGATCCACACTTCCACCCAGCTTGGTGTCATCTGCAAACTTGCTAAGGTTGCACTCGATGCCTTCATCCAGGTCGTTGATAAAGACATTAAACAGGACTGGACCCAGCACTGAGCCCTGGGGAACCCCACTTGTCACTGGCCTCCAGCTGGATTTAACTCCGTTTACCATTACCCTCTGGGCCCGGCCATTCAACCAGTTTTTCACCCAGGAGAGTGTGCGCCTCCATGTCACTTGTTAGCACTTTCTGAGAATACTGAAATAATATCAGGAACTGATGTAATTTGCAAGAGTTACTGAATTTGAACTGTAATATAGTGACTTCACAGGAGAAGCAAGTATTTTTCTGGTTCTAATAGATATTACATGGATTTCATATATGATTAATGCGCATGTTAGATCGATATGTAATTCGAGTTGGTTCAGACTGTACAAAATAATTATTTCATTGAATAAGCTAAATTCTTTATGGTCTAAAAATGTCTCTTAACTAACTAGAGAGAATTTTAATATAAGATGTGTGCTTATCATTCAGTTTGTAAAACACTATGGTTTAATTAATTTACAAAACACCATAAATCATACAGTAATTAATCTTGCAGAAAATATTATATACCATATATAAGTATAGCTGTATATTCTAAGACTGACAGAGTAATTTGTGGGTAGATATTTTAGACTTTGGATTTATTAATTATATATCATATAATACTAATAGCAAGATTTAGTTTATTTTTAGAAATGTAACATCCCTCATTATAAAGGACTGCTTTTCTTCCCTTTGGTCTACAACTCTAACATGTTGAGGAGGTTATTAGTATTCAAGAGCTGCCTTATTGCAACAGAGTTCCATAGGGGCCATAGTACGTGATTCTGCATTCATTTGAAGAGAAAGGAGGCGTACTGGCTTGTGCTGGTGACGGACAAGGATTCTGTCAAAAAGATTCAAGTTAATGCAACTGTGTGAAAAGAACTTATATTAAAATATCATCTATATGACAAGGAATACAGGGGATTATTTATTATGGCTTGCAGTATTGGAAAAATGGATGGAGTAAAACTGAGTGATCATGAAAATAGACACTTATTTTTTTATAAGTCTTCTGTAAGTCTAAGAGGATGAAGAAGTACTGGAATTTTAGCAATGGCTAATCACTTAGGATTTTTTCTCTAAAAGGATATACTTCCACATGCTATATAGGTGAGCTTATGGGCAAAGTTTGTTCTGACTTCCTGTGTCTTAATATCTTTCTTTTCCAGGTGATATTGGCAGGTATTCTATGTTGTTTGAAAAATACCGACTGTATATCTATATCCTACTTTTTTTAAATCCTAAGATTGTCCAGTATAACTTTATGCATCTTGAATATCTGTATTAGATATCTATATGTAGGAACATTTACAATGTTTGAATACATGTGATTGGATTTGTTTCCGTTCTATATAGTTGTGTATACCATGGTTTAATATAAGCAAGTATAATCATAGCGTTCTTGTACTGTGTTCTTTTCATAAAATTTACCTGAAGGTTAATTTTTGTGACAGCTTGTAACTCAAACTACTCTTTGAATCAGTTTTTATATCTTAGTTGTTCATTCTTCATTCTCAAAGATACAAGGTCAAATTTCAGACAGCATAAGCTTGCAAAAAATAAAAGTGCTGCTTTTACAACTCTGATGGCTGACTTTACATAGTATCCATCTCAACTGTTTAAGTTTCAGCAGGAAAATGTAGGGTTTTTTTTCCCTTGGTAAATGAACCAGTGCCTTCCCAGCTCGTGTGGGAGCCCAGGTGGGTGACCTCGGTGCTGAAGGTCATCTCCAGGGAGCCCAGGCAGCTCTGCTCCTACTGAGTCAAAGGGGGTTGGCTTTAGTGCTTTACTTCTATTAAAACCAAAAGAAGATCAAGCAACTCTTTTCCTATGCCAAATAAAGGTGAAGTAAAACAGAGTCACAGCTAGATTGTCTGTCACTATTCTTAATATACCCATTGATGATGTTATGCCACTAATTAGCAATAGCATAAGATTTTTGCTGACTGAGTCTTTGAAAGAACTACTAAGGATGGTAAAATAATTTTAAATAAAAATTTAGTGAATTATTTCATTTAGAAATAAGTGGAGTATGCTTATAAAAATACATTACTCTTAGTTATCCTGCTACTGAAAACTGTGTTTATTTATTGTGTTGTGATAGCTAGGTTTGAATCAACAATATAACTTAATGATTTACCAATTTTAGGCACAGGTCAGCAAAACACTTGCATCTGCATTTAAATGAATGTATTCATAACCACAGCAAGTCCAGTAAAGCAAAATAAAATTTTGGATATGTTATTATCAGAAGGATTAAGTGTAAAAGGTTGTATGTAAATTCATGCAGGTCTTTTGCTTCTTTGTGCTTCTGTAATTAAACTCTAAGCACATTAACGAAAGTAACTGTGTGAGCTAGGAGGTATTTCTCCAAGTGATAGTCATTGATGGTGTGGGGTACTCAATTACATGGTAAAAGAAGACTCAGTTTTATATGTCCATTCGTTTATTACTGTTCCAATTAATGTCAAATCATGAACCAGCCCAGGAATTAGATGAACAAAGAGGAATTTTAATCTGTCTGCTCAGTTAAGAAAAGTGGAAGGACTGGACATTTGTAGGATTTGATCCTTCGTCCTATCCTGTTAAGACTGTTTCTAGCAATCTAAGAGCTATTTTATACTAGAAGTACACTAGAACATATTTCCTAGAAAACTAGAATTTGGTATTTGCAAGTTAAAAACAATTACAAGATTGGTCTTAATTCCAAATATCATGATTTTTTTTATTAAAGTGAATCTTCTAGGTCAATCTACCTGTGACAAAGAATGAAAACTGAAATTTGTGTGTCTTTGAAAAAGTAATTTATCTATTATTCTGAAAGTATTCATAGCCCTTCAATTAGGGTTTTAGTACACCAAAAAAGGAATTTTCTTAAAATTATAGTCCTATCAATTCTTATTTCTCAGTTGATAGACCTCATTGTCTTCTAAACTCTTACTAGAGAATGTGAGATTAGAGCGTTTCAACTGTGTTGTAAAAAGAAGTGAACACTGGCATAAAGATGTCCTAAGATTAGTTTTTATTATATTCATAAACACTTGAAATTCAGTACAGCAAAGTCAGTAGTATGATAAACAATTTCTTTAATTGAATCACTGTTTTTATACTTCATTAAACTTTATTACTGCAAATGATACGTTTCTAGATTAGAGTCAGCAAAGTGCATGTCAGTGTAGCTCAAATATCAACAGGTGCTCTCAAAAGATATATATTCAGTTTCTTCCCTCTTTTTTTCTAAGGTATTGTTGCATAAACTCAGGAGTTCCAGAATCCACAACTATATGCCTCAAAATGAGGAATGGCTGAGAGAGCTGGGTTTGTTTAGCCTGGAGAAGAGGAGGCTGAGGGGAGACCTCATTGCTCTCTGTAATTACCTGAAAGGAGGTTGTAGAGAGGAGGGAGCTGGGCTCTTCTCCCAAGTGACAAGGGACAGGATGAGAGGGAATGGCCTCAGGTTCCACCAGGGGAGGTTTAGGCTGAACATTAGGAAAAAATTTTTCACAGAAAGGGTTATTAGGCACTGGAATGGGCTACCCAGGGAGGTGGTTGAGTCACCTTCCCTGGAGGTGTTTAAGGGACTGGCAGATGAGGTGCTGAGGGGCATGGTCTAGTGATTGATAGGAATGGTTGGACTGGATGATCCGGTGGGTCTTCTCCAACCTGCTGATTCTATGATTCTATGAAAATGGGAACAAAGTGACTGCAGAAAGCTTTGGTTAGGGGATATTATCAGTATTGCAGAAGTAGTCACTGAAAACCAATTCGTTGTGCTGGTAGAAAGGAATTATCTATATGTAAAGGAATTAAACATGGCTAATTACAGTAGAAAGTAGGAGGCCTGAAAGTAAGGCCTGTATGATTCTGCCCCACCCCACCAAGTATCAGACTGTACTTTTGGTCTGCTCTCTGCTTGACATGGCAAATTGTCTCCACCCCAGAGAAGCAAACCAGTTAGTAGTGTTGCCTTCTAGCACCCTATGAACGTGATTGTGGTGCTTTGTTTTCTCAGCAGAGGAGAAGAGACTGCACTTAAAAACTGTCTGATGTGGAAATGATGTTGGCAAGCCCTGGTAGACTGAATTAGAGATGGAGTTTCTATTTGCTTATGAGGATTGTATGACAGCGGTCTGAGCAAATGGTGCAGGTTGATTGTATATTCAGACAGTATTATCACACTGTGCATTTGATCTCTATTTTTAAGTTCTTCTTGATAAATGTGCAAGTTAGTAACATCGCTTCTTAAAGAGAAAAATGTTTCCTAAGATTTTCTGCCCATAGCTGGAACTAGAGCTATGTACCAATATCCAGCCTCAAACTAAGAACTTCACTCGATCTTCTCAAATTGTAGAAAAATATTTTTCAGCATGAATTTTGTGAAGTTCATCAATACTTTTTAAAATTAATTTTCTGTTTGAATAATAATGACTTCTTAGAGCATGGGCAAACCAAATTAATGCTTTTTCATGTTACAGTGTTTATGATGAGGTAAATAAAGAAATCTGTGTTACATGAAACAAAAGTAGCAGCTGGGTTAGACACTCTAAAGTTGAGGTTATTGCATTCTGTGAGCAACCATGAACATGTGATTCTTTGGAGATCACTGCAGCTTTAAAAAGCAGCAGTATACGTAGTCCATGAAGTAAACACATGTACTGTATTAAGGACGTGATTTGTATTAGGGTCAAGAAATGAATATTTATCTCCCTCGAGAAAATCGGTCTGTATTTTGAAAACAGGAAATATTTTAGGGCATCTTTTCTCAATTCTGTATTAATTTTAAGTGAACAGAACTAGTTTGCCTTACACAAATATTGCATATTTATGGAAGATGGTCTTTTTATGATTTTTTTTTTAATTACCAGAAAGAGCATTTAAAATTTTAGAATGATTAAATATATGTGTGTGTGTGTGTGTGCATATATGTATACAGGTGAGGGTATGTGGGCTGGGGAACATCTGCAATAAAATACAAAGGAATTTTACATAGAAAATGAAAATACATATGTCCTTCCATTTTTGCCGTGCAAACCCAAAAGCCAGTCACTAAAGTTGTAGTGGAATAGCAGGGAACAAGAGAGAACCTATTTTAAGCTCAGTGTGCCTCAAGTGGTTCCCTAAAATGTGCTCTTGAGCACTTCAGTGCATCACAGCACCTGGTTCTGTGTGAGGTCGGTAGCTGATTTTTTTATTTGAACTGAACAGGAGCAGATTGTAAGTGCTAAACACATTTAAAAGCCTAGGCATAGGTTGATAATGATCTTTCTATCAAGCATTTTCTATTCAAGGACTTTGCTTTTCCAACTTCTTCAGAAAATATTGTCTGGGTTTATTTGCTCTTACATATGGTTACACATCAGTAAGTCTTGGTAACTGACAGTAAAACATAATTTAGGCATTTACCATTTCATACTTTCCTGGATCTGTCTTTTGGACAGGACTGATTTAAGCTTTAGCACAGCCCAGCTCCACAGCAGACACAGGATGTCAGTTTTTGTCCCACAGAGCCAATCATTTCTCCCTGGCAAGATTTCCTGTCTTTATTTCACTTGCCATGAAATAAAGAAGCCTGCACCTCTAATCCCTCTCTTTCTTATTTTAGGGTGATGGTGGGAGGAGCAGTCACCTCGACTGGGAAGGGAACCTGCTGGAAGGGACAGCAGGACCGTTCCTCAACAACTAAAATTCAAAATTTTACTTCAAAATAGAGAATTGCTATAAAAAATATAATCACTAAACTTAGTATTGCCCGTAGGTTTACTAATCAGCAATACAAGATCAAGGAATTTGTCACGTACTAGGCTGATTTAAGAGTTATATTGGAACTGAGTTAGGCTGTTGTTTAAATTCCTGGGTCTCTGCAGAGTGATAGCTAACTTTGTGTTATCATTAGAGCTAGGGAATCGCTTGGTCATAGCAATGTTAGAACTGTGTATTATTATGCCCTCTGTGTATTTGAGATTGTTCTCTAGAACATGTTTCTGAATATTTTATCCAGCCTCTGTGTGCAGAAGCAGAAAAAGGACTTGTATAGAAACATTCGAATGCAATATGATAGCTAAAGAAAATCACAGAACTGACAGAACGATTCATCTTTCTGTCAATCAATGAAAGTCCTAGTGGGCTGTTGGAGGTTTTTGCCTTAAAATTATTTTGCTTTCATACTGTGATTTGCCTTCATACTGTGATGGCAGAGTGAAGAACTAAAAAATTCTACATATTATATTATCTCTTTCTGTGAAGCATGAAGATAGAGAAGTTGATATCATCATATGTATTAGGTCTTAAGTCTTTGGTGAACAGTGCTGATACATACATATATTCTCTTGGCCCATGTTTATTTTATTCGGTCATAAAATTGCTGGTTTATTTCTTTCTGTATTCCAGATATATAGTCAAGGCTCCACATGACTTTTAAATGTTCTATGTCTCTCTTTCTGTCACCCTGAAAAACATAGGGAAGTGCTCATTTTATTTATTTCCTTCAAAGAAGTGAGGAACAAATTCTAATACTGGAAGTACATACTTTGAGGAACATCAAATTAACCTTTTATTTGTGAACCAAATAAATGAAAATGTATCACTACTTAAATTAATTTACAAATTTTAAAAAACTTTAAAAAGGCTTTTTGAAATACTGTTACACAAACAAATTAACATGTTTGTTTTTACTTTGTAACTGTAGTACATTTACTCCTAAAATGCAAGGCAGACGGATGGGGACTTCAGGGAGAATCACTAAGAGCACAAGTGTGAGCGGAGAGATGTATAAGCTGGAGCACAATGATGGGAGTCAGTCGGACACGGCTGTCGGCATGGTTGGAATAGGTGGGAAGAAAAGGCGTTCCAGCCTTAGTGCCAAAGTGGTTGCCATAGTGTCTCGAAGGAGCAGAAGCACATCTCAACTTAGCCAAACAGGTGAGTGAGACATACACTCTTGGGAAGCAGGACCAAATGTGGTTTATCATTATTTCATCTGTGACATCTGTGTTACGTGTATATGGATACAGATCACTCAGGACAGAAGATTTTCCAGCCGTGAATAAATTTCTGAAGTATTAGTTTTCTTTGATCATTAGGTGTCTGCGAGAAACAATTCTTTTGAGAATACGTACCATAACAACTTTCTGATCAATGAAAAATGTTTTTATATCTTAGAAGCCTCATTTATTGGTAGGCAAGACAATGCAGAGAAATATGTGGATACCATGTGTGGATAATGGTTTGGCTAAAAGCAGTTTCATACTTATAGGAAATTTCTTCAAGCAGAAGAGCCAAGTGTGAGTGTGGGAACTGAACTCTGAGCAAATGAATAGCAGTTATGTAACTCACATAAAAGGCTGTACCTGTAATGGCAAAAAAATATGTTTATAAAAACCTTTGATTTCTTAGTCCAGAATAAATCAAATATTTTTCCTTTAAAAACAACACTGGCAATTGGGGTCAGTGATTTCAGATAAATTAGATGACAACATGATGCTTCATTAGGAAGGTAAGACTTCCAACTCTTTATTGCGACTTCAGAAATCTTAAAAGCTTCATATCTGCATAGCCTGAAGGAACAAAAGCTCATGCAGAAAGATACAAAAGATAAAAAAAACAAACAACTTTCAAAGTTCCTGTCCAGATCCTATTGAATCTCAGTGAAGACTTTTGCTCATGTCTTCAGTGGAAGCAAGACTTGACCCTAAGGGTTCTTTCTTACTAAAGGAGGGAAGAGGAAAAGCTTCAGCCTAGTTTAGAATGCACGCATATTGCAGCACTCTTCTCACATAGTCACAGTAATGTAAACTAAGGTAAGTAACAATATTGTTTATTTATATGATCTAATAGCTCACCTTCTTCCCCATGCCATAGGAGCGATTCTTTCAAAATGTAAAGCTTGATCAGTTTAGCAAAAAAAAAAGTAATACTTTTCTACATTTCTCATTTATTAAACTTAAGCCAGAAAGTGTATAATCATGCAGTTGGACCAAATGATAAATATAGTAGGTGTACTTGAAGCTCAGAAATGTGATTAATATTGTGTTGCTCAAAAATGCACTCTGCGCCTGCGTATTAGAATATATACAGTTGCATACATAACATAGTAAGATTTTTTTTTTAGGTGCATTAGAATCAACGACATGCTTTGCAAGTTATAAAAAGTGGTATTGTATTACAGAAATTATTTTAGGTTGATGTCTTGCTTTACTTACTATGAAGAACAAAATATTTTAAGTATATTACAGTGTTTGTGGCTTGATCTGGCATTCCTTTCAGGCTCCTAAATATAATTGAAATAGGAATTGCTGTGACAGAGCAAATCTTTGTTCCATCTTACTCAGTAGTCCAGCTCTGACCAGGAATCAGGGCTGTATTCCTAAGATGAAAGCATGAGAGTCTATCAAACATATGATGATTTGCCTTCCATGAGCCCTAACTCACTCTTCTCAGTGAAGTTCTTTATTAGCTTAAAATCTGTACTTCTCAGCATTATCTGTTTAAATCTCAGGTGTTTCCATTCTCATAGAAAGATACTGTAGCTCTCTAAAGTACAATTATGTATTATTCATTATTGTAAAAAAGAGTTAAGATTGATATTGACTTTGTTCTATTGTGGCTCAGGAAAATAGCACTATCTGTGGCTTAAGCAAAGCAAATGAAATGTAACATGTTTTATCAGTCAGTATTTTCTTAGTTAAATTATGTCAGAAATCAGTAAGTTGAATTAACGCATCTTTTAGAACATTACCCACATTGGACTTGATAGATTTTCCAAAGAAAATCCATTTTTGGACTCATGTATACTCAGGCAACCCACTTTCCTTCCTTCTGTAATGTACAAGAGGGGAGGAGAAATCTAATAATATTTAATTCATGTTAATGTGTTGTGTCTAAGTGGCCTAACTGTGTATCCACTACTGAGAATGTTTTAAATAAAAAATCTGTTTTGACAATATAATACAAACTAGGTCCTTAAAGTGGATTATGTGAAAATTAGTTCTAATATCCAAATTTCAAGGGTTTAAAACTAGTGTGGAGGTGTGTGGACCCCCCAAAAGCAGTGATAGTTATTAAGTTCTGCTACAGATCTTCAGTAACTGAAAGTCTGCTGTTGATACAGAGCATGTAATTTAAAGGAAGTATAAAAAACACAGAAATGTGTGTGTAGCCTCCATAGTTGGTCAGAATGAGTCGGTTTAATAGTTTTTCCTAGGACTTGCGTGGTTGTAAGTCAGGTACATGTGACGTGTTTAGTTATTTGTTTCTGAAAACTCAAAATACAAGATCAGAAATAAAACAAAAGGCCAGATATTTCTTGCAAATTGGAGGTTCCATATTTTTGTGGAACTTGTAGGTCTGAATTTCTAGTTCAAAATCAGTAAAATTAACTTCCATCTTGCTTTATTTCATCTGAAGAAATGGTCAATAGGTGCAGAATTCCACTTTTTTTGTAGACAGTTCTTTCTTTTAGTGTACTGCACAGATTTAATCTTATATAAAAATAGAAGCAGTGTGTATGAAACTGCTGCTAGGTATTTCTAAGAGAAATTTTCTTTTCAATTGAAAAAGGAGTGTGTGTATGTGGCCCCCTACAGATATTATATTATAGTTTCCTGACCAACAAGTGACTGAAGGCAGTATTGATCATGCTGCATTTATACTTGAGGTTGTTGGTTTGTTTTGAAATAGGTAAAAACCGCTGCCATAGGAGGAAATTGTTTATTACAGAATTTATACCATAAATAGGGACATAATTATGCATTTCAAAGAGGATGGAGGTAATGGTAGAAGAACAAGTTCCAGAGAGAAGGAAAAACTCAATCTTAGATAAACAGAAATATCGCCATCCCAGGGGAACTCGCAGTTCTCCTGGTAAAGGCAGAGGCATGCCTTAAGAAGGCATAAAGATTCCTCCCTTTTGCTTTCTAACCCCTGGTCAGCAGAAAGGGGTTCAGAAAGTTCATCTGCTAGTGGGAGCACACTTTCTTTTTATGTGCTAACAGTTCTTTGCAACCATTCTGACACATCTTCACCATCTTGCTATCAGAGATTTAGTGGTGTCACATTTCATGTTCAGCCTGATGCAATTTCCTGCTGGGACAGCAAGACAGATTTTTCTCTTCAAAGCGAATGGAGAATGGCTGGCTGTATTTTTGTTTGGTTTGTTGCAGGACTTGGAGGATTTTCATTCTTTAGCCACTTCTAATGGAGGCTAACTTTTCTGTCAAAAGCACTGAAAGGAAGAGTTTTAAAGGAATTACAAAATAATGTGGGAGTGTGTACTTAATTAAGTTATCCAAAACATGATAAGCAGTATGGACAGAAAGACCGGAAATGTCAATTTTGAGATAAATATGAACAAAACCACCAGAGATGCAGCTGGTGAGGATTTTCAGAGATGGGCTCTGTTTTCTCTGAATATGAGTTCTTTGAGACTAAATTTATTTTCCAAGGTACTCAACACCATTAACGTCAGTATTCTGAGTAGTTTTTCTCTGACAGTGCTTGAGAAGTGTTAGTGATCTCAGATAAGACCAAGATAACACCTTGACTGGGATATTGTATATTGGCTTCTAACAAATGAGAGCGGAGAGATGCAGAGAAGCAAAGCCAAGGGAACTTGTCCAGTCTGACATTACACTGATAGCAGGTTGTTTTCCTTGCCATGTTTATGATATAAACCATAAAGAGATATTTCTACATAAGAACCAAAGTTATTTGCTGTCCATTGCCTGTTTGTGGAGTTTAACATCAACAAGAGGTTACATACCATGTGGCTGAAATCAAGTATTGCCACAAAGTGAAAACAGAATGAAAAAAAACTCTGATCACTTACCTGCTTCTTTGAATAGGATTCTTGGAAGGAATCTTTTAAGTGTCTGATTGCAACTGCTTCAGTCGGGAAGCAACTGGCAATCTGAGCAAAACCACATAAGAATCTTACCCTTCGCAAAAATTTCACTTTCCCTCACATGGAATTCCCTTCTACAGTATATTTTTCATAATTTCCTGAAAAGTTCCCATTAAGAGAAGTGGCTTTCTTTATGTTCTTTTGAGTTAAATTCGAAAATCCTGATTTCAGAAAAGATACCATCATCTAAGTTGTTGTTGAGTAGTGAAGTCCTGATACTCTTGTACTCCACAGTATAGCTGTGCTCCATTTGTGTGCTCACTTTAGGTTTAAGAACTTCTTCTGCTCCTCTGCCCCATATTTCACCTTCTAAGACTGATCTTAAGAAAGTTTTCTCTCATGTTTTTGTTGATTGACTGGCATTTAGGTAGACATATAGAAAAAATACCCTCCAGTGATGGAGAATATGATGGATGAATTCAGTGAGTGTTAGCAAGCACCACTGTGCTATGGTAAAAACAACACTGCCTGGGAATCATGTAAATTAAATAGAGTAGAGCAATCCTCTGGCCTCAGAGATAGATCATTTGAGAGTGAACACTACTAGAAAAAAAAATCTCAGTTTTTCACTTTTCCCATCTTTGTTTGGTAATGCCAGCTGGGATAATTTTCTGACCATCTTTGTAGTAATTTTATAATACAACAAGAAGTTTCATACAGGTCTAGGTAGTGCAAACAGATAAAGCAGATAATTAATTAGAAACAAAGTATGCTGGAGGGTGGAGGCTTTTGGGATAATGAGGGTTGTTTGTTGTGTTTCTTGAGAAAGCCATTGCTTTTTCCCTTAGCCTGGGGAAATAGTTTTGTTACTACAAGAGTAGTGACAACCTTTTCTTGTGGTCAGTCTTTTCTTTTTTCCATATATTGTTTTGATTGATTGAGTCCCATTTATAAATGACAAGGATGCATTCCTAAGCATTTTTCTTTTACCTCATAACCTCTGAGGTTATGTTTTTATTACTGTAATGAAAGAAATTATTCTTATTTTAAAAATTACATTTATTTGTTAAGAAAGTTGATTGCTAGACAAAAGTTCAAAAATCTTTTATCTAGTCTTTAATATATCTGTTACTATCAGACTGGAGGTAAAGCATGGTGATTATTAAGGAATACTAGATATCGGGAAGAAGCTGTTTAGGGGGGAAGCATCAACTGGTTTTATTACAACAAGAGCCAGAGAGTGCTTACCGGTTGAGTTTCTAAGACAAAAACCACTGTTTCTGAGACAAAAGTGATATTTGTTCAATGAGAGGTAGTGTGTATGCTGCTAGAATATGCTGATAATAATTATTTGGAAAGTATGTCAATTCCAGGTGATATAGAGGAAGGGTTGATATACTTGATCACAGAAAAATAGAATTCTGATAAAATGTGAGTATACAGACTGCAAGATCATTCCTTTCTGAATGACTAATGAAGATTTCCAGATGCAATCTGGGAGCTCTGTCACCTAGGAAAAGCAGGAAGAGGGAGGAAGATATGTAATAAACATCACAGGATGAACGTATGTGTTGTGTAAGATCTGGCTGGGGAAAAAAGCAAATGCTGTCCTGGTTGCATCAGGCAAGATGTTTCCTTGACCTCCTAAGAAAACTTTCACATCATTGAATGAGGCGCAGCTGACAGCTTATCTGGAATAATGGCTACTCGGCATTCAAAAAACTGAATATTTGTGGGAATCAAGATCTTGAGGGATGATTTATTGCCTGATTTGTTCATACTATAAAAATGAAGGTTGAACAGGGATATGGTTGTTCTGCTAGAATGCAATGACAGTAAGCATCAAATATGCCAAAGAGTTTTTGAAGCTCAAGGGCAACACCATTCGAAACTTTGGTATAAGAACAAATGAGTATAAATTAGTTAAGAATAAATTTTGTATTTATCTTGACATTACAATAAAATTTGTAGCAGTCAGAACACAGAGAGAAGTGTCTTAAACCTCTCAAAGCACTTAGCAAGCTAGGGATGAAACAGCCCTTTTTTGTTTCTTATAATATCCCATTGCTGTTTCCATAGATTTTCTTTTCTGATATTGTTCTTTTGTATTGGCATCTCCTGTTCAGCCAGATGAAATGCTACAGGATCACAAATTTTCTAATGGTAGATTCAAAGAATTGTTTTGGAAGTAAGAATTACCGTAAGTTTTGCAGTTATACAGTTACCCACAGGTTTAGTGTTCTCTTCTGTAAATCACTTGTTATTCACCGTGTTGTAGAGGAATATTTCCAAGTATTTGCTTGCATTGGGCTTTTATCTTGTCAAGAACACTTAGCATTTAGAGATGAACTTCCTTACCTATAGATGCTTACATTTTGTTTTCTTAACCCTGCACACTTTGCAGATATTTTCCTTAATATTAGACTGTGTGTACTTGATTAACTTTCTGCAGCCTAGCTAAAATGTAGTGGTCCTTCCTGCAACTCGCTCGTTAGCCTTGTTTTGCTATTCAGTCTTCTCTCCGTGTGAGTCTTTCCTGTCGGGGTTGTTATTTTTCTCAGCACAGGCTGTTAGAGCTTGCTTTGCATAGCTGCGGTGATCTATGAGGACAGTGCCTCTGTTGCACAAAAAGAATGGAAGGAAGTTGACATTAAGATGGATTTCTTTCTTTTGCCAATCTAAAAAAATAGTCTGTAATGCATCAGCAGGGATTGTAATGGTGCCTTAAGGATGGTGACAGTGTCTGGACTCTAAACATGACACCCTGGCAGCGAAGACCTCCCCCCTGAACACAGCAAAAGCTTCATAACTGCCCAGCATGCACCCAAGTTTTTCTGCAGCAGGAAGGGGGAAATGAACAAATGGATGAAGAATAATATAAAAAACAAAAAAACCCCACCTGATTATTTTTGTAAGAGAAACTCTTTGTTCGAGTAATGATAATTAATTCTTTGAAACTACTGAGCAAATGTAAACATATTCTCTTCTATTTACTGTTGCCATCTAGCTAAGGAATTCACTACTCTTAACAGAAACATAATTCGGTTCCAGTTACTCATCTTCCAAAAGATTTCCTAATAAGGGCTAGTATTTTCAAACAAAGTCCTGCTGCTCTGTTGAGTTAGTGCTGCATGTGGCTCTCTTCCTTTTCCCTGAAATATAAATTTTAACTTTGTCTCCTGTTATGTAGTTCGTTTATTTGTATTCAGAAGTATTAATTCACTTTTCTGTCTGTTTGCAGTTCCTCCCTAGATTTTTTAACATAGATATTACTGCAGTAGTAACAGTACCTTTGGCTAAAATCAATGTGTAAGTAGCATGGGGTTTAGAAGAATTAATTCATTTCCAAAAGTATAATCTGTATTTTAGCTAAGCTATGACATACGTGTCTTGTAAAACTGCAATTTGAAAATATGTCAAATGCATTTAATATAAATAAATAATTTAATATAAATAAATAATAAATGCAGCTTCATTGTTATATTTCTATTATATTTTTATGTAATGTTTTATAAAAAGACCTACTTACTGCATATAAGTGAGGTTTGTTTAAAGAGGATTTTTACTTTGTCATCTGATTCACACTGCACTTACAGGTTTTTACTTTGTGCAAGTATAAACACTGAGTTGAAATAATATCAAAATTGTGACAGAAAAAAGGAAATAGAGCAATGCTAAAACACTATTAAGAGGAAAAAAATTTATCTTCACATTAGACATTTCTAGATAAATGTGTGTATCTGTAAGAGAACATCAGCCTTGAACTTGGGGTTTTTTTACTCTTCATATACTTCTTGCCTGATCAGGTCCGCAGTTTTTGACTTTCTGTAACTTGTGGGATTTTTTAGAAAGGCTTAAGGTACTTATAGGCACCTAGAAAAAAAATAATCTCTTTCTGTGGCACAGGAATGAATTCCTGTCTCAAGGAAGAGTAGAGCCTCTTTGTTTAGAGTCAGATGATCTAGCTTAATTATGATAGACCTGGAATTATTTTTCTTTCCTTTCCAAAGCAGTTCTTTTCTTAGCTAGCATAAACTTTGATTTTCATTTGAATGAGGTAGCCTGTTCAGCATGAAACAACTCATTCAGTTTTTAAGTATTATTTAGGAGCTCAGTCTATCTAGTCTAAAACTGTGAAAAACAGAAATAGGCTGGGTCTGTGATTTTCCTTCACAGGATTGTTTGAAGTGTTTACAGGATGAACTTTGTGGCAGAACTGATTTGTTGTATGTGATCAGCAGCTCAAATGGCTGATCAAGACCCTGTCAATGTCAGCATTTTTTCTTGAACTTTGTAGATTCTTACACTATGGCCTTTTCCCTGATACTTTTGCTAAATGTAAAACAGTTCCAAAGAGCAGATTAAAATATTTAATAGAAAGAGAAATTTTGAAATGTAGCCAGTACATTATAGTATTTCTTTCAAACTATGTTTTGGACCAATTCCCATTTAACTGAAGAATTGTCAATAACTTAAATATGGTTTTAAAACTATTCTTAATCCTTCCCTGCAAACACAATTGAAATTTTCTTCACACTTTTTTCTCTGACAGATCGCCTTTACTATTTTGCTTTCTTGCTTGTGGGTCTTTGAATCTAAATATGGGCAGAGAATCTTCTTTGGTTCCAGCACAATATTTCAGCTATGAGTATCATATCTCTAAATCCACTAGGGGCAAGAAATTATTTAATTCTGGGTCATTTAGAAAATAAACCTGATCTTTTTTAAATCTTGATTTTTTTTTTGTATAAAACATTTATAAAAGTGTGTGGTAATCATACATTTAATGATAAGATATTGGTGGATCAAGTTTAAAAAAAATGCAGTTAGCTGAATACAAAGAAGTATTAGATTCAGAAACACTATTGTTATTTAGCACTTTTAATTGTGGATGTGAACATGACCTTTAAGGACTTTTTCAGTAATTTTTTTTGGCTAGGAGTAGAACTGTTAGCAACGAATCTGAATAAAAAGCAATAAACCTAACTTCAGACAAAAAGGAGGAACATGTGTTTTTAAGGAATTTTCAAGGATAATAATGATAATTATGATAGTTATGATTGTGATAATAATACTAAAAGTTGCTAGGTATACTGCAGCTGATAATGTATTTATAAAAACCCAATACCTATAATGTGACTAATACAATCTGTGATATAGATAATGGCCCCCAGATGCTCTGAATTGCAGAACTCAGTACAAAAAATTCCCCCAGGATTTTTAAAAAAATAATTTCTAAATTTTTTGGCAAGTCGTTAAATTGGAAGAAAAATTGCTTCAGATCTTACAGCTTCTGATGCACATCTCGAAAGGACACAATTCAGCTTGAGTATTTCCTTAACTATGAATAAACATGAATGACATTTTACATATCTGACGCTGACAGCAGCAGACAGAGCAGGAATGGGTTCACAAAACATTCAAGTGTTGCTGGAGCTCCTTTTCTTCTTTTTTTTTGGCTGCAAAAAAAAAAAAAAAAAGTTGAAACTTTTGAAACCCAGCTTTGCAGAATGAGGTTGGTACATTGTTTCCTTATGTAGGAGCTCTGCATATGAGTAGGAAAGAGTCTGGGGAGCAGCCACCCTGCACAGCATGATTTCTTTGTCAGCAAACCTAAGGTGGAGTCCTGAGAGCAACTCTCTCCTCCAATACTTCTACAGGTCTTGGTGCGAGGTTGGGTTCAGCTAGCTGAGACCCAGATGACAGCAGCACTGCAGGACAGGAGAGGACTTATGATAAATAAGGACAGACACTGGCCTTGTTCCCACATGCATCTGTCTGGCAGCATGTCTACTAACCAGGGCTATTGGCCAGTCCAGTGTTGACTTTGTTTCCAAGAAGAGAAAGAGGAACAGTCTAATGTAAACAGTGTGACAAAGGAATTTGATCTCTGATTGTATAACATTTTTTGCCTAGAGTCCTCTCCATACCTTAGATGGCATATAAATTAAATTAACATAAGTAATAACTACTTAAGTCTTAAAATGGAGCAAAGATAGAAGAGATGAAAGTGGGCACATAATATTACTTGCTAATCCAAGCTTCCTTCCTGCCAAACAATTTAATACGCAAAAAGGAGGGGAAAAAACAGATTGAGGTATCCAATGAATTTCTGCTTCTTTAGTACAAAGCTTGGCTCTTCAGTGCCACTTCATGTGTAAATGCTGCTCAGGAGCAGAGGGGTTTATCTCATGTAGATGACTGATCTCTGTGCCTGTGAATAATTTTTCATCAAAACATACCAAATATGATTTCTTCCTAAGGAAATCAATCAGAGACTAGTGAAAATTTAACACAGATTTCTATTTTAATATACTCTTAGTTTTTTACATCATATTTTTCTTTTCCTTTATACATGTACTGGTCTTTTGAGTGTTGAAATTAAACTTTAGGTGATTTAGCCACTCCATTTGATTAGCCAGTTTGTTGCATCTGCTAAATTTTCTTCAAACTGCCAAGAAATGATAAAGAAAATAAAACAGCCTAGGACTTCAGAGGTGCTGGGATCTCTAAGTCAGTGGCATGTTGTCCTAGTGTGAATATTTTTATCAAATGTTCACTGTTTCATTAGTCTTTGGAATGCTGTACCAGCTTTTTTTTTAGATTGATAAGCATGTGAGTTTTAGAATGTGTTTTTCGTGTAATTTCCAAAAGGGGATCAATAGTGTAAAATATTGTTTGTTTAAATCTGTATTGATTTCTATTGTGTTGCTGGGTGCTCTGTATATCAGTTACTTGCTATAGCTTAGAGTAAGACATGAAAATACTGTGCAAATTGAGGTTGAATTACTGTTTCCTCTAGTACAGACCTCCATATAGTCACTTAGACGTCAGTAGACAGTACATATTGCCTGTGTATACCCTCAGGTCTCTGTTGGAGGTCTCATCCCTGAACTTGCTTGAATTTACTGAAATTTGACAATCTGTTTAGATTTTCAGATGGAAGGCTACAAATATTTAACTGCAGTGTCATCGACTTAAGACATTCAAAGAACCAGAAAAGGAAACTACAAGGTTTTTTTTCAATGATCTGTGGTGTGTTTATCCTCATAAGTTACCTGCAAATAGCTTTGAAATGACTTAGTATTTGTAAATGTCCTTGATACTCACAGGCAGACACTCATATATAGCTTATTTCATTTACCCATGTAGTCATTTCTCATATTGCAAAAAAATCAGTTTCTGGTGCCTTATAGCTTCAAAGACATCACTTTGCAAGAAATCTGAGAAATCAGATGTCTTTCTTCGGGGAAGCTCTAAATGTCTCAGTGTCAGCAGAAATTCCCTGTATGATGGATGTTTGACCAATCAAAATTGCGCGTGGGTTCTTACTAGATTCTGAAAAATGCGAGATTTGATATTAATGAAGAGGGAAGCCAAGACAGAAGAGTCTGTATTGAGAAGGCAGTGTGAAATACTGCCTCTCCACACTCTTGGTGGAGAGAGGAGAAACCTGCTTCATGCTCCTTTGAGCACTCTTGCTGCCTCCTCTCCAGTTTCCTCATGGCTTACAGCTCCTGAGTACTGTAAGACAAAAAGCATTACTTCTGCAGTTTGTGAAACACAGAGGTTTCATGGTTAGATAAGACAGGGTGCTGCCCAAAATAGACCCCCCAGCTTCTGGTTTTGAAATTTGGGTTAACTCGGTTACTGGCATCAATTTTAAATGGTGTTTGTAAATTATCAGTGTGAAACAGTATCAAAATTTGTTTGGTTGATTTTTTTAATGGTGGCTTTCATGTCTTTGGGATAAAAATCAGTGTCTTGGGAATCCATTTATTTGTAATGATTTCTCTGGTCTCAGTAGAGAACTTGTCAGATTGACAAGTTATCTTAACATAGGTCCACTCAAATGGATTTCCAGTTTATAAAGCAGGTTAAAATAGCAGAAAAACTCTTCCAGGGAGGAATCTCAAGGCTGCTGTTTTGATTAGTTTTGCTTTCACATGGCTGTTGATGTCTTTATTTATAGCTCTCCCATTTGATTAATTTTGATAGTGCAAAGTGTTCCCTCAGAGCGTGGCCAGACTGAAACACTGATTTAGGTATAGATGTGACCTAGGATTAATGTACAAAAGTAAATCAGTTTGACCCATCACTCTCCCTTTGAAAATTATCCTACTAACCATCTTTTCTCCTGCCTGAGCAGCTCTTTTCTGGAGTTCATGGTCAGGGCAGGGTTGAGGGGAAGGGGTGGTTCTTTGACAAGACTCATCTGCTTTCTTTTAGTCTGGACTCTAATGTGACTAAAATGTTAATGGATGGAGATGTTGAAGCAGCACTGAAAACAAGTTCCAGGTTAAATGCATAGTAGGATTGGCTTGGTTTTGCATTATAAATGTACTCCATTGAAGTTTAGTACTCATTGATAGGAAAGGAATAATTTACCAGGAAAACATTTTGAGGAAGACAGTTCTTTTAGCTTAGAGGCATACCATGTTAAGAATCTAATAACCATACTCTTTCTCGGAAGTCTCAGTATTGAGCCTTGTGAGGCACACACACTCTGAGAGTGCTGGGTGTGACAGAACTGTGTTACATTTGTGTTGCGCTGATTTCTCCTCTGATGTGAAAAAAAATACACAGCTCTGGCAACAGGCTCATATCATAGCAGAAGACAGCTATCATCTCTGGCATGTGTTGGAACAGGCAACTTTGATACGTTTGTGCAGGGAGCATAGAGCCAGGTGAATATGTAGCTCTTAACAGATGAACCATTGTCATTGGCTGGGGAATCCAGGAGAAAAAGTGACTGAAAAAATGACAAAGAAACTGTGGTGGGTTTCAGCAGTCTGCAGTTTTACTTTAATGGTACTTACACAGTTGTAAGTACAGTTTTGTTTATTTTTTTTCATGTTGCATTTTTCTGCTTCATGCCTGGACACATACCTTTACCGTACACTCTGCTTGAAGCAGAGAGACACATCTGTGGCTAACTTGGGAGCAATGGCAAGAGATTTGATGAGATCCCAAAGTTCCTCTTCTAGTCAAGGTTTAGGCTCTCCTAGTCTGCTTTGTAGTGGTTTCTGTTCTCAAGAGGCCAAAGTCCTGGGTCCTCTTGCATTTCTTTTGGAGCATGTGTTTTTATACATCTGACCATGTTCCCCAAATATTCACAAGAGTAACTTTTCCTAGTAACCATCTCCAAACTGTAGTAGGTTTCTGCAATGCCACTTAAAGCTTACTGACTTAGGCAGGGGAATACTCTGAGAAGACAAAAAATTCCCTTATGGTCCTAGTCATTGTGGCTCAGAAACGAATTTTACTGTGCAAATACTGGTGTCTGAATATTTGGCATCATGGATTATTTTATTACATGACACCATTCTGCTGCATGTGGCAGCTGCTCTCCTGGGTGATGCTAAGAAAATGCTGTCCAGCTCCCTTAGCTGGTGGTGTTTTTATAAGGACATGATGTTGAAGGCAGTCAATAATGCATAGGGTGAAGTTGTTAATAATATGGCTGCTACACATTTTCTTAGCTTCACATTGTGAAAGGTCATTTAAAAAATTTTACCAAATACAGATGAACTGCTCAAGGCTGAAAAAAAAAACTTTGTTCATTGAAACACAGCCTACACTCAGATATAATTATTTTCAGATAGAAATCTCACTGTTGCTCACCTTCATTAAGCTCCATTACAGGTGGCACTGGAAATAACGGGACTTCATTCAGGAGCATTCAAACCTGTTTCCAAAGTTCTGTCATATTTATCAATTTTTAGAAAACAGTTGTTTCTAAAACAATGCATTTCACCATTGTACTACATTTCAAGATAGTTATTAAATTAGTATTTAAATAAGATGGTGATTGGTTTTGTAAGTTTTAGTCTTCTGTGGGGGTAAAATCGGAGTCTGCATGTAGAAAGACTTGAGTACAAATCTTCCAGCCACTAATTCCCACTGTAGTTTTAAGTTTTCAGCAAATCTCATGTGTCTTACATCATGCATTTTCAATACACCTGTATTCAGAAGCTGGAGATGGATTGTGAGATAGAGAGCAAGAACCCTCCTCAAGACACCTAGAGCAGCACTTTTCTTCAAAGTAGAAGACCAGGAGCTGTAGTCACAGAGTGGGATAGGTCTGAGCAAGTGTGTATGTTCACAAAGTAACTGTCAGCTTATCACTTCAAACTTTCTTTCTAGCCATCAGGGAGAAATGTGCACTTCTGTGCATGGCTTATCCATCCTCAAGTTAAGTATCTGAAATAGCAAAAATGAACAGCACTGTAAAGTTTCCGTTTCTCTCCATAGGCTGGAAAAGGAGCACAGCACAACCAGCTCTAGTACTGCATCTGGTGACAGTTAAAGTTCAGTGAGCTGGGACCATTCTAGCCTGTGCACAGTCTCCTTTCTTTCTGCTCACAGCTTCCATCCTTGTTTCCCCCTCAAAGACTGGCAATAGCAAGAGTTCTAGCTGGCCTGATCCTTCATCTCCTCTATCTGAATCCTGCAAGGTTTCCTGTTGCCCTTCTTGCAAGGAGGAGAGGTACACAGCAGAGTTTCCTGGCTAGGAGAGGTCTTGCCTCAGAAATGACCCGGCTGCTGAGCTACACTAAATAGACTCTTCTGTTCTTGCAGTTAGGCGTACAATCAGAAAACCGTGTCACAGCACCAGATTTGATCCTCATCTTGCTGCATGATAGCAAAATACAAATTACAGCTTCAAGAGTGCATTTGGCACTCTTAGAATGAAATTGCCACTTTTTAAATAGAGTGTGGGTGTTTTCATTGACATGGCTGTCTTTTCTGATCCTATTTTTGTAGATCAGATAATGATCTTACTGATAGGGAGTAATTCTGTACCTTGTAAACAGTTTCTTTCATTTGCTCTGCTGATTGCTCAGCATCCATAAGAACTGTGGGATTTGGTTACAGACGTAAAGTCAGGGATTTCTGAGCCTCTGTGTAAATGCTAATCAAGAGTTACATGTATGCATGTTTCTATGTTATATTTTTGTATTAGTTGTTTGCATGAATGGGGCCATTAATATGTTTATATAAAGGACGTTGAGCTTGTCAGCTTTGAAGGAAAGTACTGCTATGAAAATATTTTAAGAGTCTATTGGTTAATTATTTTAGATGTGATAAAATCAGAAGAAATAAGGGAAGGCTGTTTTATGTCTGATGATCTCCTTAAATATCTTACCTTTTCTGATAAGCAAATGCCATCATCAAAAGTAGCACCATGTTGAAATCTTTTCAGTCAGACCAAAAATTTAATAACCATGTAGATGGAAATGATACAGTAATTGTAATTTTGTTGTAACTCTAATTAGTTGCGTTCTCAGCATAAGTGTCATGATCCAAGACTTTCCTACATTGTCATCAGTCAAGCAGAGAATGTAATAACAGCATTGTGCTGTAATACCTTGTTTATGATGAAAATGCAAGTGTGTTCACTAATAATGTTCTTTTTTGGTGTACCATTAACAAAACTATTACTTTTTTTCTATTATGTGATACTGTCATTTTCTAAGAGCTGGCAATATGATAATTCTTTTAGTCTTCAAAGGGCAGTTGGAGAACACAGCAAGCTGCACTGCACTGTTATTCATCTAGTGCTCCCATGTGTTTGATGCTGGTATAATGAGCAGTGAATATGCTATCTTCATTTTACTGGGGAGGTAACTTTTACATATCAATGCTTTTATTCATACTATGCTTTCTTACTATCATATTGATATTACTTTTCACATATAATTGAAAACAATCCATTGCTGAAAGAGAAGACATATTTGGGTGACATGAATTTCAGTTGTATTAAAAGAGAGGAAGAGAAACAACGAGACAAATCAAACTGTGAATGGTTCAACTATTGATCCCAAAAGGGAGGCAGAATTGTGTCCGTCTAGGGTGACAGATATGAGAGATCTGGGCTTTCTTCTCATCTTTTACTGTTTGTCTGTGTTCATGTGGTACCTATCACTACAATATTGACAGTAATTTTGACAGAAGCCGTGTGTCATAGAGAAGTAGGATCATCAGTCTTTTGTAAAAGAACTGAGAATTAAATGAGGATGCAAAATTGAGAAGTGAACCTTGATGCTTTGCATCGCAGCATGCTTTTTTCACTTAAAGACCTTCCTTCTTCCCACCAGTATGCTAGTCAGTGTGTTACATGCACAAGTAGTTTCTCTTTATGCATAAAAAAGTTCTCTTTGTTTGTGGGATATGCTTATTTTTAATAAATCAGTTGCTCTTGAAAGCTTGGTGCTGAAAAGTCCCATTGATTTCAAGGCTTAAGCATTTGGTAACTCGATAAAACTCTTCTGTAGAATAAATGAACAACCTTTTTCAGATTGTTTTTTAAAGTTTGCTGTCTATATTTTTCTATGTATACTTGCAATAGCAACATAGCAATCATTTTGCAGTCCCAACTGAAGAAAGAACTTCTATGGACGCTATGTAAACACGGACTGTTGAACTTCCCTTTGTACTGCAATTTATTTTACACTCTCTTAATTTCTGTTCTGACTTTTCTCAGGCCTCTTTAATAGAATCAGTGGTTCTTTGTTCTCTATGTTGTTGGCAGCCATAGACCTTAAAGCACTTTAGAAAGTAATAGTAAATGCTGTTGTCTCGTTTTATTGAGGAGCAAACTCTAGGACTGAAATGACCTACTGAAAATCTCACTTAGGACTGTAATTGCCACACAAAAAAAATATTAGTGATGGTTTAAAATACCTGTGAGCACATTGTAAGAGATACAAACTAGGACAGTGTTAGCTTTCTTGAAATGAAAATCTGTGACTGAAAGCAATATAATGTTTGACCCTACAACACATTATAGAAAGACTCACCCCTGTGCTGCTTAGATATAATGTGCATTGCATATAGAATCGCTTTTAGCTTCATTTATCATCTTCATTTCTTGTGTCCTAGTAAGAATGGTTTTTGGGGAGGAATTTCAATTAAATACTCTACCAGGAAAGACTTTATTTAAAGATCAATACAACTGATTATTCTCTGCAATGTAAAATCAACTAAATGAGCAAGTAGTGGTACCTGATTACTTGACATATTTTGGTGATACTAATAGAAAAGATATGTTGACCATAGGCTGAGTCAGGACTTCACTGTGAGGAGATCCCTAAAATCTCTTAATCTGGTGAACAGAATTGAACTGTGAAGAAATGCATAAGTGAACAAGTCATTAACTGTATTAAAATAATTATAAAGAGATTAATCCATCAGTGAATAGCCTTGAAAATGTGTATGCTTATACTCACATCCTGTTGACCGTTCTTCCAGCTCATGTTTTGTACTTCAGATTATAGCATGGTGACATTTGTTATCTTACTTGATGGCACAGTGCTGAGCTCCCTGTAACAAAATCTTTTTATTCAAATTGCTAGTTTTTTCTGTCAAAATAACAGCTTATCACTGTCATAAATTATCTTTACAAAATATCTGAAAATACTGTGATTACCTGCCTTGCTGAATAGAATATGGCATGATAAGAGACTACTTAACTGTACTGCAGGTGTTCCTCTTTCCCTTTGTGACTCTGAAAAAAGCAGACCAGAATTTCACCCTGATTCTGGCTTGGTGCTTTATTTTATTTTATTGTGTTGTTGGAGTGAATGGAACAGAACATACTATAGACGCATGGATTGTGAGTTATATTAAAAACATAACATTATTTTAAATAAATCATATCCTGGTAGCTATATAATTGTAATTATTTCAAATTATTAGGCACCATTATGCTGGAACAGGATTTTATGAGAAAGCTGACTTGGATTTCTAAAGTGCATTGTTTCCTCACTGTCTTGAAATACCATATTGTCACATTACAAACATATTGGAAGCTTTATTCAAATATATGGTGTTAAGTAACCAGATGAAGGTGAGGGCTGGTCCTCTGTATGTTTCATAGGGAACTGGCCCATGGAGATTGACACATGATGAATGTGAATGTTGATGAAAATTCAACATGCTTTTGTGAATAAGCATATAAGACATCAATGTGAACAAGTATGTAAGATCCAAAAGAACACTTCTTCCAGATACAGAGGAAAACGGAATACTCAACAGGACCACGCACTTTGGGTTTGTTTTAAAGAACACATACTTTTGTTTTGGTTTGATAGTGTCAATAAGCCTGCATAACCCAAAGTCCCTCTGAAAGTGACACAAAGATGTATAGAAAAGTTGAGGCCTTTGGAAAGTTGAGGCCTATAGAAAAGTTGAGGCCTTTGAGGCCTTTGCATCTTCCTCTTTCCCAGCTTGGCATACACATAATGCCATCTTCAGAGAAAGACCATCACTGGACAGTGGTGTCCAGTCAAGGATTAGAAAGATTGCTTTTGCTTAAAAATTCCTGTGGAAGGAAACATAGATTATTTGAAGAACTTTTCTTCCTGTATATTGGAGTTCTTGTCTTGCGATAAATGCCTTCAATTTTCCTGTAGAATATGTTCTTTTTGTTAAAAATTAAATATTTATATTTAGTGCTGAGGAAAAAAGGAGATATTGTGAATGTATATTCTTTTGGGAATTGTGTGCAGTCAGATATATTGTATGAAAGAATTATAAAGTAAAAATAATTTTTAAATTTTAGTCATCTTTCAGCGTCATTTTCTCCTGTTGCCACTGAAATGCACATCAAAACTCACTTCACAAGAAAATGGAGATTGTCTTCCTCACTAATGGATAGTATAAATCCTGTGACTTCAGCTTACTTTTCAAAAATATTCTTTCTCATACCTGACATGCTGGTTTTGATATTTTTCCTAGTCTAAAGGTGGTATATTTAATAACATGTAATCGTTATTTCAAGGCTCTGAAATACTTATTATATGATACATATTATTTAAGCATATTGAAAGTCACTTCTGTGCTGTTTCTTATTCAGCTATAGCTATAATATCTAACTTACCAAGTAGCTTCCCAAAAGTTTTCTTCCGTGATATTTGCATGCTTTGGATGTCATCAATCATTATGGGTTTTTTAGAAGTTACCTGTCAATTTTCATCCAATCTTTACTTAATCCGGAAAGCAGTAATATCATTTTTATATAAATGAGCCAGGGGGTTTGCACATTTTATTGTTTCTTGTTTTATCACAAGTATTCTATCATGTTAGATTCTGACTATAATAACAAAATTGCATGTTTTCATGAAGAATATTTAATAATCACGGACTAAGATCGTGTTTTGATCTCAAGTTTTACCTTGCGTGATTTTGATTCATATTGTACATGACAATCTTTTCTTTCTGTGCATATATTGTGTTTAATCCTTATTCTGATGATTTAATACCCGTGTACAATTTACGTGTCTTACTTTTGGCTACTACTTAACTGTTCATTGCTATTTGCATAGCAGCCTGTACTCAATAACAGCTAACCTCTCACAGTGTGAACACACCCTAAAAGCAGCACTCTCACTAATGATCATAGTAATCCTGAGTGGCAAATAGAGCTTTATTTGTCAGTTCCAAGAAAAAAATACTATCTGAAATAATTTGTGTAATATACAGATAATAAGAGATTAGTGCATCTGCTCCAAAGAGCCTGACCTTCAAACCGTTAGTTCTGCAAGACTCAAGCACCATGGTATAATCCTGCTATGAAAGGCAAGTTTGTTTTACTTTTGTATTTTATGATCTTAACCCATGAGCTAATATTTATTGAAATCCCTGGAAAGATGTAGTACTGCTTGGCTTGCATTATTCTATGCTAAGAAAGAGGCAAAAATTACTCTAAAAGGCAAGTTTCTGTTTAAACAATAGTAAGCCTAGGAACATGTAAATAACACTTATTTATTATATTAGGGTCTTGAAATCCGTGGTTCAAACTGGCTGACTAATGATTGTAGATTTTTGTGTTTGGTTTTACGATGTAGATTTGAAATTCTCCCTTCTTATCAAGCTGTTTGATTTTATGTTACCCTTTCTCATGTTCTTCAGTGCCAATGTTCATATGCAATTTTTTCTTTTCTGGTTTATTTTAATATGATTGTCATCTCATCATCTTTGGTAGGTTTGTCAGTGCCCTCTGTATCAAAACAACAAGAAAATTTAATGCTGAACCTTTAGGATAAGATAGAAAGAGGAAAATGGCCTTTAAAATAGTTTGGAAGTATTGGAATTAGCTTCATATGGTGCTGCAACGTTCATTATTAACATACGTGGAGCAACTTTTGCAGATATTGTATTATTTCAAGAAAAGCACATTTAACCAATGAACTTACTACTATGCCTGCACCGTTGCATTATAAAACTGTAGTTCAAGTAACCCTGTGATTTAGTTGGCATAGCAGTTTGGAAATGTTTTCACTGTAGAGGTAACTAGAAGTTTGAGGGGAGTTTTTTTCTTTAGTGACAGGCTGTATTAGCACTGATTCATTTTCCTTTTCCATCTCATCCTACTGTGTATTTGAAAGGGCTTTAAAATTTGGTAAACGCTTCCCATCTGCTTAAAAATACTGGCTGACATTCAGATGCTCTCCAATATTCCATTAGGAGATATGGCTAATTCTCCCTTGTGCTTAGATTTTTTTGTAGCTTTTTATCATGTTTGTAACAGGTTAATTATATGAGAAATCTATTATCACTCAAGCAAACAGCTGCAATAAAGAAATAATGCTTTGTAATGAAGTTGGTATAATTTATCAGAGAAAAAACCAGAACAACTCTTCCTATATCAGTACATTTTCTGCTTGCTGTCTGTTGACCGTTGCCTTTGAGAAAGACAAAGCCTTTCTCAGCAAGCTTTGCAACCCAGAAAGGAGAGCTGAGGAGCGTGAGAAATGGGCAGCCATACAGACCTGTAAAATTAACCTGCATCCGTTTTTAATGGCAAAAGGCAAGGTGTTACAGAAAATTCTCCTCTCTCACATCTCTCCCTACCCCTCATAGTAATGAAAACAATAATGATTTGTGCCGGTGTCTGTCTGTGGCACGGTTGAACCTTTACATCTTGTGAGTAGAGTTTTCCTCAGCGCATATTTGATAACAGATATAAACCAGCAATACTGCAGCAAACCTTATGATTTTGTAGCAGAGCTATGCCAGAGCATCCATTTGGGCTTTTTGGCTGAACAATCTGTCTTTTAACTGAGTCTTCATGTACGTTTGTCCACTTTCAATAATATAAACACAAAGGGAACAATTAAATCTTACAGTTACATGGTGTTTATGTAGCACAGACCCACTGTCCAAGTCTGTAGGTAATTTTACATACTGACTGCTGTAACTAACGTAAACCACTTTGAACAAACAACTGTTATAGAACGGAAACATTCAGTGACTGTCTTACTCACTACTTACCTATCTTAACTACGAGTATGGATAAAAAGCTGGATAAAAGGATAAATTTTGCACCAGGATCATCATTAAGCTGATTTGCACTGGGCAAGAGAGGGAGCCTCTCCTGAGTTTTTAACCTCCCTTCTGGCAGCTGTTACCTGGGCTGACCTCAAATGTGAATAGGGTATGGGGTGTCATTGCAACACATCTGGCTTGGGACTTTACAAAGTTACATTCAGAACTGCATTCAAAAGTAATGCAAAATAAATTCAAAAGCAGAGCGATCCTTAACAGAGGTTCTTTAGCTCGAGGAAAGCATAGCTGAATTTTTCTGTAGCTGAAGTTTCAGTGGGATCACTGATGGCGATACAGGGCATACCAGTGCAAACAAGACTGCAAAAACAACACACAAATTTGTGTGTAGGGATGTAGAAAGTTTAAGTGAAAGTTTGTTTCAGGGTGCAGTCCTTTGAAAGCTGTCCAGAGAAATTTATTCTGTAGAGAGTCTGAGGCTAGTATTTCAGGAGGCAGAGGAGGTCAAATTTGCCCTGCCTGCAGTGGTGGAGGAACAAGCCAAGCTGTTGGTCAGCCTTTCTGTTACAGATCCAGAAGAGCAGGTCAAAAAGTTATAATCCTGGAAAGGGGGTTTTGATCATTCAGTAAGATATATAAGGGATGATTTTTCCCAGGAGTAAGAAGAGGAGTGTAAAGGAGGGAAGGCTGTGACCAAAGTGAGGGCTTTCTGGGAGCCTGTGGCGCAAAAGCCTTCCCTCTGTGTTTTTTCTAAACAAACCTTAAGACCCTGTTGAGTTTCCCTGCATAAGACCCTGAGTGGGAGGGAACTTCTGTACACTTGACATAAGTGCAGTGCTTTGTGTAAAACTATTCAACATGGCAGCCTGGTCTCAGAAATTTTACCACGCGCGTGCTGAAGACGTGTCTTGGGAGGGTGTCGTGCACACATCAGCAGCTACGAATATCAGCATTTTATTCCTACCATGGCATTTTACTGATCTTTAAAAAAACCAAAACTTTCCATTTAATTGTATTATGCTTTTTTTTTTTTTTTTTAACACACATCACAAGAGATTTTCACATCATATGATTTTTCAGAAAAGTGGTAAGCCTGTTTGTGGTGTTTTGACCATCATTTCTAAATGCATACTGCAGAGCAAGAAGATAGAAATTACTATAAACCATTGCACTACGTAGGAAATCTGTGCCAATGCAATGAAAATAGATGGACATTTCTGCATAGGTGTGACGTGAGACATACTGCATATCTGCTGGAGAGGATTTTGAATTTGTTAGTCACTTATACAGTATTTGCAATCTTAACTCCTGCTATAAGGTTATTCGCTGAAAAACACAATACCATTTGTGGCATTTTTATCATTAAACATTTTATGGTACTTTAAATAATGACAACTTCACCATAACTTGAAGATCCACTGGAGAGAAGTTTATTTCATTTATGTTTTTTGTTGTTACATATTATAATGCTTCTTGGGCAATGAAGCTGGTGATGGGTCTGGAGCACAAGTGTTAAGAGGAGTGGCCAAGGGAACTGGGGTCGTTTAGCCTGGAGAAAAGGAGGCGGAGGGGAGACCTTATTGCCCTCTACATCGCAACAGGCTGCCCAAGGGAGTCACCACTTAACCACTGGAGGTATTTAAATGACGTGGTGCTTAGGGGATATGGTTTAGTGGTGGAACTGGCAATGTTAGGCTAAGGATTAGACTCGATGATCTTGAAGATCTTTTCTTTTCCAACATAACTGATTCTGTGATTCTATGATTCTATGAAATAATTTTCTTCTTTTTGCTGGTCAACTTGATATCCAAATTCACTATGCACAGTAAGTCAAGTACCTCCTTTCTTTCCAAAAGGGAGTGAGAGAAAGCATATCAGTTCCTACAATGCTTGAGTTACAAGTTGATAAAGGCATTTTAAATTAACTGATTCTTAACCAGATGCAAGAGAAAAGCATATTATATTTTTCTAAGCAAATATCAAAAAACCGGAACAGTTTGACATGGAAACAACCATAGGGCAAAGTCTATTTCCTCAAAATGAAGTGTAAAGATGAAAGGAGTAATTCAGTGGTGAAGTTCTATTCTCCAAATGCACTTGGGCACTTAGGAGGCAGTGAAACTTTAACTCTGGCTTGTTCAAGTCCCTCTAAGATAGTAACATCATTAGGACTTTTCTACAGTGTAACTATAATTTCATATTTAATGGTAATTTGATAGTTTCTTAGCTTTCCAGTCTTTCAGGTAATTTTTGTACAAAAATTCACAGAGCATGAGTCAAAATCACCAGGATGGAGAAGTGTGTTTCTGGGTTTATCTGACTCTCCTCATCCAGTTCTGAGCAACAGCATTAAAAAAAAATGCATCAGCCAAGGCTGCCAAGAATATTTCGTGTTATCGCTAGAAAATCCACTGCTGACTGAATTTTTTAACCTTTCCACAATATATAACGAAGTGCTAGCTGGCAGGTAGTTCAGTACTTTTTTCATCGCAAGGCCCTATAATGTAATCACAGTTGTAAAAGGAACTTGTGAGTGAAGCAACTTGATCATTCCTCGCAGTGCTGCGGTGCCAAGTGGTTACAGGAGAAAGAAGGAGAGGCAACAGCAGGACCCCAGGGATTTATTCTACCCAGAAACAGCACGAGATATTTAAACAAAGGTGAAGCTGCTTCAAGTGCTGGCTGCTTGCTAAGGATTATATCATAGCCCATGTTTAATTTTGCTTAAACCTGAGGTAAGCCTGTATTTTCTGTGTGTTACTCTGATGAGCCTACCTATTAGTCTCATTTAGCAGTGTCTGTTAGTCTGGGGTTGTGTCTTTGCAATGCTAAGCTGCACTAAGGAAAAGCCTGTGTCAGTGTGATGCTTTTCTGATCTGATACACTAGAAATTATCTCTAAAAGCAGGTAAGTAATATTTTTAAAGGGAAGTGTAATACCCAACTAGAGGTGCTGGTAAAATCGAACTTGAAGAGGTTGAAAGTTGCAGTCCAAACATATCAAAATACAGAAGAGGTACAGAATATTGAGGTCAATTAACAGGATGATAATTGTTGTGGGAAAAAGGATAAGGCTGTTTCTGAAGATGTAATGTCTCTGATTAGTATGCTGTGCCATTGAATTGGGGCTGAGTTATTGATCTGAAACTTTTCAGCTTTACAAAAAGGCATGTAACGTCTTTTTACTAAAATTTACTTTGGCACTAGTGGTTTTGAGAGTGTTTCAATTTAAATTTTTTATGGAAATTATTTAAAGAATTAGACTTTGGGTTGGCATTATGTAGCTTACATAATTCTCAGGAAATTTTTGGAAGATGCGGAGCAATACTAAGTTTGATTATTGGTGATGTCTTATAAATTGTCTTGTTGGTGATGTCATCTTGAAAAGATGGTCTTTTAGTAATCATACTGTCCTTTTATGGTTTTGATAATAAGTACTGAAGTATTCATAATTGTGAAGTCTCAGATTTACTAAAACTGCAATGTCTGCCTATAACCAAAAGTAACTTCAAGCAGTTACTTAAATAAGTTTAAATTCTTAAAGAAATAAATTGTTGGGTTAGATTATCGGAAGAATCTCTTCTACTTTCTTCTGCATTACAATTTTGTTTTCCCCTCCTGTATGAACTGGCAGCTGTGTCCCAAAAGCCTTTCAGCTGACAAATGTTATCTCTGTACCATATGTCAGTTCTCTTCTCAGGACTGCCTGGTAATAAACAAAATTGTAAAATTGAGCTGTGTTGTGCTGTAAAAATGTTGCTGCTGAAATGAAAACAGCTCTTCTGAGCTTCTTATTTTTCATTTCCTTTCACTTTCTCCTCCAATCTAACAGAGCCAAGAGTACATGAGATAATGAGTGCTTGAAATTCTATAAACTGCTTAAATTGTAAATATTTTTTTTGAAATATGATTTTGTTGTGTTACTAATTAAATTTCACTGAAAAAGGCTTTAAAGGTTGAAAAACTGAGCATGTATACCTATTATCAGTTTCATTTACATATTCTGCTTTTATATATCTCTGCATATATGTGAATAAGGTAATTAAGATGCTGTTATTTCATATGTTTATAGAGAGTGTTTAGCGCAATCCCAGCAGTAAAAACTCGTTACCATATATCATCACTGATTGCCTCATTTTGGCTGACAGACAGTGTCTCATTTCACTTCATTGCAAGTAGGTGGACAAAACTATTAAATTAAAAATCATTGGACAAAAATACTAGCAATTCCAGAAGCCATAAATGAAGTTCTTCTGACCAGATACCTTGCTTTTCCTTGAGAAAAGTTAGAAAGAGGGTTTCTTCTCTGACATGGGAAAATCATATCTATCAGGATAATCATACAAAATCACATGCTTGCATTTACTTTTTCAGTAAATATTCCTAAGACCCTCTTTTCTTAAGGAGACAAGATTTCTAAAAGCAGTTGCTCTAAAGTTTTGAGGCTGATGTCAGGTAGTAAATAGTGGGCTGATTTTCAAGTTCTTGTTTACTTTTGTTTAGAGCATGGACCTTAAGCCCTTCTTGCCATTTGTGCACAAAGTACCACTTCAGCTTCCCATCTCAGTAGGAGCTGTTGTATAAGTAAAGTTATTTTCCTTTTAAATCTAAGTGCAAGCTGTTAAAAGTCTGAGATTGCAAGTTTGCTTTTCAATGAATAACAGAGTCAAAAGTTGAGATTCTGAACTGGCTAAAATGCCATCAAAGCATTAATGTCACCATTAAGAGCATTTAAGGGAAGTCTCTTTTTCTTACAAAATGTGCTTTTTGTTCCTTTGACTCTAAATATGTCAAATAAAAAAAATGCCATGCGTATTAATGGACTAATTGCATTACCTGTTTTGTATTGTCTGAACATATTTTGGGGGAATTAAATTGTTCTATAGGCTGAGTGTGCAAATTTATAAGTATAGTTATAAGATACCAGTTTTTCCAAATCCTGAAAAAAACACGTCTTGATAAATTATCCCACCTGAAAAGGTGAATATTCTTTCTAGAAGGTTTTGTTATTTGCAACAGTATAATTGCTGTTTGTGGATTTGTTTAATAAATGAAAATGTGAAAAAGTACATGATGTTTTATATTTGGATTTTAAACCTTGGGATCTAACACTGCAGAAAATAACCAATGTTCTCCTTTCTTCAAATATATTGTATGATAGTTGGAGGAAACATTTAGAAGATCATTACTGTAATATTTCAGATCTTTTTTTATAAACATCATTGTATATTCAGGAGAGTATAACAGAATACACAAAATGGAAAATACAGTGAAGCATTGCAGGGTATAAAGTTTAGGGGGAAATTGAATTTAAATGTCTTATTTTTGTCTATCTTCTCTCTGTAGTCACTGTGAACTTTCAATCTTTGAGATCAATCTATTGCTGAGTCTATTTGACAGATGTACACATGTAGAAGAGCAAATGCTGTCAGAATTATTTCTTTTCTTTCTCTGTTTTAGGACGGTAATACAAGGGGCGCTTTGTCAGTTAAGGTGTAAATCTATTTTGTTGTTGTTTAAAAGTGCTACATGCAGAGTGAGTGGGATGCTGCAGAACTTGTAACTCAGCAGGTCTCCATGCAGCCAAATTTGAGGCTGGAAAATCAGGTACAGGCCAGGAAGGACCAGAAGGAAATGTGCCCCTTGGTGTGTCTTTTTATAGTCCTTTGAATTGAGGATGACCCTTACTATTCCAGCTGGCGTAATCTCGGTGTCTCGCACAGTCAGTGTGCAAACCAACAATATGGTCACAGTTCTGCCAGGTTTCAGTCAGAGCTGGCTTGGTGTTGCAGTCTTGTTAAGCTTTCTCATGCTTGAAACTGTGATTAATTTGCCCTTGAGTCATGCAATGACATTGAATATTAGTACTCTTCTTATTATCCCTTTCATTAACGGGTTTAACAGTGGTGTATGCTTTGTTCTCTGGAGTGTTCTTTTGAACCAGTCATGAGTTTTCCATGCCACATATCCAGGTGCTGTTCACATGCAAACTTGAGGTTTTGTGCGGTGCTAACTTCAGGTATGGCGTTGGGGCAATATTCACTGAATGCACCTCTCCCTATTGGTAGCATATAGAAGACCATGTCAGGATTGTCTTCTTCTGCCCTACAAAGGTCCCTGACACTCTCTTTTTAACTCAGTCACCAAGCGTATGTCCTTGCATATTCTTGTATATCCCCTACCCTTGTCTCATGGCACGTAATACATACCTTGGCATCCTAGGATAAAAGCTTTACACCAGCAGGCTGTGGTGCAGTCCCTTGCAGTATTTCATACTTATTATACTCAAACATGAGCAAAATGGAGTAGAATGGAGCCCAGAGGACAGGCCAGGCCAATGATGATGCCATGTCCAGTCCTGCCTTTGCTAAGGGCAGGCTCGGATACAAATAATTTTGGGCTGTTTGTCTTGGCGTTGTCTTTCTGAATTGGATGCCTTTAGAAACATAAAGCTAGCCTTGACGCATCTCTAGTAGAGCATCTTAATTCTATAGATACTATCACTGACTCTTTCTCACTAGTGTAATTTTCTTGTCAGTAATGGTTTGCTCCTGGCTGCTATACTTGAAGATGATTAGGAAGTGCAGAAATCGGAGTCAAATCAATTACATTCATAATGTGTGCAAATGTAAGATAGCACATAAACTAAAAATCTTACTTTTTATTCTTCATCATTACTTAGATCAGGATGTCCATTCATTTACTTTTATCTGAGAAAACCAAAATCAGGGACCAGTTTCTGGTCAGACCAAAAAAGGAATCATTATAGGTTATATTTGTAATAAGTAGACTGAAATAGCACACGGCACACACTCATCAGTGTCTTGTAGCAGGGGTGCTACAAGAAGGCTGTTTGATGATTTGCAAAATGCTTACAAGTTGTGTATCTTCTATAGCTGCAGATGGCTGCTTTATGAACTTTTTTTGTCAGTTGCTAAATCTGCAAATATGTTCAACACAATTGTTCTGGAATAGTTTGTCTCTAATTTTTACCTGCTAATCTAGTGTTTAGGTAATTTATGTACATCAACCTGCATTTCTGCACACAGAAAGTCTTACACAATTGGCACAGGAGACAGAAGCATACAGACCATTTTGGAGTAAATATTTCCCCTAAATGGTGTTCAGTATAGAGCCAGTTTATGTTCAGTCTTCATGATGAATACAGTGCAATTTACATAGTGCAGGCAAATAACTGTAACATAGTCTAAAATTTTATTGTACATATCAAGCTAATAAAAATTGGAAGCAGGACCAAGCATTCTCCAAGAGACATCCAGACAAGAGTAAAAAAATCTTCTCAATATATCATAGCATAGATATTGAACTAAAATATTTTATGAACTTGTACTGTTCGTATAAAGACTGGGTTCCCAAAGATATATGCAGAACTGCTAAATGAAAAGTGATTCAAGATGAAAATGAAAGCTTAAAAAAAAAATCATGAGCAGTAGAAACACTAGTAGTTGTTTGGGTCCCATATTTCATTGTGCCGTCGAGGCAGGACTGGAAGTTGTGTCCCAGAGTGACTTCACATCACTGTGACACTCTAGAAATAACAGCAGGTCCTAACTTAGCTGTCTGCTAACCACCTCGCTCCTTTGCAGACTGGGGTTCCGCTGAGAAATTTACAGGAGTACAACAACAAGAAAAAATGTTCTCATTACTTTTTGTGCTATAAGTAGACACAAAAAAATATGATATGTATCATTGACTAAAGTTAAAACTGCCAAAACCTGTGCAATGTCTGTTTCAGTTCTTAGTCAAGTGCAATAGCAATTGCCTTTATACAGTAAAACTCTTGATGTGTTTTACCCTTCTGTCTTGGGTTACTTTTATGCTACATTTCGGATTGTACTGCAGAATATTAAGCCTGAGATTATATAATGAAATATGCAAGAGTACTCTAGTTTTCCCAGGAAACATTGTGGATATTAATAGCTGTCATAAGAGGAAGCAAAAGATTTTTTTTTTTTTATCTTCAATCTGAAAAAAAAAAAGTGTTGACAAGGAAAATAGAAGTGAAATCCAGCACAGCAAGAAAGCAGACTTGACTTGAAAAGTATTTGGAAAAAGTCTGGTATTTTCAGCACAGTGAGACAAGGTGGTGGACTTGCTTATGGCCGTGCACAAGAATTCCTGCTTCATGGGTCTATACATTTAATATCTCTGAAGCAAAGAAGTATGTTTGAGCAGCAACATGGTTGTTATCCATGATAATATAAAATTACTCTTCCAAAAAAAAAGAACAAAAAACTCTTACTATTTTCAATCTCTCTTGTGGCTCAAAGATAAAATATTCCTTTCTGTAATTTAGTTAATGGATTTTTTTTACAGTGATTATTTCTACAAATACGTTCTTCATGATGCTTTCCCAACAGCTTGTCTCTAATCCCTAAATTTCAGCACCCACAGTTGTCCAGGTGATCCAGAACAATGTTCTTTCCCAGTTTGTGCCAAGGTCATGATGATCCTGCAACTACCTTTGGTGTCTCATCACTCCCATTTCCTGAGCTGTAAATACTCACAGGCAACTCTATTCAGCTGCCCATACATCAGCCTTTCCCAGAGTGTACCCTTCCCGTCATGCTGCCTGATCAGGCTGGCTCCAAGAGGAGAGATGGAAATGGAGACACTTCCCGACAGGTCCCAGCAAAACAGAGAGGCACAATACAACATGGGTGGCAAATGAGTAGCTACTGAAAATAAGAGAATGCTGTAAGGCATTATGCATGTCTTATACTTCCTGGGCTGCCTTTGGAGTCGTTTTTGGACACTTGCCTTATCTTTCAGCATTGGTATGCTGGACGCATAATCTATTTTTAAAGATAAAGCCCATGTCCAAAGTGTAGCATTTGATTTTCTACCTACAGAGTCACTGAAGTTCCAGGAAACACCTTCCACAGCCACCTGCACTGTCTAAGAGTGGAACCTAGTCTGCCTGATGTACCTTGTCTCGCCTACTCTATTTCATGTTTAGCAGCACTGAATAATGTGTTTTCAGCTGACCAATGACTGGGAATTTGAATGAGTTGCAGTGGTCCACAGCAAAACCTCAGAGTTCTTGGCGCTAGAAGAGATTAAAGGATCTGTGGAAATACCTGATTTCTTCCCCTCTAAGGCATTTTTTTTCTCTGCTTCTGGGTGGCCATAGATAAACAACTCTTGGTTCAGAAAGCTTAAAAAGAAAAGCACAGCCCTTTTGGCTGTGGTGCTATCTCTTCTTAGCCAAAGATACGAATTACTACTTTTGCCCCTCGAACATGTTTTCTGTCTGTCTGCTAGCTCCAAAAAGGTTACTGTAATAAACCCAGAAGATGGGGAGCTGCTTTCTCTTCTGTGATTTTTCCCTGCCCTCCATCAGCTCTGCATATTTGAAGAGCAAGTGCCAGCTATTCTCACCAGCATGTTGAATCACCTTGAGCAGCAATGAGCAGGCCATGTGAGGGATACTAAATCTGCAGCTTTCAAGATCTGCCAGCTTCAAATACCAACGATGTCCAAGTGAAACAGGAAGGTGAAAAAATTTTCAGAGCAATTCAGTCTCCACAGCATGTGGATGTGGAAGGAAGATTTATTTCTTCAGATACTCCCCTGAGCAGACTATAAAAAGAAGCAGAGACTTTGCAGAGAACAAATGAAGGAGCACTGAAATGAAGGGGGAAACACAAGGGAATGTTTTTGCATGCACTTATATGAAACTATATCAAATCTACTACTTCCTGAGAGAAAGCAATGTTATCCATTGAATCATAGGCTAAACTAAATGAAAACGAACAGGACACTGAGTTTGAAGTCAATACATGCTATGACATTACATAGGGATTTTGGTGGAAGTATTTTAGTCTAAAGTCTTTGAGAATGAGTATCGTAATTTAGAAGCATAATTTCTGCCATGTGACAGCAGAATGCGTTTATAAATTGGCTGCTGTACCTTGAGCCCATAACCACCCTTGTAAAGGACTGGAAGCGCTCCTTGCTCAGTGGCAACACAAAACCTTCTGGGTAGAACTCAATTTGCACTTTCAAGAATCTTCCACATGGATTCTCCAATGAGTTAATTCTACTTAAGAAGCACTGATATTAGAAGTTATGTAAAGCTTATTGTTTACATTGAAGAATTTATGTGGTGAAAAGCAAGATTTTTCTGGGTCAAAACATATTATCATATTTTTGATACTAAATATTTTAGCATTCTAAATGTTTGTGTTGAATGCATGAAGGGGTTTTTCCCTATTTTTCCTGTGAGAGCTCTAACTTCTTTTGCAGTTACCTAAGCGAACTAACAAGGCAGCTAGAGACATCTTATTGCCTGATGGTCACAGTTATCCTGTCTACATTTTGACTGTATAAAGCTTATTAATCAGACACTTGATTTCTAAAAGTTTGCTGCAGCCCTTTTAAAGATAAGTCTTCACCAATTTGCAGCTGAAGAAGACGGATTCTTTCTTCGATCAGAACAGTCTTTTTGTATTACTAAATAGCAATGATCAAGTCAGATCACTTGTTGAGGGAATACTACAAGTAAAAGCTTTGTTCTGAGGTGTTATTCTAATCGCTTTTTTTTTCTCTGCTTTCAGAAGCTGGCAACAAGAAGCTAAAGAGCACGATACAGAGAAGCACAGAGACAGGAATGGCAGCAGAGATGAGAAGTCGTATGGTTCGACAGCCAAGTCGGGAATCCACTGATGGCAGCATAAATAGTTATAGCTCCGAGGGCAAGTACGTGGCACTAAAAATATCAGTAACGTAGGAGAAGTTTCTTTTCTTTGTAAGAAAAACAGGGATGTGAAGAGAAGTCCCAGCTCTAGCTGAAGGGGATAGCACTGTGTATAGATTCTTCCTCTTTCAACATTTGCAAAACTGAACTATTTTAGGCATGTAACACAAATTTCTTGAAAATTAAAATTGAGAGAGGACTTAAGTGATTCACATTTTCTCTACTATCCAGCGTGGCATTTTGTTCATCAAAATACAACTAAATTCAGAGGACATTATTTGAAATAAAACATTGGGGTACTTTTTCTTTATGTTTGGATTAACTCAGAGTTAAACTTCAAATGTTGTATGTAAATCTCTGTGATATGAAACTCTGTTCAGTAATTCTATATACAAAGAAAGTTTAGTTTGGGATTGGTCCAAGTCTCTTATTGAGAATTGTAAACCCAGAGTCCAGCTGCCCCATCAGCTGAAATCAGGCAGATAACTGTGGGGAGGGGGACAGCTGTTTTCAGTCACTGCTGAATGACTCAGTATGCAGGCAAGAAGAACAAAAGCAGATCTGACACAAAAGTGTGCATGAATGCTCCAGCTTCCTCACAGCTCTTAGTAGGAATCTACTGAGTCTATCCAGGCACAGTGATCAGTAGGGATTCTTAGAAGTTGCCTCCCCACAAAAGCGGATATAGGGGATAGACAAATCCACCCTATAGACCTGGAAAAAAATGAGAGGTTTGGACTTATGTGACTTCATTTTTTTATGTGCTTACTGTGTTACCACAATTGCTACTGAACATCGTTCAAAGCACAGAGAGCAAGGGGCAGTCATGGTGATGCCAAGGAAGCTGTGTAAAGGTGTAGTTTCTCCGTTATCAGACGCTCTCACTACCATCATTTTTTTACAGTGATGGTGAGACTCTGGAACGTGTTCAAGGCCAGGTTGGATGAGGCTTTAAGCAATGTGATCTAGTGGAAGATGCCCCTACCCATGACAGGAGGAGTTGGACTAGATGATCTTTAAGGTCTCTTCCAATCCAAACCATTCTATGAATTTATTATTACTCAAAGAATTGCAAGAGTCACATAAGAAAAAAGGTTCCATAATGAATAACTCAAAACCAAAGACCTGAGCAAGTATTTAAGAGTGAGGGACAAAAGTAAAATACCACAATATTTTTTCCAGTATGATCCTATGATAGGGCATTAAATTTACCCTTCAACACTTCATCCTGCCATTCTTCTTCCTCACTCTGTGTTGGAATGTCATTCTGTAAGTGACCATTCTGTCACTCTCCATGGTGATGCAGGGCCTAGCAAACTGAATCCTCCTGAGAAGGAGCTGAGAGACCCTGCTTCCCTAGTGAGGAATATGGGACAGGTGGGAGCTCAGCACTGACAGTGAGGACCTTTTCAGGGGAACAGCATAATCCATTGCTTTGCCTTCAGAGAGTGTAAGTAGATTTGGGCAGCCAAGGTCTGGATCTGGAGGTCACAGCAAGCATCTGGAGAAGAGAAACTGCAAGGTAGAGCCTGAAATTTTTGACTTGAGAACCAGCCTTAAAGCAAGGCAGAGAAGAGAGTAAGCCTGGGAGGTAAACAGGTTGCTTGCTTCTTACTGGGACATATAGCAGGCAGGATGCGCATATTGGGACTTAGTTTGAAAATTATCCTTTAGAAATAGGTCAGTCTTCAAAGTAAATTGAGCTATCATAAACTGGCAGTCGTGCTATGTGCATCTTATGTCTTGTTTCTGCTCCCCAACTTTTGCTGCCCCAGCACCAGTTGTGCCTCTAACAAATCTCCTTGCTTCTCTCAACTTTCTCATGCAATCTATCACATCCAGCCACATTTGTCCTGCTTTTCTGATCCATGCTTTTGGCACCAGCTCCTTAACTTGTCACTATGTTTCTGTCCCAGACTTTTGGATTGATAGTTACCAGGTATTGTGGTTGATTGCTGATCCATATTATTCCTCAGTTTCATTTCCTGATTTCAAACCCATTTCATACTTGACCTTAGTCCTAACCAATGTCCCTGATCTCCACATCCCTATTCCAGTCCTGGCAAGAGTAAAGAAACAGTGAGGTCAGTGAAGTGAGGGCACCGGCAATATCTAATAGTGACTCTGAGGAAGAGTCCAGTATAATGGGCTAATGGAGTCAGATAGCAAAACTCAGGTGAAATAGTTAAATATATGTTGCTGCAATGCAGGAAGAGAAACAGTCCATAAACAGGACACAGTGCCATAGGTAAAGTGGATGCTAGAGAGTTCTTCTCCATTGTGGTGCTGTAATTTGTGGCTTAGAAAATTCCTCAAGTGTCTTCTGATTTTCTCAAATTCTATGGTTTAGCTGTAGATCAAATCCTCAGATGCTCTGTTTAATAGAATAACATTAGTTCACAGCAGCTCTGGGTTTAGTTCAGTGAATGAAAAATGTTAAATGCAGAGATCCTCATAAGAAAGATGACCAATTAAATAGTCTTCTGTTGTACAGTCACTTCCCCCCGTGTGCATCATTGCCCAGTTTTTAGGACACGAATGGGACACAAGTGCATTGTGGAGGGGAAGCTGCACAACTGCATCCCATAATCAGGGGTACATGCACTGTGCTAGCTGATCCTAAAATCTGCTCCCTCTCTCCCTCCTTCTTCTGGGCCTGTTTCAAATTTTAGAAATGTCAACTTTGAGTTCAGATCTAGTGTGAGCACAAATCAGTTTTTGAGAGCACCTTGTATTCAGACTTTGCTTACATTTGAATAGCGAATCTGTTTGCTGGGGATTTTTTCCTGTCTCCTGTGGGATTCCCATCAAAATCAGTGAGAACTTTGGTTGCTTGAGTAGTGTTTTATCTTCAGTTCATTGGTGGTGGGTAACAATGACAGTCAGGAAGTGCTTGTGTTAAGTTCACACAGACTCCTTTTCTTCCCTTGTGTGTGTGCATTATGATGCTGACTTCAATTCCAGAATGATGTAGTTTTTGCTAGTACTGTGCCTTATCCTGCATTTCATAAGTCCAATCACATGCATAATTCAGCTGAGAATGCGGAGTCCTGCAGTAGATACCCCAGCTACTATATTATGTTTTTCTGCTTGCCTCGTAAGCTAGGTTTAATGAATTAGAATTAATGCACATTATAGTGAATAGGGTAATTCACCCCCTTCATTGTTTGTATAGCTGAAGGTGTCTGAAATGTGAGAAGGCTCTCAAGTGAAGACTTTCAATATTGTTAGTCATTCCATATCAAAATGTAACAGGCGTTCTGGGGAAAAAGGAAAAAAAAAAAAAAAAAGAGAAAGAAATTTTTCGTAGCAGGAAAAAGAGTTAATGGGAAGTGCCACTGCAGCGAGAAAGAGACTGTGTCTTGTCAGGTGGGGTGGGTGGCTTGAACCTGCATCTCCAGGTTAAGTGAATGTTGTAACTGGTGGGCTGATGGTTGAACTGGAAACCTTGAGGCTCTTTTCCTCCTCTATCTAAAGAAACCATCTTAAAATTATTTAAAACTAAACTTCTGTAAAAGCTTATTTTTTGGTAAATCAAAGTTTTCTAGTGAAAAGGACTCTGCTGATATTTTCTAGCCAACTTTAATTGTAGGCAGTCTATACATTTATGCAGATATACTAAGATCCTTTAGTCTTGAAGAGAGGAATGGACTTTTTCTATCCAGCAAACTGGGGTTTGTGGAGAATTTTCAGTGTGAATTGAATGACTGGCACACACAAGCCTGATCCCTGTGCTTTCACAAACTTTTTTTTCACCAAAGCTTTTCACCCTAGAAGTTTTTCTTAGGAAGTTTTGTGATTATTTTCTCCAGTCTAATAGGGAACTTCCTCTGAGGGAGAAGCAGAGGCAGAATGGTGGATGGCCTGCCAGGTGAGATGCTATCGAGACTTGGTTCAAAATCTATTCTTCTGTTCCTCATTATTGTGATGAGGAAGTCAAAACTGAGTCTCCCCACTATGGAAAATTTGTTTGGTTTTTTGTTTGTTTAGTCATTGTTTGGAGAACAAATATCTCTTAAAAAGAAAATTAAAATTCTGGAAAGAAAGCAGTTTGGGAAAACTCATATATTGCATGCCAATGTATTACAGCTTAGTTTGTGTCCTAGAAGAGAGGTGGGTACCAGCTGTAGATCCAGATGTGGCTACCAGACCATTGTAACTAGGGAGAAGGATCAGGTTTAGCTGTAATTAACACTACTGCTACCTGCCAATTTACTGCTTCGTTTAACGGCTGCGACAATTAGAATAATTTAGTGTATATGTCTGTTTGCTTGTTTGTTCTGACTGATGTGGATGGGATCTGGATGTATGTATAGACATAAAACAAGGTAAATCAAGAATGAAGAGTGATAAACTATTCAATTTCATGAGGCTTTCTATGTTTTCTTATACAAGTCACTCATAGTGTTTTCACCTGTCAGGCTCTTCTCTGCTCCTGGATGACTTCTTAGAAAGAACAGTTTTATGGACTACTTTGTGTCCATGTGCAGAATTGCACTTCTTTGGGGTCCATGGAGGACAGCTCATTCCTGACGTTGCTTGCAAATTTGTGGTTGCACATCCTGGGCTGCTTGCTTTTTATAAGTAGTAAGGTAAATACTGTAGGACAATAGAAATTAATCCTGTTCTCATGCTTAACCGGCTTTTATTTTGCTTCAGCTTAATATTTCCTGGAGTACGGCTGGGCGCTGACAGTCAGTTCAGTGATTTCCTCGATGGACTTGGACCGGCACAGTTAGTCGGCCGACAAACGCTAGCGACACCTGCCATGGGTAAGAAGAATATTTTCTCCTCTATTAAATGAATAATAAGCCAATTAACTAATGCACACATTGCCAGACTGCAGCACTAAAAAGACTTGTACAAAGTGGCTTCCCCCACTGTAAACATGAAGGTTCTATATGCAGTCAATGGTATTTCTAGCATGATAGCATCCAAAATGATGAGAAACATTATTTGCTCCTTATGTGAGGTGTCTGCTAATCTCACTTGCAATTTGAAGACAGAGGTTGCACATTTACTTCCCGCTCAAAACCGTTGTGGCTTCTCCAGCTGTAGCTCACTGCAAAATTCCTGCTGTTCAGAGTTTGTATTTACTTGCCACAGATTATACTTGATTTGACAGTTTCTGACCACACACTGCACTTGTCTAAGGATAGTTCATCTGGAAGTAACTCCGGAATGTGAAACTATTGCCCACATTTGCAATGCCCACTAATCAATTGCTGACAAAGCCAGTGTTTTTCATGAAAGAGACAAAACCCTTTTCTGCAGCAACTGCCTGGGCCCAACTGTGATTTTCTCTGTATTGCAAACCAATCTGAATTTCCCTACAACAACACTCGCTGTATCTGGGTTATGACTGGGGTATGAGTATGGCAGGTATATGACAGCACAGTATCTTTGGAAAGGTTCGATAATTTTTTCTCATGTTTGAGCAATTCTTAGACATGCTTTAGGGTGCTAAGTGAGGAGCCCATGATCCACTACTGTAACCATACCTCTCCTGCTTGGGTATTGTAACTGGCCAATTCTTCAGTATCGTTATCTTGGGAGAATAAACTTCAGGAAGGGCTACTGAGACTCCTCAAAAAATGAGAGAGAAACAAAAATGAAAATTGCAGATGAGAGTGTTGCTCTCCCAATGCATGAGCAGGATACAGAAACTTTCTTGAGGATTCTTTGAGTACCCCATAAGGCAAGGGTTGCTGTGTAACTCCAAATAACTGCTGGTTTTCTATTGTATTAAGAAGTACTAAACTTGTTACATAATTTTTTGTTGTTTCTTGTGAAAGAGAAGATATTTGTGAGATGACTGCCCATTAAAAACTTCAGTGGCTCAATTGGTATGAATATAAGGTTCTAGATTTCTTCCATCTGTTTATTTTAATCTTGTTTTCTGACTAAATTTTTTTTCTGCAGATTATCTGAGTAATATGTTTATTTTCACTTCTTAGAACTGTCTTAGTTACTAAAGGCTCAAGTTTGGCCCTCAAAAAAGCAATTAATCATGCTTTCTAGCAATTTTCAGGAGGCCTTCTATGTTGTGTTTTTTCACTAGTTAATTTGAAAATGTTTGTATTGCTGCTCCCCCTTCTGGCTCCCTGTGGCATGTTTTATTTTGGATATGCAATGCAAAGAAATGCTCTTAAAGAGGCTTGCTGGAATTTTCCTGTGAGCTATTTTTAGTGCAACGCAGAGATCTGTTTATTCAAGCAAAGTTTGATTGATAAAATCTTCCCTGCTCATACTTCAGGTACCAAGGTACAAACACAGCTTCAATATATTGTTAGACAAGCATATGAAAACCTCACACCCAGTTAATTTCAAAATGCTGTCTAAACCTGGACCCCTTTTTCTATAGTTCAGGACTGTCTATTTTTGGGCATGTTCTTTAGACAATAAAAAGTTGATATGGCAAATATATCCATACTCAGGTGTTTCATGAACATGCATATAGTTTAATTAATTGCCTAAGTGTCACATGGGTGCCCATGTCATACCATGCGTTTTTATTCTTAGTGGCCAGTTAGATTTCTTCACAGCTGATTCCATGATACATGAAACCATAGAGATATAATACTTAGAGCATCAGCCCATAGTTGAATTCCCTTGCATTATATTGATCTTGATCAGAGCAGTGCTTGATCCCAGACTAAGCAGATTCCTTTTTCTGCAGATGTGATTTTTCAGAACTCAGGCAGGTAAACCAGTTTGACTAGTTAGTAGCAAAAGCAGCTTCTTGTTTTAACATGTTGCATCATTTTATTCACACTAAAAATGGTTGTGGAGTGTTGATAAAAACAGGAAAATTGTCCTCTCTGTACTTGTTAGAGACTTTTGCAGAAGGGAACCTCTTCCGAGCTTCCGGGGGGCAGAGTATAATTTTCTGAAGCTGTGCTGTGACTGTATGCCTTGGTGTCTCTGCCTTATGCTTAGGATCCAGATAGGCAGTTGTAGTCATGGAGGCTTTCAACATTAGCTTCTACCATTGGTTCTGCTTCCTGCTGCATCAGACAAGGAGCCTTTGCACTACCAGCTCTTGCATCTCAGCTTGGAGGAAGAAATGTCCAGCTGAGGGGATTTCTGAACATGAAACATTTCATGAACATGGGTTTTAGGCTCTCTAAATGTGGGATCACTGTCAGGACAGTGCATGTCAGTGACCAGCACACTGGGGCAACAGTCCTAGGTAGGAAGTCTTTAGTTAATTCGCATATGCAAAATTAAAGGTGTAGTGTTTATATTGTAAGTGTTACTGTAAATCTGCCTGCCTCCGTGGATCAGAAATCCTGAGCTCTGATGTAAACCATACACCAAGAGAGGGCACTGTGCCTCCCTAAGTACATCTTTTAGTCCAGGTTTAATGGTGGTGAAATTAAAGAGATGAGGAGGAGATGTGGCAAGCAGACTATTAGCAAGCTAGTCATTCTTTTTCTCACAGTTATACTCTATCTCCCAGCTGTACTGCTTCTCTAAAATGTGGGCTTCTTTCTTCTCCCTCTCAGGTGACATCCAGATCGGAATGGTGGATAAAAAAGGCCAGTTAGAAGTAGAAGTCATTAGAGCTCGTGGCCTAACACAGAAACCTGGCTCCAAGTCCACCCCAGGTAAGGGAAAAAATAGTCAATATATGAACAGAAAACAAGAATATGAAATATTCTGATGAACTTGGGACTGGAGACTTTTTGAGCTCCCCATTTGCTATCACTATATTTGGATTTGTTTAGTTTGCTTTTTAACAAGGAATAGGTGTGTGGATATATACTTTCTACCAATATCCACTGCTTACCATGCTGCATCTGCCTGGCATGCCATCCTTCGAGGAATGATTTTCAGCAATTCAACATCCATTCTGAAAGGAACATTTGCAGAAGTGTTTCTGTGTATTGTAGGCAAGTCAAGTATCTCAGAAAGGCTTTGTTGATGTAGGTGAAGTCCTTTGTGTTTGTTCCATGTCAAAACAAGAGATGGAGAAGAGAGGAAAGTGCTGTGAGCAAACAGCTTAATGGACCCACATGCCACACTCTTCTGAACACAACAGTGGTTCAAGACAGCAGGTTATGCCAGTGCCAGTGTCAATAATTTGTATAATGGATGAGATTTAATATTATATCATTTCATAAGGACATTTTTGGAAGTTCTTGTTATTTATAGAAATCTTTATTAGAAGAGACGTGTCATCTCCACCACAACCTCTGCTTACCATGACAACTGGAACAGTTGTTTTAGATGACATTTTGCCAGAATGGTACTTTACAACCTCCTTAGGAGCTTAAGACCAAGCAATTGCTGAAGAAAGAGCAATTAATGTTTGTGTTATCTGAGTGATTTAGTTTTAAATATTCCTTTCAATGAAACATCAAAGTCTCTTGTTTTGGAATATATCTGACCCCTAAACATACATAAAGACTCCAGAGGAGCTATCAGTGACAGTTAATTCCTAGCAAAGGCGAGTGTTTTTAAAATGACAGCCATGAAACAGAATTGTTGTTAGTAACATCTTAGATCATTAAATTCAAGGTTTATAAAAATCAAATTGATTTCTTATGGGCCGTGTCATTTATTTTATGAATATAATTGTATTTAGATTATACAGTGAAGACAGCATGTATCATTTTCTTTCCACTCAGCTTCCTTTTAAGGCATTTGTCCTCCAGCTCAGAGGTGCAATGGAGTTTTTAAGTCCAGACATAAAATTCATGATGTTCTATTGCAGCTCCCTATGTCAAAGTGTATTTATTGGAAAATGGAGCCTGTATAGCTAAAAAGAAGACAAGAATTGCACGGAAGACCCTTGATCCTTTGTACCAACAGACACTGGTTTTTGATGAAAGTCCACAGGGTAAAGTCCTTCAGGTCAGTTGCTTCTTAATCCCATTTTGGACTTTTATTTGGAGAGATGCTTGCACATTTACTCAAGTTTAAGCAATATGCGTAAACCCATTTCAACTCACTAAACATTTAATGTTATAAATACTAGCAAAACACATCCTTGTGGCTTGTGGTTTCTTGTGGTTTCAGACCTGAAAATATCTTGATGTTTTAAACATTTCTCTTCTGCTGATTCATGCTCCTGTCCCACCATTAGGTTTTCCCACAAGAGGGAACAACTGTTCACCCTTAAGAATCACTTTTTATTTACACTACACACAGAATCATAGAATCATAGAATAGTTAGGGTTGGAAGGGACCTTAAAGGTTATCCAATTCCAACCCTCTGCCATGGGCAGGGACATCCCACTAGATCAGGCTGCCCAGATAGATGGCCATGAATTCAGGACTGCTTGCTTTGAGCCCAAGAAGAGTTTTTCTTTAACTGGCATAGAATTAATGCTCAGTTATTAAGTAAGTATGATGGCAATGTCAATAAAGAATAAATCAAATAATAACAATCAGACGAAACCACAAAATTTTACTTTAAATTACAGCAAATTTTTATTCTTCTCTACACAGAAGACTGGAGACTCTTAAAAACACATCTTGGCAGAAGTCATTTCATCATTATTCACCTTTTATTATTGAGTTCCATTGATGTGACACAAACCACATTCTTCTCTGGAAGACAAGAACGGTGATATGTGGAATCCCAAACCACAAAAGTCAGGGAAAAACCCAATATTTATCTTTTTTCTTTTTGTCACAGTAAGACTTATTATAAGAATAAGTAAGAAATATTAAAACTTAAAGAAATTCAGTGTGGCTCATGTGGTTAAAATATACTAAACCAACCTAAGTATTTAGAATAATTATAAATACTTTGAAACGTATGTTGAAATTAAGAGTCATAAAAAAAATTAAACATTTTTTCCAGCAGTGAGATACATTCAATTGAATTGGCTGTGAGTAATGAAAACACCTATTACCTATGTGAGGAAGAAACAGAAACAACAGAGGCTATAGCAACACTCCCTCAGTCTACTTAGTGTGACATACTGCAGTGTATACAGAGTCAAAAGATGTGCTTCGACCCACTATGCCACAGCACTGCAGCTCCATCAAACCTTACTGATTAAGGGGTTTTCACCTTAATGTGGAATGTGGAAGCCAAGACTGGACAAAACCAATATAGGATGCACATCGAGAAATAACTCTATTCCAGTATTGTGGTAGATTATCAGTTTCAATGTTTCTGTTGCTAAGAACATCATTAGCTTTTTAGTTTAAAAAAAGTATTTTTTTAAAAAAAATCTCACTCCTTTGTCAGTTCAATAACTGAATCCAGGGAAGATACGACTATCATATGGTCAATTATAGCAGATACACAGGTGTAATTTCTTAGACTGAAACAACATAATTTCATAACAAAGGCAAAACCAGGTTTTGCGTTCAGTATTTACTAAAGCACAGTGGAAGTCAAGAACAGGTATGTAACAGTGAATGAGCTGCCAGCAAAAGCCTGATGATTGCCTTGTCCTTAACATGTCTTTCACTAGCACCCACTATGATCATCTCCATAATTTTTCCAGGTAACACATAACAGCAGGAGTGAACATATAAGCATGGGTTTGGGGACAATGCTGAACCTGTATTTTATGTTCTTCCAGGTAATAGTTTGGGGAGACTACGGCCGAATGGACCACAAATGCTTCATGGGAGTTGCACAGATCCTTCTAGAGGAACTGGATCTCTCCAGTGTGGTAATAGGCTGGTATAAATTATTTCCACCTTCATCACTAGTGGATCCAACCTTGACTCCCCTGACGCGCAGGGCTTCCCAGTCATCTCTGGAAAGTTCAACTGGGCCTCCTTGCATTAGGTCGTAGTAGCAGGTGCTGTCTAATAAAAATGTCACCCAGGATAACAATTGGAACCAGATGCTCACATGATCAAAAAACACTGTTGGAGAGAGACAATCACTTCTGTTTTTGCTTGTAGTAGTTATCCAAAAATATGTCGGTTTGTCAAGAGATGGCTTAAATTGACAGAACAAAGGTATATCACACATGGTCAATCTATTTAGCGGCTATCACCGATGCTTATAATGATCAAATAAAAACAAACAAGTCAAACCCAAGAGACAAAGAGAGAGAGGGACCTCTAGATTCGACCTAAGTCAAAGATGAGCCAAACTGGAAGCCCTCACTCTGTTAACAATGTTGTATTCTTCACATTTTGACAGAGCCCTCAAGCAGTGTTACCTTCCTGGTGTTTCAGCAGTTTTTCTGTACTTGTCACTTCCAGTAGTTTTTTTGCCATGTGATTCTGCTAGTTTCGTAGAAGTCCTCACAACGCAAACAGAAACCCTTCCTTTCTTTTTCTAAACCAAACAAAAAAGGGCTGAAGCATATCTCTGTAAGCATCGTTAAAGTGTTCAACAGCCACAGTTACAATTCCAGCGAGTTCAAACCGTTTCTCAGTGCTGGTACTTCCAAGTCTCTCACATAGGAACCCAGAGCAAATGACCAATCTAAGTTATATTCTTAAAAATAAATAATCATCACAGTGCCACTTTTTCTTTGTAAAAAGCAGATATGTTTGCATTATGTTTGCATGGAAGAATTTTGGAGAATTCTGCAACTATTGCTGGGGACTGATATAAAGCAGCTTTAGTCTTAATTTTTGACATTGAATATGTTACTGGTAATGCAGTTTTCCTCCTAGAAATGGAGAGGAAATATTTATGTTTCTGTGTATAAATGTATATTTTACTTCCCAAAAAGCTGACCAGGAATGGATTGAGCATATGACACTTTCAGCTGTACCCAGGCTTCTCTGATGTGCGTCACTTCAGATGCACCTGTCTGCCCTGGATAGAGCATGGTATGAGTTGTTCAGTGTTTCACTGGAAATTCCAGTTGAAATATTCTGCACTTACTAATGTTTTTATCAGATTTTAGTTTACATTTCTTTGAGACTGATGCAAGCACAAGGCTTGATTTTTTAACGCAAGATATCTTACTTTTTGGAGAAAAAAAAAAGTCAAATTTCAATTTGCTTTTTATTCATTTAAGTTCTTCTTGGCCTTGAAATCCCTTGTGATACTCTGTAAATGTGCAAACAACTGCAGATTCCTGCAGGTGCGTTGATATGTTTCCCCTCCTTTTACAGGCCATTCAATTTTGTGATCACACAAATAGAGCAGCATGACTTGGAACTGTTCAAAGCTGCATGCACGTTTTGTAAAAAGAGATGAAAAAGGTTATTTAATAATGTATGTTAGTTCCACATAGGCCAGCTTGTATGTTGCATGTACTTGTACAGTTTGCTCGTAATTACTATACTGAGGTAAACCAGAAATCTAAGCCATCCATTTTTCTTATAGACATTTCGCAGGTTTTAGCCAGGCTAGGTCTGTGAGTCTGGTGCTAAATGTCTATAGATGGACTTTATTTTTTACCCTATGGAAAACGTGATGTAGTATGGACCAAATTCCTTCTAATAACTATTTTGGTGTAGATTCCTACTGTGGGGCTGTAACACATGTAGAAACTGTGTACACACTAGGTTTTAATTCATAGACATACTGCCTGCACCGAGTGAACTATTTATTATTACTCAACACGTGGGAATTATTCTGCCCATGTTTCCATAGGGCGCTGATTGGTTACTGCTCGACCTGCTGAGCAGGAAGAACTCAAGAATTGGTGCACTACTACTAGATCCTGTTCTGTCTTAGTGGCCAAAAAACAATTAGTTATAATTCGATAGTACCTTTCTATTTTGACCACTTGTCTTAACACTCCCCTGTGCTTTTAAATGAACTTCCAGCTCATGTTATGTAAACATGTTTAATAAAATTTCCTTTTCATGTCCAGTGTAGTAGTTGTGCTCTCTGTATGTTCTGAGGTTCATCTGTGATTCTGCTCGCTGCAGGACTGTGTGAAATGTGTTAAGGAACAGTAAAATGATAAGTAATCTCTATGGTTCTTTTGATCACTGTAATAGTGTATGTTGAAATCTGGGGCCAAAACATGTGGCCTAGTGAAAGTCGTGTTTGGTTGGCTTCCTTTTCACCAAGCAAGGAGCCAAATTGTGCTCTCATTCACTGAAGCAGGCAAATTGAAGTCAAACCCCAAATTCTGGCAAATTAGGATCTGGCAAAATCAAATGAGCCTATTGGAGTTGAGTGAAGCTGTGTCTGCTCACCAGGGCAATAACTGTTAGAGCTAGACACCAGCTCTCCATCTGGTGGCTGCTGAGTCTTTAAGATGTGACAACAACTGACCTTTTGCACTTTTAAAACCCAGAAATATATCCTTGTGTTTTAATACCCTTTACCAAAATTTACCTGAGAGCAGAATTTGGCGCTAAATTTTATTAGAGAAGCAAACATTATGTATTTTGTTCAATTTTTAGTTTTCTATGTCCCATAGATACCTGATCACAATTTAAAAATAACATAAAGACAATATTGCCTCACTTTGAACACTTTTGTTTATCACTTTATTTATCTGAATACATGGTTAAGCTACTGAAAAATGAATTATTAAACATGGTAAATCTCTGAACAAAAGGCATGTTATATTTCTGCTTCTGTGTGGTGGGGAGTGATCTGTTTAAATATTGAATTTCTCATACTGTTGCAAAAAGCCCTCAATTTCATATATCTCATGGCTTAGAATATTATGCCCATTATTAGGATATATTTTGCTTTCTGTCCTGAGCAATAATAAAGTTCAGCATTTCTGATATCCCCCAAGATCACAGAAAAGATGGCAGCAAAAGAACGCACCTAATCACATCATTTTTTATGGTGTTTCTGATGAACCAGGATCGCATATGCAAAGATTTTGGGAAGAAAGTATTAAGTTGTGGTAGGACAGATATACTGTGTGCTGGTCTCCTTTCCTAGGGACTGTTGCCTTTAAAAACCTCATTGCTGAGTGCTGGGTTTATACAGACACTAAAACCAGCTTTCGTTCCCTCCCGGTTTTCCCTTGAGAATGCAATACTGCCCTATATGTCATACTTGGGGAAGAGCAAAGGTACTAAACTTGTAATTCCTGTCATCTAATCAGACAGCTGTTTTCCTCATAATGAGTAAACGTTCTGAATTTTGTATTGAAATGCAAATTTAATGCCCCTCTTTGTGGGCAGAGAAAAAGCTTTTGGCCTTGATTTTTGTATTAGAGAGACATCAGAGCTGTTGTGATAGGACAAGCCAGGGCTTCACGATCTCATTCCTTCATCATTCCCAGCCAGATGATACATGCACTTCCATTAACTGTTTTCACTAACAAACAACTGTCCCAAAAGTTGAGTTCAGCTAAGGTATGATATGCTGTACATACAATAATAGTTCAGAGTGAATCTTCAGTGGCTGTTCTGCATGCTCCAAGATTTTGGTTCTAGCCTGTGACATTCCTCTAAGAAGCTGACTGCTGCTCCTGTGTAATTGCCACTCTGCTGTCCACAGCCCATTTAATTCTAGGAAAAAGGATTATGGGGCTCATACTCCGCTTTTGCCTTAAGCTAAGAACATTATGGTAGCCAGCAATGTGGCTCTTCCTTTAAAGCCCCAAATGCACACCCCATGTTAACCTACTATAATTCTGCAAATGTAAAAGAAAGCAACCTACCAGAAAACAGATTGTTGTTGATAGATGTGGTTTCTCAAATCAGTTAATGAGAATTCTGGCCATCTTGAGTGATCAAGAACTCTGCTCACATCTATCAAGAGTAGCAAGTCTCAATTAATATCTCACTCCCACCCCATCCACTTATCTCCAGGAGAAAAAGAACACACAGATGTCCTGTATGTATTTTCTCAGTGTCTTCATGGATCGTTATGTCTGCTGGTAGTTAAAAACTATTCTTATGGAAGAGGTTGTGTGTGGCAGGAATGTCACGTAGATCAGAAGTTCTTCAAAATTTTGCAGTACAAATTCATCCTACCTGAGGTGCCAGAGATAGGAGGGGAATCTGCCTTCACTCCTTTTAGAGTCTAACTGATAAAGAGGATTCTGCTCCTGAATGCACAGCCTGGTGTCTAATGAAATGCCCCTTGGTTACCAAGGACTTTGTAGTCGTTGGTGTGCTTTGAAGACATCATTGTACTTCAGCACATAAAACCTTAGACTTTCTGCCTTGTTGAGTCACTGTGTAACACTCAACACTGGCGGTACCTGAAGGAAAGGATAAAAAAGTTGACAGAATCTGTAGACAACTGTATCAGTATAGCAATTTAGGAAAGCCAAACTTTATAGCACTGTATTTGAGTCTCAGTTAATACAAGAAAGGCACCCTTAAGAGCCGAGTCTCTTGAAGGTTTCAGGTGCTTGAAGGTTTCAGGCTACTCTAAGCGAGTCACCTAAGGATTTCACAGCATCGCATTGGTGCTGTCTGAAAAAAATTACCTTCAGAAAGTGATGAGAAGCAGTTTGTTGTTACCATGCTCCTTGGACAACCCGGAATTATTCACCCTGATCACCATTCTTTAACATGTCTACAATTTCAGAGTCCTGCTAAAATACAGTTACAAATCAGTAGCAGCTCAGTTGGTAAAGCTCTGGGTCCATAGTGAAAGGCTGTGTGATACTCCCGTCTGTGTAGACTGTCACTATGTCAGCAACAATTCATTTAGCTGAAATTTTAGGATTTTTTTTCACGTTTCCTTCTCATTTATATCAGAAGGGTCCTGGAGGCTTCTAAGTGATCGAGCCACACACCTTAGGGGGACACTGCTGTTTTCTTCAGTTTATACCATCCCCTGTACAAAGAATTTCACACAGAAGATGTCTCCTGTCCCAGTCTCCTACTCTTCACCTCTGTGTTTCAAATCCCATCACTTTGTCTGGTAGTCACTGTTGTCTGGTCTGACAGAAGGTCTCATGCAGAAGAAATTCGTCTGTATACTGGCTATGGCACTAATTATACAAGATGGAATAATCCCTTTAGAACAAGCTCTTTCAAGGGTCAGTAAGACAGTTCTATATAGCTTAAATAATCTTGTCATGCAGCTTAACCCAAAAAACCTAAGATTTGCAAAACCAGCAACTGCTGTAAAACAGCACTTCAATTGTTATGGTGCATACTCAGAAAATAAATCATTTTGATAACTGTATTTGCATAGTGCCGAAACAGTGTCCACATGTAATGCAAACATGACAGTATTACTCTAGCATGTAAGAACAAAAAAATCAATTATTATTTTCAGCAATGCAGAGGATAAGGGATGGCCGGGAGGTAAGTGTTTTCTAAATATTTAGTTACCAAGCAAAGCCTGTTAGAAGTCAGAAACAGCATTATCCTTGAGCTGGTGTTTGTTAAACCTGCAGCAAAAGGAACCAGGAGAGAGCCCAAGAACTTCACCCTCCAGTTTTAGAAAGTCCTGTGTTACTTCCAGTGACCAAGTCTGAGGCTATGTGAGCAATCCTTGAGTGTTCAGGAACAAACAGGCAACCCAAAAGATAATAATGACGATAACAACAAAAGGCAGTGCTTCAAAACCACATGGAAAACTATCCTATGACTGTGAAGGACTGAGAGTGCAGCTGTCCCTGGCCAGAACAAGAGTGTGGATTTAGAATGAGTCTCCAAATGTCCCTCCCATGCTGCAGGTTAGGAGGGATGGATGTCTGTTAGCTGCCAATGCTACAAAGCTTCTGAACACAAGTTAGCTTTTCCGAAGGGAGAAGTTTGTGTGTACAGCTTGGCCACATTTTTCTCTTGAGAAATGGTCTGGCACATGCATTGAGTGTGAACCTAACTTGAAGGGCATGTAAAAGGCATATTTAATTTCAAACTTAAAAAAAAACTGTGTTGTGGAAGAGATATCTTGCATCAGCCCTCACAGAGCATTGGCTACTGTTGACAAAGTTGTCTGGTGTTCTGTGATGGGTAGGGAAAAGGCTCAAATGTTTGTGAGGCACGTTAAGTACAGTATCTGCTCTCATGCAAAATGTAGGAAATTCTGATTCCCTCCTCTCGTGATTCTCCGGGTCATTGCACCCATACACTGTGAAGCAAAGTTTAGTGTAGTTTGAAAAGACAGAGGGAAGAAAATAATCACATTTTCTTTTGTTGGAGACCTTGAAACAGAATTAAATTACAGCTGCATCAGAAATCACTGCTGTGCTATCTATAAAATCCTTCAGCTCTGCTACATACACGGGCTTCTTTGTGAGATTTCTGTTACGTCATTCAAATATTCCCGAAAACAAATCCTGAAATGTAAAGGAGGAGAAGGAGATATGTTGCCATGGCAGTCAGCCACTCTTCAGGGCTTAACCTTCTCCCTTTGCTCTTCAGGCTGGTATCTCCTCCCAGTACTAATCTTTGCCCTCTTTGTTTGCCTGATACCAGCCCTGTATCTGCTGTCTCCAGGGAATACCTGTTGGATTTGAAAACATTTACATTTCTTCAGGGAGAGAGGGTGAATGAAGGAAAGCAGAGGAGGGTTGTTCAATACCTCACCTCTCTGGGGCTGCTCTTCAATCTGTATGTGGCTAGTTTAAGACCACCATCATTTCCCTCCTCTCTCCAAGTAGTTGCATATGTCATGCATGCTGTGCACTTTTTATGGACTCAGGATTTGCATTGTCTGCCTTGAAGAACATGGGAATTTTGCCACCACTTGCAATGAGACGGAATTCAAGGTGCTTTTGAGAAAAAAGTGACTGATATAGACACAACACAGCAAGGCTCCTTTGCTGACGACAAAGCCCAAACAAAGCAGGAGGCTAGCCAGCAGCAACTCCAGCAGCGCAAAGCTTAGAGCCTCATTTTCTGTCTAAGGAGGCGGTGATCCGTGCAGTGATGAAGGAGGTGACAGCCAGCGGCCACACATCCAGCCAAGGTGCCGCATCAGTGACACAAACATCTTGCCTGGCCCATCAATTAAACTAATTTATTAATTTTCATCATGTGTATGCCCCGACAAATAAGATCAAATGTTGGCATTTTTCTGGAAAGCCGCCCACTTCCAAAGAGCAGTCAGGGAGCACAGACCTGGGCTGTGTGACTGTTTCCTGCACTTGGGGCACAACAACCCTAAGCAGCTACAGACTAGGAGGAGAGTGGCTACAAAGCTGTCTGGAGGAGAAAGATCTGGGGGTGTTGGTTGACATTGACTGAACATGAGCCAGCAGTGTGCCCAGGTGGCCAAGAAGGCCAATGGCATCTTGGCTTGTATCAGAAACAGCGTGACCAGCAGGTCCAGGGAGTTTATTCTCCCTCTATACTCAGCACTGGTGAGACCGCTCCTCGAATCCTGTGTTCAGTTCTGGGCCCCTCAGCACAAGAAGGATGTTGAGGCTCTGGAGCGAGTCCAGAGAAGGGCAACGAAGCTGGTGAAGGGGCTGGAGAACAAGCCTTATGAGGAGCGGCTGAGAGAGCTGGGGGTGTTCAGCCTTGAAAAGAGAAGGCTGAGGGGAGACCTTATTACTCTCTACAACTACCTGAAAGGAGGTTGTAGAGAGGAGGGTGCTGGACTCTTCTCCCAGGTGACAGGGGACAGGAGGAGAGGGAAATTTTTCACAGAAAGGGTCATTGGGCACTGGCAGAAGCTGCCCAGGGAAGTGGTTGAGTCACCTTCCCTGGAGGTGTTTAAAAGAGGGGTGGACGAGGTGCTAAGGGGCATGGTTTAGTGATTGATAGGAATGGATGGACTCGATTCTGTGGGTCTTTTCCAACCCAGTGATTCTGTGATTCTTTACCGTGGATAGCACCTGGCCCAATGTGACAGTGCTGGGGGTGGCTGCAGGGCAGCAAGATGGAAAACCTACCACTGTGGTGAGTGCTGGCCAGCCAGACCTTGCAAATAATGTTAATTATTTAGAGAAATAAGCCTACTTAGGGACTTTTATTTGATGGAAAGCGTCTTCTTGCGTGTAAACAGAGGGCTGGAGCACCTCCCATAGGAGGACAGGCTGAGAGAGTTGGGGTTGGTCAGCCTGGAGAAGAGAAGGCTCCGAGGAGATCTTATAGCGACCTTTCAGTGCCTGAAGGGGCTACAAGAAAGCTGGGGAGGGACTGCTCACAAAGGCTTGGGGTGACAGGACGAGGGGGAACACGGATAAACTGAAGGGGGGGGTCCGCCTGCCGCTCCCCGCGTGGCCGCCCGAGGGCGCCCCAGCACCGCGGCGGGTCCTGCCGGGGCCGAGGGGGCAGGAGGCGGTGCGGGCGGCGTGAGGCGGGGCTGGCGCGAGGCCGGGGTCAGGGGGCTGTGGGGCTTCCCTCGAGGGTTGGATGTGGAGCTGCTGCTGCAGAGAAACCGAGAGAGCGGTCCCCGGCTGCTGGTTTCTCGCAGTGACCTCAGCTGGAAGGGACCCACCAGGATCGTAGAATCATAGAATCACAGAATCGCCAGGTTGGAAGAGACCCACCGGATTGTCGAGTCCAACCATTCCCACCAATCCCTAAACCATGCCCCTCAGCACCTCGTCCGCCCGTGCCTTAAACACCTCCAGGGAAGGTGAATCAACCACCTCCCTGGGCAGCCTCTGCCAGTGCCTAACGACCCTTTCCGTGAAGAATTTTTTCCTTATGTCAAGCCTGAATCTCCCCTAGTGGAACTTGAGGATCATCGAGTCCCCAGCTCCTCTCAACACAGTCAAAACTCAAAAGTTTTGACAGAGGACTCACAAAACATAAAAAAAATAAGCCGTGCCTATTTTTAACAGCCTACCCTTTTCTCTGATTCAGTAGGGATTACAAACTCGCTGAAGTCGATGCCGTTACGCTAAGGTGTGTTTGAAAAAGCTCATTTTCCCCCTTTCCTGCATTATTTGCAGTGGCTGTTCTAACAAATTAATATCAGGCTACCATGCAGTTAAACGACAAGACTCGTGTTGTTTTCTGAGCTCTACCTGTGTGGTTAGGCTGTGTTGTACCCTCACTACACCTTTCACACTTTCATATTAAGCTGCAAGTCAGGTACAACAGGAGAATTTCTTGCAATTGTGACAGCTTGTGCTGGAGGATTATTAAACTTTGATGGTAACCTGTTTAAGGAGGAAAACGAGGATACTACTGCTGACAACCATCATGGTTTGATAACTCAGTCAGTGCTTGACTACCTGCTGTCTGAGGAAGGCAAACCAGGAAGGACATAAAAAGAAAGGTTTTGCTCAGTCAAGAAAGCTGCGAGGTCTGCCTAGATACCTCATAAAAAAACCATCCGATGTCATGAAGGGTACGAATCGGGGGACTGCACAGGACCATTTTGTATAGCCCCATATATTTACTGTGACGTTCAGATTGCCAAAGGAGTGGATTAATGTCTTCATGCCTTCAATCCACCAACATCCTTAAAAAAGTAAAAATAAAGTTAGCTGGAATATGGGCTCAGGCTGACTTGACATCTCACAGTCCAGCTACAGGCTGTCAGATAACATCTGTGTGCAATGGGTGAGCCCTGAGGCCAATGCTAGATCTCTACCCAAATCACAGAACCACAGAAACACAAGGTTGGAAAAGACCCACAAGATCATCGGGTCCAACCATTCCTACCAATCACTAAACCATGCCCCGCAAAATCATGGGGCCTAGCAACACATGCCACCTGTCTAGGTCTCTAACCCAGCTGTTGGGGATCTGAAAGACAAATGCAATCAGAATAATGATGCCCACCTTGGTATAGCTCCAGGGGTCAGCAGGAGACAACATGCTTTCCTACCCTCTGCTAGTCACAGCTGCACTTCAGCAACAGCGTTCTGCTAGACAGTGATGAGGGAAGTGCTCAAGTGATATAAAGTGTTTGGAAGATTGCTAGCAACAAAGTCTGCAATTGTGAAAACTACCAATTCTCAAATTGGCAGTTCTCAAGGTGGCAGGGCAGCTGCACTCCATGGTAGTTTCACACTAAGTCATAGCACAAAACTTCTTAATTTTTTTCCCTCTATTACAAGCTTCATGAAGCTCCACTATCCCGTGCAAGACACAGGAGGTCAGCAGAAGGTGTCCCTGCCATTTTTCACTACGCTCCTAGAGAAGAAGCTGCTCCAGGGGACATAACTATTATATCCTTATGTCCTGGCAACACTTGATTGCAGAAAAGCTTCTCAAGTTGGTGGTTGGCATAGCAGACATCAAACTTCAGCCTGCTAGAACATGCTCTCAAGTGAGAGCAGCCGCAGGGAACACTTACTTCTTTTGAACTATGCTCCAGTCTGATGCACACATGCTGCCCTTCGGCAAACGACTGCAATTGCAGGCAGACAAAGGAGCCTCCAGTTGTGAAGACTTTGCTTCCTTGTGAATAGGGCTGGTGAAGGCCTGCCAAGCTGGCTTCACCTGAATGTGAGCAAGATTCAGCAGGACACGTTGTTCACAGTTGACAACGGACCAAGCCCTTCAGATGCACATTCCTGTGCCCACTCCTCCCCTTTAGGGCATTTTATGCCAGCTGTTCCCTGGTTTCCCCCTCACCTTAATTACCTTTTCGTAATGATCAGCTCTGTGTGTGTGTGCGTGCTAATTCTAGGAAGGGCTGTATGTATAGCTATGCCGCCCAATGTCTTCTAATATGATCCTGGCTTCAGGCTGTGGCTTTTTTTTTCCCAGTGCCTGATTGTAATGTATGTGGATATTAGGTGAAAGCAAGAATTAACTTTCGTCTTGCACAAGAAGCAAGGAAATGCATTCTGCCTCACCACAGCTCACCACAACTGTGCCATTGAACCAGCTGCACTTGCTGGCCTGCAGCAAGGCAGCCAGAGCTTTCACTCATTGCCATTCCTCCACCAGAGTCCTCTAGACAACAGCTGCACAGTGGGGACTGTAGCCTCCCTCAAGATGGATAGAGGAACCTTTGGTAAGTGAGCAGCTGCCACGAGCAGAGCAGCAGACACAGAATCACTAGGTTGGAAAAGACCTCCAGGATGATGAGTCCAACCATTCCTGTCAATCACTAAACCGTGCCTCTCAGCACCTCATCCACTCGTCTTTTAAACACCTCCAGGGATGGTGACTCAACCGCCTCCCTGGGCAGCCTGTTCCAGTGCCCAATGACCCTTTCTGTGAATTTTTTTTCTTCTAATGTCCAGCATGAACGTCCTCTAGCGGAGCTTGAGGCCATTCCCTCTTGTCCTTTCCCCTGACACTTGGAAGAAGAGGTCAGCTACCTTCCAGGTAGTTGTAGAGAGACGATGGCTAGTGCAATCCTACAATAGTGATCACAGCTCTGCAGATCAGCTGTGAAAGAGTTTTGAACATGATGGTGCTACAAGGCAACCTGAGGAAATGCTTCCTCAGAAGTTCACTAATAGGCTGGAGATCACTGTCCTCACCCTGCAGCCTGTGTAAAGGCCCCACTGGATCTTGGCTGTAGGAATAGGGGCTGGAAGAGTAGAGACTCAAACTATTAGCTCCCGACATGATTCAGAAATATCTGTCCACACTACAGGCATGACTTAGAACCTAGAAAGGGATTTGCAGTCTGTGAAGATAACTCAAAGAGAAATGGTTCCAGACCTTAAACTGATCTTGTCTCCAGATCTGAGTTAATTTTGGTGGATGCAGAATTTCCTGGATCGAAGTTAAACAAAGCAGCTGAACATACCTTACCATTAGCTTTCTAGTAGTTGATTGGTTTTGTTTTCTGAGTTTTTTTTCTTTTATTTGTTTGGTTGGTTTTTTTAACGCTTCTGTGGTGGTTTTTTTTGTATCTTTGCATGTTTCAAAAGAATTGAAAAGAAGTGGAAATGCTAACGGGTGTTTTGGCTCATTCTGCCATGGAGAGGATTTCTGTGCCCAGGCACTAGTTACCTAGGAAACTGCTGTGGGATTGAATTTGGATAGATGTGTTGTCAACTGCAAATGAGTAGAGTGGCTTTTCAAGAGGTGGAGAAGAGTGTAAAATGCACTGAAAATATGAATGCCTGTAATGTGATTTCTAGGTGAGATGGTGGTCCTATCTTTTTGAATGGCATTTTCTAGGCACCCTGACAACTGCACAAAGGGATTGCAGATGAGTGCACGGCCGTGCCTCAGCACCTGAGCATAAATGCCCTTGTGTTTGTAAGCTGGGTGAGCATTTATCTAAATGTCAAATGACAACTGTCTGTAAAGAATAGTACTAAGGTTGCCATTAAGCATTTTGCCCATTTTATTATGACAATCCTAGGAAATTACAGCCTTTCTAGAGATTTCAACCACAGCACAGCATGGCAATTTGCAAGAAGGAAAAAAAAAACCCGAAACAGAAAGACTGATGAAACATGTTTAATGATGGAGATAGATCTAAGGGCTTATGCAATGAAGAAAAATGTGACGGCAGAGCTTTTCTTGGAAATAATAAATAATGGGGCTTTTTCAATATAGTAACAAAAATGTGAGAAAGCAAATAAATGCTTTGGTCTGGGGGAGTTATACTGATGTCTATCAGTTCTGCCATGATGGCTGCGTGTGCAAGTGGTTATTTACTTGTTCCAGGGGAGTCAATAATTAGAGTGGTCCATGGCTGAAAAAAAAATGAGCAAAGCACTGGGGTTTACTTGGCTGGAATAGATCTCCCCCAATTCCTTCTATTCCCTCCTCTGCCCCCAGACACACGCAGGATTAGCATCTGGGCATACACTGCGTGCCAATTTCCTTGTATTTCATATACAAAGTGCACTTCACATGACAAATGCAAACTCTTACCAGTTTATTCGTGTTACAACAGGTGTCACCATTTGGCACAGCTACACAAACTTCTAAAGTTTGGTTCCTCTGCCCCAAGCAGGTGAGCAGGTTTCCAGCTTTGAAAAGATTGTACTGCTTGTTGTGGGTAAGGCAAGTGCACCAAGTGAGAAGGTGGCTGAGTTAAAGCTGCTTTACTCCTCTGTTTAAAGTTCTGAGGCAGGACCTGCTTCCAGAGCCATTTCTGAGGCTGACTGGTCCCAGCACCCTGCAGCAGTGCCAGGCCAGAGAGCTCACATCCCCAGCATTTCTCCGTGCAGGTGCTTCTTTCTTCCCAGGAGTCTAAAATAAATGCCAAAGTCACCAGTCCTGTCCTGTGGCCTGACCATGGGGCTGTACAGGCTTCCTGCAAGAAGAAGATGTGTATACTTTTCCTTCTTGGTGAGCACTGCCTAGGCTCTGCGTTCAGGGTATAATCAGTCCCTCAGAGCTGCGAATCAGATGAGGGTCCCAACAGCCTTTTGATCACTTGTGTCAGGCTGGCACATCTACATAACTGAGAAAAACCACCCTGTGACATATATGGACTCTGTCCCTGCCTTCTTTGCTGCCAGGAGAGCAGGCTATACCATTCCAGTCAGCTGCTACTGCTGTACTGGGGATATACAACAGAGTCAAAAAAAAGTAGTGTCAGACCCTTTATCTGTTGTTTGTAAGGATACAAACACCTCTGATCACTCTTCCTTCAACTATTTCTTTAACAACATTTACACTGGAGATCAGCTAAAACCTATAAAACTGCAAGCTGCTGGTCCTGGGAGTGGCTGCAGTGCAGCCTGCTGCATCCAGACTTTCTCTCTGGCCTCTGTCTTCAGAGCAGGGCTGAGGGGACATCAAGAGCTGGGGACCCTTACTCAGTGCTCAAGCCTGTATGCGCTGCTAGATGTGCACACAAACCTAAGCAGACTCGTCTATTTCAGGCCCATCTGTAACCTGCATAATGAATAATGTACAATGAATTTGTGGTCTACATGTTTATTAAGTGACTCAGTATTTCCAGTGGAGATTTTGTGCTCATGTTTTATTCACATCGCAAAACCCACTCACTCTTTTATTATCCCCAGCAGCAGTAGGCGATAATAAATTATACAACTGCAGATGACGGTAACTATATCAACAAACAAATTGTATCAATTTTCAGTGTGAGTTTAAAGCTCCATTTACTGGTGTGCAAACTCTGAAAAAGGAATTTGGGAATGCTGCTGCTGATATTAAATGTTCTTACTGGGCTGTAATCCAAGCCTTCCACAATGCGTCTCCAAAGAAGATTTTTGCCTAGTGTGTACCACTGCTTTTACATACGGGATTAGGCATTTACATACGTAAAAGCAGAGAGAGAAATGCAATTTAGGTAATATTCACAGTTCCCATTTGTTACTACGTGAAAGGGCTGAAAGATGAAAGACACCTCAGTGTGGTGATGGCATTCAGAGATAATTCCCTTCTGCTGCATTTGCAAAAAAGCAATCGTATCCTCCAAAACCCAAATACTCGTTGAAGTATTTGGAAAGTTATAGTATCCTTTCCAAGAGGAACTGAGAAACTAATTTCTATAACGTAAAGGTCCAAGTCAGTCACAAGTCAGAAGACTTAGACAAATATTAAGTGTTGCTCACTTACCACAACACATGCTCTATTCTTGTTTTGACTGAAATTTCTCTATCATTTTGTATTTATGCTCTGTTGCTACATGGAATAATGACTCTGGGTTTGTGTTACTTATTTTAACACCACCACCAAGGTGTTGAATGGGGCATACAAGTGAGAGAATAAATATGGCTAAAGCTTTCAGCGAGAGAAGAGCATCCTGCAGTCTGGTTGATGGTTAGATTTTGCTCTCAATTTCCCTGCACATTGATCCTAGTACATCTGGGTCTCTGGGACAGGCTGAAGCGATGCAGAGCTGACTAAGCTGCTGCATGAGTAAGCCTCCTGGACCTCACTAGGCTTAGTAACTAATACTTTGCACTGAGCTGCTGATCACTGTCCTGACATGCCAGCTGGGGTCTGCACGTTTTGTTGCCCTTGAGTAGGGTCAGGGCTGTCGTGAGCCTTTTCTGTCTGCTCCTTTTGCAGTTCCTTGTTCTCAGGGGCTGTGAAGGAGCCCTCTGCCAGTGGAGGTGGGGAGGTTTCAGCCCTGGAATCTCTTGGAAAAAAGGCCCTCAGAGAAACTGAACTTAACCCCCTCCCTTGTAATTGCTATTGGACCTGGCAGAAGAAGTACATATTTCAAATTAGGATTGGCTGTTAAGGTGTTGTTGGAGCTCAACACCATTAACTTTGACACCAAGAGCTGGAGGCCAGACCTTCGAGCATTTCCTCCTGCGTCATCACCAGTCTTTGCGTGAATAAGTAAGGCTGACTGCAGGCATAAGTAAGTTCTTATTATCCAGATTTCTCTTATCCACAGCCCATACATTCCTCAGCATATTTTTAAAACAGGAACCAGTCACTCTGAAGCCAGCAGTCATTCAGGACATACAAGTTGTTGCTACTGGGTTTTTATAAGGGTTTAGCTGTGTTACACAAATTGTCAATTAAACTGAAGAGGTAAAATGAAGCAAAAAGTCATGTAGTGTCATTAGCTTCACACTCCAAGAACCTATACTCCGCAAAAACACAGTATGCTTGGAAATCCAAGTGCATTCAATATGGCTCCCATTTTAGCATCTGTCACTGCTTAACCATATTTTAAATTTAAGTAGCTGATCATTCACTCACACAGGCTGAGGTTTTCTCTTTGTTTTATTGCCAGCCAAGCATTAGTCTTTTGTTCTGGAGGACACAGAGATAACCTTTACTTGTGTAAAGCAACTCACTTTATTTTGATGGGAGGAATATTAGATTTTGCTTCTTTTGTGTTTCCATTGGCTTGCTATGGTGGTTTTTTTTATCTTCTCCCTGAACACTTGTCATCTTGCAAACACTTCTGCATCCTCAATATGACAGATTTACATTGCGTATAGCAAGTGACTTTTGAGCAACCTGATACTTACAAAGGTAATTAAAATGTTTTATTGGAATCTCTCACAAGAGCAGAGTGCCCCAGACCACTGCAATGGACACATCTTTAGCCCACATAGAGGTCGTGCTGCCCCCCCATACTCGCAGCACTCAGTAACTGCTCTCCCAGCTGACCTTACTGCCTTAGACCACCTCTCTGCTCCTCTTGCTTCCCAGTGGCTTCCAGATAAGGAGCAGAGCTCATGTTACTGTTGGACCCACTTGCCAGCAAAAAAAACCTTTTCAGAGTGGATTGCTTTGTGCTTAATTTACTTTATTTTAGGGGAGAGTGGTGTTGGGGTGTGTTTATCTACAGCCAGGTCTGAAATTATATTGGTTTTTTTCCTTCTATCCAGTTCCCCTATGCTGAGAAACTCCAGAAGCTAACATTTGAGTAAATTACCCTGCAGCATATGAATAAACATAAGGATGATCAACAGGAATAACGTAAGGTGTTTGCCTTAGTTTCATAACAGCATCTCCACTAGGAGTACAATATACCAACAAGAAGCACTGTTACAATGACAGAGGTAATTTTGCATAAGTTTTCTTCTGGCTACCCCTGGGTCTTCAGTCATATCCCATCTCCTTTGTGTACGTACTTTGCAGCAGATCCTCTTTCCTGGCAGATTCCCCGTTTGCTTTGTCCCTCCTTCATGGCTTCTAAAAGCAATGGGAGCACTCAGAGACATGGAAAGTTACTCCTCCTCATTACAATAATGATATGTAAATTTATGCTACATCCTCAGCCTCTTCTGTAAATAGAGCTGGGCATGTTATCTTTACATTCCAGGTCTGCTGTTATTAAAACATCTCACACAAACATACTTAGCTTGCACGGAAAAGGCCTTGCTTGTTTGATTACAGGTGGAAAAAGAACCGGCTGGTGTTAAGTATGTGAGGGCCTGCACAAGACCACAATACTTAACAGAGCAGACAACATGAGAGTGCATCCTTGAGAGTGGAGTGCATCCTTTACTAGCATAAGAAAAAAAAGATGTCTTCTTAATCTAGGTTCACTAACCCGACTTTGAAGAGCTGTGAATAGCAGGTTGGTCAGTTTTAACTTGGGTCAGCAGCTCAAGTTCAAATGTTGTCGTGAACTTGATACTCTAACCTGGGTGAGCATGCTATGTGCTGGAGGAGGGAGGGTAAGTTCGGCCTCTGCACATGTATCAGTGACAGGCAGATGAGAAGCAGAACAGGAGGCTGTTGTACACTCCTGCTGGATCCCAGCCTAAGAGAAGAACTGTGGGTCTTTCCCAGCTGGATCTCCTGCTGTGCTGACTGCTGTGCTGGGATGTACTGGGAGCAGAGGCCAAGAGTCCACTTGGCCAGGCAGCAGGCAGAAGCCACTCTGGGCAGCTGTGATCCTGGTTTGAAGGATGCCTGCACAAAACTTAGGAAAGAGCAAAGCAAGCCACGTGCCAGCCTGGGCCAGTGTGGTTTGCCCACAGCTGGGCTAGGTTCCTTAGCCAGTACCAACTCTGTTTACGACACCAGTGAAGGCAACCAAGCTCTGCCAAATCCATCACTGTGGAGAGTGCTGCTCACGGGACACAGGCCACTTGGGACAAGGAGAACTTCCCTGAAGGTTTAGAAATACTCAATGTCTCTCTTCCCAGAGAACTGGCAAAACCCCTGTTAGGTGATGGGGGAGTTCATTTGGAAGACTTACTCTAAGCTTCTCTGGAGTTTAGCCTTTCTTTGCTTGGTATTTACCCTCTTTCTTCTTTGTCAGCGTTAAACTGGGTACGTTGAATTGAAGTGGTTCGGGTATGAGGCTGAGAAAATCATCTGTCTTTGTAGTAAAATTCAGGGTATTGCATTTAACTACATTTAGTTAGTTGACAGCTGCTTGGTAGTCAACTAGTTTTCTGTATGAATCTCCATCTGAAGTATTAAGAAATTAGGGCCAGAATGATTTATGAATTCTTATTTAAACCCTCTCTGTTTGGTCATATGCAACGTGGGTCGGTTGGTAAAGGCTCTGAGTTCTTGCAAATTCATCCTTGCCCCCTCTCCTGCAAAAATACTTAGTTCGCTTTTATTTTTTATTTCATTTTAGATTAGAAGGGTTAAAAAATTATTACAAACAGGGAAACCAAGAGAGTGAAGACATATTGTACTATCAGCAAGGACTAAACACTGACTGTGGCACAACAATATGCTTTAATCTTAACAAATCAAGTTAAAAATCCAAAGATTAGATATACCACTGCACATCTTTTATGAAGAAAGTTTCCATTTCCTTCTTGCCAAGTATGAAGGTCTGTTCCTGGCCTTGTGAGTATGTGCCTTTTTTTCAAGCCAACACTGTTTGTAAAATTTCTTTTTTAAAAATTGCTTAAAGCAGGAGTTAACCCCTTGTTATCTTGAAGTGACAGATTCAAAATGGTTCTATTTTGAAGATTTGGTTCAAATCACTTCTTCCCTACTACGTTGCTTTCTCCAACTGATTTTTCTCTTCAGCACTTTACATTTCAGTGACATATTTTCTGACCTATGTGCCATATTTTGCATATATCCCTGCCTAATATGCACTTCAGCCTGTAATCAAATCGTATTTGTTTTCTCTTGTAATCAAATCGTATTTGTTTTCTCCTATACACATCCATCCACTGGAAAATCTGGTTTTACAGCCAAGGTTTTACAGACTTAGGTACTATATTTCATTGTAATGTGGCTATGCTAGTGCCAAGACATGTCAATTGCCTGAAAATAATGGTGTCAGAAGGGTTTAATGTTCTCTTTTTGCCTTAATTAAATACTATGCAGATGGACTTAAGGATTTATTTCTTATATTTATTGGGTTTTTTCTTCATCTTTCTCACTTTTTTTTTCTCATTGTGGAGGTTTTTTGCCTCTTTTAGCCACAATGTAATCATGGGTCATCTGCTCAGGAATATTAGATAGTAATTTCTCCAAAGGCAGTTGTACAGTTTCTACCCATTTGAAATATTTTTTGAAGTCTGTGGTAATAGATTTCAAACTAGTCTGGAATTAAAAAAAAGTAATTAAAAATAATTTTGTGGATTTTTTCCTGTAAATGGATAACTTTGAACTTCAAAGAGGTTTATTTCATCAAGTATTTTGATGAAGTATTTCTTGTTTTCTCAGTAGCAGGGCTGTGCATGTCCCAGTATGTGCTAAGAGATGGGTTATGGTTTGGGAGTGGGGCTTGTGAGGTTTTTGCTACAGTAGCTGTGCTAATAAATAACAGTAATCTCAGGAAACTACCCAGGCAAAAGATATTCTGTGGCCCTGATGCTGTCACTGAATGGAAGGGGAATGTGATTTAATGACCAAGCTGGCTTGTCCTGAAATGTGCCATCTTGTCTTCATAAATTTTGGGAAGGATCGGGAGAATGTTGCCAAGGGCAACCATGGCATCTTGAGGAACTGGAAGGAAAATATAGGAAGAAAATAGAACAAAAATTCCTTAAAGGAGTTTACCTTACTGTACTCAGTACTTTGTAAGTAAGCATGATATAACTACCCTGGTTATCCCTCCATCAGGTAACAGCCCTCAGACTTTAAATGTTGAGTAAATTAAACCACGAGCTGAGTACCTCTTCCAACATCCATCAGTGCTAAAAAGGCTTCTGCTGACACTTAAGGGGCAGAGTGACTCCACAGAGCGCTGCCCTTGCTCGCTCCTCCTCCTGCATGCCTTCACACCATTGAAGGGATTTTCTTAGCCCTGCTGCATCTGCAGTGCCCTTCCCAATGTGGAAACGTATTTTGCTCCTCCCTCATCCCCCCTGGGGTCTTGGGTAAGCATGGGTGAGAGGAGGCTCCTGCAGTCACAGTTCACTAACATGTTCTACATCATCACTGGGGTGAAACATAATTACGAGTCCATGACAGGAAAGGCAGAGATCTGTGATTTATCTGTAGTGCTATGAAACTGGTCTAAATTTCACTAAAGGACTTGAAAGAATCATCAAACATAGAGGAAAACTCATGCACATTAACATGGGGGAGATGGATGAAAGGTCATCCAGATAAGAGTTCAAACAGCTACTGGTCCACTCAGCTGACCTGTGTAGCCTTCGGAATCAGTAAAAGCAATGCAAAAGAGAAGCATGTGGCATAGTGCTGGCAACTCTTTTAATGAATGACCTTATTGGGGGTGAAAAACTGAGAGATGGCTCCTATCCAGTACTATGGCTGGACCGTCCTGTCTGTCTTTCTAGAAGACAGATGACTGCTTCCCTATGAAGAAATTAATTTATGACTTGGTTTCAAGCTCTGCTACACTTGGGATGTTTTGGCTCTGTGGTTTGCTGTTTAGGCTCATCCCTATTAAAAAAATATTCCAGGATTATTTTCCCATACTTGGACAATTATATGGCTGACGCTTCCAGAATCTCTCCCCAGAGCAAATTCTCTGAATTCATAAAGCTCAAGTGACCTTTCCAGTTCACAGCAGTGACTAAGATTCCCAGCATTTGTGCAAGCTTTGTAATTAGATATACATATGTACATGGATACATATTTATGCATAGCTCTATACATATACTACACATACGTAGACAGAAAGAGTATATATGTGCATGTGTATAAAAAGACTGCTTAGAATTTCAGCTCTTGTGTTTCCAAGCTCTATGCCTGTATAAGATATGGAAATTCTAGCAGAAGTTAGAAGCAACGAGTGTATTTTAGATTCTCGCAGCTCATTTATTGAAGCATGATTTTAAGAGCCTCTAGCTGTTTGAGCACTTATCATAAAGTGAGTGAGTAAATGGTTTGCTGGATTAGGATTTTAGTCAGGTTGTAAATTTTTAGAGACTGGGTCTATGTTTGCCTAATTTTGTGCACAGGTAATAGATTTTGATCCCTAGGAATTGTCTCTAAAGGAATAATTAGAACTGTTCCAAGAACTGAGAAAATCGACTGAAAATTGTACACTATTTAGTTTCCAGTTTAATTTGGTGAAATTTTCCAGACAGTTCCTCAAATAGTAAAACCAATAATGAATACTTTTTTAAAATAAAAAACTATATTTTTCCTTTGCTAAACTTCTTTGACAAATGTTTGAAGTAAACCCTTGGCTGTGTCAGGGCAGAGATAGCTATAGGGTCTGTTGCAGTTTGAGTTGTTAGAGCTTTTTTTTAGTATCGGTTGCCTGCTGGCAAGAAAAATTTCAAGAGAAAAACCTATCCAATCCATCCTATATAATCTTCCTAAAACTGTTGATAAAATTTGATAGAACTCTCTTTTCCCTTCAGTTAATATGAGTAGCTCTAAGGAATTTTCTAAGGAAGCATATGCGTCTGCATAGGTAAACACCTGGGACACTATTCAGTTCAAGAATGAGAAACCTGAAGCGGAATGCCTGTGTGGCTATAGGTGTTTAAGCTATGAGTGTGAGAGAAAGGGCAGGTTAATGCAGTCAATGGAGCCTACAGCTGACCAGCCATGGGGGATGAAAGCAGATGCCTAAGTCATTGGAGGCGCCAGGGCACCATGGAAACCCAGTAGCTACACAGGTCTGATCCGAGTTGGGATGTAAGAAAGGCCATATGGGATATCCCATAGCGCCTAAAACAACGTAACATAAATGCTTAAAATTAGCCAACTTGAGTGAGCTGCAGCTGCATACCAAAGGCAACCTGAACTATATTTCATGCTCTACTCCTCTGCTGATTGAGAGCTTAAGTCAGTTGTCTATACCAGGCAACTCAAGCCATTTGAAAATCCCTGGTGCAGCACAGACATTGGTAAGAGACCAGCAGATGTGATTCTTGACTTTCTGGAAGAGCAGCTGAAACAGTCAGCTCAGATAACAAGGGCATTTCAGTTGCCTGTCAGTGACATGTTGAACTGCTCCCTAGGTCTCAGTAACAGCAGCTGAGACCCTGGTACATGTATAGAAGTGTTCAAATATGTAAGCGGCCTCACAGCCCTTTCTGTACCAGTCTGAAGTTCTCTAGTAATGTTTATGCAGCTACTTCATTCTTCTACTGTTTATCCACCCGCTGCCCTGCATTCTCTCTTCTGCGTATATGTACTTTGGCTTGCATATTTTGCCCAGACATTTTTAGACTTACCCAGCGTCTCCTCTGCTGGCTCACACAGTCAATCCATAAACTTTCCTTGCTGCCAACCAGCTTCTCACCAGAAACTCTCCACATGGCTCCCAGGCAAGGCATGAGGAGCATTCATCCTCCCACCCTACTTCTCATTCTCAGGGGGAGAGCTGAGGCTGGAACACAGCAGCAGCTGGAGCTGGAGACACCACCTCTTTCCTCTGACAGCCATCCTTCACTGGGCCAAGGACATCATAACTGCTGCAGCCATCTCTCTGGCAATACTTTCATGCAATGGTTTTGGTTTTGTTTCTCTGGAAGACCATAGATACAGTTTCTTGTAAAATATAATATATATTGTATTTAAACAGACAAATTACAATTAAATGGTTCCTGGCCTTTCCTTCTCAGGGAATTGAAAAGAGATTAATCTGGTGCTAGAATTCAGGCATACCAGGTCAAGCTGGCTAAAAACGATTTAAGTAAAACCTATGTGTAAAATTCTATCATTTTATATCTATATGTCTATATATTTCTTCAAATGTCTGTCACGTTGCCATTGAGGCAGCAGTCAGCAGGTCTGTGCTCTGCAGTAGAACTCTCTGGAGAGATTAATGTCAGCAATAACCCAAAGAGGAAATGGAGGAAGCAGAAACTGTGGCCAGAAAGAAAGAAAGAAAGAAAGAAAGAAAGAAAGAAAGAAAGAAGAGAAGCAGAGAGCACTATTCACAGAATTAGTGTCCTCTGTGCTTTCAGACTGATGAACATATCACAGCATTATAAATTCGTCTGTAGGCTAAAGAGTACCTTTCAAGTATCACGGCTTAGAGAAGTGATACAGTTTAGAAGGACCTCAGTCCCTAAGTAGCCTTCCCTGGCCCTTCTTCAAAGTCCTCCTCCAGAATATTTACCTATCCTCACAAAACAAGCTTTATTACTGTTTTTCTCTGTCTTGTTTTTTTTCTTCCTGAATGTACAGCTAATATCTTCACCTGTTCATTCTGACAAATCCAGATTAATTTTCATGCTTTTTAATAGATTCCTGCCACATCTGTGTTAGTGAGCCCTGAATGTTATGGTCACATATTTTCTTTTTTCTAAAAATAAGGTGATATTGGTTCTATCCTTTTGATCTTCAGCCAGGTCATAGTCAATTCAAATCTCAATTTAAAATTCTCCTTCTGATGTTAAAAGATCCCCAGGGACTCCTCAAATCTACAGGAGCTGTTTGACCTGCTAACTAATGTGCTTCTGAACAGTGGAAATTTTTCAGTTTATCCTTACCAAGGGTGCTGGTATCAGCCTTAACAAAATAATAAAGAAGAAAAAGAAAGGTAAAAAGAAGGTGAGAACAAACTGTGAGCCCAAGAAATGGCATTTACAGCAATCATGATGAATTCACCAGTCTCATTGCATTAATTATTGTAATGAAACATCTTATTTCTTTTTATTGTCACAGTAATGTGGCAAATTCAGAGCAGGAAATAAAAAGACTTTTTAAAGGAAGAGACCAATGTGCTTAACCAGTCAAAGGCAGTTAGATAGTGGAAAATATGTTCCCTTAACTATCTGAGCTTGGGATGTATTTATGCAGTAGTCTCTCCAAATTTTGGACAGGGATATAAACTCACACTAAGTTTCTTGTTGCTGTTGCAGGTCTGCCACTGGTCTCTGCAGCAGCTCATATAAAGGTAGGTCAGTTGCTGCTAGAATTAATTGAAATCACAACTGCATCAACATGGAGTCATGCCCTTAGAGTCAATCACAGAGTCTAAAAGCTCCAGGCTCTTCATATTGGATTTTGAGCAGTTTGCAAGGTGCTTAAGGCTTTGGCTAGAGAAAGTTTCCATTGGCGTTATTCTGGCAGTAGTACCTCAGCGATTTTTCTTTTCCTGTTTGTTTTACTGTAGTAATCTCACTATGTGTTTTGCACATGCCCCTTCATTTCAGTGTGGCTGCTGTTCTGTACATCTGCGTATTGGAGACTAGGGGACACAATACGGCGCGCAGCTTCTAGCCTTAGATTAGCAGCAACCTGCAGTCTGACTTCAATTAGCTGGAAGGATGAGGTTTCTTGACTGTCTAGTGTTTAAATGAACTGAAAATCAAAACAATGTTTTTCTTGGTTCTCTTCAAAATCACACACTAAGGTACAGCTTGCCTCATTAAAGTTTAAAACAGATGTTGGTAAAAGGAAGTAAATCTGAATCAAATTTGAGATTCAAATAGTCCCAAGTTTTTGATTTGATCCCTTCATTTCAGAAACATAGACGGAAACATTGAACACTCCAGATCTATGGGATGAAGGTAAGAGGGTCTGCAGGGGCTTAGTAAGGCCCTTCCTTAATTTTAACAGCTCTGTGAACTCTTTCTGTTTGTGTTGAGCTGCAGGTGAGGTGCACACTGTAAATCAGCAAAGATGCCCAGCAAGGCATGGGGAGATAAAGGTCCTGCAGAAACACCTTTCCACCTTTGCCTTTGAAGAGCTAATCCTGGGAGACTCAGATCCCACATCCCAGACCTAGAGTGTAAGTGCTTGCTTCTTCCTGCAGTGGGCTGTAAACCAGCCGGAGTAGTGCTGCTGCCTCTTGAATTCCAGCATCTGAATTGAAAATAAGAGAGAGAAAAGGCCAGGGAGAACACACAGAATTAAATAATTACAGCTAATCTAATATATAGTAGTAACAGCATCTAGGTGCCTACCCGCTGTGTGGAATATAAGCATAATAAAGACGAAAAATGTTCGGTTTTTTTCCCCTTCGGAACATCATCCTGCTACACTGCGACCTTCTCAGTTAACTTAATAAAATAAATATCTTTGTATGAAAACAGCTTCTTAGTTTCCATGCTAGAAAATACACTGCCTTATCACTTACTATAGTTCTGATTATGAAACAGTTGTTTTCATAAGCCTCACTTTTCTGTTGCTTGGAGCGATCAGAAATGTTTTTTTCAGGCTATCATTTTCTCATGCTTCTCTGTCCTTCAGCAATAGCACTTTGTGCAGTTGCAGGTTATATTTTTAAAGAAAATCTTTGATCATGTTGTAATGATAGTTGTTCAAATCCTTGTCATATACGTATATGCAATTATTTGCAGAGGTCAGACACGTGGTTTGTAAGTGTATACCTCCATGCAGATCCTTCATTTGACCTAACATCTGTTCTTCAGTGTAGCCTTTCCTACAGGTCATGAAGTCTTACGGTACAGCTCCAAGGGACCCAGATACCTTGGGTACGGAGGAGTGTTCGTGAAGCCCAGAGCTGCTGCCCAGAGCTGCTGGCTTTTCTTGGGGGAGAAATGAACACCTTTGGCCTTGGGTTGTAAACCTGTTCAAAAACAGTCTTGTACGTTGCCTGTGAGTATTCATTTAACTTGTACTCACTTAACTTGTATTCACTAACTTCTTTTTTTCTTCCGAAGTTGCTAGTCTCATCATGCATCACTCCTCAGGTCCCACCAAAGCTTGGGATCCCTCTCCCCACTGTACCTACAGTCTCCGTGTGGGCTGCTTTTCCCATCACCTTTGAAAAAGCCACCAAGCAATAGTCCTGATTTCACTCTGGAGCTCAGTAGGTGACGCTGATCTTGTGAGCAAGTAGGAGGCACATCAAGCTGAGGATGCAGCTGATCAGAAAATATATGACATTTTGTTTTGGTCCAAATGTTCTCTTATTAAGAATATGCTTCCCTTTTGACTAGTAATTGAGAGTTTTTCTCTTTAATATTAATCACTTGGCAAAGAATTTGCACAATTCATTTTCTTAACCACATTTTAAAAGTGCAGTTAGAGCCAGCAATGATTTCATGGTGCATCACAGAGGGCTGTGATGATGAGGCTTCAGGTGTTGCTCAGAGGTGTGTGTTGCTGAGTGCTTTCGTACTGCACTTAAAAAGAAGGCATTTGTAAAGTCCCAGCAAAAAGACTGAATGTCCCTCCTTGAGATTCTGTGAAAAAATAATTAGATAATATTGTAGATCTCAGGTTCATAGCCACAGCTCTCTGCACTGCCTCTGGGCAATCGAACATGGCAATTTGCTCTGCCAGTAGCTGATCCATCTCATATATCATTAGTACCTTGTCTTTCTCTGGGTGCTGTCATCCCCACCCTGCATTAGCCAATGACCACAAAGGATAGCTGGGATGAAATGGATTTTCCAGCTTTGTGAATAAGGGTTGTATTAATGTCTTTTTCTCAAAAAAATTCCAATTTACACAATCCTAAATTCACTCATTGTCTACCCAGATGCCCACCTTGGTCTGAACTCTCACCCTCTATAAGACAGGAGGACAAGGAATTTCACTTGTGATTTGTTAAAAATATATTAATGTTAAGAGCTGCTATTCTGACAGTAATATTGAAGAACTATGTAGTACTTGAGCTCTCTCTATATTTGGCTTCTGCTTGAATGCAGAAGCCGCCATTCCAAAGAATCAGTAGTGAAACGTGAGGCCAGGGAGAGGCTAGGAAGGTAGGTGCAGTAGCTTTGCAAACCAGGGAGATGCTCAAAGAAGTTTATTAGTGTTTTGTTTGAAAGAATGCAGTGTTTGGTGTTCAAAAGATAAGCTTAAGATTTTTAAAAAAAAGGATATCAAAGAAATATCAAAGAAACTCCTCTTCATAGCAGCAAATCTGAGTAATTAATCACTGCATTTGCCTCAGTGTATAATAGCTTCTTATGCTCATAGAAGTCATAGAGTGTATGTAAAACCTCCATAGGCATAAAGGTCATTTCAAAGTGACATTTCATGGTTAAAGCTTGTATATTAGGTTACTGCAATTACAAGGCAGCAGGGAGCCAAGGAAAGGAGACAGGTGTCACTTGGCCCCCACACTGCAGATGGGTTCCACTGGTGTGGCAGCACCACCACCTCCTGGGGCAGCTCAGCTGGCGGCAGTCAGGCTGGCACCATGGCATGAAGGTGAAGCCTTTGCGGTGAAGGCTTAAGGCCACGTCCCTTCTCTCTTGGCGTGTTTCCTGGTCTGAACCTGGTCTGACCCTTCACAGGAAGGGTGATTGGGCACTGGAACAGGCTGCCCAGGGAGGTGGTTGATTCACCTTCCATGGAGGTGTTTAAGGGATGGGTGGATGAGGTGCTGAGGGGCATGGTTTAGTGTTTGATAGGAATGGTTGGACTCGGTGATGCAGTGGGTCTCTTCCAACCTGGTGATCCTATGATTCTATGATTCTATGAACTCTCCCTGTTGTTTCACTGGAGGCAAGTCCCAAAACCCATCTGGGCATCCTTTGCCAAGGGCAGCTGTAGAAGTGTTTGTGGCTTCCTTCCCCTTCTGCCTCCTGCTTCTGTGTAACTGAGAAACTTTTTCTTTTCCTGCAGGAACAGTAGTGGGTGAAACTGGAGGCAAACGGGGTGACCTGCCCCGATCTGTGGACCCCAGTGGGACCTCAGGCATCACAGCCACATGTGGCCTTGGGGTGCAAGTGGCAAGACGGACAAGCTATGCCATAAAAACCAAGTAATTAAAAAAAATCAAAGGAAATATTTAATATCCTGTAAGACTTTCAAAACTCTATACTGCCTACAAAAGAGCCTACATTTTGCTTTGTGCTCTTCTGTATCCTTGGACCGTGCTTGTCCAGCCTCTCCCATGCCATTTCATCTGCTCCACAGTGTTGCCATCCTGGGCTGTAGCGCCCAGAAAAACAACAGCAGAGGCTTCAAAGTCTCTTGTAAAAAAATCCCTGCTGTCACTAGATCTGAAAATGATGAGCGTTTTCAAAGTGATGACTATTTGGAGACTTGTAAGTAATTATCTTAAAACTTAAACGCAATTTCTCTTTTTTAATTCAGCTCCTGTTTTCCTTATTGCAAAACAAATGTAATTTAAGTTATGCTATTTTATTTAATTTTAAAAATGCAACATCCATTAGAAAGTACATCATAAAGTATGTTTTGCCAGAAACATCTCCACTATTATAGTGAATAATCCTGTTACATCCTTTTATGATTTATAGTGTTTTTTTCCCTTATCTTTAAGTTTAAACATTTGCCAGTAAAAGACAGTAGTGTTAGGTTAAGAAGCTCCATAAAATTTATGCATCTGGGTAAAGAGATATTTCATATTTTCTGGTTTAACTTCTATATGTATTACTTTTTCTGGAATTCTTTGCGATTTGGCTCAAGTTTCTTGAAGAATATGAAAGTAGCACTAAAAAAAAGTAGTCCTCTGAATGGAAAATATGAGAACAAAAATATCTCCTGAACTGAGAGGAACATGGGGGAAATGCAAGGAGAGTGGATCATAGGTGTTGGTTCTTGGATCTTCTTTCTAATTCCAGTTTGACTCACTGTATAGTTTTAGTAAAGTTAAGTAATCCACTTTCACTCCCTGATCTGGGATCTACAAGGATAATAGTCCTTTCCTGCTTTGCAGGTGTTTTTCCTTTTACTGTCACTGGAAACTGCAGAGGGCAGCTTAGGAACAAGGTATTAAAATTTTGATGAGATATTAACTCTTCATTCAGTATGAATGCAGATAAAAGGTATAACAGAAGAGCCAACAGTGAAGGGAAGCTTCTTTTTTCTAATTGAAATTTTCCACATATTCAGCGTTTCCTCTCCTGTAAATACATAAACAGTGGGATTTATTAAATAAACATTCATTGCCTTCTCCACTTTAACATTCATTGCCTTCTCCACTTTAAGACCAGCACTACAAGGAAGGATACTATCTGCATACTCTGAAAATTTACTTTACTCTTTAGCTTCCCCATACATAAATGTTTAAATCATAGGTAGTCTGTAGAAGATGTACTTTCCCTGATAATATAAGTAAGTCAGCAGAAGCTAAAAGCCTTTACTGGGATTAAAGTAGGGTTCATCAGCTTTTTTCACTGGGAAGCAGCTTAATAAAAAAGCAGTCTTGGAAGACATATCTCCTCGGCTTTGCAGGCACATACACAGGACTGCTGCTCCCATTCCCCAGCACAGCCCTCCCCATCTCTAGTCCAAGAAAATTGAAAAATAATGTTATTCTATGTTTAGCAACCTTTAATGAAATTTATTGGATAGGCAGGAGATGGAATTTCATCACCATTGAAGCTGAAGGTATGCTGGTGCTATGTCGAGTCCTCCTCAAGGCCTACAGATCTCACATTGAGAGCTGCTGAATTGCCCTGGGTAGGAGCAGCACAGCTTCAGGGGGGGTAGCTATAGTGAGATACTCAAATTTTTCTGTCTTAGCTTTGCATTTAAGTCATGGCTAACATACTTATTGAGCTCTTGTATTTTCTTAAGCTCTTCACTTGTAACTGCCTCCTGTACTCAAAGTCTTACCCTGCACCTTCCCTGATGCTGAGGTTTGGTCATTGCATTGTGCTAAATGCAATGAATCTCAGGAAAAATCTGGGTTAAAGATCCTGGGGAGCCTGCTGGCCTTCCCCAGCCAAGCACTGCCTGTTGGGCAGTGACCACATGCTTCCCAGGAAAACTGGAGACCCGGGGCAGCAGTGCCAACAGTGAGCTCTCCTCCTAATTAATTGTAGCTACACCACAATCTGTTAAGGAGCTGTGTGATGGCAACCGAACAATTGATAACTGGCACCCACTGATGCCAGACCATAAAAAGCTGAATTACGTGTTTGGTTCTCCTAGTATCGGAGGGGAAAGGGAAAAATACCATATGTTGTTTTTAATCTTTTTAGAGTTGTTTAATGTTCCTCTAGCAAAAAAAAAAAAAGCTTCTTGCTTCTTCTTGTTTTTTTTTTCCTTCACTTTGCAGAATTCTTTTGTGATAAATTATTTTCCTTTTCCTTTTAGCCTGAGTGCCCACTATGCAGTACTACATGAGATACTGTTTTCTTTTTCTAAATATTGTTGCTCAGTAAGTTTCAGAATTCTGGGGGGAAAAAAAAGTCAAGGAAATTACATTTTACATGACACCTAGGGAACATACAGAAGGAGCTAAATCTTCCTTTTTAAAACATTTAAGAAAGAGAGTTGAATTATTGCCTCGAGAAGGTATGTTCAAAACCTTCCTGGGGAAGGACCATGAAGGGAGGCTGTCTGGCCAAAAAAATTGTCTCTGAGAGAGATTCAGTGCTGAGATTTTGCAGTGTGGGTGTGCCAGAGGCATCTGGACAGTTACATGGGCGTGAGACAGCTACTGGAGGGCCTTGTGAGTTACCTTCACATACTAAAAAAAGGAAAAAACCCCCACAAAGTTATTTATTTTATATTATATTATTTTAAGTTATATTATTTTTTATTTAAGGTTGTATTGGTCGTTATGAACAAATATAGTGGCCAGCTGATAGTCATAATCAGATGATGTTCAGAATTAGTTTTATTAGATTAGGGCAGCACGGTGGAGGGGACCAGCCCAGGAAGCTGTGCAGCTGGTAATTATTATGTACCCTTATTATCTGGATTTAAGAAACAGTGCCTGCTTATTTCTCAAGTTAATGCACGTGAAAGAGAAGACAAGGCTGAGATCTTGCAGATATTAAAATGGAAAATAAATGCTCAGCAGCCATGGTTTTTGCAAGCGGTGCACACTGGAAAAGCAATAAAACAACCAACATGGTCATATGTCACCGCTGCAGAGGTTTTCTTCCTAGCGAGGGCAAGTTTATCCATAAATTGCAGTGAGCAGAATATTACTTCTAAATGGGAACAAAAAAAGAAAGAAAACACACCGGAAAGATGAGAATAAGTGCTTTGAATGCCAGCATTTCATTTTTCAGGAGGAAGTCCCTGACCAGCAGTGAACCCCGTAGCTTTCCAGCTCTCAGGCACCAGGAGGAGTCCTTTGCTTTCTTTGCAGAGACCCTTTCGTGAGCAGGGCCTGGTGAGAGCTGCATGGCCTCAAAAGCAAAGGGACTTAGGCTGTGGAGCTGGGGAGATTTCCAAGGACCTCCAACATGCCCTCCTGCATAGTTGCCAGGGCAGGAGGGGACACTGTTTATGCATCTCTGCACCCTCCATTCTGCCAGGTGACTGGTTAGAAAATCTGTCAAAACTTTTGAAGTTAAATTTCAAGCTTTATTTTCACAAAACACCATTTACTTTTGATGGAAAAATTATAGGATTGGTTTTTTTTCTTCTTCTCTCTAAAGACTGAACAGTCAAAAAATTATTTGGCACTGTTGCCAGTGGCTTGTAGGAGTCACTGTTTGGCTGTCTCATGCTTCTTCTCTCCTCACCAAGCCTCCAGATGACAGTATCTCCCGAAAGGTACTGTGGCAGTCGTGCTGCTCTGGAATCTCTGCAAAGGAGAGAGTGAGTGCGGGGGCTGAGCCTCGCTCCACCAGCAAAGAGTGGAGGCCCCTCCACAACACCATCTTTGAACCATATGGGCACCTTTGGTACATGTGGACATCAAAGTTTCAGGTTCAGAATTTTCTTTAAAAAGATAAAATGGAGGAATTTTCCTCCATATTAAAAAGATAATATGGAGGAAAAACAAACGCCTTTCCAAGCGACTCACTTTTACCTTTGCTGAGAGGAGGAGGACAGTGAAAGAATCATCTTTTCTCCATCAGCTCAGAGCAGTGCTTTTGCTCAGATACCCTAAAGCTTGTTCTCTCCTATCTCCTACGCCTTTGCTATAGACCTTCAAAGGCAACAGCAAGGTAGCAGACTTGATTTATCACATGCTGAGATTAAGACAATTCATTTTCTATTCCCTAGCAACTGCTTATGTAAACAACTACTAGACTAGCAGTAAAACTGGATTTGAGAACTACTGGCAAATTAACATTGTAAACAAATTATTTTCATAGCTGAAGTGGTGTAAGGGGAAAAAAGAGAGTTAAATCCAAGTGGACATCATTGTTTTTTCCTTTCATTAAATGCATGTATGTAGCAGAGTAAAGAACTATGCCTAGCCATCTTTTCCCAGAAACACTCACCAATTTTCCCAGTTTCAGCTTCTTCACATTGCCTTTTCCCAAATCTTTTCCAGTAAAATTAAACAAGCTTAGAATGCAGAAATATTGCAGTTTTCAATTGATTTTAGTTTGCTTATAAACACTCCCCTGTGTGTGTGCTTCCGCTTTCTGCCTTTGCTTTTCAGCTCACTCAGCTCACCACTTGGCCATGATGCTGCGGCACCACTGATGCCAACCTCACAAAGACTTCCACTCATCTGGCTCAGAGGTTTTTCTAGACACTGCCTTTTTTCCTCCTCCTGTCACAATCTGAAGGGCAATCCAGCCTGTGGGTTGATAGTGATGACAACCATGGGTTTGTAGGGTCTATAATACAACGAGAACATGGAGGCTTTATTGTCAAAATTTTTGTGCTTTATTACAGGTTACCAAAATATACCACAAAAATCACCAGTAGCAACTACACCTAAATAAAGGACATATCTCAAGTTATTAGCAATTAGTAGTGTGGCAGCAATCAAAGACAGTAACAATCAATAGTATTATGCCAATAACCAAGTAGGTATGTACCATTACAGGTTACTACCAAGAGACTTCAATCTTCCTGATATTTGCTGGAAGTACAATAGAGCAGAAAGGAAGCAGTCTAGGAGGTTCCTGGAGTGCATGGAAGACAACTTCCTTGCACAGCTGGTGAATGAACCAACAAGGGAAGGTGCCCTCCTGGACCTGCTGTTTATGAACAGAGAAGGACTGGTGGGGGATGTGGCAGTAGGAGGACACCTACGACTAAGCGATCATGAGATAATAGGGTTTTCAGTTCTAGGTGAAGTGAAGAGGGTGGCTAGCAGGACAGTAGCATTAAATTTCCAGAGGGCAGACTTTGAACTCTTCAGAAGGCTGATTGGCAAAGTCTCATGGGAGACAGTGCTTAAGGGCAAGGGAGCCCGTAAGGGCTGAGAGCTCTTCAAAAAGCAGATCCTAGCGGCTCAGGAGAAAGCTATCCCCATGTTCCGGAAAAAAGCTGGCAGGGGAAAAACCAGCTTGGTTGAACAGTGAGATCTTGAGTGATATCAAGAAGAGGAATGTTTATGGGCTCTGGAAGAGGGGACAGGCCTCTTGGGTGGACAACAGGAGGGAAGTGAGACTGTGTAGAGAAAAAATTAGAAGGGCAAAGGCTCAACTAGAAATCAGATTGGCAAAGTCGGTGAAAGATGACAAAAAAATCTTTCTATAAATATATAAATAATAAAAGGGGGACTAGGGAGACCATACAGTCCCTATTGGATGCAGAAGGAACAACAGTGACAGGAGATGAGGAAAAGGCTGAGGTACTTAATGCCTTCTGTGCCTCAGTCTTTAATTGTAAAGAAAGTTGCTCTCTTTCTGTAAAAAACCCCAGAGCTAGAGGAGCAAAATGAGGCTCCCATGACCCAAGAGGAGGTGGTCAGAGCCTTGCTAGCCCGACTAGACACCCACAAGTCTATGGGGCTGGATGGGATTCACCCGAGGGTATTGAAGGAGCTGGCGGATGTGCTGGCCAGACCCCTTTCCATCATCTTCCAACAGCCCTGGAAGACTGGGGAAGTTCCACTGGACTGGAGGCTGGGGGATGTTGTGCCCATCTACAAGAAGGGTCGCAGGGAGGATCCAGGGAAATACAGGCCTGTCAGTCTGACCTCAGTGCCAGGGAAAGTCATGGAACAGGTGATGAAGCACATGCAAGAGAACTGGATGATCAGGCCCAGTCAACACAGGTTCACAAAAGGCAGGTCTTGCCAAACTAATCTGATTGCCTTCTATGACAAAGTGACTCGGCTGCTGGATGAGGGAAAGGCTGTGGATGTTTCTTCCTGGACCTCAGTAAAGCCTTCAACACAGTTTCTCACGGCATTCTGCTATGGAAACTGTCACCTCTGGCCTGGACAAGCGCACACTCTCGTGGGTGGAAAACTGGTTGGCTGGCCAGGCCCAGAGAGTGGTGGGAAATGGTGTTAAATCCAGCTGGAGGCCAGTGACAAGTGGGGTTCCCCAGGGCTCAGTGCTGGGTCCAGCCCTGTTCAATGTCTTTATCAATGACCTGGATGAAGGCATCGAGTGCACCCTTAGCAAGTTTGCAGATGACGCTAAGCTGGGTGGAAGTGTTGATCTGCTAGAGGGTCGGGAGGCTCTGCAAAGGGATCTGAACAGGCTGGACCGCTGGGCTGAGACCAACGGCATGAGGTTTAACAAGGCCAAATGCCAGGTCCTGCACTTGGGGCACAACAACCCTGTGCAGCTACAGACTAGGAGAAGTCTGTCTAGAAAGCTGCCAGGAGGAGAAGGACCTGGGAGTGTTGGTTGACAACTGACTGAACATGAGCCAGCAGTGGCCCAGGTGGCCAAAAAGGCCAATGGCATCTTGGCTTGTATCAGACACGGCGTGACCGGCAAGTCCAGGGAGGTTCTTCTCCCTCTGTACTTGGCACTGGTGAGACCACACCTCGAATCCTGTGTTCAGTTCTGGGCCCCTCACCACAAGAAGGATGTTGAGGCTCTGGAGCGAGTCCAGAGAAGAGCAATGAAGCTGGTGAAGGGGCTGGAGAACAGGCCTTATGAGGAACAACTGAGAGAGCTGGGGTTGTTTAGCCTGGAGGAGGCTGAGGGGAGACCTTATTGCTCACTAAAAATACCTGAAGGGAGGTTGTTGAGAGGAGGGTGCTGGCCTCTTCTCCCAAGTGACGGGGGACAGGATGAGAGGGAATGGCCTCAAGCTCCGCCAGGGGAGATTTAGGCTGGACATTAGGAAAAAAATTTCACAGGAATGGTCATTGGGCACTGGCAGCGGCTGCCCAGGGAGGTGGTTGAGTCACCTTCCCTGGAGGTGTTTAAGGCACTGGTGGACGAGGTGTTAAGGGACATGGTTTAGTGTTTGATAGGAATGATTGGACTCGATGATCCAGTGGGTCTCTTCCAAGCTGGTTATTCTATGATTCTATGAAAGTTGTTATTGAAGCAACTTATCAACAATATAATGACTGCTATACTTAAGATAGATTAGTTATATGAATATACAATAACAGCATTAAGCAAATGAGACAGATGTCTGAAGGGGCCAAACCATCCTGAAAGTGGGAGAACAAACCCAGTCAGCCCCAGAAGGGACCTCAGAGGAGATCAGTAATATAATGGCGAGAGTTTCATTCCAGGGATGATCTGTGTCACAGAGGAGTCAAACAGCCTTGCCAGCGAGGTTCCCAGGTCTCATAGAAAGTTCATGTGAAGAATTCAACCTGTTTAGGGAATGAAAAGTAGGTGCAACACAGGAAATTGTCAGTAAAAAAGGGCAGCACCATTTTGGATAAAAAAAATAAGTCATTTTTATATCAAAAATACATGAGAGAGCACAGAACAATATCACTTTAAGCAGCCAATAGATGCTGTTTTCTGTTTTTCACCAGGGGCAGCCAATAGATGATGATGATTTCTGTTCTTTCAAGCCACTTTTTATTTTCCCAGACTGTTTTCCTCTTCTTGCAGTTAGAACAGTTGATGGGAGCCACTGATTCATACTTTCTCAGGATGTTTTCCTCTTTTTTTCAAGACTATTTTTCAGACAATAAGTTGGTGTTACAGTTCCTTATTTTTGCAGTTATCAATGGTATGTCTGGATGTCTCTGGGTTTCGGGTACCCAGTTGTACTTCAAAGATGCCAGCTGTGTGCTTCTCAAGGAAGCTTCTGGTTCATGGGCCTGGTTCCTAGGCTCGCAGTTCCCAGGCTGGCAGGCATTTCCTCTGTCAGTATTTTTCCAGTAGACATTTTCTGCTGTTAAGTAATTTTCCCCTTTAACCAGGCCACCTTTATAAGTTGATCCCATCACATCACCAACCACTGTCACTGCTTGGTAGCCTCCATGTTAAGCGTGGAAGCTGCTAGACTTGTCTACGGAAAGGAAAATAATTCTTTTGGCCATTAGGTTGTCTAGGAGTGTGAGAGGGTGTTATTTGTGAATTTGATTCTGTTTTCTGCTGAGGGGCATGGTTTAGTGTTTGATAGGAATGGTTGGAATCGATGACACAGTGGGTCATTTCCAACCTGGTGATTCTATGATTCTATGATTAATAAAAGAAAATTAATCAAGAGCTAGCTCGGACCAGAGAAAAATACTGCAAGAGTTTCCGGGAGAGTCTGTATGTTAAATGTTGTCTGTGCACAAGTTGTAAAAACAGGTGAACTGAGATTTTTTCTGTGGTTGGGGGGGAGAGTGTGTTCCTCCATTAGAAAGTATGTTCTGAAAAGTTTTTGCTTTATGTTCCAGCCAAAGAGATGCATGGGAAGAAAATGACAGGAAACATTTTTTTGCCAACATTTTCCAATTATCTCTTTTCAAAAACGAAGCTACTTTGTTTTCTCTAATCTAATTTTCAGTCAAGAAGGAAGTCCCTAAAAGTGAAAGCCTCAGGCAAAACTGTTTTCCATGATGTGAAAATGTAAGACTCCCAGCTCAGGCCTGCTTAGTCCCCCAAGGTAAGGAGGTGGGACCACGTATTCCCCTATCTGAAAGGTCCAAATCATTTAGAAAGACCTTAAAAAAATGGAAACAGATGCTAAGGTCTCACTGACAGTCCATGAGTGCTTTAAAATCTCTTTAGAATCATCAATGTGTCTTGCAATACAAGAAGAGCAATACATAAAATACTTACTGAGGCTACTCATTACAGGGTTGGAAGTGACTGATGTTTTTGACACCTCTCTATCTCTGGGCAAGGTCTGGGACCCTGCAAAAACACAGGGCACAAAGAAGCATACGTCCAAAGTATGATGTAAACTAGAAATTTACTGTTTCCTTATTAGAGAAATCTAGACATAAAATTGAATGTCTGATGAGGATCATCAAAAATATCACTTTTGCCTAGTCTGCTAGGTAGGGAATTTTATTCATAATTTTTTATTATGTTTATATAATTTTCATCTCCTTCATTCTTCTGTGTTCCACCAGCTTTCCTCTTTTCTTCAACAGCATTTGACTATAAGAAAAGTGCAAAGAAATACTACTTTAACAAAACCGAATCTAAAAAAAATATGGGTGTTTTGATTGTTCTTACATTACAATACAGTTTAATTGTATCTCAGTTGTTCCTTGATCTGGCTTTCATAACAAATATTTTTACCAAGAGACGAGTATTTCTTTGAGACAATTTTCCTGAAATCAGTGTAGTTCACATTTGAAGGTCTGCAATCCATGGCTTAGCTTTTCTTGTGTTATGTCAGTAACAGTCTTCTATGTTTGACAATAATTTTTTTTTCAATTGCCTATCCAGGAAGTGACCAAAAGGATCTGGAAAGTTAATATGAAAAAAAAATATCACTATCTTTAAAAAAGTCTACATTTCATTTTCACTAAGCAGTTTGTTAGAGGAAGAGGAGATGACAAATCAGCAATGTGAAGGTAGGAAGGCCAGGCTGTGCAATGGTCAGCTAAATCTGTCAAATATCAGAAAAAATACTGCAGCATGAAGAAACAGCAGATCTAGTTCTGCTTCTCATTCAGAAAATATACTCTGTGCTTCCCTTCTAATGGTGTCAGCTGGATAATGCTACTGGATAATAGAATTTCTAGCGCTGGAAAAAAATCAAATCTATTTAGGGACAGGAGGATTACTTTTCAGAAAGCAAACAAACAAACCAACACTTAAACAAGCAGCAGGATGCCTTTTAAGAGTCCTTTCACTGGCAATCCTCTGGACTGAAGCAAGGTTGAGAGTAGATCTCTGTGCATGGGGTAAATGGAATTATGCTGGGAATGAAGTAGTGCTTTGTCCTGCAGAAGTGGCTCTGCTTCTTCCAGATGACTTTCTGAAACATCCCACATTTCCTGGGTGTTGTCAGCCAGAGTTCTAGTCACCTGCAGCAAACTATTATCTTATAAAAAAACGATGCTGGTAGCGTGAGGGATCTTATCTTTATGCAGTCCCGTTGGCACAGGGGAGGTTTACTCCTCATGCAGCTTTACTCTTCGTGCAGTTTTGACCTGTTCAACAATTATGTTAAAATGTGAAATAGCTAACCGAGTTATTCTCTTTCTTGCTGTGACTGGGACTTGGATCACGGGTCCCCCAAACAAATTCCTTTTTACTTTAAGGGCATGTGGTTAGGGTCTTGATTTGGACTGATGAAGCGTGCTGATTTGCAGTAAGTGGCCAACTGTCTCTTGAAATAGGTAAGTACACACATATAAATTCAATATTATGGATATCAAATAATAGCAAGATCACCTGAATTTTAGATAAAGGATATATAGTGGTTACAGGTGGTATACAGCTTAGGTATCTGAAGGAATTGATGAATACACTGTGAGCCCAAATGTCATATTTCCGTTACTCACCAAGCATTGTTCCCCTTTGGGGGGACAGAAATCTCAAATTCCTATCTGCCAAAAAAATAAGCTGGTTAAGCCATATCTCATTTCAGTGTTAGGAATCATACTAACAAAATGTATCTGACTTGTCGGCATGTGAGTGTAAATACCTTGTCACAAAATAGGTGCCTTAAAGTATCTGTGACATAAAGAACAACTAGATTAGGAAACATGCAATGTAAACCATCAAGGTTTTAGCAGAGCATGTGCCTTTTTCCATGATGGCATGTCAAACTGCAAACATGGGCCACCAAGGAAAGTAAATTCTGAATACTTTTAAGAGTGAAGTTGATGAGAAAGATGGTGCTGTGCTGCTGAAATCTTGGAGTTAAGCACAGCAAAAGATGATTTCTGATCACAGCATAAAAGAATCCACACAACTGAGGCCCATGCCTGGGTTAAATGGAAAGAAATGTATATCTCAGTGTAGGTATAAGTTATAAAGTGCCTTATGTACAAAGTATTTATGTCCAAAGCATTTCCAAAAAGCCAAGGATGAGCAGAAAGCAAGAGAAATGAGCATGCCTCCCTAAGCAACGCTGGCATTAGATCCTGCTGTAGCTCTGAGATACAGCACACAGAGGGAAATGAGACATGGAACACCTCCATTCTTTTCTGGCTCAATTAGTGTTGTGTTGTTTTCCTTCAGTGAATGTGAATAATGATTGACAGAAGCTGGCAACCAGTTTAACTGTAAGAGAGTGAGTCCTGGAACCTTCTTCTTTTCGAGAAGAGCAACGAAGCTGGTGAAGGGGCTGGAGAACAAGTCTTAGGAGCATTGGCTAAGGGAAGTGGGGTTGTTTAGCCTAGAGAAAAGGAGACTGAGCAGAGACCTTATCGCTCGCTGTGACGATCTGAAGGATGGTTGTAGTGAGGTGGATGTTGGTCTCTTCTCCCAAGTGATGGGATGAGAGGGAATGGCCTCAAATTGTGCCAGAGGAGGTTCAGATTAGACATTGTGAAAAAATTCTTCACCAAAAGGGTTCTCAGGCATGGGAACAGGCTGCCCAGGGAGGTGGTAGAGTCCCCATCCCTGGAGGTTTTTAAAAGATGGATAGATGAAGTGCTAAGGGACATGATTTGGAAGTAGATGAGTACAGTTTGCTTGATGATCTCAAAGGTCTTTTCCAACCTAGTGATTCCATGATTCTACAATTCTTTGATCCTCAGCACTCCGCCTGGTGCCTGGCAGGTCCCATGACAGTGTCTGAAGGACTGGTCCCACTTACAGTACTCCTCAGCCAGAATTTCTTATTTCTTACCACGCCATAGCCTCCCCTAAAGGGATACAGAGAAGTGCCTGCTGGCTTAGAACCAGGAAGAATACCAGAAGGCTTTTGGGGTGGCTTTGTACATCTCAATAACCTGCAGGCAAGGAGACCATGCTCTTTCCAATGCTTGAGTTCAGTGTCAGAGTAAGCACACGCAGGAAGCCTGATGAGATATTTTACAGCTGGGTCCCTACAACATCCTCAGTACTTTTGCACTCGATACCAGAGGGCAGAAGGCCTGCCAGAAGAAGAATAAATACTTAAGGATCAGTAGATGGGGCAGAAACAAGGTGCAGCACAACAGAAGATGAAGCAGATGAACCTTAGGACAATCTGAAAAAGAAAAAAATGGTAAAAAGGTGGAAATTATTGATTTATACTCTGTCAGTAAAGCTACTTTGGGACTGATGCTGTGCATACCCTTAAAAAACCCACATGCAGTATATACTAATATTTACATGCAGTGACTTTCCTTAAATTTTTAGTAGAAAGTAGAGTAACAAATATGACAGGGACTTGTGAGGTTTATTTCTCTGAGATTACTCTATCTAGAAGATAAAAGCTGTCAACCCTACGGGAGGAGGAATCACATTGAAAATAAAAGTCAGTGCTAAGCCAGGACCTGAAAGCTGTACTTTGATGCCATACTGAAGTAGATGTTTTCTAATAATCAGTGTTGTGTTTTGATTAAAGCAGGAACAGTTTCTAACTCTAAGTAACTTCATTCTCTGAAAACTAACTGCATGATTTGAAGACAGTGTTCCTCTCTAGGAGTGATAACACAGGGCACGGGTATGCAAAAGGAGCAATGCTTATACTTATGCCTATAGTAACCAAGGCCATCCTCGAGGTGGCACAAAAGGGCTGCTCCTGCAAGGAGGGGCAGACAGGACAGGTGACCCTAAACTGACAAACAGAGCATTCCATCCTATATACATCATACTTGGTATAAAATGAGAGATTATGAGGGTCTCAGCCCTCTTCCGTGATGGCCAACATCCACTGAGGACCTTATCTCTCTGGTTGCTCCTGATCCTGGATCTGTGCATTCCTGAATCCAGTTCTGGAGCTCATCTTCCTCCTAGCCATGACTCATGCCCTTGTGTCTACTCTACAGTGTTTGTAGTGACATGTCATTGAGGGGTGGGGCAGGGGCACAATCTCATATCTTTATCATCATCATTTCATTAAAGCAGCAGTTTTAGTTTCCAACCCACAAGTCTTTTTCCTCTCATTTTCCTTTCCCCTTTCCCAGGGGGCAGGGGAAGGGAACTGGGAGTCCAACTGCATGGTTTTAGCTGCCAAAATTAGCCGGGTCAGGGCTAAACTGTGACACAGAGAAACTGTGTATGTGAGGTCCTAAGTAGTAAAGTCAGCTTGTAAGGCTGATTGGTATTAAGCCAGAAGATTTGAAAAAAATAAATAAATAAATAAATAAAATAAAATAAAATAAAGAGTTAGCAGGTTTGGAGCAGCAAAAATTTAGTAAAAAAATTCTAAGAAGCTTCCACAAGTGCCCTTATGGGTGATATCAATAGGGCCAGGACATGCTCATAAACTGTGAGATAGGTTTGCCCTTATTCTCCCTGATTAGAGAGAAACAGAGATCTGAAGTGGATCATTGTCCTCCCAGTAGGATCATACCAGTAACTGATGTACTGTGGAACCTCTCTTTTGCTAAAACAGTCCCATTTTAAAGGAAATGGGAAACACTTGTGTCTGTTGTTGGCCAGAGACCTAATCAGAAGGTCATGACCTGGGGATGCCCAGCTGATAGTTTCTGCTCTGGTTAATGTTTTCTACAAACTGGAAGCATGTTGACAAGTTGATGCTGACATGAATTTCCTTCAGACTACCTTATACACAATCTGTTCTGGAGGAGGTAAAAAGAGGGATTTGAAACAGGTTTACCAAGTCTCAAAGGAAATCTTAAAGGAAGAGGAGAGCAGTTTTATCTTTTCTTTGGACTTCTTCCCTTATTTTGACCAAATGTACTCAACAAAATCAACTCAGATTTGGAAACTGGATTAATTCTAAATGAATCAGGTTTTCAGGGAACAACTTATTTCATAAATATTACAAACCACTTTCATGCGAAAGAGGAGAGAAAGTTACATACAATAATTAAAAGTGGACTAGAAATACAGAGTATTTATGAGCTATTTTTTCATCTAGACAAACTTCTACAGTGGATCCTTCTCACCTGGGCCCTCACAAATATGACTCCCTACATAAACTATATCTAGGGCTTAGATACACTCCCTGGGTCTCCACAGGCTGTCAGACTTCATACACTGGAGCTGTGATGTTGTGCTCTGTTCCCATACCCCCACCCCACCTGGGAAGTGAAGTCAGGCAACTCCCAACTAAGTTCATTTGATGCATACTCACACACAGCATCATTGTCTGACCCTGGCCTGGTATAGCACAAAGAAGAGTGATGAAACGTTGTACAAATGCTGCATGATAGAAGCGTTCAACTTTAAGACAGGTATTACTTTTAATGCTATGTCCCTATAACAAGTCTACAGGGAAGCATTCAATCGTGATGTTTTCTCTTGTTCTTTTTTCTTTACCAGGGCTAACAAAGTACTAACAAATGAGTCTTTCTGATGTTTTTCGTGGTCTTGTATAATAAACACCAACCAGAGGTCTCATTTGTGTTCTTTACCAGCCATTGGGTACTGCAAGGACTCCCAGGTGAGTGGAAACAAGTGCCCTGCAATGGAACATCAAGAAACATAGAGTAATCCCCTTAGGCCACCACAAACATCGCACAATTACCTTTTGTTTGTCATTTGGCCCTGTAAAAGGAAAGTTAGATGCAGATGGTTTTGCTGTACTTCTTACTGACTTTTGGTGGTTTATATAAGGAAAAATAAGATTCTATAGTAATCTGACCCTTTTGGCATAACAACGTATGACCTAGTTACCTTCTTTTCTTGGCAATTCAAGGTCTGACTATATTGGGAAGAAATGCCAATCTGTAGTGGGACTGGACGTCTAGCATCTGGAGTACTGTTCTTATTCCTGCCTGAACCCTTTTCCAGTTTTGCATGTGTAAGAAAACTGGTGCCCATTTAGCTGCCTTGCAGGAGGAATGTATCAGGTCGGGTAGCAAAGCTGAAAGGCACCTTTCATCCCATCTGAGAGAAGAAGGATGGAGGATATGTGAGTGTGATTTAGCGAGGGAAGCCACATTCCTCTTCCAACTCCCAGCAGACAGAAAATCCCAAGAAAGTTGGAAACAAAGCCAGTAACTTAACTCAAATGTTTCTTTGAAAGTGCCTGCGATGTTATGAATGTCCATAATTATCTTAAGAAATCTGGTGGGTTTTGTCATAATATTGCAGGCTCACATAGGGCTTAGGAGAGAAAATGCACCTAGTCTCTGGCTGCCTTGAGTGGCTTGGGCTCTAGCCCTGTGGCCATGTACCTGTTCTAGGTCCTGGGATGCTTTGGCTGATAGTGGCCATGATTCTGAGCCCCGATTCTATCCTGCATCCTCTATTTCACCACTCAATTGCAACTTAAAATAATACTCCACTTTCCTTCCTTTTTATTACATCTTTATTTTATACCACTTCTAAAAAAAATTATGATGATGGTTTCTCCTCTTGCCAGTAGGGAAACCTGGAACTCCTTTTTCTTTAACTAACATTTTTGTGAATACTCTCTCACATCTCTTCCAGCTTTCTCTTACTGTTAATATAATGTTTGTCTTTTCATCTCAACTGCCATTTTAGTCTAAAAATGACTTGAAATTGCTTTTATCTGTAATGCACTCCCTGCTAGAGTTCAGTTGGATCTATTTTTAATGACAAAACCAAACTCCTCCTGCTGTTGCTGCCAAATTAGCATGTCTAATAAAACAAAAAGAAGAAAATAAGATAGAACCTATGTTTTCACTGATATCATGAAAAGAATCCTATTTATGTAAAACCTATCAATTTTGTTCAGACTTGTGTGATCCCAGAGCCTGTTCATGTGAATGAGAAACAATGCAGGTCCTAGCTTTCAGTTGTCTACAGCTCTGAAAGTTGTTGATAGACCTGGATGAACAAAACTTGTCATCTTGGTGCTTATGAGCTTGCAGGAGAAAACTAGTTTGTGGACTACAGACTGAATCTGCAATCAGTTTAAGGGCTGAATGACTGAAGGCAAAAAGAGCGAGCTGCTTCTTTGTCTGCTGGGCAAGCTCAGTTCCAAATTATTGAAATTTTCAGTGTCATTTTGGTAACAGTTTTCCATTAAGACACCAATGTTTTTAAAAGTCTGGGAAGTTAAATTCCATAACTTTTTATTAACTTCAGCTAAGCCTTCATTTTTCCGATATGATGCAGAAAGTGTGCCCTGCGGCCTCATCTGGCATTAATGAAAGTTGGGCTGTGGCTCAGTGGTGGAGGTCAACCTTTGAGCACCACATATCTCTCACCCACTGCCTTGTCAGATGTATAACTGGTGGCCTTTATTGAAAAAATATACAAAAGGATAAAGTTGTGCACTGTCTTGTCCTTATACAACTGTTGCTGTAAGTGCATTTTCCTGATACTGTCAGCTTAATCCATTCTATATTTTATGATTCCAGCTCTGTAAGGTACATGCCACATTATCTTGTGATGTGTAAAATAAATTATTAAATTTTATTTTGTTAAATTCAATGTAAATTATGTTTTGGCTCTAGGTATTAGTTTTTAAATCCCTTTTAATAACTGATTAATAGACACTATTGTATGTTTTTCTTTTTCTAAATTGCTCTTTCCTGATTCATGTCATTAAGATTTATGGAGTTAGTATGTCTGTTGATGCTGGTAATTTCTTGCTTTTGTGTGTCTTTGTATCAAGGATTCAACTTGTCAACTTAATTGGCCTTCTCACTTTTCACCATAAACAATAATGTTCTGCATTGTTTTAAGTTATGTGACTGAAGACTGAATGATAGAAAGAGGACCTCAAGAAGGATCTCAAAAGATCACTCACCCCTACTTTGAGGATGGATCAACAGCATTTCTGTCATGACTCACAGATATTTGCCAAAATATTTGATTTTGAAGGTGTATAGAAGCAGAGTTCCTGGGGTTCGTCTGTTAATAAAACCAGTGCTTCACTGTATTTAATCTCATTAGGGTTTTCTTCTTCTATCCAGCCAGAGTTCCCGTTCTGCAGTAAAGCCCATCCATTCTTGCCTTCTCTGCGCTATGCATACAGAGAAAATCTTTTTTCCCTTCTGTGAAACATCTTTTTTCCACATGCTTGGATACCGTCTTGTTCCCTCAGACTTTTTCTCTGTACACTGAACAGCTCTTCATTCGGCCTTTCTTTTCTCAGAGATCACATTTTCTGGGCTTCTGATCTTTCTCACTGCTTTCCTCTGCAGCCTTTGTGCTTGCTTACTGGCTGTCCTGAAGCAGAGTGCTCTGAGCTTTATTTCTAATAGAGCTGAGCTAGCACACTATCGTTTTAAATCATTTTAGGGAGACAGCAGTACCAGAAGGAACCCAATAATGTCTTCTTTTTAAAAAAAGCAAGTAAGGGATACAAAGATTTGGTTTGTGGTAAAAACCAAACTAACAAGGAACCAAGCAAGTGGTTAAGTTTTCCAAATGAATTCAATACTAAAAAAAAATTAAAAAAAAAAAAAAATCTACAATGCAAAAGCAGCAAATTAAATATAGCTAATATTTCTAAATTATGAAGCAGCCAGTATAAACTTGGTCAAAAAAAATCTACACTAAGGAGTTTTAGTAGTATGAGTGAAATAAAGTGTGTAAGCAATTTAAGGGAAAAAAGATATCCCCTAAATGGGGGAATGAAACCTGTGCTGCACTGAGGGGGAGAGTACTTCAGTGAGAGAAAGAAATTACATTTCTGTGGGTAAGTTTTAATGAAACTGAACTGTTTATAGCAAGACAGTTGCTATAACGGTTCAATTGCCAACATTTTCAGGAAAGACTCTAGGTCATTATAAATGACAGCACAACTAGTATTTGAAATAAAGAATTTACTTCGCAGGAGAAAAAAGCAACCGTGTTAATGCCTACAACATATGCCTATTGTCATTCATACAGATGGAGAGTAAGAGTGTGTTTACATGGAGGCTTTGGTTTGGGTTTGGGGTTTTTTTTTTGAGATAAATTTAGATGAACAAGTGCTTGCTTTCACCAAGACGAAACATGCATCACTGGGGCCAGGGTGGCTCATGTAGCCTGGACCGCACATGATACTGTCAGTGCTGGGATTTCCTGGCCTGAGGGTGGTGGGAGTCTAGGCTGGGGTGACAGGCTCCCTACTGCTCTCCCTGGCTCCACCCTGAAGAGCCTCATGCAACATCCCTTGCCCTTTTCTCCTTGAATAAAATGAGAATAACATATTTTGACTCTTTGTCGTGACTTGGGTTCTTTGAATGACACACACTCTCCAACAGGGAGTTTCTAGTTCTTAACTATTTCTCAATGGACCTACCAGGCACGTCACTGGGGTTTGTATACCTTTCTAACACAAAGATGGCATAAGCTTTTGTCCTGAAGCTGAAGTGAAAGCGTAAGTTAACTAATCCATTCCACACCCTGCCCTCAAACACTAAAATATCCCGTGTAGGGACAGTAAAGTCCTCAAAAATTCCAGTTCGGCAGGAGATTAATCTCCTTCACCACCATTCAGGTTACTGAGGCTCAATAGGGTTTCTTTTGTTTGTTCCCCTCTTTGACTTATGCCTCCCTTTGAATTATTCTATTGGACTCTTGAGTTATCCTACAAGACTCTTCTGGCCTCTGCTATTTCAAGAGTGATTCAGCCAAATTAGTTGTTCTCTTGAAGAGATAATTGCTGATGCAAACCAGGTATCACCCATGAAGAAAGCAAGATAAGAGCTAAAAAGAAAAATGCTGAAGCCTAAAACTGGTGTAAAATCAATGAGAAAAGGCAGGACTGGACAAGGCTGACTTTAATCTCCCATTTGTGTTTTACTCCCCCATTTGTGAGTTAGGCAACATACAACATTCCTTGCTGCCAGCAACAGACTAACCCATCACACATAACTCACTGTGTGGCCATCACATCTGTAAATTGTGTCTGATGATATTATGTAAAATGTAGGTGAAGCAAAAGGGAGATTTACTGCAGTCTAGTACAAAAATATTATTTCTGTGGAGATAAAGGCAGCAGGGTAGATGTGTTTGAAGAAACCACCAAAGAGGAGAGAAATTGTTTTTAAGGTGTTGACAGCAAAGCATCCAGTTTACTTAAGAAACTAGAAGTGCCTGTGTGGTAATGCGAGAGTTAATCTTTGGTTACAGAAATCCTCAGCAATTGAAACAAATAAGCAGGCTGATAGAGAGAAACTATCTGTCTCTGCTGGGGCCAGGAAACCCGTATTTTGGCAGGAAGAAGGAGAGAGGACAGATAATGGAATCACCCACACTCCAAAGAAAAGAAAAGAATCTTCACACATTGCTTTGTGTAACAACCTCTCTGATAAAGTCTGTTGGCTTGTTCCAAATGAAGTTCATCCAGATAAACAATGCACTTCTAAAGTTCACATCCTTCACACACACCACAAGCACATTTGGTGCTATGGATAGGATTTAATGGCCAAATTTGATTTTACTTTCATCCTTTAGGGAAGATGCAAAATAATAACAAAGTCCTGGTCCATTTACATTTTCTGGGTCACACCAGAGGGTACCCTTGGGCTGGGCAGACTAATACAGGTTCTCTCCCCCATGGTAACACCTCTTTTCTTTTTTTGTTGGGAGATTGTAAGAGCATTACTCTTCTCTTCTCCTGTGATAGTTTCCAGAAGAGCTGAGCACAATTCTTAGCACAATGAGTTGGGGTTGTCCTTCATCACTGGAGAGATGAAAGTCAGGAAGACAAGATGCTCTGGCAGGGTGCTCTTCATCATCTAGAGATCTGTAGAGCAGCCTAAGACCCTGGAGGGCAGCAGCAAGCAGGTAGCACTCTCTAATACACCACATTTGAACCACAGGAGCCCTGTGAACCACACGACGAACTTCAGAGGACCTTGTATCCCAACATGGTGTCAGAACATAATGGGTTGGAGGTAGCTTCTCTAGGGGCTGAAGAGTTCCTTTCAGATGGCTGTTGGGAAGCCTTTGGCTCATGCTATAGTTTCTTTGACTCATATATTTGTATGCAGGAAAGATTATTTTTAACTCTTATGAGAGTGTTGCCCCAAACATTGTAAAAGTCCATGATTACAGAAGAGAACGCAACTACTACTTACAGTGTAGGCTGATTAGTGCCTGGACAGGATCATAATCGTGGAGGCCAGGGCTGTGCTCCAGGCAGTCCTTCCACCTTTGTTTTCAGTTACACAGTGAAAATCTTCATTCAGCTAGAGGGGAAAAACCTTTGAGGGATCCCCATCTAACCTCTGCAGGAAAACTGTGTGTCCCTCTGAAAGCTCAGTCTCAGAAACACCGTTTAGGCTCAGGTTGTCCTCTCTTTAAAAAGGAGCATACCCCAGTTTCACAGAATCACAGAATCACAGAATCATAGAATAACTAGGTTGGAAGAGACCCACCAGATCATTGTGTCCAACCATTCCTATCAAAAAATTTCTATCAAAAAAATTCCTATCAAAAAATTTCCATATCAAAAAAATTTCCACACTACTAAAGAACCCTGTTAAAAGTACTAAGGAATTGCACGCTGCAGTTGTTGTATGTGGAGCAATCAAACTTAACATGTCACCCAGTGATCCTCAAAATATCCCTATATCATAAAGAAAATACTCAGTGACATTTATGGGGGTTTTTTTCCCCTACATTGCCTTGCTGTTTCAGGTACACGGGCACACTCTACTCTAATTTTATTTCTCCCTTTATGACTAATCTATGATAAAGACATTGTTGTATTTGCAAGGACATAAGCAGCTTCATAGTGAAAAAGGCTTTACCAAGTGAGGCAGAAGGGAAAACAATGCCTCAGCACTTCCTGTCTGTCATTCACCTGCCCTCCTACAGTGCAAGCAATTCAATGAATATTGCTTTGTATCATTCTTATTAAAACTATCCTGCATAAAGTGCTAAGTTCTTCCCTCTGCAGACATCCTTTTTTACAGGAAGTTTGATGTCAAGATCTGTTTCTGCCTCAAAAATCAATCTCATACCCAAAGTCACTTAAAATTTCCAGATAACTTCAGATTCAGCCTCTGGCTGATCTTTACGGGACGTTAATGATTTTTATCCCCACAGAATACCACTGTAAACCCTAAAGATTTTGCTGAATAGAGAAATAAAAGATATCATTCTTTAGCATACGTTAAGTCTAAGCTTTCTAATGAGGGTAAGAAAAACAGGTGGTTAATACCCAGGGACCAATGGATCATCAAGTCAGAATTTACGCTTGTGTAGAAATTTAAGCAGGATTAGCATCAGACTTAATAATTATTAATGCAACACTTAGTCCTAATTTTCCATTCCTTTCCAAGCTAGCATTTGGTAAAATGCTCTTGAGAAATAAGCACTGTTATCCTTATTGTGTAGTGAGACTAAGCTTTTAAGCCTTTCCTACAAAAGCTTTTGTAATGGCTGAGGCTGGAAACTGTGGGCTGCCCTATCTACCTCTTCACTATTGGCTTGCCCTCATTTTACAGATGCCCTCGGAAATCTACAATCCTTCCTGTCGGCAGCCTCTTGTGTAGGATGTGGACAACTTGTGAGGCAAGTGAAGGCATCTTAATGGTGCTGCAGACCTGAACACAGACTGTAAGCCTGTGGAAGCTTTGTCTTCTGCTCCTCAGCCAACTCCTAGACCTACGTGAAAGGGTCTGGCTGCAGCACGCTGCCAGCCAGCCTTACGCCTCTCCACCTTGCACATTGCAAGGGAACTGAATCAAACAAGGAAGGTCTACAGTTAATATTTTCACCAAATAGATGAACTATGTGCTGCTCTGTATATCATCTACAAGTGGCACATCATGAAAGAGTCACTACCAAGATCCCAAAATATGTATCCCTTGGCAGCTCTCCCCTACCAGGCAAGGCCACTTAAAGGCTGCTTTCAGCTCTCATGCTAACACCTCGCTGTGGGTGGCATAAGCAATGTGCCAGCTCAGCATCTGCTGCTTGTCCCAACTTTCAGGACACCTCTAAACATTACGGGGCTGTAGCTGGAAATCCCAAAGCTATCTTCCAGTTCCATTTTCACAGCCTGCAACCCACATTGTGAAAATCTTTGAAGCAACATTAATAAAAACTTTAATTTTCTCAGAGTGAGATGCTCTTTTTTTTTTTTTTTATATTGTAGGTTTTTTTTGAATACTGCTTAGCAGTCAGAAATCAAATTACTACCTTGGCTTCATCATCAAGGCCGTAGCGTTGTTCTTCCCTCATAATCAAGTGCTTGTGGAGCACCAGTTGCATCAGCAGCTCACGAACGTGCTGCACAGTTCTGTGTCCCTCTGGGCTACTTTAGTAAAAATAATTAAGCCACATTTTATGTCTTTTTAGTGTTGCATATGAATTCCAGTCATTCCACTACTCTGGGGAAATACCTATTGCCACTCCAAAGGCACCCTTAAGTCATACAAATTGAAAGCAGGGTGATGGTGGAACCTGAGACCGCAGGTAACTATGTGATTTGCTAGTGATTTCATGAATTTTTCCTTCCATAGAAACACTCATATAAGAACAAATGTGAAAGAAATGTTTATATTTATACAATATATTTATATTTTTACCTTGGATTACTTTAAAAAATATGTTTTTCTTTATATGAAATTACTTAGTTTTTCTTAGTGTCTGATTCAACACCTATTTTTTTACTTGATTATTGCAACATCTTTAGAATTGCACCCCACAGCTGCTACATCTGATATTTTAGACTTGTTTTCAGGTTTACATGCTCTAATGCCCTGACATTACTCTGTCTCTTCCCTGTCTTTTGACACTGAAAGCCAATTGCCACCACTAGCTGTTTTCTTCAAATGCCCCTGATAAACTTTTCACATACCAGCTTGTGTGATTTTCTGTATCTCTGCCTTCATTTTTTGGAAGAAATCTCTAAAATAACCTGCAATGAGGCATCATTGAGTCTTTCAGGCTCCTTATGAGATCCACTTTTGTAGGAAGCCCTGCAAAACCCTATGTGAACTGTAAATTGCAATCATAGGACATCTGCCAGGAGTATTTACTCACAATGTGTTTATTTTCCCTCTATCTGTCTGTTTTCCATCTGTTTCGCTTCTCTAAGTAAAGCCCAACTTTTCCACCTCTACATACAGTCTTTAACACAGGGGGGTTTCAGTTCATGACTAAAGGAGCTGTGTGGCACTACTACAAATAGCAAAAGATACTTGTTACTTAGATAGCCCGGTGAGCAAGATTGTATATTTCTCAAGCCAGGATCTAGTGGTTTTTTGTGCAGCACCTAAAATCATTTTCTTTTGAAAGGTGATCAGAAACCTCTGAGTACATATTTTGTCTATCATTAAATATCAATGCAGCAGTTGAAGGGATCAGTATCCCTATTAGCTTACCCAAAACAGCAGAATTTCTGCTCTGACTACTTGTTTTGTCACTCTCTGGTGTTTTTTTCTACCTCCTCCATCACATCTAAGTTTTCTGAGCACCTTCTGTGTAAAATTGCAGAGGGAGTTACGGCTTGGGGTAGCTGTTAGCTGGTCTCACAGAGTTCCTGCCAGTTTTCCTTTTCAGAGTCAGAACTTTGCTTTGGTTACTGCACTGATTTTGTTTTCTTTTGGGGGATATTTTGAGATACGATATTTTTTTCTCTCTTTCTTGCATGGGAAAAATTGTTTGAATCTAAACTGGCGCTATCTGTAGCCTATATGAGAGAAGAAGAAAAGGGGAAGGAAATGAGGTGTAAATCCAGCACTTTGCGTCTGATCTGGCTCCATTGGACACAAAGGCAGTGTCTTTCCTTCTTGAGTGCCTACTGGCTCTCAGCAAGCTCACAGTCCAGCAGCTATAGCTCACTGTAGCAGCTTCTCTAATTGGCAGATGAAGATCACTGCTAATTTGATGGCTGGCAATACTTAGCAGCCGCCAGAGGCAGTGGCTCCAGAGGCAGCTTGCTAAATTTGGCATGCCCTAAGCATCAGCAAAATCACAATCCATCCCACTGCATTCCCAAGGATACTCTGAACACACATTTCTATGTTTTTCTCCTGGGGTGTGGCTTGCTATCACATTTTGAGGACAGAGTGTTTCTATCATTGTTCTTCATTTTTCTTTATATCCTGTTCCATTCAGAGATTAGCCCAGCCCTCTAAGGTGTTGCTAAGCACACCCACCCTGCTATGTACCTTCCCCAGGGGAAGACAGAGGTTCAGTAAATTTCTGAGTGAGGCCCAAGCTCTACACTGGCTGATGTACCAGGTTTTCAAAGCCTGTGGCACTAAGAATTCATAGAATCATAGAATCATAGAATCATAGAAAAACCAGGTTGGAAGAGACCCACTGGATGATTTAGTCCAACCATTCCCACCAATCCCTAAATCATGTCCCTCAGTGCCTCGTCCACCTGTGCCTTAAACACCTCCAGGGAAGGTGAATCAACCACCTCCCTGGGCAGCCTCTGCCAGTGCCCAATGACCCTTTCCGTGAAAAATTTTTTCCTAATGTCCAGCCTTAATCTCTCCTGGTGGAGCTTAATGCCGTTTTCTCTCATGCTGTCCCCTGTCACTTGGCAGAAGAGGCCAGCACCCTCCTCTCCACAACCTCCTTTCAGGTAGTTGTAGAGAGTAATAAGGTCTCCCCTCAGCCTCCTCTTCTCCAGGCTAAACATCCCCAGCTCTCTCAGTTGTTCCTCATAAGGCCTGTTCTCCAGCCCCTTCACCAGCTTTGTTGCTCTTCTCTGGACTCTCTCCAGAGCCTCAACATCCTTCTTGTGGTGAGGGGCCCAGAACTGAACACAGTACTCGAGGTGCGGTCTCACCAGTGCCGAGTACAGAGGGAGAATAACCTCCCTGGACTTGCCGGTCACGCCGTTTCTGATACAAGCCAAGATGCCATTGGCCTTCTTGGCCACCTGGGCCACTGCTGGCTCGTGTTCAGTCACTGTCAACCAACACCCCCAGGGCCTTCTCCTCCTGGCAGCTTTCCAGCCAGGCTTCTCCTAGTTTGTACCTCTGCTTAGGGTTGTTGTGCCCCAAGTGCAGGACCCGGCACTTGGCCCTGTTAAACCTCATGCTGTTGGACTCTGCCCAGCAGTCCAGCCTGTTCAGATCCCTTGAATTGAAGCAAATAAGGCCTTTTATTCTTTGCCTTGGATATTTGTTGAAGAGTAATGATTTATGGCAGTGGGTTGAAACATGAACCTGACTGGCAGTGAAATTAAGGCATGGGTAGGCTGATTTAGCAAAATCAGATCTCTTTCCTGTTGATGTAGTTACGCTGATGTGAGGTTCTGGGCAGTAACGGTAGGTTATTTTGGCCCAGGAAATAGCTTTGTTTTGGCATTTGTTTGAGAGTTCTGTCTGCACAACAAAACTGTGCTCTAAGGGATTGGGATGATGATACTTTTTTGAGCAAGGTAGGTGGGGAGAGATTTTATAAACAAGCACACTTACTTTCTTCCCCTGCTGCTGCAGTCCCTGATCAGCTCTGGCTGGGAGGTAACTGACCAGCCAAAGGCAAAGCCACAGCACTTTGAAACTCAGCTTCCTGGCAGGATGCCACTTTTAGCAAGATATATTCTGTGCATGCAGGGAAGTCCACACCTTATTTAGGCTGTCCACACCTTATATCGGGCCTTTGTCACAACTCAACCTGGACAGTTTAGAGGTTGCTGTGGTAAGACCCTGGATCTTCCCATAAAATTTATGGGTTCGGCACCCACGGGGCTAAATGAAGGGAAAATGATGCTAAACAATTGGTCCAAAAAGGAATTTATTTGTACAGGCACTCTTAGGAGTAAGATTGGCATTGTCTTGCTAAATCTGTGTTCAGGGAAAAGAAAGAAAGAAAAAAAGGCAAGAGAGAGGGAGAGAGAAAAAAGTGCAAGGACACCACCTGGGCTCTCGTCCACTTTTTCTCTCTCCCCAGAGGTCAGGCACACCACTGCAAATGGCTCCTCTTCCAGATTATTATTTATAGGTTTTTGGTGGGCCTGCACGGTGCTTCTTCTAGGACAGTTCTGGAACTGAGTTTGGGGAAACTTGGGGTGTCTCCAGTGTCCAAGTTATAGTTCCACCTGGCAAGACTGGCAAGACTGCAGCATGACCTCTCTGGGCAGCAAATGCTCCTGGGCTGCTTGCTGGGCTGAGACAAGTCTGAAGGATGCTGCTTCTCCTGCTGTGGAAAACATATAGTTGAAGGCAGGAAAACAAGTGGTTTAAGGCAGCCAAAAAGAACCAATCTCTTACAGCCTTTGCTGTGCTAATTTTGACAAGAAATTTTGTTGCAAGAAAGGAAGTTTACATCACTTGGTCCTAAAGCAGTAGTGTGTTCTGTTCCCAAATTGTTGTATGGTGACTGTACATACACAAGTGCTACCAACGTGCTTGGCATCTTCCAGTAAGGACAAAGTGTTGTGGAGTGTGGTACTTCCCAGGCTTTGTACTTCCTAGGCTGAAAAGGGTCTGAGCTGCTCTCCATGTCTGGGAAAGATGCAAAATATGCCCAGTCCACCTACAGTTTGTATTTGCTAAGTTTGGGAGTATGTTTTATTCATTTGTGTCTAAATGGCTGAATGCCCATGTTCCACTGAAAATCTTTGGAAATAATGTTGTCCCTCAAGAAACCAGTAAAGGTAGATCCAGCTTAGAGAAATATTGTGTTAGCAATTGCATTTTTTGTTTGTTTTCTTCAGACACCAAGTTCTCAAGTCAATCTGTGTGAAGAAAACTTGATCATATTCAGCTCTTCAGAAGCTGTTAAAAATCCTTTAAATCTGTAGATGATAGTGTAGCACTGCAAGTGTGGGAGGAATGAAAAGAGAAACTAGCAAAAGCAACCTTCCGCCCTTGCTTTGCTCTGAAGTCTGGATTTACTTTCCCAACCTGATAATGTGTAGCCACCACAGAGCACAAATCGCACAATCCAGATATCATTCATGGCATTTCCACTGCAGTTTCGGATTTGCAGGTCAGGGAGAGCCTTAGTATTTTGTACAGGAGAGCTGTGCCAGCATCAACAGTGTCTTTTAATTATGAGCTCGCCCCTCACATCTTCACAGCAGGGCAATGCTGCGAGGGGCTGTGGCAGTACTAGCACATGGGATGCACCTCTGCTTTATTCCTCAGAGGAAGAGTGCTGCCTTGCCTGGTTACCCAACTGTGGGATGGATAGGATGCTTATTGCCATAAACAAAGCACTTTAGCCCTGCACACACCATCTTGTCCTCGTTCTCCCTCTTGATACCATTCCATGTTTGCCAATTCCATCCAGATTCATCTTGTTCCCAGTATTAGAATGGCTCTGTGGAAAAAAAATAAGCAAGGGAATAACTAGTAAGACTTAACATCAGGTTTTTAGAGACAGTTTTGGACCAAAGTTTCAAATAATATAAATATAAAAATGTATTTTTTTATTTGTGCTAACAATGATTTTCTTTTTTAGCTATTTTGTGTACCTGTCACCTACATATTTCTGGCATATCCTAGCTGCAAAAGCTGGAGCTTCAGACATTTCCTAGAGCTTCCAGATGGCTCCCCAAGTTTTATATGACTCTACCTACCCCCTTCTGACATTTCTTTCCAGCTAAGATTTGAGTACAAATGGAAATACTCCAGATGGCTTTAGCTGGAGCCAAGTGCCTTTAGTACTTCAGAGCTGCCTAGACAGCCCACTAACTAATTGTCCCTTCTCAGTCTGTTCATGCTAAATTCCTCAGACTTGTTTTGGGGTTACAAAAACGTTGAACTGTGACACACAGTGTCAGTAAGTTATACTTTTTTTCAATTTCTTTAAAAGACTAAATATAACCCATTAAATAATCTCATGAATAACAACACCATCAAGAGATTTGCTTTGCCCAAACATGTCTGGCGATTTCCTCCTTCTCCACTCAAAACCCCCATGGTTCTTGTGTGGCATGATGTACCTTGTAGTTTTATAAAAGTTATACATAGTGCTCATGTAAACCATGGTATATTTCCAGGATTTCCAAGTCTGGCTTCTCATAGGGAATAATGATGTAATCTGAATATGATTAATTATTGGAAAAGCAAATCTGGAGATACGGATTTAGTGTGATTTATATTGAGGGCTGTCTAAGACTTTGAGAGTATAGTTCTCTTTACTTTTGCTCTTGCAACAGTGTTTCCTATCTCTTTTCATGTGCTTCTTCATGGAATTCTTAAGTATGAACATAATGGAATGAGTGTAATGGTTCTCAAAATTCTAAAGCTAACATCTTCCTAGCAAAAAAAAAGAAGCTAATTCCTAAGCAAGGGGAGAAACTGAATGCTTCAAATCCTTTGTTCTGCACTGCTACCTAAGGAGTGCACAGTGGCTTGCCTCATTAGACTTCAAAGGATGACACAGAATATAGGAGATAAAAATATCGGCAAGACAAGCTTTGCTAATGGCATGTTTTTCAATTTTAAAAAACAGTTTTGTACTCTACAAGGGATTTAATCAAGAGAGAGTACCAAAGTTCATGCAACTAGAGATTAGCATTCAATTTGTCTTTTGTAAGCAAAGGATCTCTGTCTAGTCAGGGCTTTAAAAATTGTCATCACACAGAACAACACAGAAAGGAGAGCAAACTCTTTTAGGGCTTAGACCTGAAAGTCCATAAATCAGAAATCACTGCTGAAATACATGAAGATAGAAATCGAAGTCCCTTAAAGCCTTTTAGGTGAAGTTGACATATAACTTTTTTACCCTAAATAAAAAGGTTAGTATAATTACGTCTATGGCATTTGAATGCATGCTATTGGAGATAAAACATTCATTATCTGCCTTTGTTAAAGATACTATAAACATTTTGTTAATTAGACACATTATTACATGAAGCTGGTTATGGCAATTCATATTCCTGGAGAAAAATATTGCGATGGGCATGAGAAGCTATAAGTTAACTGGCAAAAGACAATGAACACGGGATGAAGCCAAAGGTAAGAAAGAACTAGGCTGATGAAAAAGACTTAAGAAAATCACATTTGCTGGTTCAAGCTGACTTGTAGAGTAATATAATCTGTGCTTTCTAAGTCTTCCTGTTCCCTGTGCAGATTTCCGTAGTAGTATACCTCTATCCCTACTAAAGCTGGATTTCTAAGTAAGACGTGAATGCTGCTAGTTGTTAATCTATTCCCCTTTTTGCACAGCTCAAGTGGCAGATCTCTGTGTGGTGAAATGAAAATTTCCAGCACCAGTGATGACCTTCCAGCCTTCCTAAGTATCCATAAAGTTCCACTTGAGAGACCTTCTGTTTTGTAACTTGCTGTTTCTTTGGTTCAGGTCATTACAGAATCATAGAATAGTTTGGGTTGGAAGGGACCTTAAGATCATCTAGTTGCAACCCCTTTGCCATGGGCAGGGACATCCCACTATATCAGGTTACCAACCTACTATATCAGGTTATTATACTGATATTCATGTTTAAAAAAAAAGTGTTAAAAATGATATTATGCTGGCAAAATCTACTACTAACCTAAAGCTAAGAAGTGTTTAGAAATAAAGCACAGTGGCACTGTAGTACAGCTTATACTACTGTAGAAATGTATCTGGCAGTAGTGGAACTTAAAAGCCATTTCACTGGAGCCCCAGCACAACAAGATATAAATTCCCAAGGAAATTTTGCTAACTGTTTATGAAGTTGTCCAGCATCCTAATTCTCCTACTGACCTCTGGACTTGGACTGATAGACCTTTTCCCAAACGTGGTGGCACAGCACCTTTTACTTTATCAGGGACTTTGATTGTAAAGTGGAAGAAAAGTTACTAAAATAAAAGGAATCTACTGTCTCAATTGAAGACAGTCTGCCAGCGCAGCTTTACATAAAAGCCTTGCGAGTGAACTAGATGTCAAACTGAACTGTGCCTCTAGCAATGGGAGCAGAGGGAAAAACAACTCTCGACCTCATTTTCTCTCCCTCTCCTGTTACCTTACAGCCATGTAGAAGCCAGGTAGACTGTGAGTGTGTGCAGACTGGCTGGGAAAGGCGTACTCATTTTAGTCAAATGTTCTCAAATCTTGACAACACACATTGCCAGAAAATTTGCTTTTCTTATACAGGAACCAGGTGTGGCTTATGATACAGTGATAAAATCTTTGATTAGACAAAATGTGATGAAAGTTCTGCATCACTAGAATAGAGCTGAACAGTCTCTGCCTCTGAAACAATCTAGTTTGCTACCTAGGAGACACGGCAAAGAGGAAAAGCTGTTATAGGAGGCAGCAGACCTTTTTCTTATCTTTATGTCCTTTTGATGGCCTCATTACTGTAGTGTCTGGGTATATTGTTCTTCTTCCTGAAGATTCTCAGGAGGTAGGGAAGTGATATTTTACCCATTTTCAAGCAGAATTAAGGCACAGGGGATAAACAACATCTCTGGCATTGTAGGAGGCTGACCCTAGGTGCTCAGATTCTAATTATGGATCTTCCTTCGGTTTTTTTTCTGCTTGCATGTGCAGCTCCATGTGTAGTTTTAAGCATCTGTAGGGAGATTGACTTATTTTATATGTATAACTACATTTATCTAAAATACAGGATTCTTCAGTAAAAGAAGTCAAAAGGGAGGAAACAGAAGAATGAAGTATGTGCAATCTTATTTTGACTTCTCTGGGCACATGATTTTGAAAGTCCAATTGCATAAATGAAAAGCCTTTCCTCTCTACAGCCAGCATTATTCAAGCAGCAATGATAAATGGTGAGTATTGTACTGGAATGTGTTATGTTTCTAGTCACTCTTAACTCTAAATTGTATAACTCATCTTCCCATTTTTCTGCTAAGCACAAGCTATTAAAGTCTTTGTGGACTTTGCTGTGCTTTCATCCCTAGAGTGCTCCACGATCACTGAGGAAGATTGACCACAACTTTGAGAAGTGCCCACTAGGTTTCAGTGCCTAATCATGTGAAACTTGAGGCTGATTTCTCATAATCTTAATCTCCTCTCCCCAATTTCCATGTCATATCTTTGAGATCCCAAGCAAGAAAACAGAAAATTAGGAACATGATTCATGGCTGTGAGTGAGTGTTTTAACCTATATTATATAAAGGACATCTGAACCATTCAGAAAGATGTGGTCTTTGAACAAGAGATTTGCTGTTCAAATCCCAAACTACAGTTCTGAAGCCTCCTAAATCAGTTGCCATCCAACCTTTCAGTGCCAAAATGCCTTGAGGAGTTTATCACACTAGAGGCTCAAGGTAACCATGTGTTGTACTTCTGTATATGCCTCAGCTGTGATAAGGAGCAGTTTCTTACCTGGCTTATTCCTGAACTGGCCTGGAGTCTAGAAACCAGATTGTGGCAGTTAGATCATTTCTCTCAGTAACTGGCAATTGGTAGAACCCCCTTTTGAGGAGTATGTGTCATGAGTTATCTCAAAGCTAAGGAAAATATCTGAGAAATTGAAGTCCAAAATTCCTTATCAGCCCAAGTGGTGGCAATTTCAATGTGAATATTCCCATTTTTCATACCTACTGTATTCAGGTTAGTGGTTCTTCGTGCCACCTGGGACATGGGATGGTAGGAATATCTCTGAGGTTATAGGTTAGGCTTAATAGTTTCCAACCTCTTGTGTCATCAGAGCAGACATGTCCATTATGAGCTGCTATTTCTTCCTTCCTTGAGTAAATGAGCAAACAAGGTCAAATGACCAAATGGCCAAATCTGATCTAGTGGAAGATTTCCCTGCCCACGACATGGGGGTTGGAAATAGGTGATATTTAAGGTTCCTTCCAACCCAAACCGTTCTATGATTCAATGATTCTAAGGTCAGATGGCAGCAAGGCTCAAATTTCTGATGTATTCACTCACTTCCAAAAAATTTGTGGATATGAAGCTGACAAGAAGTAGAGGCAGAAACATAACTAGCCTAGAAATCCTGCTTATGTTTTGAGAAAAATATTTGAGCTCTGTCTTGGCCAGCTCTAATTTAATTAGAGGGAGGATGTCACTTCTGTTTTCTTTGGATATCTTTTATAGCTGAGGTTGGGGTGAAGGAAGTTTAAAGCTGAAGCAGTGTAAATAATGTAACAGCATTTCATCTTGACCTAGGATCTTAAAAAATATTATTAGATGACCATCCTTCTGTGATAAGAATCTATTCAAACAATACTATTTGTTGAAATAATTTTTGTCTATTTTCACTGGGTGTGCTTTCAGAAGTAAGAATTTCAGAAACCTTTAATATGAAGCACATAAACAGCACAGAGTTGAGCTGTTGTCTTTGGTATAATCCCAAATTTTATTTGTTTACACTTTATCATTAAAGAAAAAAAAAAAAACAAACCAAAGGGAAAATAAAATTCCATCCAGGAAAGCATTCACTTATAATTCTATTCATAAATTCAAAACATTACTTCATATTAAATATTTTAAGTGCCTGAAATGTGGCCACTGAGGGGTTTCAGCACCATTTTTATCAGTGTCCCTTCATGGTAGAACTTTGCATCCAGCAGCAGCTTGGACCGAGAGCCATTCTATTTCACAACTAGTGCTCCTGGGGCTGGCCATGTGTGTGACCCTGTCCATGACTTTCATTGACAGGGTCAATGTTTGCATGGCAGCAAATGCTGGATTTCTCTAGCCTGGCCCAAATCTGGGCTTTATTAGTAGCTAAAAATCAAAGTTGAGAAAGCGAGTGTGTTAAAATGGAAAATGCTTGATGGCACATTTCTCCCTAAGCTAAATTAATACTGAACAATATGACACTCCTTGAATGAATCAGTCAATGAGCAGGCAGGCTAGTTAGTTGAAATTGCAAGCCTATGGCTGATAGCAGTGATTTAGGATCTAAAACCCACAGCCTGTTTTCTTTATGGAACTTCGCAGATCTCAGGAAAACAACGCGATTGCCTAGGCTAGCAAGAAGCCTTCTCCTTTGTCACTCTTCTGGGTAAAATGAACCTTGCACTTAATGTCATAATACTGGCTTTATTCTCTGCTTTATTCTCTCTTCAGGGGAGCAAGCAAGGTTTGCTAGCATCTCCCATTGTATTTCTGAGTTTTAGGGGGGAAGGAGGGAATTCTGAGAAAATTCACAGAAATTAAAGGATGTATCTCTTGATCATTTCTCTAGAACACTCTTTGGTGTTGATTGAATATTACCCTTCATTTGGGAGAATGTGTTTTGCACCAGCTAATGGTGGTGTTGGGCTCACCATTGGACTTGATGATCTAAGATGTCTTTTCCAACCTCTGTGTTTCTATGATTCTGTTAATCCACAGAGAGCTCATCTACTCCTAGAAGAAGTTTACACATGCTTCATTTCATTATATTTTTTCTATGAGATAAGGATATCTAGGCTAGAGTGAAACAATGATGGTGACACCAGCTAACACAGTTCATGTTGGTTTCTAATCTTCTGTTTGCTGGATTCTATTCACTATGAAATCCCAACAGGAAAACAAAACAAAGAGAAGAGAACTGTGTAGTCAATGTTTTGGTTTGGGTTTTGGGCTTTTTTTTTGAAAGAGTAAATCACTCTTTGAAAATTGTATTTAGATTATAATGTACCCTCTTAACAGTGCTCAGCTAGTGTCAAATAGATATTAATGGATTCTAATTTTATCCATTGACAATACCTGGGTATAGCGGTTAAATAATGAAAACCATGAAAATTTAGGATCAGTATTTTTTAAGGGGATTTTTAAACTAGGAGATACTTGTCTTAGACTGTAATTTATTGTATCTTACACTGTTTGGACTCTTTTAGTTTAAAATTGCAACTTTAGACGTGATGGAAAAAGTCTTCAACCAGAAAGATAGTTCAGAAGTGCTCACCAGTATTGAGCCAAAATAGTCTATAATTAATCACTGTCTAAGAGGAAAACCTCAAACTTAAAAATATTTTAACTGGGCACTCTGTGTGTGTATGTAGGCAGATGTTGGGGGCAGGAGAGGAAATATCTCTCTGTTTCTGTTTTTCTTCTTTTTTCTGATGAAAAAAATTTTTGTTAAGATTTTTACAAATATTTTGTGGAATTTGTCATGGAAATATAGTCCTCAATGAGGAAATATGCCACTGGACAATCTAAAGATAATCAGTTCTCTTGAATAGCCAGGGAAGCTTGCATTACACTCCCAGCTTCTTCATTAATAGGTTTTTAACTTAGATTGTGACTCCTGTTTCTGGAGCCTCACACAGCTGTTGAGCTGCTGCTTCTGGCTCCAGCGATGGTCTGTTTTGTTGTCCGTGGTAATGCCCTGTTTTGAGTTTGTTACAAGTAGCAGGTGGCCCATACACATCACTGTTGCTGCTGAAGTTTTCGAGGGGGAAATTGGTGCATATATGGGACTGTTGGGGCAGTTGCATGAGGCCAGCTCAGTAACATTAAAAGGTTTTGAGGTTTCATACTCTCTGGAGAAAGTATGAGAAGTCTCCCCCAAAGGAGCTGGTTATGAGCTAAAAGTACAGTTGGGATCAGGTGCTCAGGGGTGAAATGCCTATCCTTCTCTCTTTGCTCTTCCGCACACTATCAAGATGCTGCTTGAGCAGATGTTGCCTAAAGCTCTATAATTAATTTGGGAGCAATTCTTATTGTGAGGGTGACCAAATACTGGAGCAGGTTGCCCAGAGAAGTTGTGGAGACTTTATATACAAGAGTGTCCCAAGAGAAATATTAAATACACACCTTCAATCCTTGCTAGAGCTAAAGTTCCATGGATTTTATTTTAACAGAAAATTAATTTACTGTTTGTATTGGTGGAGCTCTCAGAGTATCATCATCAGGACCTAGTCATGACAATGTTCAAATGCAGAGCCAAAAATACCTGTCCACCTCTAAAAAAGTGCAGGTCAAGCATAAACTAGAGAAAGATGGATGAGAAATCCATGGGGAAAACAGGCAGGTATTAATAAACAGCATCAAGAACCCAACCACTATAAAATTTTTGTGGGCATTTTGGGAATTTGGTGAAGACTTTCTGAGCATGGGGGGAAAGAAATCACCTAAGCACAGTAGTTTTTCTCTGAAATGAGTGTTGGTGGCCAGGAGATGGCCTGATATTTTGCCTTTGCAGGTGTGAAAGATTGGACAAGCATATGAGAAGGTTAGCACAAGAATAAGATAAATACCAAGAGCAAAGAAGCAAAATTGGATAAAAAATTATTATGAAATTAATATGAAATATGGGTTTATACCAAAGGGAGGGAAATACATAGATAAAGAGGAAGATGGTGGTAGCCTGATCTAGTGGGAGGTGTCCCTGCTCACTGCAGGGAGATTGGAACTAGATGATCTTTAAGGTCTCTTCCAACCCAAATCATTCTATGATTCTAGAATGCTATGACATTTAAGGAGAGTTCATAGTGACCAGAAATGGGAGTTTGAGACAGCTATTAAAAGAAGAAGGAGAAAACAGATGTACACAAAAATTGCTTCTCAAGTGTAAAAACTGATGTGGTAGTCATGCTCCCAGAAGCATCCTTCTGGCAGCTAAAGAGACTGTCCCAGCTTGCCAGATGTGAGAGTGTGCAGCCACATCCCTGTGTGTTGCGCAGAACTCCCATTTTAGGAAAGGAAGAGCTGGCTGAGCCAGGAGCACATCACGTCTGACCCTGCAGGCACGTGTTGTGTGCCTTTGGGTCTTTGTCTTTTCAGGGAAAAATGAGGCAAATATTTTACTAGCTAAATGTCATAGTAGTTCACTTATTTTCCCTCTTACATTGTTAAGCTTTGGCTAGAAATTGTCCATATCTACGTCACTTAGCCAGCAGATGGACAAGAGATCAAGCATATGAGGACACTTGAGATGAATGTGAGCAAATGCCAGACATCTTGAAGAAAAGCACTGGCTTTATTCATGTTAATAGATGGGCTGTTTAAAAAGAACCAAGGCAATGCACTATCCATATATGTGAAATAGGCTGTATGTAAAACACTGCTGTTGACCATATTTTTATTAGTATTATCTTGCTACCTAAAATAATAGAATTCCCGAGACATTAGTGGTAAGATAAATGGCGTCACTGTCTGAGCTGGTCTGTATGGTTGCAATTTTCCAAAGTTAGCAGAGGACATTCTTGCCTGTGTTCTGTGTTGCTCTGTTTGTTGCTGTCTTCATTGTACAGCTGAAGCACCTAATTTACCCCAGGACACACGAGGAACCAGGCAACTGAAAAGAGACACAACTCCTTTCTGCTTCCCTGTCTGAGCTCTGATGCTGGGCTTACATGTTGCTTCAGCTGCAGCAACAGGCCTTGAAACATGGCTTTAGTGGCACCTGAATTGTTACTGCTTTAATAGTTCTCTTTGCTTTCCTTCCCATGTCCTCATTTCATCAACATTTTCCAGTAAGAGCTGTGGCACTTGCTGGCTCTTGCACGTCGTGGTGAGCCTATGGACCAACTTTATTTGGTTTTGAAGCGATTCAGTCTTGCCACCATCTTTTTCGCTGTGGGACGTTGTCTCCGCTGGTGCTCCCCAGGCAACGTGTGTGTTGGAAGTGCTGCGGGTTTGTCTTCAGTGTCTGTGATGCATTTCAATGAAATCATTAAAGCTGTTATGTCAAATGCAGGGAGCTGTGGGTGGCACTGTGGAGATACAGCCCCTAATCTTCCCAAGGAAGCTGCTCTGTGGTATTCTCACTCCTTGATCTGGAAATACTCAGACAGAAGCAGGAGTGAAGGTAACTACACTTATAGGAGGAACCTGCAGCTGCTCACCAGCCTGGGGATTTAGGGTCAGCCCCCTTGCACTACCCTTCTTGAGGAGCCCCTAGTGCTGTGACATTGGGCCTGTGGGGCCACATCCTGCACTCTCCTGGAAAATAAGTGAAGGCACGGTGAGATGAGGGCACTTCTGTTGCCCTCAGCTCCAAATGCATCGACAAGGGCTGCAAAATCCTGTTTCCACCAGGCAGGTTCTCATTAAACCATCCTTTTGACTTTCCTTTCTTCCTGCATGTCTCACCAAGCTTAGCAGAGCCTGCAGCACTGCCCCTCACCGCCTCCAAAACTCCACTGTTCCACAAAAAATATCTTCTGCTGGAATATTACACTATTGGACTCCAGAGAAAACTTAAAACTTTTATTAAAAAAAAAAAAAAAGACTTCTAGAACTTTTCTATGAGACTTTTTAAAAAAACCCACAGACTACAAAATCCCAACCTAACAAGAATTAATTAAAAAAAGTTAGAAATTGCTAGCTCCAGCACAACACTGGAGAAGATGAAGAAGGCCAGTTCACTGAAACGAGAGTCAGCATGATGCTCTCCAGGCCTGTGGAATCTAATGAGATTTTTCTTTTTTCACTCTTAACAATTAGAGAAGAAGATGAGCAAACAAGGGAAATACACTGATTTCTCTTAGCTTAGGCTTAATTAAAACATTGCCTATTCTTGCTGTTTCATGTTTCGTTGTGTTTTAAAAGTCCTTCAAATTTGTCTCCATGTCTGTGTGGGCATTAATGTTTTGAACAATCTTGTACACTTTTACAACATCCATTGAATATATCAATTTTCACACTCTTTTTTCTTAAAAGAGTAAGTTATTCCAGTTGAAAAAGTCTTAATGGGAAAATTAAAACTGGCTATTTTAGATTCTCACAAGAATGTGAATTACAATAAACTTCTGTTTATTGTGTGTTAATTACAATAAACTTCTGTTTATTGTGTGTTAATTCTCCTAACACTTTGTATGCTAGCAAGCACATGCATGAGTAGAATCTTTGGCCTACGTGGAAGTACTTGTGCAGGGATCAGCTTGAAGTTCTGGAAAATATTTTTATGTGATGGCATTTAGCTTGATCATCGATTATGAATACTTCTGACACCATCTCAAGAATGATGGATTTCCCTAGGGGACTTACTCTACTCCAGGTGCTAGGTACCCGTCTCCATACTCTGTGCCTCCTTCCTCACTCACCATCCTGACCTAAGTACTCATTTATTTTTAATTGCATGTGGTTTATATTCATTTAGTTTTAAGCCACATCCCATTTTCTCCCACAATATAGAAAGGGAAACACAGAGAGGTAATATTGATGAGTTATACCACGAACTAAACAGGAGAGAGGATCCCATCACTTCACTAGAGTACAGCAGAGGAGAGTACAGGGCAGGACAGCAAGGTGGAGAAGTAAAACATGGAATAGAAGAAAAAATCTCGGGAAGGTCAGAAGGGTGTCTTCTCTCCTGTACTCAGTGGTCTGACTCCCACTGTGAGGAGATACTGATGCCCAGGAGTTCTGGATTACAGATGACCTTCTTAATTCACTGGCCAGCAAGGTCTCACAGAAAGCTGGATGTCTGGAAGATACTAAATTCCTACAGATTTTATAGAAACTGGTCCATGGTTAGTGAAGAATGGACCCCATTGCTGTCTCATTTAATATAAATATTGCTGAGTGAGCTCAAGACTTACCTATTCAGTTGGCTTCCTTGCTAGCAGTTAAAAGCACGTACTTTCAATCCAGTCTCTGCTCCTGCTGTCCCTTACCCCTCTGAAAGTTTTGGAACTTACAAAGTAGACAGAAAGTCCTTGCAAAGGAGATAGAAAATGCTTAAGGGAATACATGAATAAACATTGTAGTACTGGGAAGAAGGGGACATATGTAAGAAAAACTAGAGGTATGAGAGGATGAAGTTGGGATAAAGAACAGAGGAACAAGGAGTAATACACTCTTTGTATTACTGGGGGGATGTACAGAGAACAAGAACTCTGCTAGAGTCAGCTTCCAAACTTCTGCTGATCAACTTGAATATAACAGGGCAGGGTGGGGTGAGGGTGGAGAGGAGGAGAAATGTTACTTATATGTATTTAATAGCTATAAGAAACAATTGGATCTTCCAAAAATACTGCTTAATGGAAGACTGAGTAATGAGTCCAAAGCTTTTTACAATAATAAGAATCTTTCCAGTATATTCACCTGGCTTGGATTTGTTAGATTTTTAACATCATTTCTTCAATGCTGTTAGAGGTCCCTGCTCTTAGGAGCTCATGACTACAAAGGATAGATGTTGAGCTAAGATAGAATAAGAGAGTTAGAGAAAACAAACTATACGGAGTACTTTTTTGTTTGGTTGTTTGCCAAGTATGTAAAATTGAGGTTCTCTGGCTGCAAGCTACTTGGTATGGTAAGTGTTAATGAAGAAGATCTATGCTTGTGGAACTTCAGACTCTACTACCCTCACAGATTAAAGTTCCTCCACTGTTTAAAAATGAGTGTACATGTTACCATATATATTCCTAAAAGCAGTTAAAAACTAGAGTACTTAGGATCTTTGACTTTTCTTTGTGCTGTCTGCAAACAGCACGAAAAAGTTAAATGAGGCTTTTGGGTTTTCACCATTTTTAAAGGTCACCATTGTATCGTATATTCTTTCGATGAATCATGAAATTCACTGTAACTATCTCTTTCTTGCTCTGTGTTTTCCAAAGTATTGCTGAAACTGAGCCACATCACTCAATTCCCTAAACCAATATAATTGTGTTTTGGCTGTATATTTTTCTCCACAGCAGATTGATTTTTAATAGCTCTGCTCAACAAAATTTATCTTACCCATTTCAATGGGGTCTAGTCTAGAAGAGCTGTTTAGTGGTAACAGGATGACACGCAAGGTAACCATCTACTGCCAGGCTGGAAATTTCAGAAGAAAGTGTGCCTGCATTGAATTCTGTTCTGTTACAGCTAATTACTGGTGTTTAGTTACTTATGGGGAAACAGACACTGGGATTTTATGGGATTTGTGAGGCCAGTTGCTCAGCATATCTGAAAGTCAGAGCATATGTTTTGTACTTAAAGATACTTAAAAACGTTCAGCCTGAGGACTCCATGTGTAAAAGTGTTGGCTAACATACACTCAATCATGTAGGGGTAGAAAGAATGCATTCTAACTATCTTTAATCTGCACAAAAACAATGGTGCCAAGAAGATTTCTATGTAGTCCAAATTAAGTTTGTTCTTGAAAAGTGTCTGAAAGGAGAGAATATGAGACAGAGTTCATACTCATATTTCAGGCTTAGATAACTGGTTCTGATTGAAAGGTCTTATATTAATTTACTTCCAAAGTCTTTAACACACAGCAGTTTTCAACTGATGATGCACTTATAATGAAGCAAGGATGTAAAGAACATGCATGGATATGTTGTTTTGGGGGATATAAGTAATCTGTATTTGAATCCTTGGGAATTTGAAATGTACATTTCCCATGCATGCCTGTCTGGTACAAAGGCAATGAATCACGTTTCCAGTTCTCAAATTAAAGCATTCTGTGAAGAGAAAAAGCAAACAAATGAGAACTCTGTTATGTATGTGGGTGCTGACAGCACCAAAACCATTTTGAAGGTTTATCCAGTGTCAGAGGAATGGCCCAAACTTTTTAAAGGTCTGTAAATTCTGTAAAGGTACAGACTTCTGGGATTTGGTGATACAAAGGTGGATGCTACATACAACCCCTGGTCACTGAGATATTTCCAGCTATTTGCTTCCTTTGAAGTTTTCTGCATGCAGCAGAAAAGTTGGCAGAGAGAATGAACTTATTCAAGCATGAATATGAAAAAGATTTTATATTCCTCTTTCCCTTTCACCACTCTAAGTGCACTTTATGAACTTAGATTCAGACCACTAATTTAGAAAGATTTTAGATACAGCATAGTCAAATAATCCAGAAGGTTAACTATGTGTTCTTCATCCTATGGCTTTTCTAATCATAATGTTAAAAATTGGTGCTTTTGTCTCCCATGCTTTTGGGTAAGATGAAGGGTTCAGATAAAGTTCAGTGTTTTCCTTAACTTTCAATTATTTTTGAAGGAATTGATATCCTAAATAGCAGTTACTGCTTCTGCCAGGTGCCAGGGTAAATATGGTTATGCAAAACAATGACAATGTGCTTTCAGGGGTGTGAGCTGCTCTCTATCCCTTTCTCTCCCAAAAATGTTCTGTAAATCTTTTTTCAGTCAGTTCATACCAGGCCTGTGAAAACTGTGCCAAAACTTATATTTGGGTACCTAAGCATGAGTTTAAAAACTTAACTTTAGGTTTTTATTCTGGCTTTCACTGGTATTACTTAAATACCAGTCTGTTTCTCCTGGAGTGAATTGTTGAAATGCACAGTTATCAGCACACATTGTTAAAGTCATCATGAAGTAACAAACAGAACAAAGTCATACCATGTAGTCCCTAGGAGAGAAATCTGATCGTTTCTCATAAAAGGAACTTACAGAAAGGAAACCTGCAAGAAAATTTTCCATACCTCTGTATATGAAGGAAAGAAATCAGAAATCCTAAGATGGGTAGTGAAAAGATGGGACAAAAGGCTAACCAGCTCACATTAGTTGTCCTTTCTGGGAGATATGAATTTGCAGAGCAAAAGTGTCTCACTATTGCAAAACTGCCTCTGACTTATTGAATAAAAAATACAATGAAGTAGATATAGAAGAATTTACTAATGACAAAGCTTGGAAGTCAGATTTAGGACCTCAAAAATACATTAATGCAAACAAGATGTTTGTGGTTCAGGTAATTTTGCCAGTGGGAATGGAAAATCTTTTATCTTAAAAAAAGGATGGCTTAGAAAGTTCTGCAGCTCCAAACCAGTCAAATTACTGAATATTATACACTTTCCTTGAAAGATAAACAAAGTTTTTATTTCTAATTAATGAAGAAAAAAATGTGTAGGTACTCTTACAAGTCTTGCAATTAGTCTTGTTCTGTAGCTAACATCTACAATAGAATCAGTGTAGGTCCATTCTGTCACATCTTCACTTCTAAGAGAAAAGATACTTGATCAGAACCAGACATCCAGATTAAAAACTAACTTCATTTAGCTATGTGCCAAGCTTACTGTGTACTGTCTATAAAAATCCCTAGGTAATAAGTGCTGCAGAATTTGATAAAGTACTGGTTATCAAATAAGCAGTGAAAAGGTATAATCCCAAATGTGAAAAATATTTGAAAAATCCAGGGCAAAAAGAGATATGTGAACAGTTTAATATAAAAATATCCTCAAGATAAATACTAAATGAAATGTGCAGATCAAATTTGGGATGCAGAAATTGTTTTCTTTCATTTTGCAATAACAAGATAAGGTATAAAGAATCTCTTCTCCCCTTCCAGCTAATCTGCTGCTGTGCATTAGTACAGTGAGATAAATAAGCAAATGCCCCATTTTGAACACTTGAGTAGATTCTATTTTAGAGAGATTATTCTTCTGAGAAGGTTAAGCAGGAGCCAAACGACATACTGAACTGGTCCTTTTAGGCTTGCTGCCCTGCCCATGGGGGTCACTGGAAATGTAAACCCATGCCCTTTTCCTCCTAGGAGCTTGAAACAAGATTTAGGTAGGTTTTAAGCTCATAAATTCAAATTTGTACTGCAAAAGATTCTTGTGCAGCAATAGCTTTGTCTGGGGAGCAGCTAACCTTTGTGATTGTTTCCATTTCTGCCACAAGGCTTTCCCTGATGCCCTAGATTTGCAAATATGGGTATGGTTACTCAGGTGACACCTGGGCAGGCAGTTCCCACTCAGATGAAAGGCCAACTGTATCCTGGCCTGCATCAAAAGCAGCATGGCCAGCAGGTCAAAGGAATTGCTTCTGCCCCTGTATTCTTCTCTTGTGAGACTTCATCTGGAGTATTGTGCCCAGTTCTGGAATCCTCAACATAAGAAGGATATGGAGCTGTTGGAATAGGTCCAGAGGAGGCTACAAAGATGATCCGAGGGCTGGAGCACCTTCCATATGAGGACAGGCTGAGAGAGTTGAGGTTGTTCAGCCTGGAGAAGAGAAGGCTCCAAGGAGATCTTATAGCGACCTTCCAGTACCTGAAAGGAGCCTACAAGAAAGCTGGAGAGGGACTATTCATAAAGGCTTGTGGTGATAGGACGAGAGGGAACAGGTATAAACTGGAGACGGCAGATTTAGACTAGACATAAGGAAGAATTTCTTCATCACGAGAGTGGTGAGGCACTGGCACAGGTTTCCCAGGGAAGCTGTGGCTGCCTCATCTCTGGAGGTGTTCAGCGCCAGGTTGGATGGGACCTTGGTCAGCCTGGTCTAGCAGGAGGTGTCCCTGCCCATGGCAGGGGGCTTGGAACTGGGTGATCTTTAAGGTCTCTTCCAACCCTAACTATTCTATAATTCTATGATTCTATGATTCTAAATACCAGCTGGATCCAAGATCCAGACCTGATCCCTGGCAAAAAACCAAAAAAAAATTCTCTTTCTTTTTGAAACGTGGAAGTAGTAATCCCTGTTTATCTTAGAGTTTATAGCTGGGAAATAGTAGGTCTCCTAGCAACGTGAGAGCAAAAAGCAAGCCCACAATCCTTTGACCTGCCCAGAAGCTCAATCCATGGGCTCTGCTGAATGCTGCAGGCAATGTGAATGGGAGCTGGCACTGGCACCAGAGCTGAGTTGCAGAGCAGAGAGAAGCATGGGGACATAGGAGGAGAAGTCCTTCCTGTCATGTCCCTGCTGCACAGACGCCTCATGGTACGAAGCGGCTGAGTACAAGGCAAATTGTCTATGTGTGCTGGAGAATACTTCTAACCTGAACTTCATAATGAAATTTGTTTGGTTGATTTGTTAGAGACCCACTAAAGCTGTTGGTGTTACCCCTGCAGACTACTTCACTTGGGGTCCTGCTGGTGCTCAAGGAGCCACACCGTGCTCTCAGGTGCCATCTTTCACATTCAGCTGCTGAGATCATGGGAGTAGAGAGCAAAAGGCAAATACTACCAAGATTTCTGTTTGCTGGGGTTTTGTGGAGAATTTTTCCATTATTTATTCCTAAAATTGTCTGGAATAATTGGAGTTTTTTAGAGAGGGTATGACAGACGTATGTTTTAGAGCAATAAATCCTCATGGCCAAAACCAACCCTTTCAAGGAAAGGATTATTTCTTCTTTCAAACACTGCTCCTTCAACTTCCATACCCCTCTGCAAAAAAAAATTTCTGGAAACAGTATCCCATATGACCATACACGTGGTACAAGCAATTTTGGATCTCAGCTGGCATCAGACAAAGAGGCTGGGAGATGTGCAAATTAGATTTGTAGCCTTAATGTTTGGTACACACTAATGCTTCCAGGTGGTTCCTGGTGGCACGTGGTGTTTGTTTGCTCCCCATCAGCGCACTGGCTGCCCATAGAGGAGAGGGTGAAGGTTGCTGGGACCTTCCAGGGGAGTGGGGCCAGTTCCTGCCCACAGCTCATAATCCTGGAGGTGGCTGCAGAGAAGCCAGCAGAGGAGCTGGAGAGATACCGTGTCAAACAGGACACCCTTTGCTCTGGAGCTGCAGGAAAAATGGGCAGCAGGCACACAGCCAGCATCAACAGAAGTGGGAGGGGAGGCATCCTGGGGAGCCGAGAGGAACGGGCACAGTATGATCCCAAGCAGAAAGCTTCAGAATTAGCCAAAACTGATCCAGAAAGCAAGAGTAGAATGGACAGAAGAGAGATTTGTTTATAAACCCTTTTACTTCTGTTCCATTTCACCCAGTCACTTTGAGCGCTTCTCTATTTATGAAGTATTTACATCCTAATAAGATCTGTCTTTTTGAGTTTAGAAACCTTTTGATCTTTCTGGAAAGTTACTGTCATGAAAAGTAAATCCATTTGAAAGTGCTGGCTGGGCCCCATCACATTCCACTATCCCAAATTTTCAAATAATTTAATTTGGATGCTAATATTAAAACTCTGAATTTTGAACATATATATGTACGAAATACTTATATTATTTTGGTTTTGATGTTTCCTTTTATAGCATTCAGAAAGAAAATAAATCCTGATTTTTTTAAGAGACTGGACATGAAGGATATGCTCTGATTGCTCTCAGTTTTCTGTGGTCCTCAGTATTTTGAAAATGCTAAGACTTAGGACTAGAGAAGGAAGAAGGTACTGAAGGTTCAGAGTGTTTGTGGTTAGATTGCTGGTGAAATATGTCAATCAGGATTTCCCCACGATAATGCTGACACCAGTTCTAAGGAGAAAAAGAAATATTGCTGCTGTGTTTCAGATTAACTTTGGGCAACTAAGGAGCTTGAAAGTTAGCCTTGACTCTTTATTTAAGAAAGCTTGACATACTCCCTAATCATTCCCACAAAGCAACTTGTTTTCTTGACAGTCTCCAAGACAGAAATTATACAACATCTCTGTAGGCTTGGTTACAACAAACCCAGTGACTGGGTGGCATTTAGCATCAACTGCAGTTGTTGTTACAGCATCATTACAAAACCTGTGAAAGTTGGTCCTGGATAGGGGTGCCCATCAGCCAGTTGCTGTACAGAAAGTGAACAAAAAGATGGTCCTAGTACCAAACACGCCAATACCTTGAGAAAACATTAAAAAGCTTTGAAATATCTGGACTGAAAAGGTAGCTTGTGGCAGAGAGCATCATGCTGTGCCTGTAACTAACATGGCCACAGCTGTTTTGATCTTCAGCTGCCAGAGGGGCAGAAAGGCAAGGACACCATTTTCTGTATTCTAAGTCTGAAAAAGGACCAGCAATGATCAGCTTCAAACCAAGGTGAATGCTTAATGAGAAACCCAATACAAACTCTGAAATGAGCATTTGTGTTAATTACCTTAAAGAGAGCGAGAGGTTATCAAAGATAAAGGAAGACCTAGTGAACTATTTTGAGTTGTACCAGCCTTGTTGCTTCTGCAGCAGTATCTTAGTTTTAAAAAATAGCAGTTAAGAGGAGGAACAAACGCCATTGGTAGGATCAGCTAGAATAGAGCAGTTTTTCCTTTGCTTTTTGAAGATATATCTGGCTAGATACCAGAAGGACAGACAACCTCATAGAGATTTGTTGTTTCTCTTTGTTTCTTATATCTGCTCTGTTCTCTTTTTGACTTGGTTCAGTGTTTCCTACCTGGGAAAGCCTGAAAGCAGCTGTTGCAGTTGATTAATCTTACCTTCCATAAACTGGCAGGCTGTTGTCTATCGTCACCCACCGTTAGGAGCTGAGGCATATCCAGATCCTATGATCTCGGAGAATCAGGAGCCCTAAAAAGACAGCTTTGCTCTTCTCCCTAAGTTACCACAGAGAAACAATTTTCCCATTGGAATTAAGCAATATTTTCATAGATTCTTTAATATTTGTTCCTTTGGGGGCATGACAAGCATGTTTTTAAGACATAGGTAAAAACCTGTGTTGATTTTGAAGAAAAGAAGCATGTATTCTGCCAGAATCACCAAGAACCAAATTTAGTTCACCAAGAACAGTATTTAGCTGTTTAAATGTAGCTATGATGCTTAGGCACAATCTGCTGTTTCTGGTGAAAAGTCATATCTTTCAAACTAATGTTCTCCTAATCTTGTGTTCCTGCACTGCTCTTTGCACAGTCAAGTACAATAACTGCATGAATTCTATGGAACCATTTCTCATTCTAGCAGAGACACAGTAAAAATACCCACGCAGAAGAGGTGAAATGCAGTAATGATGACTAGTCTGAGCAGATGGGGCCAAACTCACTTCTGTTTTCATGGAAGACAATCAAAAATAGAATTACATCAGGATAATCCAGGTGCACACAGAATTTCCTTTAATGGAAAGATACTTAAGAAAAGCAAATTTACAGCAGCTGCCAATTGGAGCTAAGGAGAAGAAGAAAATATAATGTAGTGGAGAAATATTTAATACATAGGTTGGTGGCACATAAAAACCATATGTTAAAATGTTTTCTCATTATTATCATATTAAAGTCACCTATAGTCACATCAATCCTCTGCCCAGAGAATTTCTGATAAGATTAAAATAGAGCTGCTGATAAGTATGAGAAGCTTTAAGTGATTTGAACCAGAGCCTGAACCAACTCTTAGGGACCTTGCTCTCTCTAACTTTTATTTGGACAGTGAGTGGTAGGCAATGAATTGCTGGAAAAAGTCCTAACTCTTCCACAAAGCACCGTTTCTGATCTTCAAAAGTAGAAACAAAATCAATCTTGGTCTCATGTCCAGGGACAAGAGAGGAACAGTGTTGGAAATCAGGATGTAGAAGGTTACTGAAACAGCCCAGCAGAGTCATAATGGGTGGGGAACAGTTTAAAACTTCTAAAGGAAAGAATATTTGGTCCTGGAGTAGTGGTGTCAAAACCCATTCAAACGGGCAGATCCAGAGAGTTTTTTGCGGTCCCTAGTTCAGGTATGTATCCCCATAGCAGAGCTAGGCTTATGCATGCACTGGTCCTGTCTCTTACATCTTTGGGCAGTGTCTAGATTCAGCAAAGTCTCTGCCTTGGCTGAGGATGGACCCACTGTGCAATGCAGCAGGGGCTTGTCACTCAACCCATCAGAATTATCTCTAAATCACTTTTCCAAATATTTGATACAAGTGCTCTGAAGATCCAACCATACACCGTTGCATAGGCTGTGCTTGAAACTCATCCAGCTCAGCCTTGTTATGCAATAGTGGTATCTAAAAGTATGTAAAAAATATGCCATTGTCATATAATGACAGCAAGTAATGAGGCCAGATATATATCTGCACTTACATTGGAGTTTCATAGTCTATCACCTATTGTGACTCTTTCTGCTGAAGTGTACTTTTAGTTGCTCTACCATTCCATATAAATATGGAGGCATTTCCTATTAGAAAAAAAATCTTTAATTAGAGTTCTGACAGATCTAATGTTAATTCTGCTACTAACTATAATATATTATTTTACCTTATGTTATACTTTCTACTTATTAATACCTTTTCCTCAGATATATTAAATACATGTTTAAAAGTGCATCTTATTAGACTACCATTGAAATACTTCTTTTATTCCTCTCACAATCACGGACTGAGAACATGAAGCACAGCCATGTTGCGGAATTTCCCTCTTTGGAAATATTTAAAAGCCATCTGGACACTGTCCTGTGCAACCTGCTCTAGGCTGCCCTGCTTGACTGAGGGCTTGGACCAGATGACCTCCAGAGGTTCCTTCCAGTCTCAACCATTCTATGCTTCTAATATAAAATTCATATTCCCTTTAGGCTTTATCTTTAAGAACAATTTGGTGTATCTTCTTGACCCTTATTTGTTAATAGCACCAGTGGGAAAGAAAAGAGTTGATTTTCAGCAAGGGGAGGGAGTTAATTTCTACAGACACATTGCTTTCTGTTTTCTGTTCCTAGTTCTAGTTTTATCTAGCATATGAGTACAATGTGTTCAGCATGAGTTTCAGTGCAGTACTGATGAATTTTATTTCAGAAAACCTTTTCCAAATGCACTTATTTGCCTAAGCATCTAATTTATTCTGATGTACTTTATCAGTCTCCTTTTTCTTTTTACATAATGGCTACTCTACAGCCTTCCAAAGCTTTTCTTAACAGGCTAAAATGTGCAAGTGATCCCTAGACTTTATATATCACCTATATTTTTGATGGTTTGGGGGTTTTGTGTGATTTTTTTTGCTTTTAAAATGTAAGTTATTGATTTTTTCAATATGTTCTTCCAGTGTTATTCATGGACTTCTAGAAGGATAATGTAATTCAACAGAAACTTTTTCTGTTCTCCGTGCTACCTCCAAGTAGAAAAAGAAATGACACTTACCTTTCTTGGTTTAACATAGCTTATGATTTTAAAAATTCACTTTCATAATTATGTGTGTGTATAAGTATTGTTATGTATGTATCATACTGATATATATCAGTATGTATTCGTACTGATGTTTATATGTGCATATATGCATAATAGTGTTACATGACTTAGGCACTTCATGTTGAGGACTTAGAATTAATTTTGCTATGTGTATCAGAACAGCAGATTACAGATAAATGAAACTTTGTGAAATCTGGTATATGGTATATGTGATTTGATATTAGTGGCATGTCCTTATTTTGATGTCCAGTTCCTCATTAGAGGAACATGAATTTATGATGCGTCTTTGATACTCTTCTGCTTTTCAGTTTTATTTATTACCTATGCTAATCTAAATGACAAATGGGAGGACATAAGGGCATTTTCCAATTTCAACAGAGAATAAAATTCATTTAGAAAGGTGAAAGTTCACTTAATCTTCAACAAAGTAGAAAGAACACGGGCAGAATGACTCTTGTGACAGGACCCATATGTTAACTACTTGTGAGTTACTTTTCCTCTGCACTGCTTATAGCTGATGGAAACAATTTGGCTGTTTTAAGTGGGATTCAATTCAGCATAAAGTACTAATTCAAAAGAGATTGGATGAATTGCATCCCAAAAGTTCCTTTCCACTAACTACAAAATGGCCTTTGGGTTTTTAGTGTAGATGTAGGCATCATCCCCATTGTTGGCATATAAAACTGGTTGAGATAGATTAAACTAAGCAGCAGTGATAAAGAAGCCAACAAAGAGAGGTGCGCTGTTGGATCTCATTGTCACAAACAAGGAAGGATGTATTTCAGATGCAAAGGTCAAAGGCAACCTTGGTTGCAGTGACCACAGGATGGTGGAGTTGAGAATCCTGAGAGAAGGAAGCACAGCAAAAAGCAAGATCACAAGTATGGATTCAGGAGAGCAGACTTTGGCATCTCCAGGGGTTTTCTTGGAAGAGTGTTAATGGGGTAAGGCCCTGGAGGAAAGAGAAGTTTGAGAAAGCTGGATGATATTTGAGGGCCACTAAAATGATTAATGATCTCTCCTATGAGGAAGGGTAGACAGAGCTGAGACTGTTTAGCCTAGAAAAGAGAAGGTTCAGGTGGCATCTCATCAACATGAGGGAAACATACAAAGATGATGGACCAAAGCTCTTTTAAGTGGTGCTCAGTGACAGGACAAGAGCCAACGGGCACAAACTGAACTACAGGACGTTCTGCCTGAACATCGGGAAAGACTTTTACTATGAGGGTCACTGAGCACTGGCACAGGTGGCTTCAACACGTTCTGAAGTCTCCCTGCATACTAAAATGGTCCTGGGCTCTGGGTGAGCCTTCTTGATCAGGGAGGCTGGACAAGATGATCTCCAGAGGTCCCTTCTAACTTCAACCATTTTTTGATTCTATGGTTCTATTAACCAGTCCTTAGTTGTTGCATTTCACAAATTCTTGCTTAGTGGGGCTATATACCAGAACACTTCACTGGAACTACTTAGCAGAAACACGTTGGTTCTTCCTGACCCCTGAGTCACAGTGGAAAGGCAGAACACCCACAAATTCCCAGGTAGAAAAGCTGGGGCATTGCACCCCAGGAAAGAAGCAATTAGAGCATATTACACAGTAGAGTGAAATATTTGGCAACAAAAAAAGCATATGCGGAAAGGAAGACCTTCATAAGCCTACACAAATGATTCAGGCTGTTGTCATATGAATAACAGTAAACTCTGGGAAAGAAGAAGGTCTGCTGAGACTGAATTCCCACTTCTTCACATCTGCTAGTGAAGGGACTGCCTCACTGGTAGTCTTTCCTTGGTTAAAAACATGTTTTCTGTTCTCTGTGCCACCAAGTAGCAAGAGCATTTCTTCTCTATCATACTGCCTGTTCTGTAACCGATGTATGAAACTAGGTGTTTTGAATCAGGGTGGCAAAAATCTCCAGCTAAGAGATCGATGTAGGGTCCTAACTTTAAGAACACTGTGTTATTTGCAATGGAAAACAGTTGAGTCCAGTCCCTTTTGCTTCAAAAGTTTTCATTTCTCTATCTTTCATGTCCAACATGAAAGATTTCAGGCTACATTGCCCAACAAGCTGGTATCCATTAGGAAGATGAACCTCTCACGGGTCAATAAAATCAAATACTGGACTAGTGTTGAACCAGTCATGTTACTAGTTTGCCTGTGAGTATTTCAGGGATATTGGTGGTGCATGACATCAATTAGCTCTTAATGCAAGATGGGGCAGGAAGGCCAGAATGAAGAGAGTGAAAAAAGCCTGGTGGACCCCATCTTGTGCAGCTGGTGATGGGGAATACTGATGGTTGTGACAAAGACTGTGAAGACAGTTGTGAATTTTTGAGGAGCTGTGACTTAAATTGAGAATATGAAAAGAATGCAAAAGAAAGATGTGAAATCTATTCCTAAGCATAACTCTAAACTTACCCTCAATGAAAAGCAATATTCCTCACTTCCAGCAGTCATACCTTTGTGAGTAGCCTGCTTAGCAGATAATCTCCCATTTCAAAGAGACGTTACAGGCTGTATTGCATGTCTGTGTATATATGCAGAATACAGCCCTCTTCAAGAAATGTTTCACCTTACTCCAATTTGAGACATTTTCCAAGGATACAGCCATAGAAAGCCCTCCAGACACCTTGCAGCCAGTCAATGCTGCCCCTTGCATGCACTTTTCTCAAGTCTATCCTGACAGCCAGCTTTCAGAGACTGGGAGATGGGCACAAGCAAGTACTTGGTGCACTTCTGCTGCCAGACAGCAGATGATAAACGTCACAACATGATCAAAACCATGGGTTTGCAGCAACCTGCTTCTGGTCTAAATGTTAGGAATGAATCAGTGGTGCTAAAAGGCCAGTTTGAGGCTTCAAACAGTTTAATTATTACTGGAAGTAAATAAAGTTTTACTATGTTTCCACGCTTGGTTTTTTTCTTATTTATGCAAGTAATATTCCAGATATTTTTCAGGCATGTTCACAACGAATTTTCCAGATGTTTCAGGCACATTTGCAAGTATCCACTGGTGCAATGTTAGGTATATATCTTAAAACTGATGATTGCCATGAGGAATTAATATAAAAAAGATCAATTCTGCCAGTTAATTTCACCGTGGTTTTGTGTGTGAGCATATATTCCTATTAAACAGGTTTTGGGGTTTTTCTTTAATCCTTTTCTTATACTGGTTATGCTGTGTTTGTGGAAAGCTCCTATTTGGCCTCTCATCTCGTATTCATTATTCTAAACATAGGTGTACAGGGTTTTGGTCTTTAAGTAGATCTATGAGTCATTTGCAGTAAAGGCATATATCATGCTTTGCATGGCACATGAAAAAATAATTTGTTCATATATAAATGACAGTAGGTGGCAATATTTTGTATTACTGCAATGATATTTTTCAGCAGTGCTTTTCATGAGCCTGAAATAATTTAGATCAATGCCTGCAGGCTTTAATTTTGACCTGTACGTTCAGTCTAGGTCTATATGTTAGCTTGGAATTCACGTTTTTTCTCGAATCCAACCTCCCCAGCTGTCCTCAGTGCTTATAAATTAGCACTGACTCTGTGGAGAGCAAATGCTGGGCAGGGAGGCTGAGGCACAGGCTGCTCCAGGGGCACCAGCCCACACTCAGGCTCGACCGCAAAGCAGGGAGAAATTCTCCCCACTTCAGACCATTTGGCTTTGAAAGCTGGAGTCCATAGTCAGACACAGATATTTAAAAAAAAAGGCAATATGCATCCTGGTGCCGATATTTCCCCTCTTTAAGTTTTCTTTTTGTAACTCAAAGAGTGTATGATTCATTAATTTTTTTTTTTCTGAGCGCTTAGTGTTGGGACTCAGCTAAGGACAATTCTCTCAATTTACAAGAAAGTTGATCACTTCTTAAGGATTTTTATTTATTTGTTTGCTGCCTGTTTCCCCCATTCCCTGCACGCATTCTGCTATCAAACAGACAGAGATCAGTGCTGTGTTTTGGTGTCTGAAATGCAAAATCAGTAGCAGTATTGTCTGAGATTTTCCTATGCTGAACACAGGCAAAGTGTCTTGCTGGTACAAGTACGATTTTCCTAGAGAAAGCATCATTTATTAATGGGACAGAAAGTGTCTCTGAAAAGCAGGAAAGTCAAAAGTCACTGTAGAAAATGAGATTTTTGGTACCAAGACATTAATAAATTCCTGAAAAGTTTATGCAAAGCCTAGTGGCATCCAAGTTCAAAGTCACTGAGCTCTGAGTCAGGAATACTTTTGACCTTTCAGTCTTTAATAAGAATGCTACAGTCTTGCTTCTGAAAAATAAGACTTTCACCAAGGCATGAAAATAATGTATATCTAGCCAAAATGGATGAGTCTTCCATATCTTCTTACAATCTGAATTTTCAGTAGTACATATTTTGAGATTATTATAATCCTGTAGGGTAAATTATGAGAACTGTCAACCTTGGATATTTTTGAATGAAACTAACAGCTTCCTTAGTCTTTAGATTGGACAATTTAACAAATTGTGGGCTTGTAAAATAGGAGTTCATGAGCATTAAAGTGATTGAAACTGGCAGCTTAAAAATTACAAGTGAGAAGATCTTAGACTTTTTATTTGCCAATGAGACTCAATGCTAGCTGCATATCTGGTAATGAAACCCTAATATTTCTTTGAAGTTTCCTATTTTGCCCCCAGTTACCTGTTCAACCCATAAATGAATGTTTTTCTTTCAGGCACCTTGTCTGTCAGAGTCTCAAGTCGCAAGTGAACCCCAAGAACAGCATTTCTTTTTTTTTCACAGAAGGGCTGCATTTTAGTGGGATTGTCTCTGCAGGAGGGCTGGAAGGGAGGGCTCTGACAACTGTGAGTACCTGCTGTGCTCTAAACCTCACCTGATGCAGAAGCCCTCACCAGAGCATGCAGGTTTTGAAGCTGGATTCTGAGGGAAGGAAGTATAAAATTCCTTGTTTCTTTGGAGCCCTGCTGTAGGAAGGGGCAAGAAACTTCTCTGCAATTTTAATTTCGTGCAGTAGAATGTTAACCTTGAGATTGAGGATAATTACATCACAAGGAAGAGAAGTCTGGAGTTCTTCGAGAAGCATAGATGATAACATAGGAAGAATACTTCTGCTAAGACGAATACAAGGAAAAAATGGCATTTGATGCTATTATAATTTATAATTCTAAACTATTAGTAGCAAAAATGCTAATGAAGTTCTTAATGAGACAAAACATTAGGGCCTTTTATCCTATGGATGCCATCTCTAATGGCAGTCTCAATATTCTCAGAGAGCACAGTGCAAAATACATGGGCTTTTTTCATTGGATCTTCACAAATGTTATTCTAGTTTAGGAGAACTGTTATGAGAGAAGAAAGAAAAGACACAGAAAAGATCCTTTTCCTTCTCTTTTCCTCTGTCTTTTCCTTCTTTCCTCATTTACTTCTGTCATTTCTTTACAAGGGGAAGAACAAAATCACTTAGTTGTAAGCATACAAAAGTGGGTAATATTTTAATTTCTTTGGTAGACAAGATGTTCAGATAAAGAAAAGCCACAATGCAGGGTTCACTGAAGTCGGCATATTGTGAGTGTAGAACTAGGATTAAAGGCACCAGGGTCGAAGGGGCAATCCTTTGGTCTCTGGCAGGGCTGAGCTCCCTGAAGAAAGAGAACAGGCTAACAACTTGTTGTCAATAGAAGAAGAAGAGGCCAATTCAGTTTAAACTGCAGAAGTTAAAATCGATGCGTTCTGCTAAGCTGCCAAAGGGGTAGGGTTGTTTTGGTCAGCAGAGCAAAGAAAATGAGGGCCGGGAAAGGCACTGAAATAACACTGAGGCAGCGTGTTCAAGAATGAAAAACCTAAGCAAGAAAAGCAATATTTGTAAAGTCAAGCAGAAAGTATCCAGTTACAAGAATAGTTGAGAGACAGACAAATAACAGGATATGGCTGGTAGAATAAATAGGCAAGGAGTCTACAAGCGTTTCCATGAGTCACTGCTGGGCTACATGCAGTAACCAAGAGAGGCACAGAGAAATGATTCAAAGGGATGCAAGGAAGGTGGATGCAGAAGAAATAAAAAGGAGGATAAAAAAGTTGTAAGGCTGAGGAGACAGGGAAATGGATGAGATGGAATGATGTCATGGAGAGATACCTTTCTTGGCCAGACATACGGAAAATTGAGGTTCATAGATTATAGTTCTGTTTATGATCTGCTGCCAGCAACTGATTGTTTACAGGACTGAGGGTTAGGATGACAGCTGTACCTTAATATGATAGGAAACCTTATTTCATGGGAAGTCTGATTGGACTGGCAAAGAATCACATCTAGTAGCAAGGGAGGCCTGAAGAGACTTTTTAAATCTAGTATACATCTGAAAAGAACCAAAGTGGAAAAAGAAGTATATATCTTTCTTTTTCAGATTTATCATACTGAAAAAGAAAGATCATTTTTTTCCAAGAATCATTGCTAGATGCTGGTAGAAGCAAACTAAATCAAACAGGCAACTTGGAAATTAAAATATATTTTAAAATAAAGGATTTGGTTTTATCCTCACCAGGAGTAAAAGCTGAAACAAACCTGAGCCGACCATTGCCATGTAAGTGTTTGAAATTAAATAAACAGTTTTCTGGCTGAATGGCTATCCCCATGGCAATAGGAGAGGATCTTGCACGTTAAAGATTGAAAGGAACGAATAGATGAGAAGAAAGCACAGTAGATCCTGACATAGCCCAAGGAACAGTGTGTAGCCTTAGAACTGAGCTGTGAAAAATACATGTAGAAAAAACAGTCCCTGTATGTTTGCAGTTTATCAGTAATATGAGACAGGACTACACTTCGAGTCAGGCAAGGACAAGATGAACCTTTGTTAATTTTAGAAGCACTAGGATTATTGCGTCTGGAGCATTAAAGGTGCATTATTTAATAGGTGTCTAAAACTTTTATTAACTCTGCTTCAGTTATATTAATTTTCTATTCCATGGCTTGAACACAGCCCTGGATAGTTACCAGGATATGCTTTAATGCCAACAGGAGCTGTGCCTATTTATTCCAGGGTTGAAAGAAGCTTTATAGCTCCAGTTTTAAACTGAATAATCCTTGCAAACCTGAAGCAGAACTCTATATGAATTACAGATTATTTTTATTTTTCAGTTCTGCTGTAAGACAGGAAAAGATAAATAAAAATGTCATTGGCATCAACCAAATTTTAAGTTCTTATTTTTGCAAGAATAAAAAAAGATGTTCTAACACAGAACATTCCCAATTGGCCCAAACAAAGCCACTAAGGTATTTGAAAGAAAAGCCAAAGAAATAAAGTATTAAATTCATAAAATACAATGTGGTGATTTCATGTCTTTTCTCCATAGGTTCAGAGATCAGATTTCCCACCCAAGCCATGACAAGCTGAATTCTCTCCTCTTTTACATGCCCAGTATCCACACAGAATACCTCATTTTCCAACCTGGTAGGACAACTCTAGGTTGAGTTTTCCTTCTAGATCCTGTTGATCCTCTTACACTCCATTAGAAAAAAGATATAAATATATTCTTTAAATCACATTCTGTGAGTAAGGGCAACTTGTTTGCTTGGATTACACCAGTAAGATAAGAGAGGAGGTTTCAGTTCACTCAAGAAGAAAATGGAACTTAACTTAGGCCGCTAGCATCCTGCATATTTCTGAAAAATCCTGAAATGTTTGACTGAGGAATATTATTCGTTTTTCTCTTATTTTGATTTTGTGTGTGTGTTTCTTAAAGAAAACAAATCAACCCATTTAAAACCTTTCAATATGGTTACCCTGAATTTGTTATTTAAATTCAGGTAGATTGAAATCCTAGTTTTACTGATTAATACTCACAAAAAAATATGATCTACCCAGCTAGTGTTGAGTGCTCTGTAGTCTCTTTTATCTTTAGGGAGTAAAGTTTTCTAAGATGATCTTTACAAATGTCTCCAAACCAATATTCAATGGGGAACACCCTGATCTTGAATCCTCCCTCCCACCCCAAAATCTCGTACACAATTAAAAAAGGAAGGAGGATTTGATGGATTCTCTTCTCCCATAAGCAAAAGAATCCACTGCAATAATTTACATTTCCATATCCTTTAACCCTTTCACTTTTAGTGAAGCTGGAGTAAGCTAGTCTATCACAGGGTCAGATGAATGTTGTGATAAGATGTCTCATGTTTTAAGATCACTGCATCATACTAAATTTACACATATTTATAAAAACAAAAAGCTGAAGCAATTATTGGCTTGGTCCTGATTTCCTCCACAGTTATCACAGTTATTTGCACATTCAGATTTAAAGGCAGAGGCTGGAAATAAAATAATCAAATTTGGTAGTGCTGCATAACATTTTTTGAAACCTCGGTGGAAAGAGCCATCCTCTAGCAAGACATAGATGCAGGGATCAGTATGAGCATTTATTTTAAATTGCCACACAGGATCTGAAACAAGAACTTAGAAATCAGTGTGATCAATTAATTTCAGATGGCCTCTGGCTTGTGAAGGTTTTCATTGGAAGCACTTTAGCTACAGTAGAAAGCATGGAAGCTATTTTTACAAGCTTTCCATGACAATGCATAAATAGGATGCATAAAGAGCAATAAGGTTACAAAGTCAAGCAGTCTAATGGAAGAAAAAAAAAAAAAACAAAACAGTTCACAGAATCACAGGATATTCCAGGAGGGAAGAGATCCCTGGAGGCCATTAGTCCAACCTCCTGTTCAAAGCAGGGTCATGTAAGGGGTCAGAACGGGTTGCCCAAGATTTTGTTCTGGTGAGTCCTGAAAATGTGTAGTTCCTGAGGCACCTGCTCTGCTGCAAGAGCATCCTCACAGTTTAAAGTTTTCTGTTTCCATCTAACCTGAACACTTCTTGTTACAGTTTAGGTTCTTTCCCTTTCATCCTGCCTGTTTTGGTCTTCTTGCTGACCTACTCATAATTCCTAGAAGACTGCTTGTAGGACACCCTTAGAATTTCCCTTACTCACTTCAGGAAACTTAATTAAAGTTTCCTCTTCAACTTTATTTTAGCTTTCTTGAGTATATGCATATATCCTATGCTATGAAAGTCTCTAATTACCGAAACAAACTACTTTTTTCCTCAAGATTTCATCCTCATATACTGAAAAGATGGATATCATCTTATTTAAAGAGTAACAACTTATTAAATTTTTATTCTGCACTATTCTGCATGTGGTTTTGTTCCTTGTTTACAACACATTCTTAAAATTAAACCCCAAAGGAGGTTTTTCTCATTATCATTAATTCCCTCACAGGTTTCCAATAGTATCGACTGTGAGACTTGTGTGGGAATTGGAATTTGCATTACATAAAATTACATAGAATAGTCTTGCATATTTAATTTATGATTTAGAAAACAAAGGAAAACGTTCCTATGAAATATTTTAATTAGAAATTGACCCACTTATTTGGGATAGCTCAGACTAAACAAAGCTATAATTGCTAAATTATAAATTGATTTCAAAATTTCACAATCACAAGTACCAAGTGGCCTGAAAGTGTACTATGCTTATTTTAAAGCAGGAAGCTGAAGAACAGAATAAGAAAGTTCTAGAGTAACCATATATTTTTTTATGTCTAAACTGAAACACCTGAGAATGGATTTAAACAGAGGGCTGAGAGGATTTTATGGAGACCTGAGCCCTTGTTCTCTTCCAAATAGAGAGATGAACACTTAAAGTGAACATTAAGGAGATTATGATGCTCTAGAAAGAGAATGGAAGGAACTTCTCTATTAGTCTGTGTGAGTCTACACAGGGACAAGCATCTTGACTTAATTGTATTTTCCAGCTGTTTTGGAGGAGAGGGTACAATTCACACATCTATTGGGAAGGAGAACTGCCAAATGTTGATGTTCTGCTTACAAGTCCAGTGCAAAACTAAAAATAAGTGGTGATTTTCTGATTTGGTTAGCCTGTTCCCAGACACAGCAGGTTTTGGAGAACAATACACAGAGGCAGCCAGCGTCTTTGCTCATCCACATCCTTTGCGCTCCTAAAGGTGAATGTAGCTTTGTAATCAGGGGCTGTGGAGACACAAGAGACCTCTCACCAGGGAGCCAGCTTAGATGTGCTCCTTGCCTGTAGCACGTGGGTACTGGGGATGTCCCATACTGCCAACTGAGGGAGCCGCAGGAGTGGGTCCACAGGCTGAGCAGCATCAGAGATGGCAAACAAGAGATTGACTGGAGTTTCTCCAAAACCCTGCACATAACAGACACTGAAATCCTAGCTGCCTTGCTGGAGGGAGAGGCAGGGTCCATGCCTGTGGCACTAGGAAATGGACACTGCTGTAATGGTGAAGGCTGGAAGCTGGTGACCTCTTACACCAGGAAGATGCCTCCAGCCTCATCTGTATATTTGTAGCTCCAGGAGAGAGTCAGTCCCCTAGCAGCAGAGGATAGGTGGGGTGCTGTGTCCATGAAGCCTCTGAGCTGGCAGCAAAAGATGGTGAAATTCAAGATCCTCAGAACAAAGAGCAAGGCAAGGAGCACAGTCACAACCTCGGACTTCAGGAGAGCAGACTTTATCCTGTTCAGGGGTCTTATTTGAAGAAACCTATGGAATGTAGTCCTAGAGAGGAGTCCAGACGACCTGGTCAGTTCTACAGGATCCACCTCCTTTAAGCTTGAGACTGGTCCTTCTGCATATGCAGTTGATCATAAAAGGTGACAGGGAGTCTGCATGAATGAACAAGGAGCTCTTGATAAATGTGAAACATAAAAAGGAAGTTTACGTAAGGGGAAGTAGGTCACACTAGAGGAATATTTAGAGAAACACTATTTGAGTAGGCAGTGGTGGGGTTAGGAAAGCCAAAATCTACACGGAGTTGAATCTGCATAAGGCTGTAAAGGGCAACAAAAAAGGCTTCAGTAGATAGGACAGCAGCAAAAGAGAGACAAGTGAAAATGTGAGCCTGTTGCTGACTGAGGCAGGTGGCCTGGTGACAAAGGACGTGAAAAAGGCTGAAGTACTCAATGACACCTGCCTTCTATCTTTAGTGGCAAGAAGAGCCTTCAATTATCCCAGGCTCCTGAGATGAGTGGGAAATTTTGAAGCAATGGAGACTTACCTATGGTGAAGAGTGATCATATTAGGAGACACTTAAACAAACTGAAAATGCACAAGTTCATTGGACCTGACATGGTGCACTCATGAACACTGAAGGAGGTGGCTAGAGTCATTGTCAGGCCACTCTTTGAAAGGTCATGGTGATCAGAGGAGGTTCCTGAGGACTGGAGAAAAGCAAATGCTACTCCTGTCTTCAAGAAAATGTTTATCTCATATCTAAGCATTCAAGGTGAAAAGGTGACTGGGAACAGTCAGCGTGTGAATTAACTAAGGGGAAAGCATTCCTGACCAAACTGACACTGTGCTACGATGAGATGACTGGTTTGATGAATGAAGGGAGTGCAGTGGATGTTGTTTATCTTGCCTCTGGTAAGGTTTTTGGCACTACCTCTCATAATATCCTCATAGACAAACTAAGGAAGTACAGATTAGATAGGTGAACAATGAGGTAAATCAAAAACTGGCTGAAGTGCTGGGCTGAACAGACCTGTGGCATAAAGCCCGTCTGGAGGATCGTCACTATTGATGTTCCCAGGGGCCAACACTGAGGCCACTGCCAGTAACATCTTAATTAGTGATCTGAACAATGGGGTGCAGCACATCCTCAGCAAGTTTGCAGATGATACAAAACTGGGAGGAGAGGCTGATAGATCAAATGGATGGTCCTTCACAAGGACCTTCGCAGGCTGGAAAAAAAGGGCCAGTGGTTATCTCATGAAGTTCAGCAAGAGGAAATGCCAAGTCCTGCCATAGGAGTCACACCTCCATGCTGAGGGTCAATGGGCTGGAAAACAGTTTGGCAGAAAAGGCACTGAGGGTCTTGGTGGACAACAAGTTGAAAGTAAGTCAGTAGCGCATTCTTGCAGCAAAGAATGTCAAAACCATCCTGGGCTATATGGTAGTTAGCATTGCCTTCAGATGGAGGGAAGTGATCCTTCCCCTCTACTCTGCTCTAGCAAGACACATTTGGAGTGCTGGATTGAAGTCTGGGCTTTCCTGTACAAGAGAGACGTGTGCATACTGGAGCAAGTCCAGCAAAAGACCAAACCGATGACAAAGGGATCAAGACATGTATGAGGAAAGGCTGAGAGATCTGGGACTGTTTAGCCTGAAGAAGAAAAGTCTCAGAGAGGTCTTACCAATGTATAAATAATGCCTGATGGGAAGGATAACGATGGAGTCAGACTATATTCAGTCACAGTATGAGATGTAATGGGCACAAAAAAGAATAAAGCAAATCCCATTTAAACATAAGAAAAAAATACTCTGAGGGTTTTTGAGCACTGGCGTGGGTTTGCCTAGAGAGATTGTGAAGTCTCCATCTAGGGAGGAGTTCAAATCCCAACTAGACACAGTTCCGAGCAACCTGCTGTAAGCTGACCCTGCTGTGAGAAGGGCTAGATGATCTCCAGGGGTGCCATCCAGCCTCAAACAGTCTTTGATTCTGTAATTCTGTGGTTCTATGACTTTTTCTCTCTGAATCTGACATTTAAATAAACTCTCTACAGGCAAGAAAATGGATTGAACTTGCTTTCATTACAGCTCTTTCCCTCTGCTTCACCTTAAAATATTCTCAGAAGCCTCTTACCTGTGGTCTTTAGGGTCTTTGTAGTTTTTGTGAAGTTTTTTCCATATATTCTACTACTACACAAGACCTGTGCGGAATTATGCTCAGTCCAGAGTAAAGTGTAAGTACAGTCCTTAGTTCCACCTGTGTTCTCAGTAACAGATGGTGAGAAAAGAGTATCATAAGCTCACGCTTCCCTTGCTGAACCTTTGCTGCCCCAGCTTCCTGCAGCCTGGCAGCTGGCAGTGTTTTCATCGGTACCTTTAATAGTTCTCCATAGTCTTTTTATCCACACATTTACTGAAGTAAATTTGAACCAATTTCTCTTTCTGGATTCTCTAACATCCTGCAGCAACCATTCCACAGCACTTATGTTTTTTAACTACATCTGTTTTGCTTTGAAGTTGCTGCTTCGATTGATTTATTTATTGCTGTGTTGTGACTGGCAAATAATCACTCCCTCTTCATGTTCTCAATCATCCTAATGATTTCATACACTCTTAAAATATTCACCTGAGGAATCTTTTCCTCTGCTAAAGAATGCTAATCTATCTACTTATAAAGAAGTTATTTCACACTCCTACTCACACTTGCCATCTTCCTCTCTCACCTTCCACTGTCCTTATTCTATTAGGTGTGTCCATACATAATGCTCAAGAAGTGAACAGACAGTAGCATCACATTTTTTTCTTTTCTCTTTTTTTTCTTTCTTTGATTCTTTCCCATTTCTAATAATTTGTAATGGTTTGTTTTAAGTAATGAACAGGTATCTCATCACTGCCTAGAGCTACCTGAAAGGAGGTTCTAACGAGGTGTGTGTTGGTCTCTTCTCGCATGTAACTAATGATTGGATGAGAAAGAATGGCCTCAAGTTGTGCCAGGGGAGGTCCAGGTTAGATATCAGGAAAAATTTCTCCACTGAAAATGTTATTAGGCACTGGAACAGGTGGCCTAAAGAAGTGGTTGAGTTACCATCCCTGGAGGTGTTTAAAAGATGGATAGACAAGGTGCTCGGGGATATGGTTAATAGTGGACACGTACAGTTGGACTCGAAGACTTCAAATGTCTTTGCCAACCAAACAATTATATGATTCTGTCTTCCTAGAATGATCCATAATGCTCCCATGATCTGTTTCCTGGGATGTAATAACTGATTTAGAGCCTTTCAGTGAAGATGTCAAGATAGAGTTATTTCTCTCTATGTGATAAATATTCAGATATATTAAAATTTAACTGTGATTTACAGTTTTGTTAGACCTATGGCTTTTCCACAGCAACATCCTAGCTTTGTTAAGGAGTGGCACATCCACTCTTTGTGGCTTTGCTGTGCTATAGTTCGGCTATCCTTCTGTACTTGTATCCTGTCTGCAGCCACCCTCTCTGCAGTAGATAACTTGTGCCCATTCTTTTGCTCATAAATTGAGGGGCTTTAGCTGTATTTTTACCGTATTTACCCATCCTGAGTAGCCATACATCAAAAGACAGAGCTAGTTCTTGCTACCCCAATGTTATTGTAATGCTATTTAAGGAACTGCTTTCCAAGCCATGTGAAATTTTATGTTTGGGTTTTTTGCTTATTTCAAAAAATTTCCACGCCTGATATCAGTATATAGGAGTGAAGGTATCTTGTTTCAGTTTTCTGCAGGATAAAAAAAAAAAAGTTCCGTACTTCCCTAAGTGGTGTTCTTACTTTAATTGAACAGTATTAATTAGAGATGCATGTCAATCTCAGTACCTTTTTAGGTAGGTACTGTATTTTTGCCACTAACTTATTCCAATTACTTAGACTAGAGGCAATTTGAGCTAGTTAATTATATTTTTAAATTCAAATTGCACTGCCAATTCATGCTTACTGAAAAGAATTCTGTAGACAGGCCAGGAATCTATATTAAAATAAAAGTATATGATCATCATTTGTTTAAGCATGATGACAGCCTAGCATTGTGCTCTCAGGGAAGGCAGAACAATAATAAAAAAAAGCTTCATCATAAACAAATATATATAATGCAAAATATCTTTACCTATAATTCCTTAATGGATCAAGTCTTCCATTTATCACAAGCATTGGCTGTTTCAGATCACTTGCTATATATATTCTTTGTACTTTTTGTAAGCCAAACACCCTTAATGAAAGCAATTGTTCTTTTTAGGTCAACAATAAAGTCTTGTCTACTCTTCGGTTTCTGATTCTGAAAATCATCCTTACACCCATGCTTTGAAACACTTTTTTTTTCTAAAATAGCTTGGCAATCATTATCTCGGAGCTTTCAAATAAAATCTCAGCAGCACTGAAAGATTTTCCTTACAATGGTGTCTAGGACTACACTGTACTGGTTCTCCAGGGCTATTTTTTTGCAGGGTCTTGTTCCTAACAATAGTGCCGGGAATGATAGTCCTCATTTTCAGCTGAAACCGAACCACATTTTTAATCAGATTCATAGTACATAGCATACCTCTTGACTTAGCTCCATTGCACTGTCAAAATGCTCTGAGTGCATCTGAAATCCCTAATTCTTTCCCCATTTGGAGTTCCATTTGCAAATCATACATTTGTAGCTGAAAAAAACAAACTCTATTCTTAGCAGCAGCAGAATGGTTTGCCAGGCCCATTTTGGCACTGTCAACAAGTGGTTTATGGTCAGTGTCAGCTAATAGTGGCCTCCCATAAATAAAAACATGAAGTATTTTTCACCCATGGACTGAGACCAAAGCCACATTCTTTATTTGAGTTTATTGAAAACTTGGGTTTTGTTCCTTCTCATGGTGATTACTCTACTGGGGTTTTTAAATTTTGACCACACCATAGTAAAGGATTGTGAAATACTTTCCTTAGAGCCATCAGTGAAAAAAATTAGTTTGCATTTATCATAATAGAAATAATCTCATCAACTCCCTTAATGTCTTCCTTTTTTAAGGAGCAGAATGAGCCTTTTGTCTTTATCGGTATACCAATTTACTACAGCCTCCTGGTTCATGAAGCGCAGAAAAAAAAATCATTCGTATTTATCATTTCTCTGAATATTCCTGTCCTTTCTAGATAGCAGAATATGCTCCATTTTAGTGTGACTATTTAGCTTCTTGGAGTTGACACCTTAACGGAATTCTGTGCTGAATTGCATATGTCTGGACATTTGTTGGTTTTCCTCATTGCTGTATGATTCTGAGACAAAGAGCCTTCTTCCCTATCTGCTTACCCCAGGCTTAGAGGGTTTTGTGTAATCACTGGGATTTTTCTAATGTAGTACACAGACCATAGGTGTGAGTTTCTTTTTCCTTTTAATAACCTTGGAACATGTTTGATAAAGCTGGTTCCCCTGCCATCTCCAGGGAATGCATTTGCTGGATGAAACCAAGGAGTTTGACACATTTCTAATGTGGTCTTTCCCCTTAGTACTATTACAGGGAAAGTCCTTTCCATGTTCTGTAAAATGGAGTGCAAACATCTCATACAGGAAAACACTGGAAAAAGTAATGAAAATCTATTACATATCCTTCCTTTCGCTTTTTCACTCACACACCTACACAAAGTTGAGACCAGAGAAGCAATTAGAAATTCTGCTGCAAAAGCATGATGAAGCAGCGCTTGCTTAGCAGGCTGCAGTGTTGCAGCAAAAGAGAATGGGCAGCAAAGCTGAGAATCATAGAATCACCAGGTTGGAAAAGACCCACCGGATCATTGAGTCCAACCATTCCTATCAATCACTAAAGCGTGTCCCTCAGCGCCTCATCCACCCATCCCTTAAACACCTCCAGGGAAGGTGACTCAACCACCTCCCTGGGCAGCCTCTGCCAGTGCCCAATGACCCTTTCTGTGAAAAATTTTTTCCTAATGTCCAGCTTGATCCTCCAATGGTGGAGCCTGAGGCCATTCCCTCTCATCCTGTCTCCTGTCACTTGGCAGAAGAGGCCAGCACCTTCCTCTCCAAAACTTCCTTTCAGGTAGTTGTAGAGAGCAATGAAGTCTCCCCTCAGCCTCCTCTTCTCCAGGCTAAACACCCCCAGCTCTCTCAGCCACTCCTCATAAGGCTTGTTCTCCAACCCCTTCATCAGCTTCGTTGCTCTTTTCTGGACATGCTCTAGAGCCTCAACATGGCTGGTCAGCGAGCAAGCTCAGTGGGAAGCAGAATGGGACATTTCTGGGGAAGGGCACTGATGCCCAGCAGCAAAAGGTCCGGTAGGCAAGAGCCTCCTGTACAGGGGAAGCCAGAGCCCAAGAGGACCATGCCTGGCAGAGCCCATAGGGCTGGGCTGCCACCATCAAGGACTTCCATGTCTCATGCCCAAGGCACACAAAGAACACTACACTGACCTCTGTGACTCTTCTCTGATTATAAACATTGGATTGCAACAGTCTGTTTTATTCTGTCCATAAGGTTGTTGCTGTGTTTTTCCCTCAGAGCAAACATGCTTGCTTTTGGCATCACTTTGACTTCTGCTGCTCTGACTTCGTTAGGAGTAATGTGTCCCATTAGCTCTCAGGCTGGTTGTCCATTTGTCATCTGCTGCATTATTGTCCTACAGGGCTTGTTTAAGCTAGCAATATGGTGGCGTTTGTTGTCCCTCCTGCGCATACACACCACAGAAGTGTGTGTCCAAGGTTTTGTATCTTTTCCCATATGCTTAGCATTGGCAGTGCTGTTTGGCAAACCATGCATGGGTTTTTTTGTGCTGTCTTCTTGTAGAATTTTATTTTGAGCTGTCGTACACTTTTCTAACCTGGGTCACTCTTTTTGCATGTCTTGCTGGGTTTAAGTGTCCATTCCTAATACATGTCATTATGGACAGGTAGGTTCCTTTCCTTAAAAAAGAAACTTATGGCTTTGTGCAAAGGTCAATCTGGGGAACTCCAAAATATTCTGAGGTGTTTTGTCATGCTTCTAAGTCCAAGTTTATCATTTAATATGTGATTTGGTTAGTGCCACATTCTTTCTAAACTGCAGCCTTCAACTCTCAGCCTTTGTTCTATGTTTTCATTTCACTTTATTTCTTAGTACATTGAAACCTGTTTCTTCTAATTTTCAGCTTCACGTGGAAACAGAGACAGGATAAGAAACAACAAAGGTCAAAGTCGTGGTGAAATTATGCAAAAATCAATAGCAATGCTATTGTCTCTGTTACACACTGTGTGAAATGATCATGGTACTACATTGCATTGGCTGTAAAAAATTTTAGCTTTCCTGATTTCCTCAATTACAACTGCTCAGGCTTTCCTAAAGTTATGACTTTCAGAAAGTTCAAAACACAAGTAATTTCAGTCCCCAGATTCTGATACCTGTGAAGAAATACATGGATAAAGAAAAGGCTGACTTGAAAATGTAGGGAAAAAATGGAAATTGTTTTAGTCTCTTAGCTGTTTCAGCATTGGCAGGAGTCTAGTGTCTCTTTGTACTGTCCCTTAAAAATAATATTTCCATAAACTTCCTTGATTAATGCAGCAAAATGGAAACAAAATAAAATTCTGAGCTACCAATGTTGTTGAAAGAATGTTCCCAGTGTGTGAACAGGAGAAGAATGTATTTGTTGCTTGCTTTTTCCTTCAGTTCTGATCCGAATGACCCACTTCTCTGCCTTAGAATCCTAGCAGACAGTATGAACCAGCTCCTCTTTCTGGAAGACAGTCGTATAATTTCCATCACTCATCATCACCATTTGTCTCTCCATAAAGCTTTTTTCAATGTAGGGCTAAGCATACTGACTTGAAATAGAGAGTCATAGAATAGTTTGGATTAGAAAGGACTTTTAACATCAGCTAGTCAAACTCCTCTGCTGTGGGCAGTGACATCTTTCACTAGATCAGGTTGGTCAAAGCCCTGTCCAATATGACCTTGAACACATCCAATGATGGAGCATCCACAACCTCTTTGCATAAACTGTATGCTTCAGTTCTTACCTTAAAGATATTCATATTTAAGTTTTTTTGGTGCTTTTTCTTACCCTCATTAAAATAACCCTTCCTCTTCAATCTGGGAATGTTCTTCAGAGGAATGCTCCCTTGTTGGTTGATTTTCTCACACTGACCAGTGAACACTGCTCCCATACAGCATCCCTGCACTGTGACCAAAATCCTCCTCCAGCTTTTTGCAGAAAACCAGACATTAACAACATGAGAAACAAGGGCTATTCTACCTCTCCACAGCACCATTAGTAGAGAAAAACTTCCTACTTTCCTACCATGAGTCTAAGCACTAGATAAGAACTTTCCAGCCTGACTCCCTTTATTACTGTAGATTTCATGGTCTGCTAGCACCCTGCCAGTTTCCTCTGCAGTGATGTTCAATGATTACAGCATCCACTGATGTCCTCTGAGGTCCCTCAGGTCAGAGCCCTCCTTGGCATGTGCAGGTCCAGGGCTATTGTTGCACCCTGGGGTTGGTGTGAAGGCTGGGGCTGTGTGCAGGTCTGTGCTGGAGGCAATGCCAGCTGGAAGCCCCAGGCACAGATGGCTCACAGACACCATGTCCTACGCGTTGGTATGGCTGCCTCCACTGGATATGCTCACAATTAGAAAGGGTTTGATTTTCTCTGTATAACAACCTCAGAAATTAACTGTTTCTGTTTTGTACATCAACCATTTTTCTGTATTACCGGTACCAAGTTAGTGGCTGATTGTGTGCTACCACGGCCGCCTGTAGATGCATTATTGTTTCAACATCTGCCTGTTTAAAAAAAAAAACCCTGTTTGTTCTAATTGCAGATTTGGACAGCATTTTGGCACAAAGCACTTTTGAGGCTCAATTGACTATTTTGTCTATTTTCATCCTTTGTGTAATGATTTTACTCCTTTATAACAGGCACGGTCTTCTCTGGAAACCTCTAAAATTACAGCCATACAAATTACTACAAAGACCAGAAGGTGAGGTGTTCTCCTCTCCCAGTGTTTCCACGTGCACCCGTTGACTGGTTAAGTGCAATGCTCTTGCATGCACTGCAGCTGGAGCAGTTGACACCACATGTGAAGCTGGCACTTTGCATTTAGACAAAACCACCGTTTCACATATAATCTATTTTTTACCTCTAAAGAAGGAGTCCATGAACTGCAATCATGAAGGGGTTTACAAATGAGTCTACAATTTAGAACTTCAAAATTTGTGTTCAGCTTCTGTCTGGAGGCTCCTAGAAGCCCTCTGCCTCAAATCACCAAACAGCTAACATCATCTTCTTAAACTCAAGCCATTAGACATCTGCATGAAGTGCACTGTGGGGAGGCAAGCGTGCCTGGGGAATGCTTGACTGATTGGCCTCCATGAAAATGTTGAGCAAGGAAAAATAGTAGATGCAGACCCACTCGCTGGGATCAACCTCACTGGTTCAGCACTTTTGTGGTTACCCCTAGCATTGCATATCTGCAAGAGAAATTTAACTTGCATCTGAGGCCACCACAGCCAGCTGCACAGGGCAGAGTGGAAGCATTTGTCTGTGTCTTGTTCCACTTGCCTGGAAGTATCCAATATGCAGTAGTTCAGAGAGAGAATGAGGATGAAATCCCTGTTCCTGGTGAATTAGGGTGTTCCACCAAAAAAAATGGATACAAGTATTAAGTGTACAGAAGTAAAACTGTTGCAGGATTTATAGTCTCACCCAGGTAGGTGAGTGTATTAATCACTAGTCTATAAAATCATTTCTCCCTGAGAGAAGGATCTTTCCTATGATGCCTGGGTACCATTCCTGGATTGAGTCATAAGTTTGTATTGTCTTTTACTAACTATGAAAGGTCTCTATTACTACTATTATTATGGCTATTATGACTATTATGACTATTACTATTGCTACTATCACTATCACTAACACTGTTACTGGAGTTGTAGACATAAATGAAAACCTTGGCTGGTGGGGAGCTAGAAATTAACTGTGATAATGATGTTAAACAAACAAGATATCTTGTATGGATCTACAATATTTTTAAACTATCTTTTCTTGTATAATTTTGAGTCCTGTAGCTCAACAATAATTCTTTTTCCCAGAATTTAAATCAATTTTTCTTCATTTATGCTGAAAATATTCTACATTCCCCAAGTACAGAAAACTACTCTGACTATAAAGCCTTGCAGTTGCAGCTTTTTCTTTTCTGTCACTTCTAGCAGTTAGATAGTCTTATTTATTACTTTAATATAAATTTCTTCCCTAGAGTATTTGTCATTGCAATCTTGTCGAAACTTTTAAATTGTAAAGTTCTTTATCCCCAAAGGCATTATTTTCTATCAGAATTTTGCCTTTTTTCACCCTTAAAAATGAAACTTAAGATTTTCTTCATACTTGTGTGTTAATTCTCTCCACCTTTACAATTATTTCAGCAACAGTGACCCTTCCTTGATTTTATGCATGTGTTTTATTTTAAGCTTGTGTTGAACTTGGACACTGCAGTTTGTCTAAGAGATTGATGAGATGGACAAGGAAGGATTTGTGCCCCTCATTTCTTAGGCTTTGGGCTGGAGACACTGAGTGATACCTAAATATAAGTAACTAATGTACTTTGAGATATAAAGTGTCTCAAATGTCCTCGGTCATTTCAAGTCTATGGCCCTAGAAATGATACTAAATTTCGATGTTCAGGTAACTGATTCCCACCCCAAAGAGGAAGGATTGAGACACATGAAGTTAGGCAGCTAAATATAGGTGTTTACATGTGATCTAGGTGCCAAGCTTGCATTATAGTCAACAGGGCTCAATTCAAACTGTCAGCTGGAGGCACACTAGCTGACGCTGCTTGTCACTCCACATTTATTTTTAACTTTCATGAGGAGTATGCAATGCAGCTCATGTGTCACACTCGGGTGACAAGAAATCACTCCTTAGCCAGAGGTGTGCCAAGGGCATTGCACAATTGCCCTGTTTTCATACAAGCATGCACACACTGCATCAAGTTTCCATCTTTCTTTCATAAAGCTGAAATTTCTCTTAGTCTTTAGTCAAAAAAACAGACTCCCTGCACAAATATTCTTCCAACCTACTTTTGCAATCAAAAATACTGTCCTGCTATTACATTTTGGATAACAAATGCTAACTAGTGCAGTGAGGTTGCAGGACTGGCAGATCTAGACTGCCAAGATACTCTTGCTGACTGGTCAAAACACATCAAAGATTAAAATTTCAAATAACATTTTTCACTGAATCTTGAATTGTGGCACAATTTAAAAAAAACAAACAAAGTAGTACAGGATAGGAGAGCTCAGTGAAGCTCCCACAGATCTTGAAGTTAAGGTATCTGCTCTATACCTAAATACTTATGGAAGTCTTTCAATCACATCTGGACTGTTACGTCACACCTTCTCTCTTAAAATGGAGAATAGTTAGGGTCAGAACCTTGTAGTCCCTAAAATATGCCAATATTTTAGGTGTTATAAGCCACAGCCTTTATCTGTCTAGTTACAGCTTGGATAAACCTTTTAAGGATAAAGTCATGACTAAGACAATGAAGATAATGTCTCAACAACACATTTTCATTCCCAAAGAACTAAACAATTTCTCCTATTTCCATAGCAAATGCCTTAAGAAAAGTGAACAGACTAAATAATTTCTAACAGCTTCACTTTTTTCCAAGGGAATCTTGAAAACCGCTTTTAAAAATCACCCACATCTATTCAATATGCAACACATTACACGAATGTCAAGTTATCACCACATTAGCAATGAAAAGATGTTTTTCAGTAAAATTTCATGCAGCAGAAGAAAGTCTGAAAAGAATTTGTCTTGTCTTTTTTTGCAATGTGGATTTATTTTCTTGAAGGGTATGAATGTTCTTCTAATACTGAATCCCAGCTAACATAGCAATAAGAGTTAGACTTTGGTGGCTTATTTCCTTAAAGCAGCAAGAATGAAACTTACTTCACATTGTGAAAGGGAAGGAGTAATAAGAAAGATGTTCCTTCACAGCATTCATAAGATGAGACCTGATGCTGCTGGGCACATAAATGTCTGTGCTACTGAACAGCCAAAACCACTGGCCTTGGAAGAGCTCAAGTCCCTTCCCTGTGGCTGCCCACAAAGTGTGGCAACCAGCACCCACTGCCACACCTGCAACTGATGTTGGAGAAGTCAAAAGGTTCTGACAGTGCAGCCTGAAGTGTGAAGACAATTACTTATTCAACATCCTTCCCAAAAAATAGCCTTGATATGTGACAATGTTTTTACCTTCATTAGACTTTTTTATTGTGGTTAGATGATAATATTTGGAAGCAATGAAAGAAACACAGGATGATGTGGGTATGAAGAGTGAGACAGGAGGAGAAACAGGAGTTACAGTCAAAGACAAAAGAAAAACATTAACATTCTGTTGAAGAACTTTTAAACTGAGTTTCTCCCAAAAATTCTAAGAATAAAATCAGATTGGTTTTAGATTCTTTTTTTAATAAGCAATTTGGACAGTCCAATATTCCTAGTGGGACAAATCAGGTCCTTAAACTGCAGATGTTTGAGGAGAAATGGAATTTATTTATGTGGTGAGACCAGCTTTATGTCAGCTTCTGTCTGTACTCTTGAGGGTAGCAAATGTCTTTCAGAGTAATTGTCAGAATTACTGAAAACAGCGCACCTATGTATACAGTTGTGAGAAGAAATTACAAGGCTCAATACCAAAAGAAAATCTGATAGTTTATTGTACTTGCTGATTTGGAAACAATACAAGGACTGTATGTTGAGCAATAATGCAACATTTACCTCCTAAAGAGGTTGCACAAATAAATACCATAACTCTAGTCCTCATCCTAGGAGGGAAGATGACCTACTTCAGAATTTTTAGTGGCAGCAAAACTTCTGCACACTGAGATTTCCCTTTCTAAATGCCAGGATGAAACTGTCACCAGGTTCATCTGCAAGACCTGTAGTATCACCTAGGTCAGGAAAAACACTCTAAACACTGTAAATATAATACATTACTAAGCTACAGACTTTCTTCTTGAAGAAAAAAGCATACACATCAGTTTCTACCAATGTAAATTTTAACGAGTTTCTTAGGGGAAAGCAAGAGGGGAAAGCTATTGAGCTTTCTTAGGGGAAAGCTATTGAGCTTTAGTATTAGATATTTTTTTTACCCAACAGCAGAATATTTCAGTGAAAACTCTTTGAAGACTGTGATCTCCTCTTTATGGCTTCTAAAAGAGCTGTCATATCACTCTCCTTTTTTTTAACAGCACTCAATTATATTTTAAAATGTTTGTATTAACCTCTCTTTTGAGTTAGACTCAAACTATTCCCAACAAGAAAAAAAATCTTAAAAGAACTTGAAGGCCTCATAACTTTTCCTCAAGCACATGGGAGGGCAACCTCTGTCACCCCTACAAAAATTGTTGTAGGTTGTATAGAAGTAATATACAGAGGAAGCTTTAGAGATCCACAAACACAATATCCTTAGCTAAGTCTTCTTCCTTCAGAGCAGGCATTGCGCGCTTATTTTGGAACCACTTAAATCATGTTATTGCTTTCTTTAGAAAAACTATGAAAATATATTTTGTGTGAAAAAAACCAACATAAAATATTCCCAACACTAGCTTATTTCTAAATGCCTTCAAAGAAAGGGGAGAGGAAGAAGTCATCTGTATCATGCTGAACCCACTAAATATTGCAAGTTTGGGTTCCTCAATCTACTATAGCCGTCCTGCTCCAAAGCTGTGCATGTCATGGATCCCTAATCCTGCCATGCTTCTCACTTCTGTTGATGCAGGCACCTTTTTAGTAGCTGACATTTTGCTGCCATGAGAGCTGGAAGGAATCACTAGCAAGTACTAGACATAATTTCTTTATGGAAGGGACACTTCCTACTCAAAAAAAATGTATCAAGTGATCCCTTATGGTGATTCCCAGTTTTCTGTTTTTAGTAAAATTTTCATCTCCTTCCTAAGAAGTCACCAGGATATGATTTAGGTAATCATACACTTTAAATATTTTAGCATGAAATATCTTCTTGTGTCTTAGCACCAGAATATCATACTCTCTTGTGAAGCTGGATGAAACCCCATCTCTTGAAATAGATGGATATTCTGCTGTTCATTTCAGGAGAATGTAGTATTTCCATATTGAGCATTTCTTTACTCTAAAAATATTGAAACAGTCCATGAGGTAAGGACATACTCACCATAAATTAAGACTATCACAGTCTAGTCATTAATGTCTGAAGCTGCACCTTCTTGATGCAAAAAGCAGAAAACCGTCTTATCACACATAAGCTTTAATAAATAGAGGTTTAAAGTCCAGGGGAAAGCAATAAAATGCAATATGTGATATTTACTGAGTAGCCACTAAAAAAATACATCCCAAAATGATATTTTTCTAATGTATTTTGTAGATAGATGCTGTCCTTAGGCAAGGCACCTGCAAGATGCCACTGTTAGCAAGCAGGTGGTTGGTTCCATCACGTGCACAGTAACAGCCACACAAGCCTCTAAGCAGAATGTGGTGAAGGGCAGCCTTCCCCAGCTCATTGCACTGTAGAGGCTGCCTTATATCTGCAAGGCGGTGGCAGGTCATGCATAGACCTACATGTCCACTCTCTAATGTACATCACCTTTTTCCAGTTATGCATCCATTTGCACTTCTTCATTCTCAAAAAGACCTGGGAGGCTCACGGTGTTTCTCAACATCTCCATCTAGCATCAGCTCCAGAAGGAACAGGGAGAGTCATAGAATCATAGAATCATAGAATCACTAGGTTGGAAAGGACCCACTGGATCACCGAGTCCAGCCACTCCTACCAAACACTAAACCATGCCCGTGCCTTAAACACCTCCAGGGAAGGTGAATCAACCACCTCCCTGGGCAGCCTCTGCCAGTGCCCAATGACCCTTTCCGTGAAAAATTTTTTCCTAATGTCCAGCCTAAATCTCCCCTGGTGGAGCTTGTGGCCATTCCCTCTTGTCCTGTTCCCTGTCACTTGGGAGAAGAGGCCAGCGCCCTCCTCTCTACAACCTCCTTTCAGGTAATTACAGCGATCAATGAGGTCTCCTCTCAGCCTCCTCTTCTCCAGGCTAAACACCCCCAGCTCTCTCAGCCGTTCCTTATAAGGCCTGTTCTCCAGCCCCTTCACCAGCTTCATTGCTCTTCTCTGGACTCGCTTCAGAGCCTCAACATCCTTCTTGTGGTGAGGGGCCCAGAACTGAACACAGGACTCGAGGTGCGGTCTCACCAGTGCCGAGTACAGAGGGAGAATAACCTCCCTGGACCTGCTGGTCACGCCGTTCCTGATACAAGCCAGAATGCCATTGGCCTTCTTGGCCACTGCTGGCTCATGTTCAGTCGCTGTCAACCAGCACTCCCAGGTCCTTCTCCTCCAAGCAGCTTTCATTTCCTTGTGGACAGAAGAGTTTAGGAAACTACCTTTGCCCTCAGAGCTGTTTCACTGAAGGTCTGACTGAGGACGTGCTGCCAACAGATTTCCTCTCCCACAGTCTTTCCATAGGGCTGTTTTTCAGCACACTGACAGCAGGCGAAGGACACTGTTCCCAGCTGGAGATGACACAGAGGCTTTCTCAGATGACAAAACGCCTTTTTGCTTTCCCTTTGTGCTTCTACAGAAGGAAAGAGAAAACACAGCTAACAATTGCTGATGCACAGCCAGGTGCCAAGACAGGTCTGCCCCCACCTCCAGCATGATGTGGCTGGCAGTCAGTATGTAACATGAACAAGTCAAGACCATTGCATTTCTCCTGTCCCCATCAAAACAGGGAGTATATCCACATGTTCAGCCACTCCTGGGTCACCAGGCTCCTCAGTAACAAGATGCCTTCTTTCTAGAAGTGGAACTAGGAGATGAGGAGAAAAAGAGAGGAGGAGGACGAGCACAGGCTTCTGTAAAAGCCTCTCCTTTCTTCTGCGCTTGGAAATGAGAAGTATCTACAATTTCTACTGACTCAGAGGTGATGCAGGCACAGAGCTCTGCCCACAGCCTCTAGTCCTCTGTGTCTGGCAGTGATGTCTTCCTGCTGGAGGGCAGAAGGGACGGTCACCAGCGAATGTTTGAAGAAAGACATGGATACTCAGGAAGCAGAAGTAACTTCACAGTGAATAAACACGTATTTTGCTAATATTTAAATATTTTCAGGATTCGGTAGTTGTTTAGTACAGAAAAGCTGTGGAGAACTGGTGCCAGATTTGGCATCAGCAAGGATTTGGATGGGAATCGCTGACAGAAAGTTCCACTGCTTTTTAAAATAATTTTAGCATCAGATCCAATGAAGTTTACCATCGCTGCTGCAGAAAAAAAGACCAGTAGAAGTGTGAGAAAATATTGGAAATGAATATTTTATATGCAGGAACATTAACAAGAAAGTCTAAGAAACAAATGACAGCAATCCCTTCATCTTAACTTGTTATTCCACATTTTATATTTTCATGTAAGGAATTAGATAGAATTTTCATATTTTGGCCTAACTTGGAGATGATCTCAGAATATTTTTGATGGAGTACTCTTTCACTTATAATTTAGCCTTTCTTGTATCTCACGCCTAGGTAAGAGTGAACATTTTCTTTAATTCAATAGTCATGAAAGATCACTCATGAGGTATAAGAAACTATACTGATATTTCTTCTGTGTCCTTTAAAACATGTTCTCTTAGTACCCATCAAAAGCAGAAAAACTATAGGAATTGGCAAGAGAAGATTTAAATTCCTTTCCTGCTTTTTATTATCCTTTCAATAGTTGGCTAGTTTTGATTTTTTTTCCCAGAATTATCAGTTTTAGAGTTGAACATCTTTTTCATTTGTTTAAGTGTATGAAATAAACTAGGCTTTAATTTGAAGAAAATTTTGAAAGAACTGTCTGAAAAAAAATTATATTAATACTCATCTCTCCTCATTATTAACAGGAGTTAATTATTAACTGGTGTATTTTTTCATTTTGTTTCTCATTGGTAGTAAAATTAATATTTAGGAAAAAGCCCACATAATAAGACTAACCATTAAGATCTGTTTTGATGCGGTGAAAACCCTATACTTATAGTAGCCTAATGTACTATACTATAGACGATCTTTATGTCCTTCAGATTTCCAAATCAAATTTGAAAATTGGGTATTATAACTGACCTAATGAGATAAAGCAGATTGCTTATTTAATATAGCATGGTGCCAAGTTTGCCAATTAATTGTGTTTCTAAATGACTGTACAAGAAGGTGGCTATTACTAGGGAGGTCTTTTTAACTCTAACTGGAAAACAGTTTCCATGAAGGATAATTGCCTGATCAAACTAATACATTGAAGCCCTTCAATCAGTAAATTCCCTGTCCTTCAAGTATGCAGGCAGCTCTCACAGTTCCATTCAATACAATTCAGGTAAAAGCTACCTGTGTTACTATAAATAGACTGCAAAATAGCAGAAAATTCAACTGAAAAAAACCCCAAACCCAACAGTATACTAAGTATCTAATCTCAGCAGCAGAAAATTGTTCTTATTGAAAATGTCTTTAAAATTCAGACTTACATTTTTTTACTACCTACCAGAGCTAAAGAACGTCAAGAGGATTTATCTTTTGTGTGTTGAAAATCAGTGGCTGATGGATAATTTAAATGACTGTTTGAGAACTAAATTCTGAAGTAGATGCTATTATACACTCTGTGCCAGTTAACTGAATATGGCTGTATCTTATTATTGCCTAAAAGTCTAGGTTTTTTTTTTTATTTTAACAAAACCAAAACCTTCTGTTTTCATTACAGTTGATAATCAAACCACTAGCAGAACATGTTTTCATTAAAATAGTGTAGTTCTCTATAAATGCTTTGTGAGCTCTTGTCTTTTTTGGTTTATTACTGCACTTTCATTTATGTGAGGAGAAATCAAGATGAAAGGCTCTGGCTATGTCAAAACAGCTCATTTTGACATCTCTAAATGAAAGTCTCATATTTTGCTTTTTGAAATGGCTTTTTACTTTTGTTTCTGTGTTTCATACAGACATATGTGAGATGTGTAGAAAAAATCTAAATTGGAAAGAATAGATCAATCTGAAACATAGATATTTTTCATTTTGCAGAACACTTTAATACTGAAGTTTTCTTGAACTAGGATAAAAATTTCTCTAGAAAATTCAAAGTTCTGAAAGCATTTTCATTTTCCATGTAGCTCTGGGTTTGCTTTAAGTTAAATTATCATAGAATCACAGAATCATAGAATTATAGAATAACCAGGTTGGAAGAGACCCACCAGATCATCGAGTCCAACCATTCCTATCAAACACTAAACCATGTCCCTTAGCACCTCATCCACCCACATCTTAAACACCTCCAGGGAAGGTGAATCAACCACCTCCATGGGCAGCTTGTTAGAAGAGCTACAAGTAAAATGGTCTATAATAAATCTCTACAATGATGTCTACCATGGAGGTGGGAACAAACATGAAAGCTTCAGTAGAAATGGCTATACAATCACTTCTGGAGTGTTAACTGGAAATTCAGGCACAAGGTCTTCTCTCTGGCGATTCCATTTTGCAAAAATTTTTAAGAGTATCGGTGAGACAGAGGAATGACATCCTCTGAGTATTTTCTTCAAACAACCAGCATCCATACTTGTATGATGGAGATGTTATATTTGAGACAATGAAAATTAACACTTTGAAACCTGAGACAGATTCAAGCCTTGCTTTTCCTTTTTAAGATTACCTGCAAACCACGCAGTGGCCCTTGACTTGTACAAAATGAGACTTAGTGATCTCAGAGTCGTTTTCCGTGGTTCTCCCCCAAGCTGTCCTTGAGAGGACAAAGAAGTGGAAGCAGAAATAGGTGAAATTTAAGGATGTAATTTTAAAAATGAGAGCAAAATAGAAAAAATGTCTTAAGTTTTGGGATGGCAAGATTACATTTTTCATAGAAAATACTAGAAATCATAGAAATCATAGAATTACCAGGTTGGAAAAGACCCACCGGATCATCGAGTCCAACCATTCCCACCAGTCTCTAAACCATGCCCCTCAGTATGTCATCAACCTACACCTTAAACTCCTCCAGGGATGGTGACTCAACAACCTCCCTGGGCAGACCGTTCCATTGCCTAATGACCCTTTCAATGAAGAATTTTTTCCTAATGTCCAGCCTAAACCTCCCCTGATGGAGCTTGAGGCCATTCCCTCTCGTCCTGTCCCCTGTCACCTGGGAGAAGAGGCCAGCACCCTCCTCTCTACAGTCTCCCCTCAGGTAGTTGTAGAGAGCAATGAGGTCTCCCCTCAGCCTCCTCTTCTCCAGGCTGAACAACCCCAGCTCTCTCAGCCTCTCCTCATAAGGCCTGTTCTCCAGCCCCTTCACCAGCTTTGTTGCTCTTCTCTGGACTCGCTCCAGAGGCTCAACATCCTTCTTGTGGTGAGGGGCCCAGAACTGAACACAGAATTCAAGAAGTGGTCTCACCAGTGCCAAGTAGAGAGGGAGAATAACCTCCCTGGACCTGCTGGTCGCGTCGTTCCTGATACAAGCCAAGATGCCATTGGCCTTCTTGGCCACCTGGGCACATTGCTGGCTCATGTTCAGTAGCTGTCAACCAACACCCCCAGGTCCCTCTCTTCCAGGCAGCTTTCCAGCCAGGCTTCTCCTAGTCTGTAGCACTGCTTAGGTTTGTTGTGCCCCAAGTGCAGGACCCGGCATTTGGCCTTGTTAAACCTCATGCCATTGGACTCAGCCCAGCAGTCCAGCCTGTTCAGGTCCCTTTGCAGAGCCTCCCGACCCTCCAGCAGATCCACACTTCCACCCAGCTTGGTGTCATCTGCAAACTTGCTAAGGGAGCACTTGATGCCTTCATCCGGGTCATTGATGAAGACATTGAACAGGGCTGGACCCAGCACTAAGCCTTGAGGAACCCCACTTGTCACTGGCCTCCAGCTGGAGTAAACTCCATTTCCCACCACTCTCTGGCCCAGGTCATTCAACCAGTTTTCCACCCAGGAGTCATAGTGCAGAAGTGTCATAGTGGTTTTGCAAGTGATAAGACTTTCCAAAGGGAGGACCGAGGTCCCCTAGCTCCTTGGGCATGGTAGTGGCAGGTTGTGGTCAAGCTACCACCAAGCCTGGTCCTGTTTTGCATCTGTCTTCAGCTGATTACATGGGCCTTGTACTGCCCAGACAAAGTCTCAAGCCGACCAGGAGGAAGGGAGGTGAAATACTATCTGCTCAGCTGCTGGCATGACCTGCTACCTCTCATCTTCCACATGACAGCAGAGAGGAGTAAGACAGAGTCAGTGACAGAGCAGCTACAAGCACAGTTTAAAGTTTTTTATCTACAGCGTGACTGGGAAATGTACTTGGTGTCCACGTTCTGAACCTTTTCAGGGATCCTTCTGTGGAAGCTCTTCTGAGTCAGCACAGCCCATGGCCAGTGAAATGAGACCAACAGGATGTAGATGTTCTTGCTTGACGTTAGTTTCACCTTTCTAGCACTATGGCTACAGCCAGCAATAGATAGTCCTTTGTGCGGCATTTAAAAATGAGAAGCAGCTGTTCAGATGTTGGCAGCCCATGGTGTCCCTCTTGCTACAGCAGCTGCTTACATTAACAGAGAATGGGCAAGGGGAGGGAAGGGGATGACATGCCAAGGAAGGACGACCGACAGTGCTTTCAGATGTGTTGAGTGACAGACAATGCTGCCACTGGGACATTTCTCACGGGAAAGAGAATCACTCAGGCAACTCTGCTTGCCCAGATAAAGCTCCTCGTCAAGGAAAATAGAAGTTGCGGATGTGCTGAGCATGTCAGCACACACTGCAGGATTTCCAGAAGTGAGCCGTGCATAAGCATCTGTGTCTTTCTGTCTTCAGAGAACAAGCAGATACTTAAGACTTGTTGAACACCCCTAAAGATAGGGAGGTGGGATAAATCCAGGCTTGCACAGTACTATTTTACAATGCAATTCTTCCTGGTGCTGTCCCTAGAATAGTTTATCGTCAGACTGAGTATCAGCTTACCAGTGGGAAAAACAGAGTTATTTAAAATGTGTTATATAAACTCAAATACATAAACAAATTGAGGTAATCTCTGTGTTTTCCTTGGTTTATGTTCCTTATGAAGTATATAGCAAATTTCTTTCACTATTTTTCTCAATAATTTTGCTAAGTAAACACAGTACTGACAGTATTTATAATAATACATGCCCATAAGATCTTGCATCAATAATTTAAGCAACCTTTATAAAACACAGTAAAAAATTTGCAAAGTGAAATATCTTTTTTTTTTCTTTTTATGAGTGGAATTCATACCATTTGGGTGGTGCAGTTAAATCCCATATTAGAAGAAGTTTATAATACTGTAGTGAAGGCTATCAGAAGAACCAATTAAACACTTCATATGACTTGCTGTTTAAAGTAGTCCTGCAATGCTATGCTATGCTATACTACTACTACTACTACTGCTGCTGCTGCTGCTGCTGCTGCTACTACTACTACTACTACTAATAATAATAATAATAGTTATACACTCAGGTACTGGAAAGATTTCCTACTTGACATTGTAAATGTAGCTGAATTCTGATTTTCAGTGATCTTTCTCTGATGTCAGTCCTTACTGGAGCAAATGTGGGAAGAGGCTACAAACGGTATCAATATTTAACTCATTCCATATTACGCTTTGGTTTTTAATACTATACATTTCTACCAAAGCAATACATACAAACTTCAGTACAAATGATTACACAGAGTATATTTGGAGCTAGATCTCCACAGATAAAAGAACTGGAGAAATATCATATCGCATTGACAGGTTTGCCTGTGGCCAAGACTGTGAAAGACAACAAAAAGTCTTTCTACAAATACATCAACAGCAAAAGGAGGGCTAGGGAGAATCTCCAGTCCTTAGTAGATGCAGAGGGAACAAGAGTAACAGGGGACGAAGACAAGGCTGAAGTGCTCAATGCCTACTTTGCCTCAGTCTTTAACAGTAAGGAAAATTGTTCCCTCTGTGCACAAACCCAAGGGTTGGATGAGAAGTATGAGATTCCCAAGGTCCAAGAGGAGGTGGTTAGAGACTTGCTTGCCCAGCTAGATGCCCACAAGTCTATGGGGCCAGATGGAGTCCACCCAAGAGTTTAGAGGGAACTGGCGGATGTGCTGGCCAAACCCCTTTCCATCATCTTCCAGCAGTCCTGGATGACTGGGGAGGTTCCGCTGGACTGGAGGCTGGCTGATGTCGTGCCCATCTATAAGAAGGGGCACAGGGAGGATCCAGGGAACTACAGGCCTGTCAGCCTGACCTCGGTACCAGGGGAAAGTCATGGAGCGGGTGATCTTGAGTGCTATCAAGAAGCACTTGCAAGAGAACCGGGTGATCAGGCCCAGTCAACATGGGTTCATGAAAGGCAGGTCTTGCCAGAGTAATCTGATCACCTTCTAAGACCGAGTAACTAAACTCTTGGACGAGGGAAAGGCTGTGGATGTGGTCTTCCTGGACTTTAGTAAAGCTTTTAATACAGTTTCTCACAGCATTCTGCTTCGGAAACTGTCAGCCTCTGGCCTGGACGGGCACACACTCTCCGGGGTGAAAAACTGGTTGAATGACCGGGCCCAGAGGGTGGTGGTAAATGGAGTTAGATCCAGCTGGAGGCCAGTGACAAGTGGGGTTCCCCAGGGCTCAGTCCTGGGTCCAGTCCTGTTTAATGTCTTTATCAATGACCTGGATGAAGGCATTGAGTCCTCCCTTAGCAAGTTTGCGGATGACACCAAGCTGGGTGGAAGTGTGGATCTGCTGGAGGGTCGAGAGGCTCTGCAAAGGGACCTGAACAGGCTGGACTGCTGGGATGAGACCAACGGCATGAGGTTTAACAAGGTCAAATGCCGGGTCCTGCACTTGGGGCACAACAACCCTAAGCAGAGCTACAGACTAGGAGAAGCCTGGCTGGAAAGCTGCCAGGAGGAGAAGGCCCTGGGGGTGTTGGTTGACAGTGACTGAACATGAGCCAGCAATGTGCCCAGGTGGCCAAGAAGGCCAATGGCATCTTGGCTTGTATCAGGAACGACGCGACCAGCAGGTCCAGGGAGGTTATTCTCCCTCTGTACTCGGCACTGGTGAGACTGCACCTTGAATCCTGTGTTCAGTTCTGGGCCCCTCACCACAAGAGGGATGTTGAGGCTCTGGAGCGAGTCCAGAGAAGAGCAACAAAGCTGGTGAAGGGGCTGGAGAATAAATCTTATGAGGAGCGACTGGGAGAGCTGGGGTTGTTCAGCCTGGAGAAGAGGAGGCTGAGGGGAGACCTTATTACTCTCTACAACTACCTGAAGGGAGGTTGTGGAGAGGAGGGAGCTGGCCTCTTCTCCCAGGTGACAGGGGACAGGACGAGAGGGAATGGCCTCAAGCTCCACCAGGGGAGATTTAGGCTTGAGATTAGGAAAAAATTCTTCACAGAGAGGGTGGTTAGGCATTGGAACAGTCTGCCCAGGGAGGTGGTTGAGTGCCATCCCTGGAGTTGTTTAAGGTTAGGGTGGATGAGGTACTTAGGAGCATGATTTAGGGATTGGTGGGAATGGTTGGACTCAACAATCCAGTGGGTCTTTTCCAACCTGGTTATTCTGTCATTCTGTGATTCTGTGATTCATAAATGCAACTACGGACTTAGTAAGTAACACCAAGTCACTGGAAAAATAAGCATGAAACAAGATATTTTAATATACAGGTACTTCAACACCTCGATGTCTTTCTTGTGGCAAGGGGCCCAAAACTGAACACAGTATTTCAGGTGTGGTCTCACCAGTGCAGAGTACAGGGAGATGATTGCTTCCCTAGTCCTGCTGGTCACACTATTTTTGATACAAGCCAGGATGTTATTGGCTTCTTGGCCACCAAGACACACTGCCAGGTCATATTGAGCCAGCTGCCAACCAGCACCCACAAGTCTTTTTCTGCCAGGCAGCTCTCCACCCACACTTCCCCAAGCCTGTAGCGCTGCATGGGTTTGCTGTGACTCAGTGGCAGGAACTTACACTTAGCCCTGTTGAACCTTATACAATTAGCCTCAGCTCATTGATCCAGCCTATCGAGATCCCTGATCCCTCTGTAGAGCCTTTCTACCATCAAGCAAATCGACACATCCACCTAACTTGGTGTTGTCTGGAAATTTACTGAGGGTGCACTCAATCCCCTCATCCAGTTCATTGATAAAGATATCAAACAGAACTGGCCCCAACACTGAGCCCTGGGGAACACCACTTGTGACCAGCTATCAACTGAATTTCACTCAGTTTATCACAACTCTTTAGGCTTGGCCATCCAGCCATTCTTTTACCTTGTGAGAATAAGGTCCAAGCCACGAGCAGCCAGATTTTCTAGGATAATGCTGGGGGACACTGTGTCAAAGGCTTTACTAAAGTCTAGGTAGACAACGTTCACAACCTTTCCCTCACCCACTAGGTCCATCCCTTGTCATAGAAGGAGATCAGGTCAGTGAAGTAGTACCTGCCTTTCCTGAACCCATACTGACTGGGCCTGATCACCTGGTTGTCTTGTACATGCTGAGTGATGGCATTCAAGATGATCTGTTTCATAACCTTCCCTGGTACTGACTTCAGGCTGACATGCCTGCAGTTGCCCAGATCCTCATCCTGACCCTTCTTATAGATGGGAGACATATTTGCTTATCTCCAGTCAAGTGGGACCTCCCTAGTTTGCCAGGACTGCTGATAAATGATTGAAAGCGGCTTTACAAGCACTTTTGCCATCTCCCTCAGTATCCTTGGGTGGATTCTGTCTAGCCCGATAGACCTGTGTGTGTCCAAGTGGTGTAGCTAACCACTAAGCGGTGTAGCTAATGGTTGCTAACCATTTCCCCTTGGATCATGGGGGTTCCATTCTGCTCCCCATCCCTGTCTTCCAGTACAGGGGGCTGGGTACCCAGAGAATAACTAGTCTTGCTGTTAAAGATTAAGGTGAAGAAGGCATTTAGAATCATAGAATCATAGAATTACCAGGTTGGAAAAGACCCACCGGATCATTGAGTCCAACCATTCCTATCAAACACTAAAACATGCCCCTTAGCACCTCGTCCACCTGTGCCTTAAACACCTCCAGGGAAGGTGAATCAACCACCTCCCTGGGCAGCCTCTGCCAGTGCCCAATGACCGTTTCTGTGAAAAAATTTTTCCTAATATCCAGCCTAAATCTCCCCTGATGGATCTTGAGGCTGTTCCCTCTTGTCCTGTCCCCTGTTACTTGGGAGAAGAGGCCAGCTCCCTCCTCTCTACAACCTCCTTTCAGGTAGTTGTAGAGAGCAATGAGGTCTCCCCTCAGCCTCCTCTTCTCCAGGCTAAACACCCCCAGCTCTCTCAGCCGCTCCTCATAAGGCCTGTTCTCCAGTCCCTTCACCAGCTTCATTGCTCTTCTCTGGACTACAGCCAAGGCAGCCTCCAACCACTACACCACCCACAGGTCCTTCTCTGCTTGCAAACAGGAACCTTCTACTTCATCCCTTGACACCTCACATAATCTACATGGGGATCAACAAGCTGCTTGCAGGCTTTCAAAAAATATATTAAACTAGTCGATAACTAGATAAATTAGTTGGGTGGAGAGGTGCGCGGAATGTCAACATCCACTGGAGGAGAGAGGAATATGACTTAAGTGAGCACACGCTCAAAAGATTGTACTTCAGACTGTAATATTTTGCAATGAAAGAGCAGAATGTCTTGGTTTCAATACAGATTTAATCCACTTATCATCTTGCAATTTCCACTTCTCTGCTTCAAATCAAATTTGGGGTTTTTTTAAAGTCATGTCTGAGTGCTTCATGATTAAAATTTTTAAGGTGTTTTAAAATTATCTGCAGGGTAAACAAGTCAGATTTTGATTGGCTGTGTATAATAACAGACATTTGTTAGCACTGTGGAGCAATATAACAACAAGCTACAAAATCCTCCATTAGAAATGCACACTTGTTATTAAGAATAAGAACATTTAATTGATTTACCCTGTGGTGATACATTTTTACTCTTAGTCATGCATTAAAATAGATGTATTTTACACAGTGAAAGATGTACAAAACGTCTCACTGACTAAGCAGCATCCTCTTGTGTCAGAGTTATCCTGACTGTGAGCACAGCCCTCTCCATCTGTGGTAGATGACTGAAGAGAGAAGCAAACTGTGTTGTTTTTTGAAGATGAAGGAGTAGATGTATTTAACCATGTACTTTTAAAGCATTTTAAAGATGATGGCAGCAACCTTCCAAAAACTGAAGGGGATATCATTATAACACTATCTGAAATAACAAATAGTTTTTTGTAGTTTACAGATGGGAAACTGAGGCATAGATGTGCCATGCAGTTTCCTCAGATCTACTCAGGGAGGATGCTGTCTGTGCTGATAAGAGAACACCAAGCTCCTGGCAAACTAACGGATTTGCTGCAATATCCTCCATACACAACACATCCAAGATAAATTAACAGCAGTTAAATTAGAAAAAAATCTTCCTTCTGATGCTTTCTCATGAGATTTTCCCTTTTCTAAATCAAGAATTAATACTTCCTCTTACCTCATTCCATAAAAGTACTTTAATCTGAAAGTTGAGATCCTAAGACAGCTCTGGCTGAGATCTGAGTTGCTTTTCTGTCCGGTCCCCAGCAACCTTATGGATGGGGAGGTGTGCATTTTGGGGGGCTTTCCTGCAATTCCTCGTGCAGCCTGCATAACTCCCAACTAAGCAATTAATTACAGGACTTAAAATACACAGTTTTCAAAAAAGCTGGGGAAAAAACCCTAGGACTCCATTCCTCAGCAGGTTGAATAACTACCTAGGATAAATGCTTTTCTGAGAAAAACCTACAGGTTTACAGCTCCTGTAGAAAAGTTATTTAATATCAGTATAAAACTTTCTGTTGTTTATTAAAATGTCATAAAACCTACATCCTAAATTGATCTTAAAAGTACCACAGAGAAAAGCTTTTCTCAGGCAGATATCATTATAGATCCTGCCATAAACTTGGTACTCCCACGTCATAGTAAAATCGCTTAGTCAAGTCCCATTCTCCACATCTCTAAGAAGGAATATCACGTCTGAGGTGAACAGCAAATCATAACTTAACTCACCTGAAGCCGCCTGGAACAAAATGTACAGAAAGCTCAATGTACTAAATGGCGACATGGTAGATGCTGAACCTCTTTAATAGCACACTTAGTGATTATCAGGGAACTTGATAGGAAACTTCTGCTTAAGCTCCCTTCTAGATATTTCCTGAAGGTGTGATCTTTGCCTTTCTGTCTCCTTAGAATTTGTGCCCTCTGAACAAATGAGCAAAGTTAAGGGTAGGAAGTGGAAACTTTGTGGGGCTTCTTTCTGCAGAGGGACAATTTAGGGATCAGTAGTTGGCATGAAGCTCTCTAACTTTAAAGAAAAAAACAAACAATTACTATTCAATACCATAATATAACTTGGAAAGAGAGTAGTAGAATTTTTCAGGATATCAAGCAAGAAGAAAACAAATATAAAGGTGTTACAGTGCCACTACTTGTAGCGATCACAGAAGTAATAAGGGGATACTTTATGTTACGTTACCTTACATTACATTACATTACGTTATGTTACGTTACGTTATGTTATAAAAGAACATCAGATGTGTTATTAAGCATTTTATTTTGTCAGAGCTCTGTTATAGGCCACTGCAATCATTGCACTACAAGTCACAAATGCCATGATTGTCAAGAATCACGTGGAATTGCCTGACCTTTTTAACATTACTCCCTAAGCAGACACATGCTTCTGGTGACTAGGGTAAGTAACATAAGTACCCTCAGTTCCATACAAAATTGAAAGTAAAAATTAAGAGGAGAGTGTTTCCTAGATGCCACTGGTGTAAGCGCACCTGCAAAATAACAATAAATAGATGAGGGTAGCCTTCTTTATATTCTTTTGGCCGGTGAAAGAGGACTGCATGTAAATACTAACTTCATAATTTAAAACAGTTTGTTCACTTGCAGTTATACATGTTTCAAGAAAGCAGATTTCACTTCAAGTAACTGCAAGCACCTGATCTGGCGCAACAGTTTGACAGCTGATAAGGATGGCATGGAAAATGTTTCCACAGCCTAGCACCAGTCAGGGTTCCACCACTTTGTGTCCTTTGTACAAAGCTCTTTCATCGAAGCACGCATTTTAATGAAAGAAACACTGCAGTAATCGGTTTGATAGAAACTGGCTTCAAAAAAACCAAAAGCCTGCAAACGTTCTCCAACGGGAAGCAAGTAGAACAATACCAAAAGGTTAGGAGTTACTGAATGCTATAGGAGGTAAACAGAGCAGTACAACCATGGAAACCACTGCACAGGCAGATCTCCTCTCCTCTGTGTGTACAACCTCAGAGGGACGCATAGAACTACCCAACCTGTGCCTCCTTCCTTTCTCTGCTTCCCACTTACTTCCTCTTCTGTCTCGAGATGAATCATCATCAGTGGGCAGGTGAAGAGGAATTGTCAATCAATATGCCTCTCTGGACTCTAGAGAGAGGCTTCTGACGCTTTTGTCAATAAAAATAAACATCCTCTTCCCCCACAGAAAATGTATTATTTCCTAGTTTCCCAAAGCCCCAAACCACAACACAGATGATTTTCTTTAAAAAATTTGAGTCCCACTTGAAATCACGGACTAGCCAGCGCATGACTGCACCAAATTGCTGCAGGTTTAAATAGTGGATATACGGCTTCTGAAAAAAAACCAGACAAACTGTAAGATGATATATGCAAACGAGCCATATATATAAAAAATATGTGTTTTCATAGTTGGTAAACAGGTACTAGTAAATAAATAGAACATACAAAATATAATCTCCATTTTTCTTGCATTATTCTTTCTGTAACTAAACAACCATATACTATACAAAAAACAAAAATAACCAAAAATAATGAGCAGTGTCATTACTGATGTCATTCCACCGAAGTTAGCACAGACACAATCAGGAACAGTCTGGTTCAGCATTTTAACTACCTTTGTTTAAATGAGTACTAATTAAACAAATTCCATTCAGCAATCATTCCTGTAAACCCTTATCCTCTTCTTATGTAACCACTTTCCACGGTCATTTAAAAAAACCAGATAGACTTAACTTAACACTAGTTAAAAACACTTAAGATACAATACAAAAAGATATTACAGAAACATACATAACACCTAAAAAAGAACTAGAAAACAAATACAGGCACCATTTTGTGTCTGTACAAACTCAACACATTCACATGATTAACATTTTGGAAATTCAAATATTTGGAAATTCAAAGAGGGTTCGCAATGCCTGAAATGTAATTGCTTCAGTATATTTCTACCTCGGTACTTTTTTGCATTATCTGCTACCTTCGGAGAATAGCTCAAGACTGGCAACATCTTTAAATCATTCTGTAAGCAGTCATGTAAGTACTAAATCACAACAGCATTAAAACCAAATTGATCAAATTTCATAGAAAGATGCGTGGGGGGGTTATCATTGTGAGAAACATTTTTTCACTGGTAAAATATTGAAAAGGACAAAGTCTTCAAAGTAAAGACAATGATATTTTACAATTCAGCGCTGAATCGGATGCCTTTCTAAAAAGGCATAACCTCTAAACAAAGCAGTGAGTATATAGACTAGTTTTAGACAAAGAATCATATAAATCTTCAAAGAACGCGCTTTTTTTTTTTTTTTTTTTTGGATCATACAACCGTGTCTGTTCAGGTTATCTGCTACAACAGCTGCATCTTACAAGACAATGAAGCGCACTGATAAATCCTCACAGCCCCAAGACAGGCCACCTCTTAGCCTAAAATAGCTACATCTTATGAGACAGATTTACGTTGACAAGATAATTAAGCATACAAACCATCCGCAGCAAAACTTATCAGTTAATTCTCGCACCTTGATGCTTTTACCATCACTTACACACAAGTCCAGTCACAGCCGTGATGGTGAAATGACTGCAGCGAGAAACAGGGATGTAGGGGTTGTAATTTGTTGTTGTTGTTGTTGTTCTGATTGTATCACTTTTTTCTTTGATATTTCTTTGAGGGCTTCCTTTTACAGTTCTTAGGAGAACCAGAGGGGCTGCGGGGAGCCGGGGCGGGGAGGGGGGGCAGGAGGGGAGCTCCGCGGGGCTCCACTGCCACCTGCCGAGGGCACCGAGGGAATCACGGTCCCGGCCCCCGGCCGACCCCCGGGGTCCAGGCGGTGCGCAGGGTGCGGGGGATGCGCGGGATGCGGAGGATGCGGGGGATGCTGGGGATGCAGAGGATGCGCGGGATGCGGAGTGCCCCGCACGTCGGTGCGGGTGTTTCACCGGCAGCATCACAGCGCGAAGGACGGTGTCAAATGAAGCTAAACTTGGGGCTGACGGGCTTCTTTCGGTTCCCCTGCAGCCGTTCAGCCTCCCAGCGCCAGCCTCCTAAAAGACTTAATGGGGTTTGAGTGAGAAGAAATGATGTTTAGTGGCCTCAGGATTGCGAGGCATCTCCACGGTGTGTAAATTCTTCCCTTTTATGCAACGTGTTGTTTGATTTCAGAGGTGTGCTTTAGGAGGAGAGCATGCCGGTTCAGTGGGCAGCAAATAATTATGCAAGAGGAGGTAAGGTTACACAGTGGAAATTATTACTCCTAACTAATGCGGTGCATGAAACCAAAATGCCTTTAATAGGGCTCCTGAGGCAAAGGCAACGTACGAAAGTGATTGTCACATATTATATTAAAGAAAGAAAACTTGTTTATCTTGTAACAGGGAATAGGATCCTGATGGATATGACTTGGGGTCTGAAGCAATACTGCTCTTCTGAAACTGTCATCGGCATTGAAAATATTCCCCTTTTTAGAAAATAAAGCCAGTAATTCTTCATCGGTTAAGCAGAAGCAGGCAATAAAATGTTCGTTACTATCTGGGGCGCATTTGTTTCAGCAGGAAACTGCCTCCACTGTTACACTACTCAAGCGTACAGATTCGCCCTGGTAACGGAGAGGTATCCTTATCTGTATGGATTTAAATATGGAAAGAGGCAGTGAATGGAAAGAACAACTTCAATCAGATATTTTAAGTTACAATTGAATTGTGCATTTATGGCCCCAGACAGCGTGCTCTGTAAAATGTTCCAAAACACTCATCTCTAAGCTTTCAACTATATCTCACGTCTGCTCCCGAGAAACATTTTTTGGGGTAGGGAGGGTGGGGGGGGAAATTCTATCAGGATTTAATGCAAGGAAGGTAGAATCATAGTGATAACCACTTCCAACTGAGTCACAAAGGTAGTTGGTTGCTTTTATTTATTACCCATCATTATCACCCAGGCCATTCTTTCTTTAAAATATGTAAGAGTTTTGCTTCCAGTGAATGATCTTTACTATAAAAACCATTGTAGAACCATAGTTTTATAGTGCATCTTTTAGGAGACAATGGCTTAAATTTCTAGTTTCTCTCTTCATTGCAGTGATAGGATAGCTGCTTCCATAAGCCGGTCTAGCTAATATGTCATATCTCTCTTCAGCAGCTACTGCACACATGATATAGGAAACTCTCCTGCTACTGGTTACTCATTAAAGTTAAGTGATAGGGATCCACATGGCAAGGTTAAATTTCAACACTTTAAACCCTGCTGAAAGTTGCTAATAATAATGTTTAATTTTCATTCCAAGCATTTATGGTATCAACTTGAGAGAGTTATTTTCTCCTTCTCATTAGTTGGAACCAATGAACCTCCTGCAGAATCACAACCTTCAGGAAGAACAACAAAATAGAGGTAAAATTTGATGTTTGCTTAAATTAAACTATCTTAAAGGGTTTAATGTGAATGTCCTATTAATCACAGGTAAAGTTTGATCAAGATTTTCAAAAAAAACTAGAGAATTCAACATTCTAGTCAGGAAATGCTAATGGAAACATATTTTTCAAACCAGGAGCACTCAACACTTTCTTAAAATGGTCCATTATGGCAGGCAACTAAAATAACTACTCCTTTTTAAAACATAAAAATTTTGAAATGCTGCCTTTTTATTTGAGGAAAATAAGATTTGCAACAAATCGCCTGCAATCATTTGACACTGAAAAGCATTGCTGCAAAAATTCAGCCAATTTCAAACAATCTCATGGGGAAAGAAAGAAATGAGAAAAGGAAAGACATTTGCTGTGGCAGAGAAGGTTGGATGAAGGAAGGGGAAGTCAATGGGCTGCAGAGCAGTGGGACCCCTGGCAGAGACAAGGCAGGCACCGGGACTTGTGCTGTTCCTCATGCTTGTGCTTGCAGAGACTGTGTTACAGTGTCTCTTGTTGCTTATTCTCCCATCTCCCCCCCTTTTGAGAGAAGCAATCGGAGGAGCTATTACATCAAAGGCAGAAACCACTGCTATCCTTTCAACCCTTTGGCTCCTGCACATAAGGTTTGTGATTTTGCAGCAGGGGCAGGATATCAGCAGTGACAGGTGCTTATGTGCCCTTATAGTATTGACCAGGTCAAACTTATCAATGGGGTTTTATTTCACAGGGTAGGTCATGAAGTATTCATTGCCGTAGGTCATCTTGACTCATGGAATAATTTAGGTTGGAAGGAACTTCTAGAGGTCATCTACTTACTCCTCAACCTGCCCAGCTCGTGGTTCTCATCAAAGTCCTGTCAGGTTGCTTGAGGCCTGCTAATCTTCAACAAACTCCAAATGGGGACCTCTGCCAGTATCTGACCATCCTGATGGTAAAAGGGTTTGGGGTTTGCCTTATACATGTCTTTGTACATCTTGCTTCTAACGTAAATACTCCTCTATTAAATCTGGCCTGTGGCATTTAATCATCCTCTCCCCAGTCCCATAATACATGTGGAGACATAAAACCAGCCAGCTTCAGTTACATCACAGCTTGTATTTTATTCCTCTTTTGAAATGAAATAACTACTTCCAACCTTTCTTCAGGAATACAGCAGCTAGACCAACCCTTTAAGCTGCATGGGAGAAAGAAGTCCTATTCTATAATTTTATTTCCCATGATTACGATTCCTACTTAACTATTGCTGTAAACTTTATCTCGTTATTGTTGTTGTCTCACAGTCTTACGAGATCGCTACATTCCTCTTAACCTTTGCTTTCTTGATTTTTTCATCTTTCTCCTGACAGAGATTTTTGAAGTGCACACTTTAAAATGAGATAAGTGCCTAGCCATGCCTATAGAAGCCTAAGCAACTTCTTTCTGATGTGCTGTGGTTCCATCACCTCCAACTGAATCTCATCACTCATCCAATAGGATCCTGAGGGCCCCGCTGATCTTAGACACTCTCCCCTCCTCCTTTACAGTTTACCTAACAACAGGAATAAATATCCCTGAAGTCAATAGGAATGCAGTAGCAGAAAGGAGGAGCATAAAATTCCTGCAAAAGGTTTCCAACAACTAGCTGTCCTCTGATACACTAATGGAAACACATGCTGTCAGAGTTTGTATCCATTCCAACTTTCTGTGGTGCCTCTAGTTTATGTGCAACTTCTCGTTGTGTCACTTGGGTAACACAGAAGGAACATCTTATTCAAATTCTTTGAGGATCATAGATGCTGTCAAATTATTTGAGCAGGCACTTAGAAAAGGCGAAATATTTTTATATTTTTATGAAAAAACAGCAGTAAATTATGTTTTATTTTAAAATGTACCTGTAGAACATATTAGGTTAGTGATTAACCACCTAATCTAGAAAGAATGTTACTCAAGTTGCAATGAATTACCATAATTTTGTTTTGAGTCCTGTATTTATGCTGTGAATAAAGTCTAAGACACAAGAGCATTTGTATGCAAGATGAGCAGCTGATGATATTTTGAGAATATTAAATCACTCCTAGATCTCAACAGATCCTTTAGATGCCAGGAAACTGTGCTTTAGCCCCTAAAATTTTAAGTTCTATTCCAAGAGCAAAAACCAGACTCCTACGTTAGGACTAGGCCATCTCAATAATTCATGAAGCATACAGCCACCTCCAAATGAGGGTTGCAGAAGCCAGGGCACCAAACAAGACACCTTTTAAACTTGGCAGAAACATACAAAGGGTATCTCCTCTTGTGTCCTGTACCTGAGATGAGTGATGCTGCTAACTACTCCCTCCAGGCCCAGCATGGCTCTGCTGCTCAGGAGCAGCAACTAGAGATGTTCAGCATTTCTGAAGTAAAAGCATCCTGAGGTAAGAGGATGTGAAGCGGCTGCCTCTCTCCACGCTACTCTGCATAGATTTTCTTAACTACATGTGGGCCAGAGAGAGCAAAGATGAGCACATCTTCTGTCTCTCCAAGTTAGTCTGTGGAAACAAACAGCATAAATGCAAATAATGTTCCAGTTGAGGCTAGTGAATACTGGTAGGTGCCTAGGTATGCTCAGAAAAAATATTTTAGGAGATTCTGAAATACTAATGCAAAAAAAATTCATTTTTCAAAATCAAAGCTCCTATAGCACAAGTGGAAGAGATGTGCAGAGAAGGGTAAAGAGGAGATGGCCAGAGGTTCACGTCTGGCAAATAATGAAGGTCAGTACAGTTTAAAGAAAAAACTCATAATGGAATACATCAAAATATCAGCCATTAGCTTCTTTTGGGTACAGCCTGGATGATCTAATGCATAAACTAAGCTGTGTCTTAAAGGTATTTTGTTTACTCTAGGGATCAAGCTGAGCTTTTACAGAATATTTCCTCCATATGCAAAGAAACCAGAAACAAATACAAATTAAAAATATCCTTACTTGTCTCCTACACTGGAAATTTGAAGAAAAAAAAAAAAAGAATATTCTCTTGCTGAATTCCTAAGTAGCTATATTCTAACCTTGCTAGGTTTCTTTGGGTCTGCTGTGGCTTGTTGCCATGCCTGCTTGAAGGAAGCTTTGACTGGCAAGCTAACCAAATTGCACTCTTCTGCTTGATGACAAACAGTTTTGAAGATAATACCCCAAGGAACCCAAGGATCTCTATTCTCTGCCATTTATCATTAGCATGTTTTCTCCAAAACTTCCAAGTATTTTGGGAAATATGATTTTGAAAATCCAAATATTTTGAGAAACAAAAACTTTCTATGTGAAAAAGTATTTGATATTCTCTTCTATTTATATTCCCAGCTCCTGTATGGTAAACTGCTCTTAAGTTCTCAGTATAGACTCAAGCCTCTTTTTTTTTTTTTCTTTTCCCTAGATGGTCAGATGCTTTGGTGTCACTAGATTAGAGAGTGGGGAAGTCTATGGAGCAGGCTCTGTACCTGTGAAAGAGATTACACCATTCAAGGCACATGGTCTTGTTTTGTCATCAGACTGTTTGCTCAGGAGTCCAGATACTTGAATCACAGAGGAGGAAGCTTAGGAAGGAAGGAAGAAAAGTACCACAAAATAGTCAACCCACCTCCCCTCCCTGAAAATGAAAGAGAAAGTAAAAGAAATTAACGGAAAAATTATTTAGGAGAGAGAACGTTGAGGTCCGACCATGACTTTACAGAGAGGCATGCCTTATTAACAGAGGGCTGTTTAGATATTTAGTTAAGTAGGAATCAATGGAATCAATTAATTCTCTTATCAGGGATGAATATCTGATGAGTGATAGGAAATACCAGATGTCAAGAAGTAAAATTAACATTTTGCTAGGGCAGCCAGGCAGCACAATGGACCAGACAAGGAGAGGAGGCCAAACCATCCCTCTAGTCGGGCCGGAGCAAACAGCTCTTTGGCAGACAAGGGGCCCACTAGACACAGTTTGGGAACTGGCCGTGGCTTTTACAGACGTAATAACTAGACAGAAATCTTTCTAGCATACCTCTGGCCAAGGAAGCACAAGAACTGCCAGGGAGCCATTCACATCTTGTGCCTGGATTAAAATTTAGCCTGTGTTGGTAGCAACCCAGAGTGATTGCCAGCGCCAGTTCAGAAGGGAAGTCTGGTCTGAGGGCAGCTCTTTGTGGAGACAGGTCCACCTCAGAGATAGCTACCTTGGAGCAGTCTACGAACAAGGTTGACACATAAAAGGGACATCAAAATCAAATTACTTTTGAAGGTACTCCCTTAAGTTAAGGGATCTCACCATGAAGGCACCAGGACGGTTGGACCATCCTTTCTGCTGTGTTCAGAGCATGAATGCCTTGTGCTACTGACAGTTTTGTTTCTTTTATTTATGTGAAAATAACTTGCAGAAAAATATTCTAAGATCTTGGAATATTAATGTAATATATATACTATTCCAACATTTTGAACATAAATATCAGAGCTCTGCTGCAGCTCCTAGCATGTTACATGTGCTGACAAGACAGCTCGTAATATGCATCCTAACATACTGTTCACCTCATCTGACATTTTGCTAATGATTTATTATGCAATAACGATGCTCCATTTTCCTGGAGATGCATTTCATGTATTACAGGCCACAGAAGGGATCCACACAGCAGATGAATTGTTCCTAGCACCTAAATTCTTTGAAAACCTATTCCTGCCACTTGTACGCTTATCACCAAGAATAGCAAGATGTATCCCCTCCTCCACATAATTAGGCAGAAAGCTGAAAATCTTACAAAGAGATCCAGAAGTACAGCATACATGATACCCTCACAGTATTATATAACACCAAAAAGGTTATTAACAAGCAACTCAAATGAACTCAAAACATGATACTGCGGTAAACTGACCTTTGCAAACCATTGCCACGAAGGCCCTCCACCTTGCACTTTGGTTGCCTTTCTGTTTAAAACAGCCACAGTATGTACGTGATTTCTACCGTTCCTCCTTTGCAGTATTTAAGTGTCTTACACTGTTCCATGAATTTACGCTAACAAACCCTCTCTCTACAAATGAATTGCTACCACCTCCTGTGACAGATATGTAATCGAGGCACAAAGACAGATTTTTCAAATCCATGTAAATACTAGAAGTTGTATATAGGCACACAACTAGTTTTCAGCAAGTCAGTGTGTGTCTCTCTCTGTGACTAGAGGCAACCACACATTCAGGTAGTTTGGTTGTGATTTGATCAGGCTCCAGCTTCTATCTGGCCTGGTAGCACAGAGTGAGGAATAAACCAGATGCACTGAACTCTGTCCAGTGCCTTCCAATCCAACCGGTCTTTTTGTTTCCCTCTTTTTTTTTCCCCCATAACAAAGTTCTTCTAATAACATCTACATTGCATCACAATTGCATCAGTGCATTTCACTATTCCTGTTATTTATCTGAAAATTTAGTCTTTGTGAAGGCCTGTTTTAACTTTTAGTGTGGCTAGCCCCAAAATCACATTAGTAGATGTCTTAGAAAAGAAGTTCACATGCCATTGCAAACCTCTATTTTATGATAAATAAGAGAATAAGGACTGGTGTTTAAATTATTTCCTCTCTTTTATTAAAACAGAACCTAGAAACACTTATTTAACAGTGTAACATAAGTAACACGTTGGAAAGAAATATCTTTAAAATCACAAACATATGCAACATTTTGTTCCTGATCAGAAAAGACTGTATGTACCAGCTGATCCTTCGACAAGTCAAGATAGATATCATTTGATGCATACCATTGGAATAATGCAATGTGATATTAAAACCTGTGATTTACAGTTTTGGAAGAATATGTCATTGGTATTTGCCACGAAGAATAGTACGGGCTACTCTCCAGCTGCATTTCAGCGTGCCCTTTTCCATGTCCCACCTGCAGGTGGGATATACTGTACCTGCAGCCTCAAGAAGTCAAGATTCCTTGGGATGTTCTTGCCTTGGAGATTTCGTCAAGTAGATCCTCTTACTGACACCTGAACCCAGGGTGACCTCGGACCATGTGGACACACTAGAATTTCACACGACTCATCTCCGTAGGTATCAAAGATAGTCTGAAGCCAAAATATCAGGAAAATTTGTTGTCTTATAAATCTAGGCATGTATTTTGCAATAAATACTTAGAGGAGAACTACTTTTTTTTTTTTTTTTTTTTTTTTACATAGTACAGTCCCTCTGCCTTGTACAAAGCAGGCAGCTGCCTGGGTGCTAATGATCTGCTCAGCATTCAGCCAGCGTATCATTCCCTGCTTATCTGACATATGAACAACTAGGAATTCGATTGATTACCATCAATCTCTTATCATAATGCATACTTTTTAAAGCATTATTTAATAAAAGATAACAAATGGAAAAACACTTTTGTTCACACGCTGTAAAAATAGAATGCTTCATTCATCACAAAGAGTATTATTTTTGTTTGCTTCCAGCTGTCCTGGCATCTATGGCTGTACTTTAGTACCGGCCCATGCTATTTGTGCTCACAAACTGCCTTCCTTCCTATTATTTAAATTAATAGATGATTTAAGCACCACTAGAGGGCACAGAATTATAACAATATTTCTTAGTGGATCACAAAAAGCACACCAGGAACAGGAGTTCAGTAATTTCATTGTTTCTTGTTCAAATCTCCAGTTTTAAGTCCCAATCCTCCCCACAGCGATGGACGCAGCAAGTCTAGTGCTGCCAGCTGAGCCACTTCCTACGCACGGCAATCACCCCACGAATTTCAGGGGTGAGCACTCGTCGCACAGGGGCCTCACTGAGTGGGCTGGACCACGTGCTCTCATTGTGAACGGCACAGTTCAGCTTTCTGGATACCAGTCCTCAAATATTTAACTCAGGTGAGCAGGGTATAAATGGTTTGGGAGGCCCAGCTGATGGGAAAGGCACACTGTACATCTTCATCTGTAAATAGGGATGAGTAAAATGAAGAATATAAACACCTGCATATCAAACCAGGGAAATGCAAACAAGTGTTCAATGAAGGATTAACTAACTCAATTTACTATTCAGAGAAAGAGGAGTAGATATGTGCCACTGGAAAGCTTAAATATTAATGGGATTGCTGTGGATACTTATCAACTACTTAACATCTGTTTTGACATGTGTGCTGCCTCTGTCACCTCTTATCAGAAGCGTGAGTGAGCGGCCACCGCGCTTCACACGTTACCGAGTTCCTGCTCGAAGCTGCCTGCAGCAGAGGAGGAAACGCAGTGAAGGAAGGTAGAGGATGAAGCTCCTTTTTGCAAGACAAGTGTTTGAATGGCCCTGGAGACACTGTAGCAGTAAATTAATACTGCTGATGTTTCCACAAGTTAATGTCCACAGCCAGAATAAGACATCTACTTCACCCCTTCTGGAAGTCGGAGATGGTGCGTTAACCAAAAGGTGCTTGAGAACCTGGGCTCCGAGTAGCCAGCGCAAAGAAAACATCCTGAAGTTAAATTATATTTCAGAACGCCTCCTTTGATTTTTCACATAACATTAGCGCCCACATCGGTGTTCATTAACCTTTCCCAGATCGCCCTCACATTTTTCACACTGTTTTTTCACCCAGGTCTGTGGCTGAAGGGCCGGTGACTCCCCCTCTTCTTTCCTCTCTTCTCCCCCGGGGAATCGCGGGGCTCCCAAAGGATTCCGAGTCCCGGGGGGCACCGGCAATGACCGGGCGGCGGGAGGGGCTATTTATTTATTTATTTATTTATTTTTCCTTCCCCCCCCCGGCTCACCTCGGTGCGGCGGGGAGTTAAAGCCCCGCTCTCGGCAGGGGGAGCTTTGTTCTCTCTCTCGGCTCCTTCTCGGGCACCGAGCGGCGGCTCCGCTGCGCTCCGGGAGCTGCCGGAGGGGAAAGAGGAGGAGGAAGAGGAGGAGGTGAAGAGGAGGAAAGGGGGGGGACCCGCGGCCAGGGCGGCCCCCGCCGCCGCTGGGATTCGCTCGGAGCGGCCGCCGGGCTGCGCCTCCCCCTCGGGGGGGTGGGGGGGGACACCCGGGGTCCCGCCGACCAGCCGAGCCACCCCCCACCCTCCCCCCCCCCCGCACCGCGACGAGACTTACGGCAGTTTTGTTACTTTCTCGGACTTACATGGACATTTCCCAGGAGCGCGAGTAGCCGCTCGCAGACCGCTTTGCGCTCCCTCCCATCATCCCGGGACGCCGCCGCCTTCCTCACCGACTTTCTTTTTTTTTTTTTTTTCCCTCCCCTCCGCCGGCAGCGCCGGCTCGGCCGCCCGGGCGCGGAGGCGGCGGCGGAGCCCTCCGCGCTGCCCCTCGGCCCCGTCCCGGGCCGCGCAGCCACGCCGGGCGGCGCTGCGGAGGCGGAGAGCCCGGGGTAGAGGGGGGGCCGCCCGGCCGGAGCCCCCCGCGAAGCTGCCGCGGCCCCGCCGGGCCGGGCGCCGCCCGGAGCCCCTCGCCCCCCGCTGCCCGCTGCGGGTCGCCGCCCGCGCCCTGCTCCGCCGCGGCGCCCGGGGTGATGCCATGCCCCGCAACCACGGCGGAGGGGAGCAGGGCGGCCCGGCGGGGCTCTGGGCCAAGAGCGGAGCGGGGATGAGGGACGTGGAGTCGGGCCGGGGCGGGGCGGCCCGGGGAGACGGGCTGCTGCTCCTGGGCACCGGCGGCGCGGCCGCCCCCGCGGGGCTGCGGGAGGGCCGCCGCGGGAAGCAGGGCGCCCGCATGAGCCTGCTGGGGAAGCCGCTGTCCTACAGCAGCGGCCCGAGCTGCCGCCGCAACGCCAAGTACCGCCGGCTGCAGAACTACCTGTACAACGTGCTGGAGCGGCCCCGCGGATGGGCGTTCGTCTACCACGCCTTCGTGTGAGTACCGACCCGCTCCCCTCCGCCGCCCGCCCCGTCCTTCCCCCGCACGGACCCGCGGCGCGCCTCTTCCCTCCCTTCTCCTCTCCCCGAGCATCCCCACTCCGCTCCCAGAGTATCCCTCCGGGGTCGGTCCCCGAGCATCCCTCCGGGGTCGCTCCCGGAGCGTCTCTTCTCCGCTCCCCGAGCATCTCTCCGGGGTTGGTCCCCGAGCATCCCCTCTCCGCTCCCCGAGCATCCCTCCCGGGGTCGCTCCTCGAGCATCCTTCGGGGTCTCTCCCCGAGCATCCCTTCTCCGCTCCCCGAGCATCCCTCCGGGGTCGGTCCCCAAGCATCCCTCTGCGGTCGCTCCCCGAGCATCCCTCCTCCGCTCCCCGCGCATCCCTCCGGGGTCCGCTCCCCAGGGAGCGCCAGGAGCCCCGCCGAAAGCTCCCGGGCCGGCAGGGCAGCCGCTGCCACCTGCTGCGCGGCGCTGCGCGGGCGACGGGAACTCCTCGCAGCCCTCGCTGGGAAGCGATGGAGGGGAAGCTCGGTTTACCGGGCAGAAAGAGCCGAGGAGGAGCGCACGGCGGGGGAGCGCGCCCCGGCTTCTCTCCCGAGCGCCTGAGGCCGCTTGGGGGGCTGCGGGAACCCCGGCGACAGCGAGCGCGCTGAGCACTTTGAAAAGTTAGCGACGCACCGGTGAAGCCGCGCCGGTGCCTTTCCTTCCTCCCGCGTGTTTTTTGGTTTGTTTTGGTCTGTTTTTTTTTTTTATCGAACGCGCGTGGTTCCCACCCTGCGCGCACCGTGCATGGTTCCCACGCGTGTGCTCGCAGGGGTCCCCGAGGGATGCTGCCTCCCGAAGGATGCTGCCACCCGGGGCCAGCCCCGAGGGATGCTGTCACCCGAAGGGATGCTGCCACGTGGGGCCACCCACGAGGGATGCTGCTTCCCCCCCCAAGGGATGCTGCCACCCCTCGAGGGATGTTGCCCCCCGAGGGATGCTGCCACCCAGGGCCACCCCCTCAGGGATGCTGCTACCCGGGGCCACCCCAGAGGAAGGGCGCAGCCAGCAGCCCCTGCTGTGACAGCGCTCTCCTCCCGTTATCTGTCGTTTCTGCGGTTTGTTTCTTAGCAAGTGACTCCTCCTGTGGCCCTCGCTGTAACAGAGGCGGTGAACAAAGCGCACATCCCATCGCATCACTCTCCGGAGAGCAGTACTGTCACCGCGCTGCGAAACTTGTGCTGCCTTAGTGACAGGGGCTGGCCTGGGATTGCTGTGTGAGGAGGGGACGAGGTCTCCAGATACCTAAAGTACCTCCAAGGCCAGTGATGCTCCTTTGTTCATCAGCAGTCCCCTGTTTTTACAGGATTTGTTAATAATCAGGAGAAAGGCCCGACTCGGGAGCCTTTTGGACGGTTGAGCAAGATGTTCAGTACTGTCTGAATTGTTGCAGTGGATCACAGTCCTAGATGAAAACGTTGTGATAGATTACAGAGAAGGGATGATAAGCCTCACTGCATCAGGGATATAATACACAGTACTTCCACGATTAACTACAGAAAATATTCCTTAAAGAAAATGGAAGATAATTGAGATGCTGTAGGTAACTATATTTCCATGTTAGTTGTCAGAATCAAGCTAGGGGTTACAGCAGCTTTGGTAAAAAAAACAGCTTCCCTGAAAGCTGTTTGATAGCGTGACGTGTTCCTCTCCCTGCATCAGAGGAATCCCCAAATCCTGCTTTGATAGAAGTTTTTATAAGTGAAAAAAATTCTTTGCCAAAAGCATGGCAGTCCGATTAACAAGATATTTTGTGTAAAGATTTATTTAGTAGATCAAAGTTGCTATACATAACAAGCAGTAGAAACATACGTAATATTTTGTTCAGTAAAAGGATTGTTCTCCACTTAGATGATGTGCCCATTCTCTCTCTTTTACTGTGAAAATCCGCTCTTACAGACTGAACTTTCTTCTTGGAGGTCATTTATTTGGTGCATTTTGCTGTTTGGATTCTTACAGGTATTATCCTGAGGCAGAGATGGATGTTAATTACTGTTCTGAGAATCACTGAAGTATTTGCTAGGAATTGTCTTACTGCAGCACCTGAAGTTACCATACAAAATCCATAAATTGGAGTTTTGGACCTTTCTGGTGATGAAAATCATTAAACCAAATAAAGTTCAAATTGGAAATAAAGTTGACAAGTTTAAACCTCCCCCAAAAAAGTAAATTTTCAGACAGAGTGAAGTCATGACACAGCAGCACTGTAAACAAGGAAGATTGCCAGTTGCGTTTAGATAATTGCCTGCATAGAAAGAGTGCCAGTTTTAATTTTTAATTGCAAATGGCAATTTTGGCAGCTGTAAATGCCAACATTATATCTTTTATTTGAGCAGATCTGTTTGAAAAAGCTCGAAACATTACTGTAATATGAAGGCACCCAGTAATAAGGACCTTTAAGGATCTGTCATTGCTACAGTGTTTAATGTGCATTTCAAGTTCCATTGGATTTCAGTTTGACAGCCATCCCCATTGCCAGTCTATAATTATTTTAATGTATTTATATAATTCTGTTTTAATAACTGCTAGATATTCAGATAATATTTTTGGTGTTTCAGGCCCAATTCTTTTTTCAGCCATCTGATCAAACAGAATTGCATCTTGGAAAACATTCTTTCTTACAGAATTTTTTAAAAAACCCAACAAACAATGCCGCTATTTGAAAAAAAGTCTTGAAACAGACAAATAGGTTAGAGTTGCTAAGACATTACTAAGTACGCAGATGCTTCTACCTCTGCTAAGCTATTCTTGCTGCAGGAGAGACCGTTATAGCTCTGTACTATTTCTGTTACACGAATGGGCTCTCTGGTGTGAGACCTTCTGTGTAGATCATTGGTCTCCTGAAATGAAGCACGTTCTCGTATGCAAGTTGAAGGAAGGCAAGAGTGGTTTCAGAGTTTCACTTTAAAGTCTTTGATCTGGAAGTTTATTTAAGTTTGCCTGGTTGTTTTTGAAATAAGAAGTGGGGAGTTACACGCCAGTTAAAAAAAAAAAGGAACCATCCCTGCAGTGGTATTTTCATTCTCATTTCCACAGAGAAAAACAAGTTAAAGATGAGAATTAGGCACAGTTAGTTCTTCTTTTCTCTTTTTGCCCTTTCAAATGAGACAGAAAAATAGGCCAGCCATGTGAGGAATGAGTGTTGTGACCTACATTCAGAAGTCAATTGTTTAGCTTATTTGTATATATTAACTTGCAAAAAGCTGAAGAAGACAGCTGCTCCTCAAACTTCTGCTACTAGAGGAAGGACTTACTCTTCAGCAAAGGCCTTTGACTTCAGTATAGTTGTGCTGGGGTTAGAACCATACATTACATGTTTCTTGGCTCCTTTTTGTGTACTTCAGTAGTTCTTTACATGGAAGCACTAGTTAAATATCTACGGTCTTTACAGTAAGTTTTTCAAAAACTTTCCAGATACCACAGTCTTAGGTTCTTAATCATTCAGGAACACCAAAAATATTAAGACTTATAAAATCAGAAAAGAACATTCATACCATTTGTGAGTAATGAGTCAGTAACTTAAACTCCTGCTGGTAAAATATTTATGTCACACCACATCACCTACACATGGAGCATGTGCATATTTAACATGTGCGCATTTACTTTAAAATGTGATATTGTAACTTTTCAGAAGTATTGCCTTGGGATTACTTTCCGTTGTTGCTGTTGTTGTTTATTTAGATTATTTTGAGTTGTTTGTTTTGATAAAAATGTTATAGACATAGCCTTAGAATGATCAAAGGGGACTTCCAGATTTCTTGCAAGTTTAACTCTGGGTATCTTCTTCAGTTGTCATAAGGATTTTGTATTATTTTTATTCTTAGTTGACATTCTGAAAAAGATGACTTGAGAAGTTCAGGAAAAAAGATACTACACTTTGATATTGTTTATAGTGGTAAGATATAATTATTTGCATAAGTTTCCAAATTTAACATGTCGGATTTATTTCAGGAATAATAAAGTATCTGTTTCTTACTGACTTCTTTGTAATATATTCCATGCAAAAGTCTTTAACGTTTGTTGAGGGGATGTCCTTCACTTTACAGAGCCACCACCTTTGCTCTGGAAGTTTCTGAATCACAAATTGCAGGGCTGGATGTGTGCACAAGGGCAGTATCACTTTGCTTGACCTGTACCGATAGGTTTCCACTGGCATCCTCTGTTGACTGTTGCTGGAGACAGTAGGTTCTGTACGAGGTGAATTGAAGAGCCTGTATGATGATGTTCTTGTCCTTTGTGTTATTGATGAAAAGAGGGCTGAAAAATTATTTCTAAAAAAATTCTAATGATGCCCACTAAGATTTAACTAGCTATTTTAGTTTTCCATACCTCCCAGAAAGAATGTAACTGATTGGGTCAAATAACTGTCGAACAGCAGTGTCTGTGCATGTGAGCTAACAGCACGGCAGGGAAGTTCCACACGCTGATTGAAAAAACAATAACGTGCAACAGCCTAAATACTTATTTTTTCTTCTACTATTAGAAAGTAGGAGAAGTTATTTTATCTCTTTGCTTTATTCATCTCAAGGCATCTAATGAATTCCAGGTGCACTCTAAGTAAATCTGTGGCTTAAATCTTTTCAAACACCATTTCAGAGTCAGGGTCTGATGTTGTTGGGATAACAATATATTTTTATGTGTGTTTAAAAAACCCAGCATATTTACAAATAATAGGTTTGACAACATAAATGATGTGGCCAAGCAAATTTTATTAGAAACTAAGGAGGTAAAAATTTAAACATCTTTATGATTTCTGTTCAAGTAGTTGTAGGCTGGTACTGTCACCTCTTAGATCACCCTCTTACCAGACTGAACAAGCTCAACCTCTCTAAGTTAGACACAAGCTTAAGGCTTCTGACTATCTTGGTTGCTCTCCTGCATCTCTTGCAGCTTCTGCACATCTCTGTTCAGCTGTAGGGAGCACAACTGGGTGCCGTAGTGTGAGGCTGTGTTGCATAGAGGAGAGAAATAATTTTCTTCAACTTGAAGGCCCCAATCCTATAATGTAGCAGTATGCTTCTTGCTTTATTTCTGATGAGACCGTGCTGTTGGCTTGTACTCAGCCTGCTGTGTCTGCAGAAACGCTGAAGACTTTTTTAGTGGAACTGCCACCCAGTTGGTTTTGTTTTGCAAAAACCCAGATGGGATTGTTCTGCACCAGATACAGATCTCTGCTTTTCTCTTTATTGGAGTTCATAGGTTTTTAGATTCATGTCCTTTGTTTTCTTGTACTATTTCAGTCACTGTCCACTGACCATTGAGGTGCAGATATGAATCTTTAAAACTGCTTGCACTTCTACTGTGATTGGCAGAGAATGTATAATGGTCAACAGTGTTTCATTTCTTCTCTTTCCTGGTGTTGTTCATAGACAGCATTCCCCTCCTGGAACCCTGTCATGGGCAATACATAACACCTAGCTTCTCTTTTTCACTTATTTTTTGTTGGAGAGCTATTACCCATCTCAGGATTTTGAGTAGATAAGTATCAGGAATGTTTATCATGTAATACTTAACTTAGTAAGTAGATGTCTACTTACCTTAGTGAAGTATTGCTTCATGTTTTATTTTTTGAGGCTCAGTCTACTGAATTTTCTCATTTGTTCTGGCCTTGCTTTCTGACTCAAGAGTAGTGATTCAGGGGAAACAACTAATTTGTCATAAAAATCAACATCTTCGGTATCCTAGAAAGAAGAGAATGTAAGATTTTTTTTGAGAAAGAGTCACCAACAGCCGAACTGGTAAAAGTTCATGGATGTGGACTATCTTCTATTTGTCATTAAGTTCAAGTGGGATTAGGAATTGTGTATGTGGTTAAGAAGGTGGATAATATCTTAGATTAGCGCTTGGGTTTTTAAAGTTTTAAACAGATGTACAACCTTCGCAAGCAGGGTCTTCTCCATCTCCTCCCAGCCTTTAAGCATGAAGTGAGATAAGAGCTTTCTTTATAATTATCTTTTTGCTCTAATTTTTTCAATCATGCAAAAAGCACACAATTAGCATTATATTTGGGAGTGAGAGTCCTACCTTAGATCTGTTTTATTTTGTGTGCTGGTATTGGGCAAGACATTTCTTGTCTTTCTTACTGAGGATCTTGTGTGGTGTGGGGACTCTGCATGGACTTTCTGTGACTTCATATACAGAAAGTTGTTGCCTGAAATTATATGCGTTGTCCAGGGGTTGGGTGATCTCTGTATAAGTAATGTGGCATTAAATGTATGCTGAATCAAAGGAACAGTTGTTTTAGAGGATGCAAGAAAGATGTTAACTGCCTATGAGACAGTATTTAAGTGACAGACTTTCAGGGTAGGCTCTAGATGATGGCTTACTGAGCTTAGACACCTCTGTTTTTTCAGGCAGCATTTTTTAGGCCTCTGTGGTATTTGACGTTTGAAAGTAAAAATGAAAGTCATGATACCTATACAGACTTGATGCTTTTTCCATGCTCCAGATCTAATTGTATTTTTACTGTTGTGAGTAGCTTAATTAAGTTTGCCGAGTTGGGTGGAAGTACAATTGAACTATCATTTTTGCAAGAGTTACAAATGATTTCTAGTATCAACCAAATGGAATAGCAATGATCATTCAGTCATCAGTAGTAATTTCCCTATTCATGAGAATAGACATCACTAATATATTTACCAATACTCATAAAAATGCAGTAAAGTTTTTCATAACAGTTTCAGTGGAGAGGAAAAACACATGGTTTGTAAATTTATCAATCTTTATGGAGAAAATATATAGAAGGAAAACATTTTATTACTTGATAATGTAAACTCCTGACATTGCAGATGAAGCTTACTGCTGTAAGGTAGTTGTTTCTTAATAATTCAAAGGCTAAACTTAATTGCCAGGTGTTTAACATCTTTATATGATTCATATTTCCATTACCATGAATGTCTGAAGAAAATTAATGAAAGCATAAAGGATACTATCGAATGAAAAATCTTTAACATTTATCCATAATAGACATTATTTGCTACATTATTCCTAATGAGGCAGATGTTTATTCTTAAAATACACGTTACTTTTTTGTTTTGCAAACCATTAAGCAACAGAGCATGCATTCTGGCTTTTTTTTTTTAATTAACACTAGTGCATGGAGATTCATCTCTAAGTATCTGTTATGTAAACTACGCAGAGTTAAGGGACAGTTGTATCTTGTTTTTTATTTCTGTTTTCTCATTTTCTCTATGAGAGTTTTTTTTAAGTTTGGTTTACAGATTTCCTGTAAGAGAGCAGGTGCAGGTTACCCAAGAGATTGCCACCACAGTCAGTTAAGGTAGAACATTCATCAGCTGTACTGTTTATCTATTGCAAAATAATTTTCAGCAGTTGCTGTGGTCATGTGCAACGTAAACGTCCTTTAAAGATATTAATTAAAAGTTCAAATTCTGTCTTGCAGGTCAGCTGCTTTTAATCAAGACACATTTTCAGATTTCTGTTGAGCATTATATTTATCTTGGGGTAGCTGCCTGAGTTGCAGTGTAATTGCATTACAGGAAGCTCAGCAAAACGTTTCTCTCTTTGGCCACTGAAGTGTAGTTTCAGGCAGTGTCTTCTTCTTGGAAGACTCTGATTACTTCTTAATATATACGGACTGGTACAGCGATTCAGAGGTGGACATAGTCCTCCAGCTAGACGTATCTGAGTTTCTCAGTTTGGCCTTCACCCAAAAAGATCTTCAAACATAAATGTGTGTATTTTCCTCCACAGAGATGGACATAAATATATATGTAAGCATTTTCTTGAAGTGAATGATTTTCAAAGGCATGGAGTACCTGCAGCTTCCTTTCATTATTCTATTGTTCATTCAATGGGTAATTCACTTTCTTCTCCCTGTTTGTATAGAATGAAGTTTAACAAGTGAATCATGCTCCTAAACTGATTAGAAATAATGAAGAAAGGAAGTTCTGTACCTGCCCACTTCTTGATTTAAGTAGTATATTCCTGTTTGTCTTGGCTTCCTTCTTGCTTTGAGACTCTCTAGCTCCACAAAGCAAACATATTGTACCTTTCAAGGCTTATATAGATTTATATTTTATTGTAGTCATTCCCGATATCAAAAGGTAGCAAAAGAATGGTGCCAGGAGTCAAATGTAACAAAAGCAAGAGAGTAAAATCTTTCTGCTTTGAGATGAAAAGAAAATCTACCAAACACATTCAGATGCCTCCCTAATTCACAAGTGTCGTAGATTAGAGCATCTGCACACACCCTTTTGAGGTCATTCAGTCAGAAATAGCATCTAACTTCTCCTAGAGCTTTAAATGTAATTGCGTTCTCCAGCCTAAGCTCATCTATAACCACGGTATTGTCCATTAGAAGCAAATGCACAAATCTTCCTCTTCCAGGCTCTCTTGGCAGGAGTGCACTTAAAAGTTACTGCTGGGGCTTTTCGAAATAAGTGAAAGGATCCTGACATACTTGAGAGGGCCTTTTGTGGGAAAATTAAGATGAAATATTGTTTTGGATGCATTTCTGTAAGTAGTGGGAGTGGAGGGCCACTCATCATTGGCAGTGAGAGTGGAAATGTAGGTCGATCTCCCGAGGATACACGTCTGTATCAGTAACCATGTCTTTTCAATAGGAAAACTGCTGTGTCTTTGGAGAATGACACATGCTGGCTCCTTCGAAGCTGGCGTAGGGAGGCTGGAGCAGCCGCCTGCAATGCTGCCAGAGCTGGTGAGCAGGGGATGTCCTCTTCTCTTCAAGTGGCCCAGCACCACAGAATAAGCATCACTGTGTTGCCAGGAATCACACAGCGAACTCATTGTCTTGAAAAACTCTTCTACATCCAAGAAAAGTTGTGCTGACTGAAGTTGGAAATAGTCCCTAAAATCATTAGGAGGAAAGAAATCTCTGTTTCTGCTCTCATCTCTCTGCAGTTGCTGCTTTCTTGTAGAGTCAGTTTTTTTTCTTGTGCATCAGATGAACCATTGCCACAGGAAGGAGGACGGTCTTGCTTTTAACTGCTCTTTGCAAAAGTATATGTATGTGTTGCAGGAAATGTAAAGCACCGCACGAATGAGCTGCTTGCAGATATCTGTGCAACAGGGAGGAAAGACGAGACTGTGCGGGCAGCTGGAGGTTTTTTCTTAGACTTGTCCCTCAGATCCTTGTGAAGTGCGATTGGGAGCTAGAACTTAGAATCATAGAATCCTTTAGGTTGGGAAAAAACCTTAAAGACTGTCAAGTCCAACCCTAAATCTGTCACTGTCCAGTCCTCTACTAAACCATGTCCTTAAGTGCCACATATGTATTTCTTAAATACTTCTAGGGGTGATCACCCTACCACTTTCCTAGGCAGTCTGTTCCAGTGCTTGTCAACCCTTTCTGTGAAGTAGTTTTACCTGATAGCCAATCTAAACCTCCCATGGCACAACTTGAGGCCTTTTCCTCTTGTTCTATTGCTTGTTCCTTTGGAGAAGACACAGACACCCATCTCACTACAACCTACTTCCAGCCTTCTCTTCTCATGCCTTTGGCCACTAGAAATGTTAATTAATTTTGCTAGGAATTGTTGGACTCGATGACCTGGTGGGTCTCTTCCAACCTGGTTATTCTATGATTCTATGATTAAATGTTTTTTTCAAGGACGTTTCAGTACACTTCCTGAGCAACAGTAGCTAGTTGCAATAAGTACGCATGTTCTGGAGTGATATATTCAATCACTAGTCATTTCATCTGTGGATGTTTCTCTCTTCAAGATGTCCCAACTGCATCTGTAGACTGAAGATGAAGCAGAATTTAGAATGGAAGAGGAACAGCTTTGCTAATGTCTGTGGGTGTTGTAAATTTTTATATAATAGAACAGTTTGTTCAAACAGACATAGTTCTTTCCCCTTAAGCTTAGAAACAATAGATTTCATTTGGTGATTGGAGGTACTGTCTGGAAAGAAGTTAGCCTTCCTCAAAGGTCATGCTTGACTGCTGACTAGACTCGTGATTTGCCATCTGCAAATAATCTGTTTGCTGGGGTACTGCAATCAAGAGGTTATTGTAGGCAGGGGTGAGGCAGGTGGTGATCCTGAATTACAAACAATCTGGAAAGAATTTTTATTTTCATCCTGAAATGTTTGTAGAAATACTTTTTAGTGGTATTATTAATAGTTTCAGGCACTTAAATTGTAATTATTTGAAATCATCAAACTGAGCATTGGTAAAAGCTCTCTCTTGTGTTTCAATTAGAGATGATGGCAAAACCTCATCTGAATTAGAAACATGTATGTCAAGTTTCTGAGGGTATAATTGAGAAATTCTTCTGTGGAGAGAGGAAGGCCTATCTTCAAAGCTACTGCGTTATGGATATGTGGGCAGTTCACATGACATTTTGCTCATTGGAGATATTGTGAAGGGAGAACTGTGGTGAGAGCATTTGTGGAATTGCAGAGGCAGAAGTTATCTGGGTGGGAACAAGATCATTGAGGTGAAGGAGAATTTATGAATGTCTGTTTGACTGATAATGAATATTACTTTCAGGATAGAAAAGTGTTTGCCTTACATTATTAATATTGTTTTAATTAACATTTTCCCCCTTTTATTATCTCTTTCTGTAGAGAGAGTGTTGAAGTACTAGCATGACTCAATTTATTGCATTTATATATAAATAAAACATAGTATTGATCTTCACATTTTTCTTCCATTGAGGTCTTGACTCTGTGTGCAGACCTGAGGAAATCAGTAATATTTTTACTACAGCATGAAAATTTTATTCACTGTCTGATTGTATTTCTGACAGCTTTCCATTTGGTAAATGTTTGTGTAAATCTCTTTTCTGAGATTGAGCCTTAGATGGTCTATGCCCGTCTGGGTCCACTCTCTGCTGGAGTGTAGGTCATTTTTTAGCTGTTCTTGTGGATCGTTTGACAGGCAGGGATGCAGCTGGGTGAGCACAGTGCAGCCCAGTCTTTGACCTCCAGTATGGAGACATCTACACTTGGAGAAGAAACTAGGGAGGTGCATCTGAAATTGCAGTATTTCTGAATACCCTTTAGCCTGGCGAGAAACACAATCCTCAGGGATTTTTTCTGCAGGAAGGAGTTCATTCGGTCATATTCCTCTCCAGGGAAGTTTTCCTTGAAATCGTAGTTGAGTTAATGCTATCCATAAAATATAAAAGATATCTAAAAATATTATAATGGAAGATTAAATTTCATTATTGCTGCTCTTCATTAATGGAGAAGTTGGAGCTGAAGTAGCTGTAGCACATTCAAGTGTGATATCACACCAGTAAGCGTCAGAAGAGAAATATTTACTTGGAAAAATCCTTTGTATGATTTTACTTTCCAGCATTTTTTCATCTGCCTGTATCTGTAAATTACATTACCACAATGAAAGGTCATGGCATTCTTTTTTTCTGGTCTTAATCACCAACTTTAGGAATTAATCATAAATAATATAACTGATAGTGACTGAAATCTTGGATCTGTTAAGACAACACAATGACTTTTCAGATACAATCTGTATCTGGAAGATAAAATTAACTAGCAGAGTGCTCCACATTTGAGAAATATGATCTTATGAAATTTTGATTGTGTTCTTTGTTCTTCAGGTTTATTAATCACATCTTGCGTGGAAAAGAGGCAAATCTCTGTGAAATAAGACTAAAATGAAAATGATTCTGCATGAAACTGTGAACAGTTTTAAAGATTTTGAATCTTTTAGAGATGAGTGAGTTAAGTGATCTGAGGTATATTTTGATTTTGTTAATGGTTTAGGAATACTATGGGGGTCCACTCAACTCCAAATACTTACATTTAGCACCCTGCAATGAACCAGAATTTGCCTTCATCGCAGCCTGGCGTGTATCACAGAGCTGTGTCTTATGAATGCACAGGGTATCTGCTGCATTCAGTGTGTTGTGATGGCTCAGTAATAAAGTTCTGTCTTTCAGCCTTGTCTTTAAACGTGAGGCTTACTGTAATGGATCTGTGAGTTGGCAGGTTATGCAGTTCCAAGTATGGATCTGTGGATTAGTTCCAAACTGAGGGCTGCCTTGCCTACCTCTAGAGGGTGTGCAGGTGACGGCAACAAATCACTACACATACAGTTCATACTGTTTCTGGCAGAAGGTTAAAACTGGTATCTTGCAGTCTAGCCCTGGAAATTGCAGGTTATGTGTTCTAAAAAATCATTAACCTTTTTTTAGTTTTATTAAAAGCAATAATTAATGCAGAATACTGGAAAATTCTTAGAATACCTTGGGAAAATGATGGCACACCCAGCCACAGCTCTGCAGATTGTCATTCACTAAAACTGCAGACTTCTTTCTTGTAACAAATGCAGGAGGTACAAGTTCATGATTAAATAATACCAAGTATTTCTGTCAGATTTGTTCTTGGGAGTTCTAGTTACCTGTCTAGCTGTCTGTTAGTGTCTTAGATGCTGTGCAAACAATGAAAACTCTTGGTGGAAGAAATCTGTCTTTGCTTTTAAAATAACATGGAGAAGCAAAACGATGGCATTGGTCACCATCATAGGCAAATGCTAATTCTCTCCTTACCTTTTTCTAAATTACCCCTGGCAACAGCATCACTGTCTTTTATTCAGGATGGTAATGCAGGCATTGTTTGAGACGGACCTTTGTCATTCCTAATATGATTTCTGTCTACCTTATATATCAAAGATAGGTCCTATCTGTCAGCACAGCTCAAACTATCACTCAAACTCTTCCAGTTCTTGCAGCCTCCCTCTGTCTGTTCTCAACAGTATGTTCTGAGTGCTTGGCCCTGTAGGTGTATAACCCCTGCTGCTCAGCCCAGAGTTAGCTCCTCTCACTGCCCAGGAAGAAAGTTATTTCTCTTAACTTTCAATAGCTGTAAGAAGCATCTGCCTTGTTAATTTTTAAATTGCATTTAAAATTGACTAACCAAAGCAGAAAGGCAACTTTGCATGATTCATTAAGTGGGGAAAAAACAATAAATGGAACTGCTCCTTTTTGCTTGGTCTGACAACCTCAGGAGCATGTGATAGAAGTGCTGTTCATTCAACAACAAACTACTGACAGCAGAAGACTAACATGGGTGCATTTCTAGCTTACTGCAACTGAACCAAACTTCAATAAACCTGTAACTAAAAATATGGTGGTTTTTTTTCCAGTCACTTTTTGAAAGTGACAGTTATTTTGGCAGATACTGAGCTGTTATATTAGCTGGGAATTTCACTGTGTAACTGTTTTATCAATGTAATTCATCACATGGTTATTGACAGTTTTCCTCCTGCATTATTTGGCTTTGTCTGTAGATGCTCAGTTAAAGAAATGGATGATTGGTGGAAGAACAAGCGGAAACGCAACACTGCTTCCCAGCATGTGGCAGGGATGCCAGGACACAGATGAATTAGTTGTGGTAAAGATACCCCAAGTCTTATGACTTTTTCTGTGGTTGGAAGCTAAAAACCCATGAGATATCTAGTGGCTGATAAAGACTAGCAGGAATGTGGGGAAAGCAATCCGTGGGATGCCCTGGGAGAACAGATTGATGTCAGTCTCATGAGTTCTTTGAACCAGGCTATTGTCAAAATCTTATGGCTTGATAAACATTGGAAAAGGTAGACATGAATTGGAGTAGTTTATTTGTTTTAAGGTATGATTTTATGAAGCTCCTTCTCTCAACAGGCTTCTACATCTGTATACCTTTGCAGTCTGAAGTATGGAATGAGAATGGATTTAATTAGACTAGTTGAAGTGTATTAACGTCAGCTGGTCATATTACTGTGGTATCATCACTGTGTCTTTCAGGACATTCTACCAAACTTTTAAAGCCTTGTATAAAACAATGCAAATTGTTGAAAAACAGGAATAAAAAAAGAATATTGTTGCTTGTGACCTAGTATGGAAGAGCAATTGAAATCTTTGCAACTGAAAGTCTCAAGTAGTTTTTCTATCTTATCAGCTAACCTCTAGATGATACGTGTTTAAAATTGATTAATTCAGGTAGGCTGAGTCAACTACATCTGCTCTTTCACTGCGTTCATTAACATTGACTGTAGAATTTGTTGCACGCATGCACACACACAGAAAACTTCTGGTTGTCTTTTATGTTTGCCTTTTTCATGCCTCAGAGAATGGACTGGGCAAGATAGAAATGTGTGGCTCTCCATTCATAAACCATAGCAAACCAAAGAGAACCTACACTTTCTTGAGACCTCACCCTTGATCATGTAGACACTTTTGTCTTCCACAAAGACAAAGCAAATAAGACTGTCAGCTTAATCTTAGCAGATTTCAGGTATTTTCTAAAAAGTCACTAAAATAAAGACATTAGACTTGCCTTTGAGTGGCTTTGTAGTTACTCTGCGAGTCAATTTTAATTCTTCCAGTGGTGCCCAGTTGGTTTCCTCAGGGACTAATGATCTTTTCCTACCTCTGCGCTCTCTGATTAACTCAAGTTGTCCTTCAGAGGACCGTGGAACTGGAACCTAAGGATTTGCTAATGGTCACCCTTGTAAGAGGACTCCATGGACATTGCTGAGGGATGAAAAGAGCACAGCTTTTATGACAGTGGTTTATTTCCTTTGAAATCTCATCAGCAATGTGGCATTTAGCTTGCACTATTTTAAGCTTTCAGAAAACTCTCTGATGCATTCAAGCATGTAGATGTTCATATATATATAAAGGTGCTGACATACATTGCTGTCCCCATTAATGAAAGCAGAGAATGTGATTTATATTTTGTTGAGTCAAACATTAGTACTTTTGGATGGAGAAGATGTTAGCAGGTACAAGTGGCAGGCCAAATCCCAAAGCTGTTTTCTAGCCATTAACTCCATGCTCAATCCAGAAGCTCTTACTCAAGCAAAATACCAGTGAAGAAATAGGATGCTTTATCATTGTATTCTTGAATTTTATATAAGTGCTGTGTAGTGAAAAGAAAATTGTGCTTCAGGTTTCTATCAGTCTCGTGTCATTGCTGTCTTGTGCAGCCTCACAAGGGATCACTTGTGCTGCGTGAACTGTGGTGTGGTATGTGGTAAAACACCTGCAGCTGCCGTAGATCACAATATGCTGTATACAATGGGTTTAGATCTTTGCTGTATCTGTTTGCAATGAATAACAGTGATTGCAAGTAGCAAAATACTTTTCCTTGAAAAGCAGCCATTAAAATACTGCTGCAAAGGTAACCATAGTGTTCAGAAAATGATATGGTACAAAATAACATATTTTGATACATGTAGTTTTATTGTTCTCTTGCAGGCATGGAAATCTGGATATGTTCCTAATCTAAAATCAATAGGAAATACTTCAGTTGTTCAAATAGCTCATAAACATATTTTATTTTGATAGCTGATTTTATATTATGTTTGCAGCCTTTGTGCAAAGCAGTGTTTAATAGCAGAGTTTGCTTCATAATGAATATAGATGAAGACTGTTCTTTATATTATCAGTCTAAAACCTCCATGCAGTTGAGGTTAAGGTGGAATTTATTGCTGCATTACTTGACACGTAACTATCAACTAAAAGAACTCCTTGCAACTCAAACTCAAGACTTATCACTTCCCATTTAGAAAATGACCTTACAAGTTAGTTAAATGACTGCATTAGCAGGGTTACAATGGTTCTATGGAAAAGCAGCTATTAATGGCCAGGTCTCAGTATTGGCATGGATCATGTACTGGTTCCTTCTTTAATGTTTTCACCTTCTCTGATAGTTGAACTACATGATCATTGTAGGTCCCTTCTAACTAAATAGTCCTATTCTCTCGTCTCCCTCTCCTCTGTCATCACTGTCTTTGTAGGCAGTGGATATCAATGACTGTAATTGCTTTATAGTTCTTAATCTTATTCTTACTGTTACAATAGATTTTTAACTTTCTTAAAAGGCAGAAAGCATATGAGAATTAACCTACTGTTTTCTTTTTGTGCTTTTTCTGGCATCTTTGCCTAAGTTGCTAGTTATTAATGACCACCCTTGGGGTATGAAAACAAATATCCTTAATGTTCTCATGATGAAATACATTTTCTTTTGAAAGTCTTTGGGTCCATTTGATTTGCACAATTTGCTTGCATAGTATTGTGAAAAAGAAAGAGTAAATTAAAACAGCTCAGCTGCACCCTCCATCACAGAGATGCTTCACAAAGAAGAGACCTGGATAAGCATGTTTTTTGGTGGGGGACATTTGGTCTATTGCCCACCTGTCCTGGACCACTTGCAAAATATAGCACCTGATGTTATCTTTTGAGCTCAAGGTTAGTGACAAAGTCTCAGCATGACTTGCTTGGTGGGTCTGGGTTTGTGCAAGTTATGTGTTTATTAGAGACACTGAAGTCTAGCTGGGAGATTCTGTATACAGAGAGGATTCCTTATGAATTGAAAACAACCTTGCACTTACAAAGGTTTAAAAAAGGTGGTAGCTGGCAATCAAAAATGTCACTGCTTTAGTGCACTTATCCTCATTTTTTGTTAAATCTGTTCAATAACATTTAGTTTAGAATAGTGGTTCCTCTGGCTCAAATTGCATATAGTCACAGTTGTGATGATACTCTTGGCAGTACCAGGGACAACTGCTTTGAAGCTGTTTCCTGTTTCTTCTTTCTTGCAGCGTGGTGTGTGCTGATACGTTAGAACTTGCAGCTTGCGGTGTTTCATTGCTTAATTTAACTATAGTTTGCGTTTCTTATGGTTTGGTTGGTTGGCAAAGCACGCAGAAATTCTGAGTCAGATACACCTATTTCTGGCTGCCTGGTAAAACAAGGTGCAGCCCTGGAGCAACTTGTTTTGTGCAACTTTCCAGGCACATAAAATTCAGATGTATAAGGGATGGTTTAATTTTTTAATTTTTTTTAAATAATGCCATTTAACTTTGAATTATGTTTGTATTTTTTCTTATGAGCCTCTTGGTAATAATAAAATGGTGAGATTTTCCCCCCTTTTTTTACTTTTACCTTTTCTTTCCCTTAATAATTGTGACTTTGATACATATGAAGTATGCCAGTTGGACATTCCTGGAAATGTAGGTGTCCTGTACAGTCTCAGAGTGGCTATGTAGAACTAGCATTGAAATTTCACAAATTTCTGCTTTCTGTAACCCTGTCCTGAGGCATTGCTGTTGAAAGTGAGTTTTATTTCTGTAGGTTGTGTATTCTGGTTTGCATGACCAGTCTGCTAAGAAGGACACTCATTAGCGGTACTGGACTTTGGTGCATGGTGCATATTGAAACCAGCAGCTTATATTCCAGGAGACAACAGAATTATTCACTGCTGATAATTTTGGGTTTGAATCTGTACTAGAAAAAGAAAGCAGTTTGGCTATAATTCTTACTGAAAAAGGAGAATTATCTAAAAAACGTTTCTGTATATTTGAAGATTAAAATTCTGTTGAAGAGATAACTGTTAGCTGCATCAAACATGATTATGTGCTTAATTGCTTGTGTGTAAATAATGGAGTAAAATCCTTATGGGTAGCAATTGAGACACACCTGGGGGCAATTACGTACAGCAGTATTGGTTTCCTTGAAATGCAAGAAATATGCTAATACTCATGGCACAAAATTGCACACTTCCATGTACTGAAAGTACTGCCACCTAAGAGAACCAGATAGAATTTAGAGCTGTAGGTGAAAGAAAAAAATCCATTTCTTATGCACTTTTATAAAGAAACCCATTATCTACTTTTATCCTTTCTTTAGATTTATGTATTGAGATCTGCCATTGTTTTATGTGCTTTGTTTGAGCGGATCCGCTTTGTTATTTACCCTTGGCTGAGAGCAGACATGGTTTTCTCTGGGAGATACCAATAAATGTCTACCAAGATGCAGCCATGTGGGAAACCTGGCTTGCTTTTTGGTGCTGCTAAGCTGCTGGTCTACTGTTGTTATGACAGTTGCTTCAAATCTGGGCAGTCAGTCTTGAAGTCTGTAGTGACGTGAATACTAAGTTTGGATCACTATGGTTTTGTATTTATGGTTACTTAGGCTTTTTCCCTATTCCGTTTTTTCGTTTATTTTCCTTCTAAATGTATGGTCTTTTGAGTCTTGTTTATTTCCCCTGCTAAAAACCTTTCCATGGGATTTTTTTTTCTCTGAAACCTTATTTTAAGATTAAAAATACTCCATTTAAAATATACATTTTGCAAAACTACACTAAATACTTAAGACTAGATTACTCAGTCTATTTTATTTAAAATACATTTTATAATTCAATTAAGTATTCATCTCCTAAAATTACAGGAAATAACATCACAACATCTTGAATTACTGAGAGAGAAAAAATGAAGTGACATTGGAGATGAAAAGAGTGGAAGTATAAAGCCAAAGCTAAAATTTTGGGAAATTGCTGTGGTATTTTTGGTTTATTTTTAGAAAGCGAGAACATTTTTTTATATCATTCTAAAAACCATGCAAAGTAATTTTTTGAAAATAATATTTATCCTTTGCTGTGTAGCTTTCAAAACTTCCAGCATTTCTTCTGTTTCAACCTTTCCCTTCTTTCTATGTTGTTTCACTCTCTTGACATAGCAGCCATCATTTCCTTTGATGAAAGTTTAGATACTTGTGAACTGGTACTTCTTTTTTTTTTAGGAGAAAGTTTTCCTGAATATTCCAAAGCAGGCATTTTCTCTTTTCTATTTCCCCTCTTTGCTTTTCTGTGTGTTGATTATCTGCAAAGAAATGAGACTCCCACTAGAGATTTTTTCCTGTGCTTTTCATGAGGAATTCACAGAGGGAGGCTGATAGTCTAAGAAATGAGCCTCTTCACTGTGGTTGGTACTCTAGGAAGCACAGTTCAGTATTAAAAGTACAAGGTAGAGTTGCAGAGGTAAACAAAAGAGCAGTTCAGATACCAAATGCATAATTTGTGGACTTCAATGAAAGAACGAAATGTTTGGACTGATAAATAACGAGTGTAGTAGTGGTTTTGTGTTTAGTAGTATGATGTAGTATTTTTTGTTCTTGAAATACTTTTAAGAAAAAGAAGCTTTTTTGTTATGCAACTAATCAAAGCAAAGTTGCTGTTACAAGACAGAAATATTCTTGAGATTGTTTAACATTTCACAGCTCCTTCTTGAGAGAATGCAAATGAAGCAAGCCAGTAAGTGAAGACAAGTTGATGTTACACTCTGGTGTTGCTTCCTTTAGATTTGGCTTAAGGCATAAAATAACAGCTTGAGAAGCTAGTGCAACAACCACTAACTTCTATGATTCATTTAGAGTAGTCACATCTTTAAGCATAAAGGAGCTGTTTGAGGCTACACTCTTGATATAAAAAAATATTCATAGGAATGTGTGCCCTTAAATACGCTTATGTTTTTCTGCCAGGTGCTACTGTAACAGTAGTGTGGATTTCTTAGATCAAGAGAATAACTTAAAAGCTGTACAATCTTTTTTCACTTTATGGTATGAAATACCAACTGAGTGTCATTCAGTATTGAGGTCTGAGGGGAAAAAAAAAATGTTTGTTTGGCAATTTCTGTTATTCCTAACCTTACTAAGCTTAGTTAATATTTGTTTCTAAAGGTGAACCACAAGGAAGTGCCACAGGAACTTGTTGATATTGCTGCAGTTCTAACTGCAGGGGCAGCAGATACTGATGACTCTCCAGACTCCTTTGCTTCTCACTCCTGCCCACCAGTCTGTCTTGCTATCTGCCTGCTTCTGTAGCTGCCTGCACTTCCAGCTGACCATATTTCATCTGTGTTTCCCTAGTGGACCTCTCCACAGCTTGTTGAATAGTAGACAAGCTGAGGTGAAGCCCAATGAGCAGCAACATTAATGAGTTTGGTAACTAGGGCTTTGGAGATCCTACCACGTTCCCATGTAGTTTTTTAAAATTAAATAATTTCTGAAGGATTCTGCACTTAATATTTCCCCTAATTAAATCCAGAATTGAAAAATATTCTGTTTTTTAAAAAAAAAAATTTGTGGGGATTTTTATGTCCAATCCAGATCTTGAATATTTTGTAGTTTAAATAAACATCTAATTGTTTTGATTGAAATGAAAATATGCAACATGCTGGAAACGGAGTGACTCAGACCGTTTCCATTGTTGCTGTGTTTGATCTGTGGGGAATGTTCACCATGGAGTTGCTTGGAGCTCCTTACTAACCTTCTGCCCAAAATTTGAGGGTAAAAACAACAGAAAGGTCACTGATGCCCTGTCTCTTACCTTGCTACTCCAGATGCCTCCTAATGATCGCAAGTATGTAGGGACAATGTGGCACAGCTGGCAATTCTAGACTTAATATTTTTTTAAAGTTAAGGGTAGAAGCTAGTGCTAGATGCCACCACTGCTGGTTTTGGACAACGATGTGGACTGCACAGATTAATTTTTGTAACATGTGAGGCATGCTGAACATGTTGAATTTCAGTGGGAGTGAGTTGTTGAGGTGTCTGTAGTTCCTGGATGTGCTAGGCAAGAACAGAGCAAACTCTCTTGCTTGGCTTGGACAGACATGAGCATTGCGGGGAGCCTGATCATCAGCAAGCAGGTATTTCTGCTGTAAACTTTACTGTAGTTGAAAAGCAGTTACTGCTGCACATTTTGCAAAAGTATTTGGAGCCACACAACTTGCTGATTTTTTATTGACTAATTATAAGACAATATTGGTTGCTCTGTTTTCCAAGTTCTGTTACTTACACATAAAGTTAACGATTTAAAAAATGGAAGAGGTACTAGATGAATGGAAAATTACCATGATTTTAATTAACAGGTAGCTCCATAAGCAGCAGAATTAATAAAACCTGGAATTATGTTTCTGGATTTATTTCTTGTTTCGGTGCCTTAAGATGATCAGAGTGTGATGATTTTTCTTCAGACTTGGCATATTGCAGATTTCTTTCCTATGCATTTCTGATGTGCAGTTCGAGCTGTGTCACATGCTGCACCTTTTCTTTGGCACAGGATTTGCACAGAGTTTCTCTCCTCTGCCAGGTCATTTATTTTCATTAAATATGTAAAAGCAGGAAACATTTTTGTGAATTTCCCCATCTGTCAAGTCTGAATTCGGCTACTGGACTGAAAAGTCGATTTGCTTTGAAGGAGACTGGAGCATTCGAGCGCACACACAAGCTACCTGATTGCAGAGATCTTGTTTCCATAAGAATCTGACTCCAATTCCACTGCTAGCCCCTCTGTTATTGAAGAGAACTGAACTGATTGCATTCCCAGAAACACACAGTAGCGTTTCAAGACTACATGGTATTTTTTTAAGAATACACTTGGTTTGTTGAGGATAGCTGACTTAGTGGAGTGGTAATGGCAACACTGATTTTCTTGTCCCATAAACAGTCATTGTACTTTGCAAGGAAAAGATGAGTCCTCTGTCTCAAAGGTTAACCTGAATAAAATGCAAGTCCCAACGTATTGAAATTGCCTTGTCGCTAAGGTCTTTCCACCACGAACAAGAACAGCATTCCTGTTGAATGAGAGTTTTCCTGAAAGACAAATGTGAGATACCCCCACACCTGTTTCTTAATCTTTGTGAACAAAGGGTGATGAATACAAATGTGAGAAATTAGACCCTTTTACCAGCCCTGATAGATGTTGATGTTAAGCAGTGATAGTGCTTTCTACATAGTTACCAGCGTTTAGAAATATTGTCCAAAGAAAACTCTCTAAATAAACTGAGTGCCCACTGAGCTGCAAGGAGTGAATAAACAGAGAGAGGTTGCCAAGAAAGCAGAGTACAGAGCACTGCTTGGACCAAGCCAGATGTATGGGGTGGATGGAGGAGCTGTAAGGGAAAGGCACTTTGCACCTTCAAAAGCTTCCAGAAATGCTCTTACTCCTTAGGGAGCTTGTACAACTGTACTGTGGGAAGTACATTAAATTATATTGTACAAACACTCGAGACTGTGTGGAAAACAAGAGAAAATGCTAAATATACTCAGTATTTTGTACAGTAAAAGTAAGAGAGCACCTGCAAGTTTCTCTTCTGTAGTCCTTTGTCTTTCACAGCAAAAGCATAATCATCCTATCTTTTTGTTACTGAAGAGTATCTTCTTTTTATTGGTTTGGAAAATGACACTTTATTAGTCTTGAATGGAGACTTCCCTTGGGTAACTGTTCACTAGAATAACAGTTTAGCTGTTCACGTTCAAACTCTACTGAATAAATTGATTTTTGAGTAAATTATTTTAATCTTAAATCTACTTGTTTTAATATCAAGTGGTTTAGAGAGACTTTGCTGATCTGCAGTACACAGAAAATGCAATACCATGCTTCAGCAAAATGACATCTAGTCGTATTTCTTCATTAAATTTTCATCTGTACCTGTTGTTAATTATTACAGTGTCATTCACGATGTTGGTGGCACAGAAAATCTCCTGTTGGTGGTAAAGAAGGTTCCATCCCAAGTGGCTTTGTTTTCATTTCATGGCTTTCAGGAGAACAATGATTTAAAGTTCCGCTTATTTTCTACTGCTGATTAGTAACTGTAACTGAGAAATACTTTCTCTCTTGTGGGTTTTGTTTTGGTTCTTTTCCCCCCACCCTTTAGCTTCAGCAGATTCAAAACTGAACACCCTGTTAGGGTGTACAACACCTTAGAAACAACATACTTAATGTTGGATACACATCTCAGCTGAATAGCAGGAATGGAAATTGAGTGTACGTGAGCATATACAGTGTATATAAACTAACTCAGTTGTAAACTTGGCAACTAATGCAAACAAAAGACTTGGTTAACCTCACTCACATATGTGACGCTCAAACAGCAGCAGTATTTTTGTTACATCCCACCCTGTGTATTTGAATACCATTGCATCTACATGTGCTGAATGCTGTGGAAATCAGCAACGTGATAAGACATGTTCCCCTTCAGGGTTCCTGATTTGAATATCACTTACTCGATGGCTAAAGATTGTCTTTGTCAATGGAATTAGATGATATCTCTTTCTGGGAATGTGTCTACATCACAAAAAAATCCATTTTATTTGTGACTAGTTGGCAGGATGGCTAAAAGCTCTAGGCAGAGGGGTTAAGAACTGAAGTTATATGAAAGCTGAAATGCTGTTTTCTTCGGGAAAAGGTCATTGAAGGGCTTGGATGGAAAGAAGGCTGTTGGAAAGATGGTGCTTGTACTGATTTTGGTTGGGTTTTGTGTTTTTTACTTTTTTCCCCTTCTCTGAAGAAAGATCATGGCATGTCTAAAATAAAGAAGAAAAACAAGCAACTGAGAAGAAATGCCTAGCATTCCTTTTTATTCTACATATACTTGTCATGTTTATAAAAGAATATTGTCGTCTTAATAAGCCAGTTAGTAGCACTTTAGAGATACTAAAGAAAATAAACTAATCAAAGATTATCCATTGTTTAGTCAATAATTGTTTGCGAGATACTGATGATTTTGAAGGACAGGAACAGTTCCTGAAAGACTTAAGTAAATGCCATACTTGTATCAGCAGTAAATGTGCAAAAAGTTAAAGTCTGTGTCCCTTTTAGGTTTCTAATATTTGTAGAGTTGTAAACATTCTAGCAAAATTGCAGAATGCCAACAGAATTCTATTACAAATATTATTATAAAGTTCTTCATGAAAATTTTTTTCCTATTTATGTTTTTATTGGCTCTCTGTGGGATATGGGTTCATAACCCAGTCATAATCAGTTCCACTCTGAAATTAGAAATGGGAGTAAAGCCACTTTTCTGCAAGTTAGAGAGTAAACACTGTTTTTGTTCCAGCAAAAATGTGACCAATAATGGTTCTTCCTAAGGACATGAAGTACAAGAGGTGATATATAAAAATTGTAATCTCGATGAATAGTGATAAGTTATTAAAAATATTGTGAATTGATGCAATTCGTTTCTGTCTACATCTGTAAAGTAAAAAAAAAAAAAAAGCATTTGCCTATTTATATTAAAATATTTTAAATACTGTAAACATGCCAATATAATTTATATTGTCAGTTAACATTTTATATGCTTCTACCTCTAGAAATTTCCAGGCGTTATTTAATGTTATGCACTTCTAAAGCAATTTAAACTGAAAACAAATTCAAATAAAAAAACAAATACAAAGAAAGCCGTTAATTATTTCTTAACATTCACAAGCTTTTTTTCTTCTTGGAATAAATAAGGGAGCTGGAAAACAAGACAGAGATGAGAATTCCTATTTTAACATGCCAAAATATGATCTTACCGGTAAGCCTAATTTTGTTAGAATGAGTTGTATTTGCATATTCGGATTCCTAGTGTAGACAGTTTGGACAGAAATACTCCAGTCTGGTTGTGTTATAGAGAGGGAAGTGATGAGAAATTTGAAACAAGCAATCTTGTTTTAGTTGCAATGCATGTTGAAAATGAAAGACAAAGTTTAATTAGTGTATGAACTTCCATGCGTTGCTAAATTTAAACTAAATTTTCTCACAAAAACATATATGCTTAGATACTTGCAATCCTTATGTTTTTAAAGTCTGGAAAGTGTATACCAGGCTAAAGACAGTGTTTATAAAGTCTAGTTTATGGCAAGTTCATAGGTGGACACTCTAGAGATTATGATTTAAAAATTGTAAATAGAAGACAATGGACAGCTTGGATATAATTTATCTTTGGTGCATAGATCCTAGTCAGATGCAAAAAGATCCATTCAAAGATAGTCATAGTGCTAGTTAATAATTCATCTATATATTAGCAAAACGTAATGTTCAGTGCTGTCAGAGGTAACATTGTGCTTCGTGACACACTACATTTTGCAGTAACTATGACATGCTCGAATTGACCATATGACAGACTTTCAGTTTTATTTCTCTTGGCTCTTCTGATCCTTTGGCAAACTTGATCAAAGAATTTATTTCAGAACAGTCAACAGAACCCCAGAAGTTGAGATGAACTCTGAGTCTTTACTAGGTAATGGCTAAAACCATTTAGAGAAGGTTTGAACTGAGATTACAGATCTGGCTCAAAGCTCAAGGCATGCCTAATGTGAAAAAAGAAGAAGGAAAAGAAAATAAGTTTGATTAAAAACATTCTTGTTGCAATGATAGCAGCTGAATATCAAATACAAGAACTGTGGATATTTGAGAGGGCAGATGTGTGGTGCTGTTAAATGTGCTGGATTCAGATAAAATTGTTCATTGACAGCTAGCAAATAGCTGTGCTGAGGCAGAGCGGTGTTGTCCAGGGTGCTTTGGCTCGGTTTTATCTCACTCCTTTATCAATAGGAAGTGCTGATCTGCATTTCATGGAGCAGCATGATGCATTTTACCTTCCTTTCTTGCTGGAGGGTTCTCTTCCTGTTTCCTCTCCTCATCGCGTGCATTTCACAATAACGTTATTTACTGACACTAGAGTCAGTTCCCTAATATAACATTCGAGACCTTTTTGAGTATGGTCTGCTTTTCACCGTAGTGTGAATTTTCATGTATCCTGGGCATATTTTCCTTTTGAAGTATTTTGTATATGCCTTGTACCAAAACCAGCAGTTGTTTTCTTGCTGGAAAAGCCATGTGTTGAGTTCTGTGCATCGCAGCAGGGACCACAATAACTGGATCAGTTTTTCCAACACTCATTCAAATTTGCATCCCTGGATTTTATAACCACTACATTTTTTCCTGTGGGCATATCTCAATCCCTGCACTCCTCCCCCAGTTTTACTGCCCGTTTGTGTTTTTATACCTCCACATTTTCCTTTGTTTCTTACATTCAGCAAGAGCATTTCTTTTTCCTCTTAATGACCTCAGCATTTTCTTTACACCGTATTTTCAGGGTATCTTAGCATCAGTAGACAGTGCTTGAGAATGTTGCATGTCGTTTGTGTCGTCTGTGCCAGTCGCACTGGCTTTTATAAGCTTCACATGGCTGAGAAGAGGCCAGCTTATGTGGGTTTTCTGGATGTTCGCTGAATCCCAAACACCTGCTGCAGGAATATCTAAATGCGAGGAAAGAAATTGGAGGTGGCTATTAAACTTAGGTAGGTCTGGAAGAAGTTACCCTAGAGTTACATGAGAGCTCCACGCGTTTAACATCTCGATGACCGGCAGCAAGTTTTCTGAAGCACCACAAAAGAGCCCATACTGAGGAAAGCTGATGTAAGCCCAGCCTGAAGACACTGAATAAGAGAGCTTCTCTTTGCACAATGTCAGCTTACAGCCTTGCATTAAGTTGGGTACCTGCTCTGAGTTGCAACACGCTTAATGGTCCATTTATATTCCTTGGAAAGATGGAAGCGTAACTCAGCTTCTGCCTTGATGAGTAGCAGACAAAGCATGCAGAGTGCGTTGCTAGAGAACGGCATAAAGGTCAGGCAAAATCAGCCAGTCCATCTCCAAGAAAACAGAGGCAGTTCCTTTCAGGGACACGGCAACTCATTTTCCTCCCCTCTCAGCTTGTTTATGCTACATGATTGGGTTAGCACTTCTCCTTAGCTCGTTAAGTATAATGGTGGTTAGCAATAATTGGAAGCAGTGACTGTTGATGTAAGGAGACGTTAGCCGTACTGTGAGTGTGGCCGCCAGTGTTGTAGCTTTGGCAGCAGGTGTATTCAGCAGTGTTGAACTCTGTCTCAAAAAGTAAGTAATACCTTTGAAGTATATCCTTCTAATTTGCTACATATCTGCTAAATTTGAGCTTGATACAGTTTTCCAGATCACCAAATGGCAAAAATCGGCAAATGATTTAAATCCAGATCTTCCTGTGTTTTATGTTTCTTTAATATTACTGGAACAACGTATTTTCAGAATAAGGAAGCTGCAGTTTATGAAGTATGACGTGCTAGGGTGTTTAGAAAAGAAAATCAGGGGCTGCGTGTCACCCATGTAGAGAGCTGTTGTTAACTAAGTTGGCCCAGCTGCAGTGGGTGCACTGGTGCTCCACTTCGTCTTTCTACACCTTGAAGCTCTTAGCTTCAGCCTTTAGCCCACTCTGTTTACATTGTCATCAAGATGTCAAGGTAGCATCCAAGGATTAGGCTTTCAGCACATTTCCAAGATAAAAAGAGATATGAACTACTAAAAGCTGTCCCTGTACATTGAAAGTGTAGTCTAGGTGTACAAAGACAGCTAAACTTAAGTTTAATTCTCTTCTCTGAGACAAGGCATTTATCCACCTTTTCTCCTGCTGTACAAGTCTGAACAGTAAAAAAACGAGTCAAGGCCATGTAAAATAAAAGTGAAAATAGAAATTCCCAGCATTTGCTATGTAGTTATGAAGAACATCCAGTAAATTGGCACATTTTGCATAATCTAAGTCATATGCAAGTCACCAGTTTTCACATTATGGGAAATCATGTGGTTCCATACAAAGGCCATATATAATAAGAGAAAACAAATGACAGTGAACACACATTTCATGTCCTGGGAAGAAACCGCAGGGCTGAATTGTGTAAATGTTGATCATGTCATTTACCCCATGGCAATAGGTTTTTGGATGCTGGGGTGGTTCAGACTATGAAAGAACGCATTCACATTATAGTAGAATTTATAAACTGACACCTATGAAAAATTAGTGTTAACCTGCCACATAAATACTTGCCATAATGAATACAGATTGTGAGATTGGAAAAATACCTTGCTTGAGAAAACACCTTGCAATAATAATATACAATAAGGCTAATAAAATGTTCCTAAAGATAGATCTTTTTTAACTGAAGACTTTGTTGTTCTTGTTTCCTGTACCATCAATGTCATGGAGAATATATACATTTTTGCTCATCTTTATAATCTAATCAGCATGATAACCTTTACAAAAAGAAATCGCCAAATAATTAAGATATTTATTCTTTCAGCAGATGGAAGATTAGGTTAAACAAACAAAAAGTATTAATTCAAATTTCAGTGAGGATTTTTGAAACTGTTGATGTAGAATATCTATGTATTTCCTACATTTTTAAGAAATTATTGTAAAGTATGAAGCAATCTCCTTGTTCCTTTGAAAATTGCAATTGTATTTTATACCTTTTTATTTAAATAAAGTTAAATTTGTTAAATCACTTTTAGTTAATCTAGATTACCTTTCCAGCAGTAGCCAGTGCCACCAATGCAACCAGTAGCACTTCCTATACGGAAATGGACTTTTAATCCTTGACTTATTTGTGGGTCAGTGTACAACAACAAATGAATTTAAGGAGGTTCAAATCACAGTAAAGAGATTTTGGATCCACAGACAGTCTTCCAGCTGTTCTAGGAGTGAGTAATGGATGCATTTTTTTTTGCTTCTTCATTGGTACTGTGACTTCTTAACTTGTATGGGATCAGGTTTAAAAGTTAGTTGTTCAGTATAATCACTTTGTCTTTTCTTTCCTCTTAGATTAGAGCCTTACCATTAAGTTGTCAACTTCTGTAGCTTAACAAGTTGTATTGGAAAGATTTTGCCTTTAAAGACTGAACTGAGAGACACATCATGACAAGCCAACTTATTAATCTGTGAAGAGTACAAAGTACCACTGCTATCTAATGACTAGGAATTTTAAATATCCATAGATTGGTTTTAAGTATCATTGGAACTTGACATTTTCAAATTGGGAGGACTAGTGCTGTACTGATAGCTTGAGAGGTGATGTCTGCTCAAAAGATGTATATACACAATAATCTACACACATGAATTAATAAAATTAAAAGATTATTACCTATGTGTTCTGATGATACAGGTTTAAAAACAAGTGAAAGTAACCAGAAGAGTGAAACTGTAGTTTGTCCCTGTGTTCTGTTCCATCAGTTTACCTTGCTTCTTAGTGTGGAAGCTTTCCTGTCTGGTATGTTCTATGGCATGGAAACAAAATCAGAATAAATCTGTAGTCTAAGAATCCAGACAGTGTAATTTTCTTTTCTTTTGTTGTTCCTCTTTATCTTGTCACTTAAGTCTTTCTCTGTGGGTTGGTTGTTTTTTGGTTTTTTTTTTCTTGGGGGGAGGGAGGTTGAAATGTGCACGTTTCAGCTGCTTTTTCTGTACTTCTGGGGTGGATTTCTAGCACTTGTTATAGCTCAGCCTTTGTGAAAGTTTTCTTTAGTTGTGTCTAAGCCCACACAAAAGCATTCCTTGTTTTACAAGCTAGCATTTAGAAAATATTAACTAGATCTTTTGCGTGGTCAGGGAAAAGATGCAATGAAGTAAATTCCTAGTTCCATATTCCATATTCTCTGCTTGCCGTGCTGAAGGTGTCTTCTTAGGAGATGAATGACCTGATGAGAAGAGAAAATAGAATGGATTCTCATCACAGATGGTCACAGGGCTATTTTAGTTTAGCAGACAATTTCAGAATTTGAGGAAAAACATTCTAAAAGAGAGAAACATCTCTGAACTCATAAAAATATGCCCACTAGCTCAGTATCCTAAAGCAAATTTTACCTCTGCATTTTATACACTGCTAATTTTTTCAGCTAATAGACATTTTCATGGCAGTGTTTACACTCTGTTGTACTTCTGGTTGTCCTACAACCTTTTTTATGTTTCTGCTAAAACACAGGACAAAATGACATATTTTCCTAGATTATTAGGAAAAGGAGGTGTTTCATGTTATGAAAGGTTAGAGTAATTGTTTGGTAAAATACAGTACAGTTTCTTAAGAAGCAATAAAATATAACACTTCCAACTATGAAAGCAATACTTAGAGATAATGTTTTAAAAGTGCTGTTCACTTTCTCTAAACAGACTTTGCTTGTTTTGTTTCTGCTTGCTTACATACATGAAGCTTAGATGAAACAGTCCTACATATGGATCGTTTCCTTCTCAGCAGGGTAATTTCTGTAGTCCTGGTACCTGATCTCCAAATACAGATTTTTGCATTTCTTGAATGTACTCTGAATGCCATGGCAGCTTCAGAATAGACTTGAATTTCCCCTGTAAGCAGCAGTCCCTGAGTCATCACAGCAGTAATTCACTCTCAGTATCAATAGCAAGCATCTCCTCCATTTCACACCATAGTGGCAAATTGCACTTTAAATAACAAATACAAGAGGTGCCAGGGTCCAGCTCTGTGACTGATGAACTACCTCTCTCCTCTTTTGTAGCTCCCAGTGCCATTTTACCTCTCCTGTAGTTAAATCCCTTTCTTGCCCCCATGTCTCGTGGACTCAGCTTTCACCTGGTGAGTGTGTGGAGCCTGCCAAATCAACTGTTCTCCATGGACAAGGTTTCTGAGCAGTGCAGTTGCCACACTAGAAGGACGGGATGTCATCCAGAGGGACCTGGACAGGCTGGAGAAGTGGGGCTGTGAGAACCTCATGAGGTTCAACAAGGCCAAGTGCAAGGTCCTACACCTGGTTCAGGGCAATCCTCGATGTCAGTGCAGGTTGGGGGATGATGTGACTGAGAGCTGCCCTGCAGAGGAGGACTTGGGGGTCCTGGTCCAAGAGAAGCTTGACATGAGCCTGCAATGTGCGCTCAGAGCCCAGAAGGCCAACCATATGCTGGACTGTATCAAAAGCAGTGTGGCCAGCAGGTTGAGGGAGGTGATTCTGCCTCTCTGTTCCTCTCTTGTGAGACCTCATCTGGAGTATTGTCTCCGGTTCTGGAATCCTCGACATAAGAAGGATATGGATCTGTTGGAACGGAACCAGAGGAATCTACAAAGATGATCTGAGGACTGGAGCACCTCTCATATGAGGACAAGCTGAGAGAGTTGGGCTTGTTGAGCCTGGAGAAGAGAAGACTCAGATGAGATCTTATAGCAACCTTCCAGTACCTGAAGGGGCTACAATAAAGCTGGGGAGGGACTGTTCACAAAGGCTTGTAGTGATAGGACTAGAGTCAATGGGTATAAACTGGAGAGGGGCAGATTTAGACTAGACATGAGGAAGACTCTCTTCACTTCAAGAATGGTGAGGCACTCAGAATACCCAGGGAAGCTGTGGCTGCCCCATCCCTGGGGGTGTTCAAGGCCAGGTTGGATGGGGCCTTGGGCAGCCTGGGCTGGTGGGAGGTTTCCCTGCCCATGGCAGAGGGGTTGGAACTGGATGATCTTTAACATCCCTTCCAACCCAAACTTTTCTAGGATTCTGTGATTCTATGATATCCATAGGAAAGCTCCAAAAACAGCTGAGATAATTGCTGGAGTATATTTTTGGGGTCTTCTGGGCTCTTGGTGAGATTGTCTTGGGCTTGTTGTATATATGCCAAGTTAGGACCTAAGAGAACTCCATTCCTCCACTGCTCTTTTCAATTTTTATATTTAAAAATAAACCAGAAACAAATGCTAACTGTTAAGTTCTTGGTCAGCTCTGCAGCTGGAGAGTAAGTGCTGCCTCTACTTGCAAGTGAAACTTGCAAGCAGAGTTGTGGAAATAGGACACATGACAAAGTTTCGCTGTGCCAGATCTCCCTAAGTGACAGGCAATGAGAGGTAGGTAGCTGGAAAATATGCGCAGACTTAAGGCATTTTGAGAATGACATTTCCAAAAAAAAAAAACAAAACCACTTTACACTGGAGACAAGGCTATGTGGCGCTTGTCTTGCATTTTCATTTGGGATTGATGAGCTGAATTCAGCACGTTACTGCCTGCAACTTGCAGAGAGATTTAACCATCTGTACTCTCGTGTTTCTATAGGTTACATCTGGAGCCTAAAAGACACAATTGGAGGACCAGGGAGAATTCAGGATGATGTTTAACATTTTGATTTGCAAAGCAAACTTTGGGCATCACACCCTTCGGTCACATGGATGAAGTTTTATTTCAGCAGCAATCCCCAACTGGTTTGAAAAAAATTTTGAAATTCAAAGCACAGTGTAATTGTCAGATTTGGGATATATTTGCTGGTGTAGAAAAAAAACCCCATGAATGAAAGGTTTGTGCTAAGTTGTTTCAATTTATTATTATTATTTGAGATACATTATGGTTTTTTCACTGTGCAAACTTTATTAAATGCTTTATTAGAAAAGGCTTTTTACTGCTTATAATTGAAACTTTGTAGTTCCCAGTTTATACATGTTCTAGGCAAATCAGAGAACAGTGAGAAAGTAAGGACACTCGTGAGTTAGGCTTTGCAAAACTAAGCTTTAATTGTTTGCAAACTGTAGCTTTGAGGAGTTTTTCAGCTTACTCTGGTTTGCTTGAAGAACTGTGATTTCCTTGTGGTGAATGTTCATCTTTGTCTTCTTCATTGATGAGTATACATATATTCTGGATTTTTCACTTGCTGCAGTTTCTGAGACTTCATGGGAATTAATTTTAGAAAGAAGATGAATATTTGGTAGTTCAGTGATGGTAAACAGGGTGGAATTCTTAAAAGTGAAGTAGCTTGATAATGAGATAAACGCTACAGATAAACTAGAGGTAAGCCTTTGATGTTGTGGTGGCACAGAACATCTGCAATTGCCCCAAGACTTGGGAAAAGATGAATGGCTAAAGGACTTCTTTGAGAAAAAGGCTTCCGATATATAACGTAGCAAAAACCTTGAGAAAGATGCTTAATGTTACTTTATGTTTTTTCCCTTGGAGTTATTTATTTTCATTCTCTCATGTTCTCAAGACCAGAGATGCCTGTGAATTATGATAATTGCTGTTGTACATATGGATCACTTGTAGTGCAACCTAAACCTAAGGGCAGTTAATGCTTTTTTTCTCTTTCCTAACTATACGTTGAGCCAGTATCATTGCCCATCCTCAGATTTGTCTGATGTTTCTCATCCACGTCTCAAGGATGTGCTTTCAGTTGTTCATTTTTTTTTAGCTGTGGGCCATGCTAGCTGAGATTTTTTTCTAGCAACATTTCCTTTCACCTGAGTTATTTTGAAAATTATCAATTAAAACATCCCAGCATACTTTAAAAGAAAAATAAATTAAAGAGAAGGAGACACAGGTGCCTTTATTTACTTTCATCTACCAAAAATAAATGAAAACAACCAGGAAAAAGCTACCAGAGTTGATCAAGAGCAAAACTTTACAGTTGTAGATGGTTCTGGGTTTTTGGGACAGGGTCTGTGACTATCTGCTGGCATTTGGTGATACTAGAAGCCTTTGAAATGCAGATTAGCAAGTGGCAGGTTGATTCTGCCGCTTTAGTAACTCCAGGATGTGCTGGCTAGTGCTCACAAGGGCTTTCTGGAGCTGGGAGGGGGGCAGGGAGCTGGGAGTGTCACTAGGCTTGTACCTGGTGTTTGCTGTGGTGGCTGGATGCCAGCTTTGGTCAAGGAGCAGGTGCTTGGCAGGCCTTGCACGTCTGCATCAGAGCTTGTGGAGAAAGGAGCTAAACAGGATATATGAGCAAGATGTCTCTTCCCTCAGACCTTTTGTGAAGGTTCTCCTGTCTTTGCGTAGCCTAGAGCTCATGAATGCCTTGCCTATAGGTATTTGCTTTTTAGCTAGGACATATTTGTGAAATAACATTCTTGCCTGGAGTTGTCTCACTAAAATTAATTACCAAACCTAATTCCTTTTTATCTATCATGAGATAACCAAAGAAAAAGGGACTAACCTGGCCACAGACCTTTGTGTTGTCTTAGGGTAAAGGTGATGCCAATGACATCCTCACATGTCTACCTTGGCTCAGTTTCTTAATTAATAACGCAGTGATATTATGAGGTTGGCTGTATTTCTTTCCCTTTCCTGCACTTCCTCTGGCAAGAGAGTTTTTTTCTTCATGTTTCTTAGGGTGAGCTGTTGCATTTCCTTCAAATCTTGAGTCCCTAGCCAGGTGCAGGCTGATGTATTTAACTGGATTTTGAGCCTCAGCCTTTCCTCCCCTGGGTCTGCATGACGCATGATACTGGACCTCTTGAAATAAATTAATGTAACGAAATAATTTCAATCATTCAATGATTTAAACAAATAATTTAAAAACAATGAGCATACGCTGTGCGTACTTAGTTCCCATCTAAATCGGACTGTGCCCTAATTAAGATAAATTGCCTTTTCTCTTTATTTACAGGAATTAGACTGAGTGTGAAGTTTTGTTCTCCCTAGCAAAACCTGGATGCTTCCAGGCTCATGTGATTGTTTCTGTCCAGTCCGACTGACCCTGCTCAAACTGATTGATTGCTGTTTGCTGCCAGGGCAGGGTAATAGCAGTAAGGCAACTTCTTCTCATATGACCTGGAAAAATGTTGACAATTAACCACTTTCATGCTGGCAGAAGGGGCCTTAGTGCTTCATTTGCATCTGTGATACTATGAGGCAATTTGGTGACAGATCCAGAGGCAGTATAGTAATTGCTAAAGAGAGTACAGTAGTTCATGTCACGTAAGTGTGTGGAGTTTTGAAAAGGCACATCTTAAATGATGTTATTATTATTACTGTTAAGTTTTATCTAAGGTCATTCTGGGTGTCTGTTTGGTTACAGAGGTGATGTGAGGAGAACCATCTTCTGAACAAGGTGATGCACCAGTTTTCTCCCTACTGCCTTGCTTGCTAGCATGTATAAAGTAAACACAGAAGGGTTGGCAAATTATGCTTGTCTTCATCCTTACATTACTGAGGGAGAGGGAAACCTATTCATTTGCTGTAATATGTCTCTGCTTTCATCCTGTTCTTCATTTTGCCATTTACTATTGCCAGAAGGACAGGATGAGACTGCAGAGTTGGAAGTGATTTGGGTCACTGCGACTGTTTTTGCAGCATATTGGGTAGTTAACAGTTAAGAATTAATTTTAATTACCTCCTTTCCAGCTGCTTGCTGACTTAGATCACATTTCCCCTTACATTTCACATCAGTCCTTTTATTTTCCTTCTTTTTTTCCTTCCCTTGACTTTCAGAAAGGTGCTTTCTGCATGAATATTTAAACAGGCCCACTCTGGATAGGTGAGTGAACTTAGACATTGTCCGGAGAAGTTAGCTGGGTTAAACTGATACTCAGAGATACACTCAGGGAGCTTGCTTCCTCCAAAGGCACCATATAGGGATCTTCTCACTTGTTATTGCTGCTAATCGCACCACATCATAACTCCTGTGTAACAGACATTAACATCATTGCCTATATTGATGGCTAGTTTTATACATCAGTAGTTCCCTAAAACCTTTGACCCCTATTAGGACATGCACAGCATAAATTTTCAGTATGCCAAAATTAAGATCATGTGTTAAAATTAGCCAAGAACGTGTAACAAAGCCACCCCAAAGAAACTTGATGCTTGCAGTCAGCCCACATTTTCAATAATATACTTTCACTGCCAGAACATTAACATACTTGTAAAATTTGAGGTTAACAGTGTTTGCAGAAATTTGTATTGCTTTGCATCAGTTGCCGAGCTGGAGCACACAAACATTATTACAAATAAACAATTTCGCATGCTGCTGGGAATTTTATGAAAATCTTTTAGCAACATCTTTTTACACATGTAAATTGTATTTCTCTCTTATGCACTTATGAAATATGACAGGGACATTGCATCCTTTTATTACACATCTTCAAGCTTTTAAATGTGTTTGAAGGGTACATATCACTTTTAAACAATACAAGTCTAGATTCCACTGTGAAATATTGCTGTTTCTCATTTTTTACCACCAAACTGCACATTCTAAAAATAAAATTGCTGGCAAATGCTTAACTACAATAGCATAAGGAGGTGTCTCCAGAATAAATAAATAAACCAGTCTTTAGCTAAAGCATTGGAGTAAAATGAATGTGTAATTCATCTGGGAAGCCACGTATTTGGAAGGTGATATGCTATGGCTGGGATATCCAATTCATCAAGACAAAACATTTTGCTGAATGTTGCTTGGAACTGCTCTGAAAACCCTTAGGATACCACATTTTCCACTGCACAGAGGCCATTAAAACTAAATTACTTGGAAAAACAGTAGCCACTAAATTATGGTTGTATTAGCACCTACATGTACAGCAGTAAAAAAAAATTGTAACTTTGTAAATAAATAAATCTTTTTCAAAGCAAAAATGAAAATTAACTATAAAATACTTTATATGCTAGGTTTTCTCAGGGTAACCATGACGACAGTCTGGGCTTCATGTTCATTTTCTGGATCTGAGTATGTGTATTTTTTTTCTTAACTGAAAACAGGAATGTGAGGGACTACTGTACAAGTACTAGGAAAAATAAGTATGCTCTTGTTCACTGACAAGTGAGAATAGAAATATGTCATTGTAGGTATATTCCTGTGCTTATCAACGAAGTTATTGGGTTTTTTTCATGTCGATGTCAGAGCTATTTCCTATTCATAGTGTTGCATCCCACTGGCAAGGGGGATACAAAACGTTTTTTTCCCTACATCATTAGATATTATATCAAATATTTTTAGAACTAGGGTTTTTCCTTTGATTCCATGAATGATACGAGCAACAAATTAGACCCAAACTACATATGTTTAAATGTTTGGGTTTTCTTTTTTGATGCAAAGAAAGTGGGCATGGGTTGTGTTTTGTTCTGTTTCCAATTACAAAGAGAATGTTGAGGTTAAAATAAAAAGAATTGTCTTTTCTATGAGAAGTACTTATATTTTTCAGCAAATATCTGACTTTTAAAATTTATTTTTAAAGAAATAGACATAGATATATGATGTGTGATGTCGAAGATAGTGAAAATAATCTACATTCTAGGAGGAATATTTTAAATCTGCTTATAGAAAAGTAGCAAAACAGTGTTAGCCTAAGTCCATGTTGAACCTTTGGCCATAAGCTTGACAAGAATGTCTGGACATACTTTGAATGAAAAAGGTGATGTGGTGGCCCGTGGGAAGCAAATGAAACATTCCAGCCAGTGGAGATGTGACACAGGACCTACAGCAGACTAACACCTTTGCCTGACAGTGTAAGGCCATAAAACATAAGAATCAATAAATTCAATCCCATAAAACAATTGTTTTGTGGTCCTACAGCCTGAGAAGCCTTTTGCCATTTTGGCATACTCTGTGTAATAAATCTCCCGCTCTGGCTGGCAAATTATCAAAAACAATGTCCTGCAAGTTGAAAAATTCAGCAGATTATTCCTTTACTATGATGTGAAGTTTTTCCATTACTAATGAATTAAGTATTAAAATGAAAACAACTCTGAGTTCACTGTCCAATCTGGAGTACACATTTCTCTACAAGCAGCAAGAATAAATTATTTTTCTTGTTCTTTCTCTTTTCCCCCTTCTTTGTCCAAATTGAGGCATGGGAGGGGAGGAGGGAATGGAAAGGAAAAAATAAAAAACACACCGTAGCGAGAGCACTAACAAAGGCTGTGTTTTGATAATGATCTTTTACTTAACTTGATTTAAGGAATTACTATCATATAGACAAAGAAATCTTCTAGTTAGAAAATGTGCTAAAGATGCATACAAAAGTGATCACATACCAAAAGTGATGAGCTTTATACTTCATGCTTCAAGTTCTGCCTTTTAAAGCAGCATCTCTGCTTAGAGTGGTATAACTGCAAACAGAATTTCTGCCTGTGTTTTAAGGCAGAGCTTGATGATAGAATTATCACTGGTTAGATGTTGATTTTTTTAGTTTGGTTTTTTTTTCCCCTAATTCTCCAGAGTAATTACAATTTCTGTATATTTTTTATCTATTGGTTTGTTTCTACATTTTTAAAGGTTTTATATAAAGTACTTCCATTGTGTGTATATATATTTATTAAACATGCAACCTGTGTTAAAGTTCAAGGTTGAATAAGGTTTTCTGTAGTCTCCTTAACTATAGCATTATAAATCCTGACTTGTCCATGACATCTTTTTGGAAAAGTCACCAAGGGTGAGTGATTGTAGTTTCTGGTTAGTCACATTTCTATCCTTGCATTTTCCTGGGGTGAACTTTAAGCTACAAGTTTACAAAGCATTTGGGGAATATTCTCCGTCTCTTAATGTAGACCTTTTCATTTTGTATAAATTATTATCCTTCATTGAAATTATCATGCCCTGATTCCAGGGTGGATCTGTTGATATGTTTATCAATATTTTTTTAAGTATTTTGTGTAATGTGGAGCTACTCCAGGTGATATTTGTTGCCTCTGCTGACTGCTAGGGCATTCACTCCGACTTTACATCCAGTATCCCCAATGAGTGGTCTGGCCACAAAGCTATTACACAGGTGAAAATATTATTACTGTTACATCCTCATTTTAAAAAAAAACTAGTCTTTTGTTGTCCCAGGCGTCTTTATTTTCCATATGTCCAGAAACAGACATTGGGTTTGTTGTTCAGCTTGGAAATAACTTAAGATGTTGCTTCTCTGTCTTTGAGCAAAGAATTAAGAGCTGTGGATGGAATATGCATCCTTGGGTTCAGCTTATGTAAAATTATAAAGTATAATACTCAATACTACTTTTGCAGCCTTTTGGCTACTTCCACAGTGACCATCCTGGTTTTGTGGCCTGACTGCCCAAGTCATATAATTTCAATGAAATGCACCAGCCCAGAACAAAATATAATAAACATGCCTTTTTAATGTTTGCAGTGACAAAAGCACTTTGTCTGCTTTGCTTCTGGAAGGTATCCTGAAAAATGGGAATTAATAAATGGATCAGTCCTTGTGAGAGGTCCAATTTTGTCCAAACAAACTGTCATTAATAATCATTAATGTCACACTAATGTCATACAAGCACTAATTAGGTCCTGTTGCGCTATGTGATATGAGCCTACAATAATAGAAAAGATGATAGTATTTCACTGCCTTCCATTTCCCAGCAACGCGGACAGCTATGTTTATTTGAAATCAGTCTTACTGAACCTGAGGTCTTCGCTAAATGTGACAGTTTCTTTGTGTGTATGTGGCAGACTCACATTTTATCGTCAGCGTGAGATTTGAAGTAAGTTTGACTTTCACAGTTAGTTTTCAGATATTTATGAGCGGTTTTGCACTGAAGCGTAGCCCAGAAGGCTTGTGATTTGTTGCCCTTTCCTCAGGTGATGGGGGGTTACCGCTGCAAGTGTTTGTCTCCCATGGGATTGTTTGCCATTTGATACTTCTGCTCAGTGTGGCCTTCAGCTTCCACCAGGCATTAAAAAGCCAGCATAACCCTCAAATCCTTAATTCTTAGCATAATGTGTTGTGAAAGGGTTTGTTCTGTATCCATACGGTATTCCTGGTTAAGTCTTATTAGGAAAAATTATCTGAATATAATTGTTATGATTGTATTAGAACAGACAAGAAAACTTGTTCAGAATTGGGCAAGCAGTACCTTTCCCCTTAGCTGGATTTTTATCGCCCTGATAAGGATTATATGTCCTTCTAGGTTACATATTTGGGGAGGGTGATTATTACTGCCGTATCTGTCAGCAGTGTTGCAGTGCTTTGATAAAAGACTATTCTGCTCACAATCAAATGACTAAGAAGTTATTTTTGGCTTTGTTTATGGAAAAAAAGACGTTTTGTGAGATTATAGTTGGAGTCTGTGGAGCAAAAAAGACAAATAGTTTCTTGGCATCATGACTTAGAGAGAAGCAGGCAGGAGGACCTCTGAGATCTTCGGTCAGCATGAGGAGTTGGTGCTCTGGTTTGAAGTTGCAAGTGGCCTTGTGCAAGTCCTCATCATGCTTGTGCATGGTTAGAAATTAAGTCCTTTTGCATACAGTTCTACGTAAAAATGCAACGTCATGTTGGAAATTAAGTGCTTCAACCATCATTATTTTCTCACAGCAGTGTAGAATTTATTCTTTTCCAACCAAATTGACACAATATATTGTGTCTGGAATGCAGGCTTCCCGTTCTGGACAGAAAATTTAGTGGGATAGCTTTAACAGTTGTGATAATTTAAAATTTAAAAATGTTAGTCTGAGGGTTGCAGAAGTAAAGTGATTTTAAGCAAAAATTATCTTAGAGAGAAAGAATTATATGGGAGAAAATACAATGCCAAACACATAGCTGGACTTGATGGGGTACAAGCGGAGTATAGTTTGGCCAAATTCTATATCAGGAATTGATGATGGAGTCAGGCTTATGCATTCAAATGGGGCTAAAGCTTATCCTTGGTGTCTGGTAGCCTCTTAAAATATTGCCAATACATTATAGGAAGTGCCTACAGAAAAATAGTCTGTGTCAACAGACAGTCTTCAGCTTCCAGTTTGCAGTAAAATTAAATTTATTATGAAATTAGAACATTTCAGCATTTAAACAATCTTCAGATAAAAAGATGTCTTGCCTTTTCATGGCAAGTAGAGCTGAATTTATTGTTTAGTTAGAAAATTTTTTCTTTATATGTAGTACAGTTCGTTCATGCATAGACTGAACATCATGCTTGTTTTTATAAACTTTTTTAATATCACTCTGGTTCCACGAGGAATCACTATTTTTCTTGGTGGTTCATCCTGTATGTGTATTTGACAGAAATACAAGACTATCAGAAGTTAGGGAGTTCTTGTATTCCAGGAAACAGCTCTGTCCCTGGGACCAGAAGGAGAAGCTGAAATGCAAAGTGAGACAAACTCAGAATGACCATGTCTTGTGTGGCTCAGACTGAGCGCAGAGTTGCTGTCTCACATGATGCTTGGCTGTTATACGATTTGCTTACTACCTATGTTTTAGGGCTGTTATAAAAATAAGATTGTTCCTGACAAAGAAAATATTGCATGGTTTCTTTCTTGTTGAAAAGAAACTACTATACGGGTCATTACAATGCTGGAAATCTGGGAAGCATTAGGATCCGCACCATGCATGCATCTTTTTCAGGAGGTGGATATGATGTGTGTATGTGCGTGAGTGTTATGGTGTATCATTTGAATTGATTTTATCTACTTTATTCATGTAAGGATTTTTTGGATGAGATTTTTCTTCCTGTTTATAATTGTGACCCGTCAGTCAATATTTACTATGATATACTTTTTATATTTTGTTCCAAAAATGTTTCAGTACTACAATTTTTAGAGCCAGCTATACCACCAAATTTGAAAATTTCTGGCTTAACCTCTCTGTATTAGTCTCCAGTATGTTCTGTAGATGAAGAAATTGTATTTTCAGCCTGTTTAGTTCAATAGCTAAAGAGATTATTTTGGAATTGAAATGCAGTTGCATTTGCTCCTGTTTTATACATAAAAATTAGTCTCTTTTAATCTTAAATTCCTTGAAGATGTGATCATCAGGAGTTTCAGCTCAATCAACTGAAAATACAGCTTCCTTTTGATTTGTACATCATTTTCTTAAACTGTGTTTTAGTAATCTCAGGGAAGAAAGAAGTTGTGTTTATGTATATGAATCCAGAAGTCTGATAAACTTATGCAACTATTTTTAGAATGTTTTTTTCTACATTTAATAATTCTAGTTTCCATCTGAATGCATTTTGACACAAATTACTAAAAATTTTATGGCTTCATAAATGAAAATACAAAAATGTAGAAAATTAATACATTTTCTGATACAAAGCTGCATAAATATGTTTTCATTTAGATATAGTTTCTTTGTGTGTGAAAATATATATAATCTGTGTAGCCTCCTGGGTGCCAACAGGTAGTGCCAAAGAGTTATCACTAGTTGGAGACCAATGGGTTTTAGTTGGTAACGATCAATAAGATAGGTCTTTAATTAGGAATGAGCAAATATTCAAGAGAATATTTTAATTAATGTTTCCTATTAATTTAAAATCATGCTCTTTTCAATTATTACAGTCAATTCTTTAAACTGATCCACGAACATATTACCTTTAACATTTTTATCATAAAATGTAAGGGAAGCATTCAAAAAAAATAAGAGTATTAGATGGGGTATTGAAACTCTTCTATAATTGGCTTTCCTGGAAAGTAATTGTTTCAAAAACATCACAAGCAAAATCCATTTTATTTTTGGATACACTTGGCTCTTTCCAGCTTTTTTCATTGACTCAAGTGTAGGCTATTTTCCAGCAAACTTTTGCCTTCCTAGGAGGTCAGTGTTTAAGGAGTAACACTTGCAGACATATTCGTAAGTTAAATGAACAACAAGAAGAAAGCTGTTCAGTAATCTAAAACAAACATTCAGGAAAGCAGGTTAAAGCAGCAAATTTTTGAATTAAAAATAAATACCTGCCCAATGGAAACTGAATATGCCTTAATAAGATTAAAGTAACTGTCTACACTGTCAAACTAGCAGTTCACACAAGCAAAAATTTGCCTTAGAGTTACCTGCTTATACTAATAGGAGTCCAGAACTTGTATATGTAAGTGTGCCTCCTTTGGTCTCTGGCACTGTTTCTTGGGTTGTCTCTAATCAGTCTGTTTCCCTTCATAGACATGAACTTACTGAATTGATTACCACCCACCCAGATTTTAATAATTCTACACCAATGCGGAGCTGTAATGTGAAGAATTTGGCCCTTTTTAAGTTTTAGTGTTTGATAGGAATGGTTGGACTGAATGATCCGGTGGGTCTCTTCCAACCTGGTTATTCTATGATTCTATGATTCTTATGCCTGTGCTTTTATAGTGCTTTGACATCTGTAGCTGAGGCTCTCCTCTGACTACCCCAAGATTTTCTTAAGGATGAAGAGATATAGGTTTATATAGTATATAACACTATACGTGTTAGTTTGTGGTCTTCTCATGAATTTGTAATCAAAATTATTGAAATATATTTATCTATCCCATAATTCGTCTGTCACATAGACATAATTTGTCTGTCACATAGATGTGATTTATCAACTGGAACGAGGTAAATAAACATCCAACTAAAGTCTGCTGGGAGTTTGGTCAGAAGTACAAATGTGCTTCTAATTAGGAAAATAACTTAGAAGGATAGTATTCTGGAATTAAACTCTTATCAATTGACAATAGAAAAGTATAATAATAAGCAAAAACCCCACTATCATTATTTTCATGAAATAGCCTTATAGAATTACAGTCTAGGGTTTTATCTACCCTAATTTCCAGTCTCCTAGTACAGGACAACAATGGATTATTAGAGAACAAGTGAAGGAGCTGAGGTCCTCCTCGATGCCTCCGGTAGTAACCACCTCTATTTCTAATAAGGAAAGGTTCAGGGCTTTCTAAATTGGAAGCGGTATACTTTCTGTTGTGTTCCATTGCATAGTTTCACTCTATGTCTCTAATTTCTGACTTATAAGGCATAAGAAATGTTTTCTTTTCACTTCATGGTTTTGTAGACGTCCTCACTTTAGTCATGTATTTCCCCACTCTAAAGACCTATAGTCTGAAATTATATGAACTCCACTGTATCATCTTTCCTTGTTCTTTTTCTACACAAAAAGAAGATACGTGAATCCTCATATCTGAATTTTTAAAAGTGGGCATTAATTAGGTTTCACCAGGGAAAAGTGCACTAGGCTACAAGAGTATTTATTGCTGATTACAAGTGGGTAGAAATATAGCTTACTAATTTTATCCTAATGCACTTGAGAGGGAAGAAATCCAAGTACTGAAAATAAAAGCATCACATGTCCTCCATTATTTGCTTATGGAAGCAATAATACACAGTAGATGCTACTGTAAACATGAACTGATCCTTTTTCAGTTCAAATCGACATCAGTTGATTAACATCAGTAGAAGGAGGTTGTGCCCAAATGATGAATTTTGCGCATGAATTCTTCCAACACTTGTGAAACAAATACCTGCATGTCCTGATTCTTTTTTTATAAGTGCAAATTAAAATAAGAAATAGCAGTGCATGTTTTTGCTGAGCAATGTTGACCTATGCATGCTTGGTCAGTAACAGCAGTGCTACTCACTGACTAAAGCTATTTCCTTGAGAGAAAGCAATTTTTAATTTATGTTATATTTTCCTATGTACTTTTCATAAGTATAAATAAGAAACTCCTGTCTCTCAATGTAACTGTTCCCATCAAAAACAAAGCTGTGACAAAATGATGGGTCTGGCAGTTTGACTTCAATTATTAGCCATGGTTAAGTGGATCTGAAGTATCCAAAAGTGAGAACGAAGGCAAATCATAGAATCATAGACTCGCTAGGTTGGAAAGGACACACTGGATCATCGAGTCCAACCATTCCTATCAATCACTAAACCTCAGCACATCATTCAACCACCTCCCTGGGCAGCCTGTTCCAGTGCCCAATGACCCTTTCCATGAAATATTTTTTCCTGGTGTCAAGCTTGAACCTCCCCTGGCGGAGCTTGAACCTCCCCTGGCGGAGCTTGAGGCCATTCCCTCTCATCCTGTCCCCTGTCACTTGGAGAAGAGCCCAGCTCCCTGCTCTCCACAACCTCCTTTCAGGTAGTTGTTGAGAGCAATGAGGTCTCCCTGAGCCTCCTCTCCTCCAGGCTAACCAACCCCAGTTCCCTCAGCTGCTCCTTGTAAGACTTGATCTCCAGGCCCCTCACCAGCTTTGTTGCTCTTTTCTGGACTCACTCCAGAGCCTCAACATCGTTTTTGTGGTGAGGAGCCCAGAACTGAACACAGGATTCAAGGTGCGGTCTCACCAGTGCCGAGTACAGAGGGAGAAGAACCTCCCTGGACCTGCTGGTCACGCCGTTTCTGATACAAGCCAAGATGCCACTGGCCTTCTTGGCCACCTGGGCCACTGCTGACTCATGTTCAGTCGCTGTCAACCAACACCCCCAGGTCCCTCTCTTCCAGGCAGCTTTCTAGACAGACTTCTCCTAGTCTGTAGCACTGTATAGGGTTGTTGTGCCCCAAGTGCAGGACCCGGCACTTGGTCTTGTTAAACTTCAAATGATGTTTCTGGAGTTGCCTCGTTTTGAAACTCTTACATTCCATATATAAAGAGTCAGGAATGCATTTATCCTCATAAGCCATTTAAAAGAGTAATATCCATTTGGGCTTTCAACATGCATTTTGAGAGAATTCCAGAAGGGATAGCAGGCTTTCTGTTTCCTGAGGTGAATCCATGCTTACTTTGGCTTTGGAATGGGCGTACTGTCGCTTAGCGTTACACACTAGGCTGGGCTGTGGATGTCTCAGTGGGTGGCACCCATCCTATGCTCCCCTAATAGCCCATGGAGAGAAATACGCATTAGGTGCAGTTTATCTGGTCTGATTTAGGCCTCTAGTTTCTAATGAGATGATCAGCCTTATAGAAGTATCAGCTTTTCTACACTAATTTTAAGGGTCAGCTGATATGTTAGGCAACATCTGTCTTCTGTCAGGCGAATGTGATGCTGTACACTGCTGTCACGTAGAGTTGTTTCTCCCACTACCACACTATTGGCTCATTCTGCCTTGGCAACATTTGCAAGGCCACCAGCTGCATAACAGATGACAAAACTTAATTGTACCATACCCAATGTTATCAAATTAGGGTTGTTTGATTTGTTTTTTTTTTCCCTGACACTGGGAGCTTTTGTTTCAGGTGGTCCAAACCAAGCAAAGGTCTCATACCCAGCCTTGGCAGAAGATAGTCAAAGTCTATTCTGCTTTCATGCTTTTATGGAAACTCACATGATGTGAGTCTCTGCAAATCAACAGTCTGAGTCTCAAATAACTCCTATATCAATTGTTTTACCATTTTTATTGCTGTGGTTTTATTGGTTGGTCACAGGACTAGTTTGTCTAGACTCAGCAAGTATAGCACACTTAGGTCTCAGCCGAGAAGAGTGAGATACACTGCGTGTGTATGTGTGTATACTGATATGTCTCAAACACAGCTTTTGTAATTAGACTGTGTGGTTTCTTATCTAAATTAGGCCAGTATGTGTCTGTTAAATCTTAGGGGCTTCTTCAAAGTGGTTGTCCTTCTTGAAATGCAATGTTACTGAGTGTGTTTTGTAAGTGAGCTCAGCATGTCACTTGTTAGAGGGCTTCCTCTCAGTCATATGACAGAATAATTTTTTAAGGAACCTGATTTCTTGTTGACATTTGAACTCTGCAAATGAAAGCAGAGCCTATACTGAATATTTTTCAGGCTTAAGAGCTGCCTTCTTGCATTTGCTTTGCAGTTGACCCTTTAGTCCTATTTTGAGTTACCAGATGAAAATAAGGTTTCCCTTCAAAGGTTGGTTGCCAGGGGTAACTGCCACTGACGCCAAAAGATGAATACTCTACCTACTTAGGATAATGCCTACTTTGTGAGCTAAATAAAGAGCTAAATTGCAGAGAAGGAAGTTGGATAAATGTGAAATATTGAGGGAGGAAAAACAAGATTATTAGGGATGCAGAATTCAGAAAGGATTATTGCCTTTTGCACCAGTAATGGTCTGGTACACAGGCTGTGTACGTGGCTCTGCAGCCAGGCGCTTGGGTCTCCCAGTTCCTCTGATCCATTGAACAGTATCCATACACTTACCTCTGCTTGTATGAGATATAGGGCTGTGGAAGTGAGAGGCAAGGAGGCAGGATATTTTGCATGATGTAATTGCTTAAAATTTTACAGAGGAATGATGGTTAGTGCGATTGCAAGAAGTTTAATATTTTGAGCTTGAGGCTGAGAAGCTTAGCTTCTGCTGGAGGTGTTACTGTTGGAATTCAGAATTTCTCAATAAAATTCATGCACAATTCATCTAAAGAAGAAAAACTTCTCTGTGTCTAATAGCGTATGTTGGAAGGAATTTATTAGTTTGATATTTGATTCAGGTGTGAAAGCAGTTTTAGTCCCTGTCCTCCCAAAAAGATGGGATGCTTTTGGGCATTACAGCAGAAGAAAGCTTTTAAAATAGTTAAGTGATAGTCCTGAACAGTATCATCAGAACTTGGTGTCTACTGATCCTGTCCTATTTGAGCAAAAGAAGATGAAAACCCTTTACCCATATTATCTAATATTAAAAGATGTAAGCTTCTAGTTTCTTACAGTTAGTTAACACACTGATTAGTTTGTCAGTAACTAGGAGTTACACCATATGCAATTTCATACACTGATCTAATTTTCAAAGACTGTATTTCATGTAATTTTGCTCTAAAAAATGTAGCAAAAGTTGGGATGCATACCTATGTAAGTGACTTGGTGGGCTGAGCAGTCAAGACCGTTCCTAATAAATCTGTTTTCTGCTGCGGCTTTTAAGAGTTTTCAAGCAGATCCAGTAGCTTTTTCATCGGGTTTGTTCTGAAGATACAAACCAGTTCTTCTCACAGCTAACACACTGCTAATTTTACCAAAGAAAACAAGTACAGTTGTTTGACTAATGGGAGACCATAAAGATGGCTCAGACTACATTTATGCTGGAGCTCACATTTACATCAGGGATCTCTTCATTGCTCTCTGCAAAGGCTGTCAACACCAGGCACAGTTCTGTGAGGAGAAAGATTTCTACAGGTTGGCAGCAAGACAGCAAACAAGTTGCTGCTTGCAATTGCTGTGAGTTTTTTATTATAAACTCTTTCCACTCTGGAGGCTATAAGGAAGAGTCACACCATACATCGTAGAAGCACGGCCTAAAGATAGCGCTGTCAGCGGTACTTCAGTTAAATGATACGGGCTAAATGCAGTCACCCAAAGTCAAAAAAGGGAGCAAGAAGTCTTTTCCTTTTAAAAGTACTTTTAGTGGGTTTTATGTGCTCTGTAACATTCTACATTGTTTTGAGATTACTCAGGTTGTGGAGGGAGGATTCAGCCGTCAACATATTTACCGCACTAGTGTTGTCACATAAAGCATGATCTAGGGAACTTGAGCCCAGGTAAATACTAATTTTTTATTAAATCACTATGTAATTTCGTGAAATACATTTTGTAGCATCTCAGATAAGAGAAATAGCTTTGTATAACTAAAAAATGTAGTAATTAACTTAAGGATGTATTTGAGCACTCTTAACTATCCTGTGCTCTGGCAGATACCTGGGGTGACTCTGAAGTCACAAGCAGTTCTTTTGGTGGTCAACAGAATGACCAGATGAACATGTTTTTCTCTTTGAACTTCACTTGCAGTTTGTGCTGATCAGAACATAACTAAAATTCTCCACCTACAAAACCATCTGATGAATTAGAAAAATTTACGTTTAAAAAAAAGCAATCCACACCATTCTTTGCCATATACCACACAGAATAGTAGAAGAGACTTCTGGCTTATTTCCTGTGCAAACCATCCTCAGAGACCCCCCTGTGGAAGTTACTGCCAGAAGAAACCAGACAAAGCCTGTGATTGGCTGTTTCTCATTTCTAAGTGCTATATGATTTTGCACAGCAGGCTTTCCAGGGAAGTTCTGGGATTGATAGCCAAATGTATATACTTAGGTTTCAAAAATACACTAATCACATGTAAGTAAGAGTTTATATTTCACTCAGGACTTTGCAACTCATTCATCCAAGTAATGGCACTATTTGGGGTGCTGAAACAAAATTTAGAAGATGAGAGAGTGGCAATCATAGAAAGCTAGTTTTCTGGACTTTTCATGGATTGAGGAGAAATTGTAGCAATCACCCAGAGTCCTTTACCAGTTCTTGCAGTACAAGCAGTGCTTTAGTCACTGCAGTGTAAACACTTTTTAAGCTTATACTTGTGCACACCAAAAACTTGTCTTAGTTTGTATCTTAATTAAAAACAACTGTAAATATAGAATGTTTTCAATATAAAAGGGTTTCACATGTCAAAATGTTCAATGCTTTCCTGACTTATTAATTTTGATCTTATCTTTGTAAAAGAATGATCTAAGGAAAATTTCTCTAGCTGCAAAGTTATATAAAATGTTGTGGAACTGATGGAGGAACCTTGATTTCTTACAGGTTTACAATGAACTGAAATACTAGATAATTATTCCAGTTGAATATACTGTCAATGTCTAGTGAAAATGAGTGCCAATTTGTTTGTTATCTTCTTGATATTATCAGTACAATGTGCTTATGTAGACTTCCTTATTCGCTGTACACTAAAATAAAATCAGTTATTTGTAATTCTAATTTTACATTCTTTTCACTTCTTTTTTTTTTAAGGTCAATGAACACTATCTTTCATCTTAACCATACAGCTCCATAAACTCTGCTTATCAGCTTTTTGGAAAGGAACAACTCCTAAATAGTAAATGCAAAAAACCCTATGTGAATGAAATGTGAATTATGGGACTGTTTTAATTCTACATTTTTATACACTTTTGCTACAGATATTTTAAGATCCTAAAGTAACAATTAAGATTATCTAGTCCTCATGTACGATTAGCGATAGCCATGTATGATATATCATATCACAGAATGACCAGGTTGGAAGAGACCCACTGGATCGTCGAGTCCAACCATTCCCACCATTCCCTAAATCATGCTCCTAAGCACCTCATCTACCCTAACCTTAAACACCTCCAGGGACGGTGACTCAACCACCTCCCTGGGCAGACTGTTCCAATGCCTAACCACCCTCTCTGTGAAGAATTTCTTCCTAATCTCAAGCCTAAATCTCCCCTGGCGGAGCTTGAGGCCATTCCCTCTCGTCCTGTCCCCTGTCACTTGGGAGAAGAGGCCAGCACCCTCCTCTCCACAACCTCCCTTCAGGTAGTTGTATTGAGTAATAAGGTCTCCCCTCAGCCTCCTCTTCTCCAGGCTAAACAACCCCAGCTCTCTCATCCGCTCCTCATAAGATTTGTTCTCCAGCCCCTTCACCAGCTTTGTTGCTCTTCTCTGGACTCGCTCCAGAGCCTCAACATCCTTCTTGTGGTGAGGGGCCCAGAACCGAACACAGTACTCGAGGTGTGGTCTCACCAGTGCCAAGTACAGGGGGAGAATAACCTCCCTGGACCTGCTGGTCACGCCGTTCCTGATACAAGCCAGGATGCCATTGGCCTTTTTGGCCACCTGGGCACACTGCTGGCTCATGTGCAGTCGGTTGTCAACCAACACCCCCAGGTCCTTCTCCTCCTGGCAGCTTTCCAGCCAGGCTTCTCCTAGTCTGTAGCTCTGCTTAGGGTTGTTGTGCCCCAAGTGCAGGACCCGGCATTTGGCCTTGTTAAACCTCATGCCGTTGGTCTCAGCCCAGCAGTCCAGCCTGTTCAGATCCCTTTGCAGAGCCTCCCGACCCTCCAGCAGATCCACACTTCCTCCCAGCTTGGTGTCATCTGCAAACTTGCTAAGGGAGCACTCGATGCCTTCATCCAGGTCATTGATAAAGACATTAAACAGGACTGGACCCAGGACTGATGAATACCTGAATGAAGGCATCTTCTGCATGAACTAGCTGACACCTTGCATGAGGCTGTTCCAAAATCCAACTCTTTTCATTGTTAGAAACAGACATCTAATTGAAGCTTCTATTTCTTCATTACCTTCTTATATGCATTTGCTTTTCTGCCAGCCATATTCCTTTGTCTCTTTTCTCTCCTCCCTTACTGCCCTCCCATGTACCTTTACATATGATCGTACTCCCTGTGGCTTGTATTCGCTGTGCCAAAACAGCTGTTGTCTTTAACCCTCCTCATATAACTGACTAGACTCCTCCATTGTATTCCAGATAAGCCTCTCATCTATGCCTCTTGCAGTTTTCTTCTCTGTCTCTGTGGGGGTTGCTGCTCAGGCCGTTAATTTCTCCATACATACACAATGCTATGCTGGTCAGACCAAAGATACTTTACCTATGATTGCTAGTATGCACAGGTATGGAAAGATGATATTCCTCTATGCTTCAGTAATCTGCAGCTGTGCCTCAGCAGGGAGTTACACTGACAAATACTCCAATTGTATTCCGAAGCTCTTTGTAGTCTGGCATTCAAATCACTTCCAGCATTACATTGTTCAACTTGATGTTGCTTGTTGTCGGCACTTACATCTCTAAAAGTGCTAGACATGGTATTTCTTTCAACAAGTGTCTCTTGTAGATTAGTGGTTAAGAGCTCAGGAGTTGAATAACGTAAGTTTAGATCCATTACAGTATAAAAGTGCATGCTTCTGAATATTCACAAGAATAAATGCAAGAATGTTGACCTCACAGATTCACTGCAGTGAATGTTAGTGGTAAATTTTGTAGTGTGATGTTGATTTGTATTTAAATAAGTCCAAAAGAATTTTGTATGCGTTAGTAGAATTCAGTGTGGGTTTACCCTGATCTTAGTGACTATAGTGGGTGTTAAAGGACATGTGTTAAGACATCAGTGTGCTGGTAAAACACAAGCAAAATAACTTGTTTTACTACTATCACTATTATTGCAGCCTTTGAAATGAGATTATGTTCTGAACTATTTTATGTAATTATTGAGATTGAATCACCTTACCAATCAGAAGTTGTGTATCTTACCTAGAGTGCTGCATCTAGCTCTGGGACCCTAAGCACTTGAAGGACACGGAGCTGTTGGAGCAGGTCCAGAGGAGGTCTATGAAAGTTTTCCAAGGGCTGGAGCACCTCACCTACGAGTGAAGGCTGAGAGTTGGGGTTGTTCAGCCCGGAGAAGAGGAGGCTGCTGGGGAACATTACACCATCCTTCCACTACTTAAAAGGGGCCTGTAGGAAAGATGGGGACAGACTTTTTTAGCAAAGCCTGTTGTGACAGGCCAAGGAGTAATGTTTTTAAAATAAGGGAGGGTAGATTTAGACTGGATATAAGGGAGAAATTTTTTACAATGAGGGTGATGAAACACTGGAACAGGTTGCCCAGGGAGTTGGTGGAGGCCTCATCCCTGGAAACATTCAAAGTCAGGTTGGATGGGGCTCTGAGCAACCTGACCTAGTTAAAGATGCCTCTGCTTCTGCAAGGGGGTTGGACTGGATGATCTTTAAAGGTCCCTTCCAACCGAAAGCATTTTATGATTCTATCTGGACTTTAGATATCTACCTGAGACTCAGCAACGCTTCTAGAAATGAGTGGAGGGTTTTGATTGACTTTGTAGTTCTTGAAGCTTTTGTATCCAAAGACTGGTATGACACAGTTGCCATAGAAGTAAAAGTTCAGTTAAATTGTTTGAGAGGTGAATTACATCCTTTTACAGAAATTTGTGTTATAGAATATGTCAATATACAAATAGTTAACTATGTATTAACATGGAAAAAAATCCCTGGAATTATGGTTTTTTGCCTGTATTTCTATTTCCTCATAATTTTGTTAGTCGTTAGGATTTCACATTTCACTTCCAAAAAATCCATTTTGCAAAAATCGAATACTATACGTATCATTAACAAGCCTTATTTAGATGAGAAATTGTTGGTGCCCTCATTATGATTCTATTATGGTAATTCTGTGTGTGTGTTAATCGCCTTATTTGAGAATCAGTAACCTTTCTCGGTTTGTCCTGTACATACAGCAGAGCAAAGATAAAATAAAAAAGGTTGTCTGAACATGTTTGTAATTGTGATGGAGAGAACTTCTTCTGATCTCGTTGTAATTTGATTTAATATAGCATGGTAGCAAGAGAATTTTAGATGCTTAGAAAAAATACTGTAATTTTATTGGGTTTTTTTTCAGTTATCCATCAGTTTCTGGAAAATTACGAGAACATGAATCTGCTATCACTTTCTCAGTGACAGCTATGATTCAGTGTGCCAAAAGTGGAACCATGAAACTATTTCCTTGATTTTGTATTCTTTGGCAGGAGCATAATGAATAATAAAACACAATCTCTCTAGAAAAACATGTGCTATCTTTTCACCCTAATTTTGCATGATTGTAGTGAAAAGATTATTTGGTGCTTTTTATTGTCATATCAAGTGGCTAACTGTTGAAATATAATACAAAGCTGCTGCTATATATTACTACTAGGAAGTAGAGTTTGGATGTGTGTGGCCTCATGTCTAATGTTGCAGCTTGCCATCTTCTGTCATTCCCATCACCTATAATTAACTAATTGGTACTGTAATTTTTTCTTTATTTCTTTTAATATATGATTTAAAAATTGTTAAAATGCTGCTGAAGAAATATGTACCTTTTTGCTTTAGAATGGGAAAAACTGTCAGTCTCATTTATGTAAATGTAAATATGTATTTCTTTATGTAGGATAAAATATATGCAAAAGGTTTGGCCTGTTGTGAAAGTGTTGGTGGCCTCTGGAAATGTACATAATGGGAATTTTGTGTTCTGAAAACTAGATATTGAAAATATGTTTGGGAAAATTGAAGTGCATGGTAAAAGTTAACCATGATACCCAACTTGCTTTCAGTAGATCGGGTCAAAAACTGTTTGTACAGGTAGTCCTTTTGTCAGCTAAAAAGGTTCCAGATGAGAAATTAAGAGATAGGTTTAGAACAGGTTGCAAAACCTGTTGTCATTGAACATGTGTGCATCAGAAACTGAGATTACAGACAAAAAGGTTTGTCAATAAACTAAATCAAAATAAGTAACAGAGTGGTGGGACAGCCTGCTAGGTGTGGACCCCGAGGACATGGAGCAAGGCTGGTAGGGTGGAGCTGCCAAAGTGACTTGAAAAGCCACAGGTGTGCGTGTCAACCTCACACCCCAGATACAAGCTGCTATCTCCTGCTGGGTTGGAGCACCCGGTTTTGTCTTGCCCTGTTAAGATCCAGACAGGTCTTTGTGACATTCTTCAGTGGTGGTAGTAACATGATGGGCAAAGTGAGTTACGCTCTGCTGGTTTTGAGCAAAACAGGAAGACACTTACATAAAAGCCACTAGACAAGACTCATAAATTAGTGTGTGATTTTAAATCATAACATTGAAACAATGCTGTAAAATTTAGAATTATCTTCTCATTTGAGATTTCTGGCCTGCTTTGTAAGGAGACTTCTGTGCGCACTTCTGTTTCACTAACTCTGTAGCCCTGTACTTGACAACTTCTAGGCATGAAGAAAACGCATATGTGATATCTACTGGTTTAATGAAAATGTACGGAAAATTACCATGGTAACTTTTGCATCACATGAATCAGTTGCCAATCTAGGAGGGCACTACTGCATCTTTCTGGACTCTTTGTGCTACAAATCTTTTGTAGTAAACCTGGGTTAGTTATTTTTATTGGTTTTGGATTTACGATCTGAAAAAAGTTCTAATCTGTGGCTGGAAACAAGGCTGCTTCAGAGCAAATTGAATTCCCTTTGCCAAATAATCTCTCCTTACCCACTAGCTCTGTAAGTAATGCCATTAGATGTCTGCATAATCCTCACATTTCAGTGACTGAATTTACACTAGAATACTATGCAATTCTGTATGGTTTATCTTTGTTCTTGACTAAGGCTTTGGAAGCATAAGAAGAATATCTGGGAGGAAGAGCAGTATTGCGTAGCTTGCAGCTACTTTGTTCTGCCATCAAGTCCCCACAAATTAATTAGGTTTAACTCTCTTGAATACTCTGGGAGGCTGAGATTTCTGCAAATGCTGCAGGAAATAATAATGATGAACTAGTGGGTGGCTCAGTTAATTGCAAAATCTGTTGAGTACAGAGCGTTAATAATGAATTTGCAACTGTAGCTTTTGTGCACATATCTAGAGCTATGCATTGCTGTGCAGAGATACCCGAGGTAGTTCTGACCATGTTAGCTCAATAAGAGAAGCAGCACGACATTACTCCAGGTTTTTTAGGGATGGTACGGTAATGCCCCTCTTAACTCTCAGTTATCCCACTGTAAACTTCAAGACAAAACCACCCCAAACAGCAATAAATCAGTTGAGTGCCTTGGTAACTTTAGTAAAACAGATATGTAGGGAGGGGAGAAACAGTAACTCCTCTGCTGGTTATTTTGAGAAATACAATAGTAATCGTTCCATTGCATTCATGTCTTAATGGCTGAATGTATTCTAAATACATGGTAAATACAAATCTTGTGGTTCAAACCATTGTCCTTGGTGGATACCCACTAGGAAATGACTGGTGGAGTTGTGCTCTTTGAGAGCTTTACTGAGCTCTCAAATTATTTCTAAATTATATGTAAATTATATTTCTCAAATTATATCTAAATTATTTCTAAACTAATACCTATAATATTTTGAAACTGTGACGTGTCACAATAAATTTGTGAATTCCAGAGTTAAAAAAAATGTGGTATCAGGGTATCAGCTTCACATTCTTTTCCAGGCCCTTTCCTATTCTTGTTTCCAGCTCTGGAGCCCTCAGCACAGGAAAGATGGACTTGTTGAAGCGGGTCCAGAGGTGGGCTACTAAAATGATCAAAGGCCTGGAACACCTCCCCTGTGAAGAGAGTTGGGGTTGTTCAGCTTGGAGAAGAGAAGACTCCAAGGAGACTTCGTTGCGGCCTTTCAGTACTTAAAGGGGCTTATAAGAGAGATGTGAAAAAAAGTTTTTTAGCAGGGCCTGTAGCAATATACAAGGGGTAATGATTTTAAACTAAAAGAAGAGACATTTAGACTAGATGTAAGGAAGAAATTTTTCTAACTGAGGGTGGTGAAACCCTGGAACAGGTTGGCCAGGGAGGTGGTGGAGGCCCCATCCCTGGAAACATTCAAGGTGAAGTTGCATGGGGCTGTGAGCAACCTGATCTAGTTGAAGATGTCCCTGATTACTATAAGGGGGTTGGACTAGATGATCTTCATGGGCCCTTCCAACCCAGACCATTCTATTCTTTCTACCATGTTTGCATTAATATAGGTTAATAAAGTGATTTACATGCTACAGTGTGTGATAGCAATGTAAGCTCTAATGGTCTGTGCATTCAGCACCTGCATGGTGATGTGGGCACTTAAGGAACTGGGGGTGGCACCACATACCCCTCGGGTGTGATGGCACTTCTGTGCTGCAAAGCCTTCAGCATTTAGGAAATCAGCCCAAAATGCCTAGTGTTTTTCATATGCATATCACACCTGTCCCCCAAGGGATCAGTAGCTCCTTTGTCACATTGCAATGTTCCCTGTCAGTGAAGTGTTTATGTTAGTGGCAACTTTCCCATGTCCATTGGCTCTTGCAGGGGGTAATAACTTTGCAGAATCCAGTGCTCTTGCAGGTCTCTTTCTTTGATCTTTCCCATGGTTTCCTAAATACACATCAATGTAAGTATATGTGTTAATGTCACTGTCCGTAGTAAAAACTACTAGGTTGACAGGGTACTGCTGCCATAGGGGATACTAAAATAAGCATGTGAAAAGCACTTAAGTTCTGCAATGTACACTTCCAGACTGCACTCAGATGATGCTTAATGATCATTGTAAGGAAAAAGTCTTACACAGGATAGAAAACCGAGACCAAACAGCATGTACAAAAATTACTGCCCAAGAACAAATTTCTGTTGTTTACTGCCCTTAGGCATCTTTTAATTCTGAAAGTTACATGAGGCAGAGTGGCTGCTGCATATCTCCTCTCCAAATTTCAACTTTTTCTCAAGGCCTGTAGGTCCTCTTTGGACTTCTGGAAGTTTTCCTGTTGTTTTCTAAAATTAAACCGGCTCTCAGTAGTAGATATTTCTGGGACTGGATAATTGCTAGCTAGGCATTTTATAAGGTAAGAGCAAGCTAGTCTTTGTCGAGCTGTATGTAGGAGAACTGAAAAAGAGGTTTTAAAAATTCATGTTACTGGATAAAAATATTACTGGAAAAAGTAATCTTAGAGATGACTTTATTCAACTTCACGCATTCTTTCAGATCCTCACTGTATATATGTTATAAGGGTTGTCCTGCTAATCAGTTTGTGCACAATGCTTATTTCATGACCTTCCAGAATCCTTTGTGCATTTACCATTTATTATTTCTTAAGTCAAACAATTATATTATCTCATGGTAACAATATCAAAGAAAAGACACTGGTCCATTAATAATCAGACCCTTCCTAGACAATTAATGGCATTCTGGAATTCCTTTGTGAGAAGCAGATGTCCTCCCCGCTGTTTTAAATAGTCAGCTCTATCAGAATTTCTTTTCCCATAACTGACCACTTTTTGTTTTAATGTGCAGTGTATTAAGTAAACTTAAATTGCATACTATGAGAAAAGACTGTTCCTTAGGGTAACATTCTTCTGATGTGAACTCAGTGCTAGAATTTGTATTTTAATGACAGAGAAATTATAGGCTGTCAAATAATCATTTAGCAAGGCTAGAGTATTCTGAGTTCCTACTTCCATTGTTACTACTTCAATAAAAATACATGTAATTATAAAGAAACTTCTTTTTTAATACAGTTTCATTAAAAGAAAAAAGCGTTTCAAAATCTAAACTGTAGAACTGTAAAAACTGAAAACAGGATAATGTGAAATACAGTTTAGGATAACAAAGCAATCTAAAAATACCATCAATAAACTACATAAGAGGAGATGCTGGAGTCTATCCCTACCCTGGGAAATAAAAACAAAGCTGAATTTCATGTTATGGTAGCAGTTTAATGGCAGCATAAGGCAGATTTATATGAGAATCTAATGCTGAACATAGTAAAGCATTTGTACACTCAAAGGGGGAAGAGAGACCATGGCCATCTCTGGTAGACTACAAAATACGGCCACAGCCCTCAAAGGGAACAGCAGCATCTCCTCCTTCAGAAGACTGTTTGCCATCACAGAGAGTTTGGAGGGAAGGAGCTGTGAAAGGAGACAGTGGAATTTGTAGACATGATAATTGCATTTTTCCAGAGTTATTCTATAGAATCTGACAGCTACCTGCACCTACTCCATTTGCTGTATATCATTATTAATGTCTTCTACGTATGGGGCATTCAGTACTAATGTCAGACTGAAATTTGTAGAGAAAATATTGAGACTACATGACATTTGGTTTTTATCGCCTACTTGTCTACAGAAGCTAGTTTCTCACAGTTTTACCCTACCTGTAGGCATTTTCATGAAGGCAACCTGTGTGGGCAGATGCTGCACCATAGTCCTCTGCTTGGCCATGATGAAGCAGAGAGCAAAGAGTAGAGTAATCATAGAATCATAGAATAGTTTGGGTTGGAAGGGATCTTTAAGATCATCTAGTTCCAACCCCACTGCCGTGGGCAAGGACACCTCCCACTAGATCAGGCTGCCCCAGGCCCCATCCAACCTGGCCTTGAACAGGCACCTGTTGGGGAAGAAAGCTGCCTGGAAAAGGATTTGAGGCTATTGTTTATTATACTTGACATACTATGGTGGAAAAAGCATTTTTTCTTTTAGTGTGTGTGATTTCCCATCACACTGATAAGGCTCTGGAGTCTAGCATTTTAATGAAAGCTCAAGAAGGCTAGGCAGTATTTCTAAAGTCAGTTGGGTATTGATAGAAGTTCTTTTTTTGTAAATGTTTCATGCATTCAAAGTAGAGACGTTATTTCTCCTCAGAGGAACACATGCGTTTAACTTATGGGCGAACTTCTTTTAAGATGGGGAGATGTATTTAAGTGCCCATCAGTGGTCCCAGTCCTACAGAAGCCTGTGCATGACTTTGTCTTTGCATAGTGGAGCAGTCCAGAAAGGGAACCATTAGACAATAGTGGGATCCTCAGTTGGGCCTTACAAAGTCATTGTAATGTTTTGAGGGATGTGAATGAGAATGTAATGGGAAACACAAGAAGTTGCAGATAATGAAAAGGGATGGGGAGAATACCTATCTTTTGGGCAGGTTATATGCAAATATGCACAAAGGGCTGAACATTTATTCTCTTTTTAGTTTGCTTTTGGTCTCTACAGAGTTATTCTAAATGCTATATAATACCAAAGGAATTAGAAATGGAAGAATTACATTTCTTAAGAAGCTGATAACCGTGACTTTTATATCATTTAGGGGATTTTTATTCATTTCAGAAGGGATAGATGGAGCTCTTGCTGTTTTTCTGTAGCCTTTGTTCTTTATCTTAGTGTGTAATTGAAATTCAGATTTCACACATATTTGATTCCTTGATATATATTTTCATTAAAAGCTTGCCAGTAATGTGAGCTATGTATGTTTTTGAGATATTCATTAAATGAGATTTGTAACAGTTTACATGCTATTCTGACAGTTTACTAAACCTATCAGTCAAAAACAGATGGCCTGCGTTGGTAGGACTTTTCTGTTTTGTACTTCATTTATAATATATTTGCTAGAAGTATATTTCCAACACTTCAGCTTGACACTTGAGTGGTCAGATGTCATGTCTTAAGTTCATTTCAGTCACTATGTCATATAACAATCCTAAAACACCGAAAGTACGGCAGCATTCATTTGCTGTATCTTCATACTTACCTCTTCCAGTATGTGTATTGCAATTGGACATCCAGGTGTCTTTGGCTTTGATGCTTCACTGCTTAGTGTTGCTTTTTGAAAGTGGCTGTGTTGGTCGTCTCGCCTCAAGATGAGGCCACCGTATTGGGGACTGTTTGGGTCATGGCATAGTCTGACCTGGGCAGGAGAGGGGGAAGAAGGGCACATAGGGATGAGGCAGACCCCTAGGAGGCCACATTGGGAGTGTCTTGAAAAGCAGCTGCCTGGCAGCCACCACAGCTTCTCTCATGAGGCACTGCACTTAGTGGGTTGCCTACATCCCAGTTTTCACAGGCAGTGAAATGAAGTTCAGAACTATGGCCACGGCCTAGGCTTGTGAAGATTCCAGTGGCTCTAATTGCAAGTGGGTTTCAGTCTTTTACTCACACTGGGAAAGTGGGAAACCCCAACAGTCATGCGTGATGCAGGAAAGCTTGGATACCAGAGCAGAGGCACAGAGATGTGAACAACTGCTTTGGTGTGGACAAGGGTCAACAAAACCAGCATCCGAAAGAGTTTTGTAATGGAGACAATTTCTCCTATCTTCAAGGGCATTCAAAGAGTGAGACACAGACTTTCAATCTTTTGTAGGTATCTAAATTGCTCAGAGCTAGTCTGAATCCCTTCCTGTCAATATGATTTGCGTTATCCATATTTCCACTCTAGTCAGGATACCAGAACATGAAGCATTCACCTTCACAGTTCTCTGCAACACGCCACAGCAGCTCAAGGAGAAGGCAGATGAGGGCCTAGCCAGATCTCTGCACCATGCACTGCTAGAGCATGCTGGGGAAGACCAGAAAGCAAATAGTCTACCATCGTGACAATTTACCCATGAATGACTGAGACTTAATTGTTTCTAGTTTTCTAACATTAGTATTGGACTTTATATATGCAAAAAGGTTGATGTAGACTTTCTGTAAGTTAACTTATGTTGAGGTACATTTAGCTGCTTTGTAGCATCCAGTTTAGGACAGAAGCACTTAATCCAAAGATAAATTCATAAGTTTAAATGTGTTGGATAAAAAGGTGGTGTTGAAAGTTGTGGGCTTAGAGCTGTATTAGGTAAGGTAATCTAAAGGTGAGTTTTCCTTCATTCTGATCTATCTGGCTAGTCCTCATGCACATTGGGAACAAAGGATTAGAAGGACAATTATTCTAAGAAAGAGTTGAGGTTTGTGGGTTCTTTAAGAAAGCTTTTCTCATAATGCTATATGGGAAATGTTTGGCTTTGAAGATTTGTCTAGAGAAGCATGACAGACATGCTATCCTGGATGTGGACAATATTCATGCCATTTGGGATGAGGGTAAATGTGGCTTAAGATGAAATCCTGTATGCTGCTAGATAATACTACTTTTTTATTATCAAGAAGTTTGTAAGAGAGTGTTTTCAGTGAACACACTTTCTACATTTATACAGAAGTTCATAGCACTGATAATGTCCAGATTTAAGTAACTGGAATATCTGTGCTGGACTCACAATATATGTGAAACAGAAGCAAATGGATTTAAACTTCCAAAGTAATTCAGAATCATCAAATTGTGTGTGAAGGTGCCCTCACATCATATGTGCTTTGTATGACTTGTTCTAATATTGCTGTATGAAAACAGGTAAAGGGAGATGTTATGGGGAAGTTTGTTGTAGCTGGAAAGCCACTTCTTACATTTCTTATGCCTTGCTATGTATGTTAGATCATTAAAGTGATATACTAGCTTCTTAATTACATTAATAAGGTCAAATGTACAATGTAAAGGTATTTCTTGGGTTTGTATTAGATGTATCTCCTTTAAGGGAAGACTGTCTCTCGTGATGAAGAAAGGGCATATGAATTTTGTATATTTGACCCAAACGGTGTAAATTCCTAAGTAAACTGTGATTTAAGAAAATATTACTTCAAAATGCTTGTATTTGTTTGATTAGCTGAATCAACTTGTATTTAATTACGTATTTATTTTCTATAAGACAGGATTTAGGGATCATCAGTTATAGAGCTACAGTTTCTAGCAGTGCGAGAGTTTATGATTTATTTATTATTGAAGTATATTTTCCCAAAAACTGCAATGCAAGCTTTTTTATATAGCACTAGAAATAACATACATGAATCAACTTACATTTCACACAATTTTTGCTCAGTTGTTAACCTGTTTTATGTATCCTGTTCTATGCTTTGTGTTACTGACAGACATTAAACTGAGAAACTTACTAAAACAAAACCTTAATAATACATGCTGGTAACTGCGCAACTTAGTAGGTAAATAGTAGAAACTATGCTGAGTGAACATCTTAAATAAAGATATATATATATAAAAATACATAGAGAGAAAATGCGTTTTTCTGGCATGTGTGGTAAAAGCATACACATTTACTAGCATACTGACTTATATAATTTTGTATGTCAAACAGACCATAAAACAGTTGATTTTAAACAGTTCAGAAAAGGTTATTTTATCAGTGTAATATCTGTGTATTTTCATAAACTGGACTATTAGAAACAAACATGTACTGTAGATGGATAAAATCTTTAATTTTCCTGTTGCTAGGTCTTGCATGTTTTTTCAGTAATGCTAATTCAAAATTGAAGTCAGTAAGAAAGGAAACCCTATCTGGATTTATAATGGCTTAAGTTTTTCAGTCAGGAACCACGTTATCCAAATCAGTCAGTTGATACCGCTGTTGCATTGTCAGTTAAATTAAAATTTTTGAGAAAAAACTTATAACAGAAGGTTTTGAAAGGACAGAATTGAGGGTATTCCTAGACTGTAAATTCACTTTTTTTTTTATTAACTAGGTACCTACTTTAGTTATAATATAAAGGGGGAGTTCAGTGGAAACCAAATATCTTTATTTTTGTTTCTGTGCGTTTTTTTCAGTGAACACTTTAGATTTTTGCAGCAAAAAATCTAGTTCTAAAAACTATTTTTTGCTCATTCACCTCCAAAGATATACAGATTGTTCTGTTGTTTTGTATAAGTTAAGTCATTCTCTCAAATTTTCTCTGTCTCATGGCTTGTTTTCTTAAACCAGAATACTGATTTAGATGCATGTTGTTAGTGAGTGTGGAGAAGTGGTGATGATTTTTCTTCAAAAACTTCTCCCCAAGAAGAAAAACCCTAAGAACCTCTCACTCCTACATGCTTATGAAGAGGACCTTGTAAAAATAATTCTTTACTGCTGTTAAAGTCTTTGCCAGAAAATGCTTTGAATTTGGGAAAGACAAATTTTGGAAAAGCAGGACCTTGGAAAGCAGCAGATCTGCAGCTGTTTTCATAGATTCATCGAATCACCAGGTTGAAAAGACCTTGTGGATCATCGAGTCCAACCTTTCCTATTTGCCACTAAACAGTGTCCCTGAGCACCTCGTCTGTCCGTCTTGTAAACACCTCCAGGGATGGTGACTCAACCACCTCCCTGGGCAGCCTGTGCCAGTGCCCAATGACCCTTTCCATGAAAAATTCCTTTCTGCTGTCCAGCCTGAATCTCCCCTGGTGGAGCTTGAAGCCATTCCCCCTTGTCCTGTCCCCTGTTGCTTTTGAGAAGAGGCCAGCTCCCTCATCTCAAAAACTTCCTTTTAGGTAGTTATAGAGAGCAATGAGGCCTCCCTTCAGTCTCTTCTTCTCAAAGCAAAACACCCCCAGCTCTCTCAGCCGCTCCTCATAAGGCCTGTTCTCCAGCCCCTCACCAGCTTTGTTGCTCTTCTCTGGACTCGCTCCAGAGCCTCAACATCCTTCTTGTGGTGAGGGGCCCAGAACCGAATACAGGATTTGAGGTGCGGTCTCACCAGCGGCAGTTTTGTGACAGTTCAGTTAAGCTTAACCCTCACATGCACATTTCGACTTCTGCCACTTCAGTCACTGCTTTATCTGGGTAGAATATATCTATTGGTGTAAACACATTGTCGAGGCTAATGTACAGAAAAGTAAAAATGCATATCTGCTAATATCTGTATTTTTAAAAAACTCAACAGTTTAAACCCAGCATGGAACATTGGTTTTCCAGAATCTAAAATATTTGGAATTGGAAAAAGAAGTTGCATTTCACCTAATGCAACTTCAGAAAATTTTAAGAGCAGATGTAAAAAGTAAGAAATCAGACAACCCGAGCTTGAGGGAAGAAATGATGGAAAGTCTTGCCTAAGATATTGCCACAGCTAATTTTACATGTTTATTGGAAATTACAACGATACTTTGATATGTTACTAGTTTTTCCTAATTTCCTACAGTAATATTATAAATAAAAATATTAAATAAATGCTTGCATAAACTATGTGGATTTGTCTGTTTTGTGTCTAAATGCAAAGGGAGAAGTCCTGATTAATCTCTGTTTGTTGTGCTCTGGTAGGGCACGTGAGAATATATCTGAATATATTGCCAGAAGATTTACTCTAAGAATAGGACCCAGCATCCATGCCAAACTATAGCAATTGCACCCCATATCCCTTTACAGATCCTGTCCTGGAGACATTTCAGCTATATACCTGTTAGGTTGCATGTTTAATATGTACGCATAACTCACAGCGTAGGGAGAAAGAGCTCTTTTGTGGTGTGAAAGCTGTCTCCAAGCTCCATGGGAACCTGAGGAGCTCTCTGCTCTGACCCCGGTAATCCTGTGGGGAGGAAGAGATGGCAAGTTCCCAGCTTTCTCCTGTGAACAGCAGTTACTGCGCTGCTCAGGGCCTCCCTTTTGCTGTGCCTCAATTCCTACCCTGCCTTTTCTGCCAAAGGCATGTGCCCTTCTAAAGTCTCCTGCAGGGATTCTTGGAATATAGCTTTGCCTCCCTTTTTTCATATTAAGTTATTCTGTTAGAGGTGTAATGTCTGGTGATGTCGGAGAGTAGCAGTAGTACTTTGGGGAGAAGATGAGATGAGAAAAGGAGCCCTGACAGGATCAGCTGCGGTGTCTGTGCAACATCCAGACACAGCCTCTGCGCTTCTGGCTCTCCAAAGACGTGAACAGAACAGCTGGCAGGAGGCTTTTGCCGTCTGTACTAAGCACTGCTTTTTTACAGAGTGAAAAGAAGGCAGGTAAATGTAGATAGGTAGGTGTACTGCGCTTAATTCTTTAACCTCATAGATGCCTCACATAAATGTACTTGTAGTAATATGTATTACTGAAGATATTTGTCATCCTTATTGCTTCTGCAGTGTAAAAAAGGTCTTAAGAGGGATGCTGATTACATTGGTCTGCTTTTTGGGAGGGTGTATCCAGTACAGAAAGCTGTATCTTCTCAAGGTGGCTGCTAAGTTCTTTATTTCAAGTGATTTATTATGCCTTGAATAATTAATCTTTGTGCTTAAAGGCAGGTATTTTCCTATTGATCTACTCGTTCTAGACTTAGTGTTGAGTTCAAATCATCAGTCGTTGCATTAAAGCAATTAATAACTTGCTTGAATTGTTTAGTAAGGTGTTTTGCAGTGTTTTCACAGATTTGGGTATTTTGAATGGCAATTCTACAATTCCAAATACCTTCCAGTTAATAAACAAAATAAATAAATGTGCAATAAAGCAGTAAACAGACATGAATCTGAATCACTTCTTGTTTTTCAAGTTGAATTTTTCAAGGAAATTAGTTTATGAACCAGATTTTTAAGTCTGGACTCCATCAGTCTCGAGGAGAAAGAGCTGTAATTACATTCTCTCTCAATTTATGCTGTGTATCTGCACTCCTTTTTTAGAATTTTTCTTTTTAATTCTATTATATTGAATTTAATCTTACATGACAAGTAGCAGAATAATGGAGATAAGTAACAGAAGAAATATAATTGTTCTGTAAAGACTACACAGTTTGCTGTAAGGATATTTGTACATCGCAGTCACTCACTAAGAGTACAGCATTTGAGGATGCATCAAAGCTAGCTTTAGAGTCTTGACTAGGCTCCTGCAAACAGTTTCTCACTAACCAAGCCCAGGTGGGCTGAATTCTTCTTGTTTTATCCATTTTTGTGGATTTTATTTTACACCATACACAGAGCCACAAGCTGCTGCAATGAACGCCCTTGTTCCAGTACCATTTTGTTCCTTCTGTTGTAAATGAGCTAAAATCCTAGGACCAGGTTTAGTATGGACATACATCTCAGCTAAAGGAAAGATCCTCCACCGTATTGTCAGTACAATATCTTTCTCTTTTGTGTTTTCTTGAACTTTGAAATATCAAACTTTCTTCTGCTACTGATTCAAAAAAATGTATTACAGTTGGCATATTAATCTACAGTTAATTTTTCCCCTGGTTTAGAATCATGGCAATTTTAATTCCACTGATGAAATTATATTTTGAAATTTTAAAAATATGAATAATCTCAAGGGTAAGATATTTTCATAACATACAGTATCAGTACTTTCTGTTTGACATTAAGAACAGGTAAAAAGAACGTTCAGTAAATGCCCTCCTTCCTCAGTTACTGTGAAACAATTTGCCAAGCTGTTTATTCCTGGTGGAGATCAGTACACTAAGAGTATGCAGAGGTAGGAACTTTTATCCTAACAATGGCTTTTCTGCTATTGCATATACTGGAACTATAATTCTTAATTTAGCATTACATCTGTATTTTTTCTTTCAAATTTATTTCACTAATAAAGGTCTTTTCAGAAAGTGTTCCCATCTGTTAAGTGGTAGCATAGTTGCTGGTGTTAATGTTATGAACTTTTCATCCTCTCCTGATAACTTCCCAGGAACTCTTAACTTCTGGAAATGAGATGTATTTTATAGAATATAAATTTTAAAACCAGGTGATTTCAGTAGGTCTTTATTTCCAATTTTCTTTAAAAATTCATTTTCTCATTGGAAAAGGAAAGGATACACTCAATAGTGTCATGGCTGGTTAACTAGGAAAATTTTAATATACAGTAATCTTCCATTTAATGAATAACACTTAGTAGAATTAAATGTTCTCTTAAAGTATGCTCCTCTGCTGTTCATTATTATTCATGCCCAATATGTGATATTATGCTTCTTGTGATATTATGCTTCTTGATAGCCAGTGTTTCTTAGTAATTCTGCTTTTCTTAGGGTAACAGTGCAACAGTGTTTTTTTTATTGTATAAAGCCAGAAAGGTGTATATGGAAGTGTGGTTTATATGAAGTAGGATACAGAAAAAAAGCTTCAGGGAAGAGAACAGTTCTTTATCTCCATCACTTCGAGAACGCTTTATCTCTTAGTTGTACAGTGAGCTGGGTATGCAGAATGGTGAGAACAACACAAATGGGTATCCTGGCTGGTGGCAGTATAACTGGTCCCACCAAAATGTGTCTGTGAAAAAGATAAATGTGATCACAGCGTGATGCATGAATGTTGACTGGCAATCAGGAGATGATCTTGAGGCTTTTGCAGGAGGATTCTCTGCAGTTCTGGCCACCTACATTCCAGAAACACGAGGTCCTACTTATGTGCTCAGGGCATCTGGCAGAGTGGTTCTGTGCGAAATGACTGATATGTAAAATGAAACAGGTGCTCCACACTGCAATTTGAGGTTGCATTTACATTAGCAATCTCAAGAGATGGACACCAATGTCAGCACCTGAGCCTGTGCCATTGGTCACTGAGCACAGGATTAATGGTGCTAAAAATTGCTAGCAGTGTTCCATGCCAACTGGTACTGTGCCAACAGCCTTGGGGTTAGTATGTATTAGGGCTCCTCCAAGGCTGTCCCCTCCTTCTTCTCCAATGTTTGGCCCCTGTTTTGGTTTAACCAGCCAGCAACAGTCCCACGCAGCCTCTTGCTCACTTTCCACAAGTTAGATGGGGGAGAGAACTGGAAGGGTAAAAGTGAGAAAACTCATTGGTTAGGATGAAAACAGTTTGATAGGTCAAGCAAAACCTGTATGCACAAGCAAAGCAAAATAAGAAATTCATTCACGACTTTCTGTTGGCATCCAGGTGTTCAGATGTCTCCAGGAATGAGAGCTTCATCACGCATAACAGATACTTGGGAAGACAAATGACATAACTCTTAACAGCACCACCTTTCTTCTTCTTCCATCTGCTTTATATGTTGAGTATGATGTGATATGGAATATCCCCTTGGTCAACTGGGGTCAGCTGTCCCAGCCGTGTCCCCTTGTGTGCCTCCAGCCAACTCTCTGGTGGGGTGAGAAGTAGAAAAGCCCTTGAATGTGTGTAACTTCTGTTCAGCAGTAAGTGAAACATCCTTGTGTTATCAACACTGTCTGCAGCATAAATCCAATATATAACCCATACTACTACGAAAAAAATTAACTCTGTCCCAGCAAAAAAAATTCCAGTTCCACCCCCAGAGAATATACCTAGGTCTGTTTTGTTTACTAGCAAAGACTGTATCCTACTGTGTGCTCTTCAGGCCATGTCCACCAGCTCTAGCATTGTAGTCACTGCCCAGAAGGCTGAAACATTTTTTCTTCTTGGTACTCCTTGCCCTGTCCTGGAATACTACTCTTTTCACTCAGCTAGGGTTTGGTGCTCCCAGTGATGTTGGAAAGGCGTTGATGCTCACTTAGAAAAAGGGACCAACCCACTGCTTTTCTTTCCCTTCACAAGGAATTAAGGCATACAAGCAAAACTTGCATCTGGTCTACCTGCAAGAAAGGAGGGTTTCATTAATATCAGCTCATCATATTTCTGACACTATGAAAGAAAATGAACAAAATGTGAGTTTATTTATGTTGAACTTGTCAGTACCGTAAGAGAAATGTTGTCCTTGTATAGGGGAGATGCAGTGATAAATCACAGTAAATGGCAAGTGCAGACAGTATACCAGGCTTAACAAGTGCAAATCACAGATATTACTGTCTTTTTATTGGTAGCCCATAAGATGTATACCCCAAATGACAATGTCTTGTATTGGTAACTAATGAAAAGAAATTATCCATGATATGTACTTTATATTTAGCATAGGATAATTTGCAAATAAATGATCTGGTATTCAGTGAAATTGAAAGGATTATTAATCTTTTCCCTGTGCAATAGTTTTCTTAAAAACAAATTGCAACTCAAAATTTTAAGTTGCTAATATGTCATCCAAGAAATATTTGACTTGAAGAAGGATGAATAGTTTTAATTATGTGTAAATAGATTCATTAAGAGGAATGCAAAGGTCCAGCAATTATTCATTCTCTACGATTAGATTAAGAATATTGTGTTTAGAGTCTTATATCTTAATAGACCACTTTAATTTCTGCTTATACCTATTATTCTATTTTAAATTCACATTAATCGTCTTCTCAATGAAATGTATCCATTTATCTAACAAGAGGAAATGTTATCTGTTCCTAGCTATTCATGCAATTATTTGAAAACAATGGGGATTTAAATTTTGATTTGCAATAAATACATTTCACTTTGTACTTGCCATTGTTGCCTTGAGTGTCTCTAGACGCTGTTATGCATGAGAAATTCTCTGCTGTTGAGGAGAAGAAATGCCTTTATAAACCAGGAGATTATTAATGGCATTTATATACACCTTGTCAGTATCATCTGTTCAAATGTAATAATTACTTTATTTCTAATTTTTCTTTCCTGTGTGAACTAGCTTAGCTGTGGTTTAGTTTAGCTTCTGATGAAGAGACCATTTCCATATATTTACAAGATATTTCTTGTATGTGATGCAAATATCTATTCTCATAACAGGATCATTTACATACACATACAAATCCTACCTGTAGATGAGAGTTCAGAAGCAAGCTATAAAGCACACACTTCTCAGTATCATATTTGTGGAAATACATATTGGTAAGTGGTAATAGTGGTGTAAAGTATTTCTCTTAAGTACTGTCACTCTTGATTATGCAGGTGTAAATATGATAAAAAACAAGCCTATTACATCCAGGCTTGTTAATCTAGGATAACACTGCAGTCTCACTGGCAAGTTAGTTTCAATTATAGTTCTTAACATAGTCCCTTGCATGTTTTAGTGTTTCTCAGGGGGCTTGAGTATCATAGTTACCAAAAGACAGAAAACACAACACAGTAACAGAAAATGAAAAGTATTTGGTGCCCCCAACCGGCCTCTGTTGAAGGGAAACCATCTGCAGTCATCTGTTTTTCTGATGATTTCTGTTTCTTCCTCCCTAGTTCAGTTTTGTGTGAAGGTCCCCAAAGTGTCTGTTTTCCAAGTCTTTTTGTTTTTTCTTTTCTTACTGCTGCCACATCTGCTGCTTTAACACAGACTCAGACATTATGTCTTTGCTGATGCCGTACAATCTGATCCAGACCTCCTTTCTCCTATCTTGGACCTATTCATTGACATCTTTCCTGATATACATGGAAAGCTTTATCTCTATACAGTGGCATGTTGATGAATGACCTGAGTGGCATCTTTGACTTGGTCTTCTCCAAAGCAAATCATTTTCGGACCATGACAAGTCTTGCAGGTCACCTCTCTATGTGATCTCCAAAAGACCTCTCTCCCTTTCATCCAAAGATGTAAATCTCTTGTTTGCATCATAATTTCCATTGTGATTACTGCAAAATCACTTACTCTTGGCTTGACAGGTGCAGTTCTGCCTGTACGATATCTATGTAAACTAAGGATGATACAATGATTTGTCCAGTCATTCTATTTGGCAGTCTTACCCATGTCCATGAATCACTTCACTATCTCCTGTGTCTCTGTTGCACTGAATTTAAATGCTTGTTTTCACATTTAAAGCTGTTTCTTAAACAGCCTGAATGTAGTTTATCAAACTTGTTGCTAATACATGTTAGTTGAGTTCCTTGGTTAGCATATATTAAGAAGAATTATATGAAAAATATCAGCAAGCGAGCCCAACACCCTCAACCTCTTTCCACAAGTCACTTGCTGTAGACCTTGACTGTTTTGGTTGCTCTCTGTTAGTTGTTCCTGAGTTCCTCCACATCTGTCTTGAACTGGGATGCTAAAACTGAATTCCCCATTGTAGATGCAGCCTCAGCAGTGTCAATTAAAGCGGGGAATTAAATTGCCTCTGTGATGTCTGCACTCCTTGTAACGTAGCCCCGTGTGCATCCCTCTGCAATAGCAGCGTGCTTTTGGCTCATATTCACCCTGGCATTCACTGCACCCACCAGGTCTTTTTTAGCAGAACCTAAGCATGAGTAGATTATGCCATGACTTCATGCCAGTAATTTGATATCTGTGGCAAACTGTGTGATCAGTGTCATCATGTCTTTTCATTTATTGGGTTTGTTTTGATATCTGTGGTAAACTATGGGATCAGTGTCATCATGTCTTTTCATTTATTGGGTTTGTTTTGGTTTGGTTGTTTCAATTCTCTTTCAGTTTCTTTCGTAATGTGAAGCAATGAAAAATGTTAAAATACCATTCCCCAGTATTCCCAGTATTTTGATAATAGTATTCTTTATTCTTTCTTTTATTTTGGGGGTAATTGCTCTGGATTTTTTTCCTATTTTTGAAACAACATTTTTATTATAAAACAAATGACCCTTCAAAGTTTGTCTCCTTTTTTAAACCTACAAAACCAGCCCTTCCTTAGTAATTTAGTTTTGTTCCATTGATTTAATTTTAAAAGGAACAGAAAACTATTTTTTAGATTTTCTTATCATCTAGTTATTAAAAATGTGCTGTTGTTGTTGAAATAGCGCAGTACATATGTAACAATTTAATGCCCAACAGCAGCTTCTTTTATGGCCAGCTGTGTGGCAATGGCTTTGGTCTTACTGAGATGAAGGGAAGTTTATGCCCTTTCAATATTGTAAGTCATGGTAGGTATGTTAAGGATGTCAGAGTATTCCTGTCACCCTCTTTGCCTAGGATGTTCAGCAGTTTGAAGTTCATACCAGTAAGAGCTGAGCTGTGATAATATAAATACAAGCACACTCTGATACTAATGTGTAGCATGACAGTGCCTTTGTACTGGCCTCTTCTTCCAAGTGACAGTGGACAGGACAAGAGGGAATGGCCTCAAGCTCTGCCAGGGGAGGTTCAGGCTGGACATTAGGAAAAAAAGATTTTGCAGAAAGGGTCATTGGGCACTGGCAGAGGCTGCCCAGGGAGGTGATTGAGTCACCTTCCCTGGAGGTGTTTAAGGCACAGGCGGACGAGGTGCTGAGGGACATGGTTTAGTGATTGATTGGAATGGTTGGACTCGATGATCCGGTGGGTCTCTTCCAACCTGGTTATTATATGATTCTCTAGCTAAAACATAATTTGCTGTGCCTCTGTGGCAAAGGATGTGTCAAAATGCCACTGTCAGAGTGAACTCAAGGAAGTGCAGGCAGAGTAGATTGCCAGGCATCCCTTTCTCTCCTGCAGGAGGAATTGGAACAATATTTCAAAAAACACATAATTAATTTAAGTGTAAGAGGATTAAAAATAAAGTAGAACAAGTAGAACTTGCATTTTACAAACCATGTGGTTTATTACATTAGCTTTTTTTCCATATCCGTGGATTTACTGTGGATAACTTATTTTCTCACACTTTCTTCTTTATTCAAATTAGTTTGCATTGTTAACTCTTTGGATCTCTTCAAAACATTTTGGGGAAGTGTTCATACTGATCTGTGCTGAATCACTGTGCGGCTGATCTGACGGGAAAGGTTTGATGTTACTCATCCAATTTCACTGTGGCAACAGGCAAGCCTTTCTGGTGATCATATTTCACTTACATACATAAAACCTAGGTGCTGCTTAGCTAGTCACTGTCACCCAATATCTAGATGTTTGTAGTGAACATCAAAGGAAATATTGACTGAGGTTAATACTCCTAAAAATCTTACAGCTTCTTTGTAATATGTGCCATTTTTGTTGTTGTTTTTTGAATGTAAGCCACCTCTAGGGATCAGAGCTAGTGCCAAATTACTATTTTGGCTTTAAAATTACTTCCAATTATGTGGGCTGGAATACCTCCCTAAAAGTCTCCAAACAGTGTATGTAATCACTACTTTTTATTTTGATGTAATTTGAAGTAGCTGGGATATTAAAATGGAGTTCGTAAGGGCAATTGTGATCACCCTCAGTTACAACACACTGAAGATTGTTTCAGTGGATCTGAAGAGTTCTGCTTGCTGTAGGTATTCATTTCCACATATTCTTTGTGAGCTGAAGCACTGCAAGAATCTAATACTGCACTTCAATTTTCTGATTTTGCTTTGCACATCCCATATTCTGACAGTAATTCATCATGTCATATGTTTATTTCTTTAAAAGAACTGCTAATTTTCCTGCTTTATGAGGATCTTGAATTTTTAATAGCATTTCCTTCTATTTCTGAGGCACTGTACCTTCTCTCTTGTTGTAGACCCACATGGTTAAAATTCAGTTTTAGAGTCTCTCAGACTTACTGAAGGTATTTCTGCACACTGTTGACTAGTATTAGGCATAAACAGACATTTCCTCTGTTTTGATTTGTGCTTTACAAAGCAAACTAATGAAATTAGTAATGTGCAAGACAGTGAAAAAATGCTTACTGCTTACATATCTATTTAAAACCTTGTACAAAATTTGACACTTTCTAAACCTATTCACTCTAGAAGCTGCCAAAGAGAAAAAGATCTGATAAAGATCTATTGTAACTTTTAATTTTTTGATTGATTCTTTTTTTCAAGTATATCTAATTCTTCTTCAGTCATATAATTTCAATAACAAAACACACTGAATATTAGCCACCCTAAATCTAAAACATTACATTCTCCATAGTGAAAAACCTTCACTGTGTTGCTTGAAGATCAGCCTATTTGGTGGATGTTATGTTTCCCAGGTTGGAATGCTCTTGGAGAAACATGTAGGCTCACCAGTGGAGGAGTGCTCATGTTTCTTCTTGAATAGATGTTGCCAATGGCTCAGCAAAAGGTAGGTGAGAATAAGCCTTCAGCTGCATCCAGGCTGAACCAACACGGCTTGGAGCTTTTAGAAAGCAGAGGCGGGTAGAGAGTAAAAACACGACCTATTCTCACATCTTCCCAAAGTAGTAGTGACCACTTTCCTGCCAATCCTTGGGTCATGTGTTCTTGTGAATAGCAGAGGAGACCATGGGCAGGTGGTTCTGGGCTCAGGTGCCATGGCTGAGAGGTGGCTCTGCTCTTCATCTGTTGGTCATGGAAATACAATTAATGGAACTGGGCTACAGTAGAATTTTTAAATAATTGAGAAGGGGATCTTACAGAAGTCTGTAATTTTAAACATGTCCAGGGACGGACATGAAGTGTCCACAAATGTTATGATCTATTTAAAAGAGGTGTTGCCTTCCAGTTTGACGAAAATTTAACAAATCAATTCAGTTGTTCATCTCATATGTCGAAAAGAGTATTTGTCCTTCTCCAGATGTCTGTTAACTGTCAGGTTGTTGGTTTGCATCTGTCCAGGGGGCACATTCCCTCCAAACATACTCTGTCTGGTTGCGTGTTACACTCTGCAAAAAAGGAATTGTACCTTTCCATTTGAATCTCAGCAGGCAGATGCCTCTACCCAAAATGGCATTTTTTACAGCTGGTAAGGAAGGCCAAAACCAGATCTTAAATTCTTGTAAGCACAGTATCCTTCTAGGTCAGGCTGGTTTCAGACAGAGCCTAATGATGCTCATGTTGTACGTGTGTAATGTGTAGCTAGGGCACTTAATTTTTCAGACCTGATCATGGCCACTCCATTCATATTAACATGATTTTGTGGAGGTTTGTGGTTTTTCCTCACAAGATTAATGTATTTTGTCAGCAGTGAACAAGTATAATTTTTAAGATTTTTATAGTATTGGGATTTATTTTGAAATAAGCTTAAAATATAAATTTATACTATTCTTATGCTCTTCCTTACTTTTTTTTCTTCTGTATTTTCTTTTTCTTCTGTCCAACTCACAGCCTTTTGCAAAGTGGGCGGATATCTGATGGAAGCAGGTACAGAAGAAAAACCCTTCTATTTTCTCTTCGAGGTTTTAATTTAGAATGGCTAATTCAGCACATTACAGGTGCTATTGTTTTAGTTGCCAGCAAGGAATTAGCCAGTAAATATGCTAAGGATTGGCCTCGTTTCAGAGACTGAGAAAAATAATGATAGCTCTCAGAGAAGATGAACATAGTGCCACAATAATTGGCTTCTTTTTAGAGTTTGCTCAATTTAAACATAAGTGCTTCTGCTGTTGGACTAAAAAGGTGAGTCAAATAACCTGTGAAGGAAGTGAGAAGTGGAAGTGACTACGTCACTGTAGTAAATTGGTATCATCTTTATTTCTTTAGGAGCTCTAGACTTAGGTCTGTGTAAAGGTAGACTGTTTTTCACAAGCAGAACAACTCAGATGTCAGACAAAAAAAAAAGAGTAGCTTTGTGTTATTTTTGAATGCTTAATTTCTTGTGATCCAAGCCCTTGGGAAACTCTGCCCTTAAAGAGAAAATCGTATGAACTATCGGGATTATATCTCTGTGCCACATATGTTTACTTCTAGGTGGGTATTTAAAATCTTCTGTCATTCTATGACTTATGACCATTTTGAGAGAGGAGAATGTAAGTTCCCTTGTAAAAAAATTTCAGTATTTTAGAAACTCCAAAGCAAACTCATTTAATGTAGTTATCATCATCATATATGAAATGTTATATATTATGGGAACTTGCATATAGCATACAATAACATTTCAACAACATACTCGGTCTCTTTTGCTTTTCAAATTTGTTATCTCTGCATACTAGCGTGAAAGAAAGAGATCAGGAAGAGACCCACTCTGGCGAATTTGAGGGCAGTTCTAATTCTGTACATCTACAATCAAATCCTTTACTTGCTGGATGTACAATTATCCAGTGTAATCCCTGGCATCTCACCCCTCATTAAAAATCAGGTTTGCCACCAGAAAACCTGAGAATGTTGAGAAAAACAGTAATTATTAGTCTAAACTCTAGGTTAACCATTGCTGATAGAATTATTATATCTGCAAGTAACATGAGGATTTTAACTGTAAAACTGCAGATTTTGAAACTCAAAGGGTTTAGCCTCATTTAGAGGCAGATCTGAAAGAACACTGAATCCTGCTAGCTTAAATAATTTTATATAACTTCAATATATCTCCAAGAAATTTATGTACAGGAAAGTCATGCAGTTGTTATTCACATTTTTGTCAAGATACATAAGCATTAAGTTTTTCAGTTTGCTTCTGATTTCTGAATTTTCCTTTTTTCCATGCCACACACTACTTCTGGTTATTGTCACTATGTTCTGACCTCCCAGTGTCTCCAAAACAGCCAATAACTGAAATATCAGTAGTCTTTAAACTTGCTTACTCTTGCCTTTGAAGAGGATCAAGCAAAGAGCATTCTAGCAAGCTTGAATATTATTGTTGGAACTGCTCCATCATCACATTATAGATAATTTACTGGTTCTCTTTGATCTCCTTTGTGTTTTCTACATTCTGTGCATTTGTTTATTATGATTGTGTTTTCTTTATCTCAATAACTAGCTCCTGCTCATAGCACCATTAAAAATTTCTACATACACATATTTTCCTGAAGCTATGTGTCTGTTAGATGTATCTGTTCTGTTAATCTTTGGATGAAGTTGTAAAATAGCAGGGGTGGACCTTCCATGTTCTAGTACATCTTGTATCCAGGCTTCCACCGCAGCCTGACATAATTCTAACGGAAGACCTACATTCCTTAAGTGGAAAGAGGCGGAACGTCCCAGGTCACTTCAACCTGTTAAATTTTCTCCAATAATCTGCTTTCTAGTGTGTAGAGCAGCACTTGATGATGAGAGATTAAAAGCTGTAACAGAAGAAGTTACCAAAGACCCAGACAATAATGGCACCTATAAACTTGTCAACCTAATGGCTAATCACTGATGAGATAAAGGCGAACAATAATGTCTGAATGCAAAGATGCCAAAACAGAAGTAGTAGAAATATAGTCAACTGCAAAGGGCTTCCAAATCTGGAAAGATAAATCTCCTTAGATACAGAAACTAAATGAAGCCCATGCTCCTAGGGTGAAACGGAATCATTCATTTTCTAATTACCTCATAAAACATCACAGCCCTTTCATTTCTATTTTTCAATTCACATTGTGCTTCATTCAAAATATCCTACATGATCTGGTTGTTATTACTAATGCATCTCTAGCATTATTGATAAATAATCACTCTTCTTGTCATTATTTCTGACTTTGGGTTCATAAAACCTTAGCATATTTTACTAGAAGAAATAATGTTTAAAGATTGTCAGATTTTGTCTTTGAAGTTGTTGCCTGTTTACTGTACAACAATTGTACAAATTCAAAGCTTTCCAGGGTATGTAGTCTTTATTCTATGCACAAAGCCATTTTTTCCACTTCAAGATAATAGATTTCTGTGAGCTATTCGTTTAGACATTCAGAAGTTTTATAACGTCTGAGTATGAGAATGCACTTCATCTGACACTGTGTTCTTCTATTATGTATTAAAATAGACCTTCAATGTGGAACCAAACCAAATGAATGTTTGTGTTTCTTGCTTACAGTATGTATTTCTGGATTTAAGAGACAGAGGGAAAGTTAGGAAACTGCATTAGAAATTAATGAGTATACACTGAAATAGAAAAGTAGGTGCATAAGGAAAGTGAGGAAAGCCTGGGACTTGTCAAGTCATCTCTGCTTCTTTATGGAGGATCTAGGTTGATAAATCTAAAGTTTTTCATGCAAAAGTCTTTATATTTTTTTATATTTTTATATTACAAAGGAACCAAATAAATGTAAAAATTTACATCAGAATTTCACACATTTGTGTGGAACTTGGACAATCTCTGCAAGGATTATCTTCATGTCCCCAGTGATTTGCAGGTATTACTGGAGGAGAGGAAAAGAGAACTTGTGTTTTAGTTTTCTGTTCTTGTTCATTCTATTCTGCTAATATTTTAACACATAAGATAGTGAAGTCTACTCCAGTAACATTTTTCGTGTTAATGTTTCCCTCTGATCCCTGTGTATGAGGATGAACCAATAACAGGCTGCCCAGGGAGGTGGTTGAGTCACCTTCCCTGGAGGTGTTTAAGGTGTGGGTGGATGAGGTGCTTAGGGGCATGATTTAGGGATTGGTGGGAATGGTTGGACTCAACGATCCGGTGGTTCTCTTCCAACCTGGTTATTCTGTGATTCTGTGAGTCTACATCTCTCTGGTTTTTATATAGTCTCAAAGCTGATATATCAATTCTAGCAGATTATATTTTGCACCATGTTGGGAAATATGTAACAAAAACTGATGTATTGGTACCACACCTTCTTAGCTTTTAAGTGAAGTCTTCCTATACTTAAAGGTGTTTTTCTACTTCATTCATTGTTATAACACCAAGAATTATTCAATGTTAAAGCAGCACCTAGTCTATTTTTCTCAAGAAAAATAGCATAAAAGAATGGAGCCATTAACATCATGAAGATGCCAGAAACAGACTGAAAATAGATGCTTTAAAAACCTTCTGTTATAATTTAAAATGAGTTAAACCTTTTGGAACTTTTAAACTAATTTGAAGAAAGGTGCAAAATACTAAGAAAGGGGAGGAAAAGAGAGACCAATGCCTTTTGCAGTGCCTGTGAAGAGTCTAGGTCTAATTTTGTTTTATGTGGATTATAGAATGTCATTGATGACTGCTGATTCAGCGCTACATGGCAGCAAGTTGACCTGTTCAGAAGCACATTTTGGAATATTATTTTGAAGTCAATATATATTCTACCTGCAATAAATGTGAAAAGGATTACTGCACTTGTTGTATGAAGTCAGAATTAATAATGCTGTTTTAGATCCAAAGAATGCGTGAGGAAGAAAATCTTGAAAGGCAGAACAGTTTCTTTTCATCTTGCTGGAAATTGTTCCATTTGAATTCTAAAAAGTAAGTAAAATGTTCAAGTTCTATTGTATTGCAGCTTTTTGTACATATTCATTATTCTTTATATAAGCATGTACAAAGAGGTGGAACTAAAGCAGACTGTCTTGTATTCTAGCTGCTGTGTTTCACCAGCTGCGTACTCATTTAGGCTGTATTTACCCTGGTAATGATTATTTTAATGAAATCATAGTCTAAATGGTATCAGGAAGCAATCCAGGAACAGTCAAATGATTTAGAACCAAATTAGCAGATAGAGAGTGAAACACTGAGTTCGCCTGCATGGTCCTTCAAATTTCTATGTTCTGCACAAATAATCAGACTAAAGTGAAAACAGTACATAATCTTCCTCATCTGGCTTCTTTGGTACTCTGTTCAGTAGAAGAATACTGAGCCCTAAAAAATCTAAAATTAAGGGGGGAAATAGAGCTTGAGGCTGCCAGCATCAAAATGGCTTGAAAATTAGCTAGATAGAGTCAGGTGACCTTTTCAAATTGTTGCAGATGAGGAAAAGGTAGACTTGTAGTCCCACTTCCAGCTGAAATTTTTTCACTAGTGCAGTTGCTTTAGAATGTCTCTTCAAAACTAATTATGCTGAGAATTTTAATGAATTCAGTCAACATTCAAATTTCCTGTCAGAAAATTTGCTTTGCGAGTTATCTGCATAAAGGGAAAAAAATGTCCTCCTAGATATATAATAGTAAATAATCAGTCTATTCTAGGGTGTGTTATATGGCAGTGATATTCGTAGGAATCACACCTAATTTTAGATTCTTAACCAGGAAGGCTAATTTAGGAGTACTGACCATCTGCCAAGACTCTGTCCATGACTTATCAAGACAAACAGGCAACTCCAGCAGGCAATTCAGATCTTAGCTGATCTTTACTGAATTTCTTTGGGAAGTTTTCATTGTCTCTACCAACTGTAGCAGAGAATTCAGGACAGTCGTGCCCCCTAGCCTGGGCACCCTGGTACCCGAGATCCATTTCAGATTGGAATATGTTCTCATACAGATAAAGTCAATGTAGGTTTATTTCATGCACTATTGTACACTTGCCACAGCATTCACCATTTGTGATAACACGCTTTTATCTTACTATGTCATTCTCTGAGGGAATTGAATTTAAATGACTGCTCTCTGTTGAACATAGAACAAAAAGCAATACGAGAAGTGACAGAAGACTATTTGCCTAGAAGAGTGTTTATCCCTGTTTCTATTGCTTGTTCAGCAGGAGGTGAGATAGCCTTAAATAACAGTATACTGCAACATTTACTCTAAACTACATTTATATTAATCTAAACCCACTTTCATCATCATTTCTTAAATTTATCTGTCCCATTTTCATTTCTTGATGGGGCAGAAAACTTCCTTGTTGAGTTATGGTGTAAATAGGCCAGTCAGCACTATGCCAAAGAACTTCAGAGCTAGTAAAAATTACCACTGTGTTAAAAATGTACTGATTTTTGCCTTATATTTCCTGCTGAATGAGTGAACTTAGTCATGTTTCTCTCATGTCTTTTTTAAAGTAACAAGAAATATTAGTAACATGAGTTCAATGAATATATTGTACTGATAGCTGATGAAAGAAAACAGCAAGCAGATTCTTCTTTCACTATCTGAAGTTGATACTGATTTCAGCAGGATGGCTACACTGCTTTTAAGAGTAGTTTGCTGCTTATTAAGCATGGGCATTTAGCTATAGGCACAGCAAGAGAGTGTGTATTTATGTCTGAAGAACAGATAGTAGACTAGACATTCATTTTTACAGTCTGTACAAATGGTGGAAGAATTCTGGTTAACATTTGCATCTATTTTGTCTGCCTGCTTACATTGCTTTATGTGCCTTTTTTTTTCCTTTCCCCAACAGTTTATCTGTATAGAGTAAAGGAATTTGTCTGATACCCCTATGTGACCTCTCTGACCTCTAGATTTCCATATGCCTTCTATATTTAGGGCTAGGTATTGCTCAGTGCCCAGAGTGTGAATATGTGACTGCGAGAACAGTTGAGTCAAAAGAAAAAGGGAAAATTCATATTAGGGCTAGATATCATAAGGATATTCTTAATCTACAGATGTTATCTTGGAGGGTGGATTTATTTTTCTGGGTTCATGATCAGGGTATTGTGATAACTGTCAAGTAAGATCAGGGAGGAGGAAAAAAATGGTTTCTGGTGTTTCTTTACTTGAACTTCTTACACAATTTTTCTTTTAAAAGTTCTTTGAAGGACAATGGGAAACGTGGGCAGTTTGTCTATGTGGAGTCTTTAAATATAAATACAGATAAGTGCTTAGCTCTCAAGTGTTATTAAACTATTATTATTCTGTAGTACTTTTTGCAAATGCTGGCTCTGCCATTCAGTAAATATGTTATAGAATCCCTTGAATTTTATATCACTGCAATACAAATACTACAATGTGCAAGATGTTTTCATTTCTAACCTACTGATCAGTTAGTTAGGCTGGAGAACAAATCTTATGAGGAGCGACTGAGAGCGCTGGGGTTGTTTAGCCTGGAGAAGAGGAGGCTGAGGGGAGACCTTATTGCTCTCTACAACTGCCTGAAGGGAGGTTGTGGAGAGGAGGGTGCTGGCCTCTTCTCCCAAGTGACAGGGGACAGGACGAGAGGGAATGGCCTCAAGCTCCGCCAGGGGAGATTTAGACTTGAGATTAGGAAAAAATTCTTCACGTTGGAACCGTCTGCCAAGGGAGGTGGTTGAGTCGCTGTCCCTGGAGTTGTTTAAGGTGAGGGTGGATGAGGTACTTAGGAGCATGATTTAGGGATTGGTGGGAATGGTTAGACTCGACGATCCAGTGGGTCTCTTCCAAGCTGGTTATTCTGTGATTCTGTGATTAATATAATTGTGGCTGTTGTACCACATTTTTTTTAATAGTTAGACTGTTGCAAGTTACTAGAGCAGCATTTAGGCTAATGTATCTAATCCTAACGCATCAGTATAGCACATCAATTTATTAGGGTAATGTGTATTATATTTGTCCAAGTGTCATTTCTGTAAAATTATTCTAATATTCCCCTAATTCTATAATATATTTATTGTAATCTGTATTGGTTATCAACTCAGGTTAGGGAGTGGAGGGGTGTGAGCTTGAGAGTCTTTCAAGCCTGTAATTACCTCTGTCAGCTTTTCTGTTCTCTATGGCTCACCTCCAGTCTTCTGGAACTTGTCCAGTTTTTAAGGATTTATTAAAAATAAGCATTCACAGCCAAGAGATACATTTTTTTCCAGGCCACAATTTTGCTTGAACATTCCAGTCATTTAATTCAAGCATCTGAGAGGAAGAGCACTCTGCTAAGAAAGCATGGAAAATCTATGGTTTTGAGAACGGTTTGGTTACCCATTTGAACTCTCTGACCTGTGTTTAAAGCCATTTAGATTTATGAAAGGAGAAAGGCAGGAGCTGCTCCACAATAAGTGGAAGTCACTTTGTTGGTACTACTCTAGAATTCAGAGTGTATGTGAGGCATCTGCATCACATCCTTCCTTGTAACCCTGTACCTAAAATGAATATAGATAATATAAAGAATATATAAAATATTAATATAACTGCCTGTGCTGCTGGAATAGCAAGAAAAGGTAGTGTTTAGAAAGGCTGAGAACAGTCAGGAGGGGAGAAGGTGCTAAAAAGGAAGCAGATTGGTTTTGTAAATGAAATACCAGTCTGGTTCTTAGGTCTTAAAATAACGTCTAGCTTTAAAAGGTGCAAAAAAAGAAGCAGTACTTATTGCAAATCAGAAGGAACTGGATTTCCAATACCCAGCACTTCAGCTGGCCCTTCAGACGCATGCATCCCCCTGCAGACCTGCAATAGACACACACAGAAGCCTCTCTAGCACTAAGGAGTAAAATCACTGCTCAGAACAGCTTCATTTTCTCTAAGGCCTTCCAATCCTCAAGCACTACACAGAAAAATATTGTGTACTGATTAATGCAAGCCCAGAAACAACAGAACCGTAATATTATGCAGAAACAAAAGGTTGGCTAAATGCTGACCCTTAGGAAGGACACTGAGTCAGGCTTAATCATAGCACAGCAATAATAAAGTCGAGAAATGTGACTCTCAAGCCACTGAAGAAGGAGCTGGGGAAACTGTATATGCTTTTACAGAAGCAGTAACAAGGAAAAACACTCTTTAGAATGTCTGAGCCTCAGATTCTTAAAAAGTTATTTTAAAAATGTGTGCATACACATAAAGTGTGTATTATGTTGTTAAAACTAAATGAAGAATATAAAACTTACTGTGTTCTCATTGTTGTCTTCCAGGAATGAGTGGAAAGCATCACAGTCCTTAACCAACTGTGGTAGTAGATGGAAGTGACCAAAATTTTCCTGTTTATTTCACTAACCCTTAAACCTCCACACCTTTCAGGAAAGTGGTATTTCCCTAATGCAACAAAAGTGATTCTAGGAGTCCTGCATCAGATGGAATCAAATTCTATCCACTGAAGTTCATAGTGAGCCCATAATGTTGCCAATGATATAACTTCTATTATGCCTTTGAGAAAGATGTGGTGAAGCTTGAAAGTTATTAAGAAGTGGGAAGTGTCCTTTTATTTTCTTGTTGTGATTCCTCATCCTTTCTAATGAGAAGTGCTCCTTACTTCTGGTCTGTGTGGATGTAGTTTCCAGGTGTTTGTTACTGACATGCCATTTTCCACAATGCGGAACTCCACAAGAGCCTCTGCTTCACTGCATCCCACCTATGAATCTCAAAATGAGAGTTCTGTGCTTGACCTCTGTTCCTCAAAGCATATTTAGCCAGTGGGAAAAAAAAAAAAAAAAAAAAAAGAGAGAATTCTAGCATTTTCTCCATTGCATGAAAACCAAAAGAAGCAAGATCTGAGCCCTAAGAGTGGAAATGTAATGATTGCTCCTTTGTAGCACATCTGTTTGGCTGTGTGATTTCTGCTGCATTTCCATTTCTTGCAAGAACTAATCCAGACAGTGGTTGATCTTGCCAGCTGAAATCTGGATGTCTGTTGCTTAAAATGTGTAAATATATACTTGCATATATTTGAGTTATTTCACTTTTCAAAGACCATCACAGGACATTTCAGTAACTTGCTGAGATAAAAGTGACAGAGTAAAAAACTTGGTAACATGTGAAACACCTTCCTCCTCAGCTGATTTAAAACACTGCGGAGTGGATCCCAGGTACATGACTTTCGAACATCTGATACTCAGAAGCCTGCGGCACACAGATATAGCACAGGCTGAAGGCTGAAGAACTCTGTAATACCTTGGGTTTGCCTCTGAAGAGAAACAATAACCAAAACAACTCTAGAGTTTTTTTATTAAGTTAAAATATTAGAATTATACATTTTGATAAATTCAGTCTTTCTTCAAAATCCCGTCCTTCGCTTCTTTATCAAGTGAACTCCCTTTATTCATATTTTTCAGTTATATTTCTAGCATTGTTAGTAACATCTTCTATTTAAACTTTCTAGTTTGGGGTTTGCTTTTTGATTATTTTTTTTTTAGTTAAAAGCACCATTTCAGTCTCTGGAATTGTCATGCTATTGCAGATGTTATTAAAAAAGAACATCTGCAAGTTAACATTATTGGATTTTTTTGACTCTTGTCCAGACTAAAAAATGCCTATCAACAGTAAGTATTTTCTAACATTTATCCTAAACTGTCAATCTCAACAGACTGGAATTAAAAGTTCTGTTTTATGAGTATTTTCTAAAGGAACCATTATAGAAACCATATCATACCAAATCATACAAGCATTACAGAAACCAGATCATTGGGTCCCGGCGGCTACTGCAGGAGATTTAAATGCTCCCAAGGGAGCACAGCAACCCGGAGCATGGTGAAGAGCAGCAGGGCAAACAGGTGTGGGGTGTGTTAGTGCAACAGGGCAGTTTGAGCGGCAGTTTGAGTACGGAGGGTGCAGAGAGGGGCTGGAGGCCGGCCACAAGGGACCATGGACCATGGTGGCCACACGGCATAAAATTAAAGTTGTTCCAGGTGCTGCCGCAGCCAGGGTGGATGTTGCCACCCAGACAGAGCCTCAGTGGGCACGTGCAGCCACCCAGAGCCTGGGCTGCAGACAGTGCCCCCTCCCACACCAACTCACGCCACCGGTACTGGCTTCACTTGTGGAAGCTGGGCTCACGTGGGAGAACTCCTATGCTTGGTGGCAGAGCTGAGAGCAGAGGTAACTAAACTAAGAACTGCCAGGGAGTGTGAGAGGGGAAACACTCCCTAGGCTGCGCTATCCTCAAACAACCATCAAAACATCCTCTGAGCAAAAGAAGAGGAGAGTGATTGTCTTGGGGGATTCCCTTCTAAAGGGAACAGAGGGATCTATGTGCAGACCAGTCGCATTCCACAGGGAGGTCTGCTGCTTACAGGGGCAGCAGTGAAGGACGTCACTAGAAAACTTCCTTCCTTGGTGAAAGACACAGATTATTACCCTCTGCTAGTATTTCAAATTGGCAACGATGACACAGTGCAGGAAGCCAAGAGCCATTAAGAGAGACTTCAGGGCTCCGGGGAGAACGATGGAGGGCTCTGGGGCGCAAGTAATGTTTAGCTCCATTCCAGCACTAAGCAATGAGGAGCAAGACATCAAAAAGTATCACTTGATTAATACCTGGCTCCGAACCTGGTGTGAGGAGAGAGGCTTTGGGTTCTTTGATCATGGACTGGCCAATGTACCCACAGACCCATGGATGAGGTGCTGAGGGGCATGGTTTAGTAGGGAGGCTCTGCAAAGGGATCTGAACAGCCTGGACCGCTGGGCCGAGTCCAGTGTCATGAGGTTTAACAAGTCCAAGTGCCAGGTCCTACACCTGGGGCACAACAACCCTGTGCAGCTACAAACTAGGGGAAGTCTGTCTAGAAAGCTGCCCGGAGGAGAGGGACCTGGGGGTGTTGGTTGACAGCAACTGAACATGAGCCAGCAGCGGCCCAGGTGGCCAAGAAGGCCAATGGCATCCTGGCTTGTATCAGAAACAGCGTGACCAGCAGGTCCAGGGAGTTTATTATCCCTCTGTACTCAGCATTAGTGAGACCGCTCCTTGGATCCTGTGTTCAGTTCTGGGCCCCTCACCACAAGAAGGATGCTGAGGCTCTGGAGCGAGTCCAGAGAAGAGCAACAAAGCTGGTGAAGGGGCTGGAGAACAGGCCTTATGAGGAGCGGCTGAGAGAGCTGGGGGTGTTTAGCCTGGAGAAGAGGAGGCTGAGAGGAGACCTCATTGCTCTCCTCAACTACCTGAAAGGAGGTTGTAGAGAGGAGGGTGCTGGCCTCTTCTCCCAAGCGACAGGGGACAGGACAAGAGGGAATGGCCACAAGCTCTGCCAGGGGACATTTAGGCTGAACATTAGGAAAAAATTTTTCACAGAAAGGGTCATTGGGCACTGGCAGAGGCTGCCCAGGGAGGTGGTTGAGTCACCTTTCCTGGAGGTGTTTAGGGCACAGGTGGACGAGGTGCTAAGGGGCATGGTTTAGTGTTTGATAGGAATGGTTGGACTCAATGATCCGGTGGGGCTCTTCCAACCTGGTTATTATATGATTTTATGATTCTATAATAGGAATGGTTGGACTCGATGATCCGGTGGATCTTTTCCAACCTGGTGATCCTGTGATTCTGTGATTCTGTGCTATCTGGTTTTTTGTGGAGAAGCATTTTATGAGCTTATAGAGTCCTCAGCTGAAACTGGCATCTATGTTACACTGTGAAAAGAATGTCTGTAAATAAATCAATATAAAATCAGATCAGTATATTTGTTAGGAATACAGAGATGTCTTTCTTCTGAAAACACTCTATGCTAATCGGTCTGCTTTATTATGGATGTGAAAAGAAGTAAATCACAAGAATACTGACTGAAAGACAAATTTAGAATTTTGTGTAATTACTATTACTGACAGTTCTGAGTTCAGTAAAACGGAGTGAAGAAAAAACTTCAATAACTACAAAAAACTTCACATTTTTCACTTAACTTTTTTCCAGTTGAGTTTATCCCAAAACTATATTTTTTGTTCTGGAATAAACACTCAGAAGGCACATTTTGAAATATAAGCCATTTTGAAGTAAAGAGAATATTTTCATGAGGAGAAGGAAAAGGAAAAAAACCACATTAATTTAAATACACTTTGGATTGAAGAGGTCATACAGCTGTAGCTATTATATGAAATCTGTGTCTGTGTTTAATTTAGTTTCTCTGGCATTTATAAAGTACTTGACATAGTTGTACTGCATCTAAGTTTGGATTTGGAAAACACCAAGTCTACTTGAAATGCTTAATTAAAATCTATTTAAGAATGGAATTTTGTCATACAATTTGATAGGAAGGAAAATGTTCCAGTGTATTCTGCCCTCTTTACCAATAAATATTTTGATTGATAAAACTACTGAAATGCTTTTATCAAATGTTCTTTTTTACTGAGACTTCATGTAAAGTAATAATTATTCCATAGAAAAGGAGGAATAAAGGTGGTGAACTTTTCTAAATCTATCCCTGACTTCTATGTGCAGCATTTTCAAGATCTATACTCCACTGTAGACTTGAGAGTCCCCACCTCATCATACACTTGCTTATGTGCTCATAACACTTCAGCTACTTCTATAGGCATACGAGAAGGGTTATTAGTGTTTGATTATGTATAACATCAGTTTTAGAAGTTGAGTTGAAGTTCTATTGGAAAGTGAACCAGAAAAAGCATTTTTGCACATGATGTGACTTGATGTACCTAATGAATCTATAAAGTAGATGGCTACCCTGCTATCAGATAATTCAAATACAACCCTCAACAGCTGGTGATTAGACATGAAGACCCAGTAAGAACTAGTTCTTTTGTCACAGACAGTTTTTGTTTAATATTAAAAACCTCTATTTAAGGCTGAACAAGTTACTCTTCAATTCACTATCCTTGTCAAGATATAAATAAAGATTCTATATGTGAATTAAAATGAAGCACCTTTTGAGATATTTAAATCCTCCAAAAATAGCCCAAGATTCTAACCACAGCTAAACTCTTATTTAGAAGTCCTTGAAGACTGGATTTGTGTAAATTATTTTTAACTTACTTTGTTGTGCTGATTGTGCCTCCTTGGAAACTATTTATGAATTTGTGTTGAATCTTCAAATAGCTTTGGTTGAAATATCTTTGAAAAGAGTAGACACCTTTGAAAAGATGAATCATGGCATTTCAGTGGTTTCTAAGATAAATATTTCAGCTTTTCATTTTAAAAGAATGTGTTTTGAAACCACAAAATATTTTAAAGCCTTTTAAAAAGCGATTAAGTAACCCAAGAATAAAATTAAACACTTTATTGACTAAAAGTGGGATAAAAAATTGTGGGGTTTTCCTATTTCATTTCATCAACTGGGTGACAAAAACACACTATCAGAATTTCCATTTGGAATCAACCTTCCTCTAGTCTTGCTTTGGTTTGTCTGCCTACATACGTTCATTATTTACACAGTACTAGTCCTGAGTTGAGTCCAATCACTAGCTCCTACATGTAACCATGACATATGATCACTGGAAACTTTCTTGTTTATGATCTTCATCTTCAAAAGTGCTTAGCTTTTCTTCGCTTTTTACTCCCACTAAGCATTTCTAGCCTTTGATTAGAAATCTTTAGTTTCCACAAGTAGTTTAGTACGGTTTATACGACATGTGATAGCACTGATTATTGGTTAAATATCTTTTCTTCATTATTATCCCACTCATGTTTAGAAAAAAACCTGCATCCTTTTCAGCTACTGTTTGCTGGGTCAGCTGAGTTAAGCTCTTAACAGTTTTGAGTTGTGTTAGATACACTTCCATGACTTGGTCATTTAGTTGGGTCTTCTTTGCTCTTGCTTGACACTAATTTCTCTTTCTTGAACAGTGGCCAACCTGTACTTGGTATACAGGGTGTATTTTCCAGAGAGTGCTGCTAATATCCTCTGTCTATACTGGAAATACTTCATCTATTAAAACCCAAGGTCATGTTTAACATTTTTTCCACAGCAACCTGACACTGATGGTTTTTAGCCATTCTTGACCCACCCATAGGCCTCTTTTTTCTCCTCGGCTATTTCAGTTGAATAGCCTCAGCTTGAAGCCAAAATTATTAATAGGATGTAGTCTTTCAGGACTTGTATCTAGCTTCTGCTCAGTGGTTGGATATATCTGAGCTGGCATGCACATGTTTCCTTTGGGAAATTGCTACATTCAAAACTTTAAAAGAAAGCTTTGAATTTAGTCTGCTTTCATCTGTCTGATTCCAAACAGCTTTCATGTATTTCCCTTCTCCCTTATTTTCTTCATATATGTTCCTCAGATACATTCTGGATATTTCCAAAATACTGAAATCTTTTGCTCCAGCTCAGACTCCACCTCTCTCCATTTCCGAGAGAAGTAAAACACTACTCCCTCAACATGACTAGCATTATTAAATGTCTGTATGCAACCACATATTCTTTTTAGGTGCCACTTCTCTCAATGTGTTATAAAGGTTATAAAGTGTACTAGCTCCACCACAATGAGGTTACCAAGCTCAACAATTGGTTCCATGTCACATGTGGTAGTTTCTGAATATATTTTTAGTCATGCTATCTTCTATCTTCTATCCTTTTGCAAAAATTATTTGGAAAATAAGTCAAATATTAATTTAGGTTTTGGGTCTTTTAAAATTGTTCACCATTGAGCTCGTTATCTCATTCTTTGTAAATGTTCTTTCTTGTCCCAGTTTTCTTTGATCCTGCATTCAGACCAGGTGGGTCTGCAATGCTACCACAAGGTCTCTCATATTACGTAGGATACATACTCCAGAAACTTTTTATCTTTATCTTGAACAAATCTGAAATCAGCAGTACACCTACTCCAGCAGGGTGTGGGGAAGAGTGGAGAGAAAGTTTTGGGGGTCCATCTCTTAGCTGGCAGCATTTGCTGTGGAAGTTCATCCACACCTCAGCAAAGGCTTACATCCAGAACTCAGTATTAGAAGATCTCTTATTTCATGTATGTGACTAAAGTCAAGTTGCATTTAGTTTTTTAATGCAAATACATTTATTTTAAATTTAAGGCACTTCTCTTTTCTTCATCATTTGTTCTGCTATGTGCAGATTTTAAAAAATGCTGAATTAGGTTTGCATTTTGGTTATTTGGGAGCAAAAAGAGTAAAATTAAAGACACTAGACAAATGTAATATTCCTTAATACCTGAAGTCAAGCTTCCAAAAGTAGTGACACACAGAAGTATCCCTAATAAGTACAGTGCCCCCATAATTATTAAACTGTGGGCACCCAACCTCTTCCATGTAAGCATCTAAGTGGTCCCTATATCTGTATGTTTACATCTGTTACATATTAATATTTCTGTGTATTCTGTGGACATAGCAAAATCATTTCAGGTTCAGTAATTGGTTTCAATAGTAGTTGGATTAGTGCCTAACAGAAAATGGATAAAAATAGATATTTTGCAGTTATGGAGGTAAGACACCAGCTGTGTTCCCTCTTCTGTTTAAAATCTCTTTAGTTTCACTTACCTCTTAACTGAGCAGTGTAGCGAGGATAGGGAATACAGCATGTAATATCCCCACTTCACCAAGAAGAAAGCATTCCCTCAGCTTTCCTAAGGAGAGCTTTGATTTTGGGACCAAGAGAGAAGAACTCATTGCTGACCTCTCCTAAGTTGCAGAGAGGTGATTGAAGGATTTTATGAAGAACAAGTGTGAGCATAAATAGATGATAAATCAAATTTCTTCTTTCTCACTGCATACTACTAGTGTCTTTCCTTCTTTCCCTGCTGGCAGAGGTTAAGTCTTGAGGGTTTTATTTTGCTGAGTATGTTTCCCTTGAGAGAACTCTTCCCCTCAGCAGGGAGTCCTTCTGCTTGCATTCGTACAGGGGATCAGAAAAGCAGCTGAAAGCCATCCTAATGTCTGCCTGCCCAGTTCTCCATGTAGAGACTCTTACTGGATGACCCTGAGCTAGACCTCCCTCTTGGTTCTCCTCTGGAGCACCACGTAGTAGCTTCACCTGAGACCTGCAGGTGCCATTGGTAGCCTGTTCTTGTTCAGGACACCCTTTCTCATCTGCTTTTGCACAACCCTTCTGACAAATCCAGAGGTCCTCATTGCACATGGCACATTGCAGACGGTGAGTATTTATTTCATTTTTTTTTTAATATCATGTCAGATTTATTGCTCTGGAAAGGATTTTGTTTGTTTTCCTGAAACAGCAATTAACTACTTTTGTATTAAGTCAGTTATTGAAGATACAAGTTTAGTCCAAAGCACCTCTGAAGACTAGTTTAAAATGAAAGGGAAAGAGTGTAAGTATCACTCAATTACGTGTGGCGCTCTCTCAAAATGGATACAGTATTGACAATAATAAAATTTTCATTTCTTAGAAAGGTAAAAATAATTTAAGATAAAAATACTAAATTAATCATAAATAAGTGCTATATATGAACATCTGAGCTGGGGAATCACCTCCATTTTGTCAAATATTGTATTGGTTGCATATATCAAACTACTATTCTTGCACTGCTAGTTTCCTAATTGGTAGTTATTTCACAAATATCGACACAGTGATAATTACCTTGTTTTGTTGCTGAAAGATGTTTGGGTAGTTACATACATTTTGTCTGGATTAGTAATTTGTTGGATCCAAAAACTGTAGTGTGGGTCCCATCCTCTGTTGTAGGGAACTTGAATAATTCCAGGAATAGTTTCATTGAAGTGGGACTGGTCAGATGAGCATCCACTTCTTGATACTATTGGTTCATCAATTGGATGAAAACTAGAAGAAGTATCCTCAGTCTGCTTCAGCTAAACATTAATGGATAAGTATAATAATTTCTATTGCGCATTAGTCTACAATACGAATTTTACACATGCAATTTTGCATGCACGTTTGATTTTTCTGACTAGACCGGCAATTAGGCCACCAATAGCTGCTTGACTGGAAATGTGCACACACATTACTGTAGGACTGTAAAGGACTGTGTTAGTATAAATGAGCATGTTGTTGCTTCTGCCATCACATTTCCCCTTGAAAACACTGCTTGCTTTATCAATTTATGAATACAGCCAGATTCCCTAAAATGTGTACTGTTTTGTGGCAATAGAAAATAAGCTTAATACTTAACAACACTGAGGATGTGTCGGCCTTGAAGGGATGAGATATTATAAACACTATCACCACAGACAGTTGAAAGAAACAGTGTGGGAGGCACAATTATGGGTTCAAGAACCTATTTTTCTGTTTTCTCCCACGCTTACTCATCTCTTGTCATATTCTCTTTCAATAGTTTGCAAATTTCAAGTGTTTCTCAGAATGTCCCTGTGCTAAGTAGATTAATACAAATATTAACATCAACCCGGAATCTGTTATCTGCACAAAGCAGTACTGCAATAATGCTAACAATGTGGAGAGGAACAACCCAAGTTGAGGTATAGGTGTACGGATTGGCTGGCATGTGGAATTTAAGGCCATGAAAGACACATTACTTCAAAGAATGAAGCATACTCCCTCTGAACCCAGACTACTACCCTTTTGAATCATATAGCTTAATTCAAATACATTTAAATATAGATTGGTTTTCATTCATGAGAAGAGGATAAATGCTGGATAGATTGTTGCTATTATAACTCAACACAAAGTTTGCCTCTTTACGGGTGCCCTGTTTCTTTCGTGTGTTCCTATACCAGAAAATGCTGTAATTAGTACTTTACAAGCCTTTGGATGTTAAGACTGTTCAGTATTTCTCCTCTGGACTGAAACTGTTTTGAGCAGTTCAAATAAGGGGGCTTCAGAACTTTTACATGGGCAAAGTAAAGTTATTTTGCTTAGGATATATGGTTTCCGTTCACATGGATGAAGTCTTACATATTTCTAATTAAAACATAAATACCTTCTTATGGCCTCACCAAAATTGAACAGGAGACTTTCTTACAGAAAATGTTTGACATCGTTACTCACAATCAATAACAATTATTGGAATCAGTAATTAGAAGACAATTTTCTTGCATTCCAGTGCCTCAAGCACCTAATTTCTCTTTTGAGCAATAACTTTAAAATTAAGAGGCAATACAGGGTTGCATTTTCTCCTGTCTTAGCTCCAAATGAGCCATTAGCATTCAACAGCAGATAATTTGGCCCTGTAAATTGCAATTTTCTTAGAGAACGCTTACCAATTAAGTAAAATGAGCCTCAGAGTTGTCAGCAGTGCACTGGTAATGTAACAAGTGCTTTCATTGAAGTCATCAGCTCTTCTAGGAAATAATAGGTATATGATGAACATACTCTCACAAATCTGTACTTGGCAGGATCATATGCAAAGGAATAAGTGAGAAATTGAAATTCACACAATGAAGAAGAAAACCTAGTCAGCTTTATATGAAATATTCTCATCATGAACTCCAGACAGCCTAATGTCTGCTGTCAACACAATCCTACAGTGTAAGAGTAAGAGATGGAACTTGCTCAGACTTGTAAACTCACTGCTAAGCTGTGTCAGAAATGCTTGAGGACCAGAGTGCAAGTACTAAGGAGGTATCATAGTTACCTTTGGGAAGTCATACAAAATCAGTGACTCTGTCTGTACTGTCAGTTAAGGGTTTTATCCTCATATTTTAAATATGGGGACAGTACCTGTAAGAGGATATCCTTTCACTTTTCTGTTTGTTTGTCTCTCCCCCTCCTCTCTCTTTCTTTGATTTTTACTGGTGTAAGAAACTGGAAGCAAGAAAACTTAGCAGCTCTTGTAGAGGTATAAGAATAAAGAAGAGCAGATGCTAATTTGATTGGAATGGGAATGTGGCCATAGATCTCAGGAAATAATTGTAGCAATTGTTCTCAGCGGCCTTACATTGTCCTCTTCACACCACAGAAAAAGTCAGGCATGGGGCAGTTTAAACAATGCTCAACTTGAGTTAATGTAGCCAGGTGAGGAAGGATGTCTGAGATATTTCACGTAAATCACCAGTGTCTTTTATAAGAAGAGAATCAATTGGAGGATATATATAGCTTAGTAATTTTTTTTTTGAGTGGTATGACTCTATACTGAGTGCTATATTGGAATATATAGTAATCAGAGATTGGTTAAAAAAAAGGAGTTGTCATTTTGCCATTTTAAAGCTCATACAATAATTTTATACAGCTTCAGAAGGGCCAGACTTATAGTTCTGAATCTTCTAACACTTCAGATAAAATTTATTTTCCTTTACTTTAGCTCTGGGTTGAGCTCCCACATAGCCCATGGTAAAAGAGTTGCCAGTTCACCCAGTGCCTCATAGATTGGTTTGATGTTACAAAAGTGTGTTGCCGTCTTTGTTTGGCTGCAAACAAATAAGAGAACTGATAAAGCTTCAACATGAGAACCACTGAGACAGTCTTCATCCAGACCACTAATTTCCTTACTCTGTGTCACAGGACGGTGAGGGGGAACCTTATATCCAACTAATGCAGCTACTACTCACTCCCTCATGTCAGATCCTATCTTTGACATACGTTTTCTGATCGATCAACACTAGGAGATACCTGTGTACTGGTATTTCCAGGGAGCTTGGGTAGTGTTAGGCAATATGACCAACCTTAAGATAGATGAAAACTAACTAAAATGAATACTGTCCTTCCCGCTAAATCTTTTTTTTTTTGACATGTATTTTTTAGTAAAAGTTTCTTGGGGTTTTTTTTGTTTTGGTTTGAGTTTGTTATTGATTTTTCAAGAAAAAAATGCTGACCTTCCATGAAAAGTTTTGAGTTTCTATAAAAATAAAAGTTTCTGAAACTTTCTTGAGGGAAGCTGCAGTGTTTTCACTTGGCTGCTTTGCCATATCAACTCATGGAATTCATGGTTGAGTTTATTTGTTTTCTCCTCTTCCAGACAATACATGTGCTTTTGATCTCCTGTTCTCAGTTTTCAAAAACATAGTCCATCAGAAGGTGTTGTAGGACTAGGGAATCTGGCTTATAAAAGAGAATGGAAATAAGAGGTAAGGGAATGACAGTGATGAGTAGAAACATTTCCTTGAGGGAGAATGGTGACCAACTACTATTAGACACAATCATGCCATGTGGAGCTAAACTGCGTCCTGGACAGTGAACCTATGAAAAAAAGATTAAAGGACAGAGATGTCCTCCATCATTAAAGATGGATGACAAGACAAAGTTTTAGATGCATGTACTTAAAGCAATGACTAGAGTAAGCTAGCACCAAACTGCTATTCCTGTCAAAATGAAGGCAGACAGTACCCCATTCCTTTGCTAGGATACTCCGTGTTTGATGAGGGTCCTGTCTGAACACTGTCAAGACAATGTCATTGCATTTTAAATGAAATTAAATTAAATTTCAAAATTTTCATCTGGAACAAGTTTTACAATCTTTGTATGTTTTCTCCATTGGGGAAAATCAAGCCCAACATGGTGCGTCCCCAAAGGTCTGCCAAGAGGAAATTCCCCACATCGTATTTAAGTACTAACAGTGGTATACTTAGAAAATCTTTAGGCTTTCCACCATGAATGCCTTCATTTGGATAGCTATAGCACCAATGTGGAAAGATAGAGAGAGAAAGAGAACCCTTTCAAGTTTAATTCAAAATTAAACCTGACATCAAGAACAATAAGCCCTTTGAAAGTCTTTTTCTTAAGCATTAGTATTTTTTATAGGAGTTTTAGAATAAACTCTATTTTTTGTAGTCACCATGTGATATCCATGGATGTTGTCTGATCATCTGTTTTGAATCGAAAGAAACTAGAATATATTGTAGTGGTCTCTGTGACAACAGACTTAAAGTGACTGTTGCAGTCTTGGGAAATTAAACTGTCAAGGATTCCAAACAGAAATGCATCAAGAAAATTTGCTTATTATTGAAACTTAATGGAATAAAAAGATACAGTTAAATTAAAAAGCAGTGATATTCTGTGGTATGAGACCATTTGTAGGGCTCAGGTAGGGAGTAGCATACTGCTGGGGACATGGTATGTTGATATTTTGTCAGTTACCTGAAAAACTGCCAAAGTTAAATCTTTCTTCATAAGTTGTGCAAGAACAATTGAAAATTTATTGTGAATTCATCATGTAACTATTCCTATCAAAAGCTGGTACATATTTGTAAAGGCACAGTGTAAGATAAGTGTCCAGTCTCACTGTTTGGACTTACTACAGAGAACAGCAACAGCAAAATCAAGTGTGGAAATAGTGTTAAATGGAGACATGCCTCTCTAAGCTGAGAGCCCCATAAAAACTTTTCTATGATCTCTTTTTAGAGTTCATTTCAGTGCCTAATCATAGGCATCTGATGCTGTTTGAGACGCTCTTGGGTCTTCTCCAGGCCACCAACTGTGGCTTCTGGAAGATGTAGCTCTCCTGCTGATTGTCTTTCATCTACAAGCTCTGTGCTGATGTCTCAGTTATTCTAGTACGTCTCCAATGGATGCCAATGTTTAGGAAACAGAATAGAGCCCTTAGTTACTATGAATTTGGCCTGACCACAAATGGTTGTAATTTTCTAGTGTTCACGTTTCCTGTCCTTTTTATATGTCTAGTAATAAATATGGTTCAGTGTTTAAGTTAATGTCACATCAGAGGGGAAAATAATGTACACACAGGTTTATAATGTTTCAAATCCAACAGTGGCTCTAGGTCACACTTGTCTTCTTGTGCAACTGGAATAGCACCAGCAGAAGTATGCTGGTGTTTATTTCTACAGCGTCTGGCCAGCATGATGACCACAAAGATTTCCTCATTTGCTGCCAACCTCCTGTGGCTCACTTGTACAGATTATTGCCAGTGTGATTAGATATAGCTTATTTTTGTCATCTGCATTTATATACCCCTATTTCAGACAGTGGCATGCAAGTAAGCTACATGCTTTTCTGAATATGCTTGAACATGACTTGATTATGTTTTGTTAGAAAGTAAAGACAGAAAAGTGGAGAGTTTATCAGGCTGTTCTGGCAATTTGCGTTTATTGGGTAGAAGTAATTTTCAAATAAATAGCATTTGAAATAGAGATAAATAACCCCTCCAAATACAAAGTTTCAGTTCCAAGAGCTGGCAGTTCAAAGCAAGGAGTTGTTCCTTACTGTCCCACCTTAGTGTCTAGTTGTCTACAGATGCATTTGAATCCCAGTGGTGAGGCTGGTCCTGGGAAACTGAAGCACTGCCTGTTGCTGGCAGTGACCTTTGTGGTGAGTCCCTGGATGTTCCTGACTGACTCCCATAGGTGTTCAACTACACGGTCTAATCTTTTAACAGCGAAGACCATTGTAAATGTTTTGGGGATCTTAGCTGAAAGAGAAAGCAAGTAGAGTTAAACTTGATAAGCATCTCTAAAAGCCATTTTCTGATTATGCCAGTCATTCTACTGCAGTCAAGCAAGCCAGGAAAACTAAAACAGCATTTCTTGAAAAGTGTTGAGGGAAATAAGAAATGTTGTTGTTATGGATTCATTTGGCTCTGTTTTGTTCCTTTCTGGAAATGTGATGGGGGAAAAATATCACCAGGACTTCTATGCCAGCACCTTGACATATTGAGCCCTGAGGATTTTTGCAGGGTTTTATATTCTTCCTGTGCATGTGTGGCTACCATCCATGCTAATCAAACTCAATCAGTAGAAGTATTCAACTGCTTTGTATGAACTATTGTTCTTTTGACTACAGTATTTTATGGTAGATTGTTAAGATCTGCACTGACTCACACAAGGCATATCTAATTAAAAGTAAATTAAACTGCACAGACTGACTTGATATTAATGACAGAATAGCATTTACAACATTTATTACATAAATGAAAGAAGTCCAGTGTTTTGTCTGGTTTCTTGGTATATTTTATTGCATGTCCTTAGACTGAACTTTTATTTTTCAAGGTGATTTAATATATAGCAGATTCTTGTTTTTTAATCTGAATCCTTAAAATTTTCTATTTCATTCACTTAAGTGGAATAGGAGTTCATTATTCATAGGTTGATGAGTTACAGTAACAACAGTTTGTTGTATTTTTAGGGAGTCTTTATGAACTTTCACAAGCATTTTAAACATACTATAATAGAGTTTATATTTATAAAATTGCTATACATAGTTGCCCATCTGGCCATCACTATTACAGCGCTCTTTTCTCTGTTTTTTTGATACTTAAATTAAATGTGTGTCAGTGTTTTTTTTCAGGGAGTTACAGTTTAACTGTAAATATGAGTAACAAACTAGCATCTACAGAAATAACACCAGTGCAGTAATAAAAGAGTTGAAGTAGGGTGAACTAGCTGAAATGGATGCTGGTAAGTGTAGATAATTGCATGAGCTACAAAACCTGATCAAGAGGCCAATTGATTCTCTTTAGCTCAGCATGGAAAGTTCATATACTGAGTTACTAATCTCCAAGGTAGCTTCTGTCCACTTCAGTTACTGTGGCTTCAGATCAGAGTGTCTGCAAAACAGGGTCATATTGTACATTTAATAAGTTCTTTCTCTAACAGACACAGAATGGCCTTATCTTAAAGGAACCTGTTCTACAGTCTTCCAGGAGGCTTCAGCTCTTGACTCCCAACAGAATTTTTCCTTTCCAAACAGCCGAATTGCATTTTTTTATACAAAAGAAGTAGCATTTCAGTCTCTGATGATGCTCCCTGTGAGGGTTTGCACATTCATTCAGATGCTGCCCCCTCTAGTTGCACTGTTCCTTAATTGTAATGCCATTGGAAGTACACATCTTCCTTTCTTTACTCAAGTAGTGATTGGTTTTGTTCTTGATGGCTCTTGTCAAACATGAAACAACACTATTTTGACTCCACAGGGAGTCCTGAGGATGCAGCTCCTATTCTTTTGACCTTCCAAAGGATTCTTCTCATCTATTTATATCTAATGCTTGTGCATTTTAAAGCATTGCCTGACCATTAATCCTCACAGCAGCCCCAGGAAGCAAGTAATGCTATGCTTATTATTTATATTTAAGAAGGGCTACTCTGAACTTGTTACAGCACCATACTAGTCAAGGTGAAAGTGAAGGGCCTGAGAGTCCCAGTCCTGCCTCCTCTCTTTCAGAAGCTCTGCTGTCTGCTCTGTGTTACCCAAGGCTTTTGCGTAGGATATGTACGTTTGATGCAATCAGAACATTGACAGGTAGAAGAGCTGCAGATGGAAATACTCTTGCGTTTTTGCATGTATTTCCTGTGGTTTTCTTGTGTATTTCTTTTGCAAGGCTGTAGAAGATGACCATTATCCCTGTCATCATACTAAGATATTACTTGTAACTTAATAATCTGGAGAACTTGGTGAGTTCATTTGAGTATTTGTGTCAAGTTAGCTGGGTTATTTCTGGATTTTTATCTTCAGTTCACCTACACTAGTGGAAATAGTGGAGTTTCTTCCATGAATTTACCAACCAAAGACTAAAAGAAATTGAAAAACTCTGTAACTGTATTGCTTATATTGCAGTATAGTGACTTCCAAAAAAATATAAAGTGTAGAGTAGTTTTAAAATCTCTGCTGTGTCTGAGCATGTTTCCTAAAACAAGCAGAAATACTTGAGATGTAAATAGGTGAATAAGTATCAGTGGCATATCATCATTGCTCTGGCAAACTGTTTCTCATGATCGTAAAAGGAAAAAAACCCAAAATATTAATAAAAGTGTTTAACTGAGTGCCTTCTTTTATACATATGGGAAGTCCTATTGGCTTTTCTGCCAAGTTACATCTGCACCCTCCAGCTGTATCAGTGGTTGGGTTCTCTGTTAGATCCAAACATGCGTCCTTTAGGAGCTCCTAGATCTTCAAAAATTGTAGCATATTTGCATACATTACAGTGTGATTGGAACAAAATGTATATTTGACCTTGCAGATATTCAAAGCATTTAGAAATCTGCACTGCTTAGTCATAGTAATACAAAAATGTTTTCAATATGCTTTAATGTTGTGGTGCATATATCACTGAAAGGAAACTATTTAGACCAATCTAGTGGAAAAGATTTAATTTATATTGCCATTTTCAAGTATTATCTGATTGTTACTGTATTAGAACACCAGGAACATTATATCACCATTAGTTGAGAGATTTTCATGTTACTTTGCCTAAAACGTATTCAGTCTTTAAAGAAAGAGCAGCATCTTCTTTGAAGCTTTACCAAAAATCCAGTTTAAAGGGGAAAAAATTACCTTGTGTTTCTTTGGCTTTTATGATGTCTTGTGACAGCCATCAGAATAAACAACAGCATTTCTCCTTGCTTGCTCAAAGCCTATTTAAGGTGATTACTCTGAATACCATACACCTGGAGATTAAAAGCTTTTTCATTCTATGTTGAGAGAGACATTAAATCGCTATTGTTTGTCTCCTGTGTTTTCATAAGTGGTGCTTAATGATTATTTATTATTACATTTACTCACATATGCACGTATATTTATTGTGCCTTTTTAGGACTTATTAGCTCTCTTTAAGCAACTCAAATATCAGAGAGTAATTTTGAAAGAAAGAAAAGGAACAAGAGAATATTCACCCTAATATAATTCAGTTTTGATAATGAAGAAGTTTGGCAACTCTGCCAAGGAATTTAAATGAGTTTTACATGTCTATCAAATAGTTTAGGCTAACAGTCATAGCAGGTAAAATGAATGTATTTCTCTGAGAAAAGTATCTGAGCTGTCCAGTCATTTTTTTAAATGCACAGCTTTAGAAACTACAGAAATTTAGAAATATAATAACCCCAAACTGTGAGGTAAACATCGGTGAGGTTCAGCTATGCGACACAGAGCAGTCTGAAAGGTCTCATTCCAAAGTGGGTAATCTGTACTGTATAAAGGTCCCTCCTTTGCTGTATTCACACTTGTAAAATTCTGCCCTTAAGTCTCAAATTCGTCTTCTGCCAATAAGCTAGAAATGGAAACACAGTTGCCTGGGAGTGAATAAATTTTATTTGGATGCAGTTTTATTTCTCTACTACATTTTTAAGCTAACTTTTTTAATTTTTATAGAATGAGGGAATGAGGAGGAGACCAAGACTAGAATTTCTCAAAACAGAGCATTTCCTTCAAATGCACATGGGCTGCGTGAGACTTGCATAAAGAAATCATTCACTCATGCCCTGGTAATCACAAGTTCACTGAAGTGACTCTGTGCTGCCTGCAGCAGTTCTAGCCCACAAGGCAAAACATTCTTCTGGCAAAATGCTACCATATTTCCAATGACTCTGTTCACTTAAAGAGCTATTCATAAGTAAGTGCCTTGTTTTTAAAAAAGCAGGCATGCCCATGCCTGGGTAGGGGAATAAATTTCCTCTCACAATATTAAGTCAAGGGCAGGTTATTTTCATTTAGAATTTTTAAGTATTTTTTTTCATAACAAAACATGCTGTGGTGTGAATGCTTTGCATGAAAAGATCACACTGCATCAAATATAAGCTATCCTTCATGGGTACAACTCAAAGAAGAGCATTGCAATACAAGGCATTGTGTATTGGTATTCACCCAAATGTGCACTTTAAAGTGCAAGATGAAGAATTAAATGTTCTTTCTGTTTGTTTTTATCTCTTTTGGATTTACAGTTGCAATGCGTAGAGCTCAACATTTCATTTTACATGATCAGAATATGGAGTTAAAACATTCAAAAAAATAATTTTAATTACAGAATTGGTAAAAAAATAGAATATATTCAAAAACCTGTGCTACGTAAAGAGTAACAAATTCTGTTTGTGCTGTTCATGTGTGCTTCCAAGGCTATAAGCTTCTTTCTGATTTCATGTCTTTTTAGTTATGGTACTTTCTTTTTAATCTCAAGGTTTGAGTTGTCTTTAAGTGAAGATTAAAGTAGTTGCAATGATACTATGCCTTATAGTTTTCTGTATGTTACACAAAAGATTCCTAATGTATTTTTAGAGGTGGAAACCTATCAACTGGACAAGTATTAGGTTATCATTCCACTATAAGATTATAAAATCAGATGGATCATTTTTAATTGAGTTTATATATACCCTTATTATAATAATTATATTTTAGCACCTCCTTTACAGCTTTGTATCTTCTTTAACCTTTGGTCTATACTGAGATATTTACCATACTGTAACTTGTATGATGCACTGGTTTGCAGTGATCTCCTTTTCGCATCATCTCTCACTGAATAAGTAAATACTTACATTCAGTTGCATTGGTGTACTGCTGTTAAAATATATGGGTATGTACCATTATAAATGGAAGAGGAAATTGGAACAAGTTTCGGTTTTGTTTTTTTAATTAAGTGTTTGATTGCCAAAACTTATTCTTGATTTGTCCTTGAACAATGATGGAAAAAAAAAAGTGTCATGTGTCCATTACAAGTTCTGGAAGCTGGGCCACGTTTTCAGGGAAATTGTGGCTGCCCCATCTGTGGAAGTGTTCAAGGTTAGGTTGGATGGGCCTTGGGCAGCCTGATCCAGTGGGGTTGGAATAGATGATCTTTAAGGTCCCTTCCATCTCAAACCAATCTAAGATTCTGTGATTCAGGTGGCACCAGCATTAGAGGCCAGCATTACTCTACAAACCATCTGAGAGTACTTGAAGTCACTGAAGTTTTGTACTATATAATTCATAAGACATTTTGATGAGTGATTGTGATAGGGCCATGAGATACATTGCGTGTGAGTTAAAACCTGCTATTTCTATAGGTAATTTTCTCATCATGTCAGTGCAGTATAATTTACAGTGTGAATTTCCTATCAGCCCTCCAGGGACCATCATCTTCCCTGTAGCTGCTTCACTGATAGCTGAATTCTCACCTGTCATCTACTCCAGCTTTCTCCACATATCTCATCGCTGTTGTCCTAGGCCATTTTATTATCATAACCCTTCCTCTGTGCTTTATTAACTGTCCCTGTCCTCAGGACACTCTCTTCCAAATTCCCAATTTAGTTTCAGCTCCTCCACTGCTTTCTCTGTTCTTTATCTTCTACCTTTGAATTTAGACGCCTTGTGGATGATTTTTTTTAGGATTTTTTGTTTTGTTAAAGAAATAAAAACACCTATTTGTTATTTTTTAAAGGATTTACTCTGTAAATGTTATGTTAGATATCAGTTAGGAACCCCACTGTATTTGTGCTAGGTGCACCCTGTCACTGAGGTGACGCATTGCCTGCCGGGTACTCATGAGTGACACTGGCACTGACGGTAAAGCTCTGGCGTAACCCATTTCTACAGTCAGATCTTCTTCCCAACCATGTTCCTGGTCTAGGAGGATGACTTCACACAGAGATCTGGGCTGGTGTCCAAAACTACCACGAGAATGACTGCCCAGGCATGCTCAGCATCCTTCTCCCAGGCCACGAGCCCTCACTCCTGCTGGTCACAGGAGCCGGCACTAGCGGGATCAAGTGTTGTACAGCTGTCCAGCAGCGGATATCCGAAGTGCCACTGCCCTACAGCACAGCATGAGCCTTCTCCTGCAAGTGGTGGGATAGCCTCCTGGCAATAGTAAGGGGGAAGGGGTCAAGTTGCAGGACTGGTAACATGCGGCACACTTTTAACTTGGCAGTGTTGTCACCAAGGGGACAGTTGGTCCCAGGGAGGTAGGCACAAATGCCATGCTGCACTCCTCAAAGTTCATAGGCAGTGTTCTTCATAACTCTGAGGGCCAGAGGTGGGCTGGGGATAGAAGTTGTGGTACCACCTTCTCTTCTCCCACTCCATTTGCTTGCTGCATCTTCTCCATTTAATTCCACTCTTTTGTAATCAAATTTCCTTTGTCACTATCTAATACTGCATATGCCAGAAGAGGAAAACCAGATTTTGTTGGTTCAATGTATCCTTTTGATTTCTCAGTAAGTTTTATCGTCATTAATCTGTGAGCCTCACAAATAATGCTGTTTCTTTGCAGTAAGTTACTTTTTCTTGTGAAGAACTGACTTAAGTGTGCTTTGCCGTACGCTGGAATTGTGGACCTATGAGAAATAAGTTCATCATCATTGTCATCTTTAGCATATTTTTTGCTTACTCATTACCTGCTTGAAATGGAAAACCCTTATAAGCAATACAAACAGTCTCAAAGAGACATCCAATACTCATAGAAATAGCTATGATTTTTGCTTTTATATCACCTCATATCTCTGATGATGTGAATTTACTAGCTGGAAATTAATCATGAAAGTATACTGAGTGCCATAAAGCTAGGATCAACATAACAGTGAATGAACTTGGCCTCTTCCATTGTCTAAGTGGCAATTCCACATTATTCATCTCACAAGAAATGGTGTCTTGTCTTACAACTTAGAAAAAAAAATGATTGCTTAGTAATGCCAAAATATTCCATAAAGTGATATGATTAATGCTCCTCTCACCAGATCTGCTGATGGAAGTAAAGTCTTATTCAATTTCCCCATGGAGGCACACTGAACCAATATCTTCAGCAATAATTTTTAAGCAGAAAGCTTTCTGCTTATCTCAGCTGCATTGTGTAGTCATTTCAGAATGGACATTAAGTAGCTGGAACAGTGTTATAAAGTGGATGGGTTTCCATAAGTCACTGAGGCTTCTTTCACTGAGTAGAGGTTGTAATGGAGCTCTTTCGTTTTTTACCGTCTGAGATCACTTAGACTTTTTCAATTTTAGCATTGTTTATTATAACTAACACCAGATAATATGACACTTCCTTAACTGAGTGCAAGTAGTTCTGTGTTCCTCATGCCTTTAATTGTTTTTAGCCAACCACTTGCTGCAGACAGTTACATCTACTGCAAATCAGCTGAGATACCTGACAAGGCCCACAGCATTTCATGAAATTGTTGTTGCAAGTTGGGTTCTTGATTCTTTTAATTAGCATTTGGGGGTTTTTTTCTGTGGGAAATCATAAAGAAATATTGAACAACTCTGCTTCTCCTTTACATCTCTTTATTTTAAACATGTACCACAAAAGAAAGCAATAAGGCAGAAAACCTTTTAATATTTGGAATTAGCTATAGGATGCAATGTAAGCACCTTACTATTGAAGAACATCTGCGGAGTGTGTTACCTCTTGGAGCAAATTAATGTGCTGAAGATGGTTGATGGCAAAACTGAGTAGCAGCACAGTGTAGCCTTTCTCCCCATCACTGCACGCTGGGTTCTCATAAAATAGATGGTCTTGGTTCAGTGTCCTGCTCATGGCTTCTGACTCTTCACCTTGCTGACTTCAATTTCTTCAGGCTGTTAAATAATTTTATAAAATAAACCTAAATAAACCATTTTCTTCCTCAGCTTTTTATTTGCTTTATTGTGAACGAAGAATATAGGTGAAGCTGTTGCATACAGCATTTTGAAAAAAAAAAAAAATATATATATAGTTTGCTTAAAAGCAAAAATAAGAAGTCAGTTCCTAACTGCTACATATGGGGTGGAAATCAAGCAGACACTCCCAGGGTGAAAACACAGTATGTATCTGGCAAACTTTTGGAAATAGTAGAATCAGTCAGCTTTTGGATAGGCTTGCACCGTAACTTGCAAACACATTAATTTGCCAGCAAACTACAAACACTGTACAGTGTTCTAGCATTTGGGGATAGCATTTTCATTTGTACCTCTTCTAAAGCTTCCCTTTTCTATAACGCACAGTCTGTAACAGTCTTTTAAGGCTCAGTCCTATATATTGTAAACAACTGGAAATTTTCACACACCCACTGGAGGTTCCAATGAACACAAAATACCACAGAACAGATGCCAATAATGGATATTTTTAGCGGCTCATGTCGCAGTTGCTATTTGCCTCCGTTGTGACAGCTAATGAGCTTTGAATGGCTGGGAGAAACAGTGCATCCTGCAGTAAAAGCCTGAGAATGCCTCTCCCTTCTTTAATGCTGGCAGTAAACGTTTGCTTGGGGTCTGTCTGAAGCTTTATTACAAACCATTACATCATATTTTACACCAGTTAAATGGATTACAACACAGGCCTCCATTTCATACATTTTTTTCCATAGGAATCTGGCATGACACTTTATTGTTTGTTTGTTCTGTAATATGGGCTGCTAGAGGTAATGTTATTGTAAACAGAGCTTGACTGAGTGAACATTTGTTACTAGTAGTTAATATTTTCTTACATTTTCTTGGCTTTGAACAAGGATTACTTGAAATGTAAGGAAATCCATCCATATATTTTCAGCTGAAGTTGAACTGTTTATCATTACATAATGGAGAAAATTTTAAAAATCTCGTTGACTAAGGGAAGGAAATCATCTTTATGTTTCTCCCTTACTTTACGTGTTATATTATGCAGAAAGTAACATGCTCCATTGCCAGGAGAAAGCCAGACTTGCACTGAATGTGTAACCAGCTGGGTGTTTACCCTTCATTGTTCATACTGACAAGCAAAAGAGAAAGAAACGGAAAAAGAAGGAAACACAAAGTTGTTGCAATAGGTGTTCCTTTTTTGTCTCATAAAATGCCAATTAGAAAATTCTGTTCAAGTGGATTAAGAGGAAAGCTCCTGCGTAGACTCTCAAATTACCTGCTGGTTTTATGGTATATGTTCATAGAAATTATTGACTGACGTATTGAGGTGTGTTGGCAATTAGACCTTTTTCTTTACAAATGGTTTTATTATTCTTGTTCTTCCTGAAGAATAGGAGTGTGTAATTACAGAAAGTACTGAATGGACCACCTTTCACTAGTCCAGAGTGAAAGTTGTTTTACAGTCGTGAGCCAAGAGTAAAAAACTGTGTAAACCCAGAGAAAATTATTTCACAAGATTTCAAAAGACATATACATACCCAGTAGATGCCTGTGGGATTTGAAACATGCCTCCTGGAGAGAGCCTGCCCAGCATCTGACATGGGATTTTGAACACTCTATTCTTTCTCAGATGGCATAGAAAAAGTATGTATTTCTTGACAAGAACTCTTTAGTACAAAAAATATGTAAGTTCTTACTGAGCAGCTTCTGTCTCCTTCAAGTCAGGTTCAAACTATCAGGGATAAATATGTAAATAGTACTTTTTACTCTTATTTTATAGTGAGGAAACTGAAGTGGAGTGGCTAGGGGATTCTGCTGCTACAAATACAGTTCTGCATACTGTTCAGTCTGAGACTTGTTACTTTAAGCATGACTGCAAAACATTATTCATATCCAGAAACTTTGTATATATTTTTTATTCCTGTTCTCCTTGCCCTTTCTTTGCAATCTTCAGAAATCTGGTTTCTGTTGCTTTCCAAGGGCATTGCCACATCTGCACTGTATTTTGAACCAATTTGGCTGTGAACAGTACTCTTAAAGCTTTCTTGGCTGCTAGCAAAGAGTAGGAAAACCTTAGATGGTCCTGAATACCTGTATCAAGTTTCATCTCTGAAAATAAACTAAATCACCAGGGCAGAGGCCAAATATTATTTCCTGATATTTTATATAATTATATGTTTAAATGTTTTAATGGGTTATGGGATGTTCCTGCCAAGGCCAACTGTATCTCTTGCAGTTATGTAAACATGAACCCCATACAATGTAGGCTTTGGCAAAAGATGTGGGATTAGTCACAGGTAAGATGTGGAGGAGGAGGTTGGGATCCAGCTATGGGCCCTTCTGGCTGGGTGGTAGGAGAGTGTGAGACATCAAGGACATATGGTTGAGGTTCAGCTTTTGGTCCAAGTATTTGCAGGTCCATTCACAACGAGCATTTTTGCATCCAAGAGGGTGGTCGCCTCAGAGGCCAGAGATCTGATTTTGGATATGATACTCTACTACTGTACAACCATGGCTCATTGTATAACTAGGGACATGAATACCTCATGATGCATGCTTGTGGGAAAATTGGAGAATGGCACCGTTAGACCATTAGCTCTCACCGGTAAATGTCTTAGTAATATATAGAAGTATCACAATCATCTCCTTGCTCAGAGGTTTGAATTTGTAGCAAAACCTGAACTTTTGCTTTCTTTCGTGCCTGAAATATTTCAGTTTGTTGTTGACTGTTACACCATTTTGTCTTTTGTTCATTACTATGAAACAGCAGGATGTGATGTCTTCAGTTATTTTCATTTTTTTCCAAAACTTTGTGCCGTCAGTGCCAATCAACTCTCTTTTTTTCGGTCTCTTTTCTAGTATCTCTAATGTATCTTTATACTTTCATTCTTCTTTGTTATTAAGTTGCCTTTTAAAATATTTTCTATTCTTTACCATCTGTTATACTCAGCAGTTTGGCTTATCTTCCATATCACTTATAATGCTCTAAGATTACGTTTCAGTTCTTACTGCAAATTATGAGAGAAATATGCCAAACCAGTGGCACTCTTGCAACAGATAATGAAAAAAATCAGTAATGTTTTAAAAAAAAAATCTATATGTTCATTATCACTGCCAATATCTTCTTGTGTAGTGGCAGGAATATTAACTAATATGAATAGTTAACTACTGCATAAACTGGCATACTCTGAGATTTTTAGTAAACCCTGGAAATTACTTTCCTGTCTATAGCAGCCTATTCTGTTGGCCTTCTGTCAGGTTCTTGAATTTTTCACAGTTCTTCAGCTGCCAAATTTTGACTATGAGGTGATTAGTTTTCTGAAAAATCCACTCTTGGCCTCTACAATGAAGATAAATTCACTAGATTTCCATATCTCTAAAGAGCAGGTTTTAAATAAAGGATACAGATTCTCGTGAATTCTGCTTGAACCAATTTTAGTGACTAATTTAATCATGCAGTAACATAAAAATTTACCAAAACCAAGCATAAACTATATGAAGAGAGCCACAGATCAAAGAAAAAAAGGAAACAAGAAGTTACTGTTCCTACCATCAAAATTGCTTTTCTTTGAGTAAATGCAATCCTGTCTAGTAGCAAATACATAAACAATGACTATGTCATGTCACACATAGTTAATTATTTTTAAAGGGTAAAATTCTTAAATTTTACTATTGGCAGATGAGATAGTTTTATGAAAAGAACTTTGGCATTGTCAATTGTCCCATTGATCATTTTCATTTCTAACAACCTTGCACAACTAGGGCTTAGTGTCTAGTTATAATTTTATGAAGTGAGCCCAAAATACATCTTCTGTACTAACAGTAAACCTAAATGTTCTCAGGAAGAGGATTAACAATTTGTGTGTTGTAAGGGTGGTGCCTTAGAGGCATCATTCTTTAACACTCAGGAACAGTGGTGTCTGTTTACTTTGTACAGGGAGAAACTTTATTTGCCTGAATTAGCTTTCAAAGTCACTTTAGGTGTAAGAGAAACAAAAAACTGTCAGGATCTTAGGTATCTACCAGAAAATAAAAGTATGCTCATAAACTATATAGGAACAGTGGATTGAAAAGTTAAGACAATAAAAGCCTTTTTTATGTTCAGTGGAAACGTAGCAGCATGTTTGCAAAGAAGGCTCCAATATCTTCTGTCTGCAGATTTCCTAGAGTGTTTGTGTCTTATATACTTTGAGTAGAAGCTGAAAACTGTTCTATGTTGTTAGCAACTTGTAAAATAAGTAACATGCTTTGGCTGTGGGAGGCTGAGAAAGAATGAACTTGGCCTTTTCCACTTTGCATCCCTCTAGCAGAAATAGTTTTTACTAAGTACTGACTGATCTGAATAGAATCAAGGTAGGTTCAAGCCATCTGAACAGTGATTTAAAGATAAAAAGAGGTAAATGTATTTCTTGACATTCAGTGCATTTTGAATAAACTCTTTGGAGAAGCAATTTGATTTGCACTGGGAAATGGGGAGATGAGGTTGGTCATTTGGCTGTGGGGTTTGGGGAATAAAGAGGGTTTTTAATAAAAGTAAACACCAAAAATTAAAATATAAAAGTGAATATTCACATTCCATGGATACTGTATAAAAGAGTAACTCTATCTAGACCTAAGGATTTATATATGCAATAAATGCTTCCAATATGTCTTACACAAATTTTCCTCTTGGGATGAAATTTGGTTGGAATGGTATCTTTTATATGATCATAATATGAGCAAAAAATATCTTTTGTTATAAAGTGACCTTAAAATATGTCCCTAGAATATCAGCAGCAAGATTATTCTTGTACATCATCTCTAAATTCTTTTTTTATTTCTGATTTAATTTCATCATTTAGAAACCAAAATTGAATTGCATGGAAAAGTCTCCTTTTTAAAAAAACTGGAATGTTCACAGAAATATTTGGATTCTCTTTGCATTTTCATTTAGTGCTTTGAGATTTTGGGGGTTTTATTATGACTATTCTTAGTTGGACTGACTTCTTGCAGACTTTCTATACTTGTGTAACGTTAAATAAAATTAAAGCAGTTGTAGAAAACATCAGAAACACAAACAGAATAAAATGAAGTTTTTAGTGAACAGGGAAGGACTTTTTTTATTCTCATTTATTTTCTGGTGTGCTCTAATTATTCAAGTTTTCTGTATTTCCACTTCGCTAGCAGACTTCGTGTAATGTTTTAATGTATATCAGAAATAATTCATTAAGTACCTACAAATGATGTACAGTTTTGGCACGACTAGTCAAATAGCAAGTAAGCTGGTAATATTGGTGCGGTGCAGCAAAAGGATGAATAGGCAGGAAATCTGATAGGTTTGGATTTATTGCTTGTCCATCTCCACCTGGCTTTGTGGGACTGCAGTGCCATCACAGCAATGCTGCCTTGGTACAACACAGGGGCTCATTATTGTGGTGCAATCATGCAATGCTGTTGCTCTTCTCTCAGGGAAGTTGATCACCAGTGAAAGGCATGAAGAGAATAATTTGAAGAGAACATGCCTTTCAGATGCCTTTCTTGGAATAAAAAGCTTTGGGTGTAGGTTGTCATCCCACCAAGTGTTCTGCATTTATAATGAGGTTCTGTGGTTTTACAGTGAGTTTCTCTATTTGCAATAAAAAGACTCTTTTGTATCAAAAGTATTGATATCAGAGACCACAGCAGTGTTTGCAGTGAATATAGCAAAAAAAAAAAAAAAGATTTACAAAGGGAGCGTAGCTAAACTTCTTTCCCGTGCTTTAGCAATATCAAGGGATTAATCATGACAAGGTCTATGCTAAGTAAGCTTGGTCTTTTTTGGGGATTGGCAAATGGATGCAGAAAGGCAAAATGCTTGCTCTTTCAAAAGCAGTCACTGATAGCTGCTGCATGATTTAGAGCAGATTAGACTTGATTCTGAGAAACCAGGGCAGCTACAATTCCCACTGAAGTGCTGCCAAGCCAAGAAGTGATTATTACAGCAGTAAATCAAGGTAGGCTGCTTGGAACTGCTGGAACACATCTCGAACGTAGTATCCAGTGTAAGTGGTAACAGGAGAGATACTGACACCACAGGAAAGAATATTTGAGATAAGTTATTCTCTTACTGAACTCCTGTTAGATGTTTTGAATCTGTCTGCTAAGGCATTAGTGTTACCTGGATCATAGATTAAAGCATTCAGAGATACCTGTCAGTTTTTCCTTTACTGGCAGCAGTGCTGTGCCATTTGGCCACTCTATTGCACTTCTGTCGCATAGAGCAGCTGAGCACTTTTTCTTTAAAATGAAGAATTGCTAATAAGTATACTGTCTGTCAGCTTCTTTCTGTGATACCAACCCTGTCACATGTATGGCTGTGGTACAAGAGCTGCTCTCACGTGGCTGATGGAGCTTCAGAAGTGTTTTGCTGTAGAACAGCAGCAAAGTGGAATGATTAGGTGAGCACTCCTTCCCTACTGCTTTCCGACTCTCAGTCTGAGGTGCGGATGCCACCATCTGACTGCAAACCAGTCAGAGTAGCTGAGATACGATTTCCTTCTGCTACTCATAGTGTGGTATGTTTTGAAAGCTAACTCCTCTTCTAGTGCCACTGAACAGTGCATCTGGGAGGCTTCGGCCAGCCACTGGGAGGGACAGTCTTTTCCAAAAGGCTGGTGGGATTGTTTAAATTCCAGTAGATCCAGACGTGGAAATCAGCTGTTGTCATTTGGTATGTGAGAGCATATTTTATGTTTCACTGCAGAGGACCTGTAAAATCCCTAAACTTACAACACTGCTATTTGAGTTAAGATTTAGAAGGAGAGGGCAAAAATCTCCATGTGAAGCGCCCAGAAACCAGTGTCTTTCTGTGGACTGGAGTTAATGAGATGAGTAGGTTCAAACTACTAAAAACGTGAGGAACTAGCCAGATGACTTACCTAGACCTTAGTAAAACCTTTGACAGTTTCACACAGTATTGTCCTGAAAAAAAATGGCTGCTGGTGACTTAATTGGGCATCCTCTTCGATGGGTAAAAAACCGACTGGATGGCCAGGCCCAGAGTGTTGTGGTGAATGGAATTAAACCCAGTTAGTGGCTGGTCACTAGTAGTGTTCCCCAGGGCTCAGTGTTGGGTCTAGTTCTGTTTAATGTCTTTATCATTGATCTGGACAAGAGGCCTGGGGAAGAGCGGCTGGAAAGCTGCCTGGCAGTGAAGTAGCTGGGGGTGTTGGTTGACAGCCAGCTGAACATGAGCCAGCAGTGTGCCCAGGTGGCCAAGAAGGCCACTGGCATCTTGGATTGTATCAGAAATGGTGTGGCCAGCAGGAGTAGGGAAGTGATCATTGCCTTGTACTCAGCAATGGTGAGGCTGTGCCTGAAATATTGTCTTCAGTTATGGTCTCCTCACTACAAGAAAGAAATTGAGGTGCTGGAGCATGTGCAAAGAAGGGTGACAAAGCTGGTGAAGGGTCTGGAGCACAAGTCTCATGAGGAGCAGCTGAAAGGACTGGGGCTGTTTATTCTGAAGGTTGTAGCGAGGAGGGTGTTGGTCTCTTCTCCCAAGTAACAAGTGATATGATGAAAGGAAATGGCCTCAAGTTGTGGCAGGGGAGGTTTACACCAGACATCAGGAAATATTACTTTGTGGAAACAGTTGTCAAGCACTGGAGCAGCTGCCTAGGGAAGTGGTTGAGTCACCATCCTTGGAGGCATTTAAAAGACATGTTGATATGGTGCTTAGGGATATGGTTTAGTGATGCACTTGACAATGTTATGTTTATGGTTGGACTGGATGATCTTAAAGGTCTTTTCCAAGCTAATCAGTTTTGTGATTCTGTGACTTGTACTGGCAGGATTTGTCCCGTAGACAACAGGAGGAAAGGTAGTTCGGGAAAAGAAATGGCCAAGGGTATAAATGACGTTAAGACATCTTCCTTGCCCCATAACTATAGTTGTTTTGTCTAGGTACTGAGAGTAGCCTGACAGAATCATAGAATAACCAGGTTGGAAGAGACCCACTGGATCATCGAGGCCAACCATTCCTATCAAACACTAAACCATTTCCCTCAGCACCTCATCCACCCATGCCTTAAACACCTCCAGGGAAGGTGAATCAACCACCTCCCTGGGCAGCCTGTACCAGTGCCCAATGATCCTTTCTGTGAAAAATTTTTTCCTAATATCCAGCCTAAATCTCCCCTGGCGGAGCTTGTGGCCATTACCCACAAAGAAAAGATTAATTTGAGAAATACTTAGAGAAAAATAATGAAAGTTTCCTACATATGACAGTTCCCCTCTGTTTATTGAAATGCTGTTAAACATGCACATACTTGCAGACTTAAGATCCTCAACAGTCAGTAGGTGAAAATCCAGTGTAATTTAACAAATGAACTTTGCCTAGCAGTTAAATGCAAATTTAAAACTCTCTAAACTAGATAGAAACTTAATAGTAGATGAGATGTAAGTATATAATCATTCACTCTGTCTCATCACAATATTAATTTAATATAACTTACAAGAAATATGCAAATTGTTTCTTTGTGTTATCACTCATATTCCTTCTGTTGGGAAGATAATTAAAAGAAATGGAGAAGACAGAGAGGAAGAAAACATCAAAGATAAGTTTGAACTAAAATACAGATTTTATGTATCAAGTTAACAGTCTATAAGAACATTGTAATTTTGAAAGTAAATAGTGTAGCATTAATGGTGCTCAAAATTCAATTGGTTAGAAACTTGTTACAAAGAAAAGGAATTAACTATGCTATTTTCAATTATCAGGGATAGAATTCAAATCAAAATTAGTAATTTAAGCAAAATGTACAACAGATCAATTTCTTTGAGTTGTTTAACTTTCCCTAATTAAACATGAATAAAAATCTATTTTATTTTAAGAAGCATTTCCTATAATTGTGTTCATAAAGCTAGGCATGTCCATTCTAGATATACTTCGTAGATCTGTAGTATTATATAACAGGTGTTTGTAACTGAAAACCAAAGCACCACACAACACATCTCTCATTTTTATAAATAGCAAGTAACGTTTTAGCGAACTCTACGTCCGTCATAGGTTTTCCAATAAACTAGTCAGAAGTCATTCAAATCAACTGGTTTATGTCTGGTTTAGCCTGTCACATGAACACTTGTAGCTTTTGAGCCAAAGAAAAGAAATTTCCATCTGCAGAACCAGGAATTGTTAATTAAAGCTCTTTTTCTGATTTGCAAGAGTTGGACTAAGAAGCATTATAATCTGGCTAGTATTTCAGTAATTAATAGAAGCATTATTACATTATATGTACAAGATTTTTGGCTTGTGTGAGTCAATAGCTTGTTTGAAATTTAGGGAATCAATAGACATACATCGCATGGATTAAAAACTGGCTAAATGCTGAGGCCTCAAAGTTAATTTTAACTAGCCAGTTATCATCTAGGGCATGTAGTATAGGCCAGTAGAATTCTTCATGATTCCTCCCTGGGTATGATTTTAATAGCCTCATCAGTATCAGATAGTATAGGTGGAAATAAAAAATGAAATAAATATAAATTATTTTAATATTTATTTTCTCCTATTTCTATAGGTTATGGCATTAAATTTATATAATTATATAGTATGGATCTTTAAGACTATTTTAATATCTCAAAATCCGGTTGTTTGGTAAATCCGTGGATTCTGTAATTTTCTTGCTCACACGGTGGATACATACATCTCTTTCAGTCACGTATATTTTCTTCTCCAAAGCATATCTACCCTCTTCTTGGGGCAGCAGCACTGGTACTCAAAATATACATTATAATTACTTGTTGTCATTTTTGACAAAAAATTGACGAGAGTAAAAAACTCTTCAGAGAATGTGCACTTCTCATACTGTTTAATAATTATCCCACTTCTTACCTTCAAAGGTGGGGGGAAAAATAGCCTCCCATCTTCTTCCAATCTGGCTTTTCTACACTGAATCCAGTTACTTCACTATTGTGAACAGATGAATCACTTCAGCCAAAGGCATGTGGATGCCCTGCGACTAGATGGCTTATGGGTTTGTTACTTGGTGATTGCTTTCAAAAAATATAATGCTTTCCTAAATCAGAATTTGCTTGTTTGTATTTCTCTATTCAAAGGATTGATACATGTGTGTGTGCTAGGAGAGGAGATTAAAAATGACAAATCCTGAGGCTCGTGGAGGTGCAGAAGAAAGCTAGGGCATGTGCATGTCCAAGTAACAGATAGGAAAGAGACCCTAGCCCTCAACAGCCAAGTGGACCACAGGGAACGGAAGAGATCCAGTCTGTGTCTGCCTGTCTGAGTGTGTGGTGGCCCACGTGTGGGGTGCAAGTATGTCTGATGAGGGGGCTGTGAAGTCTGCCTTTTCTAGCTGGCAAATACTGAGTTATTTAGGCAAAGCAATGTCAAGACTCGGATAAAAAATAATACTAATGCCATACTTGCCCAAGATGAAGCAATCAGATCAGAGATTTGGAGCTGGTTCCCTTCCATTGTCTTGATCAAATGTTTGATCAGTGAAATGCTCTGGGGTATAGTTTAACAGGCTGCCCAGGGCGGTGGTTGAGTCACCTTCCCTAGAGGTGTTCAAGGTACAAGTGGATGAGGCGCTGAGGGGCATGGTTTAGTGATTGATGGGAATGGCTGGACTCGATGATCCGGTGGGTCTTTTCCAACCTGGTGATTCTATGATTCTATGATTCTGTAGTTATTCTATGATTCTATGATTCTGTAGTTAACTTACCTTTTTTTGCTTTTCCTTTTCCTTCTTCTCTTTCTTGTCATTCACATTCTTTTTTTTCTGCTTCTGAGACTGTCTTCCCAATAAGTCAGTTATCAGATCTCATATATTTTGAAAAACTTGTTTTGCAAATTTTTACCTGGCAAAAAGTATGTTTTGTTGAAAAATGTACTTTCAGGTCCTGGGCTTCACATACTTGAGCTCTTGTACAGATTCCTCAGGTGTCAGTTTGCTTTTATTTATACCTTTGAGTGATGGTGGTTAATCCATGTTTTTTAAGTTGTCTTCATAGCTACCTTTCTCATCCTGGCTTAAAGAAAGGAGATACACATCTGGAATGAACTCTGAATGAAAGATTTTCTGGGGTTCCTGTTGCAGTGTAATTTTACCTATAGTTGATAGTTTGGCAGAAAAAATCAATGGATCTTGTTTTCTACTTGTGTTGATTACTTTGAAAACTAATTAAAAATGTCATCATTATCCGTATTTTGTATTTCACTACATTACTTTTTACTGTGTATTTCATGTTAAAGATCCTAAAATGAGAGACTTAATTGAGTTAGTATTAATTTTTTCCAGAAATGTTTTAGTATCAAGCAAATGTAGTGGTATAGCATTTTTGCCTTTGCACCTATCCGCTGTTTAGGACAAGTCTACTATTTCAAAGGTTTTCAGTGAGCAATAAAATGGGAAAACGAAGGTTGTTGGTCATTTATACCAGTTTTTAAGGAAAAATCCTTTCATGATTTCTTCAGATTTAGGTCGACTTGAAGCTTATGAATCATACTACTTGAGTGCTGCTTTTCTGTTTGATTTTGCAACAGCATATCAGCTTTTTATTTGACAGTTAGTGACATTTTTCAAACAAACTCCACTTACAAGACCAAGAGTGGAGGGAAAGAGAAAGCTTTCACTGTATTTCTTGAAACTGGGAAATTCATCTGGCTTAGCCACACTGCGTGACCCTGTGGAGGAACCCATCTGTCTCCAGTGATTTCAGAAATGGAGATAGGGAGGTTAGTACCACTGGGCTGAAGTTTGCTTTTGAAAATCCCCTACTGTGAGGCTCTGCTAACATCTACATGTTTAAATCAGGTAACTGTTTATTGAAACAGATGGTTTATCATTGACTCAACTTATGCATCCAATTATGTATATATGCACTAATGAGAAGACTGCACATTCTGTCAATTGTAGTTGATTATACATTTTAGAAGATGGCCTTTTGTTTTAAAATTGATACTGGACTACCATTTACAGTGGAATGAAACTGGCTAGGTAAATAAGTAAGACAGTATGTGGTAAGCAGAAGAGGAAATTTTATGCCGACATAAACAAAATACAGCCAAAGGCTTAGAAGGGAAATGAAGAAAATAGAGATAGGGCAGAAAGAAAAGAAAATAATTTCTGGTAAAACAGGAAGTTTGAACAGGATGTGAAGTGGAGGCATTCAGAAACCAGACACCTAGTGTGAGAAGCAGTGTTTCCAAAATGCAAGTAGTGCTGATCTTTGCAGGGAAACTGCATCCATGATATCAGAGATGAGTTAAATCTGTTGTCTGCAATTAGTACAAACAGATTAGAAGAAACCATAATAGTAAAATTAGTGCATAATTGAATTATGTGATATATTGTGACAGAGTCAACATGACTTTGCAAAGGAGAATTGAGTTCTGTAGCCTACAAGTGCATTCTGAGGGTTTCTGTGATCAGATGAAGGCGAACTGGTTCATGTGATGGTCTTGAATCGTATCAAAGGCTTCTGGCAGGATCCTTCGCCAGAAACTCTTAAACAGAGTTATCCTGGGATATAAGAAAAGTTCCCCAGAGAGGAAACAACTGATTAAAAGGTGGGAAGCAAACACCAGTTATGTATTTTCAGTTTTTACAGTATGATAGATTGCCAGTATAATCACACATATGTGGAACCAGAATATTTAGAAGTGATTTTTAAATGGATGTATAAAGAAATGCTAAATGGCATATTATTTAGAATAAGGACTGATGCAAAGAACTGCAGAAGGATAGTATGTCAGTGAGTGATCAGATGTTAGAATGATAGTTGAAATTCAGATTTGAGGCAAAGCACAGGGGAAGAAGAAGCAATCCTTCCCTCAGACATCGAGCAATGGACTAATGAAGACCATATAGGAATGAGGTACTAGAGTTATAATAGACTATTCTGTGAAAAGGTGAGCTGAAAGTTCAGAATTGATCAAAAAAGGCAAATGCAATGCTTAGCATTATTAGAAAGAAGAGAACTACTAAAAAGAAAGCATTATGCAGCTGGACATATGTTTGAGTGGTTTGAATACTATGTACAGTTCTGGTTACTTTAGTCTCCAAAAGGATGTTCTGAAACTGGAAACGATTCAGAGGTGGTCAAGAAGTATGATAAAAGCTTTGTGGACAGTATACATATTAAGGAATATTAAAATGTACTAGGACTCTAAGGTGGACAAGGCATGAGGGTGAGGTGTGGCATAGAGAAGATGGATAGAAGACCGAGTCCCTTCAACTGAAAAGTAGTAGGGGACATGAAACAAAAACAGGGACTAGCAAGCTGACCTGAGCAGAGGTGGTGATTCTTCACTCGGACTGGATCTGAGCCAGGGAACTCTTGTGAATGTTAACAGTTTAGAAGGATTGGAAAAGTAACTGGACTAATTAATGGAATTAAAAATACAGTATGTCAGCTGCAAAGGCGCAGTGCCTGGCTAAGTCCAGGACAGTATTCTAAGGAAATAACTTTATGCATGTCATTGTTCTTATATAATTGCCTGTGCTTCCTCCATTGGTCACTATGCTTGAACCTTTGGTATGTCTCAGTATGGTCATTATGTTCTTGCATCATTTTGGTTCTGTTTGATGTATGCTATGTAACTGTATTTAATCTTTGAACAGAGAAGACATTATTAAATTGGCTGCTCTGTATTGACTAGAAGTACAAAAATGGTTCTAGTCAGTGTCTGTAAAAATAGAGTATCGCATACAAAATATTCTTGATTTAGAAACCTAAGTGAAATGCGGACCATTCCTTCTTTTGATATCCAAAAGACCTTGATGTATTATGCAGATATTTTTTACCAGCAGTTCTTTCATAGATGGTATTCTACAAACAAATTAGTAGAGCTTTTATCCTATTACATTATCACATATTCAAATATACATTTTAGAAAATGCACATGCAGGAACAAGATTTTTTATTTCCCAGCACATACATATAAGGAGCATGCTTGACATGGCATGTGAAAAATATGTATATTGAGCACCTGTAGAGATTTCAATTACAAAAGAAAAATTTTTCTGTAATTATATATACTATAAAACTGTAAGCAATACCATTAACAGAATTAAGGTGAATTTGATATATTCATTTTTGAAAATCAATACATGACTACAAAAGGTTATCAGGACACCATTGAGTTGCTTCCTTGCAGATTGTAATTGAATGTCAAATAAATGAAGACTGACATTTTTATTTTCTGAAATCATAAGAATGTAATAATCAAATAATTTAATTACACTGTTGATATTTGTAATAAGGCCATAGGAGATTATTTAAGTGTAATTCAGTTTTTCCTCTCAGACTGAATCTCCTGATACGATTAGCCTTTTCAGTACCATAGGAAACAGAAGATTATTATGTACTAAATTTAGGCACTAGTCATTGTTAATGGATTAGAACCGGAGAAAGTGAATGCATCTGTCAGAGTTTTTTAAAGGTTGCGAGCTAATGAGTCAAGAGAAACCCTATGTAGAAAATAACTAAAAATCTGAATCATACAGAATTAGGACCCTATTAAAAACCCATCAGTGGAAAGAGTGACTCAATTCACCTTGAAGCAATATGGACAAGCTTAATCCATATGTGCCATGTTACTGTCTGTGGCATTGGCCTTGGAATGAGCTGAGATTTGTGTACACAGGCATGTGTGATATTTCCTTCCAGATGAGATTTTGAAAAGACCAGCTGAGTGCTGTGTTAGCACAATTTTGCCACCTTGCTGTAAAGAGAACAGGAGTGAACTGCAAGAATGCTGTGCATTGAAAATGTTCACAGTGTTGTGTTAAACACTAGACTCACCCAGAAGATGCACAGTCTCTGAGGCTTTCCCCTTGCCCTCCAGGGAAGGGTTTAACTCCCCCTGCACTCAGCATGCAGCCGGAGCTGGCCAGCCCAGGAGGGATGGCAGCATGGGGACCTCCCACAGCAGCTGGTGGAAACCCCCATGCAAGGATCCTGCTTGGGGAGCTGCCCTCTGATTGAAAGCATGTCTTAAAATTAAAAGCCTCCAGGTCCTAATCAAGCCTAACTTCATTTATGCCCTTTGTTTACACAGCTGTGTAGTTACCAGTTGTCCAGAGGTGTGCACAGATTACAGGACACGTATCAGTGCAGGTTTTCTTGTGCTCCAAGGGTGTGTAATAGAAAAATATAAGAAATCATTAATATGCATTTATGAGGTTTTGGATGTAGTTTTGTGGGACCTTTTTGGTCCTGAAACCCCAGTACTTTCTATGTATCTGGCCATCTGGGCCCAAAGTAATTGTGTGACTCTCTTTTTAAGTATTTCTTAATAGAGAGCTTATGAGCATTGCTGTATTAAGGTGATAAGCCAGGCTTAAAAAAGTGTTAACTCTCTATTTGGAGCTACAAAATATACTTGTTTTCATGAGGTGTTTATATGTGCTTTCTTAACTTAGAGAATACTAAAGTTCTTCATTTAAGTAAAAGAGAAGATAAACCTGTTATATGTAAATTTAATAAGCAAAAAATAATGGAGAACACATACGTGTATATACATATAACATACTTCATATCACTATAAATGGGGCGAAACCAAAGGCTTGGCTGCAATAGCTTTTAACACTCAGGAACAACTGTTCCACCCCTATGCTGTTTCTTAAGTCTGCATTGTTGCCCATGAACAGTTGTACTGGGATAAGAGAAAATTTGAACATAGTCTTAGTTGGCAGCTCCAATCTCATCGTTGATAAAGCTCACAGCCACCCCTGTGCTTTTTCTTGTCAATGATATAAAATGTGGCCCTCAGACTGGCAATATCTGTTCTCAGCTGCTGTCTCTCTGCACCTCTGCCAGTGCAAACTAAATGTAAATGCAGTTCCTAGTGCAGTGGGGTCGGCAGAAGTAGCAGAGCACGCAGGGTGGATGGTGGTTGTCAGGGCTATGCAGGACGGTCCACGTTGGTGAGGACTGATGGGGTGCAGTGAGGCAGGCGGCATGACAGGGAGCGGGGTGCTCTCAGTGCTGCAGTTCGTTTCCCTTAGTGCTGTGAAACTTGGTGGCCACGGTGCAGCAATCTGCTTCAAACAAATCGAGATCCACACAGGTGCCTGGAGCCAATGTTCAGCTGTGTTTGCTTTGTTTTACGGGTTTTTGCTTCTTTCCCTCCTACTTTCACTTCATGTCTGAGGTGTAAACTGTCTCAGATCTCTCTGCTGGCATTTTCAGCATCACGTGCTCTTTGTCCTGCAGTGCTTTACATCACTTCTGTGCTTCTCTTTGTGTGAGACATCAGTTGAAAATAATGAGAGGTCTGTATACATAAAAATTGTCACAGATTGTCTTAACCCAAGCTGGAAACCCAACTATCTAGTTGCGTATGTGCACAGATAGAATCATAGAATCACAGAATCACCAGGTTGGAAAAGGCCTCTTAGATCATCTTGTCCAACCATTCCTATCTGCCACTAAACCATGGCCCTCAGCACCTCATCTACCTGTCCTTTAAACACCTCAGGGAAGGGGACTCAACCACCTCCCTGGGCAGCCTCTGCCAGTGCCCAATGACCCTTTCTGTGAAAATTTTTTTCCTGATGTCCTCTGGCGCAGCTTGAGGCCATTCCCCCTTGTCCTATCACCTATCACTTGGGAGAAGAGGCCAGCTCCCACCTGGCCTCACTACTGTCTTTGACTCAGAATCTTCCTACTTTAGGTAAGCTTTATTTTGATAGTAATTGAATATTATTCTCGTAAGCAATGTAGGCAGTTCACTGTCTCACTACCAAAAATGTCCTGTATCATTGAATACACCTTTATGTTACTATAGATGTTACTTTTACTTTAACAGCCCAGATTCTTATTTACCACTTTTGAGAAGCACCTTAGTGTTATAAATAGTAATGGATTAAACTCTGCTCTAGGGTGCAGATATCACCTGGAATTACATGCAAACTTCTGGCAGAATTTAATAATGAAGCGATAATGTTTTGTTGCAATTACTGTGACTAGACACTGATATCTTTTCCATGGAGACATTTTCAACACATCTTCTAGAAATCCACACAATTCAATTATGTTCTGTGGGCTTTTTCTTTTGTTGATTTCAAAGTAGATACCTCATGGGTTTCAGTAGAAATTTTGCTTTTGAGCCCAAGGGAAGAAACAACAGTAAAGAGATCTGAAATGAATAGTCCCTTTTTGTCTTTTACTGTGTTAGAGAAAAGTACAGTGTATGAGAGGATAAAGTTCAGCTTTTCCAGAATTATCTAAGCATCATTGCAGCCTTAGTTCCATTTTCAAAGCAATGTAAGCACTTTGCAGCCTAAAGGCTCCAACAGGTTCAGATAATATCCTTATTGTAGTCTAAAATTGATAAAGTACTCTAGGTGCCTAATTCACACTAAGTCCAAGTGCTTTGATGCTCTCTACAGCCCTGCTAGTTACCTCTCTGAATCAATACAAACCTAAAGCCTCCTGAAAACTGGACACTCGATTTCACCAAAATGCAGTGGGATGTGAGTGCTAATGTCACTTCTTAAAATAGGCTTTAAAATCCTGAGCTACATAGGGCCTGATTTTTAAAGCATAAAGTCACTGACAGATGCAGAAACGGGTCAAGGGGAATTTTTATAAAATCCTGAGGACCTCGTGAGGCTTTCAGAGAGGGCACAAAAAAAATGAAAAGGGAAGACAGCTAGTTTGCATATCAAATATCTCTCAAATAATAGATTCTTTATAGATACTCACTGAATTAAAAGGCAGATGACTTCCATTCAGACAAACATTGTCAAACCATTAATATTTTTAGTTGCTATGGAGCTTTGACTTTTAAAGCTGCATAAATGGCTGGACATGCAAGCAAATATTACTTGTAGAAGTATGTGTGGACTAATCAGCTTTATACAACTCCTAAAAATACACCTTCTTATCCCACTTCAAAAATCTTTTATTAAGGTCTTAATGAGAGAGTCACAGGTTCTTAACTTAGGCTCACCCAGAGATGAGTGAATAGATCCTGATTAGCAAATCCTGTAAGCAGTCAAGAACATGTAGCAAACAGGTAGGAGGGCAGGGCTGGGGTTATTGCACTTGGGAAGTACAGAGGTTCTATCAATCTATAGCTGGTATGAGGTGGTCTTTGCTCTGTGTCTGCAGGAATGGCCCGTGGCAAAGCTGAGGTTTAACAAGGCCAAGAGCGGAGCCCTGCACTTGGGACACAACAATCCCGTGAAGTGCGACAGGCCTAGGGAAGAGAGGCTGGAAAGCTGCCTGGCACAGAAAGACTGGGCTTGTTTAGTCTTGAGAAGAGGAGGCTGAAGGGAAACCTTATTGCTCTCTACAACTACCCGAAAGGAGGTTGTGGAGAGGAGGGTGCTGGCCTCTTCTCCTAAGTGACAGGGGACAGGACAAGGGACAATGGCCTCAAGCTCCACCAAGGGAGGTTCAGGCTGGACATCTGAAAAAAATTTTTCATGGAAAGGGTCATTGGGCACTGGCAGAGGCTGCCCAGGGAGAAGGTTAAGTCACCTTCCCTGGAGGTGTTTAAAAGATGGATGGATGAGGTGCTGAGGGGCATGGTTTAGTAATTGATCGGAATGGTTGGACTCGGTGATCCTGAAAGTCTTTTCCAACCTAGTGATATTGTGATTCTGTGATTCTGTTGGTTGACAGCGAACTGAACATGAGCCAGCAGTGTGCCCAGGTGGCTAAGAACACCAACAGCATCTTGCCTTGTATCAGAAACAGCGTGGCCAGCAGGACCGGGGAAGTGATTCTGCCCCTGCACTCAGCACTGGTGAGGCCAGACCTCACCTTCACCTGAACAGCTGAGGAAGAGGTTCCAGCAGTGGCTAGATAAACTCAAAGATATGTGGCACTCACCCATGCAGACACTTTGATTTAGTAGATAAAGTTACATAAATAGAGGGGGGAAAGTTTCTACAGTTCCTATAGTGATAAAAGTCAAATATTCTGAATGTTTTAATCAGGGCAAAAGTTCCTTGGTCTGTGAGTAAATTTATTACTCAAAACAGATTTGAGTTTATAGCATTTGGGGCTGAACAATTTAGGAGAGCATATACTTGCATTCAGTCTGTGGAGAAAACCAACTAGTTAGAATCTCATGTCTGGTATAATCCAAACCCTAATTTAATTTTTTTCACAATGCAAGATTAAACCTCCTTCTTCCTACTGATTAATATGGTGCCAAAAAAATTTACATCAGTTTCATATGATGATAAAACTAAAGGGTACACTGGTAATATGTTACTATCATAGTGTCATAACTTTACTGTATGGACTCTAACACATACCTGGCTTGAAGTTTTTCTTCTATAACCTTTATCTGTAATGCTTAGATGTATGTACCTGTAACAGAAATGGCCACATGAAGGAATTCAATATTCTGTCTAGAAATACACTACAGAGAATGAGGGAATGGACAAATCTTCTGTATAGTAACAACACATTGATAAACAATATCACTGCGTGATATTAGTAGGTATGCTAATGCAGAAGGGGGGGAAGGGCAGAAACAATAAAAATAAAACAAGCCAGTAATATGAGATGTGGATAAAAAAAAGCTATTCTTGATTCCAGATTTACTGAGTAACTTGGCCCTGATCAAGTGAGCTTGACTTGTCTGACGACTGGAGAAAGCATGAGAACAAGTGCTTGTCTTAAATGGCTGATCTCCAGCTTCCAAGTAAGCATCCCCCCTCTGGTCTTCTTACTCCCTATTTTTATCAAGAAAGCTATTTTTTTTTTCCTCCAGAATCCCATAGGAAGCTATGGTTAGCTATCAGTATGAGACTCATACAATAAAGATTATAATGAATGATATTATGGTCCAGTGTCTATGTAATTTGATGACACAAATTGGATACACATGACTCGCATTACTCTTTTTTTTGTCTCCAGAATTTCTCCTGGGTTTTTTATACAGTCCCTTCCAAAGGCTTACAAGATTCATATTAAAACTATTGCCCTGCACAGCCATTTCAGAATTCTAATACTCAGAAGTTTAAATAACTTCCTGCAATTTTAAGTCTAAATTTACTCAAGTCCCATTTATAACCAATTTACAATGTTGTATTATATTATGTTGAACATATAAACCATTTACATTAACTCAGTAATTGAGATATATGTATATATTGATTATATTTGTTACAGATGCATAGTTCAGTTCATCAAGTTGCTTATGAGAATATGTAACTCTGTAATGCCCTTGACTGATGTGTACTTAAAGCCATTAAGGATAACAGTATCTCTGCCTGTCTCCAGCATGCTTGTAACTTCTGTTAACCATTTATAAGCATTTATATATTATATATCATCAGCATACAGCTTATATGTGGAATAATTAATCCTGGCATATTACAGCTTGTGTAAGTAAAGCTAAGTCAACAGGCAAGTCTTTTATCTTTTAATCAGAGTAAATGAGCACTTAGATTTTTACATAGTAAATTCCTTACCGTGGTAATAAAACCAGTATTAAAAACACTTCTGTGTGCATGGATGCTCTTTGAAGGTTTGGCTCCTTAACAATTAGCAGAACAAGAAGGACCAATACACCTAATTTAACGGCTGCTTGCAGTGATGCTGCTTCTATTGTTTCTGTATTGTCACAGAACAAGAACTGTTTTTCCAAAGTACTGCAAGTCATATAAACCTTTGTACTTCTGCACAGAGCAAAACTCTGGTTTCTGCCAGATAACATCATGTTGTGCTGGATTTGTAAAGTTAAAAAGCTCATGCAAGCAGTGAGCAATCTGTATCTGCATTATTTGATGCAATGGAAGTTTTTCCTTTTTTTTTTTGTTTTTTTATATTAGGATAGGTTTATTCCATTTTGCGTGATATTTTAAGTGTTTAATATTTAGATACTGACATTAAAATAAAATACAAATGCTATCCATATGAGGGTTTAAAAATACTGAATAATACCTATCCAATCCTTGTTATGCATATATTTAGGAATGAGTACCCTGAAAACAGTATAAAATTAACTTCTGAAAAATAGATACTAAAATTCTTCATTTTGTACATTTTAATTCTGACATTTATGATTATTTTTTAATTTATGATTATTTTTAGCATGATTTTGATGTTTTCATTTTTAAGTTTTTTTTCATGTACCTCCTTATTCTGAGGAGTAAATCAATAAGACAGATGTAGTATCTAGGCAGAAATCTCCATTCTCAAAATAATAAGATATGGAATAGAGTGGTTTTATTTTTCACAGCAAGAAGAAATGCATCATATTATAAAAATACCAGCTTCAGCAGCCTAATAGCATAAAAAATTAGATAAATGGGTCATTTGGTATTACAACTGAGGTAGCATAGATTCTGCAAAGTTAGAAATTTCAGGATTCAGGTAGAAGAAAATACCAGATAGGCATGCAGCTGTTAAAAGTATGCCAAGAAATAAGTAAATAGATACTGCTACTAAAATCAAAAGAAATAAACACCATTTGAGATACTTTAATGTGATGTCTGTTTTCCCTTCCCTTCCCTTCCCTTCCCTTCCCTTCCCTTCCCTTCCCTTCCCTTCCCTTCCCTTCCCTTCCCTTCCCTTCCCTTCCCTTCCCTTCCCTTCCCTTCCCTTCCCTTCCCTTCCCTTCCCTTCCCTTCCCTTCCCTTCCCTTCCCTTCCCTTCCCTTCCCTTCCCTTCCCTTCCCTTCCCTTCCCTTCCCTTCCCTTCCCTTCCCTTCCCTTCCCTTCCCTTCCCTTCCTTCCCTTCCCTTCCCTTCCCTTCCCTTCCCTTCCCTTCCCTTCCCTCACAAGAACACATGTACCTGGGAACTGGGGTAGGAAGGGAGTCATTGTTTTTTAAAGCAATGCTTCTTGTTTGCACAGTTTCCATACCCTTTGGCCACATACTTGCTTGTGTAAAAAAAAAATAAATAAAACCCCAAAAGTTATTTTCCAGAAGACTAAACCCTATCCTAATATTTTATCTGGATGGTGCATTAAAAGATTCCTTCTCTCTGGCCCATCAGTTTGACAGTGTGATAAATTCATCTGATACACAAATGGCAAACATTGTATACAATATATTTTTTTAAGGAAAATAGAAATTAATGAATGTGTATTTTGTGCCTCAGGCTTATCTTCTGCTCAGTATAGTAATCCATTTTGTATTTTTACATTAGTAATTATTCTTATCTACAACATAAAATATGTTATAACAACGAGACATACAAATATAGCCGATTTCTACTATTATTACCTTAAAATGCTGTACAATGGATATTTTGTCATCAATCTGGTAAGAAAAGCACCAGTTAAATTTATAAGCAAAATGATGTGGTTTCTGTGTAGCAAGCTTTGTTCTGCAGTACTTTTAAGGATTGAAAGAAAAATGCAGGAAGGTGGTTTTGGTGGTTTTGGTGATGTGCCTGGGGGCATTCCTGGGCAGTGGGCAGAAAAGCCAGTGTTAGCAAAGTGTTATCACTTTTCCTGAACTGAGCTGGTGTGGTCCAGCCAGCACTCTTCCCAGCAGCATGCCAGCGTGATTTGACATTAAAATGATCCAGAGACCATTCCCAAAAGGCAATTTTCACTCAGCAAGGGCCATGCTAGAAGCAAGATGGTTTTACTAGTGAGGACGCAAGCTTTCTGTGCCAGCTGCTCTTAGTGCCAGCAACTGTTATGGGCTTTTGCTTAATTTACTAATACAGTGCTAAGAGCCAGATGTGCCTCTTTTACTGTGCAAGCACCAAGGAGCTTTAATGAAGTTCTGGGCTCATTTTGTGCCAGTTGTTTGGATACAATAACTGACAGACCATTGTAAGAAGGCTCAGTTAATGCAAATTTACTACCTTACTCCTCCTCAATCATATCCATAACCTAGGAATTAAAGTATCTTATCAGCATGCTATTAATATAGTTTTATTAATATTTCACAGAAAGGGTCATTGGGCACTGGAACAGGCTGCTCAGGGAGGGGGTTGAGTCACCTTCCCTGGAGGTGTTTAAGGCACAGGTGGATGAGGTGCTGAGGGACATGGTTTAGTGATTGATGGGAATGGTTGAACTCAATGATCCAGTGGGTCTCTTCCAACCTGGTTATTCTGTGATTCTATGATCCCCAATTTAAGCAGGTCAAAAAAAGAGATAGTCGATAACACTATTAAACTAGAATGAGAGCTGTGTTTTCTTATAACATAGGCATGGGCCACATGGTGAGAACAACACAAAATATTGACTAGCTCTTTGCTATATGACCACTGTCTCTGTCTTGGATTGAAAAACCGGGGATCCCATCAGAAATCAGAGTATGTGGTTACACGACTGTACAAAGAATGGCAGTAACCAGATGCATATTCACATGGGGTCCAAGTAAAGGTTACCCAAAGAGTCTCAGCACCAGTATGTTCTAAGAAGGAGCATTTGACTTTGGAACCTAACCTTGGTGTGTATGCATGTTCATGTGTTTGGAAAGAAAGAAGGTTTCCACTTTTAGTGAACCCTGATCTTTCCAAAGAGGTTGTGAGTTTCTGTAATAATCAAATGCCAGTCAACAGTAATTAAGAAAAGTCAGTGCTGTAGCAAAGCTTGTTACTTGTCTAGCGCCTTCATTAGAATTGCACAGTGAGTGGGTGTACCTGGCTCTCTGTAGGCTCACAGTTCTCTGTAGTACCAGACCTAATAAGCTGTGCAAATATGTTCCTTGTTCATTTACTGTTAGCAAATTGCATGAGTGTCACTCAGCAGGTTGAGCACTTTGTCGCAGCGCGGCATGTGTTCTTTTCTTCTGAAGAGATCGAGATCCAAAGGGAATGAGCAGCCTTGTCCCTAAACAGGTTTGGCACAGCTGCTGTTTTTGTAACAGCTGCAAATGTATTTCCCTTGTATCCAGGAAGATTTTGAGAAATGTACTTAGGTGGAAGGACGTATCATGAGATGAAATGTGGATTTGTGAAAGAAATGCATTTCAGAACATAGTGGATATTATACATTTGTCTTGGTGGACAAAGAAAGCAGAAAAATTGTAGTTATTAGTGTACAGTAATGAGATAATTAGCTGGAACTATTGTTCCTGGAATTCTAAATACGGCTTAATTTAGATATCTTACTAAAAAAATGAGCTTCAGCTTAGTTGATATCATAATGGCATAAATAGAACTTCTTCATGTGTCAGTGCTATTGTTGCAAATATTTTACCCTGCTATATCTCACGTCATTCCAAAGTTGATTTATTAGGTGAGAAACTTCACCATTTCTCTCAGGTGGATTTGATTCTGCTGAATCCCACATCTCTAGATCATTACATGAGAAATATCAATATCTTTTTAATGTATAATTCAGCAGATGCTACAAACATATAACTTACCAGAATGTAGATGTTCAGAGCCATGCTTTCATATTTGTATGGTTTTTAGCCTTCCTATTTTGACCAGCTGCTTTCACAGCTCACAAAATACAGATAAGGGGGCTGTATAGGTCATATTTAAAATAACTTCAAGAATATTAACTTTTATTTCTCATAACAAAAGGATATTTCCTCTGTGAAGCAGTAACATAGTAAGGTGACTCCACCACTCTACAACTTGGAAAAGAAATTATCCTATGTATGAATTAGGTGTCCTAGATTTCACTGCATTTTGTTTGGGTTTAGGTGTTTTATGGTTGCATGTATACAATGATCATTATCTTCTTTGCACCTCAAATATTATGAATCATAGGGGAAAGGTGTTGTACAGGGCTGTATGTCTCAAGGTAATATTAATAATTTCGTAGCTCAGCACTTCTAGTAAGGACAGCAACAGGACCTCTTAATGTAGTTTGTAAATGTTATCCCATGTTCAGATGCTCTGGCAGCTAGCACTGGAAAGCCAGCAGTTTGAGAAGCCAAGGCATAGTGCAGTGCTACGATTGAATAATACAGATTGAGGCAGAGGATGGAAGAATATCACTGGAGTAGGCTGTTTGCAGGGGCATATACTCTTCTAATTAAGGACTGATCTGAAACGCATCGAAAGCAATAGAAAAACTTCCGCTAAGCCCATAAATCCCCCGATACTGAGTGTAAAAGGTAAAAGACATTAGTCTCTAGGCAACAGTGCTGAGATGTTCGTAGGAAGCATCTCTCTCACTCTGTGGCTTGTCCCTTCCACTAACCGGATTGACAAAAATCGTGCTTGGGTCTCTGCAGGCCCGCAGGATACAATGGAGCTCATCACAATTCCCAGTGAAGCCAGGTTGTGCCTCACTATCTTTTAGCCAGTATTATTACAACATGGCCTAACCTTTTAGCATTTGTATGCTGTATTGTCAGCAGAATTGCCACCTTCAGAATTTGTATCAAGGTAAGGTGAAAGGTGTGAATATCAGTTTTGCCTTAACTGTTCCTTCTGGCTTTGTATTGCTGCAGAGCTCACAAAGGCACTGAGCAGGCACAAGTCTCAGTACTGATCTCTGCCATAAATTGTGCTTCCTAACACACCAAAGCATTTTGGTTAATCAGCTCAAAATCAAATTTCTCTTTTTTGTGTTGCAAGTGTCTGTTTCACTAATACATCAGTTGGAACCTGCTCCAGCTACGCTTTTCTAGCTTGATAGCTGTTAACAAGGATGGGAAATGACAGCCAGGATTTTCACTGGATTCCAACTTCACTTTATACAATTTCCCAGCTGCAGTAAACCCACCAAATTAGACCCTGAGAAGCAGTGCTAAATTAGGTATGGATATGCATTTAGAAAATTGTTTATTCTTTTGCATTTCCTCATCCGTAATGTTTATTAGGCCCATACAGTAAGTTTTCTAATGGCGTTTAGAGAGTAAAAAAGACCAGATCACACACTGAAAACTCCTGAAGGAAATATTATTCTTTGGTTTTACCTTTATTAATGCCACCTGCCTATGAGGTACAGAAACAATTTTTAATTCTGAGCAACTATTCAAGGCACTTTATTTTAGAATCCAGACTTTTTAGTGGTCCGTACCCATTGATAAAGTCCTTTACATTTTTATGCTGAATCTTAATTTCTTGTCTTTAAAATCTAGATAGACGGCCTTTGACAAACTTCCCTTTAACAGATTCTCATATATAAGCTTATACTGTCCTGCCACCATTTAAATCTCAGCCTAGAATTAAAAGTAGGTATTTCCAGCAGTGGTTCATTAACTAACTTGTTAAATGTCATTGACTGACACTTTAAAAAGTGAAATTGTGTAGAGTACATTATTTAATATTATTGGAATACTCTCACTATAGCTCTGCAAAGAAGATTATCAAGATTCTTATGTATTACAATTATTGTTAGGATTTCCATTAGGATAGTAAACAAAATTAAAATTGATTATGACTGCACAAAAAACAACTTTGCAAGTTATGTACACAACTACTTTGTAGTCTGTAGAGCTTTTGTGAAAAAGAAAAATGGAATAGGCTAAAGTATTGTAGCCAATTTATTTCAGAAGATAAGATGGAAAAAAAAAGAAAAAAAGATCTAGATGCTTGAGAATAATTGAAATATTGAGTTTAGTTCTGGGCATCTCATCATAGACATTAGTTATCTTTCTAATTCTTACACAGTTCTTGTGAGAGAACAGTTTAGGCATTGATTTAGAGGAGGACTATTCTCATTAAACAGTCACATCTGTGCTTTGACTACAAGTGAATATGCAATTGGGCCATCACTGAAAAACTATGCAAACAAACATTAGTCGTGTGTTTAAATTCCAGTGAGAGTGTTTAGTTGACCTCTGTTCCAGTTTGACTCTTTCCCTTTTTTATTCTGGAGTCACTCTTTACACCAAAAAATCTACTTGATTGTAAACCAATGCTTTCCAGTTGTAGATTTTACATAAATGCTGATGTTTTTCTTCAAAAATTCAAACTTATTAATTTGGCATTAATTTCTAGTAAAAGGACAGAAACTCTCATAGTATAACCCCTGTTGCATAAGTTTGATTTTGGTACTTTATCTAAAATACAGAGAATTTACAGATGGTGTCACTTGCACATAAAGTAACAAGATAATCTTGCCATTTAAAGTAGTTCCAAGTGAACTTAATGTTTACCATAGTAACTAAGTCTAAGTAAATAATTAATATAATGATACTAATGGAATAGTAAGATGGTACTAGAATACTAACATAGTAGTATTTACTATATTAAATAAATATTTAGTGGGGCATTCCTACAAATCTAATTTTATTGAGCTGATTATGGCTAGACTTCTTCATTGCACTTTCAGTAGCAGTGGTGGTGGTGAAAATACTGAATTTGGGGAAAAAAAGACTTTTTTATTTGAGGAAGACATAAGATTTACAAAGTAGGTAGTCTCTCTTACTGATATATTGTCCATTGTGTATTCAACTGTTAAAAAATTAGCAGGTACCCAGTCTGAATAAGCCTTGATAAGACTGATGTTGTTACCTAAAGCCCTTTTCCCACTGTAGTTCACACAGTAGTTCAGCTGTATGTAGCCAGATACTAATTAAAATAAGACTTAAAATTAATTGTTGTGTTGGTGCCTTATTTTTGAGGAATGGTGCTAATATGTGGTGCTTCCTCAAAGAGTCACCAAGGTACCAGTTGGTGCCAGGGATGTACGGATGCAGTCAGCCCAAGTCAAGCATTTGTTAAGCACAATATTTCTTATGTGAAATATGGTTGATGGATGATTCAGCCCCAGGGATGTTGAGGAATATGTACATTAAATAGCTATTCTCTCTCCAACTGTGGATCTATTTTCCTCTTCACACAACAGTAGCAGGTTTAGTCTAGACACCATCAATTGAAGTTAAAGTAGTGAAATATATTATTCTACCCCCTCTCAGTTTTTAGTGGAGAAGTCTTTATCTTTTAATTTTTACATCATGTAATAACATATGAGAATGATATTCAGTTTCTTTTAATTAGACTGGAACACAATCACTTTTTTTACTTTCTCATATAACATGATACATTCATTATTCCCACTCAAAGAAGAGAATTATTAAGATTTTCACTGCATTTGCCATTAATCTAGAGGAGAAAATGAGAATTTTGAACAATGACTTGTAATACCATTCCTCTGAATGAAGTCTGTTGGCATGGAAAGCATTTTTGCTGAGATCATCCAATTTATAAGCTTGGTAGTTCAAGCCTGGAAGCTCTTTCTAGTGTAATGGGAGTGAATAGAGAGAGAACCTAGGCAGAACACGTGATTCATGCTAGCAGCAATTGAAATAACTGAAGCTATCCCAGGCTAATATGGTGGAAATGCCAGACTTGTCTGATTAAATGTTTTCCCCATCCTTTCAAAAATACTGTCTGTGCATCTGTAGAAGCAAAACCAAAGATATTGCAAAAGGATGAGCAGTTAAAACCAGAAGACAGCTGACCTTTTTCAACAGCACAATCCTTTGAACAACAAGGGATCTTAAAGATCATCCAGTTCCAGCCCCCCTGCCATAGGCAGGGACATCCCACTAGATCAGGCTGCCCAAGGCCCATCCAACCTTCCGCTGAACACCTCCAGGGATGGGGCAGCCACAGCTTCCCTGGGCAACCTGGGCCACTGCCTCATCATCCTCATTCTTCCTTATGTCTAGTCTAAATCTTCCCCTCTCCAATTTATAGCCATTGCCCCGCGTCCTGTCACTACAAGCCTTTGCAAACAGTCCCTCCCCAGCTCTCTTGTAGAAATGTTTTAGCCTCTAAGGACTTATTAAAACCTTAAATGTAGCTTGTAAAGCTGCTGTTCCAACTCCCACTGAAGTTAGCAACAAGTTTTTCAACTGACTTCAAGGCAGGCCATACTAGAACTGCAGCTGTCAAAACAACTAGAAATCAGTTATTGCGTCAGCCAGCACACAAGTACATATTAATCTTAGCAAAAATTATACTTTGGGCAGCCCTGAAAAGAAACCAAATTGACTTTATTTTTTCTGAAGAAATGTGTCTCCCACCATACTCCACTGCAGAGAAAGTAAGAGCTGTCAGGACTCTGCTCTGAGCATGTAGGCATGTGAATTGGCACTAAAAATGTGAAACTAGAAATAATAATAGCAATAAAAACCTTACGAAGCCAGCAATTTTAACCCTATTTTGGTCTTCAAAAATAAATAAGTGCCCATTACATTTTCAAGCAGTCTCGTGGCAGGTAACAATACCAGTTAGAATTGATCCAGAACACTGAATAACAAAAAATTGTTCACACAAGTAAGGGTAGGCTCAATACTAAGTACCCTACTTACTACATCTAAGTGTAGTTGCTGTGTATTGTTACAATGATGATTAACCTCTTCACTTTGTAATCAGGGCCGTTTTCCCACTTTGCAAGGCAAGTGTGCTTGTTCCTGAACTGACATGTATTTCACTGATTTCAGCTAGGTGCTAATGCATTTTTTGAAGTGAACCAGAAAAGAAACTGAATTTTGCCTTTCACAGTTAGACCTCTGTATCAATACAATCTATTGGTTTTGTTACCGGGGTAAAAGTTAAAAACCACTTTAAGCTTCTTAGCAGTATGGCTTTTAAAGTAATTTTCCTGCAAGGGTTGAATAGCAGTAAAGAAAAATATGCAACTTAAATAAATAAATAGATGAATAAATAAATAAATTCCTACTCTTGTTTTCTTTCACTCCCAGTGGGTTTCTGAAACCAAGTTCCTACTGCTACTGGTCAGTGAGCTACTTAAACCCATGCTTTACTTAAGGCACATCTGTAGTGTCACTAGGTTTTCAAAGCAAAGCTGAGGACACGTGCTTCTGGAGAAAAAAAAACATCCTAAGACATTGCTGCTACCATCTCTATACTCTCAGCTTTGCAAACCACAGTGTGTTGCCTCTTTCATTCCACTGCAATGCTTAGTACAAAGAGATTAAGAGAGCAAGAATGAACTTCGTAAGCCAGTTTTGTGGCCAAGAGCAGTGTATTAGGGCATAACTGTCTTTGAGATGTTGTATATATTTAATGTTCATATTAAGATGTTCAATATCAATCCAGGGAATTAAAAAGCATCTCCTATAAAGAGTCAAGTAATTGAATCTACACAGTCTAGGAAATGAGGATCTGTGTACAGACATTGCCACATCAAATCAAAAGGCTTAATTTGAGCAAAGTAATATTTTGCAATGGAGTTCCTCAGCATTTTCCAAACTTTACAGTTTTTAAACAGAGATGAGCCTGATATTCAGCAGGTTCACTTTGCAGCTCCCATAGAAAATATAACTTTGTTTTAAATTGATTCTAACTGAATAGTTTTGTCTCTCTTACATTCCTATAATACTACGGAAAAACAGAGAAATATCACGTTGCAAAGGACTGGTTCCTAAAAAGAGAGGGAGAAGGGATGGTTCAACATTCTTAAAATGTAAGATCAATCTTGAGGTGAGCAAATCCTTTGCTGTGCTGCTTGCAGCAGTAGAGTAAGGAGCTCTGCTCCTGGAACCATCTCATGGGTGCAGAACAGAGTCTGGCTGCCTATGCCCATGTTGCACCAGTTGACTTGTACCCCACAGAGTGGTTTAAGCAAAGGGACATACCACTTGAGGGACTCCATCAGGTCAAAGCAGGAGATCAATAGTACTGCATTCAGACACAACAGCGAGAGTTCTGAAAATAAAGGGGTTTAGAGTGGGAAATAGTATGGATTGCAAACAAATTAATTAGATGAAGTCTTGAGTGTTTCCCTTTGGATCTGAAGTCTTATATTCTAACTGTATTCCCCTCAGCTGCCTGAATCCTAGAGCAAAACTGCCTGAAGTTCTTCATAATGAGGTAACATAGAAATGTTAATACTTAGCTGAATTTGAAACATTGAAAGCAAATCGTTCTTTTTCCCTCGTTCAAGAACGTATTACTGCAGACCACTAAAGTATTAGTGTTATTAGCATGAAAACTTAAATCATGAACATAAAATAAAAAAAACAAATGGAATGTAAAATTCCCATGAGTACCATAATGGAGAATAAAGTATGCTGTAGATTATCTGCTAAAATGTGTCTTTTAAGCCATAATTCCAGAGAATGTAGTACACAAACTGGCTGTATATCTTAAGATAATGGATCTTAATGTGTTTACATTTTAAATAAACCACATTTCTGTATCAAGATTGCTATGAATTTAACCTTGATGTTACTGGTTAGCCATCAAGAGTTTGAAACAGAGCATATCTGAAAGACTTTATTTGGACAAAACAAGGATCAGAAAAATGGTATTTGTTCTCAAGAAGCAAAAGTTTCTGTACAGTGAATGGCTGACTGTGTGAGGGATAGACTTTACATATCAGGTAGTATCTATGATAGGAGAAATTTGTCTGGGGATACTTTTTACTGATTTAATTATCAATAACATTGATTACCAGTCCTAATATTCAGCTTTTTTCTCATATCTATACCCACTGGTGGCACAGATGGAGGGAATTTTCTCTGCAAAGACTGCAGGAAGATTTTATTAGCAGTCAACCTATATCGGCAAATTTCTGTGGGAGATAAGAAAATGCCATTAAAGGGATTCCTAGTGTGTAATTTCCTTCAGATGTGTGCATTGCTGCTTTTGGTGAGAAGAACCTTGAACTTCTTCCTGTTTTAGAATATCCCCTTCCAGTTAGTCTGTAATCCCTGACCCATGGCCTACTGATGACCTACCCACAGAGTGCAAGGATCAGGCAATTGTGATCAGGAGGTCTACACTTTATTTGAAACAGGCAGTGTAGTTCTAGTCAGAAAAAGAATTAGTCTGGGATATATTTTTTTGCAATGTCCATACTGGCAGCAGTTTTCCTGGAACTCTTAAAGACCGCATGACAACTACAGTAATCAGCAAGGTGCTCTGGATTTGCTCACTGGACAGAAATTGGTACCCAAAAGTAAATGCTGTATCCACTTCTGCTTTTATTTCTTCTTCTATTTATTTTGGTAGCGTTCGTCTCTTAGCAGCCACAGTGACAACCTGTAATCATGCTCTATTTCAAGAATGCTGGCCTTGGTTTCTCTGGTTGCCCAGTGCAGCAGATTTCCTTGGTGAGCAGACATATGCTTATGGCTGTATTAATTGGACGCAGTTATGAATTTTTCCTCCAGTTGCAAGCTGTGAACTGTGGAAAACCTGTTACAATATAATTTTAATTATATTTAAATCCATTTGTTTTATTGTTTTTGTTGGTTTACTTTAAAGTAAGGCAAGTTTTTAGTAAGTCTGAATTGATCAAAACATTCCATCAGCAGATGCTGAGAATGCCCTTCATGGGTCTGATACATAAGACAATATAATTTTTGATCACTTTTACACTGCATGTGTTCTTCATATCCATTAAAACAAGCGGTTGGTTCAAAGAAAAGGGAAAAGACTGGAAATCATGGAAATACTATTAATTTCTGATGATTCTCAAAGACAGTATATTATTTGTAAGTTTTCTTTTAAAACTGTTTTGTATGCTGTTACATTTATTATATAGTGTTCCCTGTTAATATCCAGCCCTTTTGCCCGGTTATAGAGTAATTTATTAATACCTACTATGTCCAGTTTGGTAAGGCAGCCTTGCAGCTGTTGCAGTTTTCTCCATATGACAATCTGTGCAAGTACTTTTTTTTACCCCGTATTATCACACAATGGTTTTCAAACTTTGAAGTGGATGCGAAATTCAGAGGAGAGCTTTGAACTTCATGTAATAATGTAACTCTGCATTTAGGGAATGGAAACGAGAACAGCACCTGCACCACCCAAGGACTCTGTAAGTTTCTGTTCTGTCTTAAACAGGGTCCTCCAGGTTGGCTTCTGCTTTGCACAAAAACTACATCTGACTGCAGATTTAGCAACAAGAGATAAGCAGATACACTGCTTGTAGGAACTTTTAAAAGCATTAACCAGTGGTAGCAATACTGTGAAACACTTTTCTGCATCTTAAGTGGAGCACTTTTCTGGGAAAGATGTTTGGAGAACAGTCCACTTGTAATTTATTAGTTTTTTATAAAATTGGTCGAAAGCCTTAATTTTAAACATATGCAGTAAAGTTTTTGTTACTTAAAAATCAAAGATCTCCCAAAATTAAATTCCTTTTGAAAATTAAATAGATATACTAATTTTGCGTTTTCTTTTTAACATGGGTATGCTTATGTCTATTTGTAAATATTAAGGCAGTATCTAGAAGTTCCTGGGAAGGAGTGCTTTCCAGTTTTCATGTGAATAAGATGCTAGAGGACAGGATGCCACTTGTCATGTTCAGAATATTTAGTGGAAATTCATCTGTGAAGAAACTTCCATGCGACAAAAGGTAGATCCTGAAGCTGAAGCCAAGAACTGGATCAGATCCCAGCCTGTTCATTTAGAAAAAGAACTTTTAAAAGATAAATAACTCTTTCTTTCTTAATTGATGTCAGCAAAACTGATGATGGTAGTCTGGTAAGATGGTGAAATACAGTATCATCTGTGTGTGGTAGTAAGCAGCAACGTAAATGACATCATTCCCCACTGAATTGTAGATCCCAAATTAATTCTTTTAAGTGCATGAAGTGTGTTAGACTGCAAAAACAAACTAAACCACAGCAAAGACTAACAATCTGCTGCTGCCATTCTCTGGCTACATCTTTTATAAAACAGAAGTTACACATAAATCTTTTCTCTCCTGAGGTGGGGAGGAGCAATACCTGATCAGTCGAAGCTTCTTTTGTAATTTATTCCTTGAAATATTACTTATTACTCTCTACAACTACCTGAAGGGAGGTTGTGGAGAGGAGGGTGCTGGCCTCTTCTCCCAAGTGACAGGGGACAGGACGAGAGGGAATGGCCTCAAGCTCCACCAGGGGAGATTTAGGCTTGAGATAAGGAAAAAATTCTTCACGGAGAGGGTGGTTAGGCATTGGAACGGTCTGCCAAGGGAGGTGGTTGAGTCACCGTCCCTGGGGGTGTTTAAGGCACAGGTGGATGAGGTACTTAGGAGCATGATTTAGGGATTGGTGGGAATGGTTGGACTGACGATCCAGTGGGTCTCTTCCAAGCTGGTTATTCTGTGATTCTGTGAAAAAGTGCTTCTGAAACCTGGAGTATATTTTTGTGGGAGCTGCTATCTTTCTGTATGGATATTGCATGTTACAGGCCCACTCTTGTCACTTAAACAAATTAGATTTCCAGACTGAGCTATTGTTCAGCTGTACCCCTTCAGAAAATTATAGGTGCAGAATGAATACCAGGAAAAAAAAAAGAAAGTAACGTGCACTGAAATATTATTGACATACATAAACCGAAATGAAAATTCATAGAATTGTGATTAAATATGCATAACTTTAGGTAAACTAACTGGAGTCCTATTTTCTTATTCAAAAGAAAATAAAATTCTAATGAATTTATTACCAGAATACCTTCATAAAGACATATGTCATAACCAATATAACGCTTACTATATGATAAGGTTGCATGAGTACATTTCCTCTTAAAAAGTTTCAATTTTTATGAATGCTGGAATTTTAAAGTATGTGTTGAAGTAGCTTTATGTTTTTAATATCTTAGTTCTCTGGGAAATAGAACTACTAGAGCAGAGTTTGCTGTAACTTGGCTTCTTGTATATGTGATGCCTGGGTACCGAAGGGAGATGGAAGACTGAGAGGGGTGGATGATTGAAATGGCTGCTATAATTTCAAGATGTCATTATGATTGTTTGGCTTCCTAACGCCAATGCACATAGAAAAGAAAATGGTATGCTCCCAAAGAACAGGAAAAATATAAAGCTTGAACAAAAATTAATCTCATATTTTTTCTTTCAGCATGTTTAGTGATGAAAGGAAATAGCTATATCATTAGCAAGCCATCACTCGGTGTGTGCAGTCCAAAAGGGTTACACACACCCTGCTACAGCCTGCTGACAAGAAAAGGCATCTTTTTATTGCTTGGTAATAAAACTTCCTTATCATTCCCCAATAGTTTCTTCAATTACATGGTTTCTGTCCACCCTTTATTTCATTTACCCTCTAATTTGGCGTTACATAAATGCTGTGGGCTTGCTTACAACCTGCCAGAAAACTAGATAGGAAGAGTGTCCCACAGGCTTCAAAGTAGGAAATACGTGCCAAGGTACAGGAGCAAGGAGGCGCTTGGTGGGGTAGCCTGTAGTGGGTTCACCTGAACAAAGGCAGCCAGAGCAGCAGGTGGCAGAAGGTTTTGCTTGGTTAGACAGAAATAGTGCTTCACTAAGCAGCTTTGTATCCTAAATGCATTAATTGCTTTATGTGGAAAGAGAAATGCCTGTTTTATGAAAAATACAGTATTAGAAAACAGTCAAACTGCCTTCTGTAAAAACTTCAGCAGAATTGTTTTAAGCACCACTTTATTTTCTTAAAGTAGTAGTCCCAGAAGGCTAATACCAGCTAGATTAGACAGATTAACTGGAAGAATGGTGCCATTCTGCTTTGTCGCTCTTTAAAGGTATTAACTGGAGTCTTTCAAATGACAAATGTAACAGGAGAAATAAAGCACAATACAATAGACTAGATTTATTTATAATTATTATAAATCGGACAGGTTATGAATGAAAATTTGCTTTTAAAAAAAAATACGCCTTTGGTGCTCTGTGAACTGAAATTCTTACCCACAGGAATATGCTGGAGAAAATGCATACTTCATATGTTTGGCTCTTATCATATACTTTCATCACGTCAAGGAAGATAATGAGTTCCTCACTGTATAGAAGGTACAAAAAAAAAACCAAGAAAGAAAGTTATAGTCTGTTGTATTTATAAATGTAGCTTGCAAAGGCAAGCAAGACTTTGCTGCAATGTGTGTACCTGTGCTGACAGACCTACTCTCAAACGCCTTTTAGCTATGTTCTCATTATGTACTCAAGTGTGACATATCAGACTTCTGGAAAGATTTCCTGGAATTTTCTTTTTAATGCTATAAGTGCACAGGAAATTGTGGGGAAAGGCAATAACTGCTGAAGGTGTTGCACACAAGTCATGTTAATTCAACTGAAGACAGGAGAGTTGCTGTGTGAACCTAAGGGGCCACTTCATTGAGAGCCAAGAGCAGAGGGTCTTTCATGGAAATAGTGGCTTCTTTCCCCCAAGAGGTATTTGAAATTAAAGCAGAAGTGTCACTCGAACTGATGGGACCTTCTTTACAAAGGAAAGGATATGGGGAAGGTTTGAGTTAAGGAGCGCATCACAGTTATTGTCATTTAGAAGAGAGAGAAACCAAGCCAGCTGACAGCCTTTCTATTACTTTTTTTGCCTTCGTCATTGGTATTTCTTTCAGAAACGAATTTCGAAAACTTTCATTGGACAAGCTCCTTTTGATTCATCTCTGGAGCTTGTCTCCCCTCTGCCAGTGATGGGAGTTGCAGACGATGGCCTGCTAACTGTGCTGGGAAAGCTGTTTCTTCTACTCTGGCTGTTGTACTTGGTATAAACAAGTCAGTATTACTTTTGCTTGGAAGAAAAAGATTTTGTTGCCTGCTGATTAAGGCAGTTACTGAGGGACTGACATCAAATGAGCTGACCTGTGCACTCTGTCCCTGGTGAACAGAACATATTTTCCTATTACAGTGGCTTCAAAGGAGTTAATTCAGGATATCATCTGAGGGTAAATAAAGCAAACATGGAAGTGTTTAAATGGAGCTTCATCTCCAAATGTACTTCACGAGAGAAGAGAAAAGCATGATGGTGCTTGGGATAAAAGTTTAAGATTGCAGTGGCAGGCCTGGTTCAACAGATGTGCTGCAAAACAGGGACAAATACATATCTTGGTCCTGACAGGATGGGAATTTCATGGTCAGTGAACAAGAAGGGAATACATTGTACCCAGAATGAAATTGCTCTCAGGATTTAGTCTGCTTTAAAGTTAAGGGATGGAGAGTTAGGCTTGAAGTCACTTATCTTTTCATTATTTCTGTAAACCGTAAATAAACCTGCATGGTCAGATACTTGGAAAGCTGAAAGATCTTGGCTGAAGGCACAAAGCAAAAAAAACCAAGCCATGCAGCTAAGAGTGTACATTCTAGGCAAGAACAGAATCCTGCTAAAAGTCTTTCTATAAACTGGCTATAAATATTTTTAAACTGTGATAGTGCCTAACCAGGCATTTGTCACAATACCAAAGACTCAGATATCACAGGTCCCATTTCAGTCAAAATTTGTAGTTTTCTAACTTTGGCCTAATCTTTCGCTAGTGTTGCTTAAGTATGAACACAAATAAATACCCTTTTGCTCCTTCTGCTTGATATCGCCTACCTCTGCTGAAGTGGCCATATTCATTTTGACCACAGAGACTAGTGCTGGCTTTGGTTTCTTTGTTTGCTTTAAAGTCTGGAGGTGTTAACAACTCTGCCTACTGCATCCAAAAACAGGAAAAACTGAAAAACACATTAGCAGAAACATTTCTTTGTGGAAGTCCTTGCCCTGAAGCGTTACAAAGGACTACAAAGCAAACACTATGTTTCAGCATCTGGAGAAGCTATCCACATAGATAATTATAGTGCTGTGTAAACCTCTAAAGTTTTATTCAGTTTTTATAGATCTAAATAGTACTAATGGCAATAGTCGTGGCTGATAAGCCAGATTTAAAATTCTTTATTTAATCTTTGCTACTTGGCTAGCTTGTTTTGTTAGGTAGGGTAAAACTATGAAAACCTAAAAATTAATTTGACAAAGTAATACTTAATTTTGCCTCCTCCCCACCACAAAGAAGAACTACACAATAACTCTTAGAATCCATCTTCCTCCCGTAAGCATTAACAATAAGCACCTCTTATAGGGAAACTGTTCTTTCTGGAGCGATGGCTTCTGCCTCTTCCTGAGGAGGCAGCTAGGAGCAGAAAGTTTTCTGGTGAACATGAATGTCCTCATGAGACTTCCCCAGCACTTCCTGACCACAGACATTCCAACATCCCAATCACCATCTAATAAGAGTCAGGAAAACAGTGCTAGTAGATTTAATGAAAGGTGTTGATTTACTTCAGATGAGAATCTGCTTCAATAAACCAATAAAGGCACTTGAAAAAGCAAAGATATCAGATCATGTATTACTTGTCTGATCTGAAATATGTATTTTAAGCACTCTTCTCCTCTCATTTAACATCCAGGCTGTAGGGGATTACTTCTGTGTTCTGTAAATTGCTTTCTTCTGAAGGTAGATGGGGGTGGTTGATCATTTCTGTGATTTATGTGGTTTCATATTAGTAAGTTAATTTTATCCTCCATATATGTGTCATGCAGTATCTCACTGCAAATCCCTTATTTTATAAGTCCAGGCTGTTCCTGTCATATCTCCAAAATATTCTTGCAGAGTGGGGATATATAGTGGTTGCATAGCTGTCACAGTCATGGCCTTCTCATGCCTAGGCATCCTAAGAATGTAGAAACCCAGGACCGAAGGAGGCCAAGTTCTGGTCTTAGATGAGGTCTTGGGAAACATTTATAATTCATTCCATGCATCTGTTGCATGCATCTGATTGCAGCTTTTAGTATTCTCCAAGAACATTTTCCGCTCTCAGGTGAAAAGCTTCCCCCACATTGCTTGGGAAGATCTCTCTGGAGCTGCGGCATCACTTGGAACTGCTGAGGGCTGCTGGGGAACTCGGGCTGTAGTTGTTGAAGTGGGCAGCAGCTTTGTCACTTGCCATAGGATATGTGCACAACTGTCACCTTCCTTATGTTATATGGTGAATCCCATAGCGTTGGCAGACTTGTACTGAATATATTGACAGATTTATTAATTTATCTTTCCATGACAGAGATAATGAAATTCATAGCTTACCACCTGAATAAATCCTTTATTTCTCTTTTATATTGTGATTGATGCAATAAAATTGGTGCCAGTTCAACAAATTCCACATTTATTTTTACTTTAATTTAAATAAACATGAGCATACAGTTAAGCTGAAAAGACGAGCTGTGCAATTTGGGATTATATGACTTGCCATTTTAACATCTACTTTATCTTCTTGCTCTGACTCTGTTATTGCTTCCAAAAAAGTGCGAATACTGTAATGGACAGTAAAGGGATAGCTGGAAATTGAGAATATTTCTGTTAAACTTGGGTCAGATAGTTGTTAGCTTGTACTGTGACCAGTGGAATTCTATCATGGAAGCTTTTTCTTCTCTAAATATGAGCGTTCCTGGGGAATGCATCTGAAGACAGACATCTTAAATATAATTTTCACAGCTTTAATAATATAGGACTTTGTAAGTTTACTAGTGTTCCTCAGCCATTTCTCAGCTACTGCAGACACCATTGTCATCTAACTAAGGAACAGAGGATTGACAGTGAGTATAGGCAAGGAACACCTTTCACAAATCTGTTAAGACTATGTTGTAGTTGTGCCACTGACAAGAAATATCATCCTCCATACACTTTGACCTTTCACATGTCCTGAATGCCCTAAAGGTGTGCAGCTTGTTGAAAAAAAGCACTGAGTGCCTGGAAAGCTGGGAATCTGCAGTATATTCACAGAGCCTAACCTGGGCTTGATTTGAGCATTCCCTTTTATGAAACAGCCATTCCATGACTGTCCTGTTGCCTTCATTAAGTGATATTTTTAACTATTAGTTATCCTTTGTGCAGATTCTGGCTCAGATAGGAGTTATACTGTAACTGAGGATTTCCAGTATGTCAGCAGGTAAAAAGTATTTCCATAATTGAAGGCAATTAGCTCTTCTGAGAGATTATTTCAGTCAACAACATAGCAATGGGCCTTTCTTACAGAAATAGGCTTTCATTTCTGTTTGTGCTTTCCTAACACTGTAAGGAGACTGGGGGTATGAAATGCTCTAACCCCATGCTTTCCACTGGAGGGTTCCAAGGAACCCAGCTGCTCATCCTCTTCTCACCAGTGGCTCTTATGGCTCTGGGTGGTTCTCACACTTTGTGAGCTCTTGCTGCTTCCAGTTGTGAACTTGTGAGCCAGCAGGTATGGATTGGTTGAGAACATGAGAATAAGCCCTACTCCTATCCCTTTCTACTAGTACCACCTGGAGCAACAAGATCTATTACCTTCTGTGATAAAGTTGTCATATTGTGTATCCCTTCCACTTGGATCCTCTCCAACATGTAATTTAAGTTATCACAAGAGAGGACACAGTAAGTATAAATAACAAGGGAAGTATGTGTAAGCCATTGGCAATATTAAGACTCTCATAATGTATTTAAGCATTCTGCTGCACTGGTGTCTGCTGCAAATTATGATTGTTTATGCTGAATAATTCCTATAAAAAGCAAGGTCAGACAAGGTAAACAATAAATATATTTCCCTTTATTGTAGGGACTTTAGCTTTAAAAATGTACATTTATGCATGTTTGGATTTCTGATCTTTAATATCAGATGAATTCTAGTAGTATTTTAAGGTTTTCTTTGAATAAATGCAATCTCTCCCCTTTCTGCATGTTATTTAAGATTTTCATCACATAATCATTTGCTGAAATGCTAGTACTGCTAGGATAAAGGCTACTCAAACTAGTGATAGATGTTAATAGAATAGACTCTGCTTGCTGATGATAAAAGTATTGTAAGAGTGCAATCTACCATGTGCTTATAATTTGGGTTCCAACCTTATTCTGTTACTTAGAATTGGATGTCTTTGTTGATTGAGAGTTTTGCCAAAAAAGAGGAAAGGAATATGGGGTTTTTCCTTTCTTTTTTTAACTTTTTCTGTGCAGTCAGAACTATTACTATACAGTCTTCAAGCAAAACCAGATGAGCAGTGGTTTATAGGGTGCTAAAAATTGATTAATTGTATTGTTTTCTCAGGTGAGGTTTTATAATGGTCTTCGTGATGTTTTTTAAAGATCAACACAAAATCTCTTTTCCCATTTGTTTATTCTGTCTTCATAGAATCAATATAGTGATTTCATAGTCACCGGAGTATTAGCAGTTTGTATGGCAAAATAAATACGTATCTGTTGGGATTCAATTCATTGAACAATTTGCCACCAAAAGATGGTGTTCACCCTGTGTGAAGGTCAGCATGATGTTCAGTTCCTTATTAGCCATTTTATCAAAACTACTTGATGTAAATCTAATTGATGTCCAATTTAGAAATTCTAATGTTACGCAAAAAGGCTGCGTACATAACAAGGTCACATTCTGTCCTGGTTATGTTTGTGAAACTCCCACTGACAACAGTGGGAGTTCTGCACACAGAACATGGGACAGAAGGTGGCCCTTGATCTTTAAACTCTTCATTTGTAAAAATGAAGAAAAAAAAAGGCAGCGTTCCAAATCCTGGGTTTCTTACTGCAAGTTTCGCTTAGGCTAAAGCTTCACTTTGTGTCACCATAACTTAATTTGAGGGAGAACTTCACAGAATACTCACTAGCTGAAGCAGGGTTGCTTCTGGGTGGTCAGCATTCAGCCTGTCTGCTTCAAGGGTGACTTTAAGTAGGAATAACCTTAGACAATTTACTTGTCTAATTCATATGAGACCCTTCCTAAACTCTGCTTTAATAATTAGATGCTGAATCTGAGACTCACTGAATGGCTGTGCGCTAGTAAATATCTAAGTCAGCCTTTCGTGCTGCTTAGACTGCTAAGTAGTATGTCTTATTAAATGTTAACCCTACTTCTCATTTGAAGTGTTTTGGGGATCTCTGTTTCACAGAATCACAGAATCACAGAATAACCAGGTTGGAAGAGACCCACTGGATCGTCGAGTCCAACCATTCCCACCAATCCCTAAATCATGCTCCTAAGCACCTCATCTATCCTAACCTTAAACACCTCCAGGGACGGTGACTCAACCACCTCCCTTGGCAGACCGTTCCAATGCCTAACCACCCTCTCCGTGAAGAACTTTTTCCTAATCTCAAGCCTAAATCTCCCCTGGTGGAGCTTGAGGCCGTTTACAAATACTCTTCAAAGCAAAAATTATTACTTCTTCAACAGTGTTCCATTATGTTTACTGCAGTTTCTAGATAGGATCTTGTGTGACTTTTCATAGAAGAAACTTAAGATTTTTAGGGTGTTTAACACCTTAGGAGATTCGTAGTTGCAGTTTTCGTAATTTCTTACTGTAAGATTATGGGAGTGTAACAAGATTCAATTGACTCTTATGGAACTTGAAGAATTGGGCCTCTCTCAAACTTCTGCTAAATTTACTGAGAAGGTGGCAGGTGAGAAAGTCAAAGCCAGTAGAAATGAAGCAAAATTAAGTCAGTCATTTTCTGTTTTGCAAGCTTAAACCAGAATAAAATACTGCAGTACTTTCTGGCATAAGTGTTTTAAAAACATATCTTTGGGGATTAGTAGACTTTTATATGAGGTACAGGGCAATATATTTTACAGCCACAAACAAATAAAAGTGTGAATTTGTGCCTCCATGGGATAAGATGTGTGGAATTGAAGAGCTGAAAGAAGGGTTAATGTGCCAGTCTGCAGAAAGCCAACGGTATTAATGCTTCTGATAAGCTGCGCAGGTGTTAACTCCAGTTGATATGGTGCATCTCTGTTTCTTAAGGCATGAAATCCAAACTCTACTTGGGCATTTATCCTTGGCTTGGATAGGACCACAACTTCACTAGCTGCTTCAAAGCCCATAACTATCCAACCTGGACCTTCTGCCTGGCCATAAAAGCAGCTGCTGTCATTAATTTCAGTGGCACCTGCCTTTTGTGAGTGAAGTCCCTTTGAGCAAGACATGGCAGTGCTTTCATTTTCTGCATGTAAACTCTTTCCACAAAATTGTAAATGGCAACTTTACCAGCAAACTGTATTACTAAAAGGTAGAGGAGGAATTCCAGTTGAGCGCAGATCTGGGAAAATATTGTAGAAATACCCTCTGCCCCCCAAAAAAGTTTAGTCTAGACAGTCTAGACAATACCCTAAAAGATGTGATTGTACAGGATCCAGGATAAACATAAATTTTTTAAAGGGAACCAGAGAGCTGACATCATAGCAAAGACACAAAGGCAGGAGCTGAGAGGTCAGGGAGCTGTATCCAGACAGGTTGCACAGATCTCTTAACAGCTCCATCTTTGTTTGCCTCTCTTTGCTGTTTAGCAATTTGCTGAATGGTACCAGCGTACATCAGACATTATTAGCAAGGTTCAGAAAAAGAGTTTGAAGGGTCTTGAACAAAAGATCACTGCAGATATTCCAGTAACATGAACACCTGCAGTACAAATGTAGATATATTTGAAAAAGAAGGAAAAACAAGAGCTTGGAAACTTGCACACAAAACCATATTTGGGTTATAAAATTGATTAAACTCTCTCTGGAAGCAATGAGGTAATTAACAAATTACTGTATCCAGTGACAATACTATAACCTATTGTTATCTTCCATTAGTTTTATTGTATTTATGAAGATTTCCTGTTTTCTGTAATATAAATTATGTAATATAAGATATGCATTTACTCCCTGCTGTTTTTCAGATGGTGAAAAATTAAACATTGACAAACAAATAATTCCTTCCATCTCTCAGTCTCCCTCATAGGAAATAACAATAATGACAGGAAGAGTTTTCATTAACTCATGCTGAATTACATCCTCAGTCTACTTTCTGATTTTAGACGTGCAAGTTATCCCCAGAAACTCAAGCGATGTTTCTGTAGTTAGTATATTTTTAGATGAGAAGGGACAAACAGGAATAAATATAGTAAGTGCTGTGTCTGACTGCTGAATCTGTTGTTTGTCAGAAATCCGTTTTGCAGTGATTAATCAACAATAAATGACAAGAGTATAGTGCCATTTTATGATTACTGGACTTCTGATTTTAAATTGTAATGTGGTAGGAAAATTACGTGGTTATAGTAGCTGGAAGCTTTAGAACTGAATTACACCTGAAATCAAAGCATCAGTATGTTCAAGTGAGAAACTGGAAATGCATATGTAGGTATATTTTAAGCTAGAATTTTACAGTTCTTTTAGTATTCATGTCAGTGTAGCTGTGCATCTTGAGTTTATTTGTTATAATTATTTCTGATAAGTGTTTTTTCTTTATCAGTGGTGCTTCTGACATATGAAATCAAAATTCTCTTTCCTTACTGAATATGTAATCCATTTTTAAGGATAAGTACACCAAAAGGAGGAGAACCTTATGCTCAGTTTTAGACTTTCTAATTGCTGATGAGGGGAGGAAATGGCTTAATGTGGATTTCCAGACTGAAAAATGATTGTAAATAGCCTTTAGGAATTCTGTGTGTATAAGCACTCAGTGACTTCCATTTCACATTTTTTTCCTTTTACAAGTCAGAAATGTCTACTGCCAAGGCTATGTACATGACCTGCAAACCTAAAGTCAAGCTGGATTCTATCACCAAAAGCCATCACTTCCAATTATCTTTGAACCTTTGCTAATAAAGTTAGTCAGAGCTCATGATATAAGAGAGGGCAGAATTTGTAATCTGGAACTTAGATAAAATAAATTCTTTTGATGATTTGAGTGTATACTCATAGAGCCCAGTTCCCTTTCCCATGCACAGATACAGAAAAAAAATTGTTGAGACCAACAATTCTGTGAATACACAGAAGAGTAATCACGTTGATCAAGAAGTTTGAAATAGAGATCTCTCATGAAGGCTGCTGTGGTGAAGATGCAATTTTTCCATTGCAATCTCTTCTCTGGATGTATTTGGTGTTTCAAAATGGGGTTCGCTATCTCCTGTTGTAGGCAGATATTGCTGGTCAGAAATGCAGTGTCTAATGCTTTGCATGTATTTGTGGAACAGAAATGCACGCTAACAAGTCATATAGTATGGCTGCATGTCTTCAGGCTGCCAGGAAAACACAGGGGAAGAGAATTTGTGTCAACTGTGGTTTCTTTCTGCCTTTGGAGGATATAGAGAGACTGTAGTACCACAGGGCTTCCAGGATGGGAATTATGTTTAGGAGAATGGGGGAGAGATAGCAAGTGTGCAAAAAGCATTGCCTCCTGCCAGGGTACACAGACTTTGGCCTTTTCCTCTTTTTGTACCTATTTCTCTGCATGAACCCCGTGTGCCTATGAGGCAGCAAAACTGTAGAACACCATAGGGGCTATCCTACATGAATGTTATGAAGCTCCTAATATTAATGCAGAAGTTAAGGAAACAGATAAGTGATAAGGATTAGTTACAGAATCTGGTTGTGTTGCATGAAATGTGTACAGTGCATCTCAAAGAAAAATGATGGTGAATGCCTCATGAATTGTCAACAGCGAGGAAAGATGAAAATCTTTCAGGGATCACTGTTGTACCTAAGAGAAATTTTTCTACATCTTGGGTATAAAATTTTCTACAACAAGGGCATAAATTTAACTTCAAGATCAAAGAGAGACAAGATATGCTAGAAAAGTGGAGAAAGGGGTGTAGCATGTATAGGAGACCGCGTTTTTCTAGGTCGGGCACCAGGAGATGTGTTGTTAGCACATATAAATATACCTGTGGTAGCTTTAATTAATTTATTTCTAGTCCTGATAGCAAGAAAGATTTGCTGCAGAGTTGTTGGGATAGACTTTGCAAACCCTCCAATGTTACTGGTTACCTGTGCTTTTGATTCTGGACTGGAAATTGGTAGGAGACATTTACTGAGACAGGCTACTTTCACAGACTCTGTTTTTGATAGAGAGGAGATCGAAAGAGCAGCCTGTGTGCAGCTGACTAAATAAAATCAAGATTTATGAACTGAGTAATTTGGGAAGGTCTTACTTTGTATATATATTATGACTAGCAATGCTGAACTCCTGTCCAGGGGCTTCAGAGTGTGTATAACTTAGTTCTCACTATGTTTGCTGTTATTCCATCTTGATAAATGAAGGCATGAAATCAGAAAAATTGGATGTGCCCAAGGCTATTAGGCAAGTCTGTAGCAAAACAGTGACGAAAATCTGACAATGCTTTCTTTTAAATGACAACTACAGACTTCACACAGGGGTTTGTACACCTTCATTATATCCTTTACTCACTAGGTTCATCTGATTTATGTAATTTATACCCATCTTACCAGGTATATAAGTCCAGAGCCATGCCACAGTTTCTGTCAGGCCTCCAAAAGTGATTTTTCTCTTCATTGTCATCTCTTGTACCTTTTACCTCTTTCTTTAACGATACTGAAAGACGCTTGTCAACTGTCTGAGACTAACACAAGCTTGAGAAGATCTTCAGTGGCCAAAGCCATCCAAGCTGTGTGTCACCATTGCAGTGGGGACTCACCTCCTCAAAGAAAGAGCAGGAAGGACAATGGAGATATGTAGGGGCTGATTTCTCTACCGGAAATAATTCCTTAATATCAGCTTCATGCAGTAGCTGCTAATGAGTGATTTGACAGTTACCTGTGACAAAGGGATTCCAGTCTAACACAAATAACTTGTGTTGAAGTGGGATAGTACCGCATGGTGTGTTTCAGGCAGAAACAGAGGACAACTTTTAAAAGTAATTTTAGAAGTACAAGAAAAGCAAGAAAAGTCTTGTGGGATTTTTATCTTGATGTAAATATTTCTTAGCCTATAAATGAAATACGTTTGGTTTTGGGGGGGAGACACGAATCCGCCAGCACAGACAATAGGCAGAGGGGGATGTTTCGTCCTTGAATCATTTGTGCTTTTCTATGATGAGCTATATTTAAAGCCATTTAATGAGAAAAAAATAAATGTGTTTATGGATTCTCGTGATACCAAGTGTCATTGATGAATGGTCAGCTGCCATCCAAAGCCCTGACTTTCATTATTGAGTTATTTAAATACGTATACATGAGTATTAGAAATAATTGACATTTTTCATATTTATTAAGAGGAAAGAATGTCCCAGGTTTGGAACACACATGTGTTTCAGTTTTGTCTTCCACTTCAAAATCAAGGCTATATTGTATTTAGGAAGGACATCTGATCAGAAACTGCAATACAGGTCCTACTTTAAGGGATGAAATATACCTTTAGTTCCCAGGGGGGTTGGGCAAATGGATCTATCCTAGCTTGAGGGAAGTTATCATTGAAAAGAAAAGTTTTGTGAAGAAGAAATGTAATTGCATCCAGCTGACCCTTGAGAGACAAGCTTCAGATTTTACTTGCGGCTGTGAACAAATCTCTCGAGGCTTGCTTGTTAGCAGGTCTAAATCAGCATAGTGCCATTGGCTCTGGGGCATGCAGAGAGTGAATTTTAGTCATGGTGTTACTTGCTTTTGTACATGTAAAATACAACAACAATTTTCTACTGTGTAAATTTGATGCAACTTTATAATCATGGCATGTTTGTGTACTCTGAATCTCAAAACAGAAGTACAGAAATTTATGTGCAAAGTACTTGGCTTTCATATCCATATCACCAAACTCCCTCAAACTGGGAATGCTTAGTTATGGTATGAAGCAATAGCTGTTGCATGGATCAAAAGCTTGAGCTCTACTTTGCTTATTGGTCATTTCGTTTAATGTTAACTCCATATCCCCCACACTAATTCCCAATTCCATTTTTCCACATTTTTTCCAACTGTTGTTTCTTGTCAAACTATACAGTCTCTATCGCATATATTAACATCTACCACTTAATACTGCTATAATAGAAGTAATAAATGCTTATAGAGAATACATTTTAGAAAGCTAAAGATCTTTTTTTCTTGTATTTCTAATTTATTCTTATTTTTTTTAATGATAAGCCATTCTTTGATATTTTTGTCTCACAGTTCTACAGATATTGTTAGTCTATGGATATTATAAATTTTAAATGTTATCTTCATTAGTGTTCAATGGGGGAACAGACAATTGCACTTTCAGAAATTATTGCTTGCCTACCTAATACTTCTCACAGGTTATTTAGGGCATCATCATCAGAAACATCTCTTGTGTGATTAGGTCAGACTGGAGCTCCTAAGCGAGTCTGTACAGTTCTCTATGTTGAACTGGCACAGCAGTTATTTCTATGAGAGCTATAATATGCAGTAACAAAAGATTTACCTTCAAGTAACATAGTTGAGCAATGCAGACAAGTAGAACTCTCATTGCCCTCTAGCTGAGCTAAGGGCTGTTTGACAACAAACAGAATTCTCTTTTAGACCTTTATCTTATTTTTTTCCAAAACAAAGAGGTAGATACAGGCAGGTTTCCCAGGGTTCTTAAAAGGTAATTTCTCAAAAACTGGGAAGTCATGAAGGATGCCAGTGCAGACAGTCTTTTATTGTTGCTATTAATCAAGAAACCTACTTATACCTCATGGTAGCTGGACGAAGGCATAATCTCAAGTGTATTAATGATTTCTTCTAGATATCCCCTTTTCAGTCTCCCACAATCTGTCAAGATTGTAGTGAGATGAGTAAAGGTTGATACCTTCAGACTTACATCCCCTCAGTATAATGAATTCTTAATGGCAAGAGCAGATGGAGCAAGGATTTTCCTGTGGTAAAAACAAATAATATCGAGCAAAACTGTATGAATCAAGTTATCATTGCACAGTTTTAAGACATAAGAACACAAGGGTGGACAAAAATGAAGTACTGTCATAATTAGAAGTCCACCACACCTAATTTAGCCTGACTTTAAGAAATAGCCTCAACCCCAAATGTCTAACCTGTAGTTTTAAAATATTTGCATCTACTTGACCGTTATTACTTAAATTTCAGTTTCTGGTTCTGAAGAGCCATTTACTGTGGTTTCATTCATGTAAGTACCTGCTTGCTTCTGTGTGCCGCAGGACTTGCAGACCGCAGTGGAGTGACTTTGGGTAGTTTGCAGAAGTGTGCAGGATCGTTCCATGCAAGTGCACACAAATGAACATTATAAAATCTTAGGGTTTGTGTTATCATGAAATTTATTTAGAAAGTGAGGAGGAGAATGGCATCAATATACTGCCTCAGGGGTGGAGATAAGCACTGCAAAAGCTCAAACAAATCTAAATAATGGTTACATCCATCTTACTGCTTAGTCAAAACTGCTGAATCTCCTCAAAAATGCTAGAAGAAAATCCGCTTTATATGGATTGCTACATCTGTTTGTTCATTTAGCAGAGTTATAAAGTATGGGTAGTTGATAACAGAAGTTACATATACAAGAAAGCTATTCTGATGAAGTGAAACTGGTTTAGGAATTTTGTTTATTGTACTTAAGACACCACTTCTTATTAGTCTCGTCAGAAGTTGTTTAGGCCTATTAAAGGATGGAAATTTATTGGCAACATTATCAAAAAGCCCAGATGTCTTTCATAAATATTTGTTAGGTATTTGGAAGGGGAAAATATATCTATTACATAAAATCTGACAAAGGATAAAAGATTTTAAACAACATCTATTAAGGATAAATACTATTCCATTAATGATCCATGCTGGCTCTGTGTCTTCAAAGGGGAGAGTTAGGTTTCTACCACTTTGGTGGTAATTTTTCCTAATTTCTTACCATTCAGGATGACTTTAAAGGAATCTGATGTGCCATTGCTTGAAAAGTGCAAGTGGGAAGATCCAGATGTGACTTGAAAATAGTTTTCTCAGTTCTAGAGCTAGGCAAATAATAGCTGTCTGTGAGTGCTTTATTAGGAAGAATAGTGCTCAAGAGCAATTTGCGCGATAAAACTCTTAAGCGAATTTGTTTGTGGAGACTAATTGTTGAATGAAGGTTGTAGAATACACTCCTGAGGTAGTGTCCATACTTTTCCATTACCTTGAAGAAAATAAAATTAAAAACCAATAAAAAAAACCTGAAGGTAGAATTTCTAGATAACACTTACTAGTATGTTAAATACTCATTAAAATATGCAATATTTTGTGTTTAAAAATGTGTATGCCTTTATAAAGTCAAATATAAATTTGGATAAGAAATTTTAGCTGTAACTGCAGAAATTTGTATTATGAAGAACAGCTCTGAAAAGGCTATAGAGTTAATTGTTGAAGAGTGATGCAATACCAGAAAATATTTATACATATATGTACATATAATGTGTTTTGTATGCTAGCTCATATAACATTCCTATGTACTCTTATGCACATCTGCATATATGTATAAATAGCGCATATATATATATAAATGCATTCATTACATATTATCATGTATCATATGCATGTATATAGATGCATACCCTATCATATAAATACATATTTATAAAGTAGTGAATGCATAAACAAAGCAGCATTGAACAGAAGTGATTTAATTCATTTAAGGTTAGTGGGGAAGGTAGCTGGGAAGTAGCTTGGGGACAGTATAGAACTTCATGGGGAGAAATAAGTTACTGAAGAAAGCCTTTATTAAATAAGCAATATAGTAGTGCTGTATGTTTTAACTTATACATAAGTATATTCTATGAAATCTGTTTGCTTCTGTGCATATCAGACCAAACTCAAAACTATAAGCTCATACAGTACTTAATTAGATTGTAGGCATTTTAAAGAGAGCTTCCTCTTTTGTAAGGAAAAAGAAAACACCCCCAGACTCTACGGCACATGTATAACTGATGTATTTTTTTTTTAAAAAGGGAATAGCATTCCAGCACTAATCTTCTGCTGAACAGGATAATGGTAAAATTGCTTGCCTGCTGATATGCTTTAAAAAAATTCAGTGTGATTTATTACCAAGCAGGACAGAATGTGAAATGTCTTTAATAAGCTTAGTTAATAACCTTCCTTATTCTTTGTTTAATCACGTTAGTAGTCATTTGAGCATTTAATTACATTTCCAAAGGTCTTAATGAGAGTAGCAATGTTAGCTTATTACATTTAAATGAACCTGAAATATACAGGCCATTACCTTCCTTGTGCAGCCTCACATTTCCGACAGGACATCAACTTTAACAATTATGTGTCTGCTAATTAATGCTATTTTCACTAGGATTGAGAATATATATGAGAAACTTAATGAATCTACCCCTTCACCATTAAGAGATTTCTCAGAGGTTCCTTAATGTATAAATGTAAAAGAAACTAAACTAAACCCAAAGAGAGAGAATATAATAAAGTGTCTTTTTTATTCTCATGCATTAATATTCATTCATCTAGCTGCAAGCTACCAGGGGATAGATATATCCCTGACATAAATCCACCAATTCAGGAATCAGTGGAGTTATGCCAGTGATGAACTTGGCCCTAGACTTCCTAAAAATTGTACAAACCTTCAAAATCCTTTGATAATGGGGACAAATGGCTGCAAAGCTGCCTGGCAGAAAAGGATTTTGGGGTGTTGGTTGGCAGCCACCTGAACATGAGCCAGCAGTGTGGCCAGGTGGCCAAGAAGGCCAATGGCATCTTGGCTTGTATCAGAAATACAAGTAGGACCAGGGAAGTGGTCAGCCTCTCGTACTTGGCACTGGTGAGGCTGCACCTTGAATACTGTGTTCAGTTTTGGGCCCCTCACTACATGAAAGATAGTGAGGTGCTGGAGCATGTCCACAGAGTAACAATGAAGTTGGTGAAGGGTCTGGAGCACAAGTCTTACGAGGAGTAGCTGAGCGAACTAGGGTCGTTTAGTCTGGAGAAAAGGAACTTAGAGGAGACTTTATTGCTCTCTATGACTACTACAAAGACAGCGTATCAAGGCAGGTGTTGGTCTCTTCTCCCAAGCAGCAAGTGATCAGACAAGAGGAAATATCCTCAAGTTGTGCCAGGGGAGATTTAAACTAGATATTAGGAAATACTACTTCACCAAAAGGGTTGTTAAGCATTGGACCAAGCTGCCCAGGGAAGTGGTGGATTCACCATCCCTGGAGGTATTTAAAAGATGTGTAGACATGGCACTTAGGGACATGGTTTAGTGGTGGCTTGGCAGTGTTAGGTTCAGGGTTGGACTTGATGACCTTAAAGGACTTTTCCAACATAAACAATTCTGTGATTCTGTGGTCTCCAAAGGGCATTTTACTCATGAAACCAATTTCTTCCCTGAGAGATACTATCCAATTTTTCAAGTGGTTTGGGTTTTAGTTCTAGTCTTTGAGGCCAGCATGGGAATTTCCTGAGACTTCAGAAGCTGTCTTGTGACTACCAAGCAAAGAGATCTGTCCATGCAGAATGCAAGAGTAATGGGAACTTATGCTTGCACAGTATTACGTATTCCACATGAAAATCAATTCTCCTCAGCACTTAAGTAAGGATTTTGCTTTGTCTTGAGTAGCTGATTACTAAGGATCTCTTCAGAAATAGCAGTTGAATATAAACTGAAATCAGTGTAATCCACAATTTCATTCAGATTTGAAACTGACTTTTAGACTGCATTTTCTTAGGTTAAGAAACGTATGGTAGAAGCAATCTCGTTTGACTTATGCTTTTGAATCCTATTCTTCTGCTTAGTGGTCAAAAAGAGTGTCAAAATAAGTCAGAAATATCCTCACATTCTAGAAAGCTGACTATACTGGCTAAGGTGGGATATTTACCCAAGCATAATTTTCTACATCCTCTAAGTGTTAATATTGCCATAACCATGCCAGGCATCTCATACCATCTTCTATATTCTAGGTTGGCTGTATTCTGCTTCAACTTACAGATTTTAATATTTTTATTATTTTAAAAAGCAGCTGGAAAGCTTGAGGACGTATACTTCGCTCTTTTCAGTTCATCAGCTAAGTGTGTGGTCCAATATGCCTAAGAAGTAAATACATATCTCATACCCACTGACTATAAAAAAATGCCCCTTTCATTAAACTCTCACCTAATGGTAGTCAGTAAGTAGAGCAATATGAACAGTACACCTTGTGAAAGTTAGCTTCTGGCCACAAGGTACAATAATGAAACGAATGAATACCTATGTATTATAATCTATTAGAAGAAGAGACTTTTTTATAATAAAATAGAATTTGAAATCAATGAGATCAGAAAGTTGTAGTTACAGAGGAGTCACAAGCAGAAGATTCTAATGTTCATATATAGACTGCTTTCAGTCAGATTTACCCTTTTCATTACTCTACTTGATGCTCTCTGTATATTTGGATGCTATTCAGACAGCATCTAAAACAAGTGGGAGGAAATCTTGCACAATGTTGCTATCCTTGCCTTTCCTACTTTTGTGTGCTGCTCCCTTAACTAAGTTTACAATGACTTCTGTGAAAGTTAAACATGATCTTGCTTGGGAGCCCTAGGGGCAGCTGTTGAGGTGTCAATCTGTGTTAAATGCCTGCAGCAAGCAGAGGAGAGTAGGAAGGAGCTGAAGTTGTGGCACATGCTTTCTAAAAGCAAAATGTAGTTGTAATTGGGATAAACTTTTCATCTGGGGGAGCAGACAACTAGGTGGTTTAAGTTTTCATCTTCCCACAACAGCATTTTATGTTATGTCTCTGTACAATATTATTGAGAAAATAGGGCAGTGGAAGATTTCAGATACTGGAGAAATCACGGGATTTCAGTACTTTCCAGTTTTTGTCAGCTGGTTTGGGAGATTGTCTCCCAAAGAAATGGAAAAAAAAATGCTGTGAATGAATAGAAAAAGAAGAAAAGTGCGCAATGTCTATGAAAAAAAAATTGCTTGAAAGCAAATTTATAATAGTAAAAAGCGTCTGAAAAATTAGGTTTTGGCTGATTTGGAAATGCAAGGGGAATGACAAAGTAAGCAAATCAAACGTTCTGTGTTGCTCATTCTCAGCTGCCTCTTTAGAAAAAAAAATATTCCTTACTGTTTTAAACATCGTGAAACCATTTAAAGGGAAGAGCAAACTGGAAAAATATCAGGCCCTCTAGACCAGTAAACATTCCAGTATCTCTTCAAGGAACTTGTTAATAAATTTGTGCCAAGTAATACATCTAGTGGCTATATATAAACAGCAAAAGAGAAGCAGCTATAATACTTTTAACTCTTCCATTATTTCGTACAATGCAGTCTCCTCTTGAAGAAGCACTTCCACTTTGCAGGATCCTCCCACTTTGTGTGACAATACTTTCACATTCATTCATTCATACAATATTCTTGAACACAAATATTCCACATTATTCCATCCTATTAAATTAATTACCATGAAACGTAATTTTATAGCCTCTGCTCCTACTGCAACTGAGTTAAATGTTTTCAAAGGCTACCACCATGCCCGCATTGTGCAAGCAATATTGAAGTTTTGGGTTTGAATCAAGCATAGCATTGAGAAGGCAACGTAGATGGCTCAAAGGCTCCTTTGAATAAATACTTGGCCAAAGTACAGAGACAAGCAGTAGGCATCGGAGGACACACTGCAACCCTTTGGAAGAAAGTCACAGATGAACTTAATTTTAAAAGTGGACTGAGGTTTCAAGTTCTTTCAAAGTGAACCACAGAGCCAAGTATAACGGTGTCTAGGAAACTAAAATGACTGTCGCTGCAATACACTGAAGAGGAATATAGCTGCATATTCAAATCTTTATTAACCTCTGGTTTCACCCATGCGTTATTAAATTGATTTATTTTACTTATATTTATTTTTCTTATGCTATATTCTTCACTTATATCTCATCTCTCTCTACAGTCATAGTGCTCCTGGGGTTTCTTTTCTTATTCTGTATGGATATTTTATCTATTACTCTCCTAGTTCTGTGAGCTCAAACTGGCATATATGTGAAACAAGTTTGCTAATAGTAAGAGTACTTGAACCAATTCAAAGGCAAGATATGATCTCAGTGGTTCTTTATACACTTATGCGAGCGTATTTCTTCTGCTAAATACAGACATATCCTCTGGCCAGCTGGGTGTTAGGCTCACTTTTATGAGCTTTCCAGAGCAGCATCTATATTTAATGAACCTCCAGCTGCACACTCCAGCTTCTGCTGGTGCTAATATAGGCACGTTTCTAGCATTTGGATGTAAATGAAACCAAGGCAAATGTTCAGGGAAGAGCCATTCCCTGCAAGAGTTAAATTTCACACCCCAAATTACATTGTCATCTTACTTCTGACCAAGAAACACCTGCAGCAGAGTAAGTCCTTTCCAAATTACATCAATGATCATGGATATCTGGCCTCACAATTTAAAAAACTTGTGTATCGCCATTCAGTCTTGAAGCTAGCACTGCCCAGATGTCAGGATAGATGCGTACTGCTGCCGTGCACCCATCTGTGCACGCTGCCTTCCAGGAACAGGACTGGGGCCTGAGAGAAGTACCACATCTCCAGCTCTTTCCTTCTGAGCAGCTCCTTAGATTGTCCGTAGGAGAGGTTGGTCATGCATGAGAGGACTTTTCACCTCCACATCAGTTATTCAAGTAGAATATTAGTGCACTAGATGATGCTGGGAGATGTCTGTTTGGTGAGAAAAAGTGAAACAGGTCTAACCATTAAGTCTGAAAAGCTCCAGGCTGGTAGGAATGGGGCCACCAACAGCATCAGGTGACAGTCTGGTGCCAGAGTCTGCCAAGGGAAGCTAAGAATCATAGAATAGTTAGTGTTGGAAGGGACCTTAAAGATCATCTAGTTCCAACCCCAAGAAGCCAAAGCCAGAGGCAGGGCTGGAGACTGGATGAACTGTATATAGCAGGGTCCATCCAGAAGACCACCTGCCTCAAGGGATGGAGCTGGATGTTAGTCGTGTTGCAGCAACACTGGGGCAGGGACCAGTGGACTCAAGGGGGCTGAAATGGGGTCCTGGGCAGTGAGCAGAGCAGGTGGAGCCCCAGAGGGGTTGGGCAGGGGTAGTCAGGGCTATTGATGCTTTCAGGGCCACCGCATCTCTTAAAGGCAAACTTTTTGCTAATTGCCATTGCTCATGATGGTTACACAGTGAATGAGCACCAAGTTTGAGAATAGGCCAGTGGATGCACTACTGTGAATGTATTTGTATATGCAAATGAGAAGAAAGAGAAAGAGATGGCAAGCTATCAAGAGATGATTGCTAGGGAATAATAAAGTGAAAGAGACCGTAGCAAACATGTGGCAATTGTGACTCAGAGACTATCGCACCGTCTGTGACTTCTGCCATAACAAGCAACCAGAGTGTGGAGGAGGACAGGACAGCTGGCTGGGACACAGCAAGTGGCAGGGAGGCTGATGATACTGTGGTATGCAAAATAAACAGCAAAAAAAAAGATGCTTATAGAAGCAACCACTGCCAGAACAGGGAAGCAAGACTTTCCAAAAGTTGCCTTGGCAGCGGTCACCCTGTGGCCAGGCACAAGCTGGACAGAGCATCCTTCCACCTCTTCCATCCTGTTTGCCTCCAGCTCTGTCTGGTCCATCCCTGCTTCTTTCCCCTCTGATCTGGGGCTGTATTATCACAGCTATTAGTTTTACTTTGTGTTCTGTTCCTAGTTCTACTTCTAGCTTTCTGCATCCTGCATAACTCAGTGAAAGCATTTGCAACAAAAAACAGCAAAAAGACAAAGCTTTTTACTGGTGTTTTGCAATGACAACTCGAGCAAATGTTCTGCAAACATTGTAGAGATATAAATACTGTAGCAAAGGGATATCATTTTACCTGAAATGCCAAGTTCTATAACTGTCATAGTTTGGTTGTACAAAAATCCCAAATGATAGACTGAGGTACAGCAAAAAAGCTGTTCATATCTACTTAAAAGAAAGAGAAATGTTTGAATTCTTTCGTGAAATATTGAGTAGAGGCTTTGTCTAACATTGTGATTGACACTATAATACAGCATCATTTAATAACTAGCAAATCATATAAAAGTCTTTATGAAAATAAAATAAATTTCAAACCCAGAAAAATTTGGTGTTTAAATGATTAGAAATTGCCTTCCATGTTATTATGTGACACAGGAAAATAATATACCTGGATTATGTTAGAAGTCCTCATGAATAGTCACAGCTGTCCGAAAGAATCTTAAATATGCTTGGCTGGTGTTGGGAAGGTTGGTTTGTTTTTTTTAATAGCATTTGCTATCAACCCATCTGAATGGAGATGAGACCTCCCCAGGCAAAAGAAGAGTTCTGCTCTGAGAATAGTCTGCTCCCTAAGTGAAACTCTACCAGCAATAAGGATGTTTTGTTCCTGAAAATGTTTATGCTAAGGATTTTGCTGGCATTGCTTTGTCACAGGAGGGTGTTAAGTGAAAGTGAATTAGTTTAAGTGCATGGAAAGCCTTGTTTGGATGCTCGTTTTGAGAGTTAAAGTAGTAAGGAATTAAGACAGCTCTGTATGTGAATGAGGGACTTTACCTTAGGGATTAATGCATTTTTACTGATGCGTTTTTATTTCTCATGTTTAGTTAATTCAGCTTAAATTTCCTAACCGTGCTGGTGTAGGCAGATCTCAAGGGACAGAGAAATGAAGCATTGCAAAGACTTATTCCACTGCATTGTCTAAGTGATGACAAGATGCAAGATGAGTTAATTGATTGTAGATTTTTATTTTTGGTAAATTTGAAAAGGCATCTTCTCTATGGTTTTGTGTACACAAGCATGTTGAGGAACGTTAATTTGAATTAATTCAGAACACATTAAACCACTTAGCCTGAAAAGCCCCCAGTAAGGTCTCTTTAAATTTGAATACTAGGGCATAGTGCAATGTGCTTTTTTTCATGTGGCTACATGTAGCGTGACTTTCTGGGCTCTATCTTGCTAAAAAAGTTCTAAACAAATGTGTCACATCAATATAAATGTATATTTTGCTGTTGGCCTCCCCAAACAGAGTAGTAGGCACTGAAGGTCCAGGAATGCAAGTAAATCTATTTGTGCTAAATAATGTCAATTTTTTTTAATCTCTTTTTAAAACTCTGGGCTCCTGACAAGTTTGGACTGTAGTCATTGATCAGGCAAATTATTTTTATTTTTTTCTTTCTAAGCAGTATCTCGGTTTTGAGAAACCCTAGGCAATACCTCTTTTTCATCTTGATGTTTTGATGTTGCTACGCTTGCAGAATGGATTAAAGGACACAAAAATTGCCTACAAAAATAAAGGCTGATGAGCAGCGAATGTGGATGTGGACTGTTTTGTGTTTTAAGATTTTGTATGTGCCTGTTTGTTGGCTGTTGTCACATTTGTTTACCTTAGGCATCTAACTTGGGTTCCTAAACTTCAAAGTCTGGTTTCTTGGCTCCCTGCATAGACAGAAATGATAAAAATAAACTATTTCAGAGAACAGTTCAAGGAATTTCTCTTTCTTTCTTGACTACACAAGAATTCAGTTGTGATTGCCTGTGTGAATAGCCTCCTCCCATTTTACAAATTATCGTTCTACCAAAAAGTAAAGTAGAAAATCAGTCTTAAAAGCTGGTAATCATTTTGCTGACTAGATCTGCTAATGACCATGAGCCTCACTCTTCACTGACAGAAGTGCAGTACCTGATTGTGATAAAGATTATCACATTTGGTTAGGTACTTTGTGAACTGCACTTAGCATCAACCCTTAGCTTAGAAGGAGACTTTTACAAAGAACTCAAAAATAATTATCTTTTAATTATAAAGCAACTTCCAGTGGTTCACTTTAATACTTGGTCCTCAAGCTGGAGAAATGTCTAAGATGCCAAACGGGCTGCAGCTGAGCACACACTGTTGTTTAGTTTAGCTTTCAACAGGAAGCAAGGAGCACAATGTGAGATTAGCAGCTTGATTTAGCTGTTTGATGTATGATGTATAAGTGTGCCTCTGAAGTTGTGTTCTCATAGAGCATGGGACTGTTTGTTGAAAAGAATCATCATATTTCTGTATTGAACCTGCTTTACCAGCTTCAAAAACTCCCTACTACTAATGAGACTTGTTGATAAACATTAGTTCTTTACACAAGCTGTAATTCACTGTTAGTAGTTTTATGCCACTCATACACTGACTTACGTGGTACTGCACTTGGACAATTTGCAGGGTTGGGGTTTTTTTCAGTAAAGAAATTTAAAATTGTAACTATTTTTACAAGAATTTCAAGTCCTAGGATTTCATATTTCAGTTTTTTCAAAGATAAGATCCAGTGCCGGTGTATTGCATGACAGCAGCCAGGCAGGTGTTCAGTTACTGCAGTTACTGAAATACCTGCTGTAAACTGGATAGTTTGAGCAAAGAATATGCATCAGCAGATGAAACATGGCTACTTTCTCCTCAAGTCCGATAATTTGGCTTCAAATACTACTAGTGCTACTGAAGTCATTACAACAGTATTGTCCAGAAGGAAAATTAACCACAAGACAGGGAATTGATCCGATTTCTGCCTATTCACATCACACCTCTTTATGAACTCTTAAAAAGTGTAAAAACCATTCTCTGGTTCATTTTTTTAACCTGCTAATAGAGGGAATAGGAGCTTCACCTGGTTCCCTTAGTGGCTGAGAGATGTGATAAGCATCGGTACTGCATGTCAGGATCCTCAAATGGGAAGGAGGTCTTGGAGCAGTACCTGACGTTATTGTTTAAATGTTGGCTGAAGCCTCCTGATCCTGAAGGAACCTGACCTGTTCCCCAGATACTGCCTGTAATTCTGCTTGCGGCTTCTACCACACATGACAGATGATGCTTAGTCTTGTCTGTGTTCCTTATACCTAGCATACGCAGAAATTAAACTTGACTAAATTGCCTATGGCAGCAAATGTTAAAATATCATTCAGTTATGCATACTTGCTTTCCAGTGCTACTTTCTTTCCTTCTCCTTCAGTTTTTATTATGTGCTTCTAAAAATACTGTTTATGGTTTTGATGGCTGGTAGCTTAGACTTTTGCCTTTTCAAGAGTTAGATGGCAATGTTCTTCACTACATGTTCTTCTGTAGTTAACAGAAAGTCTGTTAAAGTCTTCCTCTATATAAAATTTACTACAATGCTATTTTTTGATATCTATTCTTCAAAGTTTTTGGCTTAAGCTGTTTAAAGTAATGTAACAGTTCTCAGCATTTGACTTCGACTTTTACAGTACTTGTAAAGCTGATGGAAAACTGGCGCTAGTTCTTCTTTTTTGTACCATTATTCCACTACAGCATTACCATTCTTAGAATCTTGTCATCACTTTGGACACTAATAAAAGCTTTTTGTCAGTAACAAATGAAATGAAGAAAAATTGAAAGCCACCTTGTATATACTAAGTGGAAAGCTAGTGAAGTTACCTTGATATTACGCTGAAGGCAGAATTTCGGTTGTACCTGTCTTTCAATCAGAAAATGCTGTTACAATGATAAAAGCCTTGCTTACTGAAGTATTTTTCATACATGGAATTAGGATCTGCTGTTCTTCCAAAATTGCTTGAACCATGCAGAGAGACGTGATATGCAGAGAGTTTAACCTAACATAGACAAATAAGTCCTCACTGCCATTAAAGAAGGAATCCAAGGAAATGGATGTTTTGAGATTAAAAAAACATTTTCTGGGAATGTGAAGTGCATGTGGATATGATACAGTAGCTGGACTACTGCAGAATGATCCAGGTGTCAGAAGGGTGGGGAAAGGCTTTCCCTGTCATCACTGACTATATGCAAGATGGTGAGGATGACTTTAAAATATGGTCATAGCTAGTACAGAGAAAAAAGAACTCAATCTTTCACGCCATTGAGGTTTGGTTTCCAAATTGAAATAAAAAATCCATCCCTTCAGTATGAATTAAAAGTGTGGTACCTTGCTCTTAGAAAAACTCCTCCAGCTCTTTCTTTGCTTTTTGTATCTTTAACTGTAGTAGAAGTGGCATATTGGCAACACGAGAAAACACAAGCAAACTACTCTTTTCCTCGATTTTATTAGAAACAGAAAACTGTACAAGCAGGATTTTACCTAAAATTAAAAGAGAATACGATACAAAGGTTACTAATTGCTTCTGGATAATACATAATGGTAAATGCCTGTAAATACAAAGAAGGAATATATTAAAAGCTTATAGATTATAAGGACATGCAATTGGTACATATAATGATTATTTCAGGAAAACTAATAGAAGCATTTAGGGTACAGCAAACATAAGACCGAAGAAAGATACAATTCAGAGTGTGGTTGGGCAAAGCAATAAAAGAATAGTTAAAGTAGTTTCACACGGAAACAAGGTAAAATAGAGCACCAAAATTAAATCAGAATAGGGAAGAGGGGTTCACAAAACCCTTTTCTTGGCCAGAACCATGGAAAATGGAAGCACAAAGAATTTATTTTGCTTAAGTGCAGTTTGTGATCTTATGCCAAGATTGCTTTGCTTTTAGTGACGGAGCTGAGAGAAAGTGACAGTTGTGGCTTATGTGGTGAGATTTACCAGGCAGCACATTTTTCAGGCTGAAAAATGGCATAAACCCAGGACTGGTATCACAGGAAACACAATGAGTGTGAAATAGCACTGGTAGATGCATTAGCCACTATCAGTACTGCACCCATTTCCCCTTTCTGCAGACAAAAGAAAATCAGAATACTAAAATTCAAGAAAAGTAATGTTAGTGAAAACAAAACTCAATGAGGCTAAAGGTAGTAGCAATACTACTAGTATTAATAACAATAATAATGGCAATAATAGCTTCTAGATACTTCTGCACATATTTGTTGTGGTTTCATTGTTTCATTTTCAAAAGAAATGGCAAAAAAGGAGGAACGTGCATTTACTGACCTGCTATTTGGACACTTTATCATTAATATATCATTAAAAAAAAAGTCCACAAAGAAAAGGAGACTTTTCAGGAGGAAATGTTGCACAGACCTTGCCAGGCATTTTATGAGTGAAGGCTAATTGCCCCTTCCTTTCTTTATTTTTCAGCACTAAAATATGGCATTATACCTGTCTTTTCTTCCAAAACCTAATGGCTATTTCATGTTATTCCTCTGAGGTTTAGTGACGACAGCTCTGAAGCCCGTTCCCCATCCCCTGTGACCTTTGTTGCCTGCACTGCCACATATCACCATGTGCCCATTTGGAGGGATGCGATGTGAGGATGTGCTGATGTAGCACACCCAGCAGGACAGTGTGTACACATACCATCACACCATATGCACTCACATTTTACGTGTCTGAGACAGAAAGGATTGGCTTTTTGTTTGCAGGAGCTTTGAGTAAAATAAATTCAGTAATTTTCTATGGGGCACGTTCCTACTGTTGTCACACGTTGCTCACATCCCTTGCTTGCTAAACTCATCTCCTCAGGCTTATTTATTTTTCTGTGGAGTTATCTGGTTATATTTGCATTACCCGAGTGACTGTTGAACCTGTGGTCCAGTTTTGTGTATTCCTTTGGGTCAAGCTCTTTTACACTTCTGCCAGTGGTCTGGCACTGTATCCTTTGCTGTAAAGGAAAAAGTGAAATACATGGTGTAATGGGACAACAGAAACTTGAAGGCTGGATATTCAAAGTCAGTTGTTGGTGGAGTCTCTATGTATACCATTAGGCATGTCACTTAGATTTTCTACATTTTTGTTTCCTCTCCTTTAAATACTTGTGTCTAATGCCCTCCAGGAGTGCTGTGTACAGTAAATGATTCTGTATATGTTCATGTACATAGTCATTTGCAGATGAGAAATGCTCAAAAATTATTCCTTTGTATTGAGTGCTGATTAAAGCCATTAAAACAAAACCAAAAGTACTGCATTTCCAGCAGAGCCCTGCCCTGACATGTATAGTTCTTATGACTTTTCGGCAAGAGGGTTTCCTTGTAGCTGCAATGCATGAGCAAACTACCTGAAAGGAGGTTGTGGAGAGGAGGGAGCTGGCCTCTTCTCCCAAGTGACAGTGGACAGGACTAGAAGGAATGGCTTCAAGCTCCACCAGGTGAGGTTTAGGCTGGACATTAGGAAAAAAATTTTCATGGAAAGAGTCATTGGGCACTGGAAGAGGCTGCCCAGGGAGATGGCTGAGTTACCTTCCCTGGAGGCATTTAAAGGATGGGTGGATGAGGTGCTGAGGGACAGGGTTTAGTGATTGATAGGAATGGTTGGAATCAATGATCCAGTGGGTTTTTTCCAACCTAGTGATTCTATGATTCTGTGATTCTATGAAACCAGAATCTGTTGTATGGTCAAACCAAACAAAATGGAAAGAAACAGACTCCCATTTTTTACAAGAAGTGTTAAACTCTGTGTATTTTCTTTAAGGATTTTTGAACTGTTCAAGCGTGAAGATTACATTACTTCTCTGGCATTTTTGTTGGTGGGTCCTGTGTTTAAAATTATGGCATAAGCGTAAGTATAGCTTGAGCATCTTCCCTTGATTTTGACAGTAGACAGCCTGTCACGCCCATTCTTGACTGCAGTAAACAAGAACTTTATAGGATAAATTATAGAAAATAAATGCATTACAGCCAGTTGAAGTTTATAGAGCCTCTTGAATCATTTTCTTAAGATTGTGTTAGTAGAATGTTAATGCAGTTGCCAGCACTGTAATTCCAGATTGCTAGAAGGTCAAGAAAAAACAATTAATACCTTCAAAATGGTGACTTGGGGCTGGTGAGTTCACATGAACCACTTAGTCCTACTAATATCAGTTCAGAAATTTATATCCCAGAAGAAGCTGATTTCCTTTCTCCTTATAATTCTCCACATGCTGGAAGCTCTCAGAGGACCTCTCATGTATTACAACATCCATTTATTAGGCTCCTGGGGCCCCATGGGGCAGGCTTTTGTTTACCATCCTGTCTCCCGGGATAGATCCATGCTAGCAATTAGACTTGCTTTCGGGCTTGAAATAGTAGCGAAATTAGGTTCTGCAACCATAGCTCAGTCTGTGCAAGTCTCTGGGCAATCCATCCAACCTTCTGCCCCATATCTGGATGCAGAGAGCATACTGCCCCTCCCTCCATCATGTCTTGCCAGGCATGGATCGTCCAGTGTCAGACTTAAACGGGAGTATATATGAAATATTTTTATTTTTAGTGCAGTTCTCCACATAGCATTTAACTCCAGAATTTGAGGCCAATGCGGGTGAGCCAGCACAGGAGTGGCTGCAAGTGGAGAGGCTCATCCCCGTGCCACTCACCAGCTGGCAGCTATGGCATTGCAGCCAGGACCAGGGGCTGCCATAGCCTCAGCCCTGGGAGGACAGGTGGCCCCAGACACAGCTGCACCCCCTCTGTCCTTTCCTCATTTCCTCCTTTTCCTTCACTGATGTCCTTCCAGCCCTGGTGTGGAGCAGAGCTGGCACCGTCCTTGGGCTCTCCTTCTCCTGACAGGTCAGGGACAAGCTGTGATGCTCCACTGGAAGCAGCAGTGCCAGAATCACTCCCAAGGAGAGGGGAATTGGAGCTTATTGCAGTGTTAAAAGGTTTTTTAGATCTTCTGATAATTTTTTTCATGTCTGGCTGTGAATCTGTACATCTAGGGGTTGAATCCTTAATCTCTCATAAAAGGCTGGGACCAGCAAAACTTTCTATAAACTTCCACAGTATAAACAAGGCTGGAGAATGGTGGATCTTCTGAGAGATCTTGCAGGACCAAAACTTCTGCAGAGTCTTTCCATTACACTCAGCTCATGAATTGCTGTTGTCTCTTAACCTTCACTTATACACCAGCGTTCCTCCAGTGGGTTTCACTCACTGGAACAGTCTGCCTAGGGAGGTGGTTGAGTCACCTTCCCTGGAGGTGCTTAAAGGACAGGTGGACAAGTTGCTGAGGGGCATGGGTTAGTGATTGATAGGAATGGTTGGACTCGATGATCCAGTGGGTCTTTTCCAACCTGGTGATTCTATGATTCAGCCTGCCTCTCCATTAGGGTTGATAATGCATCCATCATGTGTGGTAGGATAATGCAGATACTGAAGCACCTGTGAAGGAGTTCATTAATCAGGCTGTTCTGTGACTAGAGTCATCAGGCTACGAGAACAAGGGAATGGAAAATGCCTCTTTGGGACACATGCTATTTGTCGTGGTAAAAGACCTCCTTCATTCTCCTGCGTCAGTCTTTGAATGGAGGTGAACGTCAGGGACATCTCATCTAATTGTTGGAACTGGCATTTATTTTCTTTGCCATTGTTTATGGTCTGCCAGCATAGCTCCATGCCTGCTCCAAAGACAAAGTGAAAAAAGAAAGGTAACATAGATACACACTCGTGAAAGTTTCCAGGATGTTATTGCAGCTGTAAATGTTTTGAGTCCTTTAACTAGAGAGTTATTAGCAAAGTGTTTAGTTCAAGAACTTGATTTGAATGACTACTGTGTTTCCAAATTTTACAATAGTGATACCATCACTGAGAGGGTGCAGCGAGTGAGTGACTATGGGTCTTGGCAGATCAGAAAGGTGACCTTGGCAGGAGAAATGTTGCTGGATCTGCACTGAAACAACACACACAGAACTGAACTCTTCTCTGTACCCACCCTTGCATTGCCCATCAGATGCATGTAGAAAGGAATATTGTGACCTTTTACACTTGTGTCCTCCTCCTCATGCATGAAAAGTGCACTATACACCCACAGGGAAATCCTTCAGAAAGAAAGGCCTTGTATTTCTCAGTTAATTGTGAAACTCGCAGGCTTTAAACAGGAAATGCTTAACATGGTATGGAAACTTTCTCTTTGTTTTCCCCTGAGAATATTTAAAGTTAGGACATCCCAGTTCCACATACTTCAGACTTAAGTTATTTGAAAGCTGCTTTCATCATCATCATTATTATTATATTAAGCTAATTTGATAGCTTTTGTCTGTCTTTCCAGCTCTTGTTTTATGGCATTTTTTACTCTCATGATCTAGTATCATTTCTGTTGCAACAAAAGTTCAAGTCTCTAAAATAATGATAATGGAGGTATATTTTGTCTGTCTCCACTCCGTGTTGGAATTTTTTCTCTTTGGATGTGTGGTGAATATTAGCATTTGGGTTGGTTCTGCCCATCGTGGAAACGTTATGAAACCTTCTGCAGAAATCTTGATGCTTTCAAGACAGAGAGAAAGTGCTGATTGTTGATTTAATTACAGTTTTCATTTAGGAGAGGCCATTAAAGGTAATCCAGCCTTGAGTCTTCCTGACACACCACATTAATCTAAAATACTTACAGTAGAGCTCAACACCTCATGGAAAATATCCTCAAAACACTCCTCTGGAATCAATGTGGGCTTTATAGTGTGTCTTGCCTATTCCCATCCCCTTTCCTCTTAATGTATTCAGGTTTGTCTTTTTATTCTGTCAATAAGTTCTTCACAAAATAATAGTCACCCTTATCGCTCATTTGAGCGTGATCTACCATTTTCAAAGTCATAGTTTCTGCCAATTAAGATAGTTTAAGATTAAGATAAATAATTAAGATTTGCTTAATTTAAAAGGATAAAGTAATAAACAGGTAAACAAGATTCTGAAGACCGCTGTGAAGAATTTGGGGGAAAACAAAACAAGATACTTTAAGCAACCAGCATCTGCCACAATTATTTTGCACCATTTACATATGACACCACTTTTTTAACCTGAAAAAAAGGATTTTTTAGTTACCTCAGATTTCTTTAACTTGACAAAAGAAGATTAGATCCTGCTTTTTTTCAGTAGTATAAGAATAGACGACTTCTTTGCTGGAATATCATTCTGAGAAAATTCATTTATTTTATTATACTGAGAAAATTATCTGTTTAAGAAAGGCCAAGACATAGTAAAGACCACTGTGTGTTTTCATTGTGTATAAAAATATTAGTCAGTATGTAGGCAGGTAATAGTTCATCTTTCATTTTTAGGGAGCTTTCAAAGGAGAAGTTTTGAAATATAAATGTAAAAAGATTGCAAATCCTATTGACTAATACTTGTATTGACTGACTAATTTTAAATTATTTCATTGAAATATGCTTCATGATCCCCTGATCCAAATAACACAGTTATAATCACAGTAATGTAATCATAGTAAAACTCATAGCTGTAATGAGCTCTTTGGGACATTTTTCAAATGCATCTTAGCTCTCCTGCTAGTCTTATTTGTGCATATGGAGAGCGTTATGGAGATGGGTACCAGTGCTGTTGTCAGACGAACTTGCTTGCTTGAACTAGATGCCAGGAGCTTCTTTATCATTTTTGAGAAATATGTGAGCTAATGAATGAATGCTTTTCTGTCAAATTATTTAGACTATTAATTTAAAAATCACACCACACTGACCAAAGGAGTCTAAACTGAAAAAGAAAACCAAAAGCTCCTGGACCCTAGCACCTACACTGTGTGAATGAGAACTTTATAGCCACTTCAGTGTGCTGTGGACTTCCACTAGCCATAGTGGGAAAATGCCAAATATCTGTAAAAATCAAGCCTTCTTACTATTGTAATGTTGTCAGAAATCTTGGCCAGAATCCTGCTGAGATTGTCATTTACTTTTTCTGCGACACATGAGTTAATGAAAGTTCCTACAAAATCTGTTCTTATTCTTGCTTCTGCAAAATCATTTTGATTATATTTGCACTCGGAGATGCATGAGCCTGTCTGCTCCTCATTCACTTGGCTGATTCTAAACATTTTTTTTGAATGTTACTTTTCTTGAACAATTTAAGTTGAACTCAGTTTTTGCATTCAGTTTTGAAAAGAGCAGCAAAGGAAAAAATCCCGAATTCTGAAACTAATGAAGGAATACATCACACAACTGAATGGGCATCAGGCTCATGTGTAAAGTTGTGATGCAGCGCTTGAGCTTTCATATTTCTGTCCAGGGTTTCTTGGACTACACTCCTTCTCAGAAGCTGCACATCTATTCTCCTTGCCTACAGCAAGTCAGATGCGTTTGGCACATGTCCGATTTTTCAAATAAATTCTGTAATAATAATCAAGCAGCCTGGAAATTTCAGTGTCATTAACCAAGTGTGATATATAGCAGGGACAACAATTTTTAAGTTCTAACAAGACTTTGTTTTCTATATTTACAGATTTGTGAAAACAAACAAAGGATTAAAATATATGAAGAATAAACAAAATAGATCAAAACAATGCACACATGAGTGTGCAAATAAACAATGCACTGAAAAAGAGATCAAAACATAAGACAGTGACATTTCAGAGGATTTCACATCAATGATGTAATGCAGTAATGAAAACACCTGAGCAACATAAAAGCCAGTGGTGCCAAAAAAGCTAGTATACAAAGATTTTTTGTGTGTACTGCTTCTTTGGCATTGGCAGGGTTTTTTTTCTGTAAGGAAGGAGGAAAGAGTAATTTCAGGAATAGTTTTAAGAGAATTTCTTAATTTTGCTAGCAAAAGTTGGTTTGCAACCTATTTGGCATGTATTAGGTAATTATGGAAAGGACCTACAGTCCTCTGGGATTTTGTTCCTTAATTCTCACTGCCTAATTCTAATCTTTCTGTAGGGGTGAAATCAACCTCGATGGATATAATTCTGTTGCTGTATTCACAGAAGTGATATTAATATTGGGCCTAGGGCTGGCTTTACCATTAGGGGATTAGTTTTTGTGGTCTTTTTCTCAATCTCTAAAAATTCAGATTTGACTTTTAACAGCACACTTAACCATATGACCTTAATGAGAATAATTTTATCACAGTATAACGTGATTTTGCAATAAAAATGTCTATAATCCATCTGAAGCAACTTCAGGCATGCACTTCACTCTTTCAAAGTTGTACATACTTCAGTCACTATGAATTCCAGAGGGATAGTTCAAATGTTGACATTATTAGAAGGATGGGCTTCAACTTGAGCTTAAGATATTTTATCAATATGTGTATAGTTCTTTGGAGACACATTAATCACTTAAGTTGCTTAAAATACAGGTATCTAGTGACATTTGAAATTTCCCAAAGCAGCTGAAACATCTGTGTGACATTATAGAGTCATAGAAAGGCTTTGGTTGTAAGGGACCTTAAGGATCATGCAGTTCCATCCCCCGGCCGTGGGCGGGTACGCCTCCCACCACACCAGGCTGCTCAAGGCCTCATCCAACCTGGCCTTGAACACTTGAAGGGGTGGGGCAGCCACAATTGATATTATTACTGATATTAAGCAGGGCGTGGTTTAAAGGATTACTAGATGAGATTTTATACATAGGCCATCTACCTACTGGATTTTAGATAGGGGCTTTTGCAGGGAAAGGAAATGGAGTGACTGGGGTTTGAATGCTAAACACAGGAGAAATTCATTGTCACTGAAATTGCTGCATATCTTATATGTACATAAAATGTAAGACAGTAAATGAGATTGGATGCTGATTACATCACACCATTCAGAGTGTTCTCAAATATATGATAATATAAATGAACATTAATCTATGTGGAAAAGAAAGAAGTCTTCTTGAAGTCACAGAGAAAGTACACCTCTCCTATAAACAACTACAGACACATTTTTTTTCCTTCTGTAGAGAAGTAAAGAGAATTCTAAATATATGTCTAAAATCTTCATTGTAGTCCACAGAAGATAACTTACAGGGAAGACGGTGATTTGCGTATAATTTTTCAGGTTTCATGTGGGGCTGTTTCAGAGGTTGCTGGGAATCTGGTGAGGCACACAGAGATGCTGGGTCAAGCGCACACACTCATTTGTGCATGATTGGAGGGAGGGATTTCACAGGAAGTGGTAGCTGACTGTCTGTCTGCGGTGCTGATAATGTGTTTGCTATACTGCCTCGAAAAGACAGCAATTCATTTGGAATAATTTCTCAAGGTTAGTAAATGCCAGATACTATGTTTGTTCCTCACCTTTTTAAGGGTATTTTTTCATAGGCAAGCAGAGGAAATGTGTTACAGCACTTGAACCTCCATCTCACAACATTCTTTAGATATTCCAGATATATTTTTCCAGATATTTTCTCACACACCACTCCTTTGTTTTAAAAGGCTCGTGCTGTCACCTGAATGGATGAAAGACAGCATCATTGACCAGTGACTATTCTGTTGACCTGCATCTAAAACAAGTATGGACCACAAAATGTGTTCTAATAAAATGTACCATATTTTCAAAAGGTCTTAGCACAAAGGATAGCTTGGATACTTGGCTCCACTAGTGCAGTAAAATTGTGTCTGACATCTGTTTAATGCAACTACATGGAGCTTAAAAGTGAAGGGCAAGCCTCAGCATTCAAGCTGATGGAAACCTGCTGCCAATGCAGTGTATGTGCTCATGTAGTTTATTAATCTTGTCAGTTGTTATTACCTTTTTATCTGGATCCTGTTAACTTAGGATTTGTATGCAACTCATGGAAAAGATCTGCTTTTGTTTTCTTTGTTCAGATATGAGAAGTCTGTTGGCATAATTCTTCACAGGCATTAAGTCAGTAGCATCATGGAAATTTGGCTATGTTTTGAGCACTTGAGTAGCTATAAAAATTAGACTAGGTTATTTTAACAGACTATTGTTTCACAATCTATCTCATCTTTCCTTCTATGTTTTTTCTTTTTTCTTTTTATAACTTTCAAGTAATTTGAAGCTACTTTTTATTCCAAAGTTCAGTAAAAGCTGTTACTTAGTCTGTTGGCCTTTGTAATTTCAACATTACATATGCACTAGGTATGTCAACAGTACATAGAAACATAATCCAAAGAGCTGAAACCTTTATGTATGGAAGAGTACCACTCTAACAGACAATTTCTTTTAGCTTCATTTTCTTAGAACAAAATGAAAGAACTAAATATGCATCTGCAATGGAGAACAAAGTAGTACAAGACATTGATTTGACACTATTTCTTTTATAGCTCCAACTCAGTTACATTTGATTGTGCGTATCTTGTAAGATGATCTTTTTGCTGTGGACCCTTGGCAAGTGTTCTGTTGCAATCTGATCTTTACATTTCCTCCCTTGACCCTCCTGACAGGAATAGACAGTTACACTCATGTCCTAAAGCAAAGCTATGATCAGCACTCATCTGTGCTCTCAGTAAGTTCTTCACTGAAGAATCTCACTAACTTCATGCTGAGTATCTTTGCAATCTTACCTTTGTGAGCCCTCCACTCTCATCTTGCTGCTGTTTTGGGGACTGAAGTCATGCTTTCATCTCTTACTAGCAAAAATTTTCTTAGCTTGAGCAAGGTATAACTATTACCACTTGGAATACTTGAAGATAATCACTGTTGGTTTGGTTTTTATTGCTGTTGTGCAATATTATGTAAGAAAGTTAGTAATGATTTACTGAATCGCCTTTTATGTATCTTTAAATAAAACTCATATTTTCTGCCAATAATCCATATAATTCATTGTTACCTATACTATCTTACATAATACGGTACCTTTAGTTTCTTTCAGTTTGTTTTCAAGGCTGTCTTAACAACAAAATGGCCTAGAGCCTTTCTGGTGTTTGATTTGTCAAGGTTTTTAAAGGGAAAAATGAAGTGATTTGGTTTTTTTTCACAGCCCACAAAGGGGCTCCATAAACATAGTGCTATACCCAGCACTCCAGCTCAACAGCACTGATCGAGTATCTCATCACTGGGAGTTCTTCTCAGGGCAAAACTGAAGGCTGGGAGGTTAAGCTGATAGTCCCTCACGCCCATTGTTGATAATTTGAATGGAAGCCTGCAAGACTGAAAATGTCCTTAAATATTTTTGGATTGTGATTCATTGGTAATGTCATACCCAGGCCCATAATACTCCATCCAAGACCCTGCTACCTACATGTGGAACATTTTCCAGGCACACTCAAGGAGCCACAGCTGGCCTCCAGAAGATCCCCATCTAAACTTCGGTTCTTTGTCTTTGATTTGAGACTATAAAATGCATTTTTTTAGCAATAGGAAGGTATTTTAAGCTATAGACTTATTTTCAGTCATTCTTCTTTGGAGTTGTGACCTCCTTGTTTTAGTCACTGTCAGTAAAACATCATTACTTATATCTCATATTATCTACTGTGTGGTATAAGGGAACACTCTTGTCTAACTGTAGTCAGAGCACATTATTTTTCATAATAATGCATTTTAAATCATCTAGATTTCTTTCAGGGCAAAAAAAGAATATACTATTATCATGTTACTTGGGTTAGATTTTTAAGACTGTAGAAGATGCATAATTTGACAAACTTCTGAAAAATCTCACTAAGTACATATTTCTATCTTTGCAGCTTAAAACCCCTGGAAATGTTCTCTTAGGGTCCTAGCATTTTTGCAGCCCTCACAACAGATAGATGGTTCTGGGCTTCAGACTTGATTCTGCACCATTTCCATGCACACATTCCTTTGACTTCAAGGTTTGTTTTGCATCATTGGCCCTCATGTTCAAGAACACTTATTATTTCAAACACTAGAGGTTTCTCCAAAAAGCCTGGAAGCTATATTAAGAAAGTAGTTTTCTTTATAAAAAAAACTGATTTGTGGTGTGCAGTATTTGTTGCTGCCTGCAGTGTCATTGAAAGCACTATAGCAGGGATGCTAATGGAAAGAGGGAGACTTTTAGAAGTGCTGGCTGAAACATTGTCCTCAGCTTCTTCTGAGACATTTACTTATTGAGCATCAAGTTGTGTGAGGTATAATGTTTTATTTCTTTTGGATTAATTTCTGTTCTGAGACTTGGAAGGACCAACGCTAGTAGGCTCATCTATTATATTATTTTTTTTTAAAACTTAAATTTCCTTATGCCTGCAAAGGGTTTCTTTGTTGGTGCAGTGATGAAGATAAACCCACTACCCTTCTATAACAAATTCTGAAAATGGTTTTGGATATTGTGTTGCAAATTGTAGTCTTCTGCTTGAAAAATCTCTGATTAAATCAGTGGGAGCTTTTGTGGACACTCGTGAGCTCGTTTCTATGCAGTTGGCCTGGGTAACGATAGTAGTGTAGCGGTGCCAGGCTGCGGCATTAACTATGAACTACTCAGACTGTCTGGAAAGCTGTGTGAATAATGGGACAACTAGCCTGAGCTAACCTCTGTGCTGCTTTGGCTGCACTTCATCAAAACTTGAGCTAGCTTGTTTAAAGTTGACCTTGGCAGGGTGACGCACACTATGGTCTCACCGTGTCTTCACATCTTTAAGTGTAGTAAAGGCCCATCTTTGCTATGGCTTACTGAGGTGATCACAACACGTTTCTCAAGCACTGATTTTGTTATAAAAAAAGAAGGGGGGGCTGATTTCCTCTCAGGACATCTTAACCTTAGCAATGTCAATAGCAAAACTCTTATTCATTCCAGCAGGGAGGAGATGTCACTCTACAAATGTGTAACTCATGTTTCTGCATCTCTTAGCAAGTGTAATGCATCTAGGAAATCTTCACATGAATCTCCTCTGTATCACAAAGGCAGACAGGAAGGAACCTGCTTGTGTTAAGCCTCTTTCTTTACTAAATAAATGGGACTGAAAAAAATTCATTTCTATGTCCTTGTGCTTGATAGGGAAATGAATTCAGAAGGGTGAATTTGTGTGAGCCGAAAAGGTTGGCGCTTTTAAGGAAAGAGACAGAAGAAAAATAGTGTGTTTCTGTCTAACAAACTAAAATCACATTAATTTGGCTATTTTCACAGTTAAATGTTCATGAACTTGGCATGAACTATGCTGTGTGTCTCCATTACTGAAAACAGGGCAATTGTTTTAGTCAAAATGAACACATACAGTTGTTGATTAGTTACAATACCAGAATTGATGGATTGTTTATCCATATGTTACAGATTCTCTGGTTTTCAGTTTTCCTTTCGCGGTAGCTGTTGCCTCTGCTATATAAATGTGGTTACCGAAATGTGGTAACTATATAAGTGAGGGAGGGAGCTTTTGGTGATACTGATGCAAAATATGCAAACAACTTCAGCTAAACATAGCTTTACCATGGTTTTGTTATATAAATGTCAACTTGAAATTAAATGTTATGGAAACATTCCTTTTATCTTTATGGACCCTACCAGCTGCACAGTTACAGTTTTCTCAAGTGCAGTTTACATTTATGATGTTGTTTAAATCTATCACATACATTCAACATGCACAGAAGAATTTTTTAAAAGCAAGCTGTTTGCATTTGTGCAGTAATTACCCACAGTCCAGCTTTAGTCTTCTCATATGCAAGAAAAGTTTGTGCTGACTCCAGGGAGACCAGAAGTCACTGGTAGCAGAGTTTGATTTTTCCAGAAGCTAATGAACTAAAGACTTCTTGCATGTGTGTATTGCAGGACTCGCGCTGTATTATTATTTTAAAAACATGGGCAAATTTTATAGAGTATTAGCCAATTAGAATTTTCCTTTTTTGCAATACCATCGCAAAGATTGCCTTTTACCCTTTATTTTTTTCCCCGTACGTCTGATTTGAGACTTACCTAATAACTGGGATAATAAAAAAAATGAAAATTTTAAAATAAAGTTGTATTGTCCCAACCAAGTCCTCTTATCAGGCAGTTTGAAAGCATATTTTAAAAGAGCGGTTGCCCTTTACATTTAACAATATTGTATTGTCCCTGTGGTGCAAAGTGTAAGTATTAGATACTATAAATACAGTTAAAGCAGTAGTAGCTCAGATTCATAAGGTAAGCTGTCTCTAGTCAACAAATCTGGTCCTGAAGCAACAGAAGCAGAGGGAGATTATTCCACACATTATCATCCCACTGTGAGTCATGAAAAATAGACACCAGCATTTGTTAACACTGCCAGCCTGCTTGGCCTGTCATGGACTGGGTTCAGTAGTCATTGGATTAGAGTTTGGAAATAAGAGCTCACTTCTGTCTGTATCTTCCCTAGTTACTGAAAAAAAAGATTAATTCTGTACTTGCATATAACAAAGATTTAAAAGTCACGATACAAACAAAGCAGATGAACAAGAATGATGATTAACCATCTCTCAGAAGGCCACACAGAGGTGGCACGGGTGCAATTATTAAGGACTAGGTTCAGGCAAACAAATCAAAAGATTCTCTGCGTAGACCTCATATATGAACTTTGCACATCATTCGCAGTTTGTGTCTGCATGCTAAAAATACGCCTATACTCCAAAACTATGTTTGGGCAACCTGATAGCAGCAGAATGTGTCCAGGTCCACAGCCTGCTCTTTGGGAAGTCCCTGAATCCCCAGTGTGCTGGCAAGGGACCGGCTTACCACCTCCACAGAGTCTTCTCGTGGTTTCCACTACCGGCCACTGCTGGATAGGCTTTGGTCAGGTCCACTGTGATCGTCTAGACAGTGAATGGCAAAGCACTCCATTGGAAAGTTTGTTTCATGACAAAGCAGACTTGCATGGACTTCCATTCCTGAGTTTACATTATTATTTTAAAAAAGATCAAACTATTTAAAGAAACTTTTATGTGCTTCATTTAACTATTAGCTAATGCACATTCAACCAGCCAAAGGCTTCTTGAGGCAATAGGCAACAGGCTGTAATAGAGGGCAAAACTTGAAAATATGGGAACAAATTATCACTTTACCTTCAGTCTAAAGACGTTCTAATTTTATTTTTTCATGCTATTGTGAAATTGAATTTTTCAGAAGAAGCTTTGATAATACGGTCATGTCCTCAGCAAAATGATTAGAAGTGAAACTCAGGCATAAATGCTTCAGTTGACAGCAACAAAGTGATAAGGTTTGGAGATATTTTTCTTTTTGGCTATGAAGCCAAATCAACTAAATACTTGTGGTTCGAGTTGTGACAACCATTAGGGACAGGCCACAAGATGCGTGCAAGGCAGATGTCTAAAACAGTACCGTGAAAGCTTTCTTAGATGCCTGCATTTTACTTACTGCTTGCTTAAAAGAGAACAAATGGGTCAACCTGGAGTCAGGAAAAAGTCTTTCTGCAGTTCAAATTGTTAGGGACTCAGTAGGAACTTTGGACTTCCTTAGCAGCCAGTCCATGTTGTGCCCATTGCAATCATGCGGTCCTTCCTCACTGGTGCTTGGAGCTGCAGAGCCCTGTGGCTTGGCTGTGCTTTTCCAAGGTCCTGAAGGCATGGAAAAGTTCAGTCTCCTGAAGTACAGTGTTGGCTGGTACCATTCAGAAGCCCAGCTAGGTGAGCTCATGGTCACTCCCAGTCATAAGCTCTAAGAAATATGTATATATTCATTTTTTAATGTAATTCCTTGCGTTTACCTATGTACTTATAAAAGCTCTACAGCTACTGCTGGATATATGTGCATTACAGCACGCTGGCTAAGTGCCCTTTTCATCTTTCAAATAAATCCTTTAGGTATCATATTGCAAGTCCTCATTCTTCATGTGAGGCCAAAACAGCTAAGAAGGTGGGCAAGTGCAGCATGTAATCTGTTGGGCCACGGCCACAGGTAGGAGAAACACATTATGGAAAGACAGAACACAGCCTGGTGAAGAGGAGATAGATACATTTGCAAATGAAAATGCTGCACTACTGGACATCTGAATCTGTGCCTGAGTGTTTAATTGCTGGCTCGAGCCTCAGAAAAGCTCTGCGGGCAGACTGGGAATCCTGAGTATGTCTGCCCCTTGAAACAGTCACTCAAGGCTTCTGTACCTGAAAATTCTAGCTAATATATGTAAAATCCATGAGTGCTGGGCAAGAGATTATATAATTGAGATATTGTTAACATGCATCCTGTTCTTTTACTTCCATGGCCCAGTTTGGGGGAAATTTTTGCATTTTCAGTAATTTAAAATAAAATCCTCTGACAGTCTAAACATAAACAAATAAGTCAAGTTATATACCAAGTAAACCATGTCTATCATTATAGTAAAAACAGCATCTTAGCTTTGTTCCTGCCTGGTCACAGGAAAAAGTAACAGCCAAAATAGAAGGAGAGAGAGTGCCAAGAATAATAATTTAGATAATGAGGATACTACGGATAATTGTGAGAATATTTTAGGTTGAAAGGCCTTCATATCTCACCTCAGTAGTTCAATGTTAGGTTTACAGTTCTTCAACCAAAAGGTACAAACTAAGTGACATTATTGGAGTAAGAAGATGATAGTTATAAAAGATTAGTGATGAGAATGCAGACCTTCCCATCGTCCCAGCCCATCAAGAATTCTTGTTCTTAATCTAGTAGATTGAGTGATGCAGTGTGGTCATCTGGGAAAGAAAATAAATTAAAAAAAAAATTGGTGATTAAACTTTGAGCAGTGAAGTATTGTGTTGCTCAGTGTTGCTTATCTAAGAATTGCAACTTGACATTAAGAAAATACTGTAACCATGTGGGCAGTCAGGTGGTGTACCATGGAACCTCCTTCCCTGCAGATGTTCAGCACTTGACTGGGCACAGCCCTGAGCAGGCAAATGTAATTGAGCTTGTTTTCAGCAGAGGACAAGATAACCAAGATAACCAAGCTGGAGGTCCAACATGAGGCTCTGACTTTTATTAATTCCCTTTCTAAAAGAACCCAATGTAAATTTAGTTTTGTTAGAGATTAATATGATGATTTTAACAGAGAAATCCTTAGTAATTTATTTGCCTGTGATTGTCTGAGCTCAATGATGCTCTGAGCATACTGCAAAACTATTTATTTCATGCAGTTGTATAGGAAGGTTTGACTAAATGATCTTGTTAAGTTGGAAAACGTTTCTATGGCTTTGATATATTGGTTGATTGGGTTACTTTTCATCTGTGTGCTCACATATGGCTAGATGGATGCTGTTATGCAATTTTTCAGTTAAATCATTAAATCAAAATGCTTAGTCTTGTTCAGCATTTATTCTCGAAATCTACATAAATAAATGTTCATAACAGGTCACAAAATATATGAAAAGAAAAAGGTTCTGCTGGCAGAACTTGTTTTTACAGATAAATGGGTACAACATTTTTGGCTTACCCTGAATCCACTCCTTTGCTTGTCAGTTTTCCTGAGCAATTAGAAGACAGGCAGGAAGGCATCTCTGCTGGAAGGAGAAAAACACTGCTCTCACTCACTACAAGGAAGTGCAGTCAGCTGGTGTGTCTCAACCAAGAATGATTTCTGGCTGTACAAGCACTCTGTTTGGGTCCCATATATAGCTTGAATCACTCTTAGCCTAGGAAGGACCAATTCTTAACCCTTACAAGCTTGTTGCGTACGCTTGAGTTAACATTTTAAAGACAGTTAAGTATTTTAGATTATCAGAGACTCAGAATCTGCAAAATGCCTTCAGATTTTTAATGGGAATCTTTATGAACTGTAGGAGGCCAAAATATCAATCTCTGCTCCACATTGTTAATATTGGGAAACAATACTGCTTTGTCTTATGATGAAATTCTCTACGCTGAGTAAACTGAAGGCTGTACAGTGATGGTGGTTGGTGTCATAGAGGTACAGCAGAGCGATGTTACCTTGGTACTAGCACAGTCAGGAATCATTCTGAGCTGAGATACATCAACTAACTGTACCTCTTTGCAGTGAGAGAGGTGTTTTTCTCCTTCCAGCAGAGATGCATGTCTGCCTGTCTCCTAGGTGTGGGAAATTACAATCCCACACAGCAGAACATTTCGTGCAACTACAGAAAACTAATACTTCATAAAAACTGTCTCTAACTGTTTGGTTAACAAAGGGATCTCGAGGGCTTCTTCTCCAACCTTGAAGCATACAGTCAGTGTTTGGAAGTATGTATTTAGAATCATAGAATCAGACAATGGTTTGAGTGGAATGGACCTTAAAATCCATCTAATTCCAACCCCCCTGCCGTGAGCGGGGACACCTTCCACCAGAACACGTTGCTCAAAGCCCCATCCAACCTGGCCTTGAACAGCTCCATGGATGGGGCATCCACAACTTCCCTGAGCAACCTGTGCCAGTGCCTCACTACCCTCATAGTGAAGACTTTCATCCTTATATCTAATCTAAATCTACCCTCTTTCAGATTAAAGCCATTACCACTTATGCTGTCACTACATGCCCTTGTAAAAAGTCCCTCCCCTGCTTTCCTGTAGCCCCTCCAGGTACTGGAAGGTCACCATAATATCTCCTCAGAGCCTCCTCTCCTTTAGGCTGAACAATCCCAACTCTCTCAGCCTGTCTTCAAAGGAGAGGTGCTTCAGCTTTCTCATCATCTTTGTGGCCCTCTCCTGGACTCGCTCCAATAGGTCCTTGTCCTTCTTATGTTGGGGGCCACAGAGCTGGAAACAATCCTCCAGATGGGATCTCCTGAGAGCACAATAGAGGGGGAGAATCACCCCCTTTGACCTGCTGGTCCTGTGAAAGGAAATCGATTTACTAAAGTAAAATTCATATGAAGTTATCTCCGTGACTGTAATATGCCTTTAAAATGCAAAGCTGTTTCACACTAATATCTGAGCTGGAAGATTTTGGCAAGGAGTGCAAGCCACTGTAAGATAAAACATTGGAAAATAAAATCACCTTCATGTGTTGTTTCAGAGAGACAAGCAGCAGCTTTAATGTATTTAAGAAGCTCAAAGGGCAAGTTTTTCCCTATACGGAAAATAAGTGGTCACTTTGTGTACTTAACATTCTGAATAAGCATAGTAGTTGTTCCAGAACCTTTATAGCTCAGCATTTAATAAAATAACTCCTTATCAAAACAGAAATGTTATTGTTTTCACAGCAATGTATAAGCATGCCACTGTCACACAGAAGCCAGACGTGTGAGCAGCCGCTGACTTCCTCACAGACATCCCAGGAGAAGCAGATCCTGCTCTGGGTACACAGGATGCTGCCCTTCCACACCACCGTGTGCAGCCACTGCTGGTGTGCTTAGCAGCAGCATGTTATAGAGACTTCAGAATATCTTGTTTGATGCACAGAAGAAATGATGTAGCCCTCTTTCCAGTTGCAGTGATTATGAGATAAAAGAACCTGAAAAACAGGAAAATTAGTCACATCATTGGGCTTTGACTGGAGATACTCAGACAGAATAAAGCTTCATTTTGAGAAGTGTTACAAATTTCTTTAGGTCAATAAATGCTGTTGGGTTCTCAAAGCAGTGTGTGATATAAAACCACAAGCCTTTTGTTGTACCCACCTCAGCAAGTCCTAGCGCCTGACAAAATGCATATCTGCTCTTTGCTTTTAAACTTTTGGAAACTGAAAGCGTACAAGGAAATAGGTGAACATCCCACTTCCTCCCATTTTTGAGACTTTGTACTGCTTCATGTTTATACGAATTAGCATAGAACTCCATGGAGAGAGGAGCTAAGTGTTGCTATGAATATATTAAACCCAGGAAATTCATGTCATTTGAACCATTCAGGATGGGATTCTTCTTCTGTTGCAATCTCAAGTGCTTCTGCCATCAAGTCTGTTAGTACTGATACCTAAGAACAAGAAAGGGCACTTCAGATTCCAGAAAGCACGGAACTCATTTAGATTAAGGGAGACAAGACTAATGGTATGATGTGGTATAAAACTGAACATCCTCTAGCTAAAGTGCAGTGATTGATTCGTAGAAGTTTAATACTAACAGTGTATTATGTTGGAAAAATATTCTGTGTTCTGTTTATATCCTTGTTTACTACTGGGAAAAAAATGTAGGATTTTCTTTGTGCTGGTGACATTTATGGATCAGTTCATAATTCCCAACACAAGCCATACATCCACTGAAGTCAACTATAAGGCTCCAGTAAAGACCAAAGTCCAGCTGTTAGTTAAAGGAGTAAGTTAAATTAGAGAAAGAAGACCCATATCTTGGTATACTGAAGAAATTTTCAAATTTGTTTATTGATAGTGTTACGACATTATTCTGCCAAGTTTAATGAGCCCTGGTGCTTGTGGCTGCTTAGTTTTCTGTGGTAGCAGTGAGGAGTGTTGGGGCTATGAAGTAGCCTGGAGTTTTAAATACTGTTGTTATGCTTACCATTTTTTTAATTTCTGTCATGATTATATGGTTTTTTTGAGGACAGACTCTTTCATCCTCATTCTTCTAAATGGAGTGTTTAAAAATTTTATGCGGCATTTCAGCATATTAAAAGGTGGTAAATTGTTCCTGTCTCAATCAGCCTGCTGAATGAAGGCATCATAAAGTGAGCAGATTAACTAGTATTTGTCAATTTTAATCATTTTATATCCCACAGGCATCACAGGTTGATATAGTCCTGTGGTAGAATACACATCAATTACACTCAGGAATTATGATGTTTCCTCTTAAAATACCTTTCTCTATTTAAAAAAACAAAAGTGTGTTTTACTGTCTTAGCCAGTGTCCTGGTAACATGGACAATAGTATTTAGTGACAGCAAATAAACTGTAATCCCTATGCAAAGCTAAGTATCCCCCAGATCTTACTAAAATATGCCAAGCAGTCATCTGAATGTTCAGTAGACTTTACCTCCACCCTTACCTGAAAATGAGGCAAAAAACAATACTGAAATATCCTCATTGATTACAAATTACAGCTCATATTTTTGAAGTCCAGAAAAAAATTTCATCCAGATACATGCTAACACCCAGATCTTACCTCAGAATTGTCTAGGGAAGTGTTATTTGACCCAAGCCAAAAGGATGCTAGTAGTAGTCCTCACAATTTAATGTGCAGACCATCAGGAGTATCAGTGCTGTTCCCTGGCACAGTGTGATTTACCAGGGGTCTAACTGAGTCACACTGAGTGGGATTAACTCCAGAAGCTAAGTTAGACAGGTATTTTTCCCCCAACCCAATGTGGTTTCTACTTAGTTTTAGCCACCAAAACTGTTGCACTGTTGGCCACTGATAGATGATTAGATAATACAAGAAAGTGATGTTTGGCCTCATTACAATCAATCATTGCTTAGCTTCAGCAGAGACAGAGCTGTGATCCCAGAACTAAGCAAAGAGGAAACCATTACTTGTGGCATAAAATGTACCCAACAATCCTGCAAGTCTTCTGTTCTTTTCATTTTGCTCTTCTACCTACTAAAAAAAAAAAAAAAGTGGTGGTGGCAGTATTTCTATTTTATAATCCGAAGATCGGAACAGCTGATTTTAAAGTGGGTTTTGCTGGTGGTTACTAGAATGCATTTCTTTCTTACACATCTACACATTTGTTATAGCAAGGACTATTTTTTTCTGATTGGCAAGAGATTTCAGTAGTGTGTAAGCAAACACTTTCACAGGAAAACATGATTCGAGCATTTCTCTTTGCCCTAAATTGTGGACAAGGTTAGGAAAAACAGACTGCAATGGACAAATGATTTTACAAAAAAAGGTTATGCACTGGTTTTCATTTCTCCAGTCTCATACAGTAATTCTTTGAATTTTCTCCTTTGCATTGCATAAAATTTTTTTCTTGATTTTGTGTATATTCTAAAAAACTATCAGTGCTGCAACTAATGCTCATTGACAAAGACAACATAGTTTACATTAATATTTTAAATTCATTTTCTTGGGAAATATCTGTGGTGAAGCAAAGGTTGCAAGGTGAGCTACCAGGCTTGTCACTGGGAATTAGGGCTATTTGATGCAAGAGAACAAAGAATACCTACAGAGTTGACTAAATACAGATTTTTTTGTTTTATATATAAATTGCGCATTCATATTTGCCAAAAAAAGCCTTACCCTTTAGGTGAGATAAAAGGACTATTTTGTCATTTTCTACAGATTTGAGGCACCTGAAAGTGCAAAAAAGTATCCTGGGATGCAAATCAGTGTCATGCTTCCCAAACTTTAAAATAATTAAAATCTGAAAGAACACATGCTCTATTCTTATTTTGTGTCTAAAATGTCTCCTGTTGAAGCCAATGAAATCCTTTTGGAAAATACCTAGGTCATAATTATCTCTGAGCATTAAAACCATCAGAATAATCGTTTCTTGTTTTGTTTTGTTCTCTTTTAAGCTCATGTGCTTGCTCAAAGAAGAATGATACCTGCTTTATAGATCCCTGGAGAGTTTTACCTTCATGTTTTATCTTTATTGTCTAAAATGGAATGAATTATCAAATGTGCATTTAATGACAGTTTCATTGGTGTCCCATAGGTAATTGAGCTATTTAATTTGCTTGGTTTCGATTACATCTGTTATAGCCTGTTCATTGCTTTGTCAATATAAGCCAAATACAATCACTTATCAGGCACTGCTAAAAACATGACTCCTTAAAAATATGAGAGAAAAGGTCAATTTTTTTGACTCTGCAACTTAAACTCTTTTGTACTTTTTGAATGGTTGTAACTTTTAGAATGAATAGACATCCCATAAGGGAATGAAAAATGAAATATTATTTGAATAAAATTAATTCATCAGAGCCTGATGAAACTCACATTTCTAAACAAGCTGCTTGAGCATCAAATTCAGTTTTTAGAGTTGTGGACATTAAATTCAGTTCAAATTTCTGTACTTCTGAAGAAGGCAACAATTAATCCAGAGGAAGAATTTATAAAAAGCTGGGTATGCCACAAAAAAAAAAAAAAATAAGGTTTTCAATCCAATTTCTTTGCATACTTTAAGATGATGAGGTCATCACATTCCACCTCTCCACAGACAGAGTTGTGTTATTTCTGGGTAGAAGGCAGCACAGCATCAAGCCCCTAACATGTTACACTCTTCCACTCGAGGAAAAGATTGAAGTGCGAGTCATTTTAAAGAAAGCCTACAGGAGAAATTTATGAGCTTTTTCTGTTGGAGAGTGCTTATTCTCCATGTGGCTTTTGTCAAACACTTTTAACAAATTGTAATAACCTTTGTCTTGTCTCTTTTTCTTGCATAAACAAGTCACATTGAAACTATAAATGATGGAAAATGTAATCCACATGGTTTCCACTATCAAAACTGTTAAACTGTATTCTTTTCACCATGTCAGCAATGCATCATCTGTTTTATAGAAATGTTGTAAAGATTACTTTTTAAGGGAGATACCACAGGACCTGCATAAATATATCGTCATGCCTGCATTAGCCAACATTTTCACTTTCGATTCTTCCTGAAGCTAGGAAAATGGTCTGGTGTTTGTTATTCTTTATCCTGTCGTTGAGGATATTTCCACCCACCTCCAGGAACTCTCTGCTGAGAGACACCAGAAAGCATGTTGTGGGTGATGGAGCTGTCAGGTTTCTAATGTCTTCTTGTCTTGAGTATGTATGTCTGCTCTGGGATGCAACATGGTACACCAGCAGTCTAACAGTATGCATATGTTCTGCCCTATGGGAATTTAGTGCCTTGGAAATCATGTGTGTCTATAACAGTAACCCCTAGTCAAGGAGATGCTGTTTTTCTCTGTCCCTGTCAGCTCCGTGGCACACTGAAGCCATGAAGTCTGTCTTTCTCACGCAACAAGAGGGATGGGAGGGATAGGAGTGCTGACAGCGTCTACCCAAGGCAGGGACATCATGTAGGGTAACCTTATCAAATATCTATCACTCTACTTTCAGTGTTCACCAAAACTAATACTCCCAATGAAAGTATTACAGTGCCATGAAGGAGCATAGAATAATAGAATCGCCAGGTTGGAAGAGACCCACCAGATCATCGAGTCCAACCATACCTATCAAACACTAAACCATGCCCCTCAGCACCTCGTCCACCCGTGCCTTAAACACCTCCAGGGAAGGTGAATCAACCACCTCCCTGGGCAGCCTCTGCCACTGCCCAATGACCCTTTCTGTGAAAAATCTTTTCCTAATGTTCAGCCTAAATCTCCCCTGGTGGAGCTTGAGGCCATTCCCTCTCATCCTGTCCCTTGTCACTTGGGAGAAGAGGCCAGCACCCTCCTCTCTACAACCTCCTTTCAGGTAGTTATAGAGAGCAATGAGGTCTCCCCTCAGCCTCCTCTTCTCCAGGCTAAACAATCCCAGCTCTCTCAGCCGTTCCTCATAAGGCCTGTTCTCCAGCCCCTTCACCAGCTTCGTTGCTCTTCTCTGGACTCGCTCCAGAGCCTCAACATCCTTCTTGTGGTGAGGGGCCCAGAACTGAACACAGGATTCGAGGTGCGGTCTCACCAGTGCTGAGTACAGAGGGAGAATAACCTCCCGGACCTCTTTCCTTCCTTTCTTTATAAGGTTTTTACATGGTATTGTATTCACATCTAAAGTTGTAATGGATCTGCTGGTGCTATACATTCAGTATAATCTTCAGCACATTTTATCTAATACGTCACACAGATTTGGTACATTCAAGTATTAAAAAGTCACGGAAAGGTGATACTTGGTTACTCAGCCAAGCAAGATCCTGATCGTTATTAACGAAACATGGGCACTACTCCTGAATGTGGGAAGGAATTACTTATGCAGGGACACTAGTAGCTTCTTTGTAGACTCAGACCTCATGTATGCAAACAACTTCATGTAAGTCTGTGATCAACTACATTAGTTCGGACTTTGTACCAGTGGGAAAAGTAAAAGCTACTTTTTGGTTGTAGTTAAACTTAGCAAAAGCTTTCAGGCATTTTGTACTTCCACAGAAAACCCAGGACAATGTCACTGCCAATGGCTTGAAAACAGTTTTGGTCATAATCCTGAATATCCTTGTATTTATGGGGATTAAGTCAAACTTCAAATAATACTGAAACATAACTCTGGTGGTCTAACCGCTTAATTATGTGACTTTAACAGTGATACATTTTTATTATTTACAGAAGAGGTCATAAAAATGTTTGCTGATGTTTAACTTTTGATTATTTTAATTCTAGCAGTAAATAATGTAGCGTAATAGCTTTTAAAGGTCTTTGCTGAGTGTATTTTTTATGCTTACGAGATTCCCTGAGTATGTTTTAACAATTGCTTTAAGCTGAACATCCTCTTCCATATGAATAGCCCTTAAATCACAAACTATAGTAAAATTCTGTTGAAAATTAAATAAATGGAGAATTGGTAGCTCCTAATTAACCAGTAAGAAAAGTTTATGAGAGGCAGATTGAATAAATATCAAAGCTTCTGAGTTATATTATCTTTCATAAATTGGCTTTTCTCCAATTAGTGTGTGCTTTCAGAAGCAAGGGAACAAGATGAAAGGATCTGCATCAAAACTGATTAGTGATGAAACAAAATGGAAGTTGCTGCTTTTGATAATATACGAGACTGTGGCAATGCTTGAATAATTTTATGGGAAGTTACTGCCTAAGGCATATGTTTTACTGTCTGATACTGAATGCATGAGGAAAGACCATCTGTTTTTTTCAGCCTGAACAAATATCTGATCCAGATTGAGCCACTAGATGCCAAATATAATTGCTTTGTGTTTTGCTTTGTACTACTCTACCTACAGCAGCATCCTCTTGTATAACATGTATCATAGCACACAGTTCAAATGCTGGCATTCTAAAATACTTTTTCCTCTATTGAGAATTATAAAATGATGACTCTGGGCTTATTATGAACCTTTATACTTCATCTGTCACTGGAGAATAAGTTCATGATAGGAAGCAAAAACTTCGGATACACTTTGACCACCATGGCATTTGAACCTTAGGGATTTATGTTTGCTGGGCGAATCCTTATTTAACATCTAGCCAGGTGAAAGGTGTTGCTGTATCTCCCCTGCTTGCTATTCTTGCTGGGGAAAAAGAGAGGTACCTTCATTCCATGGCCTGAGTAAACAGATTAAATAAAAAATAATGAAAAGTGAATCCTGGCTATTGGTTTGCTTTGCAGGAACACATCAGTGATAAATAAAGGACAGAAAATATTCCAGAACAGTTAATCCTTTTACTTTTGCTGCTAATGTTGTGTTTTACAGCATCTAGAAGTATGCTTTTACTTTTGCAAGACTAATAGAACTCAGTTTCTCCCATCCCCCAAAGTGCTTACAGTCTAATTTTAGACATAATATGCTGAATGTCAGTAGAAGCAGTGTTCAGTGTTGGAGAGAGGAATGAGGGATAGAGGGGCAAGATTTGAATGTGTGGGTGGATAAATGCAAACACTTCTCTTTTGTTCTTTAACAATAATAATTAGTAACAATGCTTCATTCCTTGTAGAGTTTCTGGAAAAACTGAGAACAAAAAGGTTATAGAAGTTTGGAAAAATACCTCTCCAAGACTATTCTGATGTATGGCTCTGAGGATTGTTTCTGTTTTTCATGGATTACCTGCAGATCTATATCTACCAGGTGCTAATCTAAACTGCACCTGGCTTTCCTGAATATTTACCTTTTTTTTGATTAATATACTGCTTAACTGTACCGGTTCCCGCTCATGACTCACTTTTCTCATCTGTTTGTGATGGGTTCACAAAGGCAGGTCTTGCCAAACTTACCTGATTGCCTTCTATGATAAAGTGACTCGGCTGCTGGATGAGGGAAAGGCTGTCGATGTATCTTGCTGGACGTCAGTAAAGCCTTTGACACAGTTTCTCACAGCATTCTGCTTCGGAAACTGTCAGCCTCTGGCCTGGACGGGCGCACACTCTGCTGGGTGGAAAACTGGCTGGATGGCCGGGCCCAGAGAGTGGTGGGAAATGGAGTTAAATCCAGCTGGAGGCCAGTGACAAGTGGGGTTCCCCAGGGCTCAGTCCTGGGTCCAGCCCTCTTCAGTGTCTTCATCAATGACCTGGATGAAGGCATCGAGAGCACCCTTAGCAAGTTTGCAGACGACATTAAGCTGGGTGGAAGTGTTGATCTGCTGGAGGGTCGGGAGGCTCCAAAGGCATCTGAACAGGCTGGACCGCTGGGATGAGTCCAAGGGCATGAGGTTTAACAAGGCCAAATGCCGGGTCCTGCACTTGAGGCACAACAACCCTGTGCAGCTACAGACTAGGAGAAACCTGGCTGGAAAGCTCCCAGGAGGAGAAGGACCTGGGGGTGTTGGTTGACAGCGACTGAACATGAGCCAGCAGTGTGCCCAGGTGGCCAAGAAGGCCAATGGCATCTTGGCTTGTATCAGGAACGGCGTGACCAGCAGGTCCAGGGAGGTTATTCTCCCTCTGTACTCTGCACTGGTGAGACCACAACTCGAGTACTGTGTTCAGTTCTGGGCCCCTCAGCACAAGAAGGATGTTGAGGCTCTGGAGCGAGTCCAGAGAAGAGCAACAAAGCTGATGAAGGGGCTGGAGAACAGGCCTTATGAGGAGCTGATGAGAGAGCTGGGGGTGTTTAGTCTGGAGAAGAGGAGGCTGAGGGGAGACCTCATTGCTCTCTACAACTACCTGAAGGGAGGTTGTGGAGAGGAGGGAGCTGGCCTCTTCTCCAAAGTGACAAGGGACAGGACAAGAGGGAATGTCCTCAAGCTCTGCCAGGGGAGATTTAGGCTGAACATTAGGAAAAAATTTTTTACAGAAAGGGTCATTGGGCAGTGGCAGAGGCTGCCCAGGGAGGTGGTTGATTCACCTTCCCTGGAGGTGTTTAAGGCACAGGTGGACGAGGTGCTGAGGGGCATGGTTTAGTGATTGATAGGAATGGTTGGACTTGATGATCTGGTGGGTCTTTTCCAACCTGGTGATTCTATGATTTTATGATTCTAATGCTTTGCTCAGAGATCTTTCAAATCATAGTCCTGAGGAACTATGGCAAAGCAAGTGATGGGTGAGTGGAGAATGGTTTTGTGACTGCAGGACTGGGTTGGCACTTAAAAGGTCCAGGTTTATTCCACATATAAAGATTTTCTGTGTAGCCTTAGGCACTTCCCTTACCTTTTCTATGCTGTGGTCTCCAGCTGTGATATGGGAACAACAAGCTTGCTATATTTCTTGCTGCGTCTGTTTTTTATCATTGTGCTATGAGAGATCTTTTCCAAGTGGAAACCTGTATTGTGTGTTTGGAAAAGACCTAGTAAAACCGGACCCCCAATTTAGTTGGTATTACTGGAATACAGCTAACAACAGTGATTTTTAATACCTGAACACAAAGGAAGCAAGAAAATATAATTTTAACCAATTCAGGACTAAAGAAATCCAGCAAAAGAAAATTGCATCCTTTTACCATAAATTCTTAGTCACATCTTAATTTTATTTTGCCTTCCGTGCAAGCCTTAACGAGGAGAAACCACATTTATGCCTATGCCAGTAAGACGTAATTATGGGGGAGGGGGTGTATCTGAAGACCGTAGCAGCTGAAACTTCCAGTAATGTTCTGTTTCCTTTTCAAAAATAAGTGTGAGGAGGGCAAGCAAAATTGTTCACAAGGTATATTTTTGTCACTTGAATTAGGTTTTTATGAAACTTTTGGCCATATATGTGTAGATGTTTATCTTTCTTCACTTTGGAAGACGGACTTGCCAATGGTGTGTTTCAGATGTACCTTTGTCCTCCTGGATCAGTTTTATTTACAGTTTTTGGTAGAGCTTCTATGCAAGCTCCCACCAGATTTGATTTTCAGAATGGATCTTCATCTCAGCAATTAAGTGATACACTACAAAATGTGCCTCAAATGTCTTATTGCATTGCACATTAGAGTATTCTAATAGAAATTCTGAAGAAGTGGACTTAATGTTTTTGTCTAATATACTGGATATATTACAGCACTACTATATTACAGCACTATGGAAAGTCTGTGTTATAAGGGAAAGATAAATTTTAGCTCCTGAAGTGCACAGTGGGTTAGATGCAATCATATATTAAAGTTTGTATCCAGTAGTTAGGATCATAGAAGGATTTAGGCTGGAAAAGGCCTTTTCTGAAAAATCTCTAGGGACAGAGATTTCACAGCTTTGCTGGGCAACTGGTTCCAATGCTGAACCACATCCACTGTGGTTTATTTTAACTTATAGCTAATTTTTCTTTTCTGCAAATTGTATCCTCTCTGGCTTCTTTATAACCAGAATTAGATACCTGAGAACAGTAGTTGGGGGTCTCAGCTTCCCTTTGTCCAGGCTGGACAAAGCAGTTCTGCTCAATGTCTCTTATATGTCATGATCTTCAGCCCATGACCACTTTGGTGGCCCTCAACTAGGCTTGCTTCAGTCTATCCATCTGCATCTCATTCTAGGAAGTCCCAAACTGGGCACAACACTCAGATGTGGTCTTTAAGACGCCCAACAGTGGGAAAGAATCACTTCCCTCCACCTGCTGGCTGCATCCTTGCTAGTACAGCTCAGCGTGCAATTTGGTTTCATTACCACAACAGCACTGCTGAGATTTTCAACTTGGCCACCAGAAATACACACACACTCTTTTCTTAAATGTTGCTTTCTGTGTCTTCTGAATTATTGTGTCAATTAATCAAAACATCATATTGAAAAGCAATATGCATCCTCTACATAGATGAGTAATTTCTATGTTTTTCTCCTTTGTACCTTTAAGACAGCTGATTCCCTTTTGTATCAGGAAGGAGCCATTTGTACTTCTTTGCAGATATATATCTCCATTAATTACAATACCTGCTCATTTCGGGTTCGAGCATCTGCTAATGAGAGTCTCAGCAATTCAGACAAAAGCCAAAGTCCTTCCCCTTGTTGGCTGACTGATTGCCCCTCATGACTGGCAAGAAGAATATTTAGAAAACATTGATAAAATCAGGTTTTATTACCAGCAAAATCCAGTGCAAGAATTTAATGTGTAGAAGATGTACTGCCTTGCACTCGTTCAGTGTGCTGCCTGGCTACTGGTTAGTCAGTTCATAGTATTGTGGGTGAAATGAACATCTCTTCTGATCCAATTCATAGATAATTTCACTAGCACCATGTTAATTTATTGGTGAAGCAGTACAATAGCAAAGGATATTCCTTATCCATAGTATAAGTCTCAGAGCAATACCAGCTCTGCAGGCTCATATCTGCAAACACCACATGCTGTATGCTGCAAGGATCAGACATAGGATAGGCAAGAATATCTACAGTGACATCAGGTGTTTGCACCTTCCTCAAAAAAGAGATTTAGCAGCTTGTCAGTTCTCTGCTCTGCCTGTACGTATTCATCAGTAATGTGAGATATGGAAGCTCACACAACCTCAGAATTGTGGTTATGTTTTCACAGTTGTAATGGCAAGAGTATCTGGACAGCACAAAGGTACAGGATTATGATGCCAAAAGTAGCATCTCTGTATTTTGGGTCAATTTCCTCAAGAAAATCTTGTTTCTTGTGTTTGTTTACATTAATTCTAGCAGTGCTGATCAGAAGTTTGTGGATTTAGTAACGTACCATTCTAATGTCTTTAATAAACTAAGTTAGGTAGAGGTTGAATTCCATGCTGTTAATGAAGACTGTACACTGATAGTCTTCGACTAGTGTTGGTGAATTAGGATCATTATAGATACTGCGTCAGGGTTCTGAAAAATATTAACAATTATTAATATTCTTTCTTTTTCAGTTTTCTCCTTGTGTTTGGTTGCTTGATTTTGTCCGTGTTTTCTACTATTCCTGAACACACAAAACTTGCCTCTGGTTGTCTCTTCATTTTGGTAAGTGAAACTTCTAAATACAAGACAGTTTTACAAAAACTTTGATATACACTCAAATCCTCTCTCACAATAGAGAAATTAGTATATAACTCATGAACACTTTAAGAAACCAGACTTTTCATCAAACTGATGAAAAATATATGAAGACAGAGGATCCCACCATCATTTTCTTTAAAAACAGGTCAGATTGTATGATATGTTAATTAAGTGCTGTGTTGCATCCTCATCTTTGCTTAAAAATTGTTGTGGTTTCTAACTGATAGTTTTTCTGCTGCAGTTTGCCAGTGACTGAACATGAAAGACCTTTGATACTGCTGCTGTCATTTATAAAGTCAGTATGTAGTAAGAGGCACTTATACTTAAAATAGGAGATAATTTTGGTATTTTAGATACTAATTTGTGCTAGCTGTTGCTAGATACTGACATTTTAGTGGCAGTTACTGCAGTAGGATGTGGTAATTGCATTATTTCTTCATAATACATGCTTTTGCATTATGTTTATCTCTCTTTTTCCCTTTTGAGGTAGGTATAAATTGATTTAATCCCTAGAAGTGCTTAATATTTTTCATGCATTGTATTGACACCACGTTATTCATCTGCTTCTTTATGGGCCATTTAGTTCTTCAAGTGATGGCCTGAGGATAGGCAGTAGTGATCATTAAAATGTCACCGTGTACCCAGAGTTACCATGGTTATTTCAGTTTCATGTATACAGCAGGCTGTGGCTCATTACGTAGTGCCTGGGGTGAAGTAACTGTTGACAAATGGCAGCATTTTAACTGTCATCACTATAGATTTCCAAAAGTCCTTGTCTTCGGAACAGCTCCCTAATTAATTGTAGCATGAGCAGGCCGATAAGCTTAATTATGGTGTATGCTATGTCTCTATAGCATGATGTGCCACTACAACAAGATAACTGAACTAAAAGTCCAGAGCTGGCTAGGTGCAGATGTGTGGTGTTCTGTTCCATCTGGTGGTTTCTTAGCAGGGCTAATTAGAAAGAGTGCTGTTAAATGTAGTTTTTTGCTTCCTGGCCATATTAGTGCTTTTTTGTTTTCTGGAGGGAAAATCAAGTGGCGTTAAACCAGCTAAAAGTCATCAGATTTAATTCTACACTCATACCTAGTCCCATTATTTACATATCTGAACAATACTTTGCAAATGGAAGTCTGTTTGAATGTTCTGCATCTAGTTATGTTATTGCGATTGCTACACTAATTGCTAATGTTTTCTGATATTGAAAACAGGAAAATTTGATTAGTGTGAAAGGATTTATTTCTAATAGCAGGTGCTATTGTGACAAGTAATATGTTTCCCTGCATACATATGCAAATCAGTTGTAGAATGGCCATTTGTTCTGACATAAAATATGCATTTCCCATGAGCCACATATTTGTTGATTGTGTTGGTAAGCTTAGTGCTGCTGATTCCTCAGCTGGCTGGTAAGCACATTGCCTGTGCTTTGCCATGGCTCTCCCAGGAGCCTGAATGTGGAGGAGCTCTGTGAAGTCCTGAATTTGCTGCCAGTGCTGGGTGGATGTGCGGGGAGCTCTGCCAGCTGATACACCAGTCCCTGTCCAGGTGTCCCATCGGTGGAGCTGCGCTGATCAAGGTGTGCAGTAGGAAACTGCAACCTCTTCTGCTGCTGTGGCTTCAAAGACGAACTATGTCAATCCTAACTGTTGTGACTGTACATCCCGTGGCATCCTCTGAATGCAGAAATAGCCTTAAGGAGGAAGAGGATTGATGGCTAATCCTTGAAGCATGGTCCAACATTTCTATGCTATAGCCTGGTGTGTTCAGCAAACCCTTGGCAGGAATAAATCTAGTGATGACGAATTTTATGGCTCCTGCTGTGGGTCTCTAATGGAGAAAAATATAAACACAGCCAAGTATGATGTTCCAGAAGCAGGCTAAAGCTGACTGGTTTACTCCAGTTTGCTGATGCATGATTTGTTCCCTCTCTGCATACTGAATCATTAGCTGATATTAGCAATGTTATCAAGCAAGCTTTTGCAGCCACAAACCATACATTTCTATATTAACTCAGGAGTATCTGTTTTGGCCATGCCAACACATAAATGCAGCCACTGGGGTTTTTGCAGCCTTCTAGCAGTGATTCACACAATTCTTACCGAAGTGTCATTTAGTAGAGACAGTTGCATTAATTATCAGAGACCTGGTTTATTAGTGTTTTGCTGCGTGCTTGAGATGGAAGGTGTATGTTTATATTCTAATGAAGTACCATGCAAATACAAACCCATAGACCTGCCAGTTGGGTTTCTGTGAACTGTTTGCTTCACAGATTTATTCCAGATGGTTCTGCCTACAGCCGTTTTAATTGGTGTAAAAGTTAATGTAATGTTCCTTCAACTTAATACCTGAGCTGCCGGCTGCACTGGCAACTGTGGCTTTTGACATATTGCAGCTTTTCAGAATTAGACAAGGAGGTTAAAGAGGGAAGTGTAAATGAGGTGAGCAAACTTTTCCCTCCTTCTCAGAAAGGCCAGAGAGGCTGAGAAGATTTTTGTTCTGCAATCAGTCAATTCCATTTATCTACCCCAGCCTTACCTTACAAGGAAGCAGAAAATGTATCTCCTAATCACTGCATCCTACATACTCTCTCAGAAAAATACGATAGTGTGCGATAGCTCAAAGTAAATAATTGTTTAGGACAGCAGTGTTATCTGAGAGCTTCTAAGCATCAGCAGAGGTTAATGGACTTGTCTGGACTGCAGAAATGTCTGAGTTCTGCTCCCAGAGCTGACACAAACCTGCCTCACTGTGTCATGTCATATCCAGCCAGGACTTCAGTTCTGGCATGTGCACAAGTACTACTGTGTTCCTAGGCATCTTCTACTTACTGGGGGCCTGTCAGGAGAAACACATTTAGTATTTGAAGTTTATGCTTAAAATGAAAGTGCTGCAGATAAGTTAAGTGCATGTTTTGTAGAGCAATGTTGGTTAGTTACATCAATAATTAATTTGGTTATGTTTTTGTCCAGAAATAATAAGCCTAATCAGGGAAAGAGCATCAGATAAAACTCCTTATACCTACAATGATAATTATGCTTTAGCCTCAACTGTGCACACAACTTCTGGTGCTCAATTTGTAGCAGTGATATATCCCAGACAGACAGTAGAATAAAATCTACTTCAGCATCAAAAAAAAGCCACAAGCAGCTTAAGAATCCAACTAACACAGCAAGAAATAATCTTCCGTGTGTTGCTGATCTACAAGTATGTTTGCTGGCACTTTATCAAATAATAAACACAAGGGAAGTAAAACTTAGGCTGGGAAGGCAAAATCAAATCTTTCAGGGAAGACAGCCAAGAAGGAATATGCCTGGAACTGGAGGTCATTCACTTTCATGACCAAACTCACTATCTTTTAAGATCATTTTCAGCTAGAGCTATGTGAATAACTGGTTCATTTCTGTTTGTTTGCTGTCAATTGAGGAAAATAAATAATTTCATTTGAGTTGACCCAGAAAGGTTTGGCAAATTGAAAAGTCAAAAGAAAAATTTCTTGGATCAGATTAAATGTTTCGTTTCACCTGGCATAAAATATTATTTGTGTATTTGAGCATTTTAAAACTTTTGGCTTAAAAATAAAATTGAGGCTGTAGGAAAGGAATATGAAGTGACAAAGCATTCCATTTTTTTCATAATTTCAATTTTTAATCAACTTGGAGAGATTGCAAAATTCATATGAATTTCTGCAAGACTGGTTTTGTCAAATGTGTTTTTTTTGTTTTCTCTGAATAAGGCTGGTAGAAAGCAGTACCCAGTTCTTTAAGGTAAAACCCTCTGAAAATGTGCACTAGGAACATATTCTTCAAGCAGAAATAGCTCCCAAAGACATAAAAGAAGGCAGCATGCAGTAGATGAGGCTAGCTTCTACATGTACTGTGGTCACTTATGCGAATCCAAAAGCTGAGTCTAGTAAGTGCTTCTAGCAATTAAAATCTTCCTAATATTCATTCCTTCTCTAACATTTTCCCATAAAAGAAACATAGGAAACGGTTGAATGTTCATTAAAAAGCACAGGGTATAGCTGTCCCATAGCAGGCAAGCAGGTATTCGGTTTACCTCTGCTGTAGGACAGTGAATCCATCCACACTCCTGTAATCATACAAATCCTCTACAGGATTTTAAAACTAGGCAGAGTAGATTTCAAAAGGGAGATGGATACTGCTCAGTTCAGGAAAGTGGCTTTTTCAGTTTAGATTTATTATCCAAAAACTTGAATTTTCTTGCGATGCTTGGATAAAAGTCCTCGAGACCTGAGTAGAGGACTCGATGGATGGCTCCATAGGACCAACTCACTATGCGTAAAAGGAAACACTGAATGATCTTGAGGCTTTTCTGTTATAGGTATGTTTCTAACAAAGAAGGTAGGGTATACACATCTCATTGAGTCTTTTGAGAGAACCAGATTAACTGATGCTTGCGCTAAAAAAAAACAGTGACTTTCAAGTTTGCTAGAGTTTGTCAGAAGTCAGAATCAGTATTTCACAGGAAATACAAATTTTCAATGCTTTATTTCACCCCAAATCAAAACATGGCTTTGTGTGGTGAGTTGACCCTGACTGGATGCCAGGTGCCCAGCAAAGCCACTCTATCATTCCACCTCCACAACTGGACAAGGGAGAGAATCATAGAATTATAGAATCATAGAATGTCATGTTGGAAGGGAACACAAGGATCATCTGACTCAAACTTACTTGCAAAAGTGCAGTATAGACAAGGTGGTCCAGCACCCTGCCCAGCTTAAGTGTCCCATATTGGGAAGACACCACTTTCCTGGGAATATGATTCCGATGGTTTATTGTGAAAAATTTTCCTCTCATGTCCAACAAGTATAACCCCTGGAGGGATTTGTACTCATTACTCCCTATAGAAAGGGAGTTTCCATCTTGTTTTTAGCCACCTTTAAGTACTGGAATGTGGTGATAATGGCTCCCATAAGCCTTTTTTTCTCAAGACTAAACAAACCTTGTTCTCACCCTTTCCTCATATGATATGCTTCCCAGTCCTTTGATCAAAATAAATAATTTCTTGTCTTTACTGATTAAATTGATACTCCACTGTTATGTATACTAATTTTATTCAATCAGAGCTCACTTCTTATAAAAATTTGTAACAGATCTTATCACGACTGCTTGAGAATATTTGTGTGCAAAAAGTGGACACTTCCAGTTGGATATGTAAGTGCTGGTTGCACTTTACTGAAACTAAAAGTTACTAGGAGGAGGTCTGACAGAATGTGAAAATTTGAATGAAACAGTGAAGTTATGTAAAAACATATCAGTACATGTCCCCAAAGCCATAATTCTGCTATCAGAAGGCAGCGTTGACACTTCCAACCAACCAAGCTCTAAATCAAATAAGCACATACTGTAGCTATGGAAAGAGATAAAATTAGCAATAAAAATTAATTTTGTAACAGAATAACATGGCACTGCACATAAAACTGCACATAAAGGTGTCTGTGAAAAATGTATTTTCAACAGTGCTGAGGATGATAATATACACTTAAGACACATCAGAGAATAAAGACATCCCTTACTGGCATAAGGCTATTATTGATATGTTTCTGGGCTTGATTACATTGTTAGTAACATTTTGTCCTTTCATCAGGCCCAGTCAGCATTGGTTTATGAAAGGCAGGTCCTTCCAAACTAACCTGATCACCTTCTATGACAATGTTATCTGCTTAATGGATGAGGGAAAGGCTGTGAATGTAGCATACTTGGACTTCATCAAAGCATTTAACAGTTTTTCACAGTATCCTACTTGAGAAACTGGCTGCCACTGGCCTGGGCAGGCGCACACTCTGCTGGGTAAAAGCTGTCTGGATGGCCAGACCCAAAGTGTGGTGATAAATGGAGCTAAATCTAGCTGGAGGCTGGTCACAAGTGATGTCCCTAGGGCTCAGTGCTGAGTCCAGTTCTGTTCAATATCTTCATCAATGACTTGGATAATAGATTGACTGCACTCTTAGTTTGTGGATGATACTCAGCTGGGAGGATGTCTTGATCTGCTGGAGGGCAGGGAGGCTCTGCAGAGGGATCTGGGCAGGCTGGACCGCTGGGCAGAGTCCAATGGCATGAGGTTTAACAAGGCCAAGTGCCAAGTCCTGCTCTTGGGGCACAACAACCCTGTGAAGCACTACTGGCCTGGGGAAGAGTGAATGGAAAGCTGCCTGGCAGGGAAGGACCTGAGGGTGTTGGTTGACAGTGACTGAACATGAGTCAGCAGTAGCCCAGGTGGCGAAGAAGACTAATTGCATTTTGGATTGTTCCAGAAACAGCGTGGCCAGAAGGACTGAGAAGTGGTTCTCCCCCCTGTACTCAGCACTGGTGAGGCTGCACCTCGAATCCTGTGTTCAGTTTTGGGCCGCTCGCTACACGAAGGATGTTGAGGCTCTGGAGCGAGTCCAGAGAAGAGCAACGAAGCTGGTAAAGGGGCTGGAGAACAGGTCTTATGAGGAACGTCTGAGGAAGCTGGGATTGTGTAGCCTGGAGAAGAAGAGGCTGATGACCTTATCGCTGTGTACAACTACCTGAAAGGTCTCTTTGCCAAAGTGATAGGCAATAGGACAAGAAGGAATGGCCTCAAGGTGCTCCAGGGGATGTTCAGATTGGGCATTAGGAAAACTTTCTTCACCGAGAGGGTTGTCAGGCACTGGCAGAGGCTGCTCAGGGAGGTGGTTGAATCACCATCCCTGGAGGTATTTAAAAGATGAGTAGATGAAGTGCTTAGGGATATGGTTTAGTAGTGGACAAGTACAGTTGGACATGATGATCTCAAAGGTCTTTTCCAACCTAGTGATTTTATGATTCATTTATTCTTCTGTATTAAACAGAAATAATCATTGTAAACAGAAGAATGAAAAATCACACATTGAGTGGAATAATTTTTTCATGTAATTAAAAATTGCAATATGTTATAGTTCTGCTGGGAAAGCTTAAATAGGTTTGGTGACTAAAGATGACTAACCCAGGATTATTATACATGATCTGCAATCAAGGCAAAGAAAAATCTCATAATTAAATCACTTAAAGGCGATAGGATAACTATGAATGGATACCTCAAGAGCTACAGCATTCAACAGCAAATGCAATAAAGATCAAGAGAGAGTTTCAGAGTCACTGCCAGAGCGTTCCCTAGGCAGAACTACCAGCCAGGTACACTCCAACAAGAAATTCCTATTTGCTGTGCAATGTTAAGTTCACTGGAGCTGTCATAAGTCAGTGGCTACTGGATGAAATACAATCCATGAAATTATTTTCCATTCCCTCTGAATGAACAGGGCTCGTTCAGACAAATAGGTGTTACTGTGAAATGAAGAAAGAGGGATGGAAACAGCAAACCCACAAGCAGTGTGTAAATGTAACACGACTCATGATGTGCTAGAGTTTTGACATTAAAATTGCTAACCTGTAATAAGAAAGTCACTGTTTAAATTGGTGCATTATACTCTTATATTCATGTTATCTGTTCCTATATAAGAGCTTTCATTTAGTGTATCTTGTCCATGACATTAAATGGCTATATGCAAAAAATCACAAGGTAATATAGCAGTATTGTGAACAGTTTCTGATTCCTTTTGTTTCTCAGCACAGGGAGGACTACCATTCAAAGGTGGAGAACATATTTTGAAGAGGGACACAGCTGCCCATACCATTTAGAAAAGAACCTTTTAGCTATTCAAGGGACCACTTTTTGTAGAACACAGAATCTCTACGACTGGAAATGTGGAACGTCTCTAGGAGTGGAAAATGGAGATGGTTCAATGTCAATGATAGTGTCAGGATTCACATTAGTAGGGATATAGTTCTTTGACAAGAGGAAAGCACATCTCCCTTTAGGCTGATCCGTGCATTCTGCCAATGACCCAACAAGCTGTCCTTGACCACCTTTAAGGACAATTGAGCAACTGTCCTTGCACAACAGCTGCTTTGCCATGACATGTCTTCCTTCTCATTTTATGAGTTTAGTGATAAGAATGTAGCATGGAAAACTACTTAAAAGTAATAAGTGTAACATTATCCATAGACTAGATTTGTAATAGCTTATGCTAGACAACAGTATTAATTTTATTGACTTATGATGAGAGAGTCCACCCAAGAGTTTAGAGGGAACTGGCGGATGTGCTGGCCAAACCCCTTTCCATCATCTTCCAGCAGCCCTGGATGACTGGGGAGGTCCCGCTGGACTGGAGGCTGGCTGATGTCGTGCCCATCTATAAGAAGGGGCGCAGGGAGGATCCGGGGAACTACAGGCCTGTCAGCCTGACCTCGGTACCAGGGAAAGTCATGGAGCGGGTGATCTTGAGTGCTATCATGAAGCACTTGCAAGAGAACCGGGTGATCAGGCCCAGTCAACACAGGTTCATGAAAGGCAGGTCTTGCCAGAGTAATCTGATCACCTTCTATGACCAAGTGACTAAACTCTTGGACGAGGGAAAGGCTGTGGATGTATCTTCCTGGACCTCAGTAAAGCCTTTGATACAGTTTCTCACAGCATTCTGCTTCGGAAACTGTCGGCCTCTGGCCTGGACAGGCGCACACTCTCCTGGGTGAAAAACTGGTTGAATGACCGGGCCCAGAGGGTGGTGGTAAATGGAGTTAAATCCAGCTGGAGGCCAGTGACAAGTGGGGTTCCCCAGGGCTCAGTCCTGGGTCCAGTCCTGTTTAATGTCTTTATCAACGACCTGGACGAAGGCATCGAGTCCTCCCTTAGCAAGTTTGCAGATGACACCAAGCTGGATGGAAGTGTGGATCTGCTGGAGGGTCGGGAGGCTCTGCAAAGGGACCTGAACAGGCTGGACTGCTGGGCTGAGACCAACGGCATGAGGTTTAACAAGGCCAAATGCCGGGTCCTGCACTTGGGGCACAACAACCCTAAGCAGAGGTACAGACTAGGAGAAACCTGGCTGGAAAGCTCCCAGGAGGAGAAGGACCTGGGGGTGTTGGTTGACAACCGACTGAACATGAGCCAGCAGTGTGCCCAGGTGGCCAAAAAGGCCAATGGCATCCTGGCTTGTATCAGGAACGGCGTGACCAGCAGGTCCAGGGAGGTTATTCTCCCCCTGTACTCGGCACTGGTGAGACCGCACCTCGAGTACTGTGTTCAGTTCTGGGCCCCTCACCACAAGAAGGATGCTGAGGCTCTGGAGCGAGTCCAGAGAAGGGCAACAAAGCTGGTGAAGGGGCTGGAGAACACATCTTACGAGGAGCGGCTGAGAGAGCTGGGGTTGTTCAGCCTGGAGAAGAGGAGGCTGAGGGGAGACCTTATTACTCTCTACAACTACCTGAAGGGAGGTTGTAGAGAGGAGGGAGCTGGCCTCTTCTCCCAAGTGACAGGGGACAGGACGAGAGGGAATGGTCTCTAGCTCTGCCAGGGGAGATTTAGGCTTGAGGTAAGGAAAAAATTCTTCACGGAGAGGGTGGTTAGGCATTGGAACGTTCTGCCCAGGGAGGTGGTTGAGTCACCGTCCCTGGAGGTGTTTAAGGTTAGGGTAGATGAGGTGCTTAGGCGCATGATTTAGGGATTGGTGGGAATGGTTGGACTCGACGATCCAGTGGGTCTCTTCCAACCTGGTCATTCTGTGATTCTGTGATTCTGTGACTTCATGCCAAAGTTTAAGGGTCCAAACTTGTGTGGAGAGCAAGATCTACCTCCTTAAAACAGGCAACAAAAAGTTCAGATTGCAACAGTAAAAATGGCTCGCTAACAAAATCTCTATCAGAAATTTAGACCTGACCCTTGTTAGGGAAATATTGATTTGCCAAACAGAGATGCAGAACATGTTTCCAGAGGAAAGGTAAAGTACATGGCAATAAATAATATGTAAGGAAAAAGTCTACAATACACTAAGAGTCAAAAGGAAAAGAATGCTAAAATCCACAGAATATTAATGATGTGAAAGCTGTTTGGAAATGTAGGGAATACCCACCATCTGAGTACATATAGAAGCTGTAATCCACTTAGTCACTTTGCACAGATGAGACAAAACATACAAAAACATAGCCTGCTACAGTCAAAATGTCAGATTTCCTCAAGTGAGAGAAGAAATCTGTTTGCAAAAAACAATTTAAAAACTGACAAGTCAAGCAAATAGGTATGAAAATACAGACAAATACAAAAAAATATATAAGGATCCAGAGCAGACATACATACCTATAATACAAACTCCAAAAAGAGTTTAAAGTGTAGGTGATGGTAAATACACAGACACACACTGGAAATAAATCAAATCCTGAGAACTGTATTAGCAAAACAAGTATAGGCTTCCATGAATTACCGAAGGAAAAGGTGTATGTCATGGACAGGATAATAACTTTGGTGTCAAATCTGAACTAGATAGAAAATGACTGATTGTACCACTTGAAAATAGGATCACAGGAAATGAATGTTTCATAAAGATATATCTATGTTTTTAAGAGGATGTGAAAGGGGTTTGTTATTTTCTTTTTCCAGCAGACCAAAATTCCATAAGCCTTCAAAAAAAAAAAAAAGATAATAGGATAGCTGCAAAACACTCAGCAAATAACATAATTTGTAAAACACAAAACAGTATACTGACTCCCGAAGTCTAGATGTTGGACTGTACGTAGGGGACCAAGTCAACATTTTCACTCAACCTAAGAAATTGATTAAAAATATCATAAACAAAGATTTTTTCAAGTAACTGAAATGTTTGATGAGATGACATAAGTTCATGTATTCGAGAAACTAAATGCATAATCAGGATTTTGACAGACTAAGTAAAGGCCCTTCCAAGTCCAGTTTGCCAAAAGTTACTGATAGTCACAAAACACTGGATTAAAATTGCTTTCTGGACACATTCAGTGCTGGAAACATCTCAGTATATATCATCCCAGATGCCCGTGGGTCTCCAATGGTCAAAACATGCACAGATGTACTCTTAGAGAAGCTCTGTTAATGAACTTTGCAAACTGGGAAATGACAAAAAGAAACCACTTTAAAAAAGAACACAGCAAACATCATTTGCAGAGTCTCTAAGATTTAGCAATATCAAGCATTCTAAGACCAAAAGGTGAAAGAGTAAATCTCCCCTCCCACTGTGTTATACAGCATGTCAAATGTTATCAGTTAATTCACATACATGTGTTCAGCCGTAACAGTCAGCCTAAACCCTTTGCATCAGAACAAAATTAACATGGATGTCAGAGCATAAAAAGATTCAGAGTCCGTACTGGCTCTGGCACCCATTTCACATTTCTTTTGGACACAGCAAAAGATATCAAATTCTTCGCAAACATTTCAAAAGAAAGATTTGGGAGCTGCGTTACTACAGAGACATGTGTTTGCATGTCTGCCTGTATCATGTGACATCAGAAATGTGACAACAGCAGAAAAAAATGCATGAAAAACTCACAAAGGAAACGCAAAGGCCTGGCTACAGCTGGACATAACTTCATTGTTTTCAATATGCGGATAATTTTAAAACCAAAATGAGACTATTTACTGCTGATATCTCACTAGAGAGAAAGAAAATGTAACCAAGCACAAAGCAGGATCTGAATATATTTACAAGTGGGGTTCCCCAGGGCTCAGTCCTGGGTCCAGTCCTGTTTAATGTCTTTATCAATGACCTGGATGAAGGCATCGAGTGCTCCCTTAGCAAGTTTGCAGATGACACCAAACTGGATGGAAGTGTGGATCTGCTGGAGGGTCGGGAGGCTCTGCAAAGGGACCTGAACAGGCTGGACTGCTGGGCTGAGACCAACGGCATGAGGTTTAACAAGGCCAAATGCCGGGTCCTGCACTTGGGGCACAACAACCCTAAGCAGAGGTACAGACTAGGAGAAACCTGGCTGGAAAGCTCCCAGGAGGAGAAGGACCTGGGGGTGTTGGTTGACAGTGACTGAACATGAGCCAGCAGTGGCCCAGGTGGCCAAGAAGGCCAATGGCATCTTGGCTTGTATCAGGAACGGCGTGACCAGCAGGTCCAGGGAGGTTATTCTCCCTCTGTACTCTGCACTGGTGAGACCGCTCCTTGAATCCTGTGTTCAGTTCTGGGCCCCTCACCACAAGAAGGATGTTGTGGCTCTGGAGCGAGTCCAGAGAAGAGCAACAAAGCTGGTGAAGGGGCTGGAGAACAGGCCTTATGAGGAGCTGATGAGAGAGCTGGGGTTGTTTAGCCTGGAGAAGAGGAGGCTGAGGGGAGACCTCATTGCTCTCTACAACTACCTGAAAGGAGGTTGTGGAGAGGAGGGTGCTGGCCTCTTCTCCCAAGTGACAGGGGACAGGACGAGAGGGAATGGTCTCTAGCTCTGCCAGGGGAGATTTAGGCTTGAGGTAAGGAAAAAATTCTTCACGGAGAGGGTGGTTAGGCATTGGAACGGTCTGCCCAGGGAGGTGGTTGAGTCACCATCCCTGGAGGTGTTTAAGGTGAGGGTGGATGAGGTACTTAGGGGCATGATTTAGGGATTGGTGGGAATGGTTGGACTCGACGATCTAGTGGGTCTCTTCCAACCTGGTTATTCTGTGATATTTGGAAAGTAGAAAATTATTGTATAGTGTGGGTTTTACAGCTATCATCTGCCTTTAGCAATTCTCTCAGAAGTGTAGCTGTACCTGACATAAACAAATGGTATGGAGTAAAGAAGTGAGTGCAAATGAGAGGAAATAGAAAGACCCATATTTAAGGGTGATGATCTGTCTGGGGAAGAGCAAGATAGACGTGGTGTGTGGTGAAGTCAACATTTCCCATTGCCATTTTCACAATTTGAAAAAGGCTTTCGGTGATCACTGAGGTCCTACTAGAAAAAAACATCCACTAAAAGCCTGGGATGTGTTTTCCTACATGTGCACTGACATGGTAATCGCAGTAACTGTGAAGGCCAGCAGCTGGGAGCGCAGCTGCCCAGTGCCTGTGTGCCTTTCATTCTTGTGGCACCAGCAGATGCTCAGCAGCCCGTCCATGGTGGTGGTGTGGATCTGCTCATCTGCACCAGCAGAAGGGTGTCTGTCATCCTCGTGGATGCTGAGGAAGGTTAGCACAGTTTCAGTGCTAGGAATTGTGTATTGCTTCTGATATGGTAACTACTTACATTTACTCTGTGAGAAATGATGAAGAACATTAAATGGCAGTTAACTAATTCTGCTTTACTGTCTGATTCAAAACTGTGTTTACTTAACATAAAAATTATGGGCTTTTTTCCATTGTGAGTGAATAAAGAAACATGACCAATAGGCGCCATTCCAAGCAACAAACACAAAAACCTAGAAGGGAGTTGGAGTGCAGAAGTCTTATATAGCATGTGGCTAATTAAAACTAAGTGTCTTACTGGGATTTTAATATTATATCAATAGACTTGTAGCTGTGAATGAAATTAAAAGGCACAGAACTGATTTCTCAATAATCCTCTATTAACGTAGAGTTAACATGGGAAATCTTAATCATAATCTGGAAAAGTAAGTGTAGTAGAAGTATCACATTCATTGTAAAAGTGGTAAATGACAAAAAGGTGCATAAATTTCATTTCATGCTTGTGTATTGCACTAGGAGCTGAACTGAAAGCTCTGGTTGTGATTTATTCGCCTCCAATAGGGTTTATTCTGGGTTATGTTTTCAGATTTATGGCCATCTTTCCCACTGTTAAACTGCAGTTGGAAAGAATTAAAATATTAGTTCCTTAGTTTTATATATATATATATGCTAGTGTCAATATACTCGTTAACTGTTTAGATCAAGCATCATAGAATCACAGAATGGTTTGGGTTGGAAGAGACCTTAAAGATCATCTTGTTCCAACCCCCTTGCCATGGGCAGGGACACCTTTCACTAGATCAGGTTGCTCAAAGCCTCATTCAACCTGTTCTTGAACACCTCCAGGGATGGGTTGTTTGCTTCTCTGCTTCTCTGGGCAACCTGTTCCAGTGCCTCACCACTCTCACAGTAAAAAAGTTCTTCTTAATATCCAATCTAAATCTCCCCTCTTTCAGCTTAAAATCATCCTATCACTACACTCCCTGATAAAGAGCCTCTCCCCAGCTTTCATGTAGGCCCATTTAAGTACTAGAAGGTCGCTATGAGGTCTCGCCATTACCTTCTCTTCTCCAGGCTGAACAAGCCCAACTCTCTCAGCTTGTCCTCGTATGGGAGGTGCTCCAGCCCTTCTTCATGGCCCTCCTCTGGACTCACTCCAACAGATCTATGTCTTTCCCTTGTTGAGGATTCCAGACCTGAATGCAGTACTCAAGCTACTCTCCTACTGTTGAATCAGGAATGTTACAAATGGGTATGCAAATTGTACTATTGTTTTGAACAATAAAATATGCACCTATTCATATTTGCTGACTTTAATCTGGAAACTGGCCAGTAAAACAGAAATACCCCTAGTCCTCCACCAGCTTCTGCATCAGAACTATTTAAAGTTCAAACCTTCCTCAAGTTTATGTGAACCAGACTAGTGTTGCACTTCTCACATCCCAATAGTATCTGTTTGAAGCGTAGAGTCCAACTCTGGTGCTCAGTACCTTGAATCAGTAGAGAGGTTTTGTGTTTGAGAGAGGGATACAGAAGCTGAGGTGTTATGTTCTTGCTTTAATTGAATGAGAAAACAATCTCATCCTCTTTGACAATGAATAATAAAGCATTGTTATTTGGATAGTATCAGCTATTCATCATATGAAGAGATTTTAGCAGCTGGTGACATTCTTAAAGCAGTCAGCTGTAAATTAAAGGATGAGCACATGTTTATTTTCCCTTTTCTTACCGATCGGGAGACACTGGACTTCCCTGGAGAGAGGAAACTTCACAAGCTCTATCAGATGACATTGTTCCTTCTATTCCTGCTGTTGTGCTAGTGCAGTGAGTCTGTGCTGATTTACATAAAATGTGCTGATTTACATAAAATGAGCATCTCCAGTGCAGCTACACTGCAGAGATGTTGTCTTCAGTAGGAAAACACTAGTGGCCTTATTAAAGCTTATTTCAGAAGGTTAATTTGATTTGTTGTAGTCCATTTCCCAGGCTTCAGACAATGTCACTTGTAGACTCAGTTCTACAAACTCTCGGCAGGCAGCTTCTTAAATCAGTCTGCAACTCAGTTGTCCTTCTTCACAAGACTTTAGAATACATAAAACCACAATTTCTATTCAAGAAACATAATTAAAATAACAACATGGGGGCAAATTCCTTAATGTGCACCTCGGCTCATTTATGCATTGCAAAATAACCAGAAGCTTCCTAGAAGAACAGCACAGAGTGCTCAACTTTGGTTATTTTCTCATCTTGAAAATTATTCTAATTCCCAGAAATTATGGTCTAGAAGCTTTTCCCTGTTTTAAGCAGCAACAAATTATTTTAAGTTTTAATAAGCAGTTACGTTAATGAACTAGAAAGCAATGACAAAAAGTTTTTTGCTGTTATAATGTTATGCTTAGGGAAATACTTATCATTAAGAACTACTTGAGAAGCATATTAATGCAGATAATTTCAACAAATCATCACTTGTATCCTAATGAGTTAGGGAAAAAAGCGCTCATCATAGCTGTATTGTACAAAGTATGCTTGATTTAATTAATTATCAGCCCTGTTCATTAGAGTCCTCCAGGACCATCTGTTAATAGAAGCCTTGCTTTGGATAACCTCTTCTTTTCCTTTCCAGCCATTTGTGTGACTCTCATTGTTCCACTGGCAGAGCAGCCAAGGCACATGCGGATGTAAAAAACTTCCAGAACACACTGGTGCCTGTGGTCCTTATGCCAAAGGCAACTAAATCTTTTAAGCCTTGCTTCTCTTGCATATGTATATTTCCCCATGACAACTGCAGCTGTGTACGCAGAAATATTTCAGAATGAAAAGTTCATCAGTCTGGATGAACTGTGCTTTAAGAAGGAAGAAAGACTTTCCACTGTCCAAATCACCAATGCATCTGCCGTAGCAGTTACTATGAGCGGCTAACTGTGAGCTTAAACAGCCAAACAAGGTGCAGATTGTGGCAACTGGTATGGGCTGAGATGCGGTTGTGATTGTAAAAGGATGACAGGATAGGGAAAAGGAAGAAATGAAAAAGAATCCCTGCACCGCCTTGGAAGGGAAGGGTTAGGTTTCCAGTAAATCTAAATTTGCTCATCAGTTCAAATACAGCCTTCCTAAATTTTAGAGGAAGCCAGATTTAACAACAGTGCAGGTTTTCCCCATTTTGATGTAAATGTTGTTATTCGTATTGCATAAGTAATCCAAATTACTGAGGTTCCACCATGTTATACGTAGGACAGAGCTACTTAGAATGCATCATTTCTATAGCAATCCTAAACATCATGTGAGGTCTAATGATTTATTCTGTCATATGCATTTCCAATTATGTCCTGATTTTCTGTTTCAATTCCTAAGGAACTAAACAAAGAAACAAAAAAAAATTGAAAGCCTAGATTTATGCTTAATTTTGTAATAAGCCGTTCCAAATGAAGATTAAAAAAATCCTGATCGTGTTTAGGATGCATGCTTATAATTTTTGTCCATGGAAAACCAAGAACCTCGTGACTCTGCAGCTGCCATAGGAAAAAATAATGTCATTCTCTGGCCTGCGTTAACCTTGACAGAGATTTGAGTTTACATTGTGACTGAGTTCACTGATTACTAAAACATTACTTTTTTCACAGTAGCGTCGGTTTCCTTGTTTCTCTTTAGTTTCAACCTGGACCAATCCAAAATACAGCTGAACTTTTCACTCACATTTTCTAGGAAAGTCATTTTCCTTTAGACTTTATTTAAAATTATATGTATTCCCTTTAAAATCAGTTGTTCTTTGAAGAAGGAGTGAGCAGGATATAAGGATCATTTTGAAACATCGCTATTTCAGAAAGTACAAAAATAAGTGTGAAACCCCATTTCCAGTTTACTCAATGTCTTTTCTGTTATGAAAGCTTGTACTGTATTTTTAAATGGCCAGAAATTTGGTATGTGTGGAAGAAAACCATATATCAAAAGTTCTTTTAACATTCCAGTGCACAGAGCCGTATTTACTGTATTTAAGCTCACTTACTGTAACTACACTGACTTCTCTTAAAATTTACTTAAGCAGCAGAAATTTCAGTTACTTCTGAGATAATAACACCATGCATAAATCTGTAATGTAGCTAGAAATTGTAACTATTTTTCTCAAGGAAGGAACAAAGGCCTTTCACATTGTTTCTCCAAGAAAAACCTTATACCCTTATGCCACCCTCCAAAAAAGAACAAAATTGAAAACACATCCTTTTGCTCTTTTTCACTTTCAGAATGGATATATATCTCCATGAAATTTCTCTTTGTAGTACACTTATATGCGTTTGTGTGTGAGACAAATAGGATTTCTGCCTCTGATACACAAGCACACCATGTAGTACAGGAGACTCTCAAACATGCTTTCAGCACACTTGCCCTTTCTCGTCTTTGTATGACTGAGCAAGCATAGCAAATAGTAATTGCTAACGGTTGCACAGATGATGAATACAAAACTGCATAGCACTAAAAGGAGCCAGAATTGTAAACTACTGAAAAAAATAGCTCCTTTTCAACTTCTACTTGCAGCTTTGTGATACTAATTTAGCTGAACTGAAGCTGTAGACTAGTCATTTCAGAATCATTAAGCACTTCTGTTCTTGCCAGTTCTGCATTGGAGGCCCTACTAAGGTCTAGAGAATGATGGAGGGCACATTCCTGCTTGTATACATCAGCTCCTGTAAGATGCCTGTGACAATTTCAGCTTGCTTACAATGCAAGAAATATTTCTCATGCATCTGTACATATAGTGTGTTTTTCAGGGAAATGAAAAGCTTCAGTCAAAGGAAATGTGGTTATATTTCAACAAGGAAAATATTTTTTTGGAAGCAAAGAATGTTTCATGCTTTGGTGGTCTCCTCTCCTTTGGTATCTCTTACTCCTGCCCCAAAGAAGAAATTTCCTTTGGAGAATAGGATGTCGAATGGCCTGAATGCCTGTCATCAACCCCTATAAATTCAGACACATCATCTAACAATGTGTAAACCAGATTGAAAATTAGTGATTTAATGACTGTAAAAGTAGTACTGAAATAACTAAAATACGTAATCTTCCTTTTTTCCAATTGGCTTCTTGACCATTATATTCTTGGCCTACGCAAAATTTCCTACAAGGAAATGTACCACATGGTAGCCAACCTTCAAGACTTATTGTTAGTATATGGAGAACTTTTTCAATTTTGAACATAATCCTTTCTAAATTTGTGAAATAACTCTGACCATGGAATTAAGCTGAAGTAGAATGAAGAAAAAGAAAACTTTAACTAGTTGCACTCATTTTTCCGTATGTTCTTTTCCAAAAAAAAAAAAAGACATTTTCTTTAGCTACATTTTAGCAAAGAGATTTCATTCTGCTTTTGTGATTTAGGCATTCAATATGAGATTTACAGAACTGGAAACAAGGACATTGAAGAAGGTTCTAAAGCCTCTTTCAATGTGATGTAGTTATATAAGCTGACACACTTAAAGATGAAATACTGTTTTCAAATTGTTTTATGATGGAAAAATCAAATTAAATTCACAAAGTTTCAATGTACTAGTAAAGTACCACTACATGACATTATATTAATAATGCTATTTGTTCAAGGAAATTAATGGCTGAGTTGACATATGTGATATGTACAGCCTTAGTGGCTTCCAAAGTTGTAGGGTCTCACAGTTAAAAACCATGCAAACTTTTATTGGGAAAAAGTCAATATTGGATCAGCCCTACTCTTGTCAGTATTTCTCTATCTAAATAATTTACAGTGTTTTCTTAACTGTACCACACTATTCCTCATCCTCTAGAAAAAACAAAGTAATTGAAGGACAAGGAGCCACTTTAGACTGGACATGGAAATACATTCATCTGCCAAATAAAATAGTTTTCATCCTCTTGTTCTTGGTGAGCTTCTTAAGAAGTTCTTTCAAGTACTTTTCTCCTTTTCTTAGCACATGAATTTTTATTTTAAAACCCACAACTTCATGATGGCATTCCAGAAGAGAATCTAAATTGAGTTTAGAATTCCATACCAGTATTTATGTACTATATCACTGCATATTATAGGGATTCAGATTTCCTTAAGGTATAAACGTAAATTGTGGTCCAAGCTCTATTGACAACTCTGCTAAGCTCACTGTAGTATGGAAAAATTTTTTCCTATAGAAGTTGCATAAATACAAGCTGATGCTATCAAAACAGACAGTCTTAAAGAAGTTTCCAATGTGAAAAGAAAGCCTGACAGACAAGGCGAGATTTTTAAATGCTTTCATTCACAAGTTGTCCAGGGCAAGATATGCAGAGTATGAACGTTCATTTACTGTCTTACAAACAATTACATGCCCTTTTATTTAAATACATTTGAATGTATCTTAACCCGGTTCTAAAAACAAACTGATTTCCTAAATGTTTCTGTATCATCTTGATCACTTCACCTGTATATCGCTACAATGAGAATATTATCTACCAGAACATTCAGCTTTCAAACTAAGAATTAGTTTTATGACTGTGGATGTATAACATATCTTTTCACTAACTGTTTAAATTACCTGTGGTCCAAAGTCACTGAATATTTGGCTTTGGTATTTTTTAAGTGTGATTCAGTACTTCAATGTTTCATAGTTAGTAGCCAATCTTTGCAGATATTCAATGTTATCTAGGTTAGATTTAGACCTTTCATCAGGAAGCTCTGGAGACTGTTTTGTGTGTAGGTGGTCAACCATCCTGGGGAACAGAATCCCGATATTGGCTTGGGATCTTCAGGTGCTCAAGGTATACGCACACAGTGCTCATAAGTTTACTGGTGCTTCAAAGTTGGTTATCTGTAACAGGCATATTTCTTATTTTCTGTTTCTAGGAATTTGTCATGATTGTTGTCTTTGGTTTGGAATTTATTATTCGTATCTGGTCTGCTGGATGCTGTTGTCGATACCGAGGATGGCAAGGAAGACTGCGCTTTGCAAGGAAACCATTCTGTGTAATAGGTGAGTGTCCCAGCTCCAGATTATTTTAAGATAAAAACTGTTTTGCTTCTCAGTGAAAACTAATGGAACCTGACTTTATTTACAGTAACCAGGTGTAAATCCAGAAGTTGTGTCTCACCTGTCATTTGCCCAAGGTTTTTCTAGATATAAAACCACCAAGTCCCTAAATACCAGTCGACCTATGTTTCATATGTTCTCCAACAGACATGTTCCTACAGCTGTCATGTATACTGGCACAATGAGGGACTAAGAGCCTGAAAATCACAGGAGCTGTATGCATTTAGTGGGCATGAATGGTAGACATCTCGTATAGACATGCACACATACCATGAACACATGTGCATTCATTTTCTTCCCCTTATTTAATCACTGTGATCAGACGTGTATGCTGCAGTGAGTTTGCAAACCTATCTAGAAATGTCTTCTGACAACACTGCAGCTTCCTGCAGTGCCACTCTCTTGCATGACAGTCCAGGTATCTGCTCTGCCAGCGACTCTGGCATAAGATACAGGTTATTTCCACAACTATTTCAAGAGACTTTTCTGTCCCTTCTTACCTCTAGAAATTCTCTCTGAGAATGATGAACAGACCCACAACCAATCAAAACCATGTTTTTAGAAAGAACCTGCAACAAAACAATTTCCCAATAAAGTAGAAATCAAGGATGGCTAACAAAATTAATCTGATAATTTCTGGTTAATCCACATCTGAGGAATTCCTGCAGTGGAGAAAGGAGGTGCATAAATAGGTGGAAAGGCATCACGGACTACCTCTCCATCAGAAAGAATCACCCCATCTACACTATTGTAGGACATTTGGGAAGAGGAGGGCATATTGGTATTGACAGTTCTTTTGTTCAGGCAACAGGGGAGGTGGGGAGGTGCTCTTTGGCTCCCATGTCCAGACAAAGAGAAAGTGGAAAGAAAATTGAAAAACACTGCCAATCCTTACCAGCCACGTGTCAAGGGAAAACTAGAAATTCAGACATTGACTGTCCCTGGCATCAACAAACATGGCTACTGTCCTTAACCAGACTTAGTATTACTGCAAGATTTTGTGGTTTGTCTGAAACTTTGCAGTGGTCAGATTTTTGTCAACACACAAGAAAGTGCCAGACTGTTAACTTAGTAAAATTAGCCTACTTCAGCCACTTAGAGCTTTACTTACTAGAAATATACAAATCTTTAAAGAATTTGCACTTACTAGGAGCATTTGACATCTCATAGTGGTTTGCTGCTTTCCCAAATGCTGTTGTGTGAGAACACTAACAGTTTGTTCAGTTCGGCTTTTGTTTCTACTCCCTTTACTATCTCGATTCAACTGATGAGCTTTCTGCCAGTGATTACCTTCAGTCTGAGGTGTTAATTCCCAGCAAAAGTGAATGGAGGGGCTCTTCCTTTTTCAAAACTCTGCAGATTACCATGGGATCATTGACATAGATTTTACCTCTGTTCTTTAAACAGCTCAGTTACCCTCCTACTGTTCTTGAATTAGTTCAAGGAGGTCTCCTTGCAAAGGCCTCAGTGAGTGTTGGAGTTTTATTTACTTCACTTGGTACTGGTTTTTCCTACTTTCTTTGGAGTCACACACTCTATTTGTTGCACCTATGTTCACACAGGTGACCTCTAGCTTTAACAGCATCTTCTCTGTCCCCTTTGCAACTCCATCCCTTGCTAGCAGAATTAATTAGTAGCAAACAGTCTTTTGCTTGCAATGTCTTCCTGTGATGGTTCATTGGATCAAAAAGGAACTTTTTTTCTGCAAAACACTGTACAGCTACTAGCACAGCTGCTGGAAACTTGCCATTAATTATTCTGTATTTCTCTTCTGCTAATGACTGATTTTTCTCCATTTCTGGACTTTAACATCCCTGAAGGGAGTTTCAGATGTTCAACTGCTCTACAGATTTGATCTTTTGAGGATGAACCTTTGGCAAGTCATCTTGCAGCTCTTGCTGTGTGAGGTAACCACTTGCCTGCACCTCGTATTTGCAGTCATGGCAGATTGTGCCCTAGCAGCAAAGGCCAACAGGTTGTATTAGCTAGAGCACCATCAGTAGATGAAGATGCATGTTTATCTCCCTTTATTCAGCACTAGTTTGTCCACATCTAAGATACTGCAGCCCATTTTCCCCCTCCAACACCATACATTAAAGTCAATAAACTGGAATGAATTCAGTAAATGCTACCAAGATCACTGGTACTGGACCATTTGTCCTGTGAGGAGAGGTAGAGAGATGTGGGTTTGTTCAGCCTGGAGAAGGGATAGCTTCAGGCAGGTCTCTCTGAAGTCATTGCAGAGGTCTCCTTAAAAACACATGGCCAGTTTGGGGCTATTACTTTTCTTGTATTTGTTTAATTATTCACTTACTCATCCATTCAGTTATTCTTTCTGCTTATTGTTACAGTGGAACAATAATATTTTAGCAGACTTAGTCTGTTTACTATTAATTAAATTTGCAATGTATCTCCAGCAGATCTGTTCTTTCATTATTTTTCTGATCAAACAAAAATCACATAGTGAAATGGCCTTAGAGCTAGAAATAATAAATTTGAGGATTACCTTATGGTAACCACATTCAGACAGCCTTTTTTTTCCCATTAATAACCTAATAACCAGAAAAACTTTATTCAGGGCCAAAGCTCTCTGCTTACATTCCTGTGTCTACAATGTCACTACCCTGACAAATTCATTCATCAAGCAACTCTGTGTGCTACCAGGTTAGCAATGATAACGATCAAATTATTTGATAGGTTTGTACCATTGTTTATTTTTGTGAAAATGGGAATAACAGTGTAGCATTAAACCTTGTTTTGTATTTTGTATGTTAGGAGTTACCTGCTATCCCTCATTTTCTCTGGTTGTGTATGAGCTTGTGTACATGACGTAAAGGGCTTATTAACGTACCATCCCAAGTACTTAATGTATATATTTAAAGATGTACTCCTGCAAATCCCAGATTTCCCCAACATATCCGTCTGAACCTTGGCCGTTGGCACTGTAGAGCAGTATTGCTCTGCTATGTCTTGCACAAAGGTAGAAATTAAGACACCTCATCTCCCAGCTGCTGCCTCGGTGTGCCAAGGGCTCCCGTGTCCAGAAAAAAATCTGTGTCTGCCTGTGCTGTAGGGAAAGCCATGCTCTCTGAAGATCCCTGCTATAAAGAAGGACATGTCTGCTAATCGGAGAGAACTCAAAGGATCTCCTCCATGTAAAGCCAGTCAAGGAGTATAATGTTTGTTCAGGGCAACTAGACTTTCTGTTGATCCAGCCCAGTGAAAGATTTCATGTATTTCAGTTAGTCCATTAGCAGTTTCCCCACAGCTGCTTCTATTTTACCTCTAGTCAAGCTACAGCATGATGGAAATGTCACAAGTTCAAGTTCTGTTGAGGCTGCAGAATGAACAAATTCCCAACAGGAAGCTTAAGTCCATTATCTGTAATCAGGCTCTTGAACTTCATGGCTGGCAAACCTCATTTCAGAGCATTAAGTGATAGCAGAGGCTGTTGCATATTACTGGATCTATTTTTCATTAATTAGAGTGGTAACAAACCATCATATGGCATTTTTGTAAAGCCTTTATAAACAGGTCCATATCTAGTGTGTTACAAGCGCTGCCGAGCTTTTAATTTGAATTAATTCAATATATTTATGTAATGATATATTGTGTGTCTGTCACCTTGGTATTTAGACATATTATATAATTTAAATACACACAGATAGTAAATCTGCTCATGATAAAAAAATATAAACAGCCCCTTTCCAGTATAATTTGAACTCTAAATAACCCATTGATGGTCTGTAATTAACTATATGCTTGACCAGGGAGATACTTCTCACATTACAGCTCATTATAAATCCTGGCCAGCAGGAGCAAATTCTGTGTTGGGGGGTCACCTGCCAGCCTGACTTGAACTCATCTCAGGAACATGCTGACCACTTTGCTCCAGAAAATACTCTGAGAGCAGTAGGAGTATTGAGATTGGAAATTGAAAGTTTGCCAGATAATTTCAGCAGCCATAATTATGTGTAATGAATGGCAGCATACGTTAGGCTAAAACAGTCTGAAATTGTTTAGGTTTTGAAAACTAGTATTTCATGACATATCTTCATGTTTCACAATTCTGGCAATTTCGGTTTTAGAAAAGCATAGGACAGATATTGTCTTCTCCATATCAGCTATGGACCTTGTTCCCGCAGGTTTAATTTTGCCAGCTAATACCCTCCCTGCTGAGAAAGGTGTTGTTTGCCATGAGTAAAGACACCAGGCTCTGGTCTTCTTTTTCTGGAAGTTGTGTGTCTGCTGTTCAAAAGAAATCTGTTAGTTTGCTGCAATGCGGTTCATGTTGAAGTTTCCCCACTGGTTTCTTTCTGGTATGCGCTAAAGAATTCAGCAGTCTGTATTTATTGATTAGTATGTTTTTTTGATCTTACACTTGCGTCCCTACTGTGTTATTTTGAGTAGAGGAATGCCTTCAATGAATTGGGCAACCTGGGTGAGGTGTTTAATAACTTCTTTCCTGCTGGGCAGCTGTGGGTGGTATTACATTTCATCTTCAGTTTGAGGTTTTGATCTGAGGGCTGAGCATTTTTTTTGTATCAGTATTTTGTGCATCTGTTGAGGTATTTGGTAATGAAGGAAGTCTGCAAGGCTAGTGTGAGATTTCTGATGATATGAATTTTCATTGAAAAATATTGAGTAATTGAAATCAAAGTAATTCCTGGAAACAAATCAATTCATATTCAATCTGGATTTTTTTCTCTTTATCTTCAAATCTTGAAGCACTCTCTCTCCCAAACATGCAGAATAGTCAATAATACAGTTTCTGGTTTCTGGATAAAGTATTGTTAAATTCTTGCTCTGGGAGATCTGGAGCAGGAAAATACAGTCTCTCAGCCCTGCTGAAACTACCCAAACATCAGTAAATAATTTGTCCAGAGAGAGATAGTGATTTAACCTGTCACCTGGTGTTAATTGTAGTCATCTGCTACATAAGAACCTTTGATTATTTTCATCCAAAGAATAATCAATCATTTTGTAAGAAGACAATTCCAGCAGTACAAGTTAGAAGAGATCCACACCAGAATGGATTAAATAGGTTAGAGCACTAGAATGTGATGAATCAGAAAATGATGATAGTTATGATAGAAAGCCTGTTAAAAGCCAGAAACCTTTTATTAAAAACTAATTTATTTGTGATACTAGAATTATTTCCTTAGAAGGCTATTGAAGATATTTTCCCAAGCATGAGGTAATGTTTATTCCAAATAATACTGATATAGCTCAGTACCTGCACTAAATTGTTTAGCAATTCTTAACTTAGTTCACCTTTGCTAAGAAAGTCTCCTAAAGTCAAACATCACAGTCAAATGATTTAGAAATAATGAGGTTCTCTGTCCATACTCACTCGGATTCTGTAAATGGTTTATGGTTTCTTTGAAACAACTGATGGTCTCTCATACTGGAATCTCAGAAAATATACTCTACATATGTGGTATTTATTATAACTATGAAATTTTATATTATAAAATGCTATATATTGTAAAATATTATATGCTATGACTGTATATTATAAACAGCCAGTGCCACTTATGAGCCACAAGGTTTGAGTTACTTGGAAATGTACAGTAAGAAGGAGGTAAACAACTGACAGACCAAGAAGCAGTCAGCATGTTTTGATTTTAGACTTGGCATGTTCAATTTCACTCACATTTTTTAGGGACTGGCTTTAAACCTTCTGCTACTATAGATGCATAGTATATAAGGGTGCTTACAGAAATACCTTTCTTTTCACTACCTGTCTTTATTCTGTTTGAGGTGTTTATATCCTGCCTTATTACACTGAATTCCCATCATATCCACAGATGAGATAGTTGCTCAAACTTCCATACATACATGTAAATTCTTCAATCCAAAATTAAGTTATTGTTAGTGTAAAGTACTGGTGTGGAAGTAAGAGCTAGATAGGATTGTGGCAAATTCACTTATCTGCCTAGCTCAGCATATGAGTCTCAAAAGCAGTAAAATGTTTGGCTTGTTTCTCAAGTTGTATCATTCCTAGAATCGAAAAAAAATATTTTTAATGAACTGAATAACATGTAAGAATTTAATTGATACATAAGGAAATACTTGGCCCTCTTGACTTCTTTCCAGATGTTGTGCTGCAGATCAGCTGCTTCAGTGTGTGAAGTTCCTTGTAACTCACATCTCAGATCACCATCAGCTCTTTCACATAGCTACTCTATGAGAGGAATTGCTGCTTCAATGGCTGTACAGATTTTGCTTTTGCAGCAGGGAATTATGCTCTCCAGGCAGAAATTTGAATTGTTTAGGAACATTTCCATATTGGTCTAAAATAGCATCCTATTAGACTAGATGTTTGCTATTTTGGACTTCTGCAAGTGCCCATTACTCTGTCCTTGGCACATGTGCAGCCACTCACAGGATTGTGAAATTCCAAGCTTTCGGTACCACTTTATTTCAAAAGCCATTTTCAGTGGGTCTTCTATTTTACTAACATGCCTATACTTAACTAGGAGTGCCTTAGCAGCCTGTTAACATAACTTTCAGAGTTTATGCCTCGGTGTGATACATAAGACAACTGTTTGACTATTTGGGTCATAATTAACTGCTCTTGCCAGTATTAGTTGGTCAAATTGTGCTTTCTCTTGTAGTATCTCAGCCTCATCCCTGCAAACCCAAAGGAAGATAGTAGAAGAGGTCTAACATATACTGTAGGGAACTATCTAGAATGGCTTGAAAGCACTATGCAGCTAAGGGAAACAGTGAGAAATGAAAAAGTACATTAGAATAGACTAGACTAGACTAGACTAGACTAGACTAGACTAGACTAGACTAGAATAGAATAGAATAGAATAGAATAGAATAGAATAGAATAGAATAGAATAGAATAGAATAGAATAGAATAGAATAGAATAGAATAGAATAGAATAGAATAGAATAGAATAGAATAGAATAGAATAGAATAGAATAGAATAGAATAGAATAGAATCATAGAATCATTGAGGATGGAAAATACCTTTAAGATCAGTAAGTTTGATCCTTAACCTAACACTACCAGTTTAGTTCACTGCTAAACCATGCCCCTGAGCACCACAGCTATACATCTTTTAAATACTTCCAGGGATGATGACTCAACCACTTCCCTGCACAGCCTGTTCCAATGCTTGACAACCTTTTGTGTGAAGAAATATTTCCTAATATTTAGTCTAATCCTCCCTGGAGCAACTTGAGGCCATCTCCTCTTGTCCTCTCATTTATTACCTGGGATAAGAGACTGACACCTGCTTCACTACAGTCTCCTTTCAGGTAGTTGTAAAGAGTGATGAAGTCTCCCTTCAGCCTTGTTTGCTCCAGACTAAACAGCCCCAGTTCCCTCAGCCACTTCTCATAAGACTTGCTCTCTAGACCCTTCAACAGCTTTGTTGCCCTTTTCTGGACATGCTCCAGCAACTCAATGTCTTTTTTTGTAGTGAGGGGCCCAAAAATGAACACAGTAATTGAGGCATGGTCTCACCAGAGCCGAGGACAATCACTTCCCTGGTCCTACTGGCCATGCTGTTTCTGATACAAGGCAGGACTCTATTCGCTTCTTGGCCATCTGCCCACACTGCTGCCTCATATTCAGCCGGCTGTCAACCAACACCCCTAGGTCTTTCTCTGCTGGACAGATTTCCAGCCACTCTTCCCCAAGCCTGCAGCACAGCATGGGGTTATTGTGACACAAGTGCAGGACCTGACAACTTAGCCTTTTTGAATCTTATAGAATTGGTCTTGGCCCATCGATCCAACATGTCCTAGTCCCTCTGCAGAGCCTTCTTACCCTCAAGCAGATCAACCCTCCCACCCAACTTGGTGTCAATTGCAAACCTAGTAGGCATGGACTCAATCCACTTGTACAGATCACTGATAAAGGTATTCAACAGAACTGGCCCTAACACTGAGCCCTGAGGAACACCACTTGTAACTGGCCACCAACTGGATTTAATTCCTTTCACCACAACTGGCCATGCAGTCAGTTTTTTACCCATCAAAGAGTACTCCCATTCAAGCCATGAGCTGCCATTTTTTTTCAGGAGAATGCTGTGGATCTGTCAAAGGCTTTACTAAAGTCCCGCTAAACAACATCCACAGGCTTTCCCTCCTCTACTAATTGAGTCACTTTGTCATAGAAGGAGATCAGGTTAGTTAGGCAGTACCTGCCTTTCCTAAACCCGTGCTGGCTGGGCTTGATTATCTGTTTATCCTGTATGTGCTGCTTGATGGCATTTCAGATGATCTGCTCCATCAAGAGATGATCTGCCACCTTCCCAGGCACTAAGGTCATTCTGACAGGCCTGCACTTCCCCTGATCCTTCTTCCTGACTTTCTTGTAGATGGACAACACATTTGCTAACCTTCAGTCAACTAAGACCTCCCTGGTTAGCCAGGACTGCTGATAAGTGATGGAAGTGCTTGGTGAGCACTTCCACCAGTTCCCTCAGTACTCTTGGGTGAATCACATTCAGATGGAATGGAATGGAATGGAATGGAATGGAATGGAATGGAATGGAATGGAATGGAATGGAATGGAATGGAATGGAATGGAATGGAATGGAATGGAATGGAATGTTTCAGTTGGAAGGGACCTACAACAATCACCTAGTCCAACTGCCTGACCAAAACAGCCAACCACAAGTTAAAGCATGTTATTAAAAGCATTTTCTAAATGTTTTTTAAAGACTGACAGTCTTAAGACATCAATCACCTCTCTTAGGAAGGCTACTCCAGTGCTTGACCACCATCTTTGTAAAAGGATGCATCCTAATGTCCAGTTTGTAGGATGATCTACCTAATCACTCTGTATTGTGGGCAACTACCTCATTCACATTGTTTCTGTAATAATTATATTCTTGCTAATCACAGAATCACAGAACCCTTGTATAAAGATGACTCTGTTCCTTCTACATTCAACCTGCAGCATAAAACGGCAAGAAATATTTGCAATATATCTTTCCATCTTTTTGGTGCTTTTAGTTTTTAATTATTCCTCTTGTGGCTGTTGAATGTTGTGACTTTATCACTGCCCTTGCTGAAGATTAGTTTATTTCTTTCAGGTCATCTGTCTATATGCAGAAAAAGAGTCGTAGGTGCAGTCAGTTAAAAACTGGTTTTATTTTGCTTGGCTGTATTGTCATTTAGGAACACAATCATTTTCAGTTGGTTTAGAGAGAATGTTTGTTTCTTCAAATGCAGTTTATTGGTATCTGCTCAGCTTTCATTTGTTAACTGGCAATGGTGACAGTTTAAATCACAAGCTTTCCTTAATGTTATGTTCAGTATAGTCAAGTTGATTGCCCAGTGTCTTCATCTGGCCTTGCAACTAGCTTATCAGTGATCACAAAGCTTTAAGAAAATTAAGTTTCCACACGTTTCCATTCCTTTACATCCCTTTAGAGCACCGCATGCTGCCACTAGTATTGCTCAAGTGACTGATGGACAGAGTATTCCAGTGGGAGTTACAGGAAACCTTTATTTTTATGATCATGCCTCCAATGGTTACACTCAAATTGCTACAATGGAAAAAGATCTGTGTACAAGAAGAGAAAGAACATTTTTTTTTAATTCCTCCTTTTTACAGCTGCTGTGTTAAATACAGCAATTAGGAAGGATTTGACAATGTAACAACATTGTTACATTGTGTAACAGAGTTACAGTATTTAAACCTGAAGTTTAATAGGGCTAAGTAGAAATATTTACATATTTCTAGATAGCAAATTGGACATGCTCTGCACATATTTCTTCCCTTTCCTTCCCACTCCTAGCACTTAAGCACTGGGCTCCCATAACCTGTGGTCTCCTCTTAAAGGAAAATTGTTTTTTATCTTTAAGCTTGTGCTGATATCTCTCAAAAGGAAGGATCTGCCCTTTCTGCTGATAGTTGCTACTGCTGTCAATAATGAATCTAAGGAATGCGTCCAACAGATTTGGTTTACACCAGTCCATGTAAGCTCCAAAACGGTGTAAATGCTTATTTGAATCTGGCCTAAGCTGGCCCTGCCACAGAAATGGGCAGCTTCAGCCACTTGCTTCCACCCTTGTGCCGACTTGTCCTGGTCCCCCCATGCATGGATGCGACCATCTTGGGAGCAGCCAAGGAGAGGGCAGGGCCCCTTCAGTCTCAGGGCTCCCCTCTGCCAGCCCAGTCTGCTCATGAGATCTCCACGCCGGGGACTGCTTTGTTTCAGATTAAAATGTCTTGAGGCAGAGTGGAGAGGTTGTCGTGCAGAGTAGCATGGTCAACTGTATTTAAGATCTCATTTTGGGATTGCCTCCTGCAGGGTTTATGAGAGGGCTAGCAGATTATTGTTTCTTTCCCTCTTGGAGGAGCACTGAACAGAGCTTCTATTTCTTTCTTCTCTTCAGGTAGTTGTAGAGAGGAGGGTGCTGGCCTCTTCTCCCAAGTGACAGGGGACAGGACAAGAGGGAATGGCCTCAAGCTCCACCAGGGGAGGTTCAGGCTTGACATCAGGAAAAAATATTTCACGGAAAGAGTCATTGGGCACTGGAACAGGCTGCCCAGGGAGGTGGTTGAGTCACCTTCCCTGGAGGGGTTTAAAAGATAGGTGGATGAGGTGCTGAGGGGCATGGTTTAGTGATTGATAGGAATGATTGGACTCAATGATCCAGTGGGTCTTTTCCAACCTAGCGATTCTGTGATTCTTCCACACCAGGAAGTCTCAAGGGTGGCTGCAAGGTGTCGCACACTATTTTTCTTCAGAATACAAAACCTTCATGCTGACACAGCCTCTTTGGTTATCCACCCATAAATTGGTGGTGGGATAGCAGCTGAGAGTAAAGAGTGGCTGCAAATCTCTGGTTCAATATTGTCTGAGTAAACTGTATTTACAGAAACAGAGGAGTCCCAGGAGGCACTCACACGGATTGTGCAGACATCCAGAATGGTTGTGTAAGTTAGAAATGCAAGTTCTGGTTTTAGGCAGCAGGGAGAGATTTATGCATCTAGAGGATTTAGAGTACAAATCCATTTCTTTCACTCAGCACTGAGGGACCCATGTTCCTGTCTTCGACACCTGCATTAGATACTTTGGCTAGATAGTGGTTAGCTCCTGTTCTCCTCCACCCCATAAACTTGAGAGCCAATTTTTAATACCGTCCCTTACACTCTCCACCTACAGACAGGCTTTCCCCCTCTCTCAGAAACATGCTCTTCCCTCCCTTGCTCATTTCAGCACCTTTACTTCTCAGGTTTTGTGTATCCACTTTCACCCTCACACCCAGGATTTTTTCTGTTCCCATGTTTTTTTAGCCTTTCCATTCCCACGCCGTTCCATCACCTTCAATTTATGCACAATTCAGGAACTCATTAGATTAACACTACCAGACACCCTGCCTGCCTGCCTCTCCTTGAGATATTAGAGTATGACTGAAAAGGCTGTGAAAGTGCAGGTTTGTGCCTATAGATTCCTACCTGTATGGTTCAAGGGTCATCAAACAGAGATAGCGCTGCTTCTCCTGCTAGGCTGGATCACATAGGAGCCCTATTTGGTGCCTTTCTGTACACTGACTAATGCCAGATACCTCTAAAGTAGGTGTGAATACCTATACCCAAATAGCTAATCACACAAAACTTTTTCTTCGGACATTGGATAATCAGTGCCTGACTCATACAGGAATCCAGATCGCCTGAAAAATCTAATTCCAGCACTTCGGTGAGAAACATCCAATCTTGTACTTAATTTTCCCTGATTATTCCTTTATGTCCTGTGGCAAGGAATTTTACAAGTTAATTGCACGTTGTATTTCTTTTTATCAGATTTAAATTCTCTTTTGATCTCATTTTTATAAGGAAGGGTAAATAGGAGGCATTCGACAGACCTTCTCATCTTCCACTAGTTTGCATACCCCTATCTGCCATCTCATATTTGTCTTCTGACTAACCACTCCTAAATTATTGAGCGTTTTCTCCATGTACAAGTCTTGCCACGTCCATTGTTATTTTGTTTTTTTCTTGATGATGACTTTGTGGTTTTCTTACAGTCTGATCGTATAAGGCTCTTTATTCATCAGGTGGGTGTGTCTGGCTATCCATCCCACTGCCTTTCCCTGCAGAAGTCTTCAGGTTTTTTCCCCTCTACAACAGCCTTTTTCACTAAGGTCTTCTATCTTCCCATAAAAAGACTCAGACACAGTAAAATAACTAGCAAACCCTGTTTTCCCAGGGCTTGTAAGGCACAAACAGTTAACAGGCAAAATAAGTGAAGATTTATGGGAAGGATCTGCACGTATTACTTGTGGTTTCTTTCTTTGAACACAAATTGGACTGGTGAACAGTGGGACAAACATATGGTTTTAAATGTGTTTCTGTCAGCCCACCTTAAAGCCAAATAAAACTACTGAAAAAAAATAGTGCTTTATTTCTTCTAGGAGGTGCATATTAATAATATTAAAGATCAGTTATTGGAAAAGGCTAATAAAGTATAAATCCATTAAAGACTTGCAATTGAACTTAATCTTAGCTTGCAGGAGGTCCTTAAATTATTAAGATTTATTGAGCCAGCTGATGATAACATAGAGATATTTGCAGAGAACTTAGTCCATAGAAAGTGTGTACTCAACAGGGCCATGAACTTTAATTGCCAACAGTACAAAGATAGATTAAATGCTCCCATTAATGTTTTTATTCTTATCCAGACAAAATCAAAAAAGGTAACCAGAACTACAATTTAAAATGCACTATTTGTTGAGCTATTGTGAGGAACGGCTGAGAGAGCTGGGGTTGTTTAGCCTGGAGAAGAGGAGGCTGAGGGGAGACCTCATTGCTCTCTATAACAACCTGAAAGGAGGTTGTGGAGAGGAGGGTGCTGGCCTCTTCTCCCAAGTGACAGGGGACAGGGCAAGAGGGAATGGCCTCAAGCTCCACCAGGGGAGGTTCAGGCTGGACATCAGGAAAAAATTTTCACAGAAAGGGTCATTGGGCACTGGAACAGGCTGCCCAGGGAGGTGGTTGATTCACCTTCCCTGGAGGGGTTTAAGGAATGGGTGGATGAGGTGCTGAGGGGCATGGTTTAGTGATTGATAGGAATGTTTGGACTTGATGATCAATGGGTCTTTTCCAACCTGATGACTCTATGATTCTATGATTCTATGATTCTATGTCTGTGATTCTCAGCTCACAGAGAAATATTTTGGCTATCTTGTTTTCGTCTTTCAAAAATTGTTTGACCTATGGAGTCCAGGACTTGATTAGCTTTTCTAACAAAGGTCTTCGACTTGTTTCCAGTTTTGTTTTATTTTGTTCGGGGCAAACATATGATTGCATTGTATGGTAAAGAGTGTACTAAGGTGCCTATAAAGAAAGGGATACTTCAATGAAGAGAACTAAAAAAATGAACCATCTCAAACTCTTCTCTCCATTGATAGCTTGCATTTGCAACATATTGAAATCATCTGAGTAAATAATATAGTATGCATAGAAAATAACATATAATATTATTTATATAATGTACAAACCCTATACAATATATAACATGAAATATGAATATATATAATATAAAAACATGTGTATTTGTATTATAAAAGCACAAATCTGTGGTGCTTAATTGCCAGTTGGCATTAAACCACAACACAAAATAATATATAATAGGTTGAGTTTCTTGTATTTTCAGTGCCATGAAATAGAAACTCTGCATTAAACTGCAAGAGTTCAAGATGGTTCATTTCTTTTGATCTCTTCTTTGGAGTATTGCTTAGCTGATGAGTAAGAAAAATCCAAGTTTCTATGCACAGATCAATGTCAGTAGACTCCTTAGAATGGAAATCAGTGACTAATGTAGCCATTTTCCATTATTAGGAGGAAAAAAATCCATTAGAGTAGAAGAAATAACCTCTGAATTTGGGTTTGTTTTAATTCTCCTTCAGTGCCTAGACAGTTCTACACATTTTTATCTAACTTTTTCCTTTTTGCTATGCCAGTACCATACACCCCTACCTTCCTGTTTTTCAGCAGCAATAAAAGTAAACTTTCACACTCATCTGTGTTTATCTTTGCGCATTATCTTGATATACAAAACTATTTCACTTTCCTACTTCTAAAAATACCAAGCTGTTTTGAATCCTGAAAAAAGATTACACAAGGAAGCAAAATCACCAGCTTGTTTTGCCTGTAATGACAATTAGGATGGTTTCCATCTAGAGAGTATTATATGTTTGAAAATTCAAAGACCTTTTGGCTGGATTGACAACAACATCTGCAAAAATCAAACAGCGTCATCCACCCCAAGAATTTCCTGAAGATATCCTGCCAATTACTTTTACTTGTAGGTGACGATTAATCATAACCTGTCTGGCATCTGAGCAGAGAGATCTGATCCCTGACCAGAAAGAAAAGCTATAGTCAGGCATAGCTGAAAGTAAATTTTGCCAGGATCCTAAGCAGCATTATTTTAAGTATATGCAAAACTCTTATTATCTTGTACTGCTTGGGCTGATGTTGTTCTTAAGCTTTTTTTTCTCTGTGAAATTGAGGCCTTATTGTTGTAAATCTACTCAGCTTTTTGTGGGAGGTACAGAACTCAGCTTCCTACCTCTCCCAAATTACAATGGAGGTGTTCAGGTGATATAATTCAATGGATGACATTTTATAGGAGGAGAATAGTGCTTAGAAGTGACATATTTTACAGTGTGAATTCAAGTGACCTAAAGGACCATATATCTCCAGAGTAGTCTCTAAACATTCAGTTTGCAGGTTTTGAAAATCTTGCACATACTGGATTGTACTTCTTCTCCCCATGGGACAATTTACAAAATATAAAAACATCCATCTTCTTTCTAAATATGGTAATATTGATTGTCTCTGTATTCAGAGATTTAATTACAAGTTTAATCCTAAAAAAAAATTAATTCTTGGGTTTTGGGATAAATACAAGGTCACAGGAAGTTGAGCCCATATTAGACCAAATTTTGCTGCCATAACTGTGAAATATCGCACTGATTTCATAGCAAGGGGACTATTCACAGAGCAAAACAACTGCCACCTGGTGAAAACATTACAATTTACCTCTCTTCAAATTAACTCTTGCAGCATGCTCTAATCAGCGTGTTGTTTTTGTTCTTTACCCTCTTGAACTGATAGAGGGAAGTGGTTAATCTCGTTTGAAGCTAAAAGCATTTTTGCAGCCAGTTATGACAGAGCAATCCTTTCCATTCCATGACCTTTCTCCAAGTGCTCAAGGAATAATGATACAATTATTTTGCTCTCTGAATACACCTCTATTAGGGTATTCAGAAGCCTTAAACTTTGTGAGTGTCTTTTCTTTTCTTTTCTTTTCTTTTCTTTTCTTTTCTTTTCTTTTCTTTTCTTTTCTTTTCTTTTCTTTTCTTTTCTTTTCTTTTCTTTTCTTTTCTTTTCTTTTCTTTTCTTTTCTTTTCTTTTCTTTTCTTTTCTTTTCTTTTCTTTTCTCTTCTTTTCTCTTCTTTTCTCTTCTTTTCTCTTCTTTTCTCTTCTTTTCTCTTCTTTTCTCTTCTCTTCTTTTCTCTTCTTTTCTCTTCTTTTCTCTTCTTTTCTCTTCTTTTCTTTTCTTTTCTTTTCTTTTCTTTTCTTTTCTTTTCTTTTCTTTTCTTTTCTTTTCTTTTCTTTTCTTTTCTTTTCTTTTCTTTTCTTTTCTTTTCTTTTCTTTTCTTTTCTTTTCTTTTCTTTTCTTTTCTTTTCTTTTCTTTTCTTTTCTTTTCTTTTCTTTTCTTTTCTTTTCTTTTCTTTTCTTTTCTCCTCTAGATGAGTTTCTATAAACGGACCTTTTCTTTTAGGAATCTGAAAATGAGCAACCCTATTTTCACATGTAGATGTACAGCTTGAGTCAGGTGCTGTACCTTAAATTGCTTTAAACTGCCAATTTTTATCTGTTTAGGATAGAGGTCATTGAAGATATTTTTGGTTTTGTGTTCCTATAGGATGGTATGCTAAATAGAGTGCTCTGGAATGTGCAGTGTGTTAGCTTTGTGCTATAGTGTCTGATTAAAATTCAAAGTACATTTCTACATTGGTAATGCCCTCCAGCCCTAGCCAGCTAGCTGTGGATATTATTGTAAACAAATTGAAGGCAGTTTTGAGAATAGCTATCAACTGGAAGGACTGATAGAGGGACAGATATTAGAAAAACTAAAATGCTGGTCATTCTTCCCTTTCCACCGTTCACACCTCCCTGCAACTCAGAATAGAAAGTTGTTTCTATGTGGTTCTTCTTTTAAATCTGTATCAAAACTACTTTAAACTTCTTAGCAAGTGAGAATAATTGCTAACTGTGCTGCAGTACGAATGCATAATCTGTGATGTTGTACCAGACAGAATCAATGGCAAAGAACCCTTGGTGTTCTTTGTCACTGGTGGAGCCCAGAGGGTTTATAACACCACAGAATCAGAGCACTGTTTTTACCAGGAGCAACTATAAAATTTAGGATCATGAACTGTCCTGAGAACTGTTCATAAGAAAAGACCACTAGAAGCCGTGTCTTTTCTCTGGGTCATAGATAATTACTCCAGCCCAAAATTAGACCTTAGAAGGACAGCATAAGAATAGCCTGAACTTGGTCATACTGTTGCCAGTTAATTTACTTAGTGTCTTAGTACAGCAGCAGAATAGATAAACCTCATTCTTGAGATTTTCTGCTTATTCCTGCATCTTGGGGTAGAAATATGTCCTACTCTTGTCCTAGCTCGTAGCCCCTCTGTAGCCAGCCTCTGTTGTTCTGCAGCCAGAGCAGACACAGAAACTGACAGCCATTACATTTTCCTGCATGTTCTGAACAAGGATGTGTAAACTATTTGATGATATGATTATAATCCTAAAATTATGAAACTTTGTTCCTTTCCTATTCTGATAAAATCAGAGAAAAAATATCACAAGATTCATTTAACTTTTATTGGGTCCAAGTGTCATTTCTGTTTAGAAGTAAAGGGCATTCAAGCATATTAGCATTAAAAGTAGGCACCACGAAAAGTTCTCTCTAACATCTTCTTATACATAAGACTTTGAAGAATATGAGAGGGTAGAAGATAATGAAGGTTTGTTTATTAGTTTGGGCATTTACATAAGCTTTGAGCAGGTGGGATATGGTTATGAACTGCATTTCCTAAGATTATCCTGACATTCTTTCTGTAGTATTAGAGATTGTCCTGGTAGCACATTAAGGCTATGGGATCATAGAATCATAGAATAACCAGGTTGGAAGAGACCCACCGGATCCAACCATGCCCCTCAGCACCTCGTCCACCTGTGCCTTAAACCCCTCCAGGGAAGGTGAATCAACCACCTTCCTGGGCAGCCTCTGCCAGTGCCCAATGACCCTTTCTGTGAAAATTTTTTCCTAATGTTCAGCCTAAACCTCCCCTGGCACAGCTTGAGGACATTCCCCCTTGTCCTGTCCCCTGTCACTTGGGAGAAGAGGCCAGCTCCCTCCTCTCCACAACCTCCCTTCAGGTAGTTGTAGAGAGTAATAAGGTCTCCCCTCAGCCTCCTCTTCTCCAGGCTAAACAACCCCAGCTCTCTCAGCCGCTCCTCATAAGGCCTGTTTCACTTTATCCAAGTAAAGCTTCTGTGTTCACCTTTTTACCTGTTTGGATTAAGTCCTTTAACTGGGCCCATTGGCACGATACCCTTGAAGACTGTAAAGTCTCACAACATTCAAAAAGTTCGTGGTAGGAACATTATATTGAAAAAGTAATTACAAATAAAACATTCCATTATGATGATTTATGATGCCCCCTTTTTTATCATTATGAATTTCTTTGTCACAGAGTTGTCATTGCAAGTGCTTGTAGCTTAGAAACACTAATTACTCTTCCGGATGACCCAGAGTTTCTGACGAAGCTTGAGTAGGGTAAGGCATGCCTACACTTGCCTTTCTTTGTGAAGTGGTGAACTCAAGCTATCACATCTCTCATGAGCTATCTGAAACTATTCCTGAATTTCAAGTTCTGGCATTACTGGGCTTCAGTTACTTGTCTTTACTTATATGTCAGTATTTTAGCGAGATTGGACAACGTAATCTATCACACATATGAGTTCTGGGTTCTTTTTTTTTCATTTTTCAGGGCAGGGGGCATTGTTAACATAGTGGCTGTCAACTGAAAAAGCCTTTTGCTAACTTACTATGAACAAACCTTTCATGTAATCTCACGATTTTCTTGAGTGGTGCTAGGTGAAAGATTTGAAATATAAGAATTCATTGTTTGAAATTTAATTTGAAAATGTGTTCAAAAACAAACATGGCAAAACCTGCTGAGAAGATCTGAAATGTCAGTCTGGAGTTAGCCAAGAAGGACACTGTCTGCAAGGACAGGAATATGACAGGTATTTCCAAAGACTGAATGAAATCAGTCTCATCGCTGAGGAGACACTTAACGTTCTGAAAAATCATGCGCAAGATATTAGTCTTGAAAAAAAACAAAGAAGTAAATGTGCCTCAGAAACTTTTTTCGTCTAATAAGTCATTACCGATAAGTTTTGAGTTATATTGCCCATTACTCACTTTCACATCCTAAACTTTCCTGTTGCTTTTCAGCAAGATGTAGAGTAAAACATTAGTCCCAGTTAAATTAATCAAAATGTTGCTTTTTACTTAAATGAAGCTAGAATTCATCCATAATCCACTTTCTGGGTTTGGGGTTTTTTTTCCTAATTTCCTAGTTTTGATGCTAAAAGGCAAGAAGGATAAATTTTGTAGAACAGGAAAATATTGGTAAAAGAGGAACATACTGATAGAAGTTTGTTAAGACTTCTAAAACTACGTGCAGATTTTAGCTAAATTCAAGTGGAATATGAAAAGAAGTTCAGAAAACTTTGCTCTGTTATTTATAACAGGGCAAATGACACCTGAGGTATGTTAGATAAAAACACTGCAGGGAGAGAATCATAAAGTACTTAACCTTTTATTTTTCCAGTATTGCTATGTTTAGAAAAGAAAACCAATAAGTTTAACATATTCAGAAGTGACTTTCAAGTGTTGCAAACTTGTCTTTGGTCTCAAATTTCATTCCAAGAGGTGTTTATTTTGATTCTTACACCTGTTCCTTGCAAGTTGAACTACGCTGAAATAATGTGCCTGCTTCCCTTCCCGGCCTCTAAGGGAAACACAGCCAGGGAGGCCTGACCTAGGCAAAGGACATTCTCTTTCTTTCCCTATTCACAGCCTCAGGAGTTCATGGGGGTGGTTTTTGAGGGAGTGTATTGTGAAGCAGAGGTGAAGAAGATGAGAGAGCAGTGTGTGAAAGAACCACCATCAGCCTGGGAAGGCTTTTTTCCCTTCTCCAACTGTTTTTCAAGCATGTGCCTGTGTAATTTCTGCTCACCCCTTTCCTCACCATCTCCTTCTTTTCCTCTTCCCACCCCTACGCTCCATCTATTATGGAAAGGTAGATGCAGGTAAAGTCCCTTGGACCAATATCATTAGAAAGTGAAAAGAGCTATGCTGCTGTTGGCTTCTTCATCTCTCATGGTCAGAGGGGACCAGAGACCTTCAGTGGGTTGGAGGGTTCCTAGCAGCACAAGGCAGATGCTGTGTGGTGCTGGTATAATTGAATTAGTTTGATTTTTTTGCAGTGGGGAGCCTCTAGAAAAATCCATGTTATAAGGAAAGCTGTCAGAGCTCCTGGAATGGGAAGGAATTAAGGCAGGGCAAATCACTGTCTTTTTGTAAAAAAAATGACCTGTTGAGAGTGGTTGAAGGTAATGAAAACCCTCAGCAGCCACTTCAGTAATTTCCACACCAAATGCAGAATTCATAATATTTAGGTGACCTTACTCTTTTTTACGTTCTAAGTATGATTTGGAGGAGTGCATGCTGCTTTTCTAATGTTATCTGGTTTGCTGGTAGCCAGTCACCACTAATGAAAAATGGCTGTTACATTGCTGCTCTGCTTGGAGCAGTATGGAAAAAGAAGCTAACCTTGCCATGGTGTTAGTAACCAGGGACACTCTTCCTTCAACACAGTCAGTCTTGCTCAAGGCTTTCTATTACAGCATGCTCTATGTCAACCTCAGATCCAGATAAACATACCTAAATATAGAAGTTTGCTTGTAGGTGCGTAAACGCTTGCTACGTGTCTCTACCTCCAGTACAGTCGGTCAAGATCTAGAGGTTAGTTCAGCGGAGTGTTTAGAAGTGTCCCCTGTTATATGATATACCTAAACTTCTGAAGGGCTTCCCAGGTCTCAGAACATAGCTGCTGGACCTAGAGGGTGTCTCAGATACCTTAAAGCATCTCAAATGGCACTGAACAAATAAATTTGGGCAGCTGAATCAAGCCTTTTTTCTACCAAGCCCAGAATGTGAGTCAGCTGAGCAGCCAGCAGGAGCCTTCCTGAGGATTAGCTGCACTTCTCTCAGTTGATGTGATTTCCCCGTGCTGCGTGGAGAGTTTAGACACCTGCTTCACATGAAGACACCTAAATTTAAATGTCTTCACATGGAGCTGAATCACACCCCAGCTATTTTTCAGATCTCTGTTAGAATCTGTGACATCTCTAACTCTTCCTGGTCAGTCATCCTATTTCTGAATTCTCATGCAGACCCACTACATCTGGTTGCTGTCCTCTTGTGACTTGTACTGTACAGATATACCCTAAGACATTTTATTCATTTCTGGCTCTTCCTGATACCTGAATTTATTGGATTTACATCTAGAAGCAAATCCTGCTTTTTTGTTAGCCAACTGTAAGGTAGCTTATGATCCACCTATGTAGTAACTAAAGGTATTTTAAAATACAGCATAAAACCAGCAGAAGGCCAGCCTAGCCTAACACGCTGACCAACAGTGACACTAGTCAAGAGAGAACAATCAGGGAAGATTATAAAAGCAGGGCAAACATATAGCAAAATTTCTCTATAAGAGTCTCTCAGCCTCCAACAGCTACTCAGAGATGTCCTGAGCCAGGACTGGGATTAAATTTTCTCCCATGAGATCATCCTGCTGTCTTTGAACACATGTAAACTTCTAGTATCTTGTGACAAGGAATTTCACAATTTACCAGGACACTCCTTAAACCACAGATTGTCTGCCCCCTTAGTTTTGTAATAAGAGAGCAAAGTCGTTCATTGGTCAGTTCAGAGAAACCCAGGATGCCTGCGGACAAGGGTACTTGGATTTCAAGTTACTTTGGTGGCTGAGCAGAATGAACCAAGGCTATTTTCTGCTGGAGGAGGCAAATGAGAAATTATCCTGCTTGGAGGTACAGCCAATATCCCTCACAGCTCACCTTTTAGGGGGCCTCTTCACTTGCTGGGTCATTTGTGACTAGTAGAAGGCTATGCCTGGGACAAGATAAGTATTCATCCCAAACATGAAAAATTCTTGCCAACAAGAACTTGCTTTCAGGAAGTTATTCACTGACAAGCATGAATTTAGATTATCCTTGCATATAAACATACAAACACCACAATATCGTAAGGTTTAAACCAGGTGTTTCTTACAAGGGCTCTTCAAGCTTTTCATGTAAGGTCAGGAAATCAATGATGAGAGGATGAAGTAACACAGCACTTGTTGTGTGCCTTTGCAATCCCTGCACACCTGTATGACTGCCCCTGTCATCATAAAAGAACATAATGCCTTGTCACAACATCCATGTGCCATCATTATGCTGCTTCTCCTCATCTCCCTTTAAATGCTGTTCTGGCTGAAAAGGCAGTTGGCTGTTTAGTTCATGCAGAACAAACTTGTTTCCACAGTTTGAGTCTGTGACCTCAAATAATAAATCCTAACACTTGCTGGGCTTCAACAAACTTTCCAGAGTGCCAGCTAAATGAATGCTTTTGAGTACTCAGCACTATATTTCTTCCTTTCCAAGAACTGGTACGTCAGGGAAATTGTGTCCAGAAACTACATTCCTCAACCACACAGTGTCTGTATTCATAGGAAATTTGTATATATCTTGTAAGTCTGGTTCTACTGGACTCATACCACTAGAGCTGTTCTACCTTTTTCTTACCTTTGTTTTCATTTTTTGCCTTTTCGTAGGAAAGTTGGTGCGGGAAAAGATATAATGGGAAAAAGTTTTAGTCCATCTGCTGATTTGTACAATTTGCTTCATCAGGCTTCAAAGCTCCTACATTTGATTCCTTCAGTACTGCTTCTCTGATCCATATTTTTTTTTTTCAAAATTACTACTCTCAGCTTTACCCTGGAGGCTCCTGAGGCAGTTTTTGACACCAGCCCTGACCTTGTATCCCTATCTCAAATGGGAATCTGAGTGCTGCAGAGCTCACATCCACCAGAGAAGGAGTCTCTCTTTTATTCCCTCATTCAGCTCATGTACATGTATGTGTTATTTATTGGTACTTGGACATTAATATTTTCTGTAATATATTTCTTTCAGACATCATTGTTCTCATCGCTTCAATAGCAGTTGTTTCTGCAAAAACTCAGGGTAACATTTTTGCAACATCAGCACTGAGAAGTCTTCGTTTCCTACAGATCCTTCGTATGGTGCGCATGGACCGAAGAGGAGGCACTTGGAAATTATTAGGTTCAGTAGTTTATGCACATAGCAAGGTACGTAATCCTAGATACTCATTTTGTCAGGTTAATATCTTCATTTCATAGGATTCTACAAAAGGCTGAGGAAACTAACATTTATCAGTTTTGAAGAATACCTAAAATTTTCTGAAAGGTCATCAGTTGTAATGGGCATTAGCACAAATGCATCAGGCCATATTAATAGCTAATGGTTATCAGAATATATTGAAAATATGGTGCTTGAAATGCTGTTGTAATTCAATATATATTGATGAAGTTGCTGGACCATCAAACTATAGGAGCAGATTTGGTCCGATTTTAGAGAAAACTTGCATCTATAGGAAAGAATTTGACTTTTAACTGCTCAAATGTCAAAAATGAATATAGATCTTCTCATTATGTCTTCCTTGAAAGGACATTCTGTTTGATCTCTCAAATGGATACTGATGTCTGATTTCTTTTATCTAGGAATTAATCACAGCCTGGTACATAGGATTTTTAGTACTCATCTTTTCATCTTTCCTGGTTTATCTGGTGGAAAAAGATGCAAATAACCAATTCTCCACATATGCAGATGCTCTCTGGTGGGGCACAGTAAGTACAGAAAAGTAATATGCACTGTTTAACCAATATGCTAGCGTGCTTTGAATTTCACCTACTGTGGATTTTAACTGTCTGCTGTTCAGTAAATTGTTTTCACTGGCAGAAAATTGGTCTGAGAAGCTCCCTCCTTCAGCTGTTCATTTGTACATCCATAGTTCATTTCACCTAATCCTGCAGAACAGCTGTTTATGTGTTTCTGCTGCAAACTGAACCTTCAAGAGAATAAAGCATTACATTTTTTAACCCAGACGCTTATAGTAATACAGTTTGTAATATGGTCCTAAAAAGAGCTGCTTCAAACCAAATTAGAGGGCTGTAAGCTGCAATGCAGGAAGAGGAACAAGTGTCAGGAAAGAAAAAGGGAAAATCTTCTAACATCAACTTTGAGGTGAAGGGAGGAGCATCATCAGTGCCCTTAGAATGATGTTGCTCCTCCTTCTTCTGTACCTTGAGCCCCAAAAAAATCAAGAATAAATATTTCCAGTCTGGTTCGGCAGTGTTCTGTTTACAGGTGTAAAGCCCTGATTTAGTTGAGCTCACTTTTAACTATTAAATCAATCCTTTTCACTTTGTTAAATGTGGTATCTAAGTATGTGTCTGACTGCTTTTCTGAAAGAAGGAGGATTATATGAATGTTTATGTGTTTAATTAAACTAGGCTTTAAAGGAACAATAAAAAAAACTAGGTCTGAAATGTTCATTATTTTTTTATGGATTATAACATGCATGGGTTTTTTGCTTAAAAAATGCCCTGTCGTGACATAATCTCCTGCACTGTGTGGGAGTTACTTAGGCAGCTTAGGAAATGTGCCCCAACAAAGCCTATGGCAGAGCTATTGCCAGGCAGTATAAAACTGCTTGTCTTTTCTTTTTTCGTGCATTAGAACAAACACCGTAAATTCTGATGATGTCTGGGTAGTGAAATGATGCCTGTGTGGCCATTAATGCTGACATATCCTAGAGCATTCATTAATTTTCCTGGAATAAATGTGAGACCTGGACCAGCCTCTGCCACCTTTCCTCATCAGAGGGATGCAGAAATGAAGCTTTCTCACCTCAGACCTTCTGCTGACAAGACTTCATCTGAACTCAGTAGTATCTGCAAAAAATTTTGCACAGGTGGTGCAAAAGCCTCTTCCAACAGGCTTTGAATCCTTGAAAAATATTTTTAATAAGCTTTGTTTACATTTTGAACAAAGGTCAAGATCATTTCCTATTAGTAGAACTAGTCTGTGTATTTAAAATGTGTTCATATAAGGTTTAATATTTGTTACATCTTCCACAGAGACTGTATTTCTGTGTTATCAGTGCACAAAATTGGAAGCTTGGAAGAGCCAGACCTAGCAGCTTTTGCTTGTGCATTTACAAATATGCAGAAATAATTGTTGGTTTAGATCATCGATGCAGATCTCTAATAAAATACACAATTTTATCCTATAATCCAAACACATGTAAAATTCATGTTGGCTAAAGCCATGAGAGAAGGGTTTTGCCCTCAGTCACACCACTGCAGTTTATTTTATGGTTTATCTGTCTGTAACAGAGAAGAATTTGTCCTGTGACAGAGAGTTTCACTTCTCTTCAAAAGCTGAGGTCCAGGTTTGACTTAAAGCTTTCTGACCTGCTGTATGACATGGTTGTAAAGCATCTGGCTTGGGATTCTGGTGTCCTCACTGATGGGTACCCCAGCTCCGGCTGTCTGCAAACATCACTGCTCCTTGGGGGGCAGCTGGAGGGGAGATGGTCCTACAAGAGACACATAGGTGGGATGTAGCAGTGTATGGGTCTGGGAATGCACACTTCCAGCCATCCAGTTCTTCAGGAAACACCCTGTACCTCTCTGTAAAGCCATGTGTGACTTAGTATTGCATAGGCAGCGAGTTTGGACTATGCAGAGGATTGTACCACCTGCCAGCAGGTGATGGTGAGGGGACACGTGCAAGAGGAATGGGAAAGTCCTAGCAAACTCAGACCTCAACTCTGGCATCTGACAGAACCTTGTGTCAGATCCGGACCCTTCTCTCTGAGCAACTCTAACAGCTGGAACAAGAACTTTAATTTAGAATTTGCGACCTGCTGATTGCTATTTTTTAAGAAAAACCCTGCTAAGAAATAATCATTGTACAAAGTGGTGCTTAAAATATTTAGTACACTATGAAGTGAAAATGTATGACTCATAGGTCAGACAAGTAGTGCAACTGAGAAAATAGGAATCTTTTCTTGACATCAGCAGGAAAAACAACAAATTATAATCAGAAACCTGAAAACAATCTATATTGTGTATTTCTGTGTCTTTTTTTCTTTCCTCAGTGTGACATGAATACACTTAAATTTTTAATGTACTTAAGTGCACAAAGTTACTGAAAATCAGTGTTCCACCTTACCTGTTATCTCTGCCATTTTAATAATAGTATTTTTTGTACAATATGTAAAACAGTATGTGGGAAATGCATAACGTGCTTCTTAGTCATGGTTGTTTTTACTGCCAGAGTAACCCACATGCAGATTTTGAAAAGGTCAGATTGTGTGGCATTCCAGGGGAAATCAATGCTTAATTTCATTGATATGTTTATTTGCAAAAATTTTTATCACTTAATCCACAGAGTTATCTGCCAAATCCCAGACTGAATTTTGTGATGGCAGAGGTGCAAGAAATAAAAGACTGTATTGAATTCAGGCATAAATAGTCACCTTAAATTTCAGGCGTTTAGAGTCACTTATGCTCCCCTTAACAGGACCAGACCCAGCATGCAGCAATTAATGCATTCATTAATTCAGATTATTTGAGGACCACACTCTGCTATGGTCATTTCACTGACTTCATTTTCAAAGCCCATAGTTTCACACTGAAGCTGAAGGTAGGATATGACATCCTAATTTACATATGAATCCTCTATTGTATCTGCAAGCTGTACTGCGCAACCTGCAGTTTAAGCATCATGCTAATGTTACTACCATGAATATTCTTGAGGCCGGGAGCTCCACAGTACTAACACAGCAGCACACAACAGGGCGTGTTATATGAAGAGTTAAGGTTCAGAATTTGCTTTGCTAGAGCAGGTAAATTCCTTTAACAGAATAAAATAACTATTAGGGAACAAAAGTTAAATTAAAAAATGTGAGTATTTCAAAACCAAATCATACATGCTTTTCTGCAAACTGTTAGTGTTAGCTAGACCTCTGTGTGGTTACAGTGGTATTTAGTTAGTACATTTATTAGTTTTAGCTGTAAATGTAATGCAATTAAGATTCCTGTCTCTCTTGCACATGTGACAGAGTTTCTCTTAATAAGTACTATTTCTTCTTAGTATCCAGTAGTTACAGTTGGATACAGAATGGCTCTGGCACTACACAGTGACCTGTAGGGGAACAAAACGTCTTACAACGAATAATATTGTCAAAATTACTAGCTCAAATGAGTTAATATTGATGACGTTTTTCCCATTTAGTGTAATGATAGCATGAGAAAACTACCTTTTCTTTCAGTTAATTGATGTCAGGTAAAGACTCAAAAGGTAAGTACTGCTAGCAGAACATAAAATGGCGTCAGAAAGAAATATTAGGGTAGAGGAGGGCCTCCTGGGCCCTATCTCATCTAATTGAAGACACCTAGGTTACATAATCGCATTCATTATTATATTACCTCACTTATTATTAGCATGTTTATTAGCTCCAGCAATGAGATGTAACAGAAGTTCAGTCCTCATTGTGAGTTTTGAGTCTAGCCAGGAGATGCTGCCTGCCTTGGCTGGTCTGTCCAGGTACTTCATTTATAGAAGTAACCAAAATGGTGTATTTTGTGTCTGGTACAAAAGACAGACTCAGCCCATTTAGTCATTTAGAAGTATGATTCAGTTACGTGAACGTAGGCATACAGTGCCATGGAAGATCAGTTGGAGAGTCTACTGCCTCTCCTGTGAGTGGTCCCTGTTCAGAAGGCCTACGGCATTCCAGATGGCATTAGACATTTGTTTTTAGACAATTTCAGGTCCTGCACCTAGGTTGGGGCAATCCCCGTTTTAAGTACACGATGGGGGATGACATGATTGAGAGCTGCCCTGCAGAGAAGGACTTGGGAGTGCTGGTCGATAAGAAGCTCGACATGAGCCGGCAATGTGCACTTGCAGCCCAGAGGCCAACCGTGTCCTGGGCTGCCTCAAAATAAGCGTGGCCAGCAAGGTGAGGGAAGTGATTCTGCCCCTCTATTCCTCTCTTGTGAGACCTCATCTGGAGTATTGTGTCCAGTTCTGGAATCCTCAATGTAGGAAGGATGTGGAGCTGTTGGAATGGGTCCAGAGGAGGGCCGCAAAGATGATCCAAGGGCTGGAGCACCTTCCATATGAGAACAGGCTAAGACAGTTGGGGTTGTTCAGTGTGGAGAAGAGAAGGCTCAGAGGAGATCTTATAGCAACCTTCCAGTACTTGAAAGGGGCCTACAAGAAAGCTGAGGATGGACTATTCATAAAGGCTTGTGGTGACAGGACAAGGTGGAATGGGTATAAACTGGAGAAGAGCAGTTTAAGACTAGACATTAGGAAGAATTTCTTCACCATAAGAGTGGTGAGACACTGGCACAAGTTGCCCAGGGAAGCTGTGGCTGCCCCATCCCTGGAGGTGTTCAAGGCCAGGTTGGATGGGCCCTTGGGCCACCTGATCTAGAGGGATGTCCCTGCAGTCACCTACATGTCAATGTCCTTGCAAAACTGTAATCCCCAAAAGATTTATTCTAGTCACCTTTGAACTTTGATCACTTGTCTTTTAACCACTTGTGGAATCCAGACTTCCCTCACGGTGCTAGCTTAAAGTTCTGTCTGCTTCTTATGTTATTATCAATGACGTCTGGAAATTTCTCATGTTGTCATGGTCTCATGTCTAGTAGTTTTCCACACTCTATTCAGTTAATTTAACCTCAGGATTATGACAGTCTGGGCCTGGCTAGTGGTTTAGTCATGTTTACAGCACTAAGAAAGATACTGGGGATTATTCCTGAACTTGATCCTGAAGTTGTCTGGAAAAAATGTTTCTGTAGTTGTGTGATGAGAGGAATATAAAACAAAGACTGAATCCTTATGTTCTGTGTTGAATAAGATGATAGGGCACAGTGCTGACACCCATACGCCCATGTAAAGACCATCCTGAGATAAAACAGCTCAAAGTGAGCAAGACACTGATACTCTTAATCATATACTGATACCATCAAGTCTTCAAGACCTAAAAGAATGGGAGGAAAGGCTTTAATATGGTCCTGTTGTTTTCTCTGGTGATACAATCCGTGTGACTGCTTTTGGTTTTGGATCACTCCTAGATGTCAGATCCCAAAGGCTCAAGTTTATCTTTTCCTTCTTTGGAAGATAGTTTGGTGACCGTATCATCACTATGTAGATGACAGTTCCGTTTCCTTCTTGTCAGCCCAGGCAGAAGATATCTCCATACATTCCAATGTCTGGCAGAGATAGGGAGCTGGACAGAAGCCAAGAAACTAGGGTCATTCCCAAGCTTCAAACTGTTCCATGATGACTGACCTGGAAATAAATTTTGAGAAACTTTTACTCAGGGATTCATTTGAGCGCTTCATTGCTCTCAGGGTCTTAACAGTCTCAAACTGTTGTGCACTTGCCTCCTGACGAGAAGAGCTGGAAACACCCTTTTCAGCAAACAAAGGAAGACTAAATGAAGCCCCTTTGCCAGGCCAAGAGTGTGGTTGCATCAGGTGACATCTGCCAGCAAAGAGGGAGATGCATTCCCATCTCCTTTTCTTCTTATCACTTGATCTCAACCACACACTGCCTTGTGCAGACTCTGGAGATTGTTAGGCACCTGCATGAGTTAATACAATTCAACAAAACAGCAGAAACAAGCCATGCAGAAATGAGGATAATTCCTTCCAGCTTCCTGGGTTGTATTGGCTCTCCAACGAGTCCAGCAAAATCCAGGAAAAGAGGCTGGGGCAGGAAAGTGAAGAGGAGTAAAGAAGGAGAGTGAGACCTGATAAGCATGCAGGGTAGTGTGCCTTACAACCAGGTTCACATTACAAAATTTTAGACTTGATAACTACTTGAAATATCAGCTGTAGCCTTAGTTCAGCTCACTCTCTTTTAGCCACTATGGCTTTCTCAGGATAAATTACACCCGCAGCTTATTCCCAACAATAGGAGCAATTAAAAGCACTGTTTACTATCTACAGAGCCCTAAATAGTTGAAATCTAATTACTTCCAAAAGACTTTCCTTCTTTTATCCTGCGGTGACCCCAGCATTAAATAGAATTGCTTTGGCCGTCTTGCCTAGGAGTGAACTTTGAGGAAGCTGGAAGCAAAATAATGTCTCTAGAAGGCATTTTCCTGAAGAACTCATTCCTGCCAGAATATTTGCTAAGCCTGAACTTGCCCACATTTGGTACACAATGTGAAATAATTCTCCGTGCACATGTTCTCTACTAATAACAGGCCCTGGAGTCCCTGGCATTCAGCCTACTGGTGTCTATCTTTGTCCTTTAACATCGTGTACTGTTGCCTGAGCACGCGCCCCACAGCCTCCCGCCCAGCCTTTGGAAATCCTCTGCTCTGTCCACACCTCAGGCAGCTGTGTGGATCCAAACTCCCCAGGGGGGAAGAGCACAGCTGTGACTTTCTCCTGCCAGTCTAGTCCCCTGGTTTGGGACTGATGCTTCCCAGGCCAGGGTTAACCTGGAGGAGACTTCCTTGGGTCAGGAAAGCCCCCCAGCCATACACAGATAATGAAGCCGTAATATTTTGCCTTGGAGATATGCTCTGTAAACCACCACCATGCACCATTATTCCAGTGGCATTTGCATGTGCACTGCGTTTTTACATGGCCTGCGGTCAATGAGTTGCATGTGGAGACCCTTCCCAAATGTATCAGACTCTGCTGCCATCGGCACTGGTGCCACACGGCAGGGGTGCTGGCCTCTGCAGCACAGCTTTTGAAACACCTGTATGCTGAGTCACTGATTGCATTCACCACATGAAGGGATTACGGATGCCTTTCTCTTTGAACGCTGCCCACGTAGGTCTGAGCTGACATCATCCAACAGTCTGAGGTACCTTTACATCTGCTGCATGGCAGTAATCTTTGGACGTTCATGTCAGGAGTGATGTAGGGATATCTGGGTTTGTTATAAGGAACAGAAAAGGACCAGGAACAACTTAAATATCCACCCAGCTTTTGATTAGTAGGGGTGGGGGTTCTGTTCTAGAAGATCACAGAATGACAGAATCACAAGATTGGAAAGGACCCCCAGGATCATTGAGTTCAACTATATGATCCACTTCACGGAAAGGGTCATTAGGCATTGGAACAGTCTGACCAGGGAGGTGGTTGACTCGCCTTCCCTGAAGGTGTTTAAGGTGAGGGTGGATGAGGTACTTAGGGGCATGGTTTAGTGTTTGATAGGAACAGTTGGACTCGACGATCCGGTGGGTCTCTTCCAATCTGGTTATTCTATGATTCTATTCTATGATTCAAATTGTACTGAAGGGCTTGCAGGAACTATAGCTCATTGTTGTTTCTTTGATTTTGTCATCTCTGCACCTGAATTCCTTTTAGCCCTACTATTTTTTGCCAGTATGATCTCTATGTAATTTATATTTGTGTAGTTGTGCAAATACATACAGTTATATTGCCCTGCAGAAAATCGGTGAAGCAACTTTATATCCATGGAAAAGAATACTTTTTTCTGCCTGACACACAATTTCCCATCATTTGCCTCAACTTTGATACTCTAGAACTTCTGTTTTATTTTTTTAAAGTTGTGTATTGCTTATTTAGGAATTTTTCTCACATTTATTATTTACCTCAGTTTTATTCAGTCATAAGTAGTATGTTTTCATAGAAAAATGTATAAATGCTCATTTGTTTATGTTTGGTTTTCTTTTAGAAACAACTATATGTGTTTCATGTGTCTTCGGTTATTTAGTGGAAATGCTTTTTCATGCCACGTAAATAATCTGCAATTAATCTCTCAGTGACTTCTGGTTAACCATGTTATTCATTTGTTTCTTTTTTAGATCACATTGACAACCATTGGCTATGGAGACAAAACTCCTCTCACTTGGCTTGGAAGGTTGCTTTCTGCAGGATTTGCTCTTCTTGGCATTTCTTTCTTTGCATTACCTGCTGTGAGTATGCTTAAAAAATCTACAAAAAAGGTAACAGAAACTTCTGCAGCATCTACCACTGTTATGATACAAAAGCTGAAGGAAGCTTTCTACACAAAGAACAACTGTTTAAGGCTTTTTGCTCTGTAACAACACTGATGAACACTCTCCAAAACCAAATTAAAGGTTTGGTGTCGCTGTCTTTGCCTGAGTTTTGGGAAGTCTCTTTGGCAAGGTCAAAACTGGGAAAGAATCCTAAATTAGGTAGCACACTGTTGTACAAGGTTGAAATTCCTTTCTTTTGTTATGAGCTGTGGCTCATATTACCACTTTTCTTTCAGATTTTTTTAAATATCGGCTGACATAGGAATGATTGGACTCAATGATCCAGTGGGTCTCCTCCAACCTGGATATTCTATGATTCTATGATTCTATGTTTTTCTGAATTAGATACTATCCAAAAAAAGTGAGGTATTTCTAATAGATTGCTTTGTGTGACCATGTTCAGGCTTCCAACAGAGAGTAGCAGAAGGTATTAAATCAACTAAAAGTTGATGTCATCGAATGCAAAAATGCAACTATTGTTTTCTGTGATCGATTGTAAATAAACACGACTGTTTATATGGGATGCTTTTATCAACATTCAAAAGATTTTAATAGAAATGGGAATCATCTAATGACTGAAATATAGTGTAGTTTCAGAAATAGCTTTTCAGTTTTGTGACTGAAGTTCATTCTTTTTTAAATGACTGTTGAATAAGTATGAAATCAGAAATGACATTTGTATATTGTTGTATTGCATCCTGTGCAACATATACAGAAAATCAATATTTTAATAGTTATGTTATGTTCATTATCTATAGATCACTGTAAAATAAATATGTGATAATAATACATTTGTTTTAAACCATATAGACAAACCAAGATTAAAAGTTGGAATTTGCCAACAGCGTTGAATCATCTGGTGTACTGCATTTATTTCTTACTCTAAGAACAAAGAGTTTTGCAGTATCGCTGGCATATTATAATGCACTATAATTATAATACATTACCTGTTTGTGAATCTGTGTCATTTAATGGCAGCTACTGTAATTAATGTTCTTTGTTTTCTAATCACCACTAATAAGAAAGTTAGCATTAGCAGGACTACAATGAATATATAAAAGATTAATAACCTTGCATATTGGAGATGCCAGAACTTTTGTTCCTCATGTTACACCTATGTACAGATACTTATTTTCCTCACAAACACTTTTGTTTTGAATCTGTCTGTAAAACAAGATATAGATATATATATATGTGAATCTTGTGCATTTCTAATCTTAATTTATCCTGACTAAAAATCAAGTGGAAATATTCTTCTTTATAATGCAGACATATCTAGCCAAGGTTGGAAACATTCTCAGTCTTTGGGTCTGTTCAACAGGAGTCAAATTTGTCTTACTCATTCAAAGATAAAAAAGCCAAAAGTGGAGATGTTTCATCATCAGCTGTTTTCATAGCCTACAGCATGAACAATGGAGACTAATTAGAAGCGAAAGAGTGAGAATGAATAGTCTTAATCTATTAAACAAAACATTTTCTAACTTTTCTAAAATCAAAAGTTATGATAAGTACTGCAGATTTGGACTTCCGAGTTCATATATATATATGGTATATCTAGCAGCTGGTAATTTCATGATTCCTGGCTTAAATTCCTCTGAATCCTCCTGCCTGATGTTTTATATTTTAATATATATCCATGGCCCTTAGAGCTGCAGGAACATTGTGCAGCACAAACCCAAGCAATGTTTAGGATAAGTGGTCATTGTTAGCACCACAGATGTTATCTTGTAAGTAAGGATTCTTCTGCCTCTCCGTAAAGAGGCACTGTTGTGAAGACTTACACTCTCATATACCATCATAAATGTGTTACCTGAAGCAATCACATGGTGTAACATCTTCACAAAACCTTTGTAGATGGTTGTAAAAAAGTGCCTGCATAATGATAAATGACTTACTGTATTGCAGGGCATCCTTGGCTCAGGATTTGCATTAAAAGTGCAGGAACAGCATCGTCAGAAACACTTTGAGAAAAGAAGGAATCCAGCTGCCAGTCTAATTCAGGTAAATATGAAATCAGTTAAAAGATAACAGTAGGTGATTTAAAGTGCATATGGGAGCAAATTTTATTATTTCAATATGGGAAAATTTGTGGAAATAACATTTTAAAGATTGGTTAATTTCATTCAATAAGTTTGTTCAGTGATTACCGTGTGTTGCTGTAATTGTATTTATAGAATTTCTGCGTATTGGTTTTGAGTTCTTGTGTCCATGCTGAAGAAACAAAATCAAGGATGTCAACTAAATGCCTGCAGTTAGCGAATTACCTGGAAAAATAGAACTGATGGCTAGAGAAGCCAGCTGACAGCACAACACTCTTGCTTGTATTAAGCCATTTTTCATCTCGTACAGGGTTTAGAGTGCTCCAATGAGTGATATTCTTGGTGAAAATGAAAAGTGTCCTGCCCAGAGAATTGCTTTCAGTATTAGTCAATTCAAAAGCTGGAACAGTAGGTGCTAGCAATTCCAAAGTGTCTGAAATTGTTGAAGTGCTTTCAGCTCAAATATGGACACAATGGTGCAGATCAACTATCTAGAGAGATATTTTTTAAGCAAAATTGGCGTATTTTTGAACAGATGTTTTGCATGTTTTTTCCTTTATTCAGTCCTAGTTAAAAACAATAAAATCCTCTAAAAAATTATTTTGCTGCAAGCTTTACTCTACTTTAGGCACTGAAGAAAAGTGAGAAAAAAATCTTCTAGCATCCTAGTTTATTTTCTTGGGATCCCAACTGTTTGGTCTGTGCCACTTACGCTGTTTTTTTCATTCTGAAATAATAAATCCAAATAATAAGCATGAATATACTAGAGTTCCATGACAAATTCAGGATAGATGCCAGGCTGTCTTTGGAGCATTCTTAAAGTTAATTAATGCTTTTCGTGATTACTGTTCAATGTTTATTAAATACTAAATATTTGAGATTTAGTATTTATTAGAATAATACGTAATTGTAATTGTAATTGTAATTGTAAATGTAAATGTAAATAGAAATAAATATAGATATAGATATAGATATAGATATAGATATAGATATAGATATAGATATAGATATAGATATAGATATAGATATAGATATAGATATAGATATACATATACATATACATATACATATACATATACATATACATATACATATACATATACATATACATATACATATACATATACATATACATATACATATACATATACATCCATTCCTTTTTAATCTATTTTACTGTAGAATAAGTTTCTGAAATATTTTGTAGCGCATTCATTCTGATTTGCTTCAATATCTTCTTCCAAGTTTGATTGCCAGAAGAATCACGCAACAGATTTAGCTTTTAGATGTAACTCTTCTTATTATTGTATGACAGTCCAACCTGAATGTTAGTAAGGCAGCGTGCTGAATAGGTTGAGTAGCTAGCTGACTGATCTCAGGAAGTGCCTCTGAGTGGGCAAAAACGTTGAGAAAGGAAGGCATTTGTGGTGGGATCCAAACAGGGAAGGGTTTTCAGCAGTTAAGTGTTCATTTTCAAGCTCAGCATTTTCAATTGTCTGGAAATGAATATAAAGTTGCTGATTGACATAATTGACCATGGCACAAGTCTGGGCAGAATGGTAAAAAAAGATGAAGGTAGGCACATGGGAATGAACCCAAGGGTGATCTGGGTGACTTGATGGAAATGGTTTAATACACCGAATACAAAACTTGATCTAGAAACAATGAATTCAGACTATTACAAGAGGACTCTATCCTAACATTCATGACTCTGGAAAGGATTTGACCAAGGATGAGAAATACAGAGGAGAAAGCATGAGGAGGAAGATCTAAAAGCATCATAGTAGTTCCCAATGTGTTACTCCATCTGGTTTATTATACCCTTAGGTACAGAAATAGGAAGGTAACACATAGGAGAAGCATGACAGTATCACTGTATAGGGTCATGCTAGGACTAACATGCTACACATCAACTCAGCATCTACAGTTTGTAAATGACAGTGGAAGATTGGAGAAAGCAAAGAAAATACTGGAAAAAATTAGTCCAGGACTGGATTAAATTTCATATTCATAAATGCAGGATGTGTCTGAACTTCATATCACTGTCTACTGTAACAGTGTCTGGGCTTTTTTAAATTGTCTGATATGGAGATTGATAATGCACTACCATGGAAATCAGTGTTCTCTAGTTTATCAAGGTAATTTCAATTTTCTAAATAGTTAGTCTGTGGAATTAGTCTGTGCTAACTCCTCTGCTGTCATAGATGGACTGTCTGCTAGAGCCTTTACCTGACTTAAAGACACTTAAGGTATCACTATAGAAAACTGGAATGTTTCACAGGGACTTACGTTTCTTAATATGTTTAGCTTATAAGAAATATTCAGTGTGAATATTATTTGAACATAATAAGTTGAATATAATTTGAACAAGTCCAGAGAGGAAGTACTGGAGCCTGCAGGACTATTTAATGTAGCAGATAGAAATATAATAAATATCTTTGGCTATAAGCCAAAATCAAAGAGTTTCAAAATATAAAAAAAAAAAGCAGAGATTTTTGACAATGAGAACAATCAACCAGTGGAACAATTTACAAAGCAAGTGACATTCCATCTGTAGATGAAGACTAGATGTATTTCTGGGAGATCACTGTAAGAAAACACAGGGTATTAGACTCAGTACAGGAATACCTGGATGGCATTTACTATTTGTCAATATACAGGCAGCCCAGATCCTCAGCTAGTACAAATTAATATAGTTGTGCTGACATCAAGGAAGCTATTCCAGTTTATAGAAGTGAGGATCTATCTTGCTATCTACATGCAGCTATAAATCTAAATGGTGAATGTATTTCAGTGCTATGCTTTGGTTACTCACCTTTGAAAAGATTTGTTTCATGGTTTTAAACATTTAGCAGAGTTTCAAACCACAAAGAACACTTTTCTTCTAAATGCTTTTGCCTGGTTTGCATTATCATTTACAAAACATATTATGACAATTTCTTTACCTCAGACTGCAAGTTTGTGTGGGTGTCCCTTATGGATTTATCACTAATAAATCACTGCGATGCTTTTTGAGCACCTTTATGTGCCGAATATCTTCTGGTGCTTCAAAGCCAGTAACTCTTACTTTACCATGTAAAGTGTGCTGTGATTCATGAGAGTTTTTGTAGGTTTTTTACTGGTGTTTCCTTAATCAACCTCATAGAGCACATCCCAATCTGAGTAAAATCTCCTTTCTCCGTAATCAGTGCGGTGGCATTGTCACTTCATGTTCTTGGTTCCTTTGTGCTTTTCTATTGTTTCCCCATACCAGGCTTCTTGGCGGTTTTATTCTACCGACGCCAGCCGAACAAACCTGACAGCCACCTGGCGATATTATGAAAGTATTCTTCCTCCCCTCAGGCATGTATCAGTGCTATGAATGATAAAAGAAAGCTATGACTTGTATTGGTTACTAATCTGCTTTTCATTTTTTTTTTTTGTTTCATCCCCTGCTCCCTCTTGCCTTGTTTTTTTCTTTTTTTACCATATATCCTGCACGTAGTGTGTATGGCGTAGTTATGCGGCTGATGAGAAATCGGTTTCCATTGCTACCTGGAAGCCTCATTTGAAGGCCTTGCATACCTGCAGCCCTACAAAGTAGGTACAATTATGGCAGCTGGTGCTGTTCTCAATGTCTGTTCAAGCTTATAGAGAATTACTATTTGTCTGTTTCATCTTGTTTTGTCTTGTTCAGTCCTCCCATTACAAATTTCAGCTAACAAATCAGATCAATGTTATCTAGGAACCTAAGACAAAGGGACAAACTCCTTTGCCTTTTATCTGAGCAACAGGTGTTGGAGACATTTTCCCAAAACCCAACTCACATCAACGTTAATGTTTCACCCAGTTCCAAATTTTTTCTACTAATTTTAATGCTTAGCTTGATATAATGGTATTTTAATACCTTTGCCTCTATACAATGCTGTAGCTACAGATCTACCTTTCTGAGAGAATAGAGCCTTGTGGTATTCTAAAGGTGAATGCACTAGGGAATTTGCTCCTTTTTGTCATAACTTTTGGTATATTCAGTATTTCCTTAGGGAAAATTATATCCTCAGTTATACACACAGTCAGTGGAAGATGACTAAAAAGACCTAATGTCACAGCTTGGCAGACAGGAAATATTTGATGGGTGAGAATTCACAGAGCGCTGGCAGCCCAAGACTCTGCAATAATTCAGGAAAAGATTTACAAGAAGGTAATAAGTTGACTGATTCAATACAGGGCACAAATCAGGAAGTAAAAGATACCCGATAAAGATCAAAATGGAGAGCACTAAGAGTCTTATGGGAAAGCTCTGATAAGCATCCTAGCTGTTATTATTGCAGACAGTGCAAGAGAATTAGTGGTTTCTCTCAAAGCTGGGTGGTGAACATCCACATGACAGTAAAAAGGTAACTGTGTGCCAAAAAACCTCAGCCAAAAAGAGATTTGGCTGGGTACCCAAAGCTGATCTTTGAATTTCAAAGAGTTGACAAGAGCAGAGCCATAAGTAATCCATTACCATAACTGTAATTCCAAAATGCTCCAAACTAAAAGGAGCTTTTAGATTAAAAGTTACGTGGAATATTGATTTTGACATATACAAATAGGTTGAAATCAACATTGGTATAAATGGATGGGTATAAAATTACATAAATAACGAAGCTGTATAAACTATTCTAAAATATGACTGTCCCTAGAAAGTTGTTATTTTGAATAAGCGTACTGCTGTGCTGTCCTAAAAATGAAACCTTTTTATTTACCAGAGATAACTTTGTCTAATAAGAGCCTACAGCTTTCTGTTATATATGTGTCAGCAATGCATTTTGCGTAAATGCTTTGCCAACTCAGTCTGCAATGGTATGTACTAAGCATGTTATGCATGTGTTAAAACAACTGAAAAGTACGTTTTTCAGAAGCGTTGTTGTTACGAGTCTTGCTTGAATGTTTTTGTGGTTGCAAGGTAACATGTTTGTTGTACACTAATTATCTCCATTTATGTTTATCATATATCTAACATCACCTGTAACTAAGTAATGTGATTACTATCTGCATAACAAGTATGTTTTTCCTTTTCCACTCCCTGACCTGAAGAAAAGAACAAGGGGAAGCTTCTAGCAGGTTTGTAGTTTCTTTTATTTCTTTTGTCTGTGAAATCGCTGCTCCTTAATGGTTTTGACATGTTTCAGGTTCTGTACAGTAGGTTCAATGAACTGTAACTGTTAACTACTAATAATCACAAATTGCATTTTTTTATAAACTCAGATTGATGAGTGATGCTGATGATATTTGCTTCTATGTTCCACCTTTTATATGGGAAAACTAGGCAATTTTTTACTTTTCTAGTCACATGCTTTATCTCGGAGGGCGTGCTTAGTTTGAACAATGCCAGAGTAGCAAGTGGAGCAGCCTCCGCAGGCCCAGCTCCTGGGCAAGGACGCAGCCCCAGCTTCTGCCATAAAATCAGTGCTCGCCATTTTCAGGACTTGCAGTAGAAATTACATTTGAATTTGGCTTTGTGAACAAGCCCACCAGCCCTTTGTCACGGCTGGGGGGTCTCCCCTGGTGGGGCTGGTTGGTCATCACCTTGGCAAGGGTCTGTGCTGCCCTGCAGGAGCAAGCTCAAGGCTTCCTCAGTGCTACGTCTCCATGTTTCCTAACCTTTTCCTGCTGTCTCCTCCTAAGAAGCATTTTGGGACACAGCAGATAGGGAGAAAAGTACCACTGCATTGGCTCACCTCCTCCTGGCTGCACTGTTTGCACCCCTGCATGGCCCTGTTGGGGTGGACGAGGCAGCCTAGCATCTCTCCTTAAATAAACCCCACCACCGCCAGCCAGAAAAGCAGGTGGGTTTTCCACCAGGCTTGGATGCCAGATGAGGACTGGCTGCCTACAGCACCCAGAGACAGGCTTGGCAGGGTTCTTCTCCCAGGATGACTAAATCCCTGCAGATGCGCAGTCCCAAGACAGTAAAAAGAAATGCTGCTTTTTTTTTTCCATACTTATAGTTTGAGTCCTTAGAGACAGGAAAGGACTCAGTGGCTACAAGGGAAATTACACTACCTCCAAAACTCATTAGGGATGGGAGTCCACGGGTGTTCAGCAGCCAGTACTGCAGTATTCGGCATGATGAGAGCGCAGTGGAGTTTACCTCCAAGCAGAAAACAATGAAAAGCCAAGAAAAAAAGTGTCAGTGACACATCAATTACTGAAATGCATCCACCCCCAAGTTGTACAGTAGTTCACAAGCTCTTTGGGGTTATTCAGTCAGGGGTGGAAAGTCTTCACATCAATTACCCACATCCCACTCCACTTTCCCGACTGCTCCTCTGGTGCCTGACTCCATCCTTTTCCCAGATGTGCACATCACTGCTGTTAGTGTCACAGGAACTCGAAGGGACTGGATTTGCTCTGAGATGTTCCTCATGAGCCCTTCACCTGCTCTGTCAGTTCTATGACTTTTCACATACATTACCTCCATAGGCTTGCTAGCAACATATTGATCTCATTAAATTATTATCCAAGCTTTTTGCACTCGCGATATTTCCTACTCCCTCGAAAGTAGCATTTTAAATTTACTTCAGCTTTTTAAAGGTGAGGTTGAAGTTGGCAATAAATGAATACATACCTCCAAAACAGAGATTTGTGCAGAGGGGAGAGGTTATTCCCAGTTGTACCTGCAAACACTCAAAGAGACAAATTTACTTAGAATAAGTAGAAGCTACATGCAAAAAAAAAAAAAAAACAGCTGTCAAAACTATATCATATTAAACGTTCCAACTTAGTGATAACTGTTGTGGTTTTAAAAGTGGTCAGTGATTTAGCCAGATTTTTTCACTTTATTTTCACTGAATGGAAGATGTTCATCCCTTCATAAAGTAGTATGTGCACTGCTGCCAACAGTGTAGGTATAAAAACAAAGTAGTTAACTCCTGAGATCCTAGTCTACAGTAAAAACCCTACAGACCACTCAGTGCTTTTTAAAAAGGATGTGTTTTTTTGGTGGCTGTTTATTGTTCTCAGCTGATATACTGCTGTGTGTTCGTATCACTTAATACATGTGATGTGTGTGTGTTTTTTGTGGTAAAAATGTAAATGCAAAGTTGTGCAATGTGCTGCAAGATAACTGTCTTTGACTGTTTAACTTCTTTCTTAGTGCAATGCTGAGTGACTTGCATGGAATGCTATATGTTTCTTGTTTCACTCTTTAAATGAAGGTGTGTTTGCACAGGTAGTGCATTGGATTGCTTTCTGAATATTCTCTTTGCTCTATACCCAATTTTAATAACACTGGAGAAAAACTTCTATTCTTTTAGGTAAAAGTTAATTATTTTCTTTCCTACCAAAATGCCATTTATGTTTACAGAAATGAATTCTTGCATTTTGTTATGTATTGACTTACAGTCTTTCATTATGTAACTAGATGTTGCTGTGCGTTTGAGTTGAGAGAACTGTGCTTATGAAGCTGTAGCTTCATAGTGATTTTAAGAAAAATATGTATGTTGTATTTCTCAAAATACTATACTCAAGTATCCTAATTAATCATTTATCAAAAATTACGGTAGGCAATCTCTCTGTTGCATCTACACTGTAAATGAGATATTTCTATAAATCTGTTCTAGAGTTCTGCAAGTCATTTAAAAAGCCTATATGTTAAATCTCCAGATCTACAAATGCACACACTGGACACAACTAATATTTATTTCTGTTTAATTATATAATGTGGCTGAAATTCTTCCTCTGCAGGAAACTAGATTGAGACTGATGAATTGTACAACATCCTGAGAGTATAAGTAATCTTAAACTGCGTGTAGAACATGCACTGGGTGTCTGCAAAGAATGAATGTCATCCATCTAGTGTTGTAACTAGTGAGTCTGAATTCCTTATTCAGACAATTCTCTCTGGTGAATAACAAGGAGTTACACCAGTATAGGAGCTTGGAGGAAAACCTCATCCCTGCTTTGAGGGAAACAAGTAAATTGTACTCTGGAATTCTCTCCACCTCCTATATCATATCTGTTTCTAAGAATAGATTTAATGTAAACTGGCTGCATGAACCATACAAGAAAGAAACTGCCAGTGATGCAGAATCTAACTTGAGGTGGAAAGCCTAACCCCTTACCTAGCAGTGGAATGCTTAGTAACATGGTCCTCTATCTCCCCTCACTCCTAGTAAGCTTTGTAATAATAAACAGAAGCTCTTCAGGATGTACACCCCTCGGAAACATAGGTATTCAGCATCCTGCCTATTCACATGATGTTTGAGAATGCAAACTAACATCAGGTGCATGACTCATTTACTTCCACTCCTTAGCGCTTTCAAGTTCCTTACTTCCCCAAATGAGGTTTCTTCATTTATTTTTAAGTGCTTGTAACTCCCTTGTTGCTTGTTGCCTGCAATGACGTTAAGACAATGGCAATAATACCAGTTCTTTGAAACTCATCCAGCTGGACAATTGCAGTGTGCAGCACGTCGTGGTTTGCTGAAGCCCGATTCCCCTTCTCTGCCTGAGACTTGACGTTTTGGAATGCATTACCTCATGGAGATCTAAAACTGGGGTTGAGTATTTGGGTAAAGACATTTCCTCAAGTCCAAGAGGATTTTATAAGCAGAGCAGTTGAGTTCTCCATCTAATAATTAGTGGGGAATATTAAGCTGCAACACGTTAGGCAATATCAACAGTCAAAATGCGCAATTGTTGTTGAAAAAAATCCGCTTGGACACAGCCCATGGAAGCTGTGCCTGAGTCCTGCACTGGAAGGTAGCGGAATGCATGTGAAATCAACCATCTGCTTTGGCTGAATTGTGTTGAAATTGTGTCTCTTACCAAAAATGGTAATTCCTAGATGAATGGATTATATGGGAAGAAACCCTTGATTTATAACTCAAGCTTATTACATTTTTTCCTTACTTTTCAAAAATAATTTAAAAGATAATGGACATACAAACTGATTATAGAAAATGATAGGGTAAATAGTTTCTCTTCATCTGGAAAACGTCTTGAAAGAGGAAAAAAAATTCAAACCCACAAAACCCCTGAACTTAATTTATTTTTTTCTGTTTGATTATTGAACTTTAAGACATTATGTCTCTGAAATTCTTGCTCTTACTCATTGAAGGTATGAGATATGACATTACATTTCTTGGGTTCACGCTCCTAGCATGAGGCTGGTGGAGAAGTCTTGAATGTTTGAACTTCAGACCTCACTGTACTATCCATTGCATTTGCATTTGTTCAACTTAGCTTAATTTCAGTAAAGTCATCTGCAGGCTTGGTAAAAATCAACATCTGTATTTATTGGAAGTTAACTGCTGAAAACTGGCACGTACATTTGCTTGCTGTTGTTTGCTACATGTGATAATTTTCAGCAGTTTTAGCTTCTGTCATGACTTGAGATCCAAAGCATTTTCCTTCACTCTCAGGCCCTCCAGTTACTTCTTATTCATTTCAATTTCTTCCTATTCCTGCTTCCACCAGCTGCCTCTGTGTGAAAAGCTGAAAAAGAAATTGTAAATTGCGACTAGTAGCAAGCAGTAGGGCTGCAGGTTTGCAGCTGAAGCAGAGCAGAAAATAAACTTCCTACCAGAAAGGCAGGAAGGTAGGCAGGGAAATAGGACAGTGGGACTGGGAGGCAAAGAGATGCTTAGTTAACCAAAAAATATAATAAGATGGAAGGGAAAAGGAAAGATTAGTATCATTAATCAATTAAAACAAAATCGTTTCAAGTCTAGCCATTTGTTCCGGCAGCAAAGTGTTTGTTCCCCCTGCACTGAAGCTACAGTGACCTCTAGTGTCCGTAAACACCTATTCCTTCATAAATCAAAGGTGGAAAAAGCAGAATTTAAAAAATAAGTGGAAAGTCCTTTTCTGTCCCAGCAACGTGAATGGCTCGTGCATGTACTGATTGAAGAATAAGCAGTAAGATCCTACAACTGACCTTCTAGAGGACAAGCAAATGGAGAAAAGTCACTTGCTTTTCTCCCACAGGTGCCAGTTGTAATTGATCTCCACTAAAAGATGCTTCAAAGCATCAGCAGTATTGATCTGAATACATTTTGCAGCTTGCAGCCTGCAAGAATAGGTCCAAAGGGATTACCACTGCCAGGGAAGATTTCAATAGGAAGCAAATGTATATGTAAATCAGCTGGGAAAAACTATCAGTCACGTATGGGACAAGTAATGTTTGACAGACGCACATCTACAGGATTGCAGAGATGGCTGGAGACAGCTGTGGTTCTTTCAGTTTCTTGTCATTTAGGTCTGATTCAGAAACCTCTGTAGTTTCATTTTCCTGATCTTTCTGGTGGTTTTTGCGTTTGGGACCAACATTCACCTTAAAGTTTGGGGGTACTTATGGGGTTATGAGAATTTCCAATAGCCACTAGCAGATTTACATTAATTCAAGGGATTTCCTTTGGATATCTTGTAAAAAAAAGGAGAACAGGGGAGAAAGAAAAATATCATAAAGTAGGTTCTGCAAGCAGTGAAAGATTTTTAGCACAGCACTAGACAGTGGTAATCCGACCATCATTAAATCAGACTAAAGGGCCCTAAAGGCTTTAGTGGCCACTAATTCAAGCGCAGAATGCCCAAGGATGCTTGAAAGGGCATGAGATTATCTCCACTCTGTATCTCTAATACCTTCTCCACCCCTGACTGCAACAGAGGAACAAAAGTCAGGAACTATGTAATGTATAAGGAAAAGAACTTTCACTGGGGGAAAAAGCCTAGTCAGGATTTCCCCAAAATGCTCTGATTCAGTTAGTCCTTCATAATCTGTTATTTATATTATCAAGAAGAGCCCCTTGGCAGGTTGCTCCTAAAGAGAGTATCTTTCTTCTCCCAAGCATGAATTCTCCACTACTGCAAATCCTATGATTTATGCCTACGCTGATCAGGACCCAGTGACTTGAGGAATATTTCCCACCAGTCTCAAAATAGGAACAAGGATCCAAGAACAGAAGACCTGCTATAATCTGTGTCTCTGAAGAAACTCTCAAGATGCAAAATAAGAGTTTCCAAACCATGCTTCCTTCAGGGGCTGCGTTTCTCTTCATGATGCAGCATCCTTCGCATGGACCCTTGGCATGCTTTTACATTACCATTGCTACAAAGCAGATTTTCTTTTTTTAAAGTATGAGATCTGCCTTTGAAATTAATATTTTCATTCTCAGTGTTGCACTTTTGAAAAATATCTCTAGTACAGATGAAGTGTCTACCGTTCCTTTCACCATTGCCTCATTGCTTTTATTTGGAGAAGTAAAGATTTTCAGGTTAAGTAGCCATTGTGTACCATTCAGCTTTTATAAGTGAAATAACTGTGTGTACAAATCATGTAAATACAGCCATTCCTTTCATTACTATGAAGCAATTGACAGAACAACACATATGCTTTTTCATTTTTTTCATTTTAATTTTTGGTTTAGAGTTAATGGGATTATTAAAAATATGGTTCATGCTGATAATTCTTATGGCTTTTTTTATTAATTTTCCTTTTATTTTAATTAGTGCAACAGGAAAAGAGCTGACCAGAAACATTTTATTCTAGGATTTGTCAACAAAAAATTAATTTCATTTCATGCTTTAATAGCAAATACAGAGGAGTTAAAAAAAGCACAAGGGACATGTGCCTGTGAATAATATCTATACAAAGAAGTCCATTTTGATTCTGTTGCTCATGCTGTATAGTATGACAATGCAATAATGTGGTTAATAAGTATTTTGCAGTTTATATTTTCATCAATTTCTATAATGCAAAAGATTCCTGAGCTGAAATGTAACTCCATCTTGATATGTAATTTTTATTGAAAATTACATTTTAGAACTCACTTTGCTTTCAAACAGTAGGTTCTGTGGGTCTTTTGCATTGCATATGCAACAGCACACAGTACTGCAGGTATGGGTAGCTATTTGCAATGGAAATAGATAATATTTCCAGCACAATCGTGTTTATTTCAACAATTGCTTACTTTGGGCAAGGGAGCAAGGGGATTACATTCAGAAATTACAGTAAAGGTATTCTTTGAAGTGATTCAACATGCCATATAGAAACACATTTATCTAATAATCTTTCTATTGATGTGCTCATTTTATAACATTCTTGAAAATTATCTCATTATAAGCTTCCCGGCATGTGCTTTGCCTGTTACAAGCTGTATCCTTTCTGCTGTCAGTGATGTTTGTATTCAGAATGCTCTGCTCTGCTCTGCTCTGCTCTGCTCTGCATGGACAAATATATTGATTATCTCAACATTTCACAGCCACAGAAGTTTATAACTACATTCCATTTCATGTAATTACAGATGAACACTGTATTTTCACAGTGCAGTAGGTTAAACATCTAAGAACCACATCGTTCATATTAGCATAAGATAATTAGCTGCAGAATTCCTTTCTGTTGAAAACATCTTATGGGTGTGCTGAAGTTAAACACAAAGATTTTGGGCATACTAGAAAGTGCCTTTACTTCAAATACAATTATAATTTGCAGGTGGACAGTCTTTGCTATAGGTGTTTTTAAAGTACCCCCAAAGCCTGTGCCAGAGCAGGAAGACTGCTAGACCCTCTAATATCATACCATGAGCTGCTACTGCAATGCTCACATCATTTCTCCCCTTGCAAGAATAGGACCAGTGATCAAAAGGACCATTCCCTTGTACAAGCAATTAAGACCTTGTAGGTAAAACAACATTTCCAAATCTTGGTGTCAGATCTCCTTTCTGTTTCCCCTTTGCCTTCTGCTACAGGAAGACAAACCAAGGCAAAAATGGTGAATAATGAAAAAGCATAGGTAGGTAGTCATAGTGACCACAGGGTGTTCATCAGATGTGTTTGAACATGAACAAGGGTAATTTAAGCAAATCTGCATATCTCACATTTAGCTGACTGGAGAGGAGGGTTATAAGCACAGAAGGGGAAAAAATGAGCTTACAGTCGGCCAACTGTAACACCACAGGGTCACCACTGATCCAGCAGTCACAGTCATGAGCTTAGCTGGGCTCTTGTAGCTGTCCTAAAGTGTCTGTCTGATACCACCTGCAGGCAGTCTCTGCCAGCGTCATCTCCAGCAGAGACTTTAGTAAGCACACAGGTATCATTACATTTCCATTAATTGGTCATCACACTGTTTTTTGGATGTTTTGTTAATTTTAGTTTGGTCTTGTTCAAGTAAGTGCTGTAACAAGAAATTCTGGATATGAGTGATCACTAACAATGCATATGAAATGTTGGAAGTGCCACATCAAGAAAAAGCATGAATATCCTAACAGTATTTTTGCCTGCTAAAAAAAAAAAAAACAACCCAACAATACTACATGGCATGCAGTAATAATAGAATACATTTTGTTCTTGTTTATCTGAACAGACGGCCAGAAATGCACTGAGCTGGGCTGACTAAGATGGAAATAAATCTATTTAAAATCCTGGAATAGAAAAATAAGTCTTAGAGATTACTCTATAATAACAGGGTGAAATTTGTTCCAATTTGTTATTTTAATTCCCTTTAAAAGGTTATTCTGAACTGTAAGGTAGACTGCCATTGATAATGCCCTATCAAAACCAATTACGTCAATTAAGTTTCATTCCCAAATGAAATATATTCAATGAAAATAAGAGTGTAAGAAACAGGTTCATACTATTGAGAATTTTTAGAAATTAGCTTTGATTATCATACAATAGAAGAAAAGAAATGGTGTGGAGGAGCTATAAAATAAAATATATTTCTCTTCTTCACAGTCAAAAGCTAAGTTTTAAGGAACGGGTCCGGATGGCCAGCCCGCGAGGTCAAAGTATAAAAAACAGGCAATCTTCAGTTGGAGATCGCCGATCACCAAGTGCCGACATTGCCACTGAGGGCAGCCCAACCAAAGTCCAGAAGAGCTGGAGCTTCAATGACCGCACCCGCTTCAGACCCTCGCTGCGACTGAAGAGCTCACAGCCCAAACCCATGGTTGACGGTAGGAGATTTTCGTGCCTCGTTTGCCATTGAGTGCTGCCCCCAGCCTGCTCACGTTCTCACACGCCTGCACTGTGAATGCAACCTGGTTTTGGAAAGCAGAGAGGATTGTTACATTGGGACAGAGGTACCAGAAAGTAATAGCCTGCCTCAAAGAGCATGCCAGCAGGGTTTTTTTTTAATAAATCTTGTGTCAGTGGTGCATAGGGAACAAGTGGTGGAAAAGGGAGTCCCTAGGGAAAAACTGCAGGTGAACTAAATGCATCCTCCACGTTTGACTGCAGCAGCTCTGCTGTCATGGCCTCTCTCCTGTTGCTGGTCACTTCTGCTGCCCAAACCCCCTTCCTCTGACTGGTGGGCCATGCACCACAGCCCATGGTGCATTGGCTGCGCCTTTGCAAGCCAAGAGCACAGTTTATACCGCACTGGCACTCCTCAGAATAGGAGCTTGTGAGGAGCTCAGAGATGTTCTCTTACCACCTGCCACCAAGAGATATACTAGTGGGTGCTTTGAGTTTTACAGGGTTGTACCTGATTTGGTAAGGCAGGTGGCTTTTGCAAAGAAAACCAGCATTATCGCTTTTATGTCTTGCTTTCTAAAGGGTATTTTAGGCGTAGGAAGGCCCCCTAATGCATGAAGAAGTGGATCTTTGTGAAAAATGGCACAGTGGCCCCACAGCAGGCAGAAACGTAGTCTTTCCTGCGTGCTGCCTTCCACAGGAACAGGTATTGCCCCTCTGTGCTCTCCATTTTCCAGCTATCGTCCTTTCAGGCATTAAATCAGCGAAGGTCCTTATTTACAAATGCTTACCGAAATGGAGACAGTGACTCTCCTAAAGAGGAACAACCAGAATGGGTGAGAGCAGCCCCTCAAACAGCAGGAGCTGAGAGCACCAGATGAGCTCAGTCTCTGCAGAGATGGGTCCTGCACTGAAAGGGGCACTCACACAGATGTGGGTAGCGCTGTCCCAGTGGGTTTTGGATTTCAGTTCCTCCATACGCTTTTTTTCCCAACTTATGGATGTTTTGCTCTTTCCTGTGGGACCCTCAGAAACTAAGAGAAACAAAGTGACTGGCTACGGCAGGAGGCAGTGACCCTGACTGTACGGGAAAGGTCCATCATAAATCATTTGATCCAAGTAAGGAGATATAACTTTAAACTCTTTCTGTGATGGCAATCAAGCGTGTTACATCCAACAATTGTGGTAAAACTAATTAGACAGAGTGCCATTTTGGTGTCTGCTTCCTTTTTAAGAGGATATATTATCACAGACACGTAGGTTGCAAAATATCCATTGGACTGAAATGCCCCATCCCTCAGCTGAGGACGTCCTACGCAACACATCTTTTCAGGAAAAGCCTGGGTAAATAAACATTTCCTGGAGGGCAAACAAGACAAGCCAGCAGTGTTTGCTAAGGTCATTGCTCCAGTCTAGCTTTCCTCTGCAGAGACCTCTCAGATGCACAAATCCTGAATTTGGCTGCATTACAGTGAGCTGTTGGGGTGCACCAGCCACCAGACTGCTATCCAAGTTGCTCACCATTCCTTGCTCTGTTCTGGGGCATGAGCTCTGGCTTGTGCCCTATGGCAGCTGCAGCACGAGGGCTATGTGATGCCAGCTTGGGTCTTACACTGACATGGAGCTGGGACAAGGCCACTTGCCTTGGGTACTGGCTACTTGCAATGGGTACTGATAAATGCTCTAGATACCAGAGTGGGGTTGAAGCTACTCCATCTAAATTTAGGCTTCCTATGTCATCACTTGTATAGCGCAAATATCTCTCCAAAACCACGCTAGAAGTGATTTCATAGGTTAAACCCCTGTGACTCTTACTGTGCCTGGAAGTGACCTAAGAAGAGAGTAAGTTGTTGAGCACACTCACAGCTCACTGCTGCTCCAGCCCCACAGTCTGCACCTCACTCAAGCATCTGTTTAATTTTTCATCAGCCCATTTGTCACAGAAACATTTCCTCTGCGTGTCTTCTATTTTGTCCTGTATGTATTGTCGTTAATAGCAATGAACTGCACAAGAAGATTGTGTTCCTTCTTATTGTCTCCCTTTTGTGGAAAAGATGGCATAAACAGCACCTTAGGTACTTCCTCAGATAAAAGATAACAACAGCATGTTCATTGTGGTGAATAAACCCTTAAGAATCTTCCTGCTCCCCAGGCAAGCGCAGTCTGTTTCCTTGTCAGAAGTTTCCAGCTACTAGTTCACCCTTATGAACAGGGGCCAGCAGTTACGACCAGTTTCTCATCATGGCAAGAGGAACAGCTTCCATTGTCTCCAGCCTTTAGGCAAATGCCAAGTTTCCACTTTGGGATCCCATCCAGCTACTTCTAGGACTGTTAGCATCAGACCAGTGTCCAGTGTGCTTATTGCTGAGACAGCTCCCTGCTACCTTACACAGTCCGGACAGGAAAAGTCAGGCACTGCCAATATCAATTTCTTGTGTGTGTGTGTATTACCAATATCATAGTTTGATCTGCTTTCTGCATTTGACAGCTCAATGAAAAAGATCTGGAGATTATGTATTCAGTTTAGAATATCTTGCATTTTTCACTGAATGAAAATACAGTATTCGCAGCATTTTATTAATACTTCTTGATTGTTAGGTCCTCCAGATTCCTTCTCCAGGTATCCTCTGTCCACAGGATTAATTATGTAGGTGTGTTATTTTCCAACCGAACTAGAAGCTATCCCTTTGAAGTGACTTTTGCAATAGAATCATAGAATCACTAGGTTGGAAAGGACCCACTGGATCATTGAGTCCAATCATTCCTATCAATCACTAAACCATGCCCCTCAGCACCTCATCCACCCATCTTTTAAACACCTCCAGGGAAGGTGACTCAACCACCTCCCCGGGCAGCCTCTGCCAGTGCCCAATAACCCTTTCCGTGAAATATTTTTTCCTAATGTCCAGCCTGAACCTCCCCTGGTGGAGCTTGAGGCCATTCCCCCTTGTCCTGTCCCCTGTCACTTGGGAGAAGAGGCCAGCACCCTCCTCTCTACAACCTCCCCTCAGCCTCCTCTTCTCTGGGTTAAACATCCCCAGCTCTCTCAGTCACTCCTCGTAAGGCCTGTTCTCCAGCCCCTTCACCAGTTTCATTGCCAGGAAGACCCTTTGGATAGAGACAACATTGTACTAGGTATCCAGCCCAGTGCTAAACTTTGTATCAGTAAACTAGTGAAAAAATAATAACTTCTCATTATGAATTTCCCCTTCTAAAAGTGAAGACACTCTTACATTTTTCTTTCACCATATGGGATTTATGGTTGTAAGTGATCTTCCATTAGCACAGGCAGAGAAGGAACTACCTCACTGTGAAGATGAGGTGCACTGAACTCTGTGTAAAAATAAAGAAAATGGGTAAATATCTAAGTAGAGGGTTCAGAAAGGAAGAGAATTTGTTAGCTGTGTGAGAATGAGCTAAGTCAGTGTAGCAACTTTGCAGGGCTGACTGAGTTCTGATAAAGGATGTAGTTGGAATCTGGGCTAAAATGATGAGGAAGAGATGGCTGGAAAAACTAAACATTAGCGACTAGAAACTGTTCAGTAAAAGGAAGTTTCTAATCCAGACAGGAATTTATGGAGGCAGGTAAGAGGCTAACAATTGAAAACTTAGTAGCCTTCCTACCCTAGGCTACCCAGTAACAAAAGCTTATTAATGCTCCCCTGCTGCATATTAAAACCACAGAAGGAGGGTTTCCTGGGAGCAAGCAAAACACTTAAGCTGGCCAAAGGTATCTCCAAAATGGGTTTTGGCATAGCAGGCTTAGAACAGTATGATCAAAACTGTTGCACAAATGGCTTTATTTATGGGTAGTAACAGTCCTCTGAAACTGTCTGTAAACCATTTATTGCTATTGCCAAAGTGGGCCTGGCAACAGCAGCAATTACTTCAGCTACATATGTGCATTTGCAATTGGAATCTAAACCTGAGAGAGCTTTGATGGATGGAGAGAGCTTTGGTAGCATGGCTGCAGATGGTCTCTTGAGCATTTAAGAACAGTGCAGGGGATCAAAATTGAAAAGCAAGACTTATGTAATCTGATTTTAAATACATGCCCAGTTTCCAGGGACACCTGACTCACAGCTGCCAAAACTCTTGCTGAACTCCTGCACAAGTCAACAAAAGTGCCGGGATGGTGCATTTCCAATACCTGTTACCACTTTAAAAGGGAATCATGAGGACCAAGCAGATCAAAGGGAAATCTTCACTACTCAAGAATGGTAAATAGTGAAGTTTTAGAAAGCACACAATTAGAAGGATTGAAGAATTGTACAGTGTTGTGCAAGAGCCTTCCTCAAAGGGATTCCGTGTCACATGGGTGGAGTTCTGCATGTAGCCACCACCATACCTGTACACCAAGTGAGCCAGAAGCCACCTCCATCCCCATGCAATACAGGTTATGTCCTGCACCAAACCCAGAGCAAACACAGCCCAATTGCCCAGGGGGAACAGCCTCTGACACATGAGAACACTCACTGGCAGCAGCTTAATCTGTACCTGAATCTGTATAAGCAATGGAATAGTACAAGTGTTCTCATGCCATTGCTCAAGGAGCTCTGCCCGTGCCTCATTGTATTTAGCATGGACCCAGCCACTGAGGCTCATCTCAAATAATATTTCCTCTCTTTTTTTTCTGAGGAAGACAACCTTTTTTGCTAGAGTCATGCTGCAGCCTTGCACAGCCACAGCTGAAGTAGTGAATGGATATTATATTGTGCAAGCAATTCTCAGTAAGGGAACAAATATGTCCTATTACACTTGTTTTCTTCCATCCCGTGCTTCTAAGCCTCTGCATGAGTTATTGTGCCTTTACTGTAACCTAGAGACATTGTGTGGCTTTTTGAATAAAACATCAAAAGTGTTCAGCACTGGAGATAGGACAAACATATTTCATTTGATTAATTAAAAACAATTCTCTAAGGAAATACTTGATTTCTTACACTGTCCCTGAACATTATATGCTCACATGACCTCTAGCCCTTCATTCCCTAAAGAGTACTTGCACAAAATCCTCAGGGTAGAGTATATTATAATAACCATGGAAAGAATGCAATTGTGCATTTCAGCCCCCATGCCCTCAGTTACTACCATGTAATTTATGTATTGCAAAAATGCCAGGTTTTCCTTTCAGTAGCAGAAACATCTTGACCTTGTATAATGTTCACTTGAAGTGGCAAAGGTCCTCAGTTCGGGTGCTTTTACATCTTGGTTAGCTTAAATTTGCTAATTCAAAATGAAGCTGCATGAAAGATGCTCGATTTGTGTAAACAAACCCCTTATGATGGAACTCAGTGACATTTTATTAGCAACATATCAATTTGTTCTTGACAAGAGATTTATTTTCTTGTGATTGTTTTACTTAATGATAGAGCTCTCATTTATTACTGTTGTCACTGTAATTAATTAAGAAGATCTTATAAAACTAATCTGGCATTCTGATCTAAGCCTTGAGTCATTTTTTCATTTTGTGCAAATAAGTTCAGGTTGTTAGTTTTGGGACATTATTTTAGTTTATTCCAGCTAAGGTCCTGGCCATATGAGTCCATAATTTCATCTCTCTCTTTATGATGGGTCTTCAGGAGCCTGCTGTGCACTGTTGCTCACTGAGCTGAGCACTTACTCAGTGGTCACAGATGAATGATTAACAATCTCAGCTCTATGAGAGACGGCAGCAGCCCACCACACGGAAGTATGATGTGCATGGATTTCAGAGAACCTCATATGCAGTGGAGAGTAAACAAATGAGTTCAGAAGTCATTGTGGGAGGACACTCATAAAACTTCCCAACTACCATGTAACTCACTTGCACCAAATATGAAACATTTGAGGAACGTTTGCATTTTTATGAAATGGTGTTGGAAAAATCCTTCATGGCTTTCTAAAATACAGGAGTCTCCTGTGGCTACCTGAAGCTAAAGCTGCAGTCCTCCTCTCTCCTTTTGCTCACTGCCACCACCTCCTTCAAACAACAGGGCCTGGAAATCTCCCAGGGTTTAGGACCTTTGTGGACCTTACGGAATATCAGACATAATATAGATTAACATGTACTACAAGGTCTTCCAGGGAGACAGTCAATTAGGCGTGACATTTAGCTCGTTAGTCCACAGTTCTGGAAATTGTCATGTATAAATGCAATTTATTTTACAGTTTTAACTTCTTGTATGCAATGTATATAAAATACAGAGGTATGTATCTAAACATACACTAAAATAAAATGTTTATAGAGTCATCTAGCATATCTTTCTTACCCTTCTCACATGACCATCTAAACTTTCTGGCTAATGTGCTACTATTTATAATAAGAGAAGCTAGTTTAAATGCACAATTATTGTGCATATAATGATTTTTTTTAGAAAGGCTCCTAGTCTTCCATATCATCACTCAAAATGAAAAGGACTCCTTTTTAATTAAGTGGTAGGAACTGTTCCATAAAATATTGCCAGTGCAGAAAATTTCTGAGAAGTTAATTAATAACTAAAGATAACTGAGAGTTGTTAGAAAGGAATGCTAGAATTTTAGATATTTGGAACCTGCCTGCATTATATGATAACTTATATAAATTAGGTTTCTGACCTTAAAAAACTGCACTTTCAAAGAAAGGAAGCTAGGTAATTAAACCCAGAATACATAAAAAATTTTCCACCAATTGTGCCGTCCATTTTGGCTAAATTTGAGCTTTTCTAGAAATGCTTTCATATATAAAATGTTGATAGGGATATTCTTTTGCTTCATACTGCATTGCAGCTACCAAATTCCCATTCTGGTGTCCTCTTCCCCATCTGGGAAGTTTTGACTTTTTCAAGAGAAAGACAAGGTAGAAAGGAATGGGCTACATATCCAGCACTACTGCACTCCTCACAGGTTCTTCCCGCAGGGTAGAGGCTCAGGTCATGCAGAAGAGAAAGGAAATTCCTACAAGCTCATGCGGAAATACTTCCAGGAGGCATCACAGAATCACAGAATCACAGAGTAACCAGGTTGGAAGAGACCCACCAGATCATCAAGTCTAACCATTCCCACCAATCCCTAAATCATGCCCCTAAGTACCTCATCCACCCTCACCTTAAACACCTCCAGGGACGGTGACTCAACCACCTCCCTGGGCAGACCGTTCCAATGCCTAACCACCCTCTCCGTGAAGAATTTTTTCCTAATCTCAAGCCTAAATCTCCCCTGGCGGAGTTGAGACCATTCCCTCTCGTCCTGTCCCCTGTCACTTGGCAGAAGAGGCCAGCACCCTCCTCTCCACAACCTCCCTTCAGGTAGTTGTAGAGAGTAATAAGGTCTCCCCTCAGCCTCCTCTTCTCCGGGCTAAGCAACCACAGCTCTCCCAGTCGCTCCTCATAAGATTTGTTCTCCAGCCCCTTCACCAGCTTCATTGCTCTTCTCTGGACTCGCTCCAGAGCCACAACATCCTTCTTGTGGTGAGGGGCCCAGAACTGAACACAGGATTCGAGGTGCGGTCTCACCAGTGCCGAGTACAGAGGGAGAATAACCTCCCTGGACCTGCTGGTCACGCCATTTCTGATACAAGCCAAGATGCCACTGGCCTTCTTGGCCACCTGGGCCACTGCTGGCTCATGTTCAGTCGGCTGTCAACCAATACTCCCAGGTCCTTCTCCTCCAGGCAGCTTTCCAGCCAGGCTTCTCCTAGACTGTACCACTGCTTAGGGTTGTTGTGCCCCAAGTGCAGGACCCGGCATTTGGCCTTGTTAAACCTCATGCTGTTGGTCTCAGCCCAGCAGTGCAGCCTGTTCAGGTCCCTTTGCAGAGCCTCCCGACCCTCCAGCAGATCGACACTTCCACCCAGCTTAGTGTCCTCTGCAAACTTGCTAAGGGAGCACTCGATGCCTTCGTCCAGGTCGTTGATAAAGACATTAAACAGGACTGGACCCAGGACTGAGCCCTGGGGAACCCCACTTGTCACTGGCCTCCAGCTGGATTTAACTCCATTTACCACCACCCTCTGGGCCCGGTCATTCAACCAGTTTTTCACCCACGGGAGTGTGCGCCTGTCCAGGCCAGAGGCCGACAGTTTCCGAAGCAGAATGCTGTGAGAAACTGTATCAAAGGCTTTACTAAGGTCCAGGAAGATACATCCACAGCCTTTCCCTCGTCCAAGAGTTTAGTTACTCGGTCTTAGAAGGTGATCAGATTACTCTGGCAAGACCTGCCTTTCATGAACCCGTGTTGACTGGGCCTGATCACCCGGTTCTCTTGCAAGTGCTTCATGATCGCACTCAAGATCACCCGCTCCATGACTTTCCCCGGTACCGAGGTCAGGCTGACAGGCCTGTAGTTCCCCGGATCCTCCCTGCGCCCCTTCTTATAGATGGGCACGACATCAGCCAGCCTCCAGTCCAGCGGAACCTCCCCAGTCATCCAGGACTGCTGGAAGATGATGGAAAGGGGTTTGGCCAGCACATCTGCCAGTTCCCTCAAAACTCTTGGGTGGACTCCATACGGCCCCATAGACTTGTGGGCGTCTAGCTGGGCAAGCAAGTCTCTAACCACCTCCTCTTGGACCCTGGGAATCTCATACTTCTCTTCCAACCCCTGGGGTTGTGCACAGAGGGAACAATTTTCCTTAGTGTTAAAGACTGAGGCAAAGTAGGCATTGAGCACTTCAGCCTTGTCTTCGTCCCCTGTTACTCTTGTTCCCTCTCAGTTTTCTTCCTTTCTGAAGAAACTGCTTTCCAGCATGGAAATAGCAACCATTTTGTAGAAATTCCCTGTAAATGATGTTTTCAAATGATGTAATCCCTATTCGTTTCTTCTTAATTTTCCAACTTGAATATTATTGTGTACCACCAGGGATTTTTGGTGATGTTTTCTCGACAAATATCAAGCATCTAACATGAAGAGCACATCATGGAAGTTTACTTGTCTTGCCTCCTTCCTTCTGTTATGATTAGAAGAAAGTATTTTCTTCTTTTTTATTCAGAGATCAAGGAGATAAATACATGATTCACTCCCTTGGGCCTCCTTTTTCTGGCCTCTGCTCTGGAAAGCATGTAAACATAGGCTGCTGCCTTTCTGTCTTTGAGGGCGCTTTGGGCATTCTTATCATTAAAAATATGATTGAGCTCCATCCCAATTGACGCTGCTTTTTCGGTTAATTTTTCCTATGGAACTTAGCAAGCAATAATGGTAAAACTATTTATGTGAACTCTTTACTGAAAGAGAATCAGTTTGTCAATGGTTTAAAGCAAGAGAAAATTTGGAAGAAAATCATTTCTAGGCGTGATGAAGGGAATTTGTATTCATGGTTCAGCAAACAGGAACGAGGCGAGAAGTTTTGTGAAACAAATTTAAACACAGGCACTAGGCCGAGACACATTTTATTTTTATAAAGGGAAATTGCACGAATTGTATGAATATAAAACTTAAAGATGTTTGTACTTGGAATAATTTTTCAGGGGAAAAATATTACTGAGATTTTGTGTAACATTCTGTGCATTATGGCATTTGTGGAAACACTATAAAATATGTGCAGGATATCTCATTTTTTTAGAGAATATGGGTTGAATCCCTAATTCTCCACAGCAAATGCTCAGGATGAAAAAGGTACTTCAAAGCTTGTGTAAAGCTGAGTGAAATGCACCAACCTTGTGAGCAACTTAGGCAGCACTACCTACAGCAGTGTAACACAGGCTCTACACCACTTTCAAAAGGGGATGAAAGAACAGAATAATCAAGAGTATTAAGCTGCAAGCACTGCTTCTTGAACAAAAAGGATCTCCTGAGCAGAGTAGGCTGTGGAACTGCATTATGAGTTGCTTGGTCTTCAGTTCCCTAGTTGAACTCTGGATTATGAACTATGATGTGATGTAACTGAGCACCTGTGAAAATCAGGCCACCATCCATTTTTTTGCCTTGAAATAATAAGGTGTAATGAAAAATCAATCAGACTTTTTTCTGAATCATTCCTTTTTTATTGCCAAGTTGACACAGCACTGTGCTGTAACATGAATAATTGAGGGTCATATGCAGACTATCAAGTTCAGGAACCTATTTAGGTTTTCCGTGTCTATGAGGTAGGTACTCAGCCTCAGCAGAATTATTTAGATCACCCACATGAGGAGCCCTAACTACCTCCTACACAGTCACAGTAAGATCTAAGTGCTTCCGAAGGCTTCCAAAAACCATGTCAAAGGGACTGTGTTGGGATCACCATACCGGTCACTATGTTAGGAGCACTTCCATGGGACAATCCATATTGTTGGCACATACACTTAGAAATGCTGGCTTGTTGTTGCTAGCTTATGATGGTTTCCAGAAAACAAATTTAAGAGTACAAAATCTTTTTGATTCTGTTCAACAGGCACATAATTAATTGAATGTTACTGACATTGAAAGCATGGAGCTATGAGGGTGATCAGAGTAGTGTCACAGTTTTCCAAACTCCAAAGAATGTTATTAAACAACAGAAAACACTTCTAAGAAAGGGCAGATGATATTTACAGAAATAATAAATCAAGCCTTATGCATAACTTTTGCACAGAGCCACATGAAATGCAGTTCCAAAAGTGTAAATTTTCTGTTGGTGACATATAATGTTTCAGAACACTGTAATTTTTAGCCTATTCATTTGATATGATCATAAATAACTGGAGTTTGCATAAAGGATGCTTAGATACAGCGACAAGCAGGGTAATATGAAGATTATTTTAATGACTTGTTTATGCCCCTTTTGTATTTGTTGCCAATTGCTTATTTGCTGTGTGATTAAATCAAAGACTGCTCTTAAGGAAGAAAGAGGAAGAAATTAAAAAGTGGCAAAGACAAGACTTTACCCCAAAGGAAATAATGTCAAAGATAACAATATAATGTCAGATGCCTCATCAGTTGTGAAATAAATACTTCCCAGATTGACGTTTAGGATCAAAACATATCCTGAATTGTTAAGATGCTGATATGAGAAAAGAGGATTGATTCTGGGTTGTGGGTGGCACCTCTTGTTAGGGAGACTTGCAGTGGTACGTATACATCTTTATTGGGAGACACTTTGGCCACTACTGAGACTGGATTTGCGAGCTGCCCAGGCAACAGTCTTGCAAGGCCTGTTTAGCTCGTGGCGCAGGCTCTAGAGAGAAAGGAGGAGCAGTGGTAGCCCTAGCAAGGCCTGGTAGAGCAGCCAAGTCCATGCAGCGCAGCTGCTGCCTAAGGTTCCTTGTAGAGGATGCTTGGACCGTGTGCAGCCATCCCAATGAAGAGCAGGAGATGCGCCTGAGGGCTACAGGGAAGAATGAAGAAGGAGATGTGTGCAGGGCTAGGCATGAGCCAGCACCAGAGGGTCTACCTGATCCATTAAGAATGGGGATGGCTTTCTCTGGAATAAGGCAGCAGTATGGGGAGCTTGTCAGAGGCTCTAGCTTAACCCTGTCTGGGAACTGGCAGGGATTTAACAGCAGGAGCTGCTGAAGCAGCCAAACTGGCCCCAACACAGCCCTGACCTCGAGGGTGAACTCAAGAGGGACAGAAGCGATACAAGTACATCTCACCTCATAACTATGTCATATATAACATGAGCTTCTACTGGAAAAATTCATCAGAATGTGAACTTTGATTTCAGTGGGTTTTTAAGCTGGAATTTGGTTTTTTCCAAATTGTTACTCTGCGTTTCCCAAACTTCTTTCCCAAGTCTGTTCAGTATTATAAAGAAACATGAATGTTTCCCATACAAATCAAACAAAGTTTATAGCTTTTCACAAGTTTTATTGACATGCGGTACCAAGTGCCTGCCATAATGAAGCAAACTCATGCCAGTGGGAATATTAGAAAGAAAAAAAAGAAGGTGATTTATTAGGAACAGTATCTCTTCTTAAAGCTAGCTTAAATTTATAAGAGTTTTCCAGTATCTCTGTAAAGATTTTCATGATTTTCCTCTCCACCTGTGAGCAAAATGGAATACAATAATTGCACCACACTGTTCTCAAAATGGTTCTGCAAAGACGTACTGTGTTAAGGAAGTTCTTTTATTTATGATACTGTATGGGGCAACGGACTCAGGAACTCTATCAAGTGAGAGAGCCCTCTAGAAACATGCTTATTATAAACCTTCAAGCTGGAGTCTCCTGTTTCACTGAGTTTACATGGTTGTAGATCTCATGACCTTAACAGAATTATTCTTAATTTACACCGACATAACTGAGTAGATTCTAACCTTAGAGAGCCACTGGCAACACCAATAGCATAAAAAGCTCCGAGTTTAGTGTGGTACTTAGAAATGAGCTGGGAGATTTCAGAAGTAACCAGAGAATTTGATCACACATGACACCTGGAAAGTCAGTGTTATGGAATACCTGGCATCTTCAGAAGTAGAGTTTTAAGTAGTTTATATACCTATCAAACTAATTCCATATTTTCTTTTAGCTAATTACATTTTCGGGGTAGGGATCCAAATCTTAGTTAACTAGGATAGGGGGAGAGACATCTATATTTCACCTATAAGATAAGCCAAGTCAGTAGCAAAGCTTGTGGAAGGGGAGTTTTCAAAGTTTTGTAAGAAAATTTCACTTTTACATTGAAAATTTTTTAAGGTTGCATTTAGTTGTTTCCTCGAATTGTGTTCTTGAAGATATTACTGACTTGGCTTTAAACCATCTTTCTATACAAAGTTGATCTGTCAAAGACAAAACCTCCCACTCTTCAAATCTACAGCAGATGTTCCTCATGGATGTTCTAGTTCAGCAACACTCAAAAAAGAAAATACATTCCTGAGAGTACTGAACTAGCAAGAGTTGTCAAAATAAATCATTATGGACAAATATTAAATCTGTGAAGACACCAATGAAGCAATATTAGTTCCCGAAGGTTGTTTATTGTAAGAGAGCATTCCTATTAGATTTAAAAGGTGCCGTGACATTTCAAGGCACTTCTGACTGACAAAGAATATTCATCTATTCTTCATCTTTTAATTTACAGTCTTTGTGGAAAACGAACTTGAAAAAAAAATGTCCTGCAACCATTTGTGTCTGATTGTTCTTCAAATTTACTTATTGCCCCTGAAATGGTTTACTCGCAGTGTTTCTGGATGACTAAAAGCTTATGTTTTAAACAACAGCATGAATGTCAGTAGGGGCAATATGACTGGGAAGAAATCTCCTCCACTATTAAGGATAACTAAATCCCATCCTTTTTTCTCTGTTTCCTGTGTCATTATTTGATTTTACACTCTATTGTTTCTGAAGCTGAGACACATGTTGAAATACACTGATCTATAAACTTGAACTTGATGCAGGTGAAGAGAGATGTTTTGGGAGGAAAAACCATCTACTCCCAAGAGTTTCCTGCATATCATGTGCCTTTGAGACTTATACGACATGGGAGCACTCAATGACCCTGCCCTTCTTGCTCTGTTCCCACTCCGGTGCATTTCAAGTTTGTTAAACTTCTTTGTCATGCATCAGTCCCTGTTTTCTTGTGTATTGAGGTACAATGGGCACTTCTGAGATTTCTAGTTACTTCTGAAATTGTGACTCTGCAGAGGCAGTGTTAGAAAAGTGTAGAGGATCCATTTTTTTCATGCAAATAAATACAGTAACTTGGCTTAACCTCCTGTTGCAAAGAAAGGTTGCAAAATAGCTCTGAGGCTTAAGGTGGTAATTGGTCCATAATAAATGTCATTCTCAATTTCTCACAAAAAGGTACCTCATTTATTTTCACCTGTAATAAAGCACTGGATCATTCCACAGCCTCCTTAGTAAATGAAATGGATCTTCTCCTTTGTCTTCCATATCACGTAGCTCCACAGTGGTAAAAAAATAACCTTTTCATATACCTCAGCATCTTTTGATTCTGCCCTTGCATCTGTTAGCTTACTGCTTTCCCTTAAGACAAAGTGGGATGAAAAACAGTGAGACATAAGTAATAGACATACTGGTACTAAGCTATTAATTTGTTTGAAAAATAACAAGGTTTTCTTCCTTTCTGACTTCTACTGTTTACAGCAGGGACTACTCAGGCCTTTTATGACACAAGCACAGACACAGATGACTGCATTGTATAGTTTGTAAACTGATGAAGCTCTGCCTTATTTGATTTGTAGTCCTTATTTTTCCAGAACCACTACGCAGGTTTAGAAAACACTAAGCAAGAGATTTTTAAATGTGTCTGGTTTAGTCTGCTCTTGTATTTTGCAGCTGACACCAGTCTTGGAACAGATGATGTTTATGATGATAAAGGGTGCCAGTGCGATGTGTCAGTAGAAGATCTCACCCCTGCTCTTAAAACTGTCATCAGAGCAATCAGGTGAGTAAAAAATACTGAATTAATAAATATTTGAGATTTCTTTAATTAAGATACTAATTAACTGCATGTCAGTTAATAAAATAGTAGATAGTTGACTTATTACCTCTGCTATGTTTGTTACATAACTAATGCGAATATAGTTTATTTATGTTTCCTTTTCATCAGTTTTTTACTTATGAGTCAAATATTTCATCTGTTCTGTTTTCAGCTTTTCAATGTCAAAGAAATTATTTAACTCAGAAGAAAATGAGAGTAACGAGTGCTGTTTCCCACTACATTTCAATACTGTAATCCAGTTTGATGTACTCTTACTGAATGTGTATCACCTTGCCTCAAAAAGATATTTCCTTTAAAAGTTTAGGGTTTCATTGCATTTCCATATTCCTGAAACTGTCATATGACTTTTATTACAACTTTCTTCTGGAAACAGCAGAATAATTACGTTCATTCAATTGTGCAAAATCTTGGCTGCCACTATCCATTGAACTAAATATAACCTCCATAATTTAAAACTAATAGTTTCCTTATTTTCCAAGAAAGTAGCAAACTGCACTGAAACTTATAAAATTACTTGTACTGAAAGCTTAAACTTAGCATTAACCCTCTTGGGACTGTAAAGGCTTTTCATCTTCCTGAATATTTTGAAGTGCAAATCCTGACAGGCAAGATCCTCACCATAAAGAGTAAACTGACAAGCAAGGAGAGCTCAGGCATTCCCTCTCTGCTAATAGCAAACCCAAGGTTATAGCTGAGGGTCACCCCACTCTGCATCACGGTCACATCAGTGGCCAGCACATCTTGCAGGCAGGCAGCAGGCACAGAGGTTTTCTGCAAGACTGTATGGAAAGACAATGTTTTCCTGCAAGGAGACTCTCACATGAGTTTTCTCAGCACTATGGGAAGAAAGAATTTAAGCTCTTTATCAAAGAATTTCACGCAGTGATAATCTATGGGCTACTTGTATTTCCGTCATCTTTTTCCACTGATTGCCAGTGAAGACAGATAACAAGCAAGTCTGTTCCTAGTACTTTTCTACTAGCACAGACAGCTTGTCAGATCACTTGCAGACATCTGTTCCAACCATTTTTCCAACCTGCTTGGAAATGACCTCATGGGACGTGTCAAATGTCACCGCTGAGCCGCGTCCCTTGCCAACATGGTTTCAGCAGGTGACAGAAATCTTTCTACACAGTGGACACTCACCTATAATGCAGACCTATTCTTTCAAAAGGAAAATACTCAAATTAGGAACAACCAACATAATTTGGTGGCTCGGGTGCCAAAGATCTTTGTGTTGTTGCTCTTTAAACAGACTGGTTGACACTTGGTGACAAATGCACCTTCCCACTGTACAGGCAAGTGATACCAGTGGTCATTGCATTTCTAATACTGCCCAAATCCTTTAAGATCCTCCTAACATTTTAATACTAAATACATAGGCACCGCTGGATTGTTCAGTGCGTCACCTGCATCTTTGCTTGATTCTCTTAGTAATTATCAGCTCACATGCAAAGTCCTCAAATGTGAAGCATCTTGTTGGCAATCTTTCTGCACAGTGTTATCCACAGAAATGTTCTAATAAGGACAAAGATGCAACAATCAGTTTGTTTCAGATATGCACTATTTAGCTCATAAGAGTCAACTTTTTAGACTATCTCCAATTTTTTCTCTGTGCACTTGGCTAATCAAAGAACAACTCATTTCAGCACTGAGGTTGAGAATAAGAATTCTGCATCTCTGCTTGCTATCAGTTAGCCACAAATCTCTCCCACCTCTCCCTGCAAATGTTAGTGTTTCAATAAATTACAAGCAGCTCATATGCCTTGCTTCAGAAACACACCTTTGTTTGAGATCTGTAATGCGGTAATGCACAATGATCTTCAGACTTTCATTAAATGCTATACCTTAATCTCTCAAAATCAAGAGACTGATAATTCAGTTCGTCAGGTAGCTGATACTCCTCTTTCTGATTATTCAGAGTATCTGTTACCCGGCTACACCGGGATCTATGCAAACATCTGAAGAACGATCTGAGACACTATGTAGTAACCGTAGAATTTCAAGATGATAACATCTGCCTATATGGAAACTTTGTGCCTCATTTTGAAGTTTGTTTTTAGCAACAGCTTTGAATTGCAAAGGCAATGGGGGAGGGTGGAGGCTGGTTTTCCTTTCATGCTGGTATACAGGACCAGATGAAGACAGAAGGCACTTGAACAGCTTCATGAGGCACTTTGAAAAGATCCTAAATGTAAGCATACACAGCTGAATCCATTCTGGCTACATCACCTTGGAAAACTGCAATAAAGGAGAGTATTTTTTCCTACTCAGATCTGGGTACAAATTGTTTTACAATGATACAACTGATCCTTTTGTTTTGGGGAAAAAATGAAATTGGTAAAATTAATTCACGCCTGTGGGTTTACAGAGGTAGGGCCTCTCTCAGTTTTGGAATCAGAAAGAACTAAGGTGTTTTTTCTGTGTAAGGAGCCCAGGAAATTCTGGTTACTCTCAGGCTGGGCAGCTTTGGAATAGCAAAACACAAAAACTGGCTTAGTTATCCTCTTTCATTTTGGCAGTTTCAAAGTGCACTGCTTCTGTTTCTGACCTTCCTTATTTACATCTTTCCCAGGGCTACCTTGTTCTTCCAAACAACTTTTTGATTTTAAACAAACAACACACCCAAATTTTCATTTGGAAATGGCCAGAACAAGAGGTGGAGAAAATAGTTCTTTCCTGAAAACCACTTTCATTTCTTAACACATTGTCCCTTTCCAAAACTGAACTCCCAGTCAATCCTACTGAAGACCCGCTGGGCAGAGCTGTCTGGTAGCATGTCAAACTGTCGCCCTCCTCTCAAAGCCCCTCAAGTTGAGCCTTTCACAGCCAAGTGCTTGTGCTGCCCCCTCCACCTCCCTTACTACAAACTCTCCATCAGGAAAGACCAACTGAGGCAGTGAAGAAAGTAAGGAAAGCTCTTCGATGGATTCACACAATATTGAAGGAGGGAACAGATGGGTAGCGTGGTGCAATGTGGCATGCTCCACAGCACACTTTGGGCCAGAAAAGGGTCAGTCATGCTCCTCCACAGCCTCCGGCTGGGATCAGAGCAGTGCACAAAGAAGTTCTTGCTAGCGGTACACAGAGCCTTTTGTGCCAGCAGGTTTTTGTAGCACTACTCAACAAGCCCTAGTCTTGTTGTGAACAAAACGCCATTAATATCCTGCAGTGTTCCTGGAAACTAACAAAAAAACATTGCATTTTCCAGTACTGTTAGTTGACAATGATGAATGTATATAAAAGAAACTAAAAAGAAGATGAAGATACCTTGTTTCTATATATTGCAATATCTCTGATCATTTTTCATAGCAAGAGAGACTAAATTCTGTAATACTCTTCACAATGGAAATGATGGAATTATTTTACTATTTATGGAATACAAAATTAGATTTGAGAAGCGTAAATAAATATGCAATAGGAAATAACTGCAAAGGCAGGAAGATGAACTTGCTGACCTAAGAGGTCTTTTCTCTCTTTAACTGTAGTGATTGCATAGATATATTTTCATTCAGTGTTAATAAGAAATAATAAATGTCACTAAATTTAATGAAATTTGAGAATTCTTGAATTGATAAGCCAGAGAGTTGAAGTCATACATATTTAATAGCCAAAGAAGGAAAATATAATTTACCATTCACATTCAGTCTTTGAAATTTTTCTGCTACACCTTTAAAATATATTTTTAGCAGCCACTATGAATTTGTTCAGTGATGGTGTTTCATATTCCTCAGTTCCTTGTAAACCCCAACACATTATCTCTTTTCTGTGCAGATAGTCTTCAGAGTCTAGCCAAGGCCCTTATAAGTGTCTTTGGCTACAACAGAACTGTGCTTAGGAGAAAATAATGTCTCTGGCTTCTAAGGGGTAGGTTAGGTCAAGACCCAAGACAGGAGGCAATATTGACCCAGTCACCCCACACATAGTAGAACTATCTCTCAACCACCTTTGTCTGTTGACCTCTCTATATTGGATCCTGACCTCTTCTGCTCATTGCAGTTTGCCAGGAAGAAGGGGTTTTGGCATGCTAAGGGTAGAGAGATGGAGGAACCAGCACAACCTGAGCTGTGTGCACCTGCTTTCCTGATGTAGTAAGCGAGCAAACAACTTGTGGGCACCTCATCTAGCTATGGGCAAAACAACCTACCTGCCTCTTAATCTTTCAGGCAGGAACCACTTATAAATTTACCTGAATCCTTGTAGGACAAAGCTCTGCTTCCAGAGATAGTGACAAGGCTGATAAGGTTTAAAAAAATGGCATGAGTACAACAATGCCGCAGAGATGATTAGAGGTGTTCTGACTTGGTATCGGTCTCCGTAAAGTGCACTAGGGACAAGCAGAAAGGTTTTTAATATTGGAAGGGGCAACATGAATGGAAAATAAAATACAAAAAATGCCAGGACACACACCCTGCACATTCAAAAAACACTGTAATTCTAGATCAGCGCTGATCTTGCATTCGACAACAGTTAAATGAAATGAATGCTGCTTTTGGTCACTAAGGGTCGATCAGACAAAAGTTGGTACTGGACCTGTAACTTTCTACAAATTACCAAGGCCTGTAAAGATTAGTGATACTTGTAGTTTAAATGTTAACTATAGACAAAATATGTTGCTACATTGGTGCAACTCAACACAAAAGACTTTTTTCTGCTCTCCTTTGGATGTATTATTGAAATAGGCTACTTTTTATGGCTAATTCTCACCAGAAAAATTGTCACACTTGTGCCTCAGGAAGGTTTACAAGCGGGTAGTAACCGTCACATTATATATAAGTTATAAAATTCCACCTCACTACACAGGATATAGCGATATAACATACAAAAAATCTTCAAAAAATATCTTGAGGACTGCACGCTTTGTTCTTTAGAGTTAATTCTTGCTGTCAATTACTGCTGTTTGGTCAGTACCAGCAGCAGAGTTTTGCCAGTGGTAACTTAGCTAGTTTATGATGAGTCTTGTTTGCCCCCTTGTGGTATAGCCAGAGAAGACGGACTCAGCTGTAGTTCGTTTGCTCTTTTCCTCTTGTGTTTAGAGCTGGTGCTTCAGACAGTTGTGGTATGAATCACCTTGAGCTCACTCCCTTTTTTTGTGTGGGTAGGTTATGCACCTGTGCCCAAAAACCTGAACTCTTCGTTTTTATCACTCAGGAATATGCCGAAATAGGCAAGTTTTTATTCTAGAAGCACAAATGAAGGAAGCTCAAAGGGGGTTTTGTTCACTATTTTGAATATGCTTAATGTAGTTGTAATAATCTCTCAGGATGGATGTTCAAGCCTATCAAGTTCAATTAGATAGTTTTTTTAAGATGTAGAAAGAAAACTGATTTTTTTTTAAATTGATGGTAAATAACTTTGGAGAAATAACTACATTTAGTAACTGCAAAGCTGTTGCTAGGCTCCATCAATGAAAGAATTCAGTTTTTTTGTTTCTTAATTAACTTGTGGTCTTTTAAAACTCCAGTCTTTTATAACCATTCTTTTTTTTCACAGTTTTTGTAAAATTATAGATATTTAAGCAATATGGGTCTGTTCCAAACCCTGCTGAAGTTAATTAAGATGGCAACACATGAGCTAATACCTAAACCAGAAATAGTACAGTTGAACGTCACTCATATAGCTGTGACGCTTTTCATCCTGTGTTTGACTTCTGAATGTTATAAGCAAACTGCCTTAGTAACAAAAAAAAACTATTATAAAACTGCAAAGCGGAAATTAAGACTTTTGTGCATGTTAATTAAGAAGCTTCTATGGTGGTTAATAAAAATAAGTCTTCTTTCTCTTCTCTTGTAAAATCACTCAGTTGTGGTAAATTCAGTTGTCTTCAATTATGCCAGTAATCCTTTTGCTCAGCTTTTCTAACTGAGTTTCATATTTTTACCTTATCAAGAATGTGAAGTAAAAAATTGTGACCTCCAAAACAGAGAGGAAATAACAAAAAAAAAATTATACTTTCTTGTATGTCAGCTACATCCTTTATTCTTCGCAACCTAAATAAAGAACTAGATTCCATGAGATTGTCTGTGCTGCTATTAAGAACAGAATATCTTGGCATCATATGACAGCTAAGAGCAAAAAAAAATCTGCATCCCAGCTTCAGAGGCCTTCAGATTACAAAAGATGCCGAAATCATCAGCTTATAGAACTGGATGGCAATGTAAAAGAGGAAAGTGCATCATGTGACATGTTTAAAACTGCATGGAGATCAGTCCTGAACTGTCAAGGTGATGGACTACCCGTAACAGGCCTTTTACATTTTTAATTTCTATAATCAGAATCATACTTCAAGCTGTACACCAGTGACAAGCAATCTCATTTTTAAATGGGAATATTAGCAGCCTAAGTGCTGTGGGAGAAGGCTGACATTATTTGGAAGAACATTTATGTATAGTACAGGAAACAGTAGAGGATCACTATATATAATTAATCTGACTCTACATATCTATTATCATAAAGTCTGTCCTAGCTATAAAAAGTATGGTATTCCTAAATTCCACTAAACACCACTGGCCTATTTTTATCACAGAGTGAGAGTCATGTTTTGGGTTTTATTATCATTCATTGTCTTACAGCTGCCAAAGACAAATGGAGGCAATATATTAATATGCAATACTGGGATTTGGAATAAGAAACCAATTTATTGTCTCTGCATTTTTAATTTCAATAGATAGCAAATATCAGCAGTTTGGCCCTAACTGGGATTCGTAAGCTTTTTAATGCAGACCAGAATGGCCAATACATCTGATCCCTTGTTTTTTCTCCCAGCTCCCATGGTACTCTTCCGCAGTTCTCATTTAAACCAAAGAGAAATGCAGGTTTTAACAGCTGATGTGGAAAATCGGCTCACTGTCATTAACTTTCCAAATTTGTCCTTTCTATTACTTAAAATTTACAATTTAATATCAAGCTTTTCATTCTAAAAAGAACTACTCAGTGGACATCATATATTCACATAAGCATCACAGAAACTTGTGCAAATCTCACATAAAAAATATATTCCGTTCATCAGTTTAGGGTATTTCCTGTTATCTGATACTTAACTATTCTGCATTAGAATTCAAATGGAAAAAAATTACTAACAGTAATAAAACAATAATTCCCATAGTTTTCAATACAGAACAAGCATGAAAACTTCTGGTTAGCCTGCAAAGTCTAAGCTTATGTTGGCAAAATAAATTAAAAACAAATCCTAGGCCTGGATGTTACTTGAAAAAAAAAACCTGATGAAAAATTAATTTGGTGCATAAATTTAAAGTTTTTTTACAAAATGGAGGTCAAAAAACTTAAAATGAACAAAAACTAGCGAAATCTTTCCTCTAAAAGATCTTTCCTCTAAAAGGGACAGAAGTAGCAGAAGTAGTTTAAGCCCTAAATGTAGCTTACAAGATATCTTACGCAATTGGGATTAGTCCCAGGTTCAAGTGAAGCATGTACTTCAGTACATTTCAAATCAGGCACCCACCATAAAAAGAGCCAGATAAGGGTATACTAAATTAAATACGCTTCGTGCTCATTAAAATAGTGTTACCTGATCCTTCTTACATAACAATTCAAAGGGATAGCTACAAGGCATTTGTACTTACACATCTGTACTTATAAAAACAATTTGTTGAAGATTAATCTGTGGAATGATTTTTCCATGCAGAATTATGAAATTTCATGTTGCAAAAAGAAAATTTAAGGAAACACTTCGTCCATATGATGTCAAAGATGTCATTGAACAGTATTCAGCAGGTCATCTAGACATGTTATGCAGGATTAAGAGTCTTCAGTCACGGTAAGGAAAGAAGAATTCCTGCATCTTCTTGTGTAATTCACTGCATAATGAATACTGATAATGTTTAACATCCCTGTGTTATATTTGGGTACAAATTGTTATCTGTGCTTCCAATCCAGCCTCTCTTTCTGTGAACACAGCTGAGCCAGAAATTACATTGTGGGTGAAAACAAAATAAAAAAATCATGTATCTTAAGTTGTCCCCAGGAAATGGAAGTCTCAAGGATAAAATAAGTAATCTTTTATCTGTAAAGTCCATTCATAAAGAAGGAATTTAGCCAGGAGGTTGCCAAAAGGATAAGGTCAACATTGAGAACTGCCTTTCTTCCATCCCAGATATTCTCTTTTCCTGTAAACGAAATCTGGAACTATTGGTAATGTGCAGGATCAGGGATTGTATTGTTTTAGATTCCCAGTACTAATAATTAAATTTTAAAAACCCTGTCATTGCATCTTGTGTATCATTACCAGCATCAGGGCTGAGACTCCTGCTTCACACGGACAACCTTCCCAGGACTCTATGCTGCTGTTAGGATGAGGAACCTGAGGGTGGCACTGGTATAGCTGTTCCCCCCAACATCAGGCTGCTGGAGAGGTCACCTCCTCTCACCCCCCTCAGCAAGGCTCACTCTGACTCTCCCAGATGATGGCTAAATTGTGGCCCCTGTGGAAAGAAAAGCTGACCGTAGGCTAATCTCCATATGCTCAAAAAGCACTCTTCTTTTTTCCTTAATTCTTTAATAGAACTGTTTGTCTTCTTTCCCAGGAGCCTTTCTGAAGTACTACAATGTTAACTTTCAATGAATAGATTAGCAAGCACTTCCGTATCATCACTGTTTTCAACAATAATTGGAGCTTTTGATTTTTCTTGCAGTGTTGACCAAATTCTTGGGAAAGGACAAATCACAGCAGATAAAAGAAGTAGAGAAAAGAATCCTGTAGAGAATGAGACAACTGATGACCTCAGTATGTTAGGGCGTGTAGTCAAAGTGGAGAAACAGGTAGAGTGATTACCTATGTTGATTTGTCTTGCTCTATTGCTCATGCCTTTCATGCATTTTATTGACAATTTCAGAGGCTGAACAGGTTGGGGGATTTTTTTAGATTTGTTTCATTTACATGGTGAAATAAAATTTATCAGAATCATATTACCTTAACTGTCTTCCATGTACAGAAAAGTAAGAAACAAAAATCACAGGCTGCTAATTTTTTCCCCTTTTATCAGATTGCTTGTGAAAAACCTACACAGCTTCAATCAACCTAATTTTTCAAGAGTCATAGTGTGTACCAAGATACTCCCGTTTTTCTCTTCAACAGTCACATTTCCCCTTTGCTCAGGTTCCAAATATTTTAAATTAGTACTTGGCATTAATGTTAATTGACCTTTTTCCTTTCCTGCTCTAGGTACAATCCATTGAGTCAAAACTGGACTGTCTCTTAGATATTTATCAACAAGTTTTGCGAAAAGGATCTGCATCTGCACTCACTTTGGCTTCCTTTCAAATGCCAGCTTTTGAGTGTGAGCAGACTTCTGACTACCAGAGTCCATCAGACAGCAAAGATTTGTCTAATTCTGCACAAATTAGTGGATGCATATCCAGATCAGCTAGTGCCAATCTGCCTCGTGGCCTACAGCTTATACTGACACCAAATGAATTTAGCAGTCAGGCTTACTATGCTTTTAGTCCAGCTATGCATAGTCAAGCAACACAAGTGCCAAACGATGGACCTGCAACAGTTAATAATACATCAAACCAAATAAACCCGGCAACTAAGCCAGCAACTCCAACAACATTACAAATACCACCTTTCTCATCAGTGAAGCATATCAGTAAGCCTGAGCCTGTTCATATTATTCCTGTAACCACACAGGAAAATATTTCCGATGTCACCGCTTGCCTTGTTGTATCAAAGGATAATGGACAAGTTGCACAGCCCAGTGCAACAAAGGATCTCACGTGGAGAAAAAGTCTCGAGACGGAAGGGGAATCTTTGCTCTCAGTTAAACCTGTGGTGCAAATGGATTTAGGAAAATCTTTATCTGTACAAAACCTTATACAATCAACAGAAGAACTGAATGTACAGATCACTGGCAGTGACTCCAGTGGTTCCAGAGGTAGCCAAGACATATACTCCAAATGGAGGGAGTCAAAATTATTTATAACTGATGAAGAGTTGGAGACAGAGGCAGGAACAGAGACTACTGAAGCCATCTCGCGCCCATTAGTGGAAACAACCCTCTCTGCTGACTCTCTAAGGACTGGAATATCAAGATCATCTCAAAGCCTTTGCAAGGCAGGGGACGGTACAGAAGCACTCAATCTGCTCCATGTCAAACTTAAATAACAGCTTGTGGACTTTCTCCATTGGCTGGGTCATTCCTCTAGTCATACATATCATAGCATGAACTGTTTTCAAAGCCTTTTTAATAAGATAAAATCACAAAAATCAGGATGAATCTGAGAAGCAGTTGAATGAGACCATATCTCCTAGTTGCATGAAAATGCATGTCTAAGTGATGGCTAACATTCACATTTACACCTACAGTACAGCAGCCTTTATATAGTACAGTAGGTTTAAATGACAAGTTGCCTACAAAGCTAATGCTGCAGGATGTATCAAAAAGCAAAAATCTGAGCATTTAGACCTAGTGCCGTTTCTACAGGGCAGAAGTAAAAATTGTAAGGTTTAAAGCACTTTGCTTCTGAACTAATTAAATATATATATATAATGTCCTGATTTAGATGATAGTTTATGTTTACAACAAAAAAAAATATCTTCAGCTGCTAGCAAGGTACCAAGGAAACCAGTAATATGGGATTGAAATGGCTGCCAGTTGCAAGACACATACATGAGCTCATCGGTAATCAGTTACTTTTAACTTGGAAAACATGTTTTATATGTTAACAGTATGTTAATATCCATCCAACTATTGGTGACTTAATACTGTGGCAAAAGTACCTGACACACCACTATCCCATTGTTCTTTATAACAAGAACTTTATTTTATTTTGCAATGAAAAGTTTGTATTTTAAGGATTAGAGCGGGCCTCAGAAATGGATAACCTGGGTGACTGCACTGAAAATTCAAGGGAATCTCTCCTTCTTCGGTTCTCATTGAGGAGTTGTATTGGGAATCTGAACCATTTTGGTGGCAGCAGGTGAGGGAAGGAAGCAGGCACTGCCTTTATTATAGAAGCAATATTTCCTTGTATAGAAATATTGGCAATTTTCCTCACAGTCACAATCTGATACCATAAGAGCTCTTTATGAGGCTGGGAAAGGAGGGAAAATGAGGAACTGAAATGCAGAGTAAACCTAAAGAGGATAGAACAGGGAAGAGAGAAAGACAACACAATGAATGGAGGAAAAAATAATATGGATTTAGATGGGCAGGAATGAAAATGATCATGGAAAATAGAAGAAGAGGCAAAAATATTTATTTTTTTGAAATCCAGACGTCAGTCACAAATACAGAATGCTATTTCCAAACAAAACAAAAAAACAAACAAAAAACAAAACAAAACAAAAAAGTCAACTTGGCAATCAGAAATGGGAATAGAAGTAGGGAAGGCCACCTTAACTGAAAAAAAAATCTGAAGGCAAGAGGAGGTTTAGTTGGCTGGTTTTCTTTGTTTTCTTTTTAAATAAAAGGTGAGGAGGACAGAGGGGAAAGCAGTCACACACTTATAGCTCGAGACTGTGTCCCAACTGCAGTCATTTCTTGTGAACGTCACAAGAGAGGACCCTCAGACTGCTTCCTCCTGAGTTTTCAAATTCAAAGCCTACTTCAGGCCAAGCATTCCTACTTGATGCATCTTCTTTTTTTCTTCCTAACCTACACTTCTGCTGAGATGCAGGAGAAGTATTAGTGTCTATCTGCACATCCCCAGCAAGGCTGCGCCACTGGAAGAACCCTTGCAGAACCTAAACAGGCTTTCGTTCTTCCTAGCTGAACGAGGTTTCTGTGTGTTGCCTCCCCCTAGATTTATACTCTACCTGCACTACAGGCTTGTAGACAACCTGACTTGGGCTCAGCTTCCCTCTAGAAGCAGAAACACAAATGTACGGGAGTGCCAGTGCCAGCTTACTCAGGGCAGTGTTTTCTCAAGGCCCAGACCTGCTGGGAACTTACTATGTACATCAAAAACATCACTCCGGTCTTAACCATGGCTAAATGCTGTAGATTGTATTGTGAAGGACTTGATCTGTTTACTATGAAACCATTGTAATTTCTGCTTCCATATTTCCTTTACAGAAGTATTCCTGGATGTTTCATGATAACCTTATTATGTGAAAGTACAGGCAAACTGTGGAGTGTATATATTGCGTAGTTATATGAGGTCCACAGATGGTACACTGTGTTCCATGGCTTACGCCAGAGCAAATTTCAGCTGTTAAATCCTGAAAGACACCCTAAAGCACAATTTCTTCTCCAACGATTTGGTATATCATTTACTACGTTCAATCTTTCCTCTTTTCTTTTACGTGCAGTCTGATCATACTAAAGCCTGATTAGAACAGCAGTTTTATGAGGATAAATACGTTTTTTCCCACATCTCAGTTCATTTAGCTATTAACTCATTTGAATGTCTGCAATTTATCCAGATAGATCCATAAGTTTAAAGTGCTATCCAAAATTTAAAACCTCACAAAGTTTTTTTTAGGCTTTTATTTCCTTTTCCTAACTGTTTATGGTGCCTTTCTTGCCTTTCATATGAAGCCTCCTGCTAGCCTAAACATAAACCTGTGCTTAGGTTCAGGTCAGGAAGAAAAGATCAGGCCCATGGCAAGTGCATGTCAGTAGTGAAACTCCCCTCCCTGACAAGATCGAAAAATCAAGGCATCATGTATCGGACTCCACTCTCAAACCATTATCTGCATGAGCAGACGGTCACACCCCCATTGAGCCTGGAAGGCATCGATGGGAGAACTGAGCATTAGCCCTGCCTGTACAGGTTCCGTACGGTAACGGGGCTTTGGGGTTTGCTGAAAATTTATCTCATGGAAACTTGGTATTTTTGCCTTAAATAACATGCTTGAGTCCTTCTAATTTTAAGTTAATTTATTTAATACAGTTTTGTGCACAGAAGAATGACTTCTATAAATTATGTATGAAAATGTTAATGTCTTTACAAAGTACTGATAAATCCAGAAGCTATCTTTCCAAATTACAGTTTAAAATCCTATTTTTTTCTTTCATGCTCACCATTATTATTTTTGTAGCTGCAAGTCTTATCATATAGTAATTTTTTAACATAATATTGATAGGAAATAGAAAGAGTAGTGAATATACGAAATTCTGGAGAAGAAGAACTCTTTGTTCAGATTCTTATAAGCTTTGCTTATATTTCTTCATGAGGAGTTTCCTGTTTCTATGCTCTCTCTTTAAAGACAGTGTCATGACTGACAGTCATTCATTGGTTTCACAAAAGAAGGAGCTGTTTAGCTTTCCAGGTCTTGTCCTGTGCTGCTTATTAAAGTCCAGCTCATGACAGCTAATACAAACTGTTCATGAGTAGGGACAAGTGAGAATTTTTTTTCTGATTTACAGTCCAGTTGAGGATTGTCGAAGAAAGAATTTGAACTTAAATAAGTGCTTCAGGCATTTGTAACTGTTTTCTGATCAGCATGTTTCTTGTATCTGACTGAAGAGAGAACTGAAAAGAATAGTTTTGATTATTATTATTATTATTTGTTTAAAATTTTGTATTTGCTCCTGGCTTATATGATCTATACTTTTTATTTAAATATGAATATAGTGTTTTAGCCTAGGGTTCAAGATTGCAAAGATCATACACTTTTATTCACAGTGCCCACGGTTGTTCCATATGTTTCTGAAATAATCCTACTTAGAGTGACTGCTCTCATTATAGTATGGTGATGAGTAATTCACCTGCTTTTCTGTGATAAGTCAAATCATACTGAAGTGCTGATGTATAGTAGAACATCTGATGTACAGTAGTATTTCTGGATTGGGACCTGCAATCCTTACTCAAGCAAAAATTCTATGGAATTCATTTATTTTATGGAATTCAAGAATTTTTCTTGAATCAGGAGCTCAGATTCAAATCCTTATTTTTGGGCATCTGTTTAAAGTGAAAATGGTAATATTCCAGTTATTTCCTGAGGAAACTAATACTTAGCTGAACTTACCCATGTCACATTGACTATACAAAAAATAACGCACAAAAAGAAAAGAAGAGAAGGGACATTTTTTAAAAGCACAGAGAAAAGGAGAATAATCAGAAAACAGAAGTAAGCAGGAAAAGAAAATATAACAGCAAAGGAAAGGAAAAAAAGGGTTTAAACACCCGAGGCTAAATTCATCCTTGGATGGCTTCACTGACTTCAATGAATTTGCTGCCCACCTGGGTGAAGTTCAGCCTCCACTGGGATAATCAGGCTCAGTTCCACTGACCTTAAAGGAACTGAACCCACCTATACCAGGAATGAACCTGCCTCTCTGGGCCAACTTTTATCCTGACTCATATGTCATACAATCCTTTTGAATTCATTAGGTTTGGATGAAATACAGGTCAGAAAAGAATTTGCCCCAGATATTTCTGCTTCACATTTTTTTTCAAGTGTGTTAATCAACTTAATTCAAATGGATTACAACATCACACAAAGTGCTGTCACTGTCTCTAAAAAAAATTTAATTGGTTTTTGAAATAACAATTGTCCCCTGCAGCGTCAGTGGAAGCATGTAACATTTTCCTGTTCGTTCATCTGGATGCAAATGTGGTCATTCATTCAGCTGTGGCCACACATAGGATAATTCCAAAATATTCATTATGATCTGGTAGTGGAAGCATTTTTTACTTCTTTGAAAGATAAAGTTTCATAACAAGCTTAGAAAGCACGAAGGCTGCTTCCACTGACACTGCAATGACATTAGCCAGTACATTATAATGTTAATTGTAACTTCTTGACAAAGTTGAATCCATATGGTTGTTAATAAAAATTATTTGAAAAGTACCATGCTTAATGTTTTTTTTTCCCCCCTTACATAAACAACTGTATAGGGTAAGCAGATATCAGGCAAAAAAAAATTTAAACTTGCTCATGGTCTTCCTTTTGAAGTTTCGTAATTTTTTTTTGGATTGGACCAAAATGCCACTAAGGAAATTTACTAGGATAAAATGTGCACAAACTGCTCTGATATACTCAGTTTCTAGTAACTGTTTGCCACCAAGTTTACTTAAGATGTTTCAGCACTTCTATGAAAATTAGTTTGGATATTAATATTGCCTTCCCTGTTAAATAAAAGGGAATGAATTCAGGATTGGCAATCAGGGGCTTGTGCAAGGAACAGGATTCCTAAGGGCACGTCAATCTGCTATTTCAGTTTAACTGGAGGCCTAGGTGAAGCCCTTTCTCCTGCGCTGAAATACTGCTCTGGAATTCCAGTTGCTCTGGAATACTGCTGCACCAAGCCTTCTTTCCTCACCTGGCTCTTCGTGCAGTCCTGTTGAAGATAAACTTTAGTATTCAAGTGTAAAGGATCAAATATAGTTCAACTCGATGATCCGGTGGGTCTCTTCCAACTTGGTAATTCTATGATTCTGTGAAATAGAGAGATCCTGGTTTTGTGGTGAAGTCACTGCCTCCTTGAAGGCTTTAAAATCAGAGTAATAATTGTCATGTATAGACAACCCCCTAACTCTCTCAAGAATGCAGTCTTAGGTATTGAAATGTAAAGATGCATTCCCCAGAATGACGTGTTTTTCATGTCAACCTTCTGTACCCACAGCCAAGTTCTGCCTAAGAATAAAAACAGGTCAGGAAAAAAGACAAACGTGTAAGCATACTCTCCTTGTGCTAAACCTGGACATCTTGCTTCACATGTACATAGAGACAGTAGGGAAGAGTCAGAAGACACCACTATGATTTTTTTTTCCTGCAGAGTTACCCTGCAGGTCCCAATGGCACACATAGTAATGTGCATCCATAAAGACACATGCAGAAATGTTCACCGTTCAGCTCTGTACAACAGGAGTACAGGACCATGCCTAAAAGTAAACTACAAACCCTCACGTAGCAAATTTTCAACCTAATTGTGTGTCTGTGTGTTTGTGTGTGTGTGTGAGTGTAACTTTTCCTTAGGTATTTTTTCTATTTTTTTACTGTGAGGATGCCAAGCACTGGCACGCATTTCTCTGGGAGGCTGTGGAGTCTCCACCCTGGGGAGATATTCAGAAGCTGCCTGCGCACAGTCCTGGTCAAGTGGCTCTTGGTGACCCTACTTGAACAGGAGGTTGGATAAAGATCACCTCCCTTCAACCTCAGCCTTTCTGTGATTCTGCTTCCAACGTTGTCTCAGCTTCAGTACGTTTAACTATAATAAAATCTTCATTAAAGCATCATTAGTCCTTAGTTTGAGATTAAATATTAAGATCTGTTTAAAAAAATTCAGACTGCAATGGGTCAGCATGACACCCACTAAGGGCATGTAGTGGGATGACGAGGAGGAATGGCTTTAAACTGGAAGGGGGAAGATTTAGATTAGACATTAGGAAGAAATTCTTCCTGATGAGGGTGGTGAGACACTGGCACAGGTTGCCCAGGGAAGCTGGAGAAGCTGAAGTGACTCTCTTTAATACATTTTCACTTCAGATACAAGTCAAGGCAGACACATCTTAAGCAAAGATATATTTTTGTGCCAAAGTTTTCTGAGCAGAGTCAACTTCTGTTCTCCAATGGTATAAGAAAGAAAGACACTTTTTTTATTTTTTTTTTTAAGCCAAATGATGCTGTCGCTTATTCTGGTGTAACTGGCTTCGCAAAACTGCTCTCTCCCTCCCCACCTCCGTTTCTGGGAGATTTGCAACACCATGGGCTGGGAGCTCCTAGTATTTAATCAGCTTAAGTAAGTAATAAATTGATGCGGGCCAGCATAGCTGGGGAGGGAATTTTTATAAGGGCATGGGGTGAAAGGACAAGCGAGAGTGTCTGTAAATTGCAGGGTGGAAGACTTAGATTAGACATTAGGAAGAAATCCTTCCTGATGAGGCTGGGGAGGCGCTGGCACAGGTTGCCTAGGGAAGCTGTGGCTGCCCCATCCCTGGAGGTGTTTAAAGCAATGATGGATGGGGCCTTGGGCAGCCTGGGTTTTTGGGACATGTCCCTGCCCATGGTAGGGTAGGGGTGGAACTGGATGGGCCATAAGGCAACACACACACAGATGTCACACAGAATAACCAGGTTGGAAGAGACCCACTGGATCATCGAGTCCAACCATTCCCACCAATCCCTAAATCATGCTCCTAAGTACCTTATCCACCCTCACCTTAAACACCTCCAGGGAAGGTGACTCAACCACCTCACTGGGCAGACCGTTCCAATGCCTAACCACCCTCTCTGTGAAGAACTTTTTCCTAATCTCAAGCCTAAATCTCCCCTGGTGGAGCTTGAGGCCATTCCCTCTCGTCCTGTCCCCTGTCACTTGGCAGAAGAGGCCAGCACCTTCCTCTCCACAACCTCCCTTCAGGTAGCTGTAGAGAGTAATAAGGTCTCCCCTCAGCCTCCTCTTCTCCAGGCTGAACACCCCCAGCTCTCTCAGCCGCTCCTCATAAGGCCTGTTCTCCAGCCCCTTCACCAGCTTTGTTGCTCTTCTCTGGACTCGCTCCAGAGCCTCAACATCCTTCTTGTGCTGAGGGCCCCAGAACTGAACACAGTACTCGAGGTGCGGTCTCACCAGTGCCGAGTACAGGGGGAGAATAACCTCCCTGGACCTGCTGGTCACGCTGTTTCTGATACAAGCCAAGATGCCATTGGCCTTCTTGGCCACCTGGGCACACTGCTGGCTCATGTCCAGTCGCTGTCAACCAACAACCCAACATCCTTCTCCTCCTGGCAGCTTTCCAGCCAGGTCCCTTCCAACCCAAACCACTCTATGATTCCATGAAACACTCGGTGCCCCCATCCTTCCCACGCGCTCAGTACCATCCCGCCCTACAACACCTCCTTCCCACTCGGACCCCAAAAGCGAAAGGCGGAACTTAGGACCCGGCGGACCCCCAATCCCACCCCCGACGGCCGTGCCGAGCCAGCCAATCAGCGCCGAACGAGCGGCCCGTCGCAGCCAATCAGCGCCCAGGGAGCGGCCCGAACGCGCCAAACGCCGCACGCGGGCGGCGAAGCGGCCGTCGCTATGTCCGACTGGGAGACGAGTAGCGATGAGGGCGGCCGCTCGCCCAGCCGCACGCCGTCTCCTGTCCCTGCCGCCGCCTGGCGACCGCGGCCGCCAGCGGCCGCCCCTCCGCAGAGCCGGGGGCGAGGGAGCGCCAGGCTGCGAGGGGAGGAGCGGGAACCCCGTGTGGCGGCGGAGTCCCTCGAGGGGCGGCCCGGGGGCGCCGCCTCCCCGCTCTGCTTCCGCCTCGATAGGGCCCTGACGGGGGCTCTCATAGGTAACAGCAGCCGCCCCGCCGCCACGAGGGGTGTTTGACCCGCCGAGGGGCAGAAAGAGCGGTCCCGGCCCTGGGGTTTGTGCCTCAGGGAGGTTCCAGCCCCTCACGGTCCCCGTCCCTCGCCTGGGGATGGCCAGGAGGATTTGCGGAGGAAGGCCTGAAGAGCAGAGCTCTCCTCCTGGGGTAGCTGAGCTTTTTCTCCCTGAAGTGAGGCCTTGGGCAGCCTGAGCTAGTGGGATGGCCCTGCAGGGGGTTGGAACTGGATGATCTTTAAGGTCTCTTCCAACCCAAACTATTTTGTGATTCTGTGATTGGGTTGGTGTCCGTTTCTTGTGGCCAGCAGGCTGTAAGTGAGCTCAGGCCCCTTCCTGGTTGCTTCAAGGAAGCTGTACAAGATGTAGTTATTATTACAATAAGTGGGATATTTTTTGTCTAACTTAGAGTTAAGTTTCATCTAAGTAATAAGTGTGCTTTGGAAATTGGACTGAATGTCCATCTGATGGCATAGTTCTTTCAGTGTTTTTCCAGACATTCATCTCTCTTTGAACATGGTAACATCTTCTGTTAAGTATGGTCTTTGCTGAACAGATGCCTCTAATATAATCACCTCTGTTTGGAGGCTCTCCCTATCTCAAGTGCAAGGTCAGGAGAGCTGGAGCCAGCTCCAAACTAGCAAGAGATTTGACTGTTGTGTAGTTCATATTCACATCAAAATTAGTCCTTAGAAAGTAACAGAATATGCATAAGATTTCTGGGAAAATTTATACATATGCATGTAAGTGGGGAATATATTCTGTAGCCAGCTCTTGTCTTGCTGCACGTGACTGATGGAGATCACTCCCTTGTCTTGCCTAGGCATGCCTGCTTTCTAAAGCTCCAAAACTAGTCTTAGAGATTTTATTAACTGGCATTTTTAGTATCAGAAGGGCCTCTCTTCTGAGCTGGTTTTGTTGCTCTGTCTCTTCAGCTGAGGCGTCTTACCCCCCACCCCTGCACACCTTGCGTCTGGTTACTTGCTGAAAAAGCTACCTGGATTTTCTAACAGTTTGATGTCACAGGTTGTTTTTATTTATGGATTCATTAAAGTCTTAGGTTTTAGTCAACCAAAGTACTTACAGTTACCATATGTGGGTTTTGACAGTTTGGTCTAAATCTATGTAATACCCGTGGTATATCGTTAAAACAGGTCGAGGTGGAACTAAAATACGAGAACTTGAGGATTCTTCAGGTTCCAGGATAAAGGTACTATGTGCTATGTTTTGTCCAGGCATGAAATCCGTTTGGAACATATTTGGTTTGCTTCCACATAGACCAGAGTTACTGCAGCAAGTTGAAGGGTGTTAAATAACTATAATAATTGGACTCTTTTACAAGAATTGTTAAAAAGGAAGTGGAACTGCAGATATAACTTGAATGGTACGTGGAAGTAGGAAAAGCTTACTGATTTTTTTTTTCCTTAAGTATGCATTAATTTCCTTTTCTTTTAGAAAAGGAATTAAAAGGTCTTTACCTGAGAAATTCAAATTAAGAAAAAAATTCCAAGTCTGTTTTCAGTATATATACTTATATAATGCTTATCATCACGGTATTTAAAAACTCAGGTTTTATGAACATAGGTTATAAAAGGAAACTACGAATCTGAAGTGAAGATTTTTGGCAGTGTTGATGTGCAAAATAAAGCCAAGATGTTGATTGACAATGCTCTTGCAAGTTCTGGACAAAACTACTTTAGAAATGTGACTGAGAAAGGTAAGACATGTGCTTTGGGGGAAAAAAAGACTGTGGATTGTTTTTCCATATATTTCTAGTTTGGTGGAGTGGTTTTGTATTTAGTATTTTACCCAAATGAATTAACTTTCACCTTGTTCTTGGTCAATGGTATAACCTTCTGAAACAGAAATATCTAGATGTCCCTCTTTCTCAGTTTCTCATGGCTTAACTGCCAAAATTTTTTGAAAATCTGTTTTGGTGTGTTTTTCAACAATTTTAAAGAATGCAGACTGTTACACTACTTGGTTCTTGCATTATCAGTCTGATTCCCCTGAAACAGAAATATCAGTTCTAGTTTAAGTTTTGATGTAGTACTTATGTGGTATTAAAATTCAATAAATTAAATCTATCATAGAATCTCTAGTTTGGAAAAGACCTTTGAGATCATCGAGTCCAGTCGTACCTGTGCACTACTAAACCGTACTCCTCAGCACTTCATCTACCCATCTTTTCAACACCTCCAGGGATGAGGACTCAACCACCTCCCTGGGCAGCCCCTGCCGGTGCTTGAGAACCCTTTTTGGTGAAGAAATTTTTCCTGATGTCTAATCTGAACACCACACCCCCACACCCCCACCCCCCACCCCCCACCCCCCCCCACCCCCCCCCCCCCCCCCGGCACAACTTGAGGCCATTCCCTCTCATCCTATTGCCTTTCACATGGGAGAAGAGACCAACACCCACCTTGCTTCAACCTCCTTTCAGGTTGTTGTAGACAGTGATAAGGTCTGCCCTGAGCCTTCTTTTCTCTGCACTAAACAAACCCACTTCCCTCAGCTGCTCCTCATAATTCTTGTTCTCCAGCCCCCTCACCAGCTTCATTACCCTTCATTGCCTTATAAAGAAAACATGTACTGATTATAGCATGGACAGTGCTGGCTTCTTACAACTTTCATGGGAAGTTAGCATTTACAATTTGATGTTGCACATCGTGCCTCACTTTACTAGGCACATAGAATATCCATTATAGTTGTTGATCTGAGGCACTGATGAAGGAGAAGGGATCAGAGAGTTGTTTTCCAGTGTTAGAATACAGAGTTTTGATCTTGGAGATGCCCCACAAGGTGGATGAGTATATTTCAAGAGACTACAAACAGGTAACACTTCCTTAGTACCTTAGTATGCGAGATTGTTTTCCCCGTTTCTTGCTTTTCCACTAATACATAATTGTGTTGCCGTTTGTATCTTCAGTGTGAAATCTTTCTTTCTTAACAAGTGTTAACCTCATCAAAAAAGAGGTATAGGGACTTCATTGTGGTGATGTTGAATGCTTTGAAAGTAAACCTTGCTCTTGTAGCTGCTAAAATTAAAGCCTTTTGTCTCCATGTCATCTACTGGGTTTACAAGTTTTTCAGAAGAGTGCTGCACAACAAGCCTTATTGCTAGCTGAAGGAGCAGCACTTCGGAAGCTGTCAATGCTTGCTTTACATAGCTTTAAATGGTGAAATGCTTCTTTTTGTATCAAGACTAGGTCTATACAGGTTTTACTGGTGTTTCAAGACTAGGTCTATACAGGTTTTACTGGTGTTTCAGGCTAAGGTCTAGGAAAGAATTTTCTATTTAAATGCCTTGTGTATTGAAAGTCACAAAAGAGGCCTTACAATAGAAAACAAAAGCAAGGTATTTGTTTTGAGGGGGGTTCTCCCCAACCCTCCAATAGATTCCATCAAGCAGCAGCATTTTGGTGTTCACTCTGCAGAAAAAAACGTGGACTTAATCAAACCTGCAAATAACCCAATGAAATCAGTGATTGACTGGGCATCTCTTCGAGAAAATGCAGCTAAATATGAAGCGATGAAGTGGGCAGGTAAGTTTTAAATATTTTTAAGTTTTGCTTTGAGGTGACTGACTTATTTCCAGGTCCAAATTTGTTAACTATTTGCAGTGAAGTGACCACGTCAGAATTTCTCAGTGTGGTCATGGACAACACTGTAGTTGCTGTGTGCAGACTTAAACTTGGCACTCAGTTGGCGTTTTGACTTCGCCCTTTGAAAATACTGTTGTTGTGTACGTAGCCACAGAAAAATCTGAGAATTGTTAAATATACTACATATGCTGGTAGAAATTACTTCAGAACTTGAAAATGTGGGGAAGTGGTTCTCTTGCAGATACGTAAGTGTTTGTCCCTGCCTTCATCTTTTACATAATCAACAATGGTCTTCACCACTTTTGAATTTTCTCCCTAATAACAAGGCATAGTTTGGGGTCTGGGATTTTCATCTTAAGCTTTAGCACTCTAATACTGAATCTATAGCACTTTGTACTGACTCAAGTTTACATTTCCCAATTGTTTAAGACTTGCCTCCAGTTGAGAAAAACTTCTATAAAGAATCTTCAAGGACTGCATCGATGTCACAGGAAGAAGTGGAAATGTGGCGGTAAGATCATTTCTACAAGTAATCATCTGCTTGGCAAAAATAACTATTGAGGTATAAAGCCCAGAAAGCAGAAGATGAAGAACTGAGACAGAAGCATTGATGTTGGGGTCTTGTAATAACTTAGATCTTCTTTGAAATTCTTTCTAAGGATTAAACAATAACCATCAGATGAGGTATTATTAGTTGCTTGGAAAATTAAATTTAGCAATTAACAGCTTCACTGAAAGTATTTCACCTATGTGACTTTATGAGGGGAAAAACATCAAGACAATTCGTTGACTTGTGCCTGTTTCTTTGCATTTCATGAGACAACATGTTTATGTTTTCTAGGTCCTTCCAAATATTATTGTTCACATGTTGACTACCTCTTAGCTTCCATTTTTTTTCCCATATATTCTAGTCAAATAGTATGTTAAAAGCAAATTTCAACCTGTGTCTTTCTGTCTCTGTGTCTTGTCTTTACAAGTGCATCTTGGTGAGTACCTGCTTCAGTTAACTGTATCGATTCATTTTGATGCAGCAGTCTGCATTGTTACTGTGCAAGATCATGTTTCACATGATTCTGTTCAGGCTCTGGTAATAGTTTCAGTCCTTTCCCTTTGTTCTAAGGAAGTCAGTGAATGAGAAGCAGTACCTTTTATTACTTTTCCTTTCACATGCTCTCTATTTTTTTCTTTTGCACGCCCACCAAACAGAACTCACTGTAGTGAGCGTAGCATGGAATTTACGCTTGTTTCCTTGATGTATATGTGTGTGTTATGGTTAGCGCTAGGCAAAAGAAACAGAACATTGTTCTGTAGGTTCAGAACGTGCATTTAGGAATAACACTAATGTAACAAAGGAATGCGTTTTCCATCTAATCTGTTGCTTCAAGGGAAAAAAAGACAGTAAGTGGGGGGGTGGAATTTTTGTAAACATGAGGAGAGTTTGAATTGCCCAGTCTTCCTAGCCCACACCCTGTTTTGAAGTAATGCTGTTTGCTGAGTGGGACCTTGAGAAGAGTGCAAGACTGGAATGAAGATAAACTGCTTATGCATATTAATACCTCTTAATTGGAGGTAGCCTCAAGACTTCAATTTTTATGTAGCTTTTTGTATATGTTGTTGTGGTTTGGCTTTTGTTTGTTTATGGTTTGGGTGTTTTTTTTTTTTTTTTTTGAAGCTTGACTTACCGACCACATTTTTTTTTCTAAATTTTTTAAAACATTTTTCTACACTAAAATACTGCTGGTATTTTCTAGAGGATCCAGGGAGCTGCTCTGAAAATATTTTGGGAAGGCTTTTGCCAGAATATAGGATTCTGACAAAGAAGTCTAATCCATTCCTGTGAGTTCTAGGTTGGCTTTAGGTTACAAATCTTGTTAGTTCATTTTTTAATGGAGTATGATTGAAATCCAGTATGACAGGACTGCAGTTCATGTTAACATCTGTATATAACTTCATTCTTATGAAAGGAGAGTTTCTTTAAGGTAAGTGTTTCTGTAGTAAGCCTTTCTTGAAAGTTAGAAGAATAGTTTTAAGTCTCATTCAAGACCTGAAATTGTTTTTCTGTTGTTCCAGGAGGTGGCTTTTTTTTTTTTTTTTAAAAAAAAAAAAAAAAGCCCAGGAAGACAGTCTTTTGTGTTAGCCCTGTTTTTTCAGATAATGACCCTTTAAAACAATTGTACTTCTTTTAATCCTATACAGGAAAGAAAACAATAATATCATTTGTGATGATTTAAAAGAAGGTGAAAAGCGCTGTATTCCCAATCCTGTTTGTAAATTTGAAGATATATTTGAGCATTATCCTGATATAATGGATAATATAAGAAAAGTTGGTTTTCAAAAACCTACACCAATTCAGGTACCACTTCACTTTTAATGACTCTTCAATTAAAGCTTAAGAAAAAATTTGTCTTAAGTATTTGTTGTTTTACATTAGTCCCAGGCCTGGCCAATCATACTCCAAGGAATCGATCTTATTGGTATAGCACAGACTGGTACCGGGAAGACGTTAGCGTACCTGATGCCTGGATTCATTCACTTGACTTCACAACCAATGTAAGAACTGCTCACTTTCCCAGCTTGTTCAGCTATGGATACTTACCCCCACCTGCCATGTAATGGTTTTCTAGTAAAGGTGGTAATAAATCATAAACTGAAAAAAAAAAAAGGTAAACTTGGAGGAATAAATACTCCACTTTCAACCACAGATTACATTAGTAGCAGTATATGAAACAGTATAAAAATATTTAATGTCAGATATGATGGACTTTGTCCAGGCCTTATTACCTGCATTCTAAATATGTTTTATTGCAGCTCCAAAGATCAGCGCGGTGGGCCAGGAATGTTAGTCCTTGCTCCCACTCGAGAACTGGCGCTTCAAGTAGAAGCAGAATGTTTGAAGTACAAATACAAAGGAATAAAAAGGTAATCTTACTTTTCACTTGCTTGTTAAGTAACATTTTGTCCAGTCACTTGTGGCTTAATTCACCTGCTAAAATAATTGCATTTTTTCAGAGGGGAGGGAAAGGCAGTAAATGCAGAGTTTGTATTTTTCTTAGTTTTTTTGAATGCCTGCTTTGACTACTCTCAGGGTGAAAAACTGTTTCTTATATAGTCAGAGTTCTCTGTATTGTAGCGTTGTTGCTTCTTATGCTTCTGTGTGGACAGCTGAGTAGAGCCTGCCTGTGTCTTCTTGGCACCTTGCTGTCAGGCAGCTATAGACAGCAAGATGATCTTTCTCTCTGCCTTCTGTTCAGGCTGAACAGGCCTCATTACCAACTTCTCATGTCATGCACTCCATCCTCTTGACCAACTTGGCAGCCACCCGTTGGACTTATTGCAGTATGGAAACGTCTGTCTTATAACTGAGGCAGAGCTTACAAAAACTGGTTATTTTGCTTGAGATTGTGGTCTCACAAGTCTTGAATAAAGGGGAATAATTAATTGTCTCAACCTGCTGGCTTCCTTGTCTGCAGTACAAGGCTGGCTTTCTTTTCTGTGGAGTGACACTGCTGAATAATATTCAGTTTCTTGCCCACCCCAGTTTTTTCTGCAAAGCCATCTTCTAGCATGTTGGTCATCAGCCATGGGGTATTTCCATCCCCGTCTCTACTTCTGTTGAACTTCACAAGATTCCTGTTAGCCCATTTCTCTAGCCTTTTGTGGTACTTGGGGTAACAGCCTAGTCCTCAAGTGTATCCCCTGTTTCCCTGATATGGTATCACCCACAAACCTGCTGAGTGTAGGTCTTCATTTAAACTACTAAACCAACGTGACTGTACTCCAAAACTTAATTTGAGGGGTCTCTGGTAACTTTGTATAGCATTCAGAATTAGTCTTGTGTTCATCAAATACTGAAATGTAAGTTTTGCTTTCTTCCTATAAATACTAAGGGGTTTTACAGAGCGTGTTGTGTGTAAGCCTAATACCTGATTGAATGCATTGATCCTTTTAATAGAAAAATGTGAATTTTAATGGTACTATTTAGAAAATCATGCAGCCTTTCGTAAGCTCATTGGGTTTGGGTGTGAATATTTTCAGTACAACCCAAAACATACTCACAGCTTATGAAAGGAAGGCAGATATCTCTTGATTACTTTCACTGCAACTTCAACAGAAAACTACTGCCTAGCTATTGAAGGAGTATCGTTCAGTGTTAAGTCCTTTATATACCGTGATACAGTCAGTTGCAGGTACTGTATTCCTTCCTCTTAGTAATACCAGATCAATCAACGTGGTAGCATTTATTTGAAAAAGATTGACTTTAGTTGAACCTTAATACACTGACTGATTCTGTAAAACATTTTTGGTTTTAGTATTTGCATATATGGTGGTGGGGACCGAAAAGGACAGATAGACGTGGTTACCCAAGGTGTGGATATTGTTATCGCTACTCCCGGCAGACTGAATGATCTTCAAATGAGCAACTTCATAAATTTGAGGAGCATAACATACTTGGCAAGTAGCTGATACGGAATGAGTAATGCACCAACTGGGAAATGGTTGGCTTAATGTGAACTTAAGCTTTAATGAAGTTTTCTTTAAACTTTTTGAATCTTAATTACAATGCATCTTAACACTGAAGCTCATGTTGGAGAGGTGGTTCCGTGCTTACTGTAATTACATTGCAGATGTGGAATAATCCCTAGAAAAAAACAAAATAGCCTTCAAACACAGTAAGAATTTTGAAGGTGCTAAATCATTATATACTAATATTTGCCCTTTTAAAGTTAATTTTGTCAAGAACAGTTATTAATGGATTGAATGCTTTTCCCAAGTTGTCCTTTCTTTTAAAGGTTACCAATGACTCAAAATCTAATAAGAACTTGTGCAGTAAGCACCAGAGTTGCAAATAATGAGATATTTAAGTGTTTGTGTGACTGAGTTTCTTTTGATCTCCATGGGAAAATAGCCACATAAAGACTGTTATAAATCCTTATGACTTTGATTCACTCTTGCCTTTTGCTGTGCTGGACACTTGAAACCATTGCATTTTGTAAAAAAATTTCATCTATTTAAATTATTTCCTGAGTTGTCTGTTTAACTGGTGACTTGCATAATTTGACAATTTGGTCTGCTTTTACTCCTGTATGTCCACCTCTGCTGCCCTCTAAGGTTTAAATATCCTTTATGCTGTAACAAGTTAGCTTCAATTCTAGCTGGTAGTTGTGAGCTTACTGGCAAGGCCAGTGCTGGTCTAGCATAATTAGAAATCTGGACTTCTAGAAAAAAAGAATATTATTGGAAGACAGGAGAGTAGTCTAGTGTAGAAAAGTAACATGTGATTGCTAGGCAGGAGGTAGAAAGGCCTGAAAACTTGCTTTTGGAGAGCTATAAGAACATTAGTAATCTTTCTCTACCAAGGTGAAGTATGGTCATATTACAAGCACAAACTGCTTTGTAAAACATAGAATGTGTATGTAACCAAAATCAGATGTTTCAGTTTAGACAGGATATGCAATAGGATGACGTTGCTAAAAATAAATAACCATCAGATTGAAAAATACGGTGATACAAAGCAGGAGAAAGCCATTTGTTATTGTACCAGCAGCAGTTAAATATCTTTAGAAGATTGCAAAACATGGTCCTTGCACTGGTTTTGAAGTGGTTAATGTCTCATGCTTTGGACTTCTTGGAAATTCTGTGCTGCTTTAGGTTTGATATGAAAAGCTGGACATCTAAAATTCTAGTTTTTTTATGTTAGCATATATTTTTCCACAGCTTCGTTGTCAATTTTCAGCCAACAAATAATTTAATCTTGCAGCTTTATTTCAGAGAAAATACAGGGGTATTAGATTTCAGCTTTAACACCTTGGATGAAGGACGCTCTTCATTGAAGAGCTTCATTTACAGTTTTAATTTAAAGATATTGAAGAGTCTTGTGAATGCACCCAAAGTTGCACTAAGTATTATTTGCTGGTATGGTGTAATTGTTTCCCCATGGACTTCCAACATCAGGGACTGGGATACAATTGCTTGTTTAAAAAAAACTGAACAAATAGAAACCCAGACTCTGTTAGAGTTAATTACATTTGAGTACATGCTGCATTAAAGGTGAATTGGAGGTAGGGAATTTATCTTCTTGCCTAACACAACCATCAAGTTAGTTGCGGTCTTGATTCAGATATTTAGGAAACCATGTATTCAAGATAGGCTGCTGTTCTTCATGATTTCAGAAGAAAGACTGGGAAATTCTGTCATATATGGCCTTTTGATTGTTTATAATGCTTGTAATTTGAAGATTGCTTCCTTTTGCTTTGTTCAGTGTGAACTAGTATTCATTCCTCAGTAATCTGAGTGCTTTTTTCTTTTGGCCTTATGCTCTTAAAGAAGAAGTAAGGAAATTGGAGTTGCATGTTAATAATTGGGAAGCATTTAGGGGAAAGAGTATACTAAAAAGAAATCGCCCAGTAGGATACAGAAAATAGGTTGGAGAAGTCCTTGTGTACAGCTTAACAACAACTACTTTAAAACAGAGGAAAGAAAACAATTTTCATGTGAAGAACTGGCTTGTAACAGTTCCTTGCCAAGAAATAGAACTTAAATGAATAATATTAACAAACAACTAAATATGTGTAGATAACCAGAAATCTAAGATTATGTCAGTTTGGGAAAGATTATCCTATAAATCAGTACCTGGATATCAGACATTTGGAAAAAATACACATTTTACAGAGTGGGTTGTACAATTAAAATTATTACCATTAAAATGGTTTGCTATGTAACACCTTGTTAAAATTCTTCTCTAAGGACCTAGACACAATAAATAACCTTGTTCCGAGCAGGTTTTAGATGAAGCTGACAGAATGTTGGATATGGGATTTGAACCTCAGATAATGAAGATCCTAATAGATGTGCGGCCTGACAGACAAACTGTTATGACGAGGTGTGTAAACATTATCATACTCAGTACTTTAACACTGTAAATGTAAGGTAATTCAACCAGCTAATTTCAAAACAAACATGTCAGTTTTAATAAAAGTTCTACTCTGAACTGAATGAGAATGGCATCAGTTTTCTTCCTAATTCTCTTTAGCCAGTCCTAATAAGTCACTTGACAATTCTGTTTTCATTTCTTCCCCCCTTCTGATGTTTTGCATCAATTGTAAAAACAACCAAATTCTTACCAACAAGAAGGGTGTCCTGAGGATGCTAGAATTTGCGATATCAATTTCAAATGCCAACTTCATTTCTCCACCTGGGACCAAATGTGTATCCTAACTTTCTGATCAGTGTCTGTGATAGTCTGTACTTTGATTAATTTAGAAATTATTAAGCTATTGGGAGCTTAATGATAGAATATCCTAACAATTTTTGTTATTGTATTTTGCATTGAAACTGTTTTAGAGAGAAAACCAGACTAGAATCTTGCTTTTGAAGTATCATTGAACTATTAAACTTGCTTTTGGTTTCATTGGAAAGTGTTGCCTGTACTTTTAACCTAGGAAGTTATCTTTAAAGCTTGAGCACTGTTTACTAATAACTTCTTAAAATTATTTCTGAATATTATATAAGCTCACTATTGCTATTGCATACTCAAGTGTTTACTGGTGTTTAAGAAAGAAAAGAAAGAAGAATATGGTGAAGTTAATGAATTGGAGATTTTACACTCTGTTCTTATGTGTGTGTTTTCCTCTTCACTTTCTGTTTAGTGCTACTTGGCCTGATGGTGTTCGTCGCCTAGCAAAATCCTATTTGAAAAATCCTATGATTGTATATGTTGGCACTCTTGACTTAGCAGTAAGTTGTTCTGGTTTGTTTTGGTTTTTCTTTAGGAGAAGAACCTACAGTTAAACCAGGAAATACTTTGCTTTTAACTATATGTAAGTAAATGCATGCGACTTTCAAAACAGCTCCATATTGTTCTTTTAAAACCTCATTAAAAGTTTAGAGAGAACTAAAAGAAAAAAAGTAGAAAATAATTTTGCTCTAATATTTCTGTAGCAAGATCTTGATGTGCTAGATTTTCAGTAGAAGATGTTGCAAGCATCAAGAATGAATCAAATTGGAGTTTGAATATTGTGCTTTGCAGCAGCATGTGCTCTTGCCTGAACCTTTGTTTTTGCAGCCTTCCTTCTGTTCTGCAAGTTCTTTTTTCTCACTTCTTTCCAATCCATATGGCTCCTTATCTGGGTGTGTTTCTTAACTGCTGCCGCCTTCTTAACTGCTGCTTTCTCTAAAAGAGTAGAAGCTCTCTACTAAACTCCTGGAAGGCACTTGTCTAGAGCAGGAACATAGATTAGAGTAAGAACTGTCTGTAAAGTCCTAAACTTCTTAGATGTAGATGTATAGCATACTTGTCATGCTTGTGCAGCTACTTTTATTTGGCTTCAGTACCAGCAAAATTCACAGAAATAGAAGTTCTTCCAAGATCTCTGCATCCTGGTCCAGAGATTGCTTTAAGTTTAGTTCTTAAAATACAGAATTTTCCCTTTCAGTTCCACTTCTTTTAGTGATAGGGAACAAGGAAACTTAGTATCCAGTACACTTTTAGGTAGAAATAGGGGGAACCCGTGCTTTTTGTCTGTCCTGTTCAGAACTGCTTTTGTCAAAAGGCACTACTTGTCAAAGTCAGGGGATTGTAATGTGAAAGATACCAACTGCCATTGGAGCTCTCATCCAATGCATTCACCTCTTTTACAAGAGCTTCTTTTAACTGAAGAGGTGACCTCTAGGGGCAGGGGGAAGGGTTCTCATGTGGAGAGAGAATGTTTCTATGTACTTGATTGATTTTTCAACCCTTGCCACGAGGCTATGATGCAGTGCCATGAGAACATGTAGGCCTTTATACTGCTTACTGCAGTATACCATAGACGTTCTGAAACAACCTTCAAATATAGTGGAATAGTTATTCTTTTATAAACAACCTGTTGTTGGAAGAGTTAGACAAATGAAAGGACAAGCATTTAAAGATTCTGCATTTCAAGTAAGACTGGCATTGTTCCAACTTAGTTTGAATTAACAAAAAATATACTCAGATTGAAACACTTCAATCTCATTTTTCACTAATATGAGGAGTATTTATTTTGTTTAACTAGTCTGCTAATCTGTGCCCTCTAAATCTCTGCAAATGTATGTTTTCACAGACTGCTTAAAGATAAATTCTGCTGTTAACCTAAAGCAAGCCAGAAAACAGCAAATAAGTCTGCATTGTTTGGACTTCAAACTGATATATAGTTTGGTTTTAAAATATTTTTTCATGACATCATATTACTAGTTTTATAACATAATATGGGAATTGACAGGAAAAATATTATTCTGGCCTGTTTGTTCTTAACATTCTTTTCACTGTTTAACAGGCAGTAAATACAGTAAAACAGAGAGTTGTTGTTATCACTGAGGAGGAAAAAAGAGCTTTTGTGCAAGACTTCATTGATGCTATGAAACCAAAGGATAAGGTCATCATTTTTGTGGGGAAAAAAATTATGTATGTAATCACTTCTCAGTATTACATCTGTACATGTTTTCAAAAAGAAATACTGGATAGTATCTTAGTTCACATAATAATTACCAAGTGTAACAGTTCTTGTCGTCAATATGCTGGTCATACTGGTATTTTATTTTTTTTCCCATTCATTAATTCCTTGAGATTGACCGGTAGTTTATATCCTTTTTAATATCATTGGTGGTTGTGGTACATTCTCAATTTCACACATTTAAAGCAGGTGTTAAGATTCTGTATGTGCAGCACATTCTAAATGTGCTGTACTGTTTACATGCATATGCAGCTCATGCATATGCACCTGATTCAGGAGGGTGGTCATTGTATCATTCCTGAGCTTTTTGAGTTAACAACACAAAAATCATTTTATTTATATGTGCTTTCACACTGTTCTATAATAAATCCTAACTGACCTAGGTGGGGGTTTTGCCCCACCTAGCTTTTGTGGTCACTTATCTTTTGGATCTAAATACTTGTTGGGTGTTTTTTTGTTTTATTTCATTCTAGCGCTGATGATTTAGCAAGTGAGTTTGGTCTCCAAGGAATTCCAGTACAGTCACTTCATGGTAACAGGGAACAGTGTGATCGAGAACAGGCTTTAGATGACTTTAGGAAAGGTACGTTTGAACTTTTAAGTACTAGTTTGTTTAGTCTAGGTTTTTAAAGCTTGTCGTGGGCAGAATTTTGTCTCTTTGTAAGTGCTATGTCTCTTCAGTACTATAGAAATGAATGTATTAAAGAGCTCTGAATTACATTATTTGTTAATTTGACAATTAACAATTTTTTTTTGAGATCTCTGTGGAAAGTCAATGTTGCGTTAATCTACAGAATGGTAAATTTAACTGTTAAATGATGGTGCTTTCAGTGCAACAGTTCTGTTCTTGATTATGCCAGTAGGGTTCTACTTTGGAGTTATGTGATCACATGCTAATAAAGCAAAAAGTAATCATATGATAAGGATGGCAGCTGAGTATATAATTGAAGTTCCTGTTCTTTTCATATTTTTCCTTTGTATGTTAAATTCATTATACACTAAAAAACAATAGACTGGAGTATATTTTCTGTTTATTCCGTAAACTGCTATTCTCTTTCTGCTGTACTCATGGTAGGCAGAGTCAGAATACTGGTAGCTACTGACTTAGCATCCCGTGGCCTTGATGTGCATGACATTACCCATGTTTTCAACTTTGACTTCCCTCGCAACATCGAAGAATATGTTCATAGAATAGGTCGCACTGGAAGAGCAGGGTAAGTGGTTACAAAAAAATAGTAATATGTTGTCAATATTTTACGCAATGCGTAGGTGCTTCTGTCAAATGCTGGAGCTACAGGTGGTGTGGACTGGGGTGAGTGAAGACTTCAGAGTCTTATTGAAGTATGTTTTGGATAATAACACACTGCTTTATGCTTTTAAATTAGTTCACTGTTAAATTTAAGGCAAACAGATTTTCTCCTTTTTTATTTCAATGGATGGGAATGAGGGAGGTTTGAAAGCTGGTGTAAATATCAGGAAGAATTACAGTTCAAAACAAGTTCTGTGTAGATATTCTGAAATGTCACTTCCTTGCTTGACTTTTTTGTGAGCCACTGAGTCCAGTTTCATAGGCAGCCCATTGGGGAAAAAAACATGCATAAACTCAATGTTTTCAGCCTATCAGGGTGGTGTAGTTTGTTAGGACTTTTGAATGCTGCTTTCCCAGGTTGACACAACTATGATTTCCCTTGTGTATGTGTTTATTTTAATCACTATATGTATTCATGTCTCTTCATGCTTAAATATGTTGTCTTTATGCTGTGTTTCTTGTTTAAAGTCTAAATTGAGCCTTTGCTTCATTTTAGGTGAAGTGCCATATTTTGATCTTTATGAAAAGTTGCTTTCTGTCATGTGCACAGCAAATACTCAGGCCAGTTTCAACAATGTTGCCTGTAGTACAATGTATTGCTGTACTGATCACGGAATCGTAGAATTGTAAAATAGTTTGGGTTGGAAGGGATCTTAAAGATTACCTAGTTCCAACCCCTCTGCCATGGGCAGGGACACCTCCCACTGGACCAGGCTGCCCAAGGCCCCATCCAACCTGGCCTTGAACACCTCCAGGGATCTTCGCTCATTGTGAGGAAATTACTCCTCATATTTAGTCTGAATCTGCCTCTCTGCAATTTCCATAGGAAAATTTCAATAGGAAAAGCCTCTCAGCAGTTGTTTTGAAGATAAACAGTTATTTCTTTCCTTGTTTAGACGTACTGGGGAGGCAATAACACTTATCACTAGGAGCAGTTGGAGTGTTGCGTCTGAGCTGATTGAAATTCTGGAAAGAGCAAACCAAGTAAGGATACATGTTACTGGGTAAGATTTATGTTGGTTCTGGGTTACCACCTGAAACAGTTCATGAAGTTCGTGAGTGTTTGTAGTGTCTTAGGTAAAAAATGGGTACTTAATCCTTCTTGTCCTGGGTATTCTTAGCTGTATTTACCTTGCAGATGAGTTCCAGAAAAACTAGTTAATATATACACACATAGAGGTCTGCAGAAGAATAATAAGGTCTGGTTTATTTCCTATTTTATTTTGTTTGTGTTACACTTCTGGATGCATTTACCAATGTTCTTGTTTTACAGTGTAAATATTAACAATATTTTATCAGAAGAAGTTGAGTCATCTATCAGTTTATTGTATCTGACAGTTGTGTTTTCTGCATGTATCTTTCCAAGGTTTCTTTCATGTTTGTAAATAGTATGGGAAATGGGACTGGAATGTGGTTTATTTATTTTAAACAAACTTTTTTTTTATTGCTACCACATCTGGGAAGCCAAAGACAATTATGTTGGTGTTTCTTTCTGTAAACAAACAGTATTTTGCCTGATTTACGCCCTGACTAGAGTTGAAAAGTTTAATTTTATTTCTTTTTATTTGGGAGTGGTGGGAACTTGAGTACAAACTAAATTGCATTTACCTAGAACCTGTGGTTGTTGTTGCGGACGCTTACTGGAACTTTAAACCCCGATTTAGAACCTCACCTAAATCTTTTAATTACAGCTTTTCTTTAAAAGATGTCATGCCACTTACTGCAAACCTGATAAGATGTTTTTGAGGGAGGAGATAAAAAGGAGTTGTCCCCTGATAATTTCTTGAAGTTGCAAGTGTGGGGATTTTGTTTGGGGTTTGTTGTTTCTTTTTTTCTTTTTTTTTCCTTACAAAATGTAGGAGGGGAAACCAGTAATGATATTTTGAAGCCACTTCAATAGAATTTAGAGGTGCGTTGGTATGTATTATGAATCAACCACCATCATCCATGCCTTCTCTTCTACCGCAGACTGTGAAGTTCCCTAACTTTTTTTAATGTGATAGTTCAACTGGGAATAGATCTCAGAGTTCAGAGGAGAAAAAAGCATCTCCAAATCCTTACTTTCAAGGGTAACTGTTATTCGCAACATTATTCTTAAACGTTTAGTTGTGGCAGATAGAAGGGAAGTATCCATAAAGGCAGGAGGTTTTTCCCTCATGATAAAGAAAATGACATTACTTCGGTCTTAAAGCATCATGTGAAAGGGAAGGAGAGCAACTGAAAATGTGATCTGAAGGTTCAGATACTTCAGTTTTGAAACACGTAAGGTGCATTTGTTAGCCAGGTGTTTTCCATTATTTTAAATACACAGGTAATCTCCCTACAGAAAAATGGGTACAGTGAAAAGATTTCTGTACTGTGCTGCAGGGATCTTTATAGAAAAGCTTCTTAAGCATGGACAGATTAATTAGGGTTGCACATAAATTATGGCATCTTTACCCTTTTCTGTTTTTTTCATTTGGACTACCATGCCTAGCTTTTCTTTTTAGCAGATACACAGGCTGTCCATGTAAAAATCTTAACAAACCACTAGATGCTGGGTATTACCTCACTGAGATTTTTACATTCCATATCTTGGCTTCCCACTTTTTCCTGGTACTTGCTCAAAAACCACTCTTGGAAGATATTGTTGCAATTTTAGTTGGAATAAGTTCTGTTTCATGCTGTAGGAGAATCTGATCTGATACTGAGGAAGAAAATTATCCAGTGTTTCAACTTCATAGTAATGTTGTCTTATTAATTTTCTCTCTATTGATAGAAGTCTGTAATGACTTTCAGCTAGAGACATGCATCACTTCTTACTTTAGTTTTAAAATGTGTGTCCATAACTTAGACAGAATATACTCTTCCATAGGCATCCTGATAGAAAATGGCAAGCGTTACTGAATTATAAAGCCTGATAAAAGAAGTTGGAACTGGAGGAATATACCTTCCTGCTACACCAGGCCCTTTGTCCTGGCTGTGTTCTTCCCCTGTTCAAGCGTTACTGGGTCTAAGCATTACCAGGTCCAAGCATTTTTATGGAGACTTTATGATACAAACAAATTTAAATAATGTTCTGTTTGAACTGTATTTATGCTACTCACAGAGAAACAAACCACAGAGGCTGAGCAATCACATTAATACCATGTTCACACACATTCCAGAAGATTCCTCTTCACTCTCTGATCAGGAAATTGATATTAGACTCCATCTCCCACCTGCTGCATGGCTACAGGCTATGGTGTGTTCTTGAACCGGGCTGAATTTGATAGATTAGTGATCTAAAACTTCTTCTAACAGTGGTTAACCCTACTGCTTCTACCAGTAAACATTGCGTTATTGTTTGCATTATGCCTGACGTGGTTTAAGAAGATTTGTTGAACACTGCCTTTGTTCCATGATCTATGGGAATGGTACATGTTCTTTTTATTTTCTTTTCTTCAGTGACTAGTGGCACTCAACCTAATAAAGCCTGTCTGTAACTTTTTGCATCTGGCCTTGGTCCTTACAAACATAGGTAACTGAGGTTACAGAAGTGATGATACTATTCACCTCCTTTTACTCATAATTGCAAACATGCCAGAAAGCACCGTGTACCTTGCTAAGATGCTCTTGTGACTTCCCAGTGATGGGAGAACAGACTACTTCTCCTGCTCTTCTTTTCTTGTCATTTTAGCTTTGTTTTATCCATGTAAGAGCTCTTCCTATGATGATGCTTTAAGTACCAGAGTTTCTCTTCAAAGGCTCTTAAAACTTCCAAAAGGAGTTTAATATCAATCAAAAATGTGACATTCAAATATATGTCTGGTATCGTATCACCTTTTTAGTGGCACTGGACATTTTTTCCAGATGTTCATTATCACTGAAAGACCTATTCCTATCTGGAATATTACAAGCTAATTAAATCACTTGTATGTCATCATGAGATATAGTGATACTAGCATACATATCTAAATGAAAATCCAGGGATGCTCTGCTGATTATTTTTCAGTATAATTTTATGTAAAAAGATTTCTCTATGGATCTCTACAGAAAAGACAATCTGTGAAGTGACAGGACCCAGATTAACAGTAAAATTAAGGTTGGGAGCACACAAATCAATAATATGGTTGTAAAGCAGATTCTAAAACTTCAGCTTTATTTAAAACTGAACTTGTTCTTGTACTTCTTTTTTATCAGGAGGTTCCTAATGAGCTTATTGCAATGGCAGAAAGATACAAACAGTTCCAAGTCAAGAAAGAAATGGAAAAGGATTTTCAAAGACCTCGGAGAAAGCCCTTAAACTAATCTGTTAAAGTTACCAAAATGAAGTAAGTGATTATAGTTAGTTATAGCATTTATTGGCTTGAGTTTAGAAGTTTCTTTTCTGAGTTGATTGTTTTCTGTACCTGTCCCATTTAATTAGAATCTGTTTTAAAAAGTGGCTTAGAAAAGAAAACTGGATTAACTCTTTATAGAAGTAAATCTAGGTTTGTGCTTGGACACTATTTTAACTTAAAAATTAATTTTTTTTTTTTTGTATTATGTGCATAGCTTCTAAAGCCATTATCTACTGGTTAAAAACAAATACTCTGGGTTTGTTTGGTGGGGCTTCTTTTAGTTAAATGTAATATTAATAGGTAAGGATGTCAGGTGAAGGATCTGGAGCACAAGCCTAGCAAGGAGCAGCTGAGGGAACTGGGGTTGTTTAGCCTGGAGAAGAGGAGGCTGAGGGGAGACCTCATTGCTCTCTACAACTACCTGGAAAGAAACTGTAGTGAGGCAGGTGTTGGTCTCCCAGCAGCAAGTGATAGGATGAGAGGAAATGTCCTTAAGTTGCACCAGGGGAGGTTTAGACTAGATATTAGGAAAAATTTCTTTAATGAAAGTGGTGAAGCACTGAAACAGGCTGCCTAGGGAAGTGGTTGAGTCACCTGGAGGCATTCAAAAAACATGTAGACATGGCACTTTGGGACAGGGTTTAGTAGGCACAGTGGTATTGGGCTTGACAGTTGGACTTGATGGTCTTTAGAATCATTAAATCAATAAAGTTGGAAAAGACCTCTGTGAACTAATGGTTGCTGAACCAGGGGGTGCTCATTTATTTTAAAATATAAGTGTAATAAACTCATTATTTTGATGCTATATTCTCTCTGCTCAGTGTTGCTGGTGATTGTCATTGGTAGAGGGTCTGCATCCACCCAAGTTGATCTGGAGAAGTTGTTCTGGTTTGTGTTGAACTCCAGGATTTTTTTTTCTTTTGAAAGCTAGAATGTATTTTTATTTTATGTGCTGGACCTTCTTTTTTAATAAAGTTGTCATTTTTGAGCTTTATCCAGTGTCACTGCTGCCTTTGTATTTGGGATCCTGGAAATCACATGTGGGAAATGAACTTCTGTGAATTCTTCTATATGTTTGTAGCATGCCTTGAAGATATTTTGCAGGTGCCATCTATTTTTGGAGAGGGAAGATAGAAGAAATGGGACATTTTAATTAATATTGAAGAGTTACACGTAAGCAGCTTGACTGAATGTCATGAAACTTGAGCAGCTGCAAAACCAATTGCAATTGGAAAAGCAGGAAAGAAAAGTTGGAAGGAAAAGGCTTAAATTATTGTGATGTGGGCACTCGCTCCCCTGACCCTCCAGTCTGAGTGGAGCAGGAGGCAGCCGTGGCAGCTGCCACCGCTGCCCGGACACTAGGCAGGGGCAGGAGGAAAGTACTCAAGCCAGTCTGGCACTTGAACAAGTTGGAATTGCTAGGGAAACCAGGAGTGCTTTAATAATCCTGTTTGGCTTGTTTGAAGACCAGAGAGGATTTGAAGAAAGACTGCAGATTACTAAGAATTTAATGAAGTCAACCTGACCCCCTACTTGCAGTTGTGGTGCTGGACATGGCTGCTCTTGGGGAAGGAGTAGGCAATGGTTTGCAACCCTGGAACCCTCTTTAATGAAACCAGCAGTACAAGGAACGGAGTAAAACAGTGCACACCTAGCAAGCCTGGTGCATAGCTCTGTTATATGCAGTTTGACTACATGTCAACCACTTTTATCCCATAACCCTGACAGCCTAAATGAGCCTTGTGTGAGCTCTCCCTGCTGGGCAGCGTGGCTGCTTGGTGCCGCTCTCCCCTGGCACTGTGTTGCTTCTCAAGGGCCTTCCTTAAAGCAACGAGATCTTTTACCAATGAGAGGTTGTTGCTGAGCCTCGTTTGAATCCTCCTTGGATGGCAGCTGGGCTGCACAACCAGGCAGTTCTCCTCTTTAACAGGGCCGGGTTGTTTCCCCTAAATAAGTGTCACAGTTTAGCCTCAGTCTCTGGCTTGATTGGCAGCTAAATGTGAGCAGTTGTGACCCCAGTTCCACTCCCGAAGCTACCAGGGAAAAGAAAGAGACTTGTGGGTTTGAAACTAAAATGGCATTAATGAAATAATAATGAAGAAAACACTATTCATAAGAAAGTTATAAAATAAATGCAAATACATGAACTCAAACGCCCTGCTACCCAATGACTGTGTCACCACTGATGCTGGAGAGCAGACACAGGGCAAGTCCTGGACTGGACTTGGTAGCAGATGAGAGCTACATTAAGGAATGCACAGATCTGGGTTTGTTATCTAAAGTGTCTCCATTACCTGATGTGCAATAAGCCAATAAATACATCACCAAGAGAGATATTTTATTCAGATTTGCACAAATCCCAGGTGCTTGGAGGTTTTCCTCAAATCAAGCGCACACTGAGGAGTTTGTCACATTCTTTTATGCACAAAGTTACACAAAGCTGTACATTATTCATCAAGCATCTGATCACATACTTACATGTAATTATAATAAAGCCAACTCATCCCTTGTACCTTTGGCACATGCTCCGATGGGATCTTTAGGGGTCGGTACACCAAAAATTGCCTGCCAAGTATTTCTAAATCACTGGTTTGGATTGTCTTAGATTAATAAAGTCCCCAGTTCCCCATTCAAAAGCCATGCTGATAATAGTGCATTATTATTTCCAAAATCCTAGTTCCTTTTCAGCTGAACAAATTTTAACTAGACGTACATGTTCCTATCACACAAAAATTCCAAAAAATAATCATAGGCTGGGATGCATCTTGTGCGAATCTCCTCTCTATTTGATGATCCTAAGGTATTTTTAAGACACTTAAAAATATAATGGGCTTTTACCAACAGGGTCAGGGTCAAAAGAACAGGTGAGGTCCATATTAACAGCCAGCCATCAAAGAAGAGAGCTTGATCCTCATGATTTGTAGTGAGTTTTGTACTGAGTATGACATATACAGGATGGAATACTCTGCTGGTCAGTTTGGGGTCACCCATCCTGTCTGCTCCTCCCTGTAGGTGCAACCCTTGTTTTGCCCCTTTGACTTAACAGCACTTCACCAGCTCCTTGGCTTCCATAGAGGTAAATGTAAACAATGGCCTCTCTGCGTACCAGTGCCCTGTTACTTTGCTGTTAATCATAAATTTTAAGTGTAATCATAGAATCACCAGGTTGGAAAAGACCCACCGGATCATCAAGTCCAACCATTCCTACCACTTCTAGAGAAAAACACTGTCTAAAAAAACAGGTAGCTAGCTTTCAGAAAATGAAGTTTCTTAGACAAGGCTTATCTGAAAGTTAGAAAATCAGTTCTGCTCTAGCTCAAGCCAGAATGATAAGTAGCATTTTAAATAGAATAATCTAATATTGTCTGATTTCTTTCACTGTTTGCTTAGCTTCCTTAGCACAAGTAGCAAGACACTGAACCCCTAGGCCACAAGCTGGGAATCTCCAGTCAAAACTTTCCCAGCACATACAACCTGTTCAGTCAAAATATGGCCACCTAAATCTATGAAAACTGGAAAATACAGAGGCTTCAAGCAATACAGATCATCAACATCAGCTGCACCAAGCCAAGATAATGACCTGTCTGAAAGACAGCAAAGGGATCCAATGAAAACCAGAAGACTCCAGACCCAAAAATTGCTACTGGACCAAACCAGTGCATGAGAGGCAGGTAAACAGTCTGTAAGGAGATAATCCTCCAGGGATTTCTTGGTTCGTGTTGGTGCCCCTCTGCAGAGCTTGTCTCTCACCCTGGAGTTGACCATGTTGCTCTATCCCTCTGTTAAATGATTTATTTTATAAAAATCTCATGCCCGAGAGTCTGATTTGCAAAACCTTGGACTTGAACTCTGGAGCAAACTCGTATCAGATGCCCAGATGGGGACGTAAGTGAATTGGGCGTAAGCATTATGAAACTTTGAAATCTTAGGTAAGTGACACAGGCGCACACACAGAGTCCTTTGGCTATTAGCAAACACATCCAATTTCCCCTCGTATATTTCCTCCATGCAGTAATTGCATAATCTTATCATAGAGTTCTGTTAAGTCACACTTCTATTTAAATACGAGTTCAATCTAAAAAACTCATCCACGACGTTGGAATTCGTAATGTTCTCTGAGTCTTCTTGATCTAGGTTTGGCTTTTTGTAGTCTCACACCACTGAAGAGTAATTTAAGGTGCTTATTGTTTTAACTACGCAAATCTACACAACTGGATAGTTCTTGTAAGCAATGGTTTTAACACATCCCCTGAAATATTAGGAAGCCATTGTTCAATTGATAGTTTATTTGTCTTGAAAGGAAATTGCTACTTGCTTTATCTTCAGGGCTGAGCAAGTTGTACTGGGGAATAAAGAAGTAGGGCAGCTTAGACTTTTGCAGGCAATCTAGAAAATATCCCAGATATTCCTGAAAGCAATGATCTAGGTCTCCCAAATGCCAGTCTGTGTCATTTGGCCACATGGCACACGCATGGGAAAAAAAGCAGTTTTGACATGATATGAAAATAATTTTTCTAACTCTTTTGTATATTTCATTTTAAGTTGCTTTAGAAGATACTTCAGAAGCTTAAGACAACCTTTCCTGTTAAATAAATATGGAATTGTTAGGTACTTTCTACACAGTCAGTTCTAATTATGTATTTCAGGTATTTTAATACGTGTTATTCATGAAAGCAATAAAAATGTTCTTACTCCAACAGAATAACGTTTTCAGCAATTTGTTGAATAAAATAAGTGCAGCAAAAGGCTGGATAATCCTAGAACTACAGCTCATGAAGTCAGATTCTAGCAAGGAAGGATTTCTACTTAAAACAACAGCTTCTGTGCTTGCGCCGCTTTCTCTGGTAACCACAGTAACGCCGACACACAAAGCGTTGGTCAGCTTACACAGTGCGGTCTCCCAGTTGCAGATGCTACCAAAATAACGTGAATTTGGTGCACTACGTAAGAGTAAAGCTGCCTTTTCAGCTTGGGTTTATGCAGAAGGAAACGCTGTGTCCTTGCTGTGGCAGGAGGAGGCATATATAGTTCAATACGCTGCTAGGTAGGGACGTAGCATGTCTGATAATATTCAAAAAGCAAAGACAAAGAATTATGCATTAGTTCTCTTGTGACTAGATTCAGTACACAATGTAATTAAGTAAACTAACTTAGTTTGCCATTAAGGAGGTTTTGTAATTCATGTGGGTTTTGTTCTTTCTCTCGAAGAAATGTGAAACCGAGTTTTTATTAGAGTGAAAAATCATATTTATTCATCCTAATCCCATTCAGATGTTATTTTCCATCATTTTAGAAATTGCCTTGGTATGAAGTGTAATTTTTTTCCAAAAGCTGAGCCATCAAACTTTTATTGTGGTTCTTCTAAACAGGACTGAGTCTGGGAAAGATTATTTAACAAGTTGCATGTTTTTCCTTTCAAAGGCAAGTCTGGACTGTAAACCTGCATTGGGATTTGTTTTCATCTCTCACTGAGGAAGCACAAGTCAGATGCTCAGCAAATACAGACAACATTGTGCTGCTGTAGAACAATTATGCCCAAAAGCCTTATTCTTGTTCCCTGTTATGAGTAATTAGTCTTCAAGCAAACTTCTAAATGTTGAACCAAACCAGTTCTAGTCAGGCTCAGAAGGCTTCAAGTAAAAGAACATCCAAAATAGCAACCTACAGCGCTTTGGTCCATCAGATTCACAACTTGTCTTTGAGCTGCCGTGGTTGTTCATCGTGGCCTTCTCAATATGTGAGTCGCCAGGTGTTTCCTAAAGCTGAGTACAAGATCATTAAATTGTTATGCAGCAGTACCATTGGCTGTAACTAGTAAAAAAAAGACACTTTATAATTGACTTAATTTTAAATATCAGCACTTTCTTTACCTTTCAAAAAAATATTGTAATTCAGTGACTAAGATTAGTCAATTCCTCATTAATTCCCCAGCTGTTCCATACAAAGACAATTGAATGTTAATAACATTTGACAGAGTTAACTTTTTGGGTATTTTAACTATATTCTTAAGGATGTCTGGATTAACTTTGAAATTTAAAGCATAATTCTGAACTCTCCTGATTTGTTGAACATGAACTGGGTAATTACACTACTCATAGAATCTATTACCTTTGAATCTCTGTTCTGTATTACTAGCCTGAGTGCGTAACCATTCTGGTTTTGAATAAAGAACATATTCACCATCGGTTTCATGTTTCTTTGTGCAGGTAATATGCTTGTGAGTTTGTCTTGGCTAAGGTTCTAGAGCAGTTGGGTTTGTTCCTCTGGTAACTCAATCTGTTTTTAAAAACAATAATTTTAGTCTTCCTTTCATAGTTAGGCTGTTTGCCTTGCCTGTTGGTTTCAGTTACTCTTTGCATTGACTTTTCACAGGAAAAGAGCCCAACAGAGCAACAACAATTTATTTGGCATGGTTAAGATAGGCATGCTAATTTAAAAAAATACCAGATTGCAGTCTGCCTTAGTAGATTTAATACAATGCTCTTAGGAGCATGTATATCTCTTAGCACACAGCCTGGCAGAGCAGTTTTGTTTTCAGGTTTCAGTACAGGACAAGCAGTGTCACAAATACAATGTTTTAAAGAGGGATTTCAATTGTTTTTGCTCTGGATATATCCACGATAAGATAAAGATCTCTACCATGAAGGCCGAATACCGAACAGAATCTGGACACCCTTTTTAAAGCACTTATAAGTAATTGTAGAGCAAAGCTGTAGAGAAGAATCTTATTTTTTAACTTAGACTTATCGTCTGTACTTGAGGTACCTCTTAGAACCTTTTCTTTCTTGTTTTGTTTGGCTACTAAATAAAGTGATTTATTTCTGAGCTCTCTCCTAACTTTTCTTCCCAGCCACTGTTCAATTTTGAGGCCAACCTGTGTGCTGGGTGGCCAGCTCTGCTGAACTTCCAAAGTCAAGATGATCTCCACTGAAATTTCTGCTGGAGGATTTTTGATCTGAAGAGTTATTGCAGGGCTTCCAGCCTTCTTCCTTTTCACAGTTACTTCCACATCTAGTAACAAAGAAGAAATTTACCTACATATGTGTATATATATACACACACGCACACGTTTATATATTAAAAGAAACTTTTTTCTTTTCAGAATGTTAATGTTTTTACTTAAGAGAAATTTAAAATCAGTCAAAAGAAATACCTCATTTCAACCACTGTCTCTTTATCCTACAGGATTTGGATTTAAAGTCAAACGTTATGAAGACCTGTTGAGGAGTTCTGCAAAACACAGAACATTTTTATTGAACTGCTGTGTTTGCTTGATTTACTATGTATACAGAACCAGAAATACAGTAATATTTTCCAGTGAAAATGCTGAGGCTGAAGCAATTTGGCCACAATATTTCTGAAGGCTTTGGAGAAAGAAAGCGCCCTAAAAGGAGATGTTTTCTATATAGATCGGTATAAAATATTAGGTAATGTATAAAAGAAAGGCCCTCCTTTTGCTACCAGTTCAGCAAAGGTTCTTTGTATACGGCAGAGAGGTTCAGAATACATAGGTCATGCAGGAAGTACCAAGCGTGCAACAGAATCCTTAACATTCATTATTTCCATATGGAAAGAGGACTGTGCAGTGGAGCGATGGTTTAATTGAATAATACGATTAGCTCTGATGTGTTTGTAGTGATTCTTAGCACAAGAGCAAACTCGAGACACAGGGACAGGAGGGGTTACTGTTAGAGATACATTGCCACAAAGAGATAAATGACTGGGGAAAAATAACATTTTACTAACAGGGCAATGCATAAATGCAATGTAATTGGATATATTTACAATGTAATAAATTGCAATGTAATTCTGTTTACAAACACTATCTTCAGCACTCCTAGGTGAAGCTTGTTCTCTCAGTACTTACTTTTAATGTTTTTAATTCCTTTTTAATAATGTCCCTTAATGCTTGAAGCATTTTAAAGGCTGCTAATTTTCCATCTTCATCTAAAAATTTCAACACGTACTTTTCTTTTGGATTTCTTTTGAATGTTAGACAATAAAAGGCTCCAGCGTCATCACACTCCTCCAGCTGAAGTCTTGAAACAGGCATTAAAAGCATGACGTTAAACTCATTTGGTTCAGATATCTGCAAAGTATGAGAATACAATAATCAATGTGCAACTTAGATTTTCTCCTCTTCAGCCTTTTACACTGGTTGAGGTTTTGCTAAAACTGCTTCCTGTATTTCTCATGTCTGGTGTGAAATGTGAGTTTATTTCTGTAATTTGTATTACAATATTGTTGTGCATTCAAGGGATGAAGAGTGATTTACTGGTAATAGTTCATATCCCAGTTTACCAACTTATTAAGAGTTTTAAGATTCTAAAGCAGTTCTGAGTAATGTATAAATGCTGATCTTAGTCATCCTTTTGCACACAGGAAACAGCTGTGAAGAAAAAAAAATGTATTGCTCTGCTTGAAGCTGGCTTAAAAAGAAAGTGTCTCCATAGAATCATAGAGTGCTTTGGGCTGGAAGGCACCTTTACAGGTCATTCATCCAACCCCCCTGCAGGAGCAGGGACATTTTTCACGAGGGTCAGGTTGCTCAGAGGCCCACACAACCTGACTTCGAATGTTTCCAGGGATGGTGCCTCCACCACCTCGCTGGGCAACCTGTCCCAGTGTTTCACCACCCTCACCATAAAAAATCACTCCCTTGAGTGGTGAAACGCCACCTGGAGTATTGTGTTCAGTTCTGGAATCCCCAGTATAAGAAGGATGTGGAACTGTTGGAGCAGGTCCAGAGGAAGGCTACAGACATGATCAGAGGGCTGGAGCCTCTCTGCTGTGACAGGTTGAGAGAGTTGGAGTTGTTCAGCCTGAAGAAGAGAAGGCTCTGGGGAGACCTTACAGCGACTTTGTGGTACCTGAAGGGGCTACAGGAAAGCTGGAGAGGGACTGCTTACAGGAGCATGGAGTAATAGGATAAGGAGGAATGGCTTCAAATTGGAGACAGGAAGATTTAGACTAAACATTAGGAAGAAATCCTTCATTATGAGAGTGGTGAGACACTGGCCCAGGTTGCCCAGGGAAGCTGTGGCTGCCCCATCCCTGGAGGTGTTCAAGGCCAGGTTGGATGGGGCCTGGGGCAGCCTGGGCTGGCGGGAGGTGTCCCTGCCCATGGCAGGAGAGCTGGAACTGGATGATCTTTAACGTCCCTTCCAACCCAAACCATTCTGTGGCTTCAAGCTGTGTCAGGGGAAGTTAAGAAGAGACATTAGGAAAATTTTCTTTACAGAAAAGGTTGTCAAGCACTGGCAGAGGCTGCCCAGGGAGGTGGTGGAGTCCCCATCCCTGGAGGTGTTTAAAAGGCAGGTAGATGAGGTGCTTGGGGACATGATTTAGTAGTAAACAGGTAAGGTCGGAGTTTAGGTAAGGTCGGAGTTTATGATTCTATGATATCCAGTCTAAATCTACATGTTAGACTTTGATTCAGATTGAGCTAGAAATGAAAGAAAAATATTTCTCCTGCCGGGCTCTGCCCGGCTTTTCCCGCGCTGCCGCTCCCGCCTCGCACCAACCACTCGGCACCATTTCCCCGCCCCCAATAGAGGCCACGCCCACCGAGGGGGCGGGATCACGCCAGACGCTATGACAACGCCCCCGGAGGTCACGCCCCCTCCCGCAGAGACCACGCCCCTAGCGGCCCCCACGCTGCGGCGAGGCCCCTCCTCTCCTCCACTTCCGGTAGCTCCTCTCGCCGCTTCCGGCCGGGCTCCCGCCGCCATAACCGCCGCCATAACCGCCGCCATGCTGCTGCGGAGCAGCTGGTGTCGCCTGCCGCTGCGGCCCGGGCGCCGCCGGGCGAGCTGCGAGGCCGGGCAGGCGGCGGCGGTGCCGCGATATGAGGTGGTGGTGATCGGTGGGGGCCACGCGGGGACGGAGGCGGCAGCGGCGGCCGCTCGCGGCGGGGCCCGCACGCTGCTGCTCACGCACAAGATCGGCACCATCGGTACCGCTGAGGGTCGCGAGGCGGGGAGAGACCGGGGGGCGGCGGTGATAAATCGCAGCGTGGTTTGGGTTGGAAGGGACCTTAAAGATCATCCAGTTCCACCCCCCGCCATGGACAGGGGCACCTCCAGGGCTGCCCAGGGCCCCATCCAACCTGGCCTTGAACACCCCCAGGGATGGGGCAGCCACAGCTTCCCTGGGTAACCTGTGCCAGTGCCTCACCACCCTCAGCGAAAAGAATTTCTTTCTAATATCTAATCTAAATCTTCCCGTGTCCAGTTTAAAGGCATTTCCTCTCATCCTTTCCCACTTCCAATTTAAAGGCATTCCCCCTTGTCCTTTCGCTCCATACGTTTGTAAAAATTCCCTCCCCATCTACGCTGGCTCGCATCAATTTATTACTTATTATGGTTATGCAATACTGGAAATCTCCAACTCATGGTGTTGCAAATATCCCAGAAATGGAGGTGAGAAGGAACAAAGCAGAAATTTCAGGAAGCCTGTTACACCAGAATAAGCAACGGCATAGCTCGGCTTTAAAAAAAATAAAAATCCTTCTTTGTTTCTTGTACCACTGGAGAACAAAAATTGACTCTGCTTAGGAAATTTTGGCGCAAAAATACAAATCAAGGCAGATGCACCTCAAGCAAAAATGTATCTGAAGTGCAAATGTATCAAAGAGAGTCACTTCATCTCCAGTTTCCCTGGGCAACCTGTGCCAGTGTCTTACCACCCTCACGGGGAAGAATTTCTTCCTTATGTCTAATCTAAATCTTCCCCCTTCCAGTTTAAAGTCATTCCTCCTCGTCATACCACTACTTGCCCTTAGTGGGTGTTGTGCTGACCCATTGCAGTGTGAAAGTTTTGGATCCGATCTTAATATTTAATCTCAAATTAAGTACTAGTGATGCTTTAATGAAGATTTTATTATGGTTAAATGTAGTGAAGCTGAGACAACGTTGGAAACAGAATCATAGAAGGGCTGAGGTTGAAGGGACCACTGGAGGTGATCCTTGTCCAGCCCCCTATTCAAGTAGGGTCACCAAGAGCCAGTTGCCCAGGACTGTTCCCAGGAAGCTTCTGAATATCTCCCCAGGGTGGAGATTCCACAGCCTCCCAGGGCAACCTGTGCCTTAAATCTTCCCCTTTCCAGGTTAAAGCCATTCCCCCTCATCCTATTGCTTTTCCCCTGCACTCCCCCAGGTGCCTTCATAGAATGGTTTGGGTCGGAAGGGACCTTCAAGAACATCCAGTTCCGACCCACAGCAGGGACACCTCCCAAAAAAGCTCTGTGCAAAAAGCTCTGTGCTCCAGGTGAATGGTGTCACTGTGTCCTCCTCCTAGGGGAGATGTCCTGCAACCCTTCCTTTGGTGGCATCGGGAAGGGGCACCTCATGAGAGAGGTGGATGCACTGGATGGACTGTGCAGCCGTGCGTGCGACCGCTCCGGCGTACACTACAAGGTGCTGAACCGCAGCAAAGGCCCAGCCGTGTGGGGGCTCCGCGCCCAGATTGACCGGCACCTCTACAAGGAAAACGTGCAGGTGCGGGCATGGGTCGCACCTGGCTCGGGGCGCAGGTGGGATGGTGTCTGCAGGGCTGGGAGGTGGCTGCCAGGAGGGGGTGGTCCCCTCATGGTGTCCCCTTGCAGAGGTGGGGGTCCTGGGCAGTTCTGGGGTCTCCTTGACACAAAAATTTTCTTCTTGTGTAATCACATCTGCTTGCAGTCTTCTCCCATCTTAAATGGAAGGTCAGATAGAGAGCTGGAGCCAGCTCCAAATTAGCAAGAGATTTGACTGTTGGGAAAATAAAAATAAAAATCTCTAGCATTTTATATATAGGTCATGCCTTACGACCAAGTAATTTGTTTTGAGCTTAAACTCAGTCTGTGAATTAAAAGTTGTACTTGAAAAATCAGGATAGTACAATAACCTGGACTGTGCCAAGTGACCTGGTAAGAACAGAAAAGGGAAGAAGATGCTAGATATTTTGGAAATCAGCAGGGTTTAGCACTGCCCATGTGTCTCAGAACTTCCTAGATTTTCGCAGTAACTCCTTTCATGACAGAAAGAAATCCTTAACACACCACTGTTGACAGTTCATGAGGCATCTGTGGAGGATCTTCTCTTGACAGAGCCAGAGCCAGACCGTCCTGGGAAATGCCAAGTCATGGGAGTCGTTCTGGGTATGTCCTAACTCAGTAAGCACCCTCAGTTAGACACCAAGAGCAGCCTTTGGGGTGAACATTTCTGATTCATCCCTGAGAAAGTTGAATTAGCTGACAGTGGTGATTAGGCCAAGTGTGAACTAAACTAGGTTAATATGTGTAGTACAATCTAAAACATACCCAGACTGATAGGATATTGGGAGCCTGCAAAAGCTTAATTCTCTTTGATACTAAATTTCTTGCTGTGCTTTGAGATTTTGTTTGGTAAATGATGTAAGCTGCTAACAGCATTACAGGACAGTGGTGTCCTATTACTGGTAGACTCATGCTTTATTACCCCTTTCTGTTATAGTAAACAAGCTTTCCAAAATAAAGGCCTAGATAAGAATTTTGCCTAGGAGTGGGTTTTCTGTATTACGAATAACATGCTTAGGAATAATAAAAATACAGGAATAACTACATGCTGCTTCCTGTAGTTATAACTATTAATGCTTTTGTTATTTTAATGCTGATTTTGTTTAAAAAAGGTAAGAGTTGGAGAAACTGCAGTGAGCAGTGTTAGTCTAGTTTTAGACAGAAGCAGCAAAGTAACAGAGCTTTGTAGATACTAAAATGTATGCATCTTGTAAAACCTGCTGTTGTAGGGGATGGGAGCACGGTACATGCTGGGAGTGTCATCCTGACCACTGGGACGTTTCTGAGGGGGATGATATTCATCGGACTGGAGACGCATCCAGCTGGGCGGCTAGGAGACCAGCCAGCCGTTGGGCTGGCACAGACTCTGGAGAAACTGGGATTTGCTGTGGGCAGGCTGAAGACTGGGACGCCACCCCGACTTGCCAAAGATACGATTGACTTCAGTGGTCTGGAAGAACGTGCAGCTGACAATCCTCCGGTGCCTTTCAGCTTCCTCAGCGAGGCTGTGTGGATCAAGGTGCGATATAACACATCAAATGCACATAGAGCCAGGTAGCAGGGTAGGGAGGTGGGGACTGGTTCAGGGAATATTATGCTCAGAATCAGCCAGGGAGTTGATAGCTGCAAAGGGGAGCTGGGCTGTATCCCTACTGGAGGTGTTATGTTTCTGAGAACTCTCAATGCAGAGGAAGAAACTTAATTTTGAAAACAAGTACTTTTTACCTCTCAACTTGAGAATCAAACTGTCTTTGCTTTTAGAATGAAAATTGTATGACATACACAGTTATCTGTGTTCTTCGTGTGGTGGTTACATGAGTAGTTTACCAAGTGCTTCCAGTATTAGACTGTATCATGGAGATCTATGATGTTTTGCTTTGCTCTAGCTTTAGAATGAGAGATGAAAATGTGGAAAATGGAGGCCAATAATAATGTTGACTAGGAAAGAGAAAGGATGGAGTTATCCACAGAGCTCAGAGGTGGCTTGCCAACAGTCACTTACAAGCAGAAGAAACTTGATTTTCCAAAGAAAATCTTGGAAGGTAGATGGCGTTCTTGCATAATGTAGTTAAACGGCACAGAATTAAGTATCAGGAATTAATTTACCCCAGAGCATGTAGGAATTGCAATAATGCATTATAATTGGAGTGGTGGCAAAAGTAGTATCACTTGAAGTCCTTGGTATGGATAGGAAAGGTTTTAAGGAGTTGAAGCACAACATTGTTACTGACTTGAACACGACACCAGAATTGCAGAATGGTAGGGCTTGGAAGGGGCCTCTGGAGATAACTAGTCCAACTCCCCTGCTTAAAGCAGATTCACTCAGAGCAGATTGCACAGGAGCTTGTCCAGGCAGGTTTTGAAGATCTCCAGTGAAGGAGGTTTCACAACCTCTCTGGGCAACCTGTTCCAGTGGTCTGTCACCCTCACAGTAAAGAAGTTTTTTCTCATGTTCAGATGGAACTTCCTGTATTCCATTTTGTACCCTTGCCCCTTGTCCTGTCACTGGGCACTACTGAAAAGAGTCTGGCCCCATCCTCCTGACATCTACTCTTTAGATTTTTATAAGCATTGATAAAATCCCTGTCTCAGTCTTCTCCAGCTTAAACAGACCCAAGTCTCTCTCAACGTTTCCTTATGAGAAATGCTCCAGTCCCCTAGTCATCTTTGTGGCCCTGACTATTGATTCTTTTTTCAGAAAAAGTTCAGGGAAATACTTTAAATTGTGGAGTTTTTTACATACATTGAATTTTCTGTGTTAATTGTAGGGTTTTGAGAATTTTCTTTTTTTTTCTTCACCAGACTCTTTAATTGGCTCTTAGCTGTAAGGTCAGCACCTCCTTACTTCAGACCTTTGGTTTCCTGTGGTTAATTTGAATGCTGAGATATAATGTGTTGTTTCAGTAGGCGTAGTCATCCTGTAATTGAGAATACAGTGTATAGAATAGATCTTGGATTCTGGACTCCTAAGTTCTCTTCTGTTCTTGTCTGCTTTGTGAGGACCACAAGTCCTGGTCTGCGTTTGTACATGTTTCTCAAGCTCTCTGATTACTTGTGTTCTCTCTGTACAGTGGGCATGACAGCACTACCCATCTCTCCAGGAGGACTGGCTGTCATGAAAAAGCCCTTGGAGACCCTCAGAATGGAGCTGTTCAGTAAGAATGCAGTGTTGTGACTGGATTAACTTAAAGTGACCTTTGGCCTCTTTCAGCCAGAAGATCAGCTGTCGTGTTACCTGACTCGCACTACCCTGAAAGCCCAGCAAATTATCCATGATAACCTCCACCTGAACAATCATATCAAGGAGACAACACGAGGCCCACGGTAAGTATGCGGCATCATGCAAGGCTCTCAATGCCATGAGCTAACAATCTGTCTGAAGCGGTGGGTCTCCCTTCTCTTCTGGAGAGGTACTTTTTCTCCATGTAAGGTGAAACGGCTATTTACTGTTGCAGGTACTGTCCCTCTCTTGAATCAAAGGTTCTGCGCTTCCCAAACCGCGAACATCAGGTGTGGCTGGAGCCTGAAGGCTTTGAGTCCAATGTCATTTACCCCCAAGGCATGTCAATGACGCTGCCGCCTGAGCTCCAGGAGCAGGTGATCAAATCCATCCCAGGCTTGGAAAAAGCTAAGATCTTACAGCCAGGTGAGGAGGGTGAAGAGTCTTAAATCTATTAATCATATTGATTACCAGTTAATAAAATACAGTTTTTGTTTTGAGCATAGCAAAACAAAGGAAATTAATTCTTGGATGCAGGAGTTTTTCCCTATTTTTTTTTAAATCACAAATAAAAGTTGATAACCAAAGTCATTCTGCCCCACTGACTGCCTTTGATAAATAGGAACCTTCAAAATCTCTCCTGTAAGATGTGTCTTTTTGTTCATTGTAGGCTATGGGGTGCAATATGATTTTTTAGATCCCCGCCAACTGACTGCTTCTCTCGAGTCTCGTCTTGTTCAGCGCCTCTTCCTTGCAGGCCAGATAAATGGCACTACAGGATATGAAGAAGCTGCAGCTCAGGTGAGTGAATCGTTCCTGTGTACTCAGTGCTCAGAAAGGATATTGTCTTGGCAGTTGTCTTCAATACACAGCCTTGATAGGCCTATCTTGTGCTAATGAGATGTTATTACTTCTGTTTCTCACCCTGATTCCAGACTTGTCTAGATATTTTTACTTTTAGTGTCTGCAGTTACTGTTACAGAGATTGCAGTAGTAAAATTAGAAGCACTGTCAAATGTTTCAGCATGGAGACTGCAACAGATATAATTGCAAACATGGAAATTGTCTCTAGTTGTGTCAGCAGGGGCCAAGAAGCCCTTCAGACAGTTATAATACCCCAGGAGAGCAACTGCCTAGATTACTACCAGCACAGACTTGCTTTTTTCAGGGTACAGTTTGACACATGAGTTTTTGGAGGTGGATGTGCTGGTATTTTAGCCATGAAGAGACTCATAAATGTTTTTTGTTTTCTGTCTGCCCAGGGTGTGATTGCTGGGATCAATGCTTGTCTGCGGGTTCATGGCAAGCCCCCTTTCATTGTCAGCCGCACTGAAGGCTACATCGGTGTCCTGATTGACGACCTAACTGCTCTGGGCACCAGTGAGCCATACCGGATGTTCACCAGCCGCGTAGAGTTCCGCATGTCACTCCGACCTGACAATGCCGATGCTAGGCTCACCCACAGAGGTATTTTCTTATGGTGGCTTTTGTAGTGAGCAGCCCTGTTTCTTGTAGAGCTTTGTCTGCCATGCCATTTGTCTCGGCAGGTTTTCAGGAAGCTGGGTGTGTGTCACATCGACGGTACGAACAAGCTGTTAAGATGAAGGCTGCTTTAGAGGATGGAATTGCAACACTAAAATCCCTTCAGTTCAGCCTATCCAAATGGTCTCAGTTAATACCAGAAGTTCCCATCAGTAGCGGTCGAAGATCACCTGTCAGGTAAAGGTTGCAGCTGAAGCTTTCTTGCCTGATCTATGCTTGCTTTATCACGTCTGGCTTGTAGTATTTGTCCGTCCTTCCTGTAGCCATCAGTATTTCCAAGCTTTATCACCTTAGGAGACAAGCGTCTGGATTTTTGCCTGTAGAGTAAGTGCAACCTTGGCGGTTTTACTGTGCTGCATTTCCTGGTGTTGACAGAGGCTCCTGAAGTAAGAGAGTGTTCCACTGGCCCAGTCAGTTCTTGCTGTCCTTACTGAGAGTGTCACCAAGTTGTAACAGTTCTGCAGTGGGTTGCTGCTTTGCTGAAAGCTTGATAAAGCAGTGATTGATTTCAAGCTAGTGTTGGATGGTAGCTATTCTTGTACACCAAAGGCCCTTGCTTCCCATACCCATCCTCTATTTCACCTTATCTTTTCTGTTGTTTTAAGTCAGTGACTAAAACCTCACTGAGTCCACATGAAAGGTTGCCCTTGATGCCCTTACCTCATCCCTCCTGTCTGGCTCTTCATTTCTCATAAAGAGCCCCTCTTCAAGAGCTGAAATACTCTTCTGTGTACTGAGAGGAGGTAGTAGGGAGGTGAGCTTGGCTCTGCGGTTATTCTGCTTTATGCTGAGACCTTTATAAGTTTGAGCTGGGAAAAGCTGTAAGGCTGCGTTATGCAAGTGACTTCTTCCTGCCATTAAAAACTACCCTTCTTCACAGTGCCTTTGACATCCTTCGATATCCGGAGGCAAACATGGAACTTCTGGCAAGGGCTTTCCCAGAGCCCCTAGGAAAGCTTGCTCAATGGAAAGAACTGGCAGAGAGATTGCAAATAGAAGGTAGAGTACAAGAGTTACTATATCTTAGTGGGATTTGTTGTATGTTTTGTTCAGGACAGAGCCAATCCATTCATCCCAGTGTTTCATGTTGCTGTGTAGTGAAATGAAACACTGTTGTCAGAACATGCAGCTTTCACCATATACCACAGCCGTGTTCAAGCACTTGTTTCACTTTGTGAAGTGAGGTGAATTATTCACGTTCATTCCTGGGCTTTTCCTCTTTACCATTTTGTCAAATAGACTATCCTTTCTTGGCATGAAAGGTAAAGCCAACCTATGTATTTAGATTTCTATAACAAATTAAGAGTATGACTCCCAAAGTAGTGAAGTGAATTAAGCTGTTCAGTCTGTGAGGCTAGAAACTTCTTCAGGAGATTTTGACTGTCTCAGCAGATTTGCTTATTCTGCTTCCAAGAATTCTTGTAAGTGTCTTGTTTTCACGTGAGCAGGTCATATCTGGTCTTCTTGTCTCCCTTATCTTCTGTTACAGCTGCTTACGAGTGGTGTGTGCTCAATCAACAGCAGGAAATAGAAGAAGTGCGTCGTGATGAAGCCCTTCAGTTGCCAGAGGATCTAGATTACTTTGCCATTGATGCATCGCTCTCAGCAGAGGTGCGGGAGAAACTGGACTCTAATCGTCCCCAGACGGTAAGATACTGGGCCACAGCAAGCCTGAACAGCAATGAAAGCCCTTCTGTATCTTTCCAAGGGACATAGGAGGGTAAGAAGAATCAAGGAAAGGAATGCCCACAGGTTTTGAGCTTGTTTCCCACTAGCTCCAGTGTGTAGGTTTGTTCTTGGTTAACTTGTTCCTGTTTCCGCATGCAGATTGGCGCACTCAGCCGCATCCCTGGAATTACACCAGCTGCTATTGTTAACTTGCTAAGATTTGTGAAAACCAATCACCAGAAGACGGAGGAGATAAAAGCTTTACCTCAGACTGACCAGTATTTAACAGGGAAAACATACACAGAGAAAGCAACTTCCTGAAGACAGATTTCAGCAGAGCTTTCTGAAGAGGAGCCAGAGAGCACATTTGGTAAAACACCTTTGCAGAGAAGTGTACTCCTCCTGCCAGAGCACATGGCAAGATCACCTGGGCTCACAAGTCTCTTCACAAAAAGCTGATGCTTGCTGGATTCAGAGCGGTTCTAGGTGTGTCCTGTGGCAGTGTCTTGGAGTAGGAACAAAGATGACAAATGCAAAGTCTTAAGTAAATGATCAGGAACCTGAATACAGCCTGTGGTGTTGCCAATCAGGGGAAAGACAGGGGAATTGCTTTTATAATTCCATCCATTTGGAGGTGGCAGATATTCAAAACCTGTTCTAAAAAACCTTTGAAAGGACAGCGTTTTGTTCTTCTGAAGTGAGTATGAAATGTTACCTGGCTGAACCCATAGCAGCGCAAAAGGATTTGGGCTGGAAAGTGTGCTCCGTTGACCTTAGTCCTTGTGTTTGTAGCTGTGCAGTGACTATGCACAGTCTGATATTTTAATGCGATGTCAACCAGTAGGAGACACTTGGTTCTGACTGTGTGTGTCATATGAATATTTATACTTATGTAGGAGACCTGTCAAATGTAAATACTGTATCCTGGGCATTTTTTGTCTCCTGTAAAATAAAGCTTGGTTTGAAACTTGTTGAAGAACTTGGTTGTCAGGAGAGCCTTGGCAGTTCACTGGGTCACAATTCCCGCAGGTAAGGGGCGAGATTCACTGCAGAGCTGGTGAAGGCAACTGGAGCGAGACTCGCAGCTGAGGCCAGGGTGCTGAGGCATATGGGGTCGTGCTGGAACCTGGTTCAGGAGCCCCAGCTCTGGGCAGCGTGACAGGTTGACGTGCTGAGTATCAGGGGTTGGGTGGCTTGGCAGCCAAGGGAAGCAGAGCCAGGGGTTTCAGTGATGTAACTTGCACCAAACAATGCGTGCTTCGGGCAGTTCATTTGTCATGTGCCATCAAGAAATGCTGCATTTAAGCTGGTGTGCACCTGCTGAATCCTTGCCTGACTTTGGCAGCAGTCTCTGATGTTTGTCTTGTTTCTGAACATCCTCTGAACTGACTGGGTAAACAGGCTTGGGAATGGGTTTTGTTGCAGTTAAATACAGTGATCACTTTGAAATTATGACCCTGGACTTTACTCTGTTTGCGCTGGGTGAGTGGTTCTTTTCCTATTCAGAGAAAGGAGTCAGAGCCAATCCTTTTTGTTGACAGAGACCCTGTCACTCAGCGGGAGGATGGGCGGAGCTTGCAGCTTTCTTTGGGGTGTCATTTGGCTGCCTGCAAGCATCTGCTTGTCACCAGCTGTTGGCTTGTACTGAAAGGTTCGGACACATGATCTATAGGTCAGTTCACGTCAGAATGGCTCAGAAAAGCTAACTGCCCCTTTATGTCTGTGACCTATTTTCCTTTCAACTTTGTTGGCTCAAAGAACTGCTTCAACCTTTTAAGCCTTAAGTTAAGCATAAAGAGGGCAACTAAGTCTCCTGCAGTGTAACTCAGTCTTCAGGTGTGGTGCTCTTGAAATTCCAGCTGTGTGAACCCAAAGAATCCCTGAATCCCTTGCCTCTCTGCCTATTCAAAGCAGCAGAGCTTCTGATCGAGAAAGTTTCATGCTTTTTTCAGTGCTTTATCTTTGTGTTGCATTTGTTTTACACACACCTATGTCTGTAAAAACTTAGATCTAGTTTTTACTCAGTAGGAAGGAAGCCCTGTTGACACCTTCATCCTCTCACTTTTAAGCAGATTGTGCAATCTCAACTGCATTTCCTACTTCTTGTCAGCAGTCATTTGACAGGAAAACCTTGCTTCCAATTAATATGTATCTGGAAAGGCAAGTCCCTTGCACCCTGCTGCAAAAGCAAACACTTTTTCCTTAACTTTTTGTGCTTAATTTATTTCTGTGCTACAGAGGTCATTGGTTCTGGTCTCACACACACTAGTGTAAACCAAAGGGTGATTCCACTGAGCTGGGCTGCCCTGTTGTCAAAGGAAGAGCAGGGGGAGTGGGCTTTTGCTTTTCTTGCTTTTAGCAATTTAATAATGCACAGACATGGTCTAGGAGTTGGAAAGGGGAAAGAGAGGTGATTAAGGTTACGGGAAATTGGAAATCAGAGGTACATGGATGCATTGCTTTCCCACAGACTTTTTTTGTAACAACTGCTCTCTATATTGCAGTGTGAAGCGGGTCCTTGGCCACTAGTGAGCTCCCTTGTTAAGACAGGGTGTCCTCTGTTCGCATATGTGGGTTAACGATGTCCCTATTTGCTGAAAAGGAAAACCTGGCATATGCCCAAGTTAGGGGACTAGCTGTTCATTGGGTGTTAGTTTCATGCATTATAGGGCTTGTCACAACATCTTCCGTTTGTTAAACAGTTGCTTGTGAAGACTTTGAACATGAAAAAAAATCATAGCTACAAGTAGTTCTACTCATTTTGTTAAGAAAGCCAAGCACAGAAAGGCTAAATAATCTGCTCTAAATAGTATGAGCATGCCATACTATTTTCCAAGTGCTTCTAACTCCACCAGGGATTTGTTTTAAGGACCGAGGTTTGGTATTTATGTGAAGACAAAGTAAGCTTAGACCCTTACAGGTCCTGTGGTCTTGCTGAGGCCAACAGGATGGGAAGGGCAGAACTGCAGGAGCCTTCCTTTACCATGGGTGCCTGCTTGCTTTTCCTTGGGCACGCAGTGATGAATCGCACTTTGTCCTCCCGTAATCCTTCCTGTGACCAAGCAAAGCAGGGAGGGTAGGATGTGTGCTGAGGTTGGCCTAACTAGTTGCACATACCAAGGGCTGTTGTGTTCCCTCTTCCCATGTGAGTGCCTCTTTATTTTATTCCCCCTCCTCCTGCAGAACACAGGCCTGGTGATCAGCAATTTTCCCTAAGCCAAATTTCCTCAGATCTCTACCCATTCTACTTTGTACTAGATTTTTCAAGACAGCTGTTGTCTTCCTTTCCTATTCTAGTTTTCATTTTAAGTGCTACTTGGACTGCCCAGTTTCTTCATCTTTCTTTTATTCCTGACTGGAAGATGAGAGCAAGAGGAAAATGGAAAGACATTTTACATTAGAATAATAGAATCACCAGGTTGGAAAAGACCCACCAGATCATTGAGTCCAACAGGAGACACTGAAGGCTGTCACTGCTTAATTTTTGATTCCAGCTCAGTGCTGCTCAAACGTCTGCAATGGTGCAGCAGTGGCCGTGCTAACTGGCTGGCCTTAGCTCCCCACTTCGCTGGCCCTTGCAAGCACAGACGTGCCTCGGAGTTGAGCGTTGCCCTCGCACTTTGGTAAGTAATGATCTTCACTTCCAGTCTTTTTAGATGCTGAAGGGTTTATCAGCTTTGATGCCAACACCTCCCGGGCTGTGCTCCTCCACCCAGGGATGGGTACCTCAAGACCTCGTTTGGTGAATGCAGGAGGAATCTGCTGTCCCCTAGGAGCTGCCATTTCCACTAGCGAGGTGCTCTCTGTGCTTCTCTCCAAACCACAGCCTTAGAGTCCTTCCAGGTGTTCATTTCCATCTCTTGCCACGGCTTCACGGGGATAGTGAGAAATAAAATGTGTCTTCCCCCTCTTGTGCTGAAAGTTAGCAGTGGCTGAAGCATTCAGCTGGAAGATGGGAGACTTGCTCCGTGGTTGCTGTTACAAAAGGGCAAGAGAAAAAGGGATTGATCCTTGATCTATTTTTTTAATGACAGGGATGCTTTAGAGAAACAAAATTATGATTTGTCTCTTTGCTTTCTAAACCACTGCGTAGGCTTAACCCTGCACATGTAAGTGAAAGAGGACATAGATGTGGTCTCCCATCAGACATTTTCTGACTCTGTACTCACCATACGTGGTGTCTGGGGGCCATCACCGCTGTGCTGAGGAGTCCAGTAGTGGCACATCTGGCCTGAAAGCTGGAAGCTGTGATCCCCAGGCTTGAACCTGTCCTTGCCCTCGCCTTCCCCATCCGTGTTCCTACAGAGCCAGCACCTCCCCGCTGTGGGAGTGGGTCTGCAGAGCTGCCGCCAGCAGTCGGTCTGCAAACTGCTCCCCAGGAGGAGAAAGAGAAGGCAAAGGCCAGTGCTCTGGTGGAGATGGGAGGCAGATGAAGTGAAGGGTGAAGATGTTCATTTCAAGCATAAGGGTAGAGCTTCCAGCATAAGCCCCGGAGAGGCAGATTTTCAGGCACTGCTGGGGACCAATAAGCGTGTGCTGTTCTTGTTCTAGCTGACTTAGCAATGGATGTGGTTGACTGGAGAGCAGGCTCAGAGCCAGGTAGGAAATGAGCTCACTCTATGCCTTATAGAGCAGCAAGAGGAGCAGCTGAGAGAGCTGGGGTTGTTTTAGCCTGGAAAAGAGGAGGCTGAGGGGAGACCTCATTACTCTCTACAACTACCTGAAAGGAGGTTGTGGAGAGGAGGGTGCTGGCCTCTTCTCCCAAGTGGCAGGGAACAGGACAAGAGGGAACGGCCTCAAGCTCCGCCAGGGGAGGTTTAGGCTGGACATCAGGAAAAAATATTTCACGGAAAGGGTCATTGGGCACTGGCAGAGGCTGCCCAGGGAGGTGGTTGATTCACCTTCCCTGGAGGGGTTTAAAGGACGGGTGGATGAGGTGCTGAGGGTCATGGTTTACTGATTGGTGGGAGTGGTTGGAGGTGATGATCTAGTGGGTCGTTTCCAACCAAGTGATTCTATGAGGAGCTGGGAGCTGACAATGGGCTTATGACTGCTCTCCTCGATTGCAATTTTGTGTGTCCTTAGTTGAAAGTTGCCACATATGACCAGTGGGTGGCTCGTGTCACAAGCGTATGGGACCTTTGGGGTCACAAGTGGAAAAGCTGCTGTGGCTGGTGCTGCTGAGCTGGCTGCTCCAGCGAGGTTCTGTCCTTGTCCCATGGCACCTTGCAGGACTTTGGCCTGGCGGCTGCGGGCCAGTTGGGTGACGCTGCCCAGGTGCAGGGCATCTGGTGTCAGCTGGAGGTGGCTGCACAAGATGCAGAACGCTCACATCACACAATGTGATCTCAGTTACCCTCAGCAGCGCCATGAGTGTAGAAATCCTGTGGAGTCATGCCCAGAAGCGAGTCGCAGAAATTAGCCTCACAAGGAAGTGACAATAACAGAGCTCATTTGGGGTCCCTTTTCTTTCCCTGGCCTCTATGAATCCTCTTCTTCTCCAAAGAATTAGGATGCTGCCATCCATAAAAGCACTTTAGCACCAAACTACAAAACGCTGGTTATTATTACTAGAAATAGCAGTCAAGGAGGAGCAAACCTGTAATTACATTTAAATTCACCTACTCTTCTTTTTCTCTGGGACAGTCTATTTAAGGTCTTGTTTTACACAGAGACGACTGTTAGCACCGAACAAGCCTATATTTCTTTCCCAAAACTTGTTAGCAGCTCTACAGACCAGCAGACAAAACTAAATGCTTACTAAATATTTAATAATAACTAAGTACATAATAATATGATATATAATAAATATATAAATATAATATACATAATAAGACTTATGAGGAGCAGCTAAGGGAACTGGGGTTGTTTAGCCTGGAGAAGAGGAGGCTGAGAGGAGACCTCATTGCTCTCTATAACTACCTGAAAAGAGGTTGTAGGGAGGAGGGTGCTGGCCTCTTCTCCCAAGTGACAGGGGACAGGACAAGAGGGAATGGCCACAAGCTCTGGAACAGAACACTGGAACAGGCTGCCCAGGGAGGTGGTTGATTCACCTTCCCTGGAGGTGTTTAAGGGACGGGTGGATGAGGTGCTGAGGGACATGGTTTAGTGTTTGATAGGAATGGTTGGACTCAATGATCTGTTGGGTCTCTTCCAACCTTGTTATTCTATGATTCTATGATTCTATGATTCTATGATTCTATGTATGTGTATTTCATATACTGAATATACACACATACCTCTGTGTGTGTACACACACACACACATAACAAAGGGGGAAAAATGGTAGCTTGGTTTCAGATTTGCTCAACTGGCTGCTGATAGCAGAATCTGAAGCTTCTTTTAAATTTCAGCCCTACCTGAAAAACAAAAAACCCAATCCAGTCTCCTGGTGATGAAGTAAGATTGCCTTGCCTTTCCATCCCTGTGTGGTTTGGGATCAGCTGGCTTGCCAGTGGCACCGAGCCATGAACGTGACCCTGGGGCTGGGATAACAGCCTCTGCTGCTGCTCTTTCCCTTTGTGTTGAATAATTGAGATTTTACTGGACTGAAAGGCAGGGCAGGAAGGGCCATGAATTAGGAGTGAGTTGGCTTTGGTTATTTCCAGAGACTATGAGTGTTATTTAAAAACACGCTATATGGACAAACACAAGCCACTGACTCCCTTTGCTGTGCCTGAGTTAGCAGGGCCTCTTGCAGAAGAATGACCAGGTTACTTTGGTCAGATGAGCCAGGATCATAGAATCATTAGGTTAGAAAAGACCTTAGAGAACATCAAATCCATCCATACCTGTCTACTACTAAATCATGTCCCGCAGCACCTCATCTACTCACTTTTTAAACACCTCCAAGTACGGTGACTCAACCACTTCCCTGGGCAGCCTCTGCCAGTGCCCAATGACCGTTTCTGTGAAAAGTTTTTTCCTGATATCTAGCCTGAACCTCCCCTGGCGGAGCTTGAGGCCATTCCCTCTTGTCCTGCCCCTGTGACCTGGTAGAAGAGCCCAGCTCCCTCCTCTCCACAACCTCCCTTCAGGTAGTTGTAGAGAGCAATGAGGTCTCCCCTCAGCCTCTTCTTCTCCAGGCTAAACAACCCCAGCTCTCTTAGCTGCTCCTCTTGTTCTCCATCCCCTTCACCAGCTTTGTTGCCCTTCTCTGGACTCGCTCCAGAGCCTCAACATCCTTCTTGTGGTGAGGGGCCCAGAACTGAACACAGGACTCGAGGTGCGGTCTCACCAGTGCCGAGTACAGAGGGAGAATAACCTCCCTGGACCTGCTGGTCACGCCGTTCCTGATACAAGCCAAGATGCCATTGGCCTTTTTGGCCACCTGGGCCACTGCTGGCTCATGTTCAGTCGCTGTCAACCAACACCCCCAGGTCCTTCTCCTCCAGGCAGCTTTCCAGCCAGACTTCTAGTCTGTAGCTGCACAGGGTTGTTGTGCCCCAAGTGCAGGACCCGGCATTTGGCCTTGTTAAACCTCATCCCATTGGACTCTGCCCAGCAGTCCAGCCTGTTCAGGTCCCTTTGCAGAGCCTCCCGACCCTCCAGCAGATCCACACTTCCACCCAGCTTAGTGTCATCCGCAAACTTGCTAAGGGAGCACTCGATGCCTTCATCCAGGTCATTGATAAAGACATTGAACAGGGCTGGACCCTGGGGACACCACTTGTCACTGGCCTCCAGCTGGATTTAGCTCCATTTATCACCAGTCTCTGGGCCCGGCCATCCAGCCAGTTTCTTACCCAGCAGAGGCCTGCCCAGGCTGGTGGTAGCCAGTTTCTCAAGGAGGATACTGTGAGAAACGGTGCCAAAAGCTTTAGTAAAGCCCAGGTACGCTACATCCACAGCCTTTCCCTCATCCCTGAGCACAGCACACTGAAGGCAAACCTATCGCTGCAGCACCCTTGGACGCACACATTTTGCCCATGAAGCTCAGCTACCTTGGAGGGTTGTTTTTCTTTTTCTTAGAAAAGGAAGGAAGAAGCAAAAGCTGCCCACACTCAGGGCTGTTGAGCATGGACACAGCTCCTCGGCAGCCACTGAAGGGGAATCGCATTGTGATTTATCTCCCCATTTCCTTAGTACTTCGCCCAGCAGTTTTCGAGGAAAACACATGTTTAACTGCCAACTTATCAGTGCAGAAAAGCTGGAAGATTTGAATTATGTTGAGTAAATGAGTAAATATTTGAAACATGAAGGATTAAAGAATTAACAATAGGCATCCAGAAAAAGTAACTTTAGTTAAAAAAAGCAGACAATGATGTAATTGATTTATAAGACAGAAATTATCTGAAGGGACTAAAAAGGCTAAAACCCCCATAGTTTCTGTGTTTTGGAAACTGATACTGTTTTTCTGTCCACCAGGTTTTTCTTTGGCTGTTTTGCAGCCTGGGTGCTCTATTCTTCTTCCTGAAGTGAAGTGGTTTCAGCCTCCCCTTAGGTGCATAGTAGGTGCATTGCAGGAGAAATGATAATATGGCCCAATGTTATTTTCCATGGTCACAGCTAATTCTGTTTATTCCTTGATTTAGCTTATGATTTGTCTGTTGTTTAAGATTTGCAGTTTCAGAAGTCTAAATTCCTAGCACCACTTGGTGCAAACAACATGAAGAATTTATGGACTTGAAGATTAAGAGATCTGGAATCTCGTAAACTCAAATGTGTCAATACAGGCATTTGACAGACCTTATTACTTTCTTCAATTACCCGTAGTGAGATCTCCCAAGTAAGAAGTGATAGGATAAGAAGAAATGGCCTCAAATTGCACTTGGGGGAGGGACTGGGGGGGTGGAGTCAGATTGCATATTAGGAAAAATTTCTTTAGTGAAAGAGCAGTGAAGGATTGGAACAGGCTGCCCAGAGAACTGGTGGTGTCACCTTCCCTAGAGGTGTCCAAAAAATGTGTACATGTGGCACTTTGGAACATTGTTTAGTAGGCACCGTGGTGGTTGGACTCAATGACCTTGAAGGGCTTTTCCAACCTTGACGACTCAATGATTCTCTTCTATGCACTTGTACTGAATGAGAGATGGAAAACCCTCCCTGTAAGACTCCCAGCTCCCTCTTTTCCTGGTGTTCCCCCACACCCTCCATCCACGGCACAGCATAAGAAGGAAAAAAGCCAGCTTAGAGGCTTGGCCAGCACCAAAGCAAAGAGACTTTAAAAAACAAATAAATGAGGAAGGCTCGACCTCCATCCTTCACAACAAGTAAGGCTCCTATGCACAATCACTTTGGAGAAAGGCAGAAATGAGTATTTTATGTCCAGACTTGTGCTTTGCAGAGCTCAGAACTCAGCTGCAGGGTATGCTGGGGAGGCAGGGAGCTCCACAGCCCTCCCTTGTCCTCTCATTTCTCCTCTGCCTGTCAAGCCCCTCTCAGCACTACATAAACATTTAACTAATATAAATCAAAAGCAGGCGAGTTGTATTTGTGATCCAGATCAAACTCACGCTATTCTTGAACAGCCATTGAACCATTTAGCATAGCTAAGAAAAAGTATATCCCTATACAGTACAAAGTTTAATTAGCTTTTATGTGGTTTTATTGTGACCAAATCTAAAATTTAAAACATGTATTTAGAGAAATAATCAATAATTTGCCAAAGTCTGTCAATAGCTTTCAAAAGGCAGCTACAATCTGAATGCAAATTAGTAATTTATCAGTAAAATTAACTATTCTAGTTACTAGCCTAGCTGGTCTAAGATACAATTTAAAAGTCTTGGGGCAGCAGCCCGAGCAGAGCCCCTTTTATTCCAGCCTAAAATATTCACCTAGGGAGACAAAACTGAGCAAGAAGTTACTTGGCTACAGCTGCTCTGCCTGTGCTGCTCCATTTACATGGTGTGAATTTTGGGCTGTCCCATGCAGGGATAGGAGTTGGGACTTGATGAGCCTTGTGGGTCCCTCCCAGCTAAGGTCATGCTGTGATTTCCGTAAGCAGATCTGGCTCTACCTCACCACAGATTTTTGGAATATTTCTGCATACTAAAAGCCCTCTGACTCCCAAAGCACGCATTATCAGCTAAAAAGAAAATTACATTTCAGATTTCCAGCTCCTCACTGCTACCTTCAGTGACAAAACTCACACCAGATTAAATAAGATGATATTCTAGTGAGTTTTCTGCCTTCAGCGAGCTCCATCTCCATGGCAGGGCAGGACACTTTCACTCTTGTGTATAAACATCACCAGCATTGCAGGACAGCATGGAAAGAGTTAAGGACAGCTGTAAAAGCTACTTGAAGAAAAAAGCAGTCAGAAGACAAACACACTTCTCAACTATTAACATTTATTAAAAGCTTGACCAAAGTAGTTTTATTCTCAAGGGTTTTTTTCTTTACAAAAGTCTTAACAATTTCCCCGGGTAGTAAAAGATTTTAATAAACAGACTGCAAGGGCAGTGCATTACTGCAGAGAAAGCAAATCTGGTCTACAATAGCAATGAGGAAAAAGTAAAAAAAAAAAAAAAAAAAAAAATCAGAATTTGTGTAGAATTGAGGTTTTAAATACTTGAAAGCAAGTGCTGGTATCACAGGCACAGCCTCCACAAGCATCTGTTTGTACTGTGTACAATGCGAAGGTGTTAGCTGCGATACCGTCTGTTCTCTAGGCTTTAGCTGGTTTTATTTCTCCTGCAGAGGCAGAGCCACCCCCACTGCCCCAAACCAGGAAGGCAACTCCTGCCCTTGACCATCTGGGCAGTTTTTAACATGAACCATTTCCCCAGCACCTGCTGTAGTTAACCACAGCCCATAGTTTTTCCTCATCTACACAGCTGATGAGAAGAAAATGGCCTCTTGGAAGCTGCCCTTCTCACCTTCAGCTTCTGCCGCCTGGGATCAGATAAATTTCCCCTGCCCAATACCATTTCAAACCTTATTTTGCTTTAAGGCTTCGGTTTGAATGAGCCGTTTATTTCCAAGCTGTAACAGAGCAAGTACATGCAGCTCGGCCCAGCACTGGGCCAAGAGCACAGAGGAACCGCAACCAGACTGGGTGTTGCATGTCCAGGCCGTAGCCAGCCAAACCAAACATCCTGCACCGACACATAAGCTGCAGAAGCAGTTTGTGCCAAAGCCACTTTCCTTTTCATCCAAATTAGAACTTTGCCGAACCAATTTGACCAATGACTCTTGAAAAAGTCAGCGATTTAACTGAAAAGCATGCAAAGACCTGACAAGATACTTCAGCCTGTACTGCTGCCACAATTATCTGCCTCAATTTTAAAGTTATGCACCTCTTGTTGTTTTGGAGATACTAACAAACCTTTAGAAATGAGTTTTAAGAATCACAATGAGATTCCTTCACTGAATTCCAGAGTCTTCTACAGTCTTCAGTGCTCGAGCCCTTGCTTCTGCTGTCCACCCCCCTCCCCACATGTCCCTTCAAAACCAGCATAAAATGCTCCAAGGTTTTACTGGAGTTAAGACACAGAAGGTTTACAGAAAAGATTCAACCAGAGCAAAAGGAGTATGAAAATCAGTTAACAGCAGTTCAGGATTATCCAAGCAGTACAGACATGAGCTCCCGCAGAGCAAGGGCACAGCTGAAGGAGGAAAGGAAAATAAATGAGACCATAACTGTTAGACAGCACACACTGGTGTCATGGAACAATAAACCTTCAAAGATCTTGAATTCTTTTTGAACTTATATGGAGATGCTGTGGGGAAATGATGTTAAAGGTTAGTAAAACAGCCACATTGTTATGCAAGCCAGATCTGATTATCCATTAACTGCTTGTCTCCTCTTACCAATTCAAAGCAAGACTTATGATTTGGACTCTCCAGCTATTTCTCACAAGCCCAAAATGTTTCACCCTGGATTATCAGTTAATTGATACCAATCTTTTGGACTAGTTAGCCCATTCTATCTCAGTTGACTTAACATCTTCAATCCCATCGTTAAATGTCCTTTGGTGCTGACAGAGCAAACTGCACATTTATCACATGCTCTGGGAAATGCACCAGTGTGTTCTCCAAGCAACATCCTTGATTTAAAACAAACAAAAAAAAAAATAATGAAGCCAGGAGCCACCAAGCATGACAGTTACAAACACTGGGAGGGGAGAGGAAACACCTCAGCTACAAACAAGAACTGAATAAGATGCTACAGCTGTGGGCCATTTCTCCTTCTGAACAAAATTTGTTTTTAAATGAACTACTGAACATCTTAATCCATGTTAGAAAACTTTCAAGATTAAACACATAAGACCTATACATCATATAATCTGCTCCTGCTAGCAAACAGAAGAATTTGTGTACAAGACTCATGGGAGAGCCAGTACTTGATCTTTCATTGATGCTTTTCGATCGTTAAATGGGATTTTGTTCTAGCTATTCCTTCTTCCCAATATAAAGTTTTCTTTAACTCAATGCATCACAAAATGCAATATACCATTTGCTGTAACCTGGTATTTGTGCTACCCCATCTAAAACCCATCTTTAAAGGAAGCACCATAGAATTTTCTTTTTTTTTTTTAAGGCTTACATCAGTTAAAAATAACCATGCAGCTGAATTTTGCTCTTGAGAAACAAATCTGAGGATTTGCCTTCAACTTCTGAAAAACCTCTGGTAAAGTTCATCCTTTCTGGTCCCACCAAGACTATAGTTTTTTCTATGAACTTAACATTAACCCAAAGAACACAGAGACGTAGCATTGAACTTTTGTTTTAATGGTCTCAAATTCTGTGACAGATTTTTGGTCAAGTTTCCATTTTAAAAAATTTATTGATCTTAAAGACTAATAACTTAAACTGCCACGAAACAAATGGTCCACAATCATTCCTTTCCTTCTGAAGCTTTTACGATGCATTGTAATCATTAACCAGTCTTTAACTATTAAACTTAAATGGCCAATTGAGATGAACAGTTCTGAGACCGTTCCTCCACCACTGATTAAGACTGAGGTGGCAGCTGATGTACAGAATTTTCATTTAGCTTTCTGGGCCTTCTGGGCAGACTTTGTGACCTTGCCAGCTCCACCAGCCTTCTTGTCAACTGCCTTGATGACACCAACAGCAACCGTCTGTCTCATGTCACGCACAGCAAAACGACCTGAAAACAGAAACATGTTTTATGACTTTGGATGGGGCTGTGTATCTGCAGCATTACCTGCACAACAACACAGTAAGTGGGCAAATCCCACTCTAGGACAGTAAACAAAGATGGGACAGAGACACAGAATTATCTAGCGAGTCCCCAACGCACTGCTGCTGAAGACCATCTCTTCCAGAGATTGGAATCAACACATTTTAGGAGGTGCCTTACCAAGAGGAGGATAATCAGAGAAGCTCTCAACACACATGGGTTTGCCCGGGATCATATCAACGATGGCAGCATCTCCAGATTTCAGGAATTTGGGGCCATCCTCCAGCTTCTTGCCAGAACGACGATCAATCTTCTCTTTGAGCTCAGCGAATTTGCAGGCAATGTGAGCAGTATGGCAATCCAGCACAGGAGCATAACCAGCGCTAATTTGGCCAGGGTGGTTCAGGATAATAACCTAGAAAGCAAAAAAAAAAATCCAAGTTAAAACCAGGATAGCCTTCAACATTGCTGTCTCTTACACAAAGCCAGGTGGTTTCATGTGATTTGCTTCAAGCAAATCTACTAGCAAGGAAAAAGACTAGTACTTGACAATCCAGGGCTACAATTCAAGCATCTTTAAACAACTACACACATTACCTGTGCAGTGAAGCCAGCAGCTTCCATTGGAGGATCATTCTTGCTGTCACCAGCAACGTTGCCACGGCGAACATCTTTCACAGACACATTTTTGACATTGAAGCCAACGTTATCACCGGGCAGAGCTTCACTCAGGGCTTCATGGTGCATCTCAACAGATTTCACCTCAGTTGTAACGTTGACAGGAGCAAATGTAACCACCATGCCCGGCTTCAGAACACCAGTTTCCACACGGCCAACTGGCACAGTACCAATGCCTGCAGAAGAGAAGCAACACGTAGTTCAGCTCAATGAATAGATGCACTTAGAGGAAAAAACATTTGAAACAAGCATTCTGCATTTTCCACTTGATGAAATTTTCAGGAAAACAATTCCATTTCTGTGGCTGGCAAATGAGAAGCATTACGGGGGCACATACCACCAATTTTGTAGACATCTTGAAGAGGCAGACGCAGAGGTTTGTCAGTTGGACGAGTTGGTGGCAGGATACAGTCCAAAGCTTCAAGGAGGGTGGTGCCACTGGCATTGCCATCCTTGCGGCTAACCTTCCATCCCTTAAACCAGGGCATCTGTAACACAAAAAAGCCCAGGCGTAAGCAATCTTAGCGATTTTAATGGTAAAAGACTAGACTTCTTAGTATGAAGAAATGTCAAACCTACATTAGAGCTTGGCTCCAACATGTTGTCTCCGTTCCAACCAGAAATTGGCACAAAAGCTACAGTGTCTGGGTTGTAGCCAATTTTCTTGATGTAAGTGCTGACTTCTTTGACAATCTCTTCATATCTCTTCTGGCTGTAAGGCGGCTCAGTGGAATCCATCTTGTTGACACCAACAATCAGCTGTTTAACACCCAGGGTGTAGGCCAGAAGGGCATGCTCACGGGTCTGCCCGTTCTTGGAAATACCAGCCTCGAACTCACCAACACCAGCAGCAACAATCAGGACAGCACAATCAGCCTTTGAAAAGAAAGAATAACCCCTTATTATAAATTCTTGCACATGTGTCAAGCTATTGGGGAAACCCCCAACCAAGGAAGAACCTGCCTGAACTACTCTAGTCCTTAGTTGACTTAACATACCTGAGAGGTTCCAGTAATCATGTTCTTAATGAAGTCTCTGTGTCCAGGAGCATCAATGATGGTAACGTAGTATTTGCTTGTTTCAAATTTCCACAGGGAAATATCAATAGTAATACCACGCTCACGCTCAGCTTTCAGCTTGTCCAAGACCCAGGCATATTTGAAGGAACCTTTGCCCATCTATGGATTAAAAAGACACCAACTTTGTAATTTTTTATCCCTTTTGTCTTTTAAGGAATACACATTTACACTTACTTTGCAAAGATCACACACTGCACGAAGATCAAAAACTAAGAATAGTAAGTGGTTTAATACTTAAAAATATCACTGCTTGTAAAACAAGTAACAAGATACACTTGGCAGTACTAGTGAGAGATGCCAACTGTTCTCAGTTACTTAACCTGTTGACAGTTTAGCCTTCTTGAAAGCTTGTTAATTGCAGTAACACATCTTTAAGATAGATCTCTTGAGCCTAAGCGTTACCATCAAGTGTCCTCTACAAACTAAAGTTCTGTTACTAATGCAATCCCTGTGATAATCAACATTTTAAGCACCACTCAGCCTAACATTCACTACAACTTATTCTATCATGTGCTTAGTAACAGCTAACAAACAATATCTATTGTTATTACACAGGGGGGAAAAAAATGAAAAAAAAGTATGATCAGTAAGGCCTTCTTCAGGTTCAAACATCAAAATCCATACCTTTACTTTCAGGTGTAAACTTTAGAGCAACTTTTAAATTTTATCCTTAACTACACGTATGCAAACACTGGAGCTTGGAACTCCACACTTAAATTATGATTCCAGATATAAATATGCAGATGCAGCTTTATGCTACCTTCTTCTTCCCGGGTTCTACAGGTCAGTTTGAGCTTTGCAAACGAGCGTAATGGCGGATTCAACACTTCACAACTTTTTCGGCTACCGGGACAACTGCCACCCAGCTGCCGCCCTGTGGCCACAGAACACTTGCGCACTTGTTCAGCTACTGGGACGGTGGCAACCAAACCGCCTCCCCGTGGCCACAAAACACTTTGCAACTTTTAAGTTTTGCAATTAAGTCGCTATTCACCGCTGCGCCCCAAAGTCTCGCTGGGCGCCACAGGCCCACGCACCTCAGCGGCTTCCTTCTCGAACTTCTCGATGGTTCTCTTGTCGATACCACCGCATTTGTAGATGAGGTGGCCGGTGGTGGTGGACTTGCCAGAGTCGACGTGGCCGATGACGACGATGTTAATGTGGGTCTTCTCCTTTCCCATTCTGGATGTTCCTCAAGTTCTTTTCCTTCGGCGAAAGAATCGACACCTAGAGGGTTCCCCAAAGGGAAAAATATCAAGTCAAGGCCCCCAAGGCGAACGGCGCACCCCAGCCCATTCACCGCGAGGGTCTCGTGAATGGGGGGTGAGAGGGGGTCTTCGCGGTCCCACGCGGTGAATGGAGGCTGCGAATGGGGCCCCGCCCCGGGGCGCCTTTGGTCCGGTCCCGTCCCGTCACCCCCCTCCAGGGTTCGCGTTACCCAGGGAAGGGGGGGGGGGGCGTCGGCGCGGAGGGCGGGGCCGCCCGCTCCTTTGTGTGTGACTCACCCCGCCGCGTCCTCCATTTTGTGGCGCTGGCGGCAACCGAGGAAAAGGCGAGCGGCCATTTTTTACACTCGTGCCACGACCTCCCTCACCGCTTCCCCCCCCCCCCCCCAACCGCAGCGCCACTCTGCGCGCGCCCCCCCTCGGTCACCTCCCGCACGGCGATAAAGGGGACGAGAGGGGGTTGTGGGTGAGGTGTGAGGCGGACAACCGCTGCCCACGCTGCACGATGTCACGGATCGCCACTCGAGCACCGGGGGTGGGGTGGGGACGTGTGATCGATGAGGGTGGATGCTCCGCCAAGCCCACTCTTTCTCGCCGGCCATAGCCCCCTCATTTAGCGCGCTCCCCTCCTCCCTTCACCCCGTCGCCCCCTGCCCCTCGCCCCGCCCCTCGCCCAGCCCGGCCTGCCCCGCGCGGGCCCCGCTCACCTGCGAGGAGGCGGCAGCAAACCTGGAGCGAAAAAGACCGACGGCGTGAGCGCCGCCCCTTATATACACTGCGAAGGAGGAGGGGCTTGCGGGGAGCACGTGACCACTCCCGGCGGCCCCTCGCGGCCACGCCCCCTCTCCCCCACCCCCAACCCCGGAGCGGGCAAAGGGCGCTCCCCGCCCCCCCCCGAACGCGCGTGGTGTCGCGGCCCCGCGACGGAGCCCCGGGGAATCAAATCAATGAGATGAGGAATGTTCCTCTAAGTCGTGGCATGGCTTGGGGTGGAAAGGACCTAAAGCCCATCCAGTTCCACCCACCTCGCCATGGAACCATAGAATGGTTTGGGGTGGAAGGGACCCCCCTGCCATGGGCAGGGACACCTCCCACAGCCCAGGCTGCCCAAGGCCCCGTCCAACCTGGCCTTGAACACCCCCAGGGATGGGGCAGCCACAGCTTCCCTGGGCAACCTGGGCCAGTGCCTCACAACCCTCAGCGGGAAGAATTTCTTCCTAGTATCTTACCCCCCACCCCCTCGAATTTACAGCCATTCTCCCTCATCCTTTCACTCCATGCCCTTATAAAAATTCCTTCCCCAGCTATGCTGGCCCGCATCAATTTGTTATGAAATACTAGGAACCCCCAACTCATAGTGTTGCAAATCTCCCAGAAACAGAGGGGGGTAGGGAGAGGGCAGCAATTTCAAGAAGCCTGTTACACCAGAATAACTTAACAGCATCATTTGGCTTAAAATACTACTACTAAAAAAAAAAAGAAAATCAAATTGCTTCTTCCTTTCTTTTACCATTGGAGAACAGAAGTTGACTCCGCTCAGCTAACTTTAGCACAAAAATACAAATCAAGGCAGAAACAACTTAAGCAAAGATGTATCTGAGATGCAAATGTACTAAAGAGAATCACTTCAGCGTTCAGGGTATGTGCCTTCTGCTTAAGAAAGCCTGACTGTCATAAGTGCCCCCATGTTCTTATTTTCATATGAGGAAACTCGCAGCCTTAGCACGTTATTTTTGAAATCACAGCAGTGAGGAGTCACGAAACAACTCACATCAGAAAAAAAAAAGCCCTCGTGATTCCATGGGATTGTTCTCTGGTTTACTCACACCTAACTGATGTAAGAAAAAACATTAACTATTCAACACATCTTATAACTTTTTGAGAGAAATTAAGATGAGATGCTGAACAAATATTTATGCTTGTTCTTTTAAAATGATCTGCAAAGGAATAAAAAATGCGTGCTCTCTTTTATTCTTCAGGTATGTTATTGCCTGCATTAGGAACATTTACTTACACATACCTGACTATAATTTTTCATTTTTCAGTGTGTCCCTACGATTGTAGTTGTAGAGCATGGAAGTAGCTTCCTGTTCAAAAACAAACAAAAAAGAATAAGAACAACAAATTTTAAAAAAAAACACCTCATGCATCTACACTCTAACTTCACTCCAAGTTTCTCTAGCTGGAATACAGACAGCATCAAATTTACTACAGCAGAGCCTTAAACTTAGTATTTCATGGATCGATATGGAATCAAAGGGTTTCCACAATGTCTGGTATTTCCCCCCATCTTTAAAACAACCACACATTTTGTAAAAAAAAATAAAAAGGATGCTTGGAGAGGTATCGAGCTAGAGAAGAGGCTGAGTTTACACATTTAACACAAAAATCTAGTTTCAGAGTAAAACATGCAAAAAGGTTCAGATATCATTAAGGTTCGGAAATCCTAGTTTTTCAGAAAGAAATAAACTCATCAAGTTCTTTCTCTTCCCCTCCTATGTTTTTAGGCAGAGATTAGTGGCAGGGGTTGGGACAAGGGAGATGTGGTTCAGCTTTCCTCAGAGCTAACATTTAAGAGCAGTTATTAAGTGGGAACACTGTATATAAAGCCACAGTAACAGAAAGGCAGGAAAAGGGAGGTGTATCACTTTCTGCAAATGGAAATGCATTATCATAAAGTGATTTAACAGTTCAGGTTGAGGATCAAAGGGTAATATTTGGTAAGATAGCTAAGCAGCACTTTTTGGGTCTCTATAAAGCAAAGACTGTTTGTAAACACGGCTAAAAAGCTTTATTACTGAGGATGGTTTGAAGGTAGCTTGTCTCCATAGGGGATATTTTTAACGGACTGATCTGTCAAAGCATCCATTCTCATAAAAAGGTAGTTCAAGACTTTTCAAATGTAGTCAATGACTTGTGCCTCAGGAGCAGAGAGGAGAAAGGAAATGTGTTACTGGTTTCTTTCACGGCCCATACTGAACTGTATATTTCTTTTTTTAAGGAACTTTCTTTTAGAAGACTATTTCATAAAGGCATTTAGAGCTATGTATTTCTTAAGATGGCAGTTTCTGTGGTATGTACGTAGCTGAAAGCTATCAAAGCTGAATTTGTTGGACAAACTTTAACCACAGTCCTAGTTCAATTATACAACAGTTGCTTTTACTTTTCCATTTCTTTGAGTTTTCAAAAGAACTTGTTCCCTCTTTTATCTGCCCAATACATACTTTCATTCTCTTAACGACTAGTCTATATCTCTCAATATCCATTCTATTAGTGAAACATTCCTATTACCAATCTCTCAAATATTTATACAGCTGGGGAGCTTCAGATATATGAGTAGCCTCACATAATTGAGTGGAAATGCATTCTGAAGAATCCTCTCAGCTAACACAGATAAGCATACACTGGACTAAATCTTCTATGTAAACAGTCTGTTACAAATATGAGATTTTGTTCATTTGGCAAAACTGATCTCTTTGATATGAAACACTTAGAAAGAAACTACGATAAGAGATTTCAAGAATTTAAGGTCTTTTTGGCTTTGGAAGAGTGCTTCTTAAATCCAGCCTGACCTTAGAAATAGAAGTACTTCATGGGGGAAAAAAATACTCGTTCTCCCCTGACTGGTGAGCATGTGCTAAACTGAAATAACCTATGGCCACATGTGCCTCCAGTGTAAGAACTGGTTCTCTAAAGAAGGGTTCTTTAAAGCATTTGTATCTTATGAACCTATAGAATAACCACCATTTAAAAAAAGAACCTCAGATAAAATTATATTAAAATGAAAGTTCTGCTATCAGTATATCTAAATATATAAGCCAAATAGTCTAACTTTTAAAAATAAACGTTAACTGGATTTTGGAGATCACAGAAAGTACTGCAGCATTTCATTTCAGCATGTGGCTCCAGTACATACAGTAAGTACTTATAAGCTTAGAACATGGTCACAGCCAGTGAAATCATGCTAGAAAATAAAAGATGTGCTCATTGAGCATCTCTGAAGAATTTCAACTCTCTTCCATGTACATATGGAAGTGGCATCTTTTTTTGTTCAGATTCCTGCACAAAGAGGAAGGTAGCTAGCACACACTATTTTAACTGCAATGAACAAGGTCATTCAGGAGTGTAAGCAAACAGACTTTATAAGCACAAGAATTTAAACACGGATCTGATAAATACAGTTTATTCAGCGCACTATATATGGGAGAAGCGTTGAGATTTCTTGAGGGCATTTTTGGCAGGCGTGATGGAAAAGTAGCCCAAAATTACCAATAATAATTGGTGATTAGCAAAACCAGATTCTGATATACAGCATTATTATGTAATACAATTGGCCTCGTACTTACTGTGAAATGCTGTCTAAGCCCTATGTCACGATTACTATGGTATGTACATTAGTCCAAATGTTCAATATAAACTATTAGCATGAGCACACAGCTTTAATGTACTGATTCTTAATAGAAATAAAAAGCATCTACATGTCTTATGAAATCCTTTTCCCTACATGATCCTAATGCTTACTATGGGATTTTACAAGCATCTGTTTAATAAATAAAAGAGTAATTAATAGAATAATAGTGTTTTTAATATATGAAGAGATTAGACAGAAAACCTGCTTCAGAAAGAATGGTTTAACTCAACTGGGTGAGGTAAACTACTTCAAAGAAGGTACTCTGGAAAGTTATTTAGCTCTGTACTAGTAGCTGATATCTTTATATAAATGGAATTACTTAGCAAAAGGAAGAAACAGCAGTAAATACACTTTAAGATAGTGTCTTAGGAGACAGCTCAAAATAAACCCCTCCGTCCTTGGAAGTCTTTAGGATTTGACTGGCGGAGAAGGATCTGGGGGTGTTGGTTGACAGCAAGTGAACATGAGCCAGCAGTGGCCCAGGTGGCCAAAAAAGCCAATGGCATCTTGGCTTGTATCAGAAATGGCGTGACCAGCAGGTCCAGGGAGGTTATTCTCCCTCTGTACTCGGCACTGGTGAGACTGATCCTTGAATCCTGTGTTCAGTTCTGGGCCCCTCATCACAAGAAGGATGTTGAGGCTCTGGAGCGAGTCCAGAGAAAAGCAACGAAGCTGGTGAAGGGTCTGGAGAACAGGCCTTATGAGGAGCGGCTGAGAGAGCTGGAGGTGTTTAACCTGGAGGAGTCTGAGAGGAGACCTCATTAATCTCTACAACTACCTGAAAGGAGGTTGTAGAGAGGAGGGAGCTGGGCTCTTCTTCCAAGTGACAGGGGACAGGACAAGAGGGAATGGCCTCGAGCTCCGCCAGGGGAGGTTCAGGCTGGACATCAGGAAAAAATTTTTCACTGGCAGAGGCTGCCCAGGGAGGTGATTGAGTCACCTTCCCTGGAGGTGTTTAAAAGACGGGTGGATGAGGTGCTGAGGGGCATGGTTTCATGGTTGATAGGAATGGCTGGACCCGATGATCCTGGAGGTCTTTTCCAACCTAGTGATTCTGTGATTCTGTGACCTGGCTAAAGCCCTCAACAACCTGGTCTGATCTCTTAGCTGACCTTGCTAATAGAATCAGAAAATAAGGTCTTACAGTAGGAGGTATAAGAGAGTGGCCTTCAAAACTCTTGGGAGTACACAAATGAATGACTAAGCACCTACAATTTCAGAAGTTTCTGAATAACTTAATGCAAGTGTCATTAAAAGGCACTGTTTTCCCTAAAACAAGTTTCTTGTGGGAAGCACTACTGTTCCAGCTACAGCACTTACAATGAGTGAAGGACTAATGCTTAGAGGACAGTTTGCTTAAAAAATTTAAAAAAACCAACCAACCAAATAAATAAAATAAAATATCATTTGGACAATCTTTTCAAAGCACATTTATCCACAGCATAAGAAGGCTAAGCAGTCAGAAAAGAACCTCAGAGGTGGCTGCTTCAGTAAGACTCTTCAGGAACTGAACAGTGAATGGGAATGCACCTGCAGACCACTAGAGGACTTCAGATCCAAGAAGTAATTCCTCCTTTAATTTAACCAAAAAGTGACCCTTCACCTGTAGACACCTGACAAAACTTCATATACTTCATAAGTGCCAGGCTAATTTCCACCAGCTCATGACCTGGCTCCAGGCAAAAAGCGGAGTTACTAGAAACCAATGCAGAATAAAGGTGAATGGCTGACGAAGTAACCACCACTATTACAGAGAAACAGTATAATTTGTTAAACTGTTCTGTGGTTTTGCATTAGTGTTTTCCAGCAGCAAACAGGCTACAGCATTCACTCCTCTCCCCCAAAATGGAATCACGTTTTTTACTATATGCCACCACCTCTAGGATAACCTAAATGAATGGTGAGCCCTTCTAGGAGTTCAATTCAAAGAATATCCTAAATGGGAGTATAAAAAATAAAATAAAATAACATAAAATAAAATATATATAATAGTGTACTGTACATAAAGAAAGTGTCAGTTACTGAACAGAAATCTACTGGGTGAGGGCAGTTTGGCTCTTGTTCTCAATTTATCGTGAATTTCCAAAATTCCATTTTAAAGCTCTGATCTCTTCTGCTAAAAATAATTTTGCCAAAGCAATGTATTTCTCCTTTGTGTTGTGATGAAATGTCTGAGACCGCAAATCCTCATGCTTTGACCATGCATTTTAGACTTCTCTGAGCCCTCACAGCAACTGAGCTAAGCTTCGATAGCTTTGTTGACTGTCCACTTGTAAGGTTCATTTTTCTGCTTCTCGCTGAAGCAGGTTTGGAGCTGGCTCACGCACTTAGCAAGCTGGAAGTGCATTAACAGAAAATCTGTAACTCCCTGTTCTCATCTTGCAGACCTTTTGCATTCACCCCTTTTTGCCTCTCCTATTCCAAATAAAGGCAGGTTTTCAAGGAGGGAGACAAAGTCTATAGGTATATTCCTAGAAGGGTTTTATATGAATCAAGAAAAAAACATGCAGGTTATGGTTGCAAGGCAGAGAAACATAATAAAAATGATTTTGGTGCAGAGTGCAAAAGTACGTTATAAATTGGAGACAGTGGATGGATAGGCCAAAGGAAGAAGAGCAGTACTTGAAACCTGGGCTACTAAGGAGAGTGTGGATGCATCCAGCTGCTCAGCTGAAGTGCCACCCACTGTTCACTCTCTCATCTTGACATTGCTGTAGTTTCTAGTTTGGGCATCGCTCAGGCCATAGGATCAGTTTCCACTGCAATCACATGTGCTTTGTTCTTGCTAGGTGGTAACCACAGTAAACAGAAGTAGTGCAAGTCAAGTAATTTAGAAGCTTTGCTCAGATATAGTGTACTCGTATATAGCATATGCTTGACATTTATTCAGTGGATTTGAGACGATTGAAGTTTGGAAAGGTTTCAGAGAACTATGGGTGTATATCTAGATCTGGAAAAGTACTTATACTTGACCTGTTTAATGTATCCTGAGTTTACTGAAAGGCAGTTTGGCTTAGTCTCCAGAATTCTACAAGACAGAAAATCCTACAAAGGAAGAATCACAAGTCTGGACACAAAGACATGAGAAGATTCAAGATTGCTAGTAGT